>CM060882.1:31907500-34420000 GCA_030762935.1 Hymenopus coronatus | reverse complement strand
TCATGGATTAAGAAAAATTAAAAAAACAGGATCTCTGGTTGAAAAAACCAGAATGATGTCCACTTAACCGTCTTTGTTGCTTTCCATTTTCTCAAAAATTGTTTGATATTTGCTTGACAAATAATATACATAATAATATTGAACGCAGTCCGCTGGGTGGTAGCGTGCCTGCCTCACATTCAACAGGTCGTGAGTTCGAATCTCTAGGGTGAGTTATCCGGATGAGGATTTTTGGGGTTTTCCCTTACCCTGAGAAGACGAATTTCGAGTAACTTTAAGCTCCATGGACCCCGAGATCATTTGAGCATAATTTCAGCAATTTTATTCATCATCCGATATGACCAATCAGGTTAAAGGAGGTTAAGCTACAAAAAATATTGAACGTGATAAATTGATTTGTTTCGGCTTTAGTTTCAAACTCAAACCTAACGAACACTTAACAAATTGAGCCCACACTGGACACATGAACATCGGTTTGGGGATTACTACTCTGCTTAACCTAAGGTCGCAGGTTCAAATAAGGCCCAGACCAATGCTTTTAAGTGTGTTTAAAATCGATAGCCCCATGTGTAGATTTACTGGAATGTAAAAGCACCCCTGAGGAACGAAATTGCAGCACACCGGCGGCGTTGATATGATCCTGGCAGCTGACAGCATCAGGAGCAAACAAATATTTTTTTTAAATGCTTGACATGTAAGTTAATCATTCTGAACACATATTTGGTAATGCAAGCTAAATTTACAATTCATTCACTGATTGCCATGCCAACAAGTACTGTAAATACATACAATTAGGAAATGACGTAACACTCAAGACATGTGCTACTTCAAGTAAAGAATCTATTGCAAAATCCATTAACAAAAGAATGTACTAGAAGGCTTTGTCCAAATAATTTAGATGTAGCCTTTCATTTGTTCATATCGAGAATTCAGTTTTATTTTCTCTATGCGTACTATATACATAGTGTAGAGAGGAAGTATTGTATTCCACCCAAAAATTCGATACAGAGATTTCACCGGAAATACATGTTTTAGGACCCCCTCAATCCAAAAAAAAAAGCATTTTTACAAAAAGATCCGTGTGTGTGTCTGTGTGTGTGTATGTATGGACAGCATAGCTCAAAAACGAAAAGACCGTTAAATACCAAACTTGGATATAAATTTGTTATCTTGCAAGGATGCGACACAAAGATTTTCAATAAAATCCCACTACCCCCAACTACCCTTTACATGGAACTTTTTTCGAAAATTTTGATTTTATAAAAAATGGCTGTAATGATTTTGATTAAAATATCGTATATGAAAGATATTTACCTGACAAATAAAATGTATATCTTGAATTTTCTGGGAATAGCTTCTAAAGACCTGTTTATTCCGGATGAATGTTGCTTAATTTGGAATAACTAATAAACCGTGAGACATAGACAAAAACTTGCAATACAAAAAATGTAAATCTCGTTAAAATACACAATTTATGACCTATGCAATTTTTCGTGGAACTTACCGTTTTCGAGACATTTCTTGTTATTAGTTTCAATTGTGAAGTACTTTTCTCAGACGGAAGTCTTTTGTTCTACTCCTGGCCAACCTAAGAAGCGATTTGCAATACCAATTGCATAACGACAGCTTTTAAAACATTTGACTATCAATTTAGCCTAGTGCATTTCCTTAGTTCCATTCTACTTATAAGGAACTAAGTAATAAGATTCTGCTAATGTTTATCTCGGTTAGCAAGGTGTTGAAAGAAGAACTATCTCTCGTAAGGAGTTTGTTTGTAGAGTAGCTAGAGAAAGTCATGTGAGTGTAACACATCAGATGTTTCTTAATGTTCTAAAATGCTGGAATGCAATTTTGGTTTATTACTGTTTTTTTACAGTTTTTCAAGTATTTTAAAAAGTAATTGGCTAACCACGAACTGTGAGGTATTTATCAGATCTCGAATGCTTGGGGGAAACTCGGGCCTGCGGGCCTCATATTCTCAATATGCATTCTCGACCTGATAAGTATAATTACAGTACGTAATATACTATTAACGATCCACAGCTGAGTCTAGACCCGAAGCCTTCTAATGTAAATACTATAAGAAAATTTCCCTTGTGTTATTTTAGGCTCTCCTCCACATTATGAGCCCACATTACTGGCTTCCCCACCTCAAAATATGCAGCACAGCCTCTCTTATTTCCATGTTTATGGAAACGCCCCGATTTTTACATAACCTAAATAGGATGCGCGACGGTGTAATTTAAGTTCCCGCCCACTCTGTACTGCTGGAAATGTCACTTAGAACATACACCTTGTGGGACGCTGTAAAATGTCAACAGTCAAAGTTTGCTCCCACAAGGTTGGCACATGCTTCAAGACAAGAAATACAACAGTCCACTGTTAGTGACTTAGTATCTTTCTGCGTGGGAAAAACCATGAGAAAACAAGCAATCAACAGGCTCTCTCGACCAGCTGATCTCACTAGAGACCCATACTTGCTTTGTCTACTGGTGGCTGGAAAAATGTAGGACAGAATAGTTCAAGAGGTATAATTTAAAGTTTGAAATTCCAAACTAAAAATGCTAACCTTTTGACATGTATACCACACATGTAATATAATGCAACTAAGCCACTGTGCAAATTGCATCCATTTTGCTCTAATGTTTTGGACTTTATGGTCAAACGTGTTTATATTTTCGTCGTATCACTAAAAAAAAACCCTTGCGACATAAAAAATTAAAATATTGGTCTAATATTTTAACCTACATCTAACTGTCCTAGGCTTCTCTGTGTTTTCTTGGTTAGACTCCAAAATTATTTAAAGCCATGAATGCACTTTTTTTTGTTAAAAAATATATTTTGGTGTTTCAAAATTGAAAACATATGCTCCAATACATCTAATAGTAAAACATAGGGCAATTCTTAGTCATTATACCTCTATGAACATGCACAGTAAATTTAATTTGTGTAATAGAGAAACTGCTCCGCAAGGAACATTTTACAGGAAGAAAAGTGCTGAAAATATTAATAGCGAGGAATTAGGCACGACCTTAATGCATGGCTTACATTAAAATCAACCTGATTGGTTAGCTGGACCTTTTCCTCTCCTCTGCTGCTGCCTTTTCTGTCCTTTTCACTGCTGATTTTCTTCTCCACAACTACGTTTTTTACTTTGCATGTTGCGAATGAAATCTCGTCGAACTGACTTTTTTCTTGCCGAGTCCAGTACGGTTTCATCCCTATGCTTTGCATTTAAAATGGCGCTTGGTGGCCAATTTTACTTTTTACTATCTCTACACGTACTATGTACATAGTGTATACAGAAGGTATTTTATTCGATCCAAAAATTCGATACCGAGATTTAACCGAAAATACATGTTTTGGGTCCCCCTGAGTCAAAAAAAACACTTTCAGAAAAAGTTACGTGTGTGTGTGTGTGTGTGTGTGCGTGTGTCTCTGGACAGCATAGCTCAAAAATGAAAAGACCGTTAAATACCAAACTTGGTATATAAATTTGGTAGCTTGCAAGAAAGCGACACGAAGATTTTCAATAAAATCCCCCTACTCCCAACTACCCTTTAATTTTGATTTTCTTAAAAATGACTCTAACGATTTTGATTAAAATATCGTATATTAAAGATATTTACCTGACAAATAAAATTTATATCTTGAATTTTCTGGGAATAGCCTCCGGAGACTACTTTATTCAGGCTACTGCTAAACCGTAAGAGATGGACAGAAACTTACCACACAGAAAATGTAGAGCACGTTAAAACATACAATTTATTTTATGTACATTTTCTTCGTGGAGTTGGTCGTTTTTTAAATATTCCTTGTTTTTGGTTTCAACTTTGAAAAACTTATGCTTTTCTCATACAGGAATTTGTCAAATCCTGTCCATTTAAACAAAGGAACTTCAGTCACAGAGCAACCAGCTGTGTACAATCACTTTAACCTATGGAACTCCCTTATTTCGCTTCTACTTAAAAGGAAGCGAGTAAAAAGACTATTTCTGCTAATTTTCCTCAATTAGCATGAAGTGAATAGAAACAAACTTTTTAACAATAATTTGTTACAGAGCTGTAGAGAAAGTCATGTGAGTCGAACACATCAGATTTTTATATTCTGGAATGTTTAAATTATTCTATGGAATTAAAACAAAAAGGTATTATTTTTTTAATTTTTGTGATTTTTCATGAAATTTCAGTCATACATACCCTTAAAAGAACGTTTATCCGGAATGTTTTGTGAATGGTTTGAGATTCCATCTTCATTCTGTTAATTCCATTTCTATAAAATCAAACTTTACATACAAAATGTTTCGTTATTTTTTATTTTCTGAAAATGGTTTTTACAATTTTTATTAAAATATCGTATGCGTAAGATACTAATATGAGAAATACCATGAACAACTTCAAAAGTTTGAGAATAGCCTGAGAAGTTTTCTTCTTTCGGAATGTAATAAGTCGATGTAACTGAAGAAATAGATATAGACTTACTTCACGAAAAATGTACATCTCATGGAAACAAAAACTTTGCGTCTAGTAAACTCCTGTGATAATTATCATTTCCGAAACATTCATTTTTATTGGCTTGAATTTTCTCACGCTTGATACTTGAAAAGCTTCGGTTGCTTTTCGCGATCATACAAAGAGTGGCATTTCTAGCTAGCATACAATGATCCGCATTTTAAACATTTGACTGCCGTTTCAGCATCTTGTACCCCTCTATTAACTACTCTATGTAATGAAAATACTTTGCAACTTCATCTCGGTTAATGAAGAGTGGACAAAGGAAGTAACGTTTAATACATTCAGTTTTCTAAGGTCCCCTTCACCACCTGTTAACAGCTCATTTATACATTTGAACACACTCTGTGAAGAGATTTAAGAATCACAAGCTCCTCTGAAATGCATTTACATTTCACTGAAAGTTAGACCAATTTGCTAGTAAACTTTGCTACCTTTGAACCTTCATGATGTCAATTTATCAAAAATCCCTCAAACGAGCTATTTGTTACAGGGATTCAAAGGCAGTCAGTCAAAACCACAGTGATGGTTTTCCACAATTACATAAACAGCAGGCTACAGTAACTGGACTAAGTGTGACTGTTTGTACATGACCTCAATATCACGCGTTAAGCTAATGTTTCAGTTTTGGTGTGTGTTATACAGAGTGTTTCAAAAATACGGGGCATGATTTCAGGTACGTATTTCCCTCATGAAGACAATCAAAATAGTTCATTATAACATGTGTCCGGAAATGCTTCATTTCCGAGTCATGACCTTTACAACATTGAAAGTTCCACCTGTAGACAATCAAAATAGTTCATGTCCGGAAATGTTCCATTCTGAGGAAGGTTACATTCAGTATTCTTTAGGCGTTAAGACTGTGCGACACGTATTCAAATCAAGAACTGGCAGAGATACACTTCATGTACGGTAAGGCGGACGGCAATGGTGCGCTGGCTCGTCGTTTGTACCAGGAGAGGTACCCACAGCGACAATGTCCAGATCGGAAGACATTTGTACGTCTCCATTCCCGTCTGTGCGAGTATGGAACATTCACCTCTCCTGGTTTGGCAAGGGGACGACCAAGATCTACAACTCCAGAAGTGCAGGAGTAGATTCTGGAGGATGTGGACAGGACTCCTTCTATCAGCACACGACGGTTAGCGTTGCAAGTCAATGTTCCTCATACGACTGTCTGGAGACTGTTGAAGGAGTATCAATTGTATCCTTATCATTTGCAACGTGTACAGGCCCTGTCACCAGCAGATTACCCTGCACGAGTTAGGTTCTGTCAGTGGTTCTTGCAGCAGTGTGGTGTAAATCCGAACTTTTCTGCCGTCGTATTATTTACAGATGAAGCACAGTTCACAAGAGATGGCATAACAAATTTCCACAATCAGCATGTATGGTCGCATGAAAACCCACGTGCAACTGTTGTATCTCATCACCAGGTGCGGTTCTCCCTCAACATGTGGGCCGGTATCATTGGTGATTGATTAGTTGGACCCCATGTACTTGTAAACAGACTTACGGGGCAGGCGTACACAAACTTCCTGGAAAACACCATACCTGACGTTTTCGAAGACTGATCAATCATCAACACATTTACTTCTTGCATGATGGCGCTCCTGCACACTTCAGTCTTACGGCTCGCCGGTACTTGGATCGAAGGTCTCCTGATCGTGGCCCAGTTGCTTGGCCTCCACGCTCACCTGATCTGATCCCTCTCGATTTCTACTTGTGGGGCCATTTAAAATCATTGGTTTATTCGTCTCCGGTGCCGGATTTGGAATCCCTTCGGTATCGAATTGTGGGCAAGTTGTGAGGACATACGCAATACTCCTGGATTTTGGGATCGTGTTCGCAGGTCAATGAGACATCGATGTGAGGTCTGTATTGAAGCAGGAGGTGGACATTTTGAACATCTTTTGTAATGACAACAACCTGTGGAAAGAAAAACGTTCCAGTGAATTTCAATGTTGTGAAGGCCATAACTCGGAAATGAAGCGTTTCCGGACACATGTTATAATGAACTAATTTAATTGTCGATATGTGGGAAATACATACCTGAAATAATGCCCCGAATTTTTGAAACACCCTGCCTGTATACTTTGACTTTGTACACACAATAGCTAAAATCCGTGTTAAAATTCTATAATATACATAGCAAACTTCAAGGTAATAACTCAGTTCATCTAGAGTCAGTAAAACTGCTATATTCGAATTCACAACTCTCAGATTTAAGATATAAAGTGCATTATTTTATCATGTCATTATAACATTTTTGCACTTTCTCTGCACGTACTATGTACCTACATAGTGTATATAGAAGGTTGCACCCAAAAATTTGATTAGGAAATTTCACCGGAAAAACATGTTTTGAGTCCCCCTGAATACAAAGAAAACATTTTTGGAAAAAGGTCCGTGTGTGTCTGTGTATGTATGTCTGTGTGTGTGTCTGTGGACAACATAGCACAAAAATGAATACCATTAAATACCAAACTTGGTATTTAATTTTGGCATCTTCCAAGGATGCGACACGAATATTTTCAAGAAAATGCCCCCATACCAAACTAACCCTTACATGGAAAAAATTTCAACATTTTTTATTTTCTCGAAAATGGCTTTAACGATTTTGATTAAAATCTCTTATATTTAAGATGTTTACATGTCAAATAGCATATATATATATATATATATATATATATATATATATATATATATCTTGAATTTTCTGGAAATATCCGCTAAAGGTCTCTTTATTGTGGATGATTTTTTATGAATTTTGCATAACTGGTAAACCCTAAGAGATAGTCAAAAACTTACTAAACAAAAAATGTAGATCACGATAAAACACAATTTATGCCATGTACATTTCTCTTGGAGTTGGCCGTTTTCGAGGAATACCGTGTTATTAAATTCAGTTCATCCGCGAAATTGTCAACATTCGGCCACGCATAGAAACGGTTTCAATCCCATAGCAACCACATTTTAAAACATTTGACTTTTGGTTCAGCCTAACTTATTCCCTTATTTCCCCTTTAGTTATAAAGGAACTGAGCAATAAAACCGTTTCTGCTAATGTTTTACCATTAGTGGAATAATGCCCTTATTAACAAGAATTTGTTACAGAGATGTACAGAAAATTATGTTGTTGTTTTTTTGTTGTTTTTTTTTACCTTAACATTCCTTAATCTGGTTGGTCATATTGGACGAACAAAAATGTGAAATGATACTCAAATGAACCCAGGTCTATGTAGTTTAAAGTTATTTGGTATTCGTCTTCTCAGGATAAGGGAAAACCCCGAAAAAAACCTTACACGAGTAAGAGAGATTTGATTTCGCGACCTGTTGAATGAATGCAAACACAGTACCACCACACTACCCAAGCGGCTTATAATAATATTGTATTCGTTTAGACTGGAATGTCAAAGCTGAATTAATAAATTATTTACGTTGCAATAAATAAGGGATTATTATGTTTCATTTCTCTATGTCTGCTAAAAAATGTAAATGGCGTTTTATTTATGGACGCTCTTTAACTATTGTGGTTCTCAGCGTCCCATTCTATACTGGGCGTGAAAGACAGCTTAATTTTGCTCAGAGGCCTCTCTATCAGGCTTGAGGTTCTTTTACGTGCCGTAAATCTACGACACGGTACTAAGGGATTTACTTCCCTTCCGAAAGACTTTTACACCCGAAAAATGCCACCATCCTCCGCCGGGTTTGAACCAGCGACCTTGGATATATGAAGTTAGCATGGCAACCATTACACAACTGAGGGCTACTATACGTGTGAAAATTTGATGTCGATATTTCACCGGAATTATATGTTTTGAGATTCCCTGAATAAAAAAAAAAGCAATTTTATAAAAAGGTCCGTGTGCATGTGTGTGAGCATACCTCAAAGTCTGTTAAATATAAACTTAGTAATTAAGTTTAATATCTTCCAGAATCTAAATCTGTTACATCTACTTGTGCCAAAATAGTTCACCAATTACTAAAATTCAGTATAAATAGCATTATCTTAAATATCTGGTCCTCTCATACTAAGATGTTTAATAAAACGATATTTAATAATCCAACCAATGCAACAGGAACATTTTTAAGAAAAAAAATGCACTCCAGACTGCTCTTTAAGATATAAAATTTTTAAATAATTTACTTTCTCAAAAATGGCGCTAACGCTTTTGCTTAAAATACCGCATATTAAATATTTTAGATGAATAAAATGTATATCTTGAATTTTTTGGGTATAGCCTCGAAGACCTCTTCATTCTAGACGACTTTTATGTAACCGATTAGCCGTAAGAGATAGAAAAAAAGCTTTAGCATTTGGGATTGTTTCAATTTTTAAATACTCCTCAAACGGGAGATCATTTTTCGTTTCATCTCTCTTTTGTTTTACTTCTTGCTTTGTAAAACGAACCGAATTTCAATTTCTGCATATGGCGACTGGTTTTTTAAAACATTCAACTGTCGTTTTAGTCAATTGTACGGTAAGTATACTACAAAACTTAGCCGTCAGGCGCCTGGACCGTCTCTCGGTCACGTACTATGCACTTGCTTGGCGATTGCTCGGCGCGTCGCCCAGTCACACATGCGTGGACGTCAAATAAAACCTTAAATCACATTAACAATTAACAAAATAAACGCAAAATATATCATATCACAGGAGATGTTGAAAATTCCTGGACAACAGTAACCTTGTATGGCTTGAGTTTTAGAAGTTTTGTTGCTTTCGATGCTGAAGCTCACGAAATGTCAGTTTCTTGTGCAGGACGCCTAAGAGATTTTCGAGGTGATCGTTCTAACCTTTTCGATTTCGTTTAATTTCTGCTCCATAAGCACACTCCTGTTTCCCTTTCTTTTCCTTTCACATATTGATCCCGTCTCCCTGAATTTATTTACAAACGAACGGCCTTTTCATCCCTATAAGATGATGTAAGCACATACGTATCGCACATAAACGCTCTTTGTAGTACTGCATACTGTATTTTGAAAGCAGTTCAAGCAAAATTAACACTTGTAAACATTCCTAATGTTATTTACGTGTGAACTGGACTAGAACAGAAGTAACACTGACGCACGTGTGACGACAGAACGGATATAGGACGTGCGCGGAGGGAAATACAGTGAAGGTCACGCGGGCCGTTTCCTGGCGGCCAACTTTTGTAACAAACGTACTGTATTACCTTACTTCCCTTCTACTTAGAACGAATTAATACATCCATTTCTGCTAATTTTTATCTCGATTACCACTATGTAGATAAAGGAAATATCTTTTGTAGCAACACTTTGTGAAGACAGTCATGTGCATGGAGGACATTAGATTTCTACTTTCTCTAGAATGTATGCACATACAATTCGACGTCGAGATTTCACCTTAAATGTGTGTTTTGAGGTACCCTGATTCCGTTAAAAGCAGTTTTACAAAAAGGTTCCTGTGTGTCTGGGAACAGCTTAACACAAAAACGAAAAGACCGCTAAATATAAAACTTGGTATTAAATTTAGTATTTTCCAAAGAGGTGTAACAGAGATTTTCAAGAAAATCCCACCAACACAAACTACTCTTTACATAGATACTGTTGTGAAACATATTCACAAAAATGGCTCTAAAGATTTTGATTAAATTACCGTATATTAAATGTATTTATATCGCAAACAAAATGTATATTTTGAAGATATTTTTGAGAAAATCAAAATTTTCGACATTTCTTCCATGTAAAGGGTAGTTGGGATCTGCGGATTTTTCTTAACAACTTCGCGCCACATCCTTGGAAGATATCCACGTTCGGTATTTTACCGACTTTTCGTTCTGCATTTATCGTGTTCACAGACACACGGACACACACGGCCCTTTTTCTATTTTTATACAGGAGGCCTTAAATCGTGTATTTCCGGTGAAATCTCGGTATAGAGTTTTTGGGTGAAATTCAATACTTTCTCTACATACTACATACATTGTTTACAGGTGCTTAGAGAAGGTAAAAAGACACGTGCGCGCGCACTATTTCAAAAAGTGTATTGCCGGTGAAATCTTGAATTCGACATTTTGGGTGAAATAGAATACTTCACTTATTTTTCATATATCGTAGAGAAAGTCAAAATAAAGCATTGTTATTTCTCAACGTTGAAGTTTACATGATACACTGCTAATAATGTTACATTTAGGATACGAATACACAACATGGTTAATTTAGCTACCTTCCTCATAAAAAAAACAAAAAAAAAACCTGTGCTCCGGAACGCAAATGATTGTTTTCGTCCTAGAATGTATGTGGGCAGCAAAAGGGGTTATTTGGAATAGAGCGCGTGACGTGGGAAGCTGTTTTGATCACGGCACCCCTAGTGGTGGGACGCAAAAAGGGCGTTACCCAATATTACCTTTCTGTATAACCTAGTGTCAAACACGAGCACAAAAACAGGCTTCCTGATTTTTACGTTCGAATTTTTTCTTAGCAAAGCATAAATCGGCTTGCACTATTTTACCGCATGGATCTCCTTATGATGAGATTGTCTCCAGAACTTTTTTAGATCTGGAATCTATTCCGGGCATTAAAATATCTGATGTGTTCCATTCACATGACTTTCTCAACATCTCAGCAATAAATTATTGTTAAAAAGCTTACGCTGCTATTTACTTCATGTTAATCGAACAAATATAGCAGAAATATCCTGATTTCTTGCTTCCTTGTAAGCAGAAGGGAAATAAGAGAATACCATAGGTTAAAGTGATAGGCTCTAACGATTTTGATTAAAATATCGTATATTAAGGATATTTACATGAAAAATAAAATGTATATCTTGAATTTTCTGGGAATAGCCACTGAAGACTACTTTATTCTCGATGAATTTTACGGAATTTTACATAACTGTTAAACCGTAAGAGATGAACAAAAACTTACCACACAGAAAGTGTAGAGCACGTTAAAACACACAAGTTATGTTATACACATTTTTTTCGTGGAGTTGATCGTTTTGAGATACTCCTTGTTTTTTGTTTCAGCTTTGAAAAATTTATACTTTTCTCAGACAGAAATTTGTCAACTGCTATCCATATAAACAAAGGAACTTCAGTCTCATAGCAACCAGTTTTTGACTATCACTTTAACCTATTATACTCCCTTATTTCCCTTCTACTTACTAGGAAGCAAGTAATAAGACTATCTCTGCTAATTGTGTCTCGATTAGCATGAAGTAAATAGAAGCATAATCTTTTTAACAATAATTTGTTGCGAAGATGTAAAGAAAGTCATGTGGATGGAATACATCTGATTTTTTATATATGTGACCGTGTACTATAGAAGAAATTATACCGAAACTTATGCTTCACTTTAACGTCAGGAAGTTACCGTTGAAGTCTACGCACTTATACCCCTAACACCTTATCCCAGCAGGGAGGGAGAGAAGAGATTGAGAGCCTGGAAGAGAGTGTGAGAGCAATGGGGCAGAAGCAGAGATAGAACGTGAGATAACAAGGTGACAGAGGAAACGAAAGAGAAGTAAACCAATAATGTAAATGCAGTTTTGGATTTTATAGTCTGAAGTATATCTCGGAAAATAAAACAGTCAAACAATGAACAAACAATGAATAAACCCGGGACCTCTGATTGAGGTCCCGGGTTCGATTCCTGGCTGGAGTGGTGAATTTTTCTTTAACCAGAATTATACCCTATCTACACAGAAACTGGAAGTATGTATGTGAGAGTGAATGTGTGTATGTTTGAGGAAAATAAATCGATTTAAACCCAACGTAAAGAACCGACAGACGAGTTCTTTCTAACGCAAAGTTGCCTCTCTTTTCGGGCGTTAAAACCTTAGCATGACTTCCTTCGGAAGAGAAGTATAGCCGTTGGTCAGGTGTCGTGGGTTTACGGCACGCAAAAGAACCTCAAGCCTGATAAAAGAGGTCTCTGAGCAAAATTAAGCGATCTTTTACGCCCAGTATAGAATGGGACGCTGAGAACCAAGCAGTTAAAGAGCTTCTTATAATAAAAGAATAAAAAAAGTTCTAACGCAAAGCCTCCAATATGACTTTAGATGTTAAAGGTGGCTATATAAATGAAACAAAAAAATCTGATGTGTTACACTCACATGACTTTTTCTAGCTGCTCTAAAAAACAAACTTCTTACAAAAGATTATTCTTCTTTCTTCACAATGCTAATTGAGATAAACTTCACCAGAAAGTTCTTATTACTTAGTTCCTTATAAGTATACAGGAATTAAAGGAATGCGCTATGTTAAAGTGTTAGTCAAATGCTTTAAAAGCTGTCGTTATACGAATGTCATTGGAAATCGCTTCTTTGCTTGGCCAGGATTAGAACAAAAGAAAAACGGACACTTCCTGTCTGAGAAAAGTTTAAGTACTTTACAATTCACATCAATAACAAGGAATATCTCGAAAACGGTAAGCTCCACGAAAAAAAAATGTATATAATATAGTTTGTGTATTTTAGCGAGATCTACATTTTTTGTGTAGAAAGCTTTTCGGTCTCGGTTTAGTAGTTAAGCAAAATTGGGCAAAATTCATTCAGAATAAAGAGCAATTCAGAAACTACTCGGAAATTCAGTATAAAGATATTATTTGCAATGTAAATATCTTTAATATACGGGATTTTAATCAAATTGTTAAAGCCATTTTTGAGAAAATTAACTATCACTTTAACCTACGGTTGTCCCTTATTTCTCTTCTACTTACAAGGAAGCGAGTAATAAGACTATTTCTGCTAATTTTTTCTGATTAGCATAAAGTAAATAGAAGTATAAGCTTTTTAAGAATTATTTGTTGCAGGGATATGGAGAAAGTCATGTGAATGGTACACATCAGATTTTTTTGTATCTCTACCTCGCTAAATGCATACGATAAATGAGTAGTGACATATTCGCAATCAACATTTGACCAATTTTATTCGTTATTTATGCACTTTGAGGGAAAATGGTACAGGTACTTATGTTTCAGTTTAACATCAGGAAGTTGTTGAAGCTTGCGCACTCTTACCCTTCCCGCTTATTTAGGGCCGCGCCGTGGCCGAGTGGTTAGACCACCCGCCTCTCACCCAGGCGGCCCGCTTCGATCCCAAGCGACCGCATGTGGGTTTTGTGGCGGACAAAGCGGCGTATAGGCGAGTTTTCTCACGATTCTCCGATTTCCCCCGCCATCACATTCCACCGGTGCTCCATCTTCACTCCATGTCTCATCAGCGTCACGGTCTGCGGTATCCCAGTAGTAAAAGTGGGCGTTAAACCCCTTTAAAAAAAACTCCGTATTAAAGGAGGGAGAGAAGAAAATGAGAGTCAGGAAGAGAGTGTGAGAAGAACAAAGACAGAAGTAGAGACTGAACGTGAGGTAACAAGGTCTCAGAGGAAATGAGAGAGAAGTAATGTAATAATGCGAATGGAGTTGCGGATTTTACAGTCTGAAATATATCTGGGAAAATAAAACGGTCAAATAATGAATAATCATAAGCCTGGTCGAGAGGTCAGCGAGGTGACTTCTCACCCGGGAGTTCCGGATTCGATTCCCGGCTGGGGTGGGGAATTTTTCTTTAACTACAATTATTCTCTTTCCTCCACAGAATCTGGAAATATGTAATGGAGAGTGAATGTGTGTGTGTGTGTGTGTGTTTGTTTGAGGAAAATAAAACAATTTAAAGTCAACGTAAAGAACCTACAGACAAGAAGTTGTTCCTGATATGACTTTAGATGTTAAAGCGGGCTAAATAACAAAAAATCTGATGTGCTCCATTTAAATGACTTTCTCTACATCTCTGTAAAAAATTATTGTTAGTAAGTTTATTCTTCAATCTATTTAATGCTAACACATTAGTAGAAACGGCCTTATTACTTAGTTCCTTTATAAGTGGAAGGGAAATAAGGGAATACACTAGGCTAAACGGACAGTAAAGTGTTTTAAAATGGGGTTGCTATGGGATTGAAATCCACTTCTTTGCGTGGCCAAGCGTTGCCAAGTTTCCATATAAGAAAAGTTTAACTATTTTAAATTTAAAATCAATAACAGCGAATATCTCGTAAAAGTCAACTTCACGAAAAAAAAATATATATATTTATGACATAAATTGTGTGATTTATCCTAATGTACAATTTTTGTGTAGTAAGTTTTTGTCTGTCTCTTACGGTTTACTAGTTATGCAAAATTCAATAAAAATCATCCATAATAACGAGGTCTTCAGAGGCTATTACCAGGAAATTCAAGATATATACTTTATTTTTCATGTAAATATCTTAAACATAATAGACTTTAATCAAAATCGTTAGAATTTTTTTTGAGAAAATCAAAATGTTTTAAATGTTTTCATGTAAAGGGTAGTTAGTTGGTGGGGAGAGGATTTTCTTGAAAATCATCGTGTCGCATCCTTGGAAGATACCAAGGTATTTTACTGAATTTTCGTTTCTGAGCTATGCTGTCCATAGACACACATATGGATATTTTTCTAAAAATGCTTTTTCGGACTCAGGAGGACCCAAAACAGATATTGGTATCGAATTTTGGGTGCAATACAATACCTTCTCTATACATTATGTACATAGTACGTGTAGAGAAAGTAAAAAACATGGAGCATTACAGGACTTCTAGGTTTAGAGTAGCACGTGTTTGGTCCAGACTTCGACGCCCGCACGCCGCCCGCCAAAGCAAAGGTGTTGTTTATACGTTGCACGTGGCTGAGTGCGCGGCCGTGAGTCCGGGGTTGAGATCAATATCTCACTAGTCCGGGAGAGCAGAACTGCACCACGGTGAGAGCAAGCCATCACCATGGTAACCGGCAACAACAATCCGTAGCTGCCCCAGCCTTACGGGCACTCGGGCGTAAAGAAAAATAAATACCTCTCTCTCACGTGGCTAGCTCGCAGCAAGCGCTTAACCGGGGCTTCCCGCAGCTAACTTATCAGTGTTTTACTATAGAAGCGTAAATTACTTTCTTTCTTTTTCTAGCTCCTATGTACAAGGTACAGAAAGTATTGCCGCTTGCCTCTCACCTAGGCGGCCCGGGCTCGATCCCAAGCCATGTAAGATTTGCGGTAGACAATTCGGCGCACGGGCAGATTTTCCCCGGATTCTCCAGTTTCCCGCCGTACTCCATGTATCATCAGTTTCATTGCCTTGTGTTTATTAACTACTGTGGTTCTCTACACTGGGCGTGAAAGACCGCTTAAATTTGCTCAGAGGCCTCTCTATCAGGCTTTAGGTTCTTTTACGTGCCTTAAATCTATGACATGGGACCAACGGCTTTACTTCCCTTCCTAAGGATCCATGGTAAGGATTTTTACTCCCGAAAAAATCCATCGTACTCCGCCGCGACCTTGGGTATATGAAGTCAGCATGGTAACCATTACACCACGGAGGGCGACATCGCCTTGGTGTCATATGCAGTAAAAGCGGGTGCTACACACTTAACAAAACAAAAAATATTGTGTTGTGCTGTTATGTTATATATTGTGTAAGTACTGTGTGTATATATTTATCTTAAGGGGAGTCGAAAAGCCCTATCTTGGCAATGTTGAAGTTTGACCCATTATCTCAGCAACTACTTAATACAATGAGCTAAATTCTTAAGGTATATTCAGCAGTACCTTTATTGTTGATTAATGAAAAATATACTATGTTTGTTGATTAGAAGGAAAGGTATAATTTTTTTAATAAATTCCTTAAAATGTTATTGAAAACTAATGATTTTTAAATTTAAAAAAATTAAGTTTACCATATACATAAGTACTTTTTCACTAAAATAAAGCCCATTTAGGTACAAATGTGTGGTAAACGTTTCAACCCTTATTGTCAATTAGTTACTGAAATATGGGGACATTTCTATAAACAATTTTACTTCTTCAGAAATTGTTTTCAAACATAAAATTTAAACAAAACTTGATGTGTTCCATTCACATGACTTTCTCTACATCCCTGCAACAAATTATTGTTAAATAGCTTATGCTTCCATTTATTTCATTCTAACCGAGGAAAAATTAGCAGAAATAGTCTTATTACTTGCTTCCTTGCAATAAGGGAAATAAGGGACAACTATTGGTTAAAGTAATAGTCAAAGCTGGTTGCTATGTGACTGAAGTTCCATTGTTTGTATGGACAGGAGTTGACAAATTCCTGTATGAGAAAAGTATGTTTTTCAAAGAAGAAACGAAAAACCAAGAATATCTTAAAAATGATCAACCCCAAGAAAAAAATATATATGAAATAAATTGTGTGTTTTATCGCGAGCTACGTTTTTTGTAGAGTAAGTTTTTGTCCATCTCTTACGGTTTAGCAGTTATGCACAATTCCGTAAAATTCATCCAGAATAAAGTAGTCTTCAGAGGCTATTCCCAGAATATTCAAGATATACATATTATTTGCCAGGTAAATATCTTTAATATACGATATTTTAATTAAAGTCGTTAGAGCCACTTTTGAGAAAAAAGCAAAATTTTCGAAAAAATTTCCATCTACAGGGTAGTTAGGAGTGGGGGGATTTTCTTGAAAATCTTCGTATCACATATTCTGAAGACACCAAACATCTACACTATTCATTATGTACATACGTGTAGAGAAAATAAAAATGTAACCTAACTTTCCAAATACAACTTTGCAGCACCTCGAAATGAAGGAAATATGACCGCAATGTCAATGCTGCGAATAGCTAAAACAAAACGTTCCGATCAAAATAAACAAAGACCTCTTCGCCAACACTAATATTTACAAACTTGTTGGTGTTTTACCAGGTAAGTATACAAACAAATTACTACGCAATACTATTTTCAACAATATTTTTAAACCAATTAGAATTAGCGTATCTACATGAAAGTTGTACCAAAATGAGCGGGAGATTTGAAATATTTGTGTGCAATTAAAACATGAAAATCCAATTTCGACTACCTTAAGTGTATTTGTCTTTATAATAGGGCACATTAATGCATCTGAGTAAGGTGTACTCTGTGTTCCATATTGATGTTGCTGTATTTGAATATGTTTGTCCTTTTATTTTCGTGTTTACTCTTTTAATTATTTATTTTTATTATTACTTTATTTTGAATATTGCTTATTATTTTATGTACGATCTGTGAACCCGTGTGATTGATGCAGTTCAAGTATGATACTGTTATTTCAATAAATATACTTATTCATTTATTCATCAAAACAAAAAAATCAGAAAGTATTGTATACCAATGCAAAATTCGATACCAAAATGTCGCTGGAAATACACGTTTTGAGGACCCCAAATCCAAAAACCCTTTTAAGAAAGCGGCCCCTGCAGGTCTATATGCATGTGTGCCTGTTGAATACCAACTTTGTATTTAACCAACTTAGTATCTTCCAAGGTTGCCACACTAAGATTTTCCTCACACCCCAAACATGGAAGATTTTTCGAATTTTATTTTCTTTAAAATGGCTCTATAAGTTTTGACTGAAATACCATGTACTAAAGATATTTAAAGGGTAAATAAAGTGTATATCGTGAATTTCTGAAAATAGCCTCTGAATACTCTTCATTCAGAGTGACTTTTCCACAACTGGTAAACCGTAATATGTAAACAAACACTTCATGTATACGAAAATGTGGATTGTAGAGATATTTCCGAGACGTTCTTTGTTGTTGGTTTAAAAATGTCAAATATTTAGGCTTTTCTTAAATGGGAATTCGTTATTCACATATTTTCATCCTGGTCATGCAAAGAGAAGAGAATGTCGATTGACATTTAAAATAGTTGACTGTCGCTTTAGCCTCGTGTATTCCCTTATTTCCCTCCTACTTATAAGTAAGTAAAAAATAAAATCATTTCTTCTAATGTTTATCCCGATTACTATGAAAAAGAGAGAAAAATAAACGTTTAAAAGAATACTTTGTGACAGACAGAGAATGCTATTTGAATGGAACACGTAAGATTTTTTATTTTCTCTACACCTACTATGTAAATAGTGTATAGAGAAGGTATCATATTGCACCCAAAAATTCGATACCAAGATTTCACAGAAATATATGTTTTGAGACCCCTTGAACCCAAAAAAAACATGTTTATAAAAATGTCCGTGTACGTGTGTGTCTATCTGTCTGTGTGTGTGTGTGTGTGTGTGTGTGTGTGTGTGTGTGTGTGTGTCCGTCTATGGGTAGTATAGCTCAAAAATGAAGAGTCCGTTAAATATCAAACTTGGTATTTAAGTTTAATATCTCTTAAGAGTGCGACAGGAAGATTTTATTGAAAATCTCCCAACCTCCAATTACACTTTACATGGAAAAAGTTTCGACAATTTTGATTTTCTCAAAAATAGCTTTAACGGTTTTGATTAAAATCTCTCATATTAAGGATATTTACATGAAAATAAAATGTCTATTTTGAATTTTCTGAGAATATCCTGTGAAGACACTTATTCTGGATAAATTTTACGGAATTTTGTATAACTGGTAAACCGTATGAGATAGACAAAAAAATGTAGATCTCCTTAAAACATATATTATAAACACCTTTTCATGCGGTTAAACGTTTTGAGATATTCTTTGTTTTTGGTTTCAGTTTCTAAATATTTAAATCTTTCGCATACGGGAATTTGTCAACTCCTGGCCAGACACACAAAGTAACTTCAGTCACATAGCAACCAGCTTTTGACTATCACTTTAACCTATAGTATTCCCTTATTTCTCTTCCACTTATAAGGAAGCAAATAATAAGACATCTCTGCTAATTTTTCCTTGATTATCATGAGGTAAATTGAAGAATAAGCATAGATGTTGAGAAACTCACGCGAATTGAACACTTCAGATTTTTTCTTTAATTACTATTTATCAAATATTGTATATGTGTAGGTATGGATGACGCATGCAATAACGTTTCATTTGTTCCATTTGTATTTAAGTTGTAATCGAGTTGTTAGCAGGCATATTAAATAGAAGTATAAAGATAGAAAAATACTAGCATTATAAATCAATAAGGCGATATTTTACTTTTATGTTAAATAAGAAGATTATTTTTCTCAATGGTCGCGGACTAAATATATTCTCTTAATAGAATAATTTGATATACTGGGTGTGCGGAATCTCATTTCGTTGGGTTTCTATATTATGTGAAAAGTATTTAGTTGTTATATGAGGGTCGGCCAATAAGTGCTTTGAAAAAGATTATATTTGGTAGATTTTTATTACTTTATCTATACGTACTATTCATATAGTGCTTAGAGAAACTATTGTATTGCACCCAAAAATTCGATATCGAGATTTCACCGGAAATACATTTTTGAGACGCCCTGAATCCAAAAAAAGTATTTTATAAAAATATCCGTGTATGTGTCTGTGTGTATGTGTGTGTCTGTGTACAGCATAGCTAAAAACGAAAAGACAGTTAAATACTAAACTTGGTATTTAAGTCTGAAGTACTCTTTATTGAATTTTGCATAACGGATAAACCATAAGAGATAGACAAAAACTTACTGTACATAAAATATAGATCTCGATAAAACACAATTTATGCCATATTACATTTTTGGCAGAGTTGACCGTTTTCAAAATAATGTTAATGACTTTAGTTTTAAAAAAAAAATTAAACTTTTCTCATACAGGAACTTGTCAACGCTCGGCCACCCAAAGAAGCGGATTTCAATCCCATAGCAACCACGTTTTGAAGCATTTAATTGTTGGTTAGCCTTGTGTATTCCCTATTTCCCTTCTAATTATAAGGAACTAAATAATAAGACCGTTTCTGCTAATGTTTTAACATGAAATAGATAAAAGAATCGGTTTATTAACAAGAAACTGCTACGGAGATCTAGAGAGTCATGTGAGTAGAACATATTAGATTTTAAGTATTTATAAAACTGAGATCAATAACAAGGAATATCTCGAAAACAGCCAATTCTACGAGAAAAAAATGTATATGACAGAAATTGTGTGTTTTTTGTGTAGTAAGTTTTCGTCTATCTCTTACAGCGTACCCGTTATGCAAAATTCAATAAAAATCATAAAGATCCCTTCAGAGGCTATCCCCAGAAAATCCAAGATCTACATTTCGCTTGTCATAAAATTACCTTAATCAAAATCGTTTAACCATTTTGCATTTACGTGTAAAGGGTAGCTGGGGTGGGGGATTTTCTTGAAAATCTTCGTGTCGCATCCAAGATTGGTATTTAACGATCTTTTCGTTTTTGATCTATGCTGCCCGTAGACACACACATACTCACAGACACGTACACGGACATTTTTCTAAAACTTTTTTTTTATTCAAAAATGTGTTTCCAGTGAAATCTTGATCTCCTTTACATGAAACAACACGTTCTCAATACACTATGCACATAGCACGTGTAGAGAAAGTAAAAAATATCTAAAGGAATCACTTCTCACCGCTGTCCTCATCCCGTAATTTAGATTGACACTTCTGATGATCCCTCCGAGCTACCCATCCCTTCTTCCCGTCACAGAATGTGACATTTGGTGGAGAAGCTCGTGTTACCCTCTGAGACATCCATTGACGCCAATATCTATCACATTTACGTCCCTCGACGTGATATCATTTCGGTTTTACTTTCTCTAGCCCGTATGTGCAAAGTACATAGTGGATAGAGAAGGTATTGTATCCCACCCAAATATTCAATACCGAGATTTCACCGTAAATATATGTTTTGATCCCCTGAGCCTGAAAAAAAGCATTTTTAGAAAAAGCATGTGTGTCCGTCCGTCTGTCTGTCTGTCTGTCCGTCTGTCTGTCTGAGCTTGTGGACAGCATAAGCAAACTTGGTACTTAAGTTCAGTATCTTCCAAGGATGCGACACGAAGATTTTTAAGAAAATTGTCCCACCCTGAACTACCCTTTACATGGAACATGTTTCATAAATTTTATCAAAAATATCTCAAACGATTTCGATTAATATGCCCGATACAGAGTGATTCATGTAGAACTGACACATTTTTATCTTTAATTATTCCGTTGGAAATTCATTCAATGACCCAATTTTAGCACCAAATTAAGCAGAATGCTCTGGAGTTTCGATTCCTTTCCATTAGATGCGCAGGTGTTTATGTTTTATTCCTAATTGCATTGTTGGCAACTGTTTCGACATTTTGTTCTTGTAGCCAACGTGAAAACGCCGTACGATGTAAAGCTGAGTCAAGGATATTTTCAGCAAGATGGCACTACATGCCATACATAAAATGAATGCATGAACCTAATTGCAAGTTTCTTTGACCACTGGATAATTTCCAGGAACCTGTGGCCACCGAGAACTCCGGATTTGACATCGCCGGACTTCTTTCTATGGGGTTACTTAAAAGACAGGGTTTGCGCCACACGTCCCCAGACATTGGACGATCTGAAGCGTAGCATCAGAAAGGAGATTCAAGCTATTGACAACAGAGTCCTCCAACGAGTGGCCAGTAACATGGAATGACGTGTTGAGTTGTGCTTAATGCAGGATGGAGGACATTTTCAACATTTGCTATAGAAGTAAAGATATTCACAGCACAAATAAAAGATATGTTTTGAATTTTCTGGGAATAGCCTCTGAAGAGCTCCTTATTTTGGTTGAGAACCGTAAAAGATAGATAAAAGCTTACTCCACGAAAAATGTAGATCTCGTTAAAGTACATAATTTATGTCATAAAAGTTTTACTTGTAGAGTTGAGCGTTTTTGAGATATTGACTATTGGTTTCAATTTGAACTAATTAAAACTCTTCTTAAACGGGACCATGCAAACCGAACTAAACCTCAAGTTTTCATAGAGCGACCAGCATAGAGCGATTTTATTATCGCTTTAGCTTCGTGTACTCCCTTATTTCTCTTCTACTTACAAGGAGGTAAGTGAAAACATCAATTCTGCTAATATTGTCGATCTGGGTGGTTTAGTTGGTTAAGCACTGTCCTTCTGATCCTAAGGTCATGAATTCAAACCCTGTCCAGACAGATGTCTGTTAAGCGTGTTTTTACTGACATAAAAGAAATACTTATAGACAAAATTCCGGCACACCAGCAACGATGATCCTATCTATTGAGCAGCGCCGTTAAGAAAAAAAATATTCTTTATATATTGTTTTCTAAAACGGGATTCCAAGAACTTTTTTCTGCTGAAATCCCCTTTTAGAGTTTTTGTAATAAATTACTTCCTCTTGTCTAGTTTAGAGGGAGTAAAATAAACCATTTTAAACCTAAGACTGTGTTTTAAATAATACATACTACATATTTCAATGCAAATATTAAAGGAAAGCAACTCTTGACATGTCTACATCAGAACATTTGCCTTGTAGATGTCCGAAAGTATATTTCATTGCTAGTTTGTTTAATAATTAAATACTTTGTACTCTCGTAAAGATAGCCATTTGGAAACGAATTTAATATCTCTCAAATACTGTAATACTTAAGGATATTAATGCAACTCTTATGTGCCCTTCTTTTCAGTAAAAGTAGCTATCAATCATAAATAGACATTTTAACTTTAAGGGAGACCAAACTGATAAAAGTGATTTGCTTAAGTGTTAAAACAAGAGATATAACTTTTCTACAAACACTAAAGAGTATTCATACCAAATTTCATTCAAATATGCCTTTTCATCCTGGATATATTAATTTATTACATTCAATTGACTAAAATCAAAATCTTCTTCTACAGATAATGAGTTACATGCATCAGTTTTAGAAATGTATACCATAATATATTTGTAACAAATTGTCTGGCAGAAATGCTCGTATAGTTCACATGTCTTAGACAATTGATGCTAAAAGTGGTATTTTACCAGATATCATTAGTGTTAAAAGTAGAAAATTCTGTCACTCGGTGTTATAAAATTATAATACTCCAATGTAGCCAACTTTGGTCTATGTGTCCACGGCCTCATTCAAGTAGGCTATGAGAGCTCGTATCGATCCTTAAAATGCCGGCAGATTTGAATGTCATGAACATGGAATCTGCTGAACCAGACGAAATTACAAGCAGCGAGAGAGCAAACTTACAAATGCTACACTGCCTCCGTTGTATACAATGTTTTTGTTCTGTACGAGTAAGTCATCATGTTGTCAGCACTGATGCCAAGCAAGGCAGCAACTGAATATCGCAGACCATTAAGCATGAACTCCGTGAAATAGGCAAACCAATCTATTTATAATTATAATTTGTATATAAATATTGAGAACTGTCTAAAAAATAGTGTATGACACACGTGTGAAAATTGTTTTATTTGTTCGTAAAATTACATTACTTGGTCTACGGCCCCGTTTTGCAAGCTTCCTACTCACAATATAAAACACCATTTTACCACCTTTATCATAAATAGCTATTATAATAGGAAGTGTATACAACACATCGTATTATAATATTGCGCAACACACAGCTCACGCGTACACTAATGGATTTTTTAAAACTAATCTATGACCAATAAAACCAGAAAATTTGTTACACATATTTTTCAGTTTTTTTTTTTTGTTTTGTTTTTTTAACTTTATCAGACGTTTAGTCACATATTTGTGAGAGAAGATTTTAATATGAGACAATAAGAAAACAATTTAACCTGAGAAAAATGAGAAAATATCTGTTTGCCATAGAGAGTCGACGCTTTAAAATGGCATCCAACGTATGTGTCACATCCGCCCTAGGGGAAGAAAACATTGCAAACGTGTGCTTTAAACTATGATGCTCTGTTGCACCAAAATTCAAAAATTGTTTAAAAAACACCTCTATGTTCCCTTAGGAACATCTTCTGCATCCTCAATTTCATTCAGTTTTGAAATATGGATCACTGTTTAAGGATTGCTAGATAAGAACATAGATTTTAATAATTATTGATGTGTGTGGGCTGACTGGTTAGACCGCTCGCCTCCCATCTAGGCGGCCCGGGTTTGATTCCAAGTGCCTGCATATGGGATTTGTGTGGACGAAACAGCGTCTAGGTGGGTTTTCTCCTGGTCCTACGGTTTCTCCTGCCACTCATTCCACCAATTGCCCCGTTCATCACCTTTCCTATCATTTGACATTATCCACTTGCTCATACTCATGTCTGACTACGGGCCGACCACTCGCTCCAGGTTCTTTATCTGTGATTTCCCTGCTTTGGTTCCCCTAGACATTCTCTTGTAAGTCTAGTCGTGTGTCAGTCCAAAATATGGGGAGGGTAAGCCAATTTCGGAACGAATTAATGTGCATTATTCTAATACCTCTTCTTCTTTTTTTCATTTATATAGCCCCCTTTAGCATCTAAGGTCGAATCGGGGGCTTTGCATTAGACACGATGTCTGTTGTTTTTTTACGTTGGGTTTAAATTGTTTTACTTTTCTCAAACACACCCACACATACACACACACACACACACACACACACACACACTCATTCACTCTCTCATAGATACCTCCAGACTTTGTGGGGGATAGGGAATAATTATTGTGGTTAAAGAAAAATTCCCCGGCCCAGCCGGGGACCTCCGCGTGAGAAGTCAGTACGCTGAGCACTCGGCTACGGAGGCAGTATAAAACCTCTTTGATTTAGTGTATGGCATAGATTTCTCGTAGGTGAGTGCGAATGAATATACCACTGTTCTTTCGTGAGATTTTAAATATTGAGTAACACCTTTGGTTTCCAAGTAATCCTCAGCACTGCATGTAGCTCTTGGCACAATATGTGCTTCTAGAAAGCTCTGTTAAGTTAAAATAGCTCTTCTATCGAGACATAAAAGTTAGCCATACTCGTAAAGAAATGAAAGGCTGCAGAAAGAGTGAACTTGGGCAAGTTTCACAAACGATAAAACAAACCACTCTGGCTGATGGCTCCCTCAGGTATTCATTGCAGCATGAGGGCTTCAAAAAGAGCTGCTGCTTCTGTCATTTAAAAAAACACTGCTCTCGGCCTCTGGCAATGCCCGTGGGCTCTCGTCCTGGTTGAGGAAACCTTACTGACTTTCAATACTGCGTCTGCGCCTATAGGCGATTCTCAGCAGATGTGGACGTAGTCAAAATGTACTTCTCTACACATCATAACTAATTTTATTTATCCTACAGATACTTGTAATAGACAGTTTCTATGCAGAAACGACATAAGAAAACTTGGATTTTAAATCAAAGTGATAGTTATTCACGCAACAGGTGGGATAAAGTAAACAAAATTCACTCGTTGCTCCGGTAGCGAGCGGGATAAAGTAAATAAATACATAGTTGATAGCTGCAAATTTTCTGTAGCCTTTTAACTCGCTTTACTTTCTCTGTACATACTATGTACATAGTGTACAGAGAAGGTATTGTACTCCACCAAAAAGTCGATACCGAGATCTCACCGGAAATATATGTTTTAGGGTCTCCTGCATCCAAAAAAAGTAGATTCCAAAAAAGGTCCGTGTGTGTGTGTGTCAGTGTGTACGTGTGTCCGTGTGTCTGTGAACACGATAACTCAAAAACAAAAGTGGGTAAAATACCAAACTTGGTATTTAAGTTTAGTATCTTCCTGAGATGCGAAACGAAGATTTTAGGAAAAATTCCCCCACCCCAAACTGCCCTTTACATGGAACTTTTTTCGAAAATTGTTATTTTCTCAAAAATGGCTCTAACGATTTTGATTAATATGTCGTATATTAAACATATTTACCTGACAAATAAAACGTATATCTTGAATTTTCTAGGAATAGCCTCTGAAGACTACTTTATTCTGGATGAATTTTACGGAATTTTGCATAACTACTAAACCATAAGAGACAGACAAAAACTTACCACACAAAAAAAATGCAGAGCACATTAAAACACAAACTTTATGTTATATTCAATTTTCGTGAGTTGATCGTCTTTTTTTTTTTTTTTTTCTTTTTATATATTCCTTGTTTTTGGTTTCAGCTTTTAAAAAATTATACTTTTCTCATACAGGAATTTGTCAACTCTGGCCTTACAAAAAAAGGAACTTCAGTCACATAGCAACCAGCTTTTGACTATCACTTTAACCTATGATTCTACCTTGTTTCGCTTCTATTTACAAGGAAGCAAGTAATAAGATTATTTCTGCTAAAAGCATAAGCTTTTTAACAATAATTTGTTACAGAGATGTAGAGAAAGTCATGTGAATGGGACACATCACATTTTTTGTATAATTTCCGTGATGTCGACGGTAATAAAGCCTAAACTGCTTATTTTTTTTTTCGTTTAATATATAATTTAGAACTGATATATTAACGTTTTCAACGTCCATCGTAAACTTAATCAATTTGAAACTAGCAGCAACAAAAACAAAATTAGTATTCACATATTGCCTATCATATTTTATAACTATAGCATGCGGCAATTCAATTTCATATTATTTAATTTATTACTATCTGTTGTAAAAGCATTAACTGAATACTTGTCATATATTAATTTATCGTATCCCCTTCAGGTCGCGTTTTAAATTGTTGTACCCATGGATAAACTCTCTATGTATCCACTTGTAGGTATAATAAATAACTATTATTA
The DNA here is from genome assembly GCA_030762935.1 of Hymenopus coronatus. Classification (NCBI taxonomy): domain Eukaryota; kingdom Metazoa; phylum Arthropoda; class Insecta; order Mantodea; family Hymenopodidae; genus Hymenopus; species Hymenopus coronatus. Next base: position 34,393,103 of record CM060882.1, on the reverse strand, counting down.
TTTATTTCATAATTTACTTATAAAATCGTTGCTTTCTTGTTAATTTTTAATTTCTCTACATAGTACTTGATACATAAGTAGACAAGCTACCGCACTCCTCCCAAAAATTCGATAAAGAGATTTCACCGAAAATACACTTTTTAGAGTCCCCTGAATAAAATTCAGTTTTACTTTCTCTAGGACCACATGTACAATGTATGTGGTAGATAGAGAAGGTATTGAATTGCACTATAAATTCGATATCAGGATTTCACCGGAATCCAAAGAAAGCATTTCTAGAAATATGTGTGTGTGTGGGCAGCTTAGCTAAAAAACGAAAATTCGGTTGAATACCAAACTTGGTATACAAAATCAGTGCCTTCCAAGGATATGATCAAAAATTATCAAGAAAACTCCCCTAAACCTAACTACCCGTTATATGGAATATTTTTTCGAATATTTTATTTTATCAAAATGGCGTTAACGATTTTTATTAAAATACCATATGTTTAAGGTATTTTCATGAAAAAGGAAATGTATATCTTGAATTTTCTGGGAATATTATCTTTATTCTAGAAGAATATTTCTGGATTTTGCACAACTAGTAAAGCATAAGAGACAGACAAAAACCTACTACACAGAAAATGTAGATCTCGTTAAAATACATAATTTATATCATATATATATATATATATATATATATATATATATATATATATATTGTTTCGTGGAGTTGACCATTTAAGAGATATTCCTTGTTACTGATTTCAGTTTTAAAATACTTAAAACTTTGCTCTTATGGGAATTTGCCAACACTTGGCACAGTATCGGAAGATGTACCATATGATACTCAGTTTTTAAAAGAGATGACTATCGCTTTAGCCTACTGTACTCCCTTATTTCCCTTATATTTACAAGGAAGCAAGTAATAAAGATAATTTCCGCTAATGTTTATCTCGATTAGCATGAAGCAGATAAAATAATAAGCGTTGTAACAATAATTTGTTACAGAGATGTAGAGAAAGTCGTGAGAATGAAACATATCAGATTTTTTAGAAAATGGTGTGTGTGTATGTGTGTGTTTGTTTCTGTGGACAGCATAGCTCAAAAATGAAAAGCCCGATAAATACAAACTAGGTGTCTAAGTTTAGTATTTCCCAAGGACGCGACACAAAAATTTTCACGAAAATCGCCCCCCCCCCAGCTACTCCTTACATGGAAAAATGTTCGAAAATGTTGATTTTCTTAAAAATGGTAATAACAATGTTGATTAAAATACCGTATATTAAAGATACTTACATCACAAATAATAAGCATATCTTGAATTTTCTAGGAATAGCCTCTGAAAGCCTCTTTATTCTGGATGAATTTTGCTAAATTTTGCATAACTGGTAAACCGTAAGAGATAGACAAAAACTTATCACACAAAAACATGTAGATCTCATTAAAAGACACAATTTAGTCAAAAACGCTTTTTTGTAGAACTGGCCGTTTCTGAGATATTACTTGTCATTGGTTTCAGCTTTAAAATATTTATTTTTTTCTGAAACATGCAAAGCGAACGAGCGTCATCCTCAATTGTTTCAGACAGCGACGAGCTTTTAAACAATTGACTATCGCTTTAGGCTAATGTATTCCCTTATTTCCTGTCTACCTAAAAGGGAACAAGTAATAAGACCTAATGCTAATGTTTATCTCAATGAGCACGATGTAGATAAAATAATACTCTTTTGTAACAATAGTTCGTGTTTGCAACAGGTAGAGAAAGTTATGTGAATGCAACACATCAGAGTTTTGTGTTGTTTAACGCAAGGTTTTTGGGTTTGCAACGTCACGTGTGAGACAGCTCTCGAAAGTATCTCCTGTATTTTGGCCATCATCTTAAGCCCGTGGGATGCGGTGGATTATACCAACACGTGATGGTATGCAATAAACTCTCAGGACGGCGGTTCAAGCTCCGACAACAGCAACAGGTTCTGTTGACTTCGGGGCAATTCTGTATACGAGGGCCATCCAGAAACTACAAACGATTTGACGTAACTAAGTAATAACGAAACATATCAACACAGAACTTTATTCATAAAGTTACAGTACCTTACTCTATTTCTCAACGTAATCTCTTTTCTGTCAAGAAAGCAATTCTAGCATTGTGGATCAATAGCTATGTTTACCCACGTTGTGTATGTGTCTTTGATAGCCTTCATTAGAAGAACACGTCTTTTTACGGTCATTTTTGTGTTTTTATTTCATTATCCGTGACGAGATATTTTATGTTGTGTAAATATTAATCTGTTTTAACAACGAAAGATTTTTTTTCAGTAACCAAGTAACACTTTGTATCTGCTTCACTCTCCTTGACTTCGTCAGAGTAGGAGGTCACTGTAGTTAGACAAGATAACTTCTCCTTCTGACCTTGGGGAAGGAAGTTCTGCGTTAATTCTTCTCCTGCTAATTGCGTAAGGGAGACAGATTAAGTCGGGAGATAAAATGTCTTATAAATGCTTCGTCGAGGACGAAGGTTAATTATATAAAATAACTATTGATTTTATATTGCGTCAGAGGATAGCGTATTTGCAATCTTCGACGAAATAATTACATCTCGGGAAAATGATTGAAGTTGTTGTCCGGAACATCCTAATCCAAGTAGAGAAATTACGCGAAAGAAAAAGATACGGAATAATTGAATATTTCGATGATGCCAGTTTTTTTTTTTTTTTGTAGTGTTTAACGCCCGCTTTAACTACTTATGGTACCGCAGGCGGTGACAGTGATGATACATGAATGTAGATGGAGCACCGGTGGAATGCGATGGCGGGGGAAACCGGAGAGCCCGGAGAAAACCCACCCCAGTGCCGCTTTGTCCACCACAAAGCTCACATGCGGTCACCTGAGATCGATCCCGGGCTATCTAGGTAAGAGGCGAATGGTCTAACCACTCGGCCACGGCGCGGCCAATACAATGCCACTTAAATTTCGTCGGAACTATAATCGTTATTATTTATAGACGATTCAGTTTGTATAAAAGAAAGAACGCTATCGCTTATATTGAAACTTTTTATGCTAGAAAGTTATCAATAAAGCAAAGTTGTTTGAAAGAATAAGAGAATGTTGACATTTCTGCAAGTTCCTGCACCATTTACGCGCCCTGAGTGCAAGAGATCTCAAGAAGTGCTCGCCGATTGATCTAAACCTTTGACCGGCCGAGCTTACCGCTCCTGTTGTCATTGTCACGTGGTGTTATACTTTTCTACCGCCAAAGAACTTATTCGTTTTTATAAATGCACAAAGGGTCCGGCCAATCAAAGTTTATAGGAAAATAACGCAAGTGTATAGTGACAATGCAATAACGACTCTTCAGTGAGGAAATGGTGCATAATTTAGAGTAATCAAGGAAGAACCAGTGAGCCCGACAAAGACCAGAGTGGAAGTTCATCAATCGTTATGAAGGAATTGAAAGCAAATGTTTATGAAAGAATTCAGAAAAACTGGTATTTCACTTTGGTCACCATACATGACTTTTTGGGCGGAAAAGATCTCGCAACTAGTGAAAACCTCAACATCTTGGCTCGGATCTTTAGCGGTGGAAGAGCATAACATAGGCATTGAAACATCGGTACCATGTGACACATCGTGCAACACATATAAATATTATGTGAATCATTCACATAACTTTCTCTACATATTCTGCAACACAACTCCAAAATGCTATTCTTCTGTATACTTCATGATAATTGATATAAACATTTGCAATAATGGATTTATTACATATTTACCCACAGGTGCAAGAGGAAAAGAGTAGGCTAAAGTGAAAGTCAAATATTTTAAGAGCTAGTCGCTATGTGATGGTAGTTCTCTTTTCATGACCAAGATGAAAATAAACTATTATTATTATTAATTATTCAGATTGTTGGGGAAGATAGCTTGAAAATACAAAACTTCTTTAGTTGGTGTAAGTTGTATGTATAAATAAACTTAAGATCGTTGCTAGCATCCAGTCTGTGAAGTTTTGCAATCTTAAATAATTGCATATCTGTAAAATACACTAGAGCATTCCTGAGGAGTAAAAAGGCAAGCAGCTACTTCTACCTTCTGTTTTCTTTACAAACAAAACATCTGCAGGCACTTGTTTACGCAAGCACCGGCCGTTACTTCAGTGATACAACTCGAGCGTTTAACGAGAAGCTTGGATTTAAAATTAACTGAAAAATATACAATAGTCTTAAGCTTTGCAAATGAGATAAATCGTAATTTTCATTCTTTCTTTTAGTAATGAGGACTGTTGCTTCAGTTACAACGAGATGAAATTCCCTTTCCTCAGGGGCTTAACAAATTGTTTTATTTTGTTTTTCACACAAATAATTAGATGGTGTTTCTTTGTGTAGAAAACCTGTGCACATAATGCTAAGATAATATTCTATTATTGTAAAAATAAAACATCATTAGTTAGCTATAACATATATTTCAAAGCAATGTACGAGTATAAAGAAAATGTTAGCTTTTAAACAAAAGTTAACCAATTTAATCCTTAGTTGCATGGTGTTGTTCATATACAACAAAGACGATTAATCAAAGCTTGTAGTATTTTAGTGGACCTTTTTCTAATTTTGTATTACACTAAACCTATAACAATAAATTTAGGTTACATATATTTGTTTATATTGTGTAAATTATTAATATTTTTCAATAAATTATAGTGTATTTAATACCATTTAAGCAATTTTAAACAGTTTTTGTTCAGGAGTATTTTCCCCGAAAAAATTCGTACAACTGCAGTGAAATGTATTTTACAGGGGCTCTCCCCATCCTTTACCATAGGCTCATTTGAGTGCAGTCGCTGGAACTCGAATTTGTGACGTTCGGCTTTGAACGCATGGCCAGTCTATTACATAACGCATTAACGACCACAGCTATTCAAGTCGCTTCAGTCATCGTGCCGGTGAAATGGATATAAAAATCGGTTTGTGAAAAAGAGCATGATCGGCATAAGTAGCAAAATAAATCATGCATATAAGGGTAAAAATCTTAAGTCATCGCTCATTTGTATTACTTTCTCTACACGAATAATGCATATATATCAGCCTAAGTATCAAAATAAATCATGCATTTAACGGTTAAAATCTAAAGTCATTTCTCATTTTATTACTTTCTCTATATGTACTATATATAGATTTTTTTCGCTACACGTATTATGCATGATAGGGAAGGTATTGCATTCCACCCGAAAAAGAATTTCTAGAAAAAGTACCGTGTATGTGTGTGTGTCTGTGTGTGAACAACATATCCCAAAAACTAAAACGCATTTGAAAAGAAAACTTGGTATTTAAATTCAGTACATTTTAAGGATGAGACACGAATATTTTGAAGAAAAACTTCTCATCCTAAACTACCTATACATAAAATATATTTCGATAAATGTTATATTCTTAAATATGCTTCTGATGAGTTTGATTAAAATTCCAGATATTAAAGATATTAACAGGGCAAATAAAATGTATATCTTTAAATTTATGGGAATAATGAGGCCTTCTTCATTCTGGAGCGATAGACAAAAACTTACTACACAAAAATGTAGATTTCATTAAAACACACAATTTATACCAATATTCTTTTTGTGGTTTTAACGATTTTCAGGATATTCCTTCTTTTTGGTTTCAATTTTAGGATACTTAAATTTTTATCAAGTGGAAATTTGACATTCCTGGTTTTTCCGTTTTATTCCTAGCCGTACAAAGAGAGGCGAATTTCAAAAACATAACTACAAGCATTTCAAAAGATTTGACTATTCTTTAGCCTAAAATATTCCCTTAATTTCTTTCTACTTATAAAGAAGTAATAAGACTATATCTGTTAATGTATATCTCGATAAGTATGAAATAGGAAGAAGAAGAATCGTTTACAGTAAGGGTTTGTTTGCAGAACAAGTAGAGAAAGTCATGTGAATGAAGTATATCAGATTTTTCTAAAGTTTCACTCCTTTACTCTCATCTTATTTGTTTCTTACAAATATGTGATTGATCAGGCTGTAATAAGTTTCATAGGAAGGCGTTCATTTACCCAAGTCTGTTTTTTGAACAGTACATCTGTTTCTGGAAAAGGGGAAGGAATTATGGAACAAGAGTGATATTTTACTGATCCCCCAACTGAATCTATATCATTATCAACACAATAAAAGTTTATTTTAAGGAAATAATGTACTCTTAAACTGATAATGGAATCATGACACTCGAATCATTAAATCCTTACTCTCACTGATAGGTAATGTCTATTGCCTGCATTCGAGAGGTCCCAGATTCGATCCCCAAACTCTGCTCTTTCATACCCGAGGGCTTTTCGTGGTTTCCCCCTGGTGGGCACGTGAATTCTGGTGTTAGTCATCGTTTACTATGACTTTCCTATCCACCATTTCCTGTTCAAACTGCCTTATTCCTTTTCGTCTATTTCAGAGTTGAACTGCCAGGTGACGTTATGTGGCCGGTTGCGGCTTGACGGTGAATTTTCGCTCTGTAAAGGTATCTTTCCGGGTTTTTTTTTTTATTTTATTTTATTTTGTTATGTTAACGTTGCAATTACCAGGATTATATCAGTGCCGCAAATGTGCCAGAATTTTGTCCCATAGGAATTCTTTTAATGCCATAAATCTACTGAAATGAGACTGTCGCTTTCAAACACACATATTTTAATACACCCGGCATGTTGGTCAGATTTAAACCTGCCACCTTAAGATTAGAAAGCCAGCGCGTTACCAACTAAGCCTCCCACACTACATTGTTGCGGGACCACTCAGTCAATATGTGCCTTCTGGTGCTTTTGGAGGAACCCTGTGGCTCGGTTATTGTGGGTCGGATGCGCTTAATCTAGAAACGTCAGGAACTCCTTCCATTATTGCACCCGTCGTCATCCGGATTTGGTGGCCCTCCCTCCGCGTAAGTCGCAAAGGGCCATGGCCTACATGTGGTGCTCTGCCCTAGTGACTGGACATACCACCCGTGATCATCATAATCCTAAACTCTGCTCTTGGTAAAATAGATTCGAACAATACACGGGTAACTGGTTAAATAGTCAGTAGATGAAAATTAAATTTTCTGTGGCATAATATTAAATACATTGAGTAAAAGTAATACCTACATCATATTCATATGTAGTACAAATCTAATAAAAACTTCTTTTTTTCCACTTTATTTATGTTATCTTCGTAATGCTGTTAAATTGCAGAAAAAGGATAGTTGGAATCTACAACAATAAACCTTATTTCCTCATGATTTTCTTTCACTAATAAACCGGTATTTAGGAACTATAGATACTCTCTCATAAGTAATGTCGTTTTTTTAAGAAAAACAATTATTTGAAATGTGTTCTGACAAACAATTAACTAATCTTCAAAGTTCAGACCATTAGATTCTATGGTCATGAGCCAACTTTCAGTGAGGTTTATTATCCCACGACGGTACCAGTCTCTGGTTTTCGATGCGAAGAATTCGGTGAAACCCAATTGCAGTGCTTCAATGTTGTCAACATTTCTTCCACGTAGAAAATGGGTCATGGAACGAAAAAGACGATAATCTGATGGTGCGAGATCAGGGTTGTATGCTGGGTGTGGTAGCAGTTCTATTCAGGCAATTCCTGAATTTGTTCCATGGTTGTTCCTGCAGTATGGGGTATTGCATTATCATGTTGCAATAGAATTTTATTTCGGTTAACTAATGCTCCCTCTCGGTCGTCTCCTTAGTGCGGTGGTAGTGCAGCTGCCTACCAAGCGGGAGACCTGGGTTCGATCCCCAGTGGGGATTTTTCCCCCGCTGGGAGACCTGGACCGGGGTGCACTCAGCCTCGTGAGGTCCCTGGGGGGCCAATTGAGGAGCTACTTGATGGAGAAGTAGCGGCTCCAGGTCGTGAGGACCGCATTAGCCGGCCGGGAGGGGCTCGAGGCGCTGACCACGTCTCACCCTCCAATACTGCACCCCATCCATGACGTCTGTAATGGACCGAGATGGGGGACGCAGCGGCCGGGCGGTAGGCCAAGGCTTCCCGTGAGCTGTCGTGCCATGGAGTTATGTTAATGCTCCCTCTCAAAACTTCCTGAACTCGTTCCAGTTGTTGAGAATAAAGATCCGCATCAATCGCCCGCCCGTTTGGAACAAACCTCCAGTGAATCACACCTTCAAAATTCCATCAGACACATAACATTACTTTGGGACCCAACTGATTTTTTAACTATGACTTTGGCAGATTGGCGGGGATCAAGCCACTGTTTCGAGACATCAGGGTTACGGTAATATACCCATTTTTCATCACCAGTGTCAATTCTCGTGACAAATCTATCCTTCATGGGATTACGGATAAGCTGACGACAGATATTCACTCTATGTTGAGCCTGTTGAGGTGTCAGTTCATGAGGTACAGATCTACAGCTTCTGTATGATTTTCGAAGTGTCTTAATGTGGCGATGTATGATATCTTTTGATACACCAAGTTCTTCTGAAAGCCTACGGGTACTTCGTTGTGGATTTTCTCGCAAAACTTGTATATTCCATACTTTATTTAGGTCTTCCAGAACGTGATAAATCTTTAGTGTTTTCGTCTGCATTGTTAAAACGCTGGAACCATCATTGTGTCCATACGTTCTAACGACACCTTCTCCTTGCACTTCGCATATCCTTCGAGCTGGGGCAGCGCCTTTATAAACTTGTTTCCAGTAGTGCTTAAGAAGGAATACAAGTTCAAACTTTGCTATCTCCATTTTCTGATTGTTTATTGACAACTGAAGACTGATACATGCTCGCAAGGTACGCAACACTAGTCACGGTATCCTATACATTTTTAAAACACCAAAATTAAAAAAACCAGCATTACTTATGAGACAACGTAATATTTATTGTACGGTACATGTTCCATTCGCGATAACAATTAATTATTATGCGCGTCTATATGTGAGAAAAATACACCATCCCTCCACAAAAAACTGACGTGTTCCATTCCCATGACTTTCTCCTGTTATGTATTCAAACTATTCTTACAGAAGATTATTCTTTTATCTACTTCATGCTAATCGAAATTGTCTTATTATTTAGTTCCTTATAGGTAGAGGCACATAAGGGAGTACATCAGGCTAAAGGAAAGTCAGATATTTTAAAAACTGCCGCTATGCTAAACGTGAGTATTTTCAAATTGAACCCAATAACATCGTATATCTCTGAAAAAGCTTTACAAAAAACCGTATATGACTTAAATTATGGTATTAACGAGACCTACACTTTCTGTGTAGTAAGTTTTTGTGTATCTTTTACGGTTTACCAGTAAAGCAAAAGTCATTTAGATGACTTCAGGACCTGTTCACAGAAAATTCAAGATATACATTTCATTCTCATGAAAATATCTTAATGTTCCAGATTGATCTTCCATGTGACATTATTAAGCATCTTAAGCCTTTCTTTTCATATTTTTTCTTTTCTTTTTTTCCTTGATTATTTCGTTCGTAGGTTCGTTCATTAGTAACAACAAGTTACGATACATTAACTTACACATACTTGTTACTTAATTTGAATCGTTGCAGCTAATTTTGACAAAATTCAAAAATAAACATAATTTTTCCATTTAAAGTATAACTTCTTGAAAATCTTTATGTTGCTCACCTGAAATATGCTCAACTTAGATACCAAAATGAAATTTAATAGACCCGTTCGGGCTCCATGGACTTGATTAAAATATGTTTTTTTTAATTCTGGAAACCTCAAAATCCAGTATTTCCGATGCTTTTTGAGGAATACAAATTGACTTATACTTACATACTATAGATAAGTGGTAGAAAAAGTAAAAAGAGACTAAAGCACCAGTTTATTTTCTCTACTATGTATAATAAGAAGGAAAGGAATGTTATTATTCCACCCAAAAATTGTATCAAGATTAGATCTAAAATATTTGGCTTGAGATCCTCTGAATTAAAAAAAATTAAAGAGTATTTTTAAAAAACATTTTTGAGTGTTTATAAAGCAAAGCAGGAGTTAGTTAAATGAAATACCAACTTCATAGTTTAGTTCTGTATCTTTTAAAGATGCGACAGGAAGCTTTTCAAGAAAAATTATCCATCCCAACTACGCTTTACATGGAACATTTTCCAAAAATGTTGACTCTCTCTAAAAGGTCTAACGATTTTGATTACAATGCCACATGTTTAAGATATTTTCATTTTAGATAAAGTGTGTACTTGAATTTTCTGGAAATAGCCATTGAAATCCTCTTCATTCTGGTCCATTCATTAAGTTTTGCACAAATAGTAAACCGTAAGAGAGATACAAAATATTAGTACATAAACATTTGCCATTAATTTTCTGATAGGTTATAATTTTCCGATACTTCAAATGCGAAGTCGTTATTTATAATTATTTCGTTGGTCAAGTAATGAAACCGGAATTTTAATGCCATCACATAACGACGGTCTTAGAAGGAGTTGACTGTCGCTTTAGATTATTGTATTTCCTTATTCCCTTTGCACAAGAAATAATATCGAAAAACCATGTATGCTAAGTTTATTTGATAAACGTGAAATAGAAATAGGAATAAGCATTTGTAAAGATAGTTTGTCGTGACATAGGTATAGAAAATTATGTGTATATGTTATACCAGATTTTTTTTCTCTTTTCCATCCTGATTATGCAAGAAGAATGTAATTTCTAAACTACCACACAGAGACTCACTCTTAAAAGATTTCACTATGTCTATACCCTGGTGTACCCCTCTGTTCCCATTGCACCCATAAAGAAATGTGCAAGAAAACCACTTCTGCTAAATTATGAAGTAGATACAAGAATAAGCCTTTTAATGGCAGTTAAAGTTTCAGCTAAATCCATTACGTGCCGTTGTTACCATAGGCGATTGAATAAACAATTTTGTTCTTCTTTAGAAAGATGCTGTTATTAAACACTTCTGTTTAAAGAGCTTGACACCGGAATAGATAAAAGCCAAGTTGGATAAAGTACATATGCTCCTGCATTTGCAATAATTTACAATTGAATAAATCAATTTAAATGTGGCGGTACATCCACAAATTATAATTATCGTCCAATAGAAGTGACTTACTCCGAAATGATTGACAAAATCCAGTATATGATCGACGAATCAAAGTTCGCGAATTAGTAGAGGCCACAGGCATAACACAAGGTACAATGTTATCAATTTTGCACCAAAAATTAGGTCTGACAAAGGTCTCCGCAAGATGGTGCCGCGTTTGCTCTCAATGGAGAATAAACGCAATTCTGTAATCGATTCAGTAGCTGATTTGGCACTTTTCCGTCGTAGTCTGAGTTTCTGCGTCGATACATAACTGTAGATGAAAAAAGGATACACTACTACAATCCAGAGACAAAAATACAGTCGAAACAGTGGGTTTTTAAAAGAGAACCGTCTCAAAAGAAGGCAAAATTTGTGAAATCTGTAGACAAGGTGATGGCCTCGGTTTTTTGGAATACACGCGGAATCATGTACATTGCATGGAGAGTACTTTATGCATCGTTATCGCACCGGTTGAAAGGAGAAATAAGAAAAAACACCTCCATCTGGCAAAGAAAAAGATTCTCTTCCACCAAGACAATGCAAGGGTGCACACCTGCACAGTTTCAATGGCGCAAATTGAGGAACTAAGGTTCGAATTACTACAACTTCCACCGTATTCATCAAATTTGGTTCCCAGTGACTTTGTTTTATCTTCAAACTTGAAAAAGTGACTCGGCAGAAAACGATTCTTATCTAACGAAGAGGACATCTCCCAAACAGATGTCTATTTTGAGTACCTTCCGATATCCTATATTTGGAAAGTTTAAAACAGAGAAATGCTGGTATAAGTCTATCGAGCTAAAGTGAGATTAGTTGATAATAAAAAAATTTACCAGAAATAATTGTTTTTAGCCAGTTGATGCTAAAAGTAGGTGCTTTACCAGATGTTGGTACTGTTAAAAGTAGAAAATTCTGTCACTCAGTGTTATAAAACTATGACACTCCAATGTAAATCAACTTTGGTTTATGCGTCCGCGGCCTCATTCAAGTAGACTATAACTCTAAAAGCTCGTATCGATCCATAAAATGGCGGATGATTTGAACGTCATGAACATGAAATCTGCCGAAACAGACCAAATTATGTAAGCATAGAAAAGAGCAAAATTACAACTGCTACACTGCCTCCGTTGTATAAAATGCTTTCTTTCTGTACAAGTAGGTCATCGTGTTGTCAGCACTGCTGCTAGGCAAGGCAACAGCTGAATATCGCAGACCATTAAACATGAACTCCGCAAAAAGGTAAAACAATCTGTTTATATTTATAATATGTCTAATAATATTGTCTAAAACTGCTTTATATTGTTCGTAGAATGACGAAAGTCGGCCTACGACCCGTTTCGCAAGCTTCTTACTCACAATATAAAACACCTTTTTACCACTTGTATCATAAATAACTATTTCTATATTTGTCTAAGGAGTTATTGAACGCTCCTAGTAACACATCAGAACATTTTACTTTCTCTACACGTAAAATGTACATAATGTATTGAGAAAGTATTGCATTCCACCCAAAAATTCAATACCGAGATTTCACCGGAAACACATGTTTTGGGCCCCCCTGAATCCTTTTAGAAAAGGGTCCGTGTGTGTATGTGTGTGTCTGTGGGTAACATAGCTCAAAATCGAAAAGATCGTTAAATAACAAATTTGGTATTCAAGTTTAGTATCTTCCAAGGATGTGACACGAAGATTTACATGAAAAAATTTTCGAAAATTTTGATTTTCTCAAAAATAGCTCTATCGATTTTGATTAAAATATCGTATATTAAAGATATGTACCTGACAAATAAAATGTATATCCTGAATTTTCTGGGAATAGCCTCTCAAGACTTGTTTAATCCGGATGAATTTTCTGGAATTTTGCATAACTGGTAAGCCATGAAAGATAACTTACTAAACAAAAAATGTAGAGCACGTTAAAAAACACAATTTATGTTACGCATACCTTTTTAGTGGATTTGATCGTTTTTGAGATATTCCTTGTTATTGGTTTCAGCTTTAAAATACATATGTACTTTTCTCATACAGGACTTTGTCAACTCCTGTCCATACAAACAAAGGAACTTCAGTGACATAGCAACCAGGATTTGACTATCACTTTAACCGATGGTACTCCCTTATTTCGCTTCTACTTACAAGGAATCAAATAATAAGACTATTTCTGCTAATTTTTTCTCAATTACCATGAAGTAAATAGAAGCATGAGCTTTCTAACAATAATATGTTGCAGAAATGTGAATGGAACACATCAGACTTTTTAGAACCTAATTTTCTGTCAGTCCCTGTTTCTATCCATTAAAGAATGCGATATTTTTCCGCATCCTGTACAGCATTTGCCATGGACCAGCAGCTGTCCTGGCCAGAGCAGGGGGGGGTAGTCTGGCTGTAACTCACTAACGCCCTGGTTTACGTCACAGAATGTAATAGTATTGACGTACTAGATATCTCGTACGCTGCACATGCTCCTGTGTATTCAGACATGGATCTCCTCTTTCCCGCTTTAACCTCGGCACGTGATATTAAAATCAGCACTTGCTTAGATGTTTATTTCCAAGATGTTACACACCCGTAACTCTACTCAAATAGCACGTGCTCCCTAACACTAGAAACCACAGGATTGTTTGCATTAGCTCCCCTCCCCTCCCTCGCCTACTCTTCAAAAATCTAATATGTTCCATTCACATGACTTTCTCTATTTGTTCTGAAAACAAACTCTTCTTATAAAAGGTTATTCTTATATCTATATCATACTAATCAAGATAATATTACCAGAAGTTGTCTTAATACTTAGTACTTAACAAGTAGATGGAAAACACTAAACCAAAGCGATAGTCATATCTTTAAAAATCTTATACATTCCACTGCAACAAATTATTGCATAAAAGCTTATGCTTCTATTTACTTCAAACTAATCCAGAAAAATATTTTATTTATTTCATGCTAATCGCCAAAAATTAGCAGAAATAGTCTTACTTCTTGCTTCCTTGTAAGTAGAAGCGAAATAAGGGAGTACCATAGGTTAAAGTGATAGTCAAAAGCTGGTTGTTATGTGACTGAAGTTCCTTTGTTTGTATGGATAGGAGTTCACAAATTCCTGTATGAGAAAAGTATACGTTTTTTAACGCTGAAACCAATAATAAGGAATATCTAAACTCCACGAAGTAAAGTTATATGGCATAAATGCTGTGTTTTATAGTGATCTACATATTTTGTCTATATCTTATGGTTTACCAGAATAAAGAAGTCTTTAGAGGCTATTCCAAGAAAATTAAAGATATACATTTTATTTGGCATGTAAATATCTTAAATATAAGTGATTTTAATCAAAATCGTTAGATACATTTTTGAGAAAACCAAGATGTTCGAAATTTTTCCATACAAAGGGTATTTGGAGTGGGGAAATTTTCTTGAAAATCTTCGTGTTACATCATTGAAAGATGCCAAACTTAAATACCAAGTTTGGTATTTAAGGGTCTTTTAGTTTTTGATCTATGCTGTCCACAGACACACACAAACACACAGACCTTTTTCCAAAAATGCTTTTTTGGATTCAGGGGGACCCAAAATATGTATTTCCGGTGAAATCTTGGTATCGAATTTTAGGTGGGATGCAATATCTTCTCTATACACTATGTACATAGTACGTGTAGAGAAAGCAAAAATCTGATGTGTTTCATTCACATGACTTTGTCTACCTGTTCTGCAAACAAACTATTCTTACAAAACATTACTTTCCTCTCTACATCGTGCTTAAGTACCAAACATTAACACAATTAGTCTTACACTTGCAGAGGGTAACTATGGAATATACTGGGCTAAAATGATAATCAAATCTTTTAAATGCCGATCTATAACAATGCCGTTCACTTTACATTTCTAGAAAAATAAAAGAGAGAATAAACGAAGGGTGACTCCGATTTAGACAATGTGTAGTTTATAATTGAAACCAATAAAATGGAATATCTCGGAAACGGTCAACTCTATAACAAAAATGTGTATGACAAAAATGTTGTGTTTTGATGGAGATCTACATTAATATGTTTTTGTGTATCTCTTACGGTTTACCAGTTATGTAAAATTCAGGAAAATTCATCCCAAATGAACAGCTATTCCCAAATGTAAATGTAAATGGCGTGTTATTTATGGACGCTCTATAACTGCAATGGTTCTCAGCGTCCCATTCTAAATTGGGCGTGAAAGACCGCTTAATTTTGCTCAGAGGCCTCTCTATCAGGCTTGAGGTTCTTTTACGTGCCGTAAATCTACAACACGGGACCAACGGCTTTACTTCCTTTCCGAAGGAAGCCATGCTAAGAATTTTACACCCGAAAAAATCCATCGTCCTCCGCTGGGTTTGAACCCGCGACCTTGGGTATATGAAGTCAGCATGGTAACCATTACACCACGGAGGGCGACAGCTATTCCCAGGAAATTCAAAATTAAGCTTTTATTTTTATGTGAATGTCTTTAATACATGTTATTTTAATCAAAATTGTTAGATCTATTTTTGAGAAAATTGAAATTTTCGAAACATTTTCCAAGTAAGGAATGGGGCATTTTGTTGAAAATCTTCGTGACGCACCCTTGGAAGATACTGAACACAGACACACTGACACACACGGACCTTTTTCTAAAAATGCTTTTTACTTTATTTACACGTACTACGTACATAGTGTTTAGAGAAGGTATTGTAAAGCACCCAAAAATTCGATACCGAGATTTCACCGGAAATACATGTTTTGAGTCCCCCTGAATCCAAAAAATTTATTTTTGGAAAAAGATCCACGTGTGTGTGCTTGTGCGTGCGTGTGTGTGTGTGTGCGTGCGTGCGTGTCTTAAAGACTTCTACACCGTTGCACTAATTTCGACCAAACTTCGCGCAGATAAATTTTGACACAAGGTGAAGATTACTGCTCGCCTAGAATTGGAAATTCCGTTCCATTTCACAGGATTAATTATTTAACTTCAATGATAGCGAGATAGCTCTCAAAATCAATTATATCTTTATCAACGATTACCGTAATACCTCAAACAGTACCAAGCTAAGAAACATAATTACATGGACTTTCACATCTTCACAAACAACAAAGAAACAGCAAATTCAAATATTGTTAGTTAATATATCTTAAACTGATGGTGGAGGCAAATAACTAACAAAATTTTGAACTACATTGTATTAAATACCTCTACTTCTTTGTTTTAATTATCTTGGTATGATTTGTGTATAGGTTTAAAACACCACAAAAGGATTCAACAGCAGGCTGTGGATTTATAAACAATAGCACGTTAATATTAAGTTTCGTAAGAATTTAATATTACGTAGAAAGTTAAATTTTTTTCCGTTTTTTCATTTTGTTACATAGTTCAGGTTATTTAAAGGATAATATCGTGATTCCGTGTTACTACCTGAGCTGAGCTCGACTCGGGCAACGAATTTACTTGCATCCACATACTTTGAGTACCAATCATGGAAACCAAACCTAAGCCTATTGATTCACTACAAAAAAGATACGCACCTGGTTCCTCTACTCCTACACATAGCCCTACTCTGCTAGTAAATAATACAACTATGAATACTATGAAATTCTCATCACATATAAAAACAACAGATATAAAGCTAAAATAAATAAGTTAACTCCAAATCTCCAACCAATCATGCTCCCAGCAGCTTGCTGCAATAACACAAGTCGCCCCTGCTAGAAAAATCTGATGTGTTCCATTCACATGACTTTCTCTACATCTCTGCAACAAAGTATTGTTAAAAAGTTTATGCTTATATTTACTTCATGCTAATCGAGATAAAATTAGCAGAAATAGTCATATTATTTGCATCCTTGTAAGTGGAAGCGAGCGAAATAAGGTTGTACCGTAGGTTAAAGTGATAGTCAAAAGCTGGTTGCTATGTGATTGAAGTTTCTTTGTTTCTATGGACAGAAGTTGACAAATTCCTGTACGAGAAATGTATAAGTTTTTTAAAGCTGAAACCAAAAACAAGGAATATCTCAAAAAAGAGCAACTCCACGAAAAAACGCATGTAACATAAATTGTGTGCTTTAAAGTGCTCTACATTCTTTGTGTAGCAAGTTTTTGTCCATCTCTTACGGTTTAGCAGTTATGCAAAAATCCTTAAAATTTATCCAGTCTTCAGAGGCTATTCCCAGAAAATTCAGGATATACATTTTATTTGTCAGGTAAATATCTTTAATATACGCTATTTTAATCAAAGTTGTTAGAGCCATTTTCGAGAAAATTAAAATGTTCGAAAAAAAAAAAAGTCCATGTAAAGGGCAGTTTGGGGTGGGGGCATTTTCTTGAAAATCTTCGTGTCGCATCCTTGGAAAATACCAAACTTAAATACCAAGTTTGGTATTCAACGGTCTTTTCGTTTTTGAGCTATGATGTCCACAGTCAAAAAGGGGCCTTTTTCAGAAAATGCATTTTTGGATTCAGGGGAACCCAAAACATGTATTTCCGGTGAAATCTCGGTATCGAATATTCGGGTGCATTACAATACCTTCTTATACACTATGTACATAGTACGTATAGAGAAAGTAAAAACAGACTATAATCATAGGTGCATATGACGGCATACCACTGAGGAATTATATGTTTGGAGTTGGTAAACTCACTGACGCTGCCAACACCAATTGTCATATTTAACAGATTTCTAATAAAAGAATATATGTAAATCTGGCAAACAAGAAAACAGCTGAACTATGCAGCAACGACTCAACCATGGACCCAAGTACCACAATGGAATGGCCCCCTACTCCTTCACCCAATTTACTCTTTAATCACTAATTCCCAAGATCGAAGGTTCAAACCCAGTGGAGGGCGATGTAATTTTTTTTTTTCGGGCGTAAAATTCAATAGCGTGGCTTCCTTCGCAAGAGAAGTAAATCCATTGGCCCCATGTCGTAGATTTGCAGCACGTAAAAAAACCTGAAGACTGATAAGGAGGCTCTGAGCAAAATTAAAGCGGTATTTTACGCCCAATATAAAGTGAAACTCTGAGAACATCAGGAGTTAAAGAGCGCCCATAAATAAAACTCACTCAATTTCAATTTCCACTCATCAACAAGCAGAAACGTGTTAACCACTATTTTAGGTGTGTTCTGTAATTCTTATAATCATTTCTAAATGCGTCCGAAGAAACGCACGGTTATTGGACAATTGCGACCTTTAAGAATACACCGTCAAACCACGGGCAAAGCCGCTAGTTTATTACTTTCTCTACACGTACTATACACACAGTGAATAGGAAAGGTATTATATTAACATGGCACGACAGCACACAGGGAGCCTTGGCCTACCGCCCGGCCGCTGCGTTCCCCATCTCGGTCCACTACAGACGTCATGAATGGGGTGCAGTATTGGAGGGTGAGACGTGGTCAGCGTCTCCGGTCCCCCCGACCGGTTAATGTGGTCCTCATGACCTGGCGCCGCTTCTTCTCCACAAGTAGCTCCTCAATTGGTCCCCCAGGGACCTTACGAGGCTGAGTGCACTCCGGGCCAGGTCTCCCAGTGGAGGAAAAATCCCCACGCCGATACTCGGGATCGAAAGGTATTGTATGGCACCCAAAAGTTCGATACCGAGATTTCGCCGGAAATATGTGTATTTATATATTTTGGGACCCCATGAATCGAAAAATGTATTTTTAGAAAAAGATCCGTGAGTGTCTGTATGTGTGTCTGCGGACAAAATAGCTCAAAAGACCGCTAAAGACCAAACTTAGTATTTAAATTTATTATCTTCCAAGGATGCGAAACGAAGATTTTCAATAAAATTCTCCCACCCCTATCCTTTACATGGAAAAATGTCCAAAAATATTTATTTTCTAAAAAATGGCTCTAACGATTTTGATTAAAATATCGTATTTTAAAGACATTTACACTACAAATAAAATGTATACATTGAATTGTGTGCGAATAGCCTCTGAAGAGCACTTTATTCTGGCTGATTTTTGCAAAATTTGCATAACGGTTAAACCCTAAGAGATACACAAAAACTTACGACACGGAAAATGTAGATGTCATTAAAACATACAATTTATGTTATATGCATTTTTTTGGCCCTTTTATAGATGCTCCTTGATATTAGTTTCATTTTAAAATAATCATATTATTCTTTGGCAGAAAGTGTAAGTTTTATTTTTGTTCTATTTCTGGGCAAGCAAAGAAGCTAATATGAATGACAATCACATAACAATAGCTTTTAAAACATTTGACTATCACTTTAGCATAGCGCATTCTTTTATTTCCCTTCTGCTTATAAAGAACTAAGTAATAAGTACATTCTGCTAATGTTTATCTCGATTAGCATGGTGTAGAAAGAATAATAATTTGTAATGTTTTGTTTGTGGAACAGTTAGAGAAAGTCAAGTGATTTTTTTTAATGTTTATATATATATATATATATATATATATATACATATTTATTTATTTATTTCTAGAAGCAAGTTGTAGCTACTCTGGTAATTGAACTTGCGTTGATATTATCTATCCTGAGGTTTCCTCACGCAGATGTCAGTGATTTAGTGCAGAGTTCGAGAAGCGGAAGCGATATGGCTTACAGCATTCCCCGGAACTTTTTAAAGTAACATAGCTAACCGTTCCACTATGGATTTTGCGGGCAATCAGATAAAAAGGTCAGCTGTACAGAATCCAACTGAGCTTATCAGATCTTCCTTGCAAACTTAAGGGATGTGAATGTCTAGGACAGGGGCACCCAAACAGTTCTCTACAGAACTTCGGAGCCCCATAATAACACCTCAGAGTTTCTGCAACAGATACCAATACTATACTTTACAATCAGATACTAAAGTGAAACTTTGCTGGCGAGGGGATTAGTGTAAATTCACAAGCTTTAACAAAGCTCCATTTTACTTTCTCTAGCCCGCATGTACAAAGTACCTAGTGGATAGAGAAGGTATTGTATTCCATACAAAAATTTGATGTCGAAAATTCATTGGAAATACATGTTTTGAAACACCCTGAGTCCGAAAAAAGTATTTTAGAAAAACGTCCGTGTGTGTCTGTGAGCAGCATTGCTCATAAACGAAAAGTCCGTTAAATAACAAATTTGGGACTTGAGCTCAGTATCTTTCAAGGATGCGACAAGAAGATTTTCAAGGAAAGCTCCCCTCCCACAACTATCCTTTATATGGAAAAAATATTTACTTTTTTATTTTCTCAAAAATAGCTTTAATAATTTTGATTAAAAAAACGTATGTTAAAAATAATTACATGACAAATAAAGTGTCCAGATTTCACCGTAAATGTCTTGAGGTCCCCTGAGTCCGAAAACAAAGAATTTTTGAAAAAGGTCCGTGTGTATCTATATGTTTGTGTGTCTGTGGACAGCATAGCTCAAAGACAGAATACCATAAAAGTTCCTGAACTACAGACCAAGAGAAAGGAGAAGAAGTGGTGGAGAGACCAGCTAAATCCAGGAGATGGAACAGGCCCAAAGATTAATACTTACATCTTTGTTGATGATGGTAATTATGAGGTTGATATATTGAATTTTCTGGAAATAGCCTCTGACGTCCTCTTCAATCTGGGAGACTTTTGCATAACTCTTAAACCAAAAGAGATAGACAAACCCTAAAGCCCCATTCACAATGAAATGTAAGCGCAGAATTTGCACGCATGTTATTCAATGTAAACATTCACACTCAGCGCAATCCAATGCAACGCAAGAGTATGCATGCTCCAAACTTTATATTTGCGTTGCGTACACAGCGAAAGAATTCTGCATTCATTCCTCAATGCATTGCTTGCTGTTCAACAACAGACGATCACAATACGAGATTCTAAAGGGCCTACTGTACATATATGCTCTTCTATTTGGTAGTGTCGCGCCATCTCTCAATTCCCTCGAGGTTAGGGCAGTCTCGTTCCGAATCTTGCTTTGATTTAATGGATGTACCCACCATCTGCAACTAGATTTCTTGACTCTAATAAATCGTAAGACGCACATTGCATTAAATGTGCAACTTTATCACTTTCTGCAGTCTCCGTGCTTGAATTATTCCCAATATTTTTGGATAAGCAATTATTGTGACATCACTGCCGCGAGAGTCAGTTGTTAGTATGGAATTTTATAACTCATTTATTTATAAAAGATAGAGTGAAGTTTCTTATATGATATTGTTGGTTATGTTATTCGATTTGAAACTTGCGGAGTACTTCGAAGATATCCGCATGTAATTTACAGATCTAGAAACCCGTGTCAACCTTTTCTGTTTTGCCTACGACTGCATTGTGAATGATCTTCCCTCGCGCTTGCGCTTATGCTGCGTTACATATGCGCTTGCATCTCATTGTGACTGTAGTCCTTACTATACAAAAAAACAAAAAACAAAAACAAAAAAATACGTAGATGCTGTAAAACACACAATTGAAGGGCTGAGAACCATAGTGGGCCATCTCCATGTGAGGTCAAAATTGAGATGTTGCCATTTGTCGATATAGTTTATGGTTATACATCTTATATTGCAGTTATATCTTATAACTGGGCCATTTCCAGCATTTCCCGTTTACAAACAGTAGAGCATCAAAATATCAGTCTAAATGAAAATACAAATTCTGTTAGTCAGAGTGGTCCAAATCAATGCAGCAAGTCACGCTACCGCATATGATGATCTTATGTCCATGCTACCATTTATTCCTCCAGTGAATCATGATTTTTACAAGAGTTTGCGTGTGTAAGTCAATAATGATGATCAGCAGGACATTGATTAGATGTATGGAAGTTGCCCAGTTACATTTCTTTAGGCTGAGTCAAATCCCAGCAAAGGAAAATAGCTCCCAATAAATAACTGTAAAACCTAATTTTGCATGAAGCCACATTAATGTTGTACTAATATAAGATACGAAATACATTCTAGATTGCTGTGGCATTTAGTTATTATTTGTAACTTGGCTCAATAAATTATGATATTGAAAAAACATTTACCTTCTATTTCTCCATTTTTAAAAAATGATGCTTGGCCCACTATGGTTCTCAAACCTTCAATTAATATAAAAAATCTATGTGTAATTAACCATTTCGTAGGTATTTCTCGCTATTGGTTTAAATGTTCCAATACTTTCGTCATTTTTTATTTCTCTCTTAACTCCTGACCATGCAAAGAGAAAAAGAATTTCGGAATTTCTTAAAAGATTTTATTATCCTATAAACAATAACTTTTAAGAGCATTTCTGCTCGCGTTTATCTCGATCAGCATGAAATAGATAAAATATCATTTTTTTTTCATTTGGTGTCTAAATTTAATAAATTGAAGGTCTAAATTGATAGCCTAATGTTTATGAATAGGCACGCCCAATTTTATCAGGTCTTTGTTTTCTCGCAGACTTGTCTTCAGCATTTTTGATGTTCAACAGACTTCACATGATGAATTTGTTACTAATTTGTTTTAAAACGTTTGTGTCCTGAGTGCCCTACAAAAATACATTAAAGAAAATTACCATACACATTTTCTAAATAATGCTCCAATTTTCAAAAATAAATCATTAATTTTGAAAAAATATGAGTTTACGAGAGTGTCAAAAGTTATTTTCCTAAAATAATAAATATTTAATATAAAAATCTTATGTGTTCCATTCACATGAATTTCTCTTCATCTCTGCAACAAATTATTGTTAAAAAGCTTATTCTTCTATTTAATTCATCGAAAGAAAAAAAAATTACTAATAGAAAAAAAATTAGCAGAAATAGTATTTTTACTTGCTTCCTTATAAGTAGAAGCGAAATAAGGCAGTACAATAGGTTAAAATAATAGTCAAAAGCTGGTTGCTATGTTACTGATGTTCCTTTGTTTGTATGGACAGGAGTTGACAAATTCCTGTATGAGAAAAGTGCAAGTTTTTCAAAACTGAAACCTATAACAAAGAATATCTCAAAAACGATCAACTCCACGAAAAAAAATGTATATAACACAAAATGTGTGTTTTATCGTGATCTAAATCTTTTGTGTAGTAAGTTTTTGTCTATCTCTTACGGTTTGCCAATTATACAAAATTCCGTAAAATTTATCCAGAGTATAGTAGTCTTCAAAGGCTATTCCCAGAAAATTCAAGTTATACATTTTATTGGTCAGTTAAATATCTTTAATGTACGATATTTTAATCAAAATCGTTAGAGCCATTTTTGAGGGAATCAAAATTTTCGAAAAAAGTTCCATGTAAAGGGTAGTTGGGGGTGGGGGGATTTTCTTGAAAATCTCCGTGTCGTATCCTTACAAGATACCAAACTTAAATACCAAGTTTGGTATTTAACGGTCTCTTTGTTTTTGAGCTATGCTGTCCACAGACATACACACATATACAGACACACACGCACAAACACTCACACACATGGACCTTTTTCCAGAAATGTTTTTTTTTATTCAGGGGGACCCAAAAGATGTATTTCCGGTGAAATCTCGGTATGGAATTTTTGGTTGCATCACAATACCTTCTCTATACACTATTTACATAGTACGTGTAGAAAAAGTAAAAATTGGATTCATTATGTTAATTTTAAACGTATTTATTACATTACATGAGTTTTATACAAATATGTTTAAGAATGCATTCAAGAGCATTTTATTAGAGGATTGTAGTTTACATATAATGCAAGTTAGAAGCTTTAAACTGCATAAAAATATCATGTTCTTGTGTGTACTAACTGGTATACATTATTTCAACCAGACATCTTACATAACATAGATATTCCAAAATTCCCAATGCATTACCTTAATGAGCTGCATTTTCGTCTCTGACACGAACAAAGACGGTGAGTGACATTTGTCGCGCAGACATTTACAAAATGGTTGCGAGAGTGGTGGGAAGCACGAAGAGTGTGGCTGTGAACACGTTAGTTTGTTATTAAACTTTAATGCATTATATAATATGTATTTCACCTGACTTTTCGTGTGCATTTTCCTTCAGAGTCAGAATAGAGACGATTTCTATCTTGGAATATCCAAAATTAACCGTTAAAACAGCAAGCAAGTTCACACAAGCCTGGCAGGCACGTGACTGTGACCTTGCTCTCCACAGCCGCCCCCGTTCGTGATGGAAATGCTAGCTGTCATAGAAGGAGAGGAAGGGAGTGACTTTTTTAACCTCAAACGACTATATAATTTATGTTAAATACTCCCCTCTCATCCCCTATATCTGTAGTTTTTTAAATGGCATGCTTTATTCCAAATAACGGTCGAAAAATCCCATCCATATATGCCAATTTACTGAATTTTTAAGTCCTGAAATTTAATTATTAGACTTTCTCTCGAAAAGTGGACCAAATTAATTTAGGGGGTACTAATTAATAATTTTACCATGATAAAATTAAAAGCTTTCAATTCAGCAAATGTACAAAATATTAAATCCATGAAAAAAAATCTGATGTCCATTCACATGACTTCCTCTACATCTCTGTAATAAGCTTATTCTTCTGTCTACTTAATGCTAAAACATTAGCAGAAACGGTTTTATTACACTACACTAAACCAACAGTAATTTTTTTTTTAAAATGTGATTGCTATAGGACTGAAATCTATTTCTTTGCGTGGCCAGGAGTTGACTAGTTCGTATAAGAAAAGCTTTAAGTGTTTTAAAACTGAAATCAATAACAACGAATATCTCGAAAACGAAAAAAAAAATGTATATGATATAAATTGTGTTTTATTATGGTCTATATTTTGTGTGTAGTAAGTTTTTGTCTATCTCTTACGGTTTACCTGCTATGTAAAATTCAATAAAAATCATCCAGAATAAAGAGGTCTTTAGAGACTATTCCCAGAAAATTCGAGATATACATTAAATTTTGGATATACGGAATTTTAATCAAAATCGTTAGTCATTTTTAATAAAATCAAAATTTTCGATTTTTTTTTCCATATAAAGGGTAGTTTGTGGTGGGGGATCTTTTTTTAAATCTTCGTGTCGCATCCTTGGGAGATAAAAAACATAAATACCAAGTTTGATATTTAACGGTCTTTTCGTTTTGGGGCTATGCTGCCCACAGACACACACACGGACGTTTTTCTAAAAATGCTTTTTTTTTATTCGGGGTCTCAAAACATGTATTTCCGGTGAAATCTCGGTATTGAATTTTTGGGTGCTTTATAATACCTTCTCTATACACTATGTACACAGTACGTGTAGAGAAAGTAAAAATCAAAGAGCTCAATGCGCCTTTCGAACAAAACTTAAGCCTACAAAAAGCCTGTCAATTTGCAGTTCTGGTATGATGATTGCTATTATTTTTTAAAAGGGACCTATTATTACTATAGATTTAGACTATAGCCTGGTTGGTACACAAATGTCTGCTATACCAAAATTTTGAAAAATTTAAAGAAAAATGTCCAAGAGGAAAAAAAAATTACGTCATGATAACTCATCGTCATATACAGCAAACAACGACTGGGTAACTAGATGTCCTAAAGGTGAACGCCATGAACTCTCTACCATTCAGCCCTAGCATCTTGTGATTTCTTTTTGCTTCCTAAAATTATAGATATGAATGGAATCACCTTTACGTCATCATATGAAGCAGTAGATCATTATAAACACTGGCTCCTGAATTACCTTAGGAAGAATGGCATCATTGCTTGAAGAATTACTTTCATCCAATGAAAAAATGGAGTCCAAATTTCCAGATGTTCCTCGAATGCCCCCGAAGGCGGGTCCTGACCGGATGGTGTCGTGGCTGCATCAGGAATATGACATTCGGGAATTTGTGGGTTCAATTCCCATGACCGACCACTTTGACATTTGGGTTTTCGTGGAGGTATTCCAAGGGACACTAGACGGATACTAGGGACGTTTCTTCATTCCTCTGGACTTCTTGCCCCTTCATTTCATCTTCATTTCATCCAACCGGTGTCTTTCAGAGTTGTAAGTGTTGGCGAGGACTGCAGTGGTGGTGCCCTTCCGTGGTGGTGAATGCGCTTTGAAAATGCAGCCCTCAGTGGCGGGATGATGCTAGAGTCGTTCGCAGGACCCAGGGGGTTTGATCATACCTGAAGCACCGACTCCTAGCACTCTCCGCGTTGTGATGAACAACTGCTTGGACTATGTTAAGGATCATCCACGGTGGCTCTTTCCCCGCGGTTCTGTTTCGGCTGTCCGTTGATAATACATTTCATCCTGTCCTCCTGGGGTCTGGCGCACAATAAACCCAGGGTGGTTACAGTGTAAAAAACTCTCCCCCCTTGGAATCTCTCTCTCTCTCTCTCTCTCTCTCTCTCTCTCTCTCTGACTCTCTCAGGCACACACACCAGTAATAAACTTTTACATTGTGCATAATAAACCCAGGGTGATTACAGTGTAAAAACCTTCCCCCGCTCCCCCCCCTCGGAATCCCCCCTCACTCTCTCTCTCTCTCTCTTTCTGTCTCTCTCAGACACACACACACCAGTAATAAACCTTTACATTGTACACAATAAACCCAGGGTGGTTACAGTGTAAAAACCTTCCCCTCCCCCATCCTCGGAATCCCTCTCTCTCTCTTTCTCTCTTTCTCTTAGACCCACACACACACACACACCAGTAATAAACCTTTACATTATGCAAACTACGATCCCAACGCAACCCTGATCCTTCAACCACAAAAAAGAGGAAGTAGTGGGAACAGGAAATGGTGGGAGCGAAAATTCGGGAGATATAATGAATCCCAGTATTCACCTCGACTCGGGAAACCTTGCAAAATCCCATGGGTCAGGAAGGCCTGCGGTTCTCATACTTACCGCGGCGAAATCTCGCTCCGGCTGAGGTAGGTAAGCTTTTAGATACATTGAGTCGGCTTCTTTAAAATTGTTTTCGTACATCCATTAGTTTTAAAACCTATCACTGGGAGTAGTTTGAGATTGTTGGGTACAGTGGACCGCTTACTGCAAAACTTAACTGGGATAACTAGATTCTTACACACTCGGTCTGTGCAATATCGCACAAAGAAGTTTATATTCCGTCGGCTTGTTCGGTCAGTGCACCGAAATGGCCCGGGGCTGTGAGAGAGAAACTCACGTAAATTATGTCACCAAGCGTAAGAAAATAAAATAAAAGCTATTTAATTGAGTTAGCAGTCCACCGCCTTTGTAACGTAAATAATATAAATACACAAAATCCAAGAGGTGGAATTTCAAAGCTATAATAACTATTTATGCGCGGTGTTTAAAAGCATTTTCATTTTAATTGTCTGTATTTTAATGGCAAATGCAAAGAGTAAGGTGTAAAAGAAAGTAAAGCTTAAATAAAAAAAAAATATATATAGCTTAAGAGAGGTTTATAACGTTCTAATTTCTTGTGTCCCTGAAGCGTTACTATGAATGTAATGACTTTTCCTTCGTTCAAAGAAAAGTTGTGATTTAAAATAATAGAAAAAAATATTATACGTTCCATTCACACGGCTCTCTCTAATCTCTGCAACATATTATGCTTAAAAAGCTAATGCTACAATTTACTGCATGGTAATCGAGAAAAATTAGCAAAAATAGTCTTATTACTTGCTTCCTTGTAAGTAGAAGCAAAATAAGGGAGTACTATAGGTTAAAGTGATAGTCAAAGGTGGTTGATATGTGTCTGAAGTTCCTTTGTTCGTATGGATAGGAGTTGCAGATTCCTATATAAGAAAAGTATACATTTTTAAAGCTGAAACCAATAACAAGAAATATCTCAAAAACGATCAACTCCACGAAAAAAATGTATATAACATAAATTGTGTGTTTTATCGTGATCTACTTTTCCTGTATAGTCAGTTTTTGTCTATCTCTTACGGTTTACCAGTTATGCAAAATTCAGTAAAAATCATCCAGAGTAAAGTTGTATTTTGAGGCTATTCCCAGAAAATTCAAGATATACAATTTACTTGGCAAGTAAATATCTTAAATAAAAGAGCTTTTAATCAAAATCGTTAGAGTTATTTTTGAGAAAAACAAAATTATCGATAAAAGTTCCATATAAAAGGTAGTTGGGGGTGGGAGGATTTTCTTGAAAATCTTCGTGTCGCATCCTTGGAAGATACCATACTTAAATACCAAGTTTAGTTTTAAACAGTCTTTTTGTTTTTGAAATATGCTGCATACAGACACACACATACAGACACATACACACACCGAACATTTTTCTAAAAAAAATTTTTTTTTTGATTCAGAGGGTCTCAAAACATAAATTTCCGGTGAAATCTCAGTATCGAATTTTTGAGTGAATACAATACCTTCTCCATACACTATGTACATAGTACGTGTAAAGAAAGTAGAAATCACCCAAGCGACTTTCTCTAGCTAATCCGCAAACAAACCTTTTAATAAAAAGATTAATCTGTTATCATGCTGTACAAGATAAACATCAGCAGAAATGGTCTTATTACTTGTTTCCTTGTAAGTAGAAGGGAAATAAGCACATGCACAGGCTAAAAGCGATTGTCAAGTTCTTTAAAATCCAGTCGCTATGTGAAACAATTGAAATTCTATTCTTTTTTTTATTCCCAGCAGTAAACAAACGAGAGGCGAGAAGAACGAAATCTATCCGTTCGAGAAAAGTTCAAGTTCCTTAAAATTGATACCAATAGTCCGGAATATCTCGAAAAGGTTAACGTATATGACAAAAATTGTATGTCTTAATCGGACCTACATTTTTTGTGTAGTAAATTTGTACTTTCTCTAGCCCGGTATGTACAATGTACATAGGGATAGAGAAGTTTTCTATTCCACCCAAAAATTCGATACCGGGATTTCACCGGAAATACATGTTTTAGGACCCCCTGTATCCAAAAAACGCATTTTGAGAAAAAGGTCCGTGTGTGTACCAAACTTGGTATTTAAGTTTAGTATCTTCCAGGGATGCGATATGAAGATTTTGAGAAAAATCCCCACACCCCAAACTACCCTTTACATAAAACTTTTTTCGAAAATTTTGTTTTTCTTAAAAATGGCTCTAGCGATTTTGATTAAAATATCGTATATTAAAGATATTTACCTGACAAATAAAAATGTATATCTTGAATTTTCTGGGAATATCCTCTAAAGATCTGTTTATTCTGGATGAATTTTGCTTAATTTGGCATAACTAGTAAACCGTAAGAGATAGACAAAAGCTTACTGTACAAAAAATGTAGGTTTTGTTAAAATACACAACTTACGTTATATACATTTTTTTCGTGGTTTTCATTGTTATTAGTTTCAGTTGTGAAGTACTTATACTTTCTGAGACGGGAGTGTCCAATTTTCTTTTGTTCTACTCCTGGCCAAGAAAAGAAGCGATTTGTACTGACAATGCATAACGCGGACAGCTTTTAAAACATTTGACTATCGATTTAGCCTAGTGTATTCCCTTATTTTCTTCCTACTTATAAGATACTAAGTAATAAGAACATTGTACTAATGAGTACCTCGATTAACAAGGTGCAGAAAGAAGAATAATGTTATGTAAGAAGTTTGTAGAACAGCCAGAGAAAGTCATGTGAGTGTAACACATCAGATTTTTGTTTATCTCCTACAGTTTGCCAGTTATACAAAAGTCATCCAGAATGAAGAGGTCTTAAGAGGCTATTCCCAAAAAATTCAATAATATATTTCTTTGTCATAAAAATATATTAAACATAAGGTATTACAATCAAAATCGTTATAGCCATTTTTGAGAAGACACCAAACTTAAATACTAAGCTGGTATTTAAGCAACTTTATGTTTTTGAACTATGCTACCCACAGACACACACGGACATGTTTCTAAAAGTGCTGTTTATTTCAATCAGCGGGTCTCAAAACATGTATTTCCAGTCAAATATCGGTATGAAATGTTTGGGTACATTACAATACCTTCTCTATGTAGTACATGACATAGTACATGAAGAGAAAGTAAATATGGTATAAAACATTAAACTATCGAAGAAGCTATTGCTCAGAGACATCTGCATATTAAATTCGTTTCGTAGTTAAGACTGACACCCCACTAGAGCTTACAAGCGAATTCTTAGGGGTTAGAAGCCTGTCAATGGAACGAAACCACAGAATGGAGAACCTGGAACGAGTGGTTGGCCCGTAGTCAGGTATCAGCTTGAGGAAGTTGCTGATATAAAATGTAAGCGAAATGGATGATGGATTTATTGGTGGAATGAGGGGCGAGAAAAACCGGAGGAACGGAGAAAACCTCCCCAGACGCCGCTTCGTTCACCACAAATTCCATATGTGGGCGTTTGGGATCGAAATTGGGTCTCCTAGATGGGAAGCAACTCTCGGCCACTCTCTGCATATTAAATTACGACTAAAAATCTTATGTGTTATATTTACTACATTGCGTTTTACTTTCTCTATACGTACTATGTACATAGTGTATAAAGAAGGTATTGCACTCCACCAAAAAATTCGATACCGAGATCTCACCGGAAATATATGTTTTAGGGTCCCCTGTATCCAATAAAAGTATTTTCAGAAAAAGATTCGTGTGTGTGTGTGTGTGTCAGTGTGTCCGTGTGTCTGTGAATACGATAACTCAAAAACGAAAAGTTGATAAAGTACCAAACTTGGTATTTAAGTTTAGTATCTTCCAGGGATACGACATGAAGATTTTGAGAAAATCCCACCACCCCAAACTACCCTTTACATGGAACTTTTTTCGAAAATTTTGAAATTCTCAAAAATGGCTCTAACAATTTTGTTTAAAATATCGTATATTAAAGATATTTACCTGACAAATAAAATGTATATTTTGAATTTTCTGAGAATAGCCTCTGAAGACTACTTTATTCTGGGTCAATTTTACGGAATTTTGCATAACTGTTAAACCGTTATAAATGGACAAAAACTTACCACACAACAAATGTAGACCACATTAAAACACACAGTATATGTTATATGCATTTTTTCGGGGAGCTGGTTGTTTTTTAGATATTCCTTTTTTTTTCTCTTTTTTTTTTTTGCGTTTCAGCTAAAAAAAACTTATAATTTTCTCATACAGGACTTTGTGAACTCGTGTCCATACAAACAAAGGAACTTCATTCACATAGCAACCAGCTTTTGACTATCACTTTAACCTATGGTACCCCTTATTTCGCTTCTACTAACAGGAAAGCAAGTAATACGACTATTTCTGCTATTTTTTTCTCGATTAGATGAAGTAAATAGAATAATTTGTTGCAGAGATGTAGAAAAAGTTATGTGAATGGAACACATCACATTTTTATTTATTTATTTTATTTATGAACGCTCTTTAACTGCTGTGTTTTTCAGCGAATTTTCTATATTGGTCGTAAAAGACCTCTTTATTTTGCTCAGAGGCCTCTTTATCAGACTTGAGATTCCTTTACGTGTTCTAGATCGACGACGCGGGACCAATAGCTTCATTGGCTTTCTGGGAATAGCCTCTGAAGATCACTTTATTCTGGATGAATTTTACGGAATTTTGCATAACTGCTAAACCATAAGAGATGGACAAAAACTTAACACACAAAAAATGTAGAGCACATTAAAACACACAATTTATGTTATATACGAAAGAAATTGTTTGTGCTACTGCACATAAAATTTTGGCAGAACGGAGTGTAACAGATTTAGAATCTGTGAATATGATAAATAATCTCGTACATTTTTTCGCGGAATTTATCGTTTTTAAGATATTCTTTGTTTTTGTTTCAGCTTTGAAAAACGTATACTTTTCTCATGCAGGAATTTGCCAACTCCAGTCCACACAAACAATGGAACTTCAGTCACATAGAAACCAGCTTTTGACTATCAGTTTAACTTATGGTACTCCCTTGTTCCGCTTCTACTTACAATGAAGCAAGTAATAAGTCTATTTCTGCTATTTTTTTTTTCTCGATTAGAATGAAGTAAATAGAAGCATAAGCTTTTTAACAATAATTTGTCGCAGAGATGTAGAGAAAGTCATGTGAATGGAACACATCAGATTTTAAATGTTAAGTGATGTTCATTCCCTTGTCTCTTATATCCAACTGTTTTATAAAAACTTTGTTGTTTTCTCATCCTGCTGTGAACAACAAAATGAGACTGCAGTCGTGATAGCAGAAACGTTTCCTCTGGGAGGGACAGTAACCACCAACTTAAAAGATTTGGTGGATCGGTGTTTCCATGACAACAAAATGTATTGTTGTTAACAGGCACAATATTACTATGCGAGGATTCCACAAAGACCCGCCTCCAGAGGAAATGATTCTTCTTTTTCCTTGCGGAACAAACTAATATCCGCTGTGAGGGGGGAGAAGTGTACTCAGAGCTGCCAACCTTGCATTCGACTTTAGAGCGTTCACCTTTGAAAGGAACTATAGTCTATCACTAGCGGGAAAAAAATGGTCGCTTGGAAATAGGAACTTATTGCCATAGAAACTTATTTACACATTAAAATATCTGAGACAGGCATATTAGAAATCCTGAACACAAACCTGGGAAGCTGAAAGGTACAAAGAGGTAGCCTGGATTTGAAATATTGATGCTCATCTTTACGCCATGGGTGAGTGGTTAGACCACTCGCCTCCCATTTAGGCAGCCCGGGTTCGATACTAAGCGCCCGCTTGTGGGATTCGTGGTGGAAGAAGTGGCGTCTGGGAGGGTATTCCCCGGGTCCTTCGATTTCCCCCGCCACTCATTCCACAAATTACTCCACCATCACTTTTCCAATCACCAATTTTGCTTCCATTATATGTCATCCCCTTTTCTATATTCAAGCCTGGCTATGGGCCGACACCCCCACTGTGGAGTCGTGCTGGAGGTT
Organism: Hymenopus coronatus; assembly: GCA_030762935.1. Taxonomy (NCBI): domain Eukaryota; kingdom Metazoa; phylum Arthropoda; class Insecta; order Mantodea; family Hymenopodidae; genus Hymenopus; species Hymenopus coronatus. The sequence goes on along the minus strand of CM060882.1, from coordinate 34,360,367 downwards.
CCCCACAAGCTTCTAACCTCTAGGCATTGGCTTGTAAATCCTAAGGGGTTGTCAGCCTTACAAATACGAGAAGGGTAAGCCGATTACAAAACTAAGATCTAGGACACGGGACCACCATAGCATGGCTTACGGAATTTTTAAGCCCGAAAAAATCCATCACCTTCCACCGAGTTTGAACCCGCGACTTTACATCCCCTATTCGCTGTAGAAACAATAGATAAATAGCACTCTCTATGAATACATGTACGTTATTTAAATGGAACGAGAAAGAAAAGAGGGTCCTTGCCACTCCTTCGCCAGCTGAGATACCTTCGGTATTTTCTCCTCGTGTTAACTATTTATAGGCGCTCGTGTACATTCCAAACAGTGAACTTCCTTCCAAGGATAATAAGTTACTACATTCAGAGAGATTGTTTGCTGTATGTATTTGACAGGCAAAATAGCCATCGCGTGCAACGGCCTGAGCGCGCAGAGCTTCTTGATTGGTGAATTATTCCTCCCTCAATTCGATACTTGCAGATGAGCAACTCTCGACCTTGGATCCGTATAAGAAGTTGCAAGTGAGTCATCCAGAGTTCCAGTAATTAACCAAGGGGAAGGTATGATTTGGTGTTGTATCCTGTGATGCTCCACGGCACTTAACTCACCCAAAATCGTATAATGATATCCTTTCTGCTCTTCCTAGTGAAAAGAAGGGCATATGCTATATGCTGTATAAAATATTCATTATATGCCTCTCCTTTAAGTATTTAAACTTTCTCTAGCCCGTATGTAAGTACATACAATATACATAACAGCTAAAGAAGGTATTGTATTCCAACTAAAAATACGATGTCAAGATTTTGCCGGAAACATAGTTTTTGAGGTCCCCTGAATCTAAGAAAAGAATTTTAGAAAAAGGTCCGTGTGTGTCTGTATGAATGGATAGCATTACTCAAAAACCAATATTTCGTTAAATAACAAACTAGGCATTTAAGTTTAATATCTTCCAGGGGTGCGACACGTAGACTTTGAGACAAATCCCCCCGCCCCAAACTACTCTATGTGGAAAAAATTTCGAAAATTTTGATTTTCTCAAAAATTGTTCTAACGACTTGCATTAAAATGCCGTATATTAAACATATTTACACGACAAATATAATATCTATCTTGAATTTTCTGGGGATAACCTTTAAATACCTCTATATTCTGGATTAATTTTGCTGAATTTTGCATAATTGGTAAACCGTAAGAGATAGACAAAAACTTACTACACAAAAAAAAATCTGATTTGTACTATTCACAAGACTTTCTCTTCATCCCTGCATCAAAGTATTCTTAAAAAGCTTATACTTTTATTTACTTCATGCTAAATAGAAAAAATTCAAAGAAATAGTCTTATTACTTGCTTCCTTGTAAGTAGAAGCGAAATAAGAGAGTACCGTAGGTTAAAGTGATAGTCAAACGCTGGTTGCTATGTCACTGAAGTTCCTTTGTTTGTATGGACAGCAGTTGACAAATTCCTGTATGAGAAAAATATGTTTCTCAAAGCAGAAACTAAAAACAAGGAATGTCCCAAAAACGATGAACTCCACGAAAAATGTATATAACATAAATTGTGTCTTTTAACGTGCTCTACATTTTTCGTGGTTTATGTCTTTGTCCACCTCTTACGGTTCAGCAGTTTATAAAAATTCCGTCAAATGCATCCAGAATAAAGTACTCTTCAGAGGCAATTCCCAGAAAATTCAAGATATACATTTTATTTGTCAGGTAAATATGTTTAATATACGAAATTTTAATCAAATAATCGTTTTAATCGTTAGAGCCATTTTTAAGAAAATCAAAATGTTCGAAAAAATTTCCATGTAAAGGGTAGTTGGGGGTGGGGGAATGTTCTCAAAATCTCCGTGTCCATCCCTGGAAGATACTAAACTTAAATACCAAGTTTGGTATTTTATCGACTTTTCGTTTTTGAGTTATCGTGTTCACAGACACACGGACACGGACAAACGGACACACGGACAAACGCGCGCGCGGACCTTTTTCCGAAAATGTTTTTTTTTAGATAAAGAAGACCCTAAAACATATTTCCGATGAAATTTCGGTATCGAAATTTTGGGTGGAGTGCAACACCTTCTCTATACACTATGTACATAGCACGTATAGAGAAAGTAAAAATGTAGATGTCGTTAAAACATACAATTTATGTCATATACGTTTTTCTCTTGGAGTTTACAATTTCTACGATATTTCCTTTTATTTGTTTCAGATTTAAAATAAATCGGAAATTTGAAAACTGCTGGCCATGATAGAAATGGATCTCAAGTACATGGCTTTTTGCTTTTAACATATTTGACTATTATTTTAGCCTAGTATATTCCATTATTTACCTACTTTCTAATTACAAGGAATCAAGCAATTAATGTTTATCTTGATAATCGTAAAGTAAATAGAAGAATAATTTGTTACAGTCATGTAGAAAAAGTCATGTATATGGAACACCTCAGATTTTTATCTTCTCTAGCCCGTATATAGGTACATACATTGTACTTAGTAATTAGAGAAGGTATTGTATTCCACACAAAATTAAGATGTCGAGATTTTGCCGGTATTATATGTTTTAAGGTCCCTTGAGTTCAAAAAAGCATTTTTAGAAAAAGGTCCGTGGGTATGTGTGTATGAGTGTGGACAGATTAGCTCAAAAACGAAAATGTCTTTAAACACCAAACTTGGTATTTAAGTTTAGTATCTCCCAAGGATTACGACATGAGGACTTTCTTCCACCTCAACTACCCTTTACATGGAAAAATGTTCGAACATTTTTATTTTCTCAAAAATAGCTCTAACGATTTTGATTAAACTATCGTATATTAAAGATAAGTATATGACAAATAAAATATATATCTTGAATTTCCTGGAAATAGCTTCTCAAGATCTATTTATACTGGATGAGTTTTGTAAATTGTTGCGTAACGGTTCAACTGTAAGAGATAGACGAAACCTTAATAAACAAATATGTAGATCTCGTTAAAACACACAATTTATCATATAAGTTTTTGTTGCAGAGATGGCCGTTTTCGGGATATTTCATATTATCGGTTTAAATTTTAAAATACCCAAATTTTCTCAAAGGGAACATGTAAGGCGAACCGAACCTCAATTGCTTCACATAGTGACGAGCTTTTAAAAGTGTTGACTATCGCTTTAGCTTAATGCACTCCCTTATTTCCCTTCTACTTACAAGGAAGCAATATGACAATGTCTGCTAATATTAACTCGATTAGTATGGCGTAGATAGAAGAATAATTTTTTTGGAAGAATAGTTTGTATATAGAACAGCTAGAGAAAGATATGTGAATGGAACACATCAGATTTTTACTTTCTGTATTCTTACCTATAGTAAAGGCCCAAAATCTAAATTGTTCCATTCACATGATTTTCTCTATATATTCTGCAAGCAAACTACTCTTACTAAATGTTGTCCTTTTCTCTATTTCATATTAATTCAGATAATCATTACCAGATATACCTTATTACTTAGCTCCTTATAAGTAGAAGGGAAATAATGGGCTACACTAGGCCAAAGCGACAGTCAAGTCTTTAAAATCTGTCATTAAAACTCAGCTTTCTTTCCGTGGCCAGGAGTAAAACAAAAGAGATATAAACAGGTAAGAACTTCCCGTTTGAGAAAATTATTTTTAAATTGAAGCCAATAACAGGAATGTCTGGAAAAGAATTAACTCTACAAAAATGTACACATGTAAATTGTATATTTCAACGAGAGCTACCTTTTGCAGCAAATGTGTGTATGTGTATGAATAGGATAACTCAAAAACAAGAGACGGTTAAGCACCAAACTTGGTAGTTTACTTCAGTATCTTCCAAAGATTGTGATACGGAGATTTTCAGGAAAATTTCCCCACTTTAAATGAAAGATTTTTCGAATTTTCGATTTCCTTAGAGTGGCTCAAATGGTTTTGACTATGAAACCATATATTAAAGATATTTTCGTGACAAGTAAAAAGTATAACTTGAATTTTCTGGGAATATGCTCTGAAGCACCCCTTCGTTATGGATGTACTTTCCATAAAGGGTAAACCCTAAGAGATAATCAAAATCAAATTACATAACAAAATTTAGATCTCGTTGTAACGCAGAATTTATATGAAACTGTATTTTTTCATCCCAGTAAAGCAAATATAATGCAATTTCAAGACTTTCATGTTATTTATTTTATCTATCCTACTTTACGTCGCTTTAAATTCTAGATCATACGTGATGGAACTGTTCCCTCAGATACCTCGTTGACGGTATGTGGTGGACAGTAGCCTTTCAGGATTATTCCTATGTCATATCAATTTCGCTTCCTGCCAAACAGATAGCAGTAGGATGCCACAATCTAGCCGTAATCGGATAACGCATTCAGCCAAACATTATGATCTCTAATTCAAAATCTTCTCGGGCTTCTAGCCAGGTAAAAACTTGGCTTGACACCAACGTTTCGAAGAAGTGCATCTTCCTCGTCTTCAGGGTGAACACGTTGGTGTCAAGCCAAGTTTTTACCTGGCTAGAAGCCCGAGAAGATTTTGAATTAACACGTCGCCAGGAAAGCTTCAGTTCTTATTTTATTATGATCTCTAGTCTAGCTGTTTCCAACATAGTAGTCAGACGACAGAGTTCAGTCAGCCCTTCGAGACCACATCCTCACATTCATACCACTTAGCTCTGCGACAAGCAGATGGTGTTAGAGTGTCATTCAGTTTAGTTCATTTAACTATTTGTGGATAGAGGCACACAAGTCACTACTATAGTTTTCTCCAAGGTATGATGACCTTCAAACGGAACCTTTTTCCAAAAATGTTTTTTTTTTATTCAGGGGGTCCCAAAACATGTATTTCCGGTGAAATCTCGGTATCGAATTTTTGGGTGCATTGCAATACCTTCTCTATACACTATGTACATAGTACGTGTATCTGATGTGTTCCATTCACATAACTTTCTCTACATCGCTGTAACAAATTATTGTTAAAAAGCATATTCTTCTAATTTATGATAACCGAGATAAACATTAGCAGAATTGTTTGAATTACTTGCTTCCTTGTAAGTAGATGGAAAATAAGGCAACACACTAGGCTTAAGCGATAGTAAAATGTTTAAAAATGTGATTGCTATGCGATTTAAATACGTTTCTTTGCGTGAAAAGTTCCCGTATGAGAAAAGTATTTTAAACTGAAACCAATAACAAGGAATATCTCGAAAACGGTCAGCTTTACGAAAAAAACGTATATGACATAAATTGTGTGTTTTAACGAGGGTTACATTTTGTGTAGTAACGTTTTGTCTATCTTTACAGTTTTTAGTTTCTATGTAAAATTAAGCAAAATTTGTCCAGAATAAAGAGGTCTTCAGAGGCTACTCTAAAATTCAAGATATGCATTTTATTTGCCATAAAATGTCTTAAATATAACAGATTTTAATCAAAATCATTACATCCATTTATGAGAAAAGTAATATTTTTGAACATTTTTCCATCTAAAGGGTAGTTGGTGGTGGGGTTTTTCTTGAAAATCGTGTGGCATCCTTGGAAGATACTGAACTCAAACACCAAGTTTGGTATTTAACGGACTTTTTATTTTTGAGCTATGCTGTCCATAGATACACACGCGCGTGCGTACCTTTTTATAAATATGCTTTTTTGGGCACAGGGACCTCAATATTTCCGGTGAAACCTCGGTATCAAATTTTTGGGTACATTACATTAACTTCTCTATACACTATGTACATAGTACGTGTAGAGAAGGTCATAATTCAATTAAGGCCAAAATCTCAAAACAGATATAAGGTAATAAAGTTTAATAGTTTCTGTAAGATACCTATTACAAATTGTGTAGAGATTCTCCCTGTTCACGCTGCAAGGGTCAAGATGGCGGGTCGTACATTAGAATACTTGCTGCAGCTTCGTTAGTTTTATTTCCATGTCGTTATGGAGGTAGCAGATGGGGCACAAGTAATTGTATTACCAAGGTATAGCCGGACATTATAAAGGCAGGCATGGCTGTGCTGTTCCAAAGTATTTCTAACTAGATCGTTTTGGGGGGCATAAATGCTTTCTGGCTACCGTGAACTTCTAACTGCCAGAAAAGGTACGATAAATTTCCCTTGTAGGGGCGGATACAGCCACAGTTACCGGTAAGTTGTGCGTGGTGCAGACACATCAGGCATCTATTCCCTGTAGTGTTAGAATTAAATCAGGAAAGTCAACATATAAAATCTGATGTGTTACACTCACATAACTTTCTCTAGCTGCTCTACAAACTTCCTACAAAAGATTATTCTTCTTTGTACACAATGCTAATCGAGATAAATATTAGCAGAATGTTCTTATTACTTAGTTCCTTATAAGAAGGTGAGAACAAGGGAACGTACTATGCTAAAGTGATTGTCAAATGTTTTAAAAGCTATCCTCATGTGATTGTCATAGCAAATCACTTCTTTGCTTGGCCAGAAATATAACAAAAGAAAAACGGACACTTCCTTTCTGAGAAAAGCTTAAGTACTTTACAATTGAATCCAGTAACAAGGAATATCATGGAAACGTTACCTCCACAACAAAAACGTAAAGAACATAAATTGTGTGTTTTGACGTGATGTACATTTTTTATGTTTTGAGTTTTTTTCTGCCTCTTACGATTTAGCAGTTAGGCAAAATTCATCCAGATTAAAGAGCACTTCAGAAGCTATTCCCCAAAAATTTGACATATACATTTTATTTCGGACATAATAGTTTTAATATACGGGCTTTTAATCAAAATCGTTAGAGCCATTTTTTAGAAATTCAAAATGTTCGTAATTTTTTTCATGTAAAGGGTAGTTTATGGTAGAGGGATTTTTCTGAAAATCTTCGTATTGCATCCCTGGAAGATACTAAACCTAAATACCAAGTTTGGTATTTAACGGTCTTTTCGTTTTGGGGATATGCTGTCCAAAGACACACACATACGGACCAATTTTTAAAAATGCTTTTTTTGGACTCAGGGGACCCCAAAACATATATTTCCGGTGAAATCTCGGTTTCGAATTTTTGGGTGCATTACAATACCTTCTCTATCTCTATGTACATTGTACATATAGGGCTAGAGAAAGTAATATAGAAAAAAATCTGATGTATTCCATTCACACGACTTTCTCTATATCCCTGCAACAAATTAGTGTTAAAAAGCTTATGCTTCTATTTACTTCATGCTAATCAGAAAAATCTTATGTGTTATATTCACATGGCTTCCTCCAGCCGTTCTACAAAGATCTTACATAAGATTATTCTTCTCTCTGCACCTTGTTAATTGAGGTATTCGCACAATGTTCTTATTACTTAGTTCCTTATAAGTAGAAAGAAAATAAGGGAATACATTAGGCTGAATATATAATCAAATGTTTTAAAAGCTGTCGTTATGCGATTGTCATTACAAATCGCTTCTTTTCTTGGCCAGGAGTAGAACAAAAGAAAAACGGACACTCCCGTTTAAGAAAAGTATAAGTACTACACAGCTGAAACTAATAACAACGAATATCTCGAAAACGGTAAGCTCCACGAAAAAAATGCATATGACGTAAGTTGTGCATTTTAAAAAGGCCTTCATTTCTTTGTATAATAAGTTTTTGGTCTATCTCTTACGGTTTACTAGTTATGCCAAATTAAGCAAAATTCATCCCAAATAAACAGGTGTTTAGAAGCTATTCCCAGAAAATTCAAGATATACATTTTATTTGTTAGGTAAATATCTTTAATATACGATATTTTAATCAAATTCGTTAGAGCCATTTTTAAGAAAATCAAAATTTTCGAAAACGTTTCCATGTAAAGGGTAGTTTAATGTGGGGGGATTTTTCTCAAAATCTTTGTGTCGCATCCCTGAAAGATACTGAACTTAAATACCAAGTTTGGTATTTTGGTTACTTTTCGTTTTTGAGTTATCGTGTTCACAGACACACGGACACGCGGACACACGGACACGCACACACGGACCTTTTTCTGGAAATGCTTTTTTTGGATTCAGGGGGTCCTAAAACATGTATTTCCGGTGAAATCTCGACATCGAATTTTTGGGTGGAATACAATACTTCTCTATCCCTATGTACATTGTACTTACGGGGCTAGAGAAAGTAAAAATTAGCAGAAATACTCTTATTACTTGCTTCCTTGTAAGTAGAAGCGAAATAAGAGAGTACCATAGGTTAAAATGATAGTCAATATGTGGTTGCTATGTCCCTGAAGTTCCTTTGTTTGTATAGACAGCAGTTGACAAATTCCTGTATAAGAAAAGTATAAGTTTTTGAAACCAGAACCAAAAACAAGGAATGTCTCAAAAACGATGAACTCCACGAAAAAAATGTATATAATATAAACTGTGTGTTTTAAGGTGCTCTATATTTTTGGTGTTGTAAGTTCTTATCCATCTCTTACGGCTTAGCAGTTATTCAAAATTTCGTAAAATTCATCCAGGCTAAAATACTCTTCAGAGGCTATTCCCAGAAAGTTCAAGATATACATTTTATTTCTCAGGTAAATATCCTTAATATACCAAATTTTAATCAAAATCGTTAGAGCCATTTTTCAGAAAATCAAAATTTTTAAAGGGTAGTTGGGGGTGGGGAATTTTTCTCAAAATCTTCGCGTCGCATCCCTGGAAGATACTAAACTTAAATACCAAGTTTGGTATTTTTACTGACTTTTCGTTTTTGAGTTATCGTGTTCACAGACACACGGGCACACACATGTACCTTTTTCCGAAAATGCTTTTTTTAGATAAAAAGGGCCCTAAAACATATATTTGCAGTGAAATCTCGGTATCGAATTTTTGGTGGAGTGCAACACTATGTACATAGTGCGTATATAGAAAGTAAAAAAGTAAAAATCTGATGTACTGCATTCACATGACTTTCTCTACATCTCTGTAACAAAGTATTGTTAAAAAGCTTATTCTTCTGTATAATTCATACTGATCGAGATAAAAATTAGCAAAAATGCTTTCTTGTAAGCAGAAGGGAAATAATAGAATACACTAGGCCAAAACGATAGTCAAATATTTTAAAAGTTACATATAATGAGGGGTTGATGGGCTATCTGGTAATGGTAAATCGTAAGAGATAGAGATGTTCTAGAGATATTAACTGTTATTGTTATTTTTAAGTGGTTATAGTCTGTTTATTACCGAAAAATAGAGAAAGTCATATAAATGGAACACTTCAGAGTTTTAAAAAAACTGTCTCTAAGTGACTTTTTGCGTAACCACCAGAAGAATCATATGTATTCAGATATCCTTCGTGCGTTAAAAGAGTTGCAGTACTCAACGGGGCTATTTCAAGTTAAATAAAGTGCTGCGAAAGCGACCTTTGTTTTGCTTCTCTCAATGAGCGCGACCTGCTCACTGTTCCGTTCTTTTTTTAAGTTTTCCAATATCTATACGTTCCTAACACGGAAAGTTATGATTCGTCTTTGTTTTGTTTTTACTTCTGGCGTGGACTTCAAAGTCACCACATAGCAACCAGTTTTTAAAACATAAGACTATCGCTTTAGTCTAGTGCATTCCTTTATTTATGTAGTACCTAAAGAAAAGTAATAATAGCACCATATCTGAATATTCATATATATATATATATATATATATATATATATATATATATTCATATTTCTAAAGAATAATCTTTTATAAGACTATTGAATTGTAGAATAGGTAAAGAAAGTCACGTGAAACACATCCAATTTCTTAACTTAATACTTTAAGTTCACGAGCATTTCTACACTGCATATAAATCCAGGCATTTAATTATTTAATTCCCCACTTCACTCTGTAAACCCCAAACGCAAAATAACCTACAATGAATCGCTGGGACAAGCTTGGTTTCACCAAAAGTTGGAAGTAGCCGAAACTGGCTAGTGTCACAACTAAAGGTTCCCATTAACTTTCACGCATGCTCGCTGAAAATATAATCGTGAAATTTAGTTGCAAAACCTAATATCGAGATGTAAAATATAATTTCGAAACTTAGTTGAGAAACCTACTGTCGTCATTAAATAGTACAAAAAACAATAAAAACTCTATATCCATTTTCCATTAACCATTATAAATCATACTTTGAAGCTTTCAAATTAGAAAGCAAAGACTTAGCTACAAGCAGAAAAATCTGATGTGTTTCATTCATATGGCTTTCTCTACATATCTGTAACAAATTATTGTTAATAAACTTATCCTTCTAATCGAGCTAAGCATTAACAGAAACGGATTTATTACTTAGTTCCTCATTAGTAGGAGAGAAATAAGGGAATACACTAGGTTAAATTGACAGTCACATGTTTTATTATTAGTGGGAGGGCGCACAATGTGCAAAGAATGAAATTGATTAATATTATCCTAGGTCTAGCATTGATATTGTCATTCGTCTTTTCTTGCAGTTTTGTTTTAAAATGTGGTTGTTATGGAATTGAAATCCGCTTCTTGGTGTGGCAAGGAGCTTAAAAGTTCCCGTATGAGAAAAGTTCTAAGTATTTTAAACCTGGAACCAACAACAAAGAATATCTCAAGAATAGTCAATTTCAGGAAAAAATGTATATTATATAAATTGTGTGTTTTAAGCTTTACATTTTTTGTGTAGTAAGTTTTTGTCTGTCTCTAGTTTACTATTTTTATAAAAATTCAAAAAAATCATCAAGAATAAAGAGGTCTTTAGGGTCTATTCCTAGCAAATTCAATATATACATATTTTTCATATAAATATTTTAAGCCAAAATCGTTACAGCCATTTTTGAGAAAATCAAAATTTTCAAAAGTTTTTTCCTTGTGAAGAGAAGTTGTCGGTGGGAGGCTTTTCTCAAAACTCCTCGTGTCGCATCCTTGGGAGATACTGGACTTAAATATCAAGCTTGGTATTTAACGGAGCTTTCGTTTTTGAGTTATGCTGCACACAGGCACACACATGGACCTATTCTCTAAAAATACTTCTTTTTTATTCAGGAGGTCTCAAAACATGTATTTCTCGGTATGGAATTTTGGGTGCAATACAGTACCTTCTCTATACACTATGTACATAGTACCCGGAGAGAAAGTAAAAAGGAAAACGTTTCCCAAACTTTTATACTAAAAAGTACTTTGTTAGTAGTGAACTACCGTGAAGAATACCACCAATCATACACTCTCAAACAGTTGCAAAATTACGCAGCAAACTGAGAAATTTTTAACGATAATTGATATTTTTGGAAATTGTCAATACTACATAAAATAATCTTATGTTTGTCTCCACCTATTTTAGTTTATTGCTTTTTCTACTCCGTAAATATAAGTAGAGAATGTATTGCATTCTTCCCAACAATTCGATACCGAAATTTCACCGGAAATACAAGATTTTTAAAAACCCTGAAATCAAAAAAAGAGAGTTTTAGAAAAAGATTCCTGTGTATACTTTTGTGTATGTGAGTCTTAAACAGCATAATTTAAAAAAACAACAACAAAAAGTGAAATGAATACCAAACTTGGTATTTATGGTTAGTACGCTTTAAAGATGCGATATGAAGATTTGCAACAAAATTTCCTTATCCCTAAATACCATTTACATAGAATGTTGAAATGAGGATTGACGTTATTTTAAAGATCTTCGTACTTTACAACGTTTGCGGAGAGTCATTCAAAACAAACGAAGAGGAATGCCAACTTCAGGAATTGTGTTGATCCATGACAACGCTCGTCCACACACTGCTGGTACAACCCATCGGCTCCTTGAACAATTTCAATGGGACATTTTCGATCATCCGCCATACAGTCCTGACCTGGCACCCAGCGACTTTCACCTTTTCGCTGAACTAACCAACGAAGGTCTTCAAAACAACGTCAATGCTCATTTGAAATCATTGGCGGCAACATTTTTTGAAGCGGGTTTCGCAAAGCTTCTCAATTTTTTTTGGTGATTATGTTTAAAAGTAATCACAAGTGTACAACAAATAATTGTTTTCTATAAACTTGTCTTTTATTTATAGCCTATCGAAGGTTGAAAAAAAACGGCCTTCGTAGTAGATGCACTAAAAGTAGATTTTTGTAAATTAGTTTGTAAACGGATGTTTATGGCGCATGATTTTTTCTACAGACTCCCCTAAGAGAAATACGACCTCTGTTTCTTAACTTGGTACATCCCCTTGAACGTCTGAAGAAGCAGACATTAATAAATAAGATATTCAGGTGCACACTGCAAAGTGCAAATGCTCCGGATGCAGTGTTAACCTCGATCTGAGTTTACATAATGCTAGTGGCGCAACAAAAGCAGTGCAAAGGGTTCATTCCCCCCTCCCATCTAGTCTAATACATTTCCCTGGATTACTCTTAAGCTGCAGGTATTTCATCGAGCGCTGCGCACACTCGCCTCGCGTCGCACCGGACAAAGTCAAGGGCGAGAAAAGAATTCCACATCATCTTTATGCCGACGACGCGAAAATAGCTTACGCGTTTCATATACATCACTTTCTCTACTCCCTTTACAAACTAAGGTTTCAATATCTATTTACAAATTTCGTTTTACGTATAAGAAGCGTACTTTAGGCAAATGTAATAGTAGCATTCTTAAAAATGTTGTGTTCCATTACATGACTTTCTCTACATCTCTGTAACAAATTATTGTAAATAATCTAATCGAAAAAAACATTCGCAGAAACGGTCTTATTACTTAGTTCCTTTATAATTAGAAGGGAAATAAGGGAATACACTAGGTTAAACTGACAGTCAAATGTTTTAAAATTGGTTTCTGTGGCATTGAAATCCATTTCTTTGCGTACCCAGGAGTTGATAGGTTTCAATATGAGAAACGTTTAGATATTTTAAAACTGAAACAATAACAAGGAATATTTCGAAAACGGTGAACACCACGAAAAAAATCTATATGACATAAATTGTGTGTTTTAACGAAATCTATCTCCTCTGTATAGTAATTTTTGTCTTATCTCTTACGGTTTACCACTTATACAGAAGGGTATTCAGAATGAAGAGGCTTCAGATGATATTCTCAGAAAAGTCAAGATGTATATATCGTTTGTCATAAAAATAACTTAAACACGTGGTATTTTACTAAAAATCGTTAAAGCCATTTTTGAGAAAATCAAAACTTTAAAAAAAATATTTCATGTAAAGGATAGTTGGAGATGGGGATTTTTTCTGAAAATCTTCGTTTCGTAACCCTAAAGATAACTGAACTTATAAATAAAGTGTTATATGTAATCGACTTTTCGTTCTTGAGTTATTCTGTTCACAGGCACACATGGACCTCTTCTTTAAAATCCTTTTATTTAGATTCAGGGGACAATAAAACGTGAATTTCCAAAGAAATCTCAGTAATGAATTTTAAGCTAATGTACTACCTACTACGAATATGTTAGAAAAAGTAAAAAGCAGTAACCTGTCATATCAAAGAGTATAAATATTTGAAAATACAAATCAATACAGATGACTATTTGGAAAATGGTTAACGCCACAAAATGTTTATTCAATATCCATATTATGCCTTAACGAGATCTATATATTATGTGCACTTACATTTTGTATTTCTATATATTTTGCACTAACAAAAGACATTCAGAATTTATAGAAATTCATAGGCTATTTTCATAAAATCCAGTTATATGTTTATACGTCGTAAAAATATCTTAAATATATTGTAGTGTAATCAAAATCGTTATAGCTATGTTTGATGACATTAAAAATAACAAAATATTATCCATGTGTAGAGTAGTTATGGGAAATATTGTTGAAATGTCATTTCATATTTGAGTTTTGCTGTTTGCAGATACACGGACACACACATGTTACTTTCTCTAGCCCAAGTACAATGTGAGTAGCGGATAGAGAAGTATTGTAGTCCACCCAAAAATTCGATGCCGAGATTTCAACGGAAATATATGTTTTGGGGTCTTCTGAGTCCGAAAAAAGCGTTTTTAGAAAAAGGTCCGTGCGTGTCTTTGGACAGCATAGCTCAAAAACGAAAAGACAGTTAAATAATAAACTTGGTATTTAGGTTTAATATCTTCCAAGGATGTGACACGAAGATTTTCAAGAAAGTCACCCCACCATAAACTACCCTTTACGTGGAAAAAGTTTCGAAATATTTTATTTTCTCAAAACTGACTCAAAGATTTTGATTAAAATACCGTATATTAAAGATATTAACTTCCAAATAAAAAGAATATCTTGAATTTTCTGGGAATAGCCTCTGAAGACCTCTTTATTCTGTATCAATTTGCTTAACTTCTAAACCGTAAGAGATAGACAAAAACTTACAGCACACAAAATGTACACCTCGTCAAAGCACACAATTTATGTCCTTTACATTTTTGTTGTGGAGTTAACGTTTCCAAGATATTCCTTGTTATTGATTTCAGTCGTAAAGTACCTATACTTTTCTCAGACAGGAAGTGTCCATTTTTTTTTTTTTTTTGTTCTGCTACTGGCCAAGCAAAGAAGCAATTTGCAATGACAAACGAATAACGACAGCTTTTGAAACATTTTACTATGGCTTTAGTCTATGATATTTCCTTAGTTCCTTTCTACTTATAAGGAACTGGGTAATAAGAGCATTCTGCTAATGTTTATCACAATTAGTATGATCTAGAAAGAAGAGTAATCTGTTTGTAGAAGAGTTAGAGAAAGTCATGTGAGTGCAAAATATCAGATTTTTCCGTCTAACATCCAGTGGTTTCAATTTTTTCACTTTTTAAAGTCGTAACTTCATATCCTCTTTCATGTAATTGGCCGCTCTCCTTTGCATTTTTAGGGATTCCAGCAGCGTCTCATATTTTACTATCGGTAAAACTAATGAAAAGCGCTATTTCTTTGAAATCTTCGATCCTTCTTTCAATATGCTTTCCTTTTCACTGCATATTAAATTTCCTGCGGAACGTTTTCTGTGTCCGATTAAATGTAAAAGTTTCTCTGAAATATAATTAGTAGTTTACCTTCTATGTACAAAATCACTAGCTATTAAAGAAGTAATTGTATACCGTCTCTTACTTCAGCAAGTAACACTATTCTTGGGATGTTATATTTATTTTGTTAATTAAAATTTAAATATTACCCTCTTCCCAAAGGATAATGAACTAAAAGTGTTAATTTTAGTTTCTCTATAAATACTATGTACATAGTGTATATATAAAGTATTGAACTTCACTGAAAAATTCGATATCGAGATTTCACCGTAAACACATGTTTTGAGACCCCTGAATTAAAAAAAAAAGTTTACAAAAGTGCCCGTTTGTGCGTCTGTCTGTGTGTACATGTGTGTGCGTGTGTGTCTGTGGGCAGTATAGCTCAAAAACGAAAAGACCGTTAAATACCAAGCTTGGTATTTAAGTTTGATATCTTCCAAGGATACGATACGAAGTTTTTCAAGAAAATCCCCCCAACCCCAACTACCCTTTACATGGAAAAAATTTCGAAAAGTTGTTTTTCTCAAAAATGGCTATAACGTTTTTTATTAAAATCTCTTATATTTAAGATATTTACATGAAAAATAAAATGTATATCTTCAAATTTCCGGGAATTTTCATGTTTATTCTGGATGAATTTTGCAGAATTTCAAATAATTGGTAAACCGTAAGAGATAGAAAAAAAAGTACCACACAAAAAATGCAAAGCTAGTTAAAACACACAATTTATGTTATATACATTTTTTCGTGGAGTTGACCTTTTTTGAGATATTCCTTGTTATTAGTTTCAGCTTTAAAATACTTATACCTTTCTCATACGGGAATTTGTCAACTCTTAACAAAGGTACTTGAATCACGTAGCAACCCGATTTAAAAGATTTGACTATGGTACTCCTTTATTTCCCTCCTACTTATAAGGAAGCAGGTAATCGGACCCTTTTATCGATTAGTATTAAGTAAATAGAAGAATGTACTTTTGAATAATAATTGGTTGCAGAGATATAGAGAAAGTCATGTGAACGAAACCCATCAAAATTTTAATGATGTTTCTTAATACATAACCAATAATTAAAATTATTCTGCAAAAGGTAAAAATCTTGATGTGCTCCATTCAGTTCACTTTCTCTACCTGTTTTACAATCTATTCTTACAAAAGAGTATTCTTCTGTCTAAAAGACAAAAGAATGATGTAAATAAGAATACTTCTTCAACAATTAAGAGAATTATTCCAGTTTCAATGATGATTATTCTCAACGAACCATAAAGACTTTAGAGCATTATATTTTATCTTTGGCGAATCAACAGGTATACTAGGAACATCTTTAAAAATTCTATTTCGAACTGAATTAGGTCAATCTCATGCTAATCGAATAAACTTTGGCAAAAATGGTCTTATTACTTAGTTCCTTAAAAGAGAACTAAGGGAATATATTAAGTTAAAATGTCATCCAACTTTTAAAAGCTTTAGCTTGGAAATTTGATTCTCTTTGCATGGCCAGGAATAAAACAAAAGAATAACAGTTGATATATTCTTCTTTGAGAAAAGTATAAATGTTTTAAAGCAAAACCAATAACACGGAATGGCTCGGAACTGTTAAATATTAAAACTCTGATGTGTTCCATTCACATGGTTTTCTCTACATCTCTGCATCAAATTATCGTTAAAACGTTTACGCTTCTATTTACTTCATGCTAATCGAGAAAAAAATAATCTTATTACTTGCGTCCTTGTTAGTAGAAGCGAAATAAGGGAGTATCATAGTTTAAAGTGATAGTCATAGGCTGGTTGTTATGTGACTGAAGTTTCTTTGTTTGTATGGAATGGAGTTGATACATTTCTGTATGAGCAAAGTATAAGTTTTTAAAGGTGAAGTCAAAAACAAGGAATAACTCAAAAACGATTCACTCCACGAAAAAAACGAATATAACATACTATATTGTGTGTTTTAACGAGATATACATTTACTGTTAAGTTTTGGTTTATCCCTTACAGTTTTCCAGTTATGCAAAATTCTGTAAAATGCATCCAGAATATGTAGTCTTCAGAGGTTATTCCCAGAAAATTCAAGATATACATTTTATTTGTCAGATAAATATCTTAAATATACGATATTTTAATCAACATCGTTAGAGCCATTTTTGAGAAAATCAGAATTTTCGATTTTTTTTCCATATAAAGGGTAGTTGGAGGTGGGGGATTTTCTTGAAAATCTTCGTGTCGCATCCCTGGAAGATACAACTTAAATACCAAACTTAACGGACTTTTCGTTTTTGAGCTATGCTGTGCACAGACACACAGATACAAACACACGCGCACACACGGACTTTTTTCCAAAAATGATCCAGGGGAACCAAAACATGTGAAATCTCGGTATCGAATTTTTGGGTGAAATGTAATACCTTCTCTATACACGATGTACATAGTACGTGTAAGGAAAGTAAAAAATTGTATGTGATATAAATTGCGTATTTTTAACGAGATCTTCATTTTTGAGCAGTATTTCTCTCTCCCTCCCTCATTATTTACCAGTTATGCAAAAGTCATTCAGAACGATGAGGGATTCAGAGGATATTTGCAGCAAATTCAAGATACTTTTCATTTTATTTGTCATGTAAATACCTATACTTATTAAACGGTGTTTTAATCAATATCTTAAGCCATTTTTGAGAAATCAATATTTGCGTAAAAATGTATAATGTAAAGGGCAGTTTGGGGTAAAGGATTTTCTTAAAAATCTCCGTACTGAACTCAGCTATCAAATTTAGTATTTAACCGACTTTTCCTTTTTGAGTTATTCAGTTCACAGGCACACGGGCACATACTATTTTGCATGCCCGGGTCCTTTTAAAAAAATCGGATGTGTTCCATTCACATGGCTTTCTCTTGTAGTTCCGCAAACAAACTTCTGTTTCAAAGATTATTCTTTTATCTATATCATGTTTATAAGAAAAATATTAGCAGAATCGGTCTTATTACTTGATTCTTTGCAATAAGAAAGGAAATAAGGAAATACACTAGGTTAAAACAATAGTTAATTCCTTTAAAAAAACGGTCCAAAAGTGAAACAATAGAAATTCCGTTCTCTTTGTTTTCCGGAGTAAACAAAAGATAGACGAAAGAACGATGTCCTACCGTTTGAGGAAAGTTTAAGTAACTTAAAATTGAAATTAATAATACGGAATATCTCTGAAATGGTAAACCGTACAACAAAAATATATATTACATTCATTGCGTATTTAACGAGATCTACATTTTTGTGTTATAAGTTTTTGTCTATTTCTTACGGTTTACGCAAATTTCAGCAAATCCATCCAAGATGAACAGGTATTCAGAAGCTACATCCACAAAATTCAAGATACACATTTCATGATGTAAATATCTTTAATATATATTTTAATCAAATTCGTTTGGGCGATTTTTGAGATAAACAAAAATGTCAAAAAAAATCCTTGCAAAAGGTAGTTTGGGTTGCGGGATTTTCTTTAAAATTTTCGTGTTGCATCTTTGAAACACCTAAATTTAAATACAAGTTTGGTATGTTACGGTCTTTTAATTTTTGAGTTATACTGTTCACAGACAATTCACACACGCGCTGACCTTTTTCTAAAAGTGTTTTTTTTTTCGGAATAAGGGGACCTCGATACATATCTTTTCGGGAAAATATCGACATCGAATTTTTGGGTGCAATCCAATACCTTCTCTATCTACTATGTACATTGTGCATACGTGCTAGAGAAAATAAAAATATTGTTTGTTTTTATTATATACCGGGACCCTAAAACTTGTATTTCCATTGATTTATCGATACACGCCGAATTTTTTGGTATATATTTTTGGGTAATAGCTTCTCTACCAATGTACTATGTACGAAGTTAGAGAAAGTAAAAATGGACAAGATGGTGCACATTGCTTTTTAAAACTAAAATAAGATCTGTATCAAAATTTAAATCTGTTATAACACACAATTTAGGTGTATTATGGTAAATTTATGGCGTGTTGTTTTTAGTTTTGTAGGATAAAATATATTTTAAATTTTGAAAAGTTGCAAGAAAATTTAACATGAAAAAATAGAGATTGGATTTGTCCAAGGCAGTTGTTTAACTGCAACCGAGCTCAAAAAACAAATGTCTAAGATGAATTACTTAGTCACTTGTAAAATTAAGTTTTGTAGTTACATTAAATTAAGATGCTATAGTGGATTTTCCCATGATTGCTAGAACGTTTCTCTCCTCCTTTAACATGTATAATTTGCTGATTTCACTTGTCAGTGGTGCCGTAAATACCAAGTAGGGGAAAAAGCTCCGAAATATAAAGAATTTGGTGCTTGAACTATTTATTTAATATTATCATGTTAATATAAAGATGTGATTTAAAACTAATGTTGCATTCCCATGGTTTTCACTGCCCTCTATTGTTTATTAGTGGGTATACCAAGATTCTTACAAAGTTTATATTTCTATTCAAACTTCACTTTGAGATAAACCTTTACAAAAACACCTACCAAACACATTTCATTATATATGTAAAGATAATAGAAATATTAATAGGTTTAATCACTAGACGCTTTTTGTTCTGGCCTTAAAATTCCTTATTTTCTGTGCTATCGCGAGAAACAATCGAACATCGAAAGAACTTTGAAATACGAGTAATTAGCAAGTATTGAACGATTCCACCCATTAAAACTGATATCTCTGAAATGTTTTACAACATGAAAGAGTTGTTTAAAATAAATCGTGTGTTTCAAAGATGTTTAAATTTGTGTGTACTATGTTTTCGTCTAATCCTTAACATTTACCAGTTATATAAGATTATATAAAATTCTTCCGAGTGAAAGGCACTTCTATTTATAGAAACTCCAAGTCCTTAGTTTTATTTTCCATATAAAATATCGTTATTATATAACATTTTAATCCAAATAGAGCCATTTTTGAGAAATTCGAAAATTTCGAAAAAAAACCCATCTGAAGGACAGTTTGTGGTAGGAAGATTTTGTTGAATATCCTCGTGTTGCATCTTTTAAAAATAATAAAATTATTTGAGTTAACTATTCTTACACACACATACATTCACATGAAGCTTTTTCTTAAAATACGTTTATTTGGATTCAGGGAGTTTCAAAAAGCATATTTCCGGTGCAATCTCAATATCGAATTTTTAGGGGAATAAAATACTTCCCCTTCTTACTATAAGTAGTAGAGAAAATAAAGGCAAAATTTTTAATATTTTGTCTCAATGTAGAAGTAACAGCAGCAACCAATCAATAAATTAATCAAATCCCTATGTTCATTTGTAACATGTTAGTATAAACAGAATGGAAATTTGTTCAAGAACATATAATTCAAAACAAAAGTATAAATAATAGTTAAACATAAAACAAGTATAATATATAGAGCAGCACCCAATGACAACTTGTGTCCATACTATCCACGTACATGCAAGTGAAGAAATCCCGACAAAAATGAATCAATTAACTTGGTCTTTTGTCATTAAAGAACTCTTAAATACTGTAATATAATTTATTTATAAGAAATGTAGTTAATACGTATGTATGTATTAACTAAATTGAATGTGTTTAAATTTTGCGAGTGAAGTATTATTGCTGATAGTTTGTTGAAGGAGATGGTAGTGTGAATAGTAGTGGTAGTTGCAGTAGTATTAGTTGTAATAGTTGAAAAGAAGAAGAAATCAGTTTATATTCAATGGACCTACCATGAGTTTCTTTCTATATTGCAATTGTTATTCATAAGAGAAATGATATTTCAATACGTGATAAGTTTGCGTGGCGCTAGAGTCTTATGAAGATCCTTGACCTGCCAACCTGACTGCCAGCCTCACGCTCACACACACCAAAGACGTAGGCGATTATGCAACCTATATGGGGAGCAGTTATGGTCAGCATCATGCATCCCCAGCCGGATAGTTGGCTTTCTGACTTGCATTGCTGCGAATTGCAGTTTCTCACTTTCCCCGCGGTACTGAGTGGGCACGAATCTATACCCGGGACTTAAAATGCGCAACCAGGTAAGAACTTCGCGCCCCTGAAAAATGCATCTCACATGGTACTTAATCCATGGGGGGATCAAAATCATAAGTTCAGAAAAATACGTGAGTACGATGCGGTATACCTATCTCTGTATAAGGAAACATGCTAGCTACTACGAAGGGAAACGTTTGATAAAATACCTGAAATTGTAGTTAAAAACAATGTTTGATCTTAAAGAGGAAGAAATGTAAAAACCAGGGATTAAATTTACACTAGGTAATTTTGTGAAAAATGCAACACTAAGAAGAAAACATAGGAATACAATAAATTTAATACCACAGATTAGGTACACGACAGGAAACAAATTATTAACTAAAATAAGAACTAAAGCTTTCCTGGCGACGTGTTAATTCAAAATCTTCTCGGGCTTCTAGCCAGGTACAAACTTGGCTTGACACCAACGTTTCGAAGAAGTGCATCTTCCTCGTCTTCAGGGTGAACTGAAACGTTGGTGTCAAGCCAAGTTTGTACCTGGCTAGAAGCCCGAGAAGATTTTGAATTAAAATTATTAACTGTTCAAATCTGCACATGACCTTTGAATGTGAATATTCAATATTTGGCGTAGCCTCCACGCGCTGCAATTAGGGCTGCAACACGCCATGGCATGGAATCAAAAGGGTTCTAAACATGGTCCTGCAGTGCGCACAAATGCATGATACTGAAACAAGTTGCGACCAACCACATCTCCAACAAGTTCGATGGGCAACATGTCAGGCAAACGTTCTGGCCAGGGAATCCATGGTACCCTTCGAAAAAGGCCTGTACATTCCTCGCAATATGTGGCCGGTTGTTATCCTGCTGAAATGAGGCCTGTGGAGATGCCTAAAGGAGGGTTCTACAATCTGTCTCAGGTACCGGCTGCTGTTCAAAGCGTCATCAATTCGTAGGAGGAGAAATCGGTTGTTGTAACCAAAGGCGCCTCCAACCACCTCACCTGGTGTTTGTCCTCTGTGCCGCTCTACAATGAAGGCCTGCAGGTTGCGCAGCAGGATTCGTCCAGTGATGGTGTTCATGTGCCAATTGCAGTCGGAGGCCCTTGTTTCTGGGCAGTGGAAGCCAGCGTAATGGCATGTGTGCAACCAACCCAATCTGCAGCACAGGGCGACGAATCATCAATGCAGACAAGTTCACACCTGTTGCAATGCTCCAGCAATGCTCACTGTAGATGAAGCTGTGCGGTTTGTTATGGCCGTGTGGACAAGATAACGGTCATCCCGTGCTGTGGTCACCTTGCCTGGTCCTGTACTGATATTTCGCTGCGTACGACCTTCTATCCACAGCTTCTACACACGGATCACATCGGAACAACATACCCTATAAGGGCTCATATTCACGATATGACAAATCCGCTTCCTGGAAACCGATCACTCTGCCCCGTTCGAAACCACTCACATGCCAATATGGATCCCTTTGATCTCGACGAGGCATACTGGTACTCTTGCGTTTCCACCTTAGTTGACAGCTGTGCACTGACTACACTTGGCACAACACTCACCTTGTGGGACAAATACGACAGGGCCCTGCTCGGCATACGCGTACTCTTTAAAAACTCAATCACCTATTGCTTGCACGCCCCTCTATACATCCACCAAGTTTGGATTCATTCTGGAAATTCTTTCATGTTGCAATTTTCACAAAAAGTAGGTATTTATCTGTCTCAACGTGTTACATCTGTGAAACATGATCGAAAATTGCTAAAAAATAAATTATTATTTTTTCATAATAAAAGTATGCAGATTCCAAACTTTAAGAAAACATATCTTTTTCTCACTTAGTGCAATTTAACCGGCGCTATAAATGGGCAACTTTATTTTCTTACAAATGTTTTTCCAACTTTTTTCATATTCAAAATGCTCCACATGATGCAATTTTTTACTAATCTGTTACAAATATTTCATTGTGCCTCACAAAAGTACATTAAGTTCACCTGGATAGTGTGGTGGTAGCGTGTCTGTCTCACATTCAGTAAGTTACGAGTTCAAATCCCTCTTAGAATGGGTTACCCGGATACGGTTTTGATTTTGTTTATTTTTTCGTTTTTTTTTTCTCGGGTTTTTCCCTTGTCCTGAGAAGTGGAATGTCAAGTAACTTTAAGCTCCATGGACCCTGAGATCATTTGAGCATCATTTCACCAATAGTATTCAGCGTCCGATATGACCAAGCTGGTTAAAGAACATTAAGCTTAAAAAATGATCATATACGTTTTGGAAATAATGCTCCAATTGAGAGGTCTTCAGAGTTTATTCCCAGAAAGCCAAGATATACATTTTATTTGTAATAAAAATGTCTTTAATAGATATATACTTACTAAAGCTTTTTACAGCCTTTTTTTTTTTTTTTTTTTTTTTTTTGAGAAATTGAAAAATTTTAAAAATGTTCTTTGTAAAGCAGGCTGTTTCAAGTTAGCTGCACGCTAAAGGGCAGCCATATACTCACTTACGGGGTATGCCCGCAATACGCCTCAGCATTGAGATTAACTATCGTAACGGCAGAATCAGGAGTTGGAATGCAAGTATATGCATTGTTCTATGGCCTTTGTCATCGTCAGTGTGAAGTGTTGGCTATCATCTTCCTCGCCAACCGTGGTCTGAGTTTTGTAGTTGAGTACGCACCAGTACCCCGATTCAGACGAGTAGAGTTGAAACAGCTTCATGTAACGAATAGTTGGGGCTGGAGAATTTTCTTGAAAATGTTTGTCACATCTGTGGAAGATATTGCTCGCAATATTGTTGCAATGGAAGTTTGGTAATGTTTTCGTTTTTGAGTTATGCTGTTCTCAGACACACGCGCACACGCACTGGCGCGGTTTCTTTTTCTAAAAGTTATTTTTAATTTAGGGATCCTCGGATCATGTACTTTGGTGAAATCTCGGTATCGAATTGTTTAGCGGAATTCAATACTTTCTCAACCTACTGCGTGAATATAAATTAAGAAACAAACAAACATAAGATCTGCACCAATATTCCAAACGTTTTGTATCACAAATTTTGAAGTACATTGTTTCTAACTTTGTGAGAGAAGACATATTTTGGATTTGGGAAAATTGTAAGAAATGTGTGAAAAATGCCGTTGGGATTTATTATGCACAGTTATTTAAACTGCAACAGAGTTCTAAGTGCAATGTCCAGGACGAATTACATTTATTGAGGACCAACATTTTGCAGAATTGATCATCATAAAGAGTGGTTCAATGGTGAATTCTTGTACGATTGTTTAATAAAAAAAAAACTGCTACAGTGGAACCTCGCTCTTCTAATATGTTGAAATACTGCGACAATTCAACTACCAGTGCCGTCGTAAAAACTCGTACAGTTAAGAAAAAAGTCTGTCAAAAATAAAACATTAGATTCCTGACTACTATATTTAATAATGTCATGTTGACATAAAAATCTGATGTGTTCCTTTCACATTACTTTCTGTAACCAATCTTCTACAAATTATTCTTACACGTTATTCTACTTTCTACTTCTTGTTTGTTGTAGGTATAAGAAGAGCATAAAATGCTAATGCGGTTGTAATTTTTTTCAAAGTTGGTTTGCTTGAACACGAAAAAGAAACAAAAAAAAAGAATAGCAACTTGAAATTGTGAAAAGTATAAAGTGTCTGAAATTTCAAACCAATTATAAAGAATATCTCGGAAAGGTTAACGCCACAAGGAATTTTATTTGCCATAAATTATGTGTTTCGACGAGATCAAAATTCTGTATTGGTTTAATCATAAACTTTTTAGATAAACTATCTTGACATTTTCTTCATATTTTATTCAATTTCAAACATCAGTAGTGTAATAGTAAAGAAGTACAAATACTTTTATACTAAACGGTGCTACATGACATATCCATAGCAGAATTGACAGCCGAAAACGTCATTCAACCTTCAAACCCCTGCAAAATGCAACCCACATTGCACCTGATCTATGCGGGAATCAAAATCAGAAAAACGCGCTTCTGCGGCACCGTGAGTGTGATGCGGCATTTCTATTTCCATGTATGAAAATATACTACTTATTAACACAAATATATATTAAAAGGGAAGTTTTGTTATAATATCTGAAGCTGCAATTAAAATAGGTTTTAACCTACAGAAGAAGAAATTTCAATCGGGAATTATCATTCTCTTTAATGAACTTCATCATAAACGCCTTAGTTTGTTTACTTCACAAATTCAGCTACACGTTAGTTTAATGTTCAGTTATGTTAGTGAAATGTTCAGATTCAAGGTATTTTTACTTTCTCTATACAAACTATGTATATAGTGTATAGAGAAGATATTGTTTTGTACCCAAAAATTCGATACCGAGAATTCACCGGAAATACATGTTTTGAGACTCCCTCAATCCAAAAAAAAGCATTTTTAGAAAAATGTCCTTGCGTGTGTCTGCCTGTCTGTTTGTCTGCCTGTGTGTATGTGTGCGTCTGTGGGCAGCATAGCTCAAAAACGAAAAGACCGTTACATACCAAACTTGGTATTTAAGTTCAGTATCTTCCAAGGATGCGACACGAATAGTTCAAGAAAATCCCCCCACCCCAAACTACCCTTTACATTGAACATTTTTCGAAAATTTTGATTTTTATTAAAATAACGTATATTAAAGATATTTACCTGACAAATAAAATTTATATCTTGAATTTTCTGAGAATAGCCTCTGAAGACTACTTTATTCTGGATGAATTTCACGTAATTGTGTATAACTGCTAAACCGTAATAGATGGACAAAAACTTACTCTACAGAAAAGGTAGCTCGCGATAAAACACACAATTTATGTCATATACATTTTTTTCGTGGAGTTGATCATTTTTAAGATATTATTGGTTTTTCGTTTCTGCTTTGTTAACTCAGTTACATAGCAACCAGATTTTTGGCTATCATTTTAACCTGTGGTACTTCCTCTACTTACAAGGAAGCGAATAATAAGACTATTTCTGCTAATATGTCTCGATTAGCATGAAGTAAATAGAAGCATAAGCTTTTTAACTAAAATTTGTTGCAGAGATGTAGAGAAAGTCATGTGAATGGAACACATCAGATTTTTTTAAATATTGATCTACTAATGTACATAAAGTAATTTGTCACCACTGCATGAAACTAGAAAAATCTATGTAAATTTAAACAAATGAAACTAATAAAATAAAAATTGATGTGTTGCATTCACATGACTTTCTCTACCTATTCTGCAAACAAACTACTCTTGTAAAAATTAATTTTCTATCTACATCAAGCTATATGAGATAAATATTAACACAATTGGTCTTACTGCTCAGATCTTTATAACCAGAAGGGAAATAAGGGAATATACCAGGCTAAACCAGTAGTCAAATGTTTTAAAAGCCGACCGATATGTGAACAATTTAAGTCGATTCGCTTTGCATTTCCAGCAAAACAAGAGAGATAAAACATCTGAGAAGATGAGTAGTTTAAAATTGAAACCAATAAAAGGAATGTCTCCAAAACGGTCAACTGTGCAATAAAAATGTATATGACATAAAACCGTGTGTTTTAACGAAATCTACCTTTTTGTAAATCTCTTACGGTTTACCAGTTATGCAAAATTCAACAAAACTTATCCGGAATAAACAGGCCTTCAGAGGCTATTCCCTGAAATGCAAGATATACATTTTATTTGTTAAGTAAATAGCTTCAATATACGGTATTTTATTCAAAATCGTTAGTGTCATATTTTATAAAATCAAAATTTTCGAAATTGTTTCCATGTAAAGGGTAGTTGGGGATTGTGTGTTTTAATGGCCTCCATCTATCTCTACGTATTTCCAGTTGTATAAAATTACAGAGAATCCAATCAAGATAAATAGAGAATAATTAATTATTTACAGAAAGTTCGACACATGCACTCCATTTCTCATGTCAAGCATATTATACTGTGATCAAACCCGTAATTGCATAAACTATCAAAAAAATATTACGCTAAATTCTTGAGAGATATACTTATAGTGCTTTTTGTCACTCATCCGAGTTTTCGTTTCTGAGTTTAGCTTTTCATACACAATAATCGTACGCGTGGGGTTTTTCCTTAAAGTGTACTTTCTGAGGGGATATAAAAAGATGTTTTTCTGGTAAATCTCAATATTGGCTGTTTTAGCTAGACTGCAAATAAATACTTCTTAAATATTTAAGCGGTATTTTGAAAAAATAACAGCCGTTTTTAAATGAAAAATGATACTCTCACATGACTTTCTCTAACTGTTCTACTTTCTTCTTGCAAAGGATTCTTCTTCTTTCTACACCATAAAAAACGAGATAAGCATTAGCAGAATGTTCTTATTAGTAGTTCTTATATGTAGAAGGGAATCAAAGGAATGCACTATGCTAAGGAGATAGTCAAATGTTTTAAAAGCTTTGTTATGCGATTTTTATTGAAATTCACTTCCTTGCTTGGCCAGGAGTATAACATACGAAAAACGGATACTTACTGTCTGAAAAAAGTATAAGTATTTTAAAATTGAAATCAATAATAAAGAATATGTTGGAAACGGTCAACTCTACAACAAAAATGCACATGACATAAATGGTGTGCTTTAACGAGATCTACGTTTTACCTATAGTAAGTTTTTATTTATCTCTTACGGTTTAGCCGTTATGCAAAATTCTGCAAAAATCAACCAGAATAAAGTGCTCACCAGAGGCTATTCCCAGAAAATTCAAGATATATATTTTTTTTGTGATGTAATAACTTTAATATACGGAATTTTAATCAAAAGCGTTAAAGCTATTTTTGAGAAAGTCAAAATCTTCCAAAAATGTTCCATGTAAAGGGTAGTTTAGGGTTGGAGGATTTTCTTGAAAATCTTCGTGTCGCATCCTTTGAAGATACAAAATTTAAATACCAAGTTTAGTGTTTAACGATCTTTTAGTTTTTGAGCTATGCTGTCCACAGACACACACGGATCTTTTTCTAAAACTTCTTTTTTTGACATAGCAGACCTCAAAGCATATATTTCGTTGAAATCTCTTGGTTTCAACACAATACCTTCTCTATACACTATGTACATAGAACATGTAGAGAAAGTAAGACAAAATGCCACAGAAAATGTTAAATAAGTTAGTCAAAAGTGCTTGTGTTTCCACTCTGCTGACAAGTGTAGCTTAGATATTCCAGAATGCTGAGGGTGCAGTTCAGAGAATGCATTGCAGCCAATACTTGGATGTATCTGATAATTTCACCATTTTCTCTTTTTTTGTATTTTCCGTAGCATCGATGAAACTTTCTTTTTCCTTTCCTTTTTATGACTCGAGTTGAAAATCCTGGTCACTCTCTTCTGCAGCACTCTAAACGGATGCTTAACAATCGCCACTCGTCCTTCTGGTTTTAAATGATTTAATTAATAGGGTTTTGTGAATTTTACAATGTGTTGTTAGTTTAAGGATGTTAAAATTTAATTCTTGTTTGTTTGTTTCATTTTTAATTTTTCCTTCTGATTTCTCTCATCGCTTTGGCTCCAGCTCCTGGTTAGTTGGCATACCATTTGCAGGTCTTCCTAGGACTTCGCCGTCCAGAACAGTCCGAGAGCGTTTAGGATCAACCATGATTCCTTTTCTAAAGCTATGAGCAACTGCACCATTTATTTTGGTTTGGCGTATTCTAATGCTCAAAGGCTTTTAACTATAATTCCGCCCTCCTAGGTAGTGTGAGAGCCTCACATTCAAAAGGTCATGAGTTTGAATCTGCTTAGGGTGAGTTACCAGATAACGCCTTTTTCGGGGTTTTCCCTTATCCTGAGAAGACGGATGTCGAGTAACTTTAAGCTCTATGGACCCCGTGATCATTTGAGCATTATTTCACCAATGCCATTCATTGTCCTATATGTCCAACCAGATTAAAGGACGTTAAGCTACAAAAAAAAATGACATGCTTCATTCACATGACTTCCTTTACATCTCTGTAACAAATTATTCTTAATAAGCTTATTATTCTATATGTTTAATGCTAACATATTAGCAAAAACGCTCTTATTACTTAGTTCCTTTATAAGTAGAAGGGAAATAAGGGAATAGACTAGGCTAAACCGACAATCAAATGTTTTAAAATGTGGTTGCTATGGAATTTAAATCCGTTTCTTTGCGTGGCCAAGCGTTGACAAGTTCCCGTATGAGAAAAGTTTTGTTTTGTTGTGATCTACATTTTTTGTGGAGTAAGTTTTTGTCTATCTTTTCGGTTTACCAATTATGCAAAACTCAATAAAAATTATCAAGAATGAAGAAGTCTTTAGAGGCTATTCCCAGAAAGTTCAAGTTATATGTTTCGTTTGTCATAAAAATATCTTAAAGATGACATTTTAATCAAAATTGTTATAGTCATTATGAAAAATTCAAAAGTTTCGAAAAGCATTTTCGGAAAATGTTCCATGAAAAGAGTAGTTGAGAGTAGAGGGGATTTTCTTAGAAATCTTCATGATGCACCCTTGGAAGATATTGAACTTAGATACCAAGTTTGATTTTTAATCGACTTTTTGTTTTTAAGCTATGCTGCCTACAAACACAGACATATAGGCTCACATACGGACAGTTTTCTAAAAATGCCTTTTTAGGGTTCGGGAGTCTCGAAACATGTATTTCAGGTGAAATCTTGGTAACGAATTTTTGGGTGGAACACAATACCTTCTCTATCTACTTTGTACATTCGTGCTAGAGAAAATACAAATCAAAATGTTGTTCAGTAAGATTGAGAAAACTATGTCTAGGCGGGTTAAAGTGACAAAAATTCCCCTTTCATCTGGGACACAAATACTGGTCTATGAGTAGTTTTCACAACCAGACAATAGTACTGATAAATATTAATGTATTCTTACTTTCTCTACACGCACTATGTACATACTGTATAGAGAAAGTATTGCACTCCACCAAAAAATTCGATAACGAGATTTCACTGGAAATATATGTTTTCCGGTCCCCTGTATCTAAAAAAAGGATTTTCAGAAAAAGGTTCGTGTGTGTGTCCATGTGTTAGTGTATCAGTGTATCCGTGTGTCCGTGTGTCTGTGAACACGATAACTCAGTAAAATACCAAATTTGGTATTTAAGTTTAGTATCTTCCAGGGATCCGACACGAAGATTTTGAGAAAAATCCCCCCACCCCAAACTACCCTTTACATGGAACTTTTTTCAAACATTTTAATTTTCTAAAAAATGGCTCTAACGATTTGGATTAAAATGTCGTATACTAAAGATATTTACCTGACAAATAAAATGTATATTTTGAATTTTCTGGGAATAGACTCTGAAGACTACTTTATTGTGGGTCAATTTTACGGAATTTTACACAACTGCTAAACCGTAAGAGATGGACAAAAACTTACCACACAACAAATGTAGAGCACTTTAAAACACACAATTTATGTTATATACATTTTTTTCGGGAAGTTGGTTGTTTTTGAGATATTCCTTGTTTTTGGTTTCAGCTATGAAAAACATAATTTTCTCATACAGGAAATTGTCCATACAAACAAAGGAACTTCAGTCACATAGCAACCAGCTTTTGACTATCACTTTAACCTATGCTACTCCCTTATTTCGCTTCTACTTTCAAGGAAGCAAGAAATAAGACTATTTCTGATAGTTTTTTTTTTTTTCTCGATTAGTATGAAGAAAATAGAAGCATAAGCTTTTTAACAATAATTTGTTGCAGAGATGTAGACAAAGTCATGTGAATGTAACACATCAGATTTTTCATTTGTCACAAAAATGAATTGTTACGGGAAGTCTGACGAAAACCGCTACGAACCCCCTAATTTAATAATTTCGGTGGTCTCTGGTTGTGTTGCTACTCCCTCCGCCCCGCACATGCGCCCCTTCTTGAGGGTAACAAAATGTAACGCTCTTCACACGTGGCTGGTTGGTAAGCCTGCTACTCAACAATGATATCGCTAAAGCATTGTTTACCCAGCTACTGCAAATTTTATCACCACTAGTATTTTAAACACAAGTACACGGCAGAGCGCATAAAATTAATCTGATATTTCACTGCAAATCTTAACAATATTCCATACCCCAAGTCACAATTATTTGCCTTGACAATAGCGGTTTTCACAACAAATCCTGAGCCGTGATATTCAGATGGAATTATACAATGAAAAACAAATGGTGCGTGTTAAAACCGTTGCTGTGAGGGCTTTCATCTGATGCTGCAAATCGACACTAACACACACGTGTAAAATTTATTTCCTAATGCCTGCTCACACGCAAAGTTCATGCTTCGATTCTTCTCATTATTTATTTACAGACTGTCGAAGCGTGCTGGCTTGTGGACAGTGGCACTCGTGCATGATCAATCTATTCACTGCGGCTCCAAAAACAATAAAGCTACTACAGAGATTCCAGTGGTGATTTCCGGTTTCGTTTTAGAAATACCTGCCATCAAGGATGTGTCAGTATTGCGATATCCTGGTGCTTCAAATATAAATACAGAAAGAAGTTTTTGGTGCTGTTTTAGTGCAGGTATGAGTTAAGTACTACCAGATGTTAAATTTGGGGATTGGAGAGTTGAAGGTAACGGAATGTTCAGCTGCCCTCACGAGGATGGAAGTTCAAAACGTGGCGCTAAGTCCACCAGCCCTTCTCCCAGGTTTGAATGCAGGCCATAGTGAATAAGTAGTGCCATTGACACTAGGTCTTACCTGTCACGCTGAGCAGCGACATGTCTCTTGTACCAAAATAACTGATGCAGATATTCCGTAGATCTGGGCAAGCGACGTATATTTAATAAGGCAAACTTTCTTTTAGTATTTTCTTGTTTTATTAAGAAAACAACAACATCAACAACTAAGAACTACCGTTTGAATCACACGACCGCAGATGGTAAACACAGTACACATGACGGTGATCGTGGGGCCGGTGACCACCCTGAGGAGCGCAAACATTCCGCGTAGTCTTCTTCTTCACAGGCACACAACTAGACAACACTAGCACACACACGCAGCAAGCCGCCATCTTGCAATGTGACTGGAAAACCTGTGACGTCATTGTCATGGCAACATTTTCCAACCCCTGCCCCTCCTATTGATTACTGCTACCCTGATCAATAAGAGGTGCATTACTAGGCAGTTTCTCTCTCGTTGCCATCTAGCGGGCGCCACCTCAATCAGGTGCTATACCACAGCTGATCAAACGAAACGCAGGCTGTGGAAAAGCGCTCAAACTATTTGTCTTCCGCGTTATCGCGGTGATGAACGTTCCATACAGACCTTCTCAAATCTTGGAAACAAAGAATGGAGTGAATAGTTGAATGAAAACGTATACCTCTGGTTGGTGCTTAAAATGGCTTTAATTATCAAATTTACCTTCCACCAACATCACATTCTGCCTCTATAGGATGCGGCAAAGAATCCAGTTTCATCTAATCCAAATAACTACACAAAAATTATATTATTCCCTCAAATACTTTATTTGAAAATGTGCGGAAATTCAGTTTTGTGAAATAAAATAAATAAATAAGGAATGTACAGCGAGGGGTCCTGGTTCAATTCCAGGCTGGGGTGGGAATCTTTCTCTAATCAATAATATTCCCTATTCTTTCCAGAGTTTGAAAATGTGAATGAGAAAAAGTGTGTGTGTGTGTGTGTGTGTGTGTGTGTGTGCGTGTGTGTGTGTGTGTGTGTGTGTTTTATACTGTTTAACGCCCGGTTTTACTGTTATGGTACCGCAGGCGATAACATTGATGATAAATGGAATGAAGCTGGAGCACCAGTAGAATCTATGGCGGGGGAAACCGGAGAACCCGGAGAAAACCCGACAAACCTGCACCGCCTTGCCCACCAGAAATCCCACAGGCGGTCGCTTGGGATCGAAGCCGGGCCGCCGTGTTTAGAGACTAGTGGTCTAACCACTTGGTCACGGCTCGGCCGTTGTGTGTGTGTGTGCGTGTATGTGTGTGATATCTAATAAACAAAATTAGAAAAACCCAACGACAACAGTACACAGCACACATTTTCCAAAGTTAAATGCCGCGTGGTCCCGTCTGCAGCCGTAGTCGCCACCACCACCGAGCTCCAAGACGCTGCCCCGGTTCAGTGTCTGCGCAGTTACGTTGGCCTTCATGTCTGAGGGCCAGCCGCATCCTCTACGACTCCCCATTGGGGGGGGGGGGGTTCCGACCTCTTCAGCTGCTCCGGTGCGAGCGCTGCGGACACCGAGCACCCGTGGGGTTTCAGACGTTACTAGAAGTAGCCGGGCCGAACATTGAGCCCCTCCCGAAAGGTTCGGATAGGGTTGGACTCGACACGGTAGTGGTCCGGAGAGATTGGGTACATCTGTGTGGGGTTGTGAGACACATTAATGTTCTCCAGCACTAACCTGGAGAGTTAGAATACCTAAGCTGGCAAAGGTTTTCGGTAGTCTTCCCCTCGGGGTTGACCGTATCCACTTCCGTACCTGTATGCAAGCACTTCGGTACTTGCTCGCAGGGGTTTCAATGTATAAAATATGCACTGGCCTGACGGAAAAACCCACGGCCTTGTCCCTCGGCTGGCATGCTCGCTTGTTTTAAAATCCTCTACGACCGGGACCCTGCGCGTTGGCGAGGATGGAGACCGGTTGGGCCTGGTTTGCCCTTGTAAGAGCGACTCCTAGTCGTTAGGGCTAGCAGACAAGATCGCCAATGGCCCTGTTGATGCTGCCTGCAGCTCTGCACCGCCGAAGTGCCACTACTGTGGCGTTAACACACATCTGATGTGTTCCATTCACATGACTTTCTCTACAGCTCGTAACAAATTATTGTTAAAACGCTTATTCTTCTGTCTACTTCATACTAAACCAAATAAATACTATAATATTAAGTTTATGTAAAGCAAATTAATAGGCAAAATCCTGCTATGAAAAATAGTTTTAAGCCAGGTGTTTTATACTTCGTCGGAAATGAGAAATACGACTAATGCTAACAAACTCCAAAGCACTTCTAACTAAGGTGTCAAAGAGCAAATAAACCAGTAAGTTTTTTTTATTTGTATTTATTTACACGAGCCGAGTAGTTAGACTCCTCGCCTCCCACCTAGGTGGCCCGGGTTCAATCCCAAGCCCCCGCATGTGAGATTTGTGTGTCGAAGCGGCATCTGGGCGGGTTTTCTCCGGTTGCTCCACTACTCATTCCACCATCATCACTTTGTCTATTATCCATTTCGCTTGCATTTCATAACATTCACTTCCTCACGTTCATGCCTGGCTCCGGCCGACCTGGCGTGTTATTTATGGACGCTCTATAATTGCTGTGGCTCTCAGCGTCCCATTCTAAATTGGGCGTGAAAGTCCGCTTAATTTTGCTCAGAGGCTTCTCTATCAGGCTTGAGGTTCTTTTACGTGCCGTAAATCTACAATACGAAAAAATCCATCGTCCCCCGCCGGTTTTGAACCCGCGACCTTGGATATATGAAGTTAGCATGGTAACCATTACACCACGGAGGGCGACACAGGCCGACCAGTCCTTCCAGGTTCATCATTCTGTGGTTTCGTACAGTTGGCTCCCCAACAGGTCTCTGACCCCTAGGCATCCACTTTTAAGTTCTAGGGGGGGGGAGGTGTCAGTTCTAAATACGGGGAGGGAATTTATTTATATGAAGACGATCGTAATGTTGGCGATAACGAAATACGCCCACTGCTTAGTAAAGAAGGAAGATGTTTTCCACCCTAATCTTAATTAGATACGAGAAAAGGTAAGTTGCTTTTGAATAATATTGTATTCATAATACATTTCATTAAATAAATAAAAAGTAAACTGAAATGTTAAATGCAGTTCTTAAAAAGGTTCAAGCTGAAACATTATACTTAAAACCAGTTTATATTAGAAAGTAATTGAACAAAAAACAAAGACAAATGTTGCAACACTTTTACATATGTCAAAATGAACCTCGCAACAATGCATTGTAGGTTTCTCTGATAAATCCTTGACGTTTCTTAGCAATGTCAAAATCCTTTTATTCCTGATTTCATGATTCGTGGTACGTGGTTAGGCAATGTTTCGTATGTATTGAGCAAAGAGGAACTGAACCACACTGTGGCCGAGTGGTTACACCACTCCCCTCCAACCAAGGCTATCCATCGGTGCTCCATCTTCATTCCACGTACCATCAGTATCATCTCCTGTGGTGCGGGCGTTAAAGAGTACCCAAAATAACTGAGGAACTATTCATGTTTTATAGTTTTCTTTTTTTTTTTTTGTTTAAATATCTATCAAAATTTATGTTGTTTCAGAAGTTAAATGAAGTTTTATTAATGGGCGTTCTTTAATTACTGTTAATTACAGTTCTATATTGGGCGTGAGAGACCGCTTAATTTTGTTGGCCTCTTTGTCTGGTTTGAGGTTCTTTTTTTTTTTTTTTTTTTTTTCGTAATCGGCTTACCCTCCCCTAGGACTTACAAGCCAATGCCTATCGGGGAGCCTAAGGCACGAAACTACAGAATGAAGAACCGAGGGGCTACGAGGGGTCGGCCCATAGCCAGGCGTGAACAGGAGGAAGTGAATGATATGATATGTAAGCGAAATTGATGATAGGAAAGGTGATGAGTTGGTGGAATGAGTGGCGAAGGAAACCGGAGGACCCGGAGAAAACCCGTCCAGACACCGCTTCGTCCACCATGAATCCCACATGTGGGCACTTGGGAGCGAACCCGGGCCGTCTAGGTGGGGGGCGAGCGGTCTAACTACTCACCCATGGCACCACCCTTGAGGTTCTTTTACGTGCCATAAATCTATCACACGGGACCAATGGCTTTACTTCCCTTCCGAAGAAAGTCATACTAGAATATTTACTCCCGAAAAAAATCCATCGTCCTCCGCCGGGTTGGAACCCACGACCTTGGGTATAAGAGGCTAGTATAGTAACCACTACACCAGGGAGGGCGACAAGTTGCTCCGGAAATCAAATTGTTCTGCTACATATTCTACTAAAAATTGCACTTAACTACACCATACATTAAATAAAAGGAAATATACAGCGTGTGATACATAGAAAATTGTGTTAAATTCTTCTGCTAACTTCCTCGAACTGAGTGATTAGTCAGTTGTCAGAAAATGCGTTACTCTAACTTGACCTCTTTGTAGATGAAACTGTAATTTAATATATTTTTGTATTGTTTTCGGATTCTACATGACATTTTCTAGTATAATAGCTCATAGTTTTGTATAACTACATTGTTGTACAAGCTCCCAGTTGGTTATTAAAATGATACGGTAGCACAATAAGACTGCAGGATGAAATGCATCCGGAGTAAATATTGAAAACTTGTATCAAAGCAAACAAGACAAAACAAAACAAGGTGTTTAAAACTCCTCCTATATGGGGTGAATCTTGAAAATCGTGTGTAATCTAGTTTCACTCGAATCTATACTACAAGTTTTGTTCACATTAATAAAATGGTGCAAATTTGTAAATGAGGGTTTGGTATACCGTTATTTTATGAAATTATTAGTTATTCTATACATTTCATAAGTCCTATAGCTAAATAATATAAATTTGTGTCCTGATTGACTAAGCAGTACCTGGTGTCCATTTGTATCCTTGATTTCCGTTGCAAGAAATGTTGTCATCGATGCTTTCGTTGATGAGGCGACTTTATGTAGTCTTTTTAGCGACAAGAGATTCTACTGAGCATACTCTCATCCTGATGAAGTGATTTGCTTACTGTCCCTCTTGCGGCTAGTATTGATATTTGATGGTTTATGGTAGGTATCGTACCTGTGCGGCAAAATAAATAAATAATAGTAATCTTTATTAGCTTATAAACTTATATAAGTTTCAGGCATCGTCAGTCATATCAATATACAATATTTAAAATTCATAGAATCTGTACAAACATTTCTTTAGTAAAATTCGTTTTAATTTCGTTTGAAATATATGTATTTCCTCTTAAAGTTTAATATCCCTAGGTGGTTTATTGATAAATATTTTGTGTTCATATTTATACATTGCTCCTATCTTGATACATGAATGATAAAGCAACCAGACACAACGTGTCTTGTGTTCCTATTCAGCTTGTTAACAAAGAACAGAGCAGCGTTTGAATGTTATACATTACCGCGATGGGATGAGACGTGGAAAGACTGGTTGCCGAGGCCTGCAAACCGGGTTAAAGATTTTCCACTTTTATGATTCAAATCGTATTAATGAAGCAAAATGATGTAACGAGTAATAGATTTATGTAGTTATAGACAGTGATGAAAAAAAACATAAAGATAGTGAAATAAACAATGTGGTACGAGAGTAGTAGAAGGCGATAACAGTGGATAAGATAGCAAGGCAACTAATATTGTAACTTATATTATGGTGTGACATGATTTTCGCATAACGGCTGTTGCTTCAAAGTCCAGAAGCATGCTAATGGAGTTGTTTCAAGATATAAATTATTTAAAGCCAACGATAAATAAACTACAACCAGGAGTGGCTTTTTGAGTCAAGGTACCCTAAATGATTATAAACGTTATGAAACAAGGAATTACGGTATTTTATTTTAAAACAAAATGAGCAAGCATAGGAAATCCTATCCAACATGTAAACAGTTAAATTTTAGAAATTTCACTATTAATTAGAGATTTATGAATTTTTTGCGTCAACACACCTAAGTTCTGATCTCAAGGTTGCGGGTTCAAACCCGGCCCAGACCGATAGTTTTTAAGCGTACTTAAAAGTGACAGCCTTCATTCAACAGTCAATTTCTTCACAAGTCGAACATGATTACAGCAAGCTAAAAGACGTCTCAGGACGGCTCTTGGCAGAAAATGTAGCCATCCAACTCGCATCAAGAGTCGCCTACCACTGGACCAGCTGTTACAACAACATCTTCTGTAAAATAAAAACAAAAATGTACCTACTTATGAGGGGCCCAATGGAGCTTACCTCATTTCAATGTTATTCAGTACCATGCATGTACATAATGTCTAAAATTAATGATCTGTAGAGCGCACATGCGCTGATCGATCAATAAGTCATTAAAAAAAAAAAAAAAACAGACAGCTCCACGTCAGAGATTTACTGGTATGTAAAAGAACTCCCGAGAGTCGAAATTTCGGCATACCGAAATACTGATGTGATCCTGGCAATTGACAATGCCGTTGACAGACAAATAAATTTTGCCTTCTGTATACGTACTATGCACCTACTGTGTAGAGAAGGTATTCATTCTAATACACCCAAAAATTCGATACCGAGATTTCACCGGAAATACATGTTTTGGGTCCCCCTGAATCCACAAAAAAAGCATTTTTAGAAAAAGATGCAAGTAAAATACCCTTTACATGGAAAAAATTGCGAAAAAGTTTATTTTCTCAAAAATAGCTCCAACACCTAAAATACGGTATACGAGTATTACAGATATTTAATGATAAATAGGATTTTCTATGAATAACCCCTGAAGACCTCTTCATTTTGGATGGCAAACCGTAAGAGATAGGCAAAAGCTTACTACATAAAGCCCGTTAAAACACACAATTTTTGTCATATATGATTTTTTCGTGGAGATGATTGTTTCCGAAATAAGCCTTGTTATTGGCTTTA
Source organism: Hymenopus coronatus (assembly GCA_030762935.1). Lineage (NCBI taxonomy): Eukaryota > Metazoa > Arthropoda > Insecta > Mantodea > Hymenopodidae > Hymenopus > Hymenopus coronatus. Next base: position 34,321,895 of record CM060882.1, on the reverse strand, counting down.
GTTTTAAAATACTTAAACATTTCTCACATGAGAACTTGTCAACTCCTGGTCATGCAAAGAAACGGATTTCATTCACATAACAACCGGCTTTTAAATGCTGTGACTATCGATTTAGCCATTATTTCCCTTCTAATAACAAGGAAGCATGTAATAAGATCATTTCTGCGTGAAGTAGATAGACGAATAATCTTTTTAACAATAATTTGTTACAGTGAAGTAGAGAAAGTCATATGAATGGAACACATCCAATTTTATTTAACTTATTTTATTAAAAGTCATATAGTACCATGAAAACTACTGTTATACTATAATTATTTTGAAATTGTATATGATAAGAGTTTCAACTAAATCAAATGAAATTTTTAGAAACTACCAATTTCAGGATCAATTATCTTTTAAATATTCATCATGAAATCCAATTTTAAGGCCAAATTTCTAATTAGAACTATAACATGTTACCAACTGTAAATTCTTTGAACTGCTCATTCCGTAATTGTACTGTACTAATGCCGAAGGAATTACATTCCAAAAGCAATGGGATGTGTAACACTAAGGCCTGTATTACACTATTACATTTTTGTGTCACAGAAATGTGGTCAAATAGATATGATAAACCATTTTATTGTGTTATGACCACATCTATCTGTGAGATCCTCTGTGATAAAACTTATATGTACCATCACACCTTTCACCACATCTGCGGTTAAAAAAAATCTTATGTTATCCATTCACATCACTTTCTCTGCAACAAATTATTGTTAAAAAGCTAATACTTCTATTTACTTTATGCTAAGTAGAAGCGAAATAAGGGAGTACCATAGGTTAAAGTGATAATCAAATGCCGGTTGCTATGTGATTGAAGTTCCTTTATTTGTATGGACAGGAATTGACAAATTCCCGTATGAGAAAAATATGTTTTTAAAGCTTAAACCAAAAACAAGGAATATCTCAAAAACGATCGACTCCACGAAAAAAAGTATATAACATAAATTGAGTGTTTTAATGTGCTCCACATTTTTGTATGGTAAGTTTTTGTCCATCTCTTACGGTTTAGCAGTTATGCAAAATTCTGTAAAATTCATCCAGAATAAAGTAGTTTTCAGAGGATATTCCCAGAAAATTCATGATATACATATTATATGTCAAGTAAATATATTTAATATACGATATTTTAATCCAAATCGTTAGAGCCATTTTTGAGAAAATGAAAATTTTCGAAAAAAAGTTCCATGTAAAGGGTAGTTGGGGGAGGGGGATTTTCTTGAAAATGTTCGTGTCGCATCCGTGCAAGATACCAAACTTAAATACCAAGTTTGGTATTTAACGATATTTTCGTTTTTGAGCTATGCTGTCCACAGACACACTTAGACACACACAAGCACACACACAGACCTTTTTCCAGAAATGCTTCTTTTGGATTCAGGGGGACCCAAAACATGTATTTACGGTGAAATCTCGGTATCGAATTTTCGGTGCATTACAATACCTTCTATATACATGTACATAGTACGGGTAGAGAAAGTAATAAAATGGCAGACATTACGCATGTTCGGTGGCTGCAGCCAAACCGCTCATTTCCTATTATGAATCACATGAAATGCTTCACAATTCACTCGCCTCTCACCTAGATGCAAAGCGACCGCATGTGAGATTTGTGGTGGACAAAGCGGCGCTGGGGCGGGTTTTCTCCGGGTTCTCCGGTTTCCCCCACCATCGCATTTCACTGGTGCTCCATCTTCATTCATGTATCATCAGTTTCACCGCCTGCGGTGCCATAAATAGTTAAACACTACCCAAAAAAAAATCACAATTCAAAACATAATTATTATAACAGAAAAAAAGACTGGAACTATATAAAAGCATAGCAGAAGCCATTATGAAGTTCATGAAGGATATATAAAAATGATGTGAGGAAAAACTTAAATGCATTTTGAAGCCAATATTTAAAAGAACAAAATTAAAGTTATTATTACAGCCATGCATTACCGCTGTTTCTGCTGGCTTTGTTATTCATATTCATAAATGTAATATTAATTAAGATTATTTAGGTAATGGACTTAAGTTTTAGGTTAGGTTATACAAACATGTTGCAATGAATGTAATAGAAACTTAAAGTATATTTATTTAGAAATATTCAGTATAATGGCACAACTAACATTCTAAACAGAACAAAATAGAAATCATTATTATACAGCTGAGATCTCATTAAAACACACAATTTATGTTACCTATATACATTTTTTCGTGGAGTTTACCGTTTTTTGAAATATTTATTGTTATTGGTTTAGTTTCAAAATACTTAATACGTTTCTCATACGTGAACTTGGCATCTCCAGGCCATACAAATAATCGGATTTCAATCCCATAGCAACCCCATTTTAAAACATGTGCCTGTCGATTTAGCCTAGTGTACTCGCTTATTTGTCCTCTACTTGCAAGTAATAAGACCGTTTCTGCTAACGTTTATCTCGAAGTAGATGGATGAATAATCTCATTAACTATAATTTGTTGCAGAGATGTAGAGAAAGTCATGTGAATGAAACACATCGATTTTTTTTTCATTTGTATAGGGCCCTTAAACTGCAATGGTCACACTGGGGGCTTTTAACTGAGGGAGGGGATTTTAACTTTATATTAACGGTGGATTGTCGTTAGGTTAATCATTTGATATCGTTAAACATAGACAAACACACACACATTCATTCATTCATTCTCACGTGCATACTTCCACTCAGGGAATAATTCTGGTTAAAGAAAAATTCCCCACCCCAGCCGTGAATCGAACCCGGGATATCTGGGTGAGAAGTCAGCAAGCTAGCCACTCTAGCACAGAGGTAGTAGTTCTTTATCGTTGTTATCACTTGCATCAGTGCCACATGCAAATTTTGCCACTGATATTAAATGATCCATGTATATGTTAAAGATATTTTCATTACAAATGAAAAGTATTGATTTTTCTTGAACTGGCCTTGAAGCCCTCTTCAATCTGAGTAAATGTTGCATAAAAATTAAATGTATTTTGTTTATTAGGGACGCAATCAATTGCTAGGATGATATCAGCGTCGCTGGTGTGCCGGAATTTTGTTCAGCAAGAGTTCTTTAACATGCTAGTAAATCTACTAACATGGGGCAGTCACTTTGAACCACTCTTAAAAGCCATCGGTCTAAGCCGGGTTTAAACCCACCACTTTGAGTTTAGAAGGTCAGCGCCTAATCAAATCAGCTAACCAGACTTTACATAAGTGTGAACCGTAATAGATAGACAAAATCTTACTAAACAAAACATTTGGATTTCGTTAAAGCAGACAATTTATGACTGAAAACTTTTTCTGCAGTTAAACATTTTCGAAATAGTCCTTGTTTTGTTTTCAGTTTTAAAATACTATTTTATAGTATTCTCAATGTGAAATCGTTATTCGTTTTTATTTCTCTTGGTCAAACAAAGAGAATGGAATTTCAAAACCATCAAAGAGCGACCAGCTTTTAAAAGGTAGGCCATTGCTATACCTTACAGTATCCCCCCTCCCATTGTGTGCGCAAGGTAATCTTTAATAAAACCGTTTCTATAAATGTTTATTATGATTAACATGAAATAGCAGAATAATTTTTTGTAAGAATAGCATGTTGAAGAACAGGTTGAGAAATCCGAGCGAATATATCACAGAAAGTTTCAATATCTTGCTTCTTACTTTCACTAGCCCGTATGTACAATGTATGTGCATAGTGGATAGAGAAGGTATTGTATTTCACTCAAAAACTTGATGTCGAAATTTCACCGGAAATATGTTTTGAGATCCTCTGAGTTCGAAAAAAACATTTTCTTTAGAAAAAGGTCCGCGTGTGTCTGTGGACAGTTTAACTGAAAACCGAAAAGACCGATGACAATAAACTTGATATTTAAGTTTAATATATTCCAAGGATACGACACGAAGATTTTAAGAGAAAATCATAGCACCCCAAATTGTTCTTTACATGGAATTTTTTTTGAAAATGTTGTTTTTCTCAGAAATGAACTTAACGTTTTGATTAAAATACTTTATATTAGAAATATTTACATCGCAAATAAACTGTATGAGTTGCATTTTCTGGGAAGAGCTTTTGAAGAGCTATTTTGGATAAGTTGCAGAATTTTGCGTATCGGTTAAACCGTAGGAGATAGACAAAATGTTAAAGCAGAAAAAATGTAGACCTCATTAAAACATATGATTCATGTCATATACGTTTTTTATGTATATGCGACCGTTTCTGAGATATTCCTTGTTATTGGTAGATATCAATTTTAAACTACTTCCGACGTCAGTTGTTTCACATAGGACCAGCTTTTAAACAATTTGACTATCGATGTAGCCCAGTGTGTTCCCTTATTTCCCTTCTACTTACAATGAAGCAAGTAATAAGGCAATTTCTGCTAATGTTTACCTTGATTAGATAAAAGAATAATATTTTGTAAGGGAAGTTGTTTGTGTAACAGCTAGAGAAAGTCTTGTGAATGTAATACATCAGAATTTTTTTTATATGCGCAAAGAACTCAGGGCATAACTTACAACAACTGCTACTTCTGAAGTTTACATTTATGATAAGTGAAAAATCTGAGGTGTTACAGTCACATGGCTTTCTCTAGCTGTTCTGCAAACTCCTTACAAAAGATTATTCTTCTTTCTACACAATGCTAATCGAGATAATCGTTAACAAAATGTTCTTATTACTTAGTTCCTTATAATAGAAGGGAACTAACATAATGCACTAGGCTACACCGACAGTCAAATGTTTTAAAAGCTGTCGTTATGCGACTGCCATAGCAAATCGCTTCTTTGCATGGCCAGGAGTAGAACAAAAGAAAAACGGACACTTAACAATTGAAACAATAACAAGGAATGTCTCGGAAACGGTTACCTCCACAACAAAAATGTAAAGGACATAAATTGTGTGTTTTGACGAGATCTACACCATTTGTGGAGTAAGTTTTTATCTATCTCTTACGGTTTAGCAGTTAAGCAAAATTTAGCAAAATTCATCCAGAATAAAGAGGTCTTCAGACGCTATTTCCATAAAATTCAAGATATACATTTTATTTGGGAAGTAAATATCTTTAATATACGGTATTTTAATCAAAATCGTTAGAACCATGTTGGGAAAATCAATTTTTTCGAAAATTGTTCCATTTAAAGGATAGTTTATGGTGGGAGAATTTTCTTGAAAATCTTCGTGTCGCATTCTTGGAAGATACTAAACCTAAATACCACGTTTGGTCTTTTCGTTTTGGAGCTATGTTGTCCACAGACACACACACACACACACACGCACGCATCTTTCTCTAAAAATGCTTTTTTCGGACTCAGGGAATCCCAAAACATATATTTCCGTGAAATATCGACATTGAATTTTTGGGTGGAATACAATATCCTTCTCTGTCCGCTATGTACATACATTGTACATATGAGGCTAAAGAAAGTAAAATTCTGATGTGCTCCATTCACATGAATTTCTCTACCCCTGGCCGCGCCGTGACCGAGTGGTCAGACCATTCGCCTCTCACCTAGAGGGGCCCGTGTTCGATCCCAAGCGACCGCATGAGAGATTTATGGTGGACAAAGCGGCACAGGGGCGGGTTTTCTCCGGATTCTCCAGTTTCCCCCGCCATCGCATTCCACTGGTGTTCTATCTTCATTCCATGCATCCCCAGTGTCACCGTCTGCGGTGCCTTGGTATTAAAAGCGTGCGTTAAACACTATCAAAAAAATCTACCTCTCTGTAACAAGTTATTGTAAATAAGCTTATTCTTCTATCTACCTAATGCTAATCGAGGTAAACATTAGCAGAAACGGTCTTGTTACTTAGTTCCTTAAAAGTGCAACGGAAATAGGGAATACATTAAGCTAAACCGACAGTCAAATGCTTTAAAATGTGGTTGCTATGGTATAGAAATCTGATTCTTTGAGTGGCCAAGTGTTGACAAGTTCCCGTATGAGAAAAGTACTAAGCATTCTAAAACTGCAATCAATAACAAGGAATATCTTAAAAACGGTCAACTCCGGGAAAAACATGCATATAACATAACTTGTGTGTTTTAACGTGCTCTACTTTTTCGTGTAGTAAGTTTTTGTCTATCTCTTACGGTTTACTAGTTATGCAAAATTCCGTAAAATTCATTCAGAATAAATATGTTTTCAGAGGTTATTCCCAGAAAATTCAATATATACATTTTGTTTGTCATGTAAATATTTTTAATATATGCTATTTTAATCAAAATCGTTAGAACCATTTTTGAGAAAATCAACATTTTTGAAACTTTTTCCATGTAAAGGGCAGTTGGGGGTGCTTGGTATTTAACGGATTCTCGAGTTTGAGGTATGTTATCCACAGAAACACACACACGGACCTTTTTCTAGAAATGCTTTTTTTTTTTGGATTCAGGAGGTCCCAAAACATGTATTTCCGGTGAAATTTTGGTATCGAATTTTTGGGTGCAATAGATTACCTTCTTTACACTACGTACATAGTACGTGTAGAGAAAGTAAACGGTATTAAGCTTTCACATACTTTCCTGTGTTGAATAATTTAGAGATGTTGAAACTAGGAAGTATGGACGCTGTGATTATCTCTACTTTCTTAAACGATGGCGCACGCAGCAAAGCTGAAGTTTCTAAATGTATGGATATTGAACCAGGGGAAAATATGAAAAGAGCCCTCCAGTTGCACCATGCTTTAAGGGCATCCCATGCACAAAGGAAGACTTTAGAGCAGCTGTCAAAGGCAGCAGCGAAGAGGAGTATAAAAATGGATGATGAATATGATAGAAGAAAGAAATGATTATTAACTGGGGCTACCAATTTAACGACATTAAATGATTGCTCTACTCAGGATGTAAATGATAGCCATTAAAAACACAAGATTTTAAACACGATATAGTGAGTTCTATTTATGCAATCCTAGCATTAAAACGGCTTATTATAACAGCAAAAATTGAGCGGAATTACCTTATTTCTGGCACTAGTGCAAGAATATGTCATCACCGCCACAACATAATTTCCTCTAAAGTGACTGTAAGCATGAATTCGTCATTCTCGAAAGTGCAGCAAAATTCAAACATAAGAATCACCTCATTAAATTTATTTTATTCTATCTTACTGACTTCATGTATACATTTCATGTATCCTAGAAACAACAAACGAGTATTTTATCGTGAAATAAAGTACTATTTCATTGTAAATTATGTTATCCTTTGGCAGCTCCCCATTTTTTAAATAATGAAAAGTCCTTGTCATATAAGTGCTTGGACTTGCCGGGTAACAAACTGTTGAATATGAGGCAGACACACTACCACCACACTACCCCGGCACATTTTTTTTTTTTTTCAGTTTAAACAACCAGAATTGAAACTGTTTATTCTGATGGGGTTACGCAGCAACGAACAAACAAAGCACTACCTACGTCACGGCTAAAATTCAACTCCTCGTAACGACGAACTTAATAATATTAATGTTAATAAATATAAGAACATTTCAGTTAATATTAGGATAGGATTACAAAACATTTCACTCACAAATAATAGTCTATTTAAGCCAATTATAATATAAACAACTATTATAACAAAATCTAACAACAACATACATATTAATCAGGGCCTACGCTGCTTGGTATAGCACTTTCCTTATAAATATTAAATGTTATACCTTGAGTTCTACTACATTAGCATTTCTGCTTCCCACAGTAATGCTTATTGCAATGTCTATTTTACTTTCAATCGATTCTTCTACGTAACTTCCAGTAACCTCTTTACATCAGTAATACCAGCAACAGTGTTTGCAAGAATTGTTGCGGAATTGCGCCAAAAACAGTAACTCCATGGCACGACAGCTCACGGGGAACCTTGGCCTACCGCCCGGCCGCTGCGTCCCCCATCTCGGTCCACTACAGACGTCATGGATGGGGTGCAGTATTGGAGGGTGAGACGTGGTCAGCGCCTCGAGGTCCCCCCGGCCGGTTAATGCGGTCCTCATGACCTGGAGCCGCTACTTCTCCATCAAGTAGCTCCTCAATTGGCCCCCCAGGGACCTTACGAGGCTGAGTGCACCCCGGGCTAGGTCTCCCGCTTAGTAAGCAGCAACGCTACCACCGCGCTAAGGAGACGACCCACCAAAAACAGTGCTCTGTATAATTTAATGCATTTGGTAACCTCAGCACTTACAATCGAACTTTAAATTATTTATTATATTAAGAATTAATAAACATTTGCATAATTACCAGTGAAAAGTATGTCAGTAATGTGGTTTCATTAGTCAAACTAACGCATTTTTCGTTTCTCCACCCACAATACTTTTCATGTTCTTTTTCGTAAACATCTTTTTCTGGAATTAATAAACTCTCAGCACTCTTGGCTTTGTTCAAAATGTCAAATGGAATCAATCCATATTTTCATTTGTTTTATCATTTTCTTCCATTTTCCTTTATAAGTGTTGAAACAAATGAAACATCTGCTTAGCAAGTATTACGTCATGCATCTGTGATCTCTGATACATTATAATTTTTCATTTAGCTAATTTATTATTTTTACATACTTTAATGCTAAAATTGCATAAAACGTTTTATACAACACGTTTACAATATCATTGCAACACTCATAAACATATATTCATGTCACAATCAGTCAGATTATACATGTTTTATAGTGTTTAACGCCAGCTTTTACTACTATGGTACCGTAGGCGATGTCACTGATGATAAATGGAATGAATATGGAACCCTGGTGGAATGCTATGGCAGGGGAAACCGGAGAACCCGGAGAGAACCCGCCTCTGCGCCGCAATGTCCACCAAAATACCACATGCAGTCATCTGGGCTCCGCCTTGGTGAGAGGCGAGTGGGCTAAGCACTCGGCCACGGCATAAATATTGTAACTGCAGACACTATATATGTAGGCCGCGCCGTGGCAGAGTGGTTAGACTACTCGCCTCTCACTAAGGCCTCTCGATCCCAACCGCATGTGTGATTTTTGGTGGACAAAGTGGGTTTTCCGCGGCTTCTGCCGTTTCTCCCGCCATCGTATTTCACCGGTGCTCTATTTTCATATATGATATACCTATATGTAATTTCTTTGCCATCTGCTTCCACCGAAAAATGCATTATCCAGAATTCGCCGAAATACATAGTTCAAGGCGTTCCCTGAATAAAAATCTGATATGTTCCATTCACATGACTTTCTCTATATCTCTGCAATACATCATTTTTAAAAAGCTTATGCTTCTAATCGAGAAAAAATTAGCAGAAATAGTTTTATTTCTTGCTTCCTTGAAAGTAGAAGCGAAATAAGGGAGTACCTTAGCTTAAAGTGATAATCAAAAGCCGGTTGCTATGTCACTGAAGTTCCTTTATTTATATGGACAGCAGTTGACAAATTCCTGTATGAGAAAGGTATGTGTTTCATAGCAGAAACCAAAAATAAGGAATGTCTCAAAAACGACGAACTCCACGAAAAAAATGTGTATAACATAAATTGTGTGTTTTAACGTGCTCTTCATTTTTTGTGTTGTAAGTTTTTTTCCATCTCTTACGGTTTAGCAGTTATTCAAAATTTAGTAAAATTCATCCAGAATAAACTACTCTTCAGAGGCTATTCCCAAAAAATTCAAGATATACATTTTATTTGTCAGGTAAATATCTTTAATATACAATGTTTTAATCAAAATCGTTAGAGCCATTTTTAGACAGTCAAAATTTTCGAAAAAAGTTCCATGTAAAGGGTAGTTTGGAGTGGGGGGATTTTTCTCAAAATCTTCGTGTCGCATCCCCGGAAGATACTAAACTTAAACACCAAGTTTGGTATTTTACTGACCGTTCGTTTTTGAGTTATCGTGTTCACAGACACACGGACACACACGCGGACCTTTTTCTGAAAATACATTCTCTATACACTATGTACATAGTGAGTATAGAGAAAGTAAAAACTGATGCGTTTCATTCACATAACTCTCTCTAGCTGTTCCACATACAAAAGATTATTCTTTTATCTATAGCATACTAATCGAGATAAACATTAGCAGAATTGGTGTTATTACACCTCTTCGAAAGTAGAAGGGAAATAATGGAATGTGTTAGGCTAAAGAGATAGTCAAGTCTTTTAAAAGCCAAACAATGTGAAACAATTGAGGTTCAATTCGCTTAGCATGGACCCGTTTGAGAAAAATTGAAAACAATAACAAGCGATATTACGAAAACGGTCAATTCTACAAGAAAAACGTACATTACATAAATTATGTATTTTAACGAGATCTTCATCTTTGTGCCTCTAGTTTTTGTCTATCTCTCGCGGTTTAGCCGTTATGCAGAATTCTACAAAACCCGTTGAAAATAAAGAGTTCTTCAGAGGCTATTCTCAGAAAATTCAAAACATACATTTTATTTGTATGTAAATATGTTTAATATGTGGAATTTTAATCAAAATCGTTAGAGCCATTTTTGAGAAAATAAAAATGTTTGAAAATGTTTCCATTTTAGTAGTAGTTGGGGGAAGGGAGGATTTTCTTAGAAATCTTCGTGTCGCATCCTTGAAAGATACTGAACTGCAGTACGAACTTTGGTAATTAAGGAATTTTCGTTTATAGCTATGCTGCCCACACACACACACACACACACACACACACACACACACACACATACTAGCGAGCGCGCAGCGCCCGGAAATGTTTCTAAAAATGTTTTATTTGGATTCAGGAGGTCTCAAAGCATGTATTACCAGTGAAATCTCGAAATTTAATTTTTGGATGGAATACAATACCCTTTCTATCCACTACGTACATTGTACATACGGGCTAGAGAAAGTAAAAATAAGGTTTCGTTCATATGACTTTCATCTACACATAATCGTTTAACTTTCTCTATCACTATATACAATGTACAGAATAGGTAGAGAAGGTATTACATTCTAACCCAAAAATTCGATACTGAGGGTTCACCAGAGTTCAGGGAGCTCCTCATAACCCCCCCCCAAAACAGAAAAAGATCCATGTATGCATGTTTGTGAACAACAATTCAAAAACGAAAAGTACAAACGTAGTAATTAAGTTTGGTATCTTTCAAATGCGATACGAAGATCTTAAAATAAATTTACAACTCCAAACTATCGTTTACATGGAACACTTTTCTAAAGTTTCGATTCTCAAAAATGGATTCTAGCAATTTTGAGTAAAATATCGTATGTTAAAATATTTACATGAAAAATACGACATCTATGTATATATCTGATAATTTCTAAGAATAACTTCTACAGCCCTCTTAATTCTGGACGCCTTTTTTACATAACTAGTAAACTGTAATGCAGTATCGGCGGCAACTATAATTATCTCAGGGCGTTAATAAGGATTTTAGTCCATGCGAGCTAAGAGACTTACTGTCAGGGATTTATGGGCTCTAGATCCAGGCTGTAAACTTGGGTAAATAATTCTTTGTATAATTCCTAACTCAAATTCTCTTTGCAGAATTGTAATTTATTTGATCAGACTTTACAATTCATTCACGAAATTGCAATCACTAGTGCAATTCAGTGCTTCTCTTTGACGCGAAAATTCTATCTCTCGCGATTCTTATTCGTTAACTCCGACTGAAAATCTGTTTACTTCCTCGGATCAAAAATATATTACTTTCCAATTCAATAAGCGAAGTCAATTTGTATCCCGCTGCAAATATATACCTACGTGTTTCTCAATCCACGCGGAAACTACTGCACGCGTCGTATCCTAGGATCCCCTGCCTAGAAAATATGTACCGCGCGAAGTTACAGTCGACTTCACTCGACTACGAAAAGTCTCGGAGTGCCTTTTCCCTTGGCTGGGCAAATGATGCCGCAGCTCGAGCTGGTTCGATACGTAGCAAGTCTCGATACAGTCTCGACATTGCTCGAGCGCTGAGATCATGACGTAATAAAACATATGCCGCAACACGTTCGGAGCTTCAGATGTCTCAAAAGGCATGTTAATTGTATGTAGCGTTCGTTTGTTCCCTTCATAACTTGCGGTGTGCTTGGAAGAACTCTGTGTTTAATTTACAGATTCAAAAACCTGCGCCAACTTCTTGCGTTACGCTTTCGATTGATTACATTGTGAATGGTCTTCCCTCGCGCTTGTGCTTATGCTACATTACGTCTGCGCTTGCAACTCATTGTGAAAGGCGAGTCGTTTCGCTGTTTTATTGAAGTTATATACTAGAAAAATGTTAAGTCAATCTAATAAATAAAATACCGGTTAGTAATCGCTGCAATGTTTTGTTCTTTCTATTAAATTATTCTTAACGTCACATTCATACATAAAATGTACGTCATATCCTAGGTATTTACAGTGAGAGTCCTGCTCAAATTATGCGTTTCTAATTTAACTGATTTGAAGCGTATGTTCCGATGATGCTATAAAATTAGCGCAGAATAAGATTTTAAATTTGTTACAGATTACAGATTAATTATATTCGGTGATTGTTCCGGTCTTATACTGTATAAAAGTAGTAACTTCCACGAAAAGTATATGAACGTTTATGATTTTTCATACATAAAATAAACATTGACCTTGCCGTGTTTGAACCAAAGTCTCCAGTTCAGCAAGTCAGCACTTACCATTTGAGCAGCTCCAACTGACAATACATTCGATGTGATAGTTACTATTAACTATGTAATTCAAGCAAATAAACTAAATAGTCCTTGGAGTATATTATATCCATCACACAGTTTGAACTTGATTAATAGTTTACTTTTTCGATGCCTACTTAGCCATAAAAGCACCGAAACAGATTTTGAATCTAAACTCACGGGCGTAAACACCTGCAAGGTAAGTAGAGCCCTTAGGAGCCATTTTACTGCAATATCTATACTTTAAAATTTCAAGAAAATAGTTTTAATAAATGTCACCAGTAGGCAGCATGCAAGATTGGAAGCTCGAGCAGGCTCGAAACTTCTCGAGAAATGACGTCATCTTCTCGAGCTGCTCGAGCTGAGCTCAAAGCACAGCACTTTGCTTATGGTCAGCCTCTTTTATAATTTCTGGCTTCACAACCAAGAAAATCAACACGTTACCACGATACTTGTTTATAACGAAACAAAATCGCAGAGATAAAATCAAGACATATCTAACGAAGGCACGCGCAATAATTATATTGCACCCAGTGATTTCAACTTCGGTGTGCAACAGGAAAACATCTGAACAACAAATGCACAAAATGGAATATCATTTACAAAATGTCGGCAACGTGGCGAAGAAATATAAATATTGGTCCAGCCGTAGACAAAATCTTACTACACAATAAAGGTAGATTTCGTTAAACATATAATTTATATTAAATATAGGTAAGAGGTGTGTCTGTCAGACTGTGTGTGTGTATGTGTGTGTGTGTGTGTGTGTGTGTGTGTGGGAACAGGCCGCTAAATTCAAAACAGGAAGGTCAGTTAAATACCAAACTTGTCATCTATTTGAGTTCGGTTCTTCCAAGGAAGCGGCAAGAAGATTTTCAAGAATATCCCCCACTCCAAACTATCCTTTACATAGAAGATTTTTTGAAATTTCCGATTTTCTCACAAAGAGCTATAACGGTTTTGATTAAAATAACGTGTATTAAAAGCATTTACATGACAAAATGTATATTGTACGTCTTGAATTTCCCGAAAAAACCCTCTGAAATTCTCTTAAGATTCTGCATGATTTTTGCATAGCTAGTTAAACCGTAAGAAATAGAAAGTTGGTACACAGAAGATGTAGATGTCTTCAAAACACAAAATGTATATCAAATTCCTTTTTGTTCTGGAGCTTGTTGGTCTTAATGGTTCAATTGGTTTGGCGATGGCCTTTAGATCTCAAGGTCGCGGATTCAAACACGGCCCGAAGTTTTAAGTGCTTAAAAGTGACAGCTTCATGTCGATATATTTACCGGCATGTAAAATAACTCCTGAGGGACACAATTCCCGCACACCGGCTGTGCTGATATGATTCTGGCAATTAAAGCGTCGTTAACAAAGTACATTTGTTATATGTTGTGGAGCTTAAAATTTCCGAGAGATTCCTTCCTTTAAGCAATTTGTATATGTTTAGTTAAAGGACTTGTATCTTTAAGATTTTGATTCTCCTATTTTATTTGTTTAAATGTTTCACAACTTTTCTCAAATGGAAAGTCGTTATTCACATTTTTGTTTCATATTAGTTAACTAAAGAGAACAAAATTCAAATACCATCCATCACATAGCGACCGGCTTGTAAATGATATGACTGCCGCTTTGGTTTATTGTATTTTTTGTTCTCCTTGTTCAAAAACTTCTGCCTGATTTATCTTGATTAGCATGAAGAATAAACTTGTGTAAGAATAGTTAGTTGTGACATAAGTAAAAAAAAAAAGGCATGTAAATGTAACACCACCAGAAGTTTTTATTCTGGTCATGCAAATAGAAGGGTATTTCAATGCATCATACAGCTACCAGCTCATAAAAGATGTGATTATCGCTTTAGTCTAGTATATTCTCTTACTCCCTTTGAATCTTAAGAAAATATACAATAAAACCATTTCTCCTAATGCTTACCTTGATTAACATGAAGTGGATAGAATAAGGTTTTGCAAAAATAGTTTGTTGCAAAATAAATAGAGAAAGTCATGTGAGTGAAGCAAATCAGAATTTTTACTTTCTCTATACGTACTATGTACATAGTGTATAGAGAAGGTATTGCACTCCACTCAAAAACGCGATACTGAGATTTCACCGGAAATATGTGTTTTAGGGTCCCCTTTATCTAAGAAAAGCATTTTCGGAAAAAGGTCCGTGCGTGTGTGTGTGTCCGTGAGTCCGTGTGTCAGCGAACACGATAATTCAAAAACAAAAAATCGGTAAAATACCAAACTTGGTATTTAAGTTTAGCATCTTCCAAGGATGCGACACGAAGATTTTGAGAAAAATCCCCCACCCCCAACTACCCTTTACATGGAATTTTTACGTAAATTTTGATTTTCTCAAAAATGGCTCTCACGATTTAGATTAAAATATCGTATATTAAAGCTATTTACCTGACCTGGGAATAGCCTCTGAAGAGTACTCTGGATGAATTTTTCGGAATTTTGAATAACTGCTAAACCGTAAGAAATGGAAAAAAAAAAAAAAAAAAAAAACTTACTGTATGAAAAATGTAGAGCATATTAAAACACACAATTTATGTTATATACATTTTTTTCGTGGAGTTCATCGTTTTTGAGACATTCCCTGTTTTTGGTTTCTGCTTTGAAAAACGTATACTTTTCTCATACAGGAAATTGTCAACTGCTGTCCTTACAAACAAATGAACTTCAGTGACATAGCAACCAGCTTTTGACTATCACTTTAACCTTATTTCGCTTCTACTTACAAGGAAGCAAGTAAAAGAACTATTTCTGCTAATTATTTTCTGATTAGCATTAAGTAAATAGAAGTAGGTATAAGCTTTTTCAGAATAATTTGTTGCAGAGATGTAGACAAAGTCGTGTGAATAGTACACTACAGATTTTTAGATTAGCAAATCATGAGCTAAAGTGACTAGGTGTTCAAATTCACGTGCCCTCCCTTTCTCCTGGATGTTGCAAGTATAGGGACCACAGGACGGAAATGCTAGCGTTTTATGCCCAGCCTTATCTTGTGGCACTGCACACTACCATTGTCAACATCTGTCAAATAAATTGTTTTTCCAAGTTTTTGAACTAAAAAACAAAGTATAATGGAAGGGGAGAGATCTCTATTTGAAGGAATATTTAATACAATCACATTTTTTGACCTGGCAGAAGTTATTATTGATAAATTGATAATATTGCAGTAAACATCGTGGCAAGGTCATAACTTGTTTTTGTTCTAATTTTTTAGTCTAAAACTACTGTTCATGTAACAAAAAGGCTGTATTATATACTACAGCATTGGTTTAAAGCTTTAGTAGAATGTGTAATATTAATCAAGAATTTCGGTCGAGGAATATTGCGATAATTATCATTGCATTATGAGTCCGAAGAACACGCCCCCTTTCTCACGGTTCTGGTATCATAAGCATATAATTTGACAGTAATTATTTCTGGCGATAGCTGCTAAATGAACGAATTAGCAAGCGGTTTTTATAAACCGGAGCAGGTTGCCAATTTTGTCTGAATTGTCTTTATCCAAACTTCTAACCTCTTTCCGATTTGGAAATCTAAAATCTAACAAACAATACGGAATCTTCTGTTGATAATGTATAACTTATTTCACTAAGTATACCACCGAAAAAAGCACTTAAATAACTACATAACCTGTGTATTGAAATATTTCACTAAGTATAACACCGAAAAATCACTTAAATAAGTACACTAACCTATGTATTGAAACACATTACCCTTTCCCTGTTTTTGCTTCTACCATTCGAGAAACTACAACCAAACACCACACACGTATTGACCATTATACTGGTTTAAAACTTACAGTCTAAATTTACTGCTGAATTGAGTATTTAACACCACAAAATCTTACTTTTTGGGTGCACGTTTAACCCAACACAAGGCGTACTCATCTCAAAAGTGCACTGTCTAAAAATGGCGGTTTTGGCAAAAACGTGTTTTAGCAACCACAATGAATAAGGATAGGGCATTTCCGATTTAATCGCTCTATATCTGTGTTGTAGACCTACGCGAAGAATGTTACTCGGCAATATTGTTGAGAAGGTGAATACGTGCGCGGGAGGTAGCTTTATATTGCCCCCTGGATTGTTGCAAGTGTCCGCATCTTAGCAAATGAACATCTACAATGATGGTCAAGTAAAAGCGATTATGGGCGCCTGCTTTGCAGCTTTGGAAATATCCTATCACGTATGTGAGGCTATACAAAGAGTACGGCCAGGGCCGAGTGAAAGTCAGTCTTCGAAGAATGCAGACGAATTAGAGAGACAGCCGAAGCAATCAACAGCTTATTCTGAATGGTCTGAAATAAAGCATGGTGTCCCACAAAGTTCCATTCTGGGTCCCATATTATTTTTAGCGTATATAAATGATCTACCTGCAGTAATAAACAGCAATGCCTATCCAGTTGTTTTAGCGGATGGCCCAAGTACTATAGTTAAAGAACAGAATGTTAGTCAGCTCCCAGATTCATCAAATAAAATCTTCAATACACTAAAAAATTGGTTTGAAAATCATAAAATTCGTATAAACTTTGAAAAAACTAACTGAATTAATTTTTGTACAAAGTATAAAAATATGGCAGACCTAAGGATAAAGTATGAAAATAATCAAATTGCAGAAGCCTATAATACAATTTACTAGGTCTTATGATCGACCGTAACATAAATTGGAAACATCATATTGATTATATCTGCATATTTTTCAATCCGATCTTTAATTCAGCTTATATAAGAGCATACTAAAAACAGCTTATTGTGTATATTTCCATTCATTGACGACCTATGGAATAATATTTTTGGGAAATTCAGTAAATGCTAAAAAAAGGTGTTCATTATGCCAAAAAAAAGTAATAAGAATAATGGCAGGGGCAAGACGATCAACACCGCAAATCACTTTTCAAAATGTTTGGAATTTTACCATTAAACGGTGAATATATGCTGGCCTAATTGTCACTTGTAATAAATAATCCAGAAAAGTTCACAATAACTGCAGATAACCATAACAAAGAAATGAGACATAGACAGGACTTACATAGACCAACAAATAATTTGCAGTCATTCCAAAAAGGGGTTTATTACAAAGGAACTTACGGACCCTAAGACGCAGTCATGATTTTGTTAATAATTTTTTTAAATAAAAATAATAAAGGTTTTATTCTATTTTACTTACATGATGTGGTATCCCATACATTTCATTCTGTTTTGAAGCAAAACAAAACGCACCTACCCTTTAGACTTCATTTTCACTTTCACTCATATCTGAATTTTCACTTTCCATGGCTCAAAATGCCTTTCTGCTGCCCTATTGCCCTGCTCATTTGCATATTGCACAACTAATTTGAATGCCACAGTGGCTGCATCCTATACAAACACGAGAGCTTAGAAAAATTCACAACTGAATGTCGCTTTCACACAACGGTACACTTGCTACTGGCAATTGAACATAAAAGAAAGGGGCTGTGAGAGAAAATATTCCTTGCTATCGCATTCTTTAACCCGTTATAGTGCAAAACTGTTATTAGGCATGCCTTCCATTAAGATTCATATCCTTTTAATAGTACTATGTTGAACCCTGAACCTTAATTAGGTAGCAAGTATATAGTCCACATGGCTCACATTCCCTTGCTAATGATTGAGGTATTGTTGAAACTACCGGCAAATTTAGCTCGTTTTCACATGTGAACTTTGCACCACAAGACGCAGTTAAATTTTAGGCAGTATTTTATAACGAAACAAATGCATCTTATAGTCCGAAAAATACGGTAGTTTTGTATAATTCACTACCATCTTCTATAAAAGAATTTCAAATGAACAAAAACAAGTTTAGATCAGAATTAAAAAGATACCTTATTACTAACACCTTGTATACAGAGGAGGATGTCATTCAATCAAAAAACACTGGTAATAATGCAACATTGTAAATATAATAAACATAAATATCCTAAGAATGCATGTACAGACATATAATTGTAAGTTATGCAAAACTAAAACCTTTGAAAATTTATTGTCAGAGTTATTATTTGTAAATAAATGTATTAATAAGTAAGAATAAATGTAATTCTTGACCCGATCTACATCCTAGAGTTTGGGTATAGAGTCCAATCTCATAATAGGATCTACAGATTGTAATGTTATGTATGTATGTAACTGAGTGTACGAGCGTCGAAGCTAAAGAAATGTTACATTGGAGATGATGAAAACATTACCAGCTGCAATCCAAACCGTGAAATCCGAAATGGAGAAACCGTGTACGAAAATGGTATCCGAAATGGAAGAAATAAAATCCGGCATGGAGATCATGGAGACAGAAATGCAATCTGGTATGGAGAAAATGGAACCCGAATTGGAGAAGATGGAGGAGAAAATGAAATCCAGAATGGAGAAGATACAAGCAGAAATACAGATGAAGACGGAGTTATCGACAAAAATCAACGAAAAACTTCCCGACGTGAGGAAAGACGTAGAAGAGCTCGGCGGAAGGATTAAGAACCTTGCCCAGCGCGACGTGAGCCATCTTGGAGACCCTCGAGAACCATAGGCCCAATAGATCTCTATGAAGACCAATGATGGTGTGCTGTTTAAACTTTGGTCGTCAACTGACGGTGGGGCCCAGAAAGAGAGAGTAGTTGATCCTCCTTCGGAGCGAGGTGGCGAAAATCCTGGACGAAGTACATGTGAAGACTTCGGGAGGACATCTTGGAATCACAATCAGACTAAGGTACTACTGATTGAGGCTTCAGACAGACGCTGAGTGTGGGCAGTCGCGGCCCATAAACCAAGAGCGTGCAGTAGTATGTGTAACGAAATGGAGTTTTATTTAAGGACGCTCTTTAACGGCTGAGGTTCTCAGCGAAACGTCCGAAAAAATCCATCATCCTCCGCCGGGTATATGAAGTTAGCATGGTAACCATTACACCACGAAGGGCACCCTTCGACTGCATCGCCTTTAACATAACTGGACAATTTGCTGTGTCCGACAGGGATGACAAGCATCCGTTGGTGAGCTGCAGTACTTCACAAGTGAGCAGAGGTGTATGCCGTTCCTAACCAGGAGACAAAGACCATCGCGAGTTGCCTCGTAAGAGAATTAATCTGTCGGTTTGGGGTATCATTTGAGCTAAACATCGATCAGAGCTTCAACTTCGATTCGAACCTTATGAGGGAAGCGCTGAAACGAATTGGAGGAAGGGCGGCGCCCCAGGTGACGTGACTGAAGTGGCTCTTCACCTAAATTTTAATTGAAATTCAAAATTACATTAATTCAAAATATTCTCGGGCTTCTAAACAGGTAAAAACTTGGTATCAAGAGAAGATTTTGAATTAATACGTCGACAGGAAAGCTTCAGTTCTTATTTCAAAATTACATATTTGTATCTGGTATTAATTTGCACAATACTCTACTTGAAATCTCTTGTGAAATGGCAGGGCCATGCACTGTTTCCCTTGCCAATGGAGAGTTAATTTCGGGTTACTGTGAACAAACCTTAAAGGTCTAGTTAATGAGTAAATATAATTGTTATATAATTATTATTATTGTTATTATTATTACTATTATTATAATTAATATTAACTGCTATTACGTTTCATTGAAAATGTATACATTGTTATAGATAACATTCATTAAATTCATTAATTATTGTTATTATTATTAACTGTTATTAAGTTTCATTAAAAATATAAACATTGTTATAGATAACTTTCATTAAATCCAGAACAAAAGTGTAAACGGCTGGCCCCGTAGCTCAGGCGCTAGAGCAACTGCCTGTCATGCGAGGGGTCCAGGGTTGGATCGCCGGCTAGGCGATGAAATTTTTCTCTAGCCAAGTTTATTTCCTATGCTCCCTAAGGTATGTATGTGCGTGTGCGCGCGCGCGCGTGTGTTTGTGTGTGTGTCCAATGAATAGAAACTAAAGAAAAAATAAAATTCAATAATAACAGGACACGAGTTAACTCATTGCCTACCTCCTAAGGAAATGCCGTCGAATGGCTGTGCCTTACAATATGTAGAATCACTACTGTCCATCAAGAGTGAAAAACTAAAATGGGAGCGGATGATTACAGCACTACAAAGAGCATGTATGGGTATTTTCTATAATATAAAAGTATTACTAATTTGTACCAATTTAATATAAGGAGAACTTGAAATTGAGTTTTATTTATGTTCGTACTTTAACTGCTGCTGTTCTTAGTATTCCATTTTATATTTGGCGTGAAAGACAGCTTAGGCTTTCTCAGAAGCTTCAGGTTTTTTTACGTACCGTAAACCTACGACACGAGATCAACGACTTTACTTCCCTTCCGAGGAAGCCATGTTAAGGATTTTTACGCCCGAAAAAATCCATCGCCCTCCGTCGAGAAATTAAATAGCGTGTTATTTAAGGACGCTCTTTAACTACTGTGGTTCTCAGCGTCCCATTCTAAGTTGGGCGTGAAAGACCGCTTAATTTTGCTCAGAGGCCTCTCTATCAGGCTTGAGGTTCTTTTACGTGCCGTAAATCTACGACACGGGACCAACGGCTTTATTTATTGTGAAGGAAGCCGTGCTAAGGATTTTTACACCCGAAAAAATCCATCGTCCTCCGTCGAGTTTGAACCCACGACCTTGGGAACTAGAGGCTACCATAAGTGAAAGTTGGAAATATATGCAATTTTCTCAATGCATTAGAGTTACAAAGATAGATGTTAGGCAACGTTAACATAATTTAATATGGTGTTCTCACAACATTTTGAACAAACGTTCTAAAATGCATGTGATATCTGTAACACGATCATGACAGAAAAAAGGAAAAGGAAACGAAGAATATGGAAATACCTGTGGGCCGATGACACAACAGGCAGTATCATGAAGTATTACAATTACACTACAAGCTAATTCTAATAACCCACATAAATTCTGGACCCCCATTCATCATAAAGTCGGGAGAGGTGCACCCACAACGTCTCTTATTATTTGTAAAATGATGGGAAAGTAATAACATGTGGGTAAGAGAGTATAGTATAAAATTATACATCATAATAAACATAATGTTTATATTATTTTAATAAATGTTCATAAATTTGATATTATGTAACAATTGCCTATAAACATTTCTATCCAATGCAACAACGGAATATGGTACCACAAGAGTAAAGTAAAATCTAATAAAATATAAATAAATATGTACTAATATTAAGTGCTTAAATAAATTACAACCCTATTTATAGGTATTGCATATTACTGCACTTTCTTCCAAGTAGTTTACTTTATTAAACGCTTTAAAATATTATAATCCAATTTATTGTAGCCTAATTAATTTTTCATCATAAAGCTCTTTACCTTTTTGTTTTTTGTAGTTTAAAAGAAAGTACGTTTATTGTACCTAGATTTTTCTTCCTGGAAAGGGCCATTTATTTATATGAATGAAGTATGTTAAGTAAATATTTTAATTTAAATCTTGTCATTCAGATATTAAACACAAAGAAAATGTACTGGTATCATCAATTACTCTAAACTAGCACACATATAACACCTGAATGATGCGCGTGCAAGTATAACATTATTTTGTTCCCGCCGCTTTGTTTTGAAAATAGCATGTGACGAACATAGCCCGCTCCGATCAGTGTAGCAAATAAATGAAATGTATTGTCACACCATTTACGCGTGAAATTAAAGATTTATATACATAATAACAACTTTATAAGTAATTATAGACAAATTATTAACTCAAAATTTAATAATTTTAGGCCCATTATTGCATAAATGTATTTAGGTGATTAGTTTTTTTAATGAACATGTTGGTGTTCTGGCTAAACCATAAAATAGTACATAGCTGTACTACAAGAAATCGCAACTTCACAAGCCTGTGCAATATATAATATGGCGGCAGACTCCGGAATGGATACGTGTCCTTCTCCAGAAATATCTGATTCAAGGAAACGTCCTTTGGATGGTGATGCGGAAAATGGAACAACTAAAAGATCACATTATGGTAGGAATAAAAAATCAACTCCAGGGTTATTTCCTTGTGTAAATAAAGTGTGCATACATTTAAAACGGAAGCGAGTGAAACGGCTAAACAATGTTTCTCTTTAAATTATAAGCAGCTTTGTGCAGAGATTATACAGATAACGCGTCGTTTGATTTGAATATTTAGTGGTCTTAAAACTTGGGAATTGCAGGTTTATTTGTGGACCATAGCGTTTCTTCTAAATTCTATAGATCAGTAAAGAGAGGTAGCGTTTTGTGTTAGATACTTCTGTTTTTAAGGGTAGAAGGATAACGATGTAAACATTTCATGCGCATAATAGTTATAGTCCTAATTCTTGACCTATCTAAAACTTTAGTTGACTGCAATTCCGTTATTTCAAGCCGCTTTTAATGTTGTAGGCAAGTTTATTTTGAATACGGATTATGGGTAATCGTGCAACATCTCACATTGTAATTAAGACTGAAATAAAATAAGTAACTGCAACTTTGCAAACGCAATTGGAGTACGTTTGCATAGTTATTAAGATTGAGAGAATGGAAAATTTGGCCAAGATAACGCAAAATTTAGAACCTCAGTATTTAGTTTTGAATATTAATTCAAGGTTATCCACTTTGAGGCGTGGTGGGGTTAAGGAAGACGTGTAGATGAAGGGAACCTGTGTAAAAGAAAACAAAAACCATCCACTAAAATGCTGAGAAAAGCCAAAAGTGCATTTCATTGTGAGCACAATACTTTCAATATGTAAAATCATCAAAAGGGATGGGCTGGGAGAATTTCTACCATTTATTAGGTGTGAAATCAATAAAATTTTAGTATTGATTATTAAAAGAGGTAGTATAAACCTAATCACATTCCCCCTTTGTCCAAACAAACAAGCAAAAAATTAAAGTAAAAATCAGTGTATGGAAGCAAGTTGATTTTTTGTATTAAAGTGAGTTTAGGGCAATAGTGTACTATTCAGGTCCTATCACTTTACCATTTGCATTCCTAGACTTTCTCAATTCACCCACCACCAGTGTTTACTCTGGTCATCAGTGCCCCCATCACCTGTGTTTTAAATATTTGCACACTGGGAAAAGGAAATATTTGTATGGAAATGCAAAAAAAAACAATGTGATTGTCATTGACAATTCTCACATTAGTTTTCATGTAAATATTCTACATTTTGTATTTTTTCCTTCTGTTTTCTTATGCATTTTAAGGTGTTTCTTTGAGACTTAGGATGCCATAGAAAACCACTAAAATAAAGAAGG
This sequence comes from Hymenopus coronatus, assembly GCA_030762935.1. Classification (NCBI taxonomy): domain Eukaryota; kingdom Metazoa; phylum Arthropoda; class Insecta; order Mantodea; family Hymenopodidae; genus Hymenopus; species Hymenopus coronatus. The sequence continues at coordinate 34,298,048 of CM060882.1, read as the reverse complement.
TGGGTAGCCTTAATACTCGTTTGCACCAATATTTGTTTTACATCATCTTGCTGTGACAATTAATCTCTCACAAACCCCTTGGCTATGTTTTGCAGGTTAGTGCAGAATAGTTGTATATAGTGGATATGCCACTTAGGTCAACCCCATAAAAGGGATGACTAACAAAGTCCCTGGTGGGGGTGACATTTTCCAGCTTGTACCTACTAACTCCAGGTTAGACCCTTTTTGCCTGATGAATTCGTCCTTTTGTAAACAAAGCAAAAACTGTTCTCCACTTGCTCAGGTTGGAGGGGTAATGGGACTATTTTCATAACCATGTGGAATGTTGGAACTGTCTTCGCTTTCCTTCTTCCTGTTCTTTGTCGCAGAATAGTTTAGAAATATGCTACTGATTAGATAACAAATGTGTATAGTATTCCAAACTAAGGATATAAATAAGAAATATAAAAACCACTATATGAAAATAAATACAAAAAATGCAGTTAATCTGAATCAAAGAGACTCTATTCCATCAAGATCGGAGTTCTGCTCCCCCCCCCTCCCTCCCTCCCCACATTCTCCTTGTGTTTTGTTCTTAATGGTGGTGTCTATGCACAGCTGGGAGGTTGTTTGGCCTTCATTTACCCATATTTTGTTCAGCTTCCGCCCTTCCTTCCTGACCGTAGGAATTTAACAGTACACCCTCACTGTCAATGATATTCTTGCCATTTCTTTTCCTTAATACAAAATCAATGACAAGTAACAGCTTATAAAAAGATGTTTGTCTGAACATAGGAAGGTTGGATTCACCATTCATAAATGCAAGTAGTTTCTTGATTGTAAATGGCTCATTAATTTGGAAGAAGTGATGAAATTTTTGACGCACTGCACTCCGAACAAATTCGTCACACTGAACTTCTAGCACTGGATTTTTACATTTCTTTGATTTTCCAGGTGAGGTTATCTTACATGTTTTTAATCTATCACAGAGCGCAGAATTTATACTTAATTACACATATACACACCTGTAAACTCCACTGTCACGTTAACAATATACTCGATTGTTAACATGGGATATTTCTTACATAGTTTGTAGAACAATTCAAAATTACATCTTTCTCATCTAGTTGCGACTTCTGTGATGTTTTACAAACTGCATTTGTTCGGCCATGATGGTTTATGTACTAATGGCCTCATTTTCCTGCTTCCAAAGCTCACCAGCAGGAGACTGTTTGCGCATTCCTGTTTGCGCATTTTCTAATTAAGCCCATTTTGATTATTTACTTTAGATTTATTTTGCTGAAACTCTGCATAGTCACATGCTAAACTTACTGTTGAGTAAAACAGAGGAGATACATTAGTTTTTGTTAGTACTACTTTGTAACAAGTGCACCTTGTAATATGCAGCATCAGCCAATGGATGTACACTTTATTTGCTTTTCTGCATATGTCTCTGTTTACATGATTATCTATTCACGCTGTGAAAATAGTCTAGTGCTGAAGAACATTGAGGTGTCTCACAATCCTGCCCTGGCATACCCAGTCTCCCATGGGTATTGGGCCACTGCAACATTGAGTCCAACCCAATCCAAACCCTCCCTTCCAGGAGCGGCTTGGAGTTTGGCGCGACTACTTCTAGTAATGTCAGAAGTACCTCCCACCAATGGGGAAGGAAGGGATACTTTGAATGTGAAAGGATTACATTTTAGTGTACTTATTTTAAAATTTGTGTGGTTGGAGAGGAAAGATTTTCTGGGTGTAGCCACATGGTCGAGAGGAAATAGTTGTAGGTGGCATTCACATGGTCAGAGGGAAACTAAAATGGGAAAGTAGAGGGACCTGATTAGTAAACGATTGCAGAGTTTTCTTTGTAGAAATTTGAATGACAATGGGCACTTGGATTTCACAATATTAAAATTCCTTAATATTTCACTGCAATTGCTGTTGAATGTACAATAAAATATTGCTTTATACAAATAATCTAATACTCCCATAGCTTGAATGGCAATTTATTTTTATTTTGCAACAGTTACTTTGAAAACTATGTTTTAGTGTGTGTGTTGAAATCAGAACCTCTAAACCATTCTCTTAAATTTAAACTCCACTAAAATTCTTAATTACAAAGATACACATCACAGTGGATTGGATTGGTCCAATAAGCAGTCAGTTGAGCGTCAGAAACATGCATCAAATGTCATTCAATACCAAAACAAGAAACACTCCCAATTTAACATAATACCTGTCACCATACAGCCTAGGGGCCTGGACTACACACATCAGCTGATTTAACTACATGGAAATGATTTCTATTAAAAGAAGAATAAATATGCGAATTTATTTTGCTTTTAATGCAGGTCACAGACAGGGATGTAAGCTTTTATTTTTCATTTGCAGATTGAGTTAAACCTTACAGGCCACACTATAATATAATAGTTTGTATTAGCCTTCATTTGGCCGTCAGAATACTAATATCAAACGCCTCCATGGTGTATTTGGAAGAGAAGCCAATTTTCACTCAAGAGTCTGCCACAGCTATTAAAAGAAAATGAAATCGAATATGTGCACAATTCAAACCATGCTTAAAAGACAAGAAGATATGTTATTTTAGTCTGCTCTGTATGAATAAAATGCTGTTATGCCTTCATTCCATGTTGATACAACAGAATGTGCAGACAAAAATTTGTAACTTACCTGTTGAAATAATGTAGCTAAGACAAACATTGCAAGCAAATGCATAATTTGAATGTAATTATATATACCTATATTTGAACAAACAGCTGCAATTTTCCATGTTTTACTTTATTGGTTTTAATTGGAAATAATATTGTGCATTGCCTTAAAAAGTAAGGTAGTACAGTAATCCCCAGGTTGAAGTGCCAGCAAGTACTTTGGAGAGTAATCATCTCATTTTATTGTTCAGAATTTGTTTTGAGATATACATTACCTTTAGCTCCAGCAACTACCGAAATTTGTTTGCATACAATAAAAGATTTTGATACTCAGTGTCTGTGGCACCCAATAAGATAGAACAAAGACAATTCCCTGCCAGGGAAAAAAATTTTAAATTGTTTGAATATTCAAAAGTACATAATATAAAACCTCATTAAAAGTCAGTGCAAGGTTTCACTGTGTATTATTGTATGTGTAATGAGAGGACTGAAAAATAACATTGTGTGACCATAATTATTTTTACCCTTTCTAAAAATGTGGTTTTTTGGATTAACAAAAATATATGCATATAATTTTAAATTCCTTTGGTGAGTTTTCATAATACATCCTTTATATTTGTAATTTCAGTGAAATGCAACATAGTAAAAATCTTGTGTGTTCCATCCACATGACTTTCTCTACATCTCAGTAACAAAGTACTATTAAAAAGCTTATTCTTCTATCTACCATGTGTTAATCAATGTAAGCATTAGCAGAAGTGTTGTGTTGTATTAAGTTTTGCTTTCTTGTAAGTAGAAGGGAAATACAGGTATATAGTAGGCTAAAGCGGAGGTCAAACCTTTTAAAAGCTGGTGCCATGTGAATGAAATCCATTTCTTTGCATTGCCAGGAGTAGACAAAATATGGTCAATTCCACGAAAAAAATGTAGATGACATAAATTGTGAGTTTTAATGAGTTCTACATTTTGTATATAGTAAGTTTTTGTCTATCTCTTATGGTTTACCAGCTAAGCAAAATTCATTCAGATTAAAGATATCTTCAGAGGCTATTACCAAAAAATTCAAGATACACATTTTATTTGTCATGTAAATATCTTTAATGTAGGTACAGTGTTTTAATTAAAATCATTACAGCCATTTTTTAAAAAATCAAAATTTTCAAAATTTTTCCCATAGGTAGTTCGGAGTGAGGGATTTTCCTCACACCCTTGGCAAACCTGGACATCTACTTCACCATATTCTCTTCACAGTTGATACAAATATTATAGGCCGCTGTGCTAAGAGCACTAGTGTTCCGTGTCCCTGCTTTTTCGGTTGAGTTTCCTTTATTGGTACTGAATGGTATTTGCCAGCATACTAGTGAATGCACCATTGAAAAATAGTTCATTGCTAAGATGTAATCAGAGGAGGAAAGGAGGAGACCCTGAGGCAGTAGTTTGAAACCAATGGGCTAGAAGTAACATGCAAGCCTTTTCAGGAAGGCAGCATGTTATTCCAAGAAAGTTAAATGGAGTGCCCTCACTTTTCAGCCCTATAAAAGCATGGGTGAGGACAAGGTCTTCCCGGCTCTCCAGCAAGAGGGCTGGGAGATGGTTTCTTCTCACCTAGTGAGAATTTTCAGGGTTTGCCTTGCCATGAGGTATGGTTCTAGCCTCTGAAAGCAGACCAAAGCGGTTTTTATACCTAAGCTCTGCAGACAGTCGTACTGCAGACTTAAGGATTTTCGTCCCATTAGTCAGACATCCTTCATGTTGAAGGTTTTGGAAGGACTAATGGAAAGATAATTGAGAGATGAGGTACTGGCTGTCAGCCTGTACATCCTCTACAGTATGCCTACCAGTTGGGAAAATCCACAGAATTGGTGCTCCATCAGTATGGTTAGACTAGAGGGGTTGCTGGGCTGTGGAGAATGGCCATGGCAGTTTTTTTGAGACATATGACTCTGGGTACATTAGAAGATGTCTGAAAGATAGATGTATAAGTCCAATAATTTTGGACTGGAAGGATGTCAGGTGTTGGCTGCTCTGGGGAATATTTCCCTCAGAGCATACAAGGAGTAGACTTGTGTCTCCTTTGGTGGTGGATGATGTGCTGAACCAGCTCAACAAAGGAATTCACGCCCAAGGCTATGCAGATGACATTTGTCTTGTAAATGGAAAATTCCCTAGCATTGTCTCTGAATTTATTCAGGGCTTCTTACTTGGTATAGAAGAATGGTGTATAGAAACGAACTTGTCAGTTAATCAGACAAGACCAAGATCATGATCCTCACAAGAAAGAGGGCTCTGTCAGGACTGGTAGAGCCCCTCCCATTTGGGAAGAGATTGAAACTTTCTTATTCGATCAAGTATCTAGGAGTTATCTTGAATGCTGAGCTGAGTTGGAAAAAGCATGTAGATTACAAAGTTAAGAAGACCCAGAATTCCTAGTGAGCATGTAAGAGGGCTATTGGACTGAGGTGGGGCCTAAGACTGAAAATGGCCAGAATGGCTCTTCACCTCGGTCATAAGGTCTTCTTTTTCCTACATAGTGGTTATCTGTTGCCCCCCTCAGAAACGAAGGCAGTGGCTACTAGGTTAGATTTGCTGCATAAATTTGACATGTATGAGATAACCAGAGTGATGTGAACACCCCACAGTCTGCCTAAGAAATTTTTGGGATTTGTTTGTGAAGGAGGTTGCCAGGGTAAATGCCTCTGGATAATTGGGAGGGGGGGTATAGTTTTAAACTACCTCATAAAGGACACTTAGTGATTCTGAGTAGACTTCAAGTCTGCCTAAGAAATTTTTGGGATTTGTTTGTGAAGGAGGTTGCCAGGGTAAATGCCTCTGGGTAATTGGGAGGGGGGGTATAGTTTTAAACTACCTCATAAAGGACACTTAGTGATTCTGAGTAGACTTCAGGAGAAATGTCCTATCTCCCTGATAGCAAAAGATTTGATGGGGGCCAGATATAATCTAAACCCAGCATATACGGTGGTGTTTCCAACCAGGAAGGAACAAGGCCCAGAGATCGGGTTTCCCCTGAAGACTGGGAACCAGATATGGTACACTGGTGGTTCGTGCTTTGGGACCAATCTTGTCATTCCCCTTGGAAGGTTTGCTACTGTGTTTCAGGGGGATATGTACCTTCTTAGCCTGTGTATTGTAATTTTAAACATGCCAGGCAGACGGGTGAATATTCATATCTGCTTAGATAGTTGGGCAGCTTTGAAAGCCCTTGCAACAGTTAAAACAACATGCAGATTTGTGTTGGAATGCCAAAAGATGTTGGACAGACTTTGTGCCCAAGGACAAATTACCCTTGTTGGATTCCAGGTCATGCAGGCATCAGAGGTAATGATATGGCAGACAGGCTAGCTAAGCAGGAAGTAGGCCTTGCGTTTGTAGTACCTGAGCTATTTTGCAGCCCCAGAAGTGTCAAGTGTGACATATCCCAGCTTACAGCTAAGGCTCATTTTAAGATTTGGAAAAAGCAAAATTCTGCCAGACAGGCCCATGATTTTATCCCTGGGCTGGGTGGCAAACTAAGTCAGGCTCTTTCGAACCTAATTAGAACTAGGCTCAGAGTAATTGTTGGCTATCTCACTAGACACAACTCTCCGAGAAAGCATTTATGCATAATGGGGCTAATGAGGATCCCATGTGTTGGAAATGCAGGATGTACTTAGAACCTCCCAGCACATTTTATGTGAATGCAAGGTATGTTACCCTGGGCTGCTGCTTTTTGGAACCAAGGGCTATAACAGAGTCAAATATCAGGGACATTTTCTGATTTATTGGGACTATCAGACTTAATTGAAGCTTAGTTTATGAGGCACAAGGGGCTCCCAGAGTCTATATGAGAAGCCACTCAGTTTTTATTATCAGTAGTTCATTGTGTATAACAATGTGACCTTACGTTTTTCATACCCAAATCATGAAAGTAGTGACAAACATTCAAAATTTAATAAAGACGAAATGAAATGAGATAGAGGTGTAAGCAGCATTTTGATTTTCACCCCTATTTTTACTTTTGCTAGCCCCATATGTACAATGTACATAGGGATAGAGAAGTATTGTATTCCACCCAAAAATTTGATACCGCAATTTCACTGGAAATACATGTTTTAGGATCCCTGTATCCATAAAAAGCATTTTCAGAAAAAGGTCTGTGTGTGTGTGTGTGTGTGTCTGTGAACATGATAACTCAAAAACGAATAGTAGCTAAAATACCCAGCTTGGTATTTAAGTTTAGTATCTTCCAGGGATGCGACACAAAGATTTTGAGAAAAATCCCCCCACCCCAAACTACCCTTTACATGGAACTTTTCTCGAAAATTTTTATTTACTTAAAAATGGCTCTAACGATTTTGATTAAAATATTGTGTATTAAAGATATTTACCTGACAAATAAAATGTATATCTTGAATTTTCTGGAAATAGCTTCTGAAGACCTGTTTATTCTGGATGAATTTTGCTTAGTTTGGCATAACTAGTAAACCGTAAGAGATAGACAAAAACTTACTATACAAAAAATGTAGGTTTTTTTTAAAATACACAAGTTATGTCATATACATTTATCTGAGGAGCTTACAGTTTTCAAGGTACTCATTGTTATTAGTTTCAATTGTGAAGTACTTATACTTTTCTCAGATGGGAGTGTCCGGTTTTCTTCTGTTCTACTCCTGGCCAAGAAAAGAAGCGATTTGTAATGACAATTGCATAACGACAGCATTTGACTATTGGTTTAGCCTAGTGTATTCCCTTATTTTCTTCCTACTTATACGGAAATAAGTAATAAGAACATTGTGCTAATGAGTACCTCGATTAGCAAGGCGCAGAAAGAATTATCTTATGTAAGAAGTTTGTAGAACAGCTAGAGAAAGTCATGTGAGTGTAACACATCAGATTTTTAGTATAAAGTACCATAACTGATGGTACCAAAAAAACCTGAAAGATCAGTGTAGCATCCAAGACAGACAGAGAGAGAGAGAGAAGCTGTGCTTTGAGTTCTGACTTAATTTGTATCCAAAATTAACCTTAGTTACATAATTATAGTAAACACTTACTTTGATTATAGAACAGATTTCAGAGCCCTCCCCAAAAGATTCCCAATTTGTATTGCTTTTTTAAAAATACTTGGAAACAGTTTTTGGAGATCTCATTTTTACCCCTTATCTCAACCAGTTCATATACATGCACACTAAACTTAACCTCACCAAAATCTCAAAATAAGAGGAGACCCTATAGTTTGCTGCAGCCAAATGACCTCCACTTGCCTCATATTTGTTTTAAATCAAATACACTGATCTCCATTATTTCAATCCAGTTCATATACACACATTAACCTAAACTAACCCACCAAAATCTTGAAAATGAAAACTTGTCATTTGCTGTGGTTCGCTACAGCCTTACTGCTTCCACTCATCTCCCACTGATTTTTCAAAAGCACTTAGAAAAAGCAAGGTTCATTTGACTTTAGCTTACCTTAATATTTTAGCAGGTACAATGCAGCAGTTGTTTTAAAATTGTACAGATTTTTTCCTTTGGTTCATATTTACACTTGAAATATATTGTGCTAAGTATCTATTTATATATCCGTGTGTAATAAATAACTCAGATTGCTCTGAGAAAAACTCAATACACCAAAAATACCATGATGGATCAGAACGTAATGCACAATAACTTTTTCTGCATTGGTATTTCAGCTGGGATGTTGAAATTTCACCTAGATATAATTTGAAGCTTCCACTACAGATGCGATTTATTTCTCATGTGTAGCTCTAGTGAGGGAAGCATGAAGTATGTAACAAAGATGGTGTGTGTATTACAATCATCTGCTTCTGAACAGCAGCATGGATTACTGTGATTTTTATGGGCTAAAGGGTATAACCTAAATGAAATTCACAGAAACATGCATGGAATATATGCAAACAACTTAATGGACTGTAACAATGTCTCCAGGTGGTGGGCATTCTTCAAAGACGGTCATAATAACCTTTGTAATGCTCCATGTTCCAGAGGCCGGCAACAGCTGCAATCATGCAGAATGTCAGAGCCATTATGGTGGCAATTTTGAATGACCAATGGATCCAACTGCAAACCCTATCTCAACAGTTCAACCTTTCATAGGTTCGATGTACAATGTTATGCATTACACATTGCAGCTTCATTGTTAGTTTTTGTTGGGCACCTAAGAACCACAAGGACCTGTGAATGACTATCTCTTATCACATTATGCTGCAGAAGGGTATGGCTCGTATCTGAAACAAAGCAGTCCTCTTTGGCATGGAAACTTGCTGCTTCCTTCGTAAAGGAAAAATTCAAAGTAACTTGATCTGCTCGTAAAGCGCGTGTGACAGTATTCTGGAATGTGAATGGCGTGTTATTAGTGGACTTTGTTGAAGACAGGTCACTTTGAATGCTGCAGCCTACATTAAAACATTGTGTCGTGCCCTTTGTAATAAACGCAATAACATTCATACTGATGGTGGCAAACTTCTTCACTACAATGCTCACACCCATGTTGCTATAGCTATTCATGAGAAAATCAACAAATTAATTGGGAGGTACTCCAGCATCCTCCTTACTGACTTGGCAGTGTCAGTCTCTTTGGTCTCATGAAGAAATTCCTGGCTGATAAATGCTTTGCATCAGATGCAGAAGTGGAAAACGGCAGCCTGCAAATGATATACTCCAATCGAATAGACTTCTATGAACATGGTACTTTTAAATTGGTAATGGGAGAAATGTGTTGAAAAAATTGGTGACTTGTTAAAAAATAGACAAAAGATGTCCCTTCGTTATTCATTTGTTTATGATGGTACCTGTAAACTGTTGGTATAACAATTATTGTGTTGTTGTTTTCCGAAAGTCCGAAAAATTAATAAGACCTTGAAATAGAATTATGGCCCAAAATTAACAGTAAGCCCATCCTATCTCAGAAAACCTCAAATTTTTTTCTGTAGTCATGGCAGAACCATGGAATGTTGGTTAGACATTCACCTCCCATCTAGGCAGCCTAGGTTCAATCCTAGAGATCCAGATGTGGGATTTGTGGTGTATGAAGTGTCTGGGCGGGTTTTCCCGAGTAATCTGACATTCATTCTACCAATTTTCCTATTCATTTTGTTTATATTTCATATCTCCTTTCTTACACACATACTAGGCATTGGGCTGATCACCCATCCCTGGATACTCTTAACTAATTCATAGCCCATCTGCTCCTCAGCAGGCATTTGACTCCAAGCATTAGCTTGGAAGTCCTCATATGAGGAGGGTAAACAGGTGGAGGAGAAATAGAAGATGTCTGTATGGTGCAAGATTTCTTTATACGTTTCATGTAAGTCCACAGTGGTTTGATGCTCAGCAAGATAATGGGTGGTATAAATGAAATGAAAGCAATCATTGTCCCATTTCTCATTGATTTCAAGCAAATGCTCAGTTTTGTATAAAGACAAACAAATGCTTGCTGACTTTGACCACTGAGCTATTGCTCACAAAACTGTATAAATGAAAACAAGTTTACTGTTAGGAAGCTTTAACTTATTTGTTGAGATACCTCTATAGGTATTTTGTTCTGCACAACTGTATATTTTTAGTACCATGTCAGAGTTCGTTAAGGTGGTTCCTGAACAGAAAATTAAAATCTGATATGTTGCATTCGTATGACTTTCTCTATTTGCTCTTCAAACATTCTTACAAAAGCTTATTCTGGGTATATACTTTGTATTAATCAGAATAAACTTTCATTACACACATACATGTGCCGTTGTTGGAATAAGAAGAATGCAGTAAACCATATGGATAGACAGTCTAAACTTTTAAAAATGGGTCACATTTAAATAAATAATCTGGTGTTACATTCACATGACTTTTTCTTATCACTTTTTATAAACTATTGTTACAAAAGTATTATTATAACTACTTCTTGTTAATCCGAATAAACATTCAATTAACATTTAGCTCTTCATTGCACAATACAGGAAGTAAAGCAGATCTCTAAGAGCTCAGGTCTCAACTGAATTGAGAATATTTGGGTTGAAGTGGATAATAGAAGACTTAATGTGCCACAACAGTTACCGAAGGTTTGCAACAATGTTTCATCAGAGAAATACATTAACAGTTATTATTTACAAGGATCATTCAATAAATAACTGGAAATGTATTTTTCAACAAAAAAAGTTTTGTTATGAGAATGGAATACCACAGTTATTATTTTTCAACGTAATCCTCCCCAAAGTTCTGTGCACTTAGCCAGCGCTGGATAAGTTACTCATTCCCATGGAAAGAATTCTTGTGCCTAGCCATTTATGCACTGCCCCTTAGACTTCATCATTTGCAAACCTTGACCCACTAAGAACGTCTTTCAGTGGGTTAATCTGATAATCTGAAGTGCCAAATCCAGAGAGTATGGTGGGTGAGTCAAGCAGACAAACTTCAAGTCTTTGATGGTATCTAATGTGACTCTAACAGTGTGTGGCCTTGCATTGTCATACAGTAACAGTATGCCACTGGACATCAGACCACGCCACTTCCTTCAAAATTGTTGGTTTCAAATTCTGACATAAGGTTTGCATACATCTCACTGTTTATATCTTGATCTCATGGCATGTAGTGTGCGAGAATTACTCCTTTATGGTCCCAACATGACCTTACCAGCACTTCTTTCCGTTCGCAATGACTTTGGGTTTGGAACTCCTCATTTGAACTTATCTGCCCACTCATACACTTCTGTTTGACACTCACAACTTTCATCATATTGCAGTCATCCAACTCTGAATTTTGAATGGTTTCAACCCTTCTCAGAAAAAATCTTCCGCTGCTCCATGCTGGGGCAAATCTGTAAATTGTTTTCACTGAATACCAACATTCTTTTGGCAAGGCAGGGTTGCAAGCCATCTGATAATGGCTCTAGGACACCAAAATGTATCAAAGAGGCATATGCTTTGTCAGTCTTTTTTATTTTTATACATTTCTGGTTATTTATCCAATTGGCCTTGTACTTCCTCTACAGCAAGATTCCATACTCATCAACTCTTTAAGTTCCTTAAGTGGCATAAACTTTATTTTCATCTAGTTTTTCCACTCGAATTCCTATTTTTTAAAAATCAGATGTGTCCCATTCTAATGACTTTCTCTACATCTCTGTAATAAACTATTGTTAAAAAGCTTATTCTACTATCTCTTTATGATAATCGAGATAAATGTGAGCAGAATTAGTCTTATTACTAGCCTCCTTGTAAGTAGAAGAGAAATAAGGTAATGCACAGGCTAAAGCAATGGTCTAGTCCTTTAAAAGCTGGTCGCTGTGTGAAACAGTTAACATTCCCATCTCTTTACTTGCCAGGAGTAAACAATGAAAAACAAGAAGAAAGATTTCTTTGCATTTGAAAAATGTTAAGTGGTTTAAAATTAAAACCAATATTCCGGAGTATCTCAAAAACGGTTAACTTTACACCAAAAAAAAAAAGCATGTGACAAATGGTGCATTTTAATGAGATCTACATTTTTACTTTCTCTGCACTACTATGTATGTAGTGGTAGTGTATAGAGAAAGTATTATATTGCACCCAAAAATTTGCTACCGAGATTTCACCAGAAATTCATGTTTTGAGATCCCCTGAATCCAAAAGAAAAAACCTTTATAGAAAGAGTCTGTGTGTGTGGGCAGTATAGCTCAACACGAAAAGACCATTAAATACCAAACTTGATATTTAAGTTTGGTATTTTCTGAGGATGTTACAAAAAGATTTACAAGAAAATACCCCCATCCCCAACTACCTTTTACAAGGAACATTTTTTGAAAATTTTTATTTTCTCAAAAATGGCTCTAATGATTTTGATTAAAATATTGTATGTTTAGGATATTTTTATGACAAATGAAATATATAACCTGGATTTTCTGGGAATGTCCTCTGAAAATTTCATTCTGGATGACTTTTGTATAACTGGCAAACCCTAAGAGATATATAAAAACTTGCTACACAAAAGTGCGAGTTAACCATTTTCAAGATATTCCTGATTATTAGTTTCAATTTTAGTCACTTAAACTTTTCTCAAACGGGAGGACATCTTTCTTCTCGTTTCTCCTTTGTTTACTCCTGGAAAGCAGAGAGATTGGAATTTCAGTTGTTTCACATAACGACCGACTTTTAAAGGATGAGACTCGCTTTAGCCTGTGCATTTTCTTATTTCTCTTCTACTTACAAGGAGCTAGTAATAAAACTATTCTGTTTATGTTTATCTTGATTAGCATGATGTTGATAACAGAGTAATGCTTTGATTAAAAGGTTTGTTTGCCAAGCAGCCAGAGGAAACAATGTGAATGGAACACATTAGATTTTTCCCTTCCAATTACAAGGGACCAAGTAATAAGGACAATTTCTGCCAATGTTTATCCTGATTAACATGATGTAGATAGAAGAATAAGCTTTTTTAACAATAACTTTTTACAGAGATGTAGAGAAAGGCATGTGATTGTAACACATTAGAGTTTTTGTGTAGTAGTTTATGTCTCTCTTAGTTATACAAAAGTCATCTGAAATGAAAAGGTCTTCATAGGCTATTCCCAGAAAATTCAGCATACTTTGCATTTGTCATAAAAATATCTTAAACATTTTAATTTTAATCAAAATTGTGAGATCCATTTTTGAGAAAATTAAAATTTTCGAAAAATGTTCCATGTAAAAGGTAGTTGGAGTAGGACTTTTTTGAAAATCTTTGTGCCGCATCCTTGGAAGATACTCAACTTAAATACCAAGTTTGGTGTCTAACCATCTTCTCATTTTTGAGCTATGCTGCCCCCCCCCCCAAACACGTTTTCTAAAAGTGCTGTTTTTTTTTTCTTCTTCTTCTTCTTCGGGATGTCTCAAAAAATATAGTTCCAGTGAAATCTCTGAATTCAATTTTTTTTTTGTGCAATACAATACTTTCTCTGTTCACCATATATATATATAGTATGTGTAGAGAAAGTAAAAATGTTTTTTCAAAATATATATTTCCGATGAAATCTCAGTATCAAATTTTTTGGTACAGTACAATACTATCTCTATACACGTAATACTTTTATGTAGTATGTGTAGATAAAATAAAAATGTTTTAACATATGAATACATACATTCACTCCAAGGTCTAATCTCACACTGGGTGTATCTGACTTGTAGCAGAGGAAGCCAGACATGGTTGGAAATACACGATTTCTATTGAGTGCTTGCATGCAAAGCTAGGGAGTTGTTGCACCAGACATGCAGACCAGCAGTAACAGTCATCTCATCAATATTCATGAAACATGTGTATTACAATATTGGAAATGAAATGAAATTATTAAAACCATTGATAACCACACTAGAATATACTACTTGGGGAAAGATCTTTTTAATAAATTCCAAGAGTTGTTTAAATTTTAAAATCCCTCTAATTGAGCAAAAATTAAATTGTGTTTTATTAATGGGTGTTCCATAACTGCTGCAGTTCTTAGCATCCTGTTCTATATTGAGCCTGAATTTTGCTCAGAGACCTCTTTATCAGGCTTGAGGTTCTTTTACATGGCATAAATCTACAACACTGTACCAACAGCTTTACTTCCCTACCAAAGGAAGCCATGCTAAGGATTTTGACGCCCTCTGTGACCTTGGGTAGTAGAGGCTAGCATGTTCTCCCTAGACCACGGAGGACAACACATTGGTCAGCAATATTGTAAAGTTTACTGCCAGATGGCAGCAGTTAGATAATGCTGAGGATGGAGACGAATGTCTGAAAGTGTTCCAAGAGTTTACAGCTTGATGTAAGTTTGTTAATATTTTTAATTCAACTAAATGTAAATCATAAATTGATGTTAATTTAGCCTCATGCTTATGTTTCTCTTGGTTTTTCCAATCTGTTTTGTTGCAGTCTAAATAGCTTTATATGCTTGATTTTATTTCTGATAGAATTTTGAATATTCTGATTTCAGTATGTTTTATTTTGCAATGTTAGGGCTCTGTTAAACTCTCCAAAAAATGTTCGACAGTATGTGAACTACTTAAATTAGGTTTGTTCTTTTTGGAGATTAATATAATTATTTCTTTGTGCCGCTCTGCTTCTTGAACTGTTTTAAGTTTCATCTTAACCATTCTGTTCAAGCAGTGTTAAATGTGTATCTGTGCACTTTATTCCTATTTGTTTAATGGCATGTTTACCCATGTGTAAATTAGACCATTGATTGTGGTGTTTTCCTGTGGTCTAGGGTTGAAACTGTTGACTTTGACATGGTTGTTAGTATGTGTGCTTTTTTTTTTTTTTGTAAATTCCAGACTCTTACTCTGTCATTAATCCTCTTGGCTCATTTTCCAGTATTTAATTATTGGCTTTACTATGTGCAAGATGCAGTGATTTTAAATTTAAGATGATAATATAATTTATGAAGATTTGTTTCTGTAAAATGTGTTCCATATCCTAGAGTTCTGGTAGGTGTCAGATCTCTGAACTCTCTTAATTTCCTTAAAGAGAGCATATATTAGAGAGTTACTCAAATCATCAGGTGTATTGGATCATTGCTGGATGAATTTTCATTGTTGATAATTGTTGAAGCTTATCTGAGACTAGAATTTGGTTCTTGACAGGCCATTGTACTTTCAGGAAATATCTGTAGAAGAAGTATCAGTCAACTTAAATGCAGATTATGGGAAGATGAAGAGTAAACAGCATCTCATATCATCTAGAATGCAAATGTTTACCCAGCTGATGGAGAAACAGGCTCTTTTTTGGAAATTACTTTTCAGTAGAATTTGTTACACATCTTCACTTATACTTTTAATATTCAGATATATTTTGAGGGTTATCAAGCCAATTCTTCGCAGAAGGTCAACTTGTGTTGGTAGCATCATCAGGATTGGATATGGAAGTAGGTGGTGTCAGAAATAGGCATAGGCATGGTGAATCTATTATAAACATTGCAAAACTTAAAGGCATATGAATGCTGGTCAGTGCTTGTGAGGAGCGCAGTTGCTAAACCTAGTGGATCTGCACCAGTGGTAACTGTGTACGAGAGAGCATGTTTTACACGCCAGGCTCCTTGGTTTCACTAGGGTCATTCCATGTCAAGTGAACCAATTTTGAATTAAAATTTTACCTTAGGTTTTTAGATTTTGATAATTTTGCATATCAACACTGACATGAACTGAGTGTAAATCTTAAATTTCATAATTTTCACTCATCCCATTTTCATTGTAGAGTGGTTTGAAATTTTGTAAAATGTGTAATTATGGTCTTGCACATAAACATAAAAAATTCATTTCCTTCGGCCAGGACATATTTCTCTGATATAAAAATTGTTTTGCTCAGTGTTTTGTAGGCCTTCATTTGATATGTAAAATGATTAGATTTGTGGAAGCTTACATTTTATATTGTTGGTCCAAAAATTCAAAATTTGATATAAAAAAAAATTACTAAAAATTTTCAAAAAAAATATTTTCTCTAATGTCTTAATAATGTCTTCCAACAAATTTTGAAGTTGTGATCTCAGTGGGATCTTTTTTTCTATATCCTAATGAAAAAAATATATTAAATGTGATGTATGAAAAATAAAACAAAATTTTCTTTTATTTTTCATACATTATAGTTAAATATATTTAAACAAATAAAAGTAATCCTGATTGTTATATTTTTACTTTCTCTATACAACCTATGTACATAATGTATAGAGAAGGTATTGCATTGCACCCAAAAAATTTGATACCGATATTTCACCGGAAATACATGTTTTGAGACTCCCTGAATATAAAAAAATTTTTTTAGAAAACGTGTGTGTGTGTGTCTGTGGGCAGCATAGCTCAAAAACGAAAAGACTGTTAAAGCCCAAACTTGGTATTTAAGTTTGGTATCTTCCAAGGATGTGACATGAAGATTTTCAAGAAAATCCCTCCACCCCAAACTACCCTTTACATGGAAAAAATTTTGATTTTCTTAAAAATGGCTCTAACAATTTTGATTAAAATATTGTATATTAAAGATACTTACCTGATAAATAAAATGTTTATCTTGAATTTTCTAGGAATAGCCCCTGAAAACTACTTTATTCTGGATGAATTTTATGGAATTGTGCATAACTGCTAAACCATAAGAGATGGGGGAAAGCTCACTTCACAGAAAATGTAGCACACGATAAAACATACAATTTATGTCATATACATTTTTTTCGTGGAGTTGACCATTTTTAAATATTCCTGGTTTTTCGTTTTAGCTTTGAAAAACATACTTTTCTCATACAGGAATTTCTTAACTCCTGTCCATACAAACAAAGGAACTTCAGTAACATAGCAACCAGCTTTTGGCTATCATTTTAACCTATGAAACCCCCTCATTTCGCTTCTACTTACAAGGAAGCAAGTAATAAGACTATTTCTGCTAATTAGCATGAAGTAAATAGAAGCATAAGCTTTTTAACTACAATTGGTTGCAGAGATGTAGAGAAAGTCAAGTGAATGGAACACATCAGATTTTTAATGTTGGCAGTGGCAGTTTATTTCACTTGTTTTTCAGTGCTCTAATATGGTAGAACTGCTTTATTCATGTGCATGTCTGAACTCATTTGAAACTGCAGTAGGCATGTTGCTCAACAGTTCACTTCCTGCTAAATAATAGTCTGCATTAAGCTTTTGTGTGAGATAGTGAAATTTCAGGTAAACTAATGTGACGCAGATTTACATATGATTTTTTTTATACATAAAGACTGTAATTTGTTAGTACTAAATTCCAACATAAACCATTGTCTGTGACAGGTAAAGTTTTGTTTAATATATACTGTTGTAATATCTTAGAGAAAGAACTCCATAAAACCATTAAAAATTAAAAGCCAATTCAAAACTGAATGTCTGAAGTAAACACATGTATTAAATTTGACATGAGGATATGTGACGTGTGTACAAAATAGTTAGCAAAAGAAAAGGAAACACAACTAATGGAAAAGGTTAAAAATTGTGAGGAAGGAACTTCAGCAGATAAAGAGTTTATTGATTATAATTTGTCTATTGAATATTTAAATAAATCCCTTCAGTGTATTGAGCATCACCCATTGCTAAAAAGTGAATGTTTAGTTCTGGATAATGCAAAATGAAGATGATAATCCAGATTCAGAAATACTTCTGCAATTGAAGTAAAAGTTAAGGCACATAAAGTAGGAGTATAAAAATTCAAATGTTGACTCTTCTTCCAAAAAGTTGACCATGTAAAAAAGTGGAAAATGAATGCAACATTAGCAACAGAATGGCTAGGAAAGCAAAATACCTGGCAAAAGAAAATGGAATTTTGTCCACCCCTGATCCAAAATCAGGAAAAATTTTAGATGATTCAGTTAGAAAAAGTAATTTCTTTTTGTAATTGTGATAAGGTATGCAGAGTCATGCCAGGTAAAAAAGATTTTGCGTCTGTGAAAACAAAACCTAACACTCGTGATCATGTCCAGAAAAGACTGATTCTGAGTAACCTAAAAGAAATACATGAATTGTTCAGAAATAAGTAGTCTACAGACAATTGGATTCTCTAAATTTGCAGAATTATGCCGTAAGAACTAAGTCTTAGCAGGTGTATGTGGTGCACATTCAGTGTGTGTGTGTGTACTGCTCATCAAAATGTTAAATTATGATAATTGGAACAAAATTTCATTATATGGTATTGAATGATGAATCAATGAGAGATTATAAACTATTCCTATAAAAAATAACGTGCGTGTCTTCATCTCCAGAGTGTCATTTAAATGAATGCAACAGTTGACCAGGTAATGTTGAATTACTGGAACAATTATTGATCAGATTGGAAGAAGAAATGAAAAGGTATTACATTTAATAATGGGTGTCAATTGACAAATGCAGTTTTGAGACAGTTGTGAAAAGTTTTAACATTGAAAACACACTCCTATATAATAGCTCAACAGCAAGATGCATACTATAACCACCTTAAAGTAAATGAAGTCGTAATCAGTTTAGATTTCTCTGAAAACTACTCCTTTCTTCTGCAGGATGAGGCTCAATCTTATCATTGGAATACTAATCAAGCAACAATACGTCCCTGTGCAGTTTATTATAGGAATCAAGATGAAGTCGGGTACAAAAGTTTTGTATTTATTTCTGAACACTTGACACACAACACAGTAGCTGTATACTTATTTCAGAGAAAACTGATTTCATTCCTAAAGAACAAAATATTGCTTATATTACAAAAGACTTTCTACTTTTCTGATTGATCAGCTGCACAATATAAGAACAAAAAAAAACTTCTCCAACCTTTGTCACCATAAGCAAGATTTTGGAGTGGATGCAGAGTGGCATTTCATGGCAAAGGGGCCTGCAATTGCTCGGGAGGGACAGCCACATGCCTTACAGACATGACAAACCTTCAGAGACCTTATAAAGACCAAATAATGACACCTTTCCAACTTTTCAACAGGAACAGTTTAAACCTTCAAATGAATTCATTTTTGGAACAAATCAAGAACATCTTGAAGTAGAAAAATGCTTTAAATTGTCACAAAGATGTACTCACTGAGTAATAAAACATATGTACATAGTACTGGAGGCTCAGAAACTTGATCAGTTGATGAAATGACTGGTTTTGTGACAATGTGAATATGATCAAAGGTGGTTGGTGGCTTATGTACTTTCCTGAGACTTTCATAATGAAGAAGTAGCAGTCACTGTCTTGGAAGCCCCAGGACCAGCACACTCATTTGTGTATCCCAGCAAAGAAGGTATATTGAGGATAAAAAAGAAGCCAAATTTTAACACCACTTAAAAGTTCAAGAACTGCAATAGGAGAACAAACTGAGTTGTCTATTGCAACAAAATGCTGGAAACTAGATTATCTAAAATGATCTTCTGGAGATAAAGTCTAAAAACCAACTATGCAATAAATATCCATAAGTCTTAAAATTTTATCTATGATTTTGTTTTTTCTGGTTTTATGTTTATAATTGCAATAGTTAAATCGTCCTCCGTGGTGTAATGGTTACCATGCTAATTTCATATACCCAAGGTCACAGGTTCAAACCCAGCGGAGGACGATGGATTTTTTCGTGTGTAAAAATCCTTAACATGGCTTCCTTCGGAAGAGAAGTAAAACCATTGGTCCCATGTTGTAGATTTACAGCACGTAAAAGAACCTGAAGCTTGATAGAGAGGCCTCTGAGCAAAATTAAACAGTCTTTCATGCCCAATTTAGAATGGGACACTGAGAACCACAGTAGTTAAAGAGCGTCCATAAATAACACGCCATTTACATTTTCAATAGTTATCATTGACTTTTCTGGTGTAAAATATTTCATCATACAGCTCGTTTTTAAATTTTGGGATATTTTAACATATCAATAATAAACATTCTGTACATAATGCAAGAGAAGCATATGAAGAATCTGATGTGTTCCATTCACATGATTTTCTCTACATCTCTGTAACAAATTGTTGTTAAAAAGCTTATACTTCTGTCTACTTCATGCTAATCAAGATAAATATTATCAGAAATGCTTTCTTGTAAGTAGAAGAGAAATAATAGAATACCCTAGGCTAAAAGCTGGTTGCTATGTGGATGAAATCTGTTTCTTTGTGTTGCCAGGATATGACAAAATTCCTGTATGTGAAAAGTTTTGAAGTATTTTAAAACTGAAACCAATAATGAAGAATATCTCAAAAATAATCAACTCTATGAGAAAAAAATATGACATATATTGTGTGTTTCAACGACATCTACATATTTTGTGTAATAAGTTTTTCTCTATTTTTTACGTTTACTAGTTATGCAAAATCTGGCAAAGTTTGTCCAGAATATAGCCAAGGTCATGGGTTCAAACCCGGCAGAGGATGATGAATTTTTTCAGGCGTAAAAATCCTTAGCATGGCTTCCTTCAGAAGGGAAATAAAGCCATAGGTCCCGTGTTGTAGAATTACGGCACATAAAAGAACCTCAATCGTGATATTAAGGCCTCTAAGCAAAATTAAGCGGCCTTTCATGCCCAGTATAGAATGGGATTCTGAGAACCACAGCAATTAGAGCGTCCATAAATAAAACGCCATTTCATTTTTCCAGAATATTGAGTTCTTCACAGGCTGTTCCCAAAAAATTCAAGATATACACTATATTTGTCGTGTAAATATCTTTAATATACAGTATTTTAATTCAAATCGTTGGAGCCATTTTTGAGAAAATCAAAACTTTTGAAAAATGTTCCATGTAATGGGGTGAGGGATTATCCTCAAAATCTTTGTGGCATCCTTGGAAGATACTAAACTTAATATACTTACCAAGTTTGGTATTTAACCACTTTTTATTTTGTTCTCACACACACACACACACACACAAACACACACACAGGCTGTGCCGTGGTTGAGTGATCAGACCATTCGCCTCTCACGTAGATGGCCCAGGTTCGATTCCAAGCCACCACATGTGAGATTTGTGGTGGACAAAGTGGCGCAGGAGTGGGTTTTCTCTGGGTTCTCCGTTTCCCTTGCCATCTCATTCCACCAGGGCTCTATCTTCATGTATCATCAGTTTCATCGCCTGTTGTGCCAGAGCAGTGAAAGCGGGCGTTAAGCACTACCCCCTCCCCCAAAACCACACAAACCTTTTTCTAAAAATGCTTTTTTTTTATACAGGGAGCCTTAAAACATCTATTTCCGATGAAATCTCAGTATCAAATTTTTTGGTGGATTGCAATACCTTCTTTTTACTATGTACATAGTACATCTAGAGAAAGTAATAATAGGTATTAAGGTTATTAGTAGAGAAATGCAAAGAATTTCTAATGTGTACCAGAAAACAAAAATCCATAAAACGAAACATACCATTGAGATCCCAAATTCAAAAGTTGCCAATGATCTTAAAACATCAAAGAAGACATTGCTTTTTGGGGTTTTTTTTTTTTTTTCTTTTTTTTTTTTTAACTGTTAAGTCTTTTTAATAAAAAATTGTTAGTTTTTATTATTTTTTACCAAATTTGAATTTTGTGGCCAATAATTTTCAATGTAAACTTTCACAAATCTATTGCTGTTAATAAAATGAAAGCCTGTTGAATTTTGAGCAAAAGTGTTTTTTTATTTTATTTCAATATCTCAATTACAGCCTTGGAAAATAACAATTATCTATTCTTGCAAATGACAAAATGTGAATTGATAATTCAAAAATTAGATTAAAGAAAAATATAACATTCTAGTTTTGAGATCCTATCATAGATACTCAACAAGTGCTGAGTATCAAATCAAAAGAAAATGTTAAGATAAATTGCATCGGATCACTTGCCATGGAATCACTCACTAGTTAACCAATACATCAAACATCCTTAAAACAGAGGTGTCTTCAACACGTAATTCAGAGTTGTTCCTTAAGTTAATGATAATTGATTGCATAGCAATTTTTTTGCTGAACTCTTCCTCCTGAAGTGTTCTGTATGCCTGCCTCATGAGCTACACTACTTATTGCCTTGTGTATAAGTTTTTCAACATCTACTAATTTGAACATAATATTTCTATTGGTGACTGAGAATGAACCACACGTTTTGCGGTGTCCTTATTGTTGTGGCGTGTTCTCCTGATCACCACATTCAAAGCACCAGATGCTGAGGTCTCGGCTTCAAGCCCAGATTGGTGACGTTGGCAAGACTCGCTCCACTACCTATGAGTAGACCCATGTACCTGTTGATGTGAATCCACACCGGTGAATTTGCCTCGGCGTTACCCAGTCTGCACAATAGTTGACTCTCTCAGGGTGGTGCCGCTAATGAGGGTAGTTCAGGGAGTGATCTTATAATAATGAAGACGTGCGTAACTTTCCTGGAGTTTATTTCTTTACTAGGAGATGCGAGACAAGCGCTTTCGTTAACAATTTGGCTAACTTAAACAATTGTTAGGAACTTTAATACTGGGTTAATCACACGTAATTATATTTACTTCTTCTTGATTCTACTTTACACAGTATAATTTAATACACATCACGTACATTAAATACACTTAGAGCGCTGGAAACTCCTAAGGTTTGTTACAAGTTACCGTGCTTAACTTTGTGCAAAGAAGTGACGTTCAGACTGAACAGACAGCATGAGAGCATCATACAGCGACGTACAGTTGACAGACAGCCTCGATGTGCCTTCTTGGGCTCTTTATATGCTAAAAATACTGTCATGGCAGCTCTTTTCTGATTGGACAGAAAGGCCGCACAATTGACGTAAATATTACCCAAAATTCAGTTTTCTCAACCCAGGGTTCACCTCAACACTCACGTGACTCATGTTGTACAATGGAAAATTATTCTCTTACGAATTTTAAGGTTTACCCCGGCATGACCCGGTTGTACATGACTGGACAAAAGAAACCTTTCTAACAAAGCGCTTTTCACACCATTCTACTAGCTTGGCGTCAGCTTTCTATTTCTTCTCCAAGCTGAATTTACTCTTAAATACATACGTTAATAAGCATTTGTAATCTTTAATTAACAGTGCTAAATAAGTAATAACTAACAATAGTTTTTATAGAGAAGCTAATTAACGGTCTCAGTTTGTCAATCAAAAAAATCGTCCCAGCTTCGATGAACACGTTCACACATTCACATCGCAAACAAAAATATAATAATTTCATTTGTATATTAACAAGATTTGAGCTCGAGTTTAAAACATGACTTAACATGCCCATTTACTTTAATAACAAAATAACACATCACTATTTTGAAAACCAACTGAACTTTAAACTCATTCATTTTCTAACTGCATGGTTTGTGTATCATACTATACTGTATGTTTATATTCGAGATGGGCATTGTGAGGAAGGATTTGGACTTTTTTTTCAGCCTATCTACATTATAATGGATGTTGAGTGTATAGCCATAATCAGAAAATAAAATGCTGTATAGTTATATCATTGACATCTATCATTTACTAGTATGTAGCATAATTAATGAAGATAAAGTTCTTAGTCCAGATATGCATGATGTGAGTACCAGAAGAGGTGGCTCTGGTAGGAGGGGTAAGCATATGATTCACTGGAAATATCAATAGAGCCTGCCTCCATATGCCTTTAACTTCTGCAAACCTTATAAATGCTTCCATTGACAGGATTTCAAAATTTATATTTGGTGTATTATTTGGAGTAGATTTTCTCCCAAACTAGTTCTTAACCAAGAAAGAGAACTTCCTGAAAAGAAACTACTTATCCACATTGTCTGTAATAATGGAATGTGATTAATGAAGTTGGAAACCAATGTTTTCTGTGTTATTGTGTAACTAATTTGCTCTGTCTTGCCATCCATTTCAGTGAACCCTTAGCAGCATAATTTGCTTTAATCATATGACTTTCTGTATCTATTTGGCAAACAATGTTTACAAACGTTATTCTTTCATCTACATCATGTTAATAGAGATAAACATTAGCAGAAATGGTCTTATTACTTGTTCTTGTAAGGAATACACAAGGCTTAGCATTAGTCAAATATTTTAAAAGCTGTTTCTATGTGATTTAATTTGAATTTTGGCTCTCGTTCCATAGCTAGAAATAAAACAGGTGAGAGATAAGAGTTGAGGGCTTCCTTATTGAGAAAAGTTTAAGTATTTTAACATTAAGACCAATAACAGGATATATTTTGGAAATCGTTGACTCTACAAAATAAATGTATATAACATAAATTGTGCATTTTAACATAATCTACATTTTTGTTTAATAGCTTCTTGTCTGTATCTTGCGATTTACCAGTAATGCAAAAGGCATTTAGAATGAAGACTTGTGAGGCAATTCCCTGAAAAGTCAAGATAAACATTTTATTTGTCTTGTAATTATCTTTAATATACAGCATTTTAATCAAAATCATTAGAGCCATTTTTGAGAAAATCCATGTAAAGGGAGTTTGAGGGGGGAGATTTTCTTAAAAATCTGCATGTCACATCTGTGGTAGGTACTCAACTTAAATGTTAAGTTTAGTATTTAACCAATTTTTCGTTTTTGAGTTATTGTGTTCAAGATACACAGATGCACTCCTGCACATGTCAATCTTTTTCTAAAAGTTGGACCCTAAAATGTGTATTTCCAGTGAAATCTTAATCACCTTGTGGTTTACCGGGAAACATGCAAGTCAGTTGAGAAATTCATGCTATGCCGGCATATTGCCATGGTAGATCAGTGGAAGAGCAACTGACTAGAGACTGGGAGATCCGTGGTTCAAATCCCAGCTATGGCATGGAATTTTTCAGTCTGACTCTACCTATCCAACTATATTGAAGTTTCTATTTCATTTAAATATTATTCCAAATATATTAAACTAGCTGCCTGCCCCGGCTTTGCTACCTAATGAAAAACCTGAGACAAAATCTCCATTTACAATATGACCATGCAATGAAATAAAATTGCAATTAAATAATTTGACAATACGTTATTGTAATGCCTTGTAATGTACAATTTTCCTTCCAGTGAGAAAACAAATAGCACCAATGGTTTGCCGACTCTCGAGCAAGCAACTTACAACTGCCCATGCGTAGCATAATTATTACCGAGTCAACCTTGAGCTGTAAATTGTGTGGCGGTAATCCTGGCAAATCCAATCATTTTAGGAATTCAGTTAGGTAATTGACGACTTCATTTGGATCAGTAATGGAATCGATCAACTTAAATGACTGCGTATGTCCATAAATTTTACTCTGAATTTTTATATTCAAATCATCTACATTGTTATTAGTTGCTGCTAAAATGGCTCATTCGCTCAACCAAGCATGGTTTTTGTAATTTACACCAATATTTGGGAACACTTTCGATATTAATTCTTCTTTTGATGTGAAGTGACAAAAATTTGTTGGAAACAAAATGAGGCCAGTAGAAATATCAACAAGAATTTTCCCATTGCCAATGTCTAATAATGCCTTAAATTAACACTTGCTTAGGATAAAATACACTTTTGCTTTATGAGCTTGATTACCAACTGATCATAAATACTGTTTCAAATTTAACATAGGGATGAAAGACTCGAAACAAAAGGTGTCACATTGAGGTTCATATGAAAAGGAAAAGATACTTAATCGGCAGGCTACAAGGGACTTTGATGTGACAGAGACAACGTTCTCATATGACAAATGATATGCAATGCAGCTCATTGAAAAATTAAATTCTGCTGCTGCACATTAAAAATGGCCAACAAACTTTTATTTCTTTCTCTTATGATTGTTGTAAGTAGACTAATATAATGATTTTAATGAAGGAAAATTGTCAAAATATCCATGTATAAGCTAATTTTTAAATAATAAAATCAACTTCTACAAGGAAATTTAAAAGCATTTAAATAAGATGTTATATCCACCAACAATTCAAGGTTATTTGCCATTGTTTACTCTTTAGAGATGGTTGTGGACAGCCTTTCATCACAAAATCGAGAGTATACAGAAAGGAAACTCGACAGTAATCAGTGTGTGCCAAAGTGCAGTGTGTATGTGCAAATTCTGCCATATTAGGACCGAGTACACAAATGTATTGTTAAAGCTACACAGTTCATAATACACATTTTATGAATGTTATCAATTGTGTATTTTAGCTGCTGGGCTTATATGCTACTCAACAGTTATATTATACACTGTACAAGTTAATAAATTTGTTGACTCTTAAAGCTTTACTGCTCTTATAATGAGGATTAGTAAGAGAAAATGCAGTCAATGGTGTTCAGCACCTAACGAAAAAATAATTCAAAAACAAATAAGGTTTGCATCAAGCTTCAGTTTTGTATGATTAGTTTGTTTCGTATAATGACAAGAATTATTAAAGAAAGTATAACATATTGTATAAAGACCTGGAGTGTCTCCTGTAAAGTTAGTAATGTGGTTAATCATGAGTTCATCAAGCGTCAGTTTTGTGATGTTAATTTATTTTTTGTGAATGACTGGACTGATTCATTCTGTCTAATCATATTTATTGAGCATTCTGATTTAGTATTTTAAGTATTTTTATTCTTTTATTAAATAAAACTTGGCAGCCCATTGAATCACTTGGTAATTTACTCCTACCTACTATTTTCCTAACCGTCATTGCATGTTGCTAGGGTTTGTTTTTTAGATATGAGTAGCAGACAAAACATGGCTTTCTGTAGCTGTTCCAAAAAACAAACTTTTCTTACCAAAAAGTTATTATTTTTATCTACATCATGCTAATCAACCAAAATTAGTCTTAATACTTCTTTGCAAGTAAAAGGGAAATAGGAGAATGCACAGATAATCTTTTAAAAGTCGGTACTATGTGAAACAATTGAAATTTGGTTCTGTTTGCTTGCTAGGAATGACTTCCTCTTTTGAGAAAAATAAGTATTTAAACTGAAACCAATATCTTGGAACATCTCTAGAACAGTCAACTCTACAACAAAAACAAACAAAAAAAGACAAATTGTGTGTTTTAATGAGATCTATATTTTTTTGTGTAGTAAGTTTTTGCCCACCTCTTATGGTTTACCAGTTATACAAAAGTTATATGAAAGTCATCCAGTATGAAGAGGTTTTCAGAGGCTATTCCCAGAAAGTTCAAGATATACATTTAGTTTGTCATAAAATATCTTAAACTTGTGACATTTTAATCAGAAGTGTTAACATCATTTTTTAGAAAATCAAACTTTTCAAAAAATGTTCCACATAAAGAATAGTTGTGGTATGGGGAATCCCTTGAAAATCTTCATGTTGCATCCTTGGAAGATACTGAATTTAAATGCCAAGTTTGGTGTAAATCGACACACACACACACACAATCTTACTAAAAATGCTGTTTTAGGACTCATGGGACCCCAAAAAATATATCTGGTGAAATCTCGGTATCAAATTTTTGGGTGGAACACAATACCTTCTCTATCTACTATGTGCATTGTTCATGTGGGCTAGAGAAAGTAAACATTTCTCTAATGATTTGTATTAAAATACCATATGTTTAAAATTTTGCTTGACAAATGAAATATACGTCCTATATCTTGAATTTTCTGGCCATGTGTTTTGAAGTCCTCTTCAGTCTGGACGATTTTTTATCACTGGTAAACCATAAGATAGATAAAACCTTACTACACAAAAAAATGTAGATCCTGTTAAAGCCCACAATTTGATATGTACATGTTTTTCTATTTTCAAGATGCCTCCTGTTAGAGATTAAAATTTTCAAGTACATACACATTTTCTTATGTGGAAATTACCATTCAGGTTTTCTTCTTTTCTTTTTTCAAGTTCATGCAAATAGGATAGAATTTCAAAGCGTCACGTAGCGGCTGTCATTGAAAAGATTTGACAATCATTTATACCTAGGTATAACGAAATGCACAATTAAAATGCATGTGTTAACAAGAAACAGAAAAATAAGCAGCTGTATAAACAGCTTTAGGAGAGCAAGTAGAGAAAGTATGCATTCTTTTAAATGTTTTGATTTGCTTAAAATCGTTTGCAATACACAGCTTTCGCTTTGCATTTACTAGGTCTCAATATGGCGTCTTGTGCAGTGCTTGGCTTCATGGAAATCAAAGGTGCCGCCCTCAAGTTTCCTTTCTGTATACTCTCTATTCTGTAAAAAAAAAAAAAAAAAAATGTAAATGGCGTGTTATTTATGGACGCTCTTTAACTGCTGTGGTTCTCAGCGTCCCATTCTATATTGGGTGTGAAAGACCACTTAATTTTGCTCAGAGGCCTCTCAATCAGGCTTGAGGTTCTTTTACGTGCCGTAAATCTACGATACGGGACCAACGGCTTTACTTCCCTTCCAAAGGAAGCCATGCTAAGGATTTTTACACCCGAAAAAATCCATCGTCCTCTGCCGGGTTTGAACCTGCGACCTTGGGTGTATGAAGTTAGCATGGTAACCATTACACCACGGAGGGCGACTCTATTCTGTGTTTTCATTTCTATGAACAAAGCAATTTATTCAATTATTGCAAAGCACATATACAATAAAACCGAATGTTGCTGCTTTCAACTAGAGAGCTTTTATCAATTTTTGAACTGAGAATGGCTAAAGCTTGCTTTCTGCAGAAATTTACATGTCATGGTATATATGACAGATTTAAAGTTATTAAAGGTTTTTGTACATAATTGTTCTTGATGTAAAATACAGTGTACTAATAATTTTGGAAGGAGTTCAGCATCACACACATTCCTTTTGATGTGCCTGGAAAACCTTCCCATCTGATCCATCAATAGTTACACTGCAGAAATTTTCGAGTGATATGTCCATATTGTTCATTGTGTTGTTTTTTTTTTTTTTTACCGTCGAGGGGAAAAATGCTGGAAGTGGCTGGGAGGATATGCGGGACTGTCCGCTTCCTCATGCGGTATACCCACTAAAAAAAAAACTCCACGTTATAACAGTAGTTTTTGTGTATGCGTGGCTTAGCGGTCCCGCTGATGCACCCGCGAGTAAACGAAAGATAGGAATGCTGCCGCACAGTGGCGGGAGCGAGGTAAAGGTTGCTACTAGGCTACAGCCATGAAACCTGACTGCAGCCTAGGGAAATGAAGGTAAAATTGTGTATGAAGTTGAAGGAGATAGTAGGTGAGGATGTTGGAATGATCGTGGGAGCTTACTTGTGTTTGTCTTTCCATGTCCTGCCGGAGTCTCGTGCACTTCGCCGCTAGGGCGAGGTCCTTCTCCGTAGGGACCCACTTCCCGTCTGAGGTGGTGGGCCTTGCAGCAGCGGCAGTGTTGGGTGGCTGGCTCCGGGATCGGAACAGCTCTGCGGAGTACGCTGCTTGGTGGCTGATGACCTGCTTGAGCTGCGTCGTGATGCTGTCCAGTCTGGATGCTAGATCCGCTATGGTGGTTTGATGCATGGTGATGGTGCTGGCTTGAAGTTCTTGCAGCTTCAGATCCATGACGCTGCTGCACACCTCTTCAAGGGCAGCTAAGCGAGCGCCGACGTTCAGGATCTCCGCATGGAGGTCCTGAATGACGTCCCGCGTCGCTGCGTCTATCGAGGGTGCAGGGGATGGAGATGGTCGGCGGTGCTGTAGTCTGGGCTGGTGGTGGTGAGGTCCTGCTCCTCGGGTATAGAGCGCACTGCGCTTGTCCGGTGAAATGTCCTGTGCCACGGCAGGTGGCACAGAACCGGCGGCGACGGCGTAGATCGTGCTCAGTGCAGTCAGCGGTGGCGTTGTTGGAGCCACAGTAGTGGCACCGCGGTGACGAAGAGCAGAAGTCGGCAGTATGCCCGAAGGCACAACAGCGACGGCAGGGCCGGTGACGTTCCATCTTGCTGGCCTCGACGACCAGGAGTTGCCCTAACAAGGGCAGCCCTGACGCCAAGTCAGCGTCGAGGTCCGACCGATCCTGAAGCTCCAGCCTCACAATTGGTGTAGGTCCCCGGTTGCAAATTATCCTTATGGCCCTCAAACAAGAAGGCCACTTGGATTTCGCTGCGCCGAGGAGGTGCCGGGTGGAAAGGTCCCTAGGGACCCCCCGTACCACGGCACTAAACCGGGGCGGCGGCGGCGGCTTGGAGCTGGGTGGAGGCGTTGATGGCGGCAACTGCGGCTGCAGTTGCGGCGAGACTGCGGTGGCGGCCGGCGGCGTCGGACATGCTGCCTTCTCGGCGGTTGCCGAGGAAGAGGCGTCGGGGCTGCCTTAGCAGCGGCGAGTCTGCGCTGTCTCTTCTTGGCTATCCTTATGAGTTGAAGAAGAAGTTCTTCATTGTGTCTTCAACAACTGCAAAGACATTTCGTTGTACTTTTATCTTTGAAGGGAATGATGTCCAGTAGTTCCTCAGCTTTTGTGAAGTCTGTTTCAATTCCTCAGACAAAAATGGATAACTGAGATGAGTCACTATTGTCAGTACTCCCATCAAGAGCAATCGAGTACTTCTCAAAAGTGAAGTATTTTTCCTATATGTGCTCTTTTGAAGGTCAACACCAAGTTCCTGTGCTCGATTAGAGGTGTTTTTTTTTTTGTTTTTTTTGACAAGCTTAATTGTTTCAAAGCGGGTCACATCAGTTGAGCACAATATTTCCAAGCACTTTATTAAGCATTCTTTTACAAATTTATTGTCGGTAAAGAGTCGTCTACTTTTGCAATTTTTCAAGCAACTATATAATTGGCTCAAACTGAGTTTTCTGGAGTGTGTATCTTTGGTATACGGGAGCACAATAACTATTTTTACGTTTTCTTGGCAACAAATTAAAATTCAAAGTAAACATTCTTAAAAATACAAACCCAAAAACAAAGCCACTAAAATACATATAAGTTTTAACAAGTAGGTTTATTAGTTAAATCTTGAGAATTCAGAATTTTAGTTTATTGTAGCAATTTATTTGTTTCTTTCTTTGCCAACAATCTCATCATAGGTTGAAGCTATCTGTTTTGGTAACATCGTCAAATGGTTTATGATTTTATGCTTAGGATGACAAGATAAATTAAGCATTGGGCTTTTCCTTCATAATAATAACAGAATATACACTGCTGATCAAAAGGTTTTGGACACCCAGAGAAAATAATGCTCTCCAGAGTCTATCTTGAATGGTTATTTATTGCTCATGAGCCCAAGGAATCATGAGAATAATATGTTCAGAAAATTTACAAAGTATCATACTGGGTGCTTTAACCTGCATGTCTTTATCCAGCCGTACCAGAGTGCCCATTGGATCTAACCACATTCCACCAACAGCATATTTCTGACTGTGAGATAGAGGCTGTCTTTAACAAGAGAGAGCAGTTCCACTTGTACCAAGTTGCAGTTTTCAGCCAGTATACCTATATATCTGGAGAGCAAAATCAATCCATGAGCGTTATCAGTTATAATCAGATTAAAAATCTATTGCTACTTTCAGAGAGAATTAAACTTTTACATTAGCATATAATAATGAAGGCAAATCTTACTTTCTCTGTTTATCCGTAAACTATTGATGGCAGTGTAAATCTTCTCATGAAGAATTAAAACACTTAACAAAGGAGAAACTCAGCTATATCTGTTGTATCCCGTTGGACACCACCTCTGTGCTGGGGGACAAGACAGTCTGTTGCAGCGCCCTGTACTTGGGCTACTTGGAGAATGTGTGAAAGGTATTGGTGGT
The DNA here is from genome assembly GCA_030762935.1 of Hymenopus coronatus. Lineage (NCBI taxonomy): Eukaryota > Metazoa > Arthropoda > Insecta > Mantodea > Hymenopodidae > Hymenopus > Hymenopus coronatus. The sequence continues at coordinate 34,266,410 of CM060882.1, read as the reverse complement.
GCTGAGTGCAACATCATTACTCCGCAGCACCAAGTGCTCTAGTTGGAAAGGCCTGTGTTTAGTGATAGATGAAAAAACACAAAAAATGCACATCTCTTTAAAACTTGTAATTTATTCTAAATAGCCTTTTTGTGCCATAAGCTGTTCCCATTATTAATGGTTTGAATTGTTCGATACTTTCTTAAGCATTCTAAAGTCCCTTCAGTATGCATTATTTCTCACGATTGCACAAACCAATATGAAATTTTTAAGGGTGTTACACATAGTGCCCAATTCTTAAGCATTTGACTGTCACTATTTCCTTTTGTGTCTATAACAAAACTGTAATGTGGGTATTTCTGCTAAGGTTTGGCTCAATTAAAATGAAGTAGATGAAAAAATAAACTTTTGTAAGAATATGTTGTATACTCACTAATAAACAAAAGAGAAAGTTGTGTAAATGTAACACATCAATTTTTCAAAACATTATTGTACTCATTTTAACTTTCATAGCATTCTAAGCATTTTAGAATAATTTAAAATTTTAGTGGAATAAATAACAGTATAAGCTGACACAAACAATATCATAGCTGGTGCTGTGCCTAAGTTCCACTGCTGAGGTATTTAAGTTTTTAAATGAAACAGTAGAAAACAAACAAATTAACTGGGAAGTGTTCTCAGATTTCTAAAAGTTCAGATTTTTATCACAATTTTCCCTTTGGATGCTGTAATTGATAAAATATTGTAATGAATTATAATAGATTGTGAAACTTTTCATCCAGGTATTCAAAATATAAATATCTGGTGTCTAATAATGACTAAATTGCTTTTGAGCCACAATTATTTGTTACAGTTTTTACTTAAGACTTTTTTTTCCTAACAGGTGAGAGCACTTATCACTTTAAAATGCTTATACCAAGTGCAGCTGCAGGGGCCATTATTGGCAAAGGTGGTGAGACCATCGAGCAACTGCAGAAGGACGTAGGCGCCCGGGTTAAGATGTCCAAAGCTAATGATTACTATCCAGGTAAATATTTATATTGATTTAATTCTTGTTGATCATGTTCCATTTTCATGAAACACTTCATCACACTGAGTTTTGCTACTACAGGGACTTCGGAAAGAGTGTGTTTGATAACAGGCACTGTAACTGCAATAATGGATGTGCTTCAATTCATTGCTGAGAAAATAAGAGACAAACCAGATATTCAGGATGGACAAGACGTACAGGTATTGCCACAAAATCCTGTTTTCATTACATAGTTCATTATCATTCCTCTATCTACCGCGGAGAAATGGGAAATCATGCATTTCATTTTATGCTGGCTTTTAAAACTATACTCTTGACCAGTATGATTCACATCATAACACTTTCAAATTGTATTAACCATAAAACAAAGTATCATTTTCACACATTTAAAGGATACATTCATTCCATTGCAGCATCTAACAGTGCATCCCATTTCTCAGCATACCTCGTTTGGAAAATCAGACTGTAATTATTGCAACAGAAAACCATTCCATGCCACTCCATTTTTGTCCCTACGTAGAGTAATCTCATGATCATCACATTTCCATATCTTGTGGTGAAACGGAAGCAAGTGACATAACAAAGGCTGCAGTTGTTTTAATAATACAGAATTCCAAATGATCTGAAGGAGAACTTTCATTATTTCTCATTTGATGGTGTTGAACGAACATGACTTAAGTCTTCACTCTCCAGTTCACAGTATATTATACTTCAATTAACATTACTTCCGAATACTGACAACTTGCCTGGCATGTATCCTGCATGTGGCATATAGATCTGTTATGACAACCAGGTAACCAGTTGGCTTTTAAGGCCCCCCCTCACACACGCACAAACCTTCCACCCAAGCTTGGAAATAATTTTGCTACAGCACAGACAACCACATTACAGTGATTTGTTTGCTTGTGGCACAATATTATAAGTTTAATGATACACATTGAACTGTAAACTGCAATTGCATACCAGTAATTTTCTAATGTAGTGAGCAGTAGGTATTGTAATTATTTATAACATATAAATGTTTGCTACAATGGAACTGCAATTTTCAGTCTTTCAAATATTTTCACAGTACTTAAGCATAACGAGTATTCATTTCAAATGCAAGTATTATAGAAATATATTTAAATCATACTTTCAAAATGTAAAGTTTGTGCTACCATTGAAAGTTAAAATAAAAATACAGATAAAACACAAACTTTAGATTAAAAAGGGTAATAAATTTAAATAAGGAAGCATTGCTCCTATCCTAAAAGTGCTATGTTTTGAAACTGTAAGAATGTAAGAAAATGAATTGTATAGCTGTGATCTTTTAAGTGTAATATGGGGTGGCCTATAAAAAAAATAACCAAAATATGGTTGGTTGGTATCTAATGTTGAGCAGTCGGCAGTGAAGCCATTCGCCTCTTGCATTCCAGTATTTTTATGTCATATTATGTCGATTCCAGGTTGGGCAGCGCAGTAGATGGTTTCCATCCATATCTTCTTTAAGTGTACAGAAAGGACACAGAGGAGATCTCACTATACTAATCCTGAATAAATGTTTATTGAGACAGTCATGGAGTTAGGAGTCTAAAAGTTGCTACAGAGGATTTTCTTGGTAATGTAGTGATTCTGGCCGTGTTATTATAGATAAATATTTGTACACGGAATATGACAAATGTTGTACAACTTATGTCAATTATGCTGTACCATCCGGTATCCTTAAGGTTGCACTGTTCTTAAGTTAGGTTGGGCGGTTGTCCCATGTTAAAAACTTTCAATTCCAAATCAACTCACAAAATGTTACCATATCTCCTTGAAAACATTCAATTGTTCAATGTTTGTACACGCTTCATCCTGTTTCCACATTCATCCTCAATAAAGAATGTACCATTGATGCCATGGCTGGACATAGCAGCCCTCAGTTATTTTTTCAGAATGTAAATGGTCTCTGTGCATACTCTTCTTTTCCCAACCAAGGAAATGACCATTTTGTTTTTTTATGTGGCCATTAACAAATTTACTTTCATCAGACCACCACATATTGGGATATAGGCAGGATCTTCATAAAAATTAAAGAAAACAGATTGACAAAATATGCAAGCTTCAACCTCATGCGATACCTGAATTTTGTACAAGTGTGCTCCAAAATTAGCAACATTTGTTGAGCACTACTAGATTCTTTTGATATGCAATGTTGACTTTTCTTTGGAGAATTTAGGGCTTTGTTTAGTATGCATCCAATATTGTAATTTGTTCTTGTGGTCTTTGGTGGTCCACTCCTGCATTGTGATTTGTAACAAAATATTTTGGAGAAATTTCCATCCATTGCAGAATTGTTTTTTAGTTGGTGGTGGTTTATGAAACACACCCTCAAAGCTCAGCAATACAGTTTTCAGTGATTGCACATTATTTCTTCAAGTACCTTAGGAGCAAAAACAATTTTAACAGCCCAGGAGTGCTCTAATGTGGTGTACTGGGGCATTGTCAATTTCGTTGCTTCTTGTCCACTCTATTGATATAAATAATAAGCTGGGGAGGAAAAAAACAAAAGGATATGTTACAAACAACATAATTTTGGTTACCGGTTTTTGGTCACCCTGTATAATACCGCACGCAAACATTTAACTCCTCATGTGGTCGCTTTTATAAAGGTGTTAAAACAGAATGGAATATGCTTTTATTGTGAAATGGAGACATTTTTGTTTATAGAACATTATATCAAAATTACTTCATTCATCAAAGCAGAGTTTTAATCTCTGTGTAGTTATTCATTGTTGGGTAACAAAGTTTTATCTTTGTTGACCTCTCTCCCACCCGGCTGGCGAATTACAAACCCACAACACTGCATGTTTTGCACGTGGCACAGTAGGAGCAGACATAGCAGGAAAGCAACTTAAGAATTCGGAAGTAACTTAATTTAAGTTTATATAACTCTACTTACAAGGTGACACCAGTAAGCATATCACACAATTAGATTCAGATATGGTGCATATCTTGGGACTCCTTTCAGTTACATTTCCAGAATATTAAACACATTGTTGTTTCTCATTATGTAGCTTTTATTCAGCATGCCACATCATACACACTGTGTGCAATCCTTTTTATGGGTTGTCATAATGTAATTGGCAGAGAATTAAATTTGATATGTTTTATTATATTTTGCTTGATTTGTTTAATTTTTCTTTGTTCTTTAAATAAAACAAGGCTGTAAACAAAAGAAATAACCACTAGACTTCAGTTTACATATAATCCAGTTAGGATATGCAGAAATAATGCCTGTAGAATATTCACACCTTCACAGACAATTTTAAAGTATTTCATGATGGATATAAATTAATAATTTGCATGTCATATCATATTAAATTACATTTACTTTCTCTACTACTTACCTATAATAATTAGAGGAAGTATTACCTTCCATCCAAAAATTTAATACAAAAATTTCATCCTAAATTTGTGTTTTGAGGTTCCATGAATAAATAAAAGAAATTGCATTTTAAAAACAATTTAGAAAAAAATATTAATGCCTGTGAATGCATGCATCCAAAAAACTGTAAAAACAAATGTCAATTAAATACAAAACTAGTTATTTTAGTTCATACATTTTTGAAGAAAATCCCTCCCCATACTAAAAAGTTTTCATTGCTTTTTATTTTCTCAAAACTGGCTATTAACAGTGATGATTAAAATACATATTAAATGAAAATAATTTGAGTTGGTTTTTGTAACTCATTTAGTAATTATTTACTGGGACCGGTTTCGGAAACACTTGTTCCGATTTTTAACCTGTAATTATGACAACCCCATTTGATGCTTCGTTGGCACCAAGGGTGGAGGTGCTTCGTTGAGGGTGGAGGTGCTTCACTTGTAGAGGTATCTGGTGTGGAATATATGAACTTCCAAAAGTTGCTGTTTAGCTGTAACTTAAAATTCATAATGTTGTTCTTTTTCTTCATATTGTTGATATTTTCCTAGACATCTAAATCTGTGTATTTATAAGCTGATTTTAATAGTTTAATATTAGGTGTGATTTCGTGTCTTGATGACCAGAAATGATGGGCAACTGCTGATTTTTCTATTTGTATTTTAGGTTTCTCATACATTCTTTTAATCAGGTTTCCAACCTTATTTTTGGCCTTCCTATAGTCTGAGCATTCAATTTCATAAATTCTTGTTTTTGTGTTTGCTGGGATAGGTTCCGTTAATATTTTGCATAGCAGTTTCTGAATGTTGTTGTTTTGTGTAGCTAAGGTGAAGTTATAATTCTTGAAAATCTTCTGAAATTTGTGTGTGATGATAGGTGAATCTTCTGAACTGAAGTTGGTTCAGGAGCAATGAGGATTTGTTGAACAATTTTGAGGTACATAGATCCCACATCTATACAAAAAGTGGTACAGGTACATTGATGACGTGATTGCCATAGTTCCTAAGAAACTCATAGAAGATGCATTCAAACACCTCAACATGCAAAATAAGTCAATTCAGTTCACTATAGAAACCAAACAGGATGACTGTCTACCAATTCTAGGCAGCAAGATAATTAGAACAAAAAAAGCAAAACCTAACATTTGTAATACACAGAAAACACACAAACTACATAAAATATGATGGCTACAATCCCACAGCACACAAATCCTGAATAGTTGAACATACAGATTGGTACACATTCCCATGGAAAACATTGAATACCAACAGATATTCCAAACAGCTACCAATTCCACAAAAGTGCAATAGACAAGAGAATACACAAATACTAAAAACTGAACCACACAACCACCCTTAGAACCACCATGACCAACCTGAATTCAGAAGATCATCCTTGGGCACACAACCAATTTCAGAATATCTTCAAGAATTATAACTTCACCTTAGCTCCAAAAAACTACAGCATTCAGAAACTGCTATGGAAAAAATTAAAGAAACCAATCCCCGCAAACAAAAGAAACTGGGAATTTGTGAAATCGAATGCTCAGACTGTAATCTAGTTTATATAGGAAGAGCAAAAAGAAGTTGAGATACCAGATTAAAAGAACATGTGAGAAACCTGAAATACAAACAGAAAAATCAGAAGTTGCCCATCATTTCTGGTCATTAGGACATGAAATCACATCTAATATTAAACGGTTAAAACCAGCTTATAAACACACAGAATTATATGTCTAGGAAAAGATCTACGTTATGAAGAAAAAGAGCTATATTATGAATCTTGAGTTACTTCTATACAGCAACTTTTGGAAGTTCATAGAGTCCACACCAGATGCCTCTATAAGTAAAGCATCTCCACCCTCATCGTTGATGCCAACAAAGCATCAAATGGGATTCCATCAAAATTAGGGGTTGAAAATGAAACTGGTCACAGTAAATAATTACTAAATGAATTTTGAGTTACAAAAACCAACTCAAATTATTTTCATTTAATATTAATCACATCACTGTCAGAAGCTTCTTTGCATTTTTGCAAAAGGTTAGAATACCATATGTTTAAGATATTTGCATGGCAAAAGATATATTTTAAACTTTCTGCTAATAGCATGTGAAGTCCTCTTCATTCTGAATTATTTTTGTATAACTGGAAAACAGTGAAACAGAGAAAATATTTTACTACATAGAAAAAAATTAATTTTCAAAATTCACAATTTATGTCAAATAAAATTTACTTGTTTGCTTTAACCACTTCTGAGATATGTTTTTTTTTAATTCCATTTGAATTTTCATATACTTTTTCAAGGGCTAAAGTCCATTTTCATTTTTCTCATGATATACAAACGGCGATCCCTTTTTAAAAAATTAAAACAATTGTTTTGGCATACAGCCCTATTTTAAACCTTCAATGATATGTATAAATATGTAAGAAATTTTATCTTGATTAACAAGATAGAGGAATAAGCTTTTGTAAGAATAGTTTGTAGAAGTTTGAGTAGAGAAAGGCATGTGAATGCAACTTCAGAGTTTTCTTGCTTTAATTTGTTTTTATTTTATTTATTTCCCTTTGTTTTGTAAATATGTTTATAAAATGAGTTTGTTATAAAAGTGACGACTAGGCTTCAATATGAACCATTTAAGATATACAAAAATGGTACATGTATATTCAAACTTTCCCAGATAATTATATAATTGTTTTATGGTGGATATATTAGGCATATTTTACTTTGTAAGAGTACGTCATGGGATTTCAACCAAGAGAAAGGAAACTGTAGTTCAAGCTTCATCCATGGTCTTCAGGATACTGATTATTTGAGTAAATATCACCCAGTGGTCCCTCTAACCAGAAGCAGACTACTATGCAGTGTGACCTTCACCCCAGTGTCTGCATTGTTGAGAGAGCAGAATTATTTTCTTACGGGCCCATGCTCGAGCTTCTTCCTAGTACAGACCAGAAAGAAAATAGTTCCACCTTCCCAAGCACAAGGGTGAATTATAAGAGAGTAGGTCAGACTTTATAACAGCTACATCTGATTGGAGCCAATCATCATCTGACTTGCCAACTATTGAGTGATAATTATGCCCAAATTAATCATATACCCTGAAGAGTGCCATGAAGATGATTATACTGAAAGCTTGAATGCCAGCTTCCTTTTGATTTTGTAAAATACTCTTACAGACTCAATGCTGAGAAAGTTTCAAAACTGTAGAAGCTTATTATATTTGTCCTTTCAATTAACTGCTTAGTCAAGCATGTGTGATAGGTGGAACGTATTAGATTTTCTGAAGATGGGATTTAGAGTAATATTCCATTACTCTCACTTACAGCCATAAATGCTTCTCTAAATTAATTCATGTTGTAAAACAGCAGAAGAGTTGAAACAATTCCTAACAATGTTCATTTTCTCTAATCTAATGGCTACAGAAAAAAGTTTGTTTGCAAAATAAACTGTCAAAGTGGATGAAAACTCCCTAAAAGGAGGGATGTTGTTTCGGTTGATTGGCAATAAAAGCGAAAGTGGAATTGCACACATTTGTTTGCAACATCTTTCTTTGCATATTAAGGAGGTTAAAATTCATTGGCAGCAAATTTACTTTGTGCAATAAAACAATATTGTAAAATAACACAGAATATATAAACGTTTTGAAATTATATATGTGCTTATTTAGTCTCCACCACATTTTCAAACAGTTCTAATAATGGGGGATGAGAGAAAAGGATTCTGTCCTAGGTTGCAATAATAACAGCCCAGGACAAAATTTTCAGTAAATTTATTTGCAAGTGCTTTTCTAGTGATTTTCATTCTTCTGACACATGTATGCACGCGCACACACACACACACATGCACGCACCAAAAAAAATTTCGTTACAACTCTTCTCATACACATTACTAACCATAAAAGAGGTTGAAGTCCCATGAAACAAATTGGTTCATAATTTTTAAATGTAAAAAGAAGCTAGTAACAGTGAAGAATAACACAAATATTAATATAAAAATAATAGTTGCAACCAATCTTCACTTATCTTTTGGAATCTTTTCCAACAGATAAGTGAAGATTGGTTGCAACTATTATTTTTATATTAATATTTGGTTCATAATTGTTAATTTACGAGGTATGATCATAAAGTATCTGGAATGGCTTCACAACAATGTTGCCATTCATTGAAGTTGTCTTCCATTCTTACACAAACTGTATATACAGCACTCTTTCCTGATAAAATTAAGAGGTCACATGACTTTCTGTGGCCTTTAGAGTGCTGAGAAAGAATCTCTGAATTAATGCAAGTTTTGCACCTGCTGTAATTTTTCTGTGTAGTGAGAATGCCTGCTTATGAACAACTAAGAACAAACATCAATTGTTGCTTTAAACTCAGTAAAATTGCAATTGCAACAGAAACCTATGAAATATTATGAAGTATATGGAGAGGAAGTAATGGGAAAAACACAAGCATCTCAGTAATTCTCAAAAATTTAGAAGTGGCATGACATCAGTTCAGATTAATCGGGGTGACCCTGTTCTAGTAAAACATCCACCAGATAAGGGAAATAGTATTAAATAATAGGCACATTACAATAAGAAACTTTCTGACTTATTAAGACTCTCCTTTGGAAGTGTTCAAAGCATTTTAAAAGATGATTAAGGAAAAGTGTGTGACTCAAACAGCCAAAGAAATGGAGGAATGGTGATTGGATCCTACATCACAGCAATGCACCTACACACAAAACCCGTCAATTGTTTTATAAAAATAGGATGTATGTTCCCCATCCTGCATATTCGCCAGATTTGGTTCCAGCAGACTTTTTTTTTTTTCCCCCTGCAACTTAAAATGCGGTTCTGTGGTCACCGTATACAGAAGATTAATGTTATCCATTGCAAATTGCTGAAGGCTCTGAACCTGTTTAAAGATGATGACTTTCATAGGTGCATCCAAAAGTGGCAGGTAGAGAAAGTATTGCACTCCATCCAAAAATTTGATATTGAGATTTCACTGGAAAAACACGCTTAATGTTCCTTGTATCGCAAAAGCTTCTTGTTTTTTTATTTATTTAGAAAAAGGTCCATGTGTCTGTGAACACAACTCAAAAACGACAAGTTGGTAAAATACTAAACTTGGTATTTAAATTTAGTATCTTACAAAGTGTCTTAACACAAAGATTTTGAGAATAATCCCCCAAAGCCAAACTACTCTACATCTAAAAAATTTTGAAAATGTTGATAATTTTGATTTCCTCAACAATGGCTCTAACGATTTTGATTAAAATACCACATATTAAAGATATTGGCATGACAAATAAAATGTATATCTTGAATTTTCTGGAAATAGCCTTTGAAGGATAGATAAACTTTCTGGACAGAAAATGTACATCTCATTAAAAGCACACAATTTATGTCATATACATTTTTTTGATGGAGTTTATCATTTTCGAGTTACTCTTGTTATTCATTTCCGTTTTAAAATACTTATACTTTTCTCAATGTAAATTTTTCAATTCCTGGTAATGCAAACGTATTTCGACCACATGGCAACCAGTTTTTAAAAGGTTTGACTATCAGTTTAGCCTAGTACATTCCTTTATTTCCCTTCTACTTAACAAAGAAGCAAATAACAAATCTTTTGGATCAGTGTGTTTATCTCATGTGGCATGGTTGTGATTGTTTTCGCTCCATTGTTTTGTGATTACCTTAAAATGCATTAAGAGATCAGTAGCTATAACACTATTGTTATGGATTTGCATGGAATGTGTGAAAAGAGTATGGATATCCATCTCTATGGAGCTATCAGCTGCAGGGGGACTGATGATGAAAGCAAATCTGTAATATCGTATTTATCCGAAAACTAAAAGACGACCTCAAATGCAAGATGACCCCCATTTTTCAGAAAATTTTCACCCTGATTCTGTATTACAATTAAGTTCAGCATAGACACTAAAGATTAAAAGCCTTAACACTTAGTTTTCAACCCGTCATCTTCCAATATTTTAGAATAAATCACATGTTTCTACAAAAGGTCATACTCAGTTCAAAAATATCTGGCATATGTAAATACTGTAAGTAGTTTCTTGCCATGCTTTTGTCCATATCAGTCACATTAAATCCAAGTTGGCTCATTATGAAGAAAAGTAAGTGGGTCAATCATTCTTGCTTCCATTTTCATCAGTTTGTCTTGAGACGAAAACAATGGACACCTCCCAAACATTGGTTTCAAATCATATGTTTGCCTGGCTAGAAGTTCGAGAACATTTAAAGAGACTTTCAAATATTGTCTAAAATCCATACATACTGGAGTAGAACACCTTGTGTTAGATGTGACCTTGACAGAAACCTTCTGATTTTGTCTATGCTCGCCTGCAGTGCCACAAGTAGTAAAAGCAGGCGTTAAACCAATAAAAAAAAATTGTCTATGCCTCTTGTTCCCTTGGTCCAAACTCTAAATGTTTGAAGCTTATTTCTTTACCAGTAGAATCAAAAAATTATGTATCATGAATGTTATAACCTTCAACATGAATTTTTTTTGGAAAACCCTATTTTGTATATGAAGGAAATATAGTATTTTAATTTTTGTTATACCATAGCAATTCTTCACAGTATTATTAAGTTCTTTTCAAAATGCAGAGCATTGACCTCGAACAACTCCCTGTCTCTTCTATTTTATCATGCACTTGCATTGTTTTTTGACACTGTAATAGCTGCATGCTTAAATTTATGAAAAGTGACATAAAAATATTGGCTCAATGACAAGGATACATAATTGAACGTAAGGTACTCTTTAGCGTAAATTGATCATACATCGAGATATGCATCACCAAATCTCATGAAATGGGGTCCATGATCCTCTGAAAATAGGTTGTGCTTATGAAAATATGAAGGGCCATTCTGGAACCATTGGGCAGTAACTTCAAGCACCATGAACTCCTTGATAAACCATTGTTTCCTGAATGAAGTGGAAGTACCCTTTTGTAAAACAGTCAATGCCATCATTAGGTCAGTTTGTTCAAATATATGTTCATTAACTGAATTCCGAAAACTATCCTTGTTATTTTTCACTTACTAGATCTGTTAATTTGTAAATTGTTAATGATTTATCATCTTAAAATATATCCACATGCTCAAAAGCATGTGTTTCAATGCAAATTTTATTACTTTCTCTACATGTACTATGTACATAGTGTGAAGAAAAGATGACATGTTCCACCCAAAAAAATTTTGTCGAGATTTTTCCAGAAATTTATGTTTTAAGGTCAACTGCATTAAAAAAAAAGAAAAAACCTTTTCAGGAAAGATCTGTTGCACTGCGTGTTCAAAAACTAAAATAGTCAAACTTGGTATTTAAATTTAGTATCTTCCAAGGATATAATAGTCATAGAAAATCTCCCTACCACAAACTACCCTTACATGGAACAATTTTTGAAAATTTTGCTTTTATCAAAAAGACTCAACAATTTTGATTAAAATAAAATATATTAAAGATATGTACACCACATATAAAGTGTACAACTTGAATTTATTATGAATAACTTCTGAAGACTTGTTCATTCTGGAATAACTTCTGAAGACTTGTTCATTCTAGAATAACTTCTGAAGACTTGTTCATTCTGGATGAGTTTTGCTTTGTAGTGAACTGTAAGAGATACAAAAAGGTTACTGCACAAAAAATGCAGATCTCATTAAAACTCAAAATTTATTTCATATACTTTTTGTTGTAGAATTGACCATTTCTGTGATATTCCTTGTTATTGGTTTCGTTTCAAATTATAAAGCTTTTCTCAAACAAGATAGTGCAGAGCATACCAAACTTCAGTTGTTTACACATCAATCTGCTTTTAAAAGATTTGACTATATCTTTAGCACAAGGAAGCAAGTAATAAAGACAATATTTGCTAAAGTTTATCTCAATTAGTATGATGTGGATAAAAATAATATTTTTTATAAGAATAGTTTGCAGAACAAGTAGAGAGTCACATGAATGGAACACTTTTTTGCCTCGGATGTTGCTGTGTGGTCAGCATTGAAATTTTGTATTTTTGGAATTTCCTGCTTTTGGAGGGAGAGGGGATAATTTTTGTAGTGTAACTGTATTTTGCTAATGGGCTTCAGTGCTGATTAAAACATTACTTGCCAATGTTCAAACTTCTTTGCAATATTTATGATCATTAATAGCCCAAACCAAATTTCAGAGACTGCTATAATGTATTCTTGTCACACAACTATGATTTTTATGCCATTTTAACTTTTTGAGCTCTTGTAGGTAGAAAAATTATGCATGCCACCCAAAAGTGTTTTGATGTCCCACAAAATTCACTAAACACTTCTTTAGAAAAATGTTCATGCATACTCGGAGGTAAGAAGTCTGATGAATACTAATCTTCATATTTAAATTCAACATCTTCCAAGGATGCACAAAAGATTTTTAAGATTATCTCCCCATCCCAAACCACTCTTTACATAGATAATTTATTTTTTTGCTCTTTTAGATTTTCTCAAAAATGACTCTTAATAATTTTGATTAACATGCTGATTATTGAAGATTCATTAGTAATGTATACTGGATTTTTTGTAAATGGCCTTGAAGCCATCTTCTTCAGAACAAATTTTCTACTACTAGTAAACCATAAAAGATACACAAAGGTTTTTTTAATGTAATTTTCAAGATTTTTAATCAACTCTTGCATTCAGTCATATCAACTGCCTCATAGATTTTTACTGATAATGTCACAAAAATGCACACGTGCACTAAAACAGCAGTTGACAGATTGTGTAAGCTGAAGCAAGTCTACTCAATTATTATTGAAAGAACAAAGGCTTTCAAAGTCGGAGTCAATATAACGAGGTGTTATTTCTGGGCTGTTTTGCCATAGTCTGCTAGAGTTAGACGGTCCAGGCGTTTTGTCCGCAACTGCGGTGAACATCATCAGTGGCATGGTCAAAGTTTCCTCAGAGAAGGTTTCGCTGCATCTGACAGTCAACGCTTCAAATGCAGCAAAACCTTCTCTGAGGAAACTTCACCTGTGTCACTGAAGATGTTCACTGCAGCTGTGGATGACAAGTCTGGACCATCTTACTCCAGCAGATCACAGCAAAACAGCCCGGAAATAACTCCTAGTTATATCAATTATTGTTTGTACTTTTATGTTTTGCTTCGTAGTCACCTTGTAGTTATGAAATATTCCCTTGCTTTACTCTTTACACAGCTAAAGATTCTGGTTCCAAACAGTACCGCTGGCATGATTATAGGCAAAGGAGGAAACTATGTGAAGCAAATAAAAGAAGAGAGTGGAGCTTATGTGCAGTTGTCCCAGAAAGCAAGGGATCAAATACTTCAAGAGAGATGCATCACTATTATTGGTGAGTTATTTAGTTGAACTCCTAGAAGTATAAGCTGTGCATCAAAATTGGTTGTTGTATATTGTGATACAAAGGTGTGATAAGTGGTTTATATAATGGTTTATAATAATGAGCAAGTAAAGTGAATGCGCTAGCCATTCACTTGACAATGGAATCTGGTAATTATAATTGATAATTATAATTAATAATATAATTATCATCTTCAATGTTATTTGGTAATAAAATGTCTGTTACTTTCAATTAAGCAAATATGAGTTACCAAATCACATTTCTGCAAGTTTTCATTAAAAAAAAAATAAGCATACCTTAAAAATGTTACATGATACAGCATCTTAAAGGTGTTTTTTTGAATCGGCAGATCAGCTTACATAAGAATTTACCTATTTTGTTTCAGGTATATAAAAATTTTTCTTTTTTTGTTCAGTAGTGTTATTGTTTGGAATGAAGATCAGCTGAAATTGAGAATAATTATTTACAATTATCACAGAAGGTGTCATAAATGCTTTCTTCTTCTGCTTGAGAGTTTGACTCTTTTGCTCTTGTTTCTGACACTAGAGTTTCCCACATAATTGTGTATACATAATTCGTGATTTCTTTGTTTAGTTCAGTTACATTTATAGGGGCGCAATTTCATTTCCTTACTAATAACTTTGTGTTGTCTGTACAGAAACAGTTGTTTCCTGTGCTGATTTCCAAATTCATTTAGTGGGGATTCTTAACATTACATCTAAAATTTAATCCAGTTTAGCCTCTGTTAAAAGTTTAGGCCCATCACTTATTAACATTTTATATTTTCTGAAATTATATCACCTTCAAAGAATGTCAACTGAAAAAGTTCTCTCCTCAATGGTTAATATTTTAGCATTGCTTCACAAGTACAACCACACAGTATTGACTTCAAGCACAAAGTTCTCACAGTATTATTCAAGTAAGATAAGGCCGGACAAACCTGCTCAAAGTAGTGCTCCCCCTCCATAGTTTCATTACCAATGTAACCACAGTTACAACTGTCTGAGATACCCTTTAGAATCAAGTAAACATTTTACTTCTCATATTTTCTGTTTTCAAGATTCTTTTATACACTCATATATCTAAATGTACTGATCCCCAATAATTATGTACATATGTGCGTGGATGTGTTGCTCATGGGTTAACACACACCATTTTAACGAATGTCATTTAAACAAATATTTTTGTTCAATGGAAAAAAAACTGAATTCCTCTTCTATATTCAGATAAGTGTCTCTATTAAATTATTTCAATTGTACGAACATCAATGCTACGAAAATCTTAGTATAGCTAGAGTAAGAAACTTCCCTTAATGAATATACAACTGATTGAACAAATTTTTAAAATTTTACCTTGACATGCTGAACAATTGATTTTAGATGCACACAACAAAGTTGTGACACTCATATTTTCCAAAGTTGAATTTTACATGAAAGGAGGATATGATTGGATGTGTTCTCTGCCTTGTTTCAAGCAAAATTAACAATTCTTTCATGCACAATTCAACTTGGAAAAAGTTAGTGTCACAACCTTGTTCTAGGGGTGTCGTTTTCTGAGTCACAACCTTGTTCTAGTGGTGTCGTTTTCTGACTCAGTAGTTTCACCCCAGACTGGGATGTGACATTTAAAAAACATAGATACAGCATCATATTATATTTAAATGTTGCAATTTTGTACCATTAAAGATAAAAATATTAAACAATCAATTTAACAATTTCAGTACAATATTAAAACTCAATTCAGATATTTGACTGTATTTTGATGTTCTATTTTCAAAAGCCACAAGGGAGTCATCGTTTTTGAGATGCTCTATGTCCATTTCTTCTTCTTTGAAACCATAGTAAACTATTTAGACCCGCCTGGGTGGTGTGGTGGTAGCGTGATTGTCTCATATTCAACAGATCATGAGTTTGAATCACGCTTAAGGTGAGAGTTACCCAGATAATTAATTTTTTTTTTTTTTTTTTTTTTCCTCCCTTGTCGAGTAACATGGACCCCGAGATCATTTCACCAATTTCATTCTTCATCTGATATGACCAACCAGATTAAAGGATGTTAAGCTACAAAAAATAAACAAATAAAAGCTACTCATCTATTCCAGTTTTCAGTTTTGTAAAAATGTTATTCAAATAATAATATTCTGTGATAAGTCATAATGCAGCAGTAGGCTGTTCATTTTGAAGATTTATATGGTTATAACTTGAAATGGTTTTTTATTAAATTGTTTCATTTGGAAAAGGAGACATTATGGCTTTGTGGACAGATTCAGAATATTAGTTTTTCACCATGAATTTAGCAAAGCATTAAATTCTATTTTTATATTGAATTTTAAGATAACAGTAATGTACAACACTAATTGGTATGTGATGCTGAATAGGTCAAAACATATCTGTTTTTATCCTTCTTCACAATTATGGTTTTACTTTATTGATGTACTGATTTAAAATTTGATTGCACCACAGTGACCTTATGTAATCAGCAGTAAATGGATGCAAACATGCAGTAATGGTTGTAACATAAAGTTAGATTTTTCATGTTAACTGTACTTATTTCTATGTTATAGCTATGAGCATATAAGTTTCCATCTTTTGTGAGTGTGCTGGTTTCAATAATAAATGAATATTTATTTGTACAACTTCTTTTACACAGTTTTTACATTTTTCTTACTCATACTTCTTGCTACCTCAGTTTGCACGGCACCCAGGCCATTAGACCCCTGAGTAGCTCTTGTCAACCCTTCCCTCTTTATATTGGTTATCCCTCTCTCCATTATGTCTTTCTTCTTTTGCACTCCTATTTTTCTTGTCCATTTTGGTTCTGCAAGAATCCACCTATGCTTCTCGTCTTCTTTTCTTCCTTCCCTATTAACATTTTTATAGCTACAATTTTCACCTTTATTTTTTCCCATTTTTTCTCCCAAACCTTGTTTCTCCAAATTGCTAGTTTGTTACATTTTATCAAATAATGTTCTATACTTTCTTTCTGCCCACACATTTCACACATTCCTTTTTCACTACCTCTTATCCCTCTTAGAAATATTGTTCCTGTTCTCATCCAAGCTAGTCCTTGTATTTCTTGCCTGTTACAGTACTCTACATATGTTCTTGTCCCCAGTCTCTCTTTATTTGTTTATAAAATTGTATCAATTTCTTGTTTTCTAAACTTCCCCATTTCTCCTCCTGTCTTTCTATGTCTTCTAAGCTGCATTTTACTAGTTTACCTAGGTTACTTTACTTTCTTTCTTCAAGCCTCCATATATAAACCATTCCTATTTTCTCCATTTTTCGAATCCCTGTCCTTCAGCTATTTGTGCTCTCTAGATTTGTTTGTTGCTTCATACGTAGCTTTAAGATTTCTCCATCTTTTTTTACCAAACATTTATACCAAAATTTTATTATTTTCTCCATTAATATTCCATTTCTTCTTTTTTTCCCAAGTTCTACCATGGCAACTTCTCTTGGTGCTGATAATTCTTTGCAAAACATTCTGTACATATGATCCATCTTATTTATGTCTGTGGTTCCCCAATCTCCACTTCATAAAGCATCCTTGATTCCACTATTGTCTCATACATGAGAGAGAGAGAGAGAGAGAGAGAGAGCTTAATGCACAGAAATTGACAATGGAGCCATTCTCCGTCTAGCTTCCTAGTATTTGGCAACAATGTTAGGATACATCTTCAAAGCTTGGCATGACTCTATATGTTTCATATTCATTAATTTCTTTAGTATATAGTAGGCAGTTTATGTTGTTGGAAGGCCAATCCTATAGAGATGGTTATTAAATCATGTACTGCTAGGAGATGAAAGTTGGCAGCAGCTGATTTCCTTGGTAATTTTGGAATTAAATTAGGATTTTGTACAATTTGTAGCCACTTTGAATTTGTATTTTCTCATGTTATTTTATTTATATAATTTGTATCTATTTTTCTTTTTACAGTGCATTTGATTGATTCATAAGGAAATTTTATTATAGTTCTTTGTTTAATTTGGGTTCCTTTCTTTGCCAAAAAAATCTGCTTTTTCATTACCATCCAAGTGAGATGGAATTCATTGTAATTCAACTTTTTTCTCCAGTTTAGGGAGTCTTACTATTGCTTGTATAGCAGTCTGAAAGAATAACTCTATTTTTGTATTGATGCAGCCAGGTAAATATTTTGCAGTGTTAGGTGTTGTCATTGATATGTATTCCCTTTTTCATTACTATGCTTTTTCATTACCATCCACGTGAGATGGAATTCATTGTAATTCAACTTTTTTCTCCAGTTTAGGGAGTCTTACTATTGCTTGTATAGCATTCTGAAAGAATAACTCTATTTTTGTATTGATGCAGCCAGGTAAATATTTTGGAGTGTTACGTGTTGTCATTGATATGTATTCCCTTTTTCATTACTATTGAATCAAACATGCATCTTCTCAGGTTACAGGAACCACCCCGTCCTCCCCTCTCCCAAAAAAAGGCCTAACAGCAACTCATCCTAACCAAGATTTGAACTCGGGACCCCTTGAATGTTAGGCATCTAGAATTACTATGAGCCCCTTATTACCGATGGATAGAAAAGGCATTTTGTCTGGGCTGTATGAAACACACTGTTTGTCCACTACATCTTTATATTGAATTATATAATATTTTCAGACACCTGTCAAAGGAATTATTTTGTTCTTTTGTTAAATGTATGTAATTACCATAATGATTGTATTTAAAGGTGATATGGAGAGCTGCAAAAAAGCCTGCGATTTGATTCTTCAAAAGATAGTTGAAGATCCTACCAGTGGAAGCTGCCTGAATATCAGCTACTCTCACATCAGTGGTCCAGTGGCAAATAACTCTCCATGTGGTTCACCATATGCAAACCTTGGTGGTGGTGGTGGCGGTGGTGGTGGTGGCGGAGGGCACAGAACACCAACAGGCAGTTTTGGTTCCACAGCCAGCCTCAACTCCTCTGTTGGAGGTAGATCCTTCTATCAAACATTGGTTCATAGTAATAAAATTATCTCAAAGTTCTTACAATTCTGTGGCGTTTGGTCAAAACATAACAAAAAAATGGCCTTTTTTGTGCTAAGACAGTAATGATAGAGGATTGCTTCTGGAGAAATCAGGGCTTCTAAACAATAGAAGATTGTTTCTTTTATATCACTAATATCTTAGCACAAAAAGGCCATATTTTGGAGTTATCGTGTACTGACCAAATGCCACAGAATTGATTTCTCCAGTGAAATAGAGGCATGTGTCACACATTTGCTGATTTTGAGGTTTTGTTACAGTTAAGTAGCTCTGCCATCTCTGGTCAATTCCAATATCTAATTTTGTAATGGCATGTGCCTACTCTTTAAGAAAGAGCTTTAAAAAAAATCTTAAGATTCTGAATGCTAGAAAATTATTTCTTGCAGTTTGTACCACCAATTTATGCCTCTTTCTTTAATAAGCTAAAAAAGTGATGGCACTGAGGAGAGGATTGAAGTTGACATTGGCCTAGTTGATACATAAACTATAGTACCATGCATTCGTAGATCAGCCAATGCTTTGGACTGGGTGAGGATTGGCACTTCCACCAGAGTTATGCCTAAATGACTGGCAACGACCTGACATGGGTACAGAACACTAACTACTGTTCTAACTTACATTAGGTTTATCTGTATCACAACAGATAACAGATGTTGAAATTGATGACCTTCAAAGCGAACACATTCCCTGTGTCTCTGAAAACAACTGTAGTTTACTGACAAAAGTTCATATTGACTACCTGTGTGTATTTCCTTCAATTCATGTAACATGTCTTGTAATGTTCCCCATAAATAAAAATGGCCACATTCCTTGATTAATTATTCTTTCACCATATACACTTCCCAGTTCATGCCTAGAATTCGCAGCAGCGTGCACTGTAGCTGAATCCTACTGAAACAGCCACACGATCTTTCATTTCTTGTTAGATGCAGAAAAAAAGTATTATACACTTTCACAACTGTTATGTCAAAAAGTATGGGATCAGTTTGGCTGGGCACCAAACCCTAACTTTTGTAGGGAGGTGAGGAACTTCATGAATAAATTGGAGATTTTCAATAGCCTAATATCTATTGTTCTAAGTAGAAATGTGACCTTGAAGATAAAACCAATCTTCATCAGTGAAGAATGTTAAAAATGAGTCCACGTCATCATTATGAATGGACTGCAAAAACCAATTGCAATAATTAATCTTACGTAGGATCTTATAGTTGTAAAGCATGAACTGCAGTTACTTTGAATGGCTTAAGTTCTGAAGGTTTGTTGCCACAAAAGCTGATATCTTGGAAAATTTAACGTCTTGTGCTAAACGTCTTGGTGATTTTTGGGGTGAGTGCTCTAACAGGGCCCCTACTTCATCAAGCTTCTCTCCAATCAGTACATGGCATTATTGAACACGTTTCTTGTTCGATAAAGATCCTATATGCCTGACTATTGACAAGGTCATCAATAATTGACTTGCTAAGAATTGTAACATCTGCAAACTGATTGAAATTTTCTATAATACCTTGCAGAAGAGCATTTCTCATAAGCATCATACAGGAAAATATGTTCTAAAGAGTACTCAGATATTATTAATGGCCAAATTATCACCAACAGACAACTTCATTTTACTCTAAACGTGCGCAGAGACTTCTTTCCCTCACACAAATCTAACTCAACTGACACATCCACTGTAGCTACAGCACTACTCTGGTGGCAAACGCGCCAAACCTTGCCCAGGCCATGACACTGCAGGGTGGTCTGGCTGATCTACGAATTCACTGTATTTAAGATTATTCTCTCAATATAAGTTAAAACATGAAATCTGTATTTAGAACTTTTCATTTTCACTGTTCTGATAATTTGGGTACCAAAGTATTTTATTAAGAAGTTAATTTATTCAGAGTTTTTTGCCATTACTTGTATAAATTTCCTTTATTGACTAAAAGCACTCAATATCAAATTTCAACTAATATTTTGATATCTCCAATAATTCATCTAATTTGTGACCCAGTTTTAAAAATCAGAATAAGATGTCAATATTCCACAAAAAAATAACTTTCAGAAATTCCTATTTTCTTCAGAAAAGTTATTCTGTGGCTTGTGTCTCTGTTCCACTGGGCAACTCAGTTATGAAAATTTTCATAAAAATAAAACATACTGATATTTATATGCCCATCTCTATTGCCATCTTTATCACTTAAATATAAGTTTGTAGATTATAGGCAGCTTGTATACACATCCAGCAGTTGCCGAGTGTACTAATTGTTAGGGGCAATCACATTTTGCAACTTCCAAAACTCTCAATAACTTTTAAAACGCTTAAAATGATGGAAGAAATGCACAGGAAGACAAATGTAATTTAAGTATGTTTTGGCACGCTACTCGTGAAATTTTTAAGTTCCTGCTCCTTATACAAAGTTCTAGGTTTACTAGCGAAATTTATCGCATCTAGGGAAAAGATCATACATTCAAGCCATTATCCAATTTTGGTTATCATTTTTACTCCCAGCTTTAATACGTATTGTTGGAGTCTGTTAGCACACATGTTAGCTATCTTATCCACATTTGTTCGATAACAGCAGCAAACTGTAGTATCAGCTGACCAGCAAGATTGGGGAGTTGATATCTGGTATGTGCTATGCATACATTCTTTTACTTTCCTAAACATTTCTTGTGCATATTCTTCCTGATTCCTGTTGCACACGCAATCAGTTCTTGTAAATAGCCATGCTATAGGCATGTAAGTTTGTAAGAATATTGTTCAGCATGCCACCAAAACTGAGCTTAGAAGAGCGAATAAATCAATTCTCATAGAATGTAATGAAGAGGTCGGGAGAAATAATGCTTTGTAGTTTTTGCAACAAAAGAATTTCTTGGAAACTTTTGGTGTTAAAAGCACATTGCTAGCCTGAAACATGTGGATGCAACAAAAGTGCATATTTGACAGAGAACAATGTTCGAGATGGCTGAATGTTCAAAAGGAGCAAAGGTATGTAATTTCCAATTTTTCTGCATTTATCTACTTCATTCCTGTGCTGACTATTTTTATTTTGTTGCCTCGAGTTTGAAACATGAGTATAAAGGGATATTGCAGCTATTTAATATAAATGCCAGCTTACTTCCTTTTAGAAGTACTTGAGTTTTAGAAGTCAGAACATTGTTTGCCTTATAGCAAAATCTTATCTTTTGTTGCACTCTTTGCTTATTTGCATATATTTATTTTGTTTAGTTGTGATGTTTTTTACATTAGTTTATAACATTGTCATATTCCAAATTTATTGTAGTTTATAATGTGATATCCAACTCGGGTATACAACACAGTATCACTGCCTTAAGTTGGCAGTAGGAGGTAATCCTTTAGTTCAAAACTTGCAAATATGCATAGAAGCTCGTGACAGTGATGTGATTAAATAAAAGAATTTGAGTTGACTTTTGTAACACAAACATCACTTAATTTTACTTACTGGGGACCGGTTTCGAGTAACAGTTGTTCCCATTTTCAACCCTTAATTCCAACTAAATCTTTCTTCGTTGGCGATGATGGGGGTGGTGTATTAACTGTGTAGGCATCTGTTGCTGGATCTGTGAACTTCCAGAGGTTGCTGTAAGGTGGCAAATCAAAATTCATGATATGGCTCTTTTTCTTCATGATGTAGATCTTCTCCCAGACATCTAATTCTGTGGGTTTATAAGCTGGTTTTAATAGTTTTATATTTGGTGTGATTTCGTGTCCTGATGTCCAAAAATGATAGGCAACTGCTGATTTTTCTATTTGTTTGTATTTTAGGTTTCTCATGTGTTCCTTTAATCTAGTCTCCAAACTTCTCTTTGTCCTTCCGATATACACCAGATTACAGTCTGAGCATTTAATTTCATAAATTCCCAATTTTTTGCCTGCAGGAATAGGATATTTTAAATTTCTGCACAGCAGTTTCTGAATGCTGTAGTTGTTTTTTGGAGCTAAGGTGATGTTATAATTCCTGAATATTTTCTGAAGTTTGTTGTGTGCCCAAGGATGATAGGTGAATTTTCTGAATTGAGGTTGGTCACTGGGGTTCTGTAGGGCGGTTGTGTGTGTGTTATGCGATTCAGTTTTTTGTATTTATGTATTCTCTTGTCTACTGCACTTTTTTGGAAACCGTTGTTGGTAGCTGTTTTTAGTATCTGTTGGTATTCTTTTTGGTATTCATTCTTCTCCATGGGAATGTGTACTAGTCTATATGTTAAACTGTTCAGGACTGCATATTTGTGTGTTGTAGGGTTGTAGCTATCAAACTTTATGTGGTTATCTGTATTGGTGGATTTTCTATATATTCCAATGTCAGGCTATGTTCTTTTGTTCTTATTATTCTAATGTCTAGGAATGGCAGGGCTCGTTCCTGTTCAGTCTCAATAGTGAACTGAATGGACTTGTTTTGCAAGTTAAGAAGTTTGAGTGCATCGTTTACGAGTTTTTCTGGAACTATGGCAATGATGTCATCTACATGCCTATAACCATTTTTTGTATATGTGTGGAAATGAGTCAGTAATGTGTATTTCAAAATTACTCATGTATAGGTCGGCTAGGAATGGTGATAGAGGATTCCCCATTGCAAGTCCTGTTGTTTGTTGGTAGCATTTATTCTGGAATGTGAAGTTGTTCTGTTTTACACATAGATTGGTTAACTGGACAAGATCTTCTATTTCTTCTGTTGGTATGTTTATGCTTTGTAGCCAGGTTTTCAGCGGTTTTTGTAGTTCATCTATGGGTATGCTGGGGAATAGGGAGGTGACATCAAAGGATCTATCTTATCTTTAGGTGAAACAATGAAATCTTTCAGGTGATTAATCAGGTCCAATGAATTTGATACACTTTTACTATTGAATTTTGGGAAGGAGTTGAATTTTTGTAGTTCATCTATGGGTATGCTGGGGAATAGGGAGGTGACATCAAAGGATCTATCTTATCTTTAGGTGAAACAATGAAATCTTTCAGGTGATTAATCAGGTCCAATGAATTTGATACACTTTTACTATTGAATTTTGGGAAGGAGTTGAATTTTTGTGTGAGCCATTTGGAGAGTTTATATGTGGGTGCATTGATATTATCTACTATGGGTCTCATTTTGTTGCCAGGTTTGTGTGTCTTTGGTAGGGCGTACAATCTGGGTAAGGTTGGTAAATCTGGCTTTAATTTGGATTTCTCTTTTTCTGTTATGGTTTTGCAATTTGCTAAAGTTTCTTGTAAAATCTTTATACTTTTATTTAGTGTATTGGATATTTCTTGATATTCCGGATTGTTTAGCAAGGATTCTATTCTTTGGTTGTAGTCTTCTTGGTCCAGTATTACTATTTGGTTGCCTTTGTCTGATTTTGTGTAAACAACTGGTTTTTGAGTTAAGGATTTTATGACTTTTTGTTGAGGATTTTTTCTTTTTATACTTGTATGTACTTGGTTCAAAATTGGTTAACATTGTTTCTTAATTGCTTTTTGGTCAATTTCTTTTAGGTGGCTTGTGGCTATTTCTATATCTGCTACTAAGTTTTCTGTTTTTTTACAATAATCTACACACGTTTTTAGGCCTTTGTTGAGAATGGCTAACTGAGATTTGTTGAAAGTTTCGTTTTTGGATAAGTTTATAACATGGTTTTCGGGAGGTCTCATGTGTCTGATTGGTCTATTTTTATTCTGCTTTTTGCAAAGATGATCTAATTTTTTCTTTAGCGTAAGCGTTTTCCTGCTCACTTTTCCGCTTAAGATCGGTAGGAAATTTGCGCACAAATTATCCCAAAGACTTTTGCGGCAATGCTAAGTGTAGCTCATGCAGTTGAAGTTCTAAACTATGTAATCTTGCATAGTGTTTGTTCTTTTCGGTTTCTATTACCTTTTTATCTGCGAGTCTTTGATATTTACTGTTGTTATCATATTTTACGTATCTTCTAACGAAATTTGGCGTGACCTTTTTTTTAATCATTTAGTTGTTGTTTTTTTTTTTCCCCTTTCTTTCTTTCTTCCCTGATTGTTGTCATTGATTTCTACTTTTAATTTTTTTTATTAAACCTTGCACACATTCACATTCATACTTCCAGACTCGGGGGAAGGATAGGGAATAGTCTGGGCTAGAGAAAAATGTTCCAACCCCCCTAGCCAGGAGTTAAACCTGGAACCCCAAGCACAGCAGGAAAGAGCTCAGCTGACTGGCATATGGGACCAGCCAATTTTTAGTTCTGTTAGTCCTGTTGCCATTGGAAGCTAAGAAATCTCTTTCCCATAGCTTCAAATGTGCATTTTTGGTTTGGTTGTACTGCTATGTTAAGACATGAAATGAGGAACTTGCTTCCAAACTCCACTTGTTATTTTTTAATTGTTTTCAGGAGGAGCAAAAAACTTATAAATGTATTGTATTTTATATCATGTTTATTTTAATTGTATCAATTAGGGGTTTTGTGTAACAACATACCAAAGTATGAAAAAATAGTGTTTTTGCATTGAGGTCAAAATATCGTCTCCAATCCATTCATTTCTTCAAGTAACCACTTAAGTCAATGCATTTAAGAAAGGAAAAAAAACACACACACACACACACATTAATGTGAATTACACGTGAGTTGTACAATCAACATTCTCTGTATGATATTTAACTAATTAAGTTTAGTTAAACATGGAAAAATATTCCTATAGGAATGATTCCTCATAACTTTAATACAATATCTGTTCCTCTAGGCCAGTGTTTCCCAACCTTTTGAAGTTCACGGCACCCTTGGGAATAACATTAAACACCAGTGGCACCCTTCCTTGAATTAAAAGAAAATTAAGCTTAATATGTAATTTGTTGAAATATTATATAATAATAACGTACACCATAACATAGAATACAGTAAACTTTACTACAATCACTGAGTAAAAATACATCAATAAATTTTGTTCGATTAATGATTAATGTGAAACTTGTGATTGATGCTTAGAGCACAGATATGTGATGTCGGGTCTTACAGTTGACAGTGAAACACGCAAATCATCCTCAAGGTTATTCAGTCTATTTCTTGCTTTGCATTTTATTGTCACCATAGCAGAGAAGGCTTGCTCGCATAGATAGGATGTTGAAAAGGGCAAAAGTGCGTTAATTGCTTTCTTCATTAGGTTAGGGTACTCCTCTCTCCGTTGAAGCCAAAAACTAGCCACCGACGCCTCACTCTTGCTGAACTTACCTTTGAGTGTGGAATCAGCGCAAAGATCAATAAATTCATCTCGTTCGCAAGCAGTGAAATCTTATTTCCTCTGCACTATCTACGAAATCAAATGGTGAGACAACCCAGTCGAGATTCATAGTGGAAATAGTTGAAAAGTACGCATCTATTGCATCTTGCAATCTTGATAAGTGATCACAAATGCTGTCTTTCAGTTTACCCAGATCTTTATCTCCTGCCACGTTAAGAAGAGATGGAAAGTTCGACAAATCTCCTTTTTGAACTGCAGACTTTCAAGAACTAAGTTTTCTTTTAAAACCTTTCATTTTATTGGTTGAGGAGATTATTGTTTCATGTCGACCCTGCATCGAATCATTCAGTTCATTCAGCTTATGAAAAATATCTGCCAGATATGACAAACTGGGTATCCAGAAAAGGGCTGGTAGAACTGATATTCTCAAGAATACACTCGCTTTACATAAATAGACCCTGTCATTCCTTGCCACTTGTTTCTCTCATTGTTTTAATAAAGGAATAAATAATCAAAAAGGCAACAAACTAGCCCAAAGGTCCCAGGTTTATTCACAGCTGGGATGTGGAATTTTTCTTTAACCAGAACCATTTCATATCCTCATTATTTATAATCTATAGTCTACTGTAGTTTCACATGTTCATAGAAGCTAAAGGGTGCTATACAAATGAAAAATAAGTCAACAAAAGGCATTTAAAAGAAAAAAAAAAAAGGAAATCTAAAACTGCAGCATTTCGATCACTAAGATATCAGTTGTATAGATTCACTTTAAAGTTCTGCCATAGTTCCAGTCTCTGCTTATATGCTTCTTTTCTAACTTTACAGGCTGCCAAACTGAATTTTGCCACTTCTGCTGTTGAGATGATTTCAACCAACATTCCACTGGAGAAGACTGATCACCCAGCCTTCAAAGAATGGGTGAAGAAGAATGTTATTGGTGGTGGAGACTTTCCAGGAAACAATGCCCTCCATAGAGAGTATTTACCTCTCTTGACAATTTTGGGAAGGAAAAAGTTGTTGCAGTTCTACAGAACAAGAAGGTTGCTGTAAAGGCTGATGAAACAACGGACAAAATGGGCAGGACAAGTTTTAATCTTCTGTCCACAGTAGAGCCTTACAGATCACAGGAGCAGTTTATGACTGCAGTCACTTCACAATGAGTGAGTCTGTGTTGGAACAATTACAGAGCATTGTGTAACTTTGACCAAGTGTGGCCATAGTTTTGCTGGGTTATCATTTCTCCTGCCAGAGAAGTCTCTTCACATTCAATGCTGAGCATAAGAGCAACCTCATTGGTCTGGTGATAGTTTGTCATCCCTATTATCTGTCCAACCTTATTTCACCGGCGATGTAAACAAACTAAAATGTATTCTTCTGCAAACGCACATGTTCACACCACGTGGTGCCAGACTGTGTTCATCTGCTTTTACAATTGTAAAACCGCGTACCTATGTTTGGTGGGAAAAGAAATGGCTACCTACCTGCTGACAGATATTGATTATCTCTATGAAATATATAATAAACAAAACACAATAAAATAGGTAGGCGAGTCGTTATTCAATAAGAAAATCACAATTTTTCCGTAAAATTACAAAATGCAGACATGTTGTTTTGAAAGTTTGCTGATGTATTGCATACGTGCATCACTCCAACAGTTTTTTTGCATATTTTAGCGCCCACAAATGGACAACAATATATTACAAATTTCTTTAATACACTTCATAATGCAGTGACTTATTCAGAAGAACTAATCTGAAGACAGAAATGGTGCCACTCCTTCAAGATACCAGTCACCTGTAGCATTTACACTCGAACTGTCGTACCAAGATTGATAATTAGTCAGTCAGTGACAATGTCCACCAGTCCCTCCAAATCTTACTTTGTTTGCTCTTCCTGAACAATGTGTGATATACATTTACTACATTTTTGGCTGTCACTTGATGAAAAGCTTGCACAAGATGTCGCACCTTGGATAATTTAAAAGTTTTGCACACTTTATGCTGTAAATTATACCGCTAAGCTGAGATTATTGTTTAATGCAAAGGTAGGGTAATTTTCACAAAATGTATTATATACATTAAGAATAATTCTTTTCTTGCCCCTTTTTAGAGGTCTTCCTTGCTATGGTTTACTACACTGGTATTACACGCCTCCGCCATTGCTTACATACGTACACTACACTCTCCACGTGGTAACTAAAAATCGTCCATTACAATATATGAAAGGCACAACACATGTGTACTGTTGCATAAGAAAATAATGATTAAAATTCAACCAATTTCCGTTCATTAATAACTCTTACTATGTTATTTTGTTAACATTGTTTAGTCTTATATAATATTTGTATACTTCTTTCAGCAAATTAAGCGGAACTATTTTTAATAGAGAAAAGTTCAGCAACCAATCAGAACCGCTGCAACCTGTTGCTTTTGTTTACATTACTAGTGAACTATGGCTGGACAGACAGTAAATTAGTGGTGTGGGTTAAGCTGACTTTTAGGCATGCCAGAAAGAAACAACATACCTTTCAGCAATTCCTGCAGGAGAAAAGATCTACGGCAGAGATGTTTCCAATTCCTGTTTGCACAAAATGGAATTCCTGGATAGAAGTAGTTGAGTAGCTGGCAGATAATTGGGTTAATTTTTTAATTTTTTCACTGCCCTGATGGCAAAGAATCATTTACTGCTGCATCCTCCCTTCTTAAAAATATAGCAGACATTGAGTTACAGATGCTATATGTGCATGCTTTGATAAGTCTAGCTTCAGCCTCATACTGCTGAGAAACAAAGAGAGAATATAGCTTGGGTGAGAGCAGGTGTATGGAGGCCAAAAGGGATGAGAAAAAGTTCCACAAAAGCAGTGCCCAATATGCCAGAGAAAGGAAGATACATAGCATATAATATTTGAGTGTGAAGGGCTATGGAAAAAAGAATGTATAAATGAGAAATGGCTTAAAATGGATAGAAAGGTTGCATTCATTAAAATTTTAGTAAAGACCATATGAAAGCTGGAGAGTTTTTATATAAAGATAAAAAGAAATGGAATTGGTTATTAAAAAGAGAAGTGTACAAGGTATAATTTTAAGGGAAATTAAGGTGTAGCTACTAGAAGTTGTATAATGAATATGGTAAGCTAAGAGCCTGGGCTGAACACTTAACCATATTCCATGTATTTTTTATTTTTAAGAAGCTTAGTACAAATAAATGTTATTATTGTTGAGGCTGGAAATAAATTCAAAAACAATGACTGCAAAGGTATATTCAAAGCTGCAGAATTTAAGAAACATTTGTTAGTGGTTGCTGGGGGAACTTCAGTAACAGGAAGAGCCCAATGCCTTGAAAGGCCATCTTAGGGGAAGTTTGATAGAGGAAATAAAAATTGGAGCTGGCCATATACTTACTAAGCTAAACAGCCTTATGTTTGGGAACCCTGCTCATATGTTTCTGGAGCCTGTGGCTGCACTCTTTTACAGGCAGAATGTGTTGTCACACACTACTGCAAGACACAACTGAAGGCCCTTTTTAGTAAATAAGGAAGAAGTGCACACATACAGGGATGTTTAGATTATTCTGAAGAACAATGTGGAGATATCCGTAGAAGATACTCTTCAGGCAATGCATGAGGATCATCAAGTTTTTGTTGATGGTGCATTAAGGGAGCTGTGGGTTCCCATATCTAATGTGAACTGTGAAAGGTGTTATTTTTTTTTGAGCTGGCAGACCTGAGAACTAATCTCACTGAGCTGCTATCAGCTTTTAATTATGAATGTAAGCCATAAGGTGGAGTAAATTAAGATCCACTATGTTTGCCATTAGCTTTTTATATTCAATTATTGGATAAATTAATTGTGCATATTTTTGTAGGTAATCGTTTTGCAATAACATTAAAAATATCTAAAAATATTTTTGCAATTTTATTTCGATATGACCTACCATATCCAAGAATTTTCCTTTCCCACCAAAGAATTTAGCAGCATTTTATTCAAGAAATTTGAATGTTCCTACTAATTTAGGACTTCCTATCCATTCCTGAACCTGACTGGACTCTAGATACTCGTAACCATGTAAATGGATGGTGTTTCATTCAGTCACTGCAGCATTCTGGAAGCAGTAGTACACTGACTATCTTAATAATTTACAGTAGCGAGCTAAGGGCAAGACAGTCACCTAAACATTGTTTCTGGCATGGTTGTAGATGACAATCTCCCTCCATTATCATTGGCAGTCATCCCTGGGAAGATGGCTGAGTCAGGACAGCTGCCATTCGCACTAGCAGTGGAACTCTGAAGTGTTCTATACACAAACTCTGTCCACTGCCCAATCAATGACTTTTGTATTTTTTTGTTACCTTTGTACAGGGTTCTTCATTTTAATCATAAGGGTGCATGGCATTTTGCCTGTGCGTGATTGGGTGTGCCACAGCTGGCTTTGTTCCTACATAAACTCCATGCGTAAAGCATGTATAACACTTTGCATTTACAATCTGCTCGTAAATTATTGGACCGATTATGCATCTAGCGCTAACAGCACACCAAACTCATACTTTCCAATCATAATGAAGGTCTTCCTGAATGCAACATGGATTATCAGAGGCCTGGTACCATGAGTGTTAACACGACTATTAAGGTGGGACAATGCCTTGTTGGAAAAGAACAGAAGCTGTGGATCTATTAAACCATCATTCACCAATGAAAGAAACCATTAGCGATAAAGCATTCGTGATACTGGGTCACCTTGTTTTAAAGAATGGATACTTGTCACTTTTAAGGTTTTAGTTTCCCTATGTGCAGAAGACTGAAATTCCCAACTATTGTGCTAATTTTGGGATGGATTTTGTTGGTAAACGTTCAAGACTTGCGACTATGTAATCCAACTTTTCCTCTGTTAAAACTGTACATTTAAACTTTCGTTCTTTTTTTGCCACAGAACCAATGGTTTCAAGTTTTTTCACAATCTCGTGAATTGTAAATCTGGAAGGAGGCACTTCACCAGGAAACTTTTGAATATACTCTATGAGAATACTGGTGATTCCCATTTATAATAACTTGTACCACTTGTAATGTGTTGCTCTAAAGTCAATTACCTGGTCATGTTGGTGGCCGGCACAATATGCGCACAAAGGCAAGCTGGTAGTGAGGTAATCCAGCAAGGTCTCGGGAGAGGCAAAACACACTATGCTCTGTTAGGTTTTAAATGAAGAATCCTGTATTATGTATTTGTCTATATTTTGATGAATATGTGTGTCATGACCTTCAAGATCAAATGAAACCATTAAATCTGTCAGGAAGACCGTCTTACAGTTCCTTACTTTGTATGTTTTTACTTTCTCTAGTATGCATCTACATACAATGTACATAATAGCTAGAGGAGGTAATGGTATTCCACCCAAAAATTTGATCTACGTGGTGACACTTCCGGTTTTGACATTTGTACGAAAAATCCAGAATTTGATATTCATTGAAATTTCTCTGGCTTTCCATTTGGAGTAGAGCTGTATAAATGCTGTAATAGTTTTTGTTTTTACTCTCTCTACTTTGTACCTATTACATTTAAGTGATCAAGATGTCAATGGAGATGCGTATATAAATGTCAGGAGCATTTTTTATTTTTATGAGTCAAGGTATCAAATTTTTGGATATTGCCTATATTTTACTTCCCCCCAAAAATTTGATACTGAGATTTTACCTGGAAATAAACATTTTAGGATCCCTTGTTGGGAAAAGGCCCATGTGTCTGTGAACAGGATTGCTAATAATCAAAAAGTTGGTTAGATACAAATCTTGATATTTTAAGATTAAGCATCTTCCAAGAATGCAATACAAAATTTTCAAGAAATTCCTTCCATCCCAAATTTTCTTTTATTTGGAAACATTTTTAATAAAAGTTTATTTTCTCAAAAATGGCTCTTAAAAATTTTAATTAAACTACTGTATATTAAAGATGTTTATATGGCAAATAAAATATATACTCTCAATTTCTGAAGTTCTCTTCATTCTTAATAATTTCAGCATAATTGGTAAACTGTAACACACAAAAACTTATACATACAAAATGTATATCTCATTTAAACATGTCATATAGTTTTTTGTAGAGCTAACCATTACCAAGATATTTCTTATTGGTTTTAAAATCCAGCACAAACTTTTTGCAAATGGAAAGTTATTATTCTTTTTATCTTGGTCATTCTAAGAGAGGGAGTTTCAATTGCATAACATTGCAACTGGCATTTAAAAGATTTGACTATCATTTTTGCCCTTATTTCCCTTCTACTTATAAGGGACTAAATAATAAAGCCATTTCTGATGTTTTCTTGCTTAGCAAGAGTAAGCTTTTGTAAGATTAATTTGCTGCAGAATAGGCTGAGAAAGTTATATGAATGGAGCACATATTTTTTACATCAACAGTTGCTCCTCTGTTCTCCATAATCACACTGCAAGAATTTTTCAATATCTTCAGTGCCTTTGTTTTCCGAGCATTTATCCCGAGGCCAACTGCTGCAGCTTCTCTCTCTAAATATGAGGTTCATTCAATAAGTCCTTAAAAATCCAAGAAGTTACACTCGTGGCATTGAAAAAAATTGGTATTTAGTAACTGTCATCTTGTACTACATGGCAGTTGATGTTTCAGCTATATCCCTCATGTGGTTTCATTGACATAGGCAGTTGAATCAACAATCTTGTGCTTCTTTAGAAAGATGGGGTAAAAAACAGTTTCGTGCTGTGATTAAATACTTCCATTTAAAAAGCTTAACACTGAAAGAGATAAAAGCCGAGTTGAAGTTCATGGCACATATGCCCATGTGTTTGCAACAATTTACAATGCAATTGAATAAACGATTTTAAACATGGCTATACATCCACAAATGATGAACATTACTCCAGTAGAAGTGACTTCCTTCGAAATTATTGACAAATTCCAGGATATGGCTTTGAGTGATCGACAAATCAAAGTTCACAAAATAATATAGGCCACAGGCATATCACAAGGTACACTGTTCTCAATTTTGCACCAAAAATTAGGTCTGACAAAGGTCTCTGCAAGATGGGTGCTGCGTTCGCTCTCAATGGAGAATAGATGTAATCATGTGATCAATTCGGAAGCTAGTTTGGCACTTTTCCGTTGCAATCATGACGAGTTTCTGCATTGATACATACGTGTGGATGAAATATGGATGCACTACTACACTAGACAAAAATGCAGTCAACACAGTGTTTTTTTGTTGAGGCAAACCATCTTCAAAGAAGGCAAAGGTGGTGAAATCTGCAGACAAGGTGATGGCCTTGGTTTTTTGGGATTCATGCAGAATCATCTACATTGATTACTTGCAGAAAGAAAGAACAATAAATGGAGAGTAGTGTGCATCGTTATTGCACTGGTTGACTGGAGAAATCAAGAAAAAAATGTTATCTGGTATAGAAAAAGATTATTTTCCATCAAGACAATGCAAGGGTGCACACCTGCGCAGTTTCAATGACCAAAATTGTAGATTTAAGGTTTGAATTACTACAATAGCCACCTTATTCACCAGATTTGGCCCTCGGTGACTTCTCTTTTTCTTCTTCTTCTTCTTCTTCTTCTTCTTCTTCTTCTTCTTCCCAAACTTGAAAAAGTGGCTCAGTGGAAAACGATTTACATCTAAGGAAGAGGTTATCTCCCAAGACTTAAAACGGAGAAACACTGGCAGAAGTGTATCAAGCTAAAAGGAGATTATGTTGAAAAATAAAATCTACAAAAAATAATTTGTTTTTCTATCATTTTCTAAGGACTTATTGAAGGACGCCCCTCATAAGTTTCCCTCCATGTCAATATATTTCTGCATCAGTAGGCATAGGTCATCTGCAAATTGAAGATCCTTCAATTTCTCAACTAGTCCCCATTGGAGGACTCTTTGTTTTTCCTCTATAATGTATTCACTTTGTACAACAAAATGTGTAAGGGGCACTGGGGAGCTCAGTGGTTGCAATTGCAGCTGAGTGTCATTGTTAGTGTCCCGCCTCTGAGGCAAGATTCTCCAAGTCTTCAGCTTTGACTAGTTCATTAACCAAGACCCTAAGTGTTTCTGGCTCTATGGTAAAAAGCGTAGATGCTTTTTCCATTACCATTTGCAATTATCGCCGCTTCAAAGGAAGCAACAGACTGCCCTCTGGGTGCCTCCAGTTAATATTGGTCGAAAAGGTTTACTGTATCGGTAAATGCAGTAAACCAGCCAATCAGCAAAATCTAATAAAGTATTTCTGCAAATGGTAATTAATTGTATTTTGCACATAGCTTATGTAGGAAAGATAGACTAAAAAAGTCAGTGCCATAGCCAGGATTTGAACAACAGATCTCCCAGTCTCTATCTCAACATAACTTTAAATTCTACAGCTGTCTCATAAAAAATGAAATTGAGTTTTATTTATGGATGCTCTTTAATTGCTGTGGTCCTCAGTGTCCCATAGGGCATGAAAGACCACTTAGTTTTGTTGAGAGGCATCTTTGTCAGGCTTGAGATTCTTTTACATGCCATAAATCTACAGAAAAATACCATTGGATTAACTTCCCTTATGAAGGAAGCCATACTAATAAGTCCCCGATTTTATAATTAAACCACTATTTGGTCAATCATTGTTAATTGTTTTTTCCATACAAGCTATGTAGGACAAGAGTTATAAATTCTCCAAATATTAATCCAATTAACTGGAAGTAGATGGTAAAATAAATATTGATTAGAACAGTTTGTTACAGAGATATAAAATTAAACAATAGTGGCTAGAGAATTTGCATTAGCATAATATATCAGGCATTTGCATTAGCATAATATATTTGTATGATCATATGTTTAATATTTATTAGGAATCTTATGTTGTGTAAACAAAAATATATGATTTTGATATTAAAGAGGACACATTTTTGTGTTATTTTAAACATAGAGTTTTTGTAGCACAAAATGCTTTCTCTTGAATAGCTGGCTGTATAAGGCAATTATTCTTGTTTTATTAATATTTTGTGTAATTATGGCTTCAACTTGAATCAGGAAATAAATGCATCAATTATCTATTTGTTTTCAGTGGGTGGCATGCTGCTGAATGGTGGAGGAAGTCCAGCCTTCAACTTAAGTCTGAACCTTGGCAATCCTGCCGGTGGACTCACTAGTGCTACACTGACTGCACAGCTGTTGGAGCATATTAAAGTAACACTGCGAGGAAGTGGATACACTGAGCAGGCCACAGCAGAAATAACAGCTGCAATGAGAACTCTGGCGCAGTATGGTATACTAGGCATGGGACTTGGATTAGCTGGTTCCCCCAATATGGGTAGTCGTTCCTTGCATGCTAATGGAATGGGGGGCAATAGCAGCCTATTTGGTCCAATTGGGTCCGTTTCTGGGGGAGATTACCTGGGAGGAAAGAGCCCCAATGATGGAAAAGAAGAAGAAAAGAAGGTAGACATGGAAATTGCAGAAAACATTGTTGGTGCCATTCTTGGTCCAGGAGGTCGAGCTCTTGTAGAAATACAGCACCTTAGTGGAGCAAATATACAGATATCAAAGAAAGGAACATTTGCACCTGGAACTACAAACCGTATAGTTACCATAACTGGATCATCCAATGCAATTTCAACAGCCCAATATTTAATTGAGCAGAGGATCAGCGAAGAGGAAGCCAAAAGGGCTAGAAGTGGCGCCATGGGAGGCTCCATGCAGTAAACAGTAACCACACACCATATGTGCATTTATGATACACCACAGATGAAGTTTCCATTTCATTACTTCACACTTTGTGTTTTGAGTTGCATTAAATGTTCCAGTGTGAATATTTTTCATCTTGATTAGAAATACATCATAAGCCACATCATGTGCTCAGGCAGTTTCGCCAGCCGAAGTTTAGCACTGTATACAAAGACAAGTTTTCCCACATAACCATTTGCATTACATGTATCAAGAATTTTTCAATTTTTCCAGTTAGCACCGTTGCTATTTTTTCATCATTTTGATTTTTAATGACTTCCATATTGAAACTGTTTTATGTTTATCTGCATTACATACTTGCAATTGTTGACAACTTTTCTTCTACTTGGAATGTCGTAGATATACTTGGATGTAATATGAGTCATGTTTCATGGTAGATGTGTTGAATGCACATCATCTCCTTCCGTATCATGACTGAGGGAATGATAAATGTTTTTTGTCATCTCAATAAACTTCCTTGGGCAGACTGTTATAAACAGTGGTCTATGCTCAAAGGACACTCCACACATTTAAGCTTTATATTTAATAAACATAACCATCTTTCCTCATGCCTCATTTCCATTACATACCATTATCATGTTTCTCTCATTCCCACAGCTTCTTTGTACACGGTGTATAAACACATGCAGTATCATTGAGCATTCCTGAAAGAAGATATCTGTTCAGGTGTGTGTCATATCACATGTATCTCTACTGCTTCATTCATTTGCACACATTTTTACATTTCTTAAGCAATGCAGTTAGAGCAGAAGTATTCAACCTTTTGGCACAAGTTAGCAGGAGCTGTGGTTACAGTGTCACATTGTGATTTTAAATTAACCTTCTTTTGAGGAAAGTGCAATGCAACCTGGAACAGTGATTTCTGCTGGAGTAGTAATAAACTTAAGAACGCGAGCAACTGCTCAGTTAAAACACTTATCACTATTACACTGACATTTTGTCCCACAAGAGTACTTGTAAATCTATATGTATAGATTACAGGGTTAAGTAAAAGGCTAGAAAATTAAACTAAAAGTCCTGGGCCTCTTTTCAGCTCTGTTACAAATAAGTCATTTAAATGAAGCCTTGCATAAAACAATTTGAACTGTTTTGTTAATCTGATTGATTATGGTCATTTGGTTTCTTTAAAATACAGTAGTTAAAATGTTTTAGAACAGTTTAAAAAAGAATATTCTTCCCAGTGTTACAATAACTTGCCTAAGTGAAATAATTATATTTTTCCAGTCCAGACAATCCCGAAGGCGGGATGAACCCCTTCCCTCCCTTATTTTACCAGAACCTAATGATAAAAATTTGTTGTGTTCCATTAACATTACTTTCTCTACCTGTTCTGCAAACTGTCTGGTACAAAAAAATTATTCCTTTATCTACATTATGCAATCAGGATAAACATAATAGAAATGGTGTTATTACTTTGTGCTTTAAAGGGAAATAAGGAGATACACTAGACTAAAGTGATAGTCAAATTTTTAAAACTTGTGTTTATGTGATTTGACATCAAACACAAAATTATTCCTTTATCTTCTTGTTAATCAAATCAAACTTTCATCCCATTTATACATTTTGTTGTAAGCATAAAGGTAGGCTAAAGCAATAGTCAGATTTTTATAAAGCAAGTTGCAGTGTGATGGCTTTGAAATTCCATGCTCTTTACATGGCCATGAGAAAAACAAATTGTGACTTACCACTGAAAAAATGGTGATGTTTCATTCACATGTCTTTCTCTTGTTCCACAAACATTAGCAGAAATGGCCTTAATTACTTGCTTCCTTGTAAGTAGGAGGGAAATAAGGGAATTCATTAGGCTAAAAGATAGTCATCTTCAAAAAGCTATCACTATGTGAAACAATTGAAATTAAGTTTACTTTTGCACCCCTGGGAGTTAAAAAAAAAAAAAAAAGAGGGATGAAATTGAAAGTTGTCTTCATAGAAGGAATATCTCGGAAATGGTTGCTCTACAAAAAAAGTTTGTTATAAATTGTGAGTTTTAATGAGAACTGCATTTTTTGTGGAGTAAGTTTTTTGTTTATCTCTTAAGGTTTTTAAGTTATACAAAAGTCATTCAGAGTGAAGAAGTCTTCCAAGGCTATTCCCAGAAAATTCAAGATATGCATTTTTTTTATCACGAAAATATCTTAGAAATATGGCATTTTAGTCAAAATCATTAGAACCATTTTTGAGGAAATCAAAATGTTCCATGTAAAGGGTAGTTGGGGGTAGGTTGAATTTCTTGAAAATCTGTGTCTTATCCCTGGATGATGCTGAACTTAAACACCAAGTTTGGTATTTAACTGAATTAGTTGTTTAGCTAGGCTGCCCACAGACACACACAAGATGCTTCTTTTTGGATTCAGGGGTCTCAAAACATTTAATTCTGGTGAAATTGTGATATTGACTTTTTGGATGGAATACAATACTTTCTCTATCTACTATGTATGTGGTACATTCGTGCTAGAGAAAGTAAAAAGGAGTAAATATTCAAAAATTCAAACAATAACAAAATGCCTTGGAAATGATTAACTTCACAAAAAATTTGAGACACAAATTGTTGTTCAACAAGATCTGCAATTTTTGTATAGTAAGAGTTTGTCTTCTCACTAAGGTTCACCAATTATACAAAATCATTCACAAAATTATAGAAAATTAAAGGTATATATTTTATTATACATTTTATTTCTCAATCAAATATCTTAAGGATAATTATACTGTTTTAC
Organism: Hymenopus coronatus; assembly: GCA_030762935.1. NCBI lineage: Eukaryota > Metazoa > Arthropoda > Insecta > Mantodea > Hymenopodidae > Hymenopus > Hymenopus coronatus. The sequence continues at coordinate 34,228,014 of CM060882.1, read as the reverse complement.
TCAAAATTGTTACAGCCATTTTTAAGAAAATAAAAAATTACAAAAACTTTTCCATGTAAACAGTAGTTTGGGTGGGAGGGGGAGATTTTAAAAAAAATCAGGCAGTGGTTATAGGAAAGGGAATACACAGCAATATGTGTGTTTCTCTGTGTTAACTCTCAGAGCACTTATTTCAAGTGTTAATTAATTATACTTGGAAGCTATTTACCTAATGTAAATAATGATCAATGAAATTAATTGAATTGGACTAGATAATGTAATACCTATATCACTTAATTGCTTTTTAATGGAGCATTCTTCAGAAGTGTTTTCTCCTTCCTCAATCAGATGCAGACTGCTGCTGGACAGAAATTCAGATATGCTGCTGTTTTCTGAGGTTTCAAGCATCTTTTCATAGGTTGTCTCCAATATGTATCAAATTATTTAAATGCTGCTGATATTTAAGCATTGTTGACAACTTTTCTTCTACTTGGAATGTCGTAGATATACTTGGATGTAATATGAGTCATGTTTCATGGTAGATGTGTTGAATGCACATCATCTCCTTCCGTATCATGACTGAGGGAATGATAAATGTTTTTTGTCATCTCAATAAACTTCCTTGGGCAGACTGTTATAAACAGTGGTCTATGCTCAAAGGACACTCCACACATTTAAGCTTTATATTTAATAAACATAACCATCTTTCCTCATGCCTCATTTCCATTACATACCATTATCATGTTTCTCTCATTCCCACAGCTTCTTTGTACACGGTGTATAAACACATGCAGTATCATTGAGCATTCCTGAAAGAAGATATCTGTTCAGGTGTGTGTCATATCACATGTATCTCTACTGCTTCATTCATTTGCACACATTTTTACATTTCTTAAGCAATGCAGTTAGAGCAGAAGTATTCAACCTTTTGGCACAAGTTAGCAGGAGCTGTGGTTACAGTGTCACATTGTGATTTTAAATTAACCTTCTTTTGAGGAAAGTGCAATGCAACCTGGAACAGTGATTTCTGCTGGAGTAGTAATAAACTTAAGAACGCGAGCAACTGCTCAGTTAAAACACTTATCACTATTACACTGACATTTTGTCCCACAAGAGTACTTGTAAATCTATATGTATAGATTACAGGGTTAAGTAAAAGGCTAGAAAATTAAACTAAAAGTCCTGGGCCTCTTTTCAGCTCTGTTACAAATAAGTCATTTAAATGAAGCCTTGCATAAAACAATTTGAACTGTTTTGTTAATCTGATTGATTATGGTCATTTGGTTTCTTTAAAATACAGTAGTTAAAATGTTTTAGAACAGTTTAAAAAAGAATATTCTTCCCAGTGTTACAATAACTTGCCTAAGTGAAATAATTATATTTTTCCAGTCCAGACAATCCCGAAGGCGGGATGAACCCCTTCCCTCCCTTATTTTACCAGAACCTAATGATAAAAATTTGTTGTGTTCCATTAACATTACTTTCTCTACCTGTTCTGCAAACTGTCTGGTACAAAAAAATTATTCCTTTATCTACATTATGCAATCAGGATAAACATAATAGAAATGGTGTTATTACTTTGTGCTTTAAAGGGAAATAAGGAGATACACTAGACTAAAGTGATAGTCAAATTTTTAAAACTTGTGTTTATGTGATTTGACATCAAACACAAAATTATTCCTTTATCTTCTTGTTAATCAAATCAAACTTTCATCCCATTTATACATTTTGTTGTAAGCATAAAGGTAGGCTAAAGCAATAGTCAGATTTTTATAAAGCAAGTTGCAGTGTGATGGCTTTGAAATTCCATGCTCTTTACATGGCCATGAGAAAAACAAATTGTGACTTACCACTGAAAAAATGGTGATGTTTCATTCACATGTCTTTCTCTTGTTCCACAAACATTAGCAGAAATGGCCTTAATTACTTGCTTCCTTGTAAGTAGGAGGGAAATAAGGGAATTCATTAGGCTAAAAGATAGTCATCTTCAAAAAGCTATCACTATGTGAAACAATTGAAATTAAGTTTACTTTTGCACCCCTGGGAGTTAAAAAAAAAAAAAAAAAGAGGGATGAAATTGAAAGTTGTCTTCATAGAAGGAATATCTCGGAAATGGTTGCTCTACAAAAAAAGTTTGTTATAAATTGTGAGTTTTAATGAGAACTTCATTTTTTGTGGAGTAAGTTTTTTGTTTATCTCTTAAGGTTTTTAAGTTATACAAAAGTCATTCAGAGTGAAGAAGTCTTCCAAGGCTATTCCCAGAAAATTCAAGATATGCATTTTTTTTATCACGAAAATATCTTAGAAATATGGCATTTTAGTCAAAATCATTAGAACCATTTTTGAGGAAATCAAAATGTTCCATGTAAAGGGTAGTTGGGGGTAGGTTGAATTTCTTGAAAATCTGTGTCTTATCCCTGGATGATGCTGAACTTAAACACCAAGTTTGGTATTTAACTGAATTAGTTGTTTAGCTAGGCTGCCCACAGACACACACAAGATGCTTCTTTTTGGATTCAGGGGTCTCAAAACATTTAATTCTGGTGAAATTGTGATATTGACTTTTTGGATGGAATACAATACTTTCTCTATCTACTATGTATGTGGTACATTCGTGCTAGAGAAAGTAAAAAGGAGTAAATATTCAAAAATTCAAACAATAACAAAATGCCTTGGAAATGATTAACTTCACAAAAAATTTGAGACACAAATTGTTGTTCAACAAGATCTGCAATTTTTGTATAGTAAGAGTTTGTCTTCTCACTAAGGTTCACCAATTATACAAAATCATTCACAAAATTATAGAAAATTAAAGGTATATATTTTATTATACATTTTATTTCTCAATCAAATATCTTAAGGATAATTATACTGTTTTACTCAAAATTGTTACAGCCATTTTTAAGAAAATAAAAAATTACAAAAACTTTTCCATGTAAACAGTAGTTTGGGTGGGAGGGGGAGATTTTAAAAAAAATCAGGCAGTGGTTATAGGAAAGGGAATACACAGCAATATGTGTGTTTCTCTGTGTTAACTCTCAGAGCACTTATTTCAAGTGTTAATTAATTATACTTGGAAGCTATTTACCTAATGTAAATAATGATCAATGAAATTAATTGAATTGGACTAGATAATGTAATACCTATATCACTTAATTGCTTTTTAATGGAGCATTCTTCAGAAGTGTTTTCTCCTTCCTCAATCAGATGCAGACTGCTGCTGGACAGAAATTCAGATATGCTGCTGTTTTCTGAGGTTTCAAGCATCTTTTCATAGGTTGTCTCCAATATGTATCAAATTATTTAAATGCTGCTGATATTTAAGCATCAAAATTTTTTTTGTATGATATATTTTAGCAGATCTAATTCTGGGTGTACTTCATACTTTTCTTGCCAAAAATGTGCTATTACGTTGAATTCTGTTCTTGTTTTTCTTGGCCCATGTTTCTGTGGGTAATTTAACCAATAAAGAAATTTTGAAAGAGCACAATATAATATTAGCACCAAAGAATAGATAATTAAAAATCTGCTGAATTCATAACAAAAACATTACTCACTCCCCCTGCCACCCCCCCCCCCAAAAAGTGAGGTATGAATAAGATAAGCCACAGTCCATGTGACAGGTTCACAAAACAAGGGTCTAACTAACATGTTATAAATCCTACATTTTAAAGTTTTGTGAATAAGAAGATTAAAATGAATGAATTTTGGAACTTTACTAATGACATTTTTTCCTCTTTATGTTGCTTTAACTACTTGGTCTTATTGTGATGGATCTTTTAGGTAAGATACCTCATTGATTGTTATGTGGTAGACAGTTAGGTGGTCTCATTCCTTTACCATACCACATTTTGCTTTGCACCAAGCAGCTGGTATTGGGAGGTCATCCAATCTAGCTGCTTTCACCTTCTATAGATAGATGGCTGTGTACAACCAGCCTACAAGTTCTCATCCCTTTATACCAAACCACTTTGCTCTGCGCCAAATAGATGCTTAGGATGTCATCCAGTCTTAACTGTCTTATCTGTGGATAGATAGCAGTGTAGAGCCAGCCTTCTAGGTCCCATCCTTTTATATGACACCACTTTACTCACAACCAAGCAGATGTCCTGAAGATGCCTCCAGTCTAGCTGCTTTCACCATCTGTGGATAAATTGCAGTGTCCAACTAGCCTTCTGGGTCTCTTTCTTTTACACCATATCACTTTGTTACATGCCAAGCAGATGCATTAAAACAGGTATCACCAACTCACTCGATTTTGTCTTGCAGCAAATAGCCTTGCTCTGTACATGTAAATACATGAGAGCAGAAATTCTCTCTCTTCTTTGCATAGTGTCTCATGTGTCAGTTTATAATAGCAGGAGCAGAAATCAATCCAACATGAGAGACACTAACTCCTATTTTTATGCCTGCCTAAAAAGAATCTTTCTTATTTATAGAAAGTTGAGGAATAAGTATTTAGTTTTTGGCAAAGTTCTGCGCTCAAAAAATTCAATTTGCAGCATCATTACGCAAATCCTGCGAGTACGGCAGTTACCAAAGAAAGAACATTTCTTTTAAATTGTGTTCAATGCCAATTAATTACCAGATCCGTGTTTATATTCTTTGCTATAAATGTGAAAGTTTTTCATCACAAATTCTTATGCTGTTGAGGGCACAATGCAATTAGAATGATATTAATCAGGTTAAGGAGCCCTTTGGTTTATTATATTAATACAATGTTAATACATTATTTTTGCAGTTATATGTGTCACAGCTACCATTTATCAGTGAACTATTAAAATATGTATAAGTTCATACCCGAAATATAAATAATAATGCAAGAGACATAATAGAGCAATTGTGCTATCAATCATGGAGGTCGAGTTGTTAGACCACTTGACTCTCACCCAGGCGACTGCATGTAGGATTTGTGGTGAACAAAGCAGCACAGGGGTAGGTTTTTTCCAGTTTCCCCCACATTCCACTAGTATTTTATTTTCATTCCATGTATGATCAGTGTCATTGCTTGCAATGCCATATGCAGTAAAAGCTGGCGTTAAACACTATTAAAAGAAAATATATCAATTATGAACCTACAATAGGTGTAATAATCTGTTAAAGGTGGATTATGTATTTAAAATGCAAAATGTAGTATACTCCACAGCACTGAAACAATTATCTATTCTTGCTTTCCATGCAGTTAGTCACACAGTGCACAGTAGGTGGTTTGTAGGAGCATCAAGCAAAGTTACTCTCTTTGCTTTACTCAAAGACCAACCATTTGGTGACCCCTGTGTAAGGATGCCAACCAGTCTAGCTACACTCACTGTCTATGGTAGATGGCAATTCAATCATTATTACCATCTATTTCACCATTGTTTTAGACTTAAGGTGATCTTCAGTAGTGATACTAAATATCCAATCCATTGTTTGCCTAATTACTTGAGGAAACCATCAATATATATATATATATATATATATATATATATATAGATTGGTCGGCCCGCAGGATTGTAACCTAAGATCTCCTGAATGCAGGCCACAGACATTACTGTGTCAGCCATCTCTCTCAGTTCTGGCAATTTGTTGGCTAAACTGTTTTGTGCTTTCATGAATATAAATTGATAATATATTTCTTTGATAATGAAAAAAAGTGAAATATAATGGCTGCCCCCAAATAGAAGCAAGAAATCTTTCATCAATGTTTCAACAATAATTAAAATATATTGTTAATAATAAATGCACTTACTGGTTATTATTTGGTAAGCATAAAATACACAAGCAATAGAATCGCACTTGTAAGATTACAAAAGAGAAGTATTCTCATCTTGAACTGGTAACAACAGTATTGGAACAAAACTCTCCAGTAACTCCCCAGTTCTTTACTTTTTAATGATTTAACAAAACAGGTCTCACACCGAGTGCTTCTACCTGCCCCGTCATCATTCAGGCATGCCATACCATCGGTTGTTTAACCTTGGCCCTCCCCATCCTAAACCACAGGCGAGATAGGAGCTCCTGGCAGGCCTCCCCACACCCTACCAACAGCATATTTCCAGCCGTGGCAGCAGAGTGCACCTTGACTCAGACCAAATGCCTTGCAGTTTTCTCTTGCTTTATATATTACTCGGAATTAGTGTAAACAGTGTGTAAGAGTTGATAGATATAATTGATTTAAAAATTGCTGCATATAATCAATTTTGTATTGCTCGCTAATTCTGAAATTGTTATTTGATGTTCTGTAATTGGCAGCTACCTACTTTTGTATTTTGATAATGCTGCCTATTATATATCTCTGTTAATGGCAGAACAATTCTTTCCATGTGCTGTATTAACTCATGTCTTAAGTTCTGATTTGTTTCTGTTAGATTCGCTGATTTTGGTCACCAGAGTTGGTAATTGTAATGGCTGAAATTGAGTCACCATACCAGGCCATTGTGGAAACATGATTTAATGTGTCAGCCAAATCAGCTTCATTCATAACTCAATTAACGCTGCATCTACTTCTCTGTTTTGCATGTTTCCATTTAAACATTAGAGCTTATGGAAAGCTGCATTGATTCACTCAGAGGAAACACAGTCAAAATCTATCAACTACAGTCCAGCAACTCTTTTGGGAACATGTGTGAGGCAATGTGAAATGTTGACTCCTTTCATTCCTTACCTAGCATAAAGTTAATCGCAGTAACTTTCAATAATGCAAAATTTAAAGTAACAGACAAGTATGATACCACCAAGCATCAAGGTCCCTTTTGTAGTTATATATCTCTGTTAAAAACATTGATCCTTAACATCAACACCATTTAATTAAGATACCTTGAAACATCACTAGAGGACAACAGTTCTTCACATTCCCGTCCAGCAGTAGTCAATGTCTGGTTGAGGATGAAAGTAAACACTTCCCATTAAAAAGGAACTAATTGATGTATTGTGAATCTAATCTAACTTAATTCCTTTCTTGAATATTAAAGCACTAACTAAAAGTCTGATATTTAGCAATAACATGACTTTCTTTGTTCATTCTTCTGCTATCTCATAAAACCTTATTCTATTTACTTTTTGTTAATACAAATAAACTTTGATTATTTATATGTTAAATTGCAGTTACTTATGATTGTAGTTACAAGAATACATTAAGTTAAATTGATGGTCAAATCTTTTCAGAGCTAGTTGTAATAATGGGTTTAAAATTCTGTTCTCTTGTATGAGAAAAGTATAAAGTAGTAAGAGTCCAAACCAATAGAAAAAACATTTTGAAAAAGGTTAACACCACAAAAATATATAGTATACATTCTCTCTACTTTAACGAGATCCGTAATATTTCTTACTGTTTACCAATTATAAAAAGCTGATGTGTTCCATTCACATGACTTTCTCTACATCTCTGCAACAAATAATTGTTAAAAAGCTTATGCTTCAATTTACTTCATACTAATTGAGAAAAATTAGCAGAAATAGTCTTATTACTTGCTTCCTTGTAAGTAGAAGCAAGATATGGGAGTACCATTGGTTCAAGATATACATTTTATTTGCCATGTAAATATCTTAAAATGTATGAGATTTTAATGAAAATCATTATAGCCATTTTTTAGAAAATCAAAATTTTCGAATTTTTTTCCATGTAAAGGTAGTTTGGGGTGTGGGGGATTTTCTTGAAAATCTTCATGTCGCATTCTTGGAAGATACCAAACTTAAGTACGAAGTTTGGTATTTAACGGTATTTTTGTTCTTTTTCCAAAGATGCATTTTTATTTTATTATTCAGGGGGATCCAAAACATGTATTTCCAGTGAAATCTCAGTGTTGAATGTTTCGGTGGAATACAATACCTTCTCTATACACTATGTACATAGTATGTGTAGAGAAAGTAAAAATCTGTGTGTTACTTTCTCTAGTTGTTACACAAACAACGTTCCTTACAAAAGATTATTCTTTTATCTATGAAATTCTAACCAAGGTAAACAATAGCAGAAATTGTCTTATTACTTGCTTCCTTGTAAGTAGAAGGGAATACAGTAGGCTAAATCGATATAATCAAATCGTTGAAAAGCTGGTCCTCTGTGACACAATTGAAATTCCATTCACTTTGTAAAACAAGAGATTTGAAATGAAACGTCACTTTGCATTTGAAAAGAGGTTTAAAATTGAAATCAATAACAGGAATATCTCGGAAATGGTCAGCTCTACATAAAAAAGTATATGACATAAGTGTTTTAACAAGATTTATATTTTTTGTGTAGTAAGTTTTTGTCTATCTCTTAGTTCAACCATTATGCAAAATTCTGCAGAATTCATCTAGAATAAAGAGGTCTTCAGAGGCAATCCCCAGAAAATTCAAAATATACAGTTTATGTGTAATGTAAATATCTTTAATATAACAATAAAAACAATGTTTTCAAAAAATTTTCCTTGTAAAATATAGTTTGTGGTGGGGGGATTTTCATCACATCCTTAACTCAAATGTCAAGTTTGGTTTTTTTACAGTCTTTCATTTTTAAGCTATGCTGTCCACAGACACACACTGACCTTTTTCTAAAAAAGTTTTTTTCAGACTCAGATGACCTCAAAACATATATTTCCAGTGGAATGTCAATATCAAATTTTGGGTGGAATACAATACCCTCTCTATCCACTATGTTCACTTGTCGCCAAAAAAATTGAGTCATGTCTGGAATGCCAAGTTCATCTAAGTCCCTCACAGTACAGCGCCTTGTATACACCATGCGCGATACAGTTGTGTAGCAGCAGCAACAAGTTGTCATTAGTTCCAAATCTTAATATTGCTAACCCATATGATTAATAATCATATACATAACTTTAAGCTTCTTCAACAACAGACTATCAGTACTAACTTAAAATAAAGGGTTATTCAAAAAGAAAGAACAGATTTCAAACATTTATTGCTTATAAACTACAAAAGATAAAAACATGATTCCAACGTTCATGGAGAGAGAAAAGTTTGCAATTGAAATAGCTCAGGGGGTAGAAGTTTCAATCACGACCGCATTGGTGCTGTTGTATGTCTGTAGTGAAATGGCTGCAACACCACAAGAGAAATCATTTTGTGTGCTGCAATTAGCAAAACTAGAGTCCATTGTTGCAGTTCAACAAGTATTTTGCCGTCAATTTAAAAACAGCCACCGCATCATAAGCAAATTCGTAGAAGATAATTGCATCTGCAAAAGGAAAAGCATTGGATGCTCTCACACATCAGGCGCGAATGTCAAGAGTGTTAGTACACTATACAAAAGGAGCCCAAAGAAATCCACATCACAAGCAAGCATGGAACTTAACATTCCTCAGCCAATGGTATGGTGAGTTCTAAAACATTGTCTGCACCTGAAGCCATATAAACTGCAATTGTTGCAAGCCTTGCATCCTGACGACCACAACAAAAGGTACAAATTGTGCATTGGCATGTTATTAGATATGGAAGAAGACAATTTTGCTCAATGATTAATTTTTTCCGACAAAAGCACTTTTCATCTTTCTGGTAACGTTAATCGCCATAACGTTCAAATTTGGGCAAGTGGAAATTTTAGGGCAGTTATTCAACATGAAAGACATTCAACAAAGGGGAACGTTTTTTTGTGCGATATCTGTAACCAAGGTTTATGGGCCTTTCTTCTTCATGGAGAAAACTGTGACAGGACTAACCTATCTAGAAAATCTTGAAAACTGGTTATTTCCCCAACTTGAAAAAGATTCAGATGACTTCATCTTCATGCAACATGGTGCCTCACCTCATTTCTCTTACGTCTGACATTACTTGAATAACACACTTCCAGGACGTTGGATTGGAAGAGGAGCAGAAAATCAACTTTATCGCCGGTGGCCTCCCAGGTCTCTAGATCTCACTCCATATGATTTTTATCTATGGGGTTGCGTAAATGACCGTGTTTTTATCCCTCCTATGCCTGACACTCTTGAAGATCTGCAACATCCAACTGTTGAAGCTGTGAATTCAATAACTGGAGACCAGCTGATTCATGTATGGCAAGAAATGAGCCACCGTTTTGACTTGTCATTCAACACAAGGTGCTCATATTGAATGCATATTATAAAACTGACACGTTTCTCTCTCCATGAACATTGGAATCATGTACCTATCTTTTGTAGTTTGGAAGCAAATGTTTGAAAGCTGTTCTTTCTTTTTGAATAACCCTGTATTAACAACACACAACATGATACAGTTTGCGTTGTTAAACCACCCACTTTCTATATGTGTTCACTGTAGCGCTGTGACAAAACATAGGTTACTTCTGTGCTGAGGGTCACAGGTTTGCTTCTTGCATGTATCAAAATTTTTGTTTTTCTATCCTTCTCTTAAAGATCTTGAATTGACACGCAGTGGCTATTTATTTGACACACTTATTTCATACATGACATTTAGTACAGTTAATATGATTCGTTATTATAATGCTTCTTTAAGGTTTATTCTACCAAACATCAATATGCTACACACGAAACCATGTGGTGTGCAGAAATGCTAAAATATTGCTAAGAAAACCAATGCTTTACAACATTTATTAAGATGCATTTTATATATGTAAATTTTTTTTTGCTTAACACACCCTTCATAAACCATGGCTTCACAATTCCATCATTGTTGTGTATCTGTATTGTGTTGAGGTAGGATATCAAGGGACAGTCTAGGTGTACTATGACAGCTTGACGATTCAATGAACGGTGTGCAGTACACAGTAATACTCGATAATATTTTGATTCCTTCTGTGAGAATGTGTTCTCTATTGAGAATGTGTGTGCTAAGCACTCCAATTACCAATAAAGGGTGAAGGACAAAAGACGGCTTATGCACACAAATTCAAGAAGCCTGGGCTCTTGTAGCTTCTCGTCCACATTGCTGTAGGCATTTATTTTGTATATTTGCTGAAGATTGCGGGATGTTATGGGCTAGGGTCCATACACCCGATATTAATTATGTTTATTTTTTGTGTTTTAGTTTTAGAAGGTAACAGTTTATTTAGACAGTTTTACTTTCTCTGCATGTACTATGCACATATGGAAAAGGTACTGCATTCCATCCAAAAATTTGTTTCCGAGATTATACTGGAAATACATGTTTTAGGCTTCCTGTATCTAACAAAGCAATTTTAGAAAAAGGTCCGTGCGTGTGTGTGAACACGATAACTCAAAAACGAAAAATCAGTAATATACTAAACTTGTTAGTTAAGTATCTTCCAAGGATGCGACACAAAGATTTTTAGGCATATCCCCCACCCCAAACTACCCTTTATATGAAAAAAATGTTCGAAAATTTCGATTTTCTCAAAAATGGCTGTAACGGTTTTTATTAAAATACTGTATAGTAAAGATATTCACAAGTCAAATAAAAAGCATATCTTGAATTTCCTGGAAATAGTCTCTGAAGACCTCTTTTTTTCAAGATGAATTTTGCTGGATTTTGTATAACTAGTAAACCGGAAGAGATACACAAAAGCCTTTTTTGAGATTTTTCTTGTTATTCGTTTCAGTTTTAAAGTACTTAAAACTTTTTGTATATGGAAATTTGTGGCTCCTAGCAATGCAAAGAAACAGATTCCATCCACATGGCAACCAGCTTTAATAGATCTGACTATCATTTTAGCCTAGTGTATTCCATTTTTCACTTCTACTTACAAGAAGCCATTTCTGCTAATGTTTATCTGGATTACCACAAAGTAGATAGAAGCATAAGCTTTTTAATAATAATTTGTCACAGAAATGTAGAGAAAATCATGTGAATGGAACACACAAGATTTTTATTACTTTCTCTAAACGCACTATGTACATAGTGTATAGAGAAGGTAATTGCATTCCACCCAAAAATTTGATACCGAGATTTCACCAGAAATACATGTTTTGGGTCCCCTTGAAAACAAAAGGACCATTGAATACCAAACTTGGTATTTAAGTTTGGTATCTTCCAAGAATGCGACACAGATTTTTTAAGAAAATCCCCTCACCCCCAACTACCCTTTACATGCAACTTTTTTCAAACATTTTGATTTTCTTAAAAATGGCTCTAATGATTTTGATTAAAATATCATATATTAAAGATATTGGAGATAGACATAAACTTACCACAAAAAATGTAGAGCACATTAAAACATACAATTTATGTAATATACATTATAATTTTGAATACTGGAAGTGGTACACTGTGATAGTCGAAAGCAGTAGACAATGCATGTAACACGCATGCGAAACTAGTTCTGCGTAAAAGTAAGTTTTTGTGAAGCACATGTGTGTATATTCGACTACCACTTAAAAACTAATATACATTTTTTTCGTGGAGTTGATTGTTTTTTTAGATATTCCTTGTTTTTGGTTTCAGCTTTGAAAAACTTATACTTTTCTCATACAGGAATTTCTCAATTCCTGTCCATACAAACAAAGGAACTTCAGTCACATAGCAACCAGCTTTTGTCTATCACTTTAACCTATGGTACTTCCTTATTTCACTTCTGCTTACAAGGAAGCAAGTAAAAAGACTATTTCTACTCATTTTTTCTCAATTAGCATGAACAAAATAGAACCATAAGCTTTTTACAATAATTTGATGCAGAGAAAGTCATGTGAATGAAATACATCAGATTTTTTAGTTATTTAACACGAGTATTAGTACAATTATGTTTTTGTGTGCATAAATAGGCCCATAACTTCAAATGCCAAAGTTATATTAATGCAGTATTATATTTTACATATCCTGTCATAAAATTAACAAACATAAAAAAATGGCAAGCAGTGCAAGATTTGAACCTAGGAACTTTTGAGTGGAATTGACGCCTTTTTAACCTCTTGGCCACAGTAACCTTGTGTGATCTGTTTACAGTACTTGGAAGTTAAGCATAGTGCTGTCAGCACAGACCATGTACAGTGATTTTGTGTGTGTTGTGAAAACAGCTTTTACAAAGACACCCGAAGCTTTTTGATCGACACAAGAATCTGGGGATGACTCATTTTTTATGGCAACAGGTGTACATTGTAGAGAAAGTTAAAAAGTAATTCAAAATAAAGACAGCTTCACAGGTCACTCATAGAAAATTCCAACTATCCATCTGTTATAAAAATAGTGTAAACATGATTAAATAGCAAGTTTCTTTTTTTCATTTTTTAGTTGTACTGTTCACTGGCATATTTTCTATTTATTTATTTACTTCTTTATTTCTTTATTTTTTTTTTTATTTATTTATTTATTATATATTAGTTCCATGACATCTCGAACATGGGTTGCACATGGAACTTGAGATAGCATTGCTAAAAACTAATAGTTACAGAGAGACTTTGGTTAGCAAAAAAGTTCAAAATTAATAAGTTATGTTTCTGAATACATGAAGGCCCAAATAACACATTTCTGTTAATGTATATCATGATTAGCATGATGTAGAGAGAAGAATAAGCCTTTCAACAATACTTTGTTACAGAGATGAGGACATCAGACTTGTTTCTGGTTTCCTCTGGTGACAGTATATAGATATTGAATCTGAAAACCAATAATTATCTTCTATAGTATGCATCATTAGCAGGTACTGATATTGGTAACAAAGATTTTTCTTGAAGTACATTGAAGTTGCGTCTTTCTTACTTAAAAACCTTTCTCCTTTTATAAAATTCTTGAACTTTCTGTTTGTGCACCTGATTTTCTGTTTAATGATCTTGATTTCTTTCTGTTAAAAAGATATGTTGCATTACAAGCTTTTTACGTTGTAAAGTATAAGGCCTATTGTCATGCTTGCCTCTATAATTATATAGAGCCATTCTTGTCTGATTTGGGGCTCTGTAGAATTTCAAGTTTTTTCTTTCCTATTCATTGGGTAGAGAGAGATGCTTTGTAACAGACCTGCTCTTCTATTATAGTATTTTCAGAGTCCAAATATCTGATCCTATAAGAATATGTTATATCATGAAATTTAGGCTTGAGCATTGAGTCTGAATTTCTTGTACACTTATTAAAGCACATAGATATGTATTTTGCTCATCTGCTGAGCTTATTAAAGTGAAATTTTATTTTCCTACTGCCATTTCCACTTTTGAATCCCCTATGTCTATTACAGTTACTATTTTCATCAGAGGCCCCCTTTTTTCACTGCTTGGAATGTAATTAAAATAGCTAACCACACTCAAATAATTCACAAAATAATTAGTGCAACATCTCAATACTCGCCATACCAGATCTGTTATGCAACAATGCTACCAAGACAAACTCCCTTTGTTGATTGAAATTCCCCCTTCTTAGTCATTATGATTAAGCTTAGAATGCAATTTTCTGGGGATTATGCATGTTCATTGCCTGTTTGAATTTTGTATCTGGAAGCCTAATCTACATGATCAATAAATGATATGCCATCTCAATGTTTTCTGGGGTTCCCCCTTCCCCTGCAACCTTCATGTAGTATTTTAACCAAAATTGTTACAGCCATTTTTGAGAAAGCTAAAACTTTCCATATAAAGGGTAGTATGGAGTGGGGGGGGGGATTTTTCTTGAAAATCTTGTGCCGCATCCTTGGGGGATACTTCAACACCAAGTTTTGCATTTAATAGACTTCCTTATTTACCTATGCTGTCCACACACACTGGCCTTTTTCTATAAATGCCTTTTGTGAGTTCAGGGGGTCTCAAAAACATATTTCTGGGAAATCTTGGTATCAAATTTTTGGGTGAATACAATACCTTCTGTATCTACTATATATGTTATACAAATCTGTTAGAGAAAGTAAAAATGATAAAATATTCTAAGTAAATGGAAGTTTGGGTTTGAATTTTCTGGAATATCTTTGTGTCGCATCTTTGGAAGTTTGAAATGTATCCAACATTTTGTTTTTAATTATTCTGATCCTATACATAAATAAATACTTTTTTTAATACCTCCTTGTTATTTATTGGGCCTCAAAACATATTTCTGGCAAAATCTGATCAAAACTTTTGGCTGTCCTGAAGTTGACCTTAAAAGTTGTGTGTGAGACTTGCTATAGGTTACAGATAAATCACTATTAGTGTCTCCAGATATATATATCCTGTAATCATACTGCACTTATCATTGACTTGTAAATAATACATTGAAACAAGTGAAAACAGCAAGAGGTTGAATCCTACTGCAATAAGTGAACAAATGTCATCTTTTATAAACTGTACTCTTTTTTAAAACACTGCTTTTTCTTTTCAGGAAATCTTTGGTGTGGAACTTCACAAGATAAATGCCTTTGATTTTAAGGCTGAGTAAGGTACTGTTTATAAACTATTTCTAACTAGGGGACCTTATCAGAAAGTTTAACATCATAGGTACTTATAACCTATACTATATTTTAAAGCAACATTTTTTTTTGGAGAGGAGGGTGTTATTCAGAGAAATTACAACCAGCTTTGTTAATTCTTTTACCATTTAAAAGTCCTGTTCTTCATAACAGATATAGATCACAAGACACCAGATCCAAAATGACTGAGACAGGTAAAAGGCAATTACAAAGCCTGAATACTAATATAAACATCAAGACTTTAGAAGAACTTTCTTGCAAAACAGGGTTTGCCTTTTTGATGAGAATAGTATGGAGCGGAAAATCATTGTTGTTACTCCACAGAAAGTACACATTAAAACATCTGATGTGTTCCATTCACATGACTTTCTCTACCAGTTAAGTTCTGTTCGCTTTGCACAGCCAGCAGTAAAACAGAGAGATGAAACGAAACTGACTTCCCATTTGAGAAAAGTTAGATAGTTCAAAATTAAAACCAATAACAAGGAATATCTCTACAAAGAAATGTATATGATGTACTATGTTTGTTTTCATTAGATCTACATTTTTTGTGCAGTAAGGTTTTGCCTATTTCTTACGTTTACAAGTTATGCAAAATTCATCAGGAGCTCTACAGAGGCTCAGAAAATTCAATATATACATTTTAGTTGTGATATAAATATCTTTAATATAAATTATTTTAATCAAAATCACAAGGGACATTTGCTTGAAAATCTTCATGTTGCATCCTTAGAACTACTAAACTTAAATACCAAGTTTAATATTCAATGGCCTTTTCATTTTTGAGCTAAGCTATCCACAGTCATACATTCACTCACATAGACCTTTGTTTTTAAAAATGCTTTTTTGGACTCTGGGGAACCTCAAAACATATATTGTTGGTGAAATCTTGATATCAAATTTTTGGTTGGAATACAATACCTTATCTATAAACTAAGTACATAGTTTGTGTAGAGAAAAGAGTTGCAAATTAACATACATAAATGATTGTGATTTAATCAGATCTGATTATAAAGATAGAGAATGGCAGGAGATTACCAGACCATTTTAATTCATAATAAACCTAATTCAAAGATCTTGAATTTCAGTAAGTACAGTTATAGTAATCTCTTGGGGTTCCTCCTAATTATAAATAAACTATTACAATATTTATTCTTTATGAGAGGTTAAAGATGGCAGCACCGTTGCTGAGTGGTTAGAGCACTCGTCTCTTACCTAAGATAGTCTTGGTTCAATCCCCAGGCGACCACATATGGGATTTGCGGTGGACGAAGTGACATCTGGGCATGTTTTCTCTGGTTTCCCTTACCTGCTCCATAATCACCTTTCCTTTCATCTATTTCACCATCATTTCATATCATCTTCACTATCACACCAGACATCAGGCTGATTATCCATCCTGGCTACTCTATCTTATCCAGATGGAGAAATCTTAAAGCTGTGTATGAAAGCAACAAAAATTCTAGAGAGCACAAATACTTGGTGGACAGGGGTTGGAAATGGAGAAAATAGGAATGGGAGATATATGGAGGCTTGAAGAAAGATATGAAAGTAATGTAGGTAAAGTAGTAAAATGCAAGGTAGAAGACGTTGAAAGACAGGAGAGGGAATTTTAGAAAACAAGAAATTTGTACAATTTTATAAACAAATAAAAATGGACTGGGGACGACAACCATATGTAGATTGCTGTAACAGGAAAGAAAACAGACTAGCTTGTAGGAGAGCAGGAACAATATTTCTAAGAGAGATAAGAGGCAGTGAAAAAGGAAAAAGTGTGGTGGGAAAGTATAAAACATTATTTGATAGAATGCAAGAAACTATTATTGGTGAGAAATTTCCTTGTGATTGACACTTGGGTGTGTCGTGTGCTGACAGGGGCTTGTCAGCACCTGACCAATCATAGTGTAAAAATGAATTACCATTAGAGGCATGATGTCATTGGCATTGCAACATCTACGGGTTCAACAGATAGTTCAATGCTCGCGTTCTCATTGTGTTGTTCTGATTGTTTGATTTCATTCTGTGCAAGGTTTGGTTGTTATACACAATGATTCCGTAAGGATTTACATTTATAATCATTATTGCCTTTTATTTCTTGCAAACATTTCTCTTGTTCTCATCCTAAAACTATCACGAGTGCTTTGAAAGGTGTAACTATAGGAAGCCAAGCTAGGGATCTAATATGTGCCGTTAAGCAATATTTTGAGAAAGAAAGGGATAATGGTGGCCCTCTGATTCCCATGCAGAAAGTTATTGAGAGAACCACTGCAGCGCTAAATCTGCATAAAAATACTGTTGTAAATATAGGAAAAGAAAAATCTAAAGCACAAGAGCAGTTTGGCCCTACAGCACTACTTACGACTCCTGGAAAAAAAGAAATTGATAAACGTGTGACGAAGTTAGATGACTTTTAAAGGAAGCTATACATTGTCATGTTTACGATTACTACAAGAGAAGGGAATACCCAACCATTAAAAAACTGTTAATTTCTCTTAAGGCTCTGATCTCTTCAGTGGTTCATCCTTTTCCCTTAGGAAAATTTTAAAAAATATGGGTTTTCCAACACAAAATTTTTAATGGAAAAGACAGACATTGTAGCGCACAGATGTAGTTTTTAAGAAGTATAAGGGAGTTTGACTTTAACCCTGTTATTGGCTTGATGAAACGGTTAACACAGGCCACTCTTGCACAAAGGGATGGACGGATGACACTGTTGCAGGGTCAGTGCTGGAAAAACTAGGTAAAGGAGGCAGACTTATCATCTCGCATGCTGGTAGTTCAGCTGGATTTGTTCCAAATGCTCTGCTGTAATTCAGATCCAGGAAAACGGTAGACTACCATGAAGAAATGGATGGAAGTCAATTTAGGAAATGGTTTGAAGATCAGTTGTTGGTCAACTTTACCAGCCCTTCTGTAATTGTTATGGATAATGCGCCATATCGTTCGGAAGTAATTGATAAGGCTCCTACGATGCGAATGCTGAAAACAGATATGGTTGACTGGCTGTAAAGAAGAAATGTGCAAGTGCCTGCAGAAAGTGGCCGAAAGGAATTGGAGGAATTGAAAATAATGGAGCTAATGGAATTAGTACATCTCCATAAACCTCAATTTCCAATATATGTTGTAGATGAACTTGCTAACAGATGAACTGAACGGTCATCGCATAATTCGTCTGCCTCCATACCATTTCCATTTTAACTCTATCAAATTAATATGGGCACGCGTAAAGGGTTATGTTAGTCGAAATGGTAAAACTTTTACATTTAGTGAAGTACAGGACCTAATGTTGAAAGGGATAGATGAGATGACTAGTGAGAAATGGGGAAAAGTAGTTCAACGTACGAGAGGTGTGATAGAAAATGCATGGAAAAAAGAAGGCATTTTAGAGGAGGCAGTGGAACGTGTGATTACTAACTCAAGTAATAGCAACAATTCCAGTGAGGATAGTGGAAGTGAATGTGATAGCATTATCAGCGAAGAGGGACTGGAAGAAGATGATGATCTGGGAGTGCAGCCATATGTCAGCAGGCATGTCAATCACAAGGTAATTTCTCTCTAATAATTGCAATATGGAGAAAAAATGGGGGGGTGGGGAAATTGTAGCTATAAAAATTGTTAACAGGGAAAGTAGATGAGAAGCATTGGAGGGTTCTTGCAGAAAGAAAGAGAAAAATGGGCGAGAAAAGTAAGGAGTTCAAAAGAAGACAGAGTGGAGGAGAGGGATAACCAAGATAGAGGAAAGGGTTGACAAGAGCTACTCGGGAGGCTAACAGCCTGGGTGCCATACAAACCAAGGTAGCAAGAAGGCAATTAAAATTTGTATATAGTTTAGATTAGAGTAAAAAAAAATTGTAAAAGCTATGTAAAAGAATTGTACAAATAAATATTTATTCATTCTTATCCAGAGTCCATCTGCTCCTTAAGACATCTGACCCCAGGCGCAGGCTTGTAAGTCCTCCATATGAGCAGAATAAATAGTGAAAGAAGAAGTTGAGGATAACAGTGTAATTTAATAATTTTTGGAATGCCATGTTTCTAAAACAAATGAAATTATTTATAATTGACAGCTACCTTCTAATGTTAAGCTTCATTACCATTCAGTTTGATTTGCTCTAATAGTTTGTTAATTACATTCATTTACAAATTTTTTGTTCACCCAAAAATCTATATGACTAGAGGAATTTCCATCTATGATTTTTACAATTTTAAATCATGAATTGTAAACAGTGTGAAGATCAGCTTAGAAATGCATTTGACAAAGAAGCCTATGGTAACAATTTATATTTATTATTATCATCATCTGCTGCTGTTAGGAGTGGCTGAAATGAACAAATTATACAGTAGATGTTAAATCACATTTTCACTGTCCAATATTTTGCAAACATTTTAAATGGTATGAAGAAATAAAATTTATCTAGCTTAACAACTGAGAACATTATTTTTTCTCAATGGTTACAGATTCTGTGCTATTACTATAAGGTTCATGCAATGCAACAAAAATAAAAAATGCCTATCTTTACAAACATTAGACAAATCAATTTACAGAATCTAAAAAGTTTCTAAAATTAAATAAGGAAATGAAAATGCATAAGAAATTTATGTATGCTAGCAATGGAAATTAAAAAAAAAAAAAGAAAGCTCCCTAAGTGCTAGCACCATTACTGTATTGAGTTGCCAAACCAATGCAGTGACGTAGGAAACTAGAGCAGCGATAATCCTCAGAAAGGGAGACTAAGCTTTTTCCTATGATGGATATCGGATCTTTAGCTTCTTTACCCCAGGAACCAAGTGTTTTCGAAGGCAAAAGCAACAAATATAATTATGAAGCAGATGCTCAAATTTACCTTGTTTACTGATTACAGCAGATTCATTGGCAGAACTTACACGTTTGTATGTTGTTGAAAGATGGGTTGGAGCTAGAGTATCGACACATTGTTGCATCCCATATAAGTAATTTCCCTCTGCTTCATGGAACTAAGTTCATTCTATCAGGATTCTTTCCATCTGATCAACTGATCCCACTGGGTTTGAAGTTATATATTGCATATAGAATTTGGAAGTCTGTGATAGAGAGATCAAGGAAATCAGAAATACAATAGCCAATATTTCAAAATTTACATGAATATTCAGCACATTTCATCAGTTATTAGGAATGTAATAGTATCGATTGCAATTGACATTGTACAATAATTTCATAAAGAATATGGGATGTTTAACAAAATTAAATCAATCAAGGTCTAGTAAGCCAGTTGATGATTTGAGAAAGTAGACTCTGAGATAATATATGGTCCACACTTTGTAAATGATCAGTTCAGAAACATAACTATGATGCACTTATTAAGAAACAGAAGGATATTTGTACTTATTGTTGCCCCACTCTTAGAACGAAACCTGATGTAAACAAATGACATTAAATGATGTGATTATCTGTGGATTTTCAAAAAGTATATTAATTAAAAATAGTGTATTATATTTTAATTTGAATGAAATGATAAATAATATGAAGTGATAATAAAGAAGGTTGCCTTTAATTCTCTTCAGTGTCGATCACATCCCTTCTACATTCATATGATAGAGGAGTGGTCAGTAATCATGGCTGCTTCCACAAGTGCTGTTAGCAATAAACCTGAAATAGTGAAGCCTCAGTAAGTGACTGTAAAGCATCAAGAAACAAATTATTATGCTGATTGTTTATAAGAAGCTAATGCAAATCAAACTGTCATTGAAATAACATTATTAAACTGCCGATTATACCAGTGTTTCCATTGCATGTACATAAAGGCAAACGTGAAGGGAGAAAAGATACAATCATAAACTAGAATGGGCCGTGCCGTGGCCAAGTGGTTAGACCACTCGACTCTCACCTAGATTGCCGGGGTTTGATCCCAAGCAACCGCATATGAGATTTGTGGTGGACAAAACGGCACTGGGGCGGGTTTTCTACGGGTACTCCGGTTTCCCCCGTCTTCGCATTCCACCGGTGTTCCATCATCATTCATGTATCATCAGTGTCACTGCCTGTGGTGCCATTAGTAGTTAAAGCGGGCGTTAAACACTACCAAAAAAAATAAACTAGAATGAATTAAACAAAGCTGATGATTTTACTAACAATTCAATTCATATGAAGTGGACAGTTTTTCTTTAATAACAAACTACCAACGTTAAGCAAAGTCTTAAACTCTGTGAACAACAATCCTATGTTGCCTTCTTTTAACCACTCCACTTCTCAAACAATTAATGCTAGAATTTGCATTTAGGTTTGTGAAGAGAAGTAAAGTAAATAAAATTGAGGCCTGGAATTCTCAAGAACCAAAATTTCCATAACTGAGATATTCCTTCAGAAAAGTGCTTAAAGCCAGGGGCATTTTCCTCTCAAAAGCACTATGTTCCTGTTTGTCATCTTCGACTAATGGTGCTGGATAACATTGATGTAAACTACAGCAGTCATGACCTCTTGAGAAGTGTTAAGCACCACATTATTATGTCGGTGATGAGATAGAAATTCAATTTCAGCAACATGACACCTTTTAGAGAATACAAATGATGATAGCTTTCAGATTCAAATATTAATTTATATCCTTTTTACCTACATGTTATTTACTTATACTTAATATGATTAAATAGCCCAGTAAAAATATTTTATTGTAATATAGTTCCTTGTGTAAGAATTAAAGAAAATATTTAAAAAATAAATCATTTATAACTGAGCAGAATGGCTCAGACAGTTTCATTTGGGAGGTCACAGGTTTGGTACCTGTGGCAGTTTGACCCATGGGTTTTAAGGAGAGTTTCCTCTCACCAGACAAATGCTGGGTTGGTTCATTTCATCCCCCATTTTTTTCTGAACTACCATTTCCTGATCAGACCTTTAAGGGATTAGGACCAGGCGACGTGTTTAGTGGGTTGCAGCTGGTTGTGATTTACACATTGTAAAAGGTTATCCTGGCATGACATTGTTATCTGGATCACTCAGTTGAGAGTAGGACCTGCTTTCTGGTTTCATGGCTCCCACTGGAGGCTCACCAGAAAGCTAGGGGGCTTAAGGGTAGCATTGGAAGCATTCCAAGTGTAACCAATAGGACTCCATCCATGCTTGTGTTTGTCGTCCTTCAGATCTCCCTCCCTGTGGTCACGTAAATGGCAAAGGGCTCTCTCCTGTCCAAGAGTCCTGGGAGCCCTGACTGTGACAAATCCTAACCATAAATATTTATAACTAAGAAGTAATGTTTCATCAGTTAATACCTTTGAAAATTCCAGTCTTCAAGTACTGACAGAGAGAATATCTAGTGATGCAGACTCAAATTTTACATCTCTCCTGATAGTGATGTGGCTACAGATTAATGAGAATTTTATTTTAATTGATCTGTACTTCATTTGATCCAAGCCTTTATTTTGGTATTATTATTAAATTATTGTTATTAATATTATTTGAACTCTACAGTTTATATTATGCTTTCATTTATAAATTTGAGACATAAGTCCACTGGCTTTTATTCGTGTTTTTACCTCACAGCTGATACAAATATAAGGTTAGCACAGAGGTATACAAAATGTTTTGTTTGCATAAAATCTGGTTCTAAGGCTGGAGATACCTATTGCGCTTCTGGGAACCTCCAGGAGGAAGGGGTCAAATGAAGAACACAGAGAGCTCCCAGATCCTGGGAGGCCATATTTGGACAAGGCAGTGTCCCCAGATGTCCTGTCACCAGCAGTACCCTTCCACAGGCCAACCTCTATTCATGAAGACCTCTCTGAGGCCTTATCCATCACTGAATGTCAGAAAATTTAATTTCACAAAGTAAATTCCACTGTTATACGTCACCTGCTGTTCACTCTCTTGACCCTTTGACCCTAAAATATTTTATAGAGTGGCCAATCTACGGGATACAGTCGGCAGGCTTATGAAGACTGACTGGTTACTCTTTGAAAAAGTTTGCCATCTAGATTGAATTAATCATGAGATAGTTGTAGGTTACAAGCAATTTGTAAGCCAAGCTGCAAATCAAGACTTGTAATGCTTTCCATGTTATAAATAAAGCTTATCACTGAGTTCGAATTTTTAGGTGTTGCAGAAAGCCAAATTCAAGTATTGATGCCAAAATAGTTAAGCAACTTATTATACCAAAGTTATTTTCACCGTATTATATGAAAACCATAGGTCAGAAGAAATATATGACAATTGGACTGGCCATAAATACAAAACTAAGTAGTTCTAGTAGTACTGCAATAATTTTATTTGTTTTAGCCTCTGTTTTCCTCAGATAAGTATTACAACAGTGATGAACACTAAAATCAAAATATATATGTATGCCAACCAAGAGGCATAATTGATATTAAAATGTTTGTTGGTTTTCTTTTGTGTGCTATTGTATTTTCCCATTTTATGTTAAGTATGTGTACATCATTGTATAGAAAGTAAGTGCTTTCCAACAGATTTTAATAAATACAAGCATTTGTAAGAAGACTGTCATGTTATGAAAAGGTCCTGTATCCGTGATATTTTTTTCAAAAATATACCTCATCCTTCTCATTATGTGTAATAAATTCCCATTTTCCTCTAGTTTTCCGCATACCAAAAGTATCACTTAGTTCTAGGATTTTCTTATTCGCTTCAGAACATAGAATCATTACTGCACTGTATGTAAATAAGCTGTTTATTTAAGAGTAATTTGCCTGCATTGGTTGGAAGACATGGAAGAACTTTTTTCTTTATATAAGCACATTTATGAAATAAATAATAGCTGGTCAAAGATACTCTAATCCGGCAAGTGGTATAACGAAGCACTTTGTACTCCACCAAATTTATATTTCACTTCTATTCTTTATGCCTAAAGTAGAAGCATTCTACTGCACACGCCTCACCACTAACAGTACCCACAAACGTGAGGATTTTCAAATAATTAAATTTTGTATCTGAGCTGTACAACAATAGACAAATGTCAAGAAATATAATCACATGTTACAAATCCAATATTCTACTATGTAATAAAGTATTTGCAAATAATATTACTAGTTATGGGTATTTACAGATTCAACATGTACACATACAGTAGAGCCCCAGTATTTTGAGATTCTGTGTACTTCGAGCTGGTCGTTAAAAATTCATAAAACTAGAGTAAAATCCCATTTTTATATGTTATCCACAAGTATGTTTTATGCACTATGGAATGTGTTACATTTTGAATTTTCTTTCAATTGAAATCTTGCAAATGTGCAAAGAAGGTTGTGATAGTGTTGTGAATAAATTAAAAACAAAAGAATTTGAGTCGGTTGTTGTAACAAAAACATCACTTAGTAATTACTGGGACCAGTTTCGGGTACACTTGTTCCCATTTTCAACCCTTCATTCCCACTAAATCTTGCTTCGTTGGTGTCAACAATGAGGGTGGTGGTGTAGCACTTGTGGAGGCATCTGGTACTGGATCTATAAACTTCCAAAGGTTGCTGTATGGTGGTAAATCAAAATTCATGATATGGCTCTTTTCCTTCATGATGTAGATTTTCTCCCAGACATCTAATTCTGTGGGTTTATACATTGGTGTTAACAGTTTTATGTTAGGTGTGATTTTGTGTCCTGATGTCCAAAAATAATGGGCAATTGCTGATTTTTCCATTTGCTTGTATTTTAGGCTCCTCATGTGTTCCTTTAATTTGGTTTCCAAGCTTCTTTTTGTTCTTCCTATATATACTAGATTACAGTCTTTCCATTTAATTTTCACAAATTACCAGATTTTCTTTGTTAGCAGGGATAGGATCTTTTAAATTTTTGCATAGCAGTTTCTGAATGCTGTAGTAGTTTTTCAGAGCTAAGGTATGTTATAATTCCTTAAGATTTTCTGAAGTTGTGTGCCCAAGGATGGCAGGTGAATTTTCTGAACTGAGATTGGTCACGGTGGTTCTGTAGGGTGGTTGTGTGTGTTATATGGTTCATTTTTTTTGTATTTGTGTATTCTCTTGTCTATTGCACTTTTTTGGAAGCTGCTGTTGGTAGCTATTTGGAGTATCTTTTGGTATTCACTATTCTTTATGGGAATGAGTACTATCTGTACGTTAAATTGTTCAGGACTGCATATTTGTGTGTTGTGGGATTGTAGCTATCAAACTTTATGTAGTTTTCTGTATTTGTGGATTTCAATGAATTCCAAATGTCAGGTTATGTTTTTCTGTTATTTTGATGTTTAGGAATGATAGGCACACTTTCACTTTGGTCTCTATAGTGAACTGAATAGATTTTTTTTGCATTAACTCTACCATTATTTATATATGTGCAGGAATACCTCTGATGAATGTGTGTATGTCTCAAAATGACTTGTATAAGTCGGTTAGGAATGGTATTAAAGGATTCCCCATTGCTAGTCCTGTTGTCTGTATATTCAAGAATAAATGTTACCAACAGACAAAAGGACTAGCAATGGGGAAAGACAAACTATGCATTAATTTGCAGCAGATCACCTCTGATAATGTTGACATATGGTAAACAGTTTAGGTGATGTTCATGTTCAAATTTTTCGGAACATCTTGCATTCAGTTCTTGATTTAAACCAGAGTTATCGAAGTATTGTTTCAAGCAAAGGATCGAAGGATGGACTCCATCTACAAACAGAAAGGTTGGTGCTAATACACAAATTAGCATTTCATTTCCACTAGTTTAAGTTTGTTGTCATTCGTGGTCTAGGGGTAACATGCTCTCTGGTTCTCAACGTTGCTGTTTCAAATCCGGCTATTTCTTTTTTTTTTTTTCTTTTTTTCAGGTATAAAAGTCCCTTCCTTCATAAGGGAAGTCAGTGCTGTGTCGTAGATTTACGGCTTGTAAAAAACACCTCAATCCTGATAAAGAGGTCTCTGAGCAATATTAAGTGGTCTTTCACGCCCAAAATAGAATAGGATGCTTAGAACCGTAGCAGTTAAAGACCGTCTGTAAATAACACTAATTTAGTTTTAATTTTAGTCAATCTTAAAATTGAGTCCTACCAAATAATTTGGTTATGAGCTGACACTGGGTGGGAACCCAGATTATTTAAAGCGTAACTATGGCAACGGATGCTTCCGCCAATCTGCATTCTGCGTTACGTTACAGCCCTCGCGAAGTCAGAAAGAGGATTAAAGGTCAAACCATCCAAAAACTGTTTAGACATCAAAATTTAAATAACATCCTAAAATAAATGTACTCCAGTGGTGCTCTAGGCCCATTGCACTATGACGGATAACCGTTGCAATTCAATATACCACCATACCGAATAGCTGTCAAAATAATTGTTTTTCCAAAAGAAGGGCAGAGATCTCAAATTGAAGGAATATTTAATATAATCACATTTTTTAAGTGTACCAAAACAAAAGTGACAAGTATAAGAGAATATCCTGCATATTACATTCCAAGTCTGAGGAATACGTGGTATCAAGCACATAATTTGATACTAATTATTTCTCGCGACAGCTGCTAAATGGGTGAATTAGCAAGGAGGAGGTTGCTAATTTTGGCCACTTCTCAACGGTCTTGGAAATCTAAGAAACAATATATTATCGTTCTGTTGTAATATATAACATATTTCTAAGTATCCACCGAAAATTACTTAAATAAGTACACTAACCTGTGTATTGAATTATTTCAGTAAATATACCACTGAAAAATCACTTAAGTATAGTAACCTTTGTATTGAAACACATTTCCCTTTCCTTGTTTTTGCTCCTACTATTCGAGAAACTACAACAAAACACCACACACTGATTCTCCATTATTCTGGTTTAAAACCAACAGTCCAAATGTACTGTTTAATTGATATTTAATTATTTTTGAGTGAACATTTAACTTACAAAAGCCGTATTCATCTCAGAAATGGAGTTTCAAAATATGGCGGCTTGACAAAAACGTGTTTCACCAACCGCAATGCATAAGAATAGGGTATTTCCTATCCTCTCTATAATTAATTCGTTCGTTCGTTCCTTCCTTCCTTTAGATTAAACCCTTTCATAAATCATTGTTTTGTCAAAATTTTCCTTTAATCAGATCGTAGTCTGCTTTTATTCTAGATAACTTAGAAACCGTGCGCGTTAGTAAGGGGGAATCACAAATAAAATAATTACATGTTAATAAAGGACCGCAAGAGACGAATTTAAGTTTAAATTACAACGGAGAAAGCTAGGGTTATTCATAGCTGGCCTTCGCTACTCTTTTTGGTATTTGGGACATTGGAACATCGAAATGTTACTCTCAGTGAAACAACAAATGTGAAAATTTGGACATTTTTCTTCCTGAAATGATGGTCACAAATAGAATTTGAAAGACGTAAAGACAAGTTCACTGTACATTTACCTACAGATGCAAGTAATACGTGCTCCAAGAACTGGTTTTTGAGCAGAGACAGGACCAGTACAGTCTGCAGAATTAAATATTTCACGTTTGCATCTTGCGTTATACATGTATATTTACAATGTTCGTATGCCAACTTTTGGTTTGTAAGATAATCTCTTTAATCATTATCACATTTAATGGAACATACAACAATATACGACATTTTTGAGAGGTTTTGAGGTGAATTTCTTTCGATATTTTGTTAAGTAGTGTTTACTTGGAGAAGATGCTCTGGTCCAAATTCGCTTTCGGCGCAATTTCTTATCAATAGTTGGCACACGGCTGAAAAAGGAATAAAAGGCCAAATGGCCAAATTTAGTTGCCTCATTAATTGTGAACGGACAGTAAGTGTATAGACTCCACTCCATGTCGCTGATGTCAGTCCTCCTAACGCAGTTAATTTACACTCCCTCGATCTGCTTTCTCTAGCCATGTCTTTCAGTATCCGAGTCACAGAAATGTGGTCATATTTTTATAGGTTTTATGTATTGCGTATGTATATATTGAAATCTGTTAATTAAATTGCGAGGAAAAAAATGAATGATCCAAAAGAACCCAAGCCATTGAAAGTTTATACCTTTAAAAAAGATGACTTCACAGGTCATTTTGTAGTGAAATTTTCAAATAAGTTGCGTTGTCGCTGGCGGGAATGAAAATGCCTGGAAACTTCATAGCATCAGTAAATCTAACGGAAAATTTCGAAAACGTTTTAAGGTTTTATGGAGGCGAACACATCCTGGCGGGTGGGTGGAATAACGTTCTAGTGATTAGCGGCATACAATAAAGCAGTATTGTTTAAATGTGAATATAATACATTACTAATTAATTGCTGGCGGCACGATGCTCACAATTGTAGAGCGATTGCGCCAGCTGAATTACTGTTATATATATATTTATTATTATTATTATTATTATTATTATTATTAATAACTCAATTACTCCTAGTCTACGACCTAAATAACCGAGAATGTGGTAATGTGAAGATTTACATAACGAAGGAACAGCAAGAATCAACAATATGAAAAGCTTTGGAGGTTCGTCTTAAACAAGAGTTAATCATTAAAGGGATAAAAGATCGTTCGTAGTACGCGCTAACCGATAAAATGTTCTATAAGAAACAAGAGTCCCTTGCGTGAGCGGACTTCTGCTCGGTTTGCCGAGGAGAAAACGTCACCACAGACCCACTGCTCTTCTGCTGCCAGCTCTCCCTCGGCATCTGCCGTTAGGGAAGCCTCCGCTTCGTCATCGCGATCACCATTGCCGTCCACTGCCACTATTTCACTAGCAGCCAGCGCCACTTCTACGCCGCGGATGCAGCCGCATTCGCCGCCACTGCAGAGTTCTACGCCGCCGACGCCCCAGTACAAAGCCGTGGTTCGGGGGGTCCCTTGGGATCTCTCCATCCGGCACCTCCTCGCCGTTCCGCAGTCCTGGAAGCCTTCTTGTTTGAGGGCCTATAGTATTATCTGCGACCGGGGCATAACACCATTGGTTAGAGTGGAGCTGCAGGACCGAGCAGACCTGGATGCTGCCTTGGCGTCAGGGTTGCCCTTATTAGGGCGACTTCTGCACGTTGAGGTCGGCCTGTTGTCGCTACAGACACAGCCAAAATGACTGCTCTTCGCCGCCGAGATGCCACTACTGTGGCACCAACGCCTACACTTCGGAGTGCACTGGACACGACCTCCGCCGCCGTCGCCGGTTCTGTGCAAGCCTAGTACCTCAGCTACCCCAAGAGCAGGCAACCAACATAAGCCCGGACATCACCACTTGCGCAGCCAGCGCAGTCACCA
Organism: Hymenopus coronatus; assembly: GCA_030762935.1. Lineage (NCBI taxonomy): Eukaryota > Metazoa > Arthropoda > Insecta > Mantodea > Hymenopodidae > Hymenopus > Hymenopus coronatus. Next base: position 34,198,658 of record CM060882.1, on the reverse strand, counting down.
ACTTCATCTCCAGTCACAGACACCTAAGGGAGGCCATTCAGGACCTCCATTCGAAGTTACTGACTCTGACGGCCAAGCTGACAGCCCTGGAGGAACGGCAGGAAGATTATCAGGATGCAACAGCCTCATCTATACAGAATCTCCAAGGATGATGAACAGCTACCAAACAAATTGTGCGTGAACAAGAGATATCACTTAACAACCAAGTCATTCGAATGATCGTCAGGGAGAAGGTGCATGACCTTCAAAGGACGACGGAAGAGCCAGAAAATCCGCCGGGGCCGTCATACTCTGGCCAGAGACCTAACTACCACTAATTCCTCATACCTATTCGAAAATTCTTTACCCTGTTTCCGTTGTGGGGACAGACTGGGCCTCGGTCAAGTCTGTTTTCCGGCCCTCAATTCCTCTCCTGGCCGCTATTACCGGTCCAGTCATTTTCGCCTTTGAAGCCGTGGGTGCATTATGCGGTACCGCTTCTCCGTTTTCCTTTCAATACCGGTGGAGGGATTTTTAAGTGGGTATGCCGGAGCGGAGAACCCTATCCGGGCTAGGGGTTGAATGCATTAATGCATTTTCCCCCTCCACTTGAAAACCAAAATAAAACGAACGCTTATTAAAGCGGAAAAATTAATATAGCACTACAGATGTATAGAACACGCATCGGACTGTATAACAGAAAATAAGTAATCCGAATGGAAATAAAATGCTTTACGGATGCTATGATTTTGGATGCGTTAGTACTGGAAGTCCTACTAGTAATAGCAGAATCGGGAATGGATGAAATGATTGCAACGTTGTTAAGCCATCACTTATAAAATGGACAATAGGATATTAGGATGCAGACGATGTAAAAGTTATTAAAAGAAGAGAGTTGGGAGAAAAAGTAGAAACGAGCATGAAAGAAATAATAAGAAGCATAAACGAGATAAAACAGAAAAGAATCATTTGGATGCAAAAATAGAATGATCCAAATGGAGAAAATCGGCTCATGCCAATAAGAAGCTGAATGTAGTGATCGTTGGATTAGAAGAACAAAGAGGAAGAAATGCATTGGAAGAAATGGAGGAAATTATAGAAGGAAAATTCGGAATTAAACTCGAAGGTTGGGAAATCATAAAACTCCTTTGGAATAAGAAACTAAGACAAATTCTTGTTAAAGTAACAACAATGAATTTTAAATGCGGAATATTAAGCAATCAAAAATAAATATATTCCGGGTTTGCTCTAAGCGGACGATCTAGCAGCAGCAATCATGTACGACCTTGTTAAACTCATTTATCCAATTGTAAATTGTCGCAAACACAGGAGCAGAGGCGCCATGAACTTCATCCAACTCGGCTTTTATCTCTTTTGGTGTTAAGCATTTTAAATAGTATTTAATCACTGCACGAAACTCGTTTTTTTTTCTTGTTTTTTTCATATTTCTAAATGATTGTTGATTGAACCGCTTATTGTAACGAAACCATATGATGGATATAGCTGAAACTTTAACTGCCATCTAAAAAGAGACAACAGTAACTGAATACAAACTTTTTTCGATGCTATAAGTGCAATTTTTTGGATTTTCTTAGGACTTGTTGAATGTCCTGTATATTGTCGCTGCAGTGTACGTCAAAGAAAGAAAGAAAAAAAAACCCCACCTAGGTATAGTTATGTCCCCAGCTCGTGAACCCTGAAAAAAAATTCGTATACAACTCACGCATGAGTACAGATAAGGTGACACTAACAGATAGAAACGGTATTGAAGAATAACATGCAGCCTACCTTAATATAGTAGTAGCCGTGCCAATTCCGTGTCCAATTCTGAACACGACGCTGTTTCATTTTCTGAGGAAGATTAGTTGTGTGTGTGTGTGGGGGGGGCGGTATAGCTAAAAAACGAAACGCTCGTTAAATACCAAACTTGGTATTTAATTTCAAAATCTTCCAAGGATGCTCCACAAGATTTTCAACAAAATCCCCCACCTCCATTACCCTGCACATCTTACATTTAGCTTTAACGATTTTTATTGAAGTACCATATGTTTAAGATATTTTCTGGTAAACGTAATGAATACCTTGAATTTTCTGGGAATAGCCTTTAAAGACTGCTTCATTCTGGAGACTTTTGTAAGTAAGAGAAGGACGGAATCTCACTACACAAAGCATGTAGAATTCATTAAAAAAAACACGCTTTATAACATAGGCCCTTTTTTTTTTTTTTTTTTTTAATGAATATAAAATGAGTGAACCGTAATATTCTTCGTATAACGGTAGCATTAAATTCATTGATTTGCGCAACAGTGTGTTCTGGTTTAGTTTTTCTTCTTTTTCCAGGAGTGCTTAATATACTATTTTCTCCTCTTGACCGCAGCTCTTTCTTCTCCTTACGAATTCTTTTTATCGTTGACACGGAAACACCAGTATAATATACAACTGGTTATGAGCTTGTGGCACTGGATATAAATACGCTTTATTCAGAATTTCCTCGTCATATTTATCTATAACGCTAATTGTAATTTCATGCCCTTCTGAATGCACTACCGTACATGACTTAACTTTAGACATGATGAAAAGAACAGGCAATCTTCTTACAGCATTGAACTGCATCTTAACCTTATTATGCTAAGTAGGCTACGCTAAGCTAATACACATGTCTGCAAGAATGATTACTGCATAACAACTCACCAGGTAACCAGATATCGCTTTCCCCTCTCCCCACATTTCATCCTGCAAGGCTCATGAGCCCAGAACACAGCTATATATGCCAGAAGTGTTACAAAAGACAGTTATTTGAGCCAGATTGTAATCCGTTTGTGCCAAAGTAAACAAGTGTTTGTTGAAGTAGTGGAAGAGAGGTTTTGTTAAATGTGGCATTTTAATCAAAATTGTTAAAGCCATTTTTGAGGAATTCAAAACCTTCGAAAAATGTTCCATGTAAAGGATAGTCTGAGGTGAGGGAATTTTCTAGAAAATCTTCGGAGGATACTGAACCTAAATATCATGTTTAGTATTTAACCGACTTTTGCTTTTAAGTCAGTATGTTCTTAGACACACGGACTCACACATACGTACAGGGACCTTTTTCTATTTTGTTTTATTTAGAGGGCTTCAATACATATATTTCCGGTTAAATATCAACGTAAAATTTTTGTTGGAATGCAATACCTTCTCTATAATCTATCTATATGGAACATGTAGAGAAAGTTAAAACAGATGAAAGTTAAGTTACCAGCACTTAGTCCTGCTTACTTTGCCTTAACAAATTAAAACAAACTTTATTGCAAATGTCTTAAGAGCATCATATTTTGCCCATTTTCACTTCCTTTTGCGATATGGAATAATGTTCTGGGCTAATTCAGTTCACAGAAATAAAGTATCTACAGTACAGAAAAAAAAAATCATACGCATTATTGGTGGCATTGGGCCCCTTTATTCATGTAGACTATTATTTAAATCCCCAAAAATTCTTACTGATGCTGGCGAATACAATATTCTCCCTTGAACACAGACACTTAACAAACAAATTTGATGTACATGACCACAATACAACCCACGCAAATAAGAGTTGAAGCCTTCCTGGCGACGAATATGCTCTAGACGTTCTCGGGCTTCAAGCCAGGTGAGGTGATGTGGAGACATCGATGTTTTGGGAGTGTACATCCCCCCCTTCTTCAGGATGCTGAATTGTAGGTATCCTTCCGTAAAGGCACGTGAAATAAAAATTGAAGCTTTCCTGGCGACGAATATGCAGATGCTGAAGAAGGGAGAGATGTACGCTCCCGAAACGTCGATGTTTCCACATCACCTCACCTGGCTTGAAGCTCGAGAACACCTAGAGCACAAGCCACGCAGTTGATTTGTTTAGACCAGAAAAAAGCTTAAAACTGTTTTAAAGATTATGTTATTATGCTGCAATACAACTTTATAACAAACTGTCATGTTATCTAAAACTATTAAGCAGCTCTAATCAACGTAAAAAATTTCAAGAAATACTTTTAAAAAATCCTATATGCTCACTCCGCTCACACTGCATTCGAGTTTTTTTTTTTTTAAGTTAATTTTTTTTAACTCTAAATTTTCTCAGGTTTCTCCTGGCCAACTGATATTTTCTTTAATTAATTAACATATGGTAGGCAAATATTTCATATAGGGGCGCAGATTGTGTGCATTGATGATTTTCATTAGTTCTACTTACATTGGAGATTACTCTAGAAATGGTGACAGTTTAGAAATATTCATCTTCTGTCACATATTGCACGACAGAAAAAAAAAAAGCATAAATAGTCTGTTTGCTTGCTTCCCTGTAAGTAGAGGGGAAATAAGGGAATACACTAGGCTAAAGTGATAGTAAAACCTTATAAAAGCTGGTGACTGAAGTTCCTTTGTTTTTTGCTTGAAATTTGCTCTAAATGTATTCTCTATCCAGTGAATGTAGTTCTACTGTACTCTTTGTTCCAATAAAGTTTGTTTATTCGTCAAAGTTGGCAGTATTGTTGATTCTTGGTGAAGTGGACTGTTTACGTGCCAGCAGAGGTGAGTAGAAAGAAATACTAATCCCTATATATCTAATTAATCCTGAATTGCAATGCTCCATAAGTAACACTTTGTCAATTACATTTTTCTAATTAAGTATTACATTGGTACTTTAACTAATTCACGACTCCGTATATTTAGTTTCTACATCACATGTGTATGTAGATTTTTTCTTTACAAGTTGAGATATTCATAATAATAATAATAATAATAATAATAATAATGGAGTATTAGCTGCAGGAAATTCATGTTATTTGCAAATCTTGAAGTTTTTTGAGATATTTAAATTTTATAATGTGTTTTTAGATGGCACCTCGTTATGAACTCGCCGTAGGGCTGAAAAAGGGCCACAGAACCACAAAAATTCGTGTTGCGAAAACGAAAGCGGACAAGAAGCATACAATTCGGCCTTCAAGACTAAAGGGCGTAAGTATTAATTTTTTACTTTTGCTTAAAGGAAGATTTGAAATGAGTAAGAAATATGCAATTATGGTACCTTCCTATATTCTGTCAGTGTAGAATGCGATTTAGCATTTCACTTAACCATAGGTCTGTTAGGTAATGATAAAGCCACATATCACTTTTATTGAATTCTTCTGCACAGAGTGTATTTCTAATCTTGTGAATATTTCTGAATTTTCTAAGTGGTTTAAATCAACAGTGCTTTCAGTCATGAATTACCACGTTTTCAGGGGAGACTGAAATCGATTCGGTTACACATTTCGTATTGAATACTGCATGGAAAGGCAGATTCAGGTCACATTAAATCTCCTATTTGATCCTTAGAAAGTGGAATTGGATCGAAATATGTTGTAAGGAAACCCCTCATATTTAAATAGTACTGACGGTTACTCCAGAAGCTTTGAGAATGGATGCAATAGAATATTAAAATTTAGATTTGATCAATGCATCTTTTCAAAATATTCTTCATTGCTTTCTATATACTGCCTCATCATTTCAAATAATTTTTCAAATGCTGAATTTCATTCTTTGGAGAGAGCGTAAATACATTCTTCTTAAGCACTACTGTGGCTTCAGGTGACTAAAATTGTTGACCTCTTAATTTTTCCTTCATTTTGGGAAATAAAAAAAAATTGCACGGGACTAGATTGTAGGTAGGGGGGACAAATATCATACTCCTGAAATTGGGTAGTTTTCTTGTGCAGTGAGGGCAGAGGTATTGTCATGGTGTAACAAAATTTCATGTAGATTAGTCCTAGGATTTTACCATTAGTCTCAGGATGCTTTTTTTTCTGAGTTAATTGAGCACTTGTGTCAGACATTTTGTAGTTAAGTCTTTTGTCTGAAGCAGAATCGTCACAATGTGTCCACTTACTGAGAAGGAGAAGCAGATCTTGCCTAAACTTCTTACATGCTTCACTTAAGTTGGATCTTCTCCTGGGAATACTCAATGACCATCATTTAGTTTCTGGATCATATGGTAAATCCAGCTTTCCTCACTTGTTGCAATGTTGTGAGTTGGTGGGGGATCCAGCAACTGCAGCGCTTCTAAATGTCTAGTGTTTTTCTTTCAGGATTGTTTTCACTGCTGCCAAACCAATATTTAGGGCAGCTTGAATCTGATTATATGTGTTGTTGATCTAATGTGCAGGTGATTCATCAATTTTTCCCTAGCCAGCCAGTATAGATTATGTATCAGTAATTCTGCTGTTTGTCTTCAAAGTGGAAGAAACTAAGTTGGGATATCTATAGCAGGAAATACAAGTGAAATGTGCAGATTCTGGTGAAAACACAAGTAATTTAAAATCAGTTCATTAATATAAGGTGCAGAATTACTCTGATTTATGTGTAAAATGGCAGGTATTAAATTTACGGTCTTTGCTGGATCTGAATTGTAGATTTTCTATTTATTACACAATTCTAAAGTACTTTGTGTTTTCACCACAATCCACACATTTCACTTTTATTTCATACTATAGATACACTGACGTAGTCTCCGTTTAGCAGATGACAGAATACTCAAGCTGATATGTTTAATTTGGCTGGAATCGAATTCACAGCTGTTGCTAAATCTGAATCACAGACCTTCTATTTATTAACGGATTTTAGATTACTTTCATGTTTTCAGCACAATTCGCACATTTTCACTTTTATTCGTACTACAGATATCCCAACGTAGTCTCCATTTATCAGACAGTAGAATTAATAGAGCCGTTTTGCAGAATTACCTATATCTTCCCAAACCTAATTTAAATTCATAGAAAATCATAGCATGGAAATGTTCTTGCTTGAGGTCCATCCTAACAAATGGCGTAAAGCAAGTGCTGTACATACACATGCATTGTTGATGATGCACATTATTGGAGCACAATCAGACACTCAGAAGTTGCTTTCTGAAATTCAATTTGAAATTAGGACAAGCTGCTTTGGTTTAGCACAACTTCTCCATTTTCAACATTTTTGGAATTGCCTTTGTATTGTCATTACAGAAGGATATCAAATTTATTTGAGTTCATGACGTCATTATTCACAGTGCTTTTTACAGAACTTTCAGATAACCCTTCTCTGCATATCTTGTTGAAGTTTTGCACCATTTGGGTCCGTGATCATTACTATGATTTCTAATAATTACAATGTCTCATTTGAACACATGGTATGTCAATATACTTTGCTGTTATGATTAGATATTAATTGCTCATTCCTTCAGTGTGTAAAAAGTAGGAAATAAAGAAATAAAAAGTAAGAAAAATTACAAACAAAATGGAAATGTTCGTATAGTGTTACCAAGGCATCCTGCTCCACTAAACCCAGCGGAGGATGATGGATTTTTTTTTGGATGTAAAAATCCTTAGCATGGCTTCCTTTGGAAGGGAAGTTAAGCCGTTGGTCCGGTGTTATAGATTTATGGCACATAAAAGAACCTCAAGTCTGATAGAGAGGCCTCTGAGCAAAATTAAATGGTTTTTCATGCCCAATTTAGAATGGGACGCTAAGAACCACAGTAGTTAAAGAGCATCATAAATAACATGTCATTTACATTTTTTACCCCACCAGCATAATGCTTACAAATGCACTGTTCAGCATTTTCATAAATTATTCAAGATCCAGCCATTTCTGCAATTTTTATCGTTTAAGAAATAATCACTGCAAACAAAATACAAACATGTCTTACTACGCACGAATGTCATACCTTATCATGTTTATGCATCTGCATTATTATTTGGTTCATATTATTGTAATATATAGCCCTTCGTGGTGTAATGGTTACCATGCCAATTTCATATACCTAAGGTCCTGGGTTTGAACCTGGTGGAGGATGATGGATTTTTTCGGGTGTAAAAATCCTGAACATGGCTTCCTTTGGAAGGGAAGTAAAGCCGTGGGTCCCGTGTCGTAGATTTACGGCATGTAAAAGAACCTCAAGCCTGATAGGAGAGGCCTCTGTGCAAAATTATGCGGTCTTTCACGCCCAATTTAGAATGGGATGATGAGAGCTGCAGCAGTTAAAGAGCGTCCATAAATAATACGTCATTTCCATTTCCACTGTTTTAATTTGGATATGCACATTTCAGCACTACAATTTTGTTGTCCCAAGAGAGAAATAACTTACCTTTTTAGCAGCTTGGATTAGCCCAGTTTACTAACTGTGAATAATTTTATGGGCCCCATCTGTTACTTGATTTCTCACCTTAATTTTCAAGAATGAATACATTGACCCACTCTTGTTACCTCTTTCACCACATACTTGCCTCTTATGACATTTAGTGAAGTTGAGCTGCCAACATATGACTAACAAGTACCACAGTGGCACTGTCAACATACCAGGCTCTAAGCCACAAAGCATCACTAGAGGCATCTGTGTATCTGTCATCTAGGAAGCAGGGACCTTGCTAATCTAGTGTAATGCTATCCCTACTCTAGGTTGGCAATAGGCAATATGTGGTATGTTTTCATCGCTTCTTGCAGTCATTTTCTCTCTAAAAGGAAACATCCCATTTAGGGCAGGTAGGGTGTTACAGATTCTCAGGCATCTAGTACTATTGACTCAAATATTAAGGTTGTTTAATCATTTGATATGCTTAACATTTAAATCCAAAACAAGTATGGGAGAAATAGTAAACAGAAACAAAATATAAATAATTTTTTCTGAGTTTTTAGTGTATACGTGCACAGTTATTATTATCATGAAATACTACTAATAATTCCATAAAATATGTAAATAATGAAATGGGGTTTAAAAAGGATATAATTTACTGTGCAACCGATTTCATTGTAGCACATGTATAGATAATGAATAGGGTGTAGCAGCCAGAATTGAAAGTACAATTTCTCAGCAATTGTGTGCAGCCTAACAAAAGAATGAAGAAGTGACATATGATATTCATTTGTCATTTTTCATCTAGTGGACTTGGGGGACATTGGTGACACTTACATACATAATGTGCACAATTTCGTTGGTACAAATACAATAGCTTTCACAAAAGTGTTAAACATCATGGTTCAGTGATAGAGCCTTGGTTGAAGACACATATTTTTGCATTTATTCAAATTGAATACAATGGAATACAAGTAGCGCTGATGTGTTATGTTATTTTTGCATCCACTCTCTTGCAGGTCATACAAAAGATCTTTCTTCTGCCTCATGTCAGTTAAGACAAATTTTGGTAGAAATGGTTTTATGTTCAGGCTGAAGAATATACTGGTTTTTAAATTTCACTGTTTGCATGACATAAGCAAAAGAATGGCGACTTCAGAATTGTATAAATTCAGGAAACAAAAATTATTTGACTACCTTAGTGGTCAATTGATCAGCGAGCTAGCTTCTCACCTGGAGATGTGGGTTCGACTCCCAGCTGAGGTGGGGAACATTTCTTTCACCAGAATCATTCCCTATCTCCCATAGCATCTGGAAGAGCATGAGTGAGAGAAAGAAGAAAATAAAAGTAATCAAAAATCCCTACGTGAAAGAATCTGCGGTCAATGAGTTGTTCTGAAGCAAAGCCCCTTATATGACCTTAAATGTTAAAAGGTGTTATATAAGTGGAAAAAAAAGAATTATATTTAAAAATTACTACGCCACATAAATGAGAATTTTTTTATAACTTGAATGTAACTTGAAGCTCCAGGGATCCCAAGATCATTTGTGCATTATTTCACCAATGTTGTTCATCTTCTGAAATGACCGACCAGGTTGAAGGACGTTAAAATAACATTTAAAAAACTTTTCTGCTAATGCTTATCTTGATTAGCATGGAGTAGAAAGAAAAATATTTCATAAGTAGTTTGTTGAACAGCTAGAGAAAGTCATGTGAGTGGAACATGTCAGAGTTTGTCCATCTCCAGCTATTTGAAGCCCAAGTAATTTTACATCAGACACTTTACTAATGGTGGAATTGTTGTAACTGATTATTATTCATTGACATGCTTATGCTGTTTTCAATTAAGTAAAGTTTGTTTTATCACAATTTAATGAGAGCTTATTACTCTCATTTTAAAAAAAAATAAATGAACATCATATCTATGTTATTTGTACCTCTGTTTTGAGGCTAGTTGATGTGTGCTTTACACTAAAACATAAAACAAATCTACTTAGAAGGAGTTTCAAATACCCAACAGTAAAATTTCTAATGTATTTTAGATTGTACAAATAAATTACTGTAATAGGGTTCATTTGCTAATAGCGGAATTAAACCATCTGCAGGGGATTCTGATGTCAAGTGTAACATCCAACATTCTAATCAGCATAAAATGGAATTGGTGGAGGGAAACACCACCTGCAAGAAAATAATTATATTTATCCATCATTTCCCTTCTTTCTAGTATCTGTCCGACATCTCCATTCATATGCTGATACTAATATTAATAATTGTGATAATCTGATGCAAGGAAGTTTTACCTTTGGTGTTAAACAATATGGTAAACAAATGATTTGTATTGTTTCAGATTCAAACAAGACATACTAAATTTGTACGAGATCTAATCCGTGAGGTTTGTGGCCATGCACCATATGAGAAGCGAGCTATGGAATTGCTGAAGGTGTCAAAAGATAAGAGGGCACTCAAATTCCTCAAGAGGAGGGTAAGTATTTATAATAAGTTGGTTGGTTCTAAAAATAAAATTATATACTCCTTATAAATGTAAAAAGAAGCTAGTAACAGTGAAATAATAATACAAATATTAAGCAGTGTAAGATTGTCTGTATGTCTGGAGCTGAATACAAATTATATGAGAGTCAGAATATTGCTATACATTATTAATGTGAATACATCGTTGGTATATACTAGTAATGAAGGTAACAAGTTTGCCCCTTTGGTATCAAAGAGTCAAAAGATTCCAAAGATGCCATAATGGTATTGAAAATTCCCTTCTTCTACCATCTCATATGTCTCAAAGCATGATTGTTCTCTGCAGCCGAGGAGTAATGTGCTAGCCTCTTGTTCCCAAAGCTAGGGGTTCAAAACCTGGTAGACAGCTATTGATTTTTTGATTTTTTTTTTTTAAATCCTTAGGATGACTTGCATTGGAAGAGAAGGGAAGGTGGTAGTCCTGTGTCATAGACTTACAACAGCATATAAAAGAACCTCTAGTGCATGGGTGCACAAACAGCTCAGTAGGAGTGGGTGAGCCACAATGACAGTTCGTAGAGCACTGACTGTGTGATAGAGAAAAATGACGTAGGGCAGTTTTGAAGCAGTTGTCTGTGTGTTGTGTGCAGCCAGTTGCTAACACTCCCTGCTTACTTATCCTTCTATAACGGGGGAATCTAAAGGCGGAAAAGTGACCATCAGTCAAAAACGTTGCGTGGGAAAACTACTACTTTTTCATAGCAGCTGGAACAAATTCTCAGTGCCTTACAAAGTGCTTGTGATGGAGCGGTGTTTAGTGCTTACGTTGAAGTATTAATTGAAATTCAAAATGAACTTTATTCTAGATTTCAAAACTTTGATTCACTTGAGAAGGAATTTCAAATTCTTGCAATTCCTTTCTCAACATCAGTTGAAATGGTGTCATGATTTGAAGCTAGAACTTATTGATCTTCAGTGTGATATAAGAGCTAAAGATCATTTCAACAATACCACTAACCTGAATGATTTTTACAAGATTGTACCACAATAAAAATATCCACGACTACACAGGTTAGCTGTGAAAATGATCTCAATGTTTGGTTCGACTTATGGCTGTGATTAATTGTTTTCTATCATGATCTTAAATAAAAATAGGTATCAAATATCTATGACTGACGTTTCATTAAGGTCAGTACTTTTTCTTTTAGCTGCCAATCACGTAAAACCACGATTTGATGTATTGGTAAAGAGACATAACTTATAACTAGTTTAAAGGCGGATTTAATCTGCTATAGAAGGCAATAATTTGTTTAAAATAAATATTTTTCCTAACCATAAATTAGTAAAATACATTCATCAGGCCTCATTAATGCAAGTAATTTTGTGTTGCATGGCAAAGAATGATGCAGTATGCAGGACTTTCAGTGGTATATTTATGTATGCGACTTATTTTTTAAATTGGGGGGAGGGATCATGAAAGTGAGGTAGTATGCATCCAATAAATAAGGCAAATGTTGTGGCCAATGCATCTAAGAACCTGTATGGGAAAATGTTATTTTTAGCTTGTTAATCTGTATAAATCATCTGCTCAAATGGAGAAAAAGCAGTAAAAATATTGTCTAAAGAAGGTAATCGCAAAATGCCAAAAAAAAGGTCGAATAAATCCCACCATATTCTGGTCAATAGGGACCAAAATGAATATATATATAATCTTGTACATCTTCAGACACTTGAAAAGAAAATAATTTTTCTCAACTTCTAGGCCTTGTGTATTTACGCACTAGAAGAGTTCCTCGAAAACTAATTAATTATACATATGTAGATTACTTCACTGTTAATAGTGCTTCTGTTTTTAATGTTTAATTGTATACATGTTTTATTTTCTCTTAATGATCTATTAAATGTAACAAGTCAAGTAAGGATTATTTAATAACAATGAATATTGTACACATTTGTTGAAAATAAGTTAATGTAATACCCAAAAAATACTTCTACTAGTTACCTGTTATAACACATTGTCCCAAACTTCTCCATTTATTTACTTAAATTATTTTGATGCAGTGTTTTATAACTGCATATGAGCAACTTTGTGCAACTTAATTTTCACCTGATTTTATGATTATTATTAATTACATAAGCAGAATAAATGTGTCAAGAAATGGAGTTGGCTAGTAGTTAAGACACAAATGCTTGTGCTTTTCAGTTGGGAACACACATCCGAGCCAAGAGGAAGCGAGAAGAACTCAGCAATATCCTGACCCAGATGAGGAAAGCTCAGGCTCAGGCTAAATAAAGCACCAATACCTTGTAAATTTGTGTTCTTCAAATAAACATTGTTCAAAAGTGTATTTCATTTTAGCATATCATTTCCATTAACCATTCCTTAGTTTTAAATGCTATCTTAACATTTGCTTACTCTTTAAATTGATTGAACTTTCCTCCATGTCTTAAGACTATACAAAGTTATGAATGCTGGTTAGTGCTTGCACAGAGACTGGTGCCAAGCGTTGTGGATGTGTACGGCAGTAACTTTGTACATCACAGCAGACTAATGCCCAGTTGCAGGAAAGCAAATGAAATCGACTAGAAATTACCAATCAGCTTAATCTATGATGAATTTTGATGTCTATTGGATTGCACAACTAATCAACTTAATGCCAAATGTATTTGGCAACAGTGCTTTTTAGCAATGCCATTTAGAACCTTATGGCATTTGTTTTAGGAACCACAGCCAGAAGACAATGTTCTTTTCTTTGTTTAAAGTGCCATGAGGGACAGATGGTTCATTGCGAGTATCAAATAGCCAAAATGAAGTGTCCAAAAAGGTTAGGGGCTGTAATTTCCTCATAAACAATAGCGCTCTTCTGAACATATTGGAGGATAATTTAGATATCTCCCTTTTAAAACAAAGGAAGATATGTACCTCTCAAGTTTACTGGCATTTTTTTGACCAAAGTCATTTATGAAGTATATCAAAATGCCTAACAGTAAAATGTGCCCTTTTTTTACATTTTCAAGGGGATCATGTAAAAAAGTGTAACTGGTAGAAAATGGTAAAACAAGTAAACTTTAAAATATGAACCAACAATTCTTATGAAAGAGTGTTTTGGAACAGTGGTACATATGAATAGAATATTTTTGAGTTGGATACTTATACTCCTGCTGCTGAATCCTTGCACTTGACAGTTGGAAGATAAGTGGGTACCCTAGCAAAAAAAAGAATTGAAAAGCTTTACCCTTTTGACTTTCTGAACCAATCACAATGAGCATTCCGGTCGATCGGTCTGACAACAGAATCTAGATGCTACACCATTGCAATATCTGGCTATTTCCAATAACGTGCTCAATTTGTGAACTAACACGTGTGTTAAACTGTTCTGTGCAAGCTAGTATTTTTCATTATGTATATTTGTTATTGTTGTTGATAAGAGTTCTTGGTATTTGTATGTGAGGGAACATAAGACTTTCACAATTGTAGAGGTGGATAGACTTTTGCGGGAAGGTATGGCGAGGGTGGACACGGCTTCATGATAGAAGAAAGTGAATCATGTGCACAAAATAATATGAATTATTCATTACTCATCAGCATTCATTTACTATGTACACTGTATATGTTCGTCTAGAGAGATTTGTAAACAGCTGTTCTTTACTAGTTACTCTGGCAATGCTGCAAAGGAAGCATAGCCAACCTAACGCAAAACCACCCGAACTGTCGAGTGCAAGGGTATAGTGTGTTACAAATCCAACTAAAAATATTCTATTTAAAACACGAGTTATTTACGATTGGGCTGCAACACTAAATAATGCAATATTTAACACATGAAAATATACTGGGGTAGGCAGATATGTTCCAGGCCTCTCGATGAAAACAGCATTAAACATTTTTTTGCTTTGTTTCTCAACATAATCTCCAGAAAGGATAATACATTTGTCATATCAGTGTTCTAATTTAATTAAGCCATCTCTGTAGTGCAATTTATCAAGGTCCTCAAAATAGCTGTTTACTGCATCAATGACCTCGCTGTGAAATCTTTGTCCTCCAAGAAATTTTTTTGAGGTTTGGGAACAGGTTGTAGTCACTGGGTGCAAGATCTGGTGAATAGGGTGGATGTTCAAGCAATTTGAACTTTAAATCACATTTTTCCCACTGCAATGACTGAACGATGGGCCGGAGCATAATGATGAAACAAGATTTTTTAGCCAAATGATATCTCTTTCTTTTCACTTTATCACTCAAGCATTGCAGTAAGCTTGCATGGTAGTCATAAGTGATACTTTTACCCTTTTTCAAGTAATCAATAGAAATAATTCCCTGTGCATCCCAGAAAACACTCGCCATAACTGTGTTAGCTGACAAAATTGACTTTACCTTTTTGGGAGTGGGAGTTGGTTCTCTTGGTGTAATCCACTGCTTTGATTTACTTTCTGGAAGTAGTATATATATCCAGGTTTCATCCATGGTAATAAGCTGTCTCAAAAATTCACGGGGACTTATGGTAGAGCTCCACATTCTTAACAGAAACAGTTTTTCTTTGCAACTTTTGATCAGGTCTCAAAAAACACAGCACCCATCTTGCACAGACCTTGTGAAAATCCAAAACATTACTTAAAATATTACCTGCACATTCTTTTGATATGTTTACAGCCTCTGCTATCTAAAACAATTTTAATCTGCGGTGTTCCAGTACTAAACAATGAATTTTTTTCTATGATCTCTGGAGTTGTCACTTCTACAGGACGTCCAGAGCAGGCTCAACACTAGTGCTCGTACATCCCATTTTAAACTGTGCAACCCACCTTTTAATCACTGAATATGAAGGGGCAGAGTGTTTCAATGTACTGTCCATTTCCTCCTTGATTTCCTTAGGCATTTAAGCCTTTAAAATGGAAATATTTAATCAGTGCTCATTTTTCCAAATCCATTTTTGTTAAAACTAAAGTTGTCTTGTTTAAAATGCTGTCATTCAAAATCTAAACAAGCTGTTGACCTGTAACTATGAATACAAGCTAGTCTGAAGTTAAACTATATGATGCTACCGTGTAACTGGTTTAGTATTGCCATATCCATGTGAGGCCCTGGATTTATCAGACGACCCTCGTACATACCTGAATACACTAGCATCCTTTGTTTGAAAAAAGTTTGAAATTGTTGATTACTTTTGCTTCTTATCCATTTATATATTTTTTTTCTATTCACTCTTAGGTTGAACCTCACCAGAATAGATCCATGTGGCCAGTGCATCGTGTGTGCAAGAATGTAAACCTCTGCAATCTAAATTACAGAATATATTTATTAAATTGTATAACATCCTATTCAAATACCTAAGAGTTAAATTGACGATTGGCACCATTAAACAGAGCTACAAATCGCAACATGCTATTTGCATGAGTCACCTGATTTCCACATTGTTTATGCAGTAATGTTTGCTGTTTAGAATCATGGAGGATGGTTGCCATGAGTTTACTCTTGCATCTTCATTGAGTTACGTAAAACATAAGGCTGGTAAACCATTGATAGTGGTGAAAAAGCTACAGTGTTGAATGTTAATTGTAAGTTTTGTGAGAAATATCCAACACTTCCCATGAAAGAGTGGTGAAATTAATACAAATATAAATAGTACTCACAAAGAAAAATTTAAATGGAAAAAGTGGAAAAAAAAATGTTAAATATGCAATGCAAGAATGTGACGATTTTAAGAGGAAT
Organism: Hymenopus coronatus; assembly: GCA_030762935.1. NCBI lineage: Eukaryota > Metazoa > Arthropoda > Insecta > Mantodea > Hymenopodidae > Hymenopus > Hymenopus coronatus. Next base: position 34,182,410 of record CM060882.1, on the reverse strand, counting down.
GCAATTCGTGTAATAGTGCTTAATTTTGTTTTTAAAATGATCTGCCAACAGTTGATAAATTGCTACGGGTAATGAAAGGAAAAGTGTTTTGGGACCTGGCTAGTTTAAGACATCATTGTTGACAACCTGGTCATCAACCTTGTAGTGGAAGGCAGCAGCACAAATAGCTCAAACGACTACTCTAATCTGAAGGGAATAGAGCTGCTTCCAGAGCGAATAAGTTATCAAATGTTCTTTTTTTTTTTTTGCTTGTGTGTTTTAGAGTTAATTATTTACATGTATACTCATTTATTTCATTATGACACGAGTATCAATATTATAACAACCAAACAATATTCTAGTCGCTAAAGCGTCTCGCTTTGGTGCTTCGTGGGCAGGGGATCGTGGGTTCGAGTCCCGCCTTGGGCATGGATGTCATATGTTTGTGCAATGTGTATATGTTTGTAAAAGAAACAGTAAAACCTACGGGGGGAAATGTAAATAGGGATACAGTACCGGAGTCCTGATCAGACTCCGTTACTGTTTTAAAAAAAAGTACAGTACTGGTTTTTGCACAAAATGCATGCAGACACCTGTGCATCTGCATGTTGTTGCATAACCATAATGCATTGTTTGTTGTGAAATAAATCTGCTCTGTGGTTGGAAGTGACATGTCTTGTGGTGGAGGAAAAAGGTGTTCTTAGTTGATTACTCATATGGAAATGGTCATCAAAGTGGGCTGAGTTTAAAGTTAGTGGTGGACCAATGTCGTGAACACTATAATAAGCTGGCACAGTTATACTGTCAATCAATAAAAAATTAATAATATGGGTAGTGTATAATATCAATGAAAGGGAAGGTCTGATATGCCAGTAACTGTGTCCTCAATCAGGTGTTACAGAAATCTAAGTGAAATCTAACAAACAGCCCTGAAATTAAACATCAGCAATATGTAACTTCAACTATTGTTTAAAGGCATATGTGGATTTCCATACCAAATACAGGTTGAATGACGATTGACACAGCAAGATAGGTATCAGGATTGAATATTGTGCATGAATTTTAGCTATGATATGTGAAGATCCAGATTTCTCGTACAATGTGCAGTTCTCCAGTGAAAATCACATTCACTTGGACAGTTTCATTCACCAAACTAACTTTTTACTTTCTCTACATGTACTATGTACATAGTGTACAGAGAAGGTATTATATTGCACTCAAAAATTTGATATCGAGATTTCACTGAAATGTTTTGGTTTCCCCTAAGTCCAAAAAAGGCATTTTTGGAAAAAGGTGTTTGTGTCTTAAATACCAAACTTGGTATTTAATTTGGTATCTTCCAAGGATGCGACACGATTTTCAAGAAAATCTCCTACCCCCAACTACCCTTTACAGGGAGAAAATTTTGAAACTTGATTTTCTCAAAAATGGCTCTTAACGATTTTGATTAAAATCTCTCATACCTAGGATATTTACATGACAAAAAAAGTGTATATGTTCAATTTTCTGGGAATAGCCTCTGAAGACATGTTTATTCTGGATTAATTTGCAGAATTTGCATAACTGGTAAACTGTAAGAGATAGACAAAAACTTATCACACAAAATGTAGAGCTCGTTAAAATACACAATTTGTTATATAATTATTTTCATGAGGTTGACCATTTTTGAGATATTCTTTGTAGTTTCAGCTTTAAACAACTTGATTTTCTCATATGGAATTTTGTCAGCTCATCTCCATACAAACAAAGGTACTTCAATCACATACCAACCAGCTTTTAAAACTTTTAATTATCGATTTAGCATATGTTACTCCTTTATTTCCCTTCTACTTACACAGAAGCAATTTTCTGCTATTTTTTTCTCAGTTAGCATTAAGTAAATAGAAGAATAAGCATTTTAATAATAATTTATTGTAGAGAAAGTCATGTGAATAGAACACACAAGATTTTTTGGTTTTAAAAGGTGAGACATCGTCCAGATACCACTACATAGTGTACATGTGACAATTTGGAGTGCAGTGTCAGGAAATGGTGTGTCATTGAGGATGATGGTGTACCTGTTACTGTTAACCAGGAACATTGTAGGAAGATCAGGCCATTTATTCAGAATCTTAGTTGAAATTAAGTAAGAAGCAAATTAATTGTAATCAGTTTCGACCTGATAGTAAGATAAATAATTATCCTTGTTTTATTGTGTCAGGAACATTAAGATGAATAGACAGTGGTTCCAACAAAATGGGGCAACCTGCCACATCGCATGACAATCTATGGCTATTCTGCAAGAAACCTTTCCAAGACAAATCATTTCCTGTGGGACTGAGTTTTTCTACCCATAATATTCCCTCAATCTGATACCACCTGATGCTTACATGTGGGGAAAGCTAAAGGAGAAAGTTTTCAGCTGTCCAGATCCATCCAAAACTCGGCATGCATTACTTCAGAAGATAGTCTTCTTTTTAGGACTGAAGCAATCTATGTATATTTTGGCGAATACTGTATGTTATGAAAGAAAAGATCCTACTGTTGATATATACTAATTCAGCAACATGATCAAAAGTCATTTTTATGTATGTGAGGAAAGACAGAACCTGCTGTGGATATATTCAGCAACATATAAGCTAAATAAGAAAGCTCATTAAAGGTAATTTTGAGGAAATAAAAATAGCAAAATAATAATATTCTAAATGTTGTTTGCAGTGGGGAAATTTCCATAAAAGATTCTTTTTATATGCTCCACACTTAAGGATAGAACTTTTTATTATAAGAAGTTTGGTAAATGTGGAGCAGATTTCATTATGTAACATTTTAAATCACATTAGTAGACTTTTATTGACAGACTTATTGATGTTTTGAACAGTAATCAGAATGAAAATGCCAAAGTTGAAATTTGTAAAGAAGTTTGTGACAGTGAGGCATTTAATATTTAAAAATTTTATTGTCATGCACCCCTACAATTATCACCTTTGATGCCAATGAGAGTCGTTAGAAGTTGAAAATGGAAACGTGTTCCCGAAACCTGGTCCAGTAATTAATTGTAAGTAATGTTACAAAAACCAGCTCAACTCTTACCTTTGAATATTGAAATCATATATTTTAATGAGATTGTTCATAATTCAGGAAAGCTAAGTTTTAATGCTGTTAGTCCCAGGCATGGCATATTGTATCTTGGACAAAACTGCTCTCATGCAAACAAGGAAGATCAAGCTCAACTCACCACGTGTTGATGCAACAAAAGTTTTGCAACATGAATTTTAGCAACGCTAACTTCTTTATAATAAATTGAATAAGACATTGTCAGCAAATTATTAAATCTGTGTGTTACATATAATTAATATTATGTAATATTGCAGTAGCATGATGTTACACTTTGGGACCTTTGCAAAACAATATGTGATCATTTCCCTCACCCATTTCTTAAGGTGTGCCTCAGTTGTATTTCATTTTGGCTGATTCAGAAACCTACTTAGTGAATGATACACAGACTATTTTTAAATGTTCTGGGGTTTTGCAGTATGGAAATAAGGTGTCTTAAATATTAGAGATGACTGCATGATAACATTTGAATCAGCATTCATCCCTCTGCTAATGTTTATATTGATCAGCAAGAATAAACTTTTGTAAGAATTAATTTGTTTCGTAAGATAGAGAAAGTCATGTGAATGTATCACATCAGTGGTTTTTAAAATTGGTTTCCATGGGTATTTTTTTAAACTGTGTTGTTGTTTTCTTAGGACTGTAAGATGAATAAACATATAATTTAAACTTGAAACATTTCTTTTTAAAGAGAGTAGAAATTGATATCCTTAAACTATTATGTTCCTTATAAGGTTTTGGAAACAGAAAATTGTTCAGACCAATTGTATCCTTTATTCTTTATACTCATTTTCATTACATAACATCAAAACAACAAATATTACAGCATTCTGATACATTCATTGTAAATCTCTATAAAAAATAACAGCCCTCTGAACTACCGTGCTCCTGGCTAAGTTCACAGGTCACATCTGTCTACAAATTATGAGATTTACTTTTAAGTCAATTTAAAATAGCAATAATGGTTCTCAGTTGGAGAGTTCCATATATAGGAAAATATGACGACCAAAATATGCTAACAAACTATCTTTGCATATATTAAGTGGCCTCAAATAAAACTCATTTCTGTTACAGAAGAATATACGATATGTTTTGCATCTTTGAGATCAATGGGATGTTATTTATTAAAAAGCATTCTGAGTACATAAAAATTGAAGATAACTTCAGCTTCTTTTTCAGAGTATGAACTCTGTATACATTGCTTTATTTGGGACCACTGAAATAGAACTCAATACATAAGATGAAAAAGCTACCAATCATTAGCTTTAGCAAAGTACTTTCAGCTATGAAAGTCTCAATATCTTAGCAATAATAATTGACCAAAAAGCTGTAGTTAAAATAGATCAAGAAAATCATAAAAAAAGATGAAACTGCTTGGAAAACACAAGACTAGATTTCAACATTACAAATTGAAAGCTTAAATATATTTTACACAGTACTATGCTAGACAATATCATCTGGACACTGCAAACTCAGTCACTGTTGACAAAATGCTGTATTACACAAAGGTTTCTTGAATGCTTAGTTCCTAAGTAATAATTGCAACAATATGCAAGATACACGAAAGTGATCATTAACTTGGCTAACTGATGGCACACCTTATGGCAATGGTCTTCCACATGCTGCGACTGAGGACAAAATAGTGATATAGAGTTGAAACACATGCAGTTACTGAATTTCTCAGAGTGAAAGTACAGTCTACAGAGATAAAGTTATGAAGTTTTGCAGTTAGAGTGGTTACAGACTACTAGCAGAATAGTTTAACCAACTAAACAGCTATGTTTATTTGTTGTTTGAGAGAAAAATACATGTTTGTTAAGTAAAATGTCCGTTGAAAATAATATGGGACAAGGAAAAAATACTTACAGTGCTATAAACTGTACTAACAGTAAGAAAAAGCAGATTTATCCTTCCAATTTCCAAAATATCCAGTAAGGTAAAAACATAAGACATACCACCTACAGTGATGATACAATATGACTAAACAATCATTCACAGTTACAGCAAATGCTCTTTAGGCCTACACAACCAAAAATAATTATTCTTATTATTTCTAGTGTTCTTGTGTTTATGGTACATGAAATTTATAATGAGAGTTGTACTGGAAGCCAGCCATAAGCAATCCATTGTTGGAATTCAGATTCCAACAATATAACAAAAATGACTGCAGAATTGTAATCCTTAGACTTTATACATGTTGCCACATCATTAGCTTCTATCACATGACCACAGGCAATACTTCTAAAATGGCAGACATCAATGTTTCATTTTGACAATGTGCTGTCATTGTATACCTTAACGAAGAAATGTCTGCTAGACTTTAACGTGTGCTATGAAAGCTGGCAGTGTAGGAGTACATTTGTACATGAGTACAATGGGTACATTTCAAAAATGGGTACATGAATATTCCAAGATCAGCTTTGTAAAGGTTACCCTCGTACTGCCTCCACAAAATACAGCAAGAAAAGAGTTGAGTTTATTAGAGAAGACAGACATGTCACTGTGAATAAAATTGTTGCAACTTGCAGTCGGACAAGAAATGATTGAAAACTTAGTTTATCAAAAAACTTTGTACCTATTGGGCCCCATGTTTATTGGCCAAAGACCAAAAAGTTCAGAGGAGAACCATCATCCAAAACTTTCTTCAAAGATTTCAAAATTATGTGATTTTTTGGAGAGTACCGTGACATGATGAAAGCCAGTTCCATCATTACAAACCTGAAACAAAATGCCAGAGTGCAGAACAGAGTTCTATCTACTTCAAACTTGCAGAACAACTGGAAGAATGTGTCAAAGAAATAAAGATTATATTGAAAAGTGACAGAAAAGTTAGTAGATTAAGATGATGTAGTTGCTTTCTCTAAAAAATAAAGATTAAGATTTTTAAAACTTTCAGTATTACCCTTGTATATCATTAAATTTTTAAATTAAACATGCTCTATTAATAAAAGTGTTTACTTTTCCAAAAGAACATGATCATGAAAGAATATCTGTCATCTGCCGAGATTATTTTAATGGCTAGCCATCAGGAGCCACTGCATTTTCTTTTTATGTGGAGCTTCATGACCTAATAAAGAGAATGTGGTAAAAGACCAAGAAATCTTGTGATCATTGTCAGAAGTTATTCAGGAAAAGTTTTGAAAAAATGTAACTCATGAACATAATCAGTTCTGACTTTTAACGTGACAATCTGCCCTTAAATCATGTTTCTACCATGAAGGCATATAAATATGGTGCAAAAGTTTTACAAAACATTTGAAGTTTGCAAGCAGCAAATACCTCAATGATGCATGAATGTGGACAGGGATGATGACTACAGAGTATTCCAGACTATAATCAGGTCAGTATCTCATATTGTTGCAGTATAGCTTAGGAGGAAAAATGTTTCAAAACATCCTCATAATTAAGTATCAATGGCATCAACATTACAGAAATGTCTGTATGCCCTTTGCCATTAAGGTTGTCATGGCTGAAAGGAACTACTCAGAAATATTGATACAATGACCACAGATTCTCACAATTATTCTTTTAATGAATGTCTAAAACTAACCACATTTCATCTTACTATTATACAACCTTTTCTCACAACAATGAAATTCACTTTGTGCATCAGTGTTTTCAGTTGCCCATTGAAAAACAAATCACGCAAAGGCAACCTAAAGGAACATCTATTACAGCCAGTATCATACAACTGTACATGAAGGTCTGGCCCATTCCTGTACCTAACCTCTCTTTCCTTATTTTTATTCTTGCTTACATCATTATTTTGTAAAATGGAATGTATTCTCATTAGAAGATTCTAACACTCAGAAAGAGCTAACAATATTACATTTGATGTATTCTGGCATGTTTCTGAACTTTCATAGATTAGTTTTATAATTTTCTGAAAATTGCTAAGATTTTTCAACTCATCATGTGGTGATGTTTACAAAATTATATTATATGTATTCAGTAAAGCTGTGTGGCAATACAGCTTATCTATTTTGAACAAGTGAACTGTTGAAGTCACTTATTGTTTTAATTTTCATCTGTATAAATTTGAAATATTTTTTTAGATACCTACTGTTTGTAATGTGTCATAAATATTCTACTGTATAACAAGCTTTATTTTAAAAACTTGGGGCAGAGAAAAACCTCCTACCATTCTAATTTATTTTTAAAAATTGTTTTCCCCAACACAGTAGACTCACAATTAACCAAGGCTCTGTATAAACTAAGATAAATGCTCTCCAATTTTTTTTGTTTGTTTTTAGCTTACCATCCTTTAACCTCATTGATCATATCTGGCAATGAATGGAATTTGTGAAATGATGCTCAAATGATCTCGGGGTCTATAGAGCTTAAAGGTACTCGACGTTCGTCTTCTCGGGATAAGGGAAAACTAAAAAAAAAACTCACCCTAAGCAAGATTCGAACTCGTGACCTTTGAATGTGAGGCAGATATGCTAGCACCATGCTACCCAGATGGCTTATTCTATTTTTTGTTGCAGTGTAGTGCTGCCAGCAACTAAGAGAGGCAAGAGGGTTAAGACTAGAAAAACATTCAAAACTAATCTGATTTAGTATTGTAATTTTTTGCCTAAGGTCATGTATTGGATATACATTACAATGGTTAGACCCATAATTTCTTATGCTGCTTGATTTGGTGGCTTAGGCTCAAAATTTGTGCAGGAAAGAATTTTCTAATCTGCTAAATAAGTGTAACCTCGAGGAGTTACAGAATAATGCAGCAGAGACAATTACTCAGCTAAAGAATTGGTTTTTAATAAATGGCTTAAAGCTAAATACCTCTAAAACCTCCATTATAAAGCTCAGCACTCGAGAAAAAAATTGTGAGAACCTCAGGACTAATAGTAAATCATAAAGAAAGTGCTAAAATCCTCAGTGTCTTTTTAAACAAGCAATTAAAATGGGATGATTATATCCATTGTTTATCCAAAAAACTATCTAATACATGCTTTTATATGAGCTGCATAGCCAAAATAACAAACCTCAAAATAAGAAAAATAGTTTACTTTAGTTACTTTCACTCGATAATTGCATACAGAATAATACTATGAAAAATTTCGACTTGATGAGAAACAATCTTTAAAGGTCAAAAGAAAATATGAGAACAGAAACAGGAGCAAAAGAATGTTGCAGAAATCTGTTCAAAAAATTGAAACTTCTAACTCTACCATCCCAGTTCCTATATGAAATAAATACATACACACAAACTTTGATGCCATGTATAACTCACAAACACAACATAACCATGGAACAAGAACTCAAAATACATTTTTTTTGTTGTTGCTTTTTTGGTAGTGTTTAATGCCCGCTTTAACTACTTATGGCATCGCAGGCAGAAAAATAAGTTAAAAGTTAAAACTCCCCATGCATAGATTAGCATTATATGAAATAAGTCAACTGTATACCAAAATAAAAGCTTATAACAAACTACCAACTAAAATTAGGGGAATAAAAAACAGGAATTGTTTCAACAAAGCATTGAAAAGCCTATTATTTGACAAAGTGTACTACTCAATTGCTGAATACATAAATGACAAATCTTTTTAACTTTTTTTCGTTCTGTAAGTTACATATTACACTATTCTTTCTAGGCTAGTACTATCACAGTTAACATTGTCAATTTACATTTACTGTAACTAAACTGTTAATTGAATTTCATACTCAACAAGTCACCTGTTAATAGTCTTTATTCATTTATTGTAAGTGTAACCATCTTATCAAAGGCATTACTACAGCTAGAGCATTTAGGACTATCTTACTGCAACATAGAAATACTGCTAGGCCAGGCACCATTTCTCTTTAGGCATAAATCTGTCTAGATGGCTTAGCTAGTTAGGCACTGGTCTTCTAACCCCAAGATCAAGGGTTCAAATCAGCCCAGATTGATAGTTTTTAAGTGTGCTTAAAAATGATAGCTACATATCAGTAGATTTATTGACATGTAAAAAAAATCCTGCAGGATTAAATTCTGACACACCAATAGTGCTGATATGATCTTAGCAATTGACAGCAATTCTAACAAACAAATATGTATTTAATTTTATTTGGGTGGAAGGAAATGCAAGATCAGATCTTTCTAGATATGACATGGTGAAAAATGGATTCCTAAATTTTCCTAGGGACAACAGTCTGGATGACATTTTATATATGAATCCAGGCAGAATAAGAGATCAAGAGAAAGCAAATTCATTATTTTTTTCCCAGAAAAAAGGGAATGGAAGAAAGGAATTAGTTCAAGTATTTAGAGAGGACCAGTTTGGTTTACGGTAGTTTCAAAACAATGAGAGAACTTGAGCAGGAGTTTTTGGCTGTGGCAGAAAAGTTTCATTCAGCCTCAAATAATATGCTATTGCCTTTCAAGCAAAAGTGTATGCCATATTGGCCCATGTATAGGAATGTTAAAGTAAGGACTATAAAATAGATAACTGCCATACTTTCCAACAGTCAAACAGCTTTAAAAGCCTTTGGAGGTGGAGTGTTGAGGTTCAGACTGGTCTGGGAATGCCTGGAAACCTAATGGTACTGACCCTGCACAATTTGGTGCAACTGGTGTGGATGCCAGGGCACAAGGGAATCTATGGCACTTGAGCAGGTCAATTGGCAGAAGGTGGTACTGTCGCAGAGTGGTTACATCCCTCATCTCCCACCTAAGCAGCCTGGGTTCTTTCTCAAACACCTGCATGTGGTATTTGTAGTGGACAAAACAGGTTCTGGCAGGTTTTCTCTGGGTTCCCCTGCCATTTCACTTTCATTTCATATCATCCACTCCTCATGCTCATGCCTGGCTATGGGCTGACCACTCATTCCAGGTTCTTCATTCTGTGGTTACGTGCCATTGGCTCCCCAACAGGCTTCTGACCACTAGGCATCTGCTTGTAAGTTTTAGGGAAATGTCAGTCTTACATATGAGGAGTGTAAGCTAACTATGCAACATAACGTGAATTGCCAAAGAAGGGGGCCAATAACCCTTTTGTCTTGAACCCACACTTGGGTTTCCCTGCAAACTTGTCCAAGGAACAATCAGGGAATGGATCAGGAAAAAGCATACAAGCATTCAGAGTCCTTATTAGGACAAGCACTCAAAGGCTCTTATTAGAGTGATTAAAAGAAACAAGATACAGGTAGTGCTCAGGGCTTTTGGAAATACATTTTAATGTACAGTGGAGATGATTACAGGGTACTGTAAATTACAAGGACATCTCCACAAAATTGCAAAACAGTTGATTCTCTGAAATGTAAGAGATGGAAAAAGAGGGTGAAACTCCATACCATTTTCTGTGTGACTGCAAGCCTCTCACAGTTCTGAGTTAAACTATTTGATCAAAAAACCATGCAATTTCATGGGTTTCAAAAACTATCAGCTAAGAAGCTTGCAGACTTTATAAAGAAGGCAAGAATCTTGGGATATTAAATGAGGGAAGTGCAACAGATCTACACTGGTTGCAGTGCATAGGACTTTATTATCTGCCTCCTTTATTTTTTGTGTTTTAATAAACTGTATAAAGTATCTAATATAAAATTTAAGGAATTATATTGCAGTAACAGTTACTTGCAGATTTAGGTATTTCTTCATCATTTATGTTCTATTAGCATATTATTTTCATATTATTCAACTTTTTCCATATGTGGTAGTCTCCAATTACTTTATACTTTGGAAGTTGATGCCAGTAAAGAATACAACATACAATTGGCATCAGTTAATAAGTACACCATAAAAATGTACTTGGATCCATCCCTAAAGACAGCATCCCATCAAATAAAAAATCTGAAATTTACCAAATAGAATGTAACATTTGCAACAAAGTTTACATTGGGAAAAACCTGTTGCTACCCATTTTTGGGCAGAAAACCATGATATAAGTCCAGAGCTGAAACTATTGAAACAGGTAACCAGAAAGTAGGAATTGGCAGCTTGGAAAAAATTTTCATTTGGAAAAACAAAAATAGAATTATCAACTTTGATAATCCCCAGGGTGACTCATTGTATAAGTTCATTGAAACGCCACCAGAGCAATTGATGGTAGATCAGCTTCACCGCCAACGATCAGTCGAGGTTCGGTAGACAATGGAGGAAACTAACCTCTGAAACATGTTCTGGGAAATTTAAATGTGAGTGTTGTTTAGTGTCATTAATTGACTCAATGTTTACTTTTAATTCAGTCTCTGATTAGCTTGGAAATCATGAGTCTATTGTAAAGCTTTTCTTTTCCAGGGTTAAGGTTCTTCCTTGCTCTGGAACTTGCAAGAACAGCAGAACTGTTATACATTATTGTACACACATTTGTATTTTCCTTTCATTTGAGAAGTTGTTAGCAATTTTCAGGATTTTAAAATTTTACACCATTTCTTATGAATCATTTAAATATTGCATTCACATTTTATAAATGCTTACAACAAGTAAACTACAAGCAAGAATTTTCATTACTTCTATTTTACACAGTATTTTGAATGCATATTTCATACAAAAATGAAAATATACTCTTAAGTTTCATTATTTTACATTTTGATATAGGATAGGGTGAAAGCTCATACAAGAAAAGTGAGTTGCGAGCTGAATTACCACCTCGTGATGACAAGAAATGCCAGAAAAGATTCAATGCAGTTAGGCACCACCTTCAACACCTCTTATAATGAGGTTAGTGTTCATAGTGGTTACTATTGTGCACAAGTATGTAATATAGGAGTTTTAGAATGGAAAATTCTTGGTGTAGTACACAATGTATAGAGTATGCATACATGTGATCGAGACAGCCATAAAATGACCGCTCTGCATTTCCAATTAAAGAACTTGCTCTCAAGAATGAAATTGTACAAGAGACTTTTATGCTAAGCAATAATTAGTCAACAAGGCACAAAAAGCATGGAAAGATATACAAATCACTTATTTCAGAAACGGCATAAGTTTAAGAACACAAAGTTTTCAGACAAAAACTTCATTATACACAGATCTTTACAGAGATCACCAAGACAACTTTTTAATGAGTTTGCACCACATTTGGGACTGACCTGAAGTTACATATAGACTACAAAATATGAATAAATTATTCTTTTCTTTTAATCAAAAACCTTGATATATGCTGTTTGTGAAATAAAACACTTTACAGCCATTTGCTTTATCACTCTCTTTTATTAGCAAGAATTTACTCTTCTACAAATAATTAATTACAGAACATTATTGTTACACTTGATGAGATGTTCAAAAAAAGTATTAAATATTAAAAAAGGTTACCTAGGTATTCACAAATTAAACAGAATGATATCTTTCCAGAATCTATGCAATTTATTTCAGTGACATGTTGGCAGTTTACATATCTGTTAATAGAATTGTGTCAATTCTTCTTCTTGAGGTATATATTCTATCAGTTTGAAAATATCATCCACGTCTTTTTCTTTATTAGACGTGCGCCTCTGAATATACTGATAATTTTGGCAATATTATTATTATTATTATTATTATTAATATTATACTACATCTTATGCAAAAAGTACAAAATAACATGCCAATTATGAAATCTTTGCATAATAGCACCTTCATTACTGTGAGAATTTGTAGTGAAAACAGCAGGATAGCTACAGATGGACACAATTGCATAAAGTGTGCCTAAACAAATAAACAGGTGTTTAGCAGAGTTGCTGTTAGATTACAGTTTAATACTCTTACTCATTGACTTATGTGGTATTGTAAAACCTGGATGGAAAGCCCAACATATGTTATTTATGTCTAAACATATGAGATTACCTCCAGAGAGGATGATTTCATATGTAACTCAAATAAAAACATGTTTCTGCAATGAGTGATTCATATATCAAGTTAATGGAAAGTTTCTGTATCAAAACACCAGCAACGTCTTGCAAAGGCAGATACTGGATTCCTTTAGGGAGGGATTAACACATTTTAAAACAGAGCTTACCAATGAGCAAAATGCAGTCAATAACACAGTAATTGCCTTTCTATGTTTACAATTTTCATGTAATGACCAACACACTATTCTTTTTTTTTTATAGCATTTAATGCCCACTTTTACTACAAATGGCAGGCAATACAGGGAACGAAGATGGAGCACTGGTGCAATGTGATGGCAGGGGAAACTGCCCCTGTACCACTTTGTCCATCACAAATCCTACATGTGGTCGCTTGGGATTGAACCCAGGCTGCTTAATGATAGTCGAGTGGTCTAACCACTCAGAGGTTACAAACAATAACTTAAATTTTGAGGAAACTTAAAAAAATTATTAAACAAGGCTTTAAAATATAATATTTAATTAGTTTGATAACTCAGTTTCACTGTAAGCTTTTGCTATAGTTATTTCTGAGCTTAACTCTTATTCAGAAATTATTTACTAGTAAATGTGAAGTATATTTGTCACGGCTGGGGTAATTTTTTTCTTGAATAACTGGAAGTTATTTTGAGATGTAGTTCATTCTGAAGATAAATTCACTCACTGAATGCGTAGATGCTCATCTGGCTTATGTAATTAGGATAGAAATAAAAGTGTTGGTTTGGATTTTACCAAAGCAATACCTCATCAATACCTAAGAATAAAGTGTAATATCTTCTCTTTAGGGATGAAGGGGCCTAAACTCAGCTCCTCTCTGGGAACTTCTGTTGCAGCTCACACATAGACTAAGGCAAAATTAAAACAAGTGTATTGTGATATCACCATAGTAATGTCTCCTTTGCTACCAATATGAGAGTTCAACTCAGCTTTTTCCTTAGCTTGTAAGTCAAATTTTGAGGACAGCAAGTAGCCAAATTAAATATGGTGTAATTTTCCATTACCATGTTTATTATTACTACCATTAATTAGCAGTGATAATTTTAAAATTTCCACAGTTTAACAAATGAAGTTGTTTAATGTGACTATGCTGCCTTTTTAATTCCCTAATCCACATTAATTATTACATGTCATATGCTTTTAATCACCAGCATTAACTTTGAAATATTTTACATAAATGGTATTTGTAATGGTTCATTAATAAATTATTAAATAGCAAGTTTTATATCTAAAAAACTGAGGGTTGAGTAAATCTCAGACTATTTTATAGTGTGTTTGCTTCTTTTTAAAAATGTTTCCTTAGTATTTACAGCATAAAACACTTGAAAGTAGAGATGGCATAGCTTACAGAGATGTACATTTCAGTAATCATTTAAATATATTGAAAATAGTCATTCAAAACTTAAAAAAAAAAAAAGGTACATGTATCTTTACTTTGTGGTAAGGCTAATTCAGCAGTAATCTCTAAGCAAGAAAATTAAATTTTTTAATGGTTTCCACTTTTAAAATATGCTTGACAAAAATATTAAAACTATTTGATATTTTCGTTATAAAAACCAACTCAAATTCTTTTCATTTAACTCCATATGTGTTCTTTATACTTGTGTACGATAAATATCAGCTGCCTGAAGTAGGTGAAAAATAGAATAAAATGTTAAAACAAAAAGCATTTCATTCATTCTATCATTTTATCATTAACAGTAAATTAATATTTTATGTAGCTTTATAAAACAATACTGACTGCTGTGGTCAGTTACTTGGTTCTCAACTTAAAAGGTCCCAGATTTAATTCTTGCCTGGGGTGGGAGAACTTTTCTTTAATTAGAATGATTCACTTTCATCTACAGAATTTGGAAGTATGAATGTGAATGTGTTTCATTTTGTAGCTAAATAAAATTCAATGTTAAAATCTACAGACAAGTTACAAACACCATCAGCTGCTTCCAGTAAACAAAACCACTGATATGACCAAGGCTTTACCATGCCATACCATTTCATCCTATTATTGAGTCATACAGCAACAAAATTTACAGAAATCTCAAGATTCAGCTTATGCAAATACTGAAAATAAACTAAACATTTCATGCTGCACAGCATACTTTATCCTCATAAGCTGCAATTAAATTCTGACACCTTTTTATGTAGTATTAGATTGGAATAGCATAATCAACAACTGAGATAGCACTGCAAACATTTAGCTGTATCTGTACTCAGTACCAGGAATGAGTTTCCAAACAATAAAATAGGGCGTGATTAAAAAATCATGCTGATATTCTTAAAGAAAACAAGAATTTGTTTAAACACAAATTCATCCAAGTTTCTGTGACATTCGTTAACAGTAAATGAAACATAATCCATTACTATATTACCAGAGATGAAGGGGCCATCCAAACAGTGGATGCCAACAAGTGAAAATGCATTTAAGAAAGCAAAAACAATCTTGTCTGCATGAAAAGTCATGACTATGGTTTTCCGAGATCCTCATAGTATGGTGCTCATAGATTTTCTCCAAAAGGGGAACTGGACTGAGGGATGCTATTTAGACAGTGTCCACATGTGATAAAGAAAATTTTCTTTCATCACAGTAATGGACCTTAACCGCAATTTTTGCTGCAAACTGGGTGACCTTGGCTTGTAAGTCGAGATGAAGTTCGAGAAAGAACATATCAAGGTTGACATACTAGAGAAGTAATAACAGGATTACGATGAGGAATAATTCTTTCACATCTGCCATATTTGCTATACTCATCTCCCAGAAATTGCTTTTTGTTCCCAAACTTGAAGAATACTTGGGTGGATAAAGATTCACACCAAATGATGAAATTGAAGCTTAAACAGATGGACAAATCTTCTCTTAAATGTATACTTCCAGAGTATCTATGGAAGTACAAATGAACTTGCAAAGCTGTTTTAAACATTACCTAGACCAGTAGAAGGTACGTTAAAGTTTAAGGTCTATGAATTTTTTTTCTCAGGAATAGGATCAATATGTCATTACAAGAACAGTGAGTAATCATTCATTTTCATATCTTTCATAGTGTGACATACAATGAAATTTCTCACTAGTTGAGTGAGACATATGGTGATAGTGTCATGAATATGATAAATGTGCCTTCATGAGTGTGACAGTTCACTGAAGGCAGAAAAACATGTGATATTGAACCGATACAATCTCGGCTTTGCACC
This sequence comes from Hymenopus coronatus, assembly GCA_030762935.1. NCBI lineage: Eukaryota > Metazoa > Arthropoda > Insecta > Mantodea > Hymenopodidae > Hymenopus > Hymenopus coronatus. Next base: position 34,166,366 of record CM060882.1, on the reverse strand, counting down.
AGCCAGTTAGACATAGTGATTCTGCAAATGGAAAAACTGTTTTGAGGATAGCTTATTACGCCTGGGAGAAATTTCAGGCAAGTGCCACCCAGCATTGCAAGAAAAATAGCCAGAAAAATACCCTACATATTTCTTTCACAAAGCAATGCACCAGCCTATTGCACAAACATGATGCAGAAGATTTTTCATGAAAACAACTATGAAATGGTTTCTCATGCGCCTGGTTTTTCCCGATGAAAGAGGCTCTGTTTGGCCATATGTTCTCCACTCTCTGTGATTTTCTCCCTTTGTGGTCCAGTGGTCAAAACAGACTCCTAAAGAAGCATTCACAGGGACATGAAATCATTGTGTCAACATTGTGAAAAATAAGTGTCTGCATGGAGATTATATTGAGAATGACAGAAGTTTCACATTTTTTGTGAAAATAGCTCAAGAGAAAAAAAGCAGAGACGTTAAGATCTTGAGCACACTTTGTGTAGGGAATCGAAGTAGTGGAATACAGTGAAGTGAAATAATAATTTTTCTAAATAATATTTGAATTGAAACAAACTTTTAGGTGCTCTTAGGTGTATTGAAATAATTTAATGTAATAATCAAATGTTAATTAGAAAGTTATAGTGAAAAAATCTGCAAAGGTGCTTTAATACAATCATCTGATATGTATTCCTTTTAGTTTTGATATTTCTTGTTGTAGCATGTTGGGAAAAAATTGTATGCCAGCTTCGTTGCAGCTTAAATCACTTGTACCAGGAAAAAAAAAAAAAAAAACCACTCAAAAATGTGTCCAATCATAATATCCTCCCAACCAGAGGTTAACCAGTGGGCCTCTCAGTCCTGATAAAAAAGAAAGACAGTCCCACCTTAAAACTTACTGCATCATACTCAAAAAGTTTAGAAGGCCTATATGCATATCTAATTTTATTTTCTTTGCACCCACCAAGTGATAGGAATCCCATCTTGCTAAGAATGTGGCATTTTTACTCTGCGTTCTGTTACTACCTGAACAGTCAGAGAAGAGAACTTTGGCTGTTCAATGTCAGAAATATGGTGGAACAATTAATGAGCAATGGTGACAGCTTTCAAAACATTGAACATTGGTTGCGATACATGTATGCACATGATATATTTTGTAGGCCCTGTGAGAGTTAAAATAAGTGTTCATAAACACTTTGTTTTCTTGTTTTTCACATTTACACTTAATAGGCTGTGAGCTGTTTGACGGTTTACACAAATATACATGTTTTGTAATTACAGTACCATTCCTGTAATACATTATGCCTGCAACAATAGAGACATTACAAGTATGCTATTACAATAATGGAAAATCTGATGGTGTTAAACAAGTTATCTGTCTGTAACTTACAACAAATTTTCTGTGTGTTTCTTCAAACCAACAATAAATCATTACATTAAGAGATGTTACTTTAAAAATGTCAGGTGATAATGAAGCATGACTCTAAGCTTGGTACATACTTTCAATATAGCATAAAAATATATATGTACATGCCATAATAATGCATCTTATTAAAAGCAAACCCATTTCTTAGGCCTCCCAGCACACAAGGACTTCTCTGCAAAAGTTTCATTCAAGTACCAGATGATTTTCTCTGGAAATCGTGAGCATTTGTTATTCTTCCTTCTGGACCGAGTACCAGAGAAATAAAAGGATAGCACCTTTACAGCCAAAAGACATATTTTCTTCTGGGAGCATTTAGTATTCCAATTATTTTGTGCAATGTTCAGAGTATTATCCAGTACATTTATCACCAAAATCTCGCCAGGATACTATCCTAATGTGACCACCAAACATTCCAAGTGCAATCACCAGATCATGGGGTTTTTGTTGTTCTAGGCCACTTAGCCATGCTGTTTCACCAACCACAACCTGAGCTAGATCAGGAGTTGAGGAACTGCAAAAGAAAATACTCCATTTAAATATGGTTTCCTTCAATAAATAAAAGATTTGTAGTAAAATTTACACAATCATTTTCTTTCATTTAACAATTAATAGCAGGACAATAAGACCTTGAAATATAATGCTGATGTAATGCTTTATTTTGATATGAGCACTATACAAGTTTATTTTATGATAGATTCACTTTTGTTAAAGCAGTAATTATATACACAGATGTACATTCAAAATGTTCCCAGAATGTGTAAATAACACAGAAACAAGTTACTATATGGCAATTTACACATTTCTTTCAAAAAGTTCCGTTCCGCAGTGACACACTTCTGGAAGCCACTTTCAGATACCTGTCATAGTGCCCTTGTCGCATGTACAGTAATTTCTCAGTATTCAAAAATTTTGACTGAAACTTTTATGCCATTCATAAACCTGAGTTTCTTCATCACTGCTTCACCGTAAACTTCTTCCATCATTCTCAATGTCTCTGAGGGAGATTTGTTTAACTAAACACAAAAGTTTATGTTCGAACATGCTCCATTACCAACATTATGAAATGCGATAAACGAAAATGCATACACAACAAAAACTAGTTGCCAAGTAAAGACAATCATTATTAACATGAAAATTGAAATGAAGTGTCATCATGGATATTACCAACACCTAAAAATAAAATATTCTTTACTTTTGTATACATTAAAGAGAAAATAAATGATTCCAGAGACTTTTTGAATCTAGAGTTTTATATATATGCATGCACACGCCCACGCGCACGCACACACACACACACATACATAGATACATACTACATACACACAAATTAAATGTCAGGTTTTTAAAATACATAGAGAAATAAAATACATCACTTTGGAACTGTGAAGGTTAAGCCACCATTATACTACCTACCCAGAGACAATGCTGAGGCACTTGGCTGGAAAACAAACAGTTTGTGCTGAATGGGTCCTTTGCTGAAAAAATGGATATACCTGAGGCTTGGGGTGTTAGTTAATGGTACTTTGCAGTCATTATTATATCTATTATTATTACACAACTGCTCTGGTGTATCACAACATTTCCACTGTGCACTATAAAAGGAAAGATCTTTTTGCTATAATTTGCAAATTTCTTATTGTGACAGACTATTGACCCCAGCTGCAGGCTCTGAACTTTAGGAGAGGAGCAATTCTGAAAATGTTCTAAACCCTACATTCTGGAACTGGAAATTTTCCGTTAAAAGGTATACTTTGATTTCCTTTGTCCACATTAGACAGTTTCCATTTTAAACAAGGAAGTTTCCGTTTTAAGGAAATTTATGATGTTTTTTACACATAAATTTACAGATGATGAAAATATTTCCATTTAAGGCAGATTTCCATTTAACAAGGGGTCCGTTAAACTCAGGTTTTACTGTATTACATAATTAATGGTGCACTCTCAAAATCTAACCATGAGCCAAGATATTGGTCAATCACCATTGAGGCAAGGGATCATCCTGACAGTTTTTGAAATATAAAATTAAGCTGTCAGAATCATATTGTAACTTCATATGATCTCCAAACTTCCACTTTAGATCTTAAAAAAACTGTTTTATAAAAAATCAGGCCATGCTAGAGAGAAGCTTTCTGAAGCAGTTTTGAATTCTTTAGAACTACCTGGACTGAAAATTGGAAACATGTAGAGGTCAGTCATACAATAACGCAGTCAACATGCCTGGGCCCTATTCAGGCTTGCAAGACTCAAAACCGAAGCTCTCTGATTTTCCTCATTCAATGTTCAGCTCTCTCGTTGAATGTCGTCCTCCATGGTGTAATAGTTACCATGCTCAGGGTCACAGGTTCAAACCTGGAGGACGATGGCTTATTTTCAGGCATAAAAATCCTTAGCATGGCTTCCTTCAGAGGGAAGTAAAGCCATTGGTCCCGTGTCGTAGATTTACGGCACATAAAAGAATCTCAAGCCTGATAGAGAGGCCTCTGAGTAAAATTAAGCAGTCTTTCACACCCGATATATAATGGGACACTGAGAACCACAGCAATTAAAGAGTGTCCATAAATAAAAAAACACCATTCACTCGTTGAATCTAGTAAGCAAGGATTGAAAGAAACAAAAGAAGATGATCAAAATTAACGACATTACAGTATTTATAAAGAAAGTGTGTTTTATTTGTAACTAGGAAGAATAACAGACAATAATGGTAGTTGATAAATCACCCATGGAGACAAAGACACAACAATATAGTTGAAAAATTTCTCTTTCTATTAGTTGCCTAGCTAAGATATTGTGTATTTGGTAAATTATATATCTTGTAATGGAAGCAAAACAATGGAAAACAAATTAAAGTAAGAGAATGTAGTAAATTAATACTTAACATTTAAATAAAACACTGTTTAATAGAATAGTTTTGAATTTCTTTAAAAGTAAAAGGAATACCATACATTTTGGTGGATAAGATGTCTTCAGATAAGACAACATTAAATTTTTATCAAAGATTTATAGTTTTACCATATGTCTATCCTCTTAAATGATCCCCAAACTATCAATGGTCTGTAAATTTAGCTTACAACAGTGATATCTGGATAATAATATGCGCACAGATACAAAAGTGTCATATTGGCTATTCAATTTGGTGGACATACCCACTCTGTACTACTAAACAACAGAGTTGCACGTGTCATAAAGCAAAACACTCCTTCAGCATTGTTACAGTTTTGCCTGTAGAAGCACATGCCGAATGGCTAACTCATATGTACCACTAACTACTGTGTCTTGTGTGTTAAACAGTCTGTACTGTAAGTGTAATCGATGTAAAAATTTCAATCTGTTTTATATGTCGTATAAGATTTTGGGTGCCTTTTTTGTGCTTCAACTATCATCTTATCTGCCAAAATATATGGTAATTAATTCAAATACCACAGCGTGAGGAAAGAGGAAAATAAAACTAACTATAAAATGATTGCAACATTTTAATTAAAAAAAGGACCACCACAATTTTTAAGTTCCTTTGTATTTTGTGAAACTAAGCAATTAAGCGACACCTACAGAATATGATACTTATCAAATGATAGTAAGAAACAGCTGCTTGCAAGTGTTGTGAGAAATAAATTTATAAAAAAGATCATTGATTTTATGAAATAATCCTTACAAATTCAGTATTGCACGTTTTAATGCTGTCTACAGTGATAGTATTTTTTATTAAACACTATTATTGCATTTAGAATACAATTATTTTCTTACTTTTGGTGTTTAAAATCCTTACCATCGATTATGCAAAAAAATAAACAGCTGTGGCCCATTAGTTTGGTTAAGCAGAAAACTACTGTATCTTTATTATGATTTTGGACTTTTTAAATTTTATGTCTGATTTTCATTACCTGTTTTATCTGTCTGTTTTGACTGTTCGAAATGCTTAAAAATCCAGGCTCTAGACATGACTGATGCTTCAAAGCATATTCCAGTAACTCTAAATGTTCTCGGGCTTCTAGCCAGGTAAGAACATGGATTGACTTCAACATTTTGAAGATGTGTATCATCTTTGTCTTCAGGGTAAACCGATGACATGAAAATCTGGATTCATGTATTTATAGTGTCAGAGTGAAGCTAGCACCTGACTGGTTTGCATGACGTTTTTTGGCCATGAAGCAAATAATATTTAATATGACTGAGGCATAGGCATGGACCTTACAAAACATATATATGTCGGTTATTCACTAATGTTCTGAGCTTGAGCACAGGCCTGTTTGAAAACATGTTATAGCACAAATGTTTTAAGCACAATTGTTCTGTAAGAATGCGGTGAAGTTTTCTAAAGTCTTGGGAGACAGCAGTTAGGAATTAGATGTTAAGGCTCTTTATCGTCGATGCCCATGCTATACTTAGTTGTAGGCCTGAATTTGCGATTAAAATTATTTACTTCAGATGAGATGGCTAAGGCTTCTTTTACTCTTCTTTCCCAGTAGCTCGGACATTTTGCCACTATCCTGGCGTTGGAAAAATTGGCCCTGTGACTGTTTTCAATACAATGTTCAGCCAGTCGAGATTTTTCAGATTGCATAAGCTTGATGTTCAGTAACGCGTGTGGCAATAGTGTGACCTGTTTGACTGATGTGCGCTGTGCCACATTCGCAAGAGGTACCCTTAGAGCTAAATTATCTTTTACTGGCCTGACCAAATTTCTGATTTTAGGCAGTGGCTTGTAACTTATCCAGAAAAATTACCTATAAACAGTATGTAGGTTATGTGGCTGGCTTATCTTTCCCTTGGGTGTCCTTATTGGGATTTCTTTTTTGTCCGCCTTTTTTTAAAGCAGCTGTAATATCCTTGGCAGAATATCCATTCTGTTGGAGTGTGAATTTTAGGTGTTGAAATTCAGTTTTAAGGCTATCTGGATCTGATACAGAAACTATTCTATGTGCCAATGTATTAAGAATACACATTCGTTGTGATTTATTGTGGAAACATTTGCGTTGAGGTGCAGATTGATGTGTGTAGGTTTGCGGTATATGGCATGACTCTTTTCTGGAAACCAGAATTTCTAGGAAAGGGAGGGAGGCATCCTTCTCAACTTCCTAGTGAACTGATTTGTGATCGGAATCTATTTAGATGTGAAAGAAAATCAGATTACAAGTGTATCATCTACATATCTGAAAAAATGTGTAGGTTTTAATGGGGCTGTGTTAAGTATTTCATGCTCCAGAAACTCTATGTAGAAATTGGCAATAACTGGTGAGAGTGGAGAGCCTATGGCAACAGCATCTGTTTGTTTATAGTAGGTGTTGTCGTACAGAAAATAAGTAGAGGTAAGTGTGCACTTAAAAGGCTCAGTAACACCAGGAGGAAAGTGGTCTGAGAGTAGCTTACTGTTTCCTCTAGGGGGACTCTGGTGAACAGAGATGTAACATTGAAACTGACTAGCACATCTGATGGAGTCACTTTGATGCTGTCCAGAATTTCAACAAAGTGAAATATCATTCAAACTAATCAGATACTTAGCTTCACTGTGACACTATAAATACATGAATCTGGACTTTCAAATCATCAGTTTATCCTGAAGATGAAGATGATGCACATCTTCAAAACTTTGGAGCCAATCTCTGTACTTACTTGGCTAGAAGCTCAAGAACATTTAGAATTAATATGTCATCAGAAAAGCTTCAGCTCTTACTTTATATTCCAATAAGTTTTGATAATGTGAACCTAGAGAAATTAAAAATATATTTTGAACATATAAGATTAACTACAAAACTCACCTTGAATGAGGAAGATGACAGCCACCAATGATCTTGCCACTGGGTATCTCAACTGCCAAAAGATTAAACTTGTCAACATGACTATGAGGAAGCAATATGAGAGCAAATCTCTCACCCACAGCCAGAAGCTTTCTTACTTTTCTTGCCAAGTTTACTTCATACATCCTTGTACCTGTTGTCAAATTCTCAAGCACAATCTCAGCATTTCCTTCCTCATCATCCTTGACCATTGACTGTTTTACGTAAGATACTTTCCCATTGTGGACATAACAACCTGGAGTGTAAAAGTTGTGAACAGAGTTGAGAGGGAATTCAATGAAAGAATTCTGGATGTCTCTTAAATCCCCATAAACCTCCTTATTTTTGGATTCAGTGGGCCATGAGAAGAGCCTGACATGGTCTCTTGTCTTGGTGAGCAGGGAATGTTGGGCTTTGAATAGAGTTTTCTCATTGAACGAATAAGTTGCAGGTAACAGCGTTACCTGGATCACCCAATGTGTGTGGATGGATAAGGTCTTTAAAAGTTTGCCAGTGCTCAGAGACCAGAGCTTTGCAGTAAAGTCAGTAGCACCGCTCAACAACAGATCGATCTCAATGCTCATGCTGACAGACATGATGACTCCAGTGTGAGCAAGAAACTCCTGACACATGGTGGCATGACAGCTGTCTTTACGTGCATCCAAGCTCCACACAGTGATATGGCCAGTGCTGTGTCCAAATGCCAACATGTCAGCATTTTGTACTTTAAGACAAGATATGCGGTATGGTGTGGAGAACAGTCCGATCAGCTCATAGTCATCTGTCTGCCACACTCCAACCTGGTTCCCTGCGGCTGAAAAATCAAACAAGTATTACAAGTAACCAAGCTAGAACTTACATACAGTGAAGTCAGTACTTAATAAAATTTAAACATCTGATGTGTTACATTCACACATCTTTCTCTATTCATTCTTCAACAAACTATTCTAAATAAAGTAATTTTCTAATTTCTAAGTATAAGGTCAATTCAATAAATAACCGGCAAAGTTGTATAAAAATACAAAACTTTGACAAAGCATGTGCCTCTTTGTTATGTTTTGGTGGTGTCCTAGAGCTATTTCAAATGGCTTGGGACCCCTGTCTTGTGAACAAAATGCCGGAATTCAATGAAAACAGATGACAACACTCTTACAGGCTTGCACCAATGTGGAGCAATGGAGTGTCATTAGATTTTTGTCAGCAGAAGGGTTGAACCAATAGAAATTCATCATCAGATGCCACTCTTGTTTGAGTTGAATACAAAAGTATGAGTGGGCAGATATGTTCAAATGAGTAGTTCCAAAACCAAAGTTGGTGCTAACTGAAAGTGCTGATAAGATGTTGTTGGGAGTAATTCTTAAACATTACAAGCTGAGAGGTCAAAATATAAACAGTGAGATGTACGAAAACCTTATGTGTTCAAAATTTGAAACTAACAATTTTAAGGAAGCAGCATGGACTGATGTCCAGTGGCATAATGTTTACTGTATGACAACACGAGGCCACACATTGCTAGAGTCACATTAGATGACCTGAAGTGGTCTACTTGCCCCACTTCCTCATATTCTCTGAATCTGGCACTTTCAGATTATCACATTTTTAACCCACTGAAAGAAGCCCTTAGCTCAAGGTTTGCAGATGATGAAATCTAGGTGGCAGTGCATAATTGGTTATGCACACACCCCCAAGAATTCTTTTCACATGGAATTGAAAAGCTTATCCAGCACTAGCATAAGTACATAGAACTTCGGGGGGGGGGGGGGGTTGTGCTGAAAAATAATAACTGTTGTATTGCATTCTCGTAATAAAAAAAAGTTTTTTAAATATTTCCGGTTATTTATTGCATGAGCCTAGTATTAAAAGATATCTACATGACAAATAAAACATATATCTTGAATTTTCCGGGAATAGTCTCTGAAGGCCTCTTCATTCTAGACAACTTTTGCATAAATGATAAGCTGTAAAAGTTAGGCAAAAACTTAACACGCAAAAATATCTGATGTGTTCCATTCACAGACTTTCTCTAGCTGTTACACAACAACCTTCCTTACAAAAGATTATTCTTTTATCTATGCATGCTAATCAGGGTAAACATTAGCAGAAATTAGCTTATTATTTGCTTCCTTGTAAGTAGAAAGTAAATAAGGGAATACACTAGGCTAAATCACCAGTTAAATATTTTAAAAGCTGGTCCTATGTGAAAGCTGGTTCGGTTTGCTTTGTATGGCCTGCAGTAAAACAGGAGAGATGAAATAAAATGTCACTTCCTGTTTGAGAATATTTTAAGAAGTTTAAAAATGAAACCAATAACAAGTAGTATCTCAAATATGGTCAGCTCTACATAAAAAATGTATATGACATAAATTTTCTGTTTTAACAAAATCTACATTCTGTGTTTATTTCTTATGGTTTAACTAGTGTGCAAAATTCCGCAAAATCCAGAATAAAGAGGATTTCAGAGGCTATTCCCAAAAATTCTAAATATACATTTTATTTGTGATGTAAATATCTTTAATCAAAATCATTAGAGCCATTTTTGAGAAAATCAACATTTTTGAAAAATGTTCCATATAAAGGGTATATTTGGGGGTGGGGGGGATTTTCTTGAAAATCTTTGTGTCACATCCTTGGAAGATACTGCACTTAAATACCAAGTTTGGTATTTATCCAACTTTTCGATTTTGAGCTATTCTGCATGCACGCACGTGTGCACACACCCACGCACGCACACACACACATGGACCTTTCTCTAAAAATGATTTTATCACACTCAGGGGACCTCAAAACATATTTCTGGTGAAATTTTGGGTGGAATACAATACCATTTACATGTAGAGCACGTAGAAGTCAACCATAATTTACGTCTCGACAAATATGAGCTCTATCCACTATGTATATTAAAATACAGGCTAGAGAACATAAACAAATAGTTTATGTCATATACATTTTTTTCTTGAATTAAACATTTCTGAGATATTCCTTGTACTGGTCTCACTTTTAAAATACTTAAATTGTTGCCACAGGAAATTGTCATTCTTGTTTCTTTTTTTTTTTACTCCTGAACATGCAAAGAGAACCAAATTTCAATCACATGGCAACCAGCTTTTATAAGATTAGACTATCTCTTTAGCCTAATGTATGCGCTTTTTTACCTTCTACGTACAAGGAAGCAAGTAATAAGACCAATTCTGCTAATGTTTATCTTGATTATCTTGATGAAATCTTTTGTAAGAAACATTTGTTTGCAGAACAGCTAGAGAAAGTCATGTGAATGGAACACATCAGATACTTTTATTTCAAAGAGATACTAGTTTGTGTTTTGTTATTAATGCCAAGTATTTACTATCTCTAATAATGTATTTGCTTCACTATAGACATCTTCCACTGCATTTCATGTTTTAGCTCATGCATTTGTTTCTGAACAATAATAGTGATTCAGAAAGCAGTGAGTTGGGATCTATTTCTCCCTCATGTATTTGCCAAGCTTATTGATTTGTGATACTTGATGCAATCATAGTGTGTATTGACTTCCCCAGAGTTTGAGTATTGTTGGGTTCTTTTACATAGTTAATTTTTTGATAATGCCTCTTTCACCTCGTAGTAAAAAGAAATAACATTTCATATTCAAACTTGTGAGGTGATGCTAATCTTTATCAATACATGACAGAAACAGTCAAACATGAGAATCTACTTTCCTGAGCTTTTCAAAGAAATAAAAAAAAAATTGCAAAAAAAGAGTGTCCGTTCACAGAATTTTGCAAGAAAAGCAAAAATATGAAGATGAAGGAGTACCTTCTGGTATTCTTAGAAAAGAAGTACAATGTTCTAACAAGAGTAACAGAAATTGAATGAAAATGGGAGAAGGATGGTCTAATGGAAAAATAATTATAATTAAGACAATGGGATGGAAAGCTGTGATGAGGAAGACAATAAAAGTGATTCCTCAGAAGATGAAGATATTTCAGGCATGGAAGAATTAAAATATCATAAAAGACTATCGCTTTATTCAGCATTGTATTGTGTTGTGCAGAATTGAAATTGTTATTGGAACTATGGCATGTAATTTGGCAATGACCGTAGAATTTTCTGTCTGAGATTTGTAAAATAAGTATTTCAGTGATACAAGGGTAACTCTGAAAGTTTTGAAAATCAACGTGATTACATTTTAAAAGTTTAGATCTAATTATTGTTTCTTTTCAAAGAATTTTCCATTGCATTGTATAGTCTCATCCTTTCAAACCATATCAAATATCTAACACCACTCTTCTTTGGAGAGTCCAAATAGGTTCTTGTAAGCAACTACTGCAGTTTCAGGTGATTCATGTTGTTGACTCATAATTTTCTCTTTTATTTTGGGAAACAACAGATCTAGATTATAGGGAGGATGGGTAAAGTATTTGACTTCTGCAGAAATTGAGTTATTTCTCTGCATTGTGGGCAGAGATATTGTGCAACAAAATTGCCTTGTTCTGAGAACATTTAGACTTGCAGAAATATTTTGTGGTGAATCATCTCACAATGATGTCTTATGTTCCTCAAGCAGAAATGTCATAATATGGTCACTAGTTCAGAAGAAAGAGCACACCAGTTTCTTGCCAAACCTTCTTGCTCTTGGGAAGACCCAGGCTAATAATTGTCACTTGGCTTCTGGATTATATTGGTATATCCAGTTTCATCCCCTATTACGATGTAAATAAATTTTTGGATCTTCCCCATCAAATTTTTCTATCATTTCCTGGCACTACTGCACACATGCCTGTTTTTGCTCATTTGTGAAGTGTGGGGGATCCAATGACTGCAGACCTTCCTGGTATGAAAATTTTCTTTAAGGATAATCCTCACTTCTGCCAATTCAATTTTCAGGGCTTCTTGAATTGAATATGTGCAATGATTGCCTTCACTCTATTTTTGCCACATTTTTATTCATTATAGTTGAACCTGGCTATCCTGCACAATCTTCATCTTCAAGGGAATATCTTCCTTTTCCAAACTCTGGAAAACATTGATAAATGGTGGGTTGTGAAGGGCATACAGATTTTGACTCAATCTGTTGATGATGTAGGCAACATATGCCTGTGAAACATGTCCAGGTAATTTACTGCTTAGTGAAGCAATTCAAGTGTAAATTCTACTCATTTTATAACCTATGTGCAATATCTAGGAATAACTGTTGACTTGTTGCCTATTCTCAAACTTTCAGAGTTACTCTTTATACTTGGGTGGGTGATTTCATCACAATGAATATGACTATTAAAGTAAAAGACTCAGATTCAGTTTTCATTTAAATGTTTGTTCAAGACCTCAAGCTATACAACTTTGTAGCACCATCTGTGTATCTAATGGTTAATTCTCTTTCTTGCTTACTGATTTATTTTTAATATTGCCCCAATGTTTATCCTTGTGGTACACTGTGGGTTATGCTGCTCTATACATTGTGCCCTGTTTGATAAATATGGTATTACCCTATCTAATGGAGTGCACAGCATCTCTTAATTTTCCAATATCAATGCAGTCAAATGCTTTTGGTAAGTGAAGAAAAATTGCTATCATAATTCTTTTCATTTAATGCTCTTATAATTAAGCAATTTTCTTTACCTATTGCATATATACCCATTGTAGTTAATTTATGTTTTTGTAAACCAAACTGAAACTTTGGCACTTTAAGGAATTTATTACAATAGTTCTGGAGCTTCTAGAAAAGCTCCTTCCATTTTTTGGAAAACACAGAACCTAAAGTTATTGGCCGATAGTTTTCAAATCAATTTAATTGCTTCCTCAGTGCTATATTGAGAGCCATTAGAAATGATTCTTTACGCTGATTACCTGTTTTCAGTAATGTAATGAGTACTGATAGTTTTCTGGCAATTTAATTGAGATATAATATTAGTTTTTCTTTTAAGAAGAACTGAGTAGACATATAAAATTAAAGTACAGTAATAACATAAAAACAAGAAAAAAGTGAATGAATCTAGAAGATAAAAATTACCACTTAGTAATTTCTAGGTAGCTGATTATCAGCTTAATTTGACTCTTTAATCAAATGAGTTCTGATAAATGGTTGAAAGGCACTCTGTGAAATTAACTACATAATTTTAGAGTCAAATGTTTTGTTTACCAAAGTGATACCCGTTGTTGTTCATGAAGTTGGCTGTTCAGCATGCAACCAGTTTAGAAGTAGGTCTGGTGTTGTAAAAGGGATTGCACCCATTTTGGTCCCAAGATTAAACTTATAAAATATTCAAACACAAATTTCATTCACACATTACCTGAGACTAAGTCTTCATCCTTACTTTTCATTAAATTAATATTATATCTTTATTCTCATTCTAAATCATGATCATTCAAAGTATCAATGTATACTGTTGCTTTGTTTAATACCAAAGCCACAACTGCCTTATATGCGTGTTCGGCCGAAATGGTGACCTTGGTATTATGCTGCTACACAAAAGTGGTACAGGACATGTCAAGGGTACGTTTATTATTTGAGTTATCTCAGTCGTTGTTTGTCTTCATGTTGTGAAGTGTTTAAACAACATGTGTGTTATGTATGACTTCCTTAGGAATGTTATTCTCTTATTAGTCCACAGAAATCCCTGTCAACAAATTCAAGCTTGAACAGTGTATTTTTATGCACGATACAAATATGAAAACTGAATCATGTAGATAACTTCAGTGAAAATTTTCTGGTTATTCAGTTCTGGGTAGAGACATTGTAGGATGTTTAGCTCAATAAATTTAGAACAATGGAATCGCTCAACACCAAACCTAAGAAGCAAAAATAGAGGAAAAACTAGACAAAATTGATGCTGCATTCAAATGCTCACCTAAGATGTCTCTCAGTTGTGTTATGCAGCAAGTGGTGTTTCATACAGCTACTAAACTTTTATTACTGAAACTGTATTGTGTGATTATAGTGTAGAAATTATGAACATTACGCAAATAATTTTATCCAACAATATCAAGAATGTCTTTGTACAGATGGACACCACTTTCAACAACGTTTACAGCAAGGTTAGTACTCATTACACATATGTTACTAACACTTGTAAGTAATGGGGGAATTATGGAACAGAAAACCTTGCAATGTAGCAGACTCTGTGTGGAGCACACATTCACAGATCCTTGGCCTTGGCATAAAATGAATACACTGTACATTTTGTTAGTTGATTCTGTACCATATAAATATTCTTTAAACCTGGTAAGTCCAAGAGTATCTGTTTTATCCTTACTTGCAATTAAATATCCTGAGCAGTAATCCAAGCCAGTTACTTGTTCCAAACTTAAACATGTTGCTCGGATATCCCTATGATGGAACGCACTACCATTGCTGAGGTTCTTGACTTGCTTTAGAATTGTAACACAGAGAAATTTCCAGTTTACTTTCTCTAGCTTGGAAATGTCAATGCCTATTTGAGAACACTTACTACGCCAAATGTCACTCAGAGAGGAAATAATTCTGAAAAACAAAAGGATTTCAAAGATTACTAACAATACATCAAGGAAAATGATAACAGATGTTCCCTACATAGGATAAGCAAGATATTAGCTATTTATAAAATTTGGTAGTTTTATTTAATTATTTTCTGTAAAGCTATTAAGTAATAAATTCTTTGGACATTCTTTGATACCCATAGCTGTGCGCAGAAACAATTTGCCAATATTTCCTGCAGCGGTACTGTTATTCACAACTGCAGATGACTAACTAAATCACTATGCTTAATTGAGGATCTAATGATGCAAAAGCATAGCCCAGTGTTGAGGGCTCTATGGGTAGTAAATGGATGCTTTTTTAAAAATAAAGGAGTGAAGCAGTTTGCAGCCGAAGGCCTCAAAACTGCGGAGCGACGACGGAGCGTAGCCAAAAGGTCTGCTCATTTAAACTCCAATGATTCTAGACAGTTTTCACTATCACTTTCACTACGTTTCCATGCCTTTCTATGGTACTATAGGTATTGAAGAACCGCCAATTTAATTTTATCGTAAAATACGGCTTACCTATTCCATTCCTTGCTTACACTACAAGCTGTCAAAAGCGACTTAGCATCAATATAGCTACAAATGTGTTCCTGCAGCTCTACAGGAAGAGAAACAAGGATATCTTGATACAGAAAGGCAGAAATATCTTTCGATATTGCGTATCGCTGACTGGGCGAACATTTTTGAAGAAGTGTTCGCACTGTGCCTATCTGTTCCTGTGATGGCCATTTTTCAAATCCCTTCACCGTCGCGCTCAACCATTTTTCAAAATCACTTTCCGCTTCTGAAAGAAAAAGCAGTGGGTATTTTAAATATTTTTATGATGCCGCTCATGTATGCTTAGTAATTGTCAACGTAAATCTTAGAGGTTAAGGATGCCTTATAAGTGTGACTACTCCCTGCTAGTGTAGTTGATTACACCAATGTAATCATTGAACGAATTGTAAACTTACTGCATAAAATTACCAGAGGAATTTGTTTACTTACGATGATTTGAAGGCGAAGAGTCCTTTAAACTTGCCATCATTTTGTACGCGGAGCAGGTCCTTCATCATGAATTTTTCATCCGTCAGCTGATCATTCGCGTTTACTGGTGGACGTACTTGTAATCAATATGACAGCAAGCTAAGCTAATGCACGAAGATAAACCTAATCAGAGGCATTTGCCAGCCCGTTTTTGGGGAGGAACTTCCGTAAACAACTAGCGTACTCATCTGAAAAATTGTGAAGATGAATGTTGTAGCTGCAGTGAAAATGTACATAACCAAGATGACCGAAGAGAGCGGTCCTGGGATGAAGGTCCTCCTTATGGATAAGCATACAGTTAAGTTTCTCAACCTAACCTTAATTTTCAAGCTGTTACTCCACTCATGTGCAGTAGATAAATTATTATATTGCACATTATACTTTGTAAGCTTAGAAGATACTATTAAGTTAAAGTGAGTAGTATTTTTGTGGTACATATTGTAAACACGATGATTTTAAGCTTTTAACCATCAATTTAGGATTTTTCAGGATTTTTTTGACCATTGAAATTGTCACACCAGATGTCTTAATTTGAGGCTTCGTTTATAATTATTTTAATTAAATCGTATGGAGAAGTATTTGTGTGTAATAATGATGTTTCCAGTTTAATGAACACTGCATGTTTTTCTTATGTCTGTGTATTTTCTGGCTTCTTTTTGACATTAATTAAATAGTAACTATAATAGCTGCCTTTTTATCTCAAATGATTTGTGAGGCATACTTATCACGCTGTTTGGGCAGTTAGCACTGCCATATTCATAGTTGACCTAAAAACATGCCAGAATGTCAACAAAATTGTTTTGATTCTGAATCACGTTGTATTTAACGTGAGCTTTAGGGTTTAGGGATGTATACAAATAGATAAAAAGAAGAATGGGCATTCTTGACTATGTATGTCACTGCATTACAACCATCCATCCCTTCATTCTCTGCTGATGTGTACAGAACATAAGTGTACTGCTAACCCATGGTGGATCATGAATATAAGAATTATGAGATTTCTCCAAAAGAAATGAATGAACATTTAAAGTAAAATTGGTAACAGTGGCGAGGTGGCCAGTGACAATCAATGGAGGAAGTGAAATCCGTTATATTGGCAAGATTTTAAATTCTTAGGATCATTGTGGTATAGACTCCTTGCCTACCCCTCTGCATTGTTCAACAGCTGCGGCCTTTGGCCATGACTGTTCTACTCCTTTCTTATAAAATGATCCCTTGGCTACGCTTTACAACTTAAGACCCTCAACACTGGGCTATGCTTTGAAGCTTAGGGCCTCGCTTTGTTTTTCAGTCACATGTTGGCAGTTCTTGTATATGAATGGCACGACCACAAAGTACTGCTACCAACCAAGGTGTGAAGTAAGTTTTGGAGGTAAATGTGAAACAAAGTCGGAAAACCAGCTTTTTCATGTCATGTAGTTGTGGATATTTGTTGTGGATATTGTGTTTCACTTAATGCACTAGCTTTAAAGTACAGAATCAGCATTATGTCATTGTTCTGATAGAAGGAAAGATCTGACATATTTCATTATACCACATCAGTTTCCTCCATCCTGACTGAAATGTGATGCACCCACATAAACAAAGAACCTCTGAAGCCAAGCTCTGTATTTATAAAGTAGTCTCCCTCACATTTTTGCCATCTCTTAGCCTAGTGCACTTCTCTAACTCACTACTGAGGGTCAGAAAGTCAGGCTGTTGTATTGAGTTATAAGTGAGCTGCTGTCACATTTCCTCTTTGACTTACAACCAGCTTCAAACAAAGTAATATGATAAAAACTTTTAAGTCACCACATATAAAAAGAGAAGTTTTACAATGTAAGGGCTGAAAAAAGTTTGGGAATACCAAGAACCAGCTTCATTGTCCTTTCAGGTGGTTAAATGCAGGGGTGATCAGCCAACTCCAAAAACTGTAACAAAAATACTGCAGCTGCCTGTGTAAACTAACCAAATTCATATGTGTCATTAGGTATATTGAAATTATTTGGATGAATTGGATTGGTAGGTGAGGGATGAATTAAGTAAAATTAAACAAAAAAAGTTTCTGTAATTATATTTTACAATTGTTTGACCATACAAAGAAAATACAGCAATAGTAAATACTAGTGTGCCTTCCCAAGTTGTTTTGTAACCAAGTGGCCAGTGCAGTTGCAACCTTGTGGTTATTCAACTATCAAGTCAACTTATATTTAGAAATGATCTCAATCTTTATCCATATTAAATTATGTTTCTAGCCAGTGTGGTTCCCCATATTTGTTTATTTTCTTCAACCATTTTCTTTTAACCTTGCCTAGATAATCCCCAAAACTCTAGGATTTTGTGCTTAGCTTTTATATTCACCAACTTCTCCCCCTGTATCTCTATTGGTAAATTAGGCCACTTCTCAGTCATAAGTTTTGTTCTTATTTCTTTAGTTTCTGTACATTCCAAGATTGCATGCCAATAGTTGTCTTGAATTGCACATGTCGGCTATTCCTCTATGTTTAACTAGAGGAAATATATAAAAACTAAAATTTCAGTGTTCCATTCCCATAACTTTCTCTAGCTGTTCCAAATACAAACTATTCTTACAAAAGATTATTCTTTTATCTACATCATGCTAATCAAGATAAACATTAACAGAATTGGTCTTATTACTTACTTCATTGTAGGTAGAAGAGAAATAAGGGAATGCACTAGACTAAAGTGATAGTCAAATCTTTTAAAAGCTGGTTACAATGTGAAACAATTGAGGTTCAGTTTGCTTTGCATGGTCCCGTTGGAGAAACATTAGGTGGCTTAAAAAAAGTTTAAAAAAAAATTCCATGTATAGGGAGGATTTTCTTGAAATTCTTTGTGTCACATCCTTAGAAATACTAAATATAAATACCAAGTTCGGTATTTATATTTAAAACAGTTTTTCGTTTTTGAATTATGCTGTCCACAGACACATACATCAACCTTTTTCTAAAAATGTTTTTTTTTAACTCGGGGGACCTCAAAATATATATTTTTTAGTGAAATCTCAACATCAAATTTTTGGGTGAAATACAATATCTTCTCTAGCTTGTATGTACATTTGGCTAGAAAAAGAACAAGCAGAAGGTATCCTGCTCTTAGGGAGAATAAAGCAAGCACACCATCAGCTGAGGTGCATATCATCTCCTACTACATCAGGGAAGACATATAGAGAAAAGAAAAGCAACACAAGTTCAAATCATAACGAAATCATACAGCTGCTCTCTGCAATGGAACAGATGTTCACAAAGTTCTGAAGAATAGGGAAAACATTTTGGATAGAGTGTTGGACTTGATCAAGATCACCATCAGCATAAAACAAAATGATTAAGACTAAAAAGCTTATCTGAACATAGATAAGAACTTGAAATATTCTTAAAAATTTAATATGTTCCAAAAGCTTATGATTCTATTTACTTTATACTAATTGAGAAAAAATTAGCAGAAATAGTCTTATTACTTGCTTCCTTGTAAGTAGAAGAGAAATAAGGGAGTAGCATAGGTTAAAGTGATAGTCAAAAGCTGGTTGCTATGTGACTGAGGTTCCTTTGTATGGACAGCAGTTGACCAATTCCTATATGAGAAAAGTGTAAGTTTTTTAAAGGTGAAACCAAAAACAAGGAATATCTGAAAAATGATCAACTCCACGAAAAAAATGTGTATAACATAAATTATGTGTTTAACGTGCTCTACATTTTTTGTGTGGTAAGTTTTTTTCCATCGCTTACAGTTTAGCAGTTATTCAAAATTCCATAAAATTCATCCAGAATAAAGTAGTCTCCAGAAAATTCAAGATATACACTTTATTTGTAAGGTAAATATCTTTAATATACAATATTTTTATCAAAATCATTATAGCCATTTTTGAGAAAATCAAAATTCAAAAAAGTTTCATGTAAAGGGTAGTTTGGGGTGGGGGGATTTTTCTCAAAATCTTCCTATCGCATCCCCGGAAAATACTGAACTTAAATACCAAGTTTGGTATTTTACCCACTTTTCGTTTTTGAGTTATCGTGTTCACGGACACATGCACATGTGCACATGCATACACCTTTTTCTGAAAATGCTTTTTTTGGATACGACATATATCTCCGGTGAAATTTCGGTATCAAATTTTTGGGTGGATTGCAATATCTTCTCTATACACTATGTAAATAGTACATGTAGAGAACGTAAAAATGGAACATCTAGATACGTACCATGCTGATTTCTAAAACAAGATTTATGAATGAAAACTATTTAAGAGTACCGTGTTCATACTACAAACATGCTTAAGGGAAAGCTCATGATGGAATGCTATTATAATAAGGAATTCAATGGTTCCTCATGAAACTCTTCAGCAGAGGTCACTAAATAAATGTGTGCACACCAGTGGCATGTGGTGACCATTCAGATAGCTAAAGCAATGAATATTATAGTCTTTAAGTAAACAATAATAAATCAATGAACAGGGTTTTCTTGATAAACATTACAACCGGCAGTAGTCTAAATCAAGGAATAAACACTAAAGATAAAAACACAACTGATAGTAAATTTAAAGTAAATATATAAATATGAAAGATAAATATTACAACTGGAATGGTTTAAATTGAAAGAATAGTTACTAAAATACTATGTTTAATAAAGTTGCCTTAAGCAAAATTTAACAAAACGGCTAATTTCTGGATTTAAATTTCTTTTTGACACTTTGGTAGTCACCTCTATAAGATCAAGAGAATTGAAAACCCATCCTTCTCTCCTAGAAAGCAAATTTATTGATGTTTTGTTTCTTTTGAAATGTTCCTTTTTCTTACTTCTCTTAGTAAGCAAGCTTCTGTTGAATGATTATAAAATAAGAACATCTTTATCTTCTCCAGTAGAATTTTGAGCAACTTTTGATTCTCTTCTGCACTGAAAACCAACTTTCTACTGAAAAGGTACCATGGAAAATTTTGTTTTAACGTTGAATTAGTGCTCAATAGTTCAGGCTCATTCATCATTTTATTTCTAAACTCTTGTACTATACACTACAGTCAGTGCTCTTCCCAATTGAATGGCATCTTAAGTACTTTCCATATGTTTATAAGAAACTTTGAAAGCTGGTTTTGGGGAACTGGTCTATAGTTTTCATAACAATAAGTTGAAAATTCTCAATTTAGAATAATCTTAAAATCTTACATCCAAACAAATATCAACGTAATCAAACACTTCAGAATACAGAAGCTTATATTCAATATTTCCTTTTACAAACACTCTTTTAATTAAGACACGACTTATGGAAAATTCAGTTCTCAGTCATTATGTAATACAGTTATTGTGTGGCAAGCTTTTTTGGGTTTTCTATTGACATTGGTTTTGAAGTATGTTACACTTCACATTGATGAAAATTAATATTTTGTGGAATATGTGTTAAGAGAAAAACAGATATGAAATCTTCCACTGGTACTAAAATGTCTGAATCAGTTTCTTAGGGTGTTATGACATAGCACTAAACATTACAAACGAGTGATTTTCCTGCTCACAGTGTTTACCAAACTTGGCAATAATTCCATTGTGTTGAATAAAAGAAATATTCACAATGTCCTGTTTATAGTTGGCAAAACTGTAAAAACTATGACTGGTATTATGTCTTTTTGAATTCAATTATGAATTCCTTTAAACAAGTAGAAGTTTTTAAGTAGGAGCTGCACTAAAGGAGAATCACACTCAGTGTACTTCACCAGTTCCACACAATTACCTTAATTAACAGAATTTGTTGCTTGACATGCCCTCGAAAGGTCAATTCTTATTTTTTCAGAATACTTACTTCACTAATAAGCCTTTTAGAGATAATCCTGCTTCTGCTTTTTTGATTGTGTATATTTCATTTTCTATTCTTTTTCTAAAAGCAGTTATAGGTCCAGAGGAAGTTACATGTACAGACAGTCCCTGTTTGGCTGCTGATTGTTGAATTTCTCAAATGTGTTTACCTAGAGTGATACTTCACATTATGCTATTACTTACTGTTAACTCCTCTCTGAAGCTAGCTTTTTTGGAGCAGTGAAATACACATATGGCCCATGATCTTCAGAGTTGCGTGCGCAAGTCTCATGCTGCTCAATTGAAGCTGTAGGGAAATTGCTTTGGCTAGTTCACAATCGTTACCTGTAATGTAACATATTGGTTGGCTGGTTGCTAATGCTCAGCATATTGGAGTTCTTCCATTTGCCTTCTTGCTTCCCAGTAGCGCGCTGAGAGATCCTTAGCTGTTAAATTTTGACACTTCATAAGATGAGTGATATTCATTGTAGAATCCTCTTCTCTACAAACTATACAATTTGGAGTTGGAAGGATGTTTAGTTTATGTAGATAGGCAACCAAACAATCACGTTCTATACATAATCGAAATAGAGCAACAGCTTTTGATCGTGGACATTCTGATTTATTGTTGTATTGTTCAACAAGGTTTTCCATTGCTTATTTGTACTCTCTTGTAACATATTAGATCTATGTGTTTGGGAGAAACATTACAATTTATCTAGATATTAATCACAAACTATGTGATTATAATTAGATATACAGGCTGTTTCAAAAATACGGGGCATAATTTCAGGTATGTATTTCCCACATGAAGACAATCAAAATAGTTCATTATAACATGTGTCCGGAAATGCTTCATTTCCGAGTTATGGCCTTTACAACATTGAAAGTCCCACCTGTAGACAATCAAAATAGTTCATGTCCGGAAATACTTCATTTCCGAGTTATGGCCTTCACAACATTGGAATTCACTGGAACGTTTTTCTTTCCGCAGGTCTTTGCCGTCAAAGGAGACATTACGAGGGCGCTCTGGTAGTTCATTCTGAGGAAGGTTACATTCAGTGTTGTTTAGGTGTTAAGACTGTGCGACATGTATTCAAATCAAGAGCTGGCAGAGATTCATGTACGGTAAGGTGGACGGCAATGCTGCGCTGGCTCGTCGTTTGTACCAGGAGAGGTACCCACAGCGACAATGTCCAGATCGGAAGACATTTGTACGTCTCCATTCCCGTCTGTGCGAGTATGGAACATTCACCTCTCCTGGTTTGGGAAGGGGACGACCAAGATCTACAACTCCAGAAGTGCAGGAGGAGATTCTGAAGGCTGTGGACAGGACTCCTTCTATCAGCACACGACGGTTAGCGTTGCAAGTCAATGTTCCTCATACGACTGTCTGGAGACTGTTGAACGAGTATCAATTGTATCCTTATCATTTGCAACGTGTACAGGCCCTGTCACCAGCAGATTACCCTGCACAAGTTAGGTTCTGTCAGTGGTTCTTGCAGCAGTATGGTGTAAATCCGAACTTTTCTGCCGTCGTATTATTTACAGATGAAGCACAGTTCACAAGAGATGGCATAACAAATTTCCACAATCAGCATGTATGGTCGCATGAAAACCCACGTGCAACTGTTGTATCTCATCACCAGGCGCGGTTCTCCCTCAACATGTGGGCCAGTATCATTGGTGATCGATTAGTTGGACCCCATGTACTTGTAAACAGACTTACGGGGCAGGCGTACACAAACTTCCTGGAAAACACCATACCTGACGTTTTCGAAGACTGATCAATCATCAACACATTTACTTCTTGCATGATGGCGCTCCTGCACACTTCAGTCTTACGGCTCGCCGGTACTTGGATCGATGGATAGGTAGAGGTGGCCCAATTGCTTGGTCTCCATGCTCACCTGATCTGAACCTCTCGATTTCTACTTGTGGGGCCATTTAAAATCATTGATTTATTCGTCTCTGGTGCCAGATTTGGAATCCCTTCGGAATTGAATTGTGACAAGTTGTGAGGACATGCACATTACTCCTGGAGTTTGGGATCGTGTTTGCAGGTCAATGAGACATCGATGTGAGGTCTGTATTCAAGCAGGAGGTGGACATTTTGAACATCTTCTGTAATGACAACAACCTGCGGAAAAAAAAAACGTTCCAGTGAATTTCAATGTTGTGAAGGCCATAACTCGGAAATTAAGCATTTCCAGACACATGTTATAATGAACTAATTTGATTGTTTACATGTGGAAAATACATACCTGAAATTATGCCCCGTATTTTTTAAACATCCTGTATTATTAATAAATCAGGGTATTATCTGTCTCTGTGTCATTCGGTCGTGTTAGTATGCTAGCCTTCAGATAAAAGTTCCTAATTCAGTTCTCACATGTATTGCTTAGTTACTTCTCCTGAAGGCACACCACAAGGACACTTAATTATCCTCCTTGAGATGCCATAAATGACTACAGGCTATGTGTGCTAAATTAACATTATAAATAATTAATAGGTAATTGCTTGTTTCTATTAATGCCTCAGAAAATGCAGTTTAATGAGTTAAGGTTTACAATTTTCTTTATACATTACTTTTAGTTGCTGTATTTTTTCTTGGTCTATCATGTATTTTAGCATAGCGGTTATTTTTGCATGGTGGACTTTAACTTAGTTCATGTCCTTTTTATTTTTCTACATCATTTTTCTCTTGTTCTTTCTATGAATTCCCCTAGTATTATTATATCACATTTCTTGTTTAGATGCATTATCTTCATTTTTTAAAACTTCTGTACTGTTTTCTAATTTTTTGGGTTATACTGTTGCCTCCACAACCTTGTTTCTTCACATTCTGCCATATAATGTAAGTCATTAACTGTTTCTCCCACATAAAGGGCATCTATTTAAATTCATTCCTTAGCTGTCTCCTCTTAACCTATGCATACTTAATGTAATCCATGCCCAGCCTTCTCTCTCTAATCTATTATATATTTCTTTGCACTTCTCTCTGCCTTAATCCATTTTCATTTGTTTGTATAGTATTAAATGTTTATTTTTTCTAAGACTGTGG
This sequence comes from Hymenopus coronatus, assembly GCA_030762935.1. Taxonomy (NCBI): domain Eukaryota; kingdom Metazoa; phylum Arthropoda; class Insecta; order Mantodea; family Hymenopodidae; genus Hymenopus; species Hymenopus coronatus. Next base: position 34,141,855 of record CM060882.1, on the reverse strand, counting down.
AATAATTGTTGTTTTTGTACATCCTCTATTTTGTTCCTTCTTTCCAGAAACATCTTACTTGCCCATCCTTCCCTTCCCATATATTAACTTCCAATTTTCTATAAAATTCTCCTCGAATCCTGGGCTCAATTTGCCCCAACACTGGTTTTCTCCTGCATTATTAAATATTATCTCAGGATATTTTGATCAACCAATGATCTCATTCTGTGCCATATTTCATTAGTCTTTCCACTATCATACCATTGCAAGCCACTCTTCCCACTTCCAGTGAAAATACAATTTTATTATTGATTAATTACATTTATTGCTTATATACATCTAAAAAAATTATCTTTTATTGCTGGTTTTCATTAAAACACAAAATGCATGTTTTATATATAAATATATATTTTGTGGAGTCACCATTTTCAAGATATTCCGGATTATTGGTTTCAATTTTAAGCTACTTAAACTTTGCTCAAATGGGAAAACATCTCATTTTTCTTTGTTTACTCTGGCAAGCAAAGAGAATGGAACTTCATTTGTTTCACATAGCAACCAGCTTTTAAAGGACCTCACTATCTTTTTACTGCATTCCCTTCTGCTTAAAAGGAAGCAAGTAATAAGACTTATTTTGCTTATGTTTATCTTGATTAGCATAATGTAGATAAAAGATTAATCTTTTGAATAAAAGGTTTGTTTGTGGAACAGCTAGAGAAAGTCAGTTGATCACGTCAGCTTTTTCTCTTCCCCATTCTTTCTTAACACTCCTGTATACTATTAAAGTACTCTTATCCCTTAAGCTACCTATTATTTCTTTTTTCTCTATGATCTAATCTACCCTAGCTTTCACTTTATTCTATAGTCTTTGTCCCCCTATTTTTGGGGATTGGCTAGCTTGCCCAATCCAATTTCCTTTATCATTTTCAGATTCTTGTGCCCATAAAGTCTTTGACAATATTTCCTTTGTCTAATACTTGGGTCCTGTTCCAATATCTCATTATCCTTTTGACCATTGAACCTTTCCTCCCAGCTCATCCCAATTCAACTTGTGCTACCCCATTAGGAGCTACTCTTAGGAATCCCAATATCATTTTGCAAAAGGATCTATGAATTTGATCCATACATTCCCACCCTTTTTCAGTCCCCAAATCTCTATTTCATGAACCATGATTCTTCATTCCTCTGTTGCTGTATATATTCTCACTAGCCAGTTTACTCTCATGTTTGGTATTTTCTTTAAGCAGGTTCTTATGCTTTTAATAGCTAATTTCCCCTTACCTAGCACATTCTCTCTTTGCTCTGTCCATTTTCCATTGTTATTTAGCCTTATTTCTAAGTAATCAAACTTGTTTACATCACTCCCCATTTCCAATACATCATGATGATATGTACTGCATGTTGTCAATAATTTTTGACTGCATCAGTATTAAAATGTGTTTAGAAGATCATGACAGAATGATTTTTTATTTTCTATGTATAGCAAGTAGGGGAAGTATTGCATTCCACCAAAAAATTCAATGTTGAGGTTTTACTGAAAATACATATTTCAAGGCCCTCTGAACCTAAAAAAAAAGCATTTTTGGAAAAAGATATGCATGTGTGTATGTGAGAGAGAGAGAGAGAGAACAGCATAACTCAAAAATGAAAAGTCGCTTAAATGTCATACTTGGTACTTAAGCTCAGCATATTCTGAGTATATAACTTGAACATTTTCAATAAAATCTCCCACCTCAAACTATCTTTTACATGGAAATGTTTTCAAAAATGTTGATTTTCTCAAAAATGACCAGTACAATTTTGATTAAGATATCAAATGTCTAAGATATTTTCATGACAAATGAAATGTATATCTTTAAATTTCTGGAAATAGCCTTTGAAATCCTCTTAATTTTGAATTAAGAATGGGTTTTACATGACTAGAAAACTGTAAGAGATAGACACAATCTTATTACACAAAATATGTAGATCTTCATGAAGTACACAATGTTGTTGAATTATGTAGTTGAAATTAACAATTTCCAAAAGATGCATTGCTATTTTTGTAAATTTTCAAAATTTTATAGTTTTCTAAGATGGGAAGTCATTATTTACTTTTTCCCCTATTCATGCAAAGAGAATGGGATTTTAAAGCGACTATCTATTAGAAGTTTTGCTATCACTTAAACCTTCTGTATTCCCCTATTCCCATTGTACCTACAAGGAATTGCAACATTTATACAAAGTTTATCTCGATTAGGAAAGTAAATGGAAGAATAAACTTTGTGAGAATGATTTGTTGAATATCGTATGAATATAATGTATCAAAATATTTTTAATTTGCAGGGATAGAATGTTCTGAAGTTCATTACAGATGGAATATTAAAAATGTATTTTGTTATAAAAGCAGTCATTATATGTAATGAGTAACATAATAAAAATCATATGTTTCAGACAAGTATTGTGAGCATGGTTTATGGAAGATCTGAGATTCTCCAGAAGGAAGTCTACTTGTTTGAAAGAATAGATTTTGCAGGACAATCGGATAACATGAAACATTTAAAATGCATCACATTCCTAAGGCCAACAAAAGAAAACATATCTCTGCTTGCACGAGAGTTGAGATACCCAAGATATGGAGTTTATTATATTTGTAAGTAAATACTTTTGATAAATATGCATAAGTTTTGTAAATCAGAAAAATTTAAGTAGATCTTGCATACATTGTAATATACTTTTCTAAATGCTGATTATATTTTTATAATTTTATCCTTATTTTTGCCTAAAAATGGTTTAAAGAAGACTGGAAAATTGTAATAAATAGAATACAGGGGCTTATTTCATAAAGGTTACAAGTTACAAATTACAAGCAAAAAATTTGTAATTTGCTAGTGATTTCTTATTTCATAATTAATTAATCACGAGCGAAGTTTTACAAATCAGAGTGATTCTACAAATGAATTTGTTGTTTCATTTCAAAAGCTTTCTCCACAAACACAAGTCCTTGTTAAAGGAATAAACATTTCACAAGCATTCTTAGTATTGTAAAAGTATTACAAATTGGGGCGCGTTGATGTCCTAAGGTCTTCATCTTTTTTTCTCAGGACTGGGATTAGGTAGAAACTTGAGGTTTATGCAGAGTTGCCTGCACTCTTTGTGTATGTGTTCAAGTTGAATTTATTTTATCTAAGAAAACCTCTACATGTTGTGGCTTCGTCAAATACAATATTATTTACATATACAATTTATTTATAATTCTTGGTTAAACAAACTATAAAATGAATTTACCATTAAGTACTTTTTTAACTTTCATAGTTAGATCAATATTTTTGATTAGTTTTAGTTCTTCAGATAACTTATTATGAAGTTCTTTTCCCATGTTCTTTATATAGCATTTGCTTAATGTGCTTCTAATTACCCTAAAATAATTATTATTGTTTCTTGAGTTGTGTATGTTTACCATCATTTTTGGTTATTTTTCTTGTAAAATCTATTTTATAGTCTCATAAATTTATATATATAAGGAACAGTCCATAAACCAAATTGTTTAAACATACTACTATTTAGTGTAGCATTATTCTAACTGCTTATTATTTTTGTAGTTTAAAAATCTTTTCAATGTAATGTTTTCGCACAATATTATTGTATATATTTTATGTGTAAGTATATAAAAGCAAAGTAAATCTGTTTAATTGTTTCATCATCCATGGTTTTCCTTATCTGACTCATTATGTAAATGCCAGTATTTATCTTGTTTTTATGCCTTAAATTTTGCTTCCAAATTGTTAATGTTAATCTATTATAACTCCTAAAAATGTATGTACTGAATCTCTTGTATTTTTTCTCCATCTATTTTCAATTATTTACTATTTAAACTTTGATTTTTTAATTGAACATTTATCCAAGCTGTTCTTTTTAGTATTTATATCATGTCCAAATTTATATAGTCTCATTTTATGTTTTATCGTGAACTCATTGACTTTTAATTCTGCCTTTGCAGCTGACTTACATTTAATTACTAGTGTCATGCCAGCTGCATATCCAATTGCTATATTTTAATTTCTTTGTATTAATTAAAAAAATATTGTTTATATATATATATATATTGGAAAAAGAAATGACCCTAATTTAGTTGTGATACTCACTGTCTAACCATTTGGGAGTTTGATTTAATTTTTTCTACAATACCAGCACTATGATTTATTTCTATCTTGTGCATTTTGTTTTTAAGATACAAACTTACCCATTTTTGTGCCAACCCACAAACCCAATAATTTTCTAATTTGCCTATTAGTATGCCTATATTAACACAGTCAAATACCTTAGACAGGTCAAAAAAATAGCTATTACTCTCTTCTGTTTATTTAATGCTTCAGTTTTATAATTATTTGCCTTACTAATAACTTTGATTTCATTTCTTCTTGACATATTCAGTTTAGTAAAAAGTTTTGGAATTGGTGTAAACATACAACTTTCATTATTTTTTTAATAGTCGAACATAATGTAATTGGTTTATAATTTTCTACAGTTGTCTTGTTTCCTTTCTGTTTAAATAATGACCTTATTATTACTTTCTTTAAATGTCTCTTTGATGATGCATTTGTAATATCTTTTATGATTTATTTAATATTTAATCAAAACCAACTGATTTTTTTAGGCTTAAGCCTATCAATTTCTTGTAATACATTTTTTTCTGATATTTCTAATATTCCTATTGACTTTACTTGGCTTCTTTGCAATATATTTACTTGGTTAATTTTTGCCCATTGTCTTCATTTGGTTTAAAATGTTTATAAAATACTTTTAAAATTAATACATATTTAGTTTGGGCTGTTTATAATATGCTTTGATAGTCTTAGTTTTTCATTGTTTACTTCTTCTTTTCCTGTGTATCCTATTTACCATATTCCATATGTTTATGTCTTAGTTGCTGACTCACTACCAATTCCTGATTATACTCCCATCTTTGCACATTCACATACTAATCTAAACTTTCTATTATGATTTTTCAATATACCTATTTTAGTGATCTTTCACCCATATTTAGTGTGACAGAAACATGATGATCGGATACATGATAGCTGCAGTATTATTTATCTTATAAGGTTATAATGCTGTGTATTAATATGAGTGAATTATTATTTTTTGTTTTTTACAAACTCTCTGTATCTGCTTTCAATTGAAACCCATCAGCATTCAACTTTAGGTGGTCCCTCCCCATCCATTTCCACAGTTTCTCTTGAATGCAGAACATACATTTTGATAGGATTCGATTCTGCAATCCTTGGTTTGATAGGTTGGCCACTCCTATTGTGCCTTAGACAGCATAATCATGTACCAGATGTTGAGGTTTGTATTATTTGAAAGAGTTATTTGATGTTATCTGTTAGTAAACTGGGTTGTTAAACAGTCATATCATCTCCATATCACTGAAGGGGTTAAGCAAACAAATTTACTTGTTTTAATAGTGCAACTATTATATAAGTGTATTTACAGAGTTGGTTTTTGACACTGTGTCACTTATACTTTTTATTTAGAGGGATTAGTGTCAGGAGCCATTGCTCCATTATAAACTTTGTGAGTCTGACTCCCCAAGGTTGAAAATGAAAGCAATGGCTGCCAAAGCTAGTCCCCCATAAATAAAAAGTGTGAGTGACAACCACTCCACAATATACTAATAAAATTTGAATTTTACATTTACTAAATTCCTCATAAATATTAGTTAATTGTAAATTATTTTAACTGTCAGAAAAATGTAATGATTTTTATTGTAGGAATGAGAGTGAGTGTTATATGCATATTCTCTTAAATAAAAGCTACCCCATGGCCAAGAAACTTTGGAAAACACTGGCCTAGAATGGTCAGGGTATGTCATATCAAATACTGAAATGTCATAAGTATGAAGGTTGTCCGTAAAATAAAGTTCCCAATTTATGTTCACAATGAATAACATGTTTATTTGCATTGAATAATACATTTTTGGTCAGCTTAGACTTTTTCCTATTTTTCAACACAACCATCATTCAGATTAATGCACTCTTGTATGTAGTATCCATCTTTTGTATGCCTACATTGTAGAACCCCCCTGCCATGTGGCAGAGTAGCTTAAAACATTTTCTTGCAGCTCCTCTCCGGTTCTTAAATGTGTCGTACCCTGGTGTTTCTTCAAGTCAGGGAAGAGATGGTAATCACTTGAGCTAGGTTTGGGCTGTAGGGAGGGAGTGTGACAGAATCCCATTCACATTTCTGTCTGTGGTCTCAGGACCCAGCTTGCCCAAACCTTGGTATACCCTAAAAATTATGTCAAAATTTTGTGAATGCAGGTCTTGCTGACATCAGAAATCATCACACAGAGCTCCTAGACCATCACTCTTTGATCTTTCAACATTGCTTCTTCCACGTTCGCAATCATTTCATCTGAAACTGATGGCCATACAGAATGCTGCTTGTCATGGACATCTGTACGCCTTTTGAATTCTCTGCACCTTTTGCATATGTGTTGTATGCTCATGCACTGTTCTCCATACATTTCACACAGTTTGGGATGAATGTCCACTGGCGCAGTATTTTTTGCACACAAAAACCAAGTCATAGAGCATAATTTGCACCTGGCGGGAGAAGTGAATGGAAGCTCCATCTCTAACGGCTGCCAAGCGAAAACTGTGCATCACAGACAGCTTACTGAAGGGGAAACTGGGAGAGGGAGAACCAAGTTACACACCAGTATAGCCAGATGTTGCATAACAGTGTTCCTCGCAACTGTAGGTATTTGGGAACCTTATTTTACCGACAGCCCTTGTATAAAGAGGTCATGAAAAACCCATGAATTTGGTTCAATAAAACTCAATGATATTCTGCAATGAAAGCAACACTAACCCTTTAATTTCATTTATAGATTTCAGCAACATAATTGCAAAAGCAGATATAAAAACATTAGCAGAGTCTGATGAGCAGGAGGTAGTGCGGGAGGTGCAAGAATTTTATGGAGACTACCTGGCAGTCAGCCCCCATCTCTTCTCACTAAATATTACAGGCTGTGCTCTAGGTAAAAATAGTTTTGATTTCTTTAATTTTTCCTAAAATAAGTCTTCTGTGTTACCTGCCCCTGATTGGTTTAAGGACCCCACATAATAGAAAGTTGCATGTGTTGTGTTGCAAACCCACATGCAAGTTTTTTATTTTTATACTTGTACCCCTTTTCTTCTAACTCCCTCAGAATTATATACATACAAGAGCCTATGAGAACATGGCCTAAATGTAACTGTTGAAAATGTTTAGCTAATCCCATTCTTAATGAAATTTAATTTTCATTTGAATTATGTTATTTGAAACGTTTTTGACTGTCTTCATGTTTTTTATTTCATTAGCAACTCTACATTTAAACGTAAACTTAAATTGTATTTAACAAGTAAGGCTCTATATAGTTCAGATGAATCAGCTGTAGAATAGAAATAAACTTGTAAATATTTCAAGTGTAAATAAATACTGTATTGTATTTGACAATTTCAGAAATTGGCAATAAGTGCGACTATAATTATTATTGTTTTAATTTCTTTCAGGATTTAACTGGAATTTGGAGCATTTACAAAGAACTGTACAAGGAATAACTGCAATACTTTTATCTCTGAAGAAGTGTCCATTTATAAGGTATCAGAATAACTCAGAAATGGCAAAGAGATTGGCAGAGAAGATAAGAGTAAGTCCCAGTTTGATGTTATCATCAGTATTTTTCTAGTAGAATCTATTGTGTAGTAATACGTAATGTTCCCTGTTACTCTTTTTAACAGGAAGTTTTGTCAAAAGAAGCAGCTCTTTTTGAGTTCCGACAATCTGAAGTACCTCCTCTTCTGCTGATTTTGGATCGCCAAGATGATGCAGTCACTCCTCTTCTTAACCAGGTAAACAGATGTTATTGCAATGGCTACAAAGTTCAGTAAATAAAGCAATCTTGAATAGACTGCCATAATTTAAAGAAATGCATTAAAACTAGTGAAATATGACAGAAATGTACTTCTGTGGTAAAATGACCCAAAAATGCTTTAAACAATAAAAAATGCCCCTTTCCTCCAAAATTTCAAAAATGCACAAAAGAATTTCCAATAAAAATTTGATGTGTTCTATTCATGTGACTTTCTCTACATCTTTGTAACAAATAATTGTTAATAAACTTATTCTTCTATCTCATCCTAATCAAGATAAATATTAGCAGAACATTCATATTACTTGCTTCCTTGTAAGTAGAAGAGAAATAAGGGAATACACTAGGCTAAACTGACAGACAAATATTTTAAAATGTGTGTGCTATAAAATTAAAATCCATTTCTTTGCATGGCCAGGAGTTGACAAGTTCCCATATGAGAAAAGTTTAAGCATTATAAAACTGAAACCACTAAAAGGAATATCTTGAAAACAGTCAAATCCATGAGAAAAAAAATGTATATGACATAATTGTATGTTTGTATAAGATCTAGAATTTTTTTGTAGTAAGTTTTTGTCTATCATTACCTATACCCGTTGTGCAAAACTCAGAATAAAGAGATCTTCAGAGGCTATTCTTACAAAATTCAAAATATACATTTTATTTGTGATGTAAATATCATTAGAGCCATTTTTGAGAAAAACAAAATTTTCAAAAATTTTCCCATGAAAATGGTAGTTTGTGATGACTGATTTTCTCGAAAATCTTTGTGTTGTATCCTTGGAAGGTACTAGTTTTCAATGGTCTTTTCGTTTTAGAGCTATTCTGTCCACAAACACAGGTGCACACACACGTACCCACACACATACACACACAATCTTTTTTTTAAATAGTACTTTTTTTTTGATTCAGGGAGTCCCAAAACATGTGTTTCCGATTAAATCTTGAAATTGAATTTCTGTGTGCAATACAGTATCTTCTCTATACACTATGTATAAAGTATATGTAGAGAAACTGTAATGACCTCATTTCACTTCTTGTGGTACATTACATACATACATTCAACTGAGCATCGCCCTATAGTGATTTAAAAAAAAATGCAAAGTCATCAAAATCCAGGCCCTAGTTATTACCAACTTTGAATGCTCACACAATTTAAGCATTATCATTCACGGTTTTATGAACCAGCCTTGACAATTTTTGTTGTTGTTAATTTTGTAATAGGAGTTTACTTCCTTACTTTTAATGCTTGTTAATGAAGCTTGTTTGTTTTCTTTCAGTGGACATATCAGGCGATGGTACATGAACTACTCACAATTACAAACAATATGGTCAATCTTTCAGATGTGCCTGGAATAGCTAAAGAACTGAAGGAAGTTGTGCTTTCTGCTGAACAAGATGAATTCTACGCAAATGTAATGCATTATTTTTTTATAATTTATTAGAACATGTGAAAATAATTCCTAAAGAATATCAGAATTTATTTATTAGAACATGTGAAAATAATTCCTAAAGAATATCAGAATTTATATTTTCTATTTGTAGCATTTGAATCATCATGTAGTTCATTAACTCCTGAAGTATAAGCTATCATGCTAGCCTTTATCATCCAAATTGCTTATTCAAACTTGGTAGAGGATGATGGATTTTTGCCTTGAAAGGGATGTGAAACTGGTCTTTTGTGATGCTTGTTGAATGGAAACAAAAATCTGATGTCTTCCATTGACATGACTTTTTCTAACTGTTCCACAAACAAACTTACCTAACAAAGATTATTCTTTTATCTATGTCATGCTAATCGAAATAAACATTGCCGAAATTGTTCTTATCACTTGCTTCTTTGTAAGTAGAAGGAAAATAAGGGAGTACACAAGGCTAAAGTGATAGTCACATCTTTTAAAGCTGGTCACTAGGTGAGATTATTGAAATTTGGTTTTCTTTGCTGGCTAGGAGTAAACAAAAGAGAAATGCAAAGAAAGATGTCTACTGCTTGAGAAATGTTTAAGAACCTTAAAATTGAAACCAATAACTCAGAATATCTCAAAAATGGTTCACTCTATAAAAAAAAAGTGTATGTGACATAAGTTGTATGTTGTAATGAGATCTACATTTTTTGTGTAATAAATTTTTGTCTAACTCTTAAGACTTACCGGTTATACAAAAGGTACATCCAGAAAGAAGAGGTCTTTAGAGGCTATTCCCACAAAATTCAAGATATATATTTTGTTTGTTATGAAAATAACTTAAACATAAGACATTTTAATAAAAACCCCTAAAACCATTTTGAGAAAATAAAAATGTTTGAAAAATGTTCCATGTAAAGAGTAGTTGGGGGTGGGAGATTTTCCTGAAAATCTTTGTGTTGCATCCTTGGAAGATACTGAACTTAAATATCAAGTTTGGTATTTAACTGACTTTTCATTTTTGAGCTATGTTGCCCACATACAGATAGATAAACACACAAATGTGAGTAAGGACATGTTTCTAAAAGACTTTTTTTTTATTCAGGGGGTCTCTAAACATGTATCTCTGGTGAAATCTCAATTTCAAATTTTTGGGTGGCATACAATACCTTCTCTATCCACTCTGTACATTTTACATATGGGCTAGAGAAAGTAAAAAGGTATTTCTGGAGATAATCGCTTAATACTGGGGTTCTGATGGCAGACATAAGGTACTAAATGCTGTTCCTTACTATTACAACTTGCCCTTTTTTTTAGCCATTATTCATCTGTGCTCCCTTTCTTTTCCCCTGATTGGCTAATGTTTTTATGAGGATCCCTATGGTAAACATCATAAATGCCTGGAACACTTTAGTTTTGGAAGTTAATAAAAAATTTAATTTTTTTTTTTTTTGAAGTTTTGAAAGTGATATTTATTTTTAGAATTGAAGACTAATGCTTTATTTTTCATCATTAAAACTTGTAATATTAATGATGTGATTAATTATTATGAGGATGGTTCATAAGTACATATGTTTCAAATAGATGATGTTGCTAAGGCAAGTTGGTAATACCATTGTGCACTATCCTTTGTTGCACATTGTTAAAACAAATTTGATACAGATTCATAGCTTAGTTTGGATTTGCCAGGCATTTCAGTTAGTCCTTCAACATGTTTTTGCTAAAATGGAAAAAGAGCAATATCATTCAGGATTTGCTTTTTGCTTTTGGATAGGAAAAAAATGTGGTAGAACATCTGTTTTTGATGAGGAGTGCCCTGGGCACCTGGCAGATGTGGTTACCAAGGAAGTTATTGGAAAAATCCACAATATGATTCTCAAGGATTGTCAAACAAAAGTCTATGAAATGGCAGAGGCCTTAGGTGTGCTGACAGAAATAGCAATTCATATTTTGCATGATAAGTTGCAGATGAAAAAAGTTGTCAGCTTGATGGGTACCACAATTACTCACATTGGAAAAATAAGCAGGTGCAGCTTTCAACTTTGAAGTTGAGTTTGGCACTATTTAAGTGAAATTCTAAGAACTTTTTGCATTGAGTTATCACCGTCAATGAGACTTGGATTCATTATGCTTTGGAAACCGTACAACAATCAAACCAATGAGTTGCTTTCAATGAATCTGCTTCAAAGAAGAAAGTGGATGTTGGCTGGAAAAGTGATTTTGATTTTTTGGGATGTAGTTTGCCTATTCATTATTCTTAGAACCTTTTTCTGGATTTTGAATATCTCTTCACGGTCACTTCCACCACCCCAAAATATTATTTCATATCTCAGTAGAGACTGAAAATGGGCAAAATATACATTTCTTAACATTTGATTCTCAGGAAGCTGAAAGTCATGTGCAATTCTTGTTTCTCTGTATCAGCAGCTTTTCCCAAACTTTAACCTGATTAGATTGTGAATTATTCTGGTTGATATTCTTTGGTTTTTTATAGTGAGGTTTATTTCCCAGAAATGATATGTTACTAAAGATGTTTATACTTTTTATACTGAATGCATCTTTGTTGCTCTTCGGGCCTCAAGCTGATGCTTCATTTCATGTTTTTCAATATGACTTTTATCACAGACCTTGCAATTCATCTCCTATATACTTGATATTTTATGAAGAGGAATTTTGTCCTTTATATTCTTCTTAGTATAATTTTTTAAGATTTTATGAATTTAAATGTAACTTTATGTGTAGAGGCTAGGAATAAACCTAAGGCCTATATTACACTATCACATTTCTGTGTCACAGAACTCTTACACTACATCAAACCTTTTTTCACATCTTTTATCATAGTATTAAAATGGATACCCAACAGTTAACAGCATGAGCTAAAACATAAGAGCTATAATGATTCTTATCACCTTCTGATAATGATCATTATATGGAATATCTAGAAATAAATTTACTTAACTTTTCATTCCATTCTGTGCATTATTTAGTAACTTAACCTCGAAAAGACAATTTCACAAAGAATGTTGATTAATTATTATGTGATGTTAATATTATATGTATGGGTATTAATAACAAAGATTAGTATCAAACATAATAATTAATGGTTCTAATAATACTTTCTTTTTTTTTTTTTCTCCTAAATATTAGCTATTCAATCACTTTGTGCGGTATTTTATGTGATTCATAATTGGTTGTAGTCAATGACCATATTTACCCATCTGCCATTTTCTTTCATAAACAGAGATGTAATGTAAGATACCATATTCATTCACATCTATTTGGATAGTGTATTTATAGACCTAATTCAAATCATCTGTGTGTATATTGTGTGGAAAATAAGCTAAGATACTTTTATTTGTCCCTTAAATACATAATTTTAGGGACACATAAAAAATGTAATACATTGTAATATATTTATGTACATATAAACCATTGGTTTATTCATATAAAACTCCAGACTTGAGTTCTTCCAGGCTATAAAATGCATTTGTTATTATGTTTTTATTTTCTTTAGTTTGAGTACTTTTATTTCTTTGGGTAACTTATTGTGCAGTTCCTATCTCATACTCTTACTGCTATGATTGTTTAATTTGTGTGTTGTTCAATATTTCTGTGTGGTAAATGTGGCTAAATTGCATAAATAGCTGTGAACTATCTTTCTTTTACTGTGCATAATGAATGACCTTTTTCAGAACCTGTATGCAAACTTTGGTGAGATTGGTCAGACAATAAAGGAGTTAATGGACGAATTCCAGAAAAAGGCCAAGAATCACCAGAAAGTTGAAAGTATTGCAGATATGAAAAATTTTGTGGAACAGTATCCTCAATTCAAGGTTTGTATAATTTCTTTTTCATCAGTGTTGAATTGTTTAATGTTGCTTTTGGATACATATTTTTTACTTATGATAGGCATGTTGATGGATGAAAGATGAAGCATATCCTTTTTCGCGTTAAATTTGAAATAGAAATCTGCTCGCATTTGTGCTTAGTTTGGAGGAGCAATCAACTCTTATCTCAGGGAGTTTTAATGGGCTTGTTGGGCTTCACAGATCCAAACTATTTGGCGATTTCTTAAATAATCAATAATTTGAATTTTCTTTGTGGAATCACAGTTTATTCACAATTATTTCGTACAATTCTTATACGAAGTTGCAATTGCTCAATGCAATTATGTGCTTCGTCGATTGTGAATGTACTTTCTCTCATGACTCTAACTTCATTTACAAGTTCTGGCGTGATAATCTGATTCTTTCTAATAATATACTGTCACTTTTAATACAAAGGAGCAGAAATCACTTAACGATCCTGCTGAAAATATTTGTACATATAAGATTCCACGTGAATACTTTAATGTATATGTAATGTATGAATACGCATGTATTTTTGCTAATGACCTCCAAGTGGCCTTTTACATGTAAAGAGCCTCTTATAATATCTAGCTTCACAACCAAGAAAATCAACACATAACTATGATACTTATTGTTGAATGAACAAAATCACACAGAGAAAATCAAAACACTGATACACAATGAAAGCACAAGGAATAATAAACATTGTATCCAGCAATTTCAACTTCGGAGTGTAACAGAACAAAAACATTTGAACATCAAATATTATAAAAATGACATGAAATTCACGAAATGTCGGCAGATTTTGTAGTTAAAATATAAATATTGCCTCAAAGAAACACAGCAGAATACTAGAGAAAAACAAAAGATGTAATGTATGAAGTGTATACCTGAAGAAATGTCTCATGTACATTTTTATAATTTGAGGTATTCATGGAGCAAACATCTGTCCTAGATCTGTATTGAGAATATTTCAACAGAAGACATTGATATTCTCTAAATTGTAAAGTGAAATGCACTTTAAAAATCAGGGATATTGATGCTACATTACCAGGCAAAAACAGCAGCTATTCTCCCGCTGCTGAATCCTTGTACTTGACAGTTAGGAGTTAAGTTAGTACATCCACAGAAAACAGATGAAAAGCTTGACCTGTTTGACTTTCTGAACCAATCACAAAGAAGCAGGTCGGTCGGTCTAAAAATAAACATTTATAAGAATAGTTTGTAAAGTTGCATAAAAATAAATAATAGTGTATAGAGAAATCATCATAGTATAACACAGAAACTTTTTTTCTTTAGTTTCGTAAGACAATAAATGTTTGATGTATGCAAGACATAATTGAATTAATTTGCTTTTAGAAAATGTCCGGCACAGTTGCAAAGCATGTGACAGTTGTAGGAGAGTTGTCATCAGCTGTTCAACGACATAATCTCCTGGAGGTCTCTGAGCTGGAGCAGGACCTAACATGTCAAAATGACCACTCACAACAGTTGCAGGTAACACTCTGTTTTGTTGTAGAGATTTGCATAACAGAATAGAATATTTATTGTTATATGATGTTTACATCATGAGCCTAAGGTCGTAAACTGGTGACTTGTCAAAAAATATACCTACTTGAGTAACTTAAATACAAACATTGCCAGCATTGGTCTTATTATTTGCTTCTTTGTAAGTAGAAGGGAAATAAGTGAATTCACGGGTTAAAGCGATAATCATATCTTTTAAAAGCCAATCACTAAGTGAACAATTGAAATTTGGTTCCCTTTGCTTGCTAGGAGTAAATAAAAGAGAGATGTCTCCCGTTTGAGAAAAGTTTAAATACTAAAACTGAAACCAATAACTCAAAATATCTTGAAAACAGTTAACTCTACAAAAAATGTATATGACATAAATTTTGGTGTTTTAATGAGATCTACATTTTTTTAAGTATTAAGTTTTTGTCTGTCTCTTATGGTTTACAAGTTATGTAAAAGTTATACAAAAGTCTTCCAGAATGAAGAAGTCTTCAGAGGTTATTCCTAGAAAATTCATACATGTTATGTGTTATTTTTACTATTTTACTTTTGCCATATAAAAGCTCATGTTTTTGCATAAATGTCATAATAAATTATGTCTACAATGTATTCTTGATACATTTTCCATTAATGTTATTAATGTGGCTGTATTTATTGTATCCATATATATATATATATATTTATTCTGTTTTAAACTTGACGTGACCAATAACATGTAGGTTTCAAAGGATAAATAATTAATAAGGTCTGGAGAGCACGGTGGCCATAGTCCTTTACTGATGACCCCATCTTAAAAAAGGTCCTCAATTAATTTCAACAAGAGATCAGCTATATGTGCTGTAGCAGAGTCTTGTTGAAAATATGCTTGTGTGCACTCGATGTCACACAAATACCCTAGGAATGGTTTGATTATTGCATCCCTGTACTTCTGTCCTTTAACTGCATCCTCAAAGAACATACGCCTTATAATTTGTTTTGCATTCACAGCACACCTAACACCAGTTTTATGGTCAAGCAATGGCATCTCATGTACAATATTGGGTTTTTATGCACTCCAATATCTGTTGTTTTGTAATGATACATGGCCATTTAAATAAAACCATGCTTCGTCTATAAAAAAAATTAACTTTCGATCCATATAGCCATCATTAAGTTTACATGACACCCAATTGCAGCAATTTACTCTACTCACAGTGTCACGTTGTTGCAATTCCTGAAGGATAGGATTAATTTCAAGCTGAGAATTGTGAAACGCCAGTTTCCTGCGATAACCTACTAAGGGATTTTCTTGTCCTTATCTCATCAAGTTTTTCCTCTGTAAGCACACGGTGAGTTCTTTTGGGCATATAAAGAACAGAACCTGTTTCTCTAAATCTGTTTACAAGTTTATGAACTGACTCTCTTTGAGGCGCAGAGATACCAGGAAATCTGTCTATAAAGCTGTGTCACTTGTCTACAAGACTTTGTTCGCAAGTAGGAATCATACATGAATTGCAAAGTGCTAAAGTATACTCACTTCTTAGCATTATAACAGAACTATCACAATTTAACAAGAACTCAAGTTAGCAACGGTTGCACATGCACTGACGCGGAGAAAAGCAGAGCCAGGACCTGTTAGAAGCACAATATGCATGCAGCCAGATGGGCTGCACAAGACACTGTAATGCATTTTAATTTTGTTCCTGTTTCCATTTATAATTATTATGAACCAATTGTTATTACTATTTATGAGAATATTAGATTAGGCAAGGTAAAGTTAGACTAAAAAATTCAATGCCATAGCCAGGATTTGAACTACGAATCTCTTGGTTTGGATCCACTTGCTCTTACCAACTGATATACCATGACAATATGCCGACATGGCATTAAATTCCCCAATTGACTCATTTTTACTTTCTTTATAGGCACTATGTACATAGTGTATAGAGAATGTATTGCACTCCACCAAAAAATTCGATACCGAGATTTCACCGGAAATATATGTTTTAGGGTCCCCTTTATCTAAAAAAAGCATTTTCGGAAAAAATTCTGTGTCTGTGTGTGTGTGTGTATGTGTGTGTGTCCGTGTGTCTGTGAACACGATAACTCAAAAACGAAAACTAGGTAAACTACCAAACTTGGTATTTAAGTTTAGTATCATCCAGGGATGTGACACGAAGATTTTGAGAAAAATCCCCCCACCCCCAACTACCCTTTACATGGAACTTTTTTCGAAAATTTTCATTTTCTCAAAAATGGCTCTTAACGATTTTGATTAAAATTTTGTATATTAAAGATATTTACCTGACAAATAAAATGTATATTTTGAATTTTCTGGGAATAGCCTCTAAAGACTACTTTATTCTGGATGAATTTTGCATAACTGCTAAACCGTAAGAGATGGACAAAAACTTAATGCACAAAAAATGTAGAGCACGTTAAAACACACAATTTATGTTATATACATTTTTTTCGTGGAGTTGATCGTTTTTGAGATATTCCTTTTTCTTGGTTTCAGCTTTGAAAAACATACTTTTCTCATACAGGAATTTGTCAACTCCTGTCCACAAAAACAAAGGAACATCAGTCACATAGCAACCAGCTTTTGGCTTTCACTTTAACCTATGATACTCACTTATTTCGCCTGTATTTACAATAAAGCAAGGAATAAGACTATTTTTCCTAATTTTCCTCGATTAACATGAAATAAATAAAAGATAAGCTTATTAACAATAACTTGTTACAGAGAGATAGAGAAAGTCATGTGAATGGAACACATCAGATTTTTCCTGGTAAAACACAAAAGATCTCAACTTATTTTGAGATAACATACATACAATATATGCATATGGGTATGAAGCCTGGGTAAGTCTCCACTAGGGTATATCATCTCAAAATAATTTGATATCTCCTTGTGGTTTATTAGAAGAAATGAGAGTCAGTTGGGGAATTTAATGTCATGTCGGTATGTCATGATTGCTTAGCTCAGTTGGTAAGAGCAACTGGGCAAAAACTGGAAGATCTATTGTTCAGATACCAGCTATGGCATTGATTTTTACTTTCTCTACATGTACTATTTATATATAATGTATAAAGAAGGTATTGTATTGCACCCAAAAATTTGATACTGAGATTCATCAGAAATACGTGTTTTGGGACCCTCTGAATCCAAAAAAAAGCATTTTTAGAAAAATATTGTGTGTGTGCATGTATGTGCTTGTGTGTCCAAACTTGATATTTAAGCTCAGTATCTTTCAAGGATGCAACACAAAGATTTTCAAGAAAATTCCTCCACCCCAACTACTCTTTACATGAAAAACAATTAAAAAACTGTGGTTTTCTTAAAAATGGCTGTAACGATTTTGATTAAAGTCTCTTATAATCAAGATATTCATATCTTAAATAAAGACAAATAAAATGTATATCTTGAATTTTCTGGAAATATCTTCTGAATATCTCTTTATTCTGGATGAATTCTTCCGAATTTTGCACAACTGGTAAACCATAAGAGATAGACAAAAAACTTACTACTTGAAAATGTAGATCTCATTAAAACACACAATTTATGTCATATGCATTTTTTCGTGGAGTTGACTATTTTCGAGATATTCCTTGTCATTGATTTCAGTTTTTAAATACATTTAAACATTTCTAACACAGGAACTTGTCAACTCCTGGCCACACAAAGAAATGGATTTCAATCCCATAACAACCATATTTTAAAGCACTGTTGTTTCAGCCTAGTGTATTCCTTTATTTCCGTTCTACATATAAGGAACTAAGTAATAAGACCAATTCTCTTAATATTTTTCTCAATTAGCATGAAATAGATGGAAGAATAAGCTAATTAACAATAATTTGTTACAGAGATGTAGAGAAGGTCATGTGAAATGAGCACATTAGATTGTTTTCTGTCTGAATCTAGCTTTCCAACTCAAATTGTACTCATGGCTTATATAGAAAAAACAAAAAATTACCACATGTAAAATATGAAGCTAGTAACAATGAAGTAACACAAATATAAATATAACAATTAATAATTTGTAACAAAACTTCACTTACCATTTTCAGATTCAAAGGATTGGTTTTACAATCGTAACTCTATTGCATCATCAGTTCTACTTGTATATGTTGTTTATTTATGTCATTATGGTTTACTGCTAGTAGGTGATGCATGGTGTATTAAGGAATTTACAACCACTGGAGTTAAAACAAATTTGGTCACAGAATCAATTAGTGTTATATAAAAATTCATTATATGATTTTTATTCTTTAAAATAAATATTTTCTCTGAAACCATTAAATCTATGGGTCCATTTAAGGTTTTAATAAATTAACTTCTGGATTCGTTTCATGGTTAAATTTCCAAAAAATGATCTGGTACAGCTAATTTGCTTTAGGTTTTATTTTCCTTTTCACAGTTGAGTATAAATCATATATGAAGGTTGGCTGATAAGTCCCGGGCGTCGCACAGATATGGCGCCACTAGGCCAATTACACGGTAGCATCGTATAGTTTAACTCTAGACTAGCTTTTATCCATAGATACAGGACAATAGCTTGTTTAGTTTTTGAATGACAAAATTTTAAACAAGACAATTTTAGAGTTTTCACGAAAATGGTGGATTTGGAAAAACGAGCAGTGATTAAATGCTTCTATTTGAAAGGTTTAATGCCTAAAGAAATCAAGGAGGAAATGGACAGTACACTGAAAGACTCTGCCCCTTTATATTCAATGATTAAAAGGTGGGTTGCAGAGTTTAAAATGGGACGTATGACCACTAGTGATGAGCCTTGCTCTGGATGCCCTGTAGAAGTGACAACTCCAGAGATCATTGAAAAAATTGATCGTTTAGTACTGGAAGACCGTAGATTAAAGTTGTTTGAAATAGCAGAGGCTATAAACATATCAAAAGAATATGCAGATAATATTTTAAGTAATGTTTTGGGCTTTCACAAGGCCTGTGCAGGATGGGTGTTGCATTTGTTGACTCCTGATCAAAAGTTGCAAAGAAAAACTGTTTCTGTTAAGAATGTGGAGCTCTACTGTAAAAATCCCAGTGAATTTTTGAGATAGCTTATTACCATGGCTGAAACTTGGATACATCACCACACTCCAGCAAGTAAATCACAGTCAAAACAGTGAATTGTGCCAGGTGAACCAACTCCAAAAAAGACAAAGTCAATTTTGTCAGCTAACAAGGTTATGGTGAGTGTTTTCTGGGATGCACAGGGAATTGTTTTTATTGATTACTTAGAAAAGGGTAAAAGTATCACTGGTGACTACTACACAAGCTTACTGTAACGTTTGAGTGATGAGGTAAAAAGAAAAAGACCTCATTTGGCAAAAAAAAAAAAATCTTGTTTGATCACGACAATGCTCCGGACTATCATTCAGTCATAGCAATGGGAAAAATCTGATGTGTTTCATTCACATGACTTTCTCTACATCTTTGCAACAAATTAATGTTAAACAACTTATACTTCTATTTACTTCATGCTAATCGAGAAAAAATAGCAGAAACAGTCTTATTACGGGCTTCCTTGTAATAGAAGGTAAATAAGGGAGCACCATAGGTTAAAGTGATAGTCAAAAGCTGGTTGCTATGTGACTGAAGTTCCAAAAGCTATCAAGCTACTAATGGGAAGGATAGGAGATAACAAATATGAAACAACCAGCCGTCACATGACAAAATAGCCCAAATTCAAATTCATCCTTACTTCCCAGACACTCTATATTATTTTCAATGTGTTTGTATTTAATATTTCTAAAGTGTTCCTTTACTCTGGTTTCCAAATGATAGTTGGTCTTACCAATGTAAACAGGTTACAAGTTAAACAATGCATTCAATAAATTTGAGATTTTTTATTTTTTGAAATTTTATGTTTTTTCAAGAAGCCTAATATGTTTTATTTATTTTGAGGAACCAATATTATGCCCTGTTCTTTAAAAATGTTTGTGAATTTTCTGTTTTCTCAAGGGCGATAAGTACATTAATTGCCAGTATTGCATTAATTGAAAATGCCTGTTGCAGAGGATAAAGAGACTAATAGGAAACAGCAAAGTGCGTGACATAGATGCTACAAGACTAGTTATGTTGTATGCACTCCATTATGAGAAGCACACAAATAATGATATATTCGGTTTAGTGGATGCCCTTAAGCAGAAAGGAGTACCGAACGATTTATTCAAGGTAGGGTGGTAATTTGTTGGTTTACGTCTTCTTAGCTAGTGAAAGTATCAAAATGGAGTTTGTTGTCTTATGTTACTATTTCATATAAAATTTATATCAACCATATGATATTTGATATTTATTTATTTTTATGCTAAGTTGTACACAGTTGAATATGACCGGTGTTCAGTCCTGGCTCTTTACTAGTCATACTCATATTTTACAATAGATTCTTAATTCTAGTTTTTTGCACCATTTTTGACTCTGTTTACTGTCCATACTCATTTATTTTTCTGTTTATATAAGAATTGTCCAATCTTCTTACTGCCTCTTTGAAACATTTCAACTACCTCTATATTTTTATCTTAAACCATTTCTTATTAATACATTCTTTGCTCCAAACTTCAGTCCCTTTACATTTAAATAGTATATGTTCTATATCTTTGTTTCTGTCTCATATAGAACATTGATTTTGCGGTATACCCTTCCTTAAACCTTTTAACGTCCATACTCCTGCTTTCACACTTGCAATATCTTCTTGCACCTCTTTATTTGTCAAATCTATAATCTTTCCCTTCCCCATAAATCGTTCATTGGTATATAAAACACTAAAGATCTTTTGTCAGCTATTTCAATAATATTTTTTTATTTCTATATCCTAAAATTGTTTCCTTGCCAATTTCCGAAATTATTCACATTATTTTCTCTACTTCTCCACATTACCCCATACCCACTACTTTTAAAGTTATTTCTGAGACAGTCCACCTATCCCTTGTTCTTTAAACTTTTCTATTGAGATATTGAACATTGTTTTAATAAAT
The DNA here is from genome assembly GCA_030762935.1 of Hymenopus coronatus. NCBI lineage: Eukaryota > Metazoa > Arthropoda > Insecta > Mantodea > Hymenopodidae > Hymenopus > Hymenopus coronatus. Next base: position 34,120,241 of record CM060882.1, on the reverse strand, counting down.
TCCTTCCTTTCAAGTTCAATATTCTATACCAAAATTTCAATGCCCTTTCCATAATCTTTCCCTTATTTGCCACTCTACCCAGCTCTGTGCTACCTGCCTGACGGTTGCATTTGGTAACCCAAGCGTTTCTTTATAAAATGTTCTATGTACCTCATCTATGACTTCCCATCCTCCTAATCCCCATACTTCTGTCCCATATAGCATTTTTGCCTCAACCTCCATATTGTACATTTTTTCTAACCATCTAATATTTATATTAGGTACTTTGTATTTGCAGCTTCTGATATATAATTAAGTTCTGTGCATAAGACCTGTTTGCAGAAAAATGATTACTAACCTCTTTTGCTTTCTCTACTACTTACCTAATATTGAATAATGATATTTCACCAGAAATGCATATTTTGAGCCTCCCTGAATTTATAAAAAGCACCATTTTTAGACAAAGATTCATGTGTGTCTTTGAGAACTCAGTAAGAAAACTTGGTTAAATACCAAATATTTAAGTTCAGTAATTTTCAAGGAGGTTGTCTCTTTAGCGCAGTGGTAGCGCTAAGTGGGAGACCTGGATTCCATTCCCAATACTGGCATTGGGAATTTTCCCCTGCTGAGAGACCTGCCCCGGGGTGCACTCAGCCTCATAAAGTCCCTGGGGGACCAATTGAGGAACTACTTGTTTGAGAAGTAGCGGCTCCAAATCAACCAGCCGATAGGGACTCAAGGCACTGATCATGTCTCGCCCTCGAGCATTGCATCCAATTCATGATGTCTTCAGGCTGAGATGGGGGATGTAGCGGCTGGGTGATAGGCCATGGTTCCTTGTGGACTGTCGTGCCAAGAGTTACATTAACTTCCAAGGAAGCTACAAAGATTTTCAAGAAAATTTGCCCACCCAAAACTATCTTGTATATGGAAAACGTTTCTTTATTTTTAGTTTTCTCGCAGCATGTCTATCCTTCCTCTGCTTGATTAATACTCCCAGAGCAAAAAGTAAAAAGGCATAGATAGGAGAGAAGGGAGGGTAAAAGAAAAAGTAAGTGCTATTATAAATTAGAGGTTACAAAAGTGAAAATAAAAATGGAGGGTAGGAGAGGAAAGGTAAGTGTGGAATAGAAAAATGAATAGACTGGAGAAAGGAAGAGAAAATTGGGGAAACTAAGAAAAGAGAATCAAATATATAGGTAAATAAAAATAATAAGAATGCACATGTCTAAAATCTAAAGTGTAAAGTGTTATTGTATGCTATAAATGAAGAAAGCTTATCCATTGACTCAGGGAAGGATCCTAAATCAAGGCTAAAAATATATGTGACTAATGCTGAATAAAATTTGTTCATATTTTCCTATCTCTAGTCGCCACTGCAATAATAAAACTCAATGTGTTGATTTATTAGGTCAAATTATGTATTGCATTTATATAGAATCAACTTGAAAATTGTTTGAATGCTTCACTCAGCTATCTTTTATGCAAGACATATTGCAAGCTTGCACTCACATCATCAGCTGCCAGTTTACTGCCAGAGCAATTTGACTTAATTTGTTTGTAATTTGGGATTTCTTCTGGCAACATGCTGAATGATATTAGAGAAGGCTGCAAATCAATTGTCTCAGAAATTGCTCTGACAGTAAAAGACTGGTTTATAATAACCAAAATAAGAATGACAAAGTTTTAGTACATGTTTCATAAAATGAGCATTCACAATTAAGGGGAATGGGAAAGAAGAGTTAGCCAAGTTTTAACTTCATGCTCATTCCCAAGCATGGCTTATTAGATTATTTCTTCTCTGTATAAATTATTCAAAGCAACTGTGATATTGTGACAGTGCCATCTATGTGTGTAACTTCTCATGTTTGCTCTGGCTAGAGTGAAAGCTAGAATGGAGACATCACAGTTTTATGGTAAACAATGGCACACTGCAACAGGATCCTTTGGAATGCAAGACTCTTCTCCTCTCACGGCATCATGATTGTTCTGGATATTCGAGTTGCATCTCCCAGCTTCAATTTCTAGTACCTTTGAGAAACTGCTAGAAGGTTCTGATGCCTTTTTCTTGCCGTAAAAAGGAGGAAGAATTGCAGTGAGTGGTGTTGTGAATTGCACTGAACCATGTGTGACTGGAGTATTAAATGCGCAGCAGTGTATGAACCATGGATGGCATGCAACAAACTGTCTAACATCGAGTGAATCATTGGTGAAAATGAGATTATATTTATAATTGCATTCTGAGTCAATAAACATTTGCTACAATATCATCAGCTGCTAGAGCTCTCTCTAGTGGAAAACTGGGAGAAATTCTGGTTGCACTCACAAACCCTAGAACAAATTTTTTACTTGCAAAATACTTATGGATTCTGTTAATTATTATATCCAGCTTATTCCTGAAGGAGCAAGGAATATTGAAGCAGAAGATGCTACTCCAATGAAGTCATATTCCTCATCCACCTGCCCTTTTTTGCAACCTCACTTATATATGGCAAAGTGATCCCATTATGAACTGCATCATATGCTATGAGTGCTAAAAATAGCAGTAAGTCAATGTTATCAACCTGTGAAAAGGTCGCTAAAATGAAAATCTGTGTTTTGTTATGGATTTAGGCTTCACAGATCCCTTGGCTATGATATGGTTCATTGGGGTTTGGTTTTCAAGATCCCTTAACTATGCTTTGCGGCTTGGGGTACTAATTTTTTGGCTACACTTCGCAGCTTTTTGGCCCTCAACCCCTCGGCTGTGCGGCTTCATCCCCTATGTTAAGATTGTGAATGTTGACAACATGCAGAGAGACAAGGACAGAAGAAGCAATGTTCCCATAATGTGCTGAGCAAATAATGAACCTGCAAATTCAGCACATTGACAACAGACTGTAAAACTCTCTGAGAAGAAAATGTTTTGGGGCTGTTTCACCTATGGAGGACTAGGAACCTTTATTGCAGTTGAAGACATGATAAAAAGTGATTAGTATGTCACAGTACTGGTGGGAGTTGTTTGTGAACTCCAGAAAATGTTTCTAGAAGGTAACAAATTTTTCAGCAAGTTTTAGGTTTCTGTCACACTTCTAAGAAGATGAAGAAATTCTTTAAAGATAACAATGTTTGTTTGCTTGAATGGCCAGGGAATTTGCCTGATATTAACCCCATAGAAAACTTGTGGAGTATTTGTAAACAGAGGCTTGCAATTGATATTAGCCTTAATTCAAGTGATGATCTCAAAAATGTGTTTTCCAATCTTGTAGAGTCAATACCTAATTGTAATGGAATCTATAAAAAAGAAAGGATATATTAAGTACCGTATTTATTCAAACACAAGACAAAAGTTTTTTTCTAAAATATTAATGTTCAGAACGGGGGTCGTCTTGTATTTGCAATATATATTTTCCAAATAACATGCGAGGAAAAAGTAAGTTTCAAACTTTGTGGGTACGGCAATGGCAAAGCCTGGCAGAAATTATAAAGATTGCTGCTAAGGTTGCGATGTATGAGCAGATTTTGTGCACTTCATTTAGTGCCAAAAGTTTGCTTTTGGAAAACAGATTTCTCACTGAGACTAAAATAAAATTAGAGACTTTCCTTTAATATCAGCACGATTGCATGTAACATTGTATTGGGAGTCAATGGTCAAGCAGAGAGAGGCTAACTGCACCTTTCCAGCTCCTACTGCACATATACCAGTACATTTCCATTTCCCTTCTGCCTTTTTGTGGCACCCTCAGCATGAATTTATGATAAACTTTGAATTAGGCAAAACATTTTATGATATATTACATATGTTGTCTTAATAGAAAATCACATCCATACTTGTTACAACTAAGCTGTGGCTTTCAGGTATCTAATCACACATATTCCGAAGTTCTCTGTACTCCCCCTCTATCTCTTTCCTGTTCAAAACATGAATTTATGCACAAATTTGAATTAGGTAAACCATTTCATGACATATATTATGTATGCTGTCTTAAATGTTAATGAAAATCACGTCCATAATTGATATGCTAAATTGTCGCTGTCACCACATAACACAGACATACTGATACATTTCCGCTCTCCCTTCTCCATCTCTGCTCCACTGACAATGTGAATTTCTTTGCAAATTTAAATTAGCTGTTACATTAAGTATATTGTCTAAAAGAAAATTATATCCATCATCATCATTACAGTTACGTGGCTACTGCTCCACCACCGCTGCCATAAAATTCTACCATCACACATATTTCTGTCTCTCCACCACTCAAAATGTGAATTTCTGTGCAAATTCAAATTATTAATTTTGGAGTGTTTGTTAGTTGTGTTATCCAAATAGAACATTTTATCAATTATCATGTTATGCTGCCATTGTCATTATCAATTTTTTTGACCACACATGTCAGTACATCATTTCAGTTCTCCTCTTTCCCACTTCATCAGTTTAAGTGCCCCTTCAAAACTTTAAATTTCATTTAAAATTGGGTTATCATGTCTCTTTTTTATAGCTAATATACAAATTTCAAAATTAAGTTCTGAATAAAGGGAGTCATTTTGCATTTGAGATTGTCTTGAATTCAGATAAATACAGTATTAAGAAATGTAAATTGGAAGTAATTTATGATTAAATTCATGAGAGCATGAAAAATGTTGTATTATTGTTCTGTTCCATTTAATTTGTATGGGACTGTAATTATAACAGACTATTATAATTGTTACAGTGGGTTACTGTTTATGCTATTACTGAAGTTGCTATCTTCACAACAGTTAGCAACAGCGGGATCAGTTAAATTGTCTAGTACTTGTATATGAATTCTTCAAAAGCATTTTGTTCAACTAATAAAGTATTAATGCAGTGAATACTTTTGATATGTTCAGTGATTTTTCAAAATATATATGCTTAAAGTTTTCTGTTTCAGCTGGTTTATAACATTATGGAATATGGTGGAACTCGTGCTAGGCAAAGTGATTTATTTGGAACGGAAGGTGCAGTTAAAATCACCAAGACATTTTTCAAGGTATACATACTTCAATATGTAAAAGTCAGTGTAACTATATTCATATCTATATCATATCATTTCCTCAGCTCCTATCATGTATAATGTTGACATAAAAATGCTCTATGTTGAAGGGAATGTTTGTACAACTATTTCATTTTGAAAGCCATTTGTTCTCTCATATGTGTTTATTTCAGTTACAGTGGAGCGCAAACAGAACTTAAGTCATGTTCATGTCTGTACAATGTATGTCAAGACTGAAAAGGTTAATTAATTCATTATCAGATATGATAACCCTTGAAAGATAAAGGGGTTTGCAGTATTGCCAATTCAACTGATGTTTTGGTGACAATAGTTTATATTGTAAATTTGTTTTAAAATTTCTTAAGCTGCTTTAATAACGGAAATTTTACACAGAAAATTAGCATTTGCTTATATTTATGATATTTTTACTTTCTCTAGCCCCATATGTATTGTATTCCACCCAAAAATTTGCTACCGAGATTTCACCGGAAATACATGTTTTTGGATCCCCTGAATCCAAAAGAAGCATTTTCAGAAAAAGGTCTGTCTGTGTCTGTAGACAGCATAGCTCAAAAATGAAAAGACAGTTAAATACCAAACTTGGCATTTAAGTTCGATATGTTCCGAGGATGACACAAAGATTTTCAAGAAAATCCCCCCATCCCTAACTACCCTTTACATGGAAAAATTTTCAAAACTTTAGTTTTTCTTAAAAATGACTCTTTTGATTAAAATACCACATATTAAAGCCATTTCTATTACAAATAAAATGTGTATCTTGAATTTTCTGGGAATGGCTTCTGAAGACCTGTTTATTCTGGATGGATTTTGCTGAATTTTGCATAGCTAGTAAACCGTAAGAGATAGACAAAAGCTTACTACACAAAAAATGTAGATCTCGTTAAAATACACAATTTATGACACACATTTTTTCGTGGAGTTTACTATTTTAGAGCTATTTCTTGTGATTGGTTTCAATGGTAAAGTACTTATACTTTTCTCAGGCAGGAAATGTCTGTGTTTCGTTTGTTCTATTCCTGGCTAAGCAAAGAAGTGATTTGCAATGACAATCGCATAACAACAGCTTTTAAAACATTTAACTATCACTTTAGCATAGTGATTTCTGTTAGTTTCCTTCTACTTATAAGGAACTAATTAATAAGAACATTCTGCTAATGTTTATCTCGGTTAGCATTGTATGATATCTTTTGAAAGAAGTTTGTTTGTAGAGAAGCTAGTGGTCATGTGAGTGCAATATATCTGATTTTTAAACTGTATACTTAAGTTTAAATGTGTTTTTAATGGAATGCACACTACAGAGCAAGTTTGACTTGAGTAATTGCGGTTTGCTATTGAAATAGCATGCTTTTCTGTGTCACAGCAAGGAAACACTTAACTGGGTTGTACTTTATCCTACCTTGACAACATTGCAATCCTACTTGATAGGCAATTTGTCTGGACTCTGACTTTTGCAGTTACCCTTTTGGCTCTCTTAAACATTTCTGCAGCTTCTGTATGCATGGTCATTGCAATGGGAATTTTCTTCATACCAAGAAGCACATTAGTTGCCAATGAATGAATTTTGAATTTATTTCACTACCAACATATATAACTATAATCACGATACAGCTTAACCCTATTACACATACGTACAACACCTCTTCCTTTCTGGTAAAACAACAAGTATACTTAAATTTGACTTGCCACTGATGCAAATATAAGTAAATACTGTGGTTATTAATATATTATACACCAGGTTCCTATCTACCTGATTATTAACTCCCTTATATTTAAATATTACAATTTTCCTGAAAGGCATCTTTCCAATTATGAATTCAATATTTAGAATTCTTCTTTTGTATTTCTCTTTAGTCTTTCCTAATAATTCACCCAACTTTCTAATTTCATCTGTATTCTTAGATTTTCTAATTCTCATTTTAATTATTTCTCTTGGTAACCGCAACCACCTAGCTGGTACCAATTGGTCCCTCCATAATTTTGTCCCTTCACAATCAAAATAAAATGCAGGTAATTTTCCATTCCCCCACATAATGGGCACTTCTGTTAGCCCTTTAAATACAAGCACACAGATTTCTCATTCAAATAATAACTACAATAACCAAATATTTTTATCATATATGTTGAAAATGATGACCTTGTGTTTCCTCACATTTTAAGAACATTTGTATTAATACTTATTAATTCTTCATGGCTACGTAAATAAAACCATACTTTGTCATAAGAAAGGTTAAACACAGCTCAGTTGTTAATGTTATCTAACACCCAAATACAGAAATGAATTCTATTTGCACTGCTGTGTAATTGCAGTTCTTCAATTACAGCTATATTATAGGGTTTTAAATTTAAAAGTTTAGTGGCATTGCAAACCTAGACTTGCAAAATTCCTGATTACTGTGCAAGATTTCTCAGGGATTTCTTTGGACTTTCTTTTAAGTTTTTTATGAGTGCTATAGCAATTTACTTTCAGTTTTTCATCAAGAATAGATTCTGTTTCCTTAAATTTATTCACAAGGTCAAAAATTGATTCTCTGTGAGGTGCACAAACAATAGGAAATATAAATTTAACAGGAGGTTTTGTCAGTCTCTGAAGATGAGAGCAAATATTTCTAAAAACCAGTCAGGCAACAAAAGTATAAGTGACGAAAGTGTTTCTATTCTAAATCAAACCTCTCTTAAATTTAAATTTCACATCACTGTTATTTGCTTATCCAAATAGGTACTTTATGAAAAGGAACTCTCTTTACAAATCACCATCTACAATCCAAAGAGTTTTTGTCATCACTTAGGAACTATACATGAAGATTCACTGTGCTAAGGTGCACAAATTTGTTGGTCTTATAACAGCCCTAACACACTAATAACACGGAAACATGTGGTCTTACAATGTATTAACCTTGGCAACACAGCCTTTGGCTTAACTGATTAGCTGGCACATGAGAGGAGAGAATGTGGAGAAGGAAAAAAGCCAATTAGGGTCAGTTTTACAATTTAAATTTAAGCCAAAGCTTTAGAGAACAGTAAAGCTGGTAACTCTTGTGCATTTGTATTGAGAGAATTTCCATAATTTATTTATGGCACAGCTGTTCTTTAAATAAACTTTTATGAGTAATCCAGATACTTATAGTTAAAATAACCAATAAGTCAGGTCAAAACGTACTGCAAACTTTACTTCTCAAGAAGTCATTATACTCCTATAGTCACCATCAGAAACAAAGGTGGTAATTGACATTATGCATACAGGTAGGGGAAGTGCTGCAATACAACATTTTTCTAGAGACAGAGAAAGAAGAGAAATATTTGCAAGCATGTGGCAATTGGTGCGAATCGAAGCTATGCATTCTTTTGTTATTAAATGTCACAGAACAATATAAATACATATTATCTTCCCTTATTCTTCATCACTGTTTTACTATGAGCCAGCTTTTAAATACACCATCTTTCATTTCTGCATGATGGTCAGATGGGGCACTTAGATTTAGAGGGAAAAATTAATTTGCCCTCTGAGATGAAACCTGTCTCAGCGGAACCAGCATGGAATCAAATCAAGCAGCTTCCTTTGCCAAAAGGAGCTTTTAAACCTCTATTCCGTCTCTAATCTGCCAACAAGCTGATATGGTATAGTTTTTGTTTATCCAGGCTTCATCCAGGTAATAAATATTACCCTGATATCTAATGGAATCCATTGTTCTGAAAAACATTACTATTGCGGCTACAATTTCGCTACATTCGGTTATTAATTTTCTTCTGTCTCAGCATTTCCTGTGACAAAATTCCATTTTCCTCAAAATGTGGAGCATGGAAGATTCACTGTCCTCAAAACCCATGTCTTGTTTTATTTCAATAAAAAGCTTTTGCACTGTGTGAAACTTTCCATTCTCATACATAGAAACATTTTTTTGACAACAAATTCTTGTCAGAATCAGCAAAGTCAGTCAGTGACTGGTTTGTTCCTTTTATGCACTTTTCCAGGAGAACTGAAAATAACACTTTCTCCTGCATTAACACAAGTTTTTGCTTCACTTACAATTCTTTCTACGGTGTGCATACCCACCTGATAAGCATCAGCTGTTTTCCTACAACAATCCGCAACACTGTTTAGAGTGCTTCTCACCTCTTCCATCTTCTCCCGGAAGTATTTGTATGCAATATATACCATTTCGCTGGTGTGACTGTGAGATACAAAATTTTTGTTTGCTTCAGCCATAGTCAGAACTGTTAACAGACTGTTTACTGCCTTACTATTGCACAATGGAATTGATTTAAATCTCAGAATTATTAAATTTCACTGTTAAACTGATGCCAAGCTCTCTTAAACACACTCTGAAACAGACTGCGCCTGATTTTCTGGAAACCACATGAATATGTATATATCTACCACACAACAGCCTTCATTTGTTACGGAGACTGTAGAAACTATGAAGTTCATAAGCAAGTAATGGGAGTGGAAGCAATTGGACAAATTTCTGCAGAATAAGAAAAACCAAATGTCAGGGAACATTGCGATGCAAAGAGTGAATTAGAGTGACGTGAAAAAGTTGTGGTGACTCCGCATACTGTACATTTTGAGAAGTCAGAAAAATGTCCAGTTGCATTTAGCTTGCAGGGAACTGAAGTGGTCAGAGGGAGGTTGAAAATGCCAGAGAAGGTAAGGCAAGAGTAGATCCCGAGTGGGGGATACACATTCCCTCTCACTAAGCAAATCATTAATAAAAAAATCTGTGTTCCATTCACATGACTTTCTCTACATCTCTGTAACAAATTATTGTTAAAAAGCTTATTCTTCCATTTACTTCATACTAATCAAGAAAAAAATTAGCAGAAATGGTCTTATTACTTGCTTCCTTGTAAGTAGAAGAGATAGTTAAAAGGTTAATGCAATATTCAAATCTTTTAAAAGCTGGTTGCTATATGATTGATGATACTTTGTATGGCCAGCAGTTGACAAATTCCCATATGAGAAGTATAAGTATTTAAAACTGAAACCAAGGAATATCTCAAAAATGGCCAACTCCATGAAAAAAATGTATTTAACATAAATTGTGTGTTTTAACAAGCTCTACATTTATTGTGAAGTAAGTTTCTGTCTATCTCTTACGGTTTACCAGTTATGAAAATGCCACAAAATTCATCCAGACTAAAGATGTCTTCAAAGGCTATTCTCAGAAAATTCAAGATATACATTTTATTTGTCATGTAAATATCTTTAATATACAATATTTTAATCAAAATCATTAGAATCATTTTTGAGAAAATCAAAATTTTTTAAAATTTTTCCATATAACGGATAATTGGGGGAGGGGAGGATTTTTTTGTAAATCTTTGTGTTGCATCCTTGGAAGGTATTGAACTTAAATACCAAGTGTGGTATTTAATGGACTTTTAATTTTTGAGCTATGCTGCCCACACATGCACACACACACACACACACACACACACACACACACACACACACACACACACACATACACGCACAGACATTTTTCTAAAAATGCTTTTTTTGGATTCAGGGGGCCTCAAAACCTATATTTCTGGTGAAATCTTGGTATCAAATTTTTGGGTGCAATATAATACCTTCTGTCTACACTATGTACATGGTATGTGTAGAGAAAGTAAAAAAAAAAAAAAATGTAACATAACTCCCAAATGAAAGTTGAAAAGAACTGAAAACAATCTTAGTAAAATAAATATAAACTTTATGTATAGTCAATAAAAATAAATGCTGTAGTCAAATTACCTAATTTGACATGCATACTGGCATACTGGCTTATAAGGGTATGCTGAACGAAGAGGGATGGACACTACACAGCCATAATAGTGAGGATAGCAGTTAAAACAATGTTATGGTTCTGACAGTTGTGCTATTCTGCATTACATAATGGTTACTTTTGATTTTTTGTGCGGTTTGTGTCTCACAAGATTGATCATTTCACACCTAGTTAAGAATATTTGGATGATGATTTTTCTCCACAAGTTGAACTAAGAAATAAAACATCTTCAACTTCAGTATGTACAAGAACCTACACAAGTTGAGGTTATATCACAGCCATCATCATTGTCCTCTAAACAAATTTGTTGGACAAAAATGTAGAAAAATGGACTTAATATTTTAAATAAAAATGTATGTAGAAAGGAACTTTTTTACATAGGTCAAGCAGTGTAGTAAATATAAGTTTAAATGTGAAACTTTTACTATTAAAATGCTTAATTCATAACTATTTTAGTTTATCTTCCATACTTAATATTTTTGTTTAGTGGTTCAAACATGTTAATAGCACCAGATATAGTAAAATTTATTTTGCTTCCTTTAGGTATTTTTACATTTGTTGTTCTATCTCAAAGTTTAATTTTCAAAACTAAATTTTTAAAAATGTTCTGGGGAGGACCTCCCAAATGACCCCTTACCTCACAGAAATCTGGATCCACCCTTGGGGAAAGGGACCTGTATTATACACAATTGTATATGAATGCTTTCACTTTCATATAACCTCAATCTTTAGAGAAGCATTGCTTCTGACCAAACTCTTTGTTACTGAGTTATAAGGTAATAATAGTTGTGGCAACAATGAGTATGACAAAGTATATGATAATGCATGAGGTACAAATTTAAAATTTAGTTTTATGTTTATTTGATTATACTTTCGTTGTATCATGAATAATTATTTTTGGTACTATCCTTTCCAACTGTTTACTTAACTGAAATCTATCAATACTGCAAAGTAGTATGGTTGAAGCCATGTATAAGCTCAGTTTGTCACTTGAACTATTTGCTGTAAAACTTCTGTAGCTTAACTTTTCAAAACAGTGGGGCAAGTAGATCCCCTTAATATGGTTACACATCCAAACGAAGACACTATACATCATATACCAATACTCAAAACATTTATTGATTTAAATCTCTATGGGGGAAGGATTCCTTTGAAGTAGCAAATTTGATTCTTTTCATAAAATCTAACATTTCAAGGTATATTTTCCAACAGGGCTTGTCAGGCGTTGAAAACGTATACACCCAGCACAACCCTCTCATTAAAGAAACTTTAGAGGAGCTCATAAAGGGGAAACTGAAGGAAAGTGCTTTTCCCTATTTGGGAAATGGACAGCTGATGAAAAGGTAAGAAGCTCAAATAGACTTGTTTGATGTAAGCAAAAGGTTTTGGCATTTAATTTAAACAATACAAACAAAAAAGTGCATTAAGATAGTGTACTGTTCTTGCTTTATTTACCACTTGCCTATGGTAGGTAGAGAAGTTATATATTCCAACTAAAATTTGGTACCTCTTCTGTTTAGGATATTAAATATAGTGGCATGATTTAACAACATGGGATGAGTTTGATTTAATTCCTGACCATTATATACCACTTATACCAATAACTAGAATCTAATGGTATACTAAAATTACCAATTAACTCAGATTCTTCCCAAAATATCAACAGTTTTGTATTAAAATTTTACTAGAAAAGTTCCCTCTTCCTCAGAAACAAGGTGTAAGGTGTGTGCGCATGCGTGTGTGCGTGAGAGAGAGACAGCACAACTCAAAAACGAAAAGTCGGTTAAATACCAAACTTGGTATTTAAGTTCAGTGTCTTCCAAGGCTGCACATGAAAATTTTCAAGAAAATCCTCCCAGCTCCATCTGCCTTTACATGTTACATTGTTCAAAAATGTTGATTTTCTCAAAAATGGCTCTAACGATTTTAATTAAAATACTGCATACTAAAGCTATTTACATCACAAATAAAATGTATATCTTGAATTTCCTAGTAATAGCTTCTAAAGACCTGTTCATTCTGGATGAATTTTGCTGAATTTTGAATAACTGGTAAACCATAAGAGATAGACAAAAATTTTATACACAAAAAGTGTAAATCTTGTTAAAACACCAATTTATGTAATATACATTTTTTTCGTGGAGTTAGCCATTTCAGATATTCCTTGCTATTCTTTCAGTTTTAAAATAAACTTTTCTCATATGGGAACTTGTCAACACCTGGCCACATAAAGAAACAGATTTCAATCCCATGGCAACCACATATTAAAACAGTTGAATGTTGGTTTTACCTAGTGTATTTCCTTATAAGGAACTAAGTAACAAGACCATTTATGCTAATGTTAATCTTGATTAGCATGAAATAGATAAAAAAATAAGCTTACCTACTAAAATAATTGTTATAGAGATGTAAAGAAAGTCATGTGAATGGAACACATCAGATTTTTGTAAATCCTAGTGTCTCATTTATTACATTATGAGCTGAACCCATAGCATTTTATTGAAACTTGTTCCAGGCCACAAGATATTATTGTGTTCATGGTGGGAGGTACAACATATGAAGAAGCTCTGGCAGTGCATCAGTTAAATAAAAATAACTTTGGGGTTAGGATTGTGTTGGGAGGAACTACAATTCATAATTCAACCAGCTTTTTTGAAGAAGTAAAGGCAGCAATGTATGGAGTTCAAAGGCGGCCGGGAAGAATGAGGAACATTTAATGTAAATACCTAATGAAGCCAATATTATATGAGAGTAATATTTACATATTAAGTAATGCATTTTTATATTATAATTATTATATGTATTTAGCCTAAGCACATTAAACTGTACATATATAAAAACATTTTGTTCTATATGAATTACGTGCCTAGCATAATTTTTATGTCCTTTCCTGCCTAATTGACATGGGTAGCAGAGGTCATAAATGCATGGTAAGAGGTCTGTAATTCAAATCCACCAAGACCATCCTCCCTGTCTGTCTTTTTTTTTTTTCTTCTCAGATTTCCTTTCCCAATTATCATTTCTTGTGTCATCAGTGTCCATTGCCTATGTTGCCATGTGTAGTAAGAATGAATTTTAATGCTTTGTGGTTGTGGTATTGCTTTAATGTTTGCAATTAAAGTCTGAAAGATCCATAGTTTTCCCTGGCAGTTGCGCTGCTCTGTCACGTTGTTGCCACTTCATCCCATACATGAAGACAATAAACCATTTTTAAACAAACTAACTAAAACACTAGCACACAGCACAACAGTAGAAAAAATCTGTAGCAAAGCAAAATAGTGCAGTACAAATGGATACTCCTGTCAACTGAAACTGCATTGAGGAATGTTTGTTGTATCTTGCAACAAGTGCTTATGTAGCTTGAATCTATTGGCAGAGAGGCAGACACACCTCTTTTCAGCTGAGTGCACTGCTGACTGTCAGGGATCACTATGGATCTCCCCAACTTTAATCACATTACCAAACATTCGAAAGAGGCCCACTTTATAGCCCTGATATTTTGAGTGTTCTCACACTTTCAGGGTGCTTGGAAGAAGCTCCATTAAAATATTTTTTAATTCAAGCTATTATATCCTCATCTTTATTATTCTTCTTCTATAGTTAATTTCTCTTTTCTAATGGCCAATAATTCAATAAAAATCCTCTTCTTAATTTTAGTAATACATTAAAGACTTTAAGTTAAAATAAACTAATATCCTTTAAAGTTATAAATAAAGAATATTCCTCTTTAAGACTTAGTATATCAATACACCATTAGAATTGCATACAGGTTATGTAAATAATATCAACGTGAATAACTAAAACTCCCATTTGAGCCCCTCAGGCTATATCCTTAAGCTTAGGATAGAAAGATTAACGTAGAATGGATATGATAAAGCCTTAAGATGGTTATGGATCATGTAGCTGAGGTGTTGGCTCAAGGTAAATATAAAACCACTTTTCTCAATCCAACAGCGTATGGTAGACAAAGTGGCGTAGGGGCTAGTTTTCACTGGTTTCCCCTGCCATCATACTCCACTGGTGCTCCATCTCCATTCCAGTGGCACAGAGGCGGGTTTTCTCCGGGTTCTCCAGTTTCCCCCGCCTTCGCATTCCGCTGGTGCTCCATCTTCATTCTGTGTATCACCAGTGTCATCGCCTGCGGTGCCTTGGTGGTAAAAGTGGGCATTAAACACTGTAAAAAAATCTCCATTCCATGTTTCATCATTGTCATCGCCTGCGGTGCCATTTGTAGTAAAATGGGCATTAAACACTATAAAAAACAGCTTCTTGTTCCTGGGGCTTGTTGCTGAAGGGAACTATGATGGTCATCAACATCTTCATTCTGTGCCTCAAAAGTGAGGAAAAAGTGTTAAGCCTATCATCAGAGCTGCCTAAATATCTAAATTCCTTCTTCAAAATTATTATTGTGTAGAGCATATAAACACTTTACTCACAATCTAATCAAAACTGCAGTAAGTTAGGAATTAGGAGAAAGGGTAATAATACAAATAATATAAATTGCAAGGCTACCTACAGTAAAGGCAAAATCAAATTAATAAAAAGATTAAATTTACACACACTTCACTTACTTATTTATTGGGTAGGACAATGTTTTGCGGACCTTTGCCTGCATCCTCAGCTGTTGAACCACTACTGCCAGAATCTGATGCTGTCATCTGGTGGAAGGACAATAAAGTTGAATAAGCAATCCATGGGGGGGAAGTTCAAAATTCATGTTGTGTGGCGGTGTTTTAGGATAAAAATTCTCCTACCCAATAAGTGAAGTATGTGTAAATTTAACCCTTTTATTAAAAGATGATAATGATTCAGTAATGTTAGCAATTAGGAATAAGGGTTTTAATACCTCAGTAATGCTAGGAATTAGAACTATGGAAAGTCAATAAATATTGTTTCTTTAAGTCAAGTATCGATTTGAGTTGATTGAAGCACTTTTCCATCACTTACATTTTATTATTAAGGATATGTTTCAAAGTACTGTTGCTTCCATTATCAATTTTTTGACTAGTACTGTGATTATCTGTTGTTACAGTAAGTGCCTCTGGTGGTATATTTAGGAACTTCTATACAAGGATGTCTCCAGGCAGCATTTCAAAATTCATCAATTATTCCTTGCTCTTCCAGATTGGATATTCTCCCAGGTTTCCAACTTCCAATGGTTTCTTGTGCCTCTTAATAAAATTGGGGTCTTCTCTATGTTGTGATGTTCTCTCCAAAAATGTCATGCCACTGCCAATTTGTCTTCCTGTTTTATGTCCCTTGTTCCTAATTGCCAAATTTCTTTTAGGTATAATATTATTCCAGTGTTATTTATATTTTATTCCTTATCCATGTCCCTGCCTGTGTAAAGGGAAGAAACTTCTATCCTGTTTTCATCCCTTGAGACAATATACGTCATATCATGAAATTAGGAGAGATTTATTAGAGAAATAAACTACATTAAAGAAGAGAAATAGCATGGGAAATAGCCAGGGGAGAAATTCTGTGAAACACATCAAAAAGTGTAAAGGTGGAGTTTACTGAGGTATTGCACCCAAAAATTTGATATCGAGGTTTCACCAGAAATATGTTTTGAGACCCATGAATCCAAACAAACCATCCAAAAAATGTCTATGTGTGTCTGTCAGTCAGTCAGTCAGTCTGTCTGTCAGTGTGTGTGTATGTGTCTGTGGGCAACATATTTCAAAAAAGAAAAATCAGTTAAATACCAAACATGGTATGAATGTGCCCAGTACGGGTTGGCAAGCGACTCAGGTAAACATGAACCATTACAGGAGGGACTTGAACAAAAGGGGATGAAAGGCTCATTGCCTGATGGTGGCAATGACCAAAGGAAAAAGAAGCAGCAGATTCAAGTTGGCCAAAAGAAGAGACACTTGTTGTGAAGGACGTGGTGATAGGACATGCTAGTTGATTCAGTGGGAGAGATGAATGGGCGTTATAGGAACAGTGAACAGTGGTATTTAATACACCATAATGTGTTACAACTAATAAGAGGTGGTAGATGTGTGAGTAGCAACTAAAAGGGGGGGGGGAATTTAAGATGAATACGTGTGCAGATAATATCCAAATAAATAAATGAGTTGAACAGTAATTGTGAACTCAAAGAAAACCACTTGTGTCTTAACACAACCCCTGAGAAAGATTCCATGCTGACATATTCATACTTACACACCATTCCTTGATCTCTCGAACCGTCACATGGATTTCAAATCTGAAAACTTTAAATCTACCTATAATGTGCGAACTGCTACACCCTTTATAGGGTATTAGTATTAACTTAAAAGAGAAAAATGTCTCATCCAATTATAAAGATAATTAGAGAGTAAGTGCAGAATTGTATTTTAATGTTAGGGCATTTACAAAAATTAAGTGTTAACCTAGTGAGTAAAGCTTCAGTATAAAGGCAGTATTAAGGTACCATAATTTACAGTTAAAAACAGAAAAACAAATAGCAGCAATTACAAAAGAGTATCAAACAGCTGAGCAAAGTGACCATTGACAATTCACAAAGCAAAAGGGTTTGAGTGCATCTTTTCTTGGGCATTAATCCAAGGGGAAGAAGAGAGAGATCTTGCTTGCCTGTCTTTCTCCAGTGCTGTCAACAACAAAAAAAGTTTCCTTCTTTCAGATCCTCAACCATTATGGTGAATAGGTTATCTAATTTACCCCTACCCTACTTCATGTCTCAAAGTTATCATTCTGTTCTGCTTCTGAAATTGTGCAAAATCTACTAATGAAGACTAGATAGCTGAGCACCCAAGGAAAGGTGTGCACATAGTAGGCATTTTTATAAAAATGTCTATCAGTGTGTGTGTGTGTGTGGGGGTGTGTGGGTGGGTGTGTGTGTGCGTGCAGCATAGTTCAAAAAAGAAAAATCAGTTAAATACCAAACTTGGTATTTAAGTTCAGTATCTTCCAAGGATGTGACACAAAGGTTTTAGAAAAATCCCCCTGCCCCCAACTACCCTTTGCGTGGAACATTTTTTGAAAATTTTAATTTTCCCAAAAATAGCTCTAACAATTTTGATTGAACTATTGTATATTAGAGATATTTACATCCCAAATAAAATGTTTATCTTGAATTTTCTGGGAATAGCCTTTCAAGATATCTTTATTCTAGATGAATTTTACAGAATTTTGCATAACTGATAAACAGTAAGAGATAAACAAAAACTTACATAATAGAAAATGTAGAGCTTGTTAAACCCACAATTTAGGTTATATACACTTTTTTTTTTTGTGGAGTTGATCATTTTTGAGATATTCCTTGTTATTGGCTTCAGCTTTAAAATACTTGTCCATACAAACAAAGCAACTTCAATCTCATAGTAACCAGTTTTTGATTATCGCTTTAGCCTATGGTTCTCTCTCTCTCTCTCTCTCTCTCTCTCTCTCTCTCTCTCTCTCTCTCTCTCTCTCTCTCTCTCTCTCTTTTACTTCCCTTCTACTTACAAGGAAGCAAGTAATATCATTTCTGCTAATTTTTTCTTGATTAGCTTGAAGTAAATAGAAGAATAAGCTTTTTAATAATAATTTGCTGCAGAGTTGTAGAAAGTGTCATGTGAATGGAACACACGGATGTTTTAACTTGAATATGTCAAAATGTCATTTAAAATTTATATTCTGTCAAGTTATAAAATCTTGGAACACTTTTGGAGACATCCATCTCCATCCTCAGCATGGTGATGATTAATTATTGTTTTTCTTCCTCCTCTTTCCTCAGCACAAGCATCCAATTGCTACCATCTGATGACTAATAAGTTGCTAACTGCAGGATATCAAAATTTAAAAATATCTTGGGATTTTTAACAATGAAGATATTTTCCCAAGATGAGTTCCAGTGTGGTTATCAAAGGTTTTATTTAATAATTTAATTTACTGTGTAATATTGTGATTATCCAATTGCTATTGCATTTTACTTTTCCTAGCTTGTATGTACATACAATGTACATCGTAGCTGGAGAAGATATTGTATTCCACCCAAAAATTTGAAGTTAAGTTTTCACCAGAAATATGCTTTGAGGTCCCTTGAGTCTGAAAACAGCATTTTTAGAAAAAGTTCTGTGTGTGTGTGTGTCTGCGGACACTATAGGTCTAAACTAAAAAGACAGTTATAAACCAAACTTGGCATTTGTGTTTAGTACTTTTCAAAGATGTGACACAAAGGTTTTAAAAAAAATTCCACCACTGCAAACTACCCTTTACATGGAAAAATTTTTGAAAATTTGGTGTTTCTCAAAAATGGATATAATGATTTTAATTAAAATACTGAATATTAAGGATATTTACATCACAAATAAAATGTATATTTTGAGTTTTCTGAAGACCTCTTTATTCTGGATGACTTTTGCATAACAGTTAAACCGTAAGAGATGGACAAAAACTTAAAACACAAAAAATGTAGTTCTCATTAAAACATATAATTTATGTATTTTTCTTGTAGAGTTGACCATTTTTGAGATATTGTTTTTTATTGGTTTCAGTGTTAAAAACTACCTAACTTTTCTCAAACGGGACCATGCAAAGCGAACTGAACCTCAATTGTTTCAAATAGCGACCAGCTTTTAAAAGAGTTTACTATCGCTTCAGTATAATTTTCTCTTCTACTTACAATGAAACAAGTAATAAGACCTATTCTGCTATTGTTTATCTTGATTATCATGATGTAGATAAGAGAATAATCTTTTGTAAGAATAGTTTGTATTTGGCCAGCTAGAGAAAGTTATGTGAATGGAACACATCAGATTTTTTACATTTATTTCTTTTATGCTCTTTTAATCAGAATTAAAGTTTTCATGGTCATTCCTAAATAAGTTTTTTCATAATCATCACATTTAATTTGATAAGCACCACAATTAAGTTGCTTATTTAATTAGTTCCTCAAAATGAATTTATTTTGTAGAGGTAGTCTGATATTATAGCATGTGATAATATAAACTAAAATCTAAATTTAAATTTGTCCTGGTTGGCAAACTCCCAAAACAAGGTATTCCCATCACATTCCATTTGCTGCAGATCTTATTATACATAGATTTTTATAGCTACAGATTTGAAAAATCCATCCGATATTCACTTGTAGATATAAATTAATAATACAATGTACCTAGAAGCCGAGATAAATAGTAAATTAGGTGATAAGTGCATCATTTGAGAATGAAGAAAAACTTGAAAATATAGTAGTTATTTTCTGCTTCTGAAATTCTCCAGTACACTTAATGCATATTTATTAAGATACTACATACTTACTATTGCAGTAAATAATAGAAATAGTGCTTAATTATGTGTTTCAATTTTCCAGTTTGTTAATCTACATTATACCCCTGCTGCTGAATTTTGTACTTGACATTACTGGAAGGGTTATGTTGCCAAATCTGGCTATTTTCAGCCATACGATTCAGTTTGGGATATCCCAACATGAGTTCAAGTTGTTCTGTGCAATATTGTTTGCTGTTTGTTGTATTTGATAGTGTTGTTAGTATTTTATTTACCTACGTTTAATTACCTATTTATTTATATATTCCATTAATATTGTTTATACAAGATTTGAAATGTGACACTGCCTAAAAAAGATACCAATCTAATGGTATGTGATGTGAAAATCATTTGCATAAAGTTGTGCCACTTAGAGCCATGCATTGGAATTATTAAGGTCCTGCAAATTCTTTGAATGGGAGAAGATGTAGGCATCCCTCTGTCCTTGCTTATAAAATTGTGTAGCAAACTGCAGCAGCTCTTGGACTAAGCACCAGAACTGTTATTAGCAAGGGAGTAAAACACTTATGCTTCCGAGGATGGTAACGACTGAGATTTAGATAGAATTGAGCCGTTACAATTTTAAATCGGTGGATGTATTGTAACAAGCAAGTTTGCATTCATTTGTTTTATATCGTTGAAAGTATGTACAGTATTCTCCCGATGATTTGTGAGCAGATTATCCATGCATCCCCTTCCCGTCAAAAAAAATTATTTTCTTTTAATGCCAACACACTTTATTTTTCATTTCTCCACCATCTCTTTTACAAATTTCTTTTAACTTGCTTTTTTTGACATTTACACGTTAATTAACATCAGAAAACTAAATTTGTTTTTAATTTAACGGAACAGGCAGGCCGATAACAATGGAAACGGTACTCTGTTGTCACACAGTGATCATTTAAACAAAGGAAATGGCACTTATTGTCAGTTGGCAGGTCCTTTATTGTTGTTTCCTAAAGAAAAGCAATATTTATGCACAGAAGTAGAATAAACTTTTGAACAAAGAATGTATGTTGAAAAAGGCTTTTAAACATAATTTCCTATCTACATATATATGTTGTACCTTAAAAGCATGAAATTACAGGTTTCTCTTTGGTTATAAAATGAGTCAAATTTACACTTGAATTGCTTCACTAATTAATAAATTACCTGGACAGATAAGCAGGCGAAACATGTCCAGGCAATTTATTACTTAGTGAAGCAATTCAAGTGTAAATTTGACTCATTTTATAACCAATGTGTAATTATGCTTCACTGTGTACCACTTCTTCCAGTATTTTGACTATTTTGATCACAGGTTTCTCGATTTGTGTTTTTCGATTATTTGTGCTTCTTCTCCCCCACATTACCCTGGATAATCGAGAGTATACTGTAATTACATATGTCTACATACATTGCAATATATTGTGTGTGTCTTATTTTCAATTAACAATAATAATTGTAATAATGAATTAGTATTCATTGGCATTCACTACTATGTACACGCTTTATATGTGAGACATGATAGAAAGGTTCGAAATCAGCTGTTGTTTAGTAGCAACTCTGGCAACATTGCAATCATAATATAGCCAAAATTACATTGAGCCACCTGAACTGTCAAGTGCAACGATTCAGTGGCTGAGGTATGGCAACACATCATTGTTTCCAAGTCAACACAATTACTTGTTCATACCTGGTTGCTGCATGAATGAAATTGTAAGTTTGACAAATAAAAAGGAAGTAAAGATACAGGTAAGATTTACTCAGCAAAGACTAATGATGCACTTGGAGTCACATGACTTGCTCACCTGCAAAGGAGGCTCACCCTATTACAGTTATGGCCAAATATTCTTGATCTCTCAGATCGCCACCCGACCTTCAACCCTTTCTCTTTCCAATTTACAAGTATATAAGCTGTCTTCAAAATATACCAGTGGCAGAACAAGGTATGTTTTCCACAATGGTCAGTTCTTAGTAGGGCATTTAGGAAAACATGGGTTCTTTCATATTTTGTAGTATAGAAAGATATGCAATATCCAAACTCTTCATGGTTTAGAATTCCCCTGTTCCGGCCTCATATTTCTTTCCATCTTTTAACTGGTCTTCCTATTGTTCTGTAGCCTAAAGGTTTATATTTGTACGACTGAAATGGAATGCGAGAGTTATCCATTCCTTGTACATCTTTTCCATTTTTTTCTATTTATTTGTATCTTTTCTTTTAATGAAAATATGTCTAATTCTCTCCTAATGTCTCTCTTTGTTTCTAATATGATCTTGTCTGGTACATCCTTTTACTGTTCGAAGATATTTCATATTTGCCACTTTTATTTGGCTCCCTTTCTTTTTAGATGTCCATGTCGCCAAACTATATAGTAAAACCAAAACTGCCGTTGTCTTACAGAATTTTAAATTATTATCCTTTCAGGTTTTTCTTTTCAAGGTATGAGCTATTATTCCAGAAATATATTGGAACTTACTCACTTTATTTATTTCTTCACCAAATTCAGCTTCTCGCAAAATGAGGCTGGCTATATAAAAAAACATAATTAAATATTAATATAATAATTAATAGTTGCAACAAATCTTCACTTTTTTGGAATCCTTGGAGTAGTTTCACAATAAAACTATTGCATTCTCAACATAAATTTCCTTTTGGACTCAATTTTGGTCTGATTTTTGATGTTGTTTATTTGCTGCAACTATTAATTGTTATATTAATATTTGTGTTACTTCAGTGTTACTAGCTTCTTTTTACATTTATAACATAATTAAATGCTTAAATGAAGTTATAAACATTATAAATAACTGCTAGAAAAGTTGCAATTTTATAAAACACGGACTAAAAGTAATTATAATCTGCAAGTGTACAAAAATTACCCTTTTTAAAGCAAAACAATTTTGTATGTAAGAATAAGTTAATGTATCATGGAAATAATTTTTCAATGAAGCTAATGATCCTTTAATAATACAGAGGGCCAGTGCTTTACTAAATTAATACTTTCAGCAAAATTATACACAACGCAGGGAAAGTGCCTACTTTTGGCTCCAACTAGGTAGCCAATTACAATAGAAGCAAAATGTTTATTACTCAAAACTATAAGTATTCAATATTGTTTGTTCAGTTTTCTTGCAAATTTGTAACTGTTATGATATTTATTTC
The DNA here is from genome assembly GCA_030762935.1 of Hymenopus coronatus. NCBI lineage: Eukaryota > Metazoa > Arthropoda > Insecta > Mantodea > Hymenopodidae > Hymenopus > Hymenopus coronatus. The sequence continues at coordinate 34,097,088 of CM060882.1, read as the reverse complement.
CTCAATTTGATAAGAAATAAACAATTTTTGAGTTTTAATCTTTTATTGTATGAATAAAGTACTGAATTTGGTTTTTTTCATTTATATGCATTTTTATAAACAGCCATTTCTAATTTTTTAAAACCAAGAATCGCATTATGCCATGATCCAAAAGAGGGATTACAGCACCCTTTCCATCACGTCCCTCCTTGAGTGACCTGAGGGTCACCCATATCTGTACTGTTTCATCCAATTATGTTATAAAACACATCTCACAATGAAAGGTGTGAGGGCTTACACAAATTATTCTAAATAAGTTCACCACTGCATACTTCAGTGTTTTATTGTACAGATGCAAGACTTCATTATCTGTCCATCCTTAATTCACGGCGATGTATACAAATCAGAATGTATTATTCCTGAATACACGTGTACACACCTTGTGGTGTTAAGCTGTGTTTGTCTGCTGTACAATTGTAAAACCGCGTACCTACATTTGGCAGGAAAAGATATAGTACCTACTTTCACATTCACAGATAATGATTAACTGTGCTAAATATATAATAAATAAAACACAACAAAACAGGTAGGCGAGTCGTTATATATTCAGTACACAATGTAAAATCCAACCGTAAAATTATAAAATGCAGACATGTTGCTTTGAAAGTTTGCTGAAGTATTCCATACGTACAGGAGTTAAACAGTTTTTTTGTGAATTTTAGCATTCACATATGGACAACCATACACTGCACATTTCTTTAATATATTGCCATAATGCAGTTACTTACTCAGAAGAGCTGATCTGAAGATGGAACTGGTCCCACTCCTTCAATAAACAAGTAATTTGTTGCAGTTGCAAATAAACTGAACATATCAATGATTGATAATTAGTTGGCTAACAACACTGTCCACCATTCCTGTCAAATATCACTCTATTTGCTCTCCCTGAACAAAGTGTGATATACATTCTCTGCAATATCTCAAGAGTAATTGAGACTGTCATGGAGATAGTTGGGATACATAAATTAGCCACTTTTGGCTATCTCATCATGGTAGTACTGTGGTATGTTGGCAGAAAGCAGAAAATAATCCATGGTTTGTGTTCCAATTAGCACTGAATTTTTACTTGCTTATTTACCCTAGATATGGAAATTTAACTTCAGTTTTCTACAGAAATAAATGTTTTCAGACCCATAAACCTTAAAAAAGGCATTTTAGGGGAGGGAGGGAGAGTGAGAGAGCGCGCGCCCACCCATGCATGTAAGTAAAATTGAATGGCAAAATGCTATGTCTTATCATGAAACATCAACAAAGGCTTGGGAAAGTCCTCTGGGAAAATAACTTAAAAAAATCTGATGTCATTGTAAATAACAAACCAGCAAAACAATTTCCCACGGTATTTCAAACAAATCAAGAATAAAATAAAGAATCACATGAGAGAAACACAGTACAATTTCGAAGAGTAGATAATACATCCATCATGGAAGAAACTTCAAAAAAGTATGAAAAATACTTACATGGGCGTTCGCAAAATAGCCACTTCAGAAGTAGGAACCTTGGTTATGTCTCAAATTTCACAGCTAACATGTAACTGTTACACATTGCAATTAAATGCGCCATGGACTGCGCTGCTGCAGAACAAGCTTTTATATATATAAAATTTTATGCGTTACTAACACACCAGAAGATAATGACTTTAGGCATTACAAGAAAATGATGTTTGTGGCAAGATTAAGAATAAATGAGATCGAAGATGGTTATTTTTTTTTTTCACATGCCAATGTAGGACAAAATCCTGGCTATGGGACTGAATATTTCAGTGTAACTCTACAATTCCAAGAGACTGAAGATATTTAGTAAGGATAAAAATCTGATGTGTACCATTCACATACTTTCTCTATATCCCTGCAACAAATTATTCTTAACAAGCTTATATTTCTATTTACTTTATGCTAATCAGAAAAAATTAGCAGAAATAGTCTTATTACTTGCTTCCTTTCTCTGTATCTCTGCAACAAATTATTCTTAACAATTCAAAATCTTCTCGGGCTTCTAGCCAGGTAAAAACTTGGTTTGACACCAACGTTTCGAAGAAGTGCATCTTCCTCGTCTTCAGGGTGAACAGAAGCCCGAGAAGATTTTGAATTAATACGTCACCAGGAAAGCTTCAGTTCTTATTTTATTCTTAACAAGCTTATATTTCTATTTACTTTATGCTAATCAGAAAAAATTAGCAGAAATAGTCTTATTACTTGCTTCCTTGTAAGTAGAAGCGAAATAAGGGACTACCATAGGTTAAAGTGATAGTCAAAAGCTGGTTGCTATCTCAATGAAGTTCCTTTGTTTATATGGATAGGAGTTGACAAGTTCCTGTATGAGAAAAGTATTCGTTTTTCATAGCAGAAACAAAAAATAAGGAATGTCTCAAAAACGACAAACTCCACGAAAAAAATGTATATAACATAAATTGTGTTAGTTCTTATTATAAATTGTGTGTTTTAATGTGCTCTACATTTTTTGTGTAGTAAGTTTTTGTCCATCTCTTACGGTTTAGCAGTTATTCAAAATTCAGTAAAATTCATCCAGAATAAACTACTCTTCAGAGGCTATTCCCAGAAAATTCAAGATATACATTTTATTTGTCAGGTAAATATGTTTAATATACAAAATTTTAATCAAAATCGTTATGAGCCATTTTTGAGAAAATCAAAATTTTTCGAAAAAAGTTCCATGTAAAGGGTAGTTGGGGGTGGGGGATTTTTCTCAAAATCTTTGTGTCGCATCCCTGGAAGATATTAAACCTAAATACCAAGTTTGGTATTTTACCAACTTTTCGTTTTTGAGTTATCGTGTTCAGACACACAGACCTTTTTGTGAAAATGCTTTTTTTTGGATATTGGGGACCCTAAAACATATATTTCCAGTGAAATATCAGTATCAAATTTTTGGGTGGTGTGCGACACCTTCTCTATACACTATGTATATAGTGCATATAGAGAAAGTAAAAAAGAAAGATTTTTTTCTTAACCCCAGAACAAAGGAGATTTTCATCTTTAACGCTCACACTCTGACATAAACAATATCATTGCTCCATTAGAGTAAATATCCCAGTCTCACCTCCAACTCTCTCCCTCAGCTCTCCAAGCTATTCAACCTGGACCACCACAATACTACAATTCAGTTCATTTTATTTAGGCTTTCTTCTAAACAATGTAACTGAGAAATAAATACTTATAATTTACCAACATGAAACATGTGTTTATTTTTTAATCAGCCAATATTAACATTGCAAAACTCAACAAGTACAACCTGAAAACTTGTAGTTCATAGAATGAACTTGAACTTTTGAGCAGAAATACATTGCTGAATTATCGAAATACTCCGCCAGAAGCATACAAGAAGCACAATTACATGTGGCACAAAATAGTTCTATCACACTGATTTGACTAAAGGTTTTCACCAGAAATGATGTTCTTTTATTCTTCTTCACTATCCTTCGTTGGTTGGAACAGTTCTTCATAATCATCCAAGTGCTCTTCAATATCATCTTTCGCTGTCACCTGAAACAACATTAAGGATATTTAATCATTTTTATTAAGCTTGTCAAGTCCTCTTGGTGGAATGTGCTACAGTGTAGAAGCTTTTCTTGAGCCATTGAAATGGAATGAATGTCATAAGCTTCACAATATATTGCAGAAGAAAATTGCTAAATACTAAACCTCAGATTTAACGCAAATTGCTATTTTGTTCCTTTAGGGAGATGTAGAAAACAATTACAGTTTCCAAATCATGAAAAATTATGCACATTTAATGAAATTCATATTGTTATAAAGGGTGGTTAATATTTTCTTTAATCCTCTTTATTACTTCTACTAAACATCTGCAGATATGCTATGGATATGATTTCTATATAGAAGACCCAGGGTTTCAAACTTATATAATACAAGAGCTATTCAATTATAAACTGGAATTTTGTTCATTTGGCTCACGTAGCGAAGTGAGCAGTGTAACATATCATGACATTGTTGATGAGAAAATTTTGAGGGGGTACCCATGTCCACAGCCCTTGCAGTTATGACTGCCATTCACTATCACTATGAGTTAACAAGAAGTACATGCGTCTGATACAAAGAGTTATATTATTCGTTTTCTCACCAACAAAGATGTGAAATTTTGAAGAGACTCCAAGCACAGTGCAGTGATGCAACCTTGAGCAAAACCCAACTGTTTGGTTGGGTGTAGAAATTTTGAAATAGTTGCAATAAGGTAAAAAATCAAAGTCGTAAACTGTGTCTGGCACCCAGCCTCAATTAAGGCAATATTCAGGCTGTGCATGAGCTTGTGTAAGGCGATCGTCAAATCACTGTTGTGGAGATTGCATCAGAGGCACAAAAGAAGGTGCAGAATGACATCTTCGGTGATTTTGGATTGCTTTGTAGGAGAGGCTATTTTAGATCATATTGTGAACGAAATATGGGTTCATCACTACACTGAAGGAGGCACTAGGAATGTAAAGATTTAAAGGTGATGCAGTTAAACAGTGTAGTCGTTAACTGAGTATTACACTCAAATTTGTAATTCCAACTACACCAGATCCAATAAAGCCTATCACAAAGTGGTGTAATGGTTACCATATTCTAGCTTCATATACCCAAGGTTGCAGGTTCAAACCTGGCGGAGGATGATGGATTTTTTCGGGCGTAAAAATCCTTAGCATGGCTTCCTTCGGAAGGGAAGTAAAGCCGTTGGTCCAGTGTCGTACATTTACAGCATGTAAAAGAACTTCAAGCCTGATAAAGAGGCCTATGAGCAAAATTAAGCAGTCTTTCACACCCAGCATAGAATTGGATGCTGAGAAACACAGTAGTTAAGAGAGTCCATAAATAAAACTCCATTCAATTTCCTATTACACCAAATTTTTCATCCCCAACATACCGAATAGAATGTCCTTATCACTCTCATCTAATCATAGAACTTCTTACAAATCATGGCCGCTTTCAACTCTACCTCCACAAAATGAAAATAAGAGCTTCACCATTCTGCAGCTGCCCTGAAAAACTTCCACACATGGTTATATACTTGATGACTTAATGCAGCAGCAATTATTCAAAATATCAACCAATTATATTATGCTCATTTGCCAATGGTTCTGAAGATTCTATTCAACACTGCTGTAGTTGCAGAATTCCTCAACACATCTTCTGCACACTTCAATAAAAATATATAAATATGTAGTGTTCAAAATATGTAAATAACCCATGATATACCTCTAGGTAAAACATGGGTTGTAATTAATTTGCTTAAATAAAAAAAAATGGTTACTGGGTCATTCTGATTTTCCATGAAGAGAAAATCAGAACACCAATGGAGAAAATGTATTTCTGTTGAAGGAAATTATGTAGAAAAATAAGGCATTCCATTGTATAAATCACCGATAAAGCTGTTTTAAAAATTCTGGTTTACATTTGAATAACCCTTGTACAAAGGTCACTTTGAAAGTTTTGACAATGGCAACAATGCTGGTATTTCTTGTTTTAGATTTAGGTTTAGATAACATGTATACACTCATGGACAAAATAATGAGCCATGTTTGGAATGCCAAATCCATCTAAGTCCTACATGGTACAGTGCCTTTTCATCCGCGATAGTTTTGTAGTGGTAGCAACAAGTTGTGACAAGGTCCAAATCTTAATATTATTAACCCTAATGATCAATGATTATAATCAAATAATAAGTTAAGCTTCAACCACGAACTATCAACATTAACTACACAAAACATGATACAGTTTGTATTGTACAGCATTACTAGACCTGCCACCTTACATGTGTGTTCACTATAGCGCTCCGTGGCCAAGTGGTTAGACCACTCGCCTCTCACCTAGACGGCCGGGGTTCGATCCCAAGCGACCGCATGTGAAATTTGTGGTGGACAAAGTGGCACTGGGGCAGGCACTCTGGTTTCCCCTGCCATCGCATTCCACCGGTACTCCATCATCATTCATGTACCACCAGTGTCACCGCCTGCAGTATCATAAGTAGTTAAAGCAGGCGTTAAACACTACCAAAAACAAACTATAGCGCTGTGGCAAAACGTGGTTACTCCTCTGTTCAGGGTTGCATGTTCACTTCTCGTACATATGTAGCAAACATTGGTTTTCCTTCTCTTAATCATGTTGAATCAACACATAACGGCTATTTATTTTAGACATAGTTATTTCACACGCAACACTCGGTACAATTAATAATATGATGCTTCTTTAAGATTTTATTTTACTGAACAACAATATGCTGCACACAAAAGCATGTGATGCATGAACAGTTCTCTCTCAATGGGCAGAGGGGGAGGGGGGGATGGAATCTGGAATCTATATAGTAAGAAAAAATACTAAAAGTATTGTTAAGAAAACAAATATTTTGAAACACTTTTAGGAATCCAGTTTTCGGAAAATTTGATTTTTGGGAGGTAGGAACTTCGGCTTTTTTTTTTTTTCCTCTCATTTCCTTTCTTTCTTCTTACAATGTGAAATATGTGACTTCACAATTCCATCTTGGGCACCTATCTGTATCGTGTTGCGGTTGGATATCAAGGGGCGGTCTAGGTGTGCTGTGGCAATACAGTGAACGATGCAGTACATAATAATACTTAATATTATTTTGATTCCCTCTGTGAGGATGAGATATCCTGATGGAATTGTTGAATTTGTATAGGATAATCATCCTGTCCACACATTTCAAATTGGTTTTGAGAGGCAGTGGTACTGTCCTGCTTGTTCATGATCTGAACCCTATTGAGAATGTGTGGGCTGAGGTAAAAAGGGAACTACACTCCAAATTACCTGCAGATGGGCAAAGGAAAGATGACTTCTAGACACAAATTCGAAAAGTCTGGGCTCTTCAGCTTCTCGTCCACATTACTACAGACTTTAATTTTGTCTATATCCCGAAGATTGAGGACAGTTGTGTAGGCTGAGGTTTATATGCCTGATATTATTTATGTTTAATTGTTGTGTTTTAGATTTAGAAGGTAATAGTTTATTTACACATTTTTCTAGTTATTTAACACAAGCGTTAATACAATTATGTTTTTGTGTGCATATATTGGCCCATAACTTCAAATGCCAAAGTTTTATTAATATAATAATATGTTCTATACATATCCTGTCATAAAATTAAGATAAAAAAAATGACAAGCATTGCAAGATTTGAACCTAGGAACTTATGAGTGAAAGCAAGGCTTTCTTAACCTCTCAGCCACCGTAACATTTTGTTAACCATTGTGCTGTCAGTCACAGACCATGTACAGTTGTTTCATGTGCATTGTGAATACAGCTTTTACGAAGATATAAAGCTCTTTGATCGACAATGAAATCTGGGGATGAATCATTTTTTGTGTCCACAGCAGTACATTTTTGGGTGCACTCCAACAATGTGCAACATCCAGCACTTCTCTGTAAGCACATGCCATATGTTAGGATGAAATCTCAAGCAAGAGCATTTCTGTGTGATGATTTTCTGACTGAAGTAGAATTGAATTTAAGACATTCTTTGAAAGTACATCAATAATTCATATTGGCTCAGCGGAAAATGGATAAATTTAATCAATTTGTACACAGCACATCCAATGGAGTTAACTTAAAAACAACCAGCTGCCATTTGCTCTCCAAGAAGTGTAACAGCTGTCAGTTACCCAGATGATGTAAGTCTACCTGTATTAATCTTCAAAAGCATAAAACTTAATACAGTGAAACTTTCCATGGAGGACACAGAGTATGCCAGAATTCTGATTATTTCAGAAAAAAAATTTGGTTCCAATAGAAGTCACCATTTATGTGTAATTTTTCCTGAATAATACAGAAGCTGTTCAATGTTCAAATGGAAATTACAACTATGCAGTAATAAAATACATTTGTTTTGGGAATGGTGTGCTTCCAGGGAAACTGCAAATGTTTAATGCATTTTATTTTTGGATATGCTGAATTCCTAAGGAAACTGCAAATGTAGCCTATTAAGGTGAATGAGACTTTTTGTAAGCATACACATTGTTAAGGACAAAAGAAAGGGGTTATAATTGTAAATGTGTGTTTTTCCTTTGGTGTTGTCTGTTGCTTAGAATAGTGTACTTTGAGAAAAGCTGTGCCTTTTGTGATGCAGGTAGTCATGTAAAAATATGGTGCTTCCTCATATATGTGCATAGTATTAAGAATCCTAGTTTAGTGTTGTGATGCGTGCATTAGTGCAAGGAAAAGAGACTCAAATGTTTAGTGTAAAATTTCTTATTATTGTGATGAATGTGTTGGTGAAAGGTTATTATGTAACAATCTAATATGCACTGGATACAAAACTGCATACAGTAAAATCTCAATATCCATCATTTGGTTAATCGTTTGGCACATTAACTCATCTTTGTAGTTTTTACTTTCTCTAGCATAAAATGTACAGAGTAGCTAGAGAAGGAATTGTATTCCACCCAAATATTTGATGTTGAGATTTCACCAGAAACATGTTTTGTGGCACCCGAGTCCGAAAAAAGCATTTTTAGAAACAAATGTGTGTGTGCGTGCGCAGCATAGCTCAAAAACAAAGACCGCTAAAAACCAAACTTGGTATTTATGTTTAGTATCTTTCAAGGATGTGACAAAGATTTTCAAAATATCTCCCAACACAAACTAGCCTTTACATGGGGAAAATTTTTTGAATTTTTTTTTTAAATGGCTCTAATGATTTTGATTAAAATACAGGGTTACTACAAAAGAAATAGACAACTTCAACTGCCTGTAAAACAAAAACTATTATAGATAGCAACCTAATTATTTTGGAGGTATGTTGAGAAACTCTCAAAGTTTCGTTTGTTACTATTGGTAACGCTGTAGTGTTTTGTTTGTTGTTGCAGAAGCTGAAATGGCAGAAAATCCTGTGGAAAAGGCATATTGCGTGTTGGAATTTGCTAGAACACAATCAGCAACTGTTGTCCAACATTTTAGAACACGTTACCACAAAAATGAAATGATGCGCTCACAAAAACCAGCATCGTCTTCATCATGTCACAACATGTCGATGCAAAAGTCACGCCGTATGACCTTATCTTCTTCACTCAGAAACTGCAATATCTGTAATCTGTAAGGCATCATGTGCAGTCGCTTCCGCAAGATTTTTCATACAGTTTGCTGTGGAATTTGTAATTGCATGCTTGCCCTAGATGTCGATTTCTGTGGGCTTCTTATGTAGGCAGAACGAACATGCTCAACGTTTTCTTCTGAAACTCTTGGTCTTCCCGAGCTCTTCCCTTTGCACAAACATCCTGTTGTCTCGAATTTTCTATACCAGTCGTAGATTGACTGTCTAGTCAGTGGCGTTTTGTGGTAACGTGTTCTAAAATGTCGGACAACAGTTGCTGATTGCGTTCTAGCAAATTCCAACACGCAATATGCCTTTTCCACAGGATTTTCCACCATTTCAGCTTCTGCAACAACAAACAAAACACTACAGTGTTACCAATAGTAACAAACGAAACTTTGAGAGTTTCTCAACATACCTCCAAAATAATTAGGTTGCTATCTCTTAATAGTTTTTGTTTTACAGGCAGTTGAAGTTGTCTATTTCTTTTGTAGTAACCCTATATTATATGTTGAAGATATTTACATCACAAATAAAATGTATATTTTGAATTTTCTGGGAATACATTCTGAAGACCTTGTTATTCTGGATGAGTTTTGCATAACGATTAAACTGTAAGAGACAGACAAAAACTTAAAACATAAAAAATGTAGATCTTGTTAAAACACATAATTAATGTAATGTGCATTTTTCTTGTAGAGTTGCCATTTTTGAGATATTTCTCGTTATTGGTTTCAGTTTTAAACTACCTAAATTTTCTCAAACAGGACCACGCAAAGCAAACCGAACTTTAATTGTTTCAAATAACAATCAGCTTTTAAAAGATTTGAGTATCGCTTTAGCATAATGTATTCACTTATTCTCCTTCTTCTAACAATGAAGCAAGTAATAAGACCAATTCTGCTAATCTTGTCTCAATTAGATGATGCAGACAAAAGAATACTTTGAGAGGTTTTTGTTTACTAGCTTATTAGATCTACTGTTTATATTCAATAAGATTGATTAGCCTTAATTTTCAGTTAATTGGAATCCTACTGCATGTACCAAGGTGAGTGCTTTTAATTAAAATGCACGATATTAGGATACAAATCCAGAATATTTGACTGATACAGAATACTTATCAAAATGGAAAAGAATTTAGCATTATGTCACTTTCTGTTTTGAACAGGCTTCACTGTATAAATTGCAAATTTCACTCAGTAGAATCTGCACATCAACAATTCAATTGAATCTCTTAAAGCAAACCATTAGATAGGAAACATGCTGGTAATGTTTCAGGTTTTCAGTTAAGTGAACCTACCTTTGTGCTCAACATACAAGGTGTGTCTAAAAAGTTCCATGAATGCTATAAAAACAAGCAAAATAGCATATAGAAACAAATTTCTTTTCTTGTCCTCCAAACTAGTCAGAAAACAAATAAAATAGAAGATACAAAGAAATTTCTTCAAAATAGTCACCATTCCATTATAACATCTACAACACACTTTGGCAAACATTCGTACAGCTTCTGCAAACTTTTAGCCAAGTCCTCTTGAGGACAGCCTTCTCAAGATTTTGGATGGCAGCTGTCTCCAAAACCTGGGGAAACATGAAGAATCTATAGGAGCAGATCAGATGGATGATAAACCAAGGTTCCCTGTGCTTAAACCTGGGGAAACATGAAGAATCTATAGGAGCAGATCAGATGGATGATAAAGCAAAGGTTCCCTGTGCTTAGCAAGGTATTGACACACATAGATCACATTGTGTACAGGAGCATTATTGTGCAGTAAAATCCATCATCTAATTCTGGCTGAATACAGAATATGCACTGTAGTAATTGGTCCAAAACTCTCTGGGAAAATGTGGTTATAGCAGTTTGACCTACAGGAACAAATTCCTTATGGATGATGCCATTGCTGTTCAAAAGTAATCAACAATATTTTGATCCTAAAACCTTCATTGATTACTCTTTTTGGTCACAGTGAAATTGGTGAATACCATGCATCAATTGCTGCATGAATTTTGGATTGCTCTGGTAATACCAGGTCTCATCCCCCATATGATGGTTTGTAGAAGGGTCTCACATGGTAATGAAATCTCCATCCGCTTTGTTTTCTGCTTGTCTGTCAGACTTCCACATACCCAAATCATCACAGACAATGGTGAGCACCATGTGCTTACTAATGCCCAATTCCCACACTATTCATCGCAGAATCAGTCCTGATCTTGTGCCAGCATTTGTCACACTTTCTCAACAATTTCAGGTGTTCTGCTCATCTTTGGATCACCTGGGCATTGCTCATCCTCAGTCAACATTTCATAGTCTCCATTGCTGTTTTTCTTAATTTATAGCAGGACTTGATGTTTACGTATTGCTTCATTATGATGTAACAATACCTCCCATAATGACTACACTCTACTTGCATAGTAGGTTCACTAATTGCTAATGACATCATTCCACACTAGGTGTCACTTTTCCCCATGCCTTTCAAACACCATGCCATTCAGATATGGCACTATTCATTGCACTTTTTAGACGCACCTTATATATGGTGTTATTGGAAAGGATTTTGGGTCAGAAAATTTAAAAGAGGCTTGGAAATTCTAATGTTCTAGTGGAGCAGCACTCATGTACATTATGTAACAACATACGCTCTTTGTTCTGCACTTGTGGTGCCAACCTCCGTAGCAAATTCTTCAAATTGTGGGTTCTTCTTGCTTTGTCCTGGTGCCAGCCATCTGGTATCTGCAATTTATGACTGAGAAGATCATGTGCTGAAAGTTAACTGCTTTATTATTTGTTTTTTGCTTACTGGGACCTCTACAGTTTCACATTTGCTTTTCTGAATGTTGAAGTATGCTAGGAGATTAAGGCTAGACATGGGTGAGCTTTCTGTCAAAATTTAAAAAGCATTAATTACTGGCATTGATTTAACTTATATAATCTTATGCTTGACAAACCTTAACCCAGCAGAGGATGATGGAGGGTGTAAAAAGAATGGCTTCCTTTGGAAGGGAGGTAAAGCTTGGTCCTGTATTGTAAATTTATGGCTCATGAAAGAACGTCAAGCCTGATAAAAGAGGCCTCTGGTCTTTCACGCCCAATATAGAATGGGACGCTGAGAACCACAGCAGTTAAACAGCGTCCATAAATAAAACTCCATTTCCATTTTCAAAAATTTTATTTTCCTTTAGGACAAATATTTTGCCTTCCTTAAAACATTTTCCACTGTAGCTAAAGATGCCTTCAAGGAGGGTAAAACATATGTTTTAAAGGAAAATAAGGTTTGTGAAGCATAAAAGTGTATAAGTCAAATCAATGTTAGTAATTAATTATATTATTTCATAGTGCGATAATTTCCTATAGTTAATAAATTATTTTATCTTAAAAAAGTGCATTCTTACTTTCTCTACTATTAGCCCATAGATGAAGTAACACATTCCAATAAAATTTTTTATACTGAGATATCACCACAAATACACAATTTGAGGCGCCTTGAATCCAAAACAAGCTATTTTAGAAAAAAGCGTGTCTGTATGTGTGTGCCGTTTAACTTGTAAAAATACTAAAGTTGATATTTTAGTTTACTACCTTCTAAAGATACAACATAAAAGACTTTTAAGAAAATTCCTCCACTTAGGTCAGGTATGAGCAAATCCCAAACACTTGACACTCAACTCCCAAAATTGGCTAACACCACATAATTTGAAACAAACTGATAGAAGGAGAAACAAACAGACAATGGGTGCGGTGACAGTTGCTAATTCTTAGATAAATACTACTTTTCTTATGAATACAGTTAGACTCAAGAGAATGCAAATAACATTTTCAACTATTTTATTAAAATCTTGGTTACCTCTAATATAGCTATTTATAATTGCGGCATTACATGTTTGTTAACTAAACAAGATCTGTATTTTGACTGACCATAATTCATTTGTGAAGACAGTTGTTCACACAAACATGTAGCCCAAAGTATAGCATAAATTATAGCTGTAAAGAATTTTAATTGCATGTGTTTTGCAACTAATAGTTTATATAGATCAACACCATATTTACCGTGGCACAAATATTTAAAAAACTATTCTTTTTCACAGATATTAAACTGTAGTTGTAAATTTAGGTTGTAAGCTCAACATAATAGGATTTATAAAAGGTTCAAAATAACTGATTGATGTTTGGAGGAATTTAGTAACAGTGACGGTCAAATTATATGTGTGTTCATTTGTTGAGTTGGTTTTTTAACACTACATCACTTACATTGTTATTATGAGGGAATAGTTTCGAAAGCCTATGCTTTAATTTTCAACCTCACGGGTCCAAGTGACATAGTGCTAAAAAACCAACTCGACAAATTAATCCACATTCAAAATAATGTTTATTCAGATTTCCAGTAAAGGAAATATATGTATTAAATTTATTGTTCTCATTTTTAAGATATGATTTTATGGTACACATCCCTAATTTGTTGTATTTTAATCAAAATGTTACAGCCCCTTGGAAAAAAATAAACATTTTTGAAAAGTGTTGTATTTAAAGGTATTTTGAGGGATTTTCCTGAAAATCTTTATATCACATTTTAGAAGATACTTAAACTGAAATCAAAGTTTGGTACTTATATAAACTTTTGTTTTTGATTACGGTGTTCACAGACAACACAAGTTTTTCTAAAAATTATATTTTTGGATTTAGAGGCCACAAAAGATGTATTTTTGGTGAAAACTCAAAATAAAAGTTTTAGGTGGAAAGCAATACCTATTATTTAAGTAGTGGGAAAACCAAACGAGAGCCTTATTAATGGCATCTGATATAAAATGTTTAAAATATGGTGCTCATACTTCTTTTAAAACATGTTAAATGGTACTTCGCACATCAAATAAATATGGTTATTGTCTGCTATGGTAAATTTTAAGCTATGAAAACAGAAAGCAACAAATTAGTCTATCATTAATGCTTCATGCATTTGCAGTGCAAGATGCATGCAGGATAGAGTAATCTTCATTTATACACTTTTCAATGGCCTTAAACAAGATTATACAAACTTTTATTAGTACAAATACTATAATGCACCATATAAGGAATCTGACAAGTTCTGGATTCTGTGCAACCACACATAACACTTTAACGAACAGTATGAAAAATTTAATTTGAAATCTATACTTCATACTTTTATAATACTTTGTCGTACTCATATGTTGCAAATACAATGCTTTATATTTCAGTAATAAAGCAGTCTCATCAGAAACAATTTTTTTTGACATTTTTTAGTATCTCAAAATTTATATGCAGAGCTATTAAAATTGGCTCCCACCATTCTAATTTAATATAATCACAATTTTTTCACACATTTAGATGATGTTTTTCCTTCATTTTAAGTATATGCTGCTGAAGAACCTACAAAAGAAAATTTCAGGAGCACCATTGTTATAAATGAGGGGAATTCATTAACAATTCTATGCAAGCATTTTCAGTCATTAAAAAAAAAAAAAAAAAAAAAAAAAAACTTAAGTGTAAAAAACATATAAATGTGAAATGTATAAACAACATTTTGCTGTAGTCACCAGAATAACAATATCAAAAGCAAATTACAATTAATACAGTAGTTAATAAACTTTTTTTCTTCCTGTACTTTTTATTTTCTTTCCCTCTTTTTTCATATTTAGATTGCAATTTTTAGCATTAACAATAAAATTAAGGCTTCAATAGTGCATAAAATACTAGATACTAACATTTTAGTTAAGCAACATTTCTCTTACCTGAACTATTCCTGTTGTTAGGGCATAGGCTGTCATTGCTACCGTTGCAAACAGGCCTGCTAGAACTTGGTTCCTTCTACGGTTTGGAAAATCACTTTCAGAGTCAGTCTGCTTTCTTTTAGCAGTTTCTTCTGTAGTCTTTCTTGATTCATACTCTGCAGAAAAATAAGTTTTTTTAAATACTGAAATTTCTTAATTAGGTTCCAAGCTTTACTAATTAAAAACAGAGAAAAAAATATATGCATATATTATATTTCTGAGAAAATATTCGTATATAATGCCAATGATGAAAGCAGTCTGATGCACTTCAAAAGATGCAGCCAAAAGATTCAGTGACATAACTTTATACTTTCTACTACTTACATAGCACATGGTAATAGAGAATGTATTGCACTCCACCCAAAAATCCCCTATGGTGTGTGTGTGTGTGTGCGCGTGAGTGAGTGCGTGCATGCGTCCGCATGTGTGAATACAATAACTCAAAAACAAAAAGTTGGTTAAATACTTAACTTGGTATTTATTTAAGTTTGGTATCTTCCAGGGATGCTACACAAAGACTTTTAGAAAAATCTGCCAACCCCAAATTACTCTTTAAATGGAAAAAATTGTGAAAATTTTGATTTTCTCAAAAATGGCTCCAACAATTTTGATTAAGATACCATATATTAAAGATATTTACATAACAAAATGTATACCTTGAATTTTCTGGGAATAGCCCTGAAGACCTCTTTATTCTGGATAGGCAAAACTTGTTACATAAAAAATGTAGATCTCATTAAAACACTCATATGTCATATAAATTTTTTTCCGGAGTTGATCATTTCTAAGATATTCCTTGTTATTGGTTTCAATTTTAAAATACTTAAAACTTTTCTCATACAGGAATTTGTAAACTCCGTCCATGCAAAGAAATGGATTTCTACCACATGGCAACCAGCTTTTAAAACAGCTGCCTATCCCTTTAACCTAGTGTATTCCCTTACTTCTCTTTGCAAGGAAACCAGAAATAAGAATTTCTGCTAATATTTATCTCAATTAGCATGAAGTAGACAGAAAAATTAACATTTTAACAATAATTTGTTACAGAGATGTGGAGAAAGTCATTTGAATGGAACACATCAGATTTTTATAAATATTATTTGTATTCTGTTAGTCCTGGCAGGGATTTCTCAAGGATTTATTTCACTGTATTTCTTGGGAGCACTAGCTGTTCTGCTTTAGTTTGCTATATGCGAACCTCCACACTGTTGTCTATACATGACAAGGGAGTCCCATTCCATTCAATAGCTTTTGGGATATGCCGATTGTCAGATTCTCTATTCTTCAAGTCTTGCTCCTCCAGTTGCTCTCTCCTGAAGGTCTTCTCAACCCAATCAAATACAGGTTGCATCATGACAGCATTCTCTATCTACCAGACTCTTTTCACAAGATGAATTTGTCCTCATGTAAACAAGGCATAAAATGCACCCCTCCATTTATTTGCTCTGATTGAAGGGCAACAGGACTATTTTCGTAACCATGTGGCACCTTGGAATTGTCATCATTTCCTTCTATCCATTCTTCTTCACACGATAATTTAGAAACATGCGACTGATTAGATAACAATTGCATATAGCACTCTGAACCACAGCTAAATAAGAAATATGAAAATCACTATCAAAAATAAATACATAAAATCACATCTAATCAGAGAGGTTCTGCTTGCGTTTTACTCTTAATGGTCATGTCTATCCATACATGGAAAGTTAAATGGCCTTCTACTCATATTCCATTGAGAAAATACAGCTTCTATATGCAGGAACTTAGCAATACAACTTCATAGTCAACAATGATATTCTTACAGATTCTTTTCTGGAATTCAAAATCAACGTCAAGCAACAGCTTATAAAAATATGTTTGTTTGAACGAAGGAAGGTCGGAGTCACCATTCACAAACCAAGTGGTTTCTTGATTGTAAATGCCTCATTAATGGGGAAAAAATTGTGAACTTTCGACACATGCACTTCTAACTAGTTTGTCACACTGAACTTCTAGTACTGGCTTTATACGTTTCCTTGACTTTCTAAGTATGGTTAACTTGCGTGTTTTTAACCTTTCACTGCAGAATTTATACTTAATGCAAACATACAGACCTGTAAACTCTGCTGTAATGTAACAATATCCTTGATTGTCAACGTGGGATATTTCTTACATAGTTTGTGGAGCAATTCAAAATTACATCTTTCTCACCACTTATTAAAAAGCTTACCTCTGCGAAGTTTTATAAACTGCATTTGCTCGGCCATATCGTTTATGTACTAATGGCCTCACCTTCCCGCTTCCAAAACTCACCAGCAGTCTGTGCATCCTGTTTGCTCATTTTCTAATTAAGTCCAATTTCATTCTTTACTCTAGATTTTGCTGCAACTCTACATAATCACACATTAAACATACTGTTGTTATGCAATACAGAGGAGATCCAGTAGTTATTGTTAGTCTCAGCGAACTACTTTGTAATGTACCTTGTAATATGCGGCATCACCAATGAATGTAAACTTGATTCACTTTTGTGCATGTGCCTCTGTTTACATGAGTACCTATTCATTGGGTGAAAATGGTCTAGTCCAAATACTTCATGGTGGCGTCTATGGTAGTCTTGTTTTCTGTCTGCCCACCTAGCCATTCCTCTGGCTGATCTAGGAAATCCTCTACAGCAGTAACCTTTCCCTCCATATCAAATTAATTTTTCTTTTAGCTTCTTTCGCTGTTACCTTTATCTGAGATTTTATAGTACTAATGTCAATACTGAGTTTGAATTTAATTATTTCATTTAGTTCATTTCTTCCTTTAAACTCTCCATTTTGATCTGCATCTTCGCAGACTTCACTCTCCATCTTTTCCATTCCACCCAATAATCTTTTAAGAATTTCCTCCATTTTGGCTTTTTAATTTATTAATCCCACTCTGACATCAGTGTTACTTTGTCCAATTTTTTCACTTCTTTATTCTAATTGTCTCTTCATAAAGTGATCTGGTCCAATTTTACAACTGTCACTTCACTTTGATTTTCATTATCATTTCGCTTGCTGCAAACTAGTTCAATTTCATCTACATCATTGTAACCTGGCAAAATATGCACAATGTAGCCTCTTCTTCTACATGATTCAATCACTGGAAATCGAACACAAGCCTTTGCCAACATCTTGCAGAAGCAGCACTTGCTGCATGTTAGAGTAACTGCCACAAAATGGCTCAAATAGCACTTTTGTCACACCTGAAATGCACTCACCGACTCACTCATTCACCAACTGTCCCACTGATATATTGGATCATATGAGGATGCTCCCTTATGTAGCACCTGATATCTCCACAGAACCTTCTATAGGCAGGGAAATAAAACTCCAGAAGAATCTAGTTATTTCTTGATGCCATAGTATTTGAGCTGGGTGAGAGCACTGTTAGTCTTTGTTTCCCTCTTATCGATCCAGCTATTTTTGGCACCAGCTGATTGTAAATGCATCACAATATGCATTCCTATGCCATTGTGAACAAAAATAAGATCAGGCATCTACAAAATTGACTGCAAATTATGTTACATTGGTCAAATAAAAAGAAAACAGCAAACAAGGTTAAAAGAACATTTCAGACACATCAAACAGAAACAGACAGATAAATCTGTAGTAGCACACCATTTTTGGATATCACACCATAAAATAGAAAATGACAAAGTTGCTTAAACCTGTGCAGCACTCACAGTTAGGGAGAATACTTTCATCACACAACAAAAACCAGCTCATGAATTTTGAAATACCACACATGAGTACAAACTTCTGTTGAGAACACCAGGTATTTCTACAATAATGAACCAGAAGCACAACTCCCAGACTTCAACTGAAGAAGAGGGCAAATGCCCTTGAAACATGTTTTGTAAATTTCATTTTAAGTGAGATGAGTGTCACTATCCCGACTCATTTTATTATACTTCACTTCTCTCAAACTTCCGAGTTGTTTCATTAAAAAATGTTCTGTTATGTTTTGCTTCCCATTGTTGTTTTCAATTTCAAACTGGCAGGGGGAGGGGGAATGGGGGGAGGCATTCCTTAATTATGGAGATGTCCTCCTATGCATTTAGGTAAAACATAAAGTGACAGTTCAAGCTGATATATATTTTAAATATAAAATGCATGTTTCACAAACCTGAACTATGTACTAGAAATTGTATAATTTATCAAATTCACTGAAAACCTGCTGGCACAAAATGCAAGAAACATCTAAAAATCCAAGATTTTACTGTTTACCTTTACATACAATGATAAACTGATAAATTTGCATTTACCTTGTATAGCTTGTGGAAAATAGCGCTGAGATATCCTCACAACAAATTTGACTAGATTGGTGCATGCTTTCAGGTAATTCTGTAGAGCTGCTGAAGGGAAGGGTACTTTTAATAAAGGAGCAAGGTAGGCATAGACTATAGCATCTAGTGAGGTAGGATGTGACCCAAAGAAGAAGTCCTGGTCCCCTAGACGTACTGAGAGTGCCGTCAAACATTTCTCTGCCTCACCAAAAACCTGAAATTTAAAAGATTAACTTTAAACAATTAATTTCAATTCAAATCGTTAACAACAATACCAACAACAACAATAATAATAATAATAATAATTGTGTAACCAATAGGCATCTAGAAGAGCATCTACCACTGTAAAAATGTCATGGAAAATTTTCTGGTGTTTTCAATTTTGAATGAATAATATACATCAGAAATAGAATTTTTCCTGCCTTAGCACCTAAATATAGTAGAGGAAGTATTGTATTTCACCTAAAATTTTGATGCCAAGATTGTATGTGGTAAAAGCACTTGTGGTCCGCTGATTTAAAAACATCTAATGTAATACATTTACATGACTTTCTCTACATATTTTGCAACAAACTATTCTTACAAAAGTCTATTCTTCTGTGTAATTTATCCTAATTAAGGTAAACTTTAGCAGAAATGGTTTAATCACTATGTAATGACATGGAATTTTTGTTCTTGAAAAAAAAATGTCAATTTCCCATTTAAAAAAAGCATTATGAGTATTGAAAAACTTGAACCAATAACAAGGAATATCTCAAAAAATGGTTGACTAAATAAAAGGGTATCTCACATAAATTGTTTACTTTAAAGAATCCTACATTTTTTGTGTAGGAAGATTTTTCTGTCTGTTATGGTTTACATGCAAAACCATCCAGAATGAAGAGGACTTCAGAGGCTATTCCAAGAAAATTCAAGATATGATTTCATTTGTTAAAGTATCTTAATAGTATTTTATTCAAAATCATTAAGACCATTTTGAAAAAATCAAAATTTTCAAAAAATGTAAAGGGTAGTTTTGGGTGGGGGATTTTCTTGAAAATCTTTGTGTTGCATTCATAGAAGACATAAATATCCAGTTTCGTATTCAATCATCAAGTTTTCATTTTTGAGTTATGTTGCTCACCAGACATACATGGACCTTTGTTTGGATTCAGGTAGTCTTAAAGCATGTATTTCTAGTGAATTCTGGTAACAAATTATTGGGTGGAATGCCATACTTTCACTATTTACTATAAATAATAGAGGAAGTATCATTAGAGTTTGTCTATGCGCTGATCTGTGAACAGCATAATTCAAAACTGAAAATTTGGGTAGTTACGAAAATGTGGTATTTAAGCTCAGCATTTTCCAAGGATGCAACATGAAGTTTTCAAGAAAACCCCACTACCCTCAACCCTTACATGCAAGTTTTGTTATTTTTAAAAATTACTCTAATGAATTTGATTACTGTACCATATTTTAAGATGTTTCTACAAATATCTGTAAAGTTCTCTTCATTTTGAATGGAATTTAGTAGAACTAGTAAATTGAAGGGATATCAAAACCATTTTAATACATCAAAAACATGGTCTTGTTAAAATAAATAATTTATGTCTCATTAATTTTGTTTTGATTGTAGCCATTTAGTGATATTCATTCTTACTGGTTTCAATTCTAAAATATGTATACTTTTTTGTTTCTAGTGGCCATGCAAATAGTATAATTTCACATCCAGATATATAGAGCCACTTTTTAAAGACTTAATACTTAAGCCCCTCCATACCCCTTGCATCTATAACAAAATATGTAATGAAACCAATTCTTCAAATATTCATCTTGAATAACAAGAAGTTAGTAAAAGAATAAGATGTTTTAAGATTGGTTTGTAGATGAGGGGCATGTGAATGTAATATGTCTTTTTTTTATTTTTTTAATAATGACAGAATTGTTTGTTATAAAACCTGATAAATATAAAATGTACCTTAGGTCCCACTTAGAAAAAAGGATATCTGATGTCTTAATTACTTTGTCCTGAAAAATGTATAATTCCAACTCCACTATAGCATAAATAAGCAGTTTATGTATTGTGCAATAGTTTTTTAGCTTATGTTATCTAAATTATGAGTCCCTTTTTAATAGTCAAAATGTATGACTGTTTCTTTTGACTCCAGCTGCTGAGTCATGCTTTAGGTCAAACAAGTATTTCTAATTACATGATTAGTAAAGGAATCTTTATATATAACACAAATGCATTTAGAATTTCAATTAAACATTTCTAATTAAAACACTATCACTGTATAGGCCAAACAAGTTATTTCTAAGAAGGAATGATTAGAAAAGGAATGTTTATATATAACACAAGAGTTTGAATCTTATTTAAACATTTCAATGAAATAGTATCACTTTGAATTTCTTTAAAGAGCATATCTGAAACTGTATTCACAAGTGTTACCTTCATATCATTTACTGTACATTATTTAAATTTTTAAGTTAAACTTACATGAAACTGAAGTTTTTGAGCCTCACATTTCAAGATAAACTATTACAATATAACTGTCACAAATTGATCTGAAGAGCTGGGTCTATATCTGTCATATTTGGAATATAATGTGCATTTCTCGCTGAATCTGCCTAAGCATTAAAACTGACCACAGATTGGCTTTACTTTCATGTGCTTGGTGGTATCCAATTTCTTTAGTCAATCACTATGTTTTTAATGTCCACTTGAAGTGTTCAATCCCCACAATGAACCTACACTGTTTCAGTCTTATAGCTCAAAGTCTGCCACTTATTTACAATCATTTAAATTCACATTGTTTGAAATCTTGCAGTGCTTTCTCTTTACCTAGTTTCAGCATTGTGTTTCTACACAGAATTTTAATACTAACATTTTTTTAATATTTACATCTGAATAATTTGTAATAAGTTAAGGCTTTATTATGCACAATTTTAGTTTATAATTATTATTTATTGGTATCATTATCTTAGTGGGTGATTAATATTTTATATCTTGGCATTATAGTCACAACAGTACCTCAACTGATGAACATTTTACTTATGCTTTAATTTTTATTAACATTTCAGAAAAGGCAATGTTGTATTACAGATTTTCAAATCATCACATAATATATAAGCTGCAAAGAGAGGAAGATGAGAAATGAAGGCTGTATAGGGGAAAGAATGGAAGAGGTTGGAAAAGAGTGAGACAAGATGAAAAGGATAGTGAAAGAAATAGATGTGAGGGAGAAACAGTGAGAAAACATGGGAGAGAGAAATAATGAGCTATTTGCAATGAAAATACAGCATTAACAAAACAACGTAAACCTTAAGCATACACTTAACCTGATGTTAGGAAAACATAAACAAGTGAGCATGAAATAACTGAGCTAATATGCTTGCTTGCAAAGTGTAGAAGTTATGTACATATATCACACTGAACAAGAACTATAGTGACCGAACCGCCCTGCAGCTGTACCGTTACAGGTGAGGGCCGGCTGCCACAAAATGGTCCAGTCGCTCAGGGAACACACTGTAACTACCCAGTTAAAGCACATTAAACTTGCAAAACGCATCGTCTACCATCACAATTTATTTTGCTGCAATTTTTATAGATATTCCAGTGATGCTTATTTGTATTTTACACAGAAAAACAGTAGGACTCAACACATGGTGACAAGATGACAAATGAGTATGTGACGAGAATCACTCTCTGATTAGTTCTCACATTTGACTTACACATAAACTTGAAAGCTTGGAGATTCCAAGCTTCTAAGTTTACTTTTAATTTAATGTTTATTTTTATGTTTATGTGATTCATTGTGACACATTGAATCTATGAGGGAAATTCAATAAGTATCTGCAATCTATTTTTATAAATCATTCCAAAAAGAGTACACACTTTATATTGATATCATTTTTCAACATAGTCACCCTGCTTGTCAATGCATATGATCAACTATTTTACAGCAAGCCACTTGTGCACCGCATCCTTCACCTGTTGATCAGCGGCCTCTTAGCCTTTTTCAGCAGATGGTAATCTGATGGTGCAAGATCAGGACTGTATGTAGAATGCTCCAACACCTTGAAATACAAGTCTGAAGAGTTTACGCGGTGTGGGCGGCAGTATATGAATGTGCATTGTTATGTAACAAAAGAATTCCTTCCGACAATTGACTGCAAATTGCAGGTCTCAACTTGTTTACTACCTATCACAGTAACATTAACTATTTACTGTTTCCCCCTTTTCTGGTAATGTTCCAGAGAGTCCCAAAATGCTGTAAGCATCACTTTTCCCGCCAAAGAGGACTCTTGAATTTCTTTCTGACTGGGGATCTGGGATGCTTCCATTCCATGCTCTGATGTTTGTTCTCTGGTTCGAAGTGGTGAACCCATGTTTCATCTCCAGTGATGATCCGTTTCACCTTCGTTAGCATGATGGTCCAGTAGGTGCTGACAGATTCACACACGATTGCATTTATACTCTTCCGTGAGTTGTTTTGGAACCCACCTTGAACAGGTTTTGCAAAAGTTAAGCCTGTTATGAATGATTTCATATGCAAAACCATGGCTAATGTGCAACTGGTTAGCCATGTCAACAGTCACTCATCTGTTATGGCTGCAGATGAACGAGCATGAGCATCATGTCATCCGTCAAGCTCGTCCGACCACTTTTGAACTGTTCAATCCATTAAAACCTTTGCTGTGTCACAAATTTTCCCTATATTGTGCTAACAGTCATCTATGAATTTCCGTTCCTGTCACACCTCAGACCAAAAGAAAATGAATTACGGAATGTTGTTCTTCCCTGGTGCAAATAGAGAGTGGCGCAGAAACGCAAGCTATACTGATCTGATAAAACTGAAACCCACCACAGACATAGTCAACAGCACCATCTAGTAGCTGGTGACCACAAAACACTATACACCCACCCTAACGACAAATACAGCAACTTTGCATATACTTATTGACTCTGACCTCGTAGTTTAAGTTTACATTGCACTTACGCTTAATTTTCATTATATGGGCTCTCAGAATCTCCATATTTAACATCATAATGCAAGAAGAGCAACAAAGTTGGTAGTATCTAATGCAATCTATTATTACATAGAATCATAATTCAGAATATTACAAATCAGAATTATTACAAACATTTTTCAATTAGACAATTTGAATATCCTTCATCAACATGGTGAAGTTTTTGAATAAAATTACTCTAGTATTGTAAACATGTTAATTACTTGAAGTTTTATTTGGGCTTATTCAAAGATAATTATTTGCCCTTCTGCTACAGGATTCCTATCTGTAATACATATCTTTAAATGCACATATTTGACATTAATATAAGCAAATTATGTCAAAACTATCCGACCCTCTACCAAGGTTGTTAAGGCATAGACTCATGAATGGGAGTAACCACAGTTCAAATTCTCACACGACTGCTCTCCTTACTGAAATATTTTTCAGGTTTCCTCAATTCTCATTATTGGCAAATATTGGGGAGGTAGCAAATTTAGGTACAGATTATAACACACATTTCTTTTCCCAATTATCATTTCATTTCAGGTTTCAAAAGTGCCATTGCCTGTGGTGCCATATTGCAAAAAGAATGGGCATTAAAACATAACAAAATCTGATGTGTTCCATTCACATTACTTTCTCTATATCTCTGCAACAAATTATTGTTAAAAAGCCCATGCTTCTATTTACTTCATGCCAATTGAGAAAAAATTAACGCAAATAGTTTTATTACTTGCTTTCTTGCAAGTAGAAGCAAAATAAGGGAGCACCATAGGTTAAAGTCATAGTCAAAAGCTGGTTGCTATGTGACTGAAATTCCTTTGTTTGTATGGACAGGAGTTGACAAATTCCTGTATGAGAAAAATATAAGCTTTTAAAACAAAACCAGAAACACGAAACATCTCAAAAACAATCAACTCCATGAAAAAATTGGATATAACATAATTCGTTGTTTTAACGTACTCTACAGTTTTTGTCCATCTCTTATGGTTTAGCAGTTATGCAAAATTCCGTAAAATTCATCCAGAGTAAAGTAGTCTTCAGAGATCATTTCCAAGATATACATTTCATTTATCAAATAAATATCTTTAATATATGATATTTTAATCAAAATCATTAGAACCATTTTTGAGAAAATCAAAATGTTTGAAAAAAATTCTACGTAAAGGGTAGTTGAGGGTGGGGGATTTTCTTGAAAATCTTTGTGTCGCATCCTTGGAAGATGCCAAACTTAAATACCAAGTTTGGTATTTAACGGCCTTTTCGTTTTTGAGCTATGCTGCCCAGACAGACACAGACACACACACACACACACACACAGAGACATTTCTCTAAAAATGCTGTTTTTGGATTCAGGGGAACCCAAAACATGTATATCTTTAATATACGATATGTTAATCAAAATCGTTAGAGCCATTTTTAAGAAAATCAACATTTTCAAAAAAAAGTTCCATGTAAAGGGTAGTTTGGGGCGGGGGTATTTTTCTTAAAATTTTCATGTCACATCCCTGGAAGATACTAAACTTAAATACCACGTTTGGTATTTTACCAACTTTTCGTTTTTGAGTTGTAGTGTTCACAGACACACACACACACACACATGGACTTCTTTCTGGATACAGGGGACCTTAAAACATATATTTGCGGTGAAATCTCAGTATCAAATTTTTGGGTGGAGTGCAATACCTTCTCTATACACTATGTACATAGTAGGTGTAGAGAAAGTAAAAATGAAAGGGGATGAATTACCAGCAAATGTGTATCCCGACTCCCTCAGATCCATGAATGTAGGTTTTTCTAGCGAAAATGTCATCTGTTGTTTATATACAATTCAAAACTGGCTAATGTAGAAATTAACAAATAACCTTAATGTATACTATAAATTATTTATTGCTGTAATTACGTTATTTCAAATGCCGTTTTTTAATTTTAACTAATCTCTTCTGAAGGCATCACACCAAAGCAGTTCGAATGGTCATGAGTGTAATGTTCTGGCCATCCATTCAAAGCCAAACCTCATGAGTTAGAATCCCAGTAACTGCAGTCAAATGTGTCTATGGTAAAGGAAAGGAAGAACCCAAGTAAAATAACTGGTGTAATGGCACGTTTGGAAACTGAGGGGTTACATCTGACTGCAGTTACATGGATTTTGCTTCTTTTTCTTATAAATTAGAGAGAAAAAAACACCATAATTTTATTGCAAAAATGTTAATAGTTTTTCAATATAAGGTATTGTGAACTAAAACATTGTAAGCCGTTTTGCTTCCTATTAATAACCAAAAATCACTCAAACTTTTGTTAAATGTGAAAAAATCATACTTATAAGTTGGTGTGATGTGGAATTATTTCTATGCTTTTCTGCCAATTATTATGTGATCTATATAAATTATAATGGTATATTATATATATTGTGAAGAATTATCTTGTTGGTATAAATAAGTGGTATACAGTATAATAAAAATTAGTTAACCTGCAGTAAAACTCACGCAAGACTCCAGTTGTAATGGATCTTCAATATGATCATACATTGCTTCTAGTTTACTTTGTGCGTCTCGCTGATACCTCCCTGGATAATAATAGTTGAAAGGAAAAGGTAGTTTCTTTGCATACCAAGGTCGCACCAATTCCAAGTAATTCTTCGTATCTACCCACCTGAAAATTAAATTGGCAAATGACAGTGCAATGTTTTCTCCTAAGTTGATATTCAACAAAAATTTTTGATGCATAACTATTCAATCTGATTTTCTGGTATGACCAGATATGTTTATCAATTCTAACTTTGGATTTTAACTTGCATCTATAACCTATTTATTACATATCTCTTAATTCAAAATCTTCTCGGGCTTCTAGCCAGGTAAAAATCAGTTCACCCTGAAGACGAGGAAGATGCACTTCTTCGAAACGTTGGTGTCAAGCCAAGTTTTTACCTGGCTAGAAGCCCGAGAAGATTTTGAATTAACACGTCGCCAGGAAAGCTTTAGTTCTTATTTTACATATCTCTTATTTTTAAAAACCAATTCAAATTTAGGAATAACATTAGAAATATGCAATACTCATCAAGGAAAAATGGAAATATTAAGCAATTGCTTTTAGTACTGATAAGCCATTTAGAATTCTAAATCACTGTATATTTCAATTCCTTCTACAACTGAAGTTTCTGATTTAAAAAATCCCTCCTATGATTATCTATGATTTTTGGTAAACCCTAGTCCTCCACCAATCAAATACTGGACCCATTTCTCACTCCAGATATTAACCATCACCTCCAATAGGATGACAAGTAGGATAATGGAACGAGAGTACCTATAGCTTTTATTGTGAACTCTTAATCACAATGGGTCTTGAGAATAATTTGCATGAGTTAAGAAAGGAAGATAATTTAAAATCACCATTCCTAGTAGGAGTTAAACCATGGACCCTCAAAAGTGTTATTCCCTCTTGAATCATTATCATAACTAATACCACAAATGTTTACATCTTGCTGATAATTTATTACCTGAGCGAAGCAACGGGAGTTGTATTTGATAAGAGAATTCAGTGAAATAGACTATCAATAATTTATAATATATAAAAAGGGAGATTTTATCAGATTATAATTCTAATACTTACATTAGTTCTCAAATGGTAGATGACGCATTTGACCATGTTTATTTACCAAATACTTTTCTTCTTTCTTTCTTCACTGCCTCCTGAATTACCATATGGCCGACTGTGTCTACACCCAATGTACGAATTTCAATAGCAACAGTAGAAATAGGGAGAAATTATTTTATTTCACTGCTTTTAATAAATAAATGAAATGGAAACACGTTTTATTTGAGGTTATTGCACTCATCTCATACATAAGAAATGCAAATAAAGATTTTTACTCCATTTTTTTAAATAAATACATTATAAACTGGATTAAAACTTTGTAACTGAGTTAATTTAAAGTACAATTGTGGAACTGTCAGTTATTAAAAGTGAAGGTTGACTGACTGAATTATTACCTTGTTAAAATAACCAACACAAGAGATTAAGCAAACGAATGTCAGAAGTGACAAGATTTCAAAGAAATGAATATTAGCTGAGATAAGATTTTTCAACATTTCGCTCCAGTCAGATGACTGTGATTGGTTGAAATTGCATAATCTTGACCATTCCATTGGCAGAATAACAGTTGAGCTGAATTGTTATCGTAACTAGCTGTTCAACAAACTTAAAGTTTCCAGGGCTGTGTTCCAGCCACTGGAGAATGACTCCATGCATAAAATGCAATAAGCTGAATGTTGTAGAAGAGTCAACACCAACTATCACATTTCATTATTTTTCATAGTGATATTTTTTTTCCCATCACGTTGCCATCAATTTCTGATTTGATGTTTGCCAAAGCATGGCTACCCTTATTCTATCAAAACAGGTTAGTCTGCATGCTATTAGTTGACAAATTCTTGTATGTACACAAGCATGCCAAAGCTGTATTTTGTAGGAAAGCATTTGAACACCTGGAAATACATACCATACATACTGCAGTGCAAGATGCAGCTGGGCTTTCAAAAGTTGTGTGTAGGCTACAACTTCAGCACACTGTTTTGGTGAAAGTCCAAAGTCAGCACTGTAATTCTGAGAATGAAGTATGTCATTAATCAACTTGCAAAACTGTAATCTTAACATTTTGTTAATTTTATATGAATTTTTTTTAAAAAATTTGACGTGTTCTATCGTATAGCTTTCTCTAGCTATTCCAAATACAAACTGTACTTGCAAAAGATAATTCTTTTATCTACATCATGCTAATTCAGATAAACGTTAGCTGAACTAGTCTTATTACTTGCTTAATTTTAAGTAGAAACGACATAAGGGAATATATTATGCTAAAGTGATAGTCAAATCCTTTAAAAACTGGTCATTATGTGAAACAATTGAGGTTTGGTTTGCTTTGCCTGGTCCTGTTTGAGAAAAGTTAGGTAGTTTAAAACTGAAACCAATAACAAGGGATATCTCAAAAACAGTCAACTTTATAAGAAAAAACATATATGACATAAATTATGTGTTTTAACATGATCTATATTTTTTGTGTATTAAAGCTTTTTAAGGTTTAACCATTATGCAAAATTCTGCAAAACCCATCCAGAATAAAGAGCTCTTCAGAGGCCATTCTCAGAAAATTCAAAATATATATTTTATTTGTGATATAAATATTACAGTATTTTAATCAACATTTTATGAGCCATTTTTGAGAAAAACAAAATTTTCAAAACTTTTTCCATGTGAAGTGTAGTTTGTCGTGGGGGGGGGGCCCTTTCTTGAAACATAAATAAGCACATAAACACCAAACTTAGCTTTTAACAGTCTTTTTGTTTTTGAGCTATGCTATGCATGCACACACACAGACCTTTTTTTCTAAAAATAATTTTTCAGGCTCAGGGGACTTCAAAACATATATTTCCTGATGAAATCTTGACATCAAATTTATTTTTGGGTGGAATACAATACCTTCTCTAGCTATTGTGTACATTGTATGCACATATGTACTAGAAAAAGTGTCAATCTTGCAAGAGTAATAAAGCAATACCAAACTGGGGGTCATGATTTCAAATCTGTAGGTGGGGGATGGTTTTTTTTTTCATTAACATGGCTTCCTTTGGAAGGGAAATAAAGCAGGTGGTCCTCTGTCATAGCTTTATGCCACATAAAAGAACCCAAAGCCTGATAGGAGTCTCTGAGCAAAATTTCTGGTCTTTCACCTAATATACAGAAATGGAAAATGGTGCTTCAAGATATTCAAATAGTTGTAGGGCAGTAAAATAGATAAGAATGATAGTAGTTTAGGAGCATCATTAATAAAACTTGCCAAGTACTATGAAGTTAGCAGCATCATGTTGCATATGCAGATAATAACAAGAGTGCTGCACGAACTCAACTGAAGTCTGACTTTATGAAATATCTTCATTTGCTAGTAACAGAAAAAAAGTGTACATACTGTCTCAAGTAATCAGTAGTGTACATAATAAGAAACTAACCATTATATGCAAGTACTCTAATAAACAAGATGTTATTACCATAGCATCCAGTAGGCTTCACATCAGACATACCTAGTGACAGGTCGCTCTCTGATGGTGTAATGGTTACCATGCTAACTTCATATACACATGGTCGCGGGTTCAAACCTGGCGAAGGATGATGGATTTTTTTGGGCATAAAAATCCTTAGCATGCCTTCCATTGGAAGGGAAATAAAGCCTTTGCTCCTGTGTTATAGATTTACAGCTTGTAAAGGACCTCAAACTTGAAAAGGAGGCCTTTGAGCAAAAATAAACAGTCTTTCATGCCCAGTGTAGAATGGGGCACTGAGAACCACAGCAGTTAAAAGAGTGTCCATAAATAAAACTCCATTTCCATTTTTTGACTAATACTGTGCAAAACAGTATTTTGTTTACATCTGACATACCACAAACTAATTTCACAATCAGAGACTTTAATGGGACAAATTTAATGTTGAGGCATGTAGCATAGTAAAAAGCTTCTGCAACCACTTGATTCCTCAAAAAGTTTATTTTAGTACTATTTCCCACTCAATTTGTTGCACATTGTTCTTCTGTGTCAGAATTTTGGTTATGAATTTATGGTTTATTTATTATGAAATTAACAGCTTTATGTATAAAATCTAAGCTATACAGTTTGTTTCACTGAAATGTTCAGCAAACATTAATTATGATACAATGCATTTCTACAATTTCTGTTATTATTATTTAAACTGGCACAAACTCTTGCAGGCCTTAAACATGATTTTCACAGAGAAATGAAATGGAGTTTTATTTATGGATGCTCTTTAATTACTGTAGTTCTCAGCATCCCATTCTATATGAGGTGTGAAAGACAGCTTAATTTTGCTCAGAGATCTCTTTATCAGGCTTGAGGTTCATTTACATGCCATCTATGACATGGGACCAACAGCTTTACTTTCCTTTTGAAGGAGGCCATGCTAAGTATTTATATGCCCCAAAAAATCTTTTGTTCTCCACTGGGTTTGAACCTGCAACCTTGGGTATATGAATTAAGCATAGTAACCACTACACCATGGAGGGCGACTACTCACAGTGAAATTAATGTTATTCCAGTTGAAATGCTATAGAAGTGAAATGAAGATATGTATCACAACCTAGCATATTATCATTTGCTAAAATGTTAAAGTATTGAAAATAAATACATAAATAATTTAGTGATTAC
This sequence comes from Hymenopus coronatus, assembly GCA_030762935.1. Classification (NCBI taxonomy): domain Eukaryota; kingdom Metazoa; phylum Arthropoda; class Insecta; order Mantodea; family Hymenopodidae; genus Hymenopus; species Hymenopus coronatus. The sequence goes on along the minus strand of CM060882.1, from coordinate 34,065,717 downwards.
CTTTTGCCTCAGGTAATCTGAAATGCTAGAAAATCCACATATAACCCTTTTACCATGTCTAAACACTGGCAAGGTACCACTTGGAGTCCAAAATGGAGAATTGGTGACACGCGTCTGGAGAGGAACGCCAGAAAACTTTGCATAAGCCTGCAACAATTTCAGAATAATTTGAAAATCTCTGCTGTATTCTAGAGTATTCTATATAGTGTATAACACATTATATATGTTAATTTAAGTTGTTCAGTAACATTTGATGTGTAACATAATATACACTGATTACTAAATAAGGACTAAGAATTTCATGCACAGTATTTCTAATTATAAGTGCAGTATTTCTAGTTATAAAACTAGGTTTATGACTAGCAATCACTAAAGTTCACATCTACTGGAGTAAGCTGAGTGAAAGAAACCTTTTACTATGCTAATTTATAATCAATGCTTAATTTAGATGCTTATGTCGTTACTATCTCTTTCTCTATTTAATCATGAATACCATGCTCTTACCTATGAACAAATAAAGGAATAGGTGCAAGCTAATACTGAAATGTTTTCTCATTTCAATTCTGTGCATTGCCATTCCTATTTGGCAGCAGCTGTAAGAAAGAATCCTCTAACATCCATTGTGTCTCCGTATGCTATATGCAAACTGTTTAGAGAGTATTTGGCTTCTGCTGAACATAAGAAAGGCTTGAAATTTGTTTATAGAATATCATAAATTTTTCCTAGATTGCTACAAGTATAAAACCGACATGGAACTACACTATCTGTGATAATGTCAAAATGTAGTATTTCCAATTTCACTGTATGGAATGGGATGAAGGAAACATCAAGAGGCGGTTGAACAAGAAGAAGATACTTTGAAAAATTACAGGGGTTCAATAGGAATTTCGACATGAATGTTTGCTCACTTTGTCGAAATTCGGATACAACTTTTCCTTTGCTCTAGTTGATTACGGAGGGTGGAAATTACGTTTAACACATAATAGCTTGGATCTTTTTCAATAAAAAATAGATCTATTACACTGCTTGAAATTTTTTTCTCGGAAATGTCCCAAAAGTATAAGGCCAGTATTGAGAGAAAAATCAGTGAGTGTGGTAATAGGGGTAAGGGAGCCCGAAATTATTCATTCACATTCATTTTACTTACCATAACCTCTAAACAGTGTAGATCCACCGAGGGCAATCCCCAATCTCCTGCCCAAATATCAACTTCCATTGGACGATTCATTGTTGAAAACACAGAACTATTGTTTCTCAAATTACAGAGGTTAAAAAAGTTAAATGTTATTCATACTGGCAAAGAGAATGGAACGCTAACTAGATGCTATAATGCAAATAATTTGTGATTCATAACCTCTTTAAATTTTAACTTGTGATTTCAATCAGGCCATGTGTGATGTGACCTTCGGTTTTTTTGCACAAACCAATCACCGGAGAGACTCAGAATCGCCAAACTATACACAAGAAACAAATGACTGCTGGTGAGTAGCAGAACTACTGTCAAAGCACATTGCACTTTAAAAATAAGTTTGATCGTAAGTAAGTCAAATTGTTGTTTTATAAAATCTTACCTTACATTTTATCGCATATGTAAATGCTATTCTAAGATGTGCGTATGTAAACTGCACGTTAAATTAAGATGTTGACTCTTGGTGGTTGGCGCCTTGTTTTATTCTGAGGAGACGAACTGACGAATGGTTAATGGAATAGGGTATGGCCACCGCTTGGCTTGTAGTGCATTATGTTTGTGGGCTATCGTTAAATTGCAAAAGGCGTTTTCTCTTTGGTGCTACAAAACCTGTTTTAGAGGTAACGTTGTAGTTTTCTTACACATATGTTGGGGAGGAAACTTTTAACTTAACCCTGTAATTGTGGTGGCTGTTAAATGCGGCACTTGAAGAAAAACATTGATCTAGGACAGTTAAGCTATTTCTCAACTATCAGAACTTAAGAGCTCTGGTATTACAGAATTATGGCTGATGAAACAAGTACTTTAACTTCCTCTCCAAATACTGCACTTCACAACCGGCATCTTCGTCGCGTGAAGTTAAGTGAACAGCAGTTGGAAACTATCAGTCATGAAGAGTTGCTACGTAGCTGGAGGGAGCTGGATTCCTATGTTGATATGCTAGAATCACAGTTACCAAGCCAAGAAGAATTTACTACTCTACGGAAATCTGAAGATCGTTTAAGACAGCAATACTTGGAATCGTCACATCGCGAAAAGATGCTGGTACGTCGCCTTGCCGCAAAGGAGCAAGAGATGCAAGAATATGTGTCGCAAATAACAGAACTTAAGGCGGCGCAGGCCCCTGGAGCCGCAGCTCTGCGTTCTGCTTTATTGGATCCAGCCGTAAATCTGCTGTTGCAACGACTTCGCCAAGAGCTACTTGCCACACGTGCCCGCTTAGAGGAAACCCAAAACGAACTGAGTGCATGGAAATTCACACCCGATAGCAACACAGGTAAACGATTGATGGCGAAGTGCCGCCTTTTATATCAGGAAAATGAAGAACTTGGCCGTATGATCAACAGTGGAAGATTAGCCAAATTGGAGGGAGATCTTGCACTGCAGAAAAGTTTTAGTGAAGAAGTCAAGAAATCACAGTCAGAATTAGATGAATTCTTACAGGACTTGGACGAAGATGTCGAAGGGATGCAGGGTACAATTTATTTTTTACAACAAGAACTTCGCAAAGCAAAAGACACTGTGGTTAGCCTGCAGCAAGAGAATGCATTCCTAAAAAGTGGCGGTGCCTCAAAAGAGTCAGGACAGTTAGAAGAAGAGGGTGATAGTGAAATGGGAGGGGCATCACGTTCTAGGACACCTGTTCTCTGTGATAATGAGACTCAGCAGAAAGTTGAGGATGATTCTAGAGACTGGGAGGCACAGCCAGGGTCTAACCAGGTTACATCTAGAGACTCGCCCACACATACAAAGTCACAGAATGCTCATCCAGAGCAGACTTTAAGTGATGTTACAAACACTGACACAGAGACGACAAACAAAGAGGTTATTGAACAGTCAGGTTCAAGTGAAACAAGGACTACTTCGGATGCATCAAAGGAAAATGAGAGAAAGGATACAGGTGATAGGTCACATACATTTAATGAGTCCTCAAGTGATTCAGGTGAATTGATTCTAAAACTGGACTCCGAAGACATAGGTGAAGAGGAAGTTGAATCTAGGGACTCGACAAATAATATAGCTAAAAAAGGAAAACCTGAGAGGTGTGATGCTGAGCGGGACTCTCAAATCAAAACCAAAAAATCTGAAGAACATTTACCTGGTAGTCCAGAATCTGCTCCCAGGAAAAGAAATTATCAAAGTGACGATAGCAGTGGTGATGACAGTGACAATGTACCTCTAATCAAGAAGGTTCGGAGGGATTCAGAAATTTCACTCCATTATAATGAAGATGACGACGAAACAGGACTAACTAATGGAGATGCAAATGCTCCAGGAAACACTACTTAGGGATTTTACAAAAACTTATGTATTTAAATAAGCAGAGAATAACTTGTATGCTTTTAACTTAGATACTGAATGAGTTCCCCTTTCATATTGCTAAAAAAGGTATGTTTGTATTATTTTGCAACAAAGCATTTCCTGACTCGTGTTTTAATTAAGTTACAATCATATTTTATAATTAGAACAAATCTAGATCTTATTTCATTTCATCCTTTTCATGTGGAAATATTCAATAGATGATACTAGGCATACAGACTTCTCCATCAGATTCACATGGTAATCAGTACATAACATGGTGAAGCTCTACTGTATCCCATTTAACATAAACTTTTTTGCACTATGATTAGTTAGCATCTGGTCTAAAGGATTTTCATTGGTGAGATAAGGAGGGAATGCAGGAAGATACATGTCCTGTTCTAGCACCTTTCTTTATTTGTTCTTCATACTTAGTTATAAAACTGTTAACTGAATGCAGTGGATGCATTCGTTTAGAGCTCCTTTTTGGAGCAATATTCATGATTCCACCAAGGCTATAAAACTGTTAACTGAATGCAGTGGATGCATTCGTTTAGAGCTCCTTTTTGGAGCAATATTCATGATTCCACCAAGGCTAGAGTTAACTAACAAGGAAAAACATTTTCAGTTGTTGAATACTGTTATTTTTCTTCTTTCTAGTTACATAAAGTACAAACAGCTTTAGTTTGTCCCTTTCCTTTCTTTTTTCTCCCACTGATTAGATAAATATGTCAGTTTCAAAATTATTGTTCAGTTTTTGCATAAATTATAGGTTATGAGAATAACCTATTTTTATTAGTTTATTATGTTGGAAAGTAGTTTAGAAGGCAGAGACAGGGAAATTTTCCCCCCCCCCCCTTTATTTTTGTAATTTTATGGCACTTGTCTTGTTATATAGCTTTGCTCCTTACAATAAATGTCTAGTATATAGTGACTGCAACATTTATTTAGGCATCTGCCTATGAAATGAATTAAATAACCAGATTGCAACACGTTTGATGTTTCATTGTGTTATATATTGAAGTTATGGGGGATTTTCTCAAATTTACTACATGCTAAAAAGTATTTTGCTTGGATGATTGAAATTCAAAATTGAATAAAGGAAGAATGAAATGGCATATGGGACACAAATGTTATATTTATTTTAGTTAAATTTAAAACTTGTTAAAAGATTTCTGTTTAAATCAATTTAAATGGATTAAAGTAAGAATAAATGCCATACAAGATGTTCAAGCATTGAATAAGCTTCTGTATCCATTATTGAAAAAAGGAAGACAAATGGAGCTGAGAGTAATGAAAACACCTAAATTATACTTCAGGAGAACATGTGACAATTTAGAAAGCCTGTGACCCACCTATCTACCTACCTTTTTTTAAGGGCCATTTCTTGTATATCAAAATCAAAATGGGATGTTATCAAAGGTTACCATTTTAATCCTTCTGTACATACTCAGAAAAAACGGTAATTGTAGAGAACTTGGACCGCTCTAGAAATTAAACAAGTAAACTGTAAGTTTGGTTTATACTTGTTACGTTTTCACCAATTTTTTTTATCGGAAAAGCTCTGTAATTAAGTTAAACGCTAATTTATTACGTGCGTGTAGCAATCCTTTTTTGTGAATATTTATGAAGTATGCTGCCTAGAAGGAGTAGAATATAAATCAAGAAGTCTTGTAGTACTTTTGCAATGTAAATATATAATAATACTACATACTAAAGTGCCTAAAACCTGAGTTTTATTGTCGACGGCAGGCAAACACTGTTGTGGTATACAACACCGGCATATGTTGCTAGACGCTGTGCCGATGTATGGCAAGTAAGTTTCAGGCAGATACAGCTGTTCAGTGAATTTTATTATGCAGAACTTTGGCCACGCTAAAATCGAATGAAACCAAGTGCGATTGATTGACTTTGTATTATGACAATTTCGAAGCCTGTGGATTTCAAATTTAGCGCGAGGTTAGGTTCCAATCCGTTTAGGTTAGTGTGTGTATATAAATTTATGTTTCTAATTTTATATCGTGGTAGTACCTCATTGATATTTCCAACAACTCCTAACAGCGCAATAGATACATTAATTTTTTAAATGATCTCCCCACCCATAATCCCTCTCTAACCACACCGGTCGCGTTAAGAGTGCAAAACTGGCATAAGTCGTAGCGGAGAGAGTTAGCGGCCCAACTTGTAAATAATTACCGAAAAAAGGTTCCTACTGTTAAAATGTAATTATGTGAACCAGTTGATTGTAATATTTTATTGTGTTCATATACTCAAAGTAACCTCTCAGGCTAGGTTTCAAAACCACAGGGTCTTGTTGTTTTACTGCATGATTTTTGCTCAAATTTTGGCAGCTCCTCAGTTTTGAAATCCATAAATAGCATCACCAAGTGCCTCTATTGGTGAAAGAGACTAACCAGAGGTAACAGATATGGAAGTTGTCATAATTTGTAAATTATTTTGTCTATTTGTATTGTACAGAGCTATTGAATCCACTATGGGGAAATTGTTTCTGCAATGCACTTAGGCTGACCACTTGTCTGCATTTTGAAAGATTTTTACATTATTCCTCTCAGGATCTCTTTTCCCCTCCAGTCATGCAACTATTACTAGGAAAAATTTTCATTACTTTAATATTTGATGATACAGTATAACCAACCTTGTTAACATGTATCTAAAGCGACCAAAAAATCAGGAATTTGTGGTTAAAAAAACTTGTGTTAAGTGAAAAATGCAGATTTTAATATCTATACATATACAGCACATAGTACAGAAATGAGTAATGCATTACAGTATCAATCACTTTATATTACTGTTGACTTATAACATTATAAAGTAACTGTAAAAATACAAGTACTCACAAATTGCAGTTTTCTTGCAGAAAATTCAAGAATGTTTTGCTGATGTTGACAGGAACAAAAATATATCTAATAATTTCACAACCAATTGTAACTTTAGTGTCTGTAAACCCAGATTGAACCATTACAGCTGCTACGAAGTTGTTTAGATTTGAGTCAGGAACCTGATGATTTTTTCTTGATTCTTAATCACTGTGAATAAAGCAGATTTGGGAATACCTAACTGCTCTGCGATTGCTGTTTTCTTTGTACCAATGTCCACTTTATCTAGAATCTTAAACTTTACCTGCACATTTAGAGCTGTCTGTTTCCTTGCAAAACAGACAGTTTGTTGTTATTCAGTATTCTAACTCGATTTGGCTACGATCCAATGTTGACTAGCATGAAATATGTTTCTAAATGTTAATGCACACATTACTGAAGTTAGATGTACCATATACATTGATTGTTGAGGTGATAATCATGATTACAATACTTACAATACATTAGAAACGAATCAACAAAGGGTAGTTAGCTTTGTAGTTACATTTCTTGCATTTATTTTAGAAAAATAACTAACATTGTAAGTTTGTGTTACAATGAAACTTAATTACACTAGCGAATGAAAAAGGGCTTGTATTTTGCCTTAATCAAAATTTGTGTTAACCGATAAAATTTCCCATAAGAACTGATGTATTCCTGTTGGGGCCAATATTTTTTTCAAATTAACCAAGTGTTCGCTTTAAGTGAGTTTACGCTAGCGAGGTTATACTGTACTATATTTTCCATACATTCATCTAAATTCATTGAATTGAATTATGCTTCTGTTAAATCTCCTAGTTTCTCTTGATGGCACCAATAATTGCAGCTAGTGAATTCTAATTTTGGGAAAATAGGTGCAGAGTGATGTTGAGAGTTCCAAGGTACATAATAATTGGAGAGTTGCATTGAATTTGTAAGCTTACATTTAACAAAATTTTCTGAATTTTCTCCTCTCCTCCATAGTCTTTAATGCGTTTATGAAATCTTTTCCTCGCACTGTGAGGCTGATTATTTATAAATATAAAATATTGAAAGGAACAAAATAACATACATGAGGTAACATTAATAACATGTCTTGTATTTTGATATTTTAATATTAACAAGATATATTTGGTGGAGAAACGCTTATGCACTAGAATATCCATGAAGTACATGTATCGCTGAATGTTATAGACTTTCTGTTCTAAATGTGAGTCATGTATGCAGACAAGCAGTTTTTTTTAACAACTCAACAGAAGAGAAAAATGAAGAATATCAGACTAAGTCAGAGTGGTAACAGAAACTTTAACATGATAAAGATTAAATACTAAGTATCTTTATTTATAATAAACTGCCTGATAAAATTTTAAGATTATTTATATTGATTACACCATACTTTTTAAAGACAGCTTCTGTATAACTTTATGATGTTTATTTAGATTACTGTGGCCTAGGTCAGAAAATTCATGCAGACAGGTTTCCAAAAATTTTCAGTAAGCACCCTTTGTCTGTGGGGTTTGGAATAAAGCTTTAATTTAAGCCATACGAGTTCCCTTTCTGCCATAGCAAAGACTTCAGATATAATTACTGATTTTAACTACAGAACTGATACATATTATCCAATGTTGAGACTATTTACTGTTTAATTTTGGCCATTAATTAATGTGTAGATTGTTTTCAGAAGTCATTGGTTTCTGAGTGCCTATTTTTTAAGGTTTTTGCAATATCACAGACTTAGAACATTGTGAATGTTTTTAAAAGAGCAATGAAATTTAGGAGTTTTTGCAAAGAAGGAAAGAAAAGAAAAACATTCAGAAAACCAAGTTGTGTCCAAAGTAATTACCAACTTAACTTGTTATGCAGCAACAGTGTTATAGAATGCACTTAGGTCATAGAGTATGTTTAGATTATTGTTTCAAGCAATTGGTAAAGACGGTAATCACCACTGTATTGTTAATTATGTCATTTTTAACCTTAGTGCAAATTAATTTGACCTAATAATCCAAGAAATAGCCCAAGCTGGGTCATTGTACTGCAAAGTGTATGCATATATTTTGATTCGGACGCGAAAATCCCTAACATGACTTCCTTTGGAAGGGAAGTAAAGCAGGTGATCCTGTGTGATGTTTATTTGCATGTAAAAGAACCCCTTACCTTGAAAGGAGGAGGTTCCTGGGCAAAATTTTCTGCCATTATAGTTCCACTACCTTGATTTTGTTCTTCAGTGCCACCTGTGGGCAACAAGCAGATCCCTGATCACCATGGCACATAGTGACAAACTCATGAACTAAAAACTCAAATCCAATCAAGGAAACATCCAAACGATTACCTTATGGGATCACTGTGTATAACAAAACTTTCACAGAATGAAATCAAACAAACAGATGAGTCATGCATGAGAACATGAATAGCATATTGTATATTTCCACTGAACCTGTAGATGTTGCAACCCCGATGACATGATGTGTCTGATGGCAATGCCTTTTTACACCATGATTGGTTTCTCCACCTGACAAGCCCTTGCCAGCAGATGACATCCCACTTGTGTCAATCACAAGGAAATTTCTCACCAACCAGTTCTCTGATCACCAGCTTGAATAGTTGACAAAGTTGGAGTGTAGTTTCTCTTACGCTTAATGCTTTCTCAATATCACTTTGCAGACTATGTATTATATAGATAGATACTTTATTTCACTGCTTAGGGCGTGGCCCGGTGGCAGCGCTGTCAATGTAATAATACAATGAGTTAAATAAACAATAATGTGAATAATACACTGTTAAAATGCCAATGACATCATAGTATACTAATACATACATAATTGTAACAACAGTAATAACAACGCAATATTTTTATATACTATCCTGACTATAAATCACTCTTCTTTAGTCTCTTTTTAAAACTATTTACACTTTCAGGCAAAGTCTCCAGTAAATCTGCAGGTATTTTGTTCCATTAGTTTGTTCTATTTGTGAAGGAGACTTTACCTATGTCTGTTTTCTGTTCCCTATTTCTTATTTTTTTCTGAGTGATCATTTTTCCCACAGTATAATGGCTTTAATAATCGTTTGGATATGTCTTTCCATGCAGGTTCCCCCTTATAGGCTCTAAAAATTGCACATAGCCTTGCTCGTCTCCTACGTTTTTCTAGTGTTTCCCAGGAAGTAGCAGTGCTGGTATGATTTTCGAATTGTTTACTTCTGTCTACAAATTTAGCTGCTCTTTTTTGAACTCTCTCTAGTGCCAGTTTTTGCCCCACCCGATACGGATCCCAGCATGCAGCACTATATTCTAATATTGGTCGAACTAAAGAAGTGTATGCCAAATTTCACGACTTTCCATTGCTGCGTTTTAAAATCCTCATTACAAAATGCAACGCTTTCCACGCCTTCCCAGTGATCAAGTTTACATGTTCCCCCCACTCCAATCTTTGATTTAGTATTACCCCTAAATATCTGGTGCTATTTACTCTCAGTATTTTCTTATTGTCTAATTTATATATTACGTTTTCTACTATTCTTGCCCTTGAAAATATAATTGTTTTACATTTGTTTGGATTTATCTCCATTTTATTAAATTTTGCCCAGAGCTGAATTTTGTTTAAATCTTCTTGTAGATCCATTGTGTCACATTTACCGCTAAATTTCTATAGATTATACAATCGTCTGCAAATAGGCGAATCTGGGATGTTATCCCTTCCCGTAAATCATATATGTATGCTGAGAAAAGCAACGGCCCGATCACGCTTCCCTGGGGCACACCTGAAGTTACATTTGTAGGAGACGATAATTCATTTCCCACCCGCACTCTTTGGGGTCGTTCGCTCAAGAATTCCCGAATCCAAGTTATCACTCTGTTGTCTATTTGCAGATTACAAAGTTTTTCTATTAGTCGTCCATGAGGTACAAGGTCAAACGCTTTAGAAAAATCAATTATTAATGCATGTACTTTTCCACCCGCGTCAAGTGTATCGGCTACATCCTGACAAACAGCTACTAGTTGACTCTCACAAGAATGTCCGTTCCGGAAACCATGTTGGCCTTCGAAGAGCCAATGCGTTTTATCCCATTCGCGTCTTAAATATTGTGCTATAAGATCTTCAACTTGTTTGCTTACTACTGATGTCAAACTAACTGGTCTATAGTTTGCCGCATTTGTTCGATCCCCTGCTTTATAAATAGGTACAACTATAGCGTGCTTCCAATCTTGGAGTATACTTCCGTTATTTACTGTTACTTCGAATAGCCTCAGTATGTATGGAATGATTGCCTCCCCCCCAATCTTAAGAAAGTCGCCTGAAATGCCATCTGGCCCGACTGATTTATGTTTTTCTAATTTAGCTAACCGTCTTCTAATGTCCCTTAGTTTCACTGTCATAGGGGGCCCTTCCGTTCTTTTAATACTGGCATTGCTCTTTACTTGAAAAATTGAAGCGAAATGTTGATTAAACATTTCAGCTTTTGACAATGAATCGGCCATTAGTATATTTCCATTCTTGATTTCTGCGTTTCCCCTGCGCCTTCTCGCAAATTTAAAAAATTGCTGCCAACTATTCCTGTCAGACGAGAGAATACTTTTTAAGAAATGTTCTTCCACGGTAATCTTTTCTAATAGAAGTTTGTTTGACAAAACTCGGAATTTATTTGCGTGATAACTACTATTTTTTCGTGAACTATATGCTCTCCTGACTTGTTTCTTTAGCCGTTTTACTGTTTTATTGTAGTATTCCGGGTCAGGGCTTTTAGTTAGCATGTTACGGGGTATAAATCTATATGTTGCTTCCATACCAATTTTTTAAAATTGTGCCATATTTCTTCTACCGAACTTACAGATTGGGACCACAGCAAATATTTTTTGTTTAAGAATTTTTGCAGCCTCGGAATGTGACCTTTGTAATATTGGTAAAAGTGTCTCATTTCATCCGTGTGAAACTTGGCACGTATTCCTTCTACTTTAAGTAATACGCAGTTATGGTCTATTATACCTGGAAAAACCTCGCATTCTAGTACAGCTTCTTCTGGCTTTACAAGAAATATGTCCAAAACCGCCCTCTGGTTGGGGTTTTTACAGTTTGAACAAGGCCACCTTCCCAAACCAGGTCATTAACAATAGCCTGCGATTCCCGACCCCTCATGTCACCCGCCCAGTTAACTCGCGGAAGATTTAATCTCCCCCTACAAATACCTGCTCACTGGCCATGTCACTCTTAAAAATTCGTTTTGCAAGTGATGTTAGTGATCCTAAGTGATCACCTGGTGGCCTATATATGAATTGTCAACCAACCCTTCCCAAAGCCAAACTGTTCTGGGATTTTGGAGAAATGAGAATTGGGGCTAGGTGGTACAGTAATTTTTCAATTGTAAACTACTAATTGAAATACCCTGGTGATTTTACAGCGTAGAAAAGAAAGTGCTGTTTCAAATTTTGTTTAAGTTTGTAATAGTTGGTGCATATGTATGTTCCTTAGACTTCTACACCATTGCACCTCATTTCTGGTTAATTGCCAACATTTAATTTTGTGGTAGAATACAATATTTCCCTTATTTACTATACATAGTAGAAAAAGTAAAAATTCAAAAGTTATTATTGCTGTTACTTGAAATTTGCAATTTGATTCTTTTAGCCTTAGATTGTGCTTGCCTAAAAACCTTTCTTTTTATGTAGGGATTTAAGAATTATTACAGAAGACACTTTAAGAATTAAAACTCACTAGGCACTACAGTATAAAAATGCTAAAGAAACACTATTCAAAACAACGAGATACAAGTGTATAATGGTTTCTCATAAATGTAGCTGACATCCATGTCATATTTGGGCTGTCTCATCGCTATTTGTAAGGAAGATAGTTTGTCACTATAACCATGTTTATTATCAGTAACCAACACATTTAGCTACCAAGAAAATGTGAAATGCAAAATTTACCTATCATTATGTTCAAGCTATTATATTGAGAAAAATGTGAATGATCTTGAACTTTTGTAAGCGTGACAAATTAAAAATTATTCATGTGAAATGGGGTAGAATTTCAAATTCTAGACAATTTTTGCTTGTCATAAAGATATCTTAAAACGCTTGGTATTTTAATATAAATTGTTAGTCATTTTTGAGGAAAGGAAAATTTTCCAAAAAAATTCTATTCTAAATATAGTTTAGGGTGAGGGGATTATTTTTATTTTCATGGAGAATTTAAATGCAAAGTTGGTATTTAGGTAAAGATTTTTCATTTTTGAGTTATACACACACTCCACGAGGTCCTTTTTCAGAAAATTCTTTGATTCAGTGGACCTTAAAATTTATATACCTGGTGAAATCTTGACATCAAATTTGTTGGTAGAATACAATAATTATTCTACTTATATGTAGTATGGAAAATTCAAAAAATGTTTAAATAGTTGTCACTGTTATCTAAATGTAGCAATTTGATTCTTTTAGCCATAGGTTGAAGTTTCCCAATAATTTTGTGTTTCTTTGGAGGTACTTAGAATTATTATAGAAGGCACTTATAAATAAAAAACTCAGGGCACTACAAAATAAAGTAGTGAGAGAAAACTGTGCAAAACAACACTAATACTGCAGTCTATAATAGTTTCTTGTGAATGTAGCTGACATCCACGTAATGTTCGAGCTGCCTCATACGTATTTTTAGAGAAAATGGTGTAGTATCCTGATATATGGTGGACTTTGTGACAGTGATGTGTTTTAACAAATTGAAATTTAGTTGAGCCGATATTGTAACACTACATCACTTGCTTTTTATTTCGGAAAACATGTTTCAGAAGCCATGTGCTTCCATTGTCAATTCCTTTGATCGACTGCTGATATGTTAGTTTCCTTTGATGTTACTGCTCTGTTTCCAAGCATACCTACAGAAAGCATCCACATCAAAAACTGGTTACTTGCAACAGGGAAAACAACAGAAAAAGTCCGAGAATACATCATATTAACGAATCTTTGCATAAATCAAAATTTTTTCACATTTAACGGGAAATATTACAAACAAACATCTGGTTTAGCTATGGGCAGCCCGCTGTCACCAATATTAGCAGATCTCTTCATGAGCACTATGGAAACTAGGATTAAAAAGGCATTCCCCTAGATGTTCAAAATATGGTACCACTATGTAGACGACATCTTTGAAATAGTCCCAGAAAAACAGCTAGAAGATGCACCAAAACTCCTAAATATGCAAGAAAAGTCTATAAAGTTCACAATGGAGAAGGAATGTGATGGACAACTACCATTCCTCGACCTAAAAATCATCAAAACTAATAATCACCTTACATTTGGCATCTACAGAAAACCTACCCACACCAACAGCTATATAAAACAAAAGAGTTACAATCCCATTCCCCATCAGCATGATTTACTCAACAGCCTTACATACAGATTGGTAAATGTACCAATGGGCAAAACAATACCAATGTGAACTTACTAAAATATTGGACATAGCTACAGAGAATGGATTCCAGGCAGAACTGGTGTACAAAAAAGTTAATAAGGCCAAAAATAGGAAGAGAATTAAAGAAGTCAGCACACTCACTCAAAACCAGAAAGAAAACAAGATCTACAAGAAGTTTACAGACCATCCTACAACTTTCTACGAATTCCAGAGGATCTTCAAATGACATAACATCATTCTAGCCCCTAAAAACAATTACTCTATAAAAAACATTTTAAATTCTAAATTAAAAGATGATATCCCACAAGAAAACAAACCAGGAATATATCAGTTCAGCTGTAATGACTGTGAAAAAATCTACATCGGCCAAACAAAAAGAAATATAAAAACAAGGGCAAAAGAACACTCAGAAATATTAAACTCAAACAAGAAGATAAATCTGCAGTAGCTTGGCATTTTTGGAAAGAGAAACACACCATAAATAGAAGCCCAAAAATTCTCAAAAACTTCACAAGGAAGACAGAATTAAAAGTTTGGGAAAACATATACATTTGGAAAAACAAGAATTGGGTTTTCAATTTTGAAATCCCGCCAGGTGATCTACTCATTCAGAGGTTCATCAAACCACCACCAGGGACAGAGACAACCATGACAGCAAGCAATGCCGGCAGTCGACCAAAGGAATTGACAATGGAAGCACATGGCTTCTGAAACATGTTTTCCGAAATAAAAAGTAAGTGATGTAGTGTTACAAAATTTACTCAACTAAATTTCAATGGTGTAGTATCATCACTATAACCTTTTTATTGTGAATAACCAATATATTTAAATACTAAGAAAATACAAAAAAGGCAAAAATTAACATATTCTTGTGTTGGTAATGTTCGAGCTATAATATACTAACTTTCCCCTTGTGCCAAAGTTATGCCAATTTTGTTTGTTTGAATGTGGGTATAGCAAGGTTTTTTCTCTGGTTTTCCTGTATCCTGAGAAGATGAATGTCAAATAACTGGGCTCATATGGGAATCATTTCACTAATTTCATCCATCGTTTGACATGAACTAGGTTAAAGTATGTTAAACTAAAAAAGAAAAGAAATTAGTGCAACAGTGTAAAAGTCTTAATTCAAGATGTATATTTTATTTATTATGCTAAATGTTTTGTAGAATCAAAATCTTTGAGGCATTTTAGAGAAAATCAAGAATTTTGAACTGCTTTCCATATGAAAGGGAGTTTGGGGTGGGGTATTATTTTGAAAATCTTTGTGTATCATCCTTGCGACATGCTAATCTTAAATACAACTTTGGAGATTATTTGGCTCTTATTTTTGGAGTTATGTTATGTCCAGAAGTACATGGAACCTTTATATAAAACACGTTCAAAAAGTGTATTCCAGATAAAATCTCAATATAAAATTTTTGGGTGGAATACAATACTTTTCTACCTACTAAGTACGTGGTAGAGGAAATAAAAACCTAATCATATAAAAGGCTGAAATGGAATGTGTAAACATCGATCATCATCAACTGCAAGGATTAAATTTTTTTTTAGTACGTTCCAGCTAGAAACTGCTCATTCCATCTTCTTGTAGTCTTCCCATATTTCTCCTCCCTTTTGGTTTATAGTTAAAAGTTATGGTTATTTTTTCTTCAAGCATTCTTAATATATGATATTTTCTGTAGGCACTGATCAATAATTTCATTTGCACTTTTACTTACAGAGGCTGCAGAATTATTGTCGATAACATTTAAATATCTCTATGGATTAGGAGAATTTTGTGTGCCAAGTATTTGGGGGAGGGGGGGGGGGGGGAGTCCAAACATCAATTGTAGTAAACTACTTGAATCTTGGATTCATTTGAATATTCATTATGTTCATCTGATGTGACCTACCCAGTAAAGGATATGAAATTTGTCAATTCTATGCTTAGGAATAACTATTAGTTATAAACAACTAAAAAAATGTAAGCAAACAATGGTGTAGTTAATCTAAATAATTTCTTTAAATAAAAAATACACTTTTATAATAGTTATAAGAACATTTGAGTGATCAGATTGTTAGTGAGCCAGAGAGCAGTTCTGGCAACAACAAAAAAAATCAAGTATGTGGTGTGCAATTGCATATTTTACCCAAAGTACTTGTAATTAATATATATATATATATATATATATATATATATACATCAATATGAAATCCTTAAATTTGTTCAGGAAGTAACCAAGGAAAATTTGTAACAAATCTTCCATTAGTGTATTACTTTAAATTTATTGCAATGCATTAATGTTAGAGTATACTGTATACATTGTTGCTGTGCTCATATCATACCCATCTAACATGCTTTGACTAGAGAAGAATGGAATGGTATATGACAACAGTCATATGCATACATTTGTGATGCTGTCATATTTACTTTCTAATGTATGTGGCCTATGTGTGTGTGTGTGCGTGCAGCATTTTAGCTCAAAGCCCAGCAAGCACATGAACAATGTACATACACATATATTTTTGAGACCTATACAGATAATGCATATAAAATGAAGAATAAGAAGATAAAAAGCTTAAGATACAGTTAATATTTGCATTTTCTGCAAATAAAATAGTTTTGTTATACATTGATATGGTTCTCCTTTGAAAACCAATTGTGGCAGAGTCTAAAACAACTTCAAACTACACATTTAACAGAGTCACCACAAAAGTTCTAAGATACTCCAAGTTTGAAATTAATTAAATTTTGTGTTACTTTTTTTTTTTTTTTTTTTTTTTTTTTTTTTTTTTTTTTTTTTTTTTTTTTTTTTTTTTTTTTTTTTTTTTTTTAATGGATAATTGCCACATTACACGTAATATATTCCCTTTCTCACAAACCACTTTTGAAAGATTCCCGTCAACCGTCAACCTTTTAAAGGGATGTAAGTTCATGTGCCATAAAGCTGACAAGCGATTTCTCAATTCAAAACAAATTCCCAAGTACATACAATACAAGAGGAAAAGCAGATATGCATATTATAAGCCACAGTACAACTTTATTTACACATAGTTTTGAAAGTAATATAGTAGTGTTATATACAACAAATTGCCAGATAATATTAAAAGTATAACTTTGGAAAAGAAGTGCAAATTGGCCCTAAAAACATTTTTGATAGAAGGCCATTTTTATTCAGTGGAAGAATGTTTAAATTACAATTTCTCTTGACTATGCTTCCTAAAAATTTGTGTTTTGTAAAAATTAATATAGTGCCTTTTATGTATGTAATTCAGTTTGTAAGTTTTAACTAAGCTTCGATAAAGCCCATATCTTTGTACAAGATCTAAACTGTGAATAAAGTATGATAAAATAAAGCTGCTGCAAGGGTGCTAAACTTCACAGAAGATACTAGCACACACCATGGTTATGACTAAGATGGTTGAGTTTCCTGTCTGGACCTTGAGCACTTAATGGTGATGTCATAGCAATTCATGCTGTCCCAATATTGACTGCTGTTTCTTAAGTTTCTTGGGTATTCTTGTTTGGCAAACTGTGCAATACCAAAGTACATGCACAGCTGTTTGTTCCTTCAGAGATGGTTACCACAGGCCACTTTTGAAAAAGAAAGGTAGTCTTGGCACTTTAGGTTGCTTCACTTTCATTGATAAGATTTTCATCCAAAAAGATCCATGACATTTCATCTGCAGATCATGTTTATAAATGCAGTTGCATTTCCATAATGTCATCAGGACAACCATCTGAAGCACTCTCCATCTTATGAATATTTCTTCACACCATGGTGCATGGGTTCATTTTTATGCTTCATAAAATTGAGGCATCCAGTGAAGAAACTTTCTGCATGAAGATGAGCTACTTTAGGATTTTCAAATCTTCCAGCAAGCTAATCTACAATCATGTCTTTGCTTTAACTGTTTCACAATATATAGGTAAAATATATAATGGGGCAAAACATACAAGTATAACTCTATTTACAAACAGGAATTCACAAAGAGAAATGACGTGTAACTGTTGAAAGTCAGACGAATCTCAATTTCTCCATTTGTCAAATCACTGCAGGTTTAACAAATTAAATGACTCTGAAGTAACATAAATGATCCTTTTTTCAATTGGAAAACCCTGTACTATATGCAACTCATTTTGCTTGTCTCAATTTTATGAAATAAACCACTTTGTCAAAGTGTGATGATCCTGGGAAAGTCTTCTCCATGATACTGGTCTTGCTGGAATTGTTTCCAGAGTTTCTCTCAGGACATCAATTTACCTCGAGTTTCCATTAAGCAGCTATACTTTTTTCCCAGTTCCAAGACTAATGCTTTGGCATCTGTGCTCCAGGCACCTATGGTCTCAACAGCAAATGGGACAAAGTAATATATGTTGCACAAATCTCTACTTTTTTCACTTCCTAGTTGTTGTTGCAGCTGATCTCAGCAGTTTGTTAGATAAACCAACTGCATACACACAATATTTTTTTTCAATATTGGCAATGTTTTTCTCAGACACTAGTAATTGATTCTCTCACTTTCAATAAACTTCAGACCTTTCTAAATTCTTAGAACAGTCAATAAACTTGCATAGGAAGCAGCCAGGTTGCCAAATGCAAATATTTGAAGTTTTAAGGTTCTCTTAAACCATTTTTAAAATCATTAAAAAAAAATCAATGGACTAAAGTCCTGTCTTTCTGGGTGTTTCTCAGTTACCTGATGAAATCTGCCTAACCTAATTTTCTCTTTTTTGTATCTCAAAACTTTTGTAGTCACCCTCATATAGCTTCCAAAAGTTTTGTAAAACAATTATAAAAGGAAGATGGGCCTATAATGAATCAAATATGATTGAAGTCGTTTACAGCCAGCGTTATAAGTAATACAAGTGTTTTCATCTTGTCGATAATTCTTGACCAGAGTGAAGCGATGGGAGTGAATTGTCCTAAAAGATGAAAACACGAGTTGTGTTTGATAAAACAATTCAACATAATAGACTATTAATAATTTATAATACATAGGAAGGGCAATTTTATAAAATTATGATTGTAATACTTACAGTAGCTATTCTCAAATGGTAGATGACACATTTGACCATTTTTATTTACTGATTTTTTTCTTTCTTTCTTCACTGCCTTCTGAATTATGATATGGAGAACCATGCCTACACCCAATGTATGAATATCAATAGCCACAATAGAATTAGGGAACAATTATTTCATTTCAGCTTTTAACAACTAATACATGAAATGGAAACAACCATCATTTTATTTGAGGTTTTTGCACTCGTCTCATAAGAAATACAAATAATGATTATTCTCACTCATTTTTGAACTAAATGCATTATGAACTGGATAAAACTTTAAATATTGTAATTGAATTGATTGAAAGGGCAATTGTGGAACTGACAGTTATTAAAAGTGAAGGTTAGCTGACTGGATTGTTACCCTGTTGCTAATAAGCAAGACAGGAGATTAAACAATGAACGTCAGGTGCGACAAGTTTTCAAAGAAATGAACATCAGCTGCAATAAGATGTTTTGACAATATTGTTCAAGTCAAATGACTGTAATTGGTTGAAATTGCCTAATCTTGGCCATTCCATTGGCACTTTAATAGTGGAGCTGAATTGTTAGTAAAATGTCCTCCGAGCTTGCTCATGTTAGATAAGCACATTATATTCCAGCAGACAAGTCATTGCAAAGAACAAACAGTATTACTAGATAGTTCAGAAAAGCAATAGAAATATATGAACATCCCAATAACTTTAATTAGAGAGGGATTTAAGTTAAACCAGGACTTGGACTCATACTTGACAGCACCTTGGCAATCATAAAAGAGCAGCTTATGTACAACTCTCCAAAACAATCTAAATTACTATACTTTTGAAGCTGTCCTTCAAAGTTGAACATGAAACATCAGATTTTAACAATTTCATTCTTCAATCATGGCCACAAAGTCTGGAAGGTGCATTATATTTTACTATAATGAGCCAGTTATTTTGCAATACAACAAAATAATAGTATACATAGATATACTGCGAAAAATTCAATTAAAACTATAAAAATTAAGATTGTGATTGTACACTTAGAATTAAATTTCAAATGCTTTTGCAACATTTTTATCTTCAATTCTTATATTTAGTGAATATTTTGTAAAATAAGGCTAAAACTTGCACCCTCTGTTATGTATCAATTTGACTAGTCTTAAAAATTATCAAGATATTTCTTTTAAATTGTGGTGTAAATCCCATCTTCATATATGCAATGATTTATGAGTTATGACAGCTTTCAAATGAAGGATATTTATCTAGTACCAACATTTTTGGGCCATCACATCTCCGTAAGGTGTGGTTTTGCCTAATGGAACTCATTCAGTATCTAACTGCTTTCCTGCTAATATGTACACTGCATTAGCATTCAGAAAATAAAATTGTATTCTATAACGCAATAGCTAATATAGTTACATAATAGCTTAATCGTTTTGTAATCATTACATTTATGATTAAATTATTTCTAAAACAATGTTGCAATCAAATTGAACATTCTGTTTTATAAGACATTTTTGTTATTCTGATATTTAAACCTTATTGAATTTGAAATTCAGATTACTACTTTTGTATTGGTTTCTCCTGTTTGAAATAAATAAATATGAATATAAGTAAATGGTTGTATTATTTGTTGGAAACCTAATCATCACTTTATATTGTTTTAAAACAGGTTCAGTGTTAGAAAGGAATAAAGGTCTGCTTCTACATTAGAGGTGTATAGTTTTCTACTCCTGCCTATGCCTGCTTGCTTAGGCAATACAGTATTTGTCCTGGCATGAGGAGAGGCAACAGTTTTGTTCTCCTACAGAATCTCCCCTCCACACTCCTTGTGCAGGCAGGACCTAAATTAGTTGCTCTGGTATTTCTATAGCACCTGAAAACCTTACTAATGTGTATAATATACATTACAAGGTTTGCCTCCCACACCTACTTGGGATGTTGAATAAAACAAGACTTACTTTCAGTTACACTTTTCATTTTCATCCTAACGTACATGATAAGATATTTTGTCAAAACTTTAATAGCAGGAATGTATTCTTTCTTAATGCTTTTTGAAATTATCAGAAAACAAAAGTTTTTAAATACTTTTCCACAATTTATACCACTAAATTTCATTTGTGCTTTCAACACTATTGTATATTTTCCTACATTTTTAAAATTTTTTTTTATATTGTTGGATGTTTTAATTTTAGTATAATGTTTTGATATTTTACAATTATTAAATTCTTATGTGTTTTCAACCAGGTTAAAGTTATATGTTTGCAGTGATGCTGATCAATACTTTTCGAAAGTATTAAAAAAGAAAGCATTTAAATAGTTTTTCAAAATTTCAAGTTAAACTATTTACACTTCAGCAAATTTTATTCATAGTTTCAACAATATTGTATATTTTATATATTTTTTTTCAATATTGTTAGAAGTTTTAACTTTAGATAGATTTTTCGATAGTTCATAATTTTTAAATTCTTATGGGTTTTCAATCAGTTTGTAGTGACTGATTAGGATTATCTTGTATGTAAGTGAACTTTACTAAACTGGCAGCACAATGTCTTCGAGAAACTAAAAGCAAAAACATTAGCCAATGAATAATAGTGAAATGCTTAAAAAAACATGGAATCATTTGGCACGTTTATTAAAAGTGTATATTTTCAATGGTAGGCACAAGGATATAATACTGTTAGTAGTACTAGTAATTAACAGTATAAAGCATGAATGAAAATCTAAAGCTGAAAACATTTGTAAAGATAAAAACATTGAAAAAGATAGTTTGTGTATGGTTGAGACAGGCCCAATAAAAACTTTCAAAGTGGTGAAGTTCTATTACACCATTAGCAGTTTGGAGCATATAATTATGGAAAACAACTTAAAAAGATCTGAAGTGTAGCATTCACATGACTTTCTCTAGCTGTTCCACTAACAAACTTTCCTTACAAAAGATTATTCTTTTATCTATGTCATAGTAATAAAATTCAGATAAGTGTTAGCAGAAATTGTCTTATTACTTTGGTTCCTTAAGTAGAAGGGAAATAAGAGAATACACTAGCCTGAAGCGATAGTCAAATTTTTTAAAAGCTATTGTTATGTGAAACAATTGAAATTTGATTCTCTTTTGTATTCTTGGGAGTAAAACAAAAGAAATTAATAATGAAATTTGATTTTCTGGTTGAGAAAAGTTTAAGTTCTTTAAAATTGGAACCAATAACAAGGAATATCTTCGAATCAGTTAAATTTACCCCCCTCCCCCAAAAAATATAGCATTGTGTGTTTTAATGACATGTTTTGTTTAGTAAGTTTTTCTCAATCGCTTACGGTTTACAAGTTCTATAAAAGTCATCCAAATGAAGTTTTCAGAGGCTATTCTCAGAAAATTGAAGGTATACATTTTTTTTTATCCTGACAATATCTTAAATATATTCATTATAATCAAAATTGTTAGCTGTTTTTGAGAAAATCAAAATTTTAGAAAAATGTTCAAAGTAAAGGGTAGTTGGGGGTGGGATGATTTTCTTGAAAATCTTTGAGGCGCATCCTATGAAGATTGTTTCGTTTCATAATCAGCATACCCTTCCTGTATTTGTAGGACTTACAAGCCAATGCCTAGGGATCAGAAGCCTGTCAGGGAGCCTAAGGCACGAAACCACAGAATGGAGAACCTGTTAAGAGGGATTGGCTCATAGCCAGGCAGGAACATGAAGTGGATGATATGAAATATGAGTGAAATTGATGATTGGAAAGGTGATAATGGAGCAATTGGTGGAATGAATGGCAGGGGAAACCAGAGGATCTGGAGAAAACCCTCTTAGATGCCACTTCGTATACCACAAATCCCACGTGTGGGTGTTTGGGATCGAACCCAGGCCGCCTAGATGGGAGGCGACAGTCTAACCATTCAACCATGGCACCATCATCATATGAAGATACTGAACTTAAATGCCAAGTATGATATATAACAGACTTTTCGTTTCTGAGCTATGCTGCCCACAAAAACACACACACATATAACATTTTTCTAATAATGTTTTTCTTTTAATTCAGTAGTTGGTAGGTAATCAGTACTTCTGCTATCAGCTTCAAAATATTCTTCCATTCACTTAACCCCTTAAGGATCTGAAATTTGCTGTAGCTCTTAAGCATAGTAGATTCAGGCTTTGCAAAAAACCTTTAGAGCTGTTTAGGAGCTGGAATTAAAAGCTGTGAAGTACTGCTTCTAATTAAAAGTTACGTATATGTAGGATTTTAGATTTATTCAGTATTTTTAAGTGTACAGAGCAAACAAAGTTTATTGTGTTATGTGTATAGCAGAAGGGTATAATTCTTTTACCTCCTGCACCTACCTACCTAAGCAGGTAGGTTTGCCAAAGGTCTACCTATGCTTAGGCAGCTAGGTTTCCTTAAGAACTGGGCAGATCAAGAAAAACTTTGAGCACCTAACTGCTGGCAGGTGCACAGGTTAAGAGAAGGCTAATTAGGACTGGGAAACCTGACCTTCATAAACCTGACTGCAAATAAGCTGACCATTCTGATGCATGTCCTTACAGTTCATCCTAATGCTTATCCTGTTTTCACTTTTGCTAGCATGTGTGTATAATGTACATAGTAGATAGAGAATTCCACCCAAAAATTTCACTGGAAATATGCATTAAAAGCACCCAAAGTAGTAACATCAAGGAAGGAAATTATAAAAACAGGAGCAGCAGCAAGTGATGAGAATTCCTCTGACTTAATTAAAAATGAAGGATTAATTTATTATTATTATTATTATTATTATTATTATTATTATTATTATGATGTTCTTTTATAGTTTAAAATTAAATATAAATTTGTCCATCTCTGGTTTGTACATATAGGATGATTTATAATGAAAATAATTGCAGAAATCACATGGTTACTATGCAGGATACAGAACCTGTCACAAAGTGCAATTTTCTCTTTCTCATACACCTTGTATACTAAAGGACAAACATTCAAGATTTTAATATCCTCCTAGATTTGCAATGCTGCTGCTAGAAACTTACTGTGAGTGTTACACAAAAATGTCAAAACTCTGTGTGAGAATGATACTAGAAGTGTGTCTAAAACTTACTTTTGTTTCACATTTTCTCGTGTGAAGGTACAGCTAATTCACAGGTGATAACTGAACTAATATATAGACATTTAAGTCCTGTGATTTTATGCAACATTGTTGTGGCTACAACAGAAGTGAATGGGAAAGCCAAAGCACTTGAATGACAACCCTTGGAATTGGAAATACCTCTGATTATAATGCCATCCGCTAGATGGCCAATGGTTGGCGTTCTTCACTTTTGTTAAGTAGTAGAATTAAGAATATAAATGCATTGGGAAAGATAGTTATAGAGATGTAAATTGTTCATTAAGAATGAGAGAAAGCAAAGTCATCTGAATATATCAAGGTGACAGTTAAACAAAACAGTACTACAAGAACTGCACAGATTAAAAATAAACATTTTGTTTGTTAATGATGCTGTCAATTGTTAGATCATATGATGCCTCTGGTGTGCCAGAATTTTGTCCTACAGTTCTTTTCATGACAGTAAATCTACTGTCATGGAGCTGTCACTTCTAAGAACTATAAGTCTGGGCAAGGTTTGAACTGCAACCTTGGGATCAGAAGGTTGGCGCCTAAGCAACTAAGCCACTCAGACTGATGTTAAGTGTAAGGTCAGGTATGGAGTATGAGAATCTGCTTCAACATTGTTGTATTGAAGGATATTGAAGACCATAAAAATATATTTGAGGAATAAGATATAAAAATTAGAGTTAAATTTTTTTTAATTTTCAGTACAGGGGGGGGGGGGAAATTTCACATGAGACTCGACTTTTATTTCATGAATAATTAGGAACATAGGACTTTGCAAATTAATCTTCTGCTATAAATACTGTGAACAAATATGATACATTTCAGATAAACTAGTTGAAATTTGTAAAAATCGGCAATGTTAGTGCCAAGTACCATTTAAACAAACAAAAACAAAAAAAAATGGAAGTGTAACTGATAGCAACAGTGACCTAGCAAAAACTAGCTAGAAATAAGTTTGTGATAAATGGCTATTTAACATTTTCAGAGCATTTTATTACAATGAAAGCAGGACTGTCTGCATTAATAGTGGAATATGGTTAAGAGAGAAAAATTCATGCAGTAATTCTACAGGATCCTATGCAATGGACAAATTGGATGCGCAAAGATTTTGGCATGTATTTGCTAAGAGTAACTGCTCTTAGTTTAGAGCCATTAAAAGTTAATCACTGAAACTGTGCAATAGGACAACATAGTTTAATGCTACTCACTTGCCATTTGGTTCTATGCAGGCTGGCCCAGCTACCTGGCTAAAGATTAAGTTACCTTCAATTAACAAACCTATTGACAAATTGAATGGGGAGGAACAGCAATAAGTTGATGTTTAGGCAGGTAACCTAGCCACCCACACATAGCTATGATAGCTATGCATCAAATGTATAATGCTAAACTTCATTTAACATCATGACTTTTCATTGATTCACTTTTAACAGCTATAACTTGAGAACTACACTTAGAAGAAACTACCTGCCTTAACGGAGATAGTCCTGAAATATTTTTTAAAAAAAAAGTTTGTTTATATTGTAATAGTTTATTATAAATATGTATGGAAAGACAGAAATCATGATACATGAAGAGCTAAATCCCACTTGAATTGAGTGGTGGTTTTCTTCTTACACATTCTGCATTGAAGTCAGCAATATATTGTGCTTTCCAATCATAATGAGATTCAATTTTATTTGTTTTGGAGTGTCGTCCTCTGCTTTGAACAATCCTTTTATTTCCTTCAAGTATTACAGTAGCAACACAGTGCCTAAAGTGAAATGGTCCATTGGCCCCTCATTATGCTGGTACAGATTCCAAGCATTCTGTTCAGCAACGACGACTAGATGTGATATTATAAGAAAATACAATTTTTTTCCTCTTGTGGATGTTCTATATAGTGACATATTTTGATCTGCATGGTCTATTCCATTCATATGGGCATTATGCTTGGAACAGCCTAGGTTGAGGTACTGAAACATTTTGTTTTTTCTCCCTGGAGAATTGACCTACTTGTCTCAATGGCAGAGCCTGGTCATAATTGATAGCCAATGTAATGATGCTATTGTCATTCCACGTGACGATTGATATTCTTGAAACAATAAACAATTAATTAACACGTGGTGTTTATTTGAGAGCTTAATAATTTTATTGATATATGATTAGATTTTTAGCAGAATTTTTATCAGAGCAGGACTTGTGTGTTCCTCTTTTCTCATTCTTGAATTTTTATGGTGGAGACAGAATGCAGCTTTTAGGTAATCTGTTCCAGCGGATTATCCCAGAAGCTTCAATGACACGTTTCTTGAGATCTTGGTGAAGTTAAACACTAGTAAACAAGTAATCAAAGAAAAATCTATTTTGTCACATCCTGGCTGCGTGCACAGGATGCGGTAATACTACCATTAATGTTTCACATGTTGATGACTTGCCCACTTTGCTATTTATAAAAACCATCTGTAGAGCAGTTTCTTCCTCTTTTGTAATGTGTATTTAGTAGGAGCAGGACGCCAGGTTGGCCCCCATTCCAAGTGAAATGTAAAATGTAACAATATAACAGCAACACATGAGAAACCTAAAATACAAACAAATAGAAAAATCAGCAGTTGCCCATCATTTTTGGACATCAGGACACGAAATCACACCAAATATAAAACTATTAAAACCAGCTTATAAAACCATAGAATTAGATGTAAGGGAGAAGAAAAAGAGCCATATCATAAATTTTGATTTGCCACCATACAGCAACCTCTGGAAGTTCGTAGATCCAGCAACAGATGCCTCCACAATTAATACACCACTACCCCCATCGTTAACGCCAACAAAGAAAGATTTAGTCAGAATTAAGGGTTGAAAATGGGAACAACTGTTACCCCGAAACCGGTCCCCAGTAAGTAAAAATAAGTGATGTTTGTGTTACAAAAACCCACTAAAATTCTTTTATTTTTTATAACAGTTTCTATTAAGAAGTGTTTGGCTATAAATTAGTATATTAGGTAACCCATGCACGTCTTTACTGGATTATGTAGGCTATTTTACCTGTGTTAAAGATGGACTAGAGCTGCATTCCCATATGTACGCCTAACTGTAGTGAAAAGTACATTTTCCCCAACCCATCCTCTCATAGCCAAGTGAATTCCTTGAATTAGGCATGACAATATGGGACATGTTGCATCAACTGATCAGCACATGTACACCCGTCACCAAAAAGAATGAGTCATGTCTGGAATGTCAAATTTGTCTTAAGTCCCTCATGGCACAGTGCCTTGTGTACAGGGAGCAACAAGTTGTCACAAGTTCCAAATCTTAATATTACTAATCCATATGATCAATAATCATAATGAAATGCATAACTTAAGGTTCTTCAACAAAAAACTATCAATATTAACTAAAAATATTAACAACACAAAACATAGGTTACTTCTCTGGAGAGGGTCACAAGTTTTCTTCTCGCAAATAACAAACCTTTTTTTTCCCTTCTCTTAATGATCTTGAATCAACACATAATGGCTATTTATTTGACAAACTTATTTCAAACATTCGGTACAGTTAACAATATGATAGTTGTTATGCTTCTTTAAGGGTATATTCTACTGAACATTAATATGCTGCACAAAGCATGTGGTGTGCAGAAATACTAAAAGTACTGCTGAGAATGCCAATGTTTTGAAACATTTTTTTAAGATCCAATTTTTGGAACTTTGACTTCTTTTTTTTTTTGACTTCACAGTTCTATCAAGGTTATGTTCATAAACTGATATTCATTTTTTTGTTTTTTTTGTTTTGTTTTAGTTCTTGAAGATAACAGTTTATTTACACATATTTTTAGTTATTTAACACGAGTATTAGTAGAATTATGTTTTTGTGTGCATAGATAGGCCCATAGCTGCAAATGCCAAAGTTATATTAATGCAATATTATGTTCTACATATGCAGTCATAAAATTAACAAACATAAAAAAATGACAAGCAGCGTGAGATTTGAACCTAGAAACTTTTGAGTGGACGCAAGGCCTTCCTAACCTCTCGGCCACTGCAGCTTTGTTCCGTAATCTGTTTTCAGCACTCAGTAGTTAACCATTGTGTTATCAGTCACAGACCAGCATACAGTTCTTTTGTGTGCATTGTGAACACAGCTTTTACGAAGATACATGAAGCTCTTCGATTGACACGTGGAATCTGGGAATGACTCTTTTGTGTCCATGGGGATACATATAATTATATACCAGATCCTTGCCCTCATACTTTTCGCTACAAGTTCCAACTTTCTGATAAGGTTCCAACTAGAACTTATAGTCATAACAAATTGTTTTTCCTAAAATAGATACCATTATGGATACACTTGAAATTATTTGAACATTACATAATTTTTAAAATGAGCTATTTACCTTTTATAAACTGTTTGCATCCATGATTTCCCAAATTTGGCACCATTGACTCATCAATTGAATGATGGTGTTCATGTGGTGCCAGTGTTAAGAATCTCTCATTCAGCATAGATAACAATTTTCTGATTTTTGCAAATCTATCATTTAGATCAAGTTCATCATTGTTGCAAATGAAGATTGTTCATGATAAAATTGAATCGGAACCTTGATATTGCATTGGAGACAAGTTCATTATGGGTGTCAATTTCTCCTTGCCAGTATAGATCTTCCTCCCCAGGACCATAATGTACCCACTAGGGAGGAGAGCTATGAAAAACCTGCATTTCATTTTCACTGCAATCACCCATTCTGTTCCTTTTTGCTGCATATGGATTGGCATAGAAACAAAGATAGGTATAGTTGTTCATCAAAAAATTGTTGAGAGTATTCTAAAGGATATCTGTTTTCCTAGGTACATTACTCATTAGAGGCCAGTATACTGCTGATTCAGGCTGCTGTCTTTTGGCCAGTTATAAATTCTTTCTATAGTAGAAGTGCCTTTTGAAATAGAATCCCTTTTATATTTTTGGGGGGAAGGAGTAGCTAATGATATCTCTCTTTAATTATCAATATTATCATTAGATCAAAAGAATTTGAGTCGATTTTGTAACACAAACATCTCTTAGTAATTACTTACTCGGACCATTTTCAACTCTTAATTCTGGCTAAATCTTACTTCATTGGCATCAGTGATGAGGATGGTGTATCACTTGTGGAGGCATCTGGTGCTAGATTTATGAACTTCCAAAGATTGCTATATGGTGGTAAATCAAAATTCATGATATGGCTTTCTTTCTTCATGATGTAGATCTTCCCCCAGACATCCAATTCTGTGGGTTTATACACTGCTTTTAAGTTGTATATTAGGTGTAATTTTGTGTCCTGATGTCCAAAAATAATAGGCAACTGCTGATTTCTCTGTATTATAAATTTTTCATGTGTTCCTTTAATCTGGTTTCCAAACTTCTTTTTGTTCTTCCTATATATATATATATATATACTAGATTACAGTCTGAGCATTTAATTTCATAAATTCCTGGTTTTTTGTTTGCTAGGATAGGAAGTTTTAATTTTTTGCATAGCAGTTTCTGAATGCTGTAGTTGTTTTTTGGAGCTAAGGTGATGTTATAATTCTCAAAGGTTTTCTGAAGTTTGTCGTGTGCCCAAGGATGACAGGTGAATTTTCTGAACTGAAATTGGTCACAGAGGTTCTGTAGGGTGATTTTGTGTGTTTTATACGGTTCAGTTTTTTGTATTTGTATATTCTCTTGCCTATGTCAATATTTTGGAAGCCATTGTTGGTAGCTATTTGGAGTATCTGTTGGTATTCACTATTTTCCACGGGAATGAGTACTAATCTGTACGTTAAACTGTTCAGGACTGCATATTTGTGTATTGTGGGATTGTAGCTATCAAGTTTTATGTAGTTATATATATTTGTGGATTTTCTATGTATCCCAGATATTAGGTTATGTTTTTTGTTATTATTTTAATATCCAGGAATGGTGGGCATCCTTCCTGTTCAGTTTCTATGGTGAACTGAATAGATTTGTCTTGCAAGTTGAGGAGTTTTAATTTATCGTTTGAGTTTTTCTTGGAG
Source organism: Hymenopus coronatus (assembly GCA_030762935.1). NCBI lineage: Eukaryota > Metazoa > Arthropoda > Insecta > Mantodea > Hymenopodidae > Hymenopus > Hymenopus coronatus. The sequence goes on along the minus strand of CM060882.1, from coordinate 34,035,865 downwards.
CTCTGCAGCACCACCCTATGATGCTTTGACCCTCTGTACCCAGCGAGTGACGGTACTCCTTTCAACTGCAGATGTTCCATAGACTTTGCACAAATGTTTATGGATGCTCCCCAAGGTTTCTTTCTATGCTATGAGAAATTCAATCACAGCATGTTTATGAATGTCACTTACAGATGCCATTTTAAAACATTCCTACACCTACACTTTCTGTCGGAAGAAACTGAAACTTTTCATACACGTGCGGTAACTTCAAGTAAGTTACACCTAAATTTGTACATTTCTCAAAAATGTTTTTCACTACAAAATAAATTGTGGGCATTATTCATTGGGCAACCCTTGTACATTTATAGAAAATGTTGAAAGTGACCCCCTGCAGCATCAATACAAAGATGTTTAAGCATATTCAAAAACACCTGGCGTAAAGTTTGATTATTATCGATGGCAGTAACTTCACAGCTGATGTTGTCTTTCAGTTCCTGTATTGTGGGTGGATTTGTTTAAAAGACCTTGCTCTTCGAGTGTCCACACAGAAAAAAATCACATATTGTTAGATGTGGTGAACATGGTGGTGGCCACAAATGTTTGCTGACCATTTTTCCTTTGCGAAGACATCAGGACTGTTTTAGGTATACCTTAGACATTTGGCATGTTGCCCCATCTTACTGGAAGAAGCAGTATTGTCTTTCATATTCAGTGAGTTGAGCACAAAATGTATCAAAAATGTCTATATATGCAACCATGTCAAGGGTAGTGCCAAAAATATCGGTCTAATGATGCATGTTCTGTTACACCACACCAAACACTTATTTTTCATCATGGAGTGGTTGCTGACACACAATATTAGAGTTCTCTGTTGCCCAGTACCTTGTGTTCTGTGATTTAACATGACCAGTCTATAAATTATTGTTAATCTTAATCAAGAGCCTCGTGCAGTAATCCACATGTTTCTGACTGTTATCCTGCCATAATTGCTGCACAACTGCCACATGATGTGGCTTCAAATTAAGATCTGCTGGCAACGCCTCCTACTTAAATGCACCTGTTGGGCCAATTTATGTATAGACTTCATTGGGCTCTGAATAATTCTTCAAAAAATTTCTGCAATTACTTGTGGTGTGCAAACTGAAGGAATTTTTGTCGTTTTACATTTTGCACCAATCTGTAAATGTGCCAATTTTTATACAGCCTCTGTATTGCTGGTAGTTCTCTTTCCAGATACTTGACCCCAAAAATTTCACGAGTTTCCTTAATCGAATCTGTTTTCACATATGCTTCCACAATTTCAATTCTTTCTTCTGTTATTAAAGTAATTTTGCAGAATGCAAGGAGATCCATTAATTTCACTGATGAAATAAACTGAAATATTGACAGAGAATGCTAATAATCAATAATTGCATAAAACTGTCCATTGAGGTAGCATTGTTGAGCATGAATATGTACAGTAGTTGAAATATTGTAATCGCATTCAAAGGGGAGGCTGGCTTCATTTAACTGCACCACTCTGTATTTTAACATTCTAGGCACAATACTTATATTTTAATATCTTTAAAAACAGTTCGATATCTGCCATTTTATATTGTAAATTCACAAACTCCTATTCACTTTAGAGTAAAGTGATAAAATTTTAGTTCATTTAGGGTAAGTTTTTCTCTAATAGATTGGTATTACTGTTAGGTATAGCAGCTTCAGTGATCTCAAACCACGTGCTTCTTTATTTTCAAATACATTAGTGTGTGTTTCTCTATTTTTTTCTTTCAGCAGTTTTTTTTTTCTGTGAATGACATTTTCCACATATAAATGACCCATTTTTTCAGAAGCTATTGAAGATAGTTAAATTAAATTTTAGGATGTTAAAAACAACCTGGTGCCGTAGTAGATCTGCCTTGCTGTTAATTTTTTAAAAAATAATTGCTGATAAAAGCAATCAAAATATGGTATAACTAACATTATGTAATTATTTACTGAGGATGCAGGATAGTTTATGGAATTTTTATGGTGAAAATCCCTAAATTATATTACTTTTTTTTAAAAATATGTACTTATTTTTCAGAAATTTCTTAAAAAAAACATGCAGATCATTAACTTCTTGGTTATGCTGTGTCATTGCTCAAAAATGACAAAACCCACAAAAAAAGTATATTTGTATGGTTTCCCAATTACCTATAAATATTTGAAAATGATGAGATGTCCAGAATCCTTTTTTATAAATTTCAAGGCATAGATTTTTTTTTAACTTAAAGTTACTCGACATTCGTCTTCTCAGGATAAGGGAAAACCCCCCTAAAAAAAACCTTATCCAGGTAACTCACCCTAAACGAGATTCGAACTCATGACCTTTTGAATGTGAGGCAGACACGCTACCACCACACTACCCAGGAGGGCTTGCATAGATTCCTCAACACTGGGCTATTATTTGTAGCTTAGGGCCCTATATCATTAAAAGATTAAATTACCTTAGGGATAACAGCATAATTTTTTTTAAGAGTTCTTATCGAAAGAGAAGATTGTGACCTCGATGTTGGATTAAGATTAGTTATGGGTGTAGATGTTCATGAACTAGGTCTGTTCGACCTTTAAAATCTTACATTACTGCCACCTTCCTTTAATATTTTATTAGATACAAAGTTGCAACCACTCACATTATTGCCAATGGGTCATATTTACACTTGAACATTACTCTGCAAGTATGCAATAAAATACTTGTAACTTCAGTATTGGAGCTCTTAGCTTACAATAATAAGCCAATCCAGACATTATAATGTCACTTGTTCCTTTCATACTATTAACTAACTAAAGAAAATAACGAATAAGCATATCACATGATTAAATCACATCATCTCATTTCATTGGACAGAATTTTTTTATAGTGTTTAATGCTTGCTTTTACTACAAATGGCACTGAAGGCTATGACACTGATGATACATAGAATGAAGATGGAGCAGGGGAAACTAGAGATAACCCGCCACTGCGCCTCTTTTTCCACCACACATGGTAGCTTCAGATCGAACCCAGACTATCTAGGTGAGAGGTGAGTGGTCTAACCACTCGGCCACAGTGCAGCCTATTAGACATAATAATTAACATATGAGATCGTAACTTCATCAAATGCCTTAAGACAAATGTTTGTTCACACCACCAGACAAAACTTTTTAAGTCTGTAGTATAAAAAAGAAACTATAAAAATCTACATATTAAAATGGACAATATAAAATGATATATATATATATATATATATATATATATATATATATATATATATATATATATCCCAACTTCGCAAAATCAATAAATCCCTTCTGTAGTTACAGTAAATTATTACCAAAAATAATCTTATCCTTAATAAACAAACTTATTACATAGAAGTAGATCGTTTAACTTAGAAGGCATGCATCAACATCCTGTAAAAATCTTAGCTTCAGTTTCTGAGATAGTGAATTTAACAAACTTAACTTTGGCAGGATGAACTTCGAAATTTTCCAGGATGGGCATACACTGCTTTATATTAATTAATAGAATGTTAGGAAGACGTGAAGTTCCTCTATTCCTAAGGTACTTTTCTTTACAGAAATTTAAGCATACAATAAGACTCCAATTCTTTCAAGCCTACAATTGCAAATGTTGGTATCCAGCACAGCAATTTTTCCCTCAACTATTAAAATATTTTTCCCCATTTTCATTTAGAAATAAGTATGACTCCTGAAGAGTTTGGCAAGCAGAAGCAACATGTTCTTCGAGGTGTTGATCAGAGCAGAAAAGGTAGCATAGATGTTCCAATCAAAGAGCTCGTGCATTTCATTAACAGCCAAGATGATTATGTGACTACAAGTTCATGCTCTGGAAGAGCTATTCTTTACTGTGAGGTAAGCACCTACATTAAAATTATGTTGGGGTATGTATGTCATTAGCTAGGGCAAGTAAAATGAACCAATTTATTATGAAAACACAGTGATTTTATAAAGTATTATCTCTTCACTTGTAAAAAAACTAATGTGTTATACTCACTTTTTCTACCTATTCTGCAACAAATTATTCTTAAAAAAAAGCTTATTCTTCTTTGTACTTCATGCTAACATTTACAGAAATGGTCTTACTTCATATTTCATTGAGTTACAGAGGAATAAGGGAATATACTAGGCTAAATTGATAGTCAAACCTTTTAAACCCACCTCTGTAGTGTGTTGGTAGCATGTCTCCCTCACATTGAAGAGGTTGCATGTTCAATCTCGGTTAGGGTATGTTATCCAGATACATTTTTTTCTGGGGTTTTACCTTACCCAGAGAAGACAAATGTCAGGTGGCCCATTTGAGCATGATTTTATCCATCCATTATCCGATATGAAAAGAAAAAGAAAACTTTTGAGAGCTGGTTGCTATATAATGATATTGAAATTCTATTGTCTTTGCATGACCAGGCTAAAAAAGAAATAATTTAAGTATTAGGAAATTTAATCAATAATAAGAAACATCTTGGAAATGGATACCATTAAAAAATAAATATTTGACATAAATTGTATGTTTTGGAGATTTTGTGTAGTATTAGTTTGAGTATTTTTTTGTGATAATCATACAACATTTGACTTTCTCAACTAGCCCTTTTGTCATTGGACAGCCCTGTAATATGTTTTATGAACAATTACAAAGTATGCAGATTTCTGTGTTTACTGTCTTTGTGTTACCCTTCCCTTTGTGTTTATTGTCTTATTCTGAGTTCCCTTTATTCCCTCTTTCTATTTCTCCAATTATTTTGTCCATTTTTTTGGCTATTTTCATCAACTTAATTCTTTTACTTCCTACATAGTCTTCTTTAATCTTTCTTTGACTTTGACTATCCCTTTTTTATTTTTCTTGTCTCTAATCACTTATCTCTTTTCATTTATATTTCCCCTTTTCTTCATCTTAATTAGTCATGTTACATTTGCCTTAGTTAACCCTAATTTACTTGGTATTTACTCTTACGCTCCTATCTATGCCTTTCTATCTGTTGCTCTATCTGATCACACAAACTCTTGTGCCTGGTTCTGCACTGCTCTTCTCCATAACAACTACTTCCTCCCTATTTGTACACCTGACACTTTTATTTTATAAATCTATACAATTACTAGCATATGCTGATGACATAGACATAATTGGACAATCTGAAAGGGTGGTAAAGGAAGCATTTAACAGACTAGAGAAAGCAGCGAAGAAGATAGGATTAATGATTAATGAAAATAAGGCTAAATATTTACAAACAAGGAAAACAAAGGAAAGGAAAGATCCATTATAATCGATAATTATAAAATTGAAAGTGTTAAAAATTCAAATAACATAGTAACAAGTAATAATAATATAACAGTACAGAAAAATTCTAGGGTGAAGATAACTAATAGATGCTACTATGGTTTAAAGAAGCAGCTTCAATTCCATTTCCTTAGCATAAAAACAAAGTTTGTATAAAACGTTATTATATGGATCAGACCTTATGTAAAGAGAAGATAGAAAGGTTAATGACATTTGAAAAGGAAGTAATAATTAAGATCTATGGACCTGTGAATGAATAAGATAACTGGTGTATCAAATATAACACTGAATTATATAATTTGTATAAGCATCCTAATATAATTAAAGTAAATAAGGCCAATAGAGTGAGATGGTTAGAACACTGTAAAGGATGGAGAATAATAGCCCATGTAAAAAGGCCACTCTTACTGATCCACTCTACCAATCAAAATGTTGGAAGACCAATGAAATAGCTTGATGATGTGGATAAAGATCTTAAGGTAATCAAAGTAAGCCATTGGAACAGGGAAACACTGGATAGAACTAAACAGAGAAGAATCATTGGAGCAGTCTTGGCCTAAAAAGGCTGTTGAACCAAAGAAGAAGAAGAAGAAGAAGGCCTGACAGTTTGTCCTCCTACATTAGCTCTCGTTCACTCTTCCCCCCCCCCTTTCTTTCCTCCCAAACTCCATCATATTTCCTGTCTCTATATCCACCCATTTATAAATCCCAATCTTTATATTGTATTCTTTTCTTGCCTTTATTTTTGTTATTTATGGTACTGCTCCTTTTCCCCTCTTTTCCTTTGCCTTACCCCTTTTCCACTTTTACTTGTTGCCATTGCTTCAGCTGTCTCTTTCTCCATCTTTCCTCCTTCCCATATCATCATCCTTTGCTGTATATGCTACTGCTTCTTTTGATGCTCTTTCCTGTGTTTTTACCTTTATCATCATTTCTGTTGTTCCCTGCTTCATTGCTTGCATATGTTTCTTCCATTGCTTTATCATCAATCAATAATAATTTGAAGTTTTTTATGTATGACACTTTCCTTGATTATGAGCCTCTCTCCCCATTTTTATTAATCTTTTTATCTCTTTCCTTTGTTTGTAAGTCATGACCTTGTATATATGTGTGTTCTTTTCAATTTTTTTTGCTTGATTTATATCATTTATTATGTCTCTCACCAGTTGTGTACTTATGCATTTCACCATTATGTTTCTCTTCCCTCTTCTCTTCCTAAATCATTCTATTTTGTAATTTATCATCTCCAACCCTAGTCTTCTGCCAGATAATTCTCCTCGCATCTCTTCTAATCTTTTCTTCTATCCCAATATTATTAAGTTGTGCCTTTGGATTGTATCCTCTACTCTTTCCACTCTTCTTCTGGTATTCCTCAACATCTCCATGATTTTTTCCCATTTCCTGCTTGCTTCTTCTTTATTGTCTTTCTCCCTTCCTAATATTTCCTACAAATTTTACAACTCTTTCATTGCTGTTTGCTTCTTATTCCCTTCTTCTTCTGATGTAAAAAAGAGCAAACATCAGAAAGAATTAAAATAGCAGAATATAATGGCTATACTAAAGAGCTAGTTCACCATAAAGTAAAAAAAAATACAAAAAACTCCAACATTATGATCAAGTAACTGCACTTTCTCGGATAAGCAACAAAACCAATTATAAAAAATTCACATGACACCCAAAAGTTGCACACCAGTTCTGAAAAATCTTATATGTTACACTCACATGACTTTCTCTAGATACTTTGCAAACAAAGTTCTTATGAAAGATTATTCTTCTTTCTACACCATGCTAATTGAGATAAACATTAGCAGAATGTTCTTATTACTTAGTTCTTTAAAAGTAGAAGGGAACTCACTAGGCTAAAGTGAAGTCAAATGTTTTAAAAGCTGTCATTATGTGATTGTCATTGTAAAACACTTCTTTGTTTGGCAGGAGTAGAACAAAAGAAAAACTGACACTTCCTGTCTGAGAAAAGTATAAATATTTTACAATTGAAAACAATAACAAGGAATATCTCGGAAACGGTTACCTCCACAATAAAAATGTAAGGGATATAAATTCTGTGTTTTAACGAGATCTACATTTTTTGTGCAGTAAGTTTTTGTTTATCTCTTATGGTTTATCAGTTAAAGTGAAATTCAGCAAAATTCATCCAGAATAAAGAGGTCTTCATAGGCCATTCCCAGAAAAGTCAAGATATACATTTTATTTGGGATGTAAATATCTTTAATACACAGGATTTTAATCAAAATCTTTAGAGCCATTTTTTATAAAATCAAAATTTTTGAAAATTTTTCCATGTAAAGGGTAGTTTGTGGTGGGGGATTTCCTTGAAAATCTTTGTGTCACATCCTTGGAAGATACAAAACCTAAATACCAAGTTTGGTATTTAATAGTCTTTTCATTTTTAAGCTATGCTGTCCACAGACAGACACACACACCTGGACCTTTCTCTAAAAATATTTTCAGACCCAGGGGGCCCCAAAATATATATTTCCGGTGAAATCCTGATATCAAATTTTTGGGTGGAATACTATACCTTCTCTATCCACTATGTACATTGTATATGCAGGCTAGAGAAAGTAAATGGTCGCGCTGTGGCCGAGACAGCCAGCGTTTGATCCCAAGCGACCACATGTCAGATTTGTGGTGGACAAAGCGGCGCTGGGGCAGGTTTTCTCCAGGTACTCCGGTTTCCCCCGCCATCACATTCCGCTGGTGCTCCATTATCATTCCCGTATCACCAGTGTCACTGCCTGTGGTGCCACAAGTAGTTAAAGTGGGCGTTGAACACTATCAAAAAAAAAAAAAAAATAGAGAAAGTAAACAAATATTTAAAACACCAACACATCACTTGAGCACCAAAAAATAAATTAAACATAGGACTCATATGCGAGTTAGTCAAGAAATTTAGGCAGTACCGGCATTTGCCTTGGTAGCTCAGTGGTAGAGTAACCGGCGAGATACCAGGAGATCAAATCCTGGCTATGGCATTGAAGTTTTCAGCCTGACCTATCCACTCTCAATTGTTTGACATAGGCACATGCAATAATTCACACGTTTTGCCTTATATTCCTTCTCCAGTTCTTGGACACACATCATTTTGTAGGGCTTCATCCCTATATGATGGAAACACATTGACAAGACCTATTAGAAACGTTCACTTGTTAAGACAAGTTACATGTCAACTTCTTTGAACTCTGGTTCCACAAATACAGCAGGAATATGAATGGATGGGGCTCAATTCTGTTTTGTGTTGTTTGCAAGTACACCACTTTGTCACCAAACCCTATATGCTGCTCTTTGGTGGTCCGAAACTTTAGGAAACTTCTTTATAAAAATGTCCCGGTAGACATGTATGCCTCCACTATTACGATTCATTCTTGAAGAGGATACATCTTGCTGAGATATTTACTTCACATTTCTTAAACAAGTTGCAACAGCTTTCGTAATGGTAATACAAAACTTAGTCGCAAAAGCTTTTCAACAATAGATAATTGGCAGGTGACAATGAGCAGTCTAGTACTTGGGGCTGGTTTTTCGTGCACCACCTTGTATTCCCAAGTGGGAAGTCATTGTTTTTTCTCCTGTCAAACAAATAGCACGGAATTTCAAAAACATCACATAATGACCAACTGTTAAAGATTTTACTATTGCTTAAACATAGTGTACTACCACTGTATTGTACAAGAAAATAAGTAATAAATGCATTTCTACAAATTCTTATCTTGATTAATGTGAAGTTGATAGAACAATAGGTTTTTTTAGGAATAGATTATTGAAGAATGGGTAGAAAAAGTTGCATAAATGTATCATCTATATACTTTTTTTCCATGCATTCCATTACCCTTAAGGATGTAAAATAATATATTCTCTTCCACCCCAAAAGATTTATCTTTACTTCCTTAAAATGACCCTGTAAAACTGGTCAGCCCATATTCCTTAGTTGATGGAACATTCCTCTCTAATTTCACAAAAGGAGTTAGTACAACTAGAAGAGATTACATTTTCTGAAAAATTTGAATTCAACACAGTTTATCTCAACAGCACTATTTTTCCTCAATTTATTTCCGGTTTGCCTTGAGTGTAAAGGTTTCTATTTTTGTGCAGGATAATACAAGTGCAGTACGAAAGAAAGGGTGTAAGTGGCTATACACCAGTCATGAATATGTTGAAGAGGATGAGCTAATATCAAAAACAGACCCAAAAGAAGGAAATATTATTCTTAAGTATGAGCCTCTTATTCTTCATGTTCAATGTCGTACACTTGAAAGTGCTAAATTGATGGTAAGTAAAATTTGAAATAATCTTTCTTTTAATAAGTATTGCAATTATTGTAAAATTCAGACTATCATTTATTCTGTTACAGCATACATGTGTGTTGGAATGTGGGTTCAGGAATTCTGGTCTTACACTGGGTAAGAAGGGCAAAATAATACTTGCTGTCAGAAGTTGCATTGGACTGGAGGTACCAGTTACTGATGATGGAAATCTGCTAGCTTCAGAAAATGTGAGTTGAAATAAATATAGTGTATATATAAATGATTAAAGGGGATTTAAACATTATTTTCTCTATGGTATACAGATAACTTTTTTGTTGTTGTTTAACCTCTTTAACTAGTAGGCCATACTGGACGATGAATGGAATTGATGCTCGTATGAGCTGGGATCCATGGAGCATAAAGTTACTTGACATTCTTCTTAAAGAAAACCCTAGAGAAAACCTTATCCAGGTAACTTACTCTGAGATTCGAAATCAGGACCTCTTAATTGTGAGGTAGATATGCTACCCCAGTACAACCTAAAGAAAACCTTGCATCACACATTAGCACATGATATATTATACTCTTTGGGCATTGTGATACAATAAACACATGCTTGATTTATGTATAATTGTGGGAATATTTTCATATTCGTGATTTTAAATTGTATCCTATTGTTAAAGGTATAATGTCCTAGAAATATAATGTACTAAATTGTAATAGTAATTATATGAATAATTCAAAAGTGAGTGTGTTTTTTCCTTTCCTGAAGATAAAGATCTGAAATCCAAATGGATTAGGGTTATTCATAGGAAGAATTTTGTTCCTATAGATAGCTCCATGGTATATAGCATATGTATGACCCTTTAACATTTTTAGACCTGTTTAGCTAAGCCTGCCATTCATCCCGAGAATTTTTATTGGGATCAAATAGGTCCCGTATTTTCTTGACACTGTCTTCCTAAATTAAAAACCTAACTCATATTGTTGCCATTTCTTGTTGTGAGAAATACTTTTTGGCAATTATCTTACTTATTGTTGCTGTTGTTTAGCACATTCTGTGAACAGTGAGAACATACAAAGTTTTCCTAGTCTAGTGTTGGCAGCAGATGGGCTGATATTTGTGTGAACTTAAGCTATTATGCCTAAACAGAAATGCACCTTCTCTTCCAATTTAGAGGGGAAATATCCTTTCCTCGTGACAAAGCTTAATTATGAAGTTCACTGTAAAATATGCAAATGCAACATTTTTGATTGCATGGTAGGAGCTTTGGTATTTTTTATTTTTTAGTTTTAACATCCTTTAACCTGGTTGGTCATATCTGACGATGAATGAAATTGGTGAGATGATGCTCAAATGATCTCGGGGTCCATGGAGCTTAAAGTTACTGGACTTCTGGGTAACTCACCCTTAGCGAGATTTGAACTCACGACCTTTTGAATGTCAGGCATACACGCTACCACCACACTACTCAGGCGGGCAAGCTTGGGTATTGTAAAATGTATTTATTTAATTTCATGTTTCCTTCATTTTAATGTTATGTTAATACCATATTCAAAAAGTATTGATCAGTCGATCATAATCTTTTTAGGTGTCCCATATTTTGAAGTAAAAAAAATAGCAGTTATGTTTAGCAATTCATAAATATTAAATCTTTAAGTAAACCATTGGAAAATGCTGCAAAATAACCTCTTCTTGTGTCATTCACTTTCCATTGACTATGTTGCAGGTTTGTGAACTGCACTTTAAAGCACATGAAATTGATATTACTGTTGTTTATTCACATTTCAACAAACTTGAAATAGAGTTTAGTAAAAAGTCCTTGCTGTAAACAATGAGATGACATGCATTGTTTGTCAGTTGGTTTCATACTTTCCAGGAAAGACATGTATTGCATTAAGGTTGAAGTCTCATTGTAGTGAAGTACATTAGGAGCCCGATCTTTGTTTTAACATGCCTTAAAATGTACTCTGCTAGGATAGCAGTTAAAACTTCAAGAAAGAAATAACAAAACATAACAAGGTTTAAACATATTATTTTTTATATTTCTGTTAGGCCTGCAGGTATGGAGATACAAGGAGTACTGTAGTAAGATGTATAATTAATGAACTTCGGAATTACTGCACTATTGTAGAATAGTCACTCATATTAAAATAATTCTGCTTTAGTGAGGTGTTCTGCTTTCTTAGTACCCAGCCCATTTCTTTTAATAATCCATTATTAGCAATGGCACTGCATTGGGAATTTAAACTACTGCACAGACAACTTTTGGTTTTAGCAATTAGAGCGAAACAACTCATTTACAAGTACTATTAATTTAATGAAAACATTTAACTTTTGCATATATTACTGATTTGACCCACTAAAAGCCCAAAGGTGTGACATACATCAAATGGCAAGGCCTTCTCTTTAGGTGGTGTTTTCTATCCCCACATTACAAGGCGATCTAAATAATTTTAATAATAACTTAAATTGAAGAAAAAGTGTGAATATTATATATAACACAGTTTACTAGTGTTCAATGTGGGATCCATTTATGACATAGCATACAACCAGCTAGTAGTCCATTTCTTGTCACACACTCTGTTAGTATGATCCTACCGCTGCAATAATCCTGTCTCAACCAGTGTTGCCAATCAGATTTCATTCAATTTCTTTGAAAAAAACTTTTAAAATTCTGCCGATACTTTGAGAGTGACTACAATTACTATAGAAATCATTGTTACATAAAAGTGTAGTTTTTAAGCCTTACCTTAATATATTTGTCTTGAAGATCAACAATTCTGCACTGTCTGGTGGCCCATTATATGGAACTTCTACAGCATGTTGTAAATTAAACAGTCTTCAGTTTTTATGCAGATGTATAGACCTATATTACATTGTATGGTTATTAGAATTATATTATATTAAAGAGCACTCCTTATCACAACTCGTCACAATATATTATTACTGTTGTTGTTGTTATTACAGTTGAACCTGATTCATGTGCATATCAAGGAAATGAGGGAAGATTACTTGTAACTCAGAATTACTTACAACTGAGATTTTGATAATGCATCATACATATTAAAAAAAAAAAAGGCAATACAGTGGGTCTAGATGTGCAAAATTTTACAAACAAGAAAACATTATTTTGAACTTGGTCCTGCTTTAAAGTAATCAGTTAATTTAGCTTGTTTCACTTTTCTTACACTAAGTGCATAAACCTCATTTTGCAAACTTATTATCAGCAATACTTTCCTCATCCTGTAGTTCCCCACACACAGCTAGATTGTCATCAAAATGCACAAAGGTATCAAAATTTGCACCCTCCAGTAGAGCTAGCTCATTTATAGGCTCATCACTACCAATATCATCACCATCATCAGAGACAGCCTCCTTACAGGACACCAGATTTAATGAAGCAGTGTTTGATTGTGGAGGATGACACCTGCTTACAGGGAGCCGAAATAAATTCCATGGCTTGTAGTAAGTTAATAGCGAGATTTTCATTTCCTGCATCGCTCAGTGTTATTAAATGTTGAACCAGCATTTTTCTATAATGAACTTTGAAATTTGCAATGATGCCCAAATCAAGTGGCTGTAGATGACTAGTACAGTTAGGAGGGAAAAATTCCACTCAAACATTTTCTTTTTATGTTTACAGATTGCCTTTAAATTTATTAATTTTAAAAAGAGATTTTGTGTTAAATGGTGGATGTGCTGTACATCGACTCATAAACAGAAGGATCTTATTCTGTTTCTTTTTCATTTTAATGTCCAGTTTCTTTAACCATTGTTCCATTAAAATCATAGTCATCCAAGATTTCCTATTGGATTCATATTCCGTAGGTTTTGTTTTCACACCCTTAAAACACCTCGGATTCTTAAATTTTCCTAACACACGTTGGAGAAGTTTGTCTGATCCGTCTGCATTGGTGGTAAGAAGGACTGTTATGCGAATTTTACTTTTCTTCCCTCCATAGCACGAGTCACCCTTTTCAGCTAATGTCTTGCTGGAGATTGTAGAATAGGTCAGTCTCATCACAGTTGTAGATGTTTTGAGTCTGATAATCCCTTGTGATTCCTGGTAGAACCTCTTTCTTCCAGTGTTGAACCATGATGTCATCCACAGCATTTGACTCACCGCAAATTGTTTTTCCTGTGATTCCATGACGATCTTTAAATCTTTGCAACCATCCTGATGAAGTTTTGAAATCGGCCGTGATGTTCATTATTTTAGCTAAATCTATCCATTTTGCTTTCAGCATGTCGCCATTGATTGGTAGAACTGCAGCCCATTTCTGCTGAAACCATATGAAAAGTGCCATTTCCATATCAGCATATTTCCCTTCCTGCTGACGGCTATGTTTTGTTGATTTAGCACCCAATTTTAAAAATTCACCCAAAATAATATTTTTGTTACTGATGACTGTACATAGCATGGAGTAAACAATTCCTAAGTCTGAGCAATTTCGGTTTTGGTTTTGTGTGGATTAAGCTCCACTCCTCATATGAATTTCACTTTCTGATCTAGTGAATTACATTTCTTTTTTCTGTTCTCCATGGCTGATTAAAAGCAACTGAGAACTGAAAGACAAACCGATGTTTAACAATAAACACCAGATACCGAACATTTTTATCTTTACTTCTCGTTTGTTGCTGCATTGTCGTGCTCTACGAGCAAATGTATTATTGTCTTTTGTTTCTGAGGCTGAAAGCCACCCCTCAGCTTGCGTCTTTGTCAACAGAGATAAGGAAAATACCTTTGAGTTTCTTTTAAGATAGTGTATGCCATATGCTCATTATAATTACGTAAAACTCAGTTGTATTTCACTGAAATTTAATACGTATAACAGTGAATTACGAATAAATAAGGTTCTGTTAACAGATTTCTAAATTACATTTTGCCAGGACCTACGAAAATGTACGTATAAATGCAAATTACTTACAACTAGGTTACGTATAAAATAGGTTCAACCGTATTTATACAATTTTACATTTCTTTAAGTTTCTCTGTTCTTTATTCACTGTCACAATTGGAATTGTTTCTCTTCGGTGAATTAATTTTCGAGATGGGTCCTTTTGTGACAATCATGTTATAGCAATATGTGCGCATGGCAGCTCTTTTGGCATGAGAGAATAGCAATCATCATTTCTGTCTCTATTTTATTCCTTTGTTTCATTTTCATCAGATTTTTTGAGAAAAAATCTTTCTGCTGTTGCACTTGAGTGTGGAAACACAATACCTCACAAAAGGAGATGCTAATGGTTATATTGAGTGACTTTCCCATTTGTTCTAAGGGGACAATTTTTTTTAAACTATAATCATTTTGTATACCAAGTGAGAACACAAGTTCTTTAAATATTTCTTTGATTCTTTAATTTAAAAAATATTTCCATAGATCTACAGAAATTTCTTTGAAGTTAACAACCCTAGTCTCAACTCAGGTAGGTCTGCAGTTAGTAGTGGCATACATTTACTTAACACCTTCCAAATTGTTATTGGCTATACTATGAATCCTGGGACTTCAAGTATTTACAACTTGTAAGTCGCCATTGGGGTTGTCATCTCAAAATAATTTGAGATCACTATGTGGTTTACCAGAAACATATGAGTCAGTTGAGAAATTCAATGCTATGCCAGCATTTGTCATGGTAGCTCAGTGGTAGAGCAACTGGCTAGAGACCCAGAGATCCATGGTTCAAATCCCGGCTATGGCATTGAACTTTTCAGTCTGACTCTTCCAATCCACCAACCAGCCATAATTTCTTAATAATCCCTCTCCCACCTTCATGACATAAAAGTTGTATTTCAATTCCTATTTTTGCTTCAGAGTATTTGCATTAAAAGCTTTAGGTGACTCTAAGTTTTAGGCGAGTGTGACATTGACCAAGAAAAACAGGTTAAGTGTAACATCAGATTTTAACTTTGTTACATAAAATGTATAACCAAATTGTTTTCATTGTTACAGTATCTGAAAGTGTTAACAAAGAAGGCAAATGAAAAGGTTGAAGAGAACAGAGCACGTTCAGAGAAACTGTTCCATAATCTGCAAAGAGTGTTAATAACACAGAGTGAGAAGTTACCTGAAGGCAATAATGTAGACAGTAATAGTGATTAAGTATATCTTAATAACTTTAATTCATATTTTAATACCTCTGATAGCTTATTGTTTAAAATATCAGATAATACAGAGTCACTATACATAACAGAACTATAATTAACATAAGAAGTCTTCTAAGAATAACCTCATTTGTACCTTTGACAGTTTTGACTATTTCATTGTTCATTATAAACACCTTTTTACTTTCTTCTATAAGCTTTTCCTTAGTTTCATCATCTAATAAGTCAGCTATGCTATTCATAGCATCAGCAAGCTCTTTTTTCAATGCTGAAATGCTGTGTTCTCCAAAATTTGTTACTGCATCACTGTATGACTGTTGACTTGAAAATGGAAGATATTTATTCACCATTTCACGTTTCTTTTTTAGAATCTGTCCACCTGAGAGCAATCCCATATACAAATGATATACATATGCCATCAGTTGATCTGGGTCATTTTCTTCAAGTTTATTGAGGTGCATTATATACTTAGCAACACTTTCTCGAGGTTGGTATCCTCTTGTCCAGCCTTCACCCAAATAGTGGTTCAAATCTGTTTCAAAGGCTTCTGTCCTCCTCATTCCGTCTATGTTGAGCTTCCCAACATGTGCCTCCTTAAGCCGCTCCATTGCACCATCAAGATAACGGAATATTTCATAAAATATCAGCAAGCCCTCTGCCCATACTGAATTATCTGAAAGAGCTAAAGAAAACAAAAAGACATGTTACTACTGAATTGCATAAGAATAGTAGCAGCATTATGCATTACTATAATGATAAATATGCTCACAAAGGGCTAACCATCAGCTTTTAAAAAGTCTAATGTGTTTCATTCAATTTACTTTCTCTAATCATTCTTCAACAAATTATTATTACAAAACTTTATTCTTCTATCTGCTTCATGTCAATGAGACACATACACAGACATATGCATGCACACACATGGATGTTTAACTAAAAATCTGATGTGTTCCATTCACATGACTTTCCCTACATATCTATAGCAAATTATTGTTAAAAACCTTATGCTTCTATTTTTCATGCTAATTGAGATAAACATTAGCAGAAGCAGTGTTGTTACTTAGTCACTTATAAGTAGAAGAGAAAAAGGGGATACACTAGGCTAAACCGGCAGTCAAATGTTTTAAAATGTGGTTACTTTGGAATTGAAATCCTTTCCTTGTTTGGCCAGGAATTGACAAGTTCTTGTATGAGTAAGTATTTTAAAACTGAAACCATCACAAGGAATATCTCAAAAATGACCAATTCCACAAAAAAATGTATATGACATAAATTATGTGTTTTAAGCAGATCTACATTTTTTGTGTAGTAAGTTTTTGTCTAGGTAGTCATCAGTGGAAAGGTGCACAAGCAATCTTTATTAAAAGAGGAATTATAATTAAGTTATTTCAGATTCTATTTTTTATGAAGTAAAATATTTTATCTTATGGTTTACCAATTATGTAAAATTTATCCAGAATAACTAGGACTTCAGAGCTACTCCCAGAAAATTCAAGATATACATTTTATTTGTCATGTAAATAGATAAAGAGATTTTAATCAAAATCATTGAGCCATTTTTGAGAAAATCAACATTTTCAATTTTTTTCCATATAAGGGGTAGTTGGGCTTAGGGGGGATTTTCTTGAAAATATTTGTGTCGCATCCTTGGAAAATAACTTAAATATCAGTTTGGTATTTAACAGACTTTTCATTTTTGAACTTACTGCCCACAGACACGTACATGGATAATTTTTCTAAAAATGCCTTTTCTTGGATTCAAGGGGTCCCAAAACGTGCAGTTCTGGTGAAATATTGGAATCAAATTTTTGGATGCAATACAATACCTACAATACCTTCTCTACACACTATGTATATAGTAAGTGTAAAGAATGTAAAAATGCTGCTCTTTTGTTTATTTTAAGGGGACTCAAAACATGTATTTCCAGTGAAATCTTGGTGTTGAAAATTTGTGTGGAATATATTACTTCTACTTATTGTATGTAGTAGAGAAAGTAAAATAAATTAATCTAATGCATCTTCTCTGAGTTTGGCTAACCTTAAGGAAATTTGTTATGAAAACTTTATGGCAGTAAGGACAAGTGAATTTGTCATTGGTATCATGTGCATTATCACATTAGACTTGGCACTATGTTACATTGTGCAAGCCATTATTAAGCAGTCTATGATAATATAATAATATATACCAAATTTTTACTGTATACAGTCAGTAGGGGAAGTATCATATTCCACCCAGTTTATTAATAATTAAGTTTCATAAAACTGTTTTAATTTAGGATTATTTTTTTCTTAGTATGAGGTGTTCATGCCATAATATTAACCTGGATGATATTCAAATTTTAATTATGCTTTCTTAAGTGGAAAATTTAAAGTTGATATTTCACCGCAGTATTCTGAGGCTCTCTGAGTCCATGTGTCTGTGACTGTGAGCAGCATTACTCAAAAACAAAAAGTTGGTTAAATAGGAAACTTGATATTTAAGTTCAGCATCTTCTAAAGATGCAAGACAAAGATTATTAAAAAAATCCCCCACCCTAAATCACCCTTTACATGGAACATTTTTCAGACATTTTTATTTTCTCAAAAATGACTTGTAACAATATTAATATACCACATATTTAAGATATTTTAATGTCAAATGAAATGCATATCTTGAATTTTCTGGGAATAAGCTCTGAAGTCCCTCTTCATTTTGGATGACTTTTGCATAAACTGGTAAACCATAAGAGATAGTCAAAATCTTATTACAAAATGTGCATATCTGGTTATGTCAAGATATATTTTATTGCGAAGTTAATAATTTCTGAGATATTCCTTGTTATTGGTTTAAACTTTTCATTACCTATGCTTATTTCAAATGGGATGCAACCTTGGCTGATTAGGTAATAAATCAACATAAAATGAAAGAATGAGAACCTATAATGATGTGGATTCTGATCTTGTGCTGGGACAGGAAATAATTGAACAAGTTGAGTAATTTTTATATTTGGCAGTGTGATGTCAAAGCAAGGCAGCTCAAATGAGTCATTGATGAAAGAATTAAGAAGGCAATTTCATACAATTTAAAAATAGTGGGTGATCCAAACAAATTTCCTCAAAACTGAAACCCAGATTATTCAACACAAACGTAAACACCTCACTGTTAAAAGAGGGTGAAACATGAAAAGCATCAAAAGAAATTGAAAGTTTTTGTAAACAATATTTGATAAATGTTAATGGGATTTGGTGTCCTCTGAAACATAGCAAATGGATATTTGTAGAATAACAAATCAGAAAAAAATCAGCAAAGAAATGTAAGTTTAGAAAGTGGAAATGGATTGATCACGTACTAAGAAGGGAAAGTGATAATATTACAAGAATGGCCTTTGAATGGGATCCCCAAGGCAGACGAAGAGGCAGACCTAGGGTAGGATGACTTGGCACAATATGATGTAAGCTGAAATTGAAATGGCAGGGAAGAGTTGCAATGAGATAAAATTTGTGAAAAACAGAATTTGATGATGTGTCTTCATTAAGGAGGGAACAGATTCTACTATTCCTACAACTCTCATATGAAAAGTCATCCTTTTCCTTTAACCCCTGAGCATGCAAAAACAATCGAACTCAACATCATCACATAGCAATCAGCTTATTAAAGATTTAAAAGAGGAAAGTTATATACGGCTTTTGTGGATTTAGAGAAAGCATACGATAGGATAGAGCTTCAATTGATGTGGCATAAGTTGTTGACTAAAGGAGTGAGTAAACAAATGGTGGACACCCTTAGAGCATTATATAAGGAAAATACTTTTTGTATAAGAGTGGAGGAAGGGGTTGTAACAAGAGAAATCCAACAAGAGAAAGGCCTTAGACAGGGATGTAAGTTAAGTCCAGTCCTATTCAATTTATATATAGATGATGTATTAACAGAAATTGGGAGAAATAATAACTCGATGCCAGTGATTAATAATATTCAGATTCCAGGATTACTGTTTGCAGATGATCTAGTTATAGGTGCAATTACAGTGAATGGCTTGAAACAATCCTTGCAAACATTAAATAATTACTGTAAAGAGTGGAGTTTAAAAGTGAACCAGGACAAGACGCAGATTGTAGTGTTCAAAAAAGGGGGAAAATTGAGCAAATATGAAAAATGGAAGAATGAGAATGAAAAGGAGTACAGGGTAGTGAGAGAATGTATTTATCTAGGAGTTAAAATTGATAGTGGTGGCAATTGGGAAAAGCAAAAGAAATTTGCATTGGCAAAAGGAAAAGGAGCTTTATCAGCTATTAGAAGTTGCAAATACAAAGCACCTAATATAAATATTAGATGGTTAGAAAAAGTGTACAATATGGTGGTTGAGGCAAAAATGCTATATGGGATAGAAGTATGGGGATTAGAAGGAGGATGGGAAGGCATAGATGAGGTGCATAGGAAATTTTGCAAAGAAATACTGGGGTTACCAAATGCAACTGTTAGGCAGGTAGCACAAATAGAGCTGGGTAGAGTGGCAAGTAAGGGAAAGATTATGGAAAGGGCATTGAAATTTTGGCATAGGATATTGAAATTGGAAGAAAGGAATTTGTTAAAACAGTGTTTAGTATATCAAGAGAAAAGTTTAAAGAACAAGGGATGGGTAGACTGTCTTCGAAATAACCTGGAAAGTAGTGGGTTAGGGGAAATGTGGAGAAGAAGAGAAAATAATGTGAATAACTTCTGGAAGTTGGCAAGGAAAAGATTTGAGGATATAGAAATACAAAAAATATTTAGTGAAATAACTGAAAAGAGATCTTTAGTTTTCTATATACCAATGAAAGTCTCATGGGGAAGGGAAAAGTACATTGATGTGACAAATAAAGAGGAGCGAGAAGGTATTGCATGGCTGAAAGCAGGAGTATGGAGATTAAAAGGTCTAAGGAAAGGTATTCCACAAAATCAATGTCCTATATGTGGCGGAAATGAAGATATAGAACACATTTTATTTAAATGTAAAGGAACTGAAATTTGGAGAAAAAAGTATATTAATAAGAAATGGTTTAAAATAGATAGAAATGTAGTAGTAGTTGAAATGTTTCAAAAAGATAGTAAGAAGATTGGACAATTCTTATGCAAAGTGAAAAATAAATGGATATGGACAGTAAATAGACAAAATGGTGTAATAAACTAGAATTAATAAACTATTGTAAAATATGAGTATGACCGGTAAAGAGCCAGGGCTGAACACCGATCATATTCACCTGTATAATGCTTAGCATAAATAAATAAATAAATATTTATTATTAAAGATTTGACTGTTACTTTAGCCTAGTACATTCCCTTCTAACTACAATGAAGTAAGTAATAATATCATTTCTGTTAATGTTTATTTTGATTACCATTAAGTAGATGGAAGAAAAAGCCTTTTTAAGAATAGTTTGTTGTAGAGTAGGTGGAGAAAGTCATGTGAACATAACACACAAATTTTCTTATTATGTAAGCATTTGTTAAAATGTCTTTTTTTGTTTAATATTTATTTGAACAATCTAACAAACATTCTTAAGAGTACAAAGTAAGTAGCGTACTTTGGAAAAAAAAATTACTCTTTTGACAGGTTACCCAATTATCTGATTAATAAGGGAATTATCTAACAACCTGAACAGAGGTTTTAAGATAACTGTGTAATATCTCAATGTGCTTAATTTCATTTTGTTAGCTTGAACATGTTATATGAAAGATTAAAAGTAAAATCAAGGGTTTTTGTGTTTTATTTATTTCTCTTTCAAATTCAACCTGCTAATGATGTACATAGGAGAACACCAAACATAAGTATTATAAGTACCTGATATTTCTTGATCAACAATGTTGTTTTTTTGGTTTTTTTATTGTTTCATTTGCATAGCACCCCCCCCCCCTTTAACTTCAATGGCCACATCGGGGGCTTTGACTTGTGAAATTGTAGGTTCAGAACATTAGGTTAATAACTTTTATATTACTAAACACACACGCACATTTACTCTCACATCCATACTTCCAGACTCTATGGGGGATATAGAATAATTCTGGTTAATGAAATATTCCCCAACCCAGCCCGGAATGGAACCCAGGATCTCTGGTTAAGAAATCCGCTCGCTGACCACGCAGGCAGTCTAATATATGTTTTGTGTGACACCTAATCTCATAATCCTTGGGCACCTACATTATGTTCAATTTCAATAGATAGAGAGACCCATTCATTAATTATGATGGAAACCTTAATGTGGGGCAGTCATTTTTTACTCATAAAAGAATCTCAGGCTTGATAAAGAGGCCTCTGAGCAAGTTTAAGTGGTCTTTCATGTCCAATATCTAATGGAACACTAAAAACCATGGTAGTTCATCCATAAATAAAGCTCAATTTAATTTAACTCTTTATTCAGTTGTAAAATAAAAGCTTTAGCATTGTTTGTAATTTGCCAAATTAATATTGTTTTAAGATTAAATAAGGTTGACATTCTAAAATACATAATAAGTTTTAAACCCAAAGTCAAATTACATTTTATTTGTAAGTCAAGATTACTTATTTATCTGGTGACTAAAAATTAAATTAATTGTTCCAGGAGGTTTACATGAGTATAATAATAGGGCTGGCCACATAGTTCAATCTCTAGAGAAGTCTATTCCCTAGCCTCCCCAGAATCTGGAAGAATGAATGTGTGTGTGATCTAATGTATAAAACTCAAAGAAATATCAGAATCCAAATGACAAATGTGCTGGAGTTAACACCACTGTTTATAGGCAATTTGTTCAAAAGGTAAAAGGCTACCAATAAGACCATTGCAATTACAGGTTGGGTTCATTTGTTTCCTTCCCAATTACACGAATCCTTCAAATCATCATTCTGTGTAATTAAAAATTGTGTTTGGAGCAACCATAATGAAACACAATTGACAAATGGCTGATGATATGGGTTCTACATAATTTTAAAATAAGTGTAGGATACAGTGATGGGTTGTAATTTATTTTATATTATGCAAGAGCTACAAAAGTTTTGTTTGCAAAACAAATAATATTCTAAGATACATAAATGTCTTGTAAGGGTGGAGTAATACAATAGTGGAAGCTTCTGGTCTGAAAGCCTGAGGCCCATTTACTTAAATGAACAAATCTGGCATTTGTGAGAATCTTTGGTTGCAAATTTCATAGATCTGGAATCCTGAGCTTCCAGCCCAGAAGCTTTTACTATTATATCAATGTCTAAGTGTTAGTTATAGATCATCATTAAATGCTAATTTTATACCATATATGCCTAGAGGAAATCCATATCTACAAAAAATCTGAAACTATCTGTACCAGTTACAAAAGGAAACCAACCACACATCAATCAAAAGCAAATTTAAAAGTACGAAGCACTGACATCCAAAATAATAAACATTGTACTTTGTTGTTATGGTTTTACAGTTATAGTCTTTCTTGAATGATCAGTAACTTTAAATTTGAATTCTCCTCTGCCATTAAAATAGTTATTTCCTGACCTAGAAATATAAGCATTGCAAACTTACATCTGATAGATCTTGAATGTTACATTCACTTAATATTTGGTTAACTTTATACGGAGCTAATGTTGTGGTTGATCACTTGTGGATGTTTTGGTACCAGCATTTGCTGCATCACACATGTAATGTAGCAATTAAGACAATGATGATTATGATTATTATTATTATTATTGGTAGTAGCTACTGATTTCTCCAGATGTTTGTACTTTATGCATTTGAAGTGTTCCTTGGTTCTTTTTTCCAGGTTCCTCTTGGTTTTCCCAATGTAAACTTTGTTGCAACTGTTGCATTCTATTTGGTAAATTCCAGATTGTTTATTTGATGGAATACTGTCTTTAGTGATGGATTCAAGTACATTTTTTATGGTATATTTATTAACTGGTGCCAATTGTATGCTGTATTCTTTAAAAATCTTTTTGAATTTGTAAAATATATGTGGATGAAATGGTAATTTTTTAAACACTTTTTCTCTTCTTTTGTATGGAGCGTGGTTGTTTCCTTTAACAATTTTTTCCTTTTTGCCGCATTTCTTATTTGTTTACTAGTGGCCTTTGGAAGCCATTTATTTTGGCAATTTCAACTATTTACCAAATAGAATGCAACAGTTGCAACAGAGTTTACATTGGGAAAACCAAGAGGAATCTGGAAAAAAGAACCAAGGAACACTTCAGATGCATAAAGCACAAACATCTGGAGAAATCAGTAGTTGCTATCCATTTTTGGACAGAAAACCATGATATAAACCCAGAGCGAAACTATTGAAACACATAACCGAAAAGCAGGAATTGTCAACTTGGGAACAAATTTTAATTTGGAAAAACAAAAATAGGATTATCAACTTTGATATGCCCCAGGGCGACTCATTGTACAAATTCATAAAACCACCACCAGAGCAAGCAATGGATTTGCAGTGTCACCACCAGCGATTAGTCAATCTCCAGTTGACAATGGAGGAAACTAACCTCCGAAACATGTTCCAGGAAATTTAAATGTAAATATTGTTTAGTATCATTAATCGACTCAATGTTTACTTTTAATTCAATCTCAACAATACTGTCATCAACTTCCAAAATAAAAAAGTACAAAGTGTATTGTTCTAACCCTCATACACTTCAAGAACTTAGTGATAATATCATGCAAGAAATCATAAGAATTTCTGCTGCCAAGCTTATGCGTGTGAGCAAGAACATTTTTGCAAGATCTGCCACCTGCTTTGAGAACAGAAGGTAAATTTTTCCAGCATTTACTATAAGGTAGGTAAGCGTTTTAGTGCTTCTCTGCCTGCACAACTTTTCCAGCACAGAAAGGCTGCACGAGGGGTTAATAACTCTAGGTTGGTAGGATTTTCTTTATTTAAATATTCTTGGGACTGTATTTTACCATTTGTATGGGGTTACTATATCTAGGAATGTGACAAATCTTCTCTGTTGTTTCCGTATGTGAAAAGATGTGTGTATTCAAATGTTTCTCACAGTTATATTATTGTATGCTGGGTTTTATTTGTCTCCTAGTTTTTTCAGTCGTTTTTGTGGGCACCTGTTTCTTCATTACAAATGTGATGGAATGGTTTACTGGCAAGTGCTTGTAGCCTCTTCAACAGTCAGTGATTTTCAACACTCAGTGATTATGGTGGTGCCTTTATATATCCATTGAAGGAGTGTTTCTTCTGTTCTATTTTTTATTGCTATGAAGAAGCTTTTCCGCTTCCTCATTCAACTCTGTCAAATATGCATTGGCCTTCTCCATCTGCACCAAAGTTTGTTTTCGGCAATTTCAACAATTTTTTTATTTTCCTCCTATTGCTTTTGATTTTTCTTTTCTATGCACTGGATTAGTATTTCTTAGTAGGAGTTTCTCCACTATGCTATTATTTTGCAAATCCATGTTCTCTGATGTTTTCTGTATTGGTGTTGAGTACTAGTTCATAGGCAAGTAATAATATTTCTTGAATGTTTAAGTTGATGTTTGTAAAAATGACTGCTCAGATAGACTTATGGGTTTCATTTTCTTTTGTTGCACTCCCATCTGATCTCATCACTTGTGATATTTTGTATTTGCATGTTTCGGTTACATTTGAGCACTTCATGGAGTTGGCAATTAATGTTCTATTAAAAACTTATGTATAAATGTTTATTTGCTAGTAGAAGTTGTAAATGTTTTCTACTTATTGAATTGGTTCTTTGTTGTATGTAGGCATTCTTTGTCAGCAAATCACTGTTAGTTGTTAATTGTAGTATTACTTATTTTATTGACGTCTATGTGAAGTTTGTTATGCAGATGTAGTGCACCACTTAAAAGTGGAAATATAATGGTTAGTTATTACCTTATTACTTTCTCTACACATACTATGTACATAGTGTATAGAGATGGTATGTATTGCACCCAAAAAATTGATTCCGAGATTTCACTGGAAATGCATATTTTGAGACCCCCTGAATAAAAAAAGCATTTTTATAAAAATTTCTGTTTGTGTTTCTGTCTGTCTGTCTATGTGTATATGTGTAGCATAACTCAAAAATGAAAAGACCATTAAAAACCAAACTGGGCATTCATGTTTGGCATCTTCCAAGGTTGCGACACGAAGATTTTCAAGAAAATCCTCCCACCCCCAACTACATGGAAAAAATTTCGAACATTTTGATTTTCTCAAAAATGGCTCTAACAATATTGATTAAAATCTCTTATATATTTAAGATACTTATATGGCAAATAAAATGTATATGTTCAGTTTTCTGAGAATATCCTCTAAACTCATTATTCTGGATGAATTTTGCATAACTCGTAAACCATAAGAGATAGACAAAAAATTACTGAACATAAAATGTAAAGCATACATTTTTTACGTGAGGTTGACCATTTTTGCGATATTCTTTGTTAGTTTCACCCTTAAAATACTTATACTTTTCTCATAAAGGAATTTGTCAACTCCTGTCAATACAAACAAAGGTAAAAATAAATGGCATGTTGTTTATGGACACTCTTTAACTACTGTGGTTCTCAAAGTCCCATTCTAATTGGGCATGAAAGACCGCTTAATTTTGCTCAGAGGCCTCTCTCTCAGGCTTGAGGTTCTTTTAGGTGCCGTAAATCTATGACATGGGACCAACGGCTTTACTTCCCTTCCGAAGGAAGCCATGCTAAGGATTTTTACACCCAAAAAAATCCATCGTCCTCCGCCAGGTTTGAACCTCCGACCTTGGGTATAAGAAGTTAGCATGGTAACCATTACACCACAGAGGGCGACACAAACAAAGGTACTTCAATCACATAGCAACCAGCTTTTAAAAGATTTAACTATCGATTTAGTCTAGTGTATTCCCTTATTTACCTTCTACTTACAAGGAAGCAAGTAATAAGACCCTTTCTACTATTTTTTTCTGATTAGCATTAAGTAAATAGAAGAATAAGCTTTTTAGCAACAATTTAATTAGAGATTTAGAGAACGTCATGTGAATGCAACACATCCAATTTTTTTTGTATCTGTTGAGTGCAGTTTAGACAGTGCCCTCTAGGTTGTTACAAGTGTATACAAATAGATGCTTTTGTGCTGAAATTAATGTATATTCACATAGCACAGTGGATATGCTGTAGAACTGCAAGGCAGAAGATCATCAAAATGAATCTTGATATAAGTTTTTATGTTTATTAGTATATGTTAATTTTTGATATGTGAATTTGGGTAGGAATAAAAAGAGTATAATGCATACTTAATTACGAGAGAGAAGCCAGAGTGGCAATGGTATGTTTTCCTTGCTTAGCCCTCTGCTAGTGATGTCACTGGTAACATCATGTTGGTTGCGATTCTGATGCCCCCATATTCTAGACTTGTTCCAAGATTTTAGTGACTGAATTTGGTTTGCATATACCAGAATCATAAATATATGTTAACAAAATAAATTTATCTTAATTTTGGATACATTTTAATTTTAGGTATACTACAACAAGCACTTATGCTTAGGTATGATAAATTTATTTAAATATAAAATGAGAATTTGAAAACTAAATTAGCACATTAAAAATATGCTGTATATGAATATTTTATAAAGCTGCTCACGAGTATGGAAATGTAGGAATTACAAAAACAAAGATGCTATAAGCCTGCAAATGCCTTTAAATCTGAAAGAAAACAACTAATTTAACAAAATTTAACTCAAATATTAGGTCAATGCACTACTAAACTTCATTTTTTTTATTTCCAGGTCCACAATCTACTATGCTCTTCATAATGAACCAGTCTGAAATGAAATGTTAAATAAGTGGTGACATTTGAGTAATTATTTAAATATGATAGATTATTTACGAAAGCTTAATATTTCATATAGGACTTAATAATTTCTCCGGCGTCTATTCGATATCTATAATTCTATAGAGAGTGAATAAAAACAATGAAAGTGGTAGTGAAAATCGCCAGAGATCATTGGATTTTATAAGCACAACCGCCGCCCCTGGCTACGGTCTGTCGTTGCTGCGCAGTTCTGGCTTTCTCTTAACTCCACTTTTATATTCCTTCCCTTGGCTACACTTTGCAACTTAGGGCCCTCAACATGTAGATGCGCGGTATTTGTCAGTATTCTCATGTGAATAACTACAGCGATTGCATGTACACGGAATATCGGAAAACTGTTTCAGCCCATAACTAAAGGTATTGGAGAATTACCGCTTCTCTTTATATAATGGTTCTCAAGTTGGTTTATTTTGTTTTTTTTAAAGACATTACATCTAGCCATAAATTACATTTTTAATTGCATCAACTCCAAATCAGTTTTCTTACCGAACGCCAGTTTTGCATTTACTAATGCATCACTAACAGCATGGATTTCTCTTGTTGCCTTTCGCATTTGCTTAGTAAACGTTTCTTCGCTCATTTTGTCCTTATTGTTCCTCTGCCCACAGATTAATACGGTTCTGTGATCTGTCACATAACCTCAAGTTTCGTTCGCAAATGTTTTGCTTGGTTAATTTTGGGAAAACAAAAAAATGTCAAATAATGTTGGCATTACCTGTACAAGAGAAATGTAATCATTCCGTGTGGCTACATTGTTCGATACGGGGGGAGGTACGAAATGAATAAGAATGACAGGCATTTCACAGTTTTTTCTTTTTAATAAAAGACCAAACAGTTTTCTGAGATATTGTTCCATGTTCATATGAGGTTCTTCGTTGTCATGGAAGTGAAACTAATTAAAGAGATTTATACGGTTTAAAGCAGGTAAGAGTATTCTGCACATTCAAAACGAGGTTGGGCCATTGGTTAGGCATAGCTAAAATGCATGCTATCGTATACAGTTTATTTTTAAACGCTGCGAATATAGATACAGGTTTTTATAAAATAGTAATGGCTCCATTGGTTACGACTTTATTATGCACTATGGAGCATCTAGAAGTCGCGATGCTATAACACGTTTTGTAATGCATTCATTTTGAACGTGCAAGGAAAGGATAGTGAGAGGAATACATTTTAATGTATTTATTTTAAAGGAATGGTGCAAGGAAAGATATTTGCCAATACCACGCATATTAGGAGCGAAACACATTCCTTGCGGAGCGTGCGTGTGCGTGCGTGTCTGGTAGGCTCGTGGTGAGCCTGGGTGTTGTTGCTGTGTACCTACCCTGGTAAGGGTTTAACCACAGGAATGAGGTGATGGTTAAGGTTTTGTTTGAGGTTTCGAGTGTTGGTGTTAAGGAGGTAGCGCTGGTAGGCTCCTCGAGCGGTTGCATTTTCAGGAGCAGCATCCTTTCCTCTGCTCCGCTGGTGTTTATTTATTTATTTAAATATGGTGGTGAATTTTGATAGACCTGTCCCTATGGGAGGGGGAGTGCTTTGTTCAGCTATTACGCTGTTGGCTGGTTTAAAGCCGTTGTTACCGGGGGTGCCCACAAGCCATGCGGGGAACCCGGAACCGCCTTTTTCGGCGTTCAGAGGGTAAGTACTCCCCTAGTGATCTGACAAGAGCGTTCTCATGTTCGCCCAATCTGGCGTAAAATTTTTGAGCCCGGCGCCTAATAACATCTTCCACATATGGGAGGGCCGAAGCTTCATGTAGTAGCCTCAAAGGGAAACGTCGACATACAGAATATATGGATCGGAGTCCTCTATTCTGCACCCGCTGTAACCAGAGAAGCCAGGAGTCTGCTGCCATACCCCACACTTCGCAGGCATAGAGCATCAGGGGGACTATAAGCGCCTTGAAAAGGCGTAACTTTAAGTGAACCGGCATCTGGGAGGCCAGCACAGGGTAAAGGGAGGCTACCGCCCCCTTCGCCCTGTCCGACGTTCCCCGCACGTGTTCACGAAAAGTTAGACCCTTATCAAGAATGACGCCCAAGTATTTGATGGAATTCCCCCACTCTATCCTTTGGCCCTGATAGGAAAAGTTGGGTATCTGGTTTATTACGGGGCGTTTTCTAGTGAACAGAACAGCATGACTTTTGCCCGGATTAACGGACATCCGCCACTGTCTGCACCAGTCCTGGACGAGACGGAGGTGTCTCTGTATGGGGTTGAAGGCTCTGCGTATGTTCCTGTCGGTGCGGTAGAGCAGGACGTCATCAGCAAACTGGGCCATGTTGACGCCCTGCACCGTAGGGAAGTCTGCCATGTAAAGGCTAAACAATGTGGGTGATAGTACAGAGCCTTTTGGGACTCCGCCTCGTAGGGGTTTAGGTGTAGATGTTTGCCCCGCAACTGCAACTACAAAGGTGCGCTGGTGTAGGAAGCTGTGTATGATGTTGATTAACTGTGTGTGTAGGCCAATCTGGATGAGTTTATACAGGAGACCCTCATGCCAGGTGGTTGAGAAGGCCTTTTCGACATCCAAAGACACCGCCGGCGTGAAGGCCCCGTCCTGGAACCCCAGGGCGGCAGCCTCCACCACCCGCAGCAGCTGTTGGGTTGTCGAGTGCCCAGGACGGACTCCAAACTGATGGAGAGGGATGGCTTGAATGTCGACTACCTGCGGCGACAAGCGGTGTAGAACTAACCTCTCGAAGACCTTCGAGAGGGTGGGTAGGAGGCTAATGGAGCGGTAGCTGGAAGGTAGTGCAGGGTCCTTACCAGGTTTCAAAATGCACACCACCCGTGCCACCTTCCACTCGTGCGGAAAGTGCGGAGCGTTTCGTAAGCATTCATTTTATAGGCGCAAGGAAATGATAGTTTTGCACGTGCTTTATTGGACTTTAAAGCCGAAAATAAATCAGAGGAATTGTTGAAACATTCTATTCATACATTATGGCAAATAAAAATGTGTAAATGATACATAGATGAATGGTTTAAGCTGTTTGCCACTGTAAACAAACGGACTTTTCCGCTGTCCCCCTCTTCCAGAGAGAGAGAGAGAGAGAGAGAGAGAGAGAGAGAGAGAGATGCAAAAACTTTAATTTTATTTTCCGTCGAAATTGAAAGTGTGGATTTGTTTTATTCAATGCTTTGGTTAGACGTAGCCTTTAGGGGTCATTTTTAATTACTTGGTTTCCGATAATTACTTTAGCGCCTGGTGACTGATTTGCTTCATCCCGATTCTAATATATGCTAAACAATAGTATTGGGGCAAAAGCGTAGCTTCGTAGAAATAATAGAATAAAGTTAATATATATTCTTATATATTGCCCCAATACTTATTATAATATATATGTATATAATGTGTGTGTGAACCAATCCCCTACTCAACAGTTTCGAAGTTAATTTTTCCTATTCGTTGGTTCCACCACTTAAACTACCATTAAACTTTTTCACTTTTACTCACCGTAATATTGTATTACAAGGGTTTCAAAATATATTTTGACTATTTTTGATCCTTAAGTTTTAACAAAGTACGCGATTTATATTAAAATATACCAAAAGTATTTGTTTGCTTGAGTATTTTACAACAATTTCTATTGTTTCACTAGCTATCAGACAGGTGGCGTCTAAATTGTTCACAGTTGAGTTCATATTGCAAAATTCGGAACTACCTATATTTGAAAACTGCTTATCACTAGCCATTAAAAGGTTGTGGAACCATCATTGGTGGTTTGTTATTCGGTCACTGGAGCCTCTGTATAGTTGCTTTTAAGGCTTTTGTTGCCTTTCTTACATCATGATGATTTCCAACATTGATACAAAAAATACCGCGATATGCCATCCTAAAAGTGGATTCTAAAAGTAATTCTGTGTGTTTAGAGTTCTAAATTCATTATTGTTGTGTAAATAAGTGATTTTCGTGTAATTTGTTTTTAGTACTTTTAGTGGTTTCGCCAAAGCACACGAGCGAAGCAAGCATGCCCTGTGTTTGGTTTAGGTTATTGCGTAAAGAAACTGAGTTTGGAAAAGTACCTCCTCGATGTATATTTATATTGTAATCCTGTAGTACCTCTCGCATGCCAAGTAAGCGCTCTACCATTGCAGCTACGTCCCGTATTACCAGATGGCCCACTTGCACCGTATTTGAGGTGTACAGATATCCCTCTGTGTGTTAAAAGAGTTGAGAACTCACGGGGCTATTTCAAGTTAAAGTTGGCAATGAGGAACTGTGGTGAGCGACCTTCTTTTTATCTCTCTCAATGAGCGTGATTCCCTCAATGTCTCCGCTGACAAGCAAGAGAAATCTTTTAATGCAGGAAGGGATATCTGCACACGTCAATAATGGGGCATTTGGGCCACCTGCTATATAGTACTATATCAGTTGAATAAATTCATTTTTAGACAGTTGATGCCGAAAGGAATTCTTAACAGATGTATTAAAAGTAGAGAATTATAACACTCCAATGTAGCCAACTTTGGTTTATGCATCCACGGCCTCATTCAACTAGACTATGACTCTGAAAGCTCGTATCGATCCATAAAATGGCGGATAATTTGAATGTCATGAACATGGAATCTGCTGAACCAGACGAAATTATGCAAGTAGTGGAGGGCGCAAAACTACGACCGATACCAAAAAAGCCAAGAAATCAGTATGACATAGGTTTATTACTTTCACTGCCTCAGCTGTAATGAACGTTTTCGTTCTGTACGAGTAAGTCATTCTGTTATCAGCACTGACGCTGAACAATACAACCGAATATCGCAGACCGTTAAGCATGAACTCCTTGAAATAGGTAAAACAATCTATTTATAATTATAATATGTCTATAAATATTGAGAACTGTCTAAAATAGAGTTTGAACTCCTTAAATAGGTAAAGTAATCTATTTATATTTATAATATGTCTATAAATATTGAGAACTGTCTAAAATAGAGTGTGAACACCTTAAATAGGTAAAGTAATCTATTTATATTTATAATATGTCTATAAATATTGAGAACTGTCTAAAATAGAGTGTGAACTCCTTAAATAGGTAAAGTAATCTATTTATATTTATAATATGTCTATAAATATTGAGAACTGTCTAAAAATAGAGTGTGACACACGTGTTAAAATTAACTTATTCTGTTCGTAGGATTACGAAACTTGGCCTATTTCGCCATTTTTACAACTGTATCATAAATAACTATATTGTTTAAATCCCATACGAAAACTATTGAGACGCTAGGTATCGATCCTTATATTTCTGATTTTTTAAGCTTGCGTTTTTTATTAGAGCTATGTCACGTTTTTATTTAAAACTGTATAATTTAAGGATATCATGATATATTTTGTATGTCTTATAAAGAATCTATTGATGACGTCAGATATCGATTCAAACAAAAATGTAAATGGCGTGCTATTTATGGACGCTCTTTAACTAATGTGGTTCTCAGCGTCCTATTCTAAATTGGGCGTGAAAGACCGCTTAATTTTGCTCAGAGGCCTCTCTATCAGGCTTGAGATTCTTTTACGTGCCGTAAATCTACGACACGGTACCAACGGCTTTACTTCCCTTCCGAAGGTAGCCATGCTAAGGATTTTACGCCCGAAAAAATCATCGTCCTCCGCCGGGTATGAACCCGCGACCTTGGGTATATGAGGTTAGCATGGTAACCATTACACCACGGAGGGTGACAGATATCAATTTTGGCACCTGTCATATCTAAGCGAGTGCTCTGCCATTTGGACCAATTTCCTGTATCACTTCAATATATTCATACTGTATTGTTGTGTCTTATGGAGACTATTGAGTCGCAAGGATTCGATACGCAAAGTGAGCGCTCTACCATAAAATATTCATGTTATATGATATATCTTATAGTCCTTTAACCTGGTTGGTCATCGGACAATGAGTGAAATTGGTGAAATGATGCTCAAATAAATTCGTCTTCTCAGGATAAGGGAAAACCCCGAAAAAACCCTTATCCGGAGAATTCACCCTCAGCGAGATTTGAACACATGACCTGTTGAATGTGAAGCAGACACGCTAACACCACACTACCCAAACGAAGTGCTGTTACTGTTGATATTATTGTTGATAGCACTTCATGTTACTTATGAGGTATTACCATTGTTGTAAACAGTAGCTTATTTTTGTGCAGTGTCCCTCAAAACGGCTATTTCTGGTGAAACCTCCATGTACAGTCATTGATAGGTGGCAAAGTAAGGAGGGTATTTGTTTTATAAAGAATAACTAACTTAAACTTTGCTTTGTTTGGATAGCTTATTTATTTAATAGACTCATTTGTCGTTATTCTACTTTAGACTATCGAAATGAAAACAATTTCAACCAACCTCAACCATACTTTTGGGGAATTTTCTTTTGTTTTAAGATTATCATAGTTTGTTGTATTTTTTATTTTTTTATTTTTTAACTTCAATGGTCATATCGGGGGCTTTGACTTGTGAAACTCGTATTTTAGAAATTAGGATAATCAATTTTTATTACTAACACTCGCACATTCACTCTCATATTCATACTTCCAGACTGTGGGGGATAGGGAATAATTCTGGTTAAAGAAAAATTCCCCGCCCCAGCTGGGAATCGAACCCGAGAGCTCCAGGTGAGAAGGCAGCTCGCTGACCTCTAGACTACAGAGGCAGTCAGTTTGTTCTTTTGTTCGTCAGTCTCACGGTCTTACCAGCCGCATCTACTCCTTAACGGAAAGTTACGGAAGAACTACTTGAAATTCTGCTTCCACTTTTCTACTTCTTATAAAGACATGATCGTTATATCAAAACTGACGCTTTTTCTGAAACAGTTGGGTTTTAATTAATGCATATGTAAACAGGGATAATTGTTTTGATTTCAGGTCATTTTATGTATTTCTGTTGTACCTAATAAAAAGAGAAAAGCTGACTAGATGCAGTTAGAATTGTTAAATGCTTATTTCGCTTTTCTCTATCGATAATACTGAAAGTAATCGACTGCAGTCTTAATGGCCGGAAAGGTAAAGTATTAATTTAATATGCAATTATTAACATTTTGTGTGTGAATTTTTTAGATAAATGTTATTTTCATATTCTTATTCTGTTTATGAAATAATCGTAATGCCACAATTGTATATGCAAATGTATCAGGGCTGTGTATTCCACGGAAACAAGGAAGGCTTTGCTTCCGCTTTAATTGTTAGCAGTACATTAATTTCTGTATTACCATTAAAATCGTCCTTGTGGCAAACTTAACGATACAACTTTCAAACAGCGTGAGTGAGTTTCTACACAGTTTGTACTTTGCATGTAGTTTTCTGGAGCCTCAACAGATGGCATGGAGCGTTTGCTGATGGTCGATATTTAGATACACTCGATATAGACTCGTTTTGCGGAAGCAAGATATTTCTTACTTATTAGGTCCCTGTGGATAATCCAGATTACTGCTTGTTAGAGATTAGTAGAGGGGATCACTGTCCACCACTGACTCGAATGACCCTAGCAATAAACCAGCAAGCCACGAAAAAATAAATTGTTGTTGAAAGCTCAAACGCTAGACCATACGCGAATGTCAATTTGTGTTTTCTTTATAAATAATAATAGCAGTTTATTAGGTATTTTCAATATTACAGATGTTTCTTATGGAATATTTGACAAGTTTCAATTCTAAGTACAGAATTGCACGTGTTTTGGAAATCAGGAATAGTACTTATTGGTGATGATATAATCGGCTCTTTTGCAATTACAGGGATCATTCTCGCCATTCACCAGGAGCCAGGAGTAGGAAGTAGTCGCCCGAGTGTACTCGGGCGGGGGCAAATCACCACGATACCTATCCGTTTTTCTCGCGGATTTACCCGTGTGATATAAAAGATGTAGTCTTGTGCAAGCGTTTATGTCTGTGTCGAAGTAATGTGGGCAGGGTGTTTCCCTCTGTGCAGTCGGCGCGGGCTGGCTCACCTACCGGAGTGGTCACCCACCCAGAGAGGGACCAGGCCCGATGCTGCTTAACTTGGCCAGCCGCTTGCGGGCTGTCAAGGAAAGCAGTGCCGGCTAGCGGGGAGAACTGAAAGGATGTAGGTACGGGGTGGGGGAAGCCAGTGTTGCAGATCTGGTCGGAGTGCAACTGGACGGTCGTCCGTCCGAGTTGAGACCGGGCCCGATGCTGCCTAACTTGGCAGGTAGAACTGTAAAGAAGGGTGAGGCGGCCGAAAAACTACCATCCCAAGGCGTCCTTGGGACGGCGGTAGCTTACGCGTCTCCTAGGCAGCGTGTGGTCGTAAAGACCGAGAGTGTTCACCTGGGGATTTGGGTGAGGAGCAAGTTTAGTGTATATTGTGCGAGCTCTTTCTCGCACAACGTCCACTATGTAAGGGATTCCGGAGTGGGAATGGAGAATGTGGGACGGGAATCTACGGTCTGTGCCATATATCGTCCTCAAATGCCCTGTTCTGCACGTCTGCAGTCTGCGGATGGTGGAACGAGCCACCGAACCCCAGACCTCGCAGCCGTACAGCATCAGGGGCGGGATGACCGCGCGGTACAGCCGTAGTTTTAGGTGTGTAGGCATGGCGGAGCGGAAGATGGAAAACAACTGCCGTAGGGCAGCGTGTCCCATACCGACCATCTCCCTGACATGTGGAGTGAAAGTAAGGCCGCGGTCGAGGAGGGCTCCAAGGTATTTGGCGGTGCGGACCCAGGGGATCCGCCGCCGCCGCAACCTCAGCGACCTCTCCGGTCGCCAGCCACGGACTTTAGCCAGCAGTAGAGCTGAGCTCTTCTGCGGGCTGATGGCCATCTGCCACTGTTCACTCCATCTGCCTATGGCCTGGAGCTGTCTCTGTAGCGGGGGGAAGCAATATCGGGCGTTCTTGTTACGTGCCATTATGAGGACATCGTCGGCATACTGGCACGTAACTGTACTGGGTTCTGTGGGGAAGTCGGACATGTAGGCGGCAAAGAGTAACGGCGACAGCACGCTGCCTTCCGGCACTCCAGCCGCTATGGGTCTGACTGTGGAATGCCTCCCCTCCACCGTCACCCTGAAAGTGCGGTGCCGAAGGAAGCTACTAAGCAGGTGAAGGTAGGGGGAGGGATTTCTGCGTTCTTGAGCTTGTACAAGAGTCCCAGATGTCACGTGGTGGCGAAGGCCTTTTCCACGTCCAAGAGTACCGCGACTGTTTTGAAGTTGTCCTGGAAGCCCAGAGCAGCCTTCTCAGCCAGTCGCAGCAACTGCAGGGTTGTGGAATGTCCATTACGGAAACCAAACTGGTGATCCGGGAGTAGGAGTCTCTCCTCGAAGAGAAGGGTGAGGCGAGGTAGGAGTAACCGCTCGAATATTTTCGAGACGATCGGAAGTAAGCTAATATATCTATAGCTTGACGGGTAGACCGGGTCCTTGCCGGGTTTCAAAATGCATACTACCCTCGCCTCCTTCCAACACGTTGGAAAGTGACGTAGGTGTAGGCATGCATTGTAAATCCGTGTCAGGTGGATTAC
This sequence comes from Hymenopus coronatus, assembly GCA_030762935.1. Lineage (NCBI taxonomy): Eukaryota > Metazoa > Arthropoda > Insecta > Mantodea > Hymenopodidae > Hymenopus > Hymenopus coronatus. The sequence goes on along the minus strand of CM060882.1, from coordinate 33,998,970 downwards.
GGCCTTTCTGGGTAGGTGCTGGAGCATAGGCGCCGTGACGCCGTCATGTCCAGGGGCTTTGTTGGGCTTTAGGTTGTTGAGTTGGGAAGCCACCTCTTTCGGGGTGACTAAAGGAATGCGGATCTCCTCGTGGGGCGGCGGGGGCTCCTCGTAGAGGTAGTCTACCGTCGCTTCCACGAGCTCAGTAAAGTTCTCGTCCTGGGGGTCTTCGCGGGGTTCGAATTGAGACTCCAGATAATCTGCAAAATCCGTGGCTTTATCCTGGGGCTCAAAAGAGAGTCTCCCACGGGTGCCATGGATGGAAAGCTGAAACTGACTTTTGTCTTTCCTGAGGGATCGGATGATCTTCCAGGGTTGTTTCTCTTCCAGGTTTACATTTTCCATTGTGTGTTCCCAGGCCGCTTTGCGGTGCGCGCGAAGCAGGCGCCTTGCCAGGGATTTGAACCGCTGGTACACTGCTTGGATCCTGGGATGGCGGAAGCGCTGCCATAGCTTCCGTACGGTTGCCTTGGCTTTTAGCAGCTGACGGAGTTCATTCGGTATGGTTCTCGAGTTAGGTTTTTTAGATGGGATGCGGTAGGTATGCGCTCGTACCACATTCAGGAGTTGTCGGGAGAAGGCCGTGGCTGCCACTTCCAGCGTTTCGATGGAATCGATGCGCGGTCGCGGGTCCACGGTTTGGTTTAGGTCTAGGACGGCTGCGTCCCAGTCGATCTCATTTATCCAGTCTGGTGTTACCAGAGCTGATACGGTCTCGGTTGTATCCACCACGACAGGGTCATGGTCGGAGTCCAACTCGTTGACCGCCGAGAGGTCTAGATGAAATGGTATGTTCTTGGTGATTATGATGTCAAGAACATCCGGTCTGCCGCGAGCCGGATGACACGTAGGTCCTCTCGGTCCGTGCGCGACGAGGGCGGGGTTGCCGCTGATGAGGCGGTAGAGCCCGCGGCCTCGGGGGTTGTTGGTGCGGCTATGCCAGAGGGCATGTTTCGCGTTGAGATCTGCGATGCATACCACTGGGTGAAGGTTCAGTAGGGTGGTGTAGTCCGCTTCATGGAAGCGGTGGTTTAGTGGGTCATATGCAGCTATCAGCAGCGCGTCTAGTCCGCCAACGGCAAGCCGGATTGCACAGGCCTCCACGTGCTGTAGTGCTGGGAGTTGGACAGGAGTGTGGGTTATGTGGTTCTTAATGAAGATAGCTGTACCGCCACCCTGTCGGCCGACCCGATCGGAACGATGGGTGACGTAACTAGGCAACGAGAAGTCAGTAACAGCATCCAGATGGGTTTCGCAAACCATCAGGATATCAATTCCGTACGATTGTACAAAATCAAGGACGCCTGGGCGTTGTCCCCGGATGCCGTTTACGTTCCAGTACGCGAGTCGCAATGGTCTCCGAACGAATCTAGAGGCCATTACTTAGCGGAACCCGGGTACAACTGCTCCAAGGTTTGGAGGAACAGGGTGTGTTTCTGGAGGGGGGAGAGTCTGGGGTCACTGTACTGCAACTTGAAGTTTCGCAGTATAGGTAGGACCTTACTTAGGAGGTCACCGAACCACAGGGCTAGGTCCTGAAGTTCATCCAGGTTCGCCTGTGGGATGGCCGCTGTAAAGGCCGAGGAAGCCGCTGTGGTGGTAGGTGCAGCGGGAGCCTCCGCTGCTGGAGTCGGCACTGTGGCGGCAGCTTCTGGAGCTTCCGCAACTGGTAGCTGCTGGGGTGCTGGGGGCGTGGCCTCGGGTCTCACAGAGGTGGGAGCCTCTGATTGGCCCGACTGGCCGGGCGCCTGGCGGTTCTTCTTTCCTCTCTTCTTGGACTTCTTTTTTGAAGAAGTCCGGCGTGGGCCCTCTGCCGAGGGCGTCGGGGTGGCTTCCTCTGTCGACGTAGACGGACCAGGTTGGGGGGTTGGGGTCTCCGTCGAGGACGGAGCTGGCACAATCTCTGCAGTGACTGCGGGGGTGGGAGTTGCTGCTGCCTCTGCGGCGCGCAGCGTTCCCTCAGCGCGGTTTAGTGCCGAGGAGAAGGACACCCCAGGGTGCACATTAGCTGGCTCCTGGGGGCCTCCGCAGCGGCTCTAAACGAGGCGCTTCCGCACCTTACAGCCTTTATATGAGCCCACGTGCGCCTCCCCACAGTTCACACAGTGGCGAGCTTCATAGGGCTTTGTGCAGTCCTTCAGTAAATGGGCTTCACCACACCGCAGGCATGCGAGCTTGCGCTCGCACACACTGCTACAGTAATTGAAGCCCATGCACCTATGGCACTGCGCAGGTCCCTCTTTGCCGTGGTATCTTTTGATACGCACGACGGTGAAGATAAGCCGACGGACACCGTCTATCGGCTGGACTGTCTGGGCGCGTTCCCTTGGTACCACGACCAGGAATAAGGGCATAGGCACTCGCTGAGTGCCGTCGTCTGTTGCCACCGTCTTACTGAGATGTGCCACGGAGGTAGGGGTGATGTTATGCTTGTCCTGAAGGGCCGCCTTGACATCCTCAGGGGTGCAGTCGGAGCCAAGGCCCCGCATTATCCTACGCTCCACGTAGGGCCGCTGCAGCGAGTAGCTGTAGAACGGGATTTGTTCGTCCCGTAATACAGCCTTCGTTGCCTCGAAATCCCTTTCTGAGGAGGTATGGAGGTGGACTTTCTTTAGCTTCCGCCGGGCCTCGAAGGGGCCCCTAAGCTTCGTTGCCAGCTATCTCATTACCTCAACGTGGTTGCGGAAAGCGTCGGCAACTATAAGCGGGATTTTGCGCCCCCCTTGGGTTGGGGGTTGGTTACTTCCCTGTGGTGGTGTGGTTGGGTTGGGGGAGGAACGACCGCTTCTGCGGCCCCCTGCGTGGACAGTTATCCACGACACGTCAGGTTCAACGTTGGTGTCGGAGTCGGGCATAGGGATGATGTAAGGACTGGTGGGGTCCTGACTGGTGGGTACACTCTCAACCGCTACGAGGCGGTGAGGCGAAGATGGCTTACGCCTGTTGCTGCCGCCAGTAGACGTCCTGCTTCGCTTGCGCGAAGGTTCGACCGTCTCTGGTGAGGGAGTAGGTTGACTGGTGCTTGGCTGTTGCCCATCGTTACTGGTCAGGGTAGGTGCGGTTGCCCTACGGCTGTCCGCAGAGGACCGGACCTCCTTGGAGGAGGCGCCTGTGCGAGCCATATCGGCTCGAGGTTTCAGGCCAATGGCCTTCACCCTTGGCTCTGGCCTTACGGATCCGCTGTTTCCGTTGTCAGTCGGTCTTGTCAGGTCAATGAAAAGAAAGATGACAGTAGAAGAGGAGTAAGAAAGTAGGGGTGTTCCTGCTCTTTACGAATTGACAGCAAGCTGCCTGTGGGGCCGCTCGCACACTGGCGGCGGAACGACAAGTTAATAGAGGGTCAGAGTCCACTGCGTTGCCGCTGTATATAAGCAGAACACCCGCAGGGGTCGGAGCTGCAAGCTAGTAGAGGGACGAATGCCCACTGCGTTGCCGCTGGGGGGAATGCTGCCGTGGCTCCTGCCGCTGCTGCTGCCAGATCCGCCGGTAGGTGGTGCCGTAGCTGCTGCCCAGAATAGTTGTCAACCCACTCGAGTCTCGGGAGGGAGTGCGTGAAACGGCCCGCGTGTCGCCATTCACCAGTCCAGTGTGATGGGGAGGCTGAGGGCAGCCCGAGGTGTGTTAGACGTGTCCCTGTTCTCAGAGAGAACTTAACCACGTTCTGACGGGATTGTGGGTTTTGTAGGATGGCGGGTGTGTTTTGGGGTTGTGGAGTGACAGGAGGAGGCGAATATTGCTCCTCGACGGTTGCCTTGATGGTGCAACGGCCCTTGTGCACCGCTGGTGTGTTTTTATCAAAATGTTTCTTGAGATTATAATTTTGAATCCAAGCAACTCTTGAAGGATAATAAGGAGCTTAGCCGTAGCAGCTGTTGGTGGTGCTCCTTCGTTACCGGGGATGCCCGCAAGCCATGTGGGGAAGCCGGTATCGCCTGAAGCGGCGGTTTATGGGATCGTAATCCCCAAGAGACCTAACGTGGGCGCTCCGATGGAATGGTAACCCTTCGTTGAATTTTGTTGCCCGACGCCTAATCTCGTCCTCCAGGTATGGTAGACCAGAGGCTTCGTGCAGGAGTCTCGTTGGAAAGCCTCGAGGCACAGAATAGATAGCCCGAAGACACCCATTCTGTACCCGCTGAAGCAACAGCAGACTGGAGTCTGCCGCCATGCCCCAGATCTCGCAGGCGTAGATTAATAAGGGGATTATGAGAGCCCTCAAAAGGCGCAACCTAAGGGGAACCGTCATCGAGGACCTCAGCATCGGGTACAGTGAGGCCGCAGCCCCATTGCCCTGGCACCACAGCCGCCGGACGTGCTCCCTAAAAGTGACGCCCCTGTCAAGCTTCACCCCCAAGTAGGTGATGGTGTTGGTCCATTGTATCTTTCGTCTGAGGTACGTGAATGTGGGGAAGTTTGCGGGAAAGCGGCGCTTGGTGAAGAGAATAGCGTGGCTTTTCTCCGGATTTATGGACAATCGCCAACGCTCGCACCACTCTTGGATGAGGCAGAGGTGTCTCGGAATAGGGTTGAAGGCTCTGCGTGGGTGTTTGTTTGTACAGTATAACAGCACGTCATCAGCATACTGAGCTATGTTGACTTGCTGCACTGTTGGTAGGCCATTCACCAACGTTTAAGGTGATCTTATATACTGATGGGAGTGGTTATGTATCACAGTTCATGATTACTGCGCAAGTGCTATGTAGTGTGGTGCGGTGTATGGGTGAACGACACGATAACAACTTGTACTTTACTCGCCAGAGCTAGACGGACCATTGTCTGGTTCAATCAAGACAGACTTTCTTAATATGGCCGTTTTAAGTATAGGAGAGGTTTAAATTAAATACATAATGCGAAACCTAAATTTTAACACAGTGCCGTTGCTGATTTTGCAAAATGAAAATCTTTCTTCACCACAAATAACAAGAATGCCCCTATCAAACTCACTTTTTCTTTTCATCATTGCATCCATACTAGATTGTCACCTCACGCCACTGAAATTAACTATATTGCTTTATGCTGCCTCAGATGAAGTTCCTTTTAATGTATTATTGACGGAATTATATATTTTACTACATATGCCGCTCTTTGTGTATTTCCTAAACCGGCTTTATTATCTATATCGAGGGTTCTACCACCGAAGCGGTTAGGGCGATAGGTCCATCCATTCAAAGTCAAACATCGCGAGTCCGAATCCCAGCAACTGCGGCCAAATTTGTCTGTGACAAAGGACGGGGAGGGTCCAAGTAAAATAGTCGGTGTAATGTCACGCTTGGAAGTTGGCGGGGCTACATTTGATTGCAGTTGCATGGATTTTGCTGTTTTTCTTTGAAAAAAGGAAAACTTCGCTAAGTTTTATTGCAATATATATTTCTACAATATAAAGCAGCCCGCCTGGGTAGCGTGGTGGTAGCATGTCTGCCTCACGTTCGAAAGGTCGTGAGTTCGAATCTCGCTTAGGGTGAGTTACCCGGGTAAGGTTTTTTTCGGGGTTTTCCCTTATCCTGAGAAGACGAATGTCGCGTAACTTTAAGCTCCATGAGCATCATATCATCAATTTCATTCATTGTCCGATATGACCAAACCAGATTAAAGGACGTTAAACTTAAAATATATATAAAGCAGTATTAAAATAATTGTATTTTATAGTTGAAGGTTAATTTAATAGGAACCAACCCTATTTCTATAGTGTTTAGGGTTAAATGTTATCCACTTGCGACGTAGTTGTTTGAAGAATTTTCTTTCATGTTTTAAATTGGTTTATTTCATTACAAATGATTTTGTACATGTTTCACACTGCGATGGATATAACACAATAGCCTAATATAAATTTTATATTTAGCATTGGGAAAATTGTTTATATATATATATATATATATATATATATATATATATATATATATATATACAGATACCTATTGTTCTGAATATTGCACAAAAATATAAACTGCGAATTAGAAATTATTATCGTTGTTACTTTAATAACCTGCGTGAAATTCGTTTGCACGATCACCTGTATGACTAGTCCATTGTTGAAGACCGGCTATCTGGAATATGAAACGCTAATTTCCTTTCTTGTTATACGGCCTGCACACTTGTGGAAAAAGACGGTCAGAGCGCTAGTAAATGGGCTATGACTGTGTGTAAAATTTCACAAAACTAGGTTCATATTCTTATCGTTGCTTATTTATGGTCTTCTAAACGCATGGTCTTCTTCTTCTTCTGTCTGAAGAATGAATGCAGAGGTCATGAGTGGAAGCTTGCGTAAACACAAACAATTAAGCGGTATTACGTCATCATTTTCGGTGCATGCCCTGTACATTTCGGTTATACTGGAATACAGCAGTTGAGACTCTTACAGAGGACGGGTTCGAATCAAGTCAAAAGGCAAACACCGCCTCGCGTGGTCATATGCTCACAAAATAGAAAATTAATATTCATTAGTGATAAAGAAAACAGCAAGTTTAATCTGTCGTGGATCGTTTAGTTTATTCCTGTTTAAGTACACTGAGCTGATGTTTTGATGGTCAGACTGTACTGCACTATATTCCAGCCTTCTCTGACCGCTCTAAACCATGCCATGCTACACCTGCAACCTCACCTAACCACTGCATTCTTTTGTCAGACAGGTATTACTGACATTCATACTTCTGTTATGCAATAAGCAAACTATAGGTTTACAACTTGGAAAGGAATGTTGAGAGAGGAAGTTATCATTACTGTCTCTGTCTGTCCCTCCCTCTCGCTGTCGCTTCTTCCGACACTCAACAAGTCATCAGCCATCGTCATTGTATGAGAAACGTGCACACTGTTTATCAGGAAGAAGGCACATAGCGGGGAAAGCTGCCTACTTAAGGGCACGCCTGCGCAGAACAACATCCTTTCTTTGTTGTACACCTATATGTTATTATCGAGACATTCCGTCTTATTTTACAGTCATGTATAATGAATATGTGTAAGGTGGAAACAAGTGATAAATTCAAATGACAGCTAAACTATGAAACAGGAAATAAAGTGGAAAAGCAAACAACATCACAGACTGGCCGGTCGATAGACAGGGAATTTCAGTCCCTCTAATGTCTAAATAATGACAAAAATTAGAACTATTTTAATTACTGTACAATTTTGTAGTTACTTTTAAATTTAATAGTTTAATTATTTTACTTTAATGCAATTTCTTCATGTTTGAAACAATTTGATGCAGGTACTTGTAATATTATAATACTGAAGGGGGGTTACCAGCTATAGTGCTAAGGTTTGCTTGTGTATTTTGTTTTCTTATCTCCTTTCATTATATTTAGTTCAGTTTTATTTTGTTAATTATTATTCAACATTTTAACAGTTCATTTAAAGTCAAATGCTAAACATTTTTCTTGTAAGGGGTTCGTTGTCAAAGTCGCTGAAATGCAACTGAGTTGGAGTAAATTTTTAAATTTATTATTTACATAATACATAAATATGAACAACATTGTATATATTTACACAGTTAAATCTTAATATAGCTTAATTTGTTAATTAACTTATTCAAAGTAAAATTAATTTTTGTCTCTCTGCTGAAAACTATTTGGATTTCTTGTTGCACAAATCGGTGGGATTTTATTTTGTATCTCATATTATAAGCTTTTGTTGTTTTTGACCAGATGAAGAAGAAGTAGAAGACCATAACAGGATAACGCTGTCAGAGAAAGTGTTAAGTTACATAAAATGATTGATCTTATATTCCAAAAGTATAACATTCTCCTTCCAGAAGGCCTGCTGACTGGGCAGCTAATTTACAGCGCCACCTTTAATTTATGTTCAATAAAATTCCAGCTTCAGTAACTATTGTGTTTAAGTTAATTTATTATTACTGTATGCTTTTGAAATATTATTTTAAGGTTTCAATCGTTCCTTTTTGTGTGAACAAATGTAGTCTAGATTATTTCTATTACAATAGGAATTTGCTGTCTTCTACCAAGAGAAAAAATCACTAAGCATATAGAATAGAAAAGAAACGAGTCATATTCCAGTGGGTCATGGTTGAAGATGAGAAGTCTTATTATCCTAGGGGCCAATGGAATGGAATGTGTCCTCGATGTAATACGCATGCTGTAACCCAGTGAACAAACATTTTGTGATGTCACAAGGTCAAGTCAGCGGTTTATATACCGTACTTGTGTAACAGTTCACAAAACTACAAGCCTTGAGATGAGTACATAAAAGAGATATGGAATATATATGCTAGTGATGGAACAGCAGAGCAACTAAAGAAGTGGCTATTGTAAGAAATATTCCGGCAGCTATCGCTCGAGCGGCTTTGCTTTTTGCTTCAAGTACCAGAGCTTCCTTTGGACCCAGTTGCAGAGGAAACGTCACCTTATCTCTGTAAGAAAAAAACATAATACTTGTGTTACATTCACACGATATTTTATAAATTATTCTTACAAAAGTTTATTTTTTGTCTACTTGTTAATCCAGGTAAACTAATTTCATATACCCAAGGTCGCGGGTTCAAACCTAGCGGAGGACGGAGGATTTTTTTGGGTGTAAAATCCTTAGCATGGCTTGCTTCATAAGGGAAGTAAAGCCGTTGGTCCCGTGTCGTAGATTTACGGAACGTAAAAGAACCTCAAATCTAATAGAGAGGCCTCTTAACAAAATTAATCGGTCTTTCACGCCAAATTTAGAATGGGACGCTGAGAACCACAGTAGTTAAGGAGAGCCCATAAATAACACGCCTTTTTTTCCCCCAGGTAAACGTTAACATAAATGGTTTTATTACACATAAGGTGACCAACTTTATTTTGTATAGTGTTTAACGCCCGCTTTCACTACATATGGCACCACAGGCATGACACTGAAGGCATGGAATGAAAATGGTGGATTGCGATGGCGGGGAAAACCGGAGAACCTGAAGAAAACCCGCCCCTGTCCACCAAAAATCCCACATGTGGTCGCCGGGGATCGAACTCGCGCCGCCTTGGTGAGAGGCGAGTGGCCTAACCACTCGTCCACGGCGCGGCTCAGGTGACGAACTCTCCCGTATTTTTGGAGTATCCTGTTTTCTGTATTGACCTTCAAAAATGCGTATTTGTCATAATCATTCATTGTCGTTTGTTTTACAGTGGTGTATGAATTTATAACCCCGAAATTCCATTTGATACACACACACGCGTCAATAGATTAGCGAATGGTAATCGATTCTTTTCTCTTCCGACCCACAATAAACAACGCCAAAGATATGTAGTTGTGATGAGCTTCTAGCCTTTGAGTAGATGCTATGCTGTTTGACGCAGCTAATAGTCCACATATATTCACACAGACAGTTTTCTCAAGGAGGAACTACAAACGGATAGATCAAAGAAATGAAAGTCGTCAGAGTTAACTGAATCAAAACTAATGGTGGTAGTCAATTTTTATTGTGATTTTAAAGAGAGTTTACTTTATACGCACTATGTACATAGTATATAGAGAAGGTATTGCACTCCACCCAAAAATTCAATACCGAGATTTCACCGGAAATATATGTTTTAGGGTCCCCAATATCTAAAAAAAGCATTTTCACAAAAAGGTCCGTGTGTCAGTGTGTCCGTGTGTCTGTGAACACGATAACTCAAAAACGAAAAGTCGGTAAAATACCAAACTTGGTATTTAAGTTTAGTATCTTCCAGGGATGCGACACGAAGATGTTGAGAAAAATCCCCCCTCCCCAACTACCCTTTCCATGGAACTTTTTTAGAAAATTTTGATTTTCTCAAAAATGGCTCTTACGATTTTGATTAAAATTTCGTATATTAAAGATATTTACCTGACAAATAAAAGGTATTTCTTGAATTTTCTGGGAGTAGCCTCTGAAGAGTAGTTTATTCTGGATGAATTTTACTGAATTTTGAATAACTGCTATACGTAAGAGATGGACAAAAGCTTACTACACAAAAAAATGTAGAGCACGTTAAAACACACAATTTATATTATATACATTTTTCGTGAGTTCGTTGTTTTTGAGACATTCCTTATTTTTGGTTTCTGCTATGAAAAACTTATATTTTTCTCATACAGGAACTTAACTCCTATCCATATAAACAAAGGAACTTCATTGACATAACAACCAGCTTTTGACTATCATTTTAACCTATGGTAGTCCCTTATTTCGCTTCTGCTTATAAGGAAGCAAGTAATAAGACTATTTCTGCTCATTTTTTCTGATTAGCATTAAGTAAATAGAAGTATAAGCTTTTTAACAATAATTTGTTGCAGGGATATAGAGAAAATCATGTGAATGGCACACATCAGATTTTTGGCCTTTGCAACGCAAGATGAGAAAATCATAGCTGCTACAGCATCTGTTGATGAATGAATACAATGTAATTGTATTTATTGATTGCTGTAAATTTACGATGTTGTATTTGAATATGTTTGTATTTTTGTTTTCGTGTCCATTCTTTTCATTTTTGTTTTTAATATTACTTACTGTTTTGTGTATTGCAAAAGCACGTACGGTCTGTGCACTTATGCGGTTAATGAAGATCAGTGTACATATGCTTGTGTTTAAATAAATACACTTATTCATTCATTATTACAAATAACAAATAAATATTTCAAATTATCTTATATAGCTGGTATAATGTAATTTAAATTAATACATTTATATTTTAAAAACCAACCATCTGTTCAATTAATGCAGGGTTTATGTCACAGACATTTACTACAATTTGCAGCGAACCAATTTCCCTTATTTCATGTTCAAATGTTGGGTCCCTAATTGCACATTTCGTTACAAGTAGAAGAGGACTAAGAGGCTGAAGTGATAAACAAATCTTAAAAAAGCCGGTCCCTATGTGCATATTCTGCGCATGACCACAAGAAACAAAACTTTAAACAACCATGCGAATGACTCCGAAGTAACGTATGAAGCTCGCATTTAGTCCTTGGTTCGATTCCTTGGGCCGACTATTCTAACCATAGATTTTGTGGTTCTCTCTGGTTGATAAAGCTAATGCTGAGGTGGTTTCGCTTTTATCACGATTATTTTCCCTCGTTTTCTATCATTTCCCTTCCCATCCAAGTTTTGGCTGGGCTTAGGGGGTGTGCAATGCCAGACAGATCCCGCAGACATTCGTTGGAAAACTCTTATCGACTCTGCCGAATGGCAGCCTTCTCTAAGCCGCCTCAAGGGTTGAGTTCTCACCAGTTACGTCAGAGGGAAACCTTCTCTGCGCAGCCCGGTGTGACGGGGCCTTCAGGCTTGGTATCGTTAGGGATCTATGCGAGGCTTTGACGACCGACTGCGGTTCCTTTACCTCAGCCGTTCCTTTTGGAGGTCGTAAGCACTAAAGATCCGCGTTGGGTTTGAGGTGTCCCTTCGTTCCCTAGTCATAATCTTAGCACTCAAAAGATGAAAATTTTGAAAGTTCAAACCAAATAGCTCGAAAATGTTATTGCTACGAAAACATTTATTTGGCATAAATTGCATATTTTAACGACTTCTACATTTCTGTTCCGTAAGTTTTTTGTGCTTGTCTCTTATACAGAAGTATACATACAACATCTTTCAGAATGAAGAGGACTTTAGAGGCTATTCCCAGAAAATTCAAGATATACCTTTTACTGTCTTACAATCATGTTAAACATATGGTATTTTAATAATTTTTATGGAAATAAAAAGTAATGACGATTTTTATCACGCAAAGGGTAGTTTTAGGTGAGCAGCATTCCCTCAAAATATTCGTATTGAATCCAATTTCTATAGTATTTTATATACGAATTTTATAGTAATTATGAGATGTGCAGTATTCACTCATAAATATGAAGTCGAAATTTCATTGGAAATAAATGCTTTGAGGCGCTTTCCTACAGGAAAAAAAATGATGTGTTCCATTCACATGACTTTCTCTACATCTCTGCAACAAATTATTGTTAAAACATTTATGCTTCAATTTACTTCATGGTAATCGAGAAAAAATGAGCAGAAATAGTCTTATTACTTGCTTCCTTGTGGGAGTACCATAGGTTAAGGTGATACTCAAAAGCTGGTTGTTAGGTGATTGAAGTTCCTTTTTTGTATGGGCACGAGTTCACAAATTCCTGTATGAGAAAAGTTAAGTTTTTCAAAGCTGAAACAAAAATAAGAAATATCTAAAAAACTATTAACTCCACGAAAAAAAATATAAAACATAAATTGTGTGTTTTAATGTGCTCTAAATTTTTTGTGTGGTAGGTTTTTCTCCATCTCTTACGGTTTAGCAGTTATGCAACATTTCGTAAAATTCATCCAGAATAAAGTAGTCTTCAGAGGCTATTCCCAGAACATTCAAGATATACATATTATTAGTCAGGTAAATATCTTTAATATACGATATTTTAATCAAAATTGTTAGAACTATTTTTAAGAAAATCAAAATGTTCGAAAAAAGTTCCATATAAAGGGTAGTTTGGGGTGGGGGACATTTCTCAAAATCTTCGTGTCGCATCCCTAGAAGACACTAAACTTAAACACCAAGTTTGGTGTTTTACCGACTTTTCGTTTTTGAATTATCGTGTTCACAGACACACAGACACACACACACACGGACCTTTTTCGGAAAATGCTTTTTTTAGATAAAGGGGGCCCTAAAACATATATTTCCGGTGAAATCTCGGTATAGAATTTTTGGGTGGAGTGCAATACCTTCTCTACACACTATGTACATAGAGAAAGTAACAAACTTAAGAAAAAGGTCCGCGCGCGCGTGCACTCGTGCATGTGTGTGTGTGTGTGTGTGTGGGTGTGTGTGTACGAGTTACACAATGCCATCCAGAGGCTATTGCAAGAAAATTAACATATACCTTTCATTTATGATGGAACAACTTAAACATACTTATTCTATTTAATCATAATCGTTAGAGCCATTTTTGGGAAAATAAAACTTTTTCAAAAATGTTCTATATAAAGGGTAGTTTGGGTATAAGTTCTCTCGAAAATACTCGTGGCATCCTTCGCTGAACTTAAACACCAAATCTTCAACCGAATTTTCGTTTTTAATTATGCTGTTCACAGACACACATACACATCTTGGGCTTTCTTCTAAAAATCAATGTTTATACAGTAAACTACAAAACATTATTTCCGGTGAAATCTCGACTGCAAATCTATAATACAGTAGGCATTTCCTCTTGCATAGAATAGTGGCACACAAAGTAAAAAGTGTTCTAAATTGTACTTACTCAAATTGGAGAGCGGAGTTTATACTGGCCGTATACACAGTGTAAGTCTGCTTTCCAGCTTTTTGCGATTCTGGAGCTTGTGTTGTGGTGTTCTCTGCACCGAGGTTTATAAGCACCACGTAGGAAATCTTATTATTATCCAAATACCTGAAATGTTTTAATAGTAATTAATCTTGGAAACGATTTTATAATTACCTTCTAGCTACATATATAGTAATCCTCTCTCTTTCTGTGCAATGCAGATGTCCTGTAATGCTTTGAAAATCAACAGCAGAACTGCTCATTAAAAACTAAAATGTCAGTAATAGCTGTGCAAGTGAGGAATGGCCACATAGTTGGGGGGCACCATAACTTAAAAAGTCAGGTGCAACGCCCCCTAACAACTTTACTGACGGGCCTGCCCTAAAATACTAAGATATGTATCTCATTAAACAGAATAAGGGATTACACTAGACTAAATCGATAGTCAAATCTTTTAAGTTGGCTATATATTGACATTGAAATGCCGTTCTCTTTGCACGACCAGAATGTGTGAGAAGAAACCGAATGACAATTTCCATTTAGAAAAGTATAAGTATTGGAAAATATTACACCAATAATGAGCAATGTTTCGGAAATAGTTAACTCCACAAAACATCCATTTAACATAAACTGCCTCCTTTAACGAGATCTACACTTTCTGCATAGTAAGATTATGTCTCTGTTACAGTTTACGAGTTTTGCATAAGTCATTCAGATTGAAGACGACCTCAGAAGCTATTCCCAGAAAATTCAAAGTATATATATTTCTTTTGCCATGAAAATATATTAAGCAAATCAGTCTTTAACCAAATGGTTAGTCCCATTTTTTAACAAATCAAAAATTTAAAAAAATGTTCCATGTAAAAAGTAGTTTGGAATAGGGAGATTTTCGTTACATTTTGCAACGTCTTTGTAGAATATTGAACTTAAATACCAAGTTTGGTATTTAACAGAGTTTTCGTTTTGAATTATGTTGTTCAGGCACACTTACACAAACATACACGGATATTTTTCTAAAAATGTTTTTCTTTTGGATTCAGGGCATTCCAGAATGTGTATTATACTGATGAAATTATTGGGTAAAATGCAATATTTCCGCTTCTTACTTTACATAATAAAGAAAGTAAAAATTTGCAGCTTAAAGGGATACTGGCAGTGAAATTTCAAATTCCTAAATTTCTGTATAGATTTTTCTGAAAGTTTACTATGGTTGCACTGCTGTTATATTAATATGAATTCTAATTGCATTAAAATTGAATAACTAATTTGAAAGATATAAATTATTTCATACATTTTATTATGTAACTATATTGCATAATCAAAATGCCCTACAGCCTCAAAATTTGAGAAAATTGTTGACATTTTCTGAATTGAGCTTTGAAACACACACAAAAAATTTAAATGGGGGTTATTTCAATAGCTTTGATCGGTGAATTATTGTTATTTTTAAAAAGGTAGACATTTTAATCTCTAAAATTAATTTTTTTGCGTAAAATTAGTATTTTAAAAAATTACTATTGGCATTAGAATAGCTCTCTCATTTGCAATATTACAATTTACACTTCTATACATTATAGGAAATGTGTGGAACATTTTGAAAGGCGAAAATGTAGTTTTGAGAAAATCGCTGTTTAATGACGGAGTATATACTACGAAAAAGGTATTCCTAATATAAAATATTTATGTGAGTGTGAAGCCCAAAGCAAGGGGAGGAGAGCTAATGTTTATTATCTATGGATGCCAAAGATTCCAATAACTATTTGCTATAAAAAAAAAAGAATTTTCAATTTTTTGATCGATTGTAAAAGTTCCACTCCCAAAGCAAGGTGTGATGCAAACTGTACTTCATTTCGTATGTTTGAGAAATACATTTATAGATATCGTGTTGTATCCATTTTTACTTTCTCCACACGTACTATATACTCTATACTTTTACAATCAATCAAAAAATCGAAAATTCCCTTTCAAAGTTATATAGCGTATAGAAACCCAAAAATTCGATATCGAGACTTCACCGGAAATACATGTTTTAGGGTCCCCTGTATAAAAAAATCATTTTTGGTTTCTTTACACTATATACATAGTATATAGAGAAGGTATTGTATTCCACCCATAAATTCCATACAGATTTCATCGGAAATATATATTTTGAGACCCCTGAATCTGAAAAAAAAATTAGAAAAATGTCCACATATAATATAAATTGTGTGTTTTAATGAGATCTACACTTTTTATGCAGTACGTTTTTGTCTATCTCTTACGGTTTACCAGTTATGCAAAATTCAATCACAATGAATAGGTCTTCAGAGGCTAGTGCCAGAAAATCCAAGATATACATGTCATTTGTCATAAGAATATCTTAAACATGTGGTATTTTAATCAAAAATCAAAATGTTCAAAAAAATCCCATGTAAAGTGTAGTTGGGACTGGGGGATTTTTTTGAAAACCTTCGTATCGCATCTTTGGAAGATATCAAACTTAAGTACCAAGTTTGGTGTGTGACGGTGTTTTCGTTTTTGAGCTATGCTGCCCCCCCCACACATACACACACACATGGACATTGTGCTAAAAATGTTTTTTTTGGGGGGGGGATTCAGAGGGTGTCAAAAATGTATTTGTGGTGAAATCTCGATACAGAATTTTTGAGTGCAATACAATACCTACTCACTCTCTCTCTTTCTCTCTCTCTCTCTCTCTCTCTCTCTCTCTATATATATATATATATATATATATATATATATGTGTGTGTATAGAGAAAGTAAAAATGTATATAACATAAATTGTGTGTTTTAGCGAGCTCTACGTTTTCTGTTGTGTAAGTTTTTATCTATCTCTTACGGTTTACCAGTCATTTATTATTCCGCAAAATACATCCAGAATAAACATTTCTTCAGAGGCTATTCCCAGAAAATTCAATACATACATTTAATTAGTCTTGTAAATATTTTTAACATACAACATTTTAACCAAAATATTAGAACGTTTTTGAGAAAATCAACATTTTTGAAAATGTTTCCATGTAAACGGTTATTAGAATGGGGGATTTTCTTGAAAATCTTCGTGTCGCATCCTTGGAAAATACTGAACTTAGATACCAAATTTGATATAAAACGGACTTTTCGTTTTTTGAGCTATGCTGTCCACAGAGACACACACGCATGCACACACACACATACAGACACACACACACACGGACATTTTTCGTATTTTTTTTTTTAATTCAGGTGGTCTCAAAGAATATATTTCCGGTGAAATCTCGGTATAGAATTTTTGGTTCCAATACAATACCTTCTCTAATCACTCTATATAAGTACATGTGAGAAAGTAATAATAAAACTATTATCTAATTTGTCATTTTCATCTAAAAGTTCGGACCCAGCCTTTTGTTCGTAATTAATATCAAAACAGTATAAATCATATTAATGACAGGGCGCTGATAACCTTTTGTTGAGCGCCCTTAAACACCAACCACCATCACGTCATCTACATCATCAAATTGTCGCCCTTCGTGGTGTGATGGTTGCTATGCTAACTTCATTTTCCCAAGGTAGTGGGTTCAAACCCGGAGGAGGACGATGGATTTTTTCGGGCGTAAAATTCCTTAGCATGGCTTCCTTCGGAAGGTGAGTCAAGCCGCTGGTGCCGTGTCGTATATTTACGGCACGTAAAAGAACCTCAAGCCTGATAGAGAGGCCTCTGAGCAAAACTAAACGATCTTTTATGCCCTGTATAGAATGGGACGCGTCCATAGATAAAACGTCATTTCATTTTTTTCATCAAATCAATAACAGTGTTTTCCAAGTCTACGTTGCCTAGTAATAAGCTCTATTTCTGAATAAATTCTTACCTTTCGAAAGAGAAAACATTTTTGGACAGTGCACTTGTGGAAATTTTCCCTTTTTTAATGACTTCTGATGATTTTCGCAGTTGAACCAAACTCTTGTAGACAAAGAGATGACTTTTATTCGTAGCCAGTTGATTTTTTACGTTTAGGTCGTGGTAGTTTTCGTTGACTCTCAGCCACGTTTTGTTGCTGGAGGAAAACCCTGAAACATTTGAAAGCACTGTATTCTCTAGGGCATTCACTAAGTCTTAAATTTACATCTTGTTTACAACTATTTAAAAAAAAAACAACAACAAAAAACGTTTCATGTAAACTGAGAAACCGTTATAGAAATAGTTTCATTACATACTTCGCTATAAGAAGAATGAAACGATAGGTATATATTTAAACGCGGACTTCATATTTCCATTCTCTGAGTGTGATATCGTGAGAAACAAAAGAATGGTGTCCTAGCACTTTAAAAGATATGAAGTCATCAACATATAACATTCAAATGTTTCGGAAATTGTTTTTCTAGCACTCCCCCCAAAAAATATTTTGGTATATTCCATTCACATGACTTTCTGTACATCTCTGTGACATTATTAAAACGCTTATTCTTCTACAAAATTTTCTTCGGCTACAAAAACAAATCTCCCAAGCATGTGACACCATTTTCAAGAAAAATCCCCCTTTACATGGAAAAAAGTTCGAAAATTTGTTTTCTCAAAAATAAATCTAACGATTTTGATGAAAACATCGTATATTAAAGATATTTACATCTTAAATAAAATCATATCTTGAATTTCATAGGGATAACCTCTTAATTCCTCTTCATAATGATTGACTTTTGCATAACTGGTAAACCGTAGAGATGACAAAAATTATGTAGATCTCGCCAAAATACGAAACTTCTGTCCTTTATATATTTGTTGTTCTGAGATATTGTTTGTTATTGATTTAAATTTGTAGTTCCCTTCTATTTATAAGTAACTAAGTAACAACGTATTCTGCTAATACTTATCTCCATTGGCATGGGGTAGAAGGAAGAACAATATTTTGTAAGAATTTTGTTTGTAGAACAGTTAGAGAAATTCGTGTGAATGGTATATATAAGATTTTTAGTCATTAAAGGCACTTAAAATATGGTATTTTAATCGAAATCATTAGAGCCATTTTTAGGAGATTGTAAATAATTGAACATTCCATGTAAAGGGTAGTTTGCGGTCAAGGAGATTTTTGTATAAAATGTAAGTGAAAGATATCTACTGAATTTAATACCAAATGAGATTTATCAGTTTTAAAAGTTATGCTCTTCAAAGACAGACAGAGTGAGAGAGAGAGAGAAGTGGGGGGAATCCAAAGCAAAATGAAGCCTTTTCTAAAATGCTTCATTTTGCTTTGGATTCAGCAATTAAAATGCTTTGGATTCAGTGGGTCTCAAAACAAGTATTACGGTAAAATCACGGTATCAAATATTTGACCGGAATGTAATTCTTCCTCTACTACTAGGTACATGGCAAAGAGCGTGAGAGAGAGAGGGAGAGAGAGAGAGAGAGAGAGAGAGGGAGAGAGAGAGAGAGAGAGTTAAAAAGGAAATATTGGACATTTCTACCTAAGAGCAACAAATGTTTAGGAGATGCTTAATGCTAAAAAAAAAAACAACAACAACATGCGTGCTCTGTATAGACTAATATCCAAAGCACACAAAACTCGTTCAGAATGAAGACGACTTCAGAAGCTTTCCCAGAAAATTGTTCTCCCGTGTTCAAATACCAGCTGTGGCATTGCATTTTTCAGCTGGTTTTAATAATACAATAATTATAGTGTTTCACCCAAAATCCTAAATAATTCTCGAAAATATGAAAATTGACGAATGTTCTGTATGTAAAGGGTAGTTTAAGATGGGAAAAATTCTAGAAACTCGATGTATTATTTCCTTGGAAACCATTCAACCAAAATAACGACTTTTGTACTTATTCGACATCTCACACACAGTTTCAAGTGAACTCTCGATATCGCAACATCTACTTAGCATTGGTAATATGTTCACTTCCACGAGTTTACCGTTAGACCAATGTGAAAGCGTGTCGGCCCCTTTATCACTTAGCTGCCTGAATTGTTAAATGTGGACCTCGGGCGCGAAGTAATCCTGGATAGTGCCTTTGCGTATCCGCTCCAATTGTTGGAAGTGCGTGAGTTGCCAGCGTGCAGCAACCGGAATGAAAGTATGAGGACTATCTTTACATAGCTCCCTGAATTGTTGCACCTGTCTACTGAACCTTTAGAGCAAGTAGTCTGTAAACATCCCCTGCTGTCGTTGCTGCAATTACGGTTACTCGGAGGCACTGCGATGCGCCACCAAGGTGCCACTACTGTGACTCACCAAGCACCACCAGCAGCTGCACTGGGCCGGCGCTATTGAAGCTGCCACAGAAGAATTTAGGAAAACAGCAATTGCCATCCAAGACCAAATCTCCACTATCAGCAACAGGGTCGAGGCGCTACGAGTCTCTGCAGTTAAGTGCCTCGAAGCAAAACAGTGCTATACCACATGACAGCTCGCCACTATCTTAACCAGACTTTCCAATCTTCAGCACTGCAGAAGCTCATTCAGAGATTCTGCTGTCTATTCAGCATAAGCTGTACAGACTGGAAAATATTTGAGGATGCTACAACCCAGAACCCAAATACCAACCAACAAGTCGTACTTCCATACCAGTCGACTGCCAGCAACCAAGCGACGAAATCCAGCCATAAGGCCTCGTCGGGGGCATGATGCAGGGGCCACCGGGACTCAGAACCAAACATACCAGCTACTCCAGTTCGGTTACGGCCAGGTCATGGCGAAGCTCTTCGATTTCATGTCCGTCTTCGGCACCGTGTTTGATAATTGGACACACTAAACACCAGCCAAACCTCGATGCTCAACTTCTTAGAACAGAATATCTTCTACAGCCAACCAGCAACAACGCAGATACCGCAACAAAAGTAGTTAGCGCCACAACAATCTCTACATACTATATTGTTCATTTAAATGGTGAGTACTCATCTCCCTCCAATTCTACCTATTTACCTACGTACGTACGTACCTACCTATCCATTTACATACCTATCTATCTACTTACCTACCTACTTTTCTACCGCATCGCTTTCACTCCTAGAACTATAGTCAGGACCCTCGGACCGTGTCTACAGCCTAGCAAAGCCCTTTAGTCTGCAGCAGAGAATCAACCGCCACTAACGGAAGTGTATCAGCGGTATTCCGACAACCCACGCCACTATTCCCTTGTTATTTCCTGTTCTCGTACACTCCTATCCTTTCCTTTGTCCCGCCCCCTCGATCCAAAAACAAACAGCAGCGTTCAGTCGAGTGCCGTTGGCAGTTGAGAAGCTAAGTATAGTTGAGCATCTTCGCTACACATAAAGTTATTATCAAGCAATTGGAATCATAACTTCGGCACACAAGTAGTAGAGAAATATGATGTAATGATGTATATGATGTATAATTATACCTGCATTGGTTGAATTGTCCCATTGCATGGGCGTGCGCTCCGGATCACGGCCAGACATATCCACAACCTCCTCGGGAGGAATATATGTGTCCACCATGCCGATCTCTTCGCCATAGTACGTGATGGCAGTTCCTGGCAGAAGCAAATCCAGCATGTTCATACCATCCACTAGATCAGATCCATACCGACTTGCAACTCTGTGATTGTCATGGTTGCCAATCTGTAACAAAAACAAGATTAACTGGCTACGACATGGCCGATAAAGGTGTTAAGGATGTAAAAGTCCATTCAATTAATATTTTTCTATCAAAATTAAATTACATATTATTGTTTTAGTTACTTTTTATTGTTTCATTTGTATATCTCCCTTTAACGTCTACGGTCATATCGGGGTTTTGACTTATGAAAAAAAACTCGTTTGACTATAGTCTTTTTGTTGTTGTAAAATTGGGTTTTTAATCATTCCTATTTTCAAACATACGCACATTAATTCCCAAGTGCATAGTTCCAGACCCCAGTGGGGTTAACAATGCTTCAGATTAAAGAAAAGACCCTCGCCACAATCGGGAATCCTACCTAGATTTGAGAATCAGTTGTTGATCACATTACCACAGTGGAAGTCCATGCCAAGATGTCAATAGGTATTGAATTCTTCATGTGACTTGAAATTTTAATTGGTATCTTTCACCACATGGTAAACAACACGATGATAGAAAGAACTCTGGTCAGCTACTTAAACTTCATGGAGCAAATATTCTCACAAGAATCTGGATTGGACACACTCCTACATCCTCTACTGGGATCAACCACATCAATGCATAATCTGACCACAAGGAGCCCCCTTAAGATTCGTAGGATTCTCCCTGATGGAGTTATGACCTAATATTAGTCAGACGGAGGAGCTCCCAGTAATTAGACTACAGCACCATATATAAAACATAGCGGGTCATTTGTGCTTCCAACGTGACTCCTGGGAGGAAGGGATTAGGTGGAGACCCGAAGGACGAACAAATCCGGGGGACATGGGCACTAACAAAGACGGGGTCCCTAAAACTTCAACATAACACCAATCCTGCTGTTGGATAACTCTACCTTACCCACACACACACACAAATTGGCCCTCAATTTCTTCCAAACTCTTTTATCACATCGACGTTCAACTATACTCTATATCTCAACTGTCGTGTTAACTCGGATGACTCTCTACCACAACTGATCTCCTTTTGACCCTAGCAATTACTCTTACGTAGTTTCCAAAACAAATGCGGAATGTTCTCAAAAGCGGTGGATTTTATCAAACTGCGGCAAGGAAGTTTCCAGAGCTCTAGGAAGGCTCACACAAGTGTTAGTTTAGTGGGCCATTATTGTATGTGTTTCTTCGATCGAAAGATAGCAGACATCTACACCAATCCATAGGGCTATGTAAAGGATCCCTCTGATTTGTCCCGATGCCACTTGCGCATGTGTTCACATTTCCAACAATTCTGGCGGCTACATAAAGCACTAATTGCGCCGCACTTCTTCCACAACCACAACAAATCGGGAGGCTAGATAGAGAATCGGCCAGTTAATTATTTTCTCGCATAGTCACTTTCTCTCTCTGTCTCTTTTCAGGGCTCATTGTCCGCCCCAGCAGTCGGCTGCATGATGTACGTATTCCATCAGCCCTTTCCCTAAGGGCAGCCTCTGGGTGCGGTAGTGTACATCATTAATCCTCTATCCAAGGCTCAGTCCTGCCATGGTTGTTGAATTTTTGGGCATCTTTACAAGACACTCTATGAGATTCTCCACGCAGCCGATTGTTGGCTGTTATGTCCCAGAGGGCTTCCAAACATCAGCTCGCATGGTAGACAAAGCTACCTGCCAAAGACCAAGCTGGCTGTCAAATTAATGATATCGAGCGTTGATAAGTGGTAGATCAGCAAGAAAAGCGGAGCTCGGTCGCCAAGACCTTCCTGAAGTGCTCCTCTAGAATCTTGTTATATAATTCAACCATGCCGTCTGACTACGGGTGTAGAGGTATTGTACACGTCGTGTGCACTCCAAGTAAGAACTTTTATTGGTCATTTATTAATAGGGACACCATTATGATTGACTCCTTCACGAAGAATATTTTTATGAAACCAAATTATTAGCAAACCTCGTGAAGAATTTAAATGGATAACGTTGAGGAATGTTTTTGTTTTTAGAAATTTTAACTCGCTTGAGTTCACTGGATATATTGCTCACACACACATATATTGTATAGATTAATTTGCTTAATGTATTTAAGTACACTTGCTTAAAACAAGAGTTATATTTAAATATAAATTAATTATTATTTTATTTAAATATTATGGAATAATTATTTTTCAGGTTTTATATGATTTATTGCTGATGTTTGGAACTTCATCATTTCATTTTGTCTTGGTATGATAGGCTAGAATCATATGAGGAACAGTGAATGAAGAATTACAAAAGTTAGAAAATGAAGGAGGATCGTGAGATATAAGGTAGTAGAGTGAGTGCTGTCTGTGTGTCCTATGCGTAATTGCGTAAGAGCAACTTGGTTATTGCGAGGAAGGGAAATCGCTGGGTATTTAGGAGAGCGAGGAGAGCAGATGTCATGAAGTTTACTTGTAGATGAGCTGTTCCATTGCTACTCCCTTATCTTCACGGTCTTTTTGTAGATATAGAGGAGGAAGTCTCAATGTGGTATCCTACAGTTCTTTGGAGGACGTTTGGTGGTCTCTTTAGCTGCAGCATCAGCTGACTCGTTCCCTTGGATGCCGACATGAGAGGAGTCAGATAAGTTTGACAGTTTTACCGATTGATTTGCTGCATTATATAACAGTTCTGCAACCAATAGGTGAGTTGAAGAGTTTTTGTGACTTAACGCTAATAAGGCATTCATGGAGTCCATGAGCATGACAAAGGAATCATACTGTGTGTTGTCTAGAAACCGCAGTTGTCGTCTAGTTTAGAGCCATCAGTACAACTCAGAAATGAAGATGAATTTGCTGTGTGTAGAATAGAATTCACAATAGAGGACTCTCTGCATCTGTGCATAGAGGTATCAGCCGAAGGAGGCACGAGCTCCCGTGGTGCTATTGGTGAGTAGAAAGGAAATTATTTTAGCTAATGTGATGTTAAATTTCTCAAGATACTAAGAGCGGCGATTAGCGAAGGTGAACTGCCGAAACTGATTCTTGGCAGAGCTTGGCGGGAAAATTTAAGAATTAATTTACAGTTGTACTTTGTCTATTCTTTATACGAACAACAAAAATATGCTTAACATTTTCCTTCTAATGTTTAATGGAGGTGCATTGATCTCTATAAACAGACTAGGTATAGGGCTGGTACAAAAGCCTCCTAAGGTTATTCGTAGCAGAGAGTTGTTTAAGAGCAGGGAGTCTAGTGGGTTGGTAGATGATACACGCATAGTCAAGATGGAAGTTTTACGTACGCGTCAAAATGCTCCCCAATTTCGTGCAGCTAATGTTTTCAATATATTCAGACGACGAGTGCAGCTGACCTTTAGAAGTTTAAGTTGGGGATCCACGTGAGTTTGATGTAATCCAAGAATGCGAACTGTATTTGTAAGTAGAACCGATGAACTGCCAATAGTAGTGTGGGTTCCTGGAGATGATTAATTTGTTTGGTGAAAGAATACACTTGCTTTTATCAGCTGAACATTTTAAACCTGTATTATAACTCCAATATTGAGGTCGTTGTAGACATTGTTGTATATGTATCAGTGTAACTTTCATTACTTTTCCTTCACAGAAGAACACCAGGTCATTTGTGAATAAGCATGACTTGACAGGGGAGCCGAAACAGATATCACACTGTTGATGGCCATCAGGAACAGAATCACACTTAATACTGAGCCCTGAGGTAAGCCATTGACCTGAAAGTTGCTACCCATTGAGACCTACTCATTCGCTCTTACACTAGTTGGCGGTACTGGAGGAAGTTGTAGACAAAGAACAAGAATATTTCCTCTTATGCTTTGATCTTTAAGGGTTTTAATTCTGTAGTCACGCCAGACCGTATCGTAGGCTGGTTCGATATCCAACCAACCAGCGACCAAATATTGTATTTCAGAGAAGGCTTTATTGATTTCCCTTAAGAGCACTACTAAACTGACAAGGGTGGACTGACCTGTGTTCTCGCCACAGGTCTGCGTTACTTCATGCATATGCAAGCACCGCTAAAATCGCACGTACAAACCGGCGTGGTTCTTTTTCTCTACATTGGTGCAATTGTAGGACTCATTTGGACAACGTCTTCTTGACATGGCAGCCGCATTGGAGTGGCTCGTTCCATTCCAATATTCTGATGTGAAGGTGTAGTCTAAGAGTCTCTGGCCCCACATGATTTCTGATCTTCCATATTCTTGAAGCACAACAGCCAGGTGAGGGTGGCGATATCAATTCTCAAATAGAATGGCTGACCATGCAGAAACTTGTGGAAGGTTTTCAGCGCCTTTACTGCTCCCAGCAGCTCCCGCCAGTAATGTAGTAGTTCTTTTCCAACTTGGTAACTGTAATGCCTTAGTAGAATATTACCCACTTCAGGTGGGTGATATCCTATAGAGTGCCTCCAATACCGTTGTAATAGGCGTCGGTGTCCATAATAAAATTGTTGCCAGGTTGTGAAAATCCTAAGACACGAAATGCAGAATGCTGAATTAAATGAATGAAACGCACTCTTGGCCTCTTCTGACTATATGTTCGGCCAGCGCTCCATCTTATGAGTGAGAGTTTAAGCAATGTTGGAAAAACTTCTGACGAACCGATGGTGGTAGCTGCATAGTCCCAGTAAACTTCGCAACTCATGCTTATACTTCAGGCAAGGACAATCTTTCAATGTCCGAGCTTCTGCGAGTCCGTGACCGTGACCTCCAGGTTGGTGAGAATATGTGACCCAAGTAGCTCACTCCTAAAATAGTTGCCAATTCTTCGCTTTGAGCTTCAGGTTAGCTGCCTGCATCCTGGGCAATATCTTGGTCTGACTCTCAAGATAGTCTTCGAATTTTTGCCAACGACGATGATGTCACCCAAATGTAGTAGGCGGTCATCGTAAATCATTTATCTCAATTGACACCACGAGACACAGGAACCTTGCTGACGTGTTGCAGCGGAGCATAACTGTAAACTGGCAAAGTCCTTAGCCTGTCGAGAATACGGCCTTAACCGTGACTCTAGTATCTAGAACCACGTGTCAGTATCTCAATGCCAGGTCTAATGTCGAGAACCACTGGGCACCAGCAAAGATTTCTAGCGGTCGTCAATCCGGGTAAGGGAAAACAATATTTCGGATGACGGATTTCAGCTTCCGATAGTTGATACAGAAAGGTAACTAGCTGTTCTTCTTCACCAAGACTGCAGGGAAACACTAAAGGCTCTCGTACTTTTTGATAATCCATGAATTCCATGTCTTCCAGCATATTTTGTACCTCCACTTGGTTTGTCAAAGGAGAGTATCTTGGTGGTTGCTGGATAAGTCGTCACTTCCCGTATCGATGAAATAGAGCATTCTGTCGGTGCGGCCATATTCACCGTTCCGTAAGCTGAATTTACACTGATCATTTCACTAAACACAAGACCCTGTCCAACTGTGCCGCGATTAAATTCTCAGCCGCCCTTCTCAAGTTCAAACTGGGGTCCCAGATTCAGCGATAATGCTGATCTCCGGATCTGTCGCATCCCGATACACTCACAGCTGACTCGCTTCCACAACTCCGTTCTGCCTGGATGCCCTGATTGGATCAAACGGATCCAGTAACCTAACGGGCACTTCATCCCGTCAAGGTAACAATGTCCTAGCAAGCATAACCTGTACGTGGTGTATTCCGTTCTTAAACCGAACTATCTTGTCGCTGGCTATCCAGTGCCTTCATCACCACCTCCCTTCTTGAGTATGCTGTCACAGGATAACGCTTCCGATAAACGGCTATTCGTTGGTGTTCCGTAGCATCACTTTGTGTGGGCCGAGTCGCAAGACCGTGCTGTTCACGTCGACAATTGCTTCGTGGATGTAAAGAAATAATAGTTAAGTCTATTGCAGGACCTATATGAGAAATTCTTACTGCATTTCAATATCACATTCTCAGCCACCCACGCGAAGAGCATCCACAAGCCGACAATACTTCACTATTCACTCAACTTCAGCAGGACTTCCTTTTTCATAGGTAAGTTGTCCCCAACACTATTTGTAAGATACTGAGTTTTCGAACCGGCAGTCTGTTTCCACGTCAGATGTGATCACCGTCACGACAGCATCTGTGTCCACTAGTATCCGGCAAGCTTCCCTTGTATCCAGACGTCTGCGAAGAGACTGTCACCAATTATTCTGACCAAAACCCACAGAGTCAATCAATGGGGTGGTGAAGACGACCACTGACACTCCACTAGTTCTTATTAGTTTCACGCCTCGTTTTGGTGTTTACAATCCTTCACTAAAGGTCCTGGCTGACCACACTCAATACGCACCATTTGAAGTCTTCGTCTCAGGTTTAAAACCTCTGTCCCGTCGATCGAATACTCCTAGTCTTCGTGCTAGGCGCAGCTGTTACCTTGCCCCTTTTGGATGAAATTCAGTACTTCCGCCACATATTATACGTAGAAACTTGAGACAAAATCAATTCTCGGGGACTAATTTATAACATTATACACAACAGTTGTGTGTATTTATATTAGCCCCATACTCCTGTATTAAAATTTAAAATGGATCGAACTATATAGACTTTCGAAATTTGACAGGTGGTCGTTTTTAACGAAAACGCAGGAATACTCACCACCCAGTTAGCTTGAGAACCTTCTGGCATGTTATCCAACCACCTGTGGATTGCTGAATCAAAATCCGTGGCATTAGAATTGCTATTGAGATCCGTAATTAGCAAAAAGTTGAATGGAAAATGTGCCCCTGGTTTCTCCTTAGTACCGTAGTATTTCATAACTTGTTTTATCGAAGCGTACGCCTCCAGCATCATTACCCTGTAAGAAATAAAATTATATTGTTATCATATGGTTAGAAAGAAGGGAAGAATAAACGTACATTTGTCACATTATTTCAAATATCTAAATGGAGAGTTGACTGTATTCTAATGATTGAGGTTAGAATTTCTGTATGGGTAAAAGGCTATTCATAATTAACAATTGGTAATATAGTTTCTGAATATAATGCTAGGGTACAGGGTATCAAGGAAGGAAAACGGCTCACGTACTGCAAGACTCTATCGAGGCTAACTCCCCAGGAGGAAGGGGTGAAATGAAGGAGCAATATAAGTCTATAGGCATCAGGCTGGCCACACGACTTAGGCATGAAGTCCCCAAAATCTTATGACTCGAAAACTCCCGCCCCACTACTGGAGTTGTAAAATAAGGCAGCCCTCTGATGTCTATGTGGAATATACATCATTGGATACAATCTTTTGTATCAGATGTTTGACTCAAATCACGAGAAATCCCAGATGAGAGAGAGAGCTGCGATTAGAATGAACCCGAGACCTCCCGAATGCGAGCATCAAAGGCTACCGTGGACCCTTCTCGCTGAGTAAAATAAATGAGAACGCTTCCGTGTACGCTTCATTCTCGTGTTATTCTTCGAATTTGTGAAGACAAATTGCGTTTTAACCACACATCAAATCTCGCCTGCGGTGCCACAAGTAGTAAAAGCGGGCGTTAAACACCACTAAAAAAACACAAAAAATTTCTATTGCAATAAGCGCTTATGCGTCTAGCCAACAAAAAGAGAAGACTAGATAGAGGCACATTGCTTTTGTTAACAAGTAAGGGGAAAGCCGGCGGGTAACATGCAGCATGTTGGAGTAAATTATTTTGGTGGTAGCTTTTACTAAAGGAGTCCGCTCTTTAGAGTAGGCAATTTACGTAGATAATTTTCTCGATCACATACCTCCGGCGACCGGGCCCAGGCCCAGACCACGAGGCTCGAGCCGCCAGGGGTACCCGAAGGGGCACTAGCAGAAAAACCCGAAGGCTAGTTTCGGTCGAGCGGTACCGCGACGACGCCAGGAATAAACCTTCTACAGTACGCAAGTCACCATCCGCCTGAACATCGTCGGCTGGTACATCAGTCATGAAACAGATGACAACAAAGTCATGGGAATGGGAAATGATTAACAGCAAAATATGGACATAAAACCACGCAGCAAGACTTGTCTACTCAAGCCTGCTACCTTTCTCTCCAAGGCTCCTTTGGGTAACGAATTACCATCGGGTGTGCGTGGGGTTTTCCACTAGGCCGGTTAGTCATCCTCCGTGGTGTAATGGTTACCATGCTATCTTTATATACTCAAGGTCGCGGATTCAAACCCGGCGGAGGACGATGGATTTTTTCGAGTGTAAAACCCTCCCATGAAAGGGAAGTAAAGCCGCTGGTCCCGTGTCGATTTACGGCGCGTAAAAGAACCTCAAGCATAATAAAGAGACATCTGAGCAAACTTAAGCAAAATTGACGCCCAGTATAGAATGGGACGCTGAGAATCACAGCAGTTAAAGAGCGTCCATAAATAAAACATCATTTCCAATAGACCTGTATCTATTTTATATACCAGCCCACCTAGCTCTCACTAAGTACGGAAGTGGTCACGCCACTTACGCGCGTCAACCCATCCGGGAATACTACCGAACCTCGTTGGGGTGATGTTTAGCAATTTGGGTCTACAACAAATTAATGGGAACAGGAACTGATGGACAGGAAAATTGAAGGATTAAATGAACCTTCCTAGAATCCATGAGGCGGCACGGGGAAAACTACGAAAAAAAAACATGGAACAGATAGGCCGGTCGCGGGAATCGAACCCACGACTTCGCGAATGCAAGTAGCACACATTACAGAGGCGCCACCTTCTCTTGTTCCTGATAGAAAAGAACATAGTTCGGAAGTAATTTACCCTCGTATGGAAGTTGCCGAGTATTGAATTACTACGCAAGTAGAGCTTACTCTAGTTGGTGCTCGCCACCCTGGGAATATAGTTGAACAGAATTTCGTTACCTGTCTTGGTTATCTGCTGCGCTTATTTCGTCCATCTGCACTCGCCATTTGTGGACCATGTCGTAAGTCTCTGGTTGATTTTGCGTGTAGATATGTGTGAGATAATTCGTATCGTTCGGTGTTGCGTTTATATCTCCAGACCAAGGCTCATTTGGAAGTGTGACGTTCTCGAAGAGGTAAGGAATGGCATCTACTCGGAAACCATCTACACCCAAATCCATCCAGAACTTCTGAACATCCTAAAAATCGACGTTACATTCACATTACTTTCTCTATCTACTATCATTTGTTCATTTCTCCACCATGTACCTAGGAGGTACACCAGCAAATTCCATACTAAGATTTCAACGGAAATATGTAGTTTAGATCTTCTGAATCCAGAAATAGGCTGTTATGTGTGTGTGTCTAAATATATAATTAAAATATCTAATGTGTTTTATTCACATAAATTTCTGTACCTATTCTGCAAGAAAACTATTCCTATAACAGACTATTCTTTTATCTTCATCACGACAATCAAGATAAACATTAGCAAAAATGGATTTATTACTTGCTTCCTTCTAAGAAAAAGGGAAATAAGGGAATATACTAGGCTCTACCGATAAACAAATTCTTTAAAAGTTGGTCACTATGCGAAACAATTGGAAATATGTTCTCTTTGCATAGTCAGGAGTAGAACAAGAAAGATATGAAATAAATGAGAACTTCCCGTTTGAGAAAAGTTTAAGTATTTTAAAATTTATACCAATAATAATGAATATCTTGGAAATGGTTAACTCTGCAAAATAATATAATAAAATAAAAAAGTATATGATATAGTAGTGTTTCAACAATATCTACATTTTTGTGCAGTAAGTTTTTGTCTAACTCTTGCGGTTTGCCAGTTATACAAAAGACATCCAGAATGAAGAGGTCTTATGAGGTTATTCCAAGAAAATTCAAGATGTACATTTCATTTGTTATGACATATCTTAAACATGTGTTATTTTAATCAAAATCGTTTGTGTTTTTTGATGAAATAAACATTTTCGAAAAACTTCCGTTTAATGGGTAGTTTTTGGTGGAAGGATTTTTCTGAAAATATTTGTTGCGCATCTTTAGAAAATGCTGAATTTAAATATATTTTGCTGTTTAACCGACGTTTCGTTTTTGATCTATACTGTTCACAGACACACGCACACTAATATTTTTCTAAAATGTTTTTTATTTAAAGGGGACCTCAAATCATATATTTCCGGTGAAATCTCGGTATCGAATTTTGGTGGAATGCATCACCTTCTCTACCTATATTCTGTGTTAGTGGATAATACTTGGTAGAGAAAGAAATAGTCAATTCTCAGTTCTCCAAAAAAACATAAAACAAACAAAACAAAAACAGCGTTATATGCTATTTCTGGCAAATCCACTGGTAAACAGAGTTTCAATAGGATGGATATTTAAAAAGCATATATAGACAGGTAGGTAGGTGGGTATCGAAATTTGAAAATGTTAGGAATTTATTTCTTACAGCTCACCATCATTTCCCGAACTAAATTTTCGTCTCTGTAGTTGAGGTCTGGTTGTTTGGCAAGAAACTGATGCAGGTAATATTGTTGACGATTTTCGTTCCATTCCCATGCAGGTCCCCCAAACACACTTATCTGAAAACAAAGACATGTTTGTTAATTGTCTAAAACATATAGCTAAAGGAACGCGATTGGTTCACTATCAATCTAAACAGAGCCTTCGTTTTGGCGCATGCCCATAACACGGAATTGTTTGCCCTTGCACTGTATTGTTTTAACCGCTTCTGTTCCCTCGCCGTGTGCCTTCTAATCAGTTGACGTGAAGTCTGTGCTGTACAGAGGTTGATACTTGTGAGACCAAAGTGTTACATTGTGCTAGTGCTGTTACAATGCCAAAAAGTCTGCATACTTTAGCATACTCAATGTTCAGGAATGATTCCTGTGACAACAAACCCTTGTTGAGCAGTGGAACGCGATTCATTGACAAATCCATGCTGTGTGCCTCATAGAGAAACGGTTCCTAATTTTATGAATAGTTAAGCGGGTTCTTGATAAGCTCCCGAAGAAGGGGGGCTTCCAACCTCTTTAGCTGCT
Source organism: Hymenopus coronatus (assembly GCA_030762935.1). Lineage (NCBI taxonomy): Eukaryota > Metazoa > Arthropoda > Insecta > Mantodea > Hymenopodidae > Hymenopus > Hymenopus coronatus. The sequence goes on along the minus strand of CM060882.1, from coordinate 33,967,293 downwards.
TCGGTGCGAGCGCTGCGGACCCCTGGCATCCGTGGTACTTCTGAAGTTACTAGAAGTACCTGTGTCGAACAACTGAGCTGCGCCCGAACGGAAGCTGTTCGGATTGGGTTGGACTCGGTAGTGTTTTCCGACACCCTTGGGAGATGGTATGTCTGTGCGGTAATGCCTGGGCACGGTTATGAGACGCCTTAGCGTCCTCCAGCCTATAGCCTCGACAGCTTAGTAGACAGAAGTTAGTAATTGCACCCACACCACCCCCTTCCATGCCTGCATAAGCGGGAGGGGTATCGGTATATATTTTAGTCACCATCCTAATGCTAACCCACGAACTTGTTCTCTGGGTGTCATGAGGTACACCTGAGTAATCAGGTCAATGGTTCTTGGTTACATGTTTTTGATAAGGATTTGGATTACATTCGAACGGGATCCTCACACACTGGGCAGAGCTCCGCACATTGGTCCTTGACGACCTATATGACTATTCTCTTGTGACCCAAAGAAAGGCGGAGGGAAGAGAACCGAAGGCCGATCAGATCGGAATGACCACCAAGGTGATGGCCTCGGTGTTTTGGGACACATGCGGAATTATATACTTGCAAAAAGAAAGATAGATAAATGGAGAGTATAATGCATCGTTATTGCACGGGTTTAACTGAGAAATCAAGAAAGAAAGAAGGAAAGAAAGGAAAAAAAAAAACACCCTAACCTGGCAAAGAAAGAGATCTCTTGCATCAAGGTAATGCAAGGGTGCAATCTGCTTGCGCAGTTTCGATGCTGAACATTGTATAATTAAGGTTCAAATTACTACAACTTTCACCGCATTCACCAGATTTGGCACCCAGTAACTTTTTGTTTTATTTCCAAACTTGAACAGTGGCTCGGCGGAAAACGATTCACGTCTAACGAGGTCATCTCCCAAACAGATGACTATTTTGAGGACCTTCCGAAATACTACTTTTTGGAAGACTTAAACATTTAGGGAAACGATAGGAAAAGTGTATTGAGCCAAAAGGAGATTATGTTGAAAAAAATCTAACAAAATAATTTGTTTTTCTATTTTTCTCTGAGGACTTATTGAACGCCCCTCGTACAAACTCAAGAAGATTTGAAGGAATACATGATTAAAGATTCTTCCTTATAATAACTGACAAGGGCCCATTTGCCCTTTGCTGCCAGGCTTTTTCCGAGCATGGCGTCAACGCTAGAGAGCGAGTTTATCGCGCATTGCCTCTTGCAGAGGACTAGCGAAAAATGAGTAGAAGGGGTGGATGTCAACAATTTTGAGGTCATTTTAGTGAAACATGTGACACCTTTCCAATGTTATCATTTGGAACATTTACATTGTCTTGTAAACACACAGTCGCAGCATTTATGCTGATAGGTAACTCAAATAATTGGATGGCTATGATAACTTAATGTGGAGGTTAACTTCCGCATACAATAAACTTAATAGATGTTCGGAAGATGTGTGGCTGAGTTCCAACATCTATGACCAAGATATGTGGCTGTTCTAGTTAAAATTTACACGAGAAGTCTATTGCTTGAGTTTAAAGGGATAAGGTACTCTGAAATGGTCAAAAATCAAGTTTTTTTTTTGTTTTGGGCATTAATAAAATCCGTATTATTTTCAGTTTCAGAAGTATATAATTTTTGCGGGTGAAGAGGATTTTAAATGCTAGCCTGCATTCCTTTAAAGCTGCTGTGCAATGATCCTTTGTAGAATATTTGTGTCTTTAAATTCAGTTTTCTAAAACAACATTTTTGAATACTTATGCACCTTTTTCTCAGAAAGTATAAATGATAGAGAGCTGATATTTTCAGTATATGTATACAACACATAGCTGAACTCTCTGAGCCACAATCATAATTTTATAATATATGTTAGTGATATTTAAAAAGGAATAACATTGTAAATGTTCACATTTTTACTTTTTTACCTTGCAAACAATTGTTTTTCCAATTTCTATTGAAATGATACATATAACTATATAATTGAGGCTCAGAAAATTGCTGATTATACTAAAAACAAGCATAGAAATCTGTGATTCTATATTGCAAGTAATATCAAGAAAAGGGTACATAAATTCAGATGTATTAAGAGGAAATGTTACTATTTTTCTGCTTACTGAAATATCTTTTACAGACTCAACCACATAAGTTATCAATACAAACAACCATTTGAAATAATTATCGTGATGTGTAGAATATTTAATAAATTTCAAGAAAAACCATTGAGAATTTTAAGAGCAGTGTTAATTTAACTCACATAAGGTATAATTTCCGTATGTTCAGACTACCTGGTATGTTCTGACTCGCAGGCAATAAACGTACTTTCTGGGTGTAAAATTAAATTCTCGTTTGATCGGCCACGCGTTCAAATGAAGGCATTGTAGTTGCTTTACTTACCCAATTGTTAGGTGCCGTTTCATTTGTTGTCTCATTTCTGATGGGATCTTCCCATATGTAATAATCCGTGTAATTCCCCTCTTTAGCTACAGATTTTGTGAACCACTCATTTTCGTCACTCGAGTGATTGGGCACAAAATCAAGAATCAGTTTGATTCCTGTAAAAACATAAACAATTAGAAATTGTGTTTATTACGATATAAATAAGTATAATATTCAGCTAGTCATGAATTCAGCTGAGGATGAATTACAATATGCATCACACTGCTTAAATGAGTTATGTCAGCAATATGATCTTAACATTTCAACAGAGAAATACAAAAGTATGGCCTTTTGGGGAAAAGAACGCATAGGATCAAAAATTACTTTAGATAATAAAGCAAGTGATAGAGTTTAACTACCTAGGATGTAACTTCAATTATTGGACAAGAACTGAAAAGGATATGAATAAAAGATTTCAAGATTCCAAATGATATGTGGCAATATACTTAGAATAATGAGAAATAAAACAAGAAAGGAAACTAGATTATTGTTTTACAAAACAGTGGCGGCCCCTACACTATTATACGGAAGTGAGACATGTGTCACCACAAAGAAAATGAAATGTCGTTTTCTAAGTGCAGAAATGAATTTTTTAAGGCAAACAAAAGGAAATACAAAATTAGATCAAATCCGGAATGAAGATGTAAGAGCAGAACTTAGTATAGAATCAATAAATTCCAAAATTGAAAAATATCAGAACCAGTGGATGCATCATGTTCAAAGAATGCAGATTCAAGACTGCCTAGGATAGTATTTGAATATGAACTAAAAGGATGGAGAGATGTCGGTCGATCCAGAAAAAGGTGGAGGGAACAACTGTGAGACGGAGCGGACAATCTGCCCATACCGTGAAGTGGAGAAGAAGAAGAAGAAGAAGAAGAAGAAGAAGAAGAAGAAGAAGCTAGTCACATAAGAATTTTGTCACACAGGAATAAGTAAGAAGAATATCTACTAACATAAACTACAAAGAAATTACAGGGAGTTTATGTAACTAGAGTTCTTGCCAAATCTCCTGCATATGGCAGTAGCCAATAGGAGCGCGCTACAATGTAGCCAAATCGTGCGCTTGTGCGTGAGAGAGATAGAAATAGTAGCTGGCACCACAGGATGTTACCGAGGGTTATTTATTGGAACTGTAGGTTAAAACCTAAGTAAAAGTTAGTTATTTAGTAAAACTAAACAAATGACAACAGAAATTAGTGTACCTGCTTACCCCAGAGGGATGGCCAGGGGTTCATCGTCACTCATTCTTAATGTGGAAGAAGTAGTAAAAGATTTTAAATTGTTTTCACACAGAATTGTCCATAACAGTTGGCTATACTATAAATCCTGGGACTTAAAAGTACTTGAAACATTGTAAGTCGCCATTGGGGTTGTCATCTCAATTAATTTGAGATCACCTTGTGGTTTGCCGGGAAACATGCGGGACAGTTGAGAAATTCAATGCAATGCCCGCATGTTGCCATGGTAGCTCAGTGGTAGAGCAACCGGCTAGAGACTGGGAGATCCTTGGTTCAAATTCCGGCGATGGCATTGAATTTTTCAGTCTGACTCTACCCATCCAAATTTATAAGATATATTTTTTTTCCGGTGAAGAAGCTGTTATCCTTTTTTTGTAGTAGGGCATTCTCTAAAATTCTAAAACTGTTCTATGGACTACCTGTTTCTCAAAATTGTCTAAGTGTGTCGATTTTTTCGGTATGTTAATATGTTTTCCGGGGTGGCGCCATGAGTGTCTAGACCGCTCGCCTTCCATTTAGGCAGCCCGGGTTCGATCCCAAGCGCCTGCATGTAGGATTTGTGGTGAACGAAACGGTGTCTGGGCGGGATTTCTCCGGGTCCTTCGATTTACCCCGACACTCATTCCACCAATTGCTCTACTATCATCTTTCCTATCATCAATCTCTTTACATTTCATATCATCCACTTCCTCATGTTCATACCTGGCTACGGGCCGACCCGCTCGTAACAGTTCTCTATTTTGTGGTTTCGTGCCGTTGGCTCCCCGACAGCTTCTGACTCCTAGGCATTGGCTTGTTAGTCCTAGCGGGGTGTCGGTCATATGAATAAGGGAAGGGTAAACCGATTACGAAACGAATATGTTTTCTAGGTGAAACAAAAGCTATAGCAGATCCTGACATTCTTTTTTTTTTTTTTTTTTTTTTATTCTGAGCATATCCGAGAAACAGTGGATTGATTGACCGTACAAGTTATAGTGGTTAACTCCTAATATATATTTTAATCTACTTTACACCTTTCTTGGACATTCTTGGTATGACGTCACAATAACTTTTGGCAAAAGTATTGAAAATCATGCAAGTATGATTGCAGCAACATATAAAGGTGCACAATTAATGTAATATTCATATCTTTCCACATTTAGGCAAAATGGTGAATACATCCATTAAATTAAGGTGGGCTAAGCAAGAAGACTACCATAAACTGCTTGAGAAATGAGAGATGGTGACCCCGCAATATTTTTTTGTAATTTCACGAGGTTGAACCCAGTTTAAAGAAATTTTGGATATGTTCGCTCCACTTTTAGAGAGAAAGTAGGTAATCAAAGTCTCGCATTGTGTTCATCTGCTGTTGATCAGACTGTGTTTAGAAGTAAGGATGCAGAATTCTTCCTCCACTTACGCAACCCAAGCATAAAGTTTGAAGTAAAATTTCTTCCGGGCTTATAGGCCGTGGTCGAACAGTATGTATTGCTCTTGAAGATTGGCTCAAAATTGTGCTGAGCATTATCAGAGGACTCAACGAAGAGTCCAAGAACATTAAAAAAAGTTTGGAGTATGTGAACTCTTGCATTGCGTAGCGCGGTGAGTCTATGTGAATGTTTCCATTGAATAACATGAGTATAAACTCTTAGGTGTATGCTGTAACTAGGATTAGTAGCAATGAAACGGGAAACAAGGTATCATTGCAGACGGCCATACCCCGAGTGAGGGCCCAGGATGAAGACGAAGAGATGGTGGATCCACAACAAACTCTGCGGGACCAGTGCAATGAAAGTAAACACTGTCAGGCTCCCCATGAAAAATACACAACATGCAACGATCGTGCGAGTTCAAGAAAAAAGACAACCGAAGTGTGCAGTGAAGGACTTTTTGATCACTTACATTGCATTGATGCTTGTGTTACCAAACAATTATTTTCTCATTTAAAATAAGATTGTTATTGCTTTTGTAGTCATGTACAAACAAACATTTATAATTTATGTAATGTGTAGAGAGCATATTGTGGTATAAAATTTAAAAATAAAACAAGAAAAAAAAATGGACCTTCAAGGATTTTGCAGTATTCAGTTTTTGAAGATTGGAGGTTAGGCCCTTATTACACTAGGCCGCCAGGCGGCGCAGCCAGCCGCGACGTCGATGAGTCAGTTGGCGACACGTGTAGGGCAACCGATGGCGCAGCCAACCACTATTTTTGTTCTTTTTTTAAAAAAAATATAGCTCCGGAGTCTTGTTAGGAATCCGGCGCTCTATTCCTTTTTTTTTTTCCTTCTTTTTTTTTTATATACCTTCCCCCCCATTTTCCCAACATTTCCTTTCTTTATTTGATCACCGCTTTTCTTTTGAACACACATACACACATTTACAAACATAGAAACACCCATGCCCACGATCCCCTGCGCCACGAAGCACCAAAACGAGGCAGTTTACCGAGCGCGACTATGGGGATCGGCATCACTCTTTTGGTCTTAAGTAATGCTGTAGTTCTCGCGTGCCGAGCAGTGTATGTTGTTTCCTCGCACTCTTTTCTGTGGTCTGTTTTATTTACGCAAATTGTGCAATTCAATATGTATACTGAAGTGCGGATTGTCAGGGAATGAAAGTGTAGCCGAAACAAAAGAGAAAAGCAAGAAGCAGGAAGAAGCTCTGAAAGAGTGCCAGAAGTTATTGGACACAAAGACGAATATCTATAATTTCATTTGTGCAGTTAAGCAATAACCCGCAATTTGAGATGCCAGTTTAGAAGCTTATAGTAATAAACAAGTAAAACTGAATACTTGGAATGAAATTACTTGTTGTTGTCTTAACACAGTCCATCAAAATAAGTATAGTACAACCCCTTAGATTCCCTTAACGATAGCATAGGGTGTACATGCATCTTTCTCTCCCTTCTCCTTTTCATTAAAAGTACAAAGGAGCATATGTGTATACTTATTATCCGACATGTTCGCTCATCACTAGCATACTCACGACGTGGTGGTCAAACCGAGTGTGTTTGACGGCGAGATTATCTGGCATGACTCTCCACGCGCGAGATTGTAGATTCTAGTTGTTTTAGACTAAGGGTCTTTCCTATTGGTTACGGAGACTATGGCTACGCGACAGGTGAACGACAGGTTTCCAGATTTCGTCGAGGTTAGGCTACGTTAAGTTAGGTTAGGTGTGTGTAAATGAACTGGATCGAAATAAGAGGTAAAAATGGACTTTCTGAAAATCGGTTCTGATTTTCAATACGAAATGCAGTCTTCCATTCATTCTGTCTGCTTGCACACGGGCAATTGGTCAATCAACCAATGGCAGAGTCAAATCTGAAACTGAACTAGAGTCCGCAATGTCGCCCGCCGCCCATGTTGCCAACAGTAACATTTTGTTCCAACTAAATTTGGAGAAAAAAGTCGAAAATGGCTTTTAAAGAACTAGATTTCTACGATGCATTCTGTTTCTTACAAGAAAGAAAAAAAAAAAAAAAAAACTACTTGCACTGAATTATACAACACTAAATAAGTTATATAGTCATTGAGAAGAACATCTAGGTCATCACTAACGACATCCTGGTCCTCATCATGGGTAGGAGAAGCGGAAGCTGTAGAGGATGGTGATAATACAGTAAATATTGATGGTCTAGATGTATATGCTTTCTCTGTGTTGATTTTAGAACGGTTGCAGAAAGTTTATATTTGTAGCAGCATTGATTATTTATGCGAAGACCTGCACGGATTTTCAGTATAGCGTTCACCATTTTTGTGCGCATTCGAGCCCTTGTTTTGGTTTTCACCAGATGAAATAGACTAAATATTCTTTCAACCTCAGAGTTTGACCAATGAAGCACTAGAAAAAGCAAAGTCTGCAAGCTATTTGAAAGTATTTTCGCCACTAGCAACACGGTTTTTGAATACCCCACATCAAAAATTGGCGGAATTGTTGACATTCTTCCATTGTAAATGGTCAACTTTTGCCATGCAATTCCACTTTAGCAATTGTTTCGCTATCAAATTGTAATGCTTTCAACACAGGAATTGGTGGTTCCTTTACTACAACAAACGCATTTGAGACAGCAAGATGGGATGTTTCTCTTAAAACTTCAATGTTATCAGACAATCTCTGCTGTAGCTGTTTGATGCGCAAAGAAACAAATTTTACGCACCTTTCTCTAACATGTTCTTCTCCTTTTTCTGCTATTTCTAATTTTTGAAAGTTTACTCTCAAACAAATAACCTAGATACGGCTTTGGATCAAGATGCGTCTTGAAATCTCGAGGAGGATTTTCAACGCTAGATAGGTAGCAATGACAATTACTTTAATAAGATGTTGAACAAGAACTACAAGATCAGTTAATAGCTTGGAGACCAAGTCCATATCACGAAGACGCAATCCATATGGTAATAGTTTCCCTCCTGTGTGCATTGGATGTAATAAGCGATTCAACGGGGAAAATGGTGTCTAAATTGCTTATAGAGTACAATCTGAAAGCACATGAATAAAAAAGTACAAAAAAAAAAAAAAAAAAAAATTCAACTAGCTGTTTTTTTGAAAAGAACTAGATTTCCTACCAGCAACTAAAAGATGAATTTCCCAACCAGACAGTCATTCAAATTTGATTGTAAAATAACGAAATTGGCAACACTGCTGCCAAACTGGTCTCGGGGCACGGCAGCCAGCAAAGAATTTATGGTGAGGCACCTGCTGCCCTAATGTAATAGGCTCCAAAATACTCCATGCTCAATGACAAGCAGTGTCACCTGGCGGTTTAGTGCAATAAGGCCTTTAGGCTATTTTTACTCAATTAGACTAACTCTTCTAGACTTGGTCAAAAACTCTAAAGGCTACGCATATTGAAATCACATTTGCTGTTATAAAAGTAATTAAGACCTTAAATTTGCTTACCTCGGGCAGTACAATTTTTCTTCAGATCTTTGAAGTCATCCAGGGTGCCAAATATTGGGTCTATTTCCTTAAAATTAGCAATGTCGTAACCAAAGTCGGCCATGGGTGACTTGTAAATTGGGGATAGCCATATTGCAGAAACTCCAATATCGTGAAGATAATCCAGTCTCTGAGTGATACCTGGTTTGGAATAAAGTTTCACTGGTTACTCAGAAATAGGGTATTTTACAGCTTAACGTCTAGTCAAATAGTAAGTCATAAATAAATGTCCTAGTGGGATGCTTAAGAGAATAGATATTATTTTAGATTTTTGTAAAGTTTACTTTCTCTATCAGGTACATATAGGTAGAGGAAACATTACAATCCACCAGAAAATTCGATACCGAAACTTCAATCTTGATACTCTCTAAATTAAAAAAATGATGTTTTATATTCTTATGCATTTTTCTAACTATTCAGCAATAAACTGCTCTTACAAAAGCCTATTTTTCTATCTAATCCAAGTTAATCAAGATAGGCATTATAGAAATTGTTTTATTATTATTATTATTATTGTTATTATTATTATTATATATAATAGCTTAACGACCTTTAATCTGATTTATACATCGGACGATGTATGAAATTGGTGAAATTATGCACCATTGATCTCGGGGTTCATGGAGCTTAAAGTTAATACATATTGCTTATAGATTAAAGTGGAGTAAAAGCTAAAGCGACAGTCAACATTTTTAAGAGCTGATCGCTAAGTGATTGCCTTGAAATTCCGTTCCATTTGAATTTCCAGGACGAAAAAAGTGATAGCTCGTCATTTGAGAAAAGTGTAAAACATTGGGGAATTGAAACAAAAAATAAGAAATATCTCGGAAATGGTTAGCTGCACAGAAAAAAAAAAAAAAGAAATGCATTTGACATTCATTGGTTGTTTTAACGAGACCTACAATTGTTGTGCAGCAAAATTTTGTCTATGTTACGGCTTACCAGTTATGCAAAAGTCATCCAGAATGAAGAGGGTTTCAGAGGCTGAGGTGCCATTTTTTAGAAAACCGAGAAAAAAATCCATATAAAAGGTATTTTGGTGGGGAGAACTGTACTAAAATTCTTCGTGTCGAAACCTTGATTTATACCGAATTTAAATATCCAGTTTGGTATTTACTTCTCTTTTTGGACTCAGGGGTTTTAAAATATATATTTCTGGTAAAATCTTGGTATAGCATTTTTTATTTGAATATAATACTTCCCCTAATTACTACGAGTAGTAGAAAAAATAACAAAATTTATAAAAGAGCAGTTTGTAGAAGAGTATGTAGAGAGTTATGTACCAGTTACCATTTTTTTATTTTGTTTATTTAATTATTTTTTAGCTTAACGTCCTTTAACCTTGTTGGTCATATCGGAAGATGAATGAAATTGGTGAAATGATGCTCAAATTATCTCGGGGTCAACGGAGCTTAAAGTTACTCGACATTCGTCTTCTCGGGATAAGGGAAAAATCCCCCCAAAAAAACCTTATCCGGGTAACTCACCCTAAGCGAGATTCGAACTCACGATCTATTGAATGTGAGGTAGACACGCTAGCACCACACTTCCCAGGCGGGTCTAGATTGTTTTATCTATATTCTCTAGCAGATTGATGTCAGGTGAAGAACATTTTTGACAGGTAGTGACCTTGAATATGTTTTATTCTTATCTTTTCTTGATAATTTATTAGAGATTTATATAAAATCATCCGAAATACGTGTCCACTAGCAGCGATAAGATAAAATATGAATCAGATGTTTCTTTGTTTAAAGAAACCATATGGTGGGGGAAAAGTAAATACTTGAGACAAGAGAAGGACGTTCTTTGTCTAATGAGGTGAAACTTGTGGGCATTGTTTTACGTGATAGATTTATTATTGATAAATGATGCAAACACTTCAACAGTTCAGATTTAACACGGATGACTTTTAGCTTAGTGCTAAGATAAAGCTTTATGAAATTCAATAAAAAAAATCTGATGTGTTCAATTCACATGACTTTCTCTACATGTCTGCAACAAATTATTGTTAAAAAGCTATCTCCTATTTACTTCATGCTAATTCAGAAAAAAATAACAGAAATAGTCTTATTACTTACTTCCTAGTAAGTAGAAGCGAAATAAGGGAGTACCATAGGTTAAAGTGATAGTCAAAAGCTGGTTGCTATGTGACTGAAGTTCCTTTGTTTATATGGACAGGAGTTGCAAATCCTTGTATGAGAAAAGTATACGTTTTTAAAGCTGAAACCAATAACAAGGAGTATCTCAAAAACAATATACTCGACCAGAAAAATGTATATAACATAAGTTGTGTGTTTTATCGTGATCTACACTTTTTGTGCAGTAAGGTTTTCTCTATCTCTTACGGCTTACTAGTTATACAAAATTCAATAAAAATCATCCAGAATAAAGAGGTCTTTAGAGGCTATTCCCAGAAAATTCAAGATATACATTTTATTTGGCATGTAAATATCTTAAATATAAGAGATTTTAATCAAAATCGTTAGAGCCATTTTTGATAAAATTGACATTTTCGGAAATTCTTACATGTAAAGGGTAGTTGGGGTGGGGGGATTTTCTTGAAAATCTTCGTGTCGCATCCTTGGAAGATACCAAACTTAAATACCAAGCTTGGTTTTTAACGATCTTTTCGTTTTTGAACTGTGCTGCCCACAGGCACACACACACACACACACACACAGACACACACACGCACACACACAGATAGACACACACGAACATTTTTCTAAAAATACTTTTTTTTGGATTCAGGGGTTCCAAAACATGTATTTCCGGTGAAATATCGGTATCGAACTTTTGGGTGCAGTACAGTACCTTCTCTATGCACTAGGTAGCAGTACGTATAGGGAAAGTAAAAATATGATGTTTTCCATTTACATGACTCTCTACATTTCTGTTATAAATTATTGTTAATAAGCTTATTCTTCCTTCTACTTCACGCTAATCTAGATAAACATTGGCAGAAATTGTTTTATTTATTGCTTCCCTATAAGTAGAAGGGAAATAAGGTAATACACTAGGCTAAAGCGATAGTCAAATCTTTTAAAAGCTGATGACTATGTGATTGAAATTCGCTTCTTTGCAAGGCCAGAAGTATTCAAATTCCCGTATGAGAACACTTTTAAGCATTATGAAATTGAAACCAATAACAAGGAATGTCTCGGAAATCCTCAACTGCACGAAAAAAAAATGTATATGATATAGTTGTGTGTTTTAACGAGATCTATATTTTTTGTATAGTAAGTTTTTGTCTATTTCTTACGGTTTACCAGTTATACACGTTTTCCAGAATGAAGAGGTCTTCACAGGCTACTCCCAGAAAATTCAAGATATACATTTCGTTGGCCATGAATATGTGTTTTCAAAAACCAGTTTTTAAAAAATAAAAATTTTCAAAAATTGTTCTACGTAAAGTAGTTTGGGGTAAGGGGATTTTCCTAAAAATTCTTCGTGTCGCATCCTTCAAAGTCACTAAACTTGAATACCAACTGTAGGTATTTTACCGGCTTTTTGTTTTTGAGTTATTGTGTTCACAGTCACACACACTATTCTTTTTCTAAAAATCTAATGTCATAATTCCATTCACAAAACTTTCTCCTCAAAGCCTCATTTGGGAGGACCGGGTGCAATTCCCGGGCGACCGCGCACCCTGACCTATGGGTTTTCTTTGTTTACCCTGATCCTTTGCAGTGCTCTGAATGACGTCGTATGCATTTTAACTGGAAACGTTAGGGCTCCGGTCCATGCTTGCACCCATCTACATCCAGATTTGGCGGCCTTCAGGTTTCTCCCCTCATCCCTCCTTCTCAGGGATCACATAAGTCCCAAAGGGTCACAGTGCTATGCTCCAGTGACTGGCAGCTCCAACCACGATAAGCCTAAATTAATTCATATTAACCTAATAGTGAGAAGCATAAAAACGGCTCGCTATGAACTGGTGTTAAAATTCCAATTATTTCCACGTCAACGTGAGAAGCAAGTGGATACCGAGACTTCTTTAGACATACAAAACATGAAGCATTCAAACCGATGTTCAACTTAACAGCAATCTCGGAAGCGACTGATATCACATGAAAGTTATTTGAAATTAATTATGGTAATATTTTAAGTAATGTTTTGATTTTCAAAAGGCCTGTGCAAGATGGGTGCCACATTTGTTGATAAATGATCGAAAGTTTCAAAGAAAAACTGTTTCTGTTAAGAATGTGGAGCTCTACTGTAAAAAACCCAGTGATTTTTAGAGACGGCTTATTACCATGGATGAAACTTGGATACATTACAACACTCTAGAAAGTAAATCACAGTCAAAACAGTGCATTGTACCATGTGAACCAAGTCCAAATAAGGCAATGACAGTTTTGTCTGCTAACAAGGTTATGGCAAGTGTTTTCTGGGATGCACAGGGGATTATTTTATTGATTACTTGGAAAAGGGTAAAAGTATCACTGGTGATTAATACGCAAGCTTATTGTAACGTTTGAGTGATGAGGGGAAAAGAAAAAGACCTCATTTGGTAATATATATAAATTAAAAAAATTAAACAAATAAAAATCTTGTTTCATCACGGTAGTGCTCCGGCCCATCGTTCAGTCATTGCAATTGGGAAAATCTGCTTTGAATTGCTTAAAAACTCACCCTATTCGCCAGATCTAGCACCCAGTGACTACTTGGAGGACAAATATTTCACAGCAATGAGGAGGTGATTGATGCGGTAAACAGCTATTTTGAGGACCATGATAAATCGCACTACAGAGATGGTTTAATTAAATTAGAACACCGATATGACATAATGTATTAGACTTTCTGAAGATTATGTTGAAAAATAAAGCAAAAAAATGTTTTTAAATGCTGTTTTCATTGAAAGTTCCGATTTATCAGCTGACCCTCGTGTATGCTTTTATCATGCCACAACTTAAACATATGACTAATTAAATTCGTTAGATACATATTTGAGAAAATAAAATATAACAAAAAAGTTCCCGCAAGTATAGTGGGTTTGAAAGGAGTTTGTTTAATGTATTCGTGTCGGCTCCTTGTAAGACGCTGAACATAACTGCCAGCGGTATTTAGCCCGCTTTTGTTTTTTAAATTGCGCTGTTCAAAGAAAAGATGTCATTTTACTATCTCTCTCTCTCTCTCTCTCTCTCTCTCTCTCTCTACACGTACTCTGTATATGGTGTATAGAGAAAGTGTAATGTTCAAAAGTTTTTTGTCGAGATTTCAACGGAAATATATGTTTTGAGGCTCTCTTAATCCAAAAAAGTTAGAAAAAGGTCCGTGTGTGTCTATGGACAGAATAGCTCAAAAACTATAAGATCGTTAAATACCAAACTAGGTATTTACGTTTAGTATCTTCCAAGAATGCAACACCAAGATTTTCAAGATTGTCTCCCCATCCCTTTGTATGGGAAAAAATTGAAACATTTGTTTTTCTCTAAACTGGCTCTAACGATTTTGATTAAAATGACGTATATTAAAGATATTTACTGACAAATAAAATGTATATCCTGAATTTTCTGGGAATGGCTTCTGAAGCCCTCTTCATTCTGTATGAATTTTGCATAACTGGTAAATCATGAAATTAATGTGCCGCATCTTTGAAAGATGCTGAACTTAATACCAAGTTTGAGCTTTTCGTTTTTACTTTCTCTACACTTACTATGTACATAGAAGATAGAGAAGGTATTGCACTCCGCCCAAAAATTCGATACCGAGATTTCACCGGAAATATATGTTTTAGGATCCCCTATGTCCAAAAAAAGCATTTTCACAAAAAGGCCCATGTGTGTGTGTGTGTCCGTGTCCGTGTGTGTGCCCGTGTGTCTGTGAACACGATAACTCAAAAAACGAAAAGTCGGTAAAATACCAAACTTGGTATTTAAGTTTAGTATCTTCCAGGGATGCGACACGAAGATGTTGAGAAAAATCCCCTCACTCCACACTACTCTTTACATGGAACTTATTTCGAAAATATCGATGGCTGTAACGATTTTGATTAAACTATCATGTATTAAAGACATTTACCTGAAAATAAAATGTATATCATGAATTTGCTGGGAATAGCCTCAGAAGAGTAGTTTATCTGGAAGAACTTTACGGAATTTTGAATAACTGCTAAACCATAATAGATGGACAAAAACTTACACAAAACATGTAGAGCACGTTAAAAGCACAATTTATGTTACATGTATTTTTTTCGTGGAGTTCATCCTTTTTGAGACATTCCTTGTTTTTCGTTTCTGCTATGAAAAACATACTTTTCTCATACAGGAATTTGCCAACTGCTGTCCATACAAACAAAGGAACTTCAGAGACATAGCAATCAGTTTTTGACTATCACTTTAACCTATGGTACTCCCTTATTTCGCTTTTACTTACAAGGAAGCAAGTAATAAGACTATTTCTGCTAATTTTTTTTCTGATTAGCATGAAGTAAATAGAAGTACAAGTGGAATACAATACCTTCTCTTCATACAATGTACTCTACGTGTGGAGAAAGTAATGAACTATTTTTGGGTGGCATTCACATTATATTCTCTACTCATGCTCGTTTATTACTTTCTTTAGCACGTATGTACAAATGCACATTAGGAGAGAGAGAGAGAGAGAGAGAGAGAGAAGGTATTGTATTCCACCCAAAAATTCGATACCGACATTTTACCAGAAATACATATTTTGGCACCCCTTGAATCCAAAAAAAGATATATTTAGAAACATGTCCAAAGGAGTGTGCGTGTGTGTGTGTCTGTGTATTTCTGTGGGTAGCGTGGTCGGTTAAATGCCCAACTTGGTATTTAAGACCAGTATCTTACAGGGAGATTTAAAAAAAAAATATCCCTCCCCTTAACTATCCTTTACATAAAACATTTTTCGAAAATTTTGTTTTTCATAAAAATGGCCCTACCGATTTTGATTAAAATGCCGTATTTTAAAATATTTGAATGACAAGCGAAATGTACATCTTTAATTTTCTGGGAATAGCCTTTGAAGAGCTCTTTATTCTGGATGAATTTTGCTTAATTTTGTAAAACTGGTAAACCATAGGAGGTAGACAAAGACTTACTACACAAAAAATGTAGCTCTCGTTAAAACATTAAATTTATACCATGAAGTTCTTTTTTTGTTTTTGGTTAGAGTTGACCGTTTCCGAGATGTCTCTTGTAATTGGTTTCATTTTTTTATACTATTCTCAGACAGGAAGTCGCCAGTGTTTTTTTTTTTACTTTCTCTACACGTACTATGTACATAGTCTATAGAGAAAGTATTGTAATGTACCCAAAAATTCGATACCGAGATTTCACTGGAAATACATGTTTTGAGACCCCCCTGAATAAAAAAAAGCATTTTTAGAAAAATGTCCCTGTGTGTGTGCCTGTGGACAGCATAGCTCAAAAACTAAGGGACCGTTAAAAACCAAACTTAGTATTTAGATTTGGTATAGACACGAAGATTTTCAAGAAAATCCTTCCAACTAACTTTACAAGGAACTTTTTTCGAAAATTTTGATTTTCTCAAAAATGGCACAAACGATTTTGATTAAAATATCACATATTAAAGATATTTACACGACAAATAAAATGTAAATCTTGAATTTTCTGGGAATAGCCTCTGAAGACTACTTTATTCTGGATGAATTTTACGAAATTTTGCATAACAGCTAAACTGTAACATGGATAAAAACTTATCACACAGAAACTGTAGAGCACATTAAAACACAATTTATATCACTAACATTTTTTTCGCGGAGTTAATCATTTTTGAGATATTCCTTGTTTTTGGTTTCAGCTTAAAAAACTTATATTTTTTTCATACAGGAATTTGTCAAATCATGTCCATACAAAGGAAGTTCAGTCACATAGCAACCAGCTTTTTACTATTACTTTAACGTATGGTACTCCGTTATTTCGCTTCTGCTAACAAGGAAGCTTTCTGCTAATTTTTTCTCGATTAGCATGAAGTAAATAAAAGCATAAGCTTTTTAACAATAATTTGTTGCAGAGATGTAGAGAAAAGCATGTGAAAGAAACACATACGATTATTTACTTTGTCTATACGCACTCTGTACATAGTGTATAGAGAAAGTATTGCACTCCAACAAAAAATTCGATACCGAGATTTCACCGGAAATGTATGTTTTAGGGTCCGCTGTATAAAAAAAAAAAGTATTTTCAGAAAAACGTCCTTGTGTGTGTCCGTGTGTCCGTGAACACGATAGCTCAAAAACGAAAATTCGGTAGAGTACCAAACTTGGTATTTAAGTTCAGTGTCTTCCAGGGATGCGACACGAAGATTTTGAGAAAAATCCCCCCACTCCCAACTACCCTTTACATGGAACTTTTTTCGAAAATTTTGATTTTCTCAAAAATGGCTCTAACGATTTTGATTAAAATTTCATATATTAAAGATATTTACCTGGCAAATAAAATGTATATCTTGAATTTTCTGGGAAGAGCCTCTGAAGAGTAGTTTATTCTGGATGAATTTTACTGAATTTTGAATAACTGCTAAGCCGTAACAGATGGACAAAAACTTACTACACCAAAAATGTAGAGAGCACATTAAAACACACATTTTATGTTCTATACATTTTTTTCGTGGAGTTCCTCGATTTTGAGACATTCCTTATTTTTGGCTTCTGCTATGAAAAACAACTTGTCTCATACAGGAACTTGTCAACTCCTATCCATATAAACAAAGGAACTTCATTGACATAGCAACCAGCTTTTGACTATCACTTTAACCTATGGCAGTCCCTTATTTCGCTTCTACTTACAAGGAAGCAAGTATTAAGACTATTTCTGCTCATTTTTTCTGATTAGCATAAAGTAAATAGAAGTATAAGCTTTTTAAGAATAATTTGTTGCAGGGATATAGAGAAAGTCATGTGAATGGTACACATAAGATTTTTTGGCATATATTTGCTAAATCTTCTTGGCAGAAATAGCTTCTTTTTGATAGAAGTAAGGGATACTGAAGGCTGAAACGATGTGAAGATAAAGATGATCACCATAGTATTACTTATACTGACTTTGAAATTGCTCACTGTTTGCATAATATCGCAAGAAACAACAAAAGTATTGGAAAATTCGAACTTATACCTACGAATATCTCGGAAAAGTTAATGCCGCACAACAGTTCGTATAAATTGAGTGCCGAAACGACTTTTTTATGGTTTGTGCTTTTATCTCTTATAGTTTACAAAATTCCGTTCCAACAGTTAGCAGAAATTTCAAGATATGTATTTTATTTGTCTTGTAGGTATTAACATGTGGTATTTTAATCAAAATCTTTAGAATATTTTTTTTTAAAAAAAAGAAGAATAAATAAAACAGACTGTTCCATGTTAAGGGTAATTAGTGTGGGGAGTACTTGTAAAGCTTCGTATCGTATCGTTGGAAGATGTATTTATATACCAAATTTAATGTTTATTCTACTTTTCTTTCGAGTCATATTACTCTCTGATACACACATGTTAATTTAATGTACTTCAGATACCTCAAACCATGCATTTCCGGTGAAATTATTGGGTACCAAATTTTTGGGTGGAATAAATTATTTCCGCTTATGTTTATTCTGTTTAGATGCCAGAGAAATTTGGTATTTAGCTAAATTTTCGTTAAGCTGTTTTCACAAACAGAGAGTCGAACTTTGACATTCACAATCACGCACACACTCATGGAAACGTTTTCTAAAAGTGCGTTTTATGGATTCAGGGCATCTCAAATGGTATATTGTGAATTTCTAGTATCGAAAGTTTTAGTCGAATGAAATATTTCCTCTGCGTACTAGACGTAATAGAGAAAGCAACAAAAATATTGGTTAGAAACATTTTTTTTTAGAAAAAGATCCGTGTGTGTCTGTGGACAGCTTAACTCAAAAACGAAAGGCCGGTAAATACTAAACTTGGTATTTAAGATCAGTGTCTTCCAAGAATGTGACACGAAGATTTTCTAGAACATCACCTCACTCTCAACTACCGTTTAGATGGAACATTTTGGGAATGTTTTTTATTTTCTCAAAATGACTCTAACGATTTTGATTAAACCGTAAGAAACACACAAAAACTTACTACACATGAAATACAGATCTCGTTAAAACACATAATTTATGTCACATAGGTTATTCTTATAGAGTTGACGGTGTTAGAGGCATTCATTATAACTTTTCTTCAACGGGACCACGCAAAGCGAAGCGAACCTCAATTGTTTGACATAGCGACAAGCTTTAAAAAGACTTTAACATCGCTTTAGCCTAATGCACTCCTTTATTTCCTTCTACTTACAAGGAAGCAAGAAAATTAGTCCCACTAATGTTTATCTAGAGTAATTTGATGTAGATAAAATAATAAACTTTTTTTTAAACAACTAAAGAATGGAACACATCAGATTTTAGTAATACAGCTTTTCGCTAGTCTCCATGTTCCCTGAGGTTTACAAGATGCAGCCCTTAAAAATGGGCCTTACTCACCATTCAGGTCCCCCACACCATTGCCGTCACTGTCCTGGAAAGATCGTGGATATATCTGGTAGATAACACCAGTCTGCCACCAAGACTCCGAGACAGCAAGATTCAAGACACAGAGGCAGACTAACAGCTTCTGTAGAAGATGCATCTTGTTGAGTAGCCTGGATCAAGCTCGGTCACCTGGATATATAGACCGTCCGTGATTTCTGATAAGATAAACAGGGGTGCTTATTAATCGATACGTAACACAATGCCGGTTATAATGACGACAGTGAAATGTTGCCATATCCGGTGTATTTACAAATATTTAGTTCTCAAAACTATGTGTCCCTCGACATTTTGATCTATCGTGGCCTTTCGGACGGTGAATGAAATCGGTGTAAGCCCGGGGTCCATCGAACTTAAAGTTACCCGATATTTGTATTCTCAGATATCTATGGAAAAACCCGGGGAAAACCCCTAACTCAGGTACGAATTTCGAACCTTTGGATATGAGGCAGACACACTACCGCCACACTAGAGACGAAGGCTCGTGCATTTTATAATTCCTCAGTTCAACGTTTGTTATTATTACTTTCTCTATACGCACTATTTACATAGTGAATAGAGAAAGTATTGCACTCCACCAAAAAATTCGATCCCGAGATTTCACCGTAAATATATGTTTTAGGGTCTCCTTTATCTAAAAAAAGCATTTTCACAAAAATGTCAGTGTGTCTGTGAACACGATAACTCAAAAACGAAAAGTCGCTAAAATACCAAACTTGGTATATAAGTTTAGTAACTTCCAGGGATGCGACACAAATATTTTGAGAAAAATCCCCCCACCCCAAACTACCCTTTATATGAAACTTTTTTCGAACATTTTATTTTCTACAAAATGGCTCAAACGTTTTGATTAAAATATCATATATTAAAGATATTTACCTGACAAATAAAATTATATGTTGAATTTTCTGGGAATGGCCTCTGAAGACTACTTTATTCTGAATGAATTTTGCATAACTACTAAACCATAAGAGATGGACAAAAACTTAACACACAAAAAATGTAGCACGTTAAAACACACAATTTATGTTATATACATTTTTTTCGTGGAGTTGATCGTTTTTGAGATATTCCTTTTTCTTGGTTTCAGCTTTGAAAAACATACTTTTCTCATACAGGAATTTGTCAACTCCTGTCCACACAAACAAAGGAACATCAGTTACATAGCAACCAGCTTTTGGCTTTCACTTTAACCTATGGTACTCCCTTATTTCGCTTGTATTTACAATAAAGCAAGGAATAAGACTATTTCTGCTAATTTTCCTCGATTAACATGAAATAAATAAAAGATAAGCTTATTAACAATAATTTGTTACAGAGAGATAGAGAAAGTCATGTGAATGAAACACATCAGGTTTTTTTAACCCTTTTGTTAGTTAAATATCTAAGACAGAGAAGATATTTATTCCACCCAATAATTCGATATCAAGGGAAACAGGAACTTTGAGATCTCATGAAAAAAAAATCCGATGTGTTACACTCACATGACTTTCTCCAGGTGCTTTACAAGAAAATTTCTTAAAACAAGATTATTCTTCTTTCTGCACCATGCTAATCGAGATAAACATTAGCAGAATGTTCTTATTACTTAATTCCTTATAAGTTGAAGGGAACTAAAGGAATGCGCTATGCTAAAGTGACAGTCAAATGTGATAAAAGCTGTCGTTATGCAATTATTATTGCAAATCGCTTCTTTGCTTGGCCAGGAATAGAACAACAGGAAAACGAACACTTCCTGTCTGAGAAAAGTCTAAGTACTTTACAATCGAAACCAATAACAAGAAATATCTCGGAAACGGTTACCCCTACAACAGAAATGTAAAGGGCATATATTGTGTATTTCGACAAGATCTGCACCTTTTGTGCAGTAAGTTTTTGTCTCTCTTACAGTTTAGCAAAAATTCGGCAAAATTTATCCAGAATTAAGATGTCTTCAGAGGGTATGCCAGGAAATTCAAGATATACATTTCATTTCGGATATAAATATCTTTAATATACGTTATTTTACACAAAATCGCTAGAGCCATTTTTGAGAAAATCAAAATTTTCAAAAATTATTCATGTAAAGAGTAGTTTGTGGTGGAGGAATTTTCTTGAAAATCTTCGTGTCGCATCCTTGGAAGATAACAAATCTAATTACCAAGTTTGGTAATTAAAGGACATTTTGTTTTTGAGCTAGGCTGTTCACATTTACATACTTTCTTCTAAAAATGCTTTTTTCGGACTCAGGAGACCCCAAAACATACATTTCCGGTGAAATATCGACATCGACTTTTTGGGTGGAGTACAATACCTTCTCTATCCACTATTTAAATTGCTAGAGAAAGTAAAAACAAACAAAACAAACACAAAAAAAATACCTTCATTGCCAGTTTACATGACATTTTACTTTCTGTTCACCTAATATGTAGGTACGTAGAGTATAGAGAAGGTATTGTATTGCACTAAAATTAGATGACCATATTTCATCGTAAATATGTTTTGAGGTTCCCTGAGTCCAAAAAAAAAAGTATTTTTAGAAAAAGGTACATAGATGTGTGTGTGTGTGTGTGTGTGCAGAACGTTTGCAAGCTGATATTTATTTATTATTTTATACTTTATTTGCTTCTTTACCATTATTATTCTGTTATTTGTTATAAATGTTATAATAAGTTATTTTTATTTATGATTCTTATGTTATTGATTATATATTTATATATATATATATATATATATATATATATATATATGTGTGTGTGTGTGTGTGTGCCTGTCTGCGGACAGCATAACTGAAAAACTAAAAGACCGTTAAATACCAATTTTGGTATTAAGTTTTGTATCTTCCAAGGATGCGACAAGTTTTTCAGGAAAATCTCCCCACCCCAAACAACCATTTACATGGAAAATGTTTTGATATGTTTTATTTTCTCAAAAATGGCTCTAACGGTTTTTATTAAAATGCCGTATATTAAAGCTATTTACATAAAAAAATAAAGTGTATATATGTCTTAAATTTTCTGGGATTAGCTTCTGAAGACCTGTTCATTCTGGATGAATTTTGCATAACTGGTGAATCATTAGAGAGAGACAAAAACGTGCATTACAAAAAATGTAGATCTCATTAATTTATGTCATATACATTTTTGTAGTTGGGTTGACGGTTTCCGAGATATTCCTTCCTATGGGTTTTAATTTTAAACTAGTTATCTTCTCAAACGAGTTTACCTTTCCTTTCATCTCTCTTTTGTTCTTCTGAAAATGCAAAGGGAACCGAGCTTCAATTATTTTCGTATACGACAGGTTTTTAAAAGACTTGACTGTCGCTTTAGCCTAGTGTATTCCCTTATTTCCCTTCTACTTAAAAGGAAGATTGTAATAAGACACTTTCTGCTAATGCAGAAAAAGGAATAATCTTCTGTAAGATTAGCTTGTTTGCAGAACATGTAGAGAAAGTCATGTGAATGGAACACATCAGATTTTTCTACTAGTTTTTCTACAAACTATTATTAAAACGCTGACTAATCTGCCTGTTAATCAGTATACGTTACAAATTTACACTTTTCGTTATAGGCACAAGATAGTCATATTTTAAAGAGTTAGTCACTCTTTGATGGCTAAGAAGATCCATTTTCAGAAAACACCGAGGATCCACCACGATAGTGGTTACGAGTCGCAGTCTGGAGATCCCGGCTTCGAATGCCGGTGACCGTCTACTCCAGGGTTTTCCAGGTAAATGCTGAATAGTTCTTCTCATCCCCGGAATTTCCTGTCTCTCCATAATGTTCCATTAATCATTCCATTCATCCTTCAATCTGATGGTCAGTTTCACGATTGGAAATGTTGGAGGTAGTGTTTTGGTGCAGCGTGGCGGGGATGGTTATAACTTTACGCACTATCTTCAAAAAAGTTAAATATGAGGGTCGGCTGATAAGACCCGGGCCTCTCAATGAAAAGAGCATTAAAACTTTTTTTTTTGCTTTATTTCTCAACATAACCTCCGGAAACGCTAATACATTTGTCGCATCAGAGTTCTTATTTAATTAAACTATCTCTGTAGTGCGCTTTATCAAGGTCGTCAAAACAACTGCTTACCGCATCAATGACCTCCTCGTTGCTGTGAAATCTTCTTCCTCCAAGAAATGTTTTGAGGTTTGGGAAAAGGTGGTAGTCACTGGGTGCTAGATCTGGCAAATAGGGTGCATGTTCAAGCAATTCCAACTTTAATTCGCACATTTTTCCCATTGCAAAGACTGAACGATAGGCCGGAGCATTTTCGTCATGAAACAAATTTTTTTTTGCCAAATGAGGTATTTTTCTTTTCACCTCACTACTCAAAAGTTGCAGTAAGCTTGCGTAGTAGTCACCAGTGATACTTTTACTCTTTTCCAAGTAATCAATAAAAATAATTCCCTGTGTATCCCACATTCACCATAACCTTCTTAGCTAAAAGAAATTGACTTTGGCTTTTTTGGAGTTGGCTTACCTGGCGCAATCCATTGTTTTGACTGTGATTTACTTTTTGGAATGTAGTGATGTATCCAAGTTTCATCCATGGTAATAAGCCGTCTCAAAAATTCATTGGGATTTTTACGGTAGAGCTCCACATTCTTAACAGAAACAGTTTTTCTTTGCAACTTTTGATCAGGTGTCAACAAACGCGGTACCCATCTTGCACAGACCTTGTGAAAGCCCAAAACATTACATAAAATATTACCTGGACGTTCTTTTGATATGTTCACAGCTTCTGCTATCTCAAACAACTTTAATCTGCAGTCTTCCAGTCCTAAACAATGCGATTTTTTTAATGATCTGGGTAGTGTCACTTCTACAGGGCGTCCAGAGCGTCACTAGTGCTCGTACGAACTCTGCAACCCACTTTTTAATCATTGCATATGAAAGGGCAGAGTCTTTCAATGTACTGTCCATCTTATCCTTGATTTCTTTAGGCGTTAAGGTTTTCAAATGAAGGTATTAATCACTGCTCGTTTTTCCAAATCCTCCATTTTCGTGAAAACTCTAAAACTGTCTTATTTAAAACGCTGCTATTCGAAGTCTAAACAAATAATTGGCCTGTAACTATGGATAAAACTAGTATAGAGTTAAACTATACGATGCCATCGTCTAACTGGCCTAGTGGCGCCATATCTGTGTGAGGTCCAAGACTTATCAGCCGACCGTATTATGTAAAATGTAGTATTCATTAAACATGTTTACTTTCTCTACACGTACTATGTACATAGTATACAGAGAAGGTATTGCATATCACCCAAATCGATGTCGAGTTTTCACCGGAAATATGTGGTGTGAGGTTCCCAGAATAAAAAAATAATTTTTAGAAAAAGGTACGTGTGCGTATGTCTGTGGACACTATAACTCAAACACGAGAAGTCGGTAAAATGCCAAATTTGGTATTTAAGTTTAGTATCTTCCAAGGATGCGACGCGAAGATTTTGAGGAAAATCCCCTTATTCCAAACTACCCTTTTCTAAAATGTTTAATTTCTCAAAAATATCTCTAACGATTTTGATTAAGACACCGTATATTAAAGATATTTAGATGAAAAATAAGATATATAGGTATCTTGAATTTCCTGAGAATAGCCTCTAAAGACCTGTTTATTCTTGATGAATGTTGCATAACTGGTAAACCGTAAGAGATAAACTAAAAACTTCTGCACTTCTGTAGATCACGTAAAAATACACAATTTATATCAGATACATTTTTTTTGTATGTAGGGTTGACCGTTTTTGATATATTCCTTGCTATCGGTTTAGTTTTAAAATATTTAAATTTTTCAACTCCTGGCAATGAAGTGAAACGGAACTTGGCAACCAGCTTTTAAAAGATTTGACTATCGCTTTAGTCTAATGTCTTCCCTTGCTTCCCTTCTATTTAAAAAAAGCAAGTAATAAGACCATTTCAGCTAATGCTTATCTCAATTAGCATGAAATAGAACAATAAGTTGTTTAACAATAATTAGTTACCAGATGTAGAGAAAGTCATATGAATGCAACACATCAGACTTTTAGGTAATAAATCTTCTAAAGTAAAATTTTGCACATCATCAATTTCCGCTGCACTGTAATTCTACGTTACAAAATCTCCTGAAAGAGCCATGTTTTTGTAAATTATTACATTTTTATTGAAACAATTAACTAAGGAAAGCTATTTATCTCAGCCGTAGAACTGTCATGGCCATTTTATTCAATAATTTCCAATGTTTATGATGGTCAAACATCTCTGGGTCCATGGAGCTTAAAGTTACTCGACATTCGTCTCAGGATAAGGGAAAACCCCGGAAAAACCTTTATCCGGGTAACTCACCTAAAGTGAGATTTGAACCTATTGAATCTGAGGTAGGCACGCTACCCAGGCGGGTTAATGTTTATTTAAACTCATATGGTCACAAATAATCACTGCTGTATATATCTGTGAAAATGGTAACTTCCTTCTAATAATTATTTTAATTTAATATCGTACTGCCGCACAAAAAACATTGTGTGTAACATATATGAGGCATTTTTTCCATTCTCGTGTGGTTATGAAACTCGACCACGCTTCGTTTTTAAAAATCCTCATTCGATTATAAAAGAAGACTTTACACACTTGTATCTAAACAACTATTTTAGGTTCTGGGAGCCTCTACAGTGTATTTCCAGTAAAATTTTGGTATCGAATATTTGAAATGTAATGTTACTTACTACCCGTAGAAGGGAAAGTAAGAAAGGAAAGAAAGAGAGAGATAGAGAGGATTAAATAAAGAAATAGAGAGAAACAAAGAGAAACAAAAAGAAAGATTGCAAGAAAGAAAGAACATAATAACTGCTAACACTTTGGAGAATAAATTTAATCTTTGGATTTTAGGGTCCTTTTTGCACCCAATATAACACCACAATTAAGTATGACAACTTCTGTGTGCTAAGCCACGTGGTATATTTCTTTGCAAAAACATGTGAGTTTGGTTTCTCATTTTTAGGTTTGAACAGCTTTTACTGCACTTTCTATAAATAAACCATTTTCTCAGACACTATTGAATATTGCATAATTATATTTCAGAATGAGAAAAATGGTTTCTAGTACTATTGTGGATATAATTGCATGGTTATTTCCTCTTAAACAAATCATTTGTGATACATTTTTCAAAACTTGGTTTAATTAAGAGAATAATATTATAATCTTTAGTAAATAAAATAATGGTATTAAAGTTAACAGTGATCTTAGAATACATGCATTTATATCCTGTAAACATATCAGTCTGATATCTTAAAACTTTTTAAGATCATTTAGCACTTTTAACTATAGTGTGATAGGAGCTATAATCTAACATCAAACTTTATTTTTAAGCAACATTTTGTTTTTAAGCAATGCTATTCACCTACGCCACAATACTTTTTATAAATATCTGATGTGTTCCATTCACATGACTTCCTCTGCCTATTCTGTAACAAACTATTCTCCTACAAAAACTTATTCTTTTATCTACTTTATGATAATCAAGATAAATGTTAATAGAAATTCTCTTATTACTTAGTTCCTTAAAAGCAGGAGCGAAATAAGGGAATAAATTAGACTAAAGTAATAGTCAAATATTTTAACAGATGTAAAATAATGTCATCGAAATTCGGTTCTCTTTGCATGGTCAGGAATAAAACAAAAGAAACCATAATGACAAATTCTTGTGTGAGAAAAGTTTAAGTATTATAGCATTGAAACCAAAAACAAGGAATACCTCGAAGATGATTAACTCCACAAAAAAAAAAACAAAAAAACATGTCAACAATTATGTGTTTAACGAGATCTACATTTGCTGTGCAGTAAGTCTTTATTACCAGTTATACAAAAGTTATTCAGAATGAAGAGATCTTCAGAGATTATTCCCCAAAAAATTCAACATAAACATTTTATTTTGCATGTAAATGTCTTTAATATACGGCATTTTAATCAAAATCATTAGATCTATTTTTAATAAAATCAAATTTTGCAACATTTTTCCATGAAAAGGGTAGTTTGGGGTGGGGACATTTTCTCGAAAAGCTTTGTGTCGCATCCTTGGAAGATGCTGAACTTAATTATCAAATTTGGTATTTAACCGATCTTTCGTTTTTACTTTCTCTACGCAGGACATGGTAATAGGTAGAGAAGGTATTGCACTACACCCAAAAATTCTATACTGAGATTTCACCTTAAATACACGTTTTAGGGTCCCTATATCCAAAAAGAAAGCATGTTTTAAAGAGTTTCGCCTTGTGAAATGAAATGAAGTTTTATTTATGGACGCTCTTTAACTGATGTGGTTCTCAGCGTCCCATTCTATACTGAGCGTGAAAGACCTCTTAATTTTGCTCAGAGACATCTTTTTCAGGCTTGAGGTTCTTTTACGTACCGTAAATCTACGACACAGAGCCAACGGGGAGGAAGCCATGCTAAGGATGTTTACGCCCGAAAAATATCCGCTATCCTCTGACGGTAGAACCCGCACCTTTGGGTATATGAAGTTAGCATAGTAACCATAGCACCACGAAGGGCAACCATGTGTGTGTGTGTGTGTGTGTGTGTGTGTGTGTGTGTGTGTGTGTGTGTGTGTGTGAATCGGTAACTCAAAAACGAAAAGTCCTCAAAATACCGAACTTGGTATTTAAGTTAAGTATCTTCCAAGGATGCCAGAGTAAGATTTTGAAGAAAATCCCTCCAGCCCCAAACTACTCTTTATACCATGTAAAAATGTTCAACAATTTTGGTTTTCTCAAAAATGGTTCTAACGATTTTGATTAAACTACCGCGTATTAAATATAAAAGTTATATTTTGACTTTTCTGAGAATAGGCTCTAAAGAGCTGTTCATTCTGAATGAATTTTGCTGAATTTTGCATAACTGGTAAACAATAAGATATAGGCAAAAACTTACTACATAAAAATGTAGATCTCGTTAAAACACGCAATTTATGTAATATACTTTTTTTATTTTTTTTCCTGGAGTTGACCATTTTTGAGATATTTCTTGTTGTTGGTTTCAGTTTTAAAACACTTAACTTTTCTTATACGAAATTTGTCAACTGTTAATTATGCAAAAGAATAGATTTTAATCACATAGCAACCGATTTTTAAAAGATTTGTCTATCGCTTTAGCCTATGAATTTTCTTATTTCCCTCCTGCTTACAAGCAAATAAGTAATATTATCATTTCTGCTAATGTTTATCCGGATTAGCATGAGGTAGTTAGAAATAGGCGTTTTAACAATACTTTGTTACAGAGAGGAAGAGAAAGCTATGTGAATGGACACATCAATTTTTGAGTTATGTTTTACAAACTCACATGAACACACATACACACATGCACACGCGAACCTATTTCTAAGATTTTTTTTTTTTTTACTTTGTCTACACGTGCTATGTACATAGTGAATAGAGAAGGTATTGAAATGCACCCAAAAATTCAATACCGAGATTCCCCCGGAAATACATGTTTTGAGACTTCCTGAATCCAAAAAAACAACAACACAGTTTTAGAAAAATATCGTTGTGTGTGTCTGTCGGTTGTATAGCTCAAAAACGAAAAGATCGTTAAATACCACACTTGGTATCTAAGTTTGGTATCTTCCAAGCATGCGACACGAAGATTTTCAAGAAAATTCCCTCACCCGCAACTACCCTTTACATGGGACATTTTTTGAAAATTTTAATTTTCTCAAAAATGGCTCTATTTTAATTTAAATGCCGTATGTTTCTGCTAATGTTTATCTCTATTATCATGATGTAGATAGAAGAATAAGGTTTACAGAGATGTAAGAAAGTCATGAGATTGTAATAAATCCTATTTTTTTTATATCTCTTCCTATGTACTGTAAGATTGTAATTCAAAGTATTCTGAATTTTTTGTTTCAGAATAGACAGAGAAATTTATATGTTTGTAACACATGAGATGTTATAAATGAGAAGTCTATTTTGGAATTTAGGGGTTGAAGCCCCTTCAGGAATGTTCGCGCGGGGGCCATGCCCCTAGTTTTGTAATTTATGGGGACAGACGTTCACATCACAAAAATACACAGAAAAGGACCACTTGAAAATGAATTTCAATAATACTTACGTTGTAAGCAGGTGAAGCAGAACTGAAGTGTTGCTAGCTCGAACAGAAACCATATATAGCAGTAACTATCTAAAGATATTCAAAAACTCAGTGCCTCGTGCTTCGTGAGCTTGTCAGAGCGTTGTATAACACAACTATTATGCGATGATTCAATCCTTTCAGATACACAGCTGACCTTGACCACAGCTATTTTTGCAGGTACGTTAAGTTGCAAAAAAGATAGAACCGGTTTTGTATTCCACCACATGGCAGCTGTTAATATCACATTAGCTTTTGATGACACTTAGTCATATGACGTGACACTTTCTCTACTAGATGTGGTAAGTAGGGCAAATATTTTAATCCATTCAAAATTCTATACCGAGAATTCACAAGTTAAACAAAATGTAAAACAAATTTCAATGGATCAATGTTTCTATTCAGTGATAGAGTTTTTAAGTACAAGTTTTAAAATGTTATCAGTTATGTATTTTACTGTGGTTTTCTTTTTATACCGACGTGTAAATCCATGTACTATTGACCAATTACAAATAAAATCCATTCATTCAATCAATCAATCAATCAATCACCGGATATACATGTTTTAAGACCCCTTGAATCCAAAAGATTTCATTTATAGAAAAAGAACCGTGTACTTTTGTGTGTGTGTGTGTGTGTGTGTATGTGTGCGTGTGGTGTTTGTGTGTGTGTGTGTGAGAGAGAGAGAGAAATTCTTTTTAGGGGGTGGATTTCCAGTGAAAAGCCGGCATCTAATTTTTACTTTCTCTAACACGTATGTACACACAATGGGCATAATAGCTAGAGAAGGTATTGTATTCCACCCACAAATTTGATGTCAAATTTCCCTGCAAATGTACGTTTTGAAGTCCCTTGAGCTCGAAACAAATTTTAAAAAAGTCCGTGTGTGTCTGTGGACAGTATAGCTAAAACACCGAATAGACTGTTAAATACCAAACTTGCTATTTATGTTTTGCATCTTTTAAAGATGCGACACGAAAATTTTCAAGAAAATCCTCGTACCCTCACTACGCTTGTCATGGACAATGTTTTGAAAATGTTATTCTCAAAAATGGCTCTAACCATTTTGATTAAAATGCCGTACATTAAAGACACTTACATCAAAAATAAAATGTATAATTTGAATTTTTGGGGAATACCTTGTGAAAACCTCTTTATTCTGGATGCGTTTTGCAGAATTTTGCATAACGGTTAATCGAACCTTAATTATTTCACATAGCGATCAGCTTTTAATAGATGACTATCGCTTTAACCTGATGTATTGCCCTATCTGTCTTCTACTTACAAGGAAGCAAGCAATAAGACTAATTCTGTTAATTTGTATCTCAATTAGCATGATGAAGATAAAAGAATAATACTTTGTTGTATATGGAACAGCTAGAGAAAATTATGTGAATGGAACTCATCAGCTTTTTGGATAGAAGGTAAAAAACTTTTGTAAGTTTAATTTGTTGCAGAATAAATAGAGAAAGTCAAGTGAATGCAACGCAACGGGTCAGAAATCTATCTCGGAGGTTTAGGGGTGCCAAACCCTTTAGCAAAATTGTTAAGGGGGCGATGCTCCTGTCATTTAATTTTTTTTTTTTTTTTAAATACAGTTCCCAAGTCATGTAAGTACTCCGGCGCTGAATTCCTTTTTCCTCTTTTTGCATTTTTCTAAAATTTACTTTGTTTTTACCTTCTCTACACGCACTATGTACATAGTGTATAGAGAGGGTATTGCATTCCACCCAAAAATTCGATACTGAGATTTCACTGGAAATAGACGTTTTAGGGTCCCCTGTGTTCAAAAAAGTATTTTCAGAAAAAGGTCCGTGTGTGTATCCGTGTGTCCGTATGTCAGTGTGTCTGTGAACAGGATAACCCAAAAACGAAAAGTCGGTAAAATACCAAACTTGGTATTTAAGTTTAGTATCTTCCAGAGATGCATCACGGATATTTTGAGAAACATCCCCCACCCCAAATTACCCTTTCCTTTAA
Source organism: Hymenopus coronatus (assembly GCA_030762935.1). Lineage (NCBI taxonomy): Eukaryota > Metazoa > Arthropoda > Insecta > Mantodea > Hymenopodidae > Hymenopus > Hymenopus coronatus. The sequence continues at coordinate 33,936,112 of CM060882.1, read as the reverse complement.
AAATTATTGATTTTCTCAAAAATGGCTCTGACGATTTTGATTAGAATACCGTATATTAAAGACATTTACATGACAAACAAAATGTATATTTTGAATTTTTTGGGAATAGCTTCTGAAGACATGTTTATTCTAGATGAATTTTGCATAACTGGTAAACCGTAAGAGAGAGACAAAAACTTACTAAACAGAATTTGTAGAGCTCGTTAAAACACACAATTTATGTTATAAACTTTTTTTTCGCGGAGTTGATCATTTTTGAGATATTCCTTATTAATGATTTTAGCTTTAAAATATAATTTTCTCATAAACGACTTTGCCATACAAATAAGGGCACTTCAATCACATGGCAACCAGCTTTTAAAAGATTTGACTCTCACTTTAGCCTAGTGACCTTATTTCCTTTCTAATTACAATGAAGCAAGTAAAAAAGACCCTTTCTGCCAATTTTTTCTCGATTAGCATGAAAGAAATGGAAGAATATGTGTTTTAACAATAATTTGTAGCAGATATGTAGAGAAAGGCATATGAGTGGAGCACATCAGATGTTTTTCTGTTTGATTACCGTTAACTTTTTGCTTTTAATACACACATACACATTTACAAAAACACAAACACCCTTACGCAAGGCGTGAGCCGAACCCACGATCCCCTGCGCCACGAAGCACCAAAACGAGGCACTTTAGCGAGCGCAGCTATGGGGACCGGCGGGAGAAAAATGGCCTTTCCCCTAAATTGTTACTAGCTCGTTCAGGCACTATATACAGCATTACCTATCTAGAGAGAGATAACCTAAAACGCATTCCCTCGTGCTCGTGAACTGTCAGAGCGTTGTGTAACAAATATTATGTGATGATCAATCCTCTCACAATTACACGTGACCTTGCTACCAGCTATTTTTGCAGGTATATCAACTTGCAAAAACGTTAGAACCGGTTTTGTATTCCACCACATGACAATTGTTAATACTGCATTCGCTTTTAATGACATTTAGTCATATTACGCGTGTTATTACTTTCTTTATATAGTACATATGTAGGTAGAGAAGGTATTGCATTCCACCCTAAAAATCGACTGTGATTTCGCTAGAAATATATGTTCTCCTGTATCCAAAAAAGCGCGCGCGCGTGTATCTGTGTCTGATCAATGTCAGTGTGAGAATATAATTCAAAATCGGGAAAGTCGGTAAAAACTATCTTGGTATTTAAGTTAGTTATCTTCCCAGGATGTGACACGAAAATTTTGAAGAAAAAATATCCCCTTACTCCAAACTACCCTTTACGTGGAAACAATTTCGAATATTTTGATTTTCTCAAAAATTACTCTAGCAATTTTGATTACAGATATTTAGATGAGAAATAAAATGTATATCTTGAATTTTTTGGACATAATCTTTGAAAACCATTCATTCTGGATGACTTTTGTAAATCTGGTAAACCGCAAGAGATAGACATGAAATAAAACATACAGTTTATGTTATACACCCACCTCTCCACAAACATGTCACCACACTACAAATATGTCACCTCTCCACAAACATGTCACCACACGACACACATGTACCACACCACAAGCATGTCACCACACGATACACATGCCACCAGACACAAACATGTCACCACACTACAAATATGTCACCTCTCCACAAACATGTCACCACACGACACACATGTACCACACCACAAACATGTCACCACACGATACACATGCCACCAGACACAAACATGTCACCACACTACAAATATGTCACCTCTCCACAAACATGTCACCACACGATACACATGCTACAAATGACACACATGTCATCAGACCACAAACATGTCACAAATGACACACATGTCATCAGACCACAAACATGTCACCACACTACAAATATGTCACCTCTCCACAAACATGTCACCATGCGACTCACATGTACCACACTATACACATGCCACCAGACACAAACATGTCACAAATGACACACATGTCACCAGACCACAAACATGTCACCACACTACAAATATGTCACCTCTCCACAAACATGTCACCATGCGACTCACATGTACCACACTATACACATGCCACCAGACACAAACATGTCTCAAATGACACACATGTCACCAGACCACAAACATGTCACCACACGATACACATGCTACCAGACACAAACATGTCACCACACGATACACATGCTACAAATGACACACATGTCATCAGACCACAAACATGTCACAAATGACACACATGTCACCAGACCACAAACATGTCACCACACTACAAATATGTCACCTCTCCACAAACATGTCACCATGCGACACACATGTACCACACGATACACATGCCACCAGACACAAACATGTCTCAAATGACACACATGTCACCAGACCACAAACATGTCACCACACGATACACATGCCACCAGACACAAACATGTCACAAATGACACACATGTCATCACACCACAAACATGTCACCACACGATACACATGCCACCAGACACAAACATGTCACAAATGACACACATGTCATCACACCACAAACATGTCACCACACGATACACATGCTACCAGACACAAACATGTCTCATATGACACACATGTCACCAGACCACAAACATGTCACCACACGATACACATGCTACAAATGACACACATGTCATCAGACCACAAACATGTCTCAAATGACACACATGTCACCAGACCACAAACATGTCACCACACGATACACATGCTACCAGACACAAACATGTCACAAATGACACACATGTCATCACACCACAAACATGTCACCACACGATACACATGCTACCAGACACAAACATGTCACAAATGACACACATGTCATCACACCACAAACATGTCACAAATGACACACATGTCACCAGACCACAAACATGTCACCACACGATACACATGCCACCTGACACAAACATGTCACAAATGACACACATGTCACCAGACCACAAACATGTCACCACACTATACACATGCCACCTGACACAAACATGTCACAAATGACACACATGTCACCAGACCACAAACATGTTACCACACTATACACATGCCACCTGACACAAACGTGTCTCAAATGACACACATGTCACCAGACCACAAACATGTCACCACACTATACACATGCCACCTGACACAAACATGTCACAAATGACACACATGTCACCAGACCACAAACATGTTACCACACTACAAATATGTCACCTCTCCACAAACATGTCACCATGCGACACACATGTACCACACTATACACATGCCACCAGACACAAACATGTCACAAATGACACACAGGTCACCACATTTTCTTGGCAATTCAGCTCAACTGTTAAAATGCCAACGGAATGGCTGAGGTTAGGCAATTTCAGCCAATCGCAGTCTGGCTGGAGCGATACTGTTGAAAAATCTTATCGCAGCTGATGTTCACTACTTTGAAATCTTGTCGCTCCTGACATTCGTTTGTTTATCCTCCTTTTTTTTTTCTTTTTTTTCTTCCCCTCTTGGAGTCTAGTTGGGACTCCGGCGCTGTATAACCTACTTTTATTTACCCAATTTTTTTTACTTTGTTTGCTGTATGATTACTGAATTGCTGTTTTCTTATTTTTATACACACTCATATACACAAACATATAACACCCATGCCCAAGGCGGGACTAGAACCCACGATCCCCTGCGCTACGAAGCACCAAAACGAGAGTGTCGCCCTCCGTGGTGTAATGGTTAAATGCTGACTTTATATACTCAAGGTCGCGGGTTCAAACCCGGCGGAGGAGGACGATGGATTTTTTCGGGCGTAAAAATCCTTAGCATGGCTTCCTTCGAAAGGGAAGTAAAGCCGTTGGTCACGTGTCGTAGATTTACGGCACGTAAAAGAACCTCAAGCCTGATATAGAGGTCTCAGAGAAAAATTAAGCGGTCTTTCACTCCAATATAGAATGGGACGCTGAGAACCACAGTAGTTAAAGAGCGTCCATAAATAACACGCCATTTACATTTTTTTACCAAAACGAGACACCTTGGCGAACGCGGCCATGGTGTCCGGCATGTCTTGGTTATTGGTAACAAGATAATAATCCAGTCAGCCAACCATCACCTTTTAATAATTATCAGTTCCACAATTGTAGCATCAATTAATTCAGTTACAAAGTTTATTTAAATTTTTATCCAGTTCATAATGTATTTAGTTCAAAAAGGGAGCGAAAATAATCATTATTGTATTTCTTATGTATGATATGAGTGCAAGAACCTCAAATAAAATAATGTTCTATTCCATTTCCTGTATTAATTATTAAAAACTGAAATAAAATAACTGTTCCCTACTTCTATTGTTGCTGTACATGGTCAGCCATATCATAATTCAGGAAGCAGTGAAGAAAGAAAAAAAAAATCGGAAATAAACATGGTCGAATGCGTCATCTACCATTTAAGAACTAACGTATTACAATTATAACCTGATGCTTTTTTGGTAATGTTTAACGCCCACTTTAACTACTTATGGCACCGCAGGCGGCGACACTGGCACTACATGAATGGAGATAGAGCACCAGTGGAATGCGGAGAAAACCCGCCCCAGCGCCACTTTGTCCACCACAAATCTCACATGCGGTCGCTTGGTATCGAACCCGGGCCGTCTAGGTGAGAGGTGAGTGGTCTAACCACTCGACCACGGCGCGGCCACATAACCACATTAACCTGATAACAGGATTAAATCTCCCTTCCTATATATTATAAATTGTTAGTAGTCTATTTCGCTAAATTGCCTTATCAAATACAACTCGGTTTGCATCTCTTAGGACAAAATAAAAACACTTCTGGTATTACTTATCATTCTATATACGTGTCCATACCACCTAAGGCTCAACGCAGTTATAAAAGTAATTATTGTTTGTTTGTTAATTCTTTTATTTAGCTCTTCATTTGTCCCCTATCTTTAATTGGTCCAAAAATTATTCTTAAAATTTTTCGTTCAAAAATTAATAACTTTTTCTATTGTACTTCTTTCAGTACCCAAGTTTCGGAGCCATATGCTATTAAGGTTCTGTTAATTGTTGAGATAAATATAATGTAAAATTTGAATGACATTAGACTAAGGTTGCCCTCGGATTCCTGTAAACTGTGTCATTATGGTCAAGGAGTTCTGTATGGGGACGGACCCTTATTGGGTTATTTCCGGCGTGTGCTATCTGCATGACACATCAGTCACGCTACCGCATTCCAAGTGGGTGTTCTTGCACGCGATATCAAAACATGCATTGTCTTTGTTAGTACAAAGCTAGACAGGCCCAAAACAAATCTTATGAACTTGGAACTCTGGGATATTACTTTCTCTAAGAGTATTAAAGTCTTGTTCTTAAGCTGACCAGAAAAATAGAAAGCGTTTCACAATGGGATACAAAACAAAACTGAAGGACAAACAGTATTAATAAAGCTCATTTAATTTCGAATAATTCAGATTAAGAAATTACATTTTAAAACATCTATGTGATCCATTCACATGACTTCTCTACATCTCTGTAACAAATTATTGTTAATAAGCTTATTCTTCTACATCATGCTAATCGAGATAAACACTAGCAGAAATGGTCTTATTACTTAGTTCCTTATAAGTAGAAGGGGAATAAGGGAATACACTTGTCGCATGTTTTAAAATGTGGTTGCTATGGGATTGAAATCCGTTTCTTTGCGTGGCCAGGAGTTGACAAGTTCCCCGTATGAGAAAAGTATTTTAAAACTGAAACCAGTAACAAGGAATATCTCGAAAACGGTCAACTCCAAGAAAAAAAAGTATATGACATAAATTATGTGTTTTGAGGACCTTTACACATTTTGTAGAGTAAATTTTTGTATGTCTCTTACGTTTTACCTGTTATGCAAAATTCATAAAATTCATCCAGAATAAAGAAGTCTTCAGAGGCTGTTCCCAGAAAATTCAAGATATACATTTAATTTGTCGTGTAAATATCTTAAATGTAAGAGATTTCAATTAAAATTGTAAGAGCTAGTCTTGAGAAAACCATAATTTTGGAAACTTTTTCCATGTAAAGATAATTGGGGGGTATTTAACGGACTTTTTGTTTTTGAACTATTTTACCTGCAGACATATACACGCACGGACATTTTTCTAAAAACTTTTTTTTTTGGGGTTCAGTATGTATATCCGGTAATATCTAGGTATCGAATTCTTGGGTACAATGCAACATCTTCTCTATACGCTATGTACGTAGAAGGTGCAGAGAAAGTAATAAAAGCCGCATCACAATGGAAATCAAAATCGAAACAAGAACTTTAGATTACATAAAATTTAATCTAAAGTTCTTGTTTCGATCTATACATTTCAAAATGTTAAAGTAAATGCTAAATATTGTCATAGTTCACAACAAACATAAAATAACTTTTCTCTTGTAAAATACTGCATTGAGATTACTTTTTTATGTATACCTTGTATATGTTTATTTAAATTTGCAATGTGAATGTATTCAAATAATGTACTGTAATCCTAATGAGAAGTCGTGATATAACCATTGCAGTTAAAGCAACTTTAAATAAATAAATTAAAAAAATCGAAGAACATAATATAACAAACAGTATTAATAAAGCTCATTTGAGTTCGAATAACTCATATTATTGAATTAAATTGAGGAAAAAATTGACGTGTTTCATTCAGCTATCTTTTCTGAAGCAAACTATCTTACAATTTTTTTTCATCTATCAAGATAAACATTGGCAGAAATAGTCTTACTATTAAGTTCCTTATACGTAAGAGAAATAAAGACATTCACTAGATTATAGCGACTATATCTTTTAAAAGCTGGTTGCTATGCGATTGATTTTTTTTATGATCAGAAGTAATTCAAAAGATACAGGAATGATAAATTCCCGTTTGACAAAATTTTAAAATATTTTAAAATTCAAACCAATACCAAGGAATATCTCGAAAGTGGTTAGCTCCACAATAAAGCATAAAAAAAAGGACATGGCATAATTTGTGTTTAGAGTATTTTTATCTATCTCTTACGATTTACCAGTTGTCCAGTATGAAAATAGTTTCAAAGGCTATTATCAGAAAATACAATATATACATTTTATTTGTCATGTAAATATTTTTAATATAAGGTAGACAAAATCGTTTCATTTTTTTTTTGAGAAAATCAACATTTTAGAACACTTAAAAATAAATAGTAGTTTGGGTTAGAAGGATTTTCCTAAACAAAAATCTTTGTGTCGCATTCTTGGCATTTAGCGTTAGTTTTTTAATTATATAACATTCTTTATTTTTTATTGTTTTTAAATGTTTTATTATTTTATCTCACATTCTTTTTACTATATTTGTTTAGTTACATAATGTGAGATAAACATTAAACTATTGTTAAAATTAACAATTTTAAAATAGTACTGGTAACCATTAAATAAATAAAAGGTATTATAATTTAAATTACTAATTACATTTTTTAAAAAAATACACCTAAACTTAAATTAAAATAATACAAACCAAAAACTACACTACTCTAAAATTTGGCACCGGTAACCGGAAGTAGTATTGGTAACCAATACTATTTCTTCCTACCCTTTTCTACTTTTAACATCATATATTCTGATTTCTTCTCAATTGCTAAATGTTCTACAATTTTATACCTAATAAAGTCTTCTACTATTATTAATCTACTCTCAATTAGTTCTTCTACGACTTAGTCCTATGTATTAGCTCATGTGCAACTACTTTCTATTTTCTACTGCGCGTAATATTTAATTACATTAAATAGTTGAAAATTAAACTATTCACTTTCACTAGACACTTTAAAATCTATCACTTCTTTTAGCACTGGTATGTTTTTATATGTGATTTTATTTACTAATCCTTCTTTATCAATTCGTCACATTGCTCCTGTTTTTAAGTCATCAAGTAAATGCCTTAATTCACATTTTAAACTCTTATCCTACACTACACTTCATTAATTGTCTACTAATGGTTGTATTTAACGATAACAATTATCCTTACATTTTCTTTAAACATAATTCTGAACATTCCCTCCTTATCATACTTATCCTACCTTTCCAATCACTTCCCCTTCTTACTTCGTCCCTGATCCTACATCTTCTCACTTTATCCCTGACCCTGCATCTTCTTACTTCGTGCATAACACACCATCTTCCTTCTTCGTCCCGGAACGCCATCTTCTGCCTTCATCCAAGTATAACCATTTTCCCTCTTCGTCCCAATATCACCACCTTCTTGCTTCATCCCTGACTCTGCATCTTCTTACTTCGTCCATGACACCATCTTCCTACTTCGTCCAGGAATGTCATCTTCTGCCTTCATCCCTGTATCGCAATTTTCCCTCTTCGTCCCTATCCACCAGCTTCTCTCGTCATCCCAAAGCACTGCTTTCTCTGACCTACATCTTCCGGCAAACTTCTTCTTCTTGTTCTCCAATTTCTCCTTTCAACTTAAGGTTCGATAATATGCCTTATTGTTGACTAGTTATCGTTGTTTGCATGTTCTCTTACTCTGCTTCACCTTCTATTCCCTCTTCTTATACTTCTCCCTACATATTATCTTGTCTTTGAATTGTATTAAAACTATTTCTGGGTCTTAAAACTCTATTATTCTCTGCTTCTGGTAACTGATGTCTATTTTCTTATACTTTGTAGTATTATTTTTTCCCCACCCTTTTGTACTTATTTTGTTATCTAAAGTTTCTAAAAATCTAAAAAGTTATTTATCACTTAGTATTTCGCTATACATTTTCCCGTCAATAACGATCTCTCTTCCTTAATTTCTTCCATATGATTAACAGTCTAGTATAATTCAAACCCGCTGAATAAATAAACGCTTACAACAGTTTCCGTGGTGTAGTGGTTATCACTTCCGCCTAACGCGAGGATGGTCCCCTGGCGGAAACAGTTGACTTCTTTCTTCTTTCTGTCCATAGTTACCGTCTAATTTAACCCAAGGTGCGCTGCATAAGCGTAATTAATTTCAAGGTCTTTGGCATAAGCAAAGACTCAGCAGTTTCCGTGGTGGAGTGGTTATCAGACCCGCCCCCCCCCCCCCGGTTCGATCCCGGGCGGAAACAGTTGAGCTTTTTGTCTCTGTCCATCAGTTACAGTCCATTTAACTCAAGTAGCACCACATAAGCAAAGGCTTTTAGCAGTTTACGTGGTGTAGTGCTTATCACATGCGCCTAACACGCGGAAAGTCCCTGGTTCGATGCCGGGCGGAAACGGTTGATTTTTTTCATCTCTCTCTCTGTCCATCAGTTACAGTCTAGTTAACTCAAAGCCCGCCGCGTAAATAAAACTCTCAGGAGTTTCCGTAGTGTAGTGGTTATCACATCTGTATAACACACGGAAGGTACTTGGTTCGATCCAGGGCGGAAAAAGTTGACTTATTATCTCTCTCTGTCCATCAGTTACAGTCTACTTTAACTTAAGTCGCACCGCATAAGTAAATACTTGTATCATTTTTCGTGGCGTAGTGGTTATCATATTCTTTAACACAAGCAAGGTCACCGGTTCGATCTCGGGAGTAAACAGTTTACCCCCCCCCCTCTCTCTCTCTCTTTCATCAGTTAACAGTGTAGTTAATTCAAAGCGCGCCGCATAAGTAAAGACTTTCACTGTTTCCGTGGTGTAGTGGTTATCACATCCGCCTAACTCGCGAAGATCCCTGGTTCCATCCCGGGTAGAAATGTTTAATCTTTTTTAGCGCGCTCTCTCTCTCTTCTCTTCTCTTTCTGCATCAGCTACATAAGTAAAGACTTTCATATTTTCCGTGGTGTAGTGGTCAACACATCCGCCTAATACGCGAGGGGTCCCCGGTTCGACCACAGACAGAAATGTTTGATCTTTTTTAGCGCTCTCTCTCTCTCTGCATCAATTACAATCTAGTTAACTCAAGGCACGCCATATAAGTAATGACTGTCAGCAGTTTCTGCGGTGTCATTTCCTACGATTTCTCTAAGTTTTTTCTATTTTGTAGCTATGTCGATGCTCCCCTCAATTTAATTATGTAGTCAATTCGCCAAACAGCCACTGTTACTAATAAAGCCATCGTTGGTGTGGTGTTTAAAGCCTCATTGTATCATAATAATATTTTCCGTTGTGATCGTCTTAACAATCTTTAACCATAATGTCATTCATCCTATCGGCCCATGCACTTGCGCCAAAAGTTGAGACAAATATTCTTGTATGATATGTTTTATAGCGTTAAAGGAAACTTAAAAGTTATGTTGTATAAATCTGGCTAATTTTAACACCAGTTTTTGGGATTTGATGTTCACGAATTCAATATGCTGTTTGAAATTGTATTTTTCATCTATTAAAAGTCCTAAATATCTTGCCTTGGTTTGCACGTTATGCTCGATTATGATATTTTATTATTGGATTCCTTTTCAAAGTAACCTTAAACAGCATGTAAAACGATTTTGAAAGAGCTATCCGCAGTTTAGATGTTATACACCAGTTATGTAAGATTAACATGAAGTTGTTGGCCTTCCTCGTGATTTCAGCTCTTGTCTCCCTATTAATTAAAACGATACTCGTCTGCGTAAGCAATAGCTTCCATTACATTAGAGTTAGATATTAGATTATCCAAGTAAGGTTTCCAGAACTAAATTCCAAAAGGTTGGCACAAGAATTGACCCCTGAGGACATTTAGAAATATTTCTCGAAATTTTGGTGCTGGCTCCTTTAACAAATATTCTTCTGTCTTTGCGGTAGTCCAGTAACATATTTTTGTATAAACACTTCGGGAAACCTTTTAATCTCAACCTTTCAAATAGTCCCGGACTCCAGAGCTTATCAAAGGCGTCAGAGATATCAATTAAAATACTAATAATGTATTTAGATTGTGAATTTCTGATATTAGTGATTAGTCAATTAACGGCGTCTTCTGTGAATGCTTTTATCTCTCTCTTTCTCTCCATCAGTTTTGGTCTAGTTTAAATCAAGTCGGGCAGCAAAAGAAAAGACCTTCAGCATTTCCGTGGTTAAGTCGTTACCACGTACGCCTCCCACGCGGAAGGTACAAGTTTCGCTCCCTGTTTGAAACAGTTGACGTTTTTTAAACTCTCTCCATCAGTTTCAACCTATATTAACTTGAGGCCCGCCGCATTAGAGCAGTTTGCGTGGTGCAGTGGTTATCACGTACGCCTAACACGCTGAAAGTCCCCGGTTCGATTCCGGGAGGAAACAGTGGGTTTTTCCCCCCTATCTCTCGGTTACAGTCTAGTTTAACTCAAGACGCGCTGCGTTAGTAAGGTCTCTCAGCAGTTTCCGTGGTGTAGTGGTCATCACATCCGCCCAACACGCGGAAGGTCCCCTGTTCGATCCCGGGCGGAAGCAGTGGACTTTTTTCTCTTCTCTCATAGTTTTTTTTTTGTTTTTTTTTTGTTTTGTTTTGTTTCGGCAGTGGAAAAAATCTTCTTAAGACGCCCTCCTGGCGAGTTGGATTTTTACCAACTAAAAAAACCACTATCTTATCCGCTTACCATTTCGGAACTGCTTGTCGCATTTCATTAAAATGGCAGTTGTCTATGTGTATTGTCAGTTACTGTCTTTCCTTTTTTTCCTTTGTCTCCATAATTTCTTTACATAGTTCTTTTACTATATTCCATGCTTTTGTACTCACAGTAATGGTCTGCTCTAAATTATCTACTGTAATAATTTTACCCAGTTTTGTGTGAGCTATATTCCTATAGGTCTCCCATCTTGGGCATGGAGTAGCGTGTGCTCCGCGGTATCAGTTTCTGGGCAGTAGTTGCTATTCGTTTTCCCCATTTATTTTGCGTAGTACCTAAATCTTCCATGACCAGATAGTACCTGCGTCATGAAATAACCTAATGATCTGTGCTTGCATAACAGCCACATATTAATATCTGGGATAATTTTCTTCGTCCATTGTGCCCCTTCCATGGTCTCATGCCACCGCTCTTGCTACTCTACTACGATTTGTTGTCTTATATTTCTTTTGTCTGCATTAGTGGAACCAATGTTTTCTTCTAAGATATTTCTCTCTTTTACCAACAGATCTATGGGTACTGCTCCTGAGATGACCTGTAGGGATATGGTTCGATACCCATTTACCACCCTTAATAATAATTTCCGCTGTACTCTGGCAGGTGGTTTCGGTACACTTCTTTTCTTAATGCAGTGTGCCATATTGAGGCGGCATATAACAGCATAGAATAGATTGCGCTACATAAAATTTGCCTTTTTACAGTTCTTGGGCCCCCAATATTCGACATTAGTCTACCCAATGCCGCTGTTCTCTCTTCGAACTTCTTGGTGATTGTTCTAAGGTGCTCACCAAAATTTCCACCTTCACCCAATATGACACCTAGATATCTCACTGACTTTTTTGGCTTAACATCAGTATTGCCTATACTGAAACTCACATCTGGCCGTTTTCTTGGCCCTTTTAGGATCACAGCTTCCGTTTTCTGTGGCGCAAGAATTAATTTGTTGGCCTTCATCCACTTGTCTATGCGTATGAGGGATTCATCTGGCTTAAACATTAATTCTTCTGCGTCGGCAGCTGTAGTGACTAACACTAAATCATCTGCAAATCCCAACGTATAAGCTCCCGTGGGTAGTTTTAGCCGCAATACGCCATCGTAGAAAATATTCCACAATGTAGGTCCCAGGACCGAGCCTTGGGGTACTCCTGCAGTAACCTGTACTTGTTTCTTATTACTTAGCGTTATGTATCTTGAGTTGAAGTACTCTCGTATTATATTTACTAAATATGCTGAAATCTTTTTTCTTTGGAACTCTTGAATGATAATACTCCAAGTTGCACTGTTGAAAGCATTTTTCACATCCAGTGTGATTGCGGCTACCTACTTTTCTTTACTGTCATCTTTAATTTTTTGAACAGCTTTAATGGCCTGGATTGTAGTTTTGCTTTTTCTGAAGCCATACTGGTTGCAGGATAGTCCTTCCCCTTCCTCAATTTCTTTGTCGATTCTTGTCCTTATTAGACTCTCATATAGTTTACTCATGGTATTGGTCGATATGCTGATGGATCTTGAGGCAACTTACCCCCTTTTAGCAACAGTATGAGTTTAGCTACCTTCCATTCTCCTGGAAACTCCTGTTGTTTCAGTAGCGTATTTAAGGCTGCTAGAATCCATTTAGGGGTTGCCTCAATGGCGAACCTCACTGCTTCGGGTGGAATACCGTCCAATCCCGGCGCTTTGCCGGATTTTATGTTGCGCCCTGCTTCGTGTAATTCATCCATGGTGAATTTTTTCTCTACACTACATCTTATTTTGGCTTCTATCTTATCTTCATTGCTAGGGAATAATGCATTTACTACACTTATTTCCTTCTCTTCTGTTAATTTTATGGGAGCTCTATTAGTCAAACGCCCTGTTACTAATTTATATCCTGATCCCCAAATATCCTGATCAAGTTCTTCACATAGTTTTTGCCAGTTTTTTCTCTTGGACTCCTTATGAGGTTCTTTTCTTCTCTTTATAGTCTTCTCTTAACGCTTCTAGGTCCTGCTCTTGTATTCGTCTCTTATTTGCTCTTGTTACTTTGCGCCTGCTCTGATTACATCTCCTCCTTTGACATTCAATGTCAGTGGTCCACCAGTGTGGTACTCGGGAGCTGTCTCTTTTGCTGGTATGTATTTGACTAGCTAAAGTAGCTTCTTGTATTGCGTTTACCACCTCCTCCCGGGAGACTTCTTCTGTAGCGTCTTCTCTATTCTCTTCCTTCCACTTCATGATAACTTTATATATATCCCAATCATACTCTACTTTAGTCTTCTCATTTTGCCGACCCTCTCGCTTTGTTGGTTCTTTGATTTCAAAATAGATAAACTTGTGGTCGCTAAGTGATTCCTCTTCGAGCACCTCCCAATTCAGGATTTTATTTGATATCATCTGAGTTGAACACGTAATGTCTATAAATGATTCACAGGCATCTCTCACAAAAGTCGGTTTGTTTCCTATGTTTTGTACTACTAAATCCAGTTCCGCCATCCACTCGACCCAATATTCACCTCTCTGGTCAGTGTTTTGTTCGCTCCACTGTGGTGATTTAATATTTAAGTCTCCCATTATAATGCTTTCTCCTCCTTGCGTACTAATGTCTTGCATTATAGAATCTACTTCTTTCTTAAATTCGTCCAGGAGTATGCTTGGTGAACTATAAATCTTAAATTGTTTGAAGTAAATACAGACATAACCATTTTCTAACCTCCAATCTATTACCTCTATATTTTTGTTTAGGAAGTTGACAGCGACATCCATCCTATTATCCTTAATCCAGTTATTGCTGGATACACACTTTAAATTTGGTTCACTTACTATCATTATGTCAACCTTCTTCTCCATTGCAACTGCGTATGCCATATCATGACTACCTTGTGACCTCATTAAATTAGCTTGTAGGATTCCTATGGTTGTTGAACCCATTATCTTTTTTTATTTCAACCTTCTTCGTCGTATGTCCCCTATCATCTTTCTGTATAGAGGGCAACTCATTTGGTCACTTCTGTGGCCTCCTTTTTTACACGTTATACAGACAGATGCATTTGTGCATTCTCTGGCTATATGACCCTTCTCCCCACAATTCAAGCAAGATCCAGTTCTATCATCTTCATCCTTACATTGATACGCTATATGTCCAAATCCAAAACACTTAAAACACCTAGTGACTTTTATTCTTTCTCTAATCTGGCAGCTGATCCATCCAACTCTAATCTGTCTCCGTTTTAGTAGGGTCTTTCCAGGTTACGCAGGTAACGTTACTGTTGCGTTTTGGTTACCAAATCTTCCTGGTCTCATAGAATCCTTAGCATGGCTTCCTTCGGAAGGGAAGTAAAGCTGTGGGTCCCGTGTCGTAGATTTACGGCACGTAAAGGAACCTCAAGCCTGATAAGAGAGGCCTCTGAGCAAAATTAAGCGATCTTTCACGCCCAATATAGAATGGGACGCTGAGAACCAAAGCAGTTAAAGAGCGTCCATAAATAACAGGCCATTTCCATTTCCAATGGTCTCATAGAAACATTAATTATATCCGTCTCCTGTAACTCTATTTCTTCACAAATTGCAGTTTTCAGATCATCTCCCTTGGTTGTGGGATCTATTCCATAAATAAAAACATTTATTTCCTTCCTCACAGTACGCACCTCAACTTCTTCAACATTCTTCAGGATCTCCTCTTTGAGGGCATTTGCTTTCCTTGTTCCCTCAACTGCAAGGAATAGGTCCTCTTTACCTATTTTCCTAATGGTTTTTATTCTCAAATCTAGTTTTCCTATATCAATACCTTGTTTCACAGACTTCAGTGTTTCCGCGTATGTTTTCCCTTTTCCCTTAATTACTAACGTTTCTTCCGGTTGTTCCTTTTTGCGCTGACCTATTTTCTTTTGCATTGGTTTCCCGTTCTTCTGTGGTTCCCATGCCTTTGTTGGTACAATATACCTTATTTCTATTCCACATCCACGAAATAACCATTCCAGTATTTTCCTCGTGTATTCTCTATTTATCCCTTCCGGTGTGGCAATTGCTATTTTTCTTACATGATGTTCTTCCAGTACTTGCTTCCATTGGCGTAGCATTCTGGAGAAACACTCCATGTCATTTACACCTTCCACATCCACATTGAACGGGATTATATAAAAGTATCGAGATGTGTCTTTTTCCTTCTCTCTACTACTATAAATTTTGACATTCCTTTGGAGATATTCTATTTTACCTTCTTCTAGATTTTCACCTGTTATACCTACAAAGTCAGGATAAATTTCTTTCAGTTTCTTCAAGATGCCTTCGTCTCCTTTATCTCCCGGATTTGACCACAGCAATATCATATCCTTCCTCAACTTTAAATAAGTTTCCAGGTAGTACAGATATAGTCTGAAAATTACTTTCCGACCATTTTACATCCAACAAATGCGCAAAGTCTACAAAACTATGAGCTTGGGACATGTCCTCCTCTATGCTTCTTTTACTTTTGTTATTACACCCTGACGCACCAGAGATATCTCCCTGTGCATCTCTCTGTATAAAATCTTCTTGCACTTAACTGCTATTTCTGAAGTTTTGAGAGTACTAACATCTCCTTTTTTCCTCTCTAGATCCCATCCCTTCCACCCATCCAATATCGTCTCGGCAATACTGCCTAATTTCCTGATTCCCTTTTTAATTTCCAATTTAGTTTTTTTTAACCAAGGCGATAAGTTTTCACTAAAGTTTAAGTAATTCTCCCACAATATCACCAATGGATTTAGTTCTCTTCTCTCTTGGTTACAGTCGAGTGTAAGTCAAGGAGCTCCGCATAAGCTATGACTTTCATTAGCTTCCGTGTTGTAGTGGTTATCACATGCGCCCAACGAGCGGAAGGTCCCCGGTTCGATCCCAGGCGGAAACAGTGATTTTGTTTTCTCTATCTCTCGCAGTTACACACTAGTGTAACCCAAGGTGCGCCGCATTAGTACAATTTTACAGCAGTTTCCGTGATGTAGTAATCACATCCACCTAACGTGCGGAAGGTTCCCGGTTCGATCCCAGGCGGAAACAGTGGGTTGTTTTTCTCTGTCTCTCTCAGTTATATACTAGTGCAAGTCAAGATGCTCCGCATAAGGTGAGACTTTCAGTAGTTTCCGTGGTGTAGTGGTTATCACATCCGCCTAACACGCGGAAGGTCCCCGGTTCGGAAACAATGGATTTTTTTTCTCTTCTCTCTTGGTTACAGTCGAGTGTAAGTCAAGGAGCCCCGCATAAGCGCAGGCCATCAGTTCTTTCCGTGATGTTATCACATCCGCCTAACAGGTGGAAGGTCCCCGGTTCGATCCCAGGCGGAAACAATGGATTTAGTTCTCTTCTCTCTTGGTTACAGTCGAGTGTAAGTCAAGAAGCTCCGCATAAGCTAAGACTTTCAGTAGTTTCCGTTGTGTAGTGGTTATTACATCCGCCTAACATGCGGAAGGTCCCCGGTTCCATCCCGGGGCAGAAAGAGTGGATTTTTTTCTCTACCTGTCTCAGTTACCTACTAGGGTAAGTCAAGACGCACATTAGTAAAGATTTACAGCAGTTTCCGTGTTGAAGTGGTTGTCACATCCACATAACACGCGGAAGGTTCAGGGTTCCATTCCGTGCAGAATCAGTTTACCTTTTATCTCTCTCTTTCTCCATCAGTTACAGTGTAGTAAACTCAAATGGGGCCCCTTTCTTGAACACTATAGCACGATCACGAGCGGAAGCAGTTGGCTGCTTTTATATGGTGGATGAATTTGTACCTTCTCTACTTAGAATACAGTACATAGGTACAACAGGTTTTGCATTCCACACACAAATTCGATACCAAAATTTCACAGGAAATACACTTGTAAGTGTTTCCTATATCCACAAAAGCATTTTTAAAAAAGGTCGATTTTATACCAAACTTGATATTTAGGCTTATATTCTTCCAAGGATGCGACACGAAGATTTTCAAGAAAATTTCTCCCAGTCTCAATATTCTTTACATGGGAAAAAAATCGAACATTTTGATTTACTCAAAATTGCTCTAACGATTCTCATTAAAATACAGCATATTAAAGATATTCATATGTCAATTAAAATGAATATCATAAATTTTTAAGGAATAGCCAATTAAATGATCTCCATTCTGAATGACTTTTGTATAACTGATAAAGCGTAAGAGACGGACAAATAACGATTTTATATTGATCAGCATGAAGTAATTAGAAGGTTAAGTTGCTACTTTCTCTAGCCCGTATGTAAATGCACTATAGACAGAGAAGGTATTTTATTCTAACCAAAAAATCAATGTGGAGATTTCATCTGAGACATATGTTTTGAGACCCCTTGAGCCCGAACATTTTTTTAGAAGCATATCAGTGTGTGTGTGTGTGTGTGTGTGTGTGTGTGTGTAAATAGCACAGCTCAAAAACTAAAATCCATTAAATACCAAACTAGGTATTTAAATCTAGTATCTTTCAAGGACGCGACACGAAGATTTTGACGAAAATTCTCCCACCCTAAACTACCTTTTGAATGGAAAATTTTTCGAAAATTTTGATTTTCTCAAAAATGCCTCTAATTTTCATTAAAATGATATAATTTGATTAAAATACCAATATTAATGACATTTTCACGACAAATAAAGTGTATAGTTTGAATTTTCTAGGAATAGCCTCTGAAGACCTCTTTATTTTGGATTAGTTTTGTTGGATTTTGCATAACTAGTAAATCGTAAGAGCTGGATAGAAACTTAAGGTACACAAATGTAGATCTCATTAAAATACATAATTTATGTCACATACCCTTTTTTGTAGAACTGACGGTTTTAGAGATATTTCTTGTTATTGGTTTCAGCTACTAAATATTTGTACTTTTCTCAAACCATAAAAAGGGAATCGAACCTCAAATGTTTCACATAGCGACGAGCTTTTAAAGGACTTGTCTATTGGTTTAGGTTAATGTGTTCCCTTATTTCCCTTGAGCAAGTAACAAGACCAATTATGTTACTAATTGTAAAAGAATAACATTTTGTAAGAATAATTTGTATGTGGAACAGCTAGAGAAAGGAAGAAATCAGTTGTTTTTTTTAAGGAGTTAACCATTTCGAGATGTTCCTTGTCATTGCTTTCAATTTTAATGTACTTAAATTTTTCTCATATGGGAACTTGTCAACTCCTGGCATGCAAATAGATAGATGTTGCCATAGCTAGATAGATGTTGCCATACACTGTACAGATAGAGCCGTCATGAATCTACATTAATTAAATAATTCACTTAAACGGTAAAACGTTTTGTTATGTAAAAATGAACATAGTGATTTTTTAAATTTACACATGTCATCTATTTTAATAAATTCATATAGGAGAACTTTGGTGATTTTGATCAACCAGCTTTTAAAACATTTGATTATCGTTTTAGCCTTGTGCATTCCCTTATTTTCCTTCTACGCTTAAAGAACTAAGTTAATAACATAATTTCTGCAAATGCAATTCTTGATCAGCAAGACGTAGTTAAAAGAATATGCTTTTTAAGAATGTCTTACAGAAAGGTAGAGAAAGTCATGTAAATGGAACACATGAGATTTGTTTAACCTCTGGAGAGCCCAGTTAGCTGCCTAGCTGTTATCATGAGAATGATAACTGAATGACATCAGATAGGCGTGTGAACAGTACTTGAATAAAACAAAGAAAAGATAAAAGCTCTACTTTTAACATCGTTTAGTGCGTATGAACTTCAATGAGTTACATAGGATAGGAGTAGACAGATGGAGGGGCCCCCAGTAAATTGAGCGCAGCATCGCAAGTAGACTACTGTGGCCCTTTTCGCTCCGAATGTGACCTTTGAAGGAAACGAAGGGCAACCGTTCCAGATAACCTGTGTGCTAATGACGAGATCGCGAACGATTCCTGATACCTGGAGGTCCCATGGCAACCAGACAGCTCGTATGAGGGGGGGGCAGTAGGCCCACCAAACGCCAGGCACAGTCCGCGTGCGAGTTCTTGACGAATAACATTTTTAAATGACAGGTTCGACGCGAGTCACTTACTCACCTTTACTGGAGCATTGGTACACAGCAGCAGGAACGACAGTCAGAAATTGTGTATTCTCATGCTTCTACGCTGCAGTAATCCAGCCACTACAAAGCAAATATCACACTATTCACTTTCAACCTCGGTTAGTGCTTACAGTACACTTTACGGAAATACGCAGGCTTTCACAGCCCGTGTCGTTAGAAATTAAATGATCTTCCTGACTTCTAGGCCGTGGTCTAATGGAGTTTTCACTACCAGACGTTTCGTCCGAAACTGCACCGGACATCATCAGTGACGTGGTTGTGTGATCTTCTCGACAGCGACTGATCAGAATAGATCAGTCTTCCAATAGACCACGGTCTACATGCCCGGAAGATCATTTAAAGTACACTTTACACCTAATTTTCTTGTATTTTCCCTATTGCCGACATTTTCCATGTATCTGCTTCTTCTTAATTGCTGTTATTTTCATTAATAACTAAGCATCTCAAGTTAAAACATTGGCAATGGAATAAACCCTTAACGCACAACACCTAGCACACATCTGTACGCTGTGTATTCTCGAAACATTATCATAAGGAAGCAGAGCTGTTTGTTATTATAACATGAACTATTTGCTGACCTGTTTATCAAGGGTAGGCTAGCTCACTGCATCTTCGCTAGTCATTCGTCTAGAAGGAACGAGCAGCCTGTAGAAATCACATCGTCAACAACTCAATCCTGGAACAGATGTGAGATAATGAGAGGGCATAAATTATGGACAAAATTCTGATGTGTTCCATTCACATGACTTTCTCTACACTCTGTAACAAATTTTGTTAAAAAGCATATGCTTCTAACTGCTTTATGATAATCGAAGTAAACACCAGCAAATTTTTTTCTTAATTATTTAGCTTTTTTGTAAATAGGAGGAAAATGCTAAAATGAATGTCAAATCTTTTAAAAGCTGGTTGCCGTTTGGTTGAAATTCATTTCTGTGCAGGGCCAGGAGTTTACAAATTTTTCGTGTGAAAATAGTTTTAAGCATTTTAAATCAGAAAAGAAAATAACAAGGAATATCTCAGAAATTGTCAATTTTATGTAAAAAAAACGTATATGTCATACATTATTTGCTTTAACGTGATCTACATTTTTTGTGTGGTAAGTTTCTGTCTATCTCTTACGGTTCACCAGTTACGCAAAATTCAGCAAAATTCATTCAGAATAAAGGGGTCTTTAGAAGATATTCCCAGAAAATTCAAGATGTACATTTTATTTGCCATATAAATATCTTTAATACACGACATTTTAATCAAAATCGTTAGAGCTGTTTTATGAAAATCGAAATTTGCGAACTTTTTTCCATATAAAGGGTAGTTTGGGATGGGGAGATTTTTCTCAAATCTTCAAGTCGCATCCCTGGAAGATACAAAACTTAAATACCAAGTTTGGTATTTTACCGAGCTTTCGTTTTTAAGTTATCGTGTTCACAGACACGTGGACACACGGACACACTGACACATGGATACACACGGACTTTTTTTCCAATTTTGTTTATACAGGAGACCCTAAAACATGTATTTCCGGTGCAATCTCGGTATGGAATTTTTGGGTGTAATACAATACCTTCTCTATAATACTTGTAGAGAAAGTAAAACATTGTTATAGAGGGGAGTCTCCCCGGCATTCCCCTATCGACCCGCAATACAACGAAAAAAACTCATTGTTAGAGCTTTCGACCCGACGGGAATTGAACCCAGGATCTCCCGAATGTAAAGCAGCTCGTCCAGTAATAGGATACGTAATTACATAAGAGAAAAATCTAATGTGTTACAATCACGTGTCTTTCTCTGCCCATTATCGTTATTATTTCTTAATTTTATTTAGAATAAATATTTGCTAAAATTGCGATATATACACAAAGGAACTGATAAAATGTTTAAGAACTAGACACCATGTGCTGCCCCTAAAACTCCATTGCCATTCCATGCAATCACCAGAGAAAGTGCGCAAGAACTTTGAAAGAATCAGAAATTATTGAAAAATTCGAACTATTATAATAACAGATATCATGGAAATAACTTTGGCACAAAACAGTTAATGGAAGTAAAATGTTTTTATAAGGGTATTAATAATTTTTGTGTAGTTTGTTTTCTTCTATCTCTTGACGTTTAACAGCTATACAAAATTATGCATAATTCCTTCCGAATGAAGTGGACTTCACAGGCTATGCTCAAAAAATTGAAGTATACATTTATTTGTCTCGTGTCTGTCCACTTAATGCATAGTACATAGGTAGAGAATGTATTGCACTCCACCCATAAATTCAACATTGAGATTTTCTGAAGGTTCTCTATATAAAAAATTAAATAAATAAAAGCATTTTATTTTCTCTAGCCCGCATGTACAATGTACTGACTATATTGCAACTAAAAATTCGATAGCGGTATTTTACCGGAAATACTTGTATTGAAACCCTATGAATCCAAATCATGCATTTTTAGAAATATGTCCGTGTGTGTGTGGGGGGGGGCAGCATAGCTCAATAACGAAAAGTCGGCTAAATACCAAACTTGGTATTTAAGTTCAATATCTTCTAAGTATACGACATGAATATTTTCAAGGAAAATCCCCCCCCCCCAACTATCCTTTACATGAAACTTTTTTCAAACATTTTGATTTTCTTAAAAATGTCTCTAACGATTCTTATTAAAATGTCACTGTTTAATACATTTTCATGACAAATGATATGTATATCTTGAATTTTCTGGAAATAGCCTCCGTAGAGCATTTCATTATGGATGACTTTTGTATAACTGGTAAACCGTATGAGATAGACAAAAAATTACTGTACAAATGTGTAGATGTCATTAAAAACATAATTTATATCGTATATTTTTTTGTAAAGTTAACGGTTTTCGAGATATTCTGAAATATTGGTTTCAGTTTTAAAACCTACTTAAACGTTTTTCAAACGGGAAGATATCTATATTTTAGTCTCTCGTTTTTTTATTCTAAGCAAGCAAAGGGAACCGAATTTTAATTGTTTCACATTGCGACTGGGTCTTAATATATTTGATTATCGCTTTAGCGCTTATGTGTCCTATTATTTCCCTTCTACTTACAAAGAAGCAAGCAATAATACCCGTACTGAAAATGTTTATCTTGATTAGCATAACGTAGATAAAAGATGAATCTTTTGTAGGGAAAGTTTGTTGTGGAACAGCTATAAAAAGTCATGCGAATGGAACACATCAGATTATTGGAAAAAGGTGCGCGCGTGTCCATGCGTTCTTGTGTCAGAGTGTCTGTGTGTCTTTGAACATGTGCACACACATTCAAGAAAATCTTCCACGTTTAACAACCCTTTACATGGCTCTAAAGAGTTTCATTAAAATGTCACACATTTAAGATATTTTCATGATAAATAAAAGCGCATTTCTTGAATTTTCTGGTAATAATCTCTGAGGTTCTGTTCTTTCTGAGTGGCTTTTGTATAATTGCTATACAGAAACGGCTAGACAAAGATGCACAAAACATGTAAGTCTCGTTAAAGCAAACAATTTACCTTAAATGCTTTTTTTTTTTTTTTTTTTTTGGCGTTAACCATTTCCGAGATAGATATTGCTTGTCATCCGTTTTCAAAGTCATCACATAGCAACCAGATATTAAAAGTGTTGGCTATCGCTTTAGTATAGTATAGTATAGTATATTTCCTTATTTCCCTTCTAATTACAAAGAGTTCGGCCTCAGGGGACCGCATGTGGGACTTGTGATGGACAAAGCGGCGTCCGGTGAGTGTTTCCTCCGCTATTCTTTCAACCAACTTTTCCATAATAATCTTTGCTTTCATCCATTTCATGGAATCCACTTCTTCACTTTCATACGTCAGGCGGATCACCCATTCTGACTTCTCTCGGATTCAGTACCTCTGCTCCTCTACAGGGGTCTGACCGCAGGTGCTTATACTTGTAAGTCCTAGGGGTGTAAAGTCCTTTATACAAGGGGAGTAAACAGAGACAGAGAGAGGGGGAGAGAGAGAGAATGATGAAGAAAATTTCATACGAAATTATAGGTATGTTTATCTTGAATTTTCATAGAACAGCCTCTGAAGACATCTTCATTCTGGATGACTTATGCATAACTAGTAAAACCGTAAAAGATAGACAAACACTATAGCAAATGCAGATCTCGCTAAAACACACAGTTTATGTTATATACATTTTTTGGGAAGTTGACCATTTCTGAGATATTCCTTGTTATTGATTTCAATTTTAAAATACTTATACATACTTTTCTCAAATGGAATGTCAATATTGGTATTTCTTTCTCCTGGTTAAATGGAGAATGGAAAGAGAATGGAATTTCAATGCCATCACAAAGTGATCAGCTCTTGAAAATATTTGACTATCGCTTAAGGGTAATGTATCCCCTTATCTTTGTATCTCCAAGTAATTGTGTCATAAAAACAATTTAGCATATGTATCAACAAGCATTATATAGAAGAATAAGTTTTTTTAAGATCAATTGTAGAAGAGTTAGTAGAGAAAGTAATATGAACGCAACACATCAGATGTTTATTGTACTTATTTTATATTAATCAAAATTCATGTTTGGAGAAATGGATGTTGCAGATACAATAGGATATATAGAACACTAAAGTGATAGACAAATCTTCAAATCTTTGATAAGTAGTTCTGTGAATACTTTCAAAACTTTTGCATGATAAAAAGGAATAACCCATATCACTTTGAAAAGCATGAGTATTTGGACAATCAAAGTAATAAAGAATATATGCCAAATTGTCATTCCTATAAAAGAAATCTAATGTTACCTTGTAGATGTGACAGAAATAAGTGAATGCAGTAGACCAAAGCTATATCCTCATCTTTTAAAACATTAATATTCAACTCTCTTTGCATGGCCAGGAGCAAAACTAACATAAAAACAATGAGGACTTGTCGTTTGAAAAAAAAGTATATGTATTGATTTGTTTAAACCAATAACAAGGACAGTCTCAGACGGTCTTACGGTTTATCGGTTATGCAAAAGTCATCCAGAATGAAAAGGAGGTCAGAGGAAATACAAAATAAACATTTCACTTTTCATAAAAATAACTTAAAAATATTGTATTTTAGTTAAAATCGTTAGAGCAATTTTTGAGAAAATAAAACTTTTCGAAAAATATTCCATGTAAAAGTTAGTTTGAGTTAAGGGATTTTCTTGAAAATCTTTGTGTTGCATCGTTGGAAGATGCTGAACATAAATACCAAGTTTTGAGTTTAGTAGCATTTTTCTTAGTTATACCATATGACTTAAATGACGTGTTTTAACGAGATCTACATTTTTTTGTGTAATAAATTTTTGTCTATCTCTTACGGTTAACTAGTTATGCGAAAATCATCCAGTATAAACAAATCTTCAGAGGCTATTCCGAGAAAATGCAACATATACATTTTATTTGTCATGTGAATTTATATAATATACAGCATTTTAATCAAAATAGTCATTTTTGAGCAAATAAAAATTTTAGATTTTTTCCCCATATATAGTGCAGTTTGGGTGGGGAACCTTCTTGAAAATAGTCGTGTCGCATCCTTGGAAGATGCTAAATTTAAATATCAACTATGGTATCTGACCAATTTTTTGTTTTTGAGATATCGTGTTCACAGACACACACACAAACGCGCGCGCGCACACGGACTTTTTTTTTTTCATTTTTAAAACACATACAGGTGACCCTAAACGGTGTGTTTCGGATCAAATCTCGGTATCATATTTGTGAGTGGAATGCAATACCTTCGCTACATATGTACTGCATACTAAGAGGGAAAGTAATGCTTTTTATTCAATGGACTCTAACGTGTATTTCCAGTGAAATCTCGGTATCCATTTTTGGGTGGAATGCAATACCTTCTGCACTTACAGTAAACGTGCTAGAGAAAATAATTATGATTATTTTGCATTCAGTGGTCCTTAAAACATGCATTCCCTGTAAAATCTTGGGACAAAATTTGTGGGTAGGATGCCTTTTCTACCATATACATAGTAGAGAAATTGGTAGAGAAATAAATGTGATATAAATTGTATATTTTAATGAGATATATTATATTTCAAAATGTCTATTTCCGGGAACTTTCAAAATGAAAATTTTGGGTGGAATATATTACTTTCTGAACTTAATATAGTTTAGAAGGTAAACATAACGAAAATGGTAGTTTAGGGTGGGGAAAATGTAGCAGGATGGTGTATGACTTAAATACCAAGTATATTACTCATCGTTCTAAGTAAGATTTCACAACAAAGTGTAACAGGAAATAACGTGACTTGATAAGGAATTTTAGTCATTTCAATTGTGATTCTTTAACATAAAAGCTTTTATCTTATATGCCATGCTAATGTTAATGAATTTTCATCGTAAAGATAACAAAACACATGAAGCGATAAAAGTATCTGATCCCAGATTTTCCCTCTATCTATTGATTTTGTGATTACATTCCTATCATAATTTACTTTCTCCTCACGTACTATGTACATAGTGTACAGAGAAGGTATAGTATTCCATCCAAAAATTCGATATGCAGAGTCCCCTGAATACAATAAAAGCACTTTTAGAAAAATATCCGTGTGTGTGCCCGTGTGTCTGTGAACACGATAACTCAAAAATGAAAAATCAGTAAAATACCAAACTTGGTATCTAAGTTTAATATCTTCCAAGGATGCAATCTTCCTTTGCATGGAAAAAATTAGAATATTTCGATTTTCTCAAAAGTGGCTCTAACGATTTGGTTAAAATACCATATATTAAATATATTTACATGACAAATAAATAAAATGTATATCTTGAATTTTCTGGGAATAGCCTCTGAAGACCTCTTTATTCGGGATTAATTTTTCTAAATTTAGCCCAATGGTAAAACGTATGAGATAGACAAAAGCTTACTAAAAACAAATGTAGGTCTCGTTAAAGCACACAATTTGCATCATATACATTTTTTTCGTGGAGTTGTCCATTTTTGAGATATTCCTTATTATTGGTTTCAGTTTTAAGCATTTTTTACTCATACGGGAATTTGTAAACTCCAGGCAATGCATGAAAAGGATTTCAACCATATGTCAACTAGATGTTAAGAAAATTGACTATCCCTTTAGCCCGGTTGTCTCCTTTGTTTTCCTTCTATTTACAAGAAAGCAAGTAATAAAGACAATTTCTGTTAATGGTTATCTCGATCAAAATGAAGTGCATAGAAGAATAAGCTGTTAAAAAGCTTATGCTTCTATTTACTTCATGCTAATCGAGAAAAAAAAAAATATGTCAGAAATAGTCTTATTACTTGCTTCCTTTTAAGTAGAAGAGAAATAAGGGAGTACCATAGGTTAAAGTGTTAGTCAAAGGCTGGTTGCTATGTGACGGAAGTTCCTTTGTTTGCATGGACAGGAGTTGACAAATTTCTGTATGCGAAAATATAAGTTTTTGAAAGGTGAAATCAAAAACAATGAATAAATAAAAAACGATCAACTCCACGAAAAAATGTGTATACCATAAATTGTGTGTTTTAATGTGCTCTACATTTTCTGTGGAGTAAGATTTTGTCTATCTCTTACCGTTTAGCAGTTAAGCAACATTCAGCAAAATTCATCCATAACAAAGAGGTCTTCAGAGGCTATTCCCAGAAAATTCAAAATATACATTTTATTCAGTTAGTAAATCTCAGTAGTAATATGGGATTTGTATCAAAATCGTTAGAGCCATTTTTTAGAAAATCAAAATTTTGGAAAAAAGTTCCATGTAAAGGGTAGTTTGAGGTAGGGCGATTTTCTTGAAAATCTTCTTGTCGCATCCTTGGAAGATACCAAACTTAAATACCAATTTTGGTTTTTAACGGTCTTTTCGTTTTTGAGCTATGCTGCCCACAGACACACACACACACAGTCAGACACATGGACATGTTTCTGAAAATGCTTTTTTGGATTCAAGGGGTCTTAAAACATATATTTCCGATGAAATCTCGATATCGAATGTTTTAATACAATGCAATACCTTCTCTATACACTATGTACATGGTGCGTACAGAGAAAGTAAAAAGGAGAGTACCATTTTCTGTTAAATTCACTTTATTCGTCACATTACGATATTGGTACACAGAATAACAAGTCACTGCGTTCGTATCATTACCTTAATATTCTTCACTCACTATATTAATTTGTAATTTCTCCAGCCCGTTTGTACAATGTACATAATGGCTAGAGAAGGATAGATTTCACCGGAAATACATATTTTGAGACACCTGAATAAAGAAAACATTTCTAGAAACAATGTCCGTGAGTGTGTGTGTGTGGGGTGGGGCATCATAGCTCAAAAACAGGAAAGTCCATTAAATACCAAACTTGGCATTTAAGTTTAATATCTTCCAGAGATGCGACATGAAGATTTTGAGTAAAATCTCCCCACCACAAACTACCCTTCACATGGACAAATTTTCGAAAATTTTGATTTTCTCAGAAATGGCGGTAACAGCTTTGATTAAAATTCGTGTTTTAAAGATATTTACATGGCAAATAAATGTGAATAATAAGCTTTCAGGGAATAGCCTCTGAAGACCACGTCATTTTGGATTACTTTTCCATAACTATTAATCCCTAAGAGATAGACAAAAACTTACTACACAAAAAACGTAGATCTCATTAAAACACACAATTTATGTCCTATACAACTTTTGTAGAGCTAACCGTTTTCGAGATATTCCTATTTATTGATTTCAGTTTTAATGTACTTATACTTTTCTCAAACGGAAGACATTTCTTTTCTTTGTTTATTATTAGCAAACAAAGAGAACCGAATTTCAATTGTTTCACTTAGCGACCGGCTTTTAAAAGATCTGACTATAGCTTTATTCTAGTGTATTCCGTTTGTTCCCTTCTACCTACAAGAAAGCAAGTAATAAAACCATTTCTATGTTTATCTCGATTAGCATAAGGCAGAAGAAAATAAACTTTTTAACAATGATTTGTTACCGAGAAGTAGAGGAAGGTATGTGAATGGAACACATCATATTTTTAACTGACTTTAGATACCCACCGGCACTTGTCGGCCACTTATATTGTCTGCAACCGGGCTCGTAAAGTTTCAGTCATAGAAATTACAGGATATCACCGGACGTATAGAGATAAAGAACTCTCGGGAATGTTTTGCAGGGAAACAGGGGCGTGTGGCCGCCCTAGGTCTTCCCCAAGGAACCTTACGGCCGTCCAAGGCCTTCACCTAGAAGCCTTACAGTCGCTAACACTGCTGTAAGTTCCTTGGTGAAGGCCAAGAGCGGTTCAGCATCGAAACAGCACCACCCAGACTCTACAGGATCCATAACCAGATCACCAATAAATTAAGTCTTACTTTTAAAACTTCAAGAGAAAGACATTCTTATCATTAATTCCCAAAACTAATATTTTACCTTAAAAGGGGATTTTTTTTTCATGGCCTTCAATAATGTTTTGATCAAAATTTGACACGGCAAAACATGCGGAAGATCAGGTCAAACCTTAACAATGAAACTTCACAAATCATACATCACGAGCCACCGTAATCTGCACCACGTCATCCAGATTCGCCAGCAGACGTGCAACATGAACAGACATGGCAATACATGACACGCCAGAAACATTGGCACATCCAACTCCACCAAGAAGTGCAACTACGCCGCCGTCCAGGGACTGTTCTACTGTTCGAATCAGCACGGGACCAACTGTTTAAAACTCGACGATAACTTCCCTTCTTCAACCAAAGCCACAAATCAAGAAATACACAAATAAAAAGCTATCCAAATTATCCCTGTCATACCTATCACTCCCCGGGTGGCAGTCAGGAACATTGGTCATGGCTGTTATTCGTACCACCGCCACTTCTGCTGGGCCACGTTCGGCCGGCAGCCAATCCTTGGAACTAACGAGAGTGTTCAGCGGAACCTCCCTACCCCCATTCATCTCCTT
Organism: Hymenopus coronatus; assembly: GCA_030762935.1. Classification (NCBI taxonomy): domain Eukaryota; kingdom Metazoa; phylum Arthropoda; class Insecta; order Mantodea; family Hymenopodidae; genus Hymenopus; species Hymenopus coronatus. The sequence goes on along the minus strand of CM060882.1, from coordinate 33,906,652 downwards.
AATCCTTCCATAATTTCCATCCTAAAACCCCACGCAACTCATCCCAATGGCGAAATAAGCCATTCTTTACCCTGTCCAACACCCTGTCTCCCCTTAAAAAATTGTTAGTCGCCTATTGGTTCATTCGATCTATTGTTAGAGCAGGCCAGGCAGCGATCCTTTAAACGGTCCTTTGGCCTCATGCGCCGCGGTTTTAATATTCTCCAGTTGGAAGCCCGCCGTTGCAAGGCTATTCTTTTAAATTCTAATGACGATTTAATTGAATTTACCTCCACCGTTCTTTATTACATTATTGCTCAATAATCTATAAGAGTTTTATGACGAATTCTCCCCTTTACCTTATAATTGTAATTTCATACAGCCCCGGCTATTCCTAATTCAGGTTCAAGTTCCATCATGCCATGTCGGCGTATTTTGAGACAATTAGCGGTGTTTCCTTAGATTGCATACTCGACCTCCGTGTTCTATAGCTAGGATTAGAAAGAGGATTAGTGACGGACTAAGGGATAGAGCATCGGACGTAGGTTCTTATGGTGCTTTGTTACATACATACATGACGCTAGGGAGAGAACGATGAAGAGAGAGACTCTGGGAGTAACATGCTAGCTTCTGGTTCCCGAGATCGTGGATTCAAGCCGCCGGTTCTCATGGCCGCGCTCGCCAAGGCGTCCCGCTTTGGTGCTTCGTAGCGCTGGGGATCGTGGATTCGAGTCCCGTCTTGGGCATGCGTGTTATATGTTTGTGTTTATGTGTGTGTTGTAAAAGTAAGAAAACAGCAATCCAGTAATGATACAGAAAAACAAGGTAAAAATGAAAAATAAAGGTAAATAAAAAGTAGGGTATACAGTGCCTGAGTCCCGATCAGACTCCGGTACCGTGTTATAAAAATAAAAAAAAAAAAAAAAAAAAGCCTGGCGGGGAGTGATGGGTACTTTTTGGGCGTAAAAATCCATAGCATGGCTTCCTTTGAAAGAGATATAAAGCTGCTGGTCTCGTGTCGTAAATTAAGGTACGTAAAAGAATCTCAGGCGTGATAAAGGGGCATCTGAGCAAAATTAAGCGGCTGTTGACACCCAATTTAGAATAGGACTCTGAAAATCACAGCTGTGTATAGGGTCCCTTATATAAAAAAAAAAAATAGAAAGAGATGTGTGTGTGTGCGTGTGTGTGTCAGTGTGCCCATAAACACGATAACTCAAAACGGGCCGTCGATAAAATACCAAACTTGGTATTTTCTCAAAAATGGCTGGAACGATTTTATTAAAATACCACATTTTAAAGATTTTACATAATAAATAAAATGTATATTTTTCATTTTCTGCCAATAGCCTCTGAAGAACTCTTCATTCTGAATGAATTATGCATAACTGGTAAACCGTAACAAATAAACCGTAATAAATAGACAGATATTTACTACACCAAAAATGTAGATCTCGTTAAAATACTTAATTTATGTCCTAAACATTTTGTTTTTCATGATTGACTATCTCATATATATATATATATATATATATATATATATATATATATATATATATATATATATATATATATATATTTCTTGTTATTAGTTTCAGTTTTAAAATACTTAAAATTTTCTCATTCGCGAATTTTTCAACTCCTAACCATGAAAATAAATGGATTTTAATCACATAGCAACCGGCAATTAAAAGATTTGACTATCGCTTTAGCTTAATGCACTCTCTTATTTCCCTTCTCACATGGAAACAAGTAATAAGACCGTTTCTGTTAACATTTATCTCGATTAGCATGAAATTGATAGAGCAATAAGTTTTTCAGCAATACTTTGTTACAAATATGTAGAGAAAGTAATGTGAAATTATGCATAAGATTTTTGTGTAGTAAATTTTTTTCATCTCTTACGGTTTACGGTTAGGCAAAAGATTGCTAGAATGAAGATGTCTTTAGAGGCTATTCCCAAAATATTTGGAATATACATTTCTCGTTCTTGAGTTATGCTTTTCACAGATACATAGAGCGCACACCCCACCTTCTAAAACTGTTTATTTTTGGATTCTAGAGTTTCAAAACATATATTTTTGTTGAAATCCTGGTATCAAATATACGCACATAGTAATTGGTAGAGAAAGTTATATCATTTTGTAAGAGTAGTTTGTGGAAAAGTGAAATAGAATTCTAAGAATTTAACATATCATATATGAGCATGCGATAATACTAATGCGTCGTATTTCTCCAAGAAATTTTCGTATATAAGGAAAGGGTGGGGTGAGAGACAGCAATGAAATGCTCTTAAAATATTTCTGTTATCTTCAACGCGAGATATCTCTAACCTTCAATCCTGTTGTGGTTACTTCACGCTAAGACAAAATCAATGATTAGTAATAAACATACAATGAAATATTTTACAAAATTTCATCAGAGTATTTTTATTACATTCACACGTATTCATGCAGCTGTGGAATTTTCGTTGTACAAGCTTGATGACGTAATGTCTGGCGACACTGTTATTGACTCAGAGAAGGCCGGAGAATTCCAAGAAACCTCATATTCTTAGAACATGAAACCCTTTCCGCCACTTCACTGGCAGTGGTAATAGCATAATTTGCTTATCTGTAGTATAATATATAACTGGACATCAGGATTCAGGCAGCAAAACAGCGGCCCTTTTGGTGCCTAAAATAGGTCATAAAACAATCCGCTTCTATTGCCTAACCTATGATAGGGTCTTTACGAGGGTCAGCTGATAAGTCCCGGGCCTCACACAGATATGGCGCTATTAGACCAGTTAGACGGTAGTATCGTGTAGCTTAGCTCTAGACTAGCTTGTATCCATAGTTACAGGCCATTAGCTGTTTAGTTTTTGAATGACAGCATTTTAAATAAGAAAACTTTAGAGTATTCACGAAAATGGAGGATTTGAAAAACGAGTTGTGATTAAATACTTTCATTTGAAAGGCTTAATGCCTAAAGAAATCAAGGAGGAAATGAACAGTACATTGAAAGACTCTGCCCCTTCATATTTAATGATTAAAAGTTGGGTTGAGGAGTTTAAAATGGGATGAGCCTCACTCTGGACGCCCTATACAACTCCAGAGATCATTGGAAAAAATTCATCGTTTAGTATTGGAAGAACGCAGATGAAAGTTGTTTGAGATAGCAGAGGCTGTAAACATATCAAAAGAACATGCAGGTAATATTTTAAGTAATGTTTTGGGCTGTCATAAGGTCTGTGCAAGATGGGTGCCGCGTTTGTTGCCACTTGATCAAAAGTTACAAAGAAAAACTGTTTCTGTTAAGAATGTGGAGCTCTACCGTAAAAATCCCAGTGAATTTTTGAGACGGCTTATTACCATGGATGAAACTTGGATACATCACTACACTCCAGCAAGTAAATCACAGTCAAAACAGTAGATTGCGCCAGGTGAACCAATTCCGAAAAAGTCAAACTCAATTTTGTCAGCTAGCAAGGTTATGGCGAATGTTTTCTGGGATGCACAGGGAATTATTTTTATTGATTACTTGGAAAAGGGTAAAAGTATCACTGGTGACTACTATGCAAGCTTACTGCAACGTTTGAGTGATGAGGTGAAAAAAAAAATACCTCATTTGAAAAAAAAAAAAAAATCTTGTTTCATCACAATAATGCTCCAGCCCATCGTTCAGCCATTGCAATGGGAAAAATGTGCGAATTAAAGTTGGAATTGCTTGACCATCCATCCTATTCGCCAGATCCACCCAGTGACTACCACCTGTTCCCAAACCTCAAAAAAGTTATTGGAGGACGAAGATTTTACAGCAACGAGGAGGTCATTGATGCGGTAAACAGCTATTTTGAGGACTTTGATAAATCGCACTACAGAGATGGTTTAATTAAATTAGAACACCGATATGACAAATGTATTGGCCTCTCTGGTGATTATGCTGAGAAATAAAGCCAAAAAAATCTTTTTAGATGTGTTTTCATTGAGAGGCCCGGGACTTATCAGCCAACTCTAATATTTACTCAAAATCTTGTTATAAATAATTCTTTTATTCACTGCCGCAAACAATTTACGCGACGCTTCGACGCATAGAAAGTTGACAACTGTTTCACGCCACTACGCGCTAACACTACAATCAAAGACTAATTCACTGTTCACTAAATTGCCTGCATCTCTTCCTCATATAGCTGTGAATGATGTCACAGAAGTTTCTAGAAGCTAGTGGAAGATTTTGGCAGGTGCCAGTGGATGTCTGCTTCCGGTTACCGGTGCATCACTCCCTGTATTTACCGCATTCCTAGGCCTCCAGCCCTCCGACTCAACACCAAGGCGAAGGCCGCACCGTGGCCAAGTGACTAGATCATTCGCTTCTCACCTAGAGTGCCCGGGTTCGATCCTAAACCACCGCATCTGAGACTTGTGTATAAAGCGGCGTAGGAGCGGGGTTTTTCTGGGATCTCCCCGGCATCGCATTCCACCGTTGTTCCATCTTCGTTCCGTGTATGGCTAGTGTCATCACCTGTGATGCCACAAGTAATAAAATCGGGCGTTAAAAAAAAAAAAAAGCACGGTACTGTCACAGTATTGTATTTCACTAAAAGAAATCAACATAGAGATTTCATCGAAAATAGATGCTTTGAGTTCTACTGAACCAAAAAAGCGTTAAAACGTATGTGTGTTTACCGATTGAAAGGGAAGTCACTACATTAATTTAAACCAGTTACAGATCTCATTATTTGGAACATATTTTGTTTGTTTAATTTTCTTCTATTATAATCTTTTTGCCGAGATATTTTAGGTTTCTTCGAGAACAAAAACGTACAAAGTGCCACGTTGCAGCAGCAACCGATAGGTATCTGGCAGCAGAGAGGACGCGCTCCCTTTCAAACACAGAGGTAGGTGAATGCACAAGCAGGTTTCACTTTCGCTTGTCTGTTTGTTTGAATAATGGGGTCGAGTGGAAAACAAAATCTCCATCTCCCAGGTTCAAGTGTGCTGACTTGTTTACACCGGCTCTCCTACTGATCTACCTTGATCTGGCAACATTGTCTAGTCTGCAAAACTGTGTTCAGAAAATTATTTATTTCCAAACCCTGTAAAATGTCACATAGTTACTGCTGAAACTAGGACAGAAGTAGGCTCTCTACCCATCTTACAAGTAAAAAATTGTTTCTTCATACACTCTTGTGGAATAAATCATCTAATTTGGAAGAACACTATTTTACATTCTAAGCGGCAGATCACGGAAAAAAAATAAATGCTATTATTACTTTCTTTACACGTACTATATGCATAGTGTATAGAGGAAGTATTGTATTCCACCCTAAAATTCGATACCGGGATTTCACGGAAATACATGTTTCGAGACCCGCTGAATCCCCCCCCCCAAAAATAATAATTTAGAAATATGTCCGTGTGTGTGTTTGTGGCCAGTATAGCTCAAAAATGAAAAGACCGTTAAACACCATTGGTATTTGATATTTGTATCGTCCAAGGATGCGACACGAATATTTTCAAGAAAGTCCCCCTCCCCTCTTTACATGGAAAATTTTACGAAAATATTTATTTTCTAAGAAAATGACTAACAATTTTTATTAAAATACCGTATATTAAAGATATTTACATTACAAATAAAATGTGTATCTTGAATTTTCTGGGAATAGCCTCCGAAGACCTCTTTATGCTGAATGAATTTTGCTGACTTTTGCATAACTGGTAAACCTTAAGAGATAGTCCAAAACTCACTGCACAAAAAATATAGATCTCGATAAAACACACAAATTATGTCATACACGTTTTTACTATCTCAACACTTACTATGTACATAATGTATAAAGAAGGTATTGCATTCCACCCAACATTTCGATAACATGGCTCTAATGATTTTTATTAAAATACCATATATTAAAGACATTTACATGACAATTAAAATGTATATTTTGAATTTTGTTGGAATAGCCTCTGAAAAATTCTTCATTCTGGCCCTGCATTTGCTGAGTTTTACATAACTGGTAAATCGTAAGAGGTAAACAAAATGTTGCTACGCAAAACATGTAAATCTCCTTAAAACATTCAATTTATGTTTTATATATATAAATCTCCAAGTCAGGCAAGGAATGGATTTCAACATGTAGCAACCGGCTATTAAAAGATTTGACTATCGCTTTAGCCTAGTGTATTCCCTTATTTGCCTTTTACTTATAAGAAAGCAAATAATAAGATAATTTTTGCTAATGTTTACCTCAATTAGCATGAAGCAGATATAAGAATAAGCGTTTTAACCATAATTTGTTTCAGGGATATAGAGAAAGCTTTGTGAATGGAGCATATCAGCTTTTTATAGTTATGCTGGTTACACGTGCACATGCATGATGGAAGAGAACTTATTACATTCCTTCTAATATGAACTTCCTAGAGGTACTACTAACAAACAAATACCCGATGTGCCCCATTCACATGACTTTCTCTATATATCTGTAACAATTATTTTTAAAATGATTATTCTTAAATCTAGGTCATGCTAATCTAGATAAAATTGGCAGAAAGGATCGTATTACTTGCTTTTTTTGTAAGCAGAAGAGAAATGTGGAAGTATACTAGGCTAAAGTGATAGTCAAATCTATTAAAAGCTGGTTGCAATGTGATTGAAGTTCCTTTGTTTTTATGTGCAGGAGTGACAAATTCCCGGATGTGAAAGGCATAACTATTTTAAAGCTGAAACGAATAACAAGGAATATCTCAGAAACGGTTAAACTACTAAAAATCTGTGTTCCATTCACATGACTTTCTCTACATCGCCATAACAAATTGTTAAAAATCATATTCTGCTATCTACTTTATGATAACCGAGATAAACATTAGCAGAAATTTCCGTAAATACGTGCTTCCTTGTAAGTAGAAGGAAAATTAGGGAATACACTATGCTGAAACGAATGTCAAATCTCTGGTTGCCATGTAGTTGAAATCCGATTCTATGCAGGGCCAGGAGTTTACAACTTTCCGTGTGAGAAAAGTTTTAAGTATTGTAAATCTGAAACAATTAACAAGGAATATATCAGAAATGATAAATTCCACGAAGAAACAAACCATATATGACATAGATTGTGTATTTTTTTTATTAATACGGTTTACCAGTTACGCAAAATTCAATAACATTCATTCAGGATAAAGAGTTCTTTAGATGCTATTTCCAGAAAATTCAAAATATATATTTTATTTGCCATATAAATATCTTTAATATACGGTATTTTAATCAAAATCGTTAGAGCCATTTTTGAGAAAATCAAACTTTTCGAGAATTTTTCCATTTAAGTGGTAAATGGGGTGGGGGGATTTTTCTCAAAATCTTCGTGTCGCATTCCTGGAAGATACTAAACTTAAATACTCGGTATCGAATTTTCGGGTGGAATGCAATACCTTCTCTAAACACTGTGCATAGTACTTGTAGAGAAAGTAATACGTTTGTATTTGTCTAGAGCTTCGGATTTTTTTAAACCATTAAAATTATTGAAGTATATTATAAGTATGGCTCATGGAGCATGAAAAACGATAGTCACATTAAAGATTCTTAAAAAACTTGATTCTATGCTCTAGGTTTAGATTAAAGGTAGTTTAGATTAGAATAATTAGATTTCGTGTTTAAAGCATTTCTTGCGGTTCTCTTCGGATATGCTCGTAGAATTTCGGGGGTCGGCACTACCTTTTTTCCGCAGCGCAAGCATTTTTGTGAGTAAAGGTTAGGTACGACATAGACATTAGGGAGGAAGGGAAAAAAGCAAATGTTTTGATTCGGACATTTTTAAATGAAGTGAATTGAATGCATGTGGTGGATAATTAAATGTTTTATTGCTTATCCTACAGTTGCTTGCACATTTGAATAAGTGAAGCGCAGTCGTCATGTACTCGACAAAACATCCAAGTTTGAGAATAAATCAGGCTGATTTAAAATGCAAGAATGGTTGTGGCTATTATGGAAATTCTGAATGGGGAGGTTATTGTTCTAAATGTCATCACGAGCAAGTGCTGCGAGAAAGACAGAAGAAAAGTGGTCAACGTGGTATTCATCATTTAGGAGATAGGTATGTGATGACATTGTATATTGCTTTAATTTTATTTGCCTTGACGGTTGTTCACTTTCGATCACAATTATTTTAAATAAAAAATAAAATAGGGCAGATAACGTGGCTCTAGTTCAAATTAGCGCATGCATACATGATTCCAGTTTTCAGAATCTAAATTGTATTTGTTTACTTTGGCACCCTATTCTTATCCACTGTTTCTCTGCTGCATCAGATTTAGACCTTTGTCCTGGTGTACATTCCACGCCCCCACCTATGGGAATGTTTTTGTTGGATAGTCAATGTTAGTACCGTTCTATCTTCCTTGAGCAAACCTTTTAACTTCGTTTTCCACTTTGTGATCTTTTCTTTCACTACAATGTACATACCTCTCGAATATTTGCCTTGGGTCAGAAGGAAAAGGTATTACATTATGAATACAAAAATGCATACCTGTGCTATTATGTTTTTTGACCATACCTGGTAGAGCTACAAATTTGGTGATTAAACAATTACCAATATTTGGTCTTTCAGAGTTTAAGATTTTATAGAAATGCTGCAACAAAGGTTATATGCTTCAATGTGCATAAATCTGCAAATGAGACCAGGAAACTTTTGACAATTAATTACATGTGTTTCAGGGATTATGCTGTAGATAGACATGGCCATTCAGCCACACGGTTTGCAAAATTTGAAGAAAAGAAGCGACAGCAAGCTGAAAAAAAGACAAAATTATTGAAACTTTCTGTATTTAGGAAATCTTCAAATGCAAAAGGTATGTACCTGTTTGAAACAGTTTTACCTAAATCATAGTAATTTAATGGAATTACACCTGTTTGAAATTGTTTTATCTAAATCATTGTAATTTAATGGAATTACATGTCTATGAAACAATAATGATTGAAACATGCCTTTAAGAATAAATAGATCTCTGTAACCCATATTACCCACACATTTTCCTACATCACCCCTAAAAAAGTGTTACATTGTTACTACTTTCTCTGCTTATCATGCATTTTATTCCCTTTTCTTGTGTACTTCATGTTAAGATAAACATTTACTCTTAGATTATAAAACTTCATTTAGGTAAAGAGGGATAAAGCATTGTGAAACTTGTTTACCAGTTATACAAAATTCTTTAGAATGAAGAGGACTACACTCTCTATTTGAGAAGTTTAAATATATACATTGTATGTAATGTCAATATCTTAAACACACAGTATTTTAATTAAAATTTAAGAACTTTCCATTTAAAGACTATTTTAGGGGTTGATCATGAAAATAACTTGCATCCTTGAAAGAAATTGAACTAAAACTCCAAGTTTGGTTTGTATCCAGCATTTTGTTAATTTTTCTGATAACTTACTTACTATAGTAACTAGAGGAAGTATTGCATTCCTCAAAAATTTGCCACCAAGATTTCACTGGAAATACATGTTTTAAGGCTCCCTGAATCCAAAAAGAACATTTTAAAGTTGGTTTAACACTAATCATCATCATCATCCAGACCTAATGGAACAATTTTTGCTATTTTTGGTTTTTTCTAAACTGACTCGTAATGATATATATCTTACATTTTTATGAATTGTCTAAGAAGTTCTTACACTCTTGCCTCACAAAAAGTGCAGACCATATTAAAGCAAAGAATTTACGTCTGATATATAGGTCTCACTACATTGCTTTACCTACTGTATACTTCTACTACGACAGAAATGTAAACGTATAATGAATGCTTATCTTGATTAATAAGTAGATAGAAGAATAAGCTTTTTTATGTATACTTTGTAGAAGAGTTGAATAGAGAAAGCCATGTGAATACAACACATATACATGCTCACTTGAATAAAACACTTCCTCTACCTATAATAAGTAAATGATAGAGAAAGTAAAAGAACAAAAGTCTTAGAATTTCACAGAAGAGCCTATTACTTTCTCTATATGAACTATGTACATAGTGTATAGAGAAGGCATTGTATTGCACCCAAAAATTCGATATCCAGATTTCACCAGAAATATATGTTTTGAAACTCCCTGAATCCAAAAAAAAGCATTTTTAGAAAAATGTCCATGTGTGTGTGCCTTGTTTGTGTGTGTATGTGTGTGTCTGTGGGCAGCATAGCTCAAAAACGAAAAGACTATTAAAGCCCAAACTTGGTATTTAAGTTTGGTATCTTCCAAGGTTGTGACATGATTTTCAAAAAAATCCCCCCACCCCAGACTACCCTTTACATGGAAAAAATTTCGAAACTTTTGATTTTCTTAAGAACGGCTCTAACGATTTTGAGTAAAATATCCTATATTAAAGATATTTTACCTCACAAATAAAATGTATATTTTGAATTTTCTGGGAATAGCCTCTGAAGACTACTTTATTCTGGATGAATTTTACGGAACTGTGCATTACTGCTAAACCGTAAGAGATGTACAAAAATTTACTACACAGAAAATGTAGAGCACATTAAAACACACAATTTATGTCATATACATTTTTTTCGTGGAGTTTATCATTTTTAAGATATTCCTGGCTTTTCATTTTAGCTTTGAAAAGCATACTTTTCTCATACAGGAATTTGTCATCTCCTGTCATGCAAACAAAGGAACTACAGTCACATAGCAACCAGCTTTTGACTATCACTTTAACCTATTGTACTCCCTTCCCTTTTACTTACAAGGAAGCAAGTAATAAGACTATTTCTGCGTTTTTTCTCGATTAGTGTCAAGTAAATAGAAGCATAAGCTTTATAATAAATTGTTGCAGAGATGTAGAGAAAGCCTTGTGAATGGAACACGTCAGATTTTTGTTGTTGTTGTAAAGATGCTATGTTAGCAATGTAACTTTTAGAAAAAATAATACATGTGGGAATTAAAGTTCTATTAAGCCATGCCGGTATTACATCTATCGTTCAATCACAGCTCAATGACAATGAAATATTATCATCTTGGAACACCTAGCAGTTCTTTCCTAGATTGGGTGGAATATCTAATTCACAATTCTGGCACTATGTATTCCATGGTGGCAGGATCGGTTTGTTGCCCATAGATGGCATCAGAGGATGGAATCATGACTTTGCACATGTGAAATGTTGTTGGGATTTTGGCCAGTCCTTTTCTTTCAAGGTATGTGGTTTATCATGCAAATAAACATTATACGGGACCAACAGATTACTTCCCTTCTGAAGGAAGCCAAGGTGAAGTCTGAAAAAGTCTGTCGCTCTCCACTGGGATTGAACGCATGGCCTGGGAACATGGTAACCACTAATCACGGAGGGTGTTAAGATATGGGCATAATATACATATTATTTTAGAGCAAGAAGTATTATGTTATAAGTATAAAATAACATACTATGAATATCATATTACATGCACTTCATTACAACTCCTAGTAGTAGTGATTATGTATGGAGAACTATACAGACAAGCAACGAGATGTATTGACTTCCACTGCTAGGGTGCTGCATTCACTTGAAATGTTACTCCAATAGGGAAATACTAGGAACTCAGCATATAATATTAGAGCACCAATGAAGCACTCGGAGCTGTTTGATTCTTGATATGAAACATTATATGATTTATTATATACAATTGTAATTATACAGGTACATAATAGGAACACAAATTCTGATGTGTTCCCTTCACTTGACTTTCTCTACATCACTGTAACAAATTATTCTACAAAGCTTATTCTTCTATCTACTTCATGCTAATCGAGATAAACATTAGCAGAAACAGTCTTAATACTTGCTTCCTTGTAGGAAGAATGGAAATAAGGGAATACACAAAAGTGATAGTCAAATCTTTTAAAAGCTGGTTGTCATTTAATTGAAATCTGTTTCTCTGTATTGCAAGGCATTGACAAATCCCATATGAGAAAAGCTAAGTTATTTTAAAACTGAAACCAAGACAAGGAATATCTCAAAAGTGGCCAACTCCAAGAAAAAAAATGCTGATATGACATAAATTTTGTGTTTTAACAAAATCTACATTTTTTGTGGAATCCTGGGAAATGAGAATGCTGGCAAAGAAGGGCAGCTTTGCAACTTACAGATCAATCACCAAATTTGCATACTACTGTCAAAATATTCATTAAATCTACTTGCATAGATTTCAATAAACAAAATCTGATAATACAATCAAAAGGGAAAAAATCTAATGTGCTCCATTCACATGACTTTCTCTATCTCTGCAACAAATTATTGTTAAAAAGCTGATACTTCTCTTTACTTCATTCTAATCAAAAACAAATTAGCAGAAATAGTCTTATTACTTGCTTCCTTCTTAGTAGAATCGGAATAAGGTTAAACTGATAGTCAAAAGCTCGTTGCTATATGACCGAAGTTCCTTTGTTTGTATGGACAGGAGTTGACAAATTCCTCTATGAGAAAAGTATGTTTTTTAAAGCTGAAACAAAAAACAAGGAATATCTTAAAAATGATCAACTCCACAAAAAAAAAAAAAAAATCTGATGTGTTACACTCACATGACTTTCTCTAGCTGCTCTACAAACCTCCTACAGAAGATTCTTCTTCTTTGTACACAATGCTAATCGAGATAAATATTAGCAGAATGTTCTTATTACTTAGTTCCTTATAAGTAGAAGGGAATAAGGGAATGTGCTATGCTAAAGTGATTGTCAAATGTTTTAAAACCTATCGTTATGCGATTGTCATTGTAAATCACTTCTTTGCTTGGCCAGCAGTAGAACAAAAGAAAAACAGACACTTCCTGTCTGAGAAAATTTAAGTACTTCACAATTCAAACCAATAACAAGGAATATCTTGGAAACGGTTACCTCCACAACAAAAACGTAAAGGACATAAATTGTGTGTTTTGTCATGATGTACATTTTTTGCGTAGTGAGTTTTTTCTATATCTTACGGTTTAGCAGTTAAGCAAAATTCATCCAGAATAAAGAGGTCTTCAGAAGCTATTCCCAAAAATTTTGAGCTATACATTTTATTTCAGACATAAATAGCTTCTATATATGGAATTTTAATCAAAATCGTTAGAGCCATTTTTAAGAAAATTAAAATTTTCAAAATTTTTTCCATGTAAAGGGTAGTTTGTGGATGGGGGATTTTTTGAAAATCTTCGTTTCGGATCCTTGGAAGATACTAAACCTATATACCAAGTTTGGTACTTAACGGTCTTTTCGTTTTGGAGCTATGCTGTCCACAGACACATACACACATACACAGACCTTTTTTTTAAACATTTTTTTTTCGGACTCAGGGGTCCTCAAAACACGTATTTCTGGTGAAATTTCTATATCAAATTTTTGGGTGCATTACAATGCTTCTCTATCCCTACGTACATTGTGCATATGGGGCTAGAGAAAGTAAAAATGTGTATGTGTGCGCATGTGCGTGTGTGGACAGCATAGCTCAAAAACGAAGAGGCTGCCAAATACCAAACTTGGTATTTAAGGATACGACACAAAGATTTTCAAGAAAATCCCCCCCTCCCCAACTACCCTTTACGTAGAACTATTTTTCGAAAATTTTGATTTTCTCAAAAATGGCTCTAATGATTTTGATTAAAATAGTGTATATTAAAGATATTTACCTGACAAATAATATGTATATTTTGAATTTTCTGGGAATATCCTCTGAAGGCTACTTCATTCTGGATGAATTTTACGGAATTTTGCATAACTGCTAAACAGCAACAGAAGGACAAAAACTTACCACACACAAAATGTAGAGCATATTAAAACACACAATTTATGTTACATGCATTTTTTTTCCTGGGGTTGATCATTTTTAAGATACTTTGTTTTTGATTTCAGCTTTGAAAAACTTATACTTTTCTTATGCAAGAATATGTCAATTCCAGTCCATTCAGACAAAGGAACTTCAGTCACATAGCAACCAGCTTTTGACTATCACTTTATGGTACTTCCTTATTTCGCTTCTGCTCACAAGAAACCAAGTAGTAGGACTATTCCTGCTATTTTTTTCTCGATTAACATGAAGTAAATAGAAGCATAGACATTAGAACAATAATTTGTTGCAGAGATGTAGAGAAAGTCATGTGAATGGATCATCAGATTTTTTGTGTAGTAAGTTCCTGTCTATCTCTTATGTTTACCAGTTATGCAAAATTTAGAGGCTATTCCCAGAAAATTGAAGATATACATTTTATTTTCCATATAAATATCTTTAATATACAGTATTTCAATCAAAATCGTTGAGCCATTTTTAAGAAAATCAAATTTTTCTTAACTTCTTCCATGTAAATAGTAGTTTAGGGGGGGTTCTCAAAAATTTTCGTGTCACATCCGTGGAAGATACTAAACACGAATACCAAGTTTGATATTTTACTGACTTTTCGTTTTGAAGTTATCGTGTTCACAGACACACACATACTCAGAAATTTTTTTTTTTTGGATACAGGTGACTCTAAAACGTATATTTCTGGTGAAATCAGGGTATAAATTTTTGGGTGGAATGCAATACCTTCTCTATGCACTATTGTACATAGCATGTGTAGAGAAAATAAAAATGTAGATCACTTTAGAACACACAATTACATATTTACTGTGGAGCTTACCATTTCTGAAATGTTCCTGGTTGTTGGTTCAATTTTGAAATGCTTATAGGTACTTTACTGAAACAGGAAGTTGACATCCACGCTTCTTTGTTTTTTTACTGACCATGCAAAGAGAACCAAGTTTTGTCAAATCTCATAGCAACAGCTTTTAAAAATGTTACTTTGTATTTGCTCAGTGTATTCCCAGTTCCTTTCTACTTACAAGGAATTAAGCAATAAGGCAATTTCTGCTAATGTTTAACTCAATTAGTATGAAGTATGTAGAAGAATAATCTTTTGTAATAAGTGTATTTACAGAATAGGTAGAGAAAAATAATGTGAATGGAGCACATAAATATAAGTGTATGTAACTTTCATATAACAAGTATATTAAAATATTTAAAAAAATATACTGTTTTCTTAGGAATAAAAAACGGAATCCACACCTGTAGTCATATACAATGCTGTTGTCTTCCACTCATGCCATCACACCATAATTTTTACTTTTGCTACACATACTATGTACATGGTGTATATAGAAGGTACTGTATTCCACCCAAAATTTGAGATTTCACAACAAATATGTTTTGATGTCCCTTGTGTCCGAAAAAAACATTTTTAGAGAAAGGTCTGTGTGGGTGTGGGGGGCGGGTGAACAGCATAACATAGCTCAAAACCTAAGAGGCTGTAAAATACTAAACTTCATATTTAAGTTTAGTATATATTGAAATTTCTTGGAATATCTTCTGAAGACCTTTTATATTGGATGAATTTTGCTTAAATTTCCATAACTGGTAAACCGTAATAGACAAAAACTTGCTGCTTAAAAAATGTAGATCTTGTTAATGCACGCATTTTATGATATATACATTTTTGTTGTGGAACTGACCATTTTCGAGATAATCTGTGTTATTGGTTTCAATTTTAAGCTACTTAAACTTATCTCAACCAGTAGGCGGGCCGCGCCATGGCCGAGTGGTTAAACCACTCGACTCTCACCTAGATGGCCGGGATTCGATCCCAAGCGACCACATGTGAAATTTGTGGTGGACAAAACAGCGCTAGGGTGGGTTTTCTCCGGGTACTCCGGTTTCCCCCGCCATCGCATTCCACTGGTGCTCCATCATCATTCATGTATCATCAGTGTCACCGCCTGCGGTGCCATTAGTGGATAAAGGGGGCGTTAAACACTACCAAAAAAAAACAAAACAGTAGGTCATCTTTGTTTCATCTGTCTTCTGTTTACCTATTCCTGGCAAGCAGAATTTCAATTGTTTCACATAGCGACTGGCTTTTAAAGGAATTGACTATTGCTTTAGCCTAAAATATTACCTCACTTACCTTTTGCTAACAAAGAATCAAGTAAGAACACCAATTCTGCTAATGTTTTTCTGGATTAGCAAGATGTAGATAAAAGAATAATCTCTTGTAAGAAAAGTTTTTCAACTAAGAAAGTCACGTGAATGGAACACATATTTTTTTATATAGGCTCTCCCCATTTTTTAACACATATTTGGCAGCACTCAGAGGGGTTCATACTTGCAATACTTTATTTTGAGTGGATTGCCAGTCCATTTCTTCTCAATGGCTTTACTTCCCTTTGGAAGGAAGACCTACTAAGAATTTTTATGCCCGAAAAAATCCATCATCTTCCACCAGGTTTGATCCCATGACCTTGGGCATATGGTAGCCATTACACCACGGAGGGCAACTATTTCTTATCACCTGTGATCGTGACTTTCTCCTCAGTTCTTTTAAGCTGCTGGGTTTGGGATTTAGAGCAACAACTGTTTAGGAAAGTAATTCATGCAATTAAGGTAAGATACTATTAATGCCATTTTATTTCTTTACAGATTCAGTTAGGGCAGAATACCCGGATCTGTACACGTCGCTTCCGGAACAGGAAAAAATGAAACAGGATTATCAAGAACTGTTTACATCAGTGAGCCAAATTGTGGAACATGATGTCTTCAAGACAATAGATACACTCAGACTAAATGTATTGAAACGTGCAGAAACTAATACAATTGAGGAGTTATCGGAATTAGTTCAGAATTTCTATCAGGTCTTTGCAAAGAGAATGGAGGCTAGTTCTCTCTATGCAGGTAATTATTTGAGTTAGTCTTCCAGTATAATGTAAGGAAAGTTGTGTGTTAATCTGGCTGATCCAAGATAAATCCCTGTCTAGAACCAAGTGGTGTTTGTGATTTTCCCATTGTCTTCTTTTTCTTTGTACTCCATGTAGATATACACTCTAATCTCTTGTGCAGTGGAGAGAGGCCAAAAAAGGAGTTACCTTATAATTTAATGACCCTATATATGTATATATTTAATTCATATTATTTATACACGATTTGAAGTGCAATAGTGCTAAAAATAACTTTGATCACTGAATGGTGATTTGCAAATTGAAAATTCTTTGTGTAAAGGTGTACCACCTAAAATGCCAGGCATTGGAGTTATTAAGAAGGACCTGGGAATTCTTTGAGTGGCAGAAGGAGTATGTGAAGGTTCTTGTGCTTCCCTCTATTCCTGCTGATAAAATGCAGGGGACTTCAAGAGGAGGAAAACATAACTCTTGAACCATCTGGAATACAAGTATTGCTGTCAACTGCAGGGAACAAATAAAAGCACAATCATGTGCTTTCCAGTTAGGCATCTATGTAGGCACTTTTTTTTTTTTAGGATAACGTCTTTTAACCTGGTTGGTCATATCGAACAATGAATGAAATTGTTCAAATGATCGGGGTCCATGGAGCTTAAAGTTACTTGACATTTGTCTTCTCAGGATAAAGGAAAACCCCGAAAAAAAACCTTATCTGAGTAACTCACCCTAAGTGAGATTCGAACTCACGACTTGTTGAATGTGAGGCAGTCATGCTACCACCACACCACCCAAGCAATGCCGAAAGTGCACAATTTATTCTATACGCATTTCATTATATTATACATGTGGTATCTTCATTTAATAACAATATAATAATAATAATAATAATAATAATAATAACAACAAACTTATTATTTATTGGCATTCACTACGATATATGCTGTTTATGTGTGACTGTAGACACGATAGAAAGGTTCATAATCAGCTGTTGTTAGCAACCTTGGCAACATGGTAAACACAATATAGCCATTATGTGAAGCCACTCATACTGTCTGGTGCAAAGTTTCAGCAGCAGAAGGATAATTATTCTTTTATCTGATGATAGAAGATTGTACTTGATTTTGTTATAACTTTGCTACTTTCTTGGCCAGAAAATATCTGTTTCATTACTTGTATTCCACAATATGCTGGTTTTCATTTAAATACTAATTATTTTTGTGGCATTCTGCAACTTTTAAGTCTTTTACTGGTTGTTGCATCAGATGTTATGTATATTATAGCTACTTTAGTCAGTGAATATAGTATGAATATGCTGATATTTATAAATGCATATTTACATGTATCAATAGGTTTTAGGTTGTGAATTATCTTAATATATTTCTTTTGCAACATAAAGAGTTGATTTTTATGTGTTTTGTAAATGCCCCATATTTTAGTACCATAAGTTAAATATGGATAATTGTTTAATTTTTTGAGTTGAATTTAATACTTATACATCCTTTCTTTTATTCAGAACATGTTTCAAAAGCATCCATTGCTTTCATCATCAGCGAATTGAGTGCTGGAATTTTCCAATTTATGGATATTATTTTCTCTGGTGGTGGTTTAATGAACTTCTGGATAAGGATGCAATTAGGTAAAATTAAAAGTTCATCATTTCTCATTTCATATTTTATTACAATCCAAGCAGTCAATTTGATATATTCCTGATTTAGTTACCTCTGGAATTTCATAATATACATAAGTAAAAAAAAAAAAAGAATTTGATAACCAGATCCAAGGAACACTTCAGAAACATCGGATTGAAACAAGAAAATAGATCCACAGGGGCATGGCATTTTGGAAAGAAGGGCACAACATCAACAGAACCCCAAAGTTACTTAAACATATGAGAAACCATGCAGAACTGGAAACATGGGAAAACATCCATATTTGGAAGAAGTAAGAGCAACCGATCAACTTTGAATTCCCACCTAGTGATGTCCCTATCCAGAAGTTTATTAAACCACCACCAGAGAATATAATATGCATAAAATCGGAAAATTCCGGCACTCAATTGGCTGATGATGAAAGCAATGGACACTTTTGAAACATGTTCCAAGAATAAAAGAAGTAAGTGATGTATAAGCATTATAATTCAACTAAAAAAAAAATTAAATGACTATTAATTTACATCACTGTACCTAAACTTTGAAATAGATATGTATAGTTTACTCCATAATACATTTTTTCAATAAACTCAAGTTATTAAAACATTTAAAATATTTTAGTAGATAAACAGGTTTACTAAACTTGCCACTGATCCGCCCATGGTAAGTTATTGTTTTTAATTATACCTAGAAATATTTGAGAATTTTCATTAATTTGCATTGTTATAAGTTTAAACTTTTATTTTTCACTAGAGACTAATGTTAATTATAGTAATAATTCCTTAAATAAACATGAGTAGTGAACCAGATGTTATTGCAATTACTGAGTCTTTTTAACAACCTCAAACTAAGCAGTGTGCTGTTCAAACTCTGTAATACTGATTGTCTGGTCATGGTCTTCAGGAAACATCATTCTGGTCTCTTTGCTAAAAAGCAACTGAACGTACTTCATTATTTATAGGCCTAAAGCAAGAGAAGAAAGAGATGCTTCTGGATTGTCTGGAAAAGTATGCTATGACATGTTTGTACAGAATATTGTTTTGTCCACCATCTACAACTGATGAAGAGAAGGACCTTGCCATTCAAAACAGGTGAGGATTGTATTTTTATATACTGGCTAAATGTTCATTAGTCAGAAACTTGACTCTAGAGCTCCTTTAGCACAATCAAATTTTTGTCAAATTCAGTGCTTTACAAGAGTTGTCACAGCTCCACAATTTTTCTTGTCAAATTGCTTCCAATACTTTTAAAGTCTTGAAAGCAAATAAGCGCATGATCTAAATGGTCAAAGATTTGTTGGATTGGCCAGTGAAATGAGAGCATTTAAAAGTATGTTATGAAATCTGCGCCAAGGCTGAAACTGAGAAATAAACAAAAATGACTACCTGGGCAAGAGATATTATATGCGAGCTGATTAGGTTATCATTAGTTTTACGAAAGCTGGCTGTGTCTATACCTTATGGTCTCTGAGGATTACCCAACAAGATGAAGAAGACACAGCGCATGAAGAAATTGCCAAGCAGATTTCCAGAGTATTCACTAATACAATTAACTTAACAATTAATGTTATTTCCACTGCATTTGTATATAGATGTTATGGATCTGATTATCTTGGTCCAGAGTTTCCGGTGTAGACCGCGTCTTAAGGCTAAAATCTGCGCGGTCTACACCGGAAACTCTGGACCAAGATAATTTTAATATTGGCCGTGGAAGTTTACGAAAACATATGGATCTGATGTTATACGCAAAAGCAAAAGTGCTATATAATTATGTAAAGAAAATGTGTCATTGCGAATTGTTATGCTAAGAGTAAATTACTTTACACATGATAAATTATTATCAATGTGTTCTGAAGAGTTTCAGTTTGGCAAAAAGACATATAAATGCATTTATTATATTGTTAAGTCTGCCAGGCATTTTGTATTAATTTGTTGAGTTGATTTTTTAACACTACGTCACTTACATTGTTATTATGAGGGACTAGTTTCGAAAGCCTATGCTTTCATTTTCAACCTCGGACCCTCATAATAACAATGTAAGTGACGTAGTGTTAAAAAACCAACTCAACAAATTAATAAAACATATAATTTGACCATCACTGTCACTAAATTCCTCCAAACATCAATCAATCTGCCAGGTATTGTCAAACCTTGTCAAATGTTATCAAATATTTTTCAATCTTTGACAATTTTTCTTTAAAATTAAAAAAAAAAAGTTTGATATGTATTTAGGCTGTTCAATAATGATTGGCACTCCCCCTATAACTGCTGAAAAGTTGCAGAATGAAATATGTGTCATTGTATGCGTGAGGACCAACTATAGTGCTGTCTACTGCCACCAGATGTTGCTACTCCCCACTGGAGTGGCAATTGTTCTGGCTTGCGAGTACGCTTGTGGAAATCAATGAAACAATATGGAAGCAGACAATTGCTGGCAAAGATGGACTGGGTGGTTTCTCTGGAGGGAAGGCTGCTTCAGTCATCCACAAGAGGTTAGTGGACATATGTGGGGAGGCAGCACCAAGTTGCAGATTTGAGTTTTGTTGGGCATCCAAATTAAAAAAACTGCAGGGATTGTGCTGAAAAATGCAACTGGTCACTGTCGATGAGTCATGGTTTTTCCATGAGACTCCAGAAAAGAAATGCTAGTCTCTGGAGTTGAAGCATGCTGGGAGCCCTCTTCCCAAGAATTCATAGCCGGGACAATTTGTTCAGAAACAAATGACAACTGTGTTCTGGGACCTAGAAGGGATACTCTTGGTGGATTGGCTCTCTCCCAATAGGACCATCAACAGTGATCAGTGCTGCAATTCACTGCAACAACTCCGCCAGGGCATTCAATGCCACCACAGAAAATGGGGCCATAATGTTCTTTTGCAACAAGACAATGCTGGACCACATGCTAGTCGCCAGACCATTGCCACTATTCTTGAACTAAGGTTTACTGTGCTGCCACATCCTCCATATTCGCCGGATCTGGCTTCTAGTGACTGTGCACTATTCGACTCGATGGAGGAGGACATGTGGGGTAAGAAGTTCGCCACCAATGACGAACTTCATGCAGTTGTCCAACAGTGGCACTAAGATACCCCAAAGAATGGTTTGCTACACAAATACGGAAGCTGCCAGAATGATGGGAAAAGTGCACAGACATTGGTGGGGAATACCTGTAATGTAACCTGAATTAGTTTGTTCAATAAATGGTTCCTGTGAACAAAAACAAGTTCTAGTGCCAATCAATTTTGAACACCACTAGTATAGGGGCTTAAATTTAGGGATATATAAAGTCCAGACACATATTCACACATTTTTAACAAGAGCTAGAACACCTCATATTGTCATCCAGTCATACCTACATCACTTCATTCTCATTGACTGCAATATTGTTTTTTAGTGTGCAATAATCATGAAGATCTGGAACACATCCTCTTAAACTGACCTATCTCAAACTCTCAAAGAGCTAAGCAAAATCTACAATAATTCCTGAAACTTACGGACAAATATCTGTAACACATATTGAATACTCCTCTTCATCTGTGGCTGGAGGAATATATTATAAATATTATGCGTTATATCCTTTTGTAAAAAGAAGAAATTCATAGTAGAACATGTGTTGAAGACAAACTCAAGATAGATTGTAATCCAAATGCAGCCTGTGAAAATATATGTTAGTGGAGACTCTTTATGACTTTATAACACAGGAAGTATTTTTACTGTT
The DNA here is from genome assembly GCA_030762935.1 of Hymenopus coronatus. NCBI lineage: Eukaryota > Metazoa > Arthropoda > Insecta > Mantodea > Hymenopodidae > Hymenopus > Hymenopus coronatus. The sequence goes on along the minus strand of CM060882.1, from coordinate 33,884,631 downwards.
TTGTGAGTAGATTCAAAGGGATACTGAGTTTCACCATGGTCATTATAAAACATTAAATTGGCCACCTCTGTAGTGTGTGGGTAATTTTCTGCCTCACACTCAAGAGGTCCCAAGTTTGAATCTCGGTTAGAGTAAGTTACCAGGAAATTTTTTTTGAGGTGGGGGGAGTGGGTTTGCTCTTATCCTGAGTAGAAGAATGTTGAATAACTTTAAATTTAATGGATCCTGCGCATGTTAAAGCATCATTTCACCAGTTTATTCATCATCTGGTATAGCCTACCAGATTAAAGGATGTATTCTACTTCATTATATTGCAACTTAAGATTACAGACTGAATATGCCACAATAATTGGTAATGTACAGGGTTTATTTGTGTTTGCCCTTCATAACAGACATGTTCCCCCTTCATCAGGCTGTAGTAAAGTCAACTCCCTCATGTGAATTCAGTGTATGTGTGCGCATGCAAGAGAGAGTGTGAGGAAGAGGGGGAGAGAAATAGACCAAGAAACGAATTAAGTACAGCATTTTGCAAGGATGCAATACAAAGATTTCAAGAAAATCCTCCCCACCCTAAACTACCCTTTACATGGCAACCTTTTTGAAAATTTTGATTTTCTCAAAAATGGTTATAACTGGTAAACAGATAGGCTAAAATTTAGGCATAAAAGATGTAAAAAAAAATAGGCATAAAAATGTAAATCTCATTAAAATTTATGTCCAATGCAGTTTTTGTTGAGTTAAACATCTCTGAAATATTCCTTTTCAATTTTTCAACACTTAAATTTTTCTCAAACAGCGAGTCATTACTCTTTTTTCGTTCTCCTGGTCAAGCACAGAGAACAGCATTTCAAAACAATGGTACAGCAACTGGCTTATTGTATTTCCTTATTCCTCTTGTATCAGAAAATAATATGTAATCATTTAATAAAACTATTTCTACCAATATTTATCTTGATAAGCATGAAGTAGATAGAAGAAAATGGTTTTGTAAGAATAGTTATAACAGCATAGGTGGGGAAAATTATGTAAAAGTTGTACGTCAATGTTTTCTGTTTGTATTCAATGTATTCGTGCACATTAACCATCAAGCAATTTGGCCTTGCTTGGATGAAAAGATCAAGACACACATACAGTTTTTTGTCATCATTTTAGTAGAGACTTATTTTTTCTGTATTTTCCAGAATAAGGCAATTGAATTGGGTAAATGCCAAGCATTTGGATTGTGGAATCAATGAGACCCAGTCAGAAGTTCGTGATTTGATTTACACTGCCATCACAGGTATGGTTTACATAGCATTAGTAGTGTTCTAGAAACTGGAGATTAATGCCAATGTTAATGAATTTAATTGTGTATGCACAGATATGCTGGACATGGACTCTGCCAAAGCACCACAGGATAAGCTGAACTGTGTTGTAAGATGTTGTCGCAATATATTCCTGCTCTTGCAGCAGTCAGTTGGTGGGCCTGCATCAGCTGACGAGTTCCTGCCAGCGCTGATATTTGTTGTTCTCAAAGCAAACCCTGCCAGGTTGAAGAGCAACATCAATTACATAACTAGATTCTGCAATGCTAGTCGCCTCATGTCTGGTGAAGGAGGTTATTACTTTACTAACCTGGTGAGATTGCTAAAGGTTGAACAAACTAAATGCATCCAAATGACACAATGGTGATGGTACTAGAGTTGCCTATTTAGCAGCTCCCCCACAAAATCTAGAAGTTTTGGCTCCCACATATCTAGAGATTTAAGCTCCCAAAAAACTTAGAGATTTTGGATCACTTTTGAATAATAGTTAATTTTAAAATTAATATTTCTGTAAATATAAATTTGTCATTAAATTTGGAGGTTTTGGTTCCCACAAGCTCTATAGGTGTTGGCTCGCACAAAATTTAGAGGCTTTGGTTTCCATGAGAGTAAGGTTTTAGCTCCCATAATATCTGGAGGTTTGGCTCCCATAAGATCTACGGTTATGGTTGCAATATGAGTATTTGCTAAAACAACAAATCAAAAACTAAATCAAGGTTTTGGCTCCCTTAGGATCTAGAAGTTTGGCACAGACAAGATCTAGAGGTTTGGATCCCATAAAATTTAGAGGTTTGACTGACAAAACTGAGAGGTTTTGGTTCTTACAAGGTCTAGAAGCTTTGGCTCCTATAAAATCTACGGTTTAGGTTGCATTATAAATTGTCGTTAAAGAAATGTAAATCAATAAATTAAGGTTTTGGCTCCTCCCCCAAATTTTAGAGGTATGGCACCCACATGATCAGAGGTTTTGGCTCTCATAAGATCTAGAGGTTGTGACTTGCACAGCATTTAGAGGTTTTGATTTCCTAAGATCTATAAGTTTTGACTCCTACAAGATCTAGAGAGTTTAGCTCCCACAATATCAAGAGATTTTAGTTACTAGTACATCAAAAATATGTTATTCTGTCTAGCAAGAATTCTAGCAGTTTTTAAACTAATAATAAAGTTGGATGATTTACACTCCTCTACTTAGTGCATAATACATAGGTAGAGAAGGTATTGTACTCCAGCAAAAATTTGATATGAGGTTTCACTGGTGGGTCCCTGGTATCCAGATAAAGTTCTAGAAAAAAGTCCACATGTGTGTGTGTTAATCTTTCTCTGTTTAAGTTAATCTTTCAAGAATGTGGCACGAACATTTTGAGGAAAATTTCCCCTATCCAAATTACCTTTTATCTGGAAAAATTTCAAACATTTTGATTTTCTCAAAAATGTCTCTAATGATTTTGATTAAAATATTGCATGTTGATATTTACATGAAAAATAAAATGTATATAATGAATTTTATGGGAATAGCCTAATTTCTAAAGAAATTTTGTGGTATACTTCAATGTGAGATACTATTGTTTTGCCATAAAATACATTTATGAACTTACTATTATTTCCAAGATTTTGATGTGTTATTAATACATTTTCATATTTTGCATAATATTTATTGTTTTACAGTGCTGTGCAGTGTCCTTCATAGAAAATCTAACTGCAGAATCATTGAACATGCCTATTGATGAATTTGAACAGTACATGTCTGGAAAAGTAGTACCTCCCAGTACTTGGGAATCCACTTTCATGATGTGTGAGGTATGTGTACCTTTGAGTATTTTGGTTCAAGATGATGTTGGATAACTGACAAAATGTTATTTAAGAACAGTTCTGCCATGAACAAATGATGGGAATTCACTCAATGTGCAAGTATTACCAACATTACAGTTCGTGAAGTTGTTCAGCTCAGTAAAGGCAGATGTAGTTGTCCTGTTGTAAAACTTGAAACCTTAAACCAAAGTTTAAGCCTAGCTTAAGCATTGCCCATAGCTTACTAAATCTTCAGCTTAAGCTTGAACTGTAAAATTGCTCTTATGTGTCAAAAAACTTTTTACTAATCTTTGTTTTTTTTTTGTTTCTTTTCCCAAAACCAGAACTATATTGCTATTTTTCTGTTTAGGATTCACCGAATTTGAAAAGTTTGAATATATTATTCATCAATTTCTTGTTAGAGGACTCTCCTTTCTTGATTGCAGCAGGATCTTTGGTCTTATAAAATGTGCAACTCGCCCGTAAGGGTATTCACCTAAGGACTATGTGTCCATAACAACTATTACAAATTAATGAAGGCAGTAATATGGTACAAGGAGACTTGACTTCAGCAGCTAGTGGTGCCAACTATGTAGAAGAAGCAATATCTTTCCAATTAATATATTCCTGTGTTGTTCCAAGAAGCAAGAAGCATCCTTTACACTAGCATCTTTTAAACTTTTAATTTGATGAGTCAATTAACAGCACTTACCTGGGATTCTTGTTGGACATGTTTTGAAGGACTAGTTTCCTTAATTTTCAACCAGACATCACCAGCTTCACCACAAGGAATTAGTTGATGTCCGGTTGAAAATAAGGAAACTAGTCCTTCAAAACATGTCCGGCAAAAATCCCAGGTAAGTGTTGTTCAGTGTAATTAATCAACTCATCAAATTAAATAGCTATAACACTGTTATTCAAACTTCCATGAAGAGAAAATGGTCTTTTAAGCTGTTGAATATTCAAGGAAATGCATTGGATCTGTATGAGCCTATCCATTCTTAAACAGCTGTTGTAAATCATTCTTATTAACTTTAGTATCTGGGTGAGTCAGAAACCCTGTTTTGAAGCCTTCAGCAATTCTGTGGAAGTTAGAAAATTTCCATTAATCACAATAAGATTGTTTACCTTAAGTAGGGCTGCTATATGTCCCAGAAAACTGGGATTATCCTGGTTATGAGAAGTGGAGAAATGTGCCAGTGGAGCTTGTTAAAATCCTGTCATCTCCTCTATGAAATGCATTTGAAATTTGCACTTCAGGCACCATATTAAAAAGTGTTTGTTGCTATTTGCTGGAAACTTAACTACAACTGCTTTAGTTTAAATTGATCGATTAGTGTTTCTAAATGCACTTGGTGATTGACTTTTGATGATCACATGCTGATTGACTCTGAAAACTGAGCTAAGGAGTAAATACTAATTCTGGTCTCATATCAACCAGAAAAAGCATCATTGGAAATAACCAACCTGTAATATATTTTGATAAGTATGTTTGGTACTGTAGACTCTCAATTATCCAACTCTTTATTTTTTTTTTTTTTTACTTTCTCTGCACATACTATGTAGAGAAGGTATTTATTGCACCCAAAAATTTGATACTGAGATTTCACCACAAGTACACGTTTTGAGACACCCTGAATCCAAAAAAATCACTTTTAGAAAAATGTCTGTATGTGTACGTCTGTCTAGCTGTGTGTGTGTGTGTGTCTGGGCATTATAGCTCAAAAACGAAAAGTCTGTTAAAATCAATTTTGTTTGTTTTTTTTGTTTTGTTTTGTTTTCTTTTTTTTTTTGGGTAGTTTAACGTCCTTTAACCTGGTTGGTCATATTGGACCATGAATGAAATTTGTGAAATGATGCTCAAATGATTTTGGGGTCCATGGAGCTTAAAGTTACTCGACATTTGTATTCTCAGGATAAAGGAAAACCCCTAAGAAAACCTTATCTGGGTAACTCATGATTAGATTCAAACTCTCGACCTTTTAAATGTGAGGCAGGCACGCTACCACCACACTAACCAGGCAGGCTAATCCAAACTTGGTATTTAGGTTTGGTATCTTCCAAGGATGCAATACAAAGATTTTTAAGAAAATCCCCCCAACTACCCTTTACTTGGAACTTTTTTCGTAAATTTTGATTTTCTCAAAATGGCTGTAATGATTTTGATTAAAATATTGTATATTAAAGATATTTGCCTGACAAATAAAATGTATATCTTGAATTTTCTGAGAATAGCCTCTGAAGACTATTTTATTCTGGATGAATTTTACGGAATTTTGCATAACTACTGAACCATAAGAGACGGATAAAAACTTACCTCACAAAAAATGTAGAGCACATTAAAACACAATTTATGTTACATATATTTTTTTCGTGGAGTTTATCGTTTTTGAAATATTCCTTGTTATTGTTATCAGCTTTGAAAAACTTACATTTTTTTCATATAGGAATTTGTCAACTCCTGTCCATACAAACATAGGAACTTCAGTCACATAGCAACCAACTTTTGACTATCACTTTAAGCTATGGTACTCCCTTATTTCGCTTCTACTTACAAGGAAGCAGGTAATAAGACTATTTCTGCTAATTCTTTCTTGATTAGCATGGAATAAATAGAAGCATAAGCTTTTTAATAATATTTTTTGCAGAGATGTAGAGAAAGCCATGTGAATGGAACACATTCAGATTTTTTTGAATACAGTTCTGGAGTCTGGTCAGGACTATTGCGCTGTATATCCCTGTTTATATTTTTTCCCCCCCTAAATTTACTGTTTTGCTGTACAATTACTGTTTTTGCTGTACGATTACTGTTTTTTGCTGTTCCAATACATACCCATGTACACATTGCACAAACATATAACACCCACGCCCAAGGCGGGACTGGAACCTACAATCCCCTGCCCATTAAGCACCAAAGCGAGATGCTTTAGTGAGCATGGCCATGGGGACCAGCACCTTAGGCCATCTGACATTCCCTATTATGTGACTCTGTGATAGGCTACATTTTTTTATTGTACTATGGTTATGGGGGGTAGTAAATTGGCACACTATAGTATTCTGCAGTGCCAAACTATACATGTCCATTTTGCATATATCTTGTACTAGACTGGCAGTTATGCTGCAATGCTATCTGTGACTCGATATTGGGCAAGGTTTTGTATAGCACTGAACAAAAACTCTCTTTTCCTTCTGATTACATTCAGAATCTGCCTACAAATATCTGTTTTTCTTCAGTGCTTTTGTAACAATTCTGCCGCATAGTTTCCTTTTGACTTTTGCTGCAATGACTACTTGCTACGAATTTTCCGTCAAAACTGTGGCAGGTATTTCCAGAAATCATTGCACATGCAAAACACCCCAGGTGTCACACACTCATTCAGGTGTAACAATACTGGGCTTCCAAGTGAAAGAAACTTCTGGCCCACACAGGTGTAACAATTGCAACTGTGATGTCAAAAGAACTTGCAGATGGCACACATGTCCACTAATGCAGGTGTAACAATGGATTACAGCATCAGTTATGATTATGAAGCAAGTTATTCACACACACATGTGGTGATTACATTGTAGGGTGTAGTCACAATACAGTCACAGTTGTTTAGTTCCTTGTGAATAACAATAAATTAAAAACTGAAGCTAGTAACATGAAGCAACACATATATTAATATAACAATAAATAATTTGTAACAGAACGTCTTATCATTATAATTAAATTCTATCCATTTTAATTACAAAGATAAATGAAGTTCTATCATAAATTATATTTTGTTTTATCAATCCTTGTGACTATGACCAGTAAAAGGAAGAAAATGGTTGTTTGCATGGAAGATAAATGAATTAAAGAGGGTGGACAAAGCTGAAACACTTCAAAAAGGTGCTTCAGACTATGGTGTTGGCATGTTACAATGGGACATTGGAAAAGAAAGTATGAAGAAATTGAAAAGTGATTTACTGTTAGAGTAACAGATGAGGCATTAAAAAACAGAAAAATTATGAGAAATTGAGGGTATAAAAAAGTAGGTGAAGTTCCGCCTCTGTGATACACAATAATTCAGGACAAGGCTTGCCAATATCAGGTCCTGTTGTAAAGAGAGAGCAATTTGTTTTTGAAAGGAATTCAATGTAGGGGACTTGCTAATGGCATATACATACGTAAATTGTGTTTTTATTGTTTGTTAACATTCTCTTCTACCCTTTCAATTCAGCAAATATATATGTTACTATAGCTTATGTTCTATTGGAATGTAGGCCTACAATTCCTATATTAAATCTGCTCTAACAAACACTTGTGCAGTATATGCAATAGATTTGTTATAAGTGTTCATTTTCGGTGTACTGATTGCTTTCTACTCCAGATAAGAGTAAAAATAATGTATGATAATATAGAAATCATTAAACCTATTCATTAGCACATTTTAAAAGTAATAATGTAAAGAAATATGGTATCTTATTTTCTACTCTTAGGTTAAGTGTTATCAGGAATAAATTAGAGCATTCACTGCAGCCATAAACTATGTGTCTTCCAAGGATGCGACACAAAGACTTTAAAAAATTACCACCCATCCCCAACTACCCTTTACATGGAACATTTTTCAAGCATTTTCATTTTCTCAAAAATGGCTCAATGACTTTAATTAAAATACGATATGTTTTAAGATGTGATGTTGAAAATGAGCCGGAATAGTAACACTCACCTCACTTATATGTAATTGTTCAAAACATATGTTTCAAGGGCAATTGCCCTCTTCTTCAGTTGAAGTCCGACTGATGGCTGCCGTAATAGACCACAGAGCACAAATAGCAGCCATCAGTCGGACTTCAACTGAAGAAGAGGGCAATTGCCCTTGAAACATATGTTTTGAACAATTACATATAAGTGAGGTGAGTGTTACTATTCCGACTCATTTTCAACATCACATTGATTAAAACTTCACTTGTCTCAAACTTCTGAGTTATTTAATGTTTTAAGATATTTTCATGACAAACAAAATGTATATCTAAAATTTTCTGGGAATAGCCTTTGAAGACCTATTCATTCTGGATGACTTTGTGTAATTGGTAAACCATAAGAGATAGATAAAACTTTCTACACAAAAATTATAGATCTCGTTGAGTTAACCATTTCCAAAATATTCCTTGTTATTGGTTTCAATTTTGAACTACTTAAACTTTTCTCATCATTCGTTTCATATGTTTTACTCCTAGCTACACAAAGAGAACAGAATTTTAATTGTTTCACATGGTGATTGCTTTTGAATGATTTGACTATCGTGTTAGCCAAGTGTATTCCTTTATTTTCCTTCTACTTACAAGGAAGCAAGTTATAAGACAATTTCTCTAATGATTATCTTGATTAGCATTAAGTAAATAAAAAAATGAAATGGAGTCTTACTTACGGATGCTCTTTTACTGCTGTGGGCATGAAAGACAGCTTAATTTTGCTCAGAGGCCTCTTTATAAGACTTGAGGTTCTTTTATGTGCCATAAATCTAAGACACAGGACCAACAGTTTTACTTCCCTTCCGAAGGAGGCCATACTAAGGACTTTTATGCCTGAAAAAATCCATCATCCTCCACCGGGTCTGAACTTAAAATGGAATCTATGAGTATAAAAATGTACTGTAAAGTATATGTGTTTAATATATATACCTTATTAGAATTAATAAAGAATATTGGAATACACATCTTATGTATTTATTATTTTGACCCTTTTCTATTTCTCGTGTTTGCAACCTTGGTTATATGAAGTTATCGTGATAACCATTACACCATGGAGGGCAAAAGTAAATAAAAGAATAATCTTTTGTAAGAATAGTTTGTGTGCAGAATAGGTGGAGTCATGTGAATGGAACACATCAGATTTTTATATGTATTAACCATTTCCAAGATATTATTTGCTATTTGAAATAAGCTTTCCTGGCGACAAACATACTTTTAGATGTTATTGGGCTTCAAGCCAGCTGATGTGATGTGGAGCCATCAATGTTTCAATAGTGGGAACATGTGATGAATGATTCCTGATGATGGGCAAAATGCATGCTCCTGAAACGTCAATGGCTCCACATCACTTCACCTGACTTGAAGCATGAGAAGAGTATATTAACTATTGGTTTGCATTTTCTAAGAATGTACAATTTTAGTACATTTAAGTGAAAGTACATCCAAATATTATTACTAAATATATAATTAAAAATAATTGAGTCACATAAAAATAAAATGTGTTGTTTGAAGCATAAAATGTATGCAACTAGTATATTCTTAATTAAATAAGAAGCGAGCTTCTTTGTGAACAAATCCCTTTCAGTTTTATTTAATTTTACTGATGTTTAATACCAAATGAATATTGCTGTAATATTTGTGTATTTCATCCATTATTTTGTTTATTTCTTGATTAATTTTTTTATATGTAGGTATCCTTCAGGAGTTCAGTAATGTAATCAGTTTGTACAATAGAACTGTTTTTCTGTTTTATGATTGTATTCCTCACATCATTGGTATAAATATTTTTTCAGGGCATGCAATTGATGTACGAGCAGTTGGCAATGCTGGATGACTTGCGAAACAGGCATACTTGCGTAATGAAAGGTGCAGACACACTGAAAGAGGATATGAACAAGTTCAAGTCAGATATTGCTAAGAAAGTGGCAGCTGTTCTTGCCCGTACTCCACTCATCATCCAACCAAGGAAGACTCCTACAGATATTGACTCTGAGAACCCAACTTGTGAATCTTTGCCACCTCCCATTGCACCACAGGTAAACTAGTGTAACTGTTTTACCGTATTTATCCCAATACAAAGCAATGTTTTTTTTTTCCAAAATATTAATATTCAGAACTGGGAGTCACCTTGCATTCTCAATATATGCTTTCCGAATACCATACAGTAACTTTCAAATTTTGCGGGTATGGCAGTGGTGATGCCTGGGCGAAATTATATAGATTACCAGTGCCAAGGTCGCGACCATAGATTAGTAGTTGTGATGTATGCAGCAGATTTTGTGCATTCCATTTTGTGCCAAAAATTAACTGTTAACAGGCTATGAACATTCTCATTGTATAAAAAAAGATTAGTCTCTGAGATAAAATAAAATTAGAGTACTTCTAAGTATGTTGTCTTAATAGAAAATACCACCCATAATTGTCATTACAACTACACTCCTGCCACCGATGCCAATGTCACGTACAATCTCACATATTCCATACATCTCCATACTCCGGCTTTTGTAACACAAACATCACTTATTTTTACTTACTGGGACTGGTTTCGGGAACACTTGTTCCCATTTTCAACCCTTAATTCCAACTAAATCTTGCTTCGTTGGCGTCAACGATGGGGGTGGTGGTGTATCACTTGTGCAGGCTTCTGTTGCTGGACCAATGAACTTCCAAAGGTTACTGTATAGTGGTAAATCAAAATTCATGATATAGTTCTTTTTGTTCATGATGTGGATCTTCTTCTGTGGGTTTATATGCTGGTTTAACAGTTTTATATTTGGTGTGATTTCGTGTCCTGATGTCCAAAAATGATAGGCAACTGCTGATCTTTCTATTTGCTTATATTTTAGGTTTCTCATTTGTTCCTTTAACTTCCTTAGGTTTCTCATTTGTTCCAAACTTCTCCTTGTCCTTCCTATATATACTAGATTACAGTCTGAGCATTTAATATCATAAATTGCCAGTTTTTTGTTAACAGGGATAGGAACTTTTATATTTCTGCACAGCAGTTTCTGAATGCTGTAGTTGTTTTTTGAAGCTGAGGTGATGTTATAATTCTTGAAGAATAAAAATCTGATATGTTCCATTCACATGACTTTCTCTACATCTCTGGAACAAATTATTCTTAAAAATTTTATACTTCTATTTACTTCATGCTAACCAGAAAAATTAAAAGAAATAGTCTTATTACTTGCATCCTTGTAAGTAGAAGCGAAATAAGAGAGTACCATAGGTTAAAGCTATATTCAAATGCTGGTTGCTATGTCACTGAAGTTCCTTTGTTTGTATGGACAGCAGTTGACAAATTTACGTATGAGAAAAGTATGATTTTCAAAGCAGAAACCAAAAACGAGGAATGTCTCAAAAATGATGAACTCCATGAAAAAAATGTATATGACATAAATTGTGTCTTTTAACGTGCTCTACATTTTTTGTCTATTAAGTTTTTGTCCATCTCTTATGGTTTAACAGTTATTCAAAATTCTGTAGAATTCATCCTGAATAAAGTACTCTTCAGAGGCTATTCCCAGAAAATTCAAGATATACATTTTATTTGTCAGGTAAATATCTTTAATATACAAAATTTTAATCAAAATCGTTAGAGCTATTTTTGAGAAAATAAAAATGTTCAAAAAAAGTTCCATGTAAAGGGTAGTTGGGGTTGGGGGGATTATTCTCAAAATCTTTGTGTCGCATCCCTGGAAGATACTAAACTTAAATACCAAGTTTGGTATTTTACTGACTTTTCGTTTTTGAGTTATCGTGTTCACAGACACACACACAAACACATGGACCTTTTTCCGAAAATACTTTTTTTTAGATAAACATATATTACTGGTGAAATCTTGGTATCAAATTTTTGGGTGGAGTGCAATACCTTTTCTATACACTATGTACATAGTACATATAGAGAAAGTAAAAATAGACCAATCAGAAACAAGAGACCTCCCGAAAATCACGTTATAAACTTATCCAAAAACGAAACCTTCAGATTAAAGGAATAAATGAGAAACGTAAAATACAAGCAAATAGAAAGATCAGCTGTTGCCTATCATTTTTGGATATCAGGACACGAAATCACACCAAATATAAAACTGTTAAACCAGCATATAAACCCACAGAATTAGATGCCTGGGAGAAGATCTACATCATGAAGAAAAAGAGCTATATCATGAATTTTGATTTATCACCATACAGTAACCATGCAATGCGGCAGTCAACCAAAGGAATTGACAATGGAAGCACATGGCTTCTGAAACAAGTTTTCCGAAATAAAAAAGTAAGTGATGTGTTACAAAATCGACTCAACTAAATTTTCAATAGCCAAACATGTTGAATCAACGTGTGATGCAAGATATGTTGGTCAGTAGAGACATTCATTAAGTGCTGATATGTGAGCTCAAAGTGTTGAGTCAATGTGTTTTGTTGATTGCTGCGGTAATAACTCACCTTAATGTATAGAAAGTATCACATTAAAAAAGAATTTGATGTGTTCCATTCACATGACTTTCTCTAACTGTGCTATAAGCAAACTTCTTACAAAAGATTGTTATTTTTCCTCTCCATGTAATCAAGATAAACATTGGCGGAAATGTCTTATTACGTAGAAGAAAGGAACTGAGGGGATACACTATACTAAAGTGATGGTCAGAAATTGTAAAAGCTTCCATTTGTCATTGAAATTTCTTTCTTTGCATGGCCAGGAGTAAAATAAAAAAGGCACAAATGACTTTATGTTTGCGAAAAGGATAAATATTTTAAAATCAATACCAATAATAAGGAATATTTCAGAAACAGGATTTGTTTCTGGATTATCTTGTCAATGTTATGCTCCTCTTAGGCTTAATAACCATTTTAACTACAAGATTATCTGTCACCTGCATTAATTGGTCTTGGTTACATCACTTGAGGATGACCATTTTCACTTCACATTTACGTTGATAGGTTTTCAACTCGTTAGCTATGGTACCATTCATGTATACTCACATCCTAGTCTCACAGTAGTGTTTAATGCCCCCTTTAACTACTTATGGCACCACATGCAGTCTCTGTAGTAGTAGTAGTCGTGGTGGTGGTGGCGGTGGCGGTATACCGACGGACAAACGTGAGGGAGCTAAAAATTGACACTCGATTAAAACATGCCTCACAGTCAAGGGCTCACGACAGTGAACACAAAGTGGTGCAGGGTCCGAAGACAATAAATGACTGTGACTAAAACGACAGTGTCCGATATGGAGTCTAGTTAAAAACACCTCATCGCGACGGCACGCGCGAGATGAGGTATTCCAGGTGACAGGGAGGGGCTTCACCACCCAAAGTTTATTCCCCTGTAGATCGGCCCAGGCAGAATTCCAACGCAAAAGGAAGATGGTGGTAAAAAGCGCGTAAATCCCCAGAAGGCACAGGTGCGTTAGAACACATGGGGGCCGAAATGGCGGCCTTCGCAGCGGCGTCAGCAGCCTCATTGCCATCTATGCCAACGTGTCCAGGAACCCATATAAAAGTGACGCTAAAGCCCGATTCTGCAAGCGAATGGAGACAATCCAGGACACGCTGTACAAGGGGATGGGGGCTGTACAGCAATCTCAGGCTCTGCAAAACACTCAAGGAATCAGAGCACACAACCCAATCACTAAAAGCCTGTCGCTGAATATATAAAAGAGCCTGGTAAACACCAAAAAGCTCAGCTGTAAAAATCGAGCACTGCAGTAAAAGGCGAAATCTAAAACTCTGTCTGTCATGAATAAAAGCACATCCTACTCCCGTAGCATCCTTTGAACCATCAGTGTAGATAAAATTACAACCAAGAAACTGCTCTTTGAGGGCTAAAAAGGCGGAATGAAGAACCAAATGGGAAGTGGTTGACTTTGGCGTGGACGACAGACCTTGTTCAACAAGAGTCTCAGGGTGGAGCCACGGGGGAAAAAGAGTCTCAGGGTGGAGCCATGGGGGAAAAAGAGTCTCCCCTCTAGAATAGAGTGGCGGTAAAGTGACGTCCAACAGCCGAAGGAGCAGCCGAAAGCGAACACCAGGCGGGAGTAAGGCCAGGGAGGTACTCGAGTATCGGCGATCCAAAGACTCGTTAAAAAAACAGGTATAAGATGGATGTCCGGGTAAACTAAGAAGGCTACAGGCATAACTACAAAGGAGGACATCACGTCGGTAAGACAGCGGAGGTACGGTAGCTTCCGCACAAAGGCTAAGAACTGGGCTCGTGGGAAAGGCGCCAATACTCATACGGATACCATGGTGATGTGTAGCATTGAGACGAGCTAAAATTGACGGGCGGGCCGAAGAATGCACAATACAACCGAAATCGAGCTTTGATCGAACGAGAGCCCGATAGAACGTAGAAGAGTAGTCCGATCAGCCCCCCAGGATGTGCCACTTAAAACGCGTAAAATATTAAGAAAACGGTTACATTTTGCTTTTAAGTAGGTAATATGAGAAGACCAGCTGAGTTTTCGGTCAAAAATCAATCCTAAAAATTTCGTCTCCACGGCGAAAGGAAGAACATCCGCACCAAGATGTAGAGAAAGCGAAGGATACGCCTTCCGTCGCCAGAAATTAACGCAGACGGTTTTCTCGACGGAGAATCCATTATTGATACTCCTAAGGTACAGGCGGTCAAGACACAGTTGGAGGCGTCGTTTGAGAAGACAAGGTCGTCGAGAACTAAAATAAATTGCGAAATCATCCACAAATAAGGAAGACGAAACCCCAGGTGAAATACACTCTACAATAGGATTGATGGCAATAGTAAACAATGTGACACCCAGCACCGACCCCTGTGATACTCCGTTCTCCTGAGTAAAAACACCGGATAAAATCGAGCCTACCCGTACCCTAAAAACTCTATCCTTCATAAACTCCCGAATAAAAATGGGCAGACGACCACGAATGCCCCAATTATGAAGGGTACGAGGTACACCGTATCTCCAGCAGGTACCATATGCCTTTTCCAGATCAAAAAATACCGCGACAATCTGACTCTTCCGCAAAAAGGCATCCATGATGTGTGTGGATAGTGCAACCAGGTGGTCGACTGTAGAACGATAGTGACGGAACCCACATTGGACGCTGGCAAACAGATTTTGGGATTCGAGCCACAATCGCAAACGCCCATTAATCATACGCTCCATCACTTTGCAGAGGCAACTGGTGAGGGAGATGGGACGATAGCTGGAAGGTAGATGGCGATCCTTACCAGGTTTTAAGATTGGGACGATGGTGACCTCGCGCCAGACTGCAGGAAACACTCCATCGCACCAAATGCGGTTGTATAGAGATAAGAGAAAGATTTTGCCGGCAGGAGAAAATGCTGGAGCATGGCGATATGAATATTATCTGGTCCGGGAGCAGTGAGCCTAGAGGACGAAAGGGAGTTTTCAAGCTCCTGGATCCTAAAAATCGAGTTGTAGCACTCATTGTTAAAAGAGCGAAAGGAGAGAACTTCAGATTCCACCTCAGCCTTGGTAGTACGTAAAGCTGGAGCACATTTTTCGGAGCTAGAGGCAGACGCGAACTTGCTCAAGGACGTCAGCAACAGCTACCGGATCGACGACGGTAGCAGCTCCCACGTGAAGTCCCAGTATGGAAGAGTTGGCCTGCTTACCGGCAACACGTAGCTTTTCCTAGACAACTGAAGAAGGCATTGACCTATTAAAGGTGGCAACAAACGAAGCCCAGGAAGCCAGTTTGCTATCCTGAATAATGTGACGGGCCCGTGCGTGGGCTTGTTTAAAAGAGATCAGATGATCCAGTGTAGGCTGATGGTGAAATACCCTAAGAGCCCTCCGGCGCGCACGGATAGCCTCGCGGCACTCTGCATTCCACCAAGGAACTGGCAATCGTTTGGGATGGGAAGACGACCGAGGAATAGATAAGTCGGCGGCCGAGAGAACAACAGCAATAAAATGTTCCACTATCTGATTGACCGTGTCCAACTCACGGTCCATGAAAACAGCGTGTAACTTCATCACGAGCAGCAACTTGGCAGTTAGCTATGGCGAATTGGGCCCTCTTTTCAGCACAAGCTGTACAGACTGAAAAGGTGAAACCAGGAAGAACAAGATGGACAGCAACAGTTTGCAAGGCAGTGGTAAGCAATAGTGGCTTACTATACACATCATCGTGCGTGAGTATCATGACACCCCCATGAGCAGGAGACCCCTCCTCCGGGGTATGATCGAAGTGAGTCGGGACGTAACGGTGGACTACAAAAGGATCATGTGGGCGAAGCTTCGTCTCCTGTAAACAGACGATCAAGGGATCATAAGACCGCAGCAACAACTGTGGTTCAGCTCTATGGGAGCGAACACCGCAAGTATTCCATGTTAGCAGAGCCATGGCAAAAAGGAAAGAGGCTAGAAACATGGGAGAAGCAAGGTGGAATAAAGGAAACTCTCAATAGGAGCTGATGGATAGTTAAACAACTCCTCTGATGGTCGCGATCCGGTAGACGCTCTATGGCTCGCAGAACGTGAAATTGGTTTATCCGCCACCTTGTGCTTCTTACGAGAACGCTCTCAGGCGGCAACAGGTGGTGGACTAGGTGACGGCTGGCGTATGGATTTTGACGGAGGGTCAGCTGAAGCTCTCGAAGCTGGCGGTGCAGGTCGTTCAGGCAAGACGGCAGAGGTCAGCGGCAGTTCCGTTTGAGTGGGCGCTTCAGCAACTGGTGCAGTTTGAAGAGCCACAGAGGCACTAGGAGTGCGGCGAACAGCGGAGGCATAGCCTAAGGTGGTCGCAGGCTTAAGCTGCTGATAGCGGCGCCGGGCCTCCAGAAAAGTTAGTCGTTCTTTGATTCTTAGTTCCTGAATGGCCTTTATCTCCAAAAATCGGTGGCATTGCCGAGAGCTAGCGGTATGACTCCCGCGGCAGTGGACGCAACAAGGGTCTCGTGAACAGACACCTTCACCATGTGCAGGCTGGCTGCAGCGTTCAAATGTTACATCAAACGTGCACAGAGTTTGCCTATGACCGAACCGTTGGCACCGAAAACAGCGCATTGGGTTTGGAACATACAGTCATACAGAGACGCGTTCATATCCACAATACATGGTCTCGGGTATTCTGGTGCCCTTAAAAGTCAGAAACACCGTACGCAATGCCACTGATTCACCATCACGTTTGCTGAGCAGATGGTACGCTTGGCATACACCCTGGTCAGATAAATTGGAGACAATATCTGCCTCGGAAAGACCATCTAAACAAGAAGTATGCCTCTACAGGTGTTCAAAGTCTTGTGGGGAGCCACCTTTATGGGGTAGGAACACAACAAGCTGGCCTTCATGAGTTTCTTGGACTGGTCTTCCGTCTTCGTTTCAACCAAAGGTGTATCGTCTCGTGTTCTGGTTGCATTGGTCACTTTACCGCATATCCTGCCAATCTCGCCTTATATGTAAAACGGACTGATATCTTTTCGCAGGCCAAGGTCACAACTATAAAGCGGTCAAATGAAGTAGATTTGCGCGGATATAGCATGATGGAAGAACCCCCTTCCGGAACCGTCGACGTCAGCCTGCCATCCGGGGGTAGAGAAAAAAAGACACCAAAATACTTTCCGGTCTGTGCCGCCTGGTAGACCCCTACTAGACTGATCTCAAGGAATACCTCAGAAGGAGTTACCCTTCAGCCACCACTGCTGGTCCATACGGGTAATCCCTTCACCATGTACAACCTGGCTTTAAGCCCCTACCACAGGTATAACCACCTGTATAACCAGCCATGCTGGTAATAAAGCAGACATGGATTCAGGGGATTTGTGGTTGATTACACCAGGTTTTTGTTAGCGGTAACATGACCGGTCCGTAATTCTAACCCAACGAGCAGCGTTCGTCGGGAAATTAAAATGGACCAGGCCCTCAAGGAAGCTACGTGGATGTACATAATGGTATGGACGGGTTCCGCACCTAAGGCTTACACATAGGGGCAGTAGGAAGGGTCCACTCAACCTTCACGCCTGAGACCTTCGAAGAGCACACATGTTGGAAGCCGCGCTGGAACCGTGGAACAGGAACCACGGAGATAGAATAAAGATCCCTGTTGGTGAGGCAGGAGTTAATAAATCTAGCCTTAAAACTAAATATGTATAGAGTAAGCCTAGAAGGGGAAGAAGATGAGGCGAGTAAGTTTGCTCCCACAAAAAGAGACAAACAAATAGGCACAAACACAAAATGTAGCTCAGTTGGTGGTGATGGGGATGATGAGATGGCGGTGAGTGGATCGGGAACCCCCGGGTACGCCAAACCTGTACTTACCATAGTAGACCCCTGGGGGGGTAGTCTCACATTGACCCCAAAAAAAGATACATGTTTATTTTCCACATCTTTCAACTAACCTGAAGCCTTGGTTAATTGGGACTTAATCAATGTATGCAGTCACTCACTGTGACTTGATAATGGGTAGAGAAAGTCATATGCTGATTACACTTTAATTGATTTAATTACAAATATGAAATGTACAAAGTGACCTCTCTATTGACAGGCAAATTCATTGTGTACATACTTGTTTTATTGCAGATTGTTGCACCACATTTGGGTCTTGATCTCAAAGACATTAAAAGGCCAGATTTATACAGAGATATAACAAAACAAAATGTGTCACCAAATACATTTCCTGATGGCATAATGAGGGACTATCTTTCACCATCATCTTCATTTGGCTTTGGCCACAACAGTCTAGAAGAGCTTGCTACTCCTGACGACATCTTTGCAGCTCAAGAAAGCCTAAGCTTTGTCCAAGGTCTAACTTCTGTAAACTATGACATAGACCTTTCAGATATCAGTGGAGACAACAGCTGTGCTGATGACTTGAGCATACCACCATCTCAACCTGTTTCTTCGTCTAGCCCTAGACCTGAAGACCTTGCCACGTCACTGTTAGATTCCAGTGCAGAATCTCCCACAGGGGGTCTTCTCCCCTCTCCCATCAAGCCTGTCTGTAGCAGTGAGTACCAAGGTTTCTCAGCTCAAGGCTGGCAGATCCCAAGTATCCCCTGTGAAACTGGTGAGATGCAGTCAACTGTCAACAGTGAGCTAAATGCTGCAAGTTGTCTTAAAGATGACAAACGTGATACCAAAGAAGTGAGTCCAGATAATCAGGTGAGTGGAACAATGGATAAGAAGGAGAAAGCAGTTAAAGAAAAGAATCAGGTTGAAGAAGCATTGGTCTCAGCTTTAAGTGGAGTGTTGACTACATTTGACAATCTATTATAAGATCTGAAGTTCCATATTGAATGGAAATATTTTTCTAGTATATGCGAATAATGTCCTTGCAAGTCATGTAGTCTGAAAACAATCTCATGCTCGGTAAGTATAGATGGATTATTTAGAGAAAACTAATTAAAGAATGTTTTGATAGGCTATTTCAACTCTGCACAGCTGAAGATATCTTCAGAATACAGTGAATTATATCTAAGAAAGAAGGAAGGTTAACTTTTTAGTTTAAAATGATTCTACTAGCTTACGGAAAACCATTTCTCTTAAATCAATTAAACTAAATATAAGTTCAAATTGCTTATAAAAATTATCCTAGAAACCAACATGTTTAAAATATATAGGAAATATCCTGATATATGGTGGACTTTGAGACAGTGATGTGTTTTAACAATTAAAATTTAGTTGAGTCGATTTTGTAACACTACATCATTCCGAAATAAAAAAAGTAAGTGATGTAGTGTTACAAAATCGACTCAACTAAATTTTAATTATATAGGAAATACTTAGATATCAATTTAATTATTAAAATGAAACTCATAAATAAAGTAGAGATCTGATACTTTAGCTGGTGCTTTATACATAGATAAACTTTTATGTTTAAATTTATGAAATCATTTTTAAATACTGTGTTGTGAGTTTGTAGAAGTGAATTACTAGTAAATTGAATTTTGTGTATCATAATTTAAACATCTTCAAAATGTTTAAATTAAGATGCTTAGATTGGTGTACTGTGTGGAATTTATAAAGTTGAACTGTATGGGTGCATTGCAGAAGCAATAACAATAAAGTAAGAAGCAATAAGCTAACTGTTTTAGATGGGCTTACACATATATGAAGCCCTGAATTTATATTTATGTCAAAATTAGTTTTGTGGAATATCTTCCTGATAGTTAACTGACTGTGATTGAACAGCTTGCTCCTGATGATTATGGCATGCTACTTATTCCTCTGTTGGTGGTTCTACAAATTTTGTGAAGAGATTTTGGTCCTTTGGAGTCTTGAAGTTCATTAACTTTAGTCAAAATTCCAATAAACATTTTTTTTTCTCCAAATATTCAGGTCAATGGATTTATGTGCATCCTTAATTATTGCCATTTAGTTAACACTTTTGTGTCCTTTTGTTCAAAAATATGCCATTTTTGCTGATTTTACTTGTTCTCAGTATTTCACATTCCTGAAGCATTCTATAAGTCTTGTTTCTATGTTTCATTTTGTGATCATCTGTTGTTGTCAGTAATGAGAGGAAGATATTCTTCAAAACTAGTTCTGAAAATAATACCTAATTCAGTGAAATTTGTATATGTGCAAGTACATCTAAAACTTTTATGTGATCATTTCACTGTGTGTTCCAAATTACAAAGGCTTAACTAAGTGATGTGTAAATTAGATGAGCATTTCCATTTCTTAAATAGCAGTCAGCCAATATTAGCTATTCAATTACAATTCAAGTTCCATCATGCCATGTTGGCAAGTGTTTTTTTGATCAGGTGGAATTAGTAGTCTGTGATTTTTCACCATGGTGACAAGGAATCAATATGTCATCCATAGATGGCATTAGGATGATGAAATCATGACTTGCAGACGTGTAAATAGTGGAATTTTACCTAGTGAACTTCCCTTTCAAGACCATAGGTTCTTTTACTTGCAAATGAACAATACACAGGAGCAACAGCTAAAGGAAGCCATGCTAAGCATTTTTATGTCCTAAAAAATCCACCACCCTCTGCCAGGATTGAACCCATAACCTTGATACTTGACACTAGCATGGTAACCACTGCACCATGGAGGGTGACTAATATTAGCTACACCATGTTTAAATCAATATAAAGTGTTGTATGTGACACTGGGCTTTTATCATTGTCACTTACGCTTTAGTTTATAGGGGATTAGTTTCAAGGGCATTTCTTCCATGTTCAAAGTGCTGTTGGCTGGCTTAAGTATTGCAGCCTTCACTCCAGTGATTTTACATGAATTTCACTCAAGTGTGAACTGCCAGGATTTCAAAATTTATTAAATAGCCTCTGTGCTTCTGTGTTAAAATGATTTCCCATAATGTGAGCACATTGTGACATGTGCTTTTTTAATACATGGTATGATTTTTGAATAGTGGCAATAATGTGATGAAACTGAGCCAACCAGCATAACTGGAACATGCACTAAAACATAATTATGCTCAAAAATCCATGACATTGATATTAGAAAGGATGAATAGCTACCATTTGGAGATCTAACAATCATAAAAAATGCAAACAGAATAAACTTTGAATTCTACAAAAAATCAGCACAGACTGAGAATTACAGAAAATTTAACAGTTTTCAATAGTTTAACATACTAGTTCACTCTCAGCACATGAATATGAATCAGAACATTAAACAAAATTATTGAAACTGCAGAATAAATGGTGTACAAGTCTTAACAGATAAGAAATTGAAAATGGTAAAAAAGAAGACAAATAATGTTAAAAGAAACAATCACGCTCAGTACAATTGATGAGAAGTTTTTCAGAAAATTCACATATCACTCACAAATATTCAACAAATTCAAATTGACTCTAGTTAAAAGTACACCATGTACTTAGCTATATCACTAAGGACAGCATCTCGTCAAATAAAAAAAATCCAGAATTTATCAAATAGAATACAGCAGCTGCAAACAAGTTCTATGTTGGAAAAACCAAGAGAAATCTGGAAACAAAAGCCAAGGAACATTTCAGATACATAAAGCATCCTGAAAAATCAGCAGTTGCCACCCATTTTTGATGATGAAAAATCATGACATAAACTCGGAACCAAAGCTACTGAAAAACTTAACACAAAACAGAATTGTCAGCTTTCACAACAGACAGGCATTTCTGATGGTTCTGTGTCAAGAATTACTGAAGTTAAATCATATAAAATAACTGTGACACATGCTCTTCAACCAGGTTATTCTATAATTTGGTGCACATTTTGTGAGTGGACTTTCAGTAGTGTATTCAATGGTGAAATAGCTCCATAATTAATATTTTTTTTGGATGAGGCTTGGTTCCATCTTCATAGATATGTGTGTACACAAAATAACAGTTATTGGAGTTCTGAGAAACCTAATATTATTCATGAAGTACCCTTCATGACAAAAAAATATGGTTCGCCAATAGTAGAGAAAGAACTATAGGGCCCTTTTTAAGTCAACAATTGACTTCCATACACACATGAATACAATTTTGCCCCCTTCTTTTACAGAATTAACAGATAGGGAGCATGATTTTGTCTTTTTTCAGGAAGACTCTGCAACAGCTCATACTGCCAATCTTTCAATGAAAAGCAATTGAAAGTTGGATTTCAAGACAGGATTATTAGGCAAGATTTGTGGCCCCCTAAGTTCCCCAACCTAACCCCCTGCAATTTCTATCTCAGGGGTAACTTAAAAATAAAGTGTACACATACCCTGGAAGAATTAAAACAAAATATCTGCCAGGAAATTGCCAGCATTTCTCAAGGTGAACTAAAAGAGTAATGGATAGTTTCCTAAAGAGGTGCCAAAAATTAGACACAGTGGCCAGTTTCAGCATCTCCTTTCATAAAATTGATAAGTAAAGGCTTTCTATGATAGTGGCAGATGGCAATGAGCGCCAAGGATGCTGACATTCAAAACACTGTGCAGCCAGTTCACACTTTTTTGACTCACTCTTTACTTACCAAATGTTGTCTATATTTGGTGTGTTAATCAAGGATTTTTATTAGTTAAAAAGTAATTTCTTATATTTTTTTGCATACTTTTGAGTTGAAAATAAATTAAATTAATAAGGATTAAATACAAAAGGTTTACATACATAGAAGGAACCTGTCTTTTGTTTGTAATCATGAAGAGTAACCAATACTAATGGTTATAACAGTTCACCAAGGGAACAGTACAAAAAAATCAATGATTTGTTGGTAATCACTCAGCTCATAAACATCATAAAAGTTTAACAATGCTTAACTGTGGAATATGGAAGTAAATCTGTGAAATATAGACAAGAGTGTGGAAGGATGTTGTTTGGAAACATATTACATTAGAATAAAATACCAATAAAGAGAATAATGCCTGCCTCTGTAGTGTAGGGTAGCATGTCTACCTAATATGCAAGAGATCTTGAGTTCTAACCTCAGTTAGGATTGGTTACCTGGATAGGTTTCTTTTCCAATAGTTATGTTGTGTAAATACTTTTTCTGCAGTTGTGTAAATGTGTTTCTGCAATGAGCCCAAAAAGTTCTAAAAGGGAAAATTTATGCACACTTATAAGCTAATTTACATTTATTAGGCATACAAATAGCAAATCAGTCACTAGAGTGAGTGAAACAAAACAAAGTTCCTGATTAGTGTTTCTCCTCATTGTGATATTTAGTTTTATAATTCCTGTTTTAGGGCCAGCTGTGCCAACTTGGAATATATCTTGGAATCGTTATACTCTGAATACAACTAGAGTATAAAGTAGCAGACAAGTTGTACAACACTTCTACTTCTGAGATAGCTATTCCACTATTTAGCATGTTTAAAATTGCACTATCTTTCAAATGGGAAGATGGTTTTCTCTCCAGAGAATTAGACACTGTGATTATGCTTGGCCATTTTTTTTTTTTATTTTATTTATTATAAAAATACAGTTCCGGAGGCTTGTCAGGACTCCGGTGCTGTATTCCTTTTTTCTCCATTTTTTCCAGTTTCCTATATTCCCTTAGTAGACCTTATTATTCTTAACGTTTTCCTTTTACATATACAAATACAAACATAGACACAATTAAAACACAGAAACACCCATGCCCAAGGCGGGACTCGAACCCACGATCCTGTGCACCACGAAGCGCCAAAGCGAGACACTTTAGCGAGCGCGGCCACTGGGATCGGCTACCATTTAGTTACCTCCACTCTTTCCGTTTTTCCCTTTACTCGTACACTTTTAGCACAAGCTAATATAAGTAGGTACTTTTTTACTTTCTATACACGTACGTAGTGTATAGAGAAGGTATTGTATTGCACCCAAAAATTTGATACTTCTTATTGTTGAATCTTTCAAACAATGCTAATACCGTAAACATGTTGAGGTGAAGGTCTGCCTTGAGTGTTAGCTCCCCTTCCACAATCAAAAAAAGTACCAAGTGGCCCACCTCTTCGAAGATTTTTCCATTACTGCAATATCTTGAGTTTTGAAAGCCCCCTGCTTGCACAGGGATGGAAGTGGATACACCACTTATATACTATAACCCCAAGGAGGAAGACTGCAGAAAATCTTCTTGGTCTGGGTATCTCAGTTGGTTAGGCAATAACCTTCTTATTCCAAGGACGAGGGTTCCAACCAGCCAAGACCGATGCTTTTTAAGTGCTTTGAAAAGGGGCAACCCCATGCCCAGTAATTTTACTGGTACGCAAAAGAATTCCTGCAGGATAAAATTTGGGTATATCATACTGATATGATCCTAGCAATTGATGGTATTATTACCAAATAAATTATTTTATTTTTAGAAAACTTTGGTAGGGTGAACAGCAATTTAACACGCCATCTACTAGCTCTTGAGGTCAGTACTGGAGGACATTAATGCATCTTACAACCCCGCCAGGCATCACCATTCAGACATACCAACTTCCAGTGGACTCTGGATCCACTGCCCCACTGAGTCTAACCTAATCCACATAACTCCCTTACGAGAGGGGCTCAGATTTTTGTCCCAGCATACTTCCAGTAACATCAGAAGTACCACTAGTGCTAGGGGTCTGCATGCCTGTACCCCCTAAATATTTTGAGCCTGGCTTTGCAATATCTGCTTCTTTGACTAGAGACTAAATTAACCACTGAAGCCCATTGCCAAAATGCTATTGCTACTTAAAGCAACAACTAATTACTGATATAAAGTATTTGAATGCTGAAGGGTAGACATAAGGTTCATTTTCATGTCATAAACATTTTCACGGCTGATGTTCTCCAGATGCAGCATTCTGCTTGAACAACAGAGACGGAATAAACAAATTCCTGATTTTTGTTTAAAGTAATTTCTTTTGCATTCAGTATTACCTAAGTATATATGTACACACATATGATGGCCATTTCAGTGCTACTTGGCTATGACCAAATATATGGTTGTGTGTAGGCAGTTTTATTATGAACACTACTTAAAGAAAAAATGAAATGGCCTGTTATTTATGGACCCTCTTTAACTGCTTTGGTTCTCAGCGTCCCATTCTATATTGGGCATAAAAGATCACTTAATTTTGCTCAGAGGCCTCTCTTATCAGGCTTGAGGTTCTTTTACATGCTGTAAATCTATGACATGCGACCCACAGCTTTATTTCCCTTCCGAAGGAAGCCATGCTAAGGATTTTTTCGTCCTCTGCCGGGTTTGAACTCGCGACCTTGGGTATATGAGGTTAGCATGGTAACCATTACACCACGTAGGGCGACACACTACTTAAACCAGAAGTATGTGGATGGCATGTTTATGCTTACAAACATTACCCTCTATCTTCCTCATGGATTAATGTTTGCAAAATTAGAATATTAGCATCTAGTGTAAGTGGTACTTATTGCAGATAGTTTCACTTAACACAATGGGAATACAATGTAACACCACTGCAAGATTTCCATTGAGAGTTCCTTGTGGCAATTAAAACCAGACATCATCTCTCTTGAAAATGGCCTTAATGTTGACTATATTGAGAGTCATTCATGTCCAGCTTGATACGTAATGAGGACTGGTTTGAAGTTCTTCTTTTTCTGAATCTTGTGTAGCATTTTGTATTATTTTCAAAATTGTCTGTTCCTAAACTGTTGTCATTTGTTATTTGAACTAATTGCTGTACTGTAAAATAGGTAATTTTAAATGCTCCAAAGCAAGTTTGGACACAAAATTGCATTCTGCAGCTATGTTGTACAAACATACAAGAATGTCCTGATGTATGGTGGACTTTGAGACAGTGATGTGTTTTAACAATTAAAATTTAGCTGAGTCGACTTTGTAACTCTACATCACTTACTTTTTTATTTCGGAAAACATGTTTCAGAAGCCATGTGCTTCCATTGTCAATTCCTTTGGTCGACTGCCGGCATTGCTTGCTGTGGTGGTTGTCTCTGTCCCTGGTGGTGGTTTGATGAACCTCTGAATGAGTAGATCGCCTGGCGGGAGTTCAAAATTGAAGACCCGGTTCTTGTTTTTCCAAATATATATGTTTTCCCAAACTTTTAATTCTGTCTTCCTTGTGATGTTTTTGAGGATTTTTGGGCTTCTATTTATAGTGTGTTTCTCTTTCCAAAAATGCCAAGCTACTGCAGATTTTTTTTCTTGTTTGAGTTTAATATTTCTGTGGTGTTCTTTTGCCCTGGTTTTTATATTTCTTTTTGTTTGGCCGATGTAGATTTTTTCACAGTCATTACAGCTGAACTGATATATTCCTGGTTTGTTTTCTTGTGGGATATCATCTTTTAATTTAGAATTTAAAATGTTTTTTATAGAGTAATTGTTTTTAGTGGCTAGAATGATGTTATGTTCGTCTCCATAAAACTAGTAGTGTGCAAATAATATTCCGGTACATTATTCTGTTTTAAATAACTTTTTATCTTTACCATTTATCTGTTCATTATATTTTACAAATAACCATCTAAGTATCTGTATCTTTTCTAAACTGAATCTCATAGTCATTGTGTCTATTTATCAAATCACCCTACAGTGTATTGCCCTAAGCTTTCTGCTTTTCAAAAACATATAAAGAAATTACTTATTTATATTAGTCAAAGCTGTCTCTAGTGTCTAAGCAGCCATTCTCTTTTTTTTTCTGAATAGTGAGCTATTATTGCATTAAATCATCAATAACTTATTCCGTGTTTAGGCATTATTTTGGTTTTTTATAACATTAGCAACTAACCACAAAATATGTAGCAGGGATGTATTTCAAGTTCATACATGTAGCCTTTAGTCTCTTAAGTTTGTAAGCTATAGTCAAAATGATCTAAATATAGTATTTCAACTTTTGTGCTTCATAGAGATGGGGAATATATTAAAACTAAAAGCTGATCACATATAATGTGCTAGAATAGCTATTATTTAGACAAGTTTAAAAAGGCTAATTATAATTTATAACATTTATAGAAGCTGAATACAAAACAAATGAAAGTATACATCTCAACTCTTGCTTGCAAATTGTATAATTGAAAACAATATAGTTTCTATTCTGTTTGTTATGAATTTAATGCAATGATTTATTATTTTGTAGCTAAGTAAGCATGAAAGAAAGTGAACAGGTGAAAAATTATGTTTATAGTGATAGTTGGCTGTGTTAAGTCATCCCAAAGAAAGAAAAAAAAAAAAAGTAGTTGTGAAATGATACATTTTAGCAGAACTAACAAATGGTGCCATCTATATTAAGCAGCCATACTCTTATTGGCATTTGGTCTCGGGCACGGGCTCTTCAGCTGCTGAGATTGCAGTTCCCACTGTTGCTATAGGACACTGATCTCCATTTCTGTGTTGTAGAGCATTTTGGGAGCACTTTCTGATATTGATCCCTCTAACAGAAGTACAGTCCATTACATAGTCAAGGAATTTAAAAGTATAGGATCAGAGTTAGATAGGAAAAAACAATTGAAAACATTAATTCAAAATCTTCTCGGGCTTCTAGTCAGGTAAAAACTTGGCTTGACACCAAAGTTTCGAAGAAGTGCATCTTCCTCGTCTTAATTGCCTAAGTTTATTTTACATGATACATTAAATGAAATACAGTGTGTCAAGGAAGTTTTTCCATACTGCTCATGCTGTTTTTACTCAAGTTCCTTGGTAACGTATTACATTTGTTTTTCCTTCAGTTTAAATCATGCTGGCGACATTTTCAGGTGTTATATATAAAAGATCTGTTAAATGCGTATAACACCAAAAAGTTAAAAAAATCTGTGCATTTTTCAAAACATCATAAGGCTAATAAATTGAAAAATGCCAGAATATAAATGTTTTTGCTACTAGAATTCTTACTTTCTCTAGTACATATGTATAACATGCATAGTAGGTAGAGAAGGTATTGCACTCCACCCAAAATTTCAATACTGAGTTTTCATTGGAAATATATGTTTTGAGACCTTCTGAATAATAATAAAAACAACTAATTTTAGAGAAAGGTCAGTGTGTGGGGCAGGTGGATGTAGGGGTGGGTGCATGTGTGCTTTTTTTTTTTTTTTTTCTTGTTTTTGCTTCTTTTTTGTTTGTTTTTTGTATCTCCCAAGGATATGACAAAGATTTTTTAAAAAAATCTCTGTATCCCAGCCGATGCTGGGCATGAACAAATTTTCAAATATTTTTATTTTCCCCAAAAAATTTCTCTTAACGATTTTGATTAAAATACTATATACTAAAGATATAGTATTTGATGTCCTTTTGATTCTGGGTGACTTTTGCATAACTCTAAACTGTAAGAGATAGACAAAAGCTTATTCCACAAAAAATGTAGATCTGTGAAGACACACAATTATGTCCTTTATATTTTTCCTATGGAACTATCCTTGTTATTGGTTTCATTTTTAAAATACTTATACTTTTCTCAAACAGGAAGTTATCCAGGGTTCTTTTGTTTTATTCCTGGCCATGCAAAGAAGCAAATTTTAATGACAATGACATAGCTTTTAAAACATTAGACTATGCTTTAGCAGAAAGAATAATAATCTTTTGTAAGAAGTTTGAAGAACAGCTAAAGAAAGTCAGGTGAATGGAACACGTCAAATTTTTCCAAGTAGAGTGAATACTTTGGCTAGAAGAGCCATGTTGCGATTAAATGGGCCAGATAGAGAATCATTATAATCAAGGGAGTGAGGTTTAGAGTTAACTGAAAATTACAAATAAACGTTTTTTCTGAATATAAACATAGGTTTAATAAGCAAATGCACAAAAAACTTACCAAACACATGAGTGCTAAACAGACTCTCGATTGTCTATGGTAATGGAGGAGAACACTACTGCAAATAAAGCACAACAATGTTAAATCTGAAAATGGTCACAACCTCTATGGTATGCACTAATGTGAGGTATATTTATAATTTTATAGAAGATGGCAGCACCACTGACCTCTCCTCAAGGTAGTTTGGGTTTGGTTCCAGGGATCTTTGATGGAAAAACGCGGTGCCTGCAGGTTTTCTTCAAGTTCTCAGTCCCCCACTATTCATTTCACCAATTGCTGCATCACCAGCTATTCTTTCATCAATTTTGCCTTCAATTTGTATCATCATCCTCATTCTCATAGTTATGGACCAATCCAATTCCAGGTTCTTCACTCTGACTCAATGTTTGTCTGCTTCTCAACAGGCTTCTGACCTTAGGTATAGTGTGCAAGTCATTGGGGGATATAAGACTTACATACAAGGAGGGTAAACTAAGTAACATTGATTTATTTAGCAAGCTCTCATAGTTGATTTATTTTCAAAATCAAAGATTTTTTTAACAATATTGTAAAACTTTCATACCAAAACTAAGCCATACTAAGTACTCTGTTCTGTACACACAAACACCCATAATCTTTCAAATCCTATTAATAAAGTATTTAATCAACTTTTGTTTTAAAAAACCTTTTTTATCATACTTTTATGCAAAGCATTAATTTGTCAGACAAGGAATTCAAGGAATTCCCTTGTTGTAATGTTGTCTGACTATTCAAGAGCTGTTGAATTACACTTGACTTTGTGGGTGATGTAAACCATTCTTGCTGCCTCATGCATTTATCAAAATTTCTATTGTCTGTATAAACCATTAACCACAAACCATTCTTCGCTGTTCACATTTTTGCAGTCAGGTAAAGTTTTAATGCAGAACTTGAGGTTACATATTTCTATTCCTTCACATTTTCTGACCAAGGGGTTCCTGGTTGAAGTTACTCTTCATTGTCAGAGAGCAATAAAGTACTGTAAAAGTGAAAGTCTACTC
Organism: Hymenopus coronatus; assembly: GCA_030762935.1. NCBI lineage: Eukaryota > Metazoa > Arthropoda > Insecta > Mantodea > Hymenopodidae > Hymenopus > Hymenopus coronatus. The sequence goes on along the minus strand of CM060882.1, from coordinate 33,854,693 downwards.
AGTGAAATCTACCGTTCAGTCCTCAGTAAATCGTAGTCCACCCAATGCTTCGAAATACATATAAATATTTTTGGAATGCAAAATATACAAACTGGAAACGATATTTTTAAAAAAGTCTTATAATTTCCCTGAATGAGCAGTCTACTGTATGTAGAAAAATGGCAAAAGGGTGGTGGTTGTCATTAGGGGAAAAGCTGCACACTGAGAGGTAATAGACTTTTGTTGCGTAAAACCAGTACAAGTGCATGTGCTTACTTGTATCCATATTTCCTCAGTTTTGTAGATAAATCGTTAGATGACACAAATTATGATTCATCACTATTATTTATTTCCATGATCATTTTGTGATTAGAAACTAAAATTTAAGTAATATATAGTTGAAGGCATCAGAAAACCTCTTTGAACTGCATATTCATTCTGTATTTGATTTGAAACATGTTGTACTCAGAAAAAATGAATTGAACAGTCATTAATGCCTTATAATAAAGGTTTCTCTATGAATTTATGTGGTCAGCAGACTTAGCTTTCTAATTACAACATTAGCTTGTCACAAAGCCATTAAAGTAATGTTATCAGTTTTAGATTGATGGCAATAAGGACTTTATCAATTTAAATCCAATCTTTAATTTTTACTTTCAAAGATTAAGAGCTACTATAGGTGATGGGGTCCTATACCTAAGTTAATATTATTGTTTATAAGAAAATATTGCTGTCTAAAACATAAGCTCTGCTTTCATTTATATAAAGGTTGTATTCTATGTTTTAGTAATGCTGAATGTTGATACATTTATTTTATAACAGAACTAGAGGAGAATGCAGTAAACCCTTGGTTATACAGGTCTCGGTGAAACTGAAAATGTTGTGGCAGCACTGTACTGCAGATGACAACTCTCAAGCATTATGCAGTTACAAAATAACTTAAAAAGGTGATTTAAAGTAAATAATCAGGGAATTCATCTTGCAACAGTTACAGTGTCTCTACTATATGTAGGAAGAGTGCCTTTCCATTGCCCATTTTCTAAAATTGAAGCAAATTTTTATGCTGAAAATTCTTGCAGGATTCTTCCTTCATGAAGGGAGTTAATAAATGTTTCAAGGACAGAATGCAAAGATTGTCAAAAAGAATTGTTACATTTTGTTTAATATAAAGTAATAACTGTTAACCACATTTATTTGAACATTTATTTATCTTGATAACAGCTTGAATATAATTTCACCATATACCTAAAGCTTCTTCCATTTAATATTCTAGTCATGTAATTAGACTGTGTAGGTTGTATTATGTGTTTTATCCTTGTGAAGAATTAGAAAATAATCCAAAATATGTAATATAGTGAACTTTTCTAGTAATAAAATAAATTAAAATTCTTAAACATTTGTTACTTTATTCACAAGCTTAATTATAACTATATTCCTGCAAGTATTAGGACAAAAGAAACACCACTAGTGTTTTGTTTGGTTTAGGGTTTTTTGAACAATCAGCTTTGTGCTCTGATGATAAGAATAACAATAAAATTTAAACAACCTGAGACCTCTTGAGACATTGTGGAGGGGTATGTTTCTATGGCAGCATCCCTTCCACTGGATAGGTAGAGTCAGACTGAGAAATTCAATACCATAGCCGGGATTTGAACCAATTTGAACCTATCCAACTCCTGCTCTACACATGGCTGGTGTGAAAAAATGAAACCAATACTAATTGACCATAATAGTTGGCTATACTATGAATCCTGAGACTTAATGTACTTACGGCATTGTAAGTCGCCATTGGGGTATGTCATCTCAATATAATTTGAGATCACCTTGTAGTTTCTGTGAAACACATGTCAGTTAAGAAATTTAATGACATGCCCTTCTGTTGTCATGGTAGCTCAGTGGTAAGGCAACCGGCTGCAGACCGGCAGATCCATGGTTCAAATCCCAGTTATGTCATTGAATTTTTCAGTCTGACTCTACTTATCCAACTCCTGACCTACACATAGCTTGTGTAAAAAAGCAATTAAATCACGCCCTCCACTGTTGCTCTAGCCAAGAAGATGCCACCACCTTCCTTTCCCTTCACCCACAAGCTGAACTTTGAGTCATGTTACCCTGCACTGAGGCAATGGTTTATTACTATGCACATACCTTTTCTTGATTGCTAGTTAAACAGGAAAGTAAGAGCTTGGGGGGGGGGGGGGGGGAGAGAAAAGAGAGCTCACCTGCCTATCTTTCTGCAGTGTAGTCAACCAAAGAAAATTTCTTTCTTTGAGGTCCTCCGCCATTATGGTGAATAGATTCTCTAATTTACTGCAAACTAGCTGAATTATTAAACAAAATCTAGCTCATGTGCATGAACTTTGGGATCTACAGACAGAATGAAACCTTATAATTGAACCACTAGATCAGGGTATATAGCATACTTTATGTCTCAATGTGCTCTGCTCTGCTTCCAAAATTGTGGGAACCTATGGAATGAAGACTAGGGAGCCAAAGGTCCAGAAAAAGTGCTCACATAGTACTGCATACTAACATTTATTTGTATTCCCTTTATTTTGGTGATTTAAGACTTGTTTGCTTGGAGAAAATAGCTATGTATAATAATATTAAAAAACCTTTAATATTCAAAACGTTAACAAGTATTGCTATGTAACAGCAAGGCTACTGCAACTATTGTAATATTGTTTTACAATGTTTCATTTACATGAAATGAAGATTTATAATGTAAGGTTATATGGCTAAAACAATAAAAAGTTTGCCATCACCTAACCAGATCAATTAAAATGAATGCAATAGAGCAAGTGATGTCAGACAACTGTACGGCTGTGGAATCAAATAGCAAGAGAGTTGTCAAAGAACAATTTTTTTTTTGGTAGTGTTTAACGCCTGCTTTTATTGCTTGTAGCACTGCATGTGATATATGAAATGAAGATGGGGCACCAGTGGAATGCGATGGCATAGGAAGCCGGAGAACCCAGAGAAAACCCACCCCTGTGCTGCTTTGTCCACCACAAATCTCGCATACAGTCGTTTGGGATCGAACCTGGGCCATCTAGGTGAAAGGCGAGTTATCTAACCACTCAACCACGGCACAGCCTTCAAAGAACAATGAGAAAAAGAAAGAAGTTCAGATGTATACATAGATAAAATGATCATCTCTAACAGCGACTTATCTTTTGCTGAAGAAAGTAATTCATCTCTTGAAATTGTCACATTATTGTCATGCATATGAGCAATTTAATCAATGTGGTACAAGAATATTTTGGATTATTTTATTTAGACACCCACTGCTAGCTTTATTCACTGTAGCTGTAAAGTAATTTGAGCTAAATCAGCAGACTAGAAGTTAGTTATTTACTGCATATTTCATCTACTAGATAAACACTTTAATCTGATGAATTAGGAGTGGCTAAGACATTAAATGCATATATACATGATCTAGATTTTAAATGCAAACTTTTAGAAATGAAATAAAAGTATTGCAGTCCTACGCTTCTTTATGTACTGGAAAAGCTGCAATTTACTAGTGGTTTATGATCCTATCTCTAAGTGTATTGGACTTGTGTAATGCTGTGAGGTGTTTTGTGCACTGATAAACAGTTGACAGATGCTCCAATACAGTGTGGCATTGCAGCTCTCCCACTTGCTCAATTTTAGGGCTGCACCATAGTTGACCACACATCTAGATGGCTCAGGTTCGATCCCAAGCACTGCATGTGAGATTTGTGGTGGATAAAGCAGTGCAGGGGCAGGTTTTCCCTGCCTCATATTCCACTGGTGCTCCATCTTCATTCCTTGTATGATGAGTCATCACCTGCAGCGCCATAGTAGTAAAAGCAGGCCTTAAGCACTATAAAAAAATTATCCACTTTTAGTGAACTGTCAGGAATCTCAAATTATTTAACTTTCATTGGAGGCTAGGGGTCCAATGAGAGTTATTTACTGTTTTTATGAGCATTATTGTACTACTGCCTAAAGTTGAGCAAGCTTTAACTGGATGAAGCTAAACATGCAGTATTTCACTGCAAAAGTGTGTAATGATCAGGTTTAAGGTTGTATTGCTGAGAATTGGCTGGGCTCCATTTTCTTGCAGTAAGCTATTACCCCTGTCCTGGCCCCATTGTCGCCCTTGTGGTATAATGGCTACCATGCTTACCTCATATATCCAAGGTCGTGGGTTCAAACCTAGCAGAGGACGATGGATTTTTTTGGGTGTAAAAATCCTTAGCATGGCTTCCTTCAGAAGGGAAGTAAAGCCACTGGTCCTGTATTGTAGATTTATGGCACGTAAAAGAACCTCAAGCCTGATAGAGAGGCCTCTGAGCAAAATTAAGCGGTCTTTCACTCCCAATTTAGAATGGGAGAACCACAGTAGTTAAAGAGCATCCATAAATAACACTCTATTTATTTCTGTCCCTATTGACAGTAACTTACCACAACCATCTTGAACACCCTGTGCTGTGTTTATCAGCTGTGTTTGATTCTGTTTTTCAATGGAGCTTGATTGTGAATTAATAGCAGAAAAAAAATTGTAAGAAGTAAATTGCAAAAGTTACAGCTTGGAAAAAAAACACTAAGCCTGCTAAAATACTTTATTAAAAAGGATATCTTGTCATTTTTGTTTGTCATATAGCATAAACTAACAATAAAAAGTGATAATTATTTGCAGTGTACGTGTACTTCAAACTGTAAGTTGAGTGGGGACATTGGTCAAGGCAGAAAATATAGCCTTCCTATTTGAATGCTAAAATATGCAGTGTAGTACTGCTCATTAAAACAGTAAATTAATGCTAGGGGAGCTCTAGCCTAAGAGCAACCTGGTAGAGTAACAGTGTAACAGCCGAGTAAGCGACTCCACATACTAATCACTGAAAATTACTGCCCTAATTATCATTTGATTCCAAAAGTGTTTTAACTTTTTAGAAAGACCTCAGCCCCATGATGCTCCACCCAATAAATTTTAATTGTGAATAAGTGGAAAAACAACAATAGTGGTTGGAAAAAAAATATCAGCATAACAGTATTTTTCAGTCTCCACCTATCCAACTCCTGTCCTTCACACGCTTGTGTGAAAAAACAATTAATTCAATACCATCAGAATATCAGTTCATGTTTTCTTTCTCTGTACATCTTTGCATGAACGTATTGCATTCCACCCAAAAATGTAATATCAAGATTTCACCAGAAATAAAAGATTTAAAATCCCTGTATCCAAAAGAAGCAGTTTTAGAAAAAGGTCCATGTGTGTGTGTGTGTGTGGGGGGGGGGGGATGGGTGGGTGTGTCGAATGATAACTCAAAAATGAAAAGTCGGTAAAATATCAAACTTAACATTTAAGTTTAGTATCTTCCACGAATATTTTGAGAAAAATCCGCCCACCCTAAATTACCTTTTACATGGAAAAAATTTAGAAAATTTTGATTTTCTAAAAACTAGCTGTAATAATTTTTATTAAAATGCTGTATATTAAAGATATTTACATGGCAAATAAAATGTATATCTTCAATTTTCTGGGAATAGTTTCTTAACACCTCTTTATTCTGGATAATTTTTGTGTAACTGGTAAACTGTAAGACGTAGACAAAAACTTATACACAAAATAATAGATCTCATTAAAACACACAATTTATGTCATAAATGTTTTTTTTGTGGAGTGGACCATTTCTGAGACATTTGTTATTTGTTTCAGGTTTAAAATACTTTTCTCAGTTTAGTCTAGTGTATTCCCTTATTTCCTTTCTACTTACAAATAAGCAAGTAATTAGGACATATTCTGCTAACATTTATCTCAATTATCATGAATTAGAAGAATAAGCTGTTTAATAATAATATGTTACAGTGATGTTAAGTCATGTGAATGAAACATCAGATTTTTACTTTTTCCACCACTTACTCACAGAAGGTAGAGGAAATACTGTATTTTTCCAGAGGCACTGTTTTGAGTTCCTCTGAACCAAAATCAAGCAGGATGGCTCTGGTGATAGTGTCTGCAACTTGCATTCAGGGTTCTGGGTTTGACTTTTGGATCTTTTTTTCGCAGGTCAGTAGGGGAATACAAAATCTGGAGTGTTCAGACCTGTTGTCCTCATTATTGGCTGCCGGTCGAATAACTAGCAATTTACCAATTTTCTTCTTCCCAATCTTCTTGCAGCATTATATGATATGGGTTGGTGAATTTGAAGATTTAACAATTCTGTATTGGAACTGTGAAGTTCATAATTTGATGCTCGAAACTCTTCATAAACTTTTTCTCCCTCCATAAGCTCAGTTTTGATTTTAGTAGATTGACTTAGTTTTATGCTTTGATTTTCTTCCCAAATGAGATTGCTAAAGCGGATTTAACTCAAAGTTTTTGTCTGATATTTCTGAAGTGTTCTTTTAGTGTTATGCATATGTTTCTCTAATTTACGAATGTAGTTTTGTTGCAATCTAAACAGTCTCTTTTATATATTATGTCAGGCTTTTTTTCTGATGGTATTCTATGTACTTCTGATTTAAGAATGTTTTGGTGTTCCTACTGTGCTGACTTATTTAAAGATCTTTTTTTTTTTGTTACATCTTTTATTGTAGCAGGTCATATCAGACAGTGAATGAGTGAAATTATGCCCAAATGTGCTTGGGGTCCATAGAGCTTGGAGTTACCTACCTTCATCTTCTTAGGATAAGGAAATTCCAGAGGAAGCCTTATCTGACTAACTTATCTTAACTGAGATTCGAAATTGGGACCTCTTGAATGTGAAGCAAACATGCTACCCCCAGATTTCAGAGACAAGTGAGGTTCATTCTTGTTGGGGATTGCTGTAGTTAATTGTTCGAACTGTTTCTGCTTATTGAACTTTAACTAAAGGATAGTATTGTTCCATCCAAAAATTAATGTTGAGATTTCCCTAAATAAATAAACTATTCTCTATATGGGAAATTTTACAAACATTTTGATTTTTCCAAAAATGGCCAACGATTTTGATTAAAATACCATATTTTAAAGATATTTTCTTGATAAATACATATCTTGAATTTTCTGGAAGTAGCTTCTGAAGACCTATTCATTCTGGGCAACTTTTGCATATCTAGTAAACCATAAGAGAGGGAAAAAATTACTATACAAAAATTGTATATCTTGTTAAACCACGCAATTTGTCATAGACTTTTTTTTGTATGGAGTTAACTATGTTCCTCGTTATTTGTTTAAATTTTCCAATATTTGTGCCTTTCTCAAAAGGGAAATCATGATTTGTTTTTCTGTTTACTCCTGCCCATACAAAGAGAATGGAATTTCAAAATCATGACATAGCAGCCAGCTCTTAAAAGATTTGATTTATTCACTTTAGCCTAGTGTATTCTCTTATTCCTTGGTACCTACAAGGAAATAAGTAATAAGATAATTCTGTTAAGGCTATCTCGATTGGATTGACATAAATAAAAGAAGAACCTTTGTACGAATAGTTTGTTACAGATTAGTATAGAAAGTCATGTGAATAGAACACATAAGATGTTTTATTTTGTTCTCAACTACTCCAGTTTTAAATTCAGCAATGTTTAATATGTATCTGTGTTTTTTCTCACATGCTTGCTTATTTATTGGCATGTTTATCAGTGTTTTAAGACTTAATGACAGCGTTTTATATGGTCTAAGTATGAATCTGTTGACTTTAAAATGGTTTTCTGTACGTATGCTTTTCTTTAAATTTCAAACTCTATTCCATCATTAATCCTGGTGATTTTTAGGTTTCAAAAGTGTAGGGAAATTTATTAGTAATACTGGAAACATCACAAAAAATAATTTTAGCTGGACGGACTGTTTCAAAGCACGTGCATTTCGTCTTTCCTCTTAGTGATTTTTCAAGTGAATAGCTTGTCATTAGAGTTGTTTCATTAAGAAATGGAAATTCTGGCCCTACCTTCATTGTTGTTTCTAACCATTTGGTGTCTTATTGTAGGAATTGTTTACTTCTGGAGTCTACTTGTTTGCCATAGATTTTCTAAAGTGAATTTAATTGCTGGTTCCTAAAGACTTAATTTAGTTTTGTGATCTACATTTCTTTCATCTATGTATCTTTTAAATAAATAATTACCATGGCACTACAATCCTCCAGGAGCTCATGTTTACATGTGTACATCAGGGGTAGACAATCATCTAACAATACGCAGAAGAGATGTGGCCAGCAAAACATATCTCACAGCTGGAAAGTTGGTTTTCTTGGCTCGGAATGCTAGTTATCGCAGTTCCTCACTTACCTCATGATGCTGAGTAGGCATTGGTCCTATACCTGGGACTTAAAATCTGCACTCCAACAAGTGGGATTGAACTTGGATGCATTTTGTGTCTAGGCACCAGAGTACCACACTCTAGCCCACTGCACCATGATACAGGAGCTATCTATCTATATCAGATCTTAAATATGTGAGGAAATGCTTTAATAATGAAATTTCAGTAGATGATAGTTTAATCTCTAAATTCACCAACTCCACACCAGATACCCAGGGAAGAAGCAGATGGGGAGTCACCTGTTACTAACCAGTATCTAATAACATGTTCTATAAGTAATGTAGTAAGCGGAGCAATATGTGTGGTTAACGTTGACTAATTTTCCATAAATTTCATTATTTGCCTTAGTATGAACAGGTTCCAATGAGTTTAAACTTGTTTAATTTGAAATGATTCCTGCTTATAATTCTATAACATGGTTAGAAGAATTACTTTTATTTTAGTAACTTATATGTTAGCTATGTACATGAATTTGTAATGATTACAGAAACTTATATCAGCTATTAATATTTGCATAGCTTAAAATAATACATTTTGTTGCTTCTTTTTTGTAATATAGTTGTAAAACCTGTGTTTTGTTGCAGTGCTACTGAATTCTGATAATGTAAAAGCATGCAATCACCATACATTTTACCTGGGTCCATCCCATCCTTTACCACAAACTTGTAGTCCCACAGCAAGGATTCATATGCAGAAATCCTGGCCAGTGATGAATGCTTTAGTAAACTGATATCAGGTAAGACTAGCTCTTAAGTTTACAAGTAGGTATTCATTGTATTCATACATTTTCAAAAACAGATTTCAGGCAAAACAGGTTGTGAAGTTTTTGTATTGGATATAGTAAAGGGATTATTTTGTTTACTACAGTTGATAAAATATAATTGCTCCTCCCTTAGGACCCAACTTGATATAAACACATAAAATCATTAACTAGCCCACTATATATGAGAAACTAGAGCAAAATATTGTGCCTTAAATGTGTATTATCAATGAGTTTTCAAGAAAAAGGTTAATCAAACATAGTTCAAAACTTAGAATTAATATGAAATTGCAAATAATGTGTGTAGTAAATAGAGTTTGTAGCTTCCATTTAATTCTGTTATGTTATAGTTCATCTCTCTTTTGTATTCATATTCTTCACAATTCTTATGAACAGGAGGATATCACAGAGGAATACAACATTTTTTATTTGCAGTAAGTCCAGTTCTAAAGCTGAATCAATTATAATATGTTTGCATTAATTAAAATTAATCTTTATGTGTACAAGTAAAGCAGTCATATCGTAATATCTAAATAGTTTACATAAAATAATCTAATACATTGTCTTCATTCACTTTCAGTTTTCAGCAGTCAAAATTCATATAAGTGAAATAGTATATCTTACTTTATTTTTGTGGTAGGATGTCCAACAGACTGTAGATAGTAGGCTATCAAAACATTCTTCCATGCTCATTTTAGGTGTTCAAAAAAGCCACTGGTAAAACTATTAGAAATCAAGGTATATAAGAAAGATAAGTTGATGTAAGGTAAGATTTTTTATATTGATAAAAAGTTTTATTGCTTACATTTGGTGTCAAGTTATTTGGAATCTGTCAAATATAATACAGTATACAGCAATTATTGCAAGTTACAATAGAATCACTTGATATAGCTACATTTGAGTTAAAACTATTTGTACATATGAAATTGGTGTTTTTCTGGCATATTGTCATGGCAGGCTACCTTTACAAGCTATGCATTAGATATTGCTTGCTAGATGGTTTTCCATTTGTGCTTGTCTTTGCTGTGGTTCCAAATCAATGATGTGAATTGCAGGAGGCTCACATGGTATATTCACTTCAGATGTGAAGCACACATTTGGAATATCAGTAGGCATTTCCATGCTCTCGGCATATCTTCTTGGCACCAGTCGTTTCTGTAACATTTCATAAACCATTAAAACTTAAAAAATCTGATGTGTTACACTGACACCTCTCAAGCTGTTCTACAAACAAACTTCTTGAAAAGGATTATTCTTCTTTCTACACCATGCTAATTGAGATAAACACTAGCAGAATGTTCTTCTTGCTTAATCTCTTGTAAGGAGAAGGAAACTAAAGGAATGTGCTAAGCTAAAGCGATAGTCAAATTTTTTAAAAGTTGTCATTATGCAATTGTCATTGCAAATTGCCTCTTTGCTTGGCCAGGAGTAGAACAAAAGAAAAATGGACACTTTCTGTCTGAGAAAAGTTTTAAGTGATTTACAATTGAAACCAATAGCAAAGAGTTGACTGCCTCCGTGGTCAGTGAGCTGACTTCTCATCCAGAGGTCCCGGGTTCGATTCCCAGCTGTGGCGAGGACTTTTTCTTTAGCTAGAATTATTCCCTATCCCTCACAGAGTCTGAAAGTATGTATGTGTGTGTGTGTGTGAGTGTGAGGAAAATAAAATGATATGAACCAAATGTAAAAGAACCTACCGACGAGTTGTTTCAAGAGTCCCTGATATGACCTAAGAAATTAGAGGGGGGGGGGGCTATATAAATGAAACGATAAAAAAAAACAAAGAATATCTTGGAAATGGTTATCTCCACAACAAAAACGTAAAGGACGTAAATTGTGTGTTTTGACAAGAACTACATTTTCTTTGCAGTAAGTTTTTTTCTATATCTTATGGTTTAGCAGTTAAGCAAAATTCGGCAAAATTCATCCAGAATAAACAGGTTTTCAGGGGCTATTCCCAGAAAATTGAAGATATACATTTTATTTGGGATGTAAGTATCTTTAATATATGGGATTTTAATCAAAATCGTTAGAGACATTATTTAGAAATTCAAAATTTTCGAAAATTGATAGTTTGTGTTGGGGGGATTTTCTTGAAAATCTTCGTGTTGCATCCTTTGAAGATACCAAACCTAAACACACACGGGCAGGCACATCCACACCCCCCCCCAACACACGCACGCGCACACACACACACACACACACACTCTCTCTCTCTCTCTCTCTGCAGACCTTTTTTTAAAAATGCCTTTTTCAAACTCAGGGGACTCCAAAACATATATTTCCGGTGAAATCTTGACATTGAATTTCTGAGTGGAATACAATACCATCTCTATCCACTATGTACATTCTACATGCGAGCAAGAGAAAGTAAAAATATTCTGGTATATCACACACATTTTCTTTACCATTATAATTTCAGAAATTAACTTGTTTTCAAATTGGTACTCTTGAGAGAAATAATCTCTAATTAACTGAAATGGTCCTGACATGTACAATATTGTGACTATGCCTTACTGGTCCATAATCACCACACACGTGTTAGTGGTTTACTTTGGAAAGTTTTAACTTGTGAGGTTGGCTTCCTTTATGCAGTTGAACTCATTGTCGCAGGGACCATAAATTAAAATGTGAAGAGTGGTGGCAGTAAATCAAAAACCCTGGAATGCCACACCTGGGTGCAATGGACACATGCTAGAAAGTTTGCTATTCCTGGAAATTTCTAACATTTGACTATCACCATTTGTTTTGTATGTTTAATGAAATATGAATGCAACTATTTCTGCAAATGTTTGTCAAAATTAAAATGAAGTAGAATGGTTTGTATAGCCACTAATAAACTACAGAAGGTGGAGAAAGTGGTGGCCAGATTGTTTTTATATAAAGACAGAAGTTTTCAAATAAGGCAACTAATTTCTCATCAGATTACTCTGGCTCTTCTCTGTTATATATCTGTGCAATGTGATAATGTTAATCCCACTAATGCAAACATAAAAACTTGGAGACTACAAGGTTGGTGTTCACATTTGGCCATAGTGTTCATATTAATGGAATCATTGTGAAAGACCCCATTTGTTAACCTGGCTGGAAGATTTTATGTTTGTGTTGTATTAACATTAACTTTTTAATGAGAATGGGCTTTAAGACTGATGAATAGGAATAAGATTCTGGCATTGGATCTGTGTTTTACTTTCTCTACATAGTATATGGCATGCAGGTAGAGAATGTATTGCACTCCACCCAAAAATTTAATATTAAGATTTCACCAGATATATATGTTTTAATGTCCTCTGTATTCAAAGGTGTTTTTGTGTGTCTGTGAACATAATAATTCAGAAACGAAAAGTTGGTAAAATACCAAACTTGATATTTCTTCCAAGGACGTGACATGAAGATTTTGATGAAAATCCCCTCACTAAAAATTTTAGAAATATTTTTAAAAACTTTTAGAAACATTTTTAAAAAATTTGATATTCTCAAAAATAGCTTTTATGATTTTGATTAAAAATATTGTGTATTAAATATATTTACATAACAAATAAAATTTTAACTTGAATTTTCTGGGAATAGCCTCTGAAGATATTATTCTGGATGAATTTTGCTGTAAACTGTAAGAGATAGACTAAAGCTTACTGCACAAAAATGTATATCTCATTAAAATATACAATTTATGTCATATACATTTTTTTATAAAGTTAAAGTGATATATTCCAGATTATTGGTTTCAATTTTAAGTGACTTAAACTTTTCTCAAAGGGGAAGACATTTTTTTACTCGTTTGTTTACTCCTGGCAAGTAAAGAAATTGGAATTTCAATTGTTTCTTATAGTGACCAGCTTTTTAATGACTCGCTTCAGCCTGTGCATTTTCTTATTTTTGTTTTACTTGCAAGGAAGCTAAGACTAATTCTGCTTATGTTTATCTTGATTAGCATGTTGTAGATAACAGATTAGGTTTTGAATGAAAGGTTTGTTTACCGAATAGATGTGAATAGAATACATTAGATTTTTTCCCTTCTACTTACAAGGAACCAGTAAGACAGTTACTGCTAATGTTTATCTTGATTATCATGAAGTAGATAAAAGAATGAGCTTTTTAACAATAATTTGTGACAGAGATGTAGAGAAAGTCATGCGAATGGAACTCGTCAGATTTTTATGTTTGGTTTGCATTAACAATAACTTTTTGATGTGAATGGGCTTTAAGACTGAATGAGTAATTCTAGATTCTGGCTTTGGATCTGTTTTCTTGTATGACCATTTAAATTGGAGAAGTAATACCTGAAATTTAATTTCTTCAACATATCGCTTTCTTGTTGAGCCGAGTTGTATGAGTATGGTGCTGGAGTAGTAGACAGGTACAGATCTGGCCTCCAACCAGCAGGCAGTCTCATATCTGTACAGAGAACACACAGCTACAGTTATAAGAACCATCTTTTGTCATTAAACTAGTGTTCATAGAAACAATTAAGGAGATATTAACTACTGATAATTTTGTGTGAAATTGTTGCATATAAGGCTAATTCGAGGGCCATCCAGTAAGTAACAAATAGCATAATTAAATAATAACAAAGGATATCAACACAAAACTTTATTTACAAAGTTACAGTACCTTATTCTGTTTTTCAACATAATCTCCATTCTGTCAAAACATATTATTATCACATGATGCCTGTGATATACTTTTCTAACACCAAAGGCTTATTAATTTTTTTGAAAGCACAAAATATTCCGCCAACAGAATGTATAGGTAGATAGTGCGAGTGTATGGTGATAATGCAATGAAGGAGTCTTCAGGAAAATTTTTATTCATTTAAGTGGGCTGTAATTTTTGTAAATTAATTTTTTAGTTACGAAGATTTAGGTAAAAAATGGTGCATAATCAGAGTAATCAAGGAAGAACCACTGTGCATGACAAAGACTGGAGTAGAAGCCCATCAATCATAATGGAGGAGTGAAAGCAAATGTTGATAAAAGAATTGTTTCATTTTGAAAACCGTACATGACTTTTTGGGTGAAGAAGATTTCCCAACTGATGAAGACCTCAAAGTGATAGTACATCTTGGCTAAGATCTTTGACGGTGGAAGAGTGCAACATCTGCATTGAAAAACCGCTACTATGTGAAAATAAATATCTTGTTAGCTATGTCGATTACATTGAGTAATAAGAGTAAGGCTATAACTTTGTAAATAAAGTTTTGTGTTAATGTAATTCATTATTACTTAGATGCCAAATCATCTGTTACTTTCTGGATGACCCTCGTATTTAAAATGTTCTGCTTATTTTATTCTATTATTTACATTTGTTGTTCACTTTAAAGTCTTTTTAATATATTTCCAACTATTTCAGCACACTAGACATTTAAAATTAATATGAATACGAGTGTGGGTACCATTTCAGAAAATAACTCATACCTTTGAAATCAGTGGCACTAGAAAGCTGGTATCCAGCTTGTTTTTAGTTTAGTTGAAGCTTTGTTTATTTGAAAAAAATAATTTTTTTCTGATATACGAGGGCCGTTCAGAAAGTAGCCTCCGGTTGATTGCAAGAAATTCACCAAGTTAAATAAAAATATTTTAATATATACATCTTACAACTACATATTTGCACTATTTTTCTACATAGTTTCCATAACGATTGAGGCACTTATCGTATCTGTTCACAAGCTTTGAAATTCCTTCTGCATAAAAATCACCCGCTTGTGCCTGGAGCCAGCCTGTGACCGCATCTTTGAGCTCTTCGTCGTCATCAAACTGCTGGGACCCGAGCCATTTCTTCATATGCATGAAGAGGTGATAATCGCTTGGCGCCAGATCTGGGCTGTAAGGTGGATGGTTGACAACGTCCCACTTGAAGGACTCAAGAAGGGCTGTTGTTCTGCGAGCAGAGTGAGGACGGGCGTTATCGTGCAAAAAAACGATACCGGAAGTCAGCATACCACGGCGTTTGTTCTGTATAGCCCGTCGTAATTGTTTTAGTGTTTCACAGTACACGTCTTGATTAATGGTCGTCCCACGTTCCATGAATTCAACCAACAACACCCCTTTTGCATCCCAAAACACCGTTGCCATCAATTTTCGGGCAGAAAAATCTTGCCGGGCTTTTATTGGTTTGGTAGGCGAATTTGAATGTGCCCACATCTTTGATTGTTCTTTTGCCTCAGGGTTCACGTACTTAATCCAGGTTTCGTCCCCGGTCACGATTCTGTTTAACAATGGTTCACCTTCGGCCTCATAAAGTGACAGAAAGTCTAATGCAGAGGCCATTCTTTGAGTTTTGTGGTGGTCGGTAAGAATTTTGGGCACCCATCGTGCACAGAACTTACGGTAACCCAATCTTGCTGTCACTATCTCGTACAAGAGAGTCTTAGAAATCTGTGGAAAATCAGTAGACAACTCCGACATTGTGAAACGTCGGTTTTCACGAACTTTTGCATCAACTGTCTGAACGAGTTCGTCCGTGACCAATGATGGTCTACCACTCCTCTCTTCATCATGAACGTTTTCTCGTCCACTTTTAAATAAACGTACCCATTCACGGACCACTCCTTCACTCATAACTCTTGGTCCGTACACGGCACAAAGCTCACGATGAATAGCTGCTGCAGAATATCCTTTGGCTGTAAAAAACCTTATAACAGCACGCACTTCACATTTGGCGGGGTTTTCTATTGCAGTACACATTTCAAACGGCCACAAACACTAAACTAGCGCAGGTACGACTTTCACTCGACCACGGCTTGATGCCGACTGACCTGCTGAGTGCGTGAATGCACAGATGGCGTCGCTACTCCCCCCACTACCCGCACTGTGACCGATCGGAGGTTACTTTCTGAACGGCCCTCGTACATTTCTTCATAAATTTGAATCAATTTACTTCTAAATATTGTATGTTTATTCTTCAAAATTATATTTTCTGTTATTCCTAAGATAGTGTCTTTAATTAAACTAATTGGCAGTACTAGAGTGGCTAATTTTCCCTTAATTCTAGTTCAGTAGTGGAAGAATGGCTGTCTTACAGTTGCAATTCCAAAATATACTAGGCTCCAAATAACCTCCAAAATAACAGCCCAATGTGGTAATAGCAGATTGAGGGTAGTGGAGAGAGTGTTAAAAAGATTGCTAGATGGCAGGAGTAATGCTTCTAAACATTAATAATGCTGCTATCTAGCAACCTTGTAATAATAAGCGTACTCACCCATGATAGTTTTAACTGCATGATAGTTGGAAAACGTTTGCATGTGAGGTAAGGAGAGTGAAAGGAGATAGCAGTTTAGCTCCTCAGTGGCTGCTGATCAAGGTGTAATGGATTTACTTCCACACACAAAATTACGTCTGATATACTTTAATAGTCAACTGTGTATTTGATGAACTATCATACTCATACTTTCATTACATTGTTAAAAAAACATACTGCGTATTCTTAATAAGGATCCAGAAATCTTGACAGCGGCGGCTGCTGTATAGGAGCACAAGAGCACATGAACCTCCAATATTTCTTAGTGGATCTCCTTTTTCTCTTTCAGGAAACATTTAATAATATGCGGTATCCGGTGTCACTTGTTTAAATATACCGCGCTCTGCTCTTCAGATTGAACACAGCCGAGAACCTGAGTGTGTGGCAACAACGCTTGTAGCACAGGCCTCGTGTGCTAGCGTATTACTAACGTTTAGCAGCTCTGCGCTTGCGCGGCCAACAAAACACCTTGGAATTTTACAGCCAGAAATGAGCACATTGCAATCGTGCAGTTTAGTTCTCATTAACATCACCAGGGTTCTGTTTATCAGCAGGAGGTGCTGCTATCTTTGAGATTCAGCTGAAACTATCCGGAAATGCAACTGCATTTGATGAGGCGCTATGTTTCTTAATAATTTGCAGTTTATACAAGAGCTTGCTTAAGACTAGCGTGTGCTGCAGTTTTACTAAGTTATTTCTGGTATAATTTGATTAACTTACTGTGACAATACTTAATGAATTAACAGGTGAGACTAGTGTGGATTTTCTAACATGTTTTAAACATAGCTTATTATTTTAACAACAATGTTCTCTGTGTTGAGCAAGTGACCTCGTGGTTCTCAATTCTTGTGAATTTTCAAAGATGAATTCGGTGGACTCGATACTAAGGAGCCATGAAAAGCTTAATATGAGGAACAAATAGAAATAAAACGACTGGGACGTCCACAGCCCGATTTGGTAATTAAGCTTGTGACAAAAACTCAAAAGCGGGACTATAGACGTAAATTTAATAATAATGTATACGCAACATGCAAATGGCTTTGCGGTTGCAGTATCAGAAACTCGCTGTTTTGCTTTCCTTGTCTTATGTTTAGCTCCAATGCGACGAGTAACTGGACAAGAGTAGGATGTGCCGACCGGGTGCATCTCAGTGAAAAGATAAAAAAGCATGAGAATTCACGTGCACATAAGAACGCATGTATTCGATTCGCCATGCTTGGTCGTGTGAACATCAGCACTCAACTAGACAGCGCTTACAGGCAGCCGGTAAAGAGACACAACGAGCAAGTTGACAAAAATAGGTACATTCTCTCTAGGCTAATTGATTGCGTAACATTTTGTGGAGCATTTGAACTAGCTCTACGCGGTCATGATGAGCGGGAGAATTCTGAAAATCCCGGGCTGTTTCGTGGGCTTGTTAATTTTGCCAACTCTATTGACATAGCAATGCAAGAACACTTAGAAAATGCAACCGTGTTCAAAGGTACTTCAAAGATGGTGCAGAATGACATCCTCGACTGCATATTTGCGGTCTGCAGGGAAATTATATCAGAAGAAATAAAGGTAGCTCATAACTTAGCAGTCATGGCCGACGAAACAACAGATGTGTCTACTCAGCAACAACTCGCTATTGTGTACAGATACGAGATGCAAGGGTCGGCTGTTGAGCGTTTTTGGGGTTTTTTCAATCCTGTTGCCCAAGATGCTGATGCTATATCTGGGGTAATAAACACTGCATTGCTAGAGCTTATAGGAGAGCAGAAACATAAATTAATAGGTCAATGTTACGATGGTGCAGCTGTTATGAGTGGCAGTGCAAGTGGAGTTCAGGCGAGAATACGAGCTATGTACCCTCATGCATATTATATACACTGTTACGCCCATCAATACAATTTGGTTCTGCAGAAGGCTGCTGCCATAAACAGCTCATCCAGGATTTTCTTTTCAACACTATCAGGATTTCCTGCATTTTTTTCAAGAGCTTGTCTAAGAACCAAAATACTTGACAGAATTGTGCAAAACAGAGTTCCGAGGCTAGCAGCTACATGCTGGATTTGCAACATTCGTTCAGTGAATGTTGTGTATGAAAATGAAGAACGTCTCATCCAGTGTCTACAGGAAATAAGTCTGCTTGATAATATTGATGACAAAACAAGACGTGAGTCAAGCGGCCTCTTACAGCTTTGGAGGATTCTGCATTCACCTTCTGATTGGAATTCTTTCATAGAATAATGCCTCAGGCGGAGCTCTTATTTAAAGTACTGCAACACAGACAAATCGATGCTGTAAAAGCAAAACGCTACTTAGATCGGTTCTCGTCTGCTGTGCAGGAAATTAGTCACTACACTTAACAGATGTGTAGTTTCCGAAAATCGAAAGAGAAAGAGGCAGGAAAATCGAGTGGCAGAAGGAAAGGAAGTGTGCGACGCGATACTTAGTCACGTAAATGACAGATTTTCATTTACTGATCATCTAGTGGCTTCGAGGCTAGTTGATGTTGCTTCTTTCCAGACATTCTCCGAAGATTTTCCAGAAAAAGATTTCGTCACTACTGTTGAATTCTACCCATGGTTGTTCAAGTCACAGCTCAAAACAGAACTTCAAGTACTGTATAACTGGCGTGATATGATGAACGCTGAACGGCGGCGGCGGCGGTGGCGGTGGCGGTGATTATTTTGTGAACACATACATTTTTAATTCACGAGCCGCCACTGAATCTTGACAAACCCAACTAGAATTCAATGTGATTTTAATTGTACACTTTATCAAATTCAAACAATATTTACTACTTTTAGCATTCAATTTTTTGTTTGAAATTGAAATATTCCCTCTACATAGTTATATGAGCCAGGGACACTCAGTAAATATATAAGCATGTTTGTGTTGGGGATATCCAATAAAATGCTATCACTAGAAAGTTAATTTCTTTTTAAATTTTGGACAATTCAATAATATTTTACATTTAACATATAAAAAGATCCTCATCCTGTTTGTAACACAATGTAAATATAATTTAGTTACTTCCTAGAGTTACCTCTGTTGTAGTGTAATTTGTCAACTCCTGTCCATACAAACAAAAAACTTCAGTCACATAGCAACCAGCTTTTGACTATCACTTTAACTTATGGTACTCCCTTATTTCGCTTCTACTTAAAAGGAAGCAAGTAATAAGATTATTTCTGCTAATTTTTTCTCGATTAGCATGAATTAAATAGAGGCATAAGCTTTTAACAATAATTTGTTACAGAGGTGTAGAGAAAGTTACTAAGTTTGGTACTCAATGGTCTTTTCTTTTTTGAGTCATGCTTTCCACAGACACACAGACGCACGCACGCTCGCCCACACCCACACACACACACACATGGGCCTTTTTCTGAAAATGCTTTTTTTAAATTTAGGGGATCTTAAACGCACGCACGCACAATACACCCCCCCACACACACACCACACACACACCCGGGCCTTTTTCTGAAAATGCTTTTTATGGATTCAGGGTGACCCAAAACATGTATTTCTCGGTATCAAATTTTTGGGTGGAATGCAATACCTTTTCTATATACTATGTACATGTAGAGAAAGTAAAATATGTCTAAATTTAATCATTGCATTTCATGATAGTCTGCTTATATGCATTAACATTTGAAATTATTTACATCATGTTACATCCTAGCTGTTATTTATTCAATATGGTATAATTCTGTATATCGCCAGCTACCCTAATTTTGGATATCCAAAATTAGGAGTGGAGTTTTTAGTAAGTTGAAATATTGAATATTTTAGCTATCTAAAGTATTATTATTTTTTTCAACATTAGCTGGGATAGAAGGAGGTGGTCAGAAATGAGAAAAGCAGTTGAATAGGAAATTTTATTTATAGAAGGCATCATAATGATATGAGAACCTTGCTCAACACTGGAAAATTACATAAGACACAAACAAAATATAGATCCCTTGCTGACACAAAATTCGGAAGAAAACATGCTCTTGGTGAACATCTAGAAAATGAACTCGCTTCATATTATAGAATTATGGTTGAACAATATTATGGACTTCGAAAGGAGGACATCATTGAAATGTCATTCCAATATAACAACCTTTTGATTCAAGTAAAGGTATGGTGGTGAAAAGACGCTCAAGAATTTTATGAAAAGATACACAGAAATGACCTTTGGAACTCACAAAATGTCTGCCTCCTTAGCTAAAGGTTTTAATAAGGAAAATATGCAACGGGTGTGACAGGTGTTCAGGGCACATCTAAGGTCATTAATCTGAATCCTTGTGCAGTACTCAGGTCATTGGGGGCAATTGAGGAATCATTATCGGTGGCCGAAATCCTGGAATGCGTATGTAGAATTCAGGACTTTGGGACCTAATGAGGAGTCAGTTATAAAAATATCTGTGGCTGTGGTCCTGGAATCCATATGTACTTATAGTACTGATGTCCTTGGACCACTTGTTAAGCCACTGTACAGAAATATCTATGGCTGAAGTCCTGGAATCCGTATGTTGTACTCAGGTACTTGGGACCAATTGAGGGGTCTCTTTGCAAAATAATGGTGGCTGAGGTCCTGGAATCCAAATGTAGCAATCAGTCCTTGGTACCAATTGAGATGCCACTTTAGAGATATCTGCGTCTGAAGTCCTGGAATCCACATGTACCTATAGCATACTCAAGTCTTTAGGACCAATTGAAGAACCACTTTACAGAGATATCTTTGACTGAAGTCCTAGAATCTGTATGTACCTATAATATACTCAGCTTTTGTTACCAACCGAAGAACCACTTTACGGAAATATCTGTGACTGAAGTCCTGGAATTCATATGTACTTATGGTACTCAGGTCTTTGGGACCAATTGAGCAGCCATGTTACAGAAATATTCATGGCTGAGGTCCTGGAATCCAGATCTATTACTAAGGTCCTTGGCACCAATTGAGGAGTTACTTATTAAAATACCAGTGGCTGATCTGGAATCCAGATGTGGTACTCAGGTCCTTGGGACTAACTGAGGTGCCACTTTAGAAAAATATCTGTGGCTGAGGTCCTGGAATCTACATCTAGTACTCAAGTCCTTGGGACCAATTTAGGAGCCACTTTACAAAAATATCTGTAGCTGAGGTCCTGGAATCTACATGCAGTACTTAAGTCCTTGGGATCAATTTGGGAGCCACTTTACAGAAATATCTGTGGCCGAGGTCCTGGAATCTATGTGTAGTACTCAAGTCCTTGGGACCAATTTAGGAGCCACTTTATAGAAATATCTGTGGCTGAGGTCACAGAATCCAGAAGTAATACTCAAGTCTTTGGGACCAATTGAGGAGTCACTTTACAAAAATACCTGTGACTGAGGTCCCGGAACCTATATGTAGTACTCAAGTCCTTGGGACCAATTTAGAAGCCATTTTGCAGAAATATCTGTGGCTGAAATCCTGAAATCCTTGTGTAGTATTCAGGTCCTTGGGACCAATTGAGGAGTAATTTTACAGAAATATCCATGGCTGAAGTCCTGGAATCTACATGTAGTACTCAAGTCCTTGTGACCAATTTAGAAACCTCAGTTGACTCCTGGAGGTACAACTAGTGTGTACCATGTTGATGGCACACTGCTTTACTGAACATATACCAACTCTATTACTGATCTGTGCCCAGATGGGTGTGGGTGGATGGAGAGAGATCGAGTTTGTAGCTGCTGTGCTGGTTATCCACAGATAGCCAAAGCAAGCATTTATTTGTTACTTCCATTAATTCCTGTGTGGTTACTGTGATACTTTTCATTGCAGTTATTTAAACTTTGCTGATCAAAAATGTGATGAATTAACTTTTTTTTGTATTATTTTCTCTTTATCGAAAATGGTTTCATTAATCTTGATTCCCCCTTATCAAAAAAGAAATAATGCTGATGATTTTTAATAATACCCAACATTTAAATTATTTACATGACAAATAAAATGTTTATGTTGAATGTGATAAAGTCATCTTAATGTTTTTAATTTCAAGCATGAGCCGTACAAACACTTTTTAAGTTAAACCAGACTCGAGTCCTAAGCCCATGCAGACCTCTGTTTTGTGTTGTAATTCCTGATCAAATGTAAGTTCCACTTACTTGCTTGATGACTGTGAAGTCAAATCTGGCGAGGTCAAAAGTGTTTCTTCAGACATGCTTCTTCCTGAAGGTTTCAGCTGGGGCCTGAAAAATAAAAGTTGTTTTAGACTTTATGTAATATTCACATTTTGCTGAGACAGGAAACACTTTTCACATGAAAACATGTTACAAGACACTCCAGTTTTACTTTATCTGCTGCTTCCTTCAGCTAGTTAGAACAAGTATTGTAATAGATGTTGAGATTTTACTACAAATATAATTTATACCATCTCTTGAAGCTCTTAAAATTTTTTTTTTTGATAAAGATGTTTACATTGCCAAGAGTCGGATAAGTACCACATTTTAAAGTCAGACATTTCAAGTTGGAAGATTACATCAAATTGTATATCACTTAAATTGTGTATTTTAATAAGATCCATATTTTTTGTGTACTAAGTTTTTGTCCATCTCTTACGGTTTAATAGTTATGCAAAATTCATCTAGAACAAACAGGTCTTCAGAAGCTATTCCCAGAAAATTCAACATATACATTTTATTTGCGATGGAAATAACTTTAATATGTGGTATGTTAATCAAAATCGTTAGAACCCTTTTTGAGAAAGTCAACATTTTCGACAAATTTTCACACACACAAACGGACCTTTTTCTGAAAATGCTTTTTTTTTTAGATTTAGAGGATCTTAAACATATTTCCGGTAAAATCTCGGTATCATATTTTTGGGTGGAATACAATAGGCACTTCCTCTATACACTAGGTGCATACGTGCAGAGAAAGTAAAAATGAAAAAACACTATAAAGTAACTGTTAAAGATGGAACGAGGCACCACAATGGATCACAAAATTAGCATTGCGTTCACTATTCTGCATTTAGAATTCACACTAATTCATAAGTAAAGCACATTCGCTGCTTGACATTATTATATGTGTATATGCCAGAGTTTTATATATATATATATATATATATATATATATATATATATATATATATATATATATATATATATAGTTCTTCTGTTCGTATGTATGTCACTGAACTCCTCCTAAATGGTTGGACCGATTTTAATACTTTTGTGTGTGTGTTCAAGTGGATTCGAGAATGGTTTAAATTCACATTTTGGTCTGATAGATAATTTTTAATTAATTGATTTATTGTTATTTATTGTTAATTTTTGGATGAATTACAATGGATCTGGCAGGCAGCGCTGCGATCGAGGTATCGAAATATTTGAAGACATACTCGGTAGTTGGTGATGCGATCAGATTCAAGGAAATCTCTTGTAAGTTTGTTACTTTTTCGCACATTCATAACTTGTGTCGTAGCTTAGTGTTCTTATTACATTGAAATAAATTCTGCGATAATTGAAAATATTAAATTAAAGTGTGATTACTGTAAGTTTTGCAGTGTATTTAAAAATTACACATGTGCCTGTTGTTAAGTTTTGGATGATTTACATAGGCAACGCTACAGTATTTGAAGATACTTTTTTTTTTTTTTTAATTTTAGTTCGAGTTGGTGCTGTGATTGGATTTAAGGACATTTCCTGTAAATTTGTTAATTTTTCGCATATACTTTCGCTTTGTGTGTTATTACGAGGGTCGGCTGATAAGTCCCGGGCCTCACACAGATATGGCGCCACTAAGTCAGTTAGACGGTAGCATCGTATAATTTAACTCTAGACTAGCTTGTATTCATGGTTACAGGTCAATAGCTTGTTTAGTGTTCGAATGACAGCATTTTAAACAAGACGACTTTAGAGTTTTCACGAAAATGGAGGATTTGGAAAATCGAGCAGTGATTAAATACTTCCATTTGAAAGGTTTAACACCTAAAGAAATCAAGGAGGAAATGAAAGACTCTACCCCTTTTTATTCGATGATTAAAAGGTGGGTGGCAGAGTTTAAAATGGGACGTACGAGCACTGGTGAAGAGCCTCGCTCTGGACGCCCTGTAGAAGTGACAACTCCAGAGATCATTGAAAAAAATTCATCGTTTAGTACTGGAAGACCGCAGATTAAAGTTGTTTGAGATAGTAGAGGCTGTAAACATATCAAAAGAACGTGCAGGTAATATTTTAAGTAGTGTTTTGGACTTTTACAAAGTCTATGCAAGATGGTTGCCGCGTTTGTTGACACCTGATCAAATGTTGCAAAGAAAACCCGTTTCTGTTAAGAATGTGAAGCCCAGTGAATTTTTGAGACGGCTTATCACCATGGATGAAAATTGGATACATCACTACACTCCAGAAAGTAAATCACAGTCAAAACAGTGGATTGCGCCAGGCGAACCAACTCCAAAAAAAGGCAAAGTCAATTTTGTCAGCTATCAAGGTTATGGCGGGTGTTTTCTGGGATGCACAGGGAATTCTTTTTATTGATTACTTGGAAAAGAATGAAAGTATCACTGGTGACTACTATGGAAGCTTACTGCAACGTTTGAGTAATGAGGTGAAATTATATATATATATATATCCGGCCCATCGTTCAGTCATTTCAATGGGAAAAATGCCCGAATTAAAGTTGGAATTGCTTGAACATCCACACTATTCGCCAGACCTAGCACCCAGTGACTACCACCTGTTCTGAAACCTCAAAAATAAATTCTTGGAGGAGAAAGATTTCACAGCAACAGGGTCATTGATGCGGTAAATAGCTGTTTTGAGGACCTTGATAAATCGCATTACACAGATGGTTTGATTAAATTAGAACACTGATATGACAAATGTATTAGCCTTTCTGAATATTATTTTGAGAAATAAAGCAATTTTTTAGTGTTGTTTTGCTAAACGAAACGAATAATCTGTAATGCTTATAGCAGACATCATGCAAAGAACTATTTAAAAAAATTGGGCATCCTCACCTTACCTTGTGTTTATATACTATCCATTTTAAAATTCTATGCAGTTAATCGACATAGTTTTATAACAAACATGGAAATTCATAACATTAATACTAGACAAAAGGGATATATTCATCGTTCCCATGCCAATCTTCGTTGCTTTCAGAAAGGTGTATATTACGAAACAATCAAGATGTTTAATGCTCTCCCCAGTAATCTCAAAGAAAATGTTGGAAATTGCAGGGCTTTTAAGGAGTACATTTGCAGTAAATCATTTTACTCTGTAGATGAATATTAGTGACAAATCTGTCTGAAAATACCCTTAAGAATCATTGTATTTATAAGTATTATATTGTATTATATTTTGTGTATATTATTGTGTTTGTGTGTGTGTGTGTTTTATATTAAAATTAAACTGATGTATACTTTGACTTGCACGAGTGTGTCAAATGAATTTTTTAGTATTTAGCAATGACACAAGGTCTGTAAAGACTGATGCTTTGATATTTTACGCTCTAGTACATAATTGTACATTTTTGCATTGGAAATTCTATAACATATTTGTAAATATGTATTGCAATTTGTTGACATTTATGAAGAGTACACAATACAATAATCAGATTTTAGTTTCATATAATTACTAATATCAACTATTATGTCGATAATCAGAAAACTATC
This sequence comes from Hymenopus coronatus, assembly GCA_030762935.1. Taxonomy (NCBI): domain Eukaryota; kingdom Metazoa; phylum Arthropoda; class Insecta; order Mantodea; family Hymenopodidae; genus Hymenopus; species Hymenopus coronatus. The sequence continues at coordinate 33,828,835 of CM060882.1, read as the reverse complement.
ATCTGACATTACATCAGTGTTACATATAATGAAATTATATTTATTTATACATTTATAATTTTTGATACACATTGTTTTTATCTGCATGTAAAAAAAAAAAGGGAAGTACATATGCTTTTATAGACCACATTAAGTGTAATGCAGTGGCATACAGTCCTCAAAAGCAAATGGTGTGATTATATGTCTATTCTGTTGTTTTTGTAACCCATGCTTTTAGCACTAGATCTTTATACATTGTTTTTTTTTTTTTTCATAGTATATAAACATATGTATGTTTACATGTATATGCCTTGACAAGTTCTATGTTCAGTGGCTTTCTGGCCTAAACGAACCTACAGAATGCTTTCTAATCTAATCTAAAGGCCCGGGACTTATCAGCCGGCCCTGGTACATTGAAATAATAAGATGTCTGTCGGGTTCGCTAGTATGTGTGTATGTATGTATATATATATAAACAAAACTGTTGCTATATATGAGCTTTTCTAAAGAAAATCAATATAAGATTAATAATTTCCAATAGTATCCGCCAAAAAGTCCGTTTCAACCGTCAAAACTAAATTTTGCCAGATGGAGATCCGTCAATCTTGACGGAAAATCCGTGAAGTTGGCAACCCTGGTTGTTTTGAGATGTGAGTAGCTGATGTTTGCGCACGATATTACGCAGCTCACTCCACGAAGCTGAGTTTACGCTAAAATGTGGGACACAAAGCAGCGATAAGTTGCGCGTGTGAGAGCATGATTTACAATAGTAAGAAGCGTTACGTAACAAGTTGAGGGGGTACATGAGATTAGATACACTGTATCAATATCAACACATTACTGGACGTTGCTCCTCGTGCGAGTGAGCCAAACATGATGTCATAGCCACTTGAGAGCGTTCAGGCCAGCGCGGGTCAACTGCGATATTGCATTTTCACTCCAGCTCTACACAAACTTCTGCATACGAAATTTTAGTAGGGTTTTCACGTCGCTTGTTACGGTAAAGCTGTACTCGAAGCTTTGTGGGCATTTCCAATTTTGTGTCAACGTGCTTAATGGACCACATCGATGCTAAAATAATTCATATCAAAATTTTGGTATAGAAAAATACATATTTTTATGTCCCCCTGAGTACAAACATGATTAGAAAAAAAAAGTTTTTATGTCTGAAAAATAACTTCAAAAGAACTCATTCATTATGTTTATTTTGCTATACCTAAAAACTTTAAGAATGGACGCAATACAATTTAAATATCCCTTATTACATTCTATACACCGCCACATCCTTTCAAACCAATTTTACTTTCTTTACACATACTATATACGAGGGCATTTTTTGCCAACCTCCGATAGGCTATAAATAAAAGACAAGTTCATAGAAAACAATTATTTTATTATCAAAAGTTTTGTACACTTGTGGTTATTTTTCAACATAATCACCAAAAAGATTGAGACATTTATCGTACCTGTGCACAAGCTTTGCAATACCCGCTTCAAAAAGTGTTGTCGTCAATGATTTCAAATGATCTTCGTACTTTACGACGTTTGCGGAGAGCCATTTAAAACAAACGAAGAGGAATGCTGACTTCAGGAATTGTGTTGATCCATGACAACGCTCGTCCACACTCTGCTGGCACAACCCATCGGCTCCTTGAACAATTTCAATGGGACATTTTCGAACATCCACCGTACAATCCTGACCTGGCACCCAGCGACTTTCACCTTTTCCATGAACTGAAGACGTGGCTCGGAGGGCAGCACTTTCAAACTATCGAAGATCTTCAAAACAACGTTAATGCTCTTTTAAAATCATTGGCGGCAACATTTTTTGAAGCGGGTATTGCAAAGCTTGTGTACAGGTACGATAAATGTCTCAATCTTTTCGGTGATTATGTTGAAAAGCAACCATAAGTGTACAAAACTTTTAGTAATAAAATAGTTGTTTTCTTTGAACTTGTCTTTTATTTATAGGATATCGGAGGTTGAAAAGAAAAAAACGGCCATCATAAATAGTGTACAGTGAAGTAAATGTAAATGCTAGATTGGGCGTGAAAGACAGCTTAAGTTTGCTCAGAGGCCTCTCTATCAGGCTTAAGGTTCTTTTACGTACCGTAAATCTACGAAACGGGACCAACAGCTTCACTTCCCTTCCGAAGGAAGCCATGTAAGGATTTTTTCACCCGAAAAAAATCCATCGTCCTCCGCCGAGTTTGAACCCGCGACCTTGGGTATATATGGTAATCATTACACCACGGAGGGCGACGCATAGAGAAGGTATTCAATTGCACTAAAAATTCGATGTGAAATTTCACCGGAAATACATGTTTTGGGACCCCCTGAAACCGAAAAAAAAATTAGAAAAAAAAATGTCTGTGTGTGTGTTGCTCTGGGCAGCATAGATCAAAAACGAAAAGTCCATCAAACACCAAACTTGATATTTAAGTTCAGCATTTTCCAAGAAAGCGACAAGATGATTTTCCAAAAAATCCCTCACTCCCCATTCTTTACATGGAAAAAAATCGAAAATTTTGTTTTTCTCAAATTTGGCTCTGTTTTGATTAAAATCGCTTATATTTAAATATTTACATGATAAATAAAATGTATATCTTGAAATTTCTAGGAATAGCCTCTGAAGACATCTTTATTCTGGATGATCTTTTCTGAATTTTGTATAACTGGTACACAGTAAGTGATAGACAAAACTTTACTACATAAAATGTAGATTTCCTTAAAACACAATTTACGTCATTTGCATTTTTTTTTTTTTCGTGAAGTTGACTTTTCGAGATATTCCTGTTATTTGTTTACTTTTAAAACACTTAAAACGTTTCTCATACGGGAACTTCTCAACTCCTGAACATGCAAAGAAACGGATTTCACTCCCATAGCAACCACATTTTAAAACATTTGACTGTCGGTGTAGCCTAGAGTATTCCCTTATTTCCTTTCTATTTACAAGGGAACAATAGTTAGTTAGCAGAATAGTTTCTGCTGTTTATCTTGATTATCTTGAATTAGATGGAAAAATAAGCTTATTAACAAGATGTAGAGAAAGTCATGTGAATGGAACACATCAGCGTTTTCAAATGGTGAACGCCATTCTTCTTTGGATAGAGTGCAAATACATTCTTCGTAAGCAGCTACTGCAGATCTTTGGCTTCGAATTTTTTCTTTCATTTCGGGGAATAGAAAAACGTCGCTAGGGGACTGTAGGGAGGTTTGGGAAAACTTGTTGTTTCTTGAGCAGTTTAGGAAGAGGCATTGTCATGGTGTAATAACATTTCACGCAGACTTGTCTTAGGGCGCTTTTGTCCAGCTTACTGAGTACTTGTGGTGTACCATTAGACATAAATGCTCTAGTCTTTGTCTCCTAAGCGGAATCGTCACAATGTGTCCACTTGCTGAGAAGAAGGAACAGATCATCTTCTTTCCAGCAGTTCTCATTCGCTTCACTTTTGTTGGGGATCTTCTCCTACAAAGATCCAGACCGAAAACTGTCATTTAGTCTCTGGGTCATATGGAAAATCCAGCTTTTATCTGCTGTTCCTCTGTCAAATATGGTTTTTGGATCTTCCTCCATTGAATTTTTCAGTCACTTATTGGTACCATTGCACATGTGCTTGTTTAGGCTCATTTGTGAGGTGGTGGGGGATACAGTGACTCCAAATTTTCCTGACGTCAAGTTTTACTTTCAGGATTGTTTTCGTTGCTACCGATTCAATATTTTGGGCTTCTTGAATCTGGCCATATGTTTAACGATGATGTTTCCGCAACATGCGCTCTGCTCTCACCACATTTTCATCCATTGTTGCTATAGGCGGCCGTCTTGCTCGGTATTCATCTTCGAGGAAATCTCTTCCTCTTCTAAACTCTGCACAAGTGGTGGATTGCAAAGGGCAAATCCCCAAATGCACCAGTCTTTTAAGGAATTCTCTCTTCACTAAACTGACTTTAAACGACATAGAAAATCTAGCACGAAATACTCTCTCTTGAGATCTATCCTAGTATAATTATGCCGTAGCAACACACACGCGTTGTTGACGGTGCACATTGTTGGGGCGCGCCCATCTTGCTATCTTAACCTCAATCTGAAGTTACGAAAAGCTGCTCTGGCTTATCACAGCTCATTGTCCATTCTCAAAACTTTTGGAGTGATTATCGTATCACTTCTCCAGTTTGGGGTGTCTTTCATATAAGCCAGTTCCCGCTCCATTTTTGTTTTGGATCTGCCAATGAACCATACAATATCCCTTAGTCGATGTTCATGATTAGCCTCCCATTTCTCACTACCCTATCGTATCATATTCTTGAAAAACGCTAAACTTAGGTTTGGTTTTTCGTTTTTGATAATTGATAGTGTTTAACGCTCGCTTTTACTACATATGGCATCACAGGCGATGATACTGATGATACATAGAATGAAGATGGAGCACCGGTGGAATGCGATGACGGAATAAACCAGAGAAAATCGACCCCTGCTTCGCTTCGTCCACCACAAATCCCACATGCGGTTGCCTAGGATCGAACCCGAAATGTTTGTTTTTAAGTTATGCTGTTCACAAACGCACATAAACGTCTTTCTAAAGACTTTATTTTATTCGGGAGCCTCTTAACCTGTATTTCCGTGTAAATCTGTTTACAGAATTTATTTGGGTGTGATGCAATACTTACTCAACCTACCATAGATAAGCAGTAAGCAAATTCGTTAACTTTAACTGTGGTTGAAACGCAAGTTTTTGTGCCTATAATTCCAAGGTCTAGCAAAAAACTGGAACACTTCCATTACGGAAGTAAAACAATGCCAAGGAATACAATGACTTCAGACATAATAGCCTGCCTACATCATCTGGTAGACATGCCACTGAGCATGTTGACTAGGTGTTAGGTTCAAAGCTATAAGGAAGGTGCCAGAAATTCCACTGAACTGGTATGAACAATTGGCAAATATTACGATTCGTTATCGTTTCGTCGGAGTTTCAGTACGTCCAAATTCTTGACTAATGCTTCAGTTTGTGCACGACGGTTTTATGGATTCGTCCAAGCATGGGGTAGCTGCCTGGCTCAAGCGATTAAACCAAGAATGGAGCTGAATTTAGAAGAGGTGAAAAGGAAGAAGAAATAGGTCTCTATGGACAGCGACTTTTTAAGAGTCGCTAAAGTAATGCAGCAATCATAAGAAATATCTGCTTCTTAGCCCTTCGTACCTATCTGGGGTCTTTTTTGATTCCACAGCTAATGATATGTTAATAACTTTTTTAAAGCAATTTGAAACGAATCTAGTTTCCAGATATGCTCTTTCAACAGTTTTTTTAATCTTTATTTTAAATTGATTTAACTTTTTACTTTCTCTATACGCACTATATGCATAGTGTATAGAGAAGATATTGCACTCCACCAAAAAATTCGATACCGAGATTTCACCGGAAATATATGTTTTAGGGTCCCCTGTATCCAAAAAAAAGTATTTTCAGAAAAAGGTCCCTGTGTGTGTGTCCGTGTCTGTGTGTCTGTGAACACGATAACTCAAAAACGAAAAGTCGGTAAAATACCAAACTTGGTATTTAAGTTTAACATATTTCAGGGATGCGACACGAAGCTTTTGAGAAATATCCCCCCACCCCAAACTACCCTTTACATGGAACTTTTTTCGAAAATTTTGATTTTCTACAAAATGGCTGTAACGATTTTGATTAAATATCATATATTAAAGATATTTACTGACAAATAAAATGTATATTTTGAATTTTCTGGGAATAGCCTCTGAATACTACTTTATTCTGGATGAATTTTGCATAACTACTAAACCGTAAGAGATGGACAGAAACTTAACCCACAAAAAATGTAGAGCACGATAAAACACACAATTTATGTTATATACATTTTTTTCCTGGAGTTGATCGTTTTCGAGATATTCCTTTTTCTTGGTTTTAGCTTTGAAAATCTTATATTTTTCTCATACAGGAATTTGTCAAATCCTGTCCATACAAACAAAGGAACATCAGTCACATAGCAACCAGCTTTTGGCTTTCACTTTAATCTATGGTACTCCCTTATTTCGCTTCTACTTACAATAAAGCAAGAAATAAGACTATTTCTGCTAATCTTTCTCGATTAGCATGAAGTAAATAAAAGATAAGCTTATTAACAATAATTTTTTACAGAGATATAGAGAAAGTCATGTGAATGGAACACATCAGATTTTTTAGTTTTGAGGTAAAGTGCGAATATCTTCTTGGGGTTATATTTGACCTGAGATAGGTTGGGTGTTATTTTATTTTCTAACGGATAGAATTTGAATTCTACTCATAAACAGACACAAGAAAATGCAAAAATGATACAAAAATGTGTAACTGTCTATCCAAGTCCATTGTTGTAACGAATATTCCTGCAAACATAAAGTGGCAGTTGCTATAATGAGAGCAAGTGCTCCGTCATGCCGGGCATACAATCTTAGGTACTTAGGTACATTGCATTTGCTAGAGGCCTACTGTCTTCAACAGGCACTGGAAGTTATTCCAAGAACTGATAGTGGCATTGATGAGGATGATGTATTTTGCAGTGATGCAGTCGATGATAACACAGATCAAGCAAATGTGGTTCATGATGAAGTTGATGTTGACAGTGTGAGTGTTGGAGATCAGAACAGTGATACGCCTCAGATTGTATGATACAGTACCACCACTACAGCGCAAACAACCCGGTAGAAGTATTGTACACTTTCAAGTCATGTTCCTCCCGTGTTCGTGCTGGTCTCCATACTGGGAAAATCAGTGAAAGCTTACAGAATTTATTTTTCCAACTACTAGTTCAATATTATGATATAAATATTGTCAAGACAGAAATTACTAATAAAACTTTAATAATCATCTAGGAAAAACTTTACTAAACCGAATTAACAAATAAACTCCCGCTGTAACTAAAGTTGAAGAATGAACTACTGTAGATACTAATGCCTGCAATATAATATAGTAAATAACATGAAATGTGCTGCCAAAAGTTATTACCCGTAAACTACTCCTCAAAATAAGAAAAAAGAAAATCTGAGGCAATAAGAAACCTCACATAGGAAATTTGATATTTTTAGGATGATAGGCACGAAGGGTTAGTCAAAATGTACACTGTCGTTTTATGGTTAGGCCGCAAACTAAGCGAACTGTACTGCAGTGCCTTGGTACTTTTCCGCTGCGCAGTCGCCCTCCGTGGTGTAATGGTTACAATGCTAACTTCATACACTCAAGGTCGCGGGTTCAAACCCGGCGGAGGACGATGGATTTTTTCCGGCGTAAAAATCCTTAGCATGGCTCCCTTCAGAACGGAAGTAAAGCTGTGGGTCCCGTGTCGTAGATTTACGGCACATAAAAGAACCTCAAGCCTGATAAGAGAGACCTCTGAGCAAAATTAAGCGATCTTTCACGCCCAATATAGAATGGGACGCTGAGAACCAAAGCAGTTAAAGAGCGTCCATAAATAACAGGCCATTTCATTTCCGCTGCGCAACTAACGGCGAATGACTTCAAGGTTAACTCTAGCTGCATTTCAGTCGTTGCTTTGTGTTCGTGTTGTAAAGACAATTTTTTCATTGTGCATCTCAAAGGCAAAAGTTCATTTAACACTAGTGGTATGTGTAATTTGCTTAGGAGTTTTATTGTCTTGTTATTAATCTAATGAAATACCTGCCTACAAATTCACGCTTGTACAAAGAATGTTTAAATATGACACATACTAATGTAGACAGACATGTATACAATTTCAGTACAAGTTTCCTGGTTATTCACTGTGAGTACCTGGTTAATAAGTTTAGGACGAGAAAGGCTAGACCTAAGAAGCAAAACGACATGTGCTAACGAAGGATAAAATTGGCGTAATTGATGCATCATTCGAACGCTCTCCCTATGAAGTTATTGCACAGTAAGTCTGTGTTTCTAAAACTGCTGTTCATGAACTACTAAACTTTTAAAATTGAAACCCTACGAGTGAAACGTACAGCTCATGAATTAAGACCTCGTGACGACGAAAAATGAATCAATTTCTGTAACTAGATTTTAGGAACCATCTTTGACAATTTGTAAACTCATATCTAATAATTTTTACAGATAAGTAATGATTTCATTTAAAAGGCCATTATGCCTAATGGAATAATAAATATTAGAGCACAAAGAATCTTCAATTAATACGTGAATTTTGTTGCATGATATCAAAATCGGCATAACAAAAACACGGATGATAATAACCCTATTTTTCAGTCACATCGTAAACTGCGATTGGTCCCGCAAAGATCTTACACCGTTTGTTCAAATTATTCAGGTACGGATACTTCCAATAAGATTCTGCTACAGCCCATACTGCTCAAAACTCCCTGAAAGACATAACATGTTTGATAACAGGGTAATTCCTAAACGATTATTCCCCCTCGCCCCAACGTTCCCTGGATATCTTACTGTTCGTGACTTCAATTTGTGGGGGAATCCTAAAAAAGTACATGTATAGGAATAATCTACACACTAAGGACGAACTTAAGTACAATATAAAGACAGAAATTATAATTTTAAACGGAATTGCATTCATGTATATCCGGAATATCTTCACACAGATGAATATCACTTTCAACATTTATAAGAAGTGTTACTATGTTACTATCATTCATAAGTAACGAGGGAATTACGGAGCGGAAATCCCCCATGGGTAATAGACAGTGTGCGTACCATATAAACGCGCGATTGACGGCCTCGCCATAAAACGAACGCACTGCGTAACACTTATTAAAATGACGAAAGAGACTAAGGAGTGATATAGGTGTACTGACTAACCTATTTGTTGATACTGTATAACATCTTTGGAATATGAATCGACTTATGAGAAAAAATAAGAATTACCAATGGATTATATTTTATTATTAACACATACACACACAAACGAAAACTCGGTAACATTTAAGTACATACGAGCATTTCGAGTAACACATAAATGACAAAGCGCTACCAGCACTTTATTTTGGAACTAGCCCTAAAATTTTAATTCCAGAAGCTGTTAAGTGTTTCAAACATCCTATACTAATTTGATGTGTTACATTCATGTGAATTTCTTTACCTGTTCTGCAACAAACTTTCTTACAAAAGCCAATTCTTCTATCTGGTTCATATATTGGAGATAAACATTTGCAGAAGTGATTTTATTAGACATTTCCTTGTAGGTATACACTGGACTAAAGCGATGAATTTATGAGCTGGTTGTTATGCGATGATGTTTAAATTCAGTTCTCTTTGCATGATCAGGATGAAAAAAGCGAATAACTACTTCCCATTTGGGGAAAGTGTAAGCACTGGAAAATTTAATCCAATAACAAGGAATGACTCAGAAATAATTTACTCGAAAAAAACTATTGAGATAAACGCTGTGTTTTAACGAAATCTACAGTTTTTCTGTAGTAAGATTTTGTATATCTATTACAATTTACCAAATATATAAAAGTCACCCAGAATGAAGAGAATTTCAGAGCTAGTTCCCAGAAAATTCAAGAATACATTTCAACTGCCATGAAAACGTCTGAAACATATGGTATTTTAATCAACAACATTAAAGATATTTTTGAGAAAATATCCATGCAAAGGGTAGTTTGGAGTGGGGAGATTTTCTTGTACGTCTTCGTTTCGCAACTTTGGAATCTACAGAATTTAAATATCAAGTGTGGCACTATCCAAAATTTCATTTTTGAGTTATACTATGCACAGACACATACTAACATACACACATAGACATTTTTCAAACTTATACTTTCTCTACACGTACTATGTACATAGTGTATAGAGAAGGTATTGTAATGCAATTTGATACCGAGATTTTGTCGGAAATACATGCTTTAAAAACCCCTGAATCGAAAAAAAGCATTTTTAGAAACATGTCCGTTTTTGTGTGTATGTGTGTGTGTGTTTGAGCAGCATAGCTCAAAAACGAAAAGACCGTTAAAAACCAAACTTAGTATTTAGATTTGGTATCTTCCAAGGATGCGACACGAAGATTTTCAAGAAAATCCCTCCACCCTCAACTACCCTTTAAATCGAACTTTTTTCGAAAATTTTGAGTTTCTCAAAAATGGCTCTGACGATTTTGATTAAAATGTCATATGTTAAAGATATTTTCACGACAAATAAAATTTATATCTTGTCTTTTCTGGGAATAGCCTCTGAGGACTACTTTATTCTGGATGAATTTTACGGAATTTTGCATGCAAAACTGCTAAATCGTAAGAGATGGACAAAAACTTGCCACACAGAAAATGAAGAGCACATAAAACACACAGTTTATGTTATATACACTTTTTCGCGGAGTTGATCGTTTTTAAGATATTCCTTGTTTTTATTTCAGCTTTGAAACACTTATATTTTTCATATACAGGAATTTGTCAACTTCTGTCCATACAATCAAAGGAACTTCAGTCACATAGCAACCAGCTTTTGATTATCACTTTAACCTATGGTACTCCCTTATTTTGCTTCTACTTACAAGGCATTTTTTCTCAATTAGCCTGAAGTAAATAGAATCTTAAGCTTTTTAACAACAATTTGTTGCAGAGATGTAGAGAAAGTTATGTGAATGGAACACATCAGATTTTTTATTCTTTGGACGTCAAAACACTATTTTTGGTGTAATTTTAGAATCGAATTTCATGATGAAAAGGAATATTTGCCTACTTGTTTGACGTCGTAGAGAAAGTAATAAACCTAAAATCCGTGCCATCCGTGAGTCATCCTGATATGTATGCCGAGTGCGAAACTTTACAGCAGGCGTCTCCAAAGTCTACGGCACCACAGATACTGTACCGCACTACAAAGGTATTAGGGGCAATTGGTGGTAGGGAACAGAATCGCAGTGCTGCACTGTAAATACTTACCACAGGTCACAGTGAAGAGTGAATTTGATAGAGGAATTATGACACAACATAGAAAGTAGTGGTATTTATTAAGTTTACAATAATACAATATTTGCGTTGCACAGTCACATGGGTTCGGGTGACCATACATGCTGTCTAAAAATACAAAAGACATAACTGTGTTTTAATGAGCTCTAAATGTTTTTGTACAGTAAGTTTTGACTATCTCTACTGGCTTACAAGCTATACAAGTCATCCAGAATGAAGAGGTCTTCAGAGGCTATGCCCAAAAAGTTCAAGATATACATTTCGTTTGTCATAAAATATTTTAAACATATGTTGTTTTAATCAAAATCCTTAGAACAATTTTTGATAAAATTAGATTTTTCTAAAAATGTTTTATATAAAGGGCAGTCGGAGTGGGAAATTTTTCTTAAAAACTTCGTATCACATCCTTGGAAAATATTGAACTAAATACCAAGTGTGGTATTTTACTGACATTTGTTACTTTCTGTAGCCCATATGTAGATACAATGTACATAGTAGCTAGAGAAGATATTGTATTCCACCTAAAAATTCGATGTCAAGATTTCGCCGAAAATATGTTTTGAGTCCAGAAAATCATTTTTAGAAAAACGTCTCTGTGTGTGTCTTTCTATGGGCAGCATATCTCAAGAATGAAAAGACCGCAAAACGAAAAGACACCAAACTTGGAATTTGTGTTTAGTATCTTTCAAGGATGCGACACGAAGATTTTCAAGAACCTCCCCCCACCACAAACTACCCTTTACATGGAAATATTTTTGAAAATTGGTTTTTCTCAAAAATGGCTCTAACCATTTTTATTAAAATACCGTATATAAAATATATTTACATCGCAAATAAAATGTATATTTTGAATTTTCTGGGAATAGCCTCCATAGACCACTTTATTCTGAATGAGTTTTGCAATATATATAAAATACAGCCCCGGAGGCTTGTCAGGACTCCGGCGCTGTATTCCTTTTTACCTCTTTTTTCTTTTCTAAATGTCCTTAGTTTACCTATTCGTTTTTCCTTTTTACATATACATATACACATACACATTTACAAAGACATAAACACCCATGCCCAAGGCGGGACTCGAACCCACGATCCCGTGCGCCGCGAAGCACCAAAGCGAGACACTTTAGCGAGCGTGGCTACGGGGACCGGCTGCCTTGAGGTCAGAAGCCTGTCGGGGGATTAACACAATAGAGAACCTGGAACGAATGATCGGCCCGTAGCCAGGCATGAGCATGAGGAAAAGGGTGGCGAAATGGATGATAGGAAAGGCCACCACAAATTTCACATGCGGGTTCTTGCGGGCCCGCCTAGGTGGGAGGCGAGCGACCTAACCGCTCGGCCGCGACGCCGCCTTTCGTCAATATGACGACCACTAAATACAACCGCTCAATTTATGTAATACAGATCAATAGAACACGCTCACCAAATAAATTAACTCGTTTCCTTATGCTTGTCTGCTTGCTCCACTGTCCGTTTCTCTTTCACCGCCATTTCTTCCTCATTGCGAAATGACCGAATCGAGTCGGACCGATGCACGGTGCCAGCACTTCTGCACGCGTAAGAGTTTACGCTTGACAGGCCCTGATGTAAAGAATTTAGACACGTTATTTAGGATCTTTTAAATGCCTTTTTTATCCAAATGACTCCAGATTCAGAAATGTCAGAAATATTACTTTCTTTACCAAGTACTATTACGAACATATCAGGTAGAGAAGGTATTGTATTCTACCTAAAAACCTGAGGTCACGATTGCTCCAGAAATACATATCCCTTAATAAAAGGAAATACTTTTTTAGAAAAAGACGCTTGCGTGTTTGTGCAACATAGTTATAAAACGGAGAGTCCGTTGGTATTTAAATTAAGTGTCTTCTAAGAATACGACAAGAAGATTTTCAAGAAAATCCCCCCCCCCCAACTATCCGTTATATGGAAACATTTCCAAACGCTTTATTTTTCTCAAAACTGGCTCTAATGATTTTAATAAAATAACGTAAATTAAAACTATTCTTATGACAAAATTTATATCTTGAACTTTTTGGGTACAGCCTCTGAAGACCTCTTCATTCTAGTTGACTTTTGCAAACTGGTAAACCGTAAGAGATAGATAAAACCTCACTGCACAAAAAATATAGATCTCGTGAAAAACACACAATTTGTATAATATATTTTCTTAAATGGGAATTCTTAATTCGTTCCATACCTCTTTTGTTTTACTTCTGGATATGCAATGAGAACTGAATTTAATTTCATGGCATAGCGACACTTTTAAAGTATTTGGGTATCGTTTAGTTTGGTGTATTTCCTTATTTACCTTTTCCTTAGAAGGAACTAAGTAATAAGACCATTTTTGCTAATATTATTCCGATTAATGAGTATATTTTATAGTACTAGTTTATTTGCGGAACAAGTTGAAAAAGTTATGTGAATGGAAAGCCAGATTTTTGCAAGTGCTACGTCAGCATGCGCTTGCGTCTTGTGGTGTCCCGCAAAAAGTAGGTATTAAAGAGCAGGTACTTATAAGTATTCTTGTAAGAATTTTTTAAGAAGAGATAGAGACATAAAAGATGCTGCGCAGAGAAAGTGATATGAATGTAAGATAAATCATGTTTTGTAAACGTGGCAGCAGCTGTTGTCCTTGAGAAATGCAATACATAGCAAGTGTCAATAAACTTTGTTATTCTTTTGCTTGCTGTTTTTGGCGAATACGAGGATGTAATAACTTGTGCCCTTTGTTCAATGACGTAGTGTTTTCGACCCCTTTAAATACCAAGATGTGATACACTTGGATCTCTCAGTATGTTTTAATCTGAGTGCCAGCAAATAATTGGATCTGGACTTGTTTGGCAGATCATTACGAGGTAAATAAATCTGTCAGCTATCTTCTGCCTTGTCATGCATGACATCGGGTGGTAGACCTGAGTACTAACGCTGTTTTATCGCTTCGAAACGTTTAAATTCTTCCGGGTTTTTGTGTGCATGGAATTTTGTATACAGCATAACTTAAATATTTTGAGTGCTTTTCAATTTTTGATAAATGGTTAACTATCCGGATGGCGATTTTCTTTGTGTTTATGTAAATACATAGCCTTAAGAAGTATTTGTTCTCACTTAAAACGTTTCAGCAGGAAGGATACAATTTCTAATTTTTCTTTTTCAAATTGCCACATAGTATATAGGTAGGGAAGATATTGCATTTAACCCAAAAGTCGATAATGGAATTTCACTGGAAATATACATTAATGGTCCCCTGTGGGGGGGGGAATCCATGTATATGTGTCCGTGTGTTCGAAAAAGATAACTCCAAAATGAAACGTGGGTTAATAATAAGCATGCCATTTGAGTTAAGTATCTTCCATGGAGGTGACATGGATAGACCACCTGATTTTTCAAAAAGGACTCTAACGATTTTTATTAAAATGAAACATGCATAAGTTATCTGCAGGCTTTATCAAATCAGATCTTTTACATTCACATGACTTTCTCTATTCAATATATTTTATTTCTTTCTATAGCACGTATGTACAATAAACATATTAAGTAGAAAGGTAAATATGTGTTTAGGGACCTTCTGAATAAAATAATAATAATAGTAATAATAATACTAATTTTTCATGCAAATTAACGAATTTGATTAAAATACTGTATATTAAAATATTTACATGGCAAATCAAATGCATATCTTGAATTTCCTGGGATTGCTTCTAATTCATTTTTTTATGACTTTTGCAAACTGGTATACCGTAAGAGATTGACAAAACTTATCTACTGCACAAAATTAAGACCTCGTTAAAACAAACACTTTTTGTTGTAGAGCTAACCGTTTACGAGATATTCTTTTTTATTTAATTCAATTTTGAAATAATTTTTTTCTTATTCAGGATTTTTTTTGTTTTACTCCTGACCATGTAAAGAAGCGAATTTCAGTGACAATCGCTTTAGCATATTGTATTCGCTTAGTTCCAAGTAATTAAAGCATTTTGCTAATGCTTATCTCGATTAGCACGGTGTAAAAAGATTCTAAGAAGATGCCTGCAGAACTGTCAGAGAAAATCATGTGAACCTAAGACATCAGACTTTTTTTATACAGTCTCTGCAAAACATTCTTACGATTTTTTTTGTTTTTTGTTTTTTTATAGCCCCCTTTAACATCTAAGGGCATATCGGGGGCTTTCCATTTGAAACAACTCGTTGTCTGTAGGTTCTTTTTACGTTGGTTTAAATCATTTTGTTTTACTCAAACACACACATTCACTCTCACATACAAGCTTCCAGACTCTGTGGGGGATAGGGAATAATTCTGACTAGACCCCGGGTGAGAAGTCAGCTCGCTGACCACTCGACCACGGAGGCAGTCAATTACAAAATCTTACTTTCCTATCTTTTTCATGTTAATCGAATTGAACATTTGCAGAAAGTTTCATTAAATGTTTCGAAGCGATAATCAAATGTTGTTAACTCTAGGCATTGAAATGACTTTTTTCATGACATCGCGAAAAACAACTGAAGAGCGATAGCACTTTATTGAAAAATTGAAACTAATAACAACGGATATCTAGGAAATGCCTGACGCACAAGAGAGGTCATTCTCCATATTTCTTATGAGGGACGCCTTTGTCTATCTCTTCCGGTTTACTAGTCATACAAAATTTATTCCGAAAGAGGTCTTCACAGACTATTCGCAGAAAATTCAAGGTTTTATTCGCCATTGAAATACCTGAAACATATGCTATTTCAATCAAAATCGTTAGACCCATTTTTGCATAATAAAAGTTTAAGTAAATAACCGAACATTTTTACATATGAAGGGGTTAGGGGAAGGAGGAATATCTAGAAAATCTTCTTGTGGAAGACTTTCAACTTAAATGCAAAATTAAAATTTACCCGAGATGGTTTCTGAGTTGGCTGTTCAATCACACACAAATACACGGACAAACAGAAATATAGAAATGGATCTTTCTCTAAATAAAATATACAGATGCATGCATGCTCAAAGGAAATAGTATTCCCTGTGGGCACTAGAGGACTTCCTGGTCGTTTAACGCTCTCTCTAGGCAACTCTAGTTAAAACCTCTCTGCCTGCAGCCTACAGCCTCTGTGCCTCCTTCACTTCATCGCTTCCTCCTGGGGATGGAGCTGCACAAGATGTTCCCCTCCGTTATCTATCCTATATCTATAGATTAGAAATCATTCCTAGGTAAAAGTATGTGATGAATAAAGTAACGTGGATATAAGTATCACCTTTTACTTTTTCTACGTCGTACATAGTGCATAAGTTGAGAAGGTGTTGCACTATACACAAAAACTCAATACCGAGAATTCACTAGAAATAGACGTTTTTGGGTCCCTTATATGTCAAAGCATTTTTAGAAAAAGACCCGTCTGTATATGTATGTGTGTGTGTATCTGTGAATATCATTACTCAAAAGAAAAGTTGGTCAAATACAAAACTTGACATTTTAGTATATCTTCAAAGGATGCGACATGAAGATTTAAAAAAAAAAAAATTCCCCCAGCCCAAACTACCCTTTACATAGAAACATTTCAAATTTTGATTTTCTCAATAATGGTTCTAATGATTTTGATTATATTGATTTCGAATTTTTGGGTAGAAAACAATACCTTCTCTACATGCCAAATACGTGGTATGGTAAGCAAAATTCTCTTAATATACATACATTATTTTTTTTCTGGGAGCCTTGAAACACGTATTTCCATGAAATCTAGATATTTTGTATTCTTCAATACTTCTTCTACCTTCTTCGCTACACCAAGTCATACAAGCGAGCGCCGAGTCAGACATCTCTTGAGGAGCAGACGCATTCTGGATCATAGAGACGTGACGAAGGGGAATCAGCCCAATGAATGCGAGTTAGGAAGAGGATCATGTGAAATGACGATGAAATGAATGAAAGGAAAGATGATTATGGAATAGACGGAGGAATGAATGGCGGGGGAAACCATAGAACCCAGAAAATGGAAATGGAGTTTTATTATGGTCTGTAATTACTGCAGTTCTCAGCGACCCATTCTACATATTTTGGGCGTGAAAGACCACTTAATTTTGCTCAGAGGTCTCGTTATCAGGTTTGAGGTACTTTTATGGGTCGTAAATGCTTGACACGAAACCAACAAGTTTACTTCCCTTTTAAAGGAAGCCATACTATGGATTTTTACACCCGAAAAAAAAAATACATCGCCCTCCGCTGGGTTTGAACCCGCGACCTTGGGTATTGAGATTAGCATGGTAACTACTACACACGGAGGGCGCAGACGCTACTTTTTTTTCCACCACAAGTGCCACATGCGGTTCTCTGGGATCAAACTCGGGTCGTCTTGGTGAGAGGCGAGGGGCCTAAGCACTCGGCCATGACGCCTCCTCACTTCCTCTATTTACTATAGCAAATAGAAGAAAAAAGAAAAGCAAAAATGTATCCTCAAACTTTAAAACGTATATTATTTCCAGTGAAATTTCGGTATCGAATGCTTTCTCTACCTCTGTAGGTAAGTGTAGAGAAAGTAAAAACTAAAGCTAAGCGTGGTGGCAGAGAAAATGCAGTGTATGGTTCGTGGGCGTGGAAAAACAATGCTAAGGCCTTGGTATTGTCATAAATAAGAGTTAAAGAAGTCAGACACTGTCAGCTGCGATCTCTAACCTCGGATATTGCATTAATAGCCATGACAAACTTGTGTGGCAGTTCCTTAGTTTGTTTGTTTACTTCGTTAGCACATGTCATTTCATAGCCGACTTGGTTTGACCATCGCAGCAGCGCTGTTCTCATGTTTTCATCAACTATAAAGTTAACATTGTACTGAGCATTATTAGAAAAAAATCCATGTTTCTCTGCCTATGTGTTTGGCTGTGTGAACAGCAAACCTCAAAAATGGAAAGTCGGTTAAATACCAAACGTTAAAAACCAATTGTTAAAACGCACAATTCGTCATATACCAGTACATTTTTTTCGTAGAGTTAACCATTTTCGATATATTCCGAGGTATTTGTTGTAGTTCTAAGGTACTTAAACTTTTCTCAAAAGGGAATTATCTTTCTTTTCGTCTCTCTTTTTTTAACTCCTAGCAAACAAAGAGAACTGAATTTCAATTGTTTTTTATTTTAAATGGAAACCAGCTTTTAAGGGGACAAGTTAGTCTAAGCATACGGAAATTACCAGTCAGCTGAATTACCACTGTTCTTAAAGTATTCAATTGTTTCTCCAGAACTTTGTATGAGTTATTCTATAGATCATTACAATTATTTAAAGTGCTTGTTTGTATTAATAGCTTATGTGGTTGAGTCCATAAAAAGTATTTTATTCAACAGAAAAGTAATAAAACTTAGTCTTAAAACATGTGAATCCATGTAGCTTTTTCTCTGATACTACTTGCAATTCATAATCACACTTTTGCATGATGTTCTTAGTATAATCAGCCATCTTCTGAACCTCAATTATTTAGCTATGATATAATTTTAGTAGAAATTAAAAAAGAAATATATTTGCAAATTCAAAAAAGTAAAAATGTGGAAAATTTGCAATGTTGTTGCTTTCTTATATGATCAATATATACTATAACATCACGATTGTGGTCCAGAAAGTTCAACTATGTGTTGTATATATGTGCTGAAAATTTCAGCTTTCCAGCTCTCATACTTCCTGAGAAAATGGTACATAAGTATCCAAAAATGCTGTTTTGAGAAAGCTGAATTTAAAGATACAAATGTTCTAAAAAGAGGCATTGCATAACGGTTTTAAAGAAATGCAGACTAGCATTTAACTTATATTTAAGTTCATTTAAATCCTTTTAACTCCTTCAAAAGTATACCTTTTCTGAAACTAGAAATAATAGAAATTTTATTAGTATATAAAACAAAAAATGTTATTTGTTGGCATTTCAGAATATCTTAAAATATTTCACTAACACTTGACCTTAGTGTATTCCTTATTTGCCTTTTAATCGTACTTGCAAAGAGCATGTAATAGCAACTCTGCCAACGTTTATCTCGGTTAGCATGATGTGGATAAAAAAATAATCTTTTGCATGAAAATGTTGTTTGCGGAACAGGTAGAGAAACTTATGAAAATGAAATACTCAGATTTTTAGAAAAACTGACGTTTACATGGAACATTTTTCGAAAATTTTGATTTTCTAAAAATGGCTTTAACGATTTTAATTAAAATACTATATGTTTAAGATATTCCCATGACAAACGAAAAGTAACTTTTCTGGGAATAGCCTCTGAAGACCTCTTCGTTCTGGATGTATTTTGCATAACTAGTAAACTATAAGAGACAAAAGCTTATTACACAGAAAGTATAGATCTCGTTAAAACGCATACTTTATGACTTAAGTTTTATTTCTTTTATTTTTTGTAGATTTAACGGCTTTCTTGCTATTGGTTTAAATTTTAAACTACTATAACTTTTCTCTCGCAGGAAGACTCTTTCGTTTCATAGCATTTTGTTTTACTCCTAGCCCCGCAAAGAAAAATTGTTTCACACAGCCACAGATTTTAAAAAAAAATTTGATAATCGCATTAGCCTGGTGTATTCTCTTATTCCCCTCCTACTTACAAGGAAACAAGACAATAAAACTTTATACAGATGTTCTTCTCAATTAGTATGATGTAGATAAAAGGATAATCTTTTATAATAATAGTTTGTTTGCAGAACATGTAGAGAAAGTCATGTGAATGGAACACGTGATTTTTAGAAAAAGGTCCGCGCGAGCATATTATGTCTGTAAACAGCTTAACTCTAAAACGAAAAGTACGTGAAATACCAACTTATAATTAAGTTTAGCATCTTTCAAAGATGCGTCGCGAAGATTTACAAGAAAATCCCCCACCCCAAACTATCCTTTACATGGTAAAATTTTCGAAAGTTTTTATTTTCTCAAAATTGTCTGTAACGATTAAAATGCCGTATATTAAAGATATTTACATGGGAAATAAAATGTATATCTTGGATTTCCCGAATATCTGAAGACATATTTATTCTGGATGACTTTTGCATAACTGGGTAACCATAAGAGAATGATAAAAACTTACTACACAAAGTAGATCACTCAATTTATGTCTTAAACATCTTTTTTGCGAAGCCAACCCATATTCGCGATATTCCTTGTTATTGTGTTCAGTTTTATAGTACTCAAAACTTGTATCAAACTGGAATATGTAATTCCATTTTCTTTTGTTTTACTCCTAGTCTTGCAAAGAAAATCTAGTTTCAATCACATTAGAACAGCTTTTAAAATATTTAACTCCAGTTTTATCTTAGTATATTCCCTTATTTTCCGTCTACTTGTAAGAAACTAAGTACACAATATGAACATTTCTGATAATGTTTATCTTGATTTGTATGTTTGCATGAATAGGTTTTTGTAAGAATAGATTGTAACAGAATAGATCGAGAGATTCATATGAATCGAACACATAAGATTTTCTCAAACGGTAAATAAGTATTGGTTTTTTCTTGCAAAGAGCGTCACTTTTTCAAAATCTGCTTTACCCTACCGTATCCTTCGGTAGCTATAGCAAATTGCTTAGTGTAAATGTGTAATGAAAGTTTAGCTCGATTATGGAGAAGCAGATACAAGCATAAACTTTTTTTATTTTATTCATGTATTCATTTATTTTAAAACTTAATGTCCTTTAAGCTGATTGGTCATATCGGACGATGAATAAAATTAGTGAAATGATATTTAAATGATCTCGGGGATCCATAGAGCTTAAAGTTACTCGACATTGGTCTTCTCAGGATAAGGGAAAACCCCGTGAAAACCTTATCCGGGTAACTCACCCTAAGGGAGATTCGAACTGGCGACCTGTTGAATGTGAGGCTGACACGTATACGCTTTCGTGAGAATAGTTTGTAGAAGAGAGAGTAGAGAAATTGCTGTGAATGAATCATATCGGATTTTAAATAAATAATAGCATTTGGTGTGTGCATGTAAATTTGTAATAATAGAAATTTATGTAATTACTTACTATATTACCAGATTTCATTTTGGATTCAGTTGATCACAAATTTTTACTTTCTCTACATGTACTATGTACATAGTGTATAGAGAAGGTATTGCACTCCACCCAAAAATTTGATACCGAGATTTCACCGGAAATAAATGTTTTGGGTCCCCCTGAATCCAAAATAAGCATTTTCAGAAAAAGGTCCGTGTGTGCGTGTGTGTATCAAACTTCGTATTTAAGGATGCGACACGAAGATTTTCAAGAAAATCTCCCCATCCCAAACTACCTTTTACATGGAATTTTTTTCGAAAATTTTGATTTTCTCAAAAATGGCTCTTAACAATTTTGATTAAAATGTTAAATATTAAAGATATTTACCTGACAAATAATATGTATATCTTAAATTTTCTGGGAATAGCCTCTGAAGACTACTTTATTCTGGATGAAACTTACGGAATTTTGAATAACTGCTAAACCGTAAGACTTAGATAGAAACTTTCTGCACAAAAAATATAGATGTTGTTAAAACACAACATTTATGTTATATACATTTTTTTCGTGGAGTTAATCGTTTTTTTTTTTTTTTTTTTTAGATATTCCTTTTTTTGGTTTCATCTATGAAAAACTTACTTTTCTCATACAGGAATTTGACAACTCATGTCCATACAAACAAAGGAACTTCAATCACATAGCAACCAGCATTTGACTATCACTTTAACCTATAGTACTCCCATATTTCGCTTCTTATTCCAAGGAAATAGATAATATGACCAGTCCTGCTAATTTTTTCTCGATTAGCATGAAGTAAATAGAAGTATACATTTTTTAACAATAATTTGTTTCAGAGATGTAGAGAAAGTCATGTGAATGGACCACATCAGATTTTTTTATAAGAACGTCTATCCAATTGCAAAGAAAACAGCTGAGAAACGAAAAGCAAATATGTCGTGGTTGAATAAAAATGAAAGACGTAGAGCAGAGATTTGCAGCACTTTCTTTGAAAAATGACTACGTTATGAAAGAAAGCTGAAAAGCGTTGCGAGATGATGAAACGCCAGCAGATAAAACGAAGAAAACGTGAGATTGTGTAAGCAGATAATGGTATCCATGTAGCCTTATGCCATCATCAACAGTGATTAACGATCGATACAGGCATCATGATGTTCACTTGTTATCTACACAACTAAGACAATAATGTATGTAGTTTATATAACAATCTTGGAGGGTTGCCAACTTGAGTTTAACTTTATTTCCGTTTTAAAAATGACAGTTCGTTAATATGAGTGGAGCAACGAGAATTGGTTTCAGCTGACAATCATAATCCACTCATGGTCTCTGAAGTAACAGCACCGAGCGGGGTAACATCAGACTCGCATTCGGAAGGTTCGATCCCGGTGACCGTACCCTGGAGTTCTCCTGGTTTCCCCGGAATCGGCAGGCGCTTTCCTTTCCATATATCCCCTTTATTCCATTTCCTTCTCTTCTTTTCTT
This sequence comes from Hymenopus coronatus, assembly GCA_030762935.1. NCBI lineage: Eukaryota > Metazoa > Arthropoda > Insecta > Mantodea > Hymenopodidae > Hymenopus > Hymenopus coronatus. The sequence goes on along the minus strand of CM060882.1, from coordinate 33,806,492 downwards.
CTTTCAGGTGTGCTTCCAGATTCGTAGTATATGTCGGGAATATGGCGCGGATGAATTCTCAATGGAAAGAATACTCCCCGTGGACACTAGAGGGCTGCCAGGTTGATGGATCACTTGTTCGTCCTCTCTGGCGGCTCCAGCAGCGAGATGGTTCATCGGAATTGGTAATGTAGGCACTTCCGCGCGTCTCCGTTGTCTGTTTGCCTGAGGCCTCTTTTGGTTCCCTAGTTTCGTACCTTGTTTCTCGGTGGGGTCTCGCCATAAAAGTTCTGTGTAGGTAGCAGTTTTTATACATAAGATCGACCAACACCAAGAATGCTATGCAGACCCAGGAAAACAAATTAGAAAGACAGAACAGTAAGGGTCCTCTATCACACAATAACTAAATTCATCACTGTTAGATCTTTCACTGCTAATCTTCAGTGTCAGAATCACTATTGGATGCAGCAGAAGTCTTCAGGAATCGACTCCGTATCGGACAGATCCCCAATGAACGTCATCCTAGGAAAAGATGTCATTCACCGGGCTTATAGCATAGTCGGTGGAAGATGAAATCTGCCTGAGAATGGATGTGTTCAGAGACGGCATTGAGTCCTAGATCGCGAGGAGTTTGGCGTTGCGTATGAATCATGATGAATATCTATAACATTATTGTGCCAGTTTTGTGTTGGAGGAACTCTAGTGTGAGAAGCAGATAGTCGCTCCTCCTCAAACCGGGCAGGCACAGATGAGCAAAGGACGCAGAAGAGATTTGTAAAGCAGAGATTGCATTGTATGCATAGACTACTGGAGGTTGAGGACAGGGTAGAATAGACTGTTCTGGCTTTGCTGCGCACTAAAAAGAACCATCTTACTTACTCATAGCGGTATGCCCGCAGTATGCAATACATCTCAGTACTGAGGCAACCTATCGTTACGGCTGAACCATATGTTAGAATGCAAGCGTATGCATTGTACCATGATCTTTATCGAGCCAGATGGCTCAGGCGTTTCGTCTGGAACTGGCATTCGGGAGGTTGTGGTTTCGATTCCCGCAGTCACCTGTCTGACCCATGGATTGTTCTCGGGGGTTTCCCGGGTCAGAAGGCATCATTCCCCCGAACTACCTCTCCCTTCATTTCATCTCCATTTCATTTCAACTTGTCTCTTTCAGTGTGTTTAAGTGTGGGCGAGGACTGCGGCGGTGGCGCCCTTCCGTGGTGGTGAATGCACTTTAGAAATACAGCTCTCGTTGACGGGGTGGCAGGAGTCGACTGAGAACCAAGGGGGTTCTGTCAGATCTAAGGAGTGGGTCCACCACGGTTTCGGTTGCCTTTTGATAATACAGCTCATATCATCCAATTCTCCTTGGGTCTGACGCATAATAAGCTCATATTGGCTGCATTGTGGAATCTCCCTCCGGAATGTACCAGCCATCCAACCAACCGACCGATCCACTAACCTACCAACCAACCAACCAACCAACCAAACAACCGACCAACCAATCAACCAACCAACCATCCAACTACAAACCAACCAACCAAACCGACCGACCGATAAACCGACCAACCTACCAACTGCCCAACCGACTAACCAACCAACCAACCAACCACCCAACCACCCAACCACCCAACCAACTAACCAACCAACTGACCGACCGACCATCCATCAACCGTAACCTCTGTCTACTCACGTATTGAGTCTCGCCTTCCCCTCTAGCCGTGCTCCAAGGTTTGTGGATGAGTACGCACGAATACTCCGGCACGAGTACGAGTAGATTTGGGATTGTGGGGAGTAGAAGGTACGCAGTCTGGAATAAGCGAGGTCTATATAATAGAGTCTATATACTTTTGCTAAGTGAGACGACGTCAAAGGATATTTACCTGCTTCATCAGGGCGTTTCCAAGGAATCGGAGTAGTTTACAGAATTATAGGAGGGGAGACAGTGGGGCCGGGTATGGTTTCGTGTTTCCGGTGATTAACTGAAATCCTCCAGTTTAAATTTAGGTGACCAAGGAGTTGAGGGCAGTCTGTACTCGATGAGTTGCAGCAGCAATATCACGAAGAGTAGTAAAAAGAGCGATATGACCAGATTGGCGTGATATGTGGGATGTTGCTGGTGATCTCGCTATAGTTAAGTGGGGTGCTAGAATGGAACCTTGCGACACCCAGTGCGCGAGGTCTTACCCTCCGTTGTATACCCTTTAAAGCTATATTCACAATGGAATGCAAGCGTAGACATTACGCAGCGCGAGAGAAATCACAAGACGCTGACGCGGGTTTCTAGATCGTTCCAATCTGATATAATATCCTCCTGAACTTCATTTATAGCCTAAGATATTGGAATGAATAAAGCTAAAGGAACCACCACAAGAGAAATATCCTTTTCAACAGCTGAATCTGCAGTGTAAAAATATCGCACCAGACTTCATATTAACACAATTTTTGTCAAGACATGGTAAATTTAGTTTTTATTTTGAAAGATTTAAAACACAAAGACAGAACGAATATCAATGTGTATGTACTGAACAGCAAACTGTTGAACATCTTGAACTTCACTGTCCAGTCCTAGAGCATAAAAGAAGAATCTTCGATACACATTTAAATTGTAACATTAGATTTGACAAACCACTGTATAAAATATTTAGAAAACATACTGTCATGGGGACTTCCAAAAGTTTTTATGTTCTATTTATAAAACATTAATGCATTCTTGTTATAATAACCATTATTTATTTTGTTTTTTTTTCTCGCTAATAGGACCTATATATAGCTATGCCTTATTTATTTAATATTATGGTAAATGCTTTTGTATAAGAACTATAAACCTAATATACCTTCAGGTGAAATAGTGTTGTATATACTTGTATATTCAATAAAAAACCTGATGTGTTCCATTCACATGATTTTCTCTGCATCTCTGCAACAAATTATTGTTAAAAAGTTTATGCTTCTATTTAGTTCATGCTAATTGAGAAAAATTAGCAGAAAGAGTCTTATTACTTGCTTCCTTGTAAGTAGAAGCGAAATAAGGGAGTACCAAAGGTATGGTATGGTTGCTATGTGACTGAAATTCCTTTGTTTGTATGGACAGGAGTTGACAAATTCCTGTATAGAAAAGTATAAGTTTTTTAAAGATGAAACCAATAACAAGGAATATCTCAAAAACGATCAACTCCACGAAAAAAATGTATATGACCTAAATTGTATGTTTTATCGTGATCTACAGTTTTTGTGTAGTAAGCTGTATCTAACTCTTACGGTTTACCAGTTATGCAAAATTTAATAAAAATCATCTAGAATAAAGAGTTCTTTAGAGGATATTCTCAGAAAATTCAAAATATACATTTTATTTGTCATATATATCTTAAATATAAGACATTTTAATAAAAATCGTTAGAGCCGCTTTTGAGAAAATCCAAATTTTCGAAATTTTTTCCATGTAAAGGGTAGTTTGGGATGGGGGGATTTTCTTGAAAATCTTCGTTTCACATCCTTGTAAGGTACCAAACTTAAATACCAAGTTTGGAATTTAACGGACTTTTCGTTTTTGAGCTATGCTGTCCACAGACACATACACGCTCACACAGAGACCTTTTTCCGAAAATGCTTTTTTTTTGGATTCAGAGAGACCCAAAACATCTATTTCCGGTGAAATCGCGGTATCGAGTTTTTGGGTGGAATACAATACCTTCATAGTATGTGCATAGTACGTGTAGAGAAAGTAATAAAAATAAAAATAGAATTAATACAGCAGAAAATTGTAGGGTAAGGTAAACTGTTAGGCTATGTAACACATCCATTGAAGCTACGCCCCTGAAAGAGACATACTCACCCTGGGGATGGAGTGGTTCGGCCGCTAGACACGCTGGACGGGGTCCTGCTTCTTGTCACGGAGCTGCTCGAGGCTCTGGAGCGGCTTCGTCTTCTATCTCGAACTGAAAATGATCAACATCGTATTTAACTATCTCTGTAGTCTCGTTAATCCCTATTATAGAGCTCTGTTAAGCGAGGTGCAAAAGGCATGTAGTGTACTTTGTGAGTGGCCTGAGGCACACCGAATATGGGATTTTTACTCGGGGTGGACATTTTTACTTTCTCTGAACATACTATGTACACAGTGTATAGAGAAGGTATTGCAATGCAACCAAATTTCGATATCGAGATCTCACCAGAAATACCAAACTTGGTATTTAAGTTTGGTATCTTCCAAGGATCTTCCCCCACCTACCCTATACATGGAAAACATTTAGAAAATTTTGGTTTCCTCAAACATGGCTGTAACGATTTTGATTTAAATCTCTTATATTTAAGATATTTACATGACAAGTAAAATGCATACCTTGAATTTTCTGGGTATAGCCTCTGAAGACTTCTTTATTTTGGATGATTTTTATTGAATGTTGCATAACTGGTAAATTGTAAGAGATAAACAAAAGTTTACTACAGAAAAGACGTAGATCTCAATACAACCACAATTTCTGTTGTATACTTTTTTGTGGAGTTGTCCGTCTTCGAGATATTCCTTGATACTGAGTTCAGTTTAAAAATACTTAAACTTTTCACATGCGGGAATTTGTCAACTCATGGCCACGCAAAGAAACGGATTTCAATCCCATAGCAACCACATTTTAAAACATTTGACTATCGGTTTAGCCTAGTGTATTTTCTTATTTCCTTTCTACTTGCAAGGAACTAAATAATAATACCGTTTTTGCCCTTATTTTAGCGTGAAATAGAGGAATAAGTTTATTAACAATAATTTGTTAGAGAGATGTAGAGAAAGTCATGTGAATGGAACACATCAGATTTTTTATAATATGATTTTGAATGTAGAGGAGTGTAAAGTATGCATTCCCGCTTAATGTTTGCCAGTTATAAGCCGGCCAAGGCCAGTGCAGTCCTGCAGTGGGAGCGGAGAGCAGGTGAAATAACGTGATGACGCAATATGACTTCACGCATACGTCATGAAATGCTGTACAGTCTGGTATGCTTCACTAGCACGCCGCAAAGAAAGGTCAGAAAATGCCTATTACGAATGCTACTGAACTTGTCGCTTCTACCAGTTAGAATAAGACAACGATATACTCGTACAAGATCAGAAAGGAGGGCCGGCTTGAAGAAAATTACATTGCTTCACAAGATTGGTAAACCTCTTGCAACAATGGCGTTTTGGACGATATAGACGAGTGTGTTATTAGAAGAAAATATCAGGAGTATTGCGAGGTTAAAAAGAATCCCTATGCTTCGAAAATTATTGAACTTTTGAAAGAAATATAAAGATAAACGGAGTTAACTAAGAGAACGCTCTGACGTAGTGACTCAAAGAGCATAATTTCTTAGAATGCTATTGGGTCAATAATAGCAAATGACTGCAAAAATTCGGTTCAGAAGGTGAAAAATCTGATGTGTACCATTCACATGACTTTCTCCATATCCCTGCAACAAATAATTCTTAAAAAGCTTATAATTCTATTTACTTTATGCTAATCAGATAAAAAAATTAGCAGAAAAAGTCTTATTTCTCGCATCCTTGTAAGTAAAAGCGAAATAAGGGACAACCGTAGGTTAAAGTGATAGTCAAAGGCTGGTTGCTATGTCAATGAAGTTCCTTTGTTTATATGGATAGGAGTTCACAAGTTCCAGTATGAGAAAAGTATACGTTTTTCATAGCAGAAACCAAAAATAAGGAATGTCACAAAAACGACGAACTCCACGAAAAAAATGTATGTAACATGAAGTGTTTTAATGTGCTCTACATTTTTGTGTAGTAAGTTATTGTCCATCTCTTACGGTTTGGCAGTTATTCAAAATTTAGTAAAATTCATCCAGAATACACTACTCTTCAGAGGCTATTCCCAGAAAATTCAAGATATACATTTCATTTGTCGGGTAAATATGTTTAATATCGGAAATTTTAATCAAAATCGTTAGAGCCATTTTTGAGAAAATCAAAATTTTCGAAAAAAGTTCCATGTAAAGGGTAGTTGGGGGTGGGGGGATTTTTCTCAAAATCTTCGTGTCGCATCCCTGGAAGATACTAAACAAGTTTGGTATTTTACCGACTTTTCGTTTTTGAGTTATCGTGTTCATAGACACACGGACACACACACACACACACACACGGACCTTTTTGTGAAAATGCTTTTTTTTTTGGATATTGGGGACCCTAAAACATATATTTTCGGTGAAACCTCGGTATCGAATTTTTGGTGGAGTGCAATACTTTCTCTATACACTATGTACATAGTGCGTATGGAGAAAGTAAAAATATTCAAGAAACATACTGAGATGTACCAATGGAAGAAGAAATGGAAAGGGTAATAATCAATCCAGGATTCGACAGCAATGCTGAATCGGGAGAAGAAACGGCCACTGGATTGGAGACCTACACGGAAGTGGAGATATCACGGAATAATGCCAAGGTTGCGAGTGAGTCATTGTATTATAATGGATTTGAGAGTATATTTTATTGCTTATGATATGAATATATACCGATTTTAATACACACACGCGCACACACAAAGGAAATGTCATCATGAACTATCGCTCGCGCTTTCCCAACTGGACTGTGCAGGCGGGCGGGGAAGTCATTAGATGTACAAGTGGCGCTCCCCGGCTCAGGACTTTACTCGCCTTGGTCGGCTTATATATAAAATTATACAAACGACTACATAGGATATTCCCAGAATATTCAATATATACATTTTATGGGATTCTAGCATTAAAACGGCTTATTATGACGGCATAAATCGTGCGAAATTACCCTATTTCTGGCACCAGTGCCCGTTATTACCATAGCAACAAGACCAATGACGTCATGACCGCCACAACATAATTTTCTCCAATGTGTCTATAAGAAAACCTGAAATCGTCACTCTCGCAAGTGCTGCAATCTTCAAACACAAGAATCACCTCTTTAAATTGATTTTAAAATCAAAACTAACAGCAATATACATATTATTCATAGCCCTCACTACTTGGTATACTCACTTTCCTTGCCAAATATTAACAGTACAATTAGTCATATTAAAAATGTTAACCTTTGACTTCTACTGCATTAACGTTTCTGCTTCCTACAGTAATGCTTTTTGCTCTACTCCTCTGAGTCGGAGTATTCGTGAGTACTCAACCACGATGCTCGAAACCAGGTCAAAGGGGGCAAATATCATAACAGAGTTCTTGCGCTTGCATTCCAACATTTGATTGAGCCATAACTATAGGTAGCCGTCATTGATGAAATGTATTGCAAACTGAAGGCATACTCCTGTGAATAAGTGAGGCAAAGAATATAGACATTACACACTGAGGTCACTAAGTTAACATCTTTTGAAAAAATACATAGGCTGCAACCATCAATATAAAATTCTTCTGAGTTGTTAATTATGGAATATCGGTTCACTTTTCTTATGCTAACAATTATTCTCCTTTATACAATTATATAACATTTCGCTAACAAACTTGATTGAAAGATAAGTACAAAGAAAAAATGTTAAATCTTTCGTACACGAGATTCTTAAAATACAAAGCTATTGCATGCGTATGTAGTGATATAAGCAGATTAAATTGTCTTTGTTTTCGCAGTGTCTTTTGTTTTCTTAGTTACTAAATCGTGACATACATTAATATTTCTTGGAATAAAATATGCAATGGTATAGTACCTTAATTTCGCGCATCACGCGAATGTGTGCTCCGCACTTTATCTACTATAGTGCAAAATTTTCCATTCCGTATCTCCCGCATTACTTACAAATGTTAGTAACATATTGTAATGAGCAATAACTTTGTTATAAGTATTGCTGAAAATAGTGCCCTTCAGCACGAAAACATTCCTGACATCGTCGGATGCAATTATCATTCACACGCATATGTTCTTCATGTGTAATGCTATTCATTGTTGCACTATAGTCACATAGCAGGGTTTAAATTTTAAAGGCTTGATAGCTGTAAGAACAGAGATTTGTGAAACACTCACTTGCTGTGCAACACGATTGAGAAACTTCTTAGGTGAATGTTCGACTTCAGCACCAATTTCGTCCGTTAGAGTATGTCGTTTTCGCTTCCTTGGTATAGCGTTTAGCGATCTTGTTGTTCTGAATTTATTGACGAAACATCTCAAGTGTCTCTACCCTGAACTGGATAATCAAGAAATTGCTGCTGAAATGGTGTACACCTATTTCCATGATTCAGTTTGCACATATATATCGTGCATAGAACTACGCTGTTCAAGCGTGAATCTATTGGCATGCATTTCCGTGCACTAATAAGAGAATAACATTCCTAAGGAAATCGCACACCACACACGTATTGTCAAAACACTTCACATCGTGAAGACAAAGCAACGACTAAGTCAGCTCATAGCTGATACACGCACCCTTGACACATCCTGTTTCTGAACAGTGGGATAATATCAGGATCACTGCCGTCTCATCCGATACGCATATAAGGCGTTTGTAGCCTTGGCAATTAACGAAGGCACGGTATTATTTCATATGCATATTCTTTGGAATACTTTTTTTCTACTCATTGCCATTCTGAACTTGGCTAAAGTGTTTGCAAGCATGTTCTATTACCTCACCGTCATTAACTTACCCTGTGAGGTAATCACGCACAGCAAGTTTGCTCGGAACAAGGACAACGTGTAACGCGGGGCACTGTTTACTCAGCACGACTGACGGTGGGACAGAAGACTGTACAGTAGCGGGACCAATCTCTCTAAGCGGGTACATTATTTATTCATGTGTTATGAATCTTAAACTATTGGTGATAGCTACAGGGTACAAAGACAAAGGAGGGTGTTTAATATTATTAATTTGATATAAAATAGTTGTAGAAAACGACTTTACTGCACAAGAAACAACATACTGTTACTTATTGTGTAACGAAATTGTACATACAGAGCATTAAAAGCTGTTTATAGAGTAACATTCTCTATTATATCTTAGAAACGGTGAATAAATCCTGATGACGGTATCTAAACACATAATTTCTTTGTTCCTATAAAAGGGGTTACTGCTTTTACAATGCATGCATTGATGATGTAACCAAAGTATATATTTACTGTGAGCTGCACTACTTCATTGAGATATTTTAATTCTTTTACCCTTCAATAGTTTTTCAACTATTAGGCACTAGCTCTTACTCACACGCAAACGAAGAATACATTTTAAGTTATGGCTTAACAACTGGTTTCTATGACGTATTTTACAAGAATATTAGACTTTCACACATTAACCGCCACTGAGCAAATGACAAGCGCACCTGGGTTATCGCCACTGTCGTCCTCCTACCGATAGGTATTGCCCTGTCCATGTTACCCGCATAGTCAGTGCCTGCCCTAATATCATTCCGCTTTGTAATGTCAGTCGCTGTTCTATTATAACTATACACAGGTTTTGTAAATCCTCTTTTCTTTTGTAATTTAGAAAGTGTTTTATAGCACATGATTTCAACAAGAATAAGGCTTTTAAATGGTGAAAGAATTATCAAAATAGGTGGATTTATCCTACATACTCACACAACACATACAGACCAGCTTGGGCAGTGTGGTGGTAACGTGTCTGCCTCACATTCTACAGGTCGCGAGTTCGAATCTCACTTAGGATGTATTACCCGGGTATTTTTTTTTCGGGATTTTCTCTTATCCTGAGAAGACGAATATCGAGTAACTTTAAGCTCCGTAGACATCGAGATCATTTTAACAATTTCATTTATCGTCCGATGTGACAAAAAAATTGATGTGTTACACTCACATGGCTTTCTCTAGCTACTCCACAAACTAACTTCTTACGAAATATAATTCTTCTTTCGACACCATACTAATCGAGATTAAATTAGCAGAATATTATTACTTAAGTTCCTTAGGTACTAAGAGAATGCACTAGGCTAAAGTGATAGTCAAATGTTTTAAAAGCTGTCGTTATGCGATTGTCATTGCAAATCGCTTCTTTGCTTGGCCAGGAGTAGAACAAAAGAAAAACGGACACTTCCGTCTGAGAAAAGTATAAGTACTTCACAATTGAAACTAATAACAAGGAGCACCTCGAAAACGGTTAGCTCCACGAAAAAGTGTGAATGGCATAACTTGTGTATTTTAACAAGATCTACATTTTCTGTACAGTACGTTTTTGTCTCTCTCTTACGATTTGCTAGTTATGCGAAATTAAGCAAAAATCACCCAGAATAAACAGGTCTTTATGAGCTATTCCCGGAAATTTAAATATATACATTTTATTTATGATAGAAATAGCTTTAAAATGTGGTATTTTAACCAAACTTTTTAGAGCCAGTTAGTTTTCGAAAATATTTCCACGTAAAGGGTACTTAGGGGTTGGGGGGACGTTCTTGTAAATCTTCGTACAGCATGTGTGTGTACCAAGTTTGGTATTTTACCGTCTTCGTTTCGGAGCTATGCTGTCCATGGACACACTCACACACATACACATACATATACACATATACACACACACGCACGGACCTGCTTCTGAAAATGCTTTTTACTTTCTCTACACGTACTATGTACATAGTGTATACAGAAGGTATTGTAATGCAACCAAAAATTCGATACCGAGATTACATGTTTTGAGACCTCCTGAGTCCAAAAAAAAAAAAAAAAAAGCATTTCTGGAAAAAAGTTCGCGCGCGCGTGTGTGTGTGTGTGTGTGTGCTTGTGTGGAAGATTTTCAAGAAAATCTCCCAGCCCCAACTACCGTTTACATGGAACTTTTTTCGAAAATTTTGATTTTTTCAAAAATGGCTCTAACAAGTTTGATTAAAATATCGTATACTGAAGATATTTACCTGACAAATAATATGTATACCTTGAATTTTAGGGAATAGCCTCTGAAGACTACTTTATTCTGGATGAATTTTACGAATTCTGCATAACTGCTAAACCGTAAGGGATAGGCAAAAACTTACTGCCAAAAAAATGTAGAGCACATTAAAACACACAATTTATGTCATATACATTTTTTTCGTGGAGTTGATCGTTTTTGAGATACTCCTTGTTTTTGGTTTCAGCCGTAAAAATCTTATACTTTTCTCATACGGGAATTTGTCAACTCGTGTCCATACAAAGGAACTTCAGTCACATAGGAACCAGCACATAACACATAAGATTTTTTTAGATTCAGGGGGGGCCTAAAACATGTTTTTTCCGGTGAAATATCGACATAAAATTTTTGGGTGGAATACAATACTTCTGTATCCTATGTACAAAAAAAAAAAAACAACACATATACAGATTTTCTCTTTTTATAATATGTATGTAGGCAACAACGGTCTTACATTTCTTGACATAGAGGTGGAACAGGAGTGAGTTATGCTTGAGGAGGAAGATTATGACGTCATGTGGCGAGTGATTTTTATTTGTCTAGCAATATCGGTACGTCAAGAAGCTGCTAGCAGCAAGATGATGTTGACAGATATCTCACTGTTTGAGTTGAGGTTTTGTTCCCGTATGTCAACATTTCCCTTTCAGGGGTGTAGGAAACGGTAGGATATTAAAAATGATCAGTATGTGTACTGACATTTGTTTCTTAGAAGTCGAACCATTATTGCTTTAATGTCATTCTTCTAATATTTGTGATTGTCTCTCTCACTCTACATTTTTACTTTCTCTACACATACTATGTACATTGTGTATCGAGAAGGTGTTGTATTGCACCCAAAACTTCCATACCGAGATTTCACCGGAAATATATCTATGTTTTGAGACTCCCTGAATCTAAAAAAAAAAAAAAAAAAAAAGCAGTTTTAGAAAAATGTCCGTGTATGTGTCTATCAGTGTGTGTGTGTATGTGTGTGTGTGCCTGTATGTCTGAGGGCAGCACAGCTCAAAATTGTAGTGGTATTTAAGGTCAGTATCTTCCAATGGTGCGATATAAAGATTTTCAAGAAAATCCCACCACACCCAACTGCCCTTTACATGGAAAAATTTAGAAATGTTTGACTTTCTCAAAAATGGTTGTTAAGCATGTTGATAAAAATATCGTAAATTAAAGGTATTTAACTGGCCAATAAAGTGTATATCTTGAATTTATTAGAACTGTCCTCTGAAGACGTCTTTATTCTGGAGTAATTTTGCGGAATTTTGCATAATTGGTAAATCGTAAGAGGTAGACAAAAACTTACTCAACAAAAATGTACAGCTCGTTAAAACACACAGTTTATGGTATATACATTTTTTTTGGAGTAGGCCGTTTTGAGCTATTCCTTGTTATTGGTTTCAATTTTCATTATTTAAATTTTTCTCAAACCGGAAGTGGCGTTTCGTTTCATCTGTCTTATTTTACTGCAGGCCATGCAAAGCGAGCCGAACTTCAGTTGTTTTACATAGGACCAACTTTTAAAAGATTTGACTATCGATTTAACCCTAGTGTATTCCCTTATTTCCCTTCTATTTACAAGGAAGTCAGTAGTAAAACAAATTCTGCTAATGTTTATCTTGATTAGCATGTTGTAAATAATAGAATTGTAAGGAAAGTTGTTTGTGTAACAGCTTGAGAAAGTCATGTGATGGAACACATCAGATTTTTTGTCCTAGGACCTGTTTCATAATATATACATTCCTATAAACTTTGATTGTGTAAAAATCTGTTTCACAATATAATTTTGTAAAATATTTACAAATGAAGTTTCATAGAATTCATATAATTTTATTTCATTATCAGTTAGGAATTACACACATATGTATTTGTAAAGTAAGGCATTTATCTACAAATGGCTAAAAGTGAAGGAAACTTTATTGCTTACTCTACGGAGTACTATGTAAGCAAGTACATAGTACGTAGAGAAGGTATTGTATACCACACAAAATTTCGTATCGGATTTTTCACCGGCAATAAAGTTTTGAATAGAAATAAAATTAGAAAAAGGTCTGTGTATGTATGCGTGGTACGTGTCTGAAGACAGAATAACTCAAAACAAAAAGTTGGTTAAGTACCAAACTTGATATTTATGTTAGGATGTGACACGAAGATTTTTAGGAAAATCCTCCACCCCAAACTACGTTTTAAATGGAATATTTTTCAAAATGTGTGATTTTCTAAAAAAAATAATGGCCATGACGATTTTAATTAAAATGCCACGTATTGAAGATATTTACACGGAAAATAAAATGTATATTTTGAATATTTTGGGAATATCCGCGAAGTTCTCTTTATTCTGAGTGAATTTTGCATAGCAGGTAAAGCATAAGAGTTAGACAAAAACTTACTGCACAAAAAAGTGTAGATCTTGTTAAAACACACAATTTATGTCATATAGAATTTTCTTGCAAAACTAACCATTTCCGAATATTCCATGTTACTGGTTTCAGTTGAATACTTTAAAACTTCTCACAAATAAGTCTTGCATTTCATCTCTCTTTTGTTCTATTTCCGGTCTTGTAAATAAAACTAAATTTTAATAACAATCGCATAGTGACTGAATTTAAAACATTTTACTCTTGGTTTAGCACAGTGTATTCCCTTATTTCCCTTTTACTTGCAAGTAAGTAGGAATAAGATCTTGTTTATATCGATTAGCATGACGTAGATGAAAAAATAATCTTTTGTAAGAATAGTTTGCTTGCAGAAAAGATAAAAAGAAAGTCATATGAATGGAACACATCAGATTTTTATTATTTACTATTTATTTACAGATTATTCGTGTACTAATGAAATACGACTATGTGTTTATTTATCAAAACGGTTTAATTGAAAATGGTTGTCTGTGAAAACAATTCTGAGTGTGCCATTTACATGAGTTTCTCTACCTATTCTTACAAAAGATCATTCTTTTGACTGCTTAATGCTAGTCAAGATAAACATTACTGAAACGGCCTTATCACTTAGTTCCTTATAAGTGGAAGGGGAATAAGAGAATACACTGGGCTAAAGTAGCATCAAATGTTTTAATGCTGGTTACTCTGTGATTGAAATTCAATTCAATTTGCATGCCAGGAATTGGCATAGCTGAAGTACTTTAAAATTGAAACCAATAACAAGAAATATCGCGGAAAGGTTATCTTCACAAAAATTGTACACTATATAAATGTTTGTTTTGACGAGTTATACATTTTTTTTTTGTGTGTAACGTTTTATCCATCTCTTACGGTTTACTATTTATGCAAATTATTCAGAATGAAGAGGACTTTAGAGAATATTCCCGGGAAATGCAAGATATACATTTTATTTACAATATAAGATATCTTTACGTACGGTATTTTAATCAAAATCGTTTAGAGCCATTTCGAAAACTTTTTCATACAAGAGGGAATTTGGCCTGGAGAGATTTTCTTGAAAAATCTTCGTTACGTATCCTTGGAAGATACTAAACTTAATCATCAAGTTTAGTACCTAACCGAATATTCGTTTTTGAGTTATGTTTTTCACAGGCACATTCAAGCACACACGCGGACCTTTTGCTAAAGATGCTTCTTTGTGGGTCCAGGGGATCCAAATCGTGTATTTGCATGAAATCTCGGTATCGAATTGCAATACTTTTTCTACCTATGTACAGTTACTAATTAGAGAAAGTAAAATTAACTAAAATAGTAATAATGAAACAGAAATTCAATATTTCAAGAAGAATATAAAGTCGAGTATGTGTATTATAAATTGGAGATATTGAAGTGGCATGGAAAATCGGGTGAGTGTAATCGATTGCTAAAATATCTAGAGTGTAATGAAAATATGTTCATTCATTTTTAATGACAACTAATTCTTCAATTTAGTTTGAAATAATGCCTGTTATTCTGTACGAAGTCTGCCATCCACTGTAACATGTTATTATTAAAAACATGTACATTAGACTTCAAGTGTGTTTTATAACCCGCTACAAATGTATTTTGGTACAACTGGGTTTCCTTGGAAACGAATTGTGTTAGAACTCTAACTTTCTTTTGTGTATAAATAATATCAGCGGGAAGACTAAGAAACAGGATAGTGGAAACAAACGTAACATTACATGTATGTTGCACAGAGGGAGAGAACGAGATGGGGAGAAATGTTAGAGGGGAATGAGGATGGAAAAGAGGGGAGAGAGAGAGAAATCTTAAGATTTTGATAGTATAGTTAGTATTGGAAGAATCTGTTTCTTGTTTCACGTGTTGGGCCTCGTTTTGCCAAACTGAAAGTGTATTATGCTCTTGGATGGATGATCTGGAGACTATATCTCTCCAGAAAGCAGTATAATTCATATTGATTATTCTGAATACGCATACTGATACCATTATTTGAATATTGCCACTTGTTAAAGCAAAATCTAGATATAAAACTCACCGTTTCCGGTTGACAGTAAATCAAAAATGATTTAAGTGTTGTTTTTTTGGTCCACTCACCATCCTAATGCGTTGCATTCTGGGCTGAGACTGATAATGTGTTAAATGTTTTCCACACTCAGCGATCCATGATGACATGCGCTTTCGGAAAGACTTTGCTATTACGTAATGCTTGTAAAGCAAATACGGTGGAGTTGTCCGTCTCAAATTTGCCTTACAGGTTGGACCTAATGAAAAAGAACAAAGCTAACCATTGTTATCATCCGAATATCCTGGGTTCGAATCTAGGTCGTTTGATGGGAATAAATACTTTCTCTACATGCACTATGTGCATAGTGTATAGAGAAGGTATTGCACTCCACCCAAAATTCGATACCGAGATTTCACCGGAAATATATGTTTTAGGGTCCCTTATCTAAAAAAAAAGCATTTTCACAAAAAGGGCCGTGTGTGTCCGTGTGCCAGTGTGTCCGTGTGCCAGTGTGTCCGTGTGCCAGTGTGTCCGTGTGTCTGTGAACACGATAACTCAAAAACGAAAAGTCGGTAAAATACCACACATGGTATTTAAGGGATGCAACATGAAGATTTGAGAAAAATCCCCCCACCCAAAACTACCCTTTATATGGAAAACATTTAGAAAATTTTGATTTTCTTAAAAATGGCTCTAACGATTTTGATTAAAATATCGTATATTAAAGATATTTACCTGACAAATAAAATGTACCTATACTTGAATTTTCTGGGAATAGCATCTTAAGACTACTTTATTGTGGATCAATTTTACGGAATTTTGCGTAACTGCTAAACCGTAAGAGATGGACAAAAACTTACCACATAAAATATGTAGAGCACGTTAAAACACACAATTTATGTTATATACATTTTTCGTGGAGTTGAGCGTTTTTAAGATATTCCTTGTTTTTAGTTTCAGCTTTGAAAATCATACAGGAATTTGTCAGCTCGTGTCCATACAAACAAAGGAACTTCAGTCACATAGCAACCAGCTTTTGCCTATCACTTTAATCTATGGTACTCCCTTATTTCGCTTCTACTTACAAGGAAACAAGCAATAAGACTGTTCCGGCTATTTTTTCTCGATTAGCATGAGGCATATATAGAGGCATAAGGTTTTTTACAATAATTTGTTGTAGAGACGTAGAGAAATTCATATGAATGGAACACATCAGATTTTTTCTTTAATGGGATAATTCCCAACTCCCCACATAATCTGGAAGAATGGATGTGAGAGTGAATACGATGCGAAAACGAGTTAAACGCGACGAAAACCTGCAGTAACCTACCTAAAAGCTCAAGTAAAGCAACATTCAATGCTTCAAAGTCCCCGATGGCAGTTAAACGTGACTGTAGAAATGGGGGACAGTTCTGTGTTCCATTCACATTTATTTCTCTAAATGTTCTGCAAACAGACTATTCTTACCGCCGATTATTCATTTATTTACCTCAAACTTATCGAGATAAACGAAATAACTGAAATTAGGTACCTCTTGTGTGGCTAAGAGCAAAACAAAACAGCTATAAAACGAAAGATGATTTCCCGAATGAGAAAGTAGATTAAAATTGAAACTAATAATAAGGAATATCTTGGAAACGGTGAACTATGTAACAAAAATGCATATAATATAAATTATGTGTTTTAACGAGATCTATAATTTTTATGCAGAAGTTTTTAGTCTATTTTTTATAGTTTACTGGTTACACAAGTTAGTCTTAGAAAATTCAAGATAAACATTTCGTTTGACATGAGAATATCTTAAACATATGGAATTTTAACAAACATCGTTATAGTTCTTATCGTTAGAGGCGTTCATAGTCGGCTTACCCTCCACGTGTTTTCAGGACTGACAAGCGAGTGCCTAGGGGTCGAGGAGCCAACGGCACATAACCACAAAATAGAGAAACCGAAACAAGTGGTCGGCATGTAGCCCGGCATAAGCGTGAGGAAGCGGACAATATGAAATGAAAGCGAAATGGATAGTAGGAAAAAAATATGGCACAAACATTTTTAAGATAATCCCTCTCCAATGTTTGTTTCGATTATGATGAAGTAGATAGTAGAATAAGCTTTTTAACAGTAATTTGTTACACAGATGTAGACAAAGCCATGTGAATGGAACACATTAACTTTTTATTTTCTCTACACAAGGGTACGTACATAGTTATAGAGAAGGTGTTATAATGCACCCAAAATTCGATACCGAGATTTCACTGAAAACACATGTTTTGGGCCCCCTGAATAAAAAAAAGCATTTTTAGAAAACGGTCCATGTGTGCATGTATGTGTGTATCTATTTGTGTCAGCATGGCTCAAAAACGAAAAGTCTGTTAAATACCAAACTTGGTATTTAAGTTCAGTATATTCCAAGGATGCTACACGAAAATTTTCAAGAGAATCCCCCTACATGAAGAGAATCCCTAACCTTTACATGAACAAATTTCGAAAATTTTGATTTTCTAAAAAATGGTTGTAACAATTTGGATTAAAATACTGTATATTACAGATATTTACATCCAAAATAAAATGTATATCTTGAAGTTACTGGTAATAGCCTCTGAAGACTTCTTTATTCTGGATGATTTTTGCCGAATTTTGCTTAATTGTTAAACCGAAAGGGATAGAGAAAAACTTAGTGCACAAGAAATGTAGATCTCGACATAACAGACAATTTATATTACTTACATTTCTGTTATGGAGGTAACAGTTTCCGAGATATTCCTTGTTATTGGTTTCAATTGTGAAGTACTTATATTTTTTCTCAGACAGGAAGTGTCCGTTTTTCTTTTGTTCCACTCCTAGTCAAGCAAAGAAGTGAATTGAAATGGCAGTCGCTTAACGACAGCTTTTAAAACATTTGACTATCGCTTTATACCAGTGCATTCCTTTAGTTCCGTTCTACTTATAAGGAACTAAGTAATAAGACTATTCGGCTAATGTTTATCTCGATTAGCATGGTGTGGAGGGAAGAATCATCTTTTGTAAGAAGCTTGTTTGTAAAAAAGCTAGAGACAATCATGTGAGTAAAACACATTTTATTTTTTGATGCTTTTGGTACAAAATTCTCTTCCATGTATATAGACAAATAGAGGAGAGCGTTTTTCCACAAGGAAGTAGAGAGGAATACTCATGTCCTTGGATTACAAGGAGGAACGAACGGAGTCAATTAACTCGCGACTGTGTTATCTCAGAGCGGAATTATGACGGGCGTCCGAGGTCACGTGACTTGACACACTTAATATTCTAATCAAGTGAGAAGAGTAGTGCAGATGTTGGTGGCATCCTCATTAGTAACGGGATGCGAGTACGTGCCCTGCCTGCTGGAATTCTTAAGAACGGCTTTTGTTATCGTGCCCCGCGCCTCCCCCACCCTGAGCCCGGCATAGCAACACATCATCAATTGTTTCGATTTTATCGAGAGACGAAATAACGAAAAAATATGTCCACAGTTGTAGTCGTGGTTCACCATTTTCCATTTCCTCTGCCATTCCATCGTCACTCTATAGCTTAGGCTTTTGATAATCTATATCTTGAAAAATCTGATGTGTTCCATTCACATGACTTTCTCTACTTCTGTGTAACAAATTATTGTTAATAAGCCTATTCTTCTATGTATTGCAAGCTAATAGAGACAAATCTGATGTGTACCATTCACATGACTTTCTCTACATCTCTGTAACAAATTATTGTTAAAAGGATTATGCCTCTATTTACTTCACGCTACTCGAGAACAAATCAGCAGAAATAGTCTTATTATTTGTTTCCTTGTAAGTAGAAGCGAAATAAGGGTGTGCCATAGGTTAAAGTGATAGTCACAAGCTGGTTGCTATGTGACAAGTTCCTTTGTTTATATGGACAGGAGTTGACAAATTCCTATATGAGAAAAGCAAGTTGTTCATAGCTGAAACCAAAAACAATGAATGTCTCAAAAACGATCAACTCCACGACAAAAATGTATATAACATAAATTCTGTGTTTTAACGTGCTCTACATTTCTTGTATAGTAAGTTTTTATCTATGTCTTATGGTTTAGCAGTTATACAAAATTCCGTAAAATTCGTCCTAAATAAAGTAGTCTTCAGAGGCTATTCCCAGAAAATTTAAGATATACATTTTGTTTGACAGGTAAATATATTTAATATTTGATATTTTAATCAAAATCGTTAGAGCCATTTTCGCGAAAATCAAAATTTTCGAAAAAAGTTCCATGTAAAGGGTAGTTTGGGCTGAGGGGATTTTTCTCAAAACCTTCGTGTCGCATCCCTGGAAGATATTAAACTTAAATACCAAGTTTGGTATTTTACCGATTTTTCGTTTTTGAGTTATCATGTTCACAGACATGCGGACACACAGACACACGGACACATACACACACACACACACACACACACACACACACGGAACTTTTTGTGAAAATGCTTTTTTTAGATATCAGTGACCCTAAAATATATATTTCCGGTGAAATCCCGGTATCGAACTTTTGGTGGCGTGCAATACCTTCTCTATACACTATGCACATAGTGCGTGTAGAGAAAGTAAAAATTAGCAGAAGTGGTCTTATTACTTGCTTCCTTGTAAGTAGAAGCGAAATATGGGAGTATCATAAGTTAAAGTGAAGTCAAAAGCTGGTTGCTAGGTGACTGAAGTTCCTTTGTTTGTATGGACACGAATTGACAAATTCTTGTATGAGAAAAGTATACGTTTTTCAAAGCTGAAACCAAAAACAAGGAATATCTCAAAAACGATCAACTCCTCGAAAAAATCATATAACATATTTTGTGTGTTTTAATGTGCTCTACATTTTTTGTGTGATAAATTTTTGTCCATTTCTTACGGTATAGCAGTTATGCAAAATTCCTCCAGAATAAAGTAGTCTTCAGAGGCTATTCCCAGAAAATTAAAGATATACATATTATTTGTCAGGTAAATATCTTTAATATACGATACTTTAATCAAAATCGTTAGTCATTTTTGAGAAAATCAAAATTTTCGAAAAAAGTTCCATGTAAAGGGTAGTTGGGGTGGGGGGATTTGCTTGAAAATCTTCGTGTCGCATCCTTGGAAGATACCAAACTTAAATACCAAGTTTGGTATTTAACGGTCTTTTCGTTTTTGAGCTATGCTGTCCACAGACACACACGCACACACACGGACCTTTTTACAAAAATGCTTTTTTTTGGATTTAGGGGGACCCAAAACATGTATTTCCGGTGAAATCTCGGTATCGAATTTTTGGGTGCATTACAATACCTTCTCTATCCCTATGTAAATTGTACATATAGATATTTTTTTGTAGTGTTTAACACCCGCTTTAACTACTAATGGCACCGCAGGCGGTGACACTGATGATACATGAATGAAGATGGAGCACCGGTGGAATGCGATGGCGGGGGAAACCGGAGAACCCGGAGAAAATCCGCCCCAGCGCCGCTTTGTCCACCACAAATCTCAGATGCGGTCGTTTGGGATCGAACCCGGGCCGTCTAGTTGAGAGCCGTCTAACCATTTGGCCACGGCACGGCCCATATACATACATAGAGAGAACTACTACAGTATCTACAGTAGGCAACTAAACCAAAAATGTTATGTGGCCCATTCACATTACTTTCTCTACATCTCTGTAACAAATTATTGTTAAAAAGCTTACTCTTCTAATTATTGCATGCTAAAACATAACAGAAACGGTCTTATTACTTATCTCCTTTATAAGTAGAAGGGAAATAAGGGAATACACTAGGCGACACCGACAGTCAAATGTTTTAAAATGTGGCTGCTGTGGGATTGAAATCCGTTTCTTTGCGTGGCCAAGCGTTGACAAGTTCCCGTGTGAGAAAAGTTTAAGTATTTTAAAACTGAAATCAATTACAAGGAATATCTGGAAAATGGCCAACTGCATAAAGAAATGCATGTGACATAAATGGTGTTTTATCGCGATCCTATTTTTTGTATATGAAGATTTTGTCTATCTCTTACAGTTTACCAGTTTTGCAAAATTCAATAAAAATCATCTAGAATAAAGAGGTCTTTAGAGGCTATTCCCAGAAAATTCAAGATATACGTTTTATTTGCCGTCTTAATGTCTTTAATGTACGGTATTTTAATCAAAATCGTTAGAGCTATTTTTGAGAAAATCAAATTTTCATACATTTTTTCATGTAAAGGGTAGTTTGGGGTGGGGGCTTTTATTTTGGGGGTGGGGGATTTTCCTCAAAATCTTCGTGTCACACGCATTCTTGGAATGTATTAAACTTACATACGAAGTCTGGTATTTTACCGACTTTTCGTTTTTGAGTTATCGCGTTCACAGACACACTGACACACACAGAGACACACACGGACATTTTTCTAAAACATGCTTTTTTTGACACAGGGGACCCTAAAATGTATATTTCCGGTGAAATCACGATATCGAGTTTTTGGGTGGAATGCATTAGGTACCTTCCCTATAAACTATGTATAGAGCACGTATAGCGAAAGTAAAAATTGAGGCGAACAGAAATGACACTTTAATTCATAGTAAATAAGCTACACTAAAGTCACTATGGTGGTCCTCTAGACTTACACAAATATAGACATGGTGCTTAAAAGTGTGTATGAATACGGTGGACTGCAATACATGCTCCGTATTGTGCTCCCATGCTGGCCACAAGGTTGGCAAGGAGTTCTTGTGGTAGGGTTCTATTCCTCCACTAGCGCTGTTGACAACTGTTGGATGGTCATTGCTGCATGTAGACGTGGTACAATGCCTCTCCACAAAGCATCCCACATGTGTTCCATGGAATTTAAATTGAGGGAACAAGCTGGCGAATCCATTGGCCGAATATCCTCTCGTTCTTAGAGATCCTCCACCTGTATTGTTTGATGCGTTCGCGCATTGTCATCCATAAAAAGAAGTCAAAGCCGACTGCACCCCTAAAAAGATGCACATAGGAAAGGAGTACGGTATCAGACCAGTGAGCGTACCGTGTTCAAAGATTTGAATGACGGTACGATTATGCATCCCCACACTATAACACCCTAACCACCAAAACGATCAGGTTCTAGGTCGTTCCTCTATGCATTACGTGTTCCCACCTCTCGTCAGTTGAGCTTATGTCCACAATCACTAATCAGATTGAATCTGTGCATGATCTAGGACGTTCCTGGGTGCATTACGTGTTCTCATCTCTCGCCCAGTTGAGCGTACGTCCAGAATCACCACTCAGACTGAATCTATACATATTCTAGGACGCTCCTGGGTGCATTACGTGTTCTCATCTCTCGCCCAGTTGAGCGTACGTCCAGAATCACTACTCAGATTGAATCTGTGCATGATCTAGGATGTTCCTGGGTGCATTACGTGTTCTCATCTCTCGCCCAGTTGAGCGTACGTCCACAATCACTACTCAGATTGAATCTGTGCATGTTCTAGGATGTTCCTGGGTGCATTACGTGTTCTCATCTCTCGCTCAGTTGAGCGTACGTCCAGAATCACCACTCAGACTGAATCTATACATATTCTAGGACGCTCCTGGGTGCATTACGTGTTCTCATCTCTCGCCCAGTTGAGCGTACGTCCAGAATCACTACTCAGACTGAATCTGTACATATTTTAGGACGCTCCTGGGTGCATTACGTGTTCTCATCTCTCGCTCAGTTGAGCGTACGTCCAGAATCACTACTCAGATGAATCTGTACATGTTCTAGGATGTTCCTGGGTGCATTGCGTGTTCTCACCTCTCGTCAGTTGAGCGTACGTCCAGAATCACTACTCAGATTGAATCTGTACATATTCTAGGACGCTCCTGGGTGCATTACGTGTTCTCATCTCTCGCTCAGTTGAGCGTACGTCCAGAATCACTACTCAGACTGAATCTGTACATATTCTAGGACGTTTCTGGGTGCATTACGTGTTCCCACCTCTCGTCAGTTGAGCTTATGTCCACAGTCACTACTCAGATTGAATCTGTGCATGTTCTAGGATGTTCCTGGGTGCATTACGTGTTCTCATCTCTCGCCCAGTTGAGCGTACGTCCACAATCACTACTCAGACTGAATCTGTGCATGTTCTAGGATGTTCCTGGGTGCATTACGTGTTCTCATCTCTCGCCCAGTTGAGCGTACGTCCACAATCACTACTCAGACTGAATCTGCTCTCACCCGAAAAGAACACGCGACCCCTTTCCTCGTTAGTCCAATTCTGATGCTCTTGGGACCATCAGAAATGTTGCCGCCGATGTGTGGTTGTCAATGGAACACAACGTATTGTTCGTCGGGCAAACAGACCACCTCTATGCACTCGCCGTGCCACTGTGTAACGTGAGATCGCGTGCCTAACAGTCCTGTTAAATGTGCTTGTAATTGCAGCCGTTGTTTGACGTGGATCCCTTCTTACGTTTTGCACAATTTAGCGGTCATCTGCTGCTGTAGTTGCGACAACAGTGCCTGTGGTTTGACAGACTCCCCATGCACGTGAAACAATGCTGCAGTACCAAACTCCTGGGCAACACTTCGTTCCTTCCAGTTTCCCTGTGCCAAGTCATCCAAATGTTGCCGACGGTCCATGTTGTAAGGCTGATTGCCGCACCTATTTATTACACTGCCCCAGAATCATTTGGTGCTAAACTCGTGCCACGCGAACTCCAACTTTCTGTGCGCGTGTGAGAGACCTCTGGCAACATGCTCCCAAGTAGCTCTAAGTTATGTTAGTTTATCCAACTCGTCCTTAGGTTTTGCACACCAGTGTGTGTATAGGTATATTTCCAAGTTCCTTCACGCCATATCGACGTATTTGGATCGTTGGTTACGGTGTTTTCTATATCAGAGAATTTCTAGTTCTCGAGTTCGCCGCTATGTGCACATTGTGACGAGTGATTAACTCATCGCAATAGGACGGTGAACCATGGTGAGTTTAGCCCAGGAGTTGGATTCTTTTACATGCAAATAAACTTTACACGGGACCAATGACTTAACTTCCCTGCCGAAGAAAGCCGCGTCTCCTTAGCGCGGTGGTAGCGCAGCTGCTCACCAAGCGGGAGACCTGGGTTCGATCCCCAGTACCGGCGGCACTGGCCCGGGGTGCACTCAGCCTCGTAAGGTCCCTGGGGGGCCAATTGAGGAGCTACTTGATGGAGAAGTAGCGGCTCCAGATCATGAGAATCGCATTAACCGGCCTCCAATTCTGTACCCCATCCATGACGTCTGTAGTGGACCGAGATGGGGGACGCAGCGGCCGGGCGGTAGGCCAAGGTTCCCCGTGAGCTGTCGTACCATGGAGTTATTATAGACTGACGGACGGACAAACAGACAGACAGATAGATAGGTAGATAGATACACACTACCTGTGTGCACGTCTATGAACAGCATAATTCAAAAAACGAAATGTCGATACATACAAAATTGGCGTTGAAGTTCAGCATGGCGGCCCGGGTTCGATCCCAATCGACCGCATGTGGGATTTGTGGTGGACAAAGCGGCGCAGGGGCGGGTTTTCTCCGGTTTCCCCCGCCATCGCATTCCACCAGTGCTCCATCTTCGTTCCATATATCATCAGTGTTACCGCCTGCGATGCCAGAGTAGTAAAAGCAGGTGTTAAACACTAAATAAAAGTTCAGCATCTTCCAAAGATGCGACACGAAAATTTCAAGAAAATTCCCTGTCCAAACTATCGTTTACATGGAGAGATTTCATTTTTTGTATTTTCTGAAAATAAAATGGTTTTGACGATTCGTCAGTTAATCTACCCTGAAATTTATTACTTTCTTTTGGTGCTTTCAAAATATTCCACGTTTTCGATTCTTCTTTTTATCTTTCCATCGCAAGAGCTTAAGAAGTATTTGAATGCTGTTTCTGCATGTTGAAATTTGGAGTGGGAACGGTTCGGTTCTGTGACGTCTTACCACTCGGCACACCGAGTACATAACCGGATTCTTTTTTTCGCGGCAGGTTTGAAAACCTAGGAAGCAGTTTCGCATTAACTATTGGTTGTTATACCAATTGTTAAGTTTTCCTTTTTGCTTGTAGTTGTAGACATTCCGAAGGCCTATTACTCAGATGCACTATAGTCTGGCAATCTCTACAAGTATAACCTCCATTGTGACATCTTCCCATAGAGCCAGACGAATACTGTATGACTTCTGTATAACTGGTAAACCGTTACAAATAGAAATTTTAATACATAAAAAATGAATCTGATCAAAACAAAACATTTGTTACATACCTTTTTAATGGAATTAACCATTTCCAATATTTTCCTTGTTATTGGTTTCAATTATGAAACATTTATACTTTCCTCAAATTGAAAGTCATTTGCTCTTATTTCTCCTGTCAACCAAAGAGAATAGAATTTCAAAGCACATTTATATTGAGCACCTTTAAAAATTTGACTATCGCTTACTGTATTCCCCTATACTTGGTACCTTCACAATTAAAATCAAAATTATTTTGTTATCAGTCTGAGCTGGCTTTGAAATCACCAGCGTCCAACCAAAATCCATCCACCTCAACTTATCTATAAGGAAATTTGTAATAAAGGCATTTGTGAAAATGTTTATCTTATTTAATGTGATGTCGATAGAAGAATACATTTTTACTTTCTCCATGTGCATAGTACCTAGATGGGTAGAGAAGGTGATTTACTTTCTGGAATTCACTGGGATTTTTACCATAGAGCTCCACATGCTTAACAGAAACAGTTTTCTTTGCAACTTTTGATCAGGCGTCAACAAACGCGCCACCCATCTTGCACAGACCTTGTGAAAGCCCAAAAAATATTACGTGCACGTTCTTTTGATATATTTTATATGTTTACAGCCTCTGCTATCTCAAACAGCTTTAATCTGATATCTTCCAGTACTAAACGATGATTTCTTTCAATGATCTTTGGAGTTGTCACTTCTACAGGGCGTCCAGAAAGAGGCTCGTCACTAGTGCCCGTACGTCCCATTTTAAACTCTGCAACCCACCTTTTAATAATTGAATAGGAAGGGGCAAAGTTTTTCAATGTACTGTCCATTTCCTCCTTGATTTCTTTAGGCGTTAAGCCTTTCAAACTCTAAAGTTGTCTTGTTTAAAATGCTGTCATTCGAAAACTAAACAAGCTATTGACCTGTAACTATGGGTACAAGCCAGTCTAGGCTAAATTATGCGATGCTACTGTCTAACTGGCCTAGTGGCGTAATATCTGTGTGAGGCCCGGGACGAGCTGACCCTCGTAAAATTGAAACAAATAACAAACATCATCTTGGAAACGGTTAACTCTACAAAATTATGTATATGATATATACTGCGTGTTTTAACGATATGTACATTTTTTTGTGCAGTAGGTTTTTATCTATCTCTTATGGTTTACCAGTTATGCAAAAGCCATTCAGGATGAAAATCTCTTCAGAGGCTATTCCCAGAAAATTCAAATTATACATTTCGTTTGCCATAAAATACATAAGCCAAAATTGTTAGAGTCATTTTTGAGAAATTTGCAATTTTGGAAAAAATGTATGTTTTCTTTAGAGTGTTTAACTTCCGCTATTACTACTAATGGCACCGCAGGAATTGACGTTGATGATACATGGTTCTTTGTAAAATTAGTTGGGGGTGGGGGGAATTTTCCGAAAATCTTCGTGCCGCATTCTTGGAAGGTACTGACTGAACTTGAATACCAAGTTTGGTTTTCAACCGACTTTTCGTTTTTGAGTTATGTACCTGCAGATACACACACACACACGCACTTACACATGCATACACATATATGGCCCTTTTTTAAAATTCCCCTTTTTTTTTGGATTCAAAGTAAAGCATTTTTTCATTTTTACTTTCTCTAGATGTACTATGTTTATAGCGTATAGAGAAGGTATTGATTGAGCCAAAAATTCGATTCCGAGATCTCATGGAAATAAATGTTTTGGGACCCCACTAAATCCAATTATGTAGTGTGTGTGTGGGCAGCAGAGCTCAAAAACGAAAAGTGCGATAAATACCAAACTTTATATTTAAGTTTAATATCTTCCAAGAATACCACACGAAAATATTTACAAAAATCCCCCCACCCCAACTATTCTTTACATAGAAAAAAATTTCCAAAGTTTTGATTTTCTCAAAAATGACTCTAACGGTTTTGATTAAACTCTCTTAAATTGAATACGTTTACAAGACAAATTAAATGTATACTTTAAATTTTCTGTGAACAGCCTCTGCAAGATCTCTTTATTCTGGATTTTAGATAACTGGCAAACCGTAAGAAATACACAAGAACTCAGTACACAAAAAATGTAGATCTCCTTAAAACACACAATTTATATATATATAATGGAGTTGACCATTTTCAAGATATTTCTTGTTATTGGTTTCAGTTTTAAAATACATATCTCATACGGGACTTTGTCAATTCCTGGCCAGGCAAAGAAATGGATTTCAATCCCATAGCAACCACATTTTAAAACATGTGACTCTCGATTTAGCCTAGTGTATTCCCTCATTTCCCTCCTACTTATAAGGAAGCAAATAATTAAGGCAATTTCTGCTAATGTTTATCTCGATTATCATAAAGTAGATAGAAGAGTAAGCTCTGTAACAATAATTTGTTACAGGGATGTAGAGTAAATCATGTGTTCTATTCACATGACTTTCTCTACATCTCTGTAACAAATTACTGTTATAAAGCTTATCATTCCATTTATTTCATGCTCGAGAAAGAATTAGCAGAAATTGTCTCATTACTTGTTTCTTTGTAAGTAGAAGGGAAATGAGGGAACGCTTTAGGCTAAATCGATAGTCAGTTGATAGTCGATGGTTGCTATGTGATTGAAGCGACTTGTATGACTAGGAGTTGACAATTTCCCACATGAGAAAAGTATAAGTATTTAAAAACTGGAACCAATAACAAAGAGTATATAAAAACGGTCAACTCCACGAAAAAATGTTTATAACATAAATTGTGTGTTAATACGAGCTGTACATGTTTTTTGTAGTAAGTTTTTGTCTATCACTTACGGTTTACTAGTTATGCGAAATTCATTCAGAATAAAGATGTTCTTCAGAGACTATTCCCAGAAAATTCAAGATATACATTTTTTTCATATAAATAATTTAATATACAATATTTTAATAAAAATCGTTAGCGCCATTTTTAAGAAAATCAAAATTTTTGAGAATTTTTCCAACTTAAGGGTAGCTGGAGTTAGGAGGGTTCTCTTGAAAATCTTCGCGTCACATCCTTGGAAGATACTAAAATTAAATACCAAGTTTGGTATTTATGATATATATCTTAAACATATATTTAAATAAAAATATCATATGGACATTTTTGAGAAAATCAAAATTTTCGAAAAATGTTCCATGTAATTGGGGTGGGGGTGGTGGATTTCCCCGAAAATCGTGTTACATTCTTGGAAGACACCGAACTGAAATACCAAGTTTGGTATTTAATCTAATTTTCGTTTTTGAGTTATGCTGTACACAAACACACATACAGACAATTTTTCTAAAATGCTTCTTTTTTTTTTTTTTTTTGGATTCAGGGGTCCGTAAAACATGCATTTCCGGCGAAATCTGGGTATCTAATTTTTGGATCGAATACAATACTTTCTCTAGCTAAATGTACACCCTACGTGGTGTAATGGTTGTCATGCTAACTTCAAACCCGGCGGAGGACGATGGATTTTTTTGAACGTAAAAATCTTTAGCATAGCTTACTTCGGAAGGGAAGTAGTCGTAGATTTATGCCACGTAAAAGGACCTCAAGCCTATAAAAGAGGGGCATCTGAGCAAATTAAGTGGTCTTTCACGCCCAATGTAGAATGGGACGCTGAGAACCACAGTAGTTAAAGAGCGTCCATAAATAAAACTCCATTCCATTTACATTGTATGTACATAAGCTAGGGAAAGTAAACTAAGTAGGCTTTCAGGACTTTTAAACTAATGTGTCAAGTCTGTGACGGAAGCGAGCTTTGACACGTGGAGCACACTTACTTGTGCCATAGATGTTGTTCCAGATGTGAGACTCCTCAGGGAAGGAGGGCAGATCCTCGGCTACCTTGCGCTCCCAGAAGGTGCGGGCGTTGGTGGCAATGGTGGGCGCCGTCAACACCGACCTGTCACTCCACCTCATGCTGCTCGACTACTGGGGCATTCCTCCCCCTTGTCTGCTGCCTGCACTTTGTTATGTGACGTCACCACTCCTCGGCCTAATTGCTCAAATCGGAGCAGACGTAATTGTTCTGCCGCGTGGTGCATACGCAAGTGTTTTGTCTTCTTTAGGATGCGACGCTGTCTGACGTACCATGACTATCACTTTCTCTACCATATCCCTACACAAGATAGAGGTAGTATTCTATTCCATTCAGAAATTCGATATTGACATTTAAACGTAAATGCATATTACGAGGCTCCATGAAAAAATATCTGATGTCTTACACTTATATGACTTTCTCTAGCTGTTCTGCTAACACGTTTCTTACTAAATATTATTTTTAGACAATTGATGCTAAAAGTAGGTCAGATGTCACTAGCTTTAAAAGTAGAAATTTCTGTTACTCAGTGTTATAAAATTATAACACATTCAAGTAGGCTACGATTCTGAAAGCTCATAGCGATCCATAAAATGGCGGATGATTTGAATGTCAAGAACATGGAATCAACTGAACCAGACGAAATTATGCAAGCAGCGGAGAGAGCAAAATTACAACTGCTACCAAAAAGGTCAATAGTGTTCACTATTGTTGTATAGAATATTTTCGTTCTATACGAGTGAGTCATCATGTTGTCAGCACTAATGCTAAACAAGGCAACAACTGAATCTCGAAAACCGTTAAGTATGAACTCCTTAAAATAGGTAAAACAATTAAGAGACTTTTTATGTTTATAAATATTGAAGAACTGTCTAAAAAATCTAATTTGTTACACTCACATGACTTTCTCGACAAACACATTTCTTGCAAGATATCTTCTTTCTAAACTTTCGAGATAAACATTAGCAGAAAGTTCTTATTACACAGTCCCTTATAAGTAGAAGGGAACTAAAGGAATAGGCTATGCTAAGGCGATAGTCAAATGTTTTAACAGTTGTCGTTAGGCTATTGTGATTGCAAATCGCTTCTTTGTTTGGCCAGGAGTAGAACAAAAGAAAAACGGACACTTCCTGTCTCAGAATAGAATACTTACTTTGCAACTGAAACTAATAACAAGACGTATCTTGAAAACGTAAATTCCAGGAAAAATTGTATATGACATACATTGTGTATTTTAACGAGATCTACATTTTTGTGCAGTAAGTTTTTGTCTGTATCTTACGGTTTACTAGTTATGCAAAATTCAGCAAAATTCATCCAGAATAAACAGGTCTTCAGAAGCTATTCCCAGAAAATTCAAGATATACATTTTATTTGTGATGGAAATGTCTTTAATATGTGATATTTGCATCAAAATCGTTTTAGCCACTTTTAAGAAAAACAAAAATTTCGGAAATTTTTCCATGTAAAGGATAGGTGTGGGGGGAATTTGTTGAAAATGTTCGTGTCGCATCCTTGGAAGATACCAAACTTAAATACCGGTACAGTCTTTTTGAGCTATGCTGTCCACAGACACCTAGACAGCCAGACAGACACACACGGACCTTTTTCTGAAAATGCTGATTCCTAAAAATGTATTTCCGGTGAAATCTCCGTATCGAATTTTGGGTACAATACATTCTCTATATACCCAAGGTCGCGGGTTCTAACCCGGCGGAGGACGATGGATTTTTTGGGTGTAAAAATCCTTAGCATGGCTTCCTTCGGAAGGGAAGTAAAACCGTTGGTCCCGTGCCGTAGATTTACAGCACGTAAAAGAACCTCAAGCGTGATAGAGAGGTCTCAGAGCAAAATTAAGCGGTCTTTCACGCCCAATTTAGAATGGGGCGCTGAGAACCACAGTAGTTAAAGAGCGTCCATAAATAACACGTCATTTACATTTTTTTCTCTATCTACTATGAACATTGTACATACGGGACTAGAGAAAGTAAAAATAGTGTATGTCATACATGTTAAAATTGTATTTTATATTGTTCGTAGCTTCCTGCTCACAATATAAAACACAATTTTTACCACTTGTATCATAAATAACTATTCTATTTCTACAGCATTATAAACGAGGTGAACATTAGCAGAAGTTACTTAGTTCTTTGTAAGTAGAAGGAAACTAAAGGAATGCACGATGAGAAAGCGATATCAAATGCTTTGAAAGCTGTCGTTATGCGATTGTCTTGTAATTCGATTCTTTGCTTGAACAGAAATAAAACAAAAGGGACAGCGACTTCTGAGAAAAGTATAAATACTTTAAAATT
This sequence comes from Hymenopus coronatus, assembly GCA_030762935.1. Lineage (NCBI taxonomy): Eukaryota > Metazoa > Arthropoda > Insecta > Mantodea > Hymenopodidae > Hymenopus > Hymenopus coronatus. Next base: position 33,774,941 of record CM060882.1, on the reverse strand, counting down.
GAAACTAACAACTAAGAATATTTCGGAAACGGTTACCTCCACAACAAAAATGTATATGACATAAATTGTGTGTTTTGACGAGATCTACATTTTTGTGGAGTATGTTTTTGTCTATCTCTTACTGTTTACTAGCTATGCAGAACTCACTTAGAAGGAAGAGAACTTCAGAGACTATTCCAGAAAATTCAAGATATACATTTCATTTGGGATGTAAAAATCTTTAATATACGAGATTTTAATCAAAATCGTTGGAACCATTTTTTAGAAAATCAAAATATTCGTAAATTTTTCCACGTAAAGGGTATTTGTGGTGGGTGGATTTTCTTGAAAATCTTCGTGTCGCATCCTTAGAAGGTACCAAACTTAAATACTAAGTAATCTGATGTGTTCCATTCACATAACTTTGTGTACATTTCTGCAACAAATTATTGTTAAAAAGCTTATGCTTCTATTTACTTCAAGCTAATCGAGAAAAATAGCAGAAATAGTCTGCTTCCATGTAAGCAGAAGGAAAATAAGGGAGTAGCATTAATTAAAGTGATAGTCAAAAGCTGGTTGCTATGTGACTAGGTTTCTTTGTTTGAAGGGACAGGAGTTGACAAATTCCCGTATGAGAAAAGCATGTTTTTCAAAGCTGAAACCAACAACAGGGAATATCTAAAAAACAATCAACTCTACGAAAAAAGGTATATAACATAAATTGTTTTTTTAACGCGATCTACATTTTTTGTCTGTTAAGATTTTGTCCATCTCTTACGGTTTAACAGTTATGCAAAATTCCGTAAAATTCATCCAGAATAACGTAGTCATCAGAGGCTATTCCCAGATATAATTTTTTTTTGCTAGGTAAATATCTTTAATATACGGTATTTTTACAAAAATCGTTCGAGCCATTTTTGAGAAAATCAAAATTTTCGAAAATTTTACTATGAAAAGGATAGTTTGCGGTGGGGGTTTTTCTAGAAAATATTCGTGTCGCATCCTTGGAAGATACTAAACTAAATACCAAGTTTGGTGTTTACGGTCTTTTCTTTTTTGAGCTATGCTGTCCACAGACACACGCACATACACACATACGCACACACGGACCTTTTTCTAAAAATGCTTTTTTTGGATTCACGGGGACACAAAACATGTATTTCCGGTGAAATTTCGGTATCGAATTTTTGGGTGGAATACAATACCTTCTCTATACACTATGTACACAGTACTGTAGAGAAAGTAAAAACATACAAACATTGACAAAAACAAACGAAAAAATCAACCGCCGTGAGTTACAAGGGGACATTATCACATTAATTAATATTTTTGTTTGTTGATAATACATCGAAAATACCATCCAGTATCTCGGCCTTCTCTCCCACTGGGCCAAGTTTGACAAGAAAGATATTATTTACAAATTAGAATGATGTACTAATAATATGTATGGCATATATATTGTATACATAATAATATAGAATTCTTTCGGTGTTTAATATTTATTAAACAAAATAATTTACACACACGTGCAGTATTTATCTCACCAGTGTTTCTCTTGGAGGCACCCATCACTGGAAGAAAAGTTAAATATAACTCTGGGCGATTTTGTTTTCCCAGTATGAAATTTTTATTCTGTTATCTTTAGTGCGGTCTTGTGCAAAGGTATTTACTTGTAGCCTATGTGCGCAGACTACAAGACAGCTGATCGTTGAGTGGAAGTCAGCCGTTGCAACTTAAAACTTTATTATTTTCCCCTATGGGGGAGAAACCCGAAACAAAAATAATTTTGTTTTCCATGTATTTTCAGTACTAACACTCGCAGCTCAATCTGGGATATTTATATGCCAACTGTCAGTGTACCAATAATTTTTACTTTTTCTGATATTGAGAAGCTATTGTATTCCCGTCGCAAATTATCGACAAGATGAAAACACTCGTGGTATTACTTATGACAGTCGCATAGCAACCAGCTTTAAAAAATATGACTATCGCTTTAGACTAGTGTATTCCCTTGTTTCCTTTCTACTTACAAAGAAGCAAGCAATAGGACCTATTCTGATAATGTAGATTATAGAATAGCGCGCCTTTCGGATAGAAGTGCAGAATCCAAAGTAATACTTTGAACCTGGAAGTGGCAAAAGCTTTGAGCTAAGAATTTGGGGGCTCTAACCAGGCATGCCTGCTTATTGCATACATTACTGTGTATGTTTTGACACAGGGGGTAGATCGGAAAGGACCTGTGCTGACAGACAGTGTTGCTCTCTGTCGAGCAAACAGGGAACTAACAGAAGAGGCTTACCTGGAGACTTGGAGTGTTCATCAGGTACAAACCGATGCGCACACCCACAAGCACGACGATAAGGTTGAGTGGGACTGGGACTCTTGCTGTCCCCCTGAGTGTCGATCTTCGGCTCGTGCTGTAAAACACCAAACACAGCTGTTAGAACTATCACCACTACACACTTGCCACAGCGTCGAAGAAGTACATACTTTACCTGCATTTGAAATGGTTTTGCAGCTTTTAGGCGTGTCGGTCGGTTACCCAGCCACTACATATATCGATTTACCCTTCAGGACAAGGGTGGTTCCTCTGTCTCTCTCCCTCGTGCGCCACTAGATGGCGCCACTAACATTTGGTCAATGGGCTTGGTTTGGACTACATATATACATAAATCTAACACCTTTATCCTGACATCCTAAATCAGCACACAGTTGCTGAACTAATATATCCAATATATTAGTAACTATATATTGTATTTGAACAATATAATTTATTTTATTGAATGGGAAGTGATTAGATTAAGATTTTCATCTATTGTTATAACATTATTGTTATTGTTTTTATAGTAATTAACGCCCGCTTTTACTACTATATCACCGCAGACGATGTCACTGATGATACATGAAACGAAAATGGAGCACCGGTGGAATGCCTTTACGAGGGAAATCGAAGGATCCGGAGAAAACCCGCCCCTGCGCCGCTTTATCCATCATAAATCCCATATGCGGGCGCTTGGGATCGAACCCCTCCCCTTTGTGAGGGGCGCGTAGTTTAACCACTCGGCCACAGCGCGGCTTCACTTTATTGTTAGATTGAATATCTTTAATTTATTTTTATTTTTTGAAGAGAGTTTAATTCCTACTTTATTTTTAAACCTCCTCATACGTTTTCAATACTACATAAAATAAAAAAAGAAAATGAATAACTAAAATAAGTTACTAACTAAACTAAACAAATGACTTACAGTAATTTCAAACTATAAACCTAGTTACTAGTATTCGGTAACTGTTTCATACATCCTCAGTTTCAAAATCTCATTCATACATAGTTTTAAAGCTTTCTAATTCATAATTAATATTTTCAACTACTTAATGTTCAAAATTTAAATAATATTGACAATTAAAATATTCATTAATATTACAATTATCTCAATATAACTTATACATTAAATTTAAAAAATGTCAAAGGCAATATTCAAGACATTTTAAAATGTATAGTTTACAATTTTTAACAATTCAAATTTCATTTGTATATTTAAACTGCTCAACTGCCTCATTTACTACTTTCAATTTCTTTATTCAAATTAAAGTATTAAAAAGTTAATATCACACTTCACTGCCTCGTTTTTGTCTACAATCTCCGGAATCCAAAAACATCGTCCTGGCCGCGGAGAATGAACACTACATTGCACTCTCTCTCCTCTCTCACTTACACCATTCTTCATCATCTCTGTTCCCTCCCCTATCTCCTTCTCTCCCTAAGCTACACCACCTCACTTCTGCTTCATACCTTTCTTTTTCATCTTCCTTTCCTTCTCTTTTCTTACTCTGCCTCAGCTCTAACAACAATTATCACTACTTTGGTTTGGACTACCGCAACGCGACATTTCTCCATGTATTTGGATGCGGAGATTATTTAGAGAGAGATAGCTCAAGGAATAATAGCTGTGGCATGTTTTCGAGAGATTTCGGGTTCAAATACCGACCAACCCAATTGAAAATTATCTGTGTTTCCTTCATGTATTCACCTGCACGATCCAAAAACTCCGATGTGTTCCATTCACATGACTTTCTCTGCATCTCTGCAAAAGCTAGTTTTAAAAAGCTCATGCTTCTATTTTCTTCATGCTAATCGACAAAACATTAGCAGAAATACTCTTTTTACTTGCTTCCTTGTAAGTAGAAGGGAAATAAGGGAGTAGCATAGGTTAAAGCCATAGTCAAAAACTGATTGCTATGTGACTGAAGTTCCTTTGTTTGTATGGACAGGAGTTGACAAATTCCTGTATGAGAAAACAAACACAAGGAATATCTAAAAAACGATCAACTCCACGAAAAAAATGTATACAACATAAATTGTGTGTTTTAATGTGCTCTATATTTTTTGTGTGGTAAGTTTTTGTCTATCTCTTACGGTTTAGCAGTTATGCAAAATTCCGTAAAATTCACTCAGAATAAAGTAGTCTTCAGAAGCTATTCCCAGAAAATTAAAAATATACATTTTATTTGTCAGGTAAATATCTTTAATATACGATATTTTAATCAAAATCGTTAGAGCAATTTTTTTATAAAATCAAAATTTTCGAAAAAAGTTCCATGTAAAGGGTAGTTTGGAGGGAGGGGATTTTTCTCAAAATCTTCGTGTCGCATCCCTGAAAGATACTAAATTTAAACACCAAGTTTAGTATTTTACCGACTTTTCGTTTTTGAGTTATCGTGTTTACAGACACACGGACACACACACACACGGACCTTTTTCTGGAAATACTTTTTTTTTGGTTACAGGGGACCCTAAAACATATATTTCCGATGAAATCTCGGTATCGAATTTTTGGTGGAGTGCAATAACTTCTCTATACACTATGTACATAGTACGTGTAGAGAAAGTAAACATAAAATACATTTCTAGAGATATTACTGGAAATTGATTACACGATTGAGGTTATCTATCACAACTAACTCAAGCAGAAAGTATAAGAAAGAGTAGAAAGTTCGATTGTCCGTTTTAGACTCTGCAAAATTTAGTTGTTTTAATAAACCTTTACGTTAACACAACCACCAGAAAATCTTTCACCTCAAAAGAAACATAACATTAAGTCAGTGCCGGCGATTCGCACGCAAGGTTATCACAAATTCAAGGGCCATCCAGAAAGTGACAGATGGTGTGACACAACTAAACAATAACGAAAGTTATCGTCACAAAACCTTATTTACAAAGTTACAGTACCTTACTCTATTTTTCAGCGTAATCGTCATTGCTATCAAGGTATTTATTGTCACGTGGTACCGGTTTTTCAATGCACCGCTAAAGATGTGAGCCAATATGTCACTGTCACTTTTGAGATCTTCATGGTTGGGAAAACTTTTCCATCCAAAATGTCATGTAAGGTGTCCTAAGTGAAACACCGTTTTTTCTTAATTCTTTTGCAACATTTGCTTTCAACTCCTTCATAATGATTAATGAACTTCCACTCCGGTCTTTATCGCACATCTTGATTACTCGTAAATTATGCGTCATTTCCTCGCTGAAGATTCATTCATTGCATTATCACTATACACTTGCGTTATTTGCCTATACAATTCGATTGGCCGAACATTTTGTGCATTAAAAAAAGCGAATAAGTTCTTTGGCGGGAGAAATGTATAACATCGACATGAAAAACTGCTTTCACGTGACAATAAATATCTTAACAGAATGGAGATTACTTTGAGAAATAAAGTAAGGTACTGTAGTTTTGTAAATAAAGTTTTATGTTGGTATCTTTTGTTATCATTTAGTTATACCAAATCGTCTGTCACTTTCTGGATGCCCCTTGTAGATATCGACCAGTCAAAGATTGGTATCGAATATGAGGAGTGAGGTTAAGAGCACTGCAGAATAGGAATGGGCAGAAAATAACGTAGCGGTTACATTGCAACGGTTGCTAAAGTGACGGATTCAGCAGTGACTAATTACCCTTAACGGTTACAAAAGTAACGAACACAAAGTAATTAGTTACCAAAGTAACGAAACAATAGCTAGTTACACATCCTAGCAAGATATAGGGGTACGGAGGAATGGCGGGAAAAATATTTTTTACCACTGCGAATGTAGGGCTAGAAGCATGTTGGACGCTACTGGAAGGCACGGAAAACATGAACGGGCTAGGTAAATTTATACTTAAGGCAAGACAGCTGAGATCTGAGGAGGCTGCCAATAGAGAAGAGGGGGGGGGAGGAATAAGTTCAACTAAACAAGAAAACAAAAGTGACTACAATGTTCTACACATATATATATATATGTCATACTTAGGTCACTGTTGTGCTATAGTGTATATATTATATGTATATATGTCTTTTAAGTGTAGTTATCTATTATAAGAGGGTGCATTTATGAAGATGTACTCTGTGCTGTAAATTTAAATTGCTATATTTGAATATCTTTGTATTTTTATTTTCGGCTTCACTTTTAATTCTTTATTGTTGTTTAATGTTGCTTTTGACTGTGTATTACCTTTGTCCTTTTATTTTCGTGTTTACTCTTTTAGTTCTTTGTTGTTGTCTTAATATTGTTTGTAATGTGTATTACAAAAGCACGTACGGTCTGTGGACCCGTGCAATTGTTGAAATTCTATGCTATGATATTGCTATGTCAATAAATACACTTATTCATTCATTCATGTTCATTTTTATCGGTATGAGTGTCACCATTCACTGCATTGCATTGGTGTCGCTTGCTGGGATCTATACTGTACCCGTTTAAGAACCACACCTTTGTATTACTCCGCTCCATTACAGCATTCTAGACCAAAATGTCGTCAGGAAAAAGCGGAACTAAACACCTATTCTCGTGAAAAGCGTTTCGGTGAGGAATCAGTTTGAGGCTAACTGTTATAACCAGATGAAAAATTCAATGCCACAGCTGGGGTATTAACACAGTTCTCCCGCTCTCCCTGAGGTGCTCTAACCATTGATCTACTCTGACGACATTCAATCCTCCAATTGCATGGTGGTTTTTACCCGGTCAGCCAACCAGTATGTCTCATAACTTCAAAGAACACTTAATGGCGACTTTCATACTTAGTATTTGGGTAATATCCTTATAGTTATTTCAAATATTAGGCAATTTTATTGTTATATTACTAAAGTTGTTATGTTAACCCCCACCCAGGGTATATGTTTTACTATTAGAACCATATGAAAAAATCAATAATACGACCGGGATTTGAACTCGGTTCTCTCATTCTGCGTGCAGTTGCTCTAATTATTGAGCTACTGTGACAACATGCCGACATGACATTCAATCTTCCAATAAATCGTGTTTTTTACCCAGTCAAACATCTTGAGTGTGTTTAGAGGCCCCAGAATCAAATTAAAACAAAAAATAATGTTAGAAAATCGGATTTTCCATTCACATGACTTTCTCTGCATCTCTAACAAATTATTGTAAAAAGATTATTGTTCTATACTACATTTTTTGTGTACACAAAATTTATCCAGAATAAAGAGGTCTTCAGAGGTTTTGAGTTATCGTATTCACAGTCACACGGTCACACGGACCTTTTTCTATAAATTCTTTTTTTTATACAGGGGGTCCTAAAACGTATATTTCCGGTAAAATCTCCCTCTCTACGTACATAGCATGTACTATAAAGAGAAAGTAAAAATTGCTTGATACAGCATATAATATTGCATTACATATTGTGTACCTACATAAGTGGTGTATGAGCTTTACTCTGTAAATGTTTTAATAATGAATTGTTTAATCAATGCTTTAGCCATAAGAAGCTGTAAAATACGGATATGAACCTTAAATATAGAGCTTGTGGCGCCAGACACTTCTGGGTTCACTCCCCCCTTGAAAACAGCATCAGGGGAGAACCGTGGGTGTGTGAGATGATACTGACCAGATGATTGAGTTCGATAAATTGAGGGGTTGCGAGATTTCAGTTTGCCTCCAAAGATGCTTGTTGACTTTGGCCAACAAGGGAGGTAGAACAAATGGAAAATATATGAATAGGTAAATACGATTTAAGTTCTCTAAAAGAGCATAGCGTTCAAGGCTAGTATACTATAAAAAGAGTGTCAGAGATTAAAACGGGCGCATTTTATATTTTGCATTACACAAATCTTCACTACTTGTGGCACCGCATGCGTTAACACTAGTGATACATGGAATGAACATGGAGCACCGGTGGAATTTGATGGCGGGGGAAACCGGAGAAGACCCGCCCCTGCGTCACCTTGTCCTCTACAAATCTCATATATGGTCGCTTGGGCCATCTAGGTGAGAGGCGAGTGGTCTATCCACTCGGCCACGGCGCGGCCCACAAATCTTCATGCATAGTCATATCTATGTATCTATAGACAGTTTTTGTTTGTTTGTTTTCATATAGTGTTTAACGCCCGCTTTTAGTACTTGTGGCACCGCAGGCGATGACACTGAGGATGTATGGAATAAAGATGAAGCGCCGATGGAAATGAAATGGGGTTTTATTTTTGGACACTCTTTAACTACTGTGGTTCTCAGCGTCCCATTCTATATTGGGCGTGAAAGACTGCTTAATTTTTCTCATAGACCTCTTTATCAGTCTTGAGGTTCTTTTACGTCCGTAAATCTACGATACGGGACCAACGACTTTATTTCCCTTCCGAAGGAAGCCATGCTAAGGATTTTACGCCCGAAAAAATTCATCGTCCTCCGCCGGGTTTGAACCCGCGACTTTGAGTTTATGAGGCTAGCATGGTAATCACTATACCACGGAGGGCGACAAGCACCGGTGGAATGCGATGGCGGTGGAAACGGAGAACCCGGAGAAAACCCGCCCCTACCACTTTGTGGACCACAAATCTCACATGTGGTCGCTTGGCCCTTGGCGAGTGATCTAACCGCGGATATTATAGATAGATATTATAACTGGCCACGACGTTGTAAGAAAGCAAAGGAATGAAGCAGAATAAATTAATATGTAAACAATTCATAGTGAAACTAATACATCTCTAATTAAAATTCTTAAAAAAGGAAATTTTGTCAAATACTTAGGTATCAGAAAAGACAACTTGTTCAAGTGTGGAAGCTCTGAGAAAGTATGAAATGTGTTACGGGGGCAGTGAACTGAAAATCTGAGGTTTTGGTTCAAATTTGTGATATTTTGCATTTAGATATTATTAAACATTTTTTGTTTCTTTCTCTATTTAAAAGTGGTATAATTTTTGCTTTCTCTAGTGCATATGTACATCTATGGAAAAAAAAAGTGTCATGTCTGCAACGCCCAATTCGTCTAAGTCCCTCACGGTACAGCGCCTTGTATACACCATGCGCGATACAGTTGTGTAGCGGCAGCAACAAGTTGTCACTAGTTCCAAATCTTAATATTACTAACCCATATAATCATAAATCATAATCATTTGCTTAACGTAAGCTTCTTCAACAGCAAACCATCATTATGAACTAAAAATATTAACGGCACAAAATATGATACAGTTTGTATTGGACGACATTACTGAACCTGCCACCTTCTAAGTTTATTCTAGCGCTGTGCCAAAACATAGATTACTCCGATTGCCAGCGTCGCAGGTTCGCTTCTTGCATGTAACAAACAGTTTAGCGTTTTAGACATACTTATTTTATACACGACATTCCTGCAGTTAATAATAGGATAGTTATTATGAAGTTTCTTTAGGAACTTATTTTTCCGTCCTGCAATATGTAACACAAGAAAGCATGTGGTGCGCAGAATGGTGCTAAAACACATCAGGCACGAACACCCCCTCTATATGAAAAAAAAAATGGAATCTGTATACTGTGAAAAATACTAAAATTACTGTTAACAAAACTAATGCTTTTTATGAACCCAATTGTTTTTTTTTTTTTTTTTTTTTTTTTTTGGCAGATAGAAACTTTTTTTTTTATTTATCCATTACATCCTTCACAAACCGATCCTACAGGAAAATGCCAAACGCAACTGGAATAACGTGATGTTCTCAGACGAGGTGACATTTTGTTACACAAGTAAAGGAAAGCTGGTTTATTATCGTCCAAATGGGTTCCGATAGGATGCAAAATACGTGGCTTCACAATTCCATCATGGTCGTGTATCTGTATCGTGTTGGGCTGGATATAAAGAGGTGGACTAGGTATGCTGTGGCAGCTTGAGGATACACTGATCTGTGTGCAGTACACGGTAATACTTGATAATATTTTGATTCCCTCAGTTAGGATGGCATATCTTAATGAATTGTTGAATTTATACAGGATAATCATCCTGTCCACACACCATGAAAGGTTTCAAATTGCTTTTCAGAGAGGTAGACTGGCCTCCCTGTTCACCAGATTTGAACCCTATGAGAATGTTTGGGTGAAGTAAAAAGGGAGCTGCGCTCTAATTTACCAGTAGATGGGCGAAGGACAAAAGATAGCTTCTGGGCACATATTCGAGAAGTTTGGGATCTTTTAGCTCTCGTCCACATCACTGCAAGCATTTAATGTTTTCTATGGCCCGAAGATTGAGGGAGTTATACAGGCTGAGGGCTCATACACCCGACATTAATTATGTTTATTTTTTTGTTTTAATTTTAGAATGTAATAGCTTATTTACATATTTTTTAAGTTATTTAACACGAATGTTAGAAGATTTATGTTTTTGCATACATAGATAGACCCATAACTTCAAATGCCAAAGATATATTAAGGCAATATTATGTTCTACATATTCAGTCATAAAATTAACAAACATTAAAAGACAAGCAGCACGAGATTTGAACTTAGGAACTTATGAGTGGAAGCAATGCACGAACTTCTTAGCCTCTCTGCCACCGTAACGAAGTTCGTGACCTTTTTAGTACTCATAAATTAATCATTGCGCTGTCAGTCATACTTCTTTCGTATGCACTGTGAACGCAGATTTAACGAAGATACACGAAACTTTTCGATCGACATGCGGAATCTGGGAATAACTCATTTTTTCAGTCCACGGTTGTACAACGTACATGGTAGAGAAAGTATTGCAGTCCACCCAAAAATTCGTTAGCAAGATTTCACGTCAAATATATGTGTGGAGACCCCCTGAATCCAGACCTGTCCGTGTGTGTGTGGAAAGCATTGCTCATAAACGAAAAGTCGGTTAAACACCAAACTTGGTATTTAACTCTTAGTTGCCTGCATTAGTATACTACATATGCCGTTTTTCCTTTAATTCAAGTTTACAGCTGAGATCTAGTAAAAATATGTATATGGGAATAAACCTATAAAATTATTATATAAAATAATAGAGAAAATAGAAATGAAAATAAATGTAGATCCTTTACTAACCTTTTTCTTCCCAATTAAAATTCTTATAAACCAGTTTTCATAATCCTGCCAAATGTATTACCAAATAAGTGGTTCAAATAGCCATGAGTGTTAGGTGATAGGTAATGGACTGGCCATCCATTCAAAGCCAAATGTTGTAAGTTTAAATCCCAGTGATTGTGTTAAAGGACGGAGAGGGCCCAAGTAAAATAATCGGTGTGATGTTTGGGGTTACATTTGGCTGTAGTTACGTTTATTGCAATTTTAGGGCATACATTGTATACATTTTTACAATAACAGTCTTGATTGCTTGTCGCTTAAAACAAGCGGAACTTATAGGTACCGACAGGCAACAAAGGGTTAAGTTCAGTATCTTCCAAGGATGCGACAAGAAGATTTTTAAGAAAATTCCCCATCTCAAGCTACCCTGAATATGGAATAATTTTCTAAAATTTTGATTTTTAAAACGGCTCTAACAAATTATATTTTGAAAAACTATATAAAGATATTTGCATGCCAACTAAAATGTATATCTTGAATTTTCTGGGAATAGCCCCTAAAGTCCTCTTCATTCTGGATGATTTTTGCATAACTGGTAAAGCTCTTAAGATAGACAAAAACCTACTACACAAAAAATATAGATCTCTACATCTTCTACATTTTTGCTGGAGGTAACAGTTTCTGAAATATTCCTTGTTTTTGGTTTCAGTTTTAAAATACTTAAACTTTTCTCAGACAGGACGTCGTTCGTGTTTCTATTGTTTTACTTCTAACCAAGCAAAGAAGCAAATTTCGATGACAATCGCATTTTTAAAACATTTGACTATCTCTTTAGTATAGTGCATTCCTTTAGTTCCCTACTACTTACAAGAAACTGAGTAACAAGTACATTCTGCTAATGCTCATCTCATTAGCTACTCTTTTGTTTGGAGAACAGCTAGAGAAAGTCATGAGAGTGTAACACATTCGATTATTTACTCTACGCCCTTTTGAACTGTCCTAGTGGTCATTTAAGCATTAGAGTGCACATCATTTCTAATAATGAGCGCAACCTTATTTTCTTCACTTTTCATAAGTAAAGTTTTTTTTTTGTATAAAACAGTCCTTTGAGCAATTTTGACTAGATTGTTATGAAATTTAGAACATAAGCTTTTTAGAACCCTTGTTCTGGGCTGTGATGAGAATGAGTTATTTTAGCAGTTATATGGCATTAAATAATGAAAATATATAATTTTCTTTAAAAAATGCAAAAGTCAGATGCAACATTTACAGCAAAATTAGAGTAATATTTCTTTGCATGTGCATTATATTTATATTAAAGAAATATGAAAACTGTTTGTAACGAGCATTTTTATCAACCAATTACATTCTCAACTATTGAGCCAGATGGCTCAGGCGTTTCGTCTGATACTGGGAGGTCATGGGATCGATTCTTGCGGCTATCCTCTCTAACTCATGGGTATTTTCGGGGGAGGTTTTTCATTCGAACTTCCTGTTTCTTGATTTCATCTACATTTCATCCAAACGCTCTCAGGGTTGTAAATGTCGGCTAGGACTGCTTGTTACGCCCTACCGTGGTGGTGGCTGTGCATTGAAAATACAGCTCTCGGCGGTGGGATGGCCTTGAAAGTCGTCTGTAGACCCAAGGAGTTCGGTCAGACTTGTGGCTCGGACTGGTAGCGCTCCCCGCGTCAAGATAAATGACGGTTTGGAAACTGTTAGGGACCCTCCACGGTCGTTCCCCAACCGTTCGGTTTCGGTCGCCCGTTGTAATTGCTCTCTTCTGATCCTATCCTCCTGGGGTCTGACATGCAAAAAGTCAATGGCTACAGTGCGGAATCCCCTCCGATATCACACACACACACACACACACACACACACACACACATAAAAGTGCAGACATTCCCAATTAAAAAGTTAATAAGCAGAAACTACTTGGGGTAGATTCCAAAGTGTTGTATAAAGACTACCATTAGAGTTATAAATATGCAACATTTGAAAGCTCCATCTTTAAAAATCTGAAGTATTTCATTTCTACTGTTCCACAAACAAACTTTCCTTACAAAATACTGTTCTTTTCTCTACTTCATGCCAATCGAGATAAACATTAGCAGAAATGGTCTTACTACTTAGTTCGTTGTAGGTAGAAAGGAAATAAAAGAATACACTTGGCTAAAGCGATAATCAAATATTTGAAAAGCTACCGCTTTGTGAAACAATTAAAATTCGGATCTCTTTTGGCATTCCTGGAGTAAAATAATAGTTGACTTACCGCTTGAGAAAACAATAACAAGGCATATCTCGGAAACGGTTCTTGCTACAAAAAATGCATTTGATGTAAAGTGTATGTTTTAATGAGATCTACATCTTTTGTGCAATAAAGTTTTTCGAAACTGATTGCAATTAATTTGCTTCTTACTTAATTTCAACTAAATAAGGATGATAATATATAGTTTATATCTTATTTAATTATACTATATATATATATATATATATATAATTGTACTCTATATAGTTTACATAAAACATTACATTTTCATTGTAAAAATAAAAATTATGTTTATAAATATATTCAAAGATAATACGGTTTACGAGTATACAAAAGTTATCCAGAATAATCCGCTCTTCAGAGGCTATTTCCAGAAAAGTCCAGATATATATTTCTTTTGTCATAAAAGTAAGTTAAACATGTGTATAGTGCTTTAATAACAATCGTTAGAGTCGTTTTTGAGAAAAACAAAATTTTCGAAAAATGTTCCATATAGGAGGATTTTCCTGAAAAATATTCGTGTTGCATTTTTGGCAGATAATGAACTTAAGTATAAAATTGGTAATTAACGGGCTTAGTTTTTGACTTATACTGCCCACAAGCGCGCGCGCGCACACACACACACACACACACACACACACACATGACCTTTTTTCAAAGAATGCTTCTCATTTGTATTCAGCAGGTCTCAAAAATGTGTTTCCGCTGAAATATGGGTATTGAGTTGTACTTCTCTGTCTACCATGTACTTTATAAGTATATACAACGTGATAGTCAAAATAAAAAGGCGGCCATGTCCGGCGAAATCAGACATTTGATCACCCTAAACTAGGGCAGTAACAATACGCAATAAAGATTTAATATTGGGGTAACAATGAAATGCAGAAATTTTAAACTCGTTTTAAAAACTGGTAAAGATTATTCCAGTCAAATATATGTACATTTTATGCTGTTCAAATTGACAGATGTATTCCCTGAAGAACGCACCTAAATGTCAAATTTATTTATTAATATGTAAACAATTACATATTCAACAGGAATAATACAGTATTAATGTACAATCCCACTGTTAATTTCACGCCAATTTTACTAATTCAGCTTGGAAATGAAACAGATAGCTGACCACCATAAAGTACCATAACAAATATACGCAAAAAGAGTTAATATTAGAATAAAAATGTAAAACAGGCATTTTAAACTCATTTTAAACAAGTGATAAAATTATTTCAGTCAAATATGATGTATATTTTATGCTGTTCAAACTCACAGATGCATTCCCCGAGGAACGCACCAAAATTCTAATTTATTTAGTAGTAAGTAAACAATTACATATTCAACAGGAATACTATAGTGTTAATATACAATTCCAATGTTAATATCACGCCAATATTATTTGGAAGTCAATTTCTGCATCTAATTCAGCGAGGAAATGAAATCCTAGAGCCTTGCCAGTTGTATTAACATCCGAGCATCGAACTCGAGTGCGTGCGGCTCTCCATACTTCAACTGTTTGCTGGAGGCGATTATACGCTACCTGTTCTTCAACTGTTTTAAACTGAATGTTTACAAGAGGTAGAACACACAGTCATTTGTTCTCCAGATTTGTTATGGTGCGTCTCTTGGTCGGAGTAATATGCAGCGCTTTAAGCGAATAGGGAGGAATGACATTGAAAGACAGGTAACCTGATATTATGCGTGTGTGTTGTACAAACAAAGGCATGTTGTGTCTGAATTTATTACGCAATGTTTAAATAAAAAAAAAACAACAGCTGGTGTCTCCATAACATACGGAATCTCTAGGAAATTGTCATTATTAAAGGTAGGCATTTAAGAGTTTACTTTTTCTACCACGTACAGTGTAGGTATATGAATAGGTAGGTAGAAAAGGTATTGCATTCCACCCAAAAATTTGATACCGAGATTTCACTGAAAACACATGCTTTAAGTACTTCTGAATCAAAACACAAATCATTTTTAGAAAAAGGCCCATATATGTTTCTGTGTAGCTCCTATGTGACTGCGAACCCCATTAATTCAAAAACTAAAAGTCGCTGTAGTACCAAACTTTGTACATAAGTTCTTTCTAGGATGCAACCGTTTTTTTTCCAGAAATAACCCCACAACAAACATCCCCTTATAAAAAAAAAAGAATTTTCTATATTCTCAAAATAAACTCGAACGATTTTGCTTAAAATATTAGACATTTGCATGGCAAATAAAAAGTATATCTAAATTTTTTGAGAATAGACTTAGAAAGCCTGCATTCTTCTGTGTGACTTGCAGAACTGCCAAAACGTATGAGATGGAAAAATATCTTACTATACAAGAAAATGCATATGTCGTTAAAACACAATTTATGTAAACATATTTATTGCAGAGTTAACCATTTACGTGAAAGTCTTTGCTTTTAGTTTAAATTCTCAATTCTTTATTATAAGTCGCATTACTTTTTTTTTTATCTAACCATACAACAAAATTTCATATTCATCACATAACGAGCAACTCTTAAAATATTTTATTATCGCTTTAGCCGAGTGTATTTCTATATACCTTTATGTCTATAAGAAAACATGCAACAAAACAACTTCCACTAATGTTTATCTTCATTAACATGAAGCAGATAGAAGAATAAACATGTGTAAAAACTGTTTGTTCACAATAGGTAGAGATTGTCATGTGAATGTAACAATTCAGGTTATTTTAGTCGTTCTATTATTTGATAAATTAAGTAGAGAAAGTATTGCACTCCAATAAAAAATTTGATACTGTTATTTCACCGGAATCACGTTTTGAGACCCCCCATCCAAGCATTTTATGGAAAAGTTCGTTGCACCAAATAAACACCACTTTTACGTATATGTTATATATATATATATATATATATATATATATATATATATATATATATTTATTTTAACTTTCTGAGATTAACCTTCGAAGGCCTCTTCATTCTGAATGACTTTTGTACAATCAGTGGACCACAGAAAGAGGCCAACATTTTACCCTATAAAAAAATATGTATTCCATTCACACGACTTTTCCTACCTGTTCTGCAAAAAAAAAACCATTCTTAAAAATATTTTACATGTATCTGCATCATGCTAATCGAGATAAAAATTAGCTGAAATTGTCTTATTACTTCATCCCTTGTAATTAGAAGGGAAATAAGGGAATACTGGGCTAACGTGATAGTCAAATCTTTTATTGGCATTTGATTCCCTTTGCGTGACTAAAAGTTAAACAAAAGAGGTATGAAACGAAAAATGACTTCCGTTTGAGAAAGGTTTAAGTAGTTTATAATTGAAACCAAAAACAAGGAATATCTTGCAAACAGTTAACTCTACCAGATAAAAATGTATATGACATAAATGTGTTTTAACGAGCTATATACTTACTTTTTGTGTAATACTGACGGTTTACCAGTTACCACTTTATCCAGAATGAAGAGGTCTTCAAAGGCTTTTCCAAGAAAATTAAAGATATACATTTCGTTTGTCATGAAAATATCTTAAATATATGGTATTGTAATCGAAATCGTTAGAACCATTTTTGAGATGATAAAATTTTTTCAAAAATGTTGCATTTAAAGTGTAGTTAGGGGTGGGGAATTTACAATTCAAAATATAAATTTATTTGCGATGTAATTATTTTATATACAATATTTTAATCAAAATAATTAGAGCCATTTTTGAGAAAATAAAGATTTTCGAATATTTTTCCAGGTTAAGGCTAGTTAGTGTTGGGGTGATTTTTTGAAAATCTTTGTGTCGCATCCTTGGAAGTTACTAAGCCTAAATATAACATTTGGTATTTAACGGTCTCTTCGTTTTTTAACTATGCTGTCCAACACAGACACACACTCTAAGGATGCTCTTTTTCGGACTCAGGGAAGCTCAAAACATATATTTCTAGTGAAATCTTGATATCGAAATTTTGGGTAGATTACAATACCTTCTCTATCCACACGAGGGCTATAAAAGTAAAAACCGTGTGTTTTGTGTCGGATTTGTACGGTAAACATCTAGAATCTACTGAAAATTCCAGTTCCCGCTTCAAGGTTTTCAAGGCTGTAATGTTTGAGTAACTTATTATTAACACACTTACCGGCATGGTCAGGAAGTCATCGCGAACAGTCGAATGCACCAATTTGAACTGCCCTATTTGACGTTAATCGCGGTGAGATATGCATACATGTTGTATGTCTCCATACCTGCACACCCACACTGGTCCAACCGGACGGATGCTGTCATGCTAAGGATGGGTGGTTACCGGAACTTCAGGGGTGGCCATGCTCTCCCCTAACAAGCGCTCATCTCAAAGGAAATCTAGTGCTTTTAGAAAACATCTGATCTCTTACATTTACATGGTTTCCTCTACATAATACTCAACCAAGATTTATTGCAAAGCCTTATTACATTATCTACCATGAATCTATTAGGTACAGGAAATATTATTGTATTTAACTCACAAACTTCATCGACATTTCACAGGAAATAATTGTTTTGAGGCCCCTGAATAAAAATCATTATTAGAAAAAGAGCCATGTATATGTGTGTCTCGACAGCATAATTATAAAGATAAATGTACAAAAGATACCAAGTTAGATGTTAGATTCAGTATCTACTAAGGATACATTATTCTTCGTTATCTATGTTTTTTTCAAAGCTGGCAGCTAAGATTTTGATTAAAATACCACTTGCTTAAGATGTGTATTTTCATGAAGCTTAATACTGGCCATGAGGGAGGGGTCAGCCAAATCTTTTAAAAGCTGTCGCAATGCGATTGTCATTCAAATTCGATTCTCCTTCCATGACCAGTAGTATATAAAAAAAACAACATAATATGGAGGACTTCCTGTTTAAGAAAGGTTTAATTAATTTAAAACTGAAGCCAATAACAGGGAATATTTTTCAATGGATAGCTCTCCAAAAAAAATGTATATCACATAAACTGTGTGCTTTAATGAGATCTACATATTTGTGTAGTAAGTTTTAGTCTATCTCTTACAGTTCACGAATTATAAAAAGTTCGTCCAGAATGGTCTTCAGATATTACTTCAGAAAGTTCAAGACATACGTTTGATTTGCCATGTAAATATATTTAAAATCCGGTATTTTAATCAAAATCGTTAGAGCAATTTTTGAGAAAATAACAAATTGCTAAATTTTTTCCATGTAAATGGTAGATTGGGGTGGGGGATTTACCTCAAAATCTTCGTGTCGCAACCTTAGACTATATTAAACATAAATACCAGGTTTGGTATTTGACCGACTTTTCGTTTTTGAGTTATGTTCACAGACTCACGAACGTACACACGGACCTTTTTCACGTTAGTTTTCCGGTAAAATATTATTTGTATCAAATTTTGGGTGAATATCCTCTCTACCAATGTACGATGTGCTATGCAGAGAAAGTAAAAAGCTATTTTAGAAGAAGGTCCCTGTATATAGGTGTGTCCCGTGAACCGGATATTTCAAAAACGAAAAGTCGGTAAATTACAAACCTGGTATTTATGTTTAGTAAATTTAGTAGTTTAGTTATGCTTAGAAGATTTTAAGGGAAATCCCCCACCCCAAACTACCCTTTGCACAGAAATATTTTCGAAAATTTTGATTTTCTCAAAAATGGCTCTAACGATTTTGATTAAAATATGATATATTAAAGCTTTTGACATGACAAATGAAATGTATATCTTGAATTTTCTGGGAATAACCTCTGAAGACCTCTTTATTCTGGATGAGTTTTGCTAAATTTTGCATAACTGGTAAACCATAAGAGATAGACATAAATTTACTGCACAAAAAATGTAGAGCTTGTTAAGATACATAATTTATATCATATGCATTTTTTGTCGTGGAGTTGTATATTTCCGAGATAATCCTTGCTATCGCTTTCAGTTTTAAAATACTTATTTTTCCACAACCAGATTTTAAAAGATTTTTTGAAAGATTTTAGCCTAGTGTGTTCCCTTATTTGCTGGCTACTTACAAGGAAGAAAGAAATAAAGACAATATTTTTGTTAATGTTTATCTCGATTAGCATTCAGTAGATATAGGGATGGACACCGCGCTCGCGCGTATGTGTGTGTCTCAGAAACGAAATACCCGTTAAATATCAAACTTGATGTTTAAGTTCAGTATCTTCTAAGGATGCAACACGAAGATTTTCAAGAAAATCCCCCCACCCCAACTACCCTTATATGGAAACATTTTCCACATTTTGATTTTCTCAAAAATCGTTCTGACGATTTTGAAAAATCTCTTATATTTAAGATATATATGACAAATTCAATATATCTTGAATTTTTTGGGGATAGCCTTTAAAGACCTATTTATTCTGGATGAATTTAGCATAATTTTGCATAATTAGTAAACTGTAAGAGATAGACAAAAAATTACTACAGAAATAATGCAGGTCGCATTACATTATACAATTCATGTCATATACTTTTTTGGGGAATTGCCCATTTCTGAGTTATTTTTTCAGATTTAAAATACTTTACCTTTTCTCAACTAAATGGCTACCAGCTTTTAAAACATTTGACTATCACTTTATCCTAGTGTATTCCCTTATTTTCCTTCTTACAAGGAAGCAATTAATGAAGATAATTGTTGCCAATGTTAATTTCTACTAGCATATTATATAGAAGTACATGCTTTTTAACAATAATGTATTTCAGTGATGTAGAGAAAGTTATGTGAATGGAACACATAACATTTTTTATTTTCCTCAAAACACACACATTCACTCTCACATACATACTTTCAGAATCTTTAGGAGACAGGGAATAATTCTGGCTAAAGAAAAATCCCTCGCCCCAGCCGGGAATCGAACCCGGAACCTCCAGATAAGAAGGAAGCTCGCAGACCACTCGACTTCGGAGGCAGTCTCTGTGTATTTTTATAGCAATACGTGCAATTTGTGTATCACTAAAAATATAACAATCAGAAGTTTGAGCCGTGGACCAAATTTCGGCTTCCCTAATAGCAAAGAGCTGTGCTTGTACAATTCAGCACTCGTAGAGAGTCTAGCCATTTGTGAATGCATTTCACAGGCCATTACAGAACACCACAAAAGCGCATCCACTTCTTTAGAGAATTTTGAACCATCTGTAAAAATCTTCAAATTGTGGTTTCTAATACATCATTGAAATTAAAGAAATCTTGAAGTAAGCAGGAAGTCCAGCAATAAAATGCACGATTGCGTCATCATATGTAAAGCCTTTTTGTAGCAGCGTTATCTTAGATTTTGCAATACCAGGCAAGTATAAGAGTTCAACGCCTACGATTATTGAAGCAATAATATAGTATTAAAACCAAATGTAAACCGAATACTTCGATAACAATCGAAAAGCAGATTGTTAGGAGAATATAAAAATAAATAAATAAATAAATAAATAAAAAAATAAAAATAAATAATAGTAAATAAAAAAGAAATAAAAAAGAAATCAATCTGGTGTGGTACACTCACATGCCTTTCTCTAGCTCTTCTACAAAGTTCTTACGTAAGATAAATCTTCTTTCTACACCATGCTAATCGAGATAAACACTAGTAGAATGTTCTTATTACTTAGTTACTTATAATTAGAAGAGAACTAAGGGAATACACTAGTCTAAACTGACGGTCAAATGTTTTATAAACTGACGTTATGAGATTGTCATTGCAAATTGCTTCTTTGCTTAGCCAGGAGTAGAACAAAAGAATAACGAGAAAAGTATAATTACTTTACAAGCATATAAATTGTGAATTTTGACGAGATCTACATTTTTTGTGCAGTAAATATCTCTCTCTCTCTCACGGTTTACTAGTTATGCAAAATTCCGCAAAATTCATCCAGAATAAACAGGTCATCAGGAAATGGCTGTGGTGGAAATGGCTTTGGTGGAAATGGCTTTAATATTTAAATCAAAATCGTTAGAGCCATTTTTAAGAAAAACATTTTCGAAACATTTTCCATGTAAAGGATAGTTAGGGGGTGGGAGATTTCCTTGAAAATGTTCCTGTCGCTTCCTTGGAAGATATCCAACTTAAATACACATAGATCCACACACTTACACGGACTTTTTTTTAATTTTTTTTTTTAATTCAGGAGGTCCTAAAACATGTATTTCCGGTGAAATCTCGGTATCGAATTTTTAGGTTATAATATCTTCTCTAACCACTATGTACATTGTACATACTGGGTTAGAGAAAGTAAAAATGGAGTGTTATTTATGCACGCTCTTTGACTGCTGTGGTCCTCAGGGTCACATTTTACACTGGGCGTGAAAAACCGCTTAATTTTTCCCCTCTATCAGTCTTGAGATTCTTTTATGTGCCGTAAATCTACGACACGGGACCAACGGCTTACTTCTCTTTCAAGGAAGCTATGCTAAAGATTTTTACACACGAAAAATCCAGGACCTTGGGTGTATGAAGTTAACATGGTAGCCATTACACCACGGTCAGCTACAAAGGATTTTCAGCGCAAGCAAATCAGGCACGGAAACTGAACTCACTATAGCATCATCAGATGATCCAGAGGCTCTTAATGAAACAATTTAATGTGTGTTTCAGTGTACAGTTTCAGAAAAATGATATGGTTTTTTGTGGTAAAAAACCAAGAATTGCTGATATTTGAAACTTAATATGCGAGTAAACGAGAGCCTAACCCCCAAAAATTGAGTGTCCTCAGCGTCCTATTCTACATATGTATATTGGGTGTGAAAAACCGCTTAGTTTTGGTCAGATATCTCTTTATCTCGCTTGTATAACCCCATATTTTACAAACAAAGTTGCTCATTTACGCGAATTCGGTATGCGGGGTGATACGGAGTCTAATCTGTAAATTAAAATCGTATTTGTTAAGAAGCATCTATTTAACTTCCTAGCACTGCTACCAAAGGTGCCGCTCATGGTGGTTAGGAGTTGGAAACTCAACTCACAAAAAAAAAAAAAAAAAAAAAAAAAAAAAAAAAAAAAAAAATCTAGCTTTAATTCCAATTACTGCACCTTAATCCACGAATAAAAACCGATTTTAAAATATTTGGACTAAGGATTTATTTATATTTATTTTATAAAATTGTTTACAAATGGATACCTATAAACAACCTCTTTAGATGATGTATCTCTGAAATTTGACCAAAAATTTGAAAAATTATTTTTTTTCATAATAATATTATATGAATTCTAAACTTTAAGAGAGTACTTCATTTGTCCCACTTGGTGCATCTTAACCAATTAACTAAACTATAAATGGATGAGTGCATGCTTATTAATAGGCACTTCCAATTTCAACCGTATTTTCTCCCAAACTTTTTTTTCTGAGACTTCCGTGCCCAAAATGTTCAACACAAATTTTCACTAATTTGTTACAAAATCTGTATACAGCCTCTCAAAAAACAAATTCAAAATGGCCATATAGTTTTTGAAAATGTGCTTCCAAGTTTGACAAGTAAATGAAAACATTTTGAAAAAAAACAAGATTTTTGAGGATTACCAATCGCAATAATTTGTCTACACTAATTAGGGCTAATATAAAAAATATAAAATGACAGACCTATCTGTAAACTATTTGCTGTAAAACTGGAGTTTTTTTAATGTAAAACTGTAAAATTCATAATTATTAGAACAATGCATTTAGACAATTATTATTTAAATAACCACAAGATGGAATTTTGAAACACGGGAAAAATATCACCCTATTGTTTCCCACAGCAAAGAAATGAGAATGAGGCGCAGAGGAGGTATTGTTGACATGCTAAGCCGAGCTGTGTGGAATGCTTTCTGTCGCACACATTCAGTGTAGCATGGATCTCTGAAGCATACATTCACAGTCCTTGTTGCATTGTTTACAGACAGAAACGATAATATATTCCTTTCTGGGATGTTCTCTTCCTTGGCGAACAGTACTATTATGTATAATAACTGGTATGCATTTCAAAAAATCTGATGTGTTCCATTCACATGACTTTCTCTACATCTCTGCAACAAATTATTGTTAAAACCTTATGCTTCTGTTTATTTCATACTAATCGAGAAAAAATTGGCAGAAATAGTCTTATTACTTGCTTCCTTGTAAGTAGAAGCGAAATAAGGGAGTACCATAGGTTAAAGTGATGGTCAAAAGCTGGTTGCTATGTGACTGAAGTTCCTTTGTTTGTATGGACACGAGTTCACAAAGTCCTGTATCAGAAACGTATGTGTTTTATAGCTGAAACCAAAAACAAGGAATATCTAAAAAACAATCAACTCCATGAAAAAAATGTGTATAACATAAACTGTATGTTTTAAAGTGCTCTACATTTGTTGTGTGGTACATTTTTGTCTATCTCTTACAGTTTAGCAGTTATGCAAAATTCCGAAAAATTGATCAAGAATAAAGTATTCTTCAGAGGCTATTCCCAGAAAATTCAAAATATATATTTTGTTTGTCAGGTAAATATCTTTAATATACGATATTTTAATCAAAATCGTTAGAGCCATTTTGTAGAAAATCAAAATTTTCGAAAAAGGTTCCATGTAAAGGGTAGTTTGGGGTGGGGGATTTTTCTCAAAATCTTCGTGTCTCATCCCTGGAAGATACTAAACTTAAATACCAAGATTGGTATTTTACCGACTTTTCGTTTTTGAGTTATTGTGTTCACAGACACACGTACACACACACGGACCTTTTTCTGAAAATACTTTTTTTGGATACAAGGGACCCTAAAACATATATTTCTGGTGAAATCTCGGTATCGAATTTTTTGGTGGAGTGCAATACCTTCTCTATACATTATGCACATAGTGCGTATAGAGAAACTAAAAATCTAATGCGTTCCATTCACATGGCTTTCTCTACATCTCTGCAACAAATTATTGTTAAAAAGCTTATGCTTCTATTTATTTCATACTAATCGAGAAAAAATTAGCCGAAACAGTGTTATTACTTGTTTGCTTGTAAGTAGAAGCGAAATAAGGGAGTTCCATAGGTTAAAGTGATAGGTAAAAGCTGGTTGCTATGTGACTGAAGTTCCTTTGTTTCTATGGATAGTTGACAAATTGCTGTATGATTTTCTAAGCTGAAAATAAAAACAAGAAATATCTTAAAAAGATCAGCTCCACGAAAAAAATGTAAAAACACAAATTGTGTGTTTAAACGTGCTCTAAATTTTTTGTGTGGTATGTTTTTGTCCATGTCTTACGGTTTAGCAGTTATGCGAAATTCTGTAAAATTCGTCCAGAATAAAGTAGTCTTCAGAGGCTAGTCCCAGAAAATTGAAAATATACATTTTATTTGTCGGGCAAATATCTTTAATATATGATATTTTAATCAAAATCGTTAGAGCCATTTTTAAGAAAATCAAATTTTTTTAAAAAAGTTCCATGTAAAGGGTAGTTTGGGGTGGGGGGATTTTTCTCAAAATCTTCGTGTCGCACCCCTGTAACATACTAAACTTAAATACCAAGTTTGGTATTTTAGCGACTTTTCGTTTTTGAGTTATCGTGTTCACAGACTCACACACCCACACACACACACACACACACAAACACACACACACACACACACACACACACACAGGGACCTGTTTGTGAAAATGCTTTTTCTGGATACAGGGGAGCCTAAAACATATATTTTTGGTGAAATCTCGGTATCGAATTTTTGGGTGGAGTGCAATACTTTCTTTATACACTATGTACATAGTATGTATAGAGAAAGTAAAAATAATCTTACATATTCTGGATTTTCGAAATCCTTAATATTTTCTGACTACGCTAATGTCGCAAACACTATTGTTGCGTGGATCATGACTTAATTCAAGAATAATAATGCGGTGTAGCACCAGTGGGCACTTCTCAAGAGGGGAGGAGAGAAGCAGAGAGGAAGATAAATCATGCACACAAGTGAAGTGTGCCTTCGTACTTGGGGAAAGAGGATTCACGGTATTCGATCTACTTTTGATGGAACGAGACAATAGCAGAATTATATTTGGGTTTTAGTTTATATGCAACGTAAGGCTTCATAAGCTTTAGAAACGCATCAGTGGCGATTCTATGGGGTAGCTGCAAAGACCGGTAAATTTGTGAAGAAAGAATTTCTATTAAGTTTATAAATAACAAATAATTTATTCTTAACGTATTAGCTGTTTTCATTTTTATTATTTTTACTTTCTCTACACGTACTATGTACATAGTGCATAGAGAAGGTATTGCACTCCACTAAAAAATTCGATACCGAGATTTCACCGGAAATATATGTTTTAGGGTCCCCTGTATTTAAAAAAAGTATTTTCAAAAAAATATCCGTGTGTCCGTGTGTCAGTGTGTCCGTGTGTCTGTGAACACGATAACTTAAAAACGAAAAGTCAGTAAAATACCAAACTTGGTATTTGAATGTAGTATCTTCCAGGGATGCGACTCGAAGATTTTGAGGAAAATACCCCCACCCCAAACTACCCTTTACATGGAACTTTTTTCGAAAATGTTGATTTTCGAAAAAATGGCTGTAAAGATTTTGATTAAAATATCGTATATTAAAGATATTTACTTGGCAAACACAATATATATTTTGAATTTTCTGGGAATAGCCTCTGAAGACTACTTTACTCTGGATAAATTTTACTGAATTTTGCATAACTGCTAAACCGTAAGAGATGGAGAAAAACTTAGCTGACAAAAAATGTAGAGCACGTTAAAACACACAATTTATGTTATATACATTTTTTTCCTGAAGTTGATTGTTTTTTTGGATATTCCTTGTTTTTGGTTTCAGCTATAAAACACGTTTCTCATACAGGAGTTTGTGAACTCGTGTCCATACAAACAAAAGAACTTCAGTCACATAGCAACCAGCTTTTGACCATCACTTTAACCTATGGTACTCCCTTATTTCTCTTCTACTTACAAGGAAGCAAGTAATAAGACTATTTCTGCCAATTTTTTCTCGATTAGCATGAAATAAATAGAAGCATAAGCTTTTTAACAATAACTTGTTGCAGAGATGTAGAGAAAGTCATGTGAATGGAACCCATCAGATTTTTTGTAGTTAGCATTTGCTTCCCTTATTTGGCCACGCCGTGGCCGAGTGGTTAGATCACTCATCTCTCACCTAGACCACCCGGGTTCGATCCCAAGCAGACAGCATGTGAGATTTGTGGTGGAAAAAGCGGCGCAGGGGCGGATTTTCTCCGGTTTCCTCCGCCATCGCATTCCACTGGTGCTCCATTCTCATTCCGCGTATTACCAGTGTCATCCCTGCGGTGCCACAAGTAGTAAAAGCGGGCGTTAAACACTACCTTCCCTATTAGGACTGACAAGCGGCTCCCTATGGGTCATAAACGTATCGGTAGCCAACGACACCTAACCTCAGAAAGAATGGGTGGTGGGCCTGTAGCCAGGCACAAATGTGAGGAAATGGATGATATGAAATGCAAGCGAGATGGATTATAGGAAAGGTGGTGGTGGAGCAATTGATGGAATAATTGGCGGGGGAAACCGGTGGACCCGGATAAATCCCGGCCAGACGTCGCTTTGTCTAGCCTATTGTTACGGCACCAAATGGACTCCTTGCGATAAAACTCGATTTTGTTCATAGCGTAGCGTAGCTTGTCTTCTCAGGCGGGAGTAGCATGACTGGCCAACGTTGTATAATGGACGTATTACCCCGCGGAAGGGGGAAGTCACTACAAGAAACCCTTCTTCTCGTGCCATGCACAGCATAGCCCAACGAGTTTGGAGGACAGCCAAAGGAGTTCCCAATATGTGTACAATATATAGCCAGTCTAGTGAGTTTTATGAATCAAGACAGGAAATCTTAATTTGTCTAATGGAACACAAAAACAGAAATTATCCATTTCAAAAATAGACGGAGGTGGTTTCATTTTCACTGTATTTTTTTAAATTTAAAAGTCTAATTAACGAGTAGTTAATTTATTATTATTATTTTTATTATTATTATTATTAATTCGTTAAATGTAATTGAAAATATTTAGCTTGTTATAGATAACTGATATTCAATCCAGAAAACAGAGAAAGAAGAAGAAGAAAAAAGAGCTAGCCTAGAGATTGTACCAGCATACGCTTCTCAAACGCATAATTCCATGGAATATAGATTATGAACAATTTATTTGTTAAATACATTGGTCAGACTCATATTGATTCTAAAAATCCCTGTTCGATCATAATCTGTCCCTTCTGAGGTAAACACGTCGAGAGATTATCTCCTTAACATTGCAGGCCTAGTTGTTTTATTGTATCATTTTCACTCCATTCAACAGAATTATGCTACGTTCACAAAATAACAACTTTTATATTAGCCATTCTTTTCAAGCTGCGCTTTTCTATGCACTTATAATGTGTATAATATGTGTGGGTTTATAACCCGTTCCACTTCAGGCTACCGCTGACGGCAGTGTCACTAGTGTTCCTGCTGCCAAATGGACGCGGAGAGTTGCGGGGGTTGTGCGCATGGTGCAGTCCGTCACTTAATGCTATAAACGCAGTGGCCATTTATATAGACGTTACATTTATCTCATTAACGCAAGACCCACCTCTGTAATGTCAACACAGCTGTAATGGGGCATCGTACACGCTGAATGAACACGTTCGTTTAACACACCATTGTACTCGAACGCTTGTTTAATGCACACTGATTTTCCACAGCGCCTGCCCACTGTATGACGTAACAATATGAGCGTTCGCCACCGGTAACATGAGGTGGGACGAGTACACACACACATATTAGACCTAAACATAATGTCTTATTTACCTATATGCGTATCCTTTATTTTACGCATTATTATACCTCGGACTAATGCATATATTAATATTTTAAATGTAAAATAAATATGATGAGAGCCCTATAAGCCCATTAATACAATACAAAAATCCTAATGGATTGCATTCATAAGTCTTTCTCTACTCACTTTCTACAAACTATGCTTACAAGGGTTTATCTTGTCTACTTTTTGTTAATCGAGGTAAACTTAAGTTGCATATTTACATAATTTCGTTGAAGGTATAGTAGTAGGCTAAGACAGTAGGCTAAAGTATTATCAGGTAAAATTACAAAAATAAAATGGATCGAGATTTTTAGAATGTGAATATGTGAACCCTGTTCCACATTTATTTAAGAGTATTTTTCAAAATAATTATTTTACACAAAACTAAATGAATGTGTTTATTCGATGGGAAAGTATTTATCATGGAGCCATATTTGGTTATTTGTACAGTTTGGATATGTCCAACATTTCAGAAGCGTGGATCACAATTTTAAAAGGCAGATATTTCGTTGCTTTAGTTCGAGATACATTTTATAGATGTAAACAGGCGGAACACTAGCTCACGGATGTCTTATCTTAATGTTGTGTTCCTATTCTGTGGAGTTACAGACAAAAGAATAACACCAACCGCAAGAAAATTTTCTCTCGTTAGGCGAGTAAACTTTCCAACAATCTATATATTTAATCAGGAAAATATCTATCGGTTGGAATAAAATAGCCAGGTCAATGCTCTCTTTCCGTTTTCCTTTCTTCAGAGGGTGGGAGAGAGAGTGGGAGAAAGAGGAAGCGGAAGAAAGAGAAGGTGGGGGAGAGAGGGAGAAAAATAAGTTGCTAGAGAGAGAGAGCGGGAGAAAAATAAATTGGCAGAGAGAGGGGGATGGAGAGAGGGAAGGGGATAGAGAGAGGGAGGGGAGAGAGGGGATCGAGATAGAGAGAGGGGTATAGCGAGGGAGATAGGAGAGAGATGGGAGAAAGAGGGGGAGAGAGGGGGAGAGAGAGAGGGAGAGAGAGAGAGGGGGGGACCGCCACTTGCACATTAATTCTGTGGCTTGCACATACGGTAAATAGCCAATTATTAGCTTAGCCAATCCAATAGTTGGCATTAACAATTTTGCACATATGTACATACAATTTACATAGTAGCTAGAGAAGACATTGCAATTCACCAAAAAATTCGATGTCTTGATTTCACCGGAAATATGCTTTGAGGTCCCCTGAGTCCAAAAAAGCAACCTTAGGAAAAGGTTAGTGTATGCGCCTGTGGACAGTAAACGAAAACAAAATGAATTGTTAATACTATAAATCCAAACTTGGTATTTATGTTTAGAAATTTTCAAGGATGCGATATGAAGATTCTCAAGAAAATCCGCCCCCTTCGCAAACTACCATTTACATTGGACCATTTTTGAAAATTTGGTTTTCATCAAAAATGGTTCTAACGATTTTGATTAAATACCTTATGTTTCAAATATTCATAACTCAAATGAAATGTATACTTTTAATTTTATGGGAATAGCCCCTCAATGAAGTATGCTGAATTGTGTATAAGGATTAATCCGCAAGACAAACTCTTGCTACACAAAAAAGTGGATCTCGTTGAAACACATAATTAATGTCATATTCGTTTTTCTTGTAAAGTTGAGATATTCATAATTATGGTTTCAATTTTAAACTACCTAATGTTTCTTAAGCGGGTCAAAGCAGAGCGAACCGAACCTCAATTATTTCACATATCGAACAGCCTTTAAAAATTTGGACTATCACATTAGCCTAATGTAATCGCTTTACGCTTCTACTTAACAAGGAAGCAAAAAAATAAGACTGTTCTGCTAGTTTATCGCGAATACCATTGAAGATAAAAGAATAATCTATTTTAATATATGAAACAACTATAGAAATTGATGTGAATGGAATAAAGAGCTATTTTTGTCTTCTAATAGGCAATGGAAAATCCCAAATAAATTAAATCTCAAATTTATGCTGCTTTTGCGAAGCATATGGCAAATATTATATTACAGGCCGCAGAGGGCGAAATTATAACACGCGCAACATGGTTATGCGGCACAACACTTCGGCGAATATCCCCTGCTTTGTCGACATGGGGCGATTCAGGAATGAATCGTTCATATGAACGATTACAAGCAAAGAATCGTATGAATCGTCGTTCAAAAAGCATCGCGAGAATCGTACTGGTCTCAGCATGAATTGTTGTTCAAAAAGAATCGCTTGAATCGAAAAGAATAGCTTGAATCATGTCAACTATAGCAGGTGTCATCGTTCAAAAAGAATCGCGAGAATTGTGCTAGTCTCAACAGGCATTGTTGTTCAAAAAGAATCGCATGAATCGAAAAGAATCATATGAGTCGAAAAGAATTGCATGAATCTTGTCATCAACCACAGTAGATGTTCAAAAAGAATCGCATTTTTGGAGAATCGTGATCAGGAATTGGAGTTGTTTTTCTTTTGTTTCCATCTTTCGAGGTACCAAAACAACTTCTTCTTCAAAATAAGAACTGAAGCTTTCCTGGCGACGTGTGAATTCAAAATCTTCTCGGGCTTCTAGCCAGGTAAAAACTTGGCTTGACACCAACGTTTCGAAGAAGTGCATCTTCCTCGTAAAATACCAGTCTCCGCAAGCTCAAACCATCAGTTCACCCTGAAGACGAGGAAGATGCACTTCTTCGAAACGTTGGTGTCAAGCCAAGTTTTTACCTGGCTAGAAGCCCGAGAAGATTTTGAATTAACTTCTTCTTCTTCTTCTTCTTCTTCTTCTTCTTCTACGAAAACTGCCGGGTGCTCACGATGATGTGTACAGGGACTCATAACCGTTTATTTTATTATTAGAAAATAAATAGTGATGAGACCTTGAAGCTAAATATAAGAATATATAAAAATATAAAATAAAATATATAAACTATATATATTTGCAGTATCTTAAATATAATATATGCACATCTAAATCGTCAACATTAGCAAGATATATAACTTCAGAAACAAAATTTTATGACAAAGCAATTATGCTCCAACATAATAGGTGTAGGAACATGGTATTCTAATGCATTAAAATTACCTCGAATATTCCTGAGGAAAATAATTATTATTCTGGGTACTAGCTTTGCCTTATAATGACGTATTTATTAAGAATACATGACTTTGTGGTGCACAACCGTGACAGTGATGAATAATATTTACTCTGCGTATTAACATTACACAAATACCGCCAAGCAGTCGAAGTTTAAGTGTCAATTATTTTAGACTTAAACTTTTTATGTAGTTGTTTTTTCGAATAATAGAGGAAAATTTACCAAATATGTTAGCAATACATGGAAAGAAGTACGCTGTTTTTATACAAGTTACTGTTTTTATACTAAAGGAGCTGACATATGACTATAGTTCCTCAGCTTAAGTCTAGACACCAAAGGAGGTATGGCGACGATTATAGAGTCATATGAATCGATACATATTGCATAAACGAATCATCTAAATCGATTTCTGAACATGATTCGATCGAATATACTCTACTTGGTATCTGTTTTAAAAACCTAGTAGGCTCGTGGTGAGCCTAGGTGTTTTTGCTGTGTACCTACCCTGGTAAGGGTTTAACCACAGGGTTGAGGCATTAAATTTTGGAGTTTCGATTGTTGGTCGTAGATTAAATGCTTGCTAATATATAACATTTTCTTCATGACACAAGCATTCAAAACCGGTGCTGGGAGTCGTGGGATAGCCCAACGGAGTATACGGAGTTGTACCTTTCCTTGTTAGTGCTTAGAATCAAGATGGGAGTTTAATATACTGCAATATTTTAAACTAGAAACAAAGCATAAGAATATCTTTGTGATTATCTTGCTCAATTTAACGCGCTATATTGATCAGTAGAGTCATCTGCGGGGTTGCTTGGTACTACTTGATAAGCTTGTAGTTAAATCTTTGCTCCAGAGATGGCGGGCTATATGCTGTAGCAAATCGTGTGACTAGCAAATCGTGTGTAATTAACTGCTGTATTGTAACCGTTTGTAAAACCTGTTAACATGTTTGAAATATTGTAACAATGTTAATTCATGTTGTCGCTACAAGACCTGTGCTATTACGTGACATTAAATAAACATAATAAAAATCTGATGTACTACAGTCACATGACTTTCTCTAGCTGCTCTACAAACTTCTTACAAAAGATTCTTCTTCTTTCTACACCATGCTAATCGAAATAAAGATTAGCAGAATGTTCTTATTACTTAGTTCCTTATAAGTAGAAGAGAACTAAAGGCATACGCTATGCTAAAATGATAGTCAAATGTTTTAAAGTCTGTTGTTATGCGATTGTTATTACAAATCGCTTCTTTGCTTGGCCAGGAGTAGAACAAAAGAAAAACGAAGCTTTCTGTCTGAGAAAAGTATAAGTAATTCACAATTGAAACCAATAACAAGGAATATCCCGAAAACGGTTACCTCCACAACAAAACCGTAAAGGACATAAATGAGTGTTTTGACGATATTTAGTTTTTGTGTAGTAAGTTTTTGTCTGTCTCTTACGGTTTAACCATTATACAAAATTCTGCAAACATCAACCAGAATAAAGTACTCCTCAGAGGCTATTCCCAGAAAATTCAAAATATACATTTTATTTAGTTGTAGATAGCTTTAATATACGGTATTCTAATAAAAATCTTTGGGGTCATTTTTGAGAAAATAAACATTTTCGAATATTTATCCATGTAAAGGACAGTTTGTGGTGGGGGGATTTTCCTGAAAATATTCGTGTCACACCCTTGAAAGATACTAAATCTAAATACCAAGTTTGGTATATAACGGTCTTTTCGTTTTTAAGCTATGTCGTCCACACTCTCACACGGACATTTTTCTAAAAATACCTTTTTTGGACTCAGGGATCCCCAAAACATATATTTCCGATGAAATCTAGGTATCGAATTTTCGGTGGAATTCTCTATACCTAGACTACGTACATAGTACAAGAGAAAGTGCAAATTAAAACATCGTGTGTTAATATGAATAAGAACATAAGTTTAAAGCAGAGAATGACTTTTATTCAATAGCAATATGAATTACTCAATTTATAACTTAAATTTAAAATGCAAGGAGTTGCATTTACATCATTTTCTCTTCTACAAAAGTATCTATTATTCTTGTTAATTAAGCAGATATACGTTGACTACATACGTACACATTTCTTTTTAGGTATAAGGAAATAGTAGGCACAAATCAGATTGTTAAACAACGCTTTATGTGATGACTCAGAAATCCAATGTTCTTTGCATAAAAACGACAAAACAAACGAAAATCAACTCACAACGTGAGAAAAGTGTAACAAGATTTGAAAATTCGAAATAAAAACAAAGAATATCTTGGTGATGGGTAACGCCACAACAAGAGTCGTGTATTCAACAGATCCCGAGTTGGAATCACAGTTGGGGAGAGTTGCCGGTATAAGGTTTCTTACTTTCTCTAACCCCATATGTACAATGTACATAGGGATAGAGAAGGTATTGTATTGCACCCAAAAATTCGATACCGAGATTTCACCGGAAATACTGTTTTGGGTCCACCTAAATCTAAAAAAAAAACTATTTTTAGGAAAAGGTCCGTGTGTGCGTGTGTGTGTGTGTGTGTGTGTGTGTGTGTGTGTGTGTGTGTGTGTGTCTGTGGACAGCATAGCTCAAAAACGAAAAGAATATGGTATTTAACCTTTTATATCTTCCTAGGATGCGACACGAAGATTAGCAAAAAAATCCCCCCACCTCCAACTACCCTTTACATGGAATTGTTTTTCGAAAATTTTTATTTTCTCAAAAATGATTCTAATGATTTGAATAAGATATTTATATATTAAAGACCTACAAATAAATTGTATATCTTGAATTTTCTGGGAATAGACTCTGAAGACTACTTTATTCTGGATGAATTTTACGGAATTTTGCATAACAGCTAAAAGGTAAGAGATAGGCAAAAACTTACCACACAAAAATTATAGATTATACTAAAACACACAATTTATGTTAAATATATTTTTTTCTTGGAGTTGATCATTTTTGAGATATTCTTTGTTATTGGTTTCAGCTTTGAATAACTTAAAACTTTTCTCATATATGAATTTGTCAACTCCTGTCCATACAAACAAAGGAACTTCAGTCATATATCAACCAGCTTTTGACTATCACCTTAACCTACGGTACCCCCTTATTTTGCTTCTACTTACAAGGAAGCAAGTAATAAGACTATTTATGCTAATTGTTTCTCGTTTAGCATGAAGTAAATAGAAGAATAAGATTTTTAATACTAATTTGTTGCAGAAATGTAGAGAGAGTAATGTGAATGGGACATATCTGATTTTTTTCGTGGTATTCTGATATATTCCTTGATATTTGTTTCAAATTCAAAATACTTAAACACATCAGACTTTTTTACTTTCTCCATACGCACTATGTACATAGTGTATAGAGAAAGTATTGCACTCCACCCAAACATTCGATACCGAGATTTCACCGGAAATATATGTTTTAGGGTCCCCAATATCCAAAAAAAGCATTTTCACAAAAAGGTCCGTGTGTGTGTGTGTGTCCGTGTGTCCGTGTGTCTGTGAACACGATAACTCAAAAACGAAAAGTCGGAAAATACCAAACTTGGTACTTAAGTTTAGTATCTTCCAGGGATGCGACACGAAGATTTTGAGAAAAATCCCCCCACCCCCAACTACCCTTTACATGGAACTTTTTTCGAAAATTTTGATTTTCTCAAAAATGGCTCTAACGATTTTGATTAAAATTTCGTATATTAAAGAT
Source organism: Hymenopus coronatus (assembly GCA_030762935.1). Classification (NCBI taxonomy): domain Eukaryota; kingdom Metazoa; phylum Arthropoda; class Insecta; order Mantodea; family Hymenopodidae; genus Hymenopus; species Hymenopus coronatus. The sequence goes on along the minus strand of CM060882.1, from coordinate 33,739,886 downwards.
ATTTACCTGACAAATAAAATGTTTATCTTGAATTTTCTGGGAATAGCCTCTGAAGAGTAGTTTATTCTGGATGAATTTTACTAAATTTTGAATAACTGCTAAACCGTAAGAGATGGACAAAAAATTACTACACAAAAAATGTAGAGTGCCTTAAGACACACAATTTATGTTATATACATTTTTTTCGTGGAGTTCGTTGTTTTTGAGACATTCCTTATTTTTGGTTTCTGCTATGAAAAACGTATACTTTTCTCATACAGGAGTATGTCAACTCCTATCCATATAAACAAAGGAACTTCATTGACATAGCATCCAGCTTTTGACTATCACTTTAACCTACGGTTGTCCCTTATTTCGCTTCTACTTACAAAGAAGCGAGTATTAGATTATTTCTGCTAATTTTTTCGATTAGCATAAAGTAAATAGAATTATTTTTTGCAGGGATATGGAGAAAGTCATGAGAATGGTACACATCAGATTTTATTTCTTTCTCTCTCTCTCTCCCCAGGTTTTCCCTTATTCTGAAAAAAATCTTATGTTTTCCATTCACATAACTTTCTCTAGTCGTTCCATAAATAAACTATTATTTCAAAAGATTATTCTTTTATCTACTATATCATGGTAATCGAGATAAACATTAGCAGAATTCATCTTATTACCTCTTTCCTTGTGAGTAGAAGGGATATAAGGAAATAGATTAGGCAATAATAATAGTCGCTATGTGAAACAATTGACTTTCGGCTACGCTTTGCATGGTCCTGTTTGAGAAAAGTTTAGGTAGTTTAAAATTGAAACCAACAACAAAGAGTATATAAAAAAAGGTAAACTCTACAAGAAAAATGCACTTAGCATAAACTATGAGCTGTAACGATATCTACGTTTTTTTGTTCAGTAAATATTTGTCCGCCTCTTATGGTTACGGTCATGCAAAATTCGGCAAAACTCATCCAAAATAAAGAGGTCTTCATTGGCTGTTCCCTCAAAATTCAAAATATACATTTTATTTTTGATGTAAATATCTTAATATGTGCAATTTTAATAAAAATTGTTGAAGATATTTTTGAAAAGATTAAAATAAAAAAAAACCCTTATAATGGGTAGTTTTTGGTGCGGGGTTTTCTTGAAAATCTTCGTTTCGCATTCATGGAAGATACTAAACATAAATACCAACTTTGATATTTAGCGTCTTTTCGGTTTTACTTTCTCTATACGAACTATGTACATAGTGTTGCACTCCACCGAAAAATTCGATACCGCGATTTCACCGGAAATGTATGTTTTGGGGTCCCCTGGATCCAAAAAGAGTATTTCACAAAAAGGTCCGTGTTTGTGTGCGTGCGCGCGCGCGTTCCGTGTGTCTGTGTACACGATAACTCAACAACGAAAAGTCGGTAAAATTCCAAACTTGGTATTTAAGTTAAATATCTTCCAGGGATGCGACACGAAGTTTTTGAGAAATATTCCCCCACCCGAAACTACTCTTTACATGGAGATGTTTTCTAAAATTTTGATTTTTTTTTAAAAATGGCTCTAACGACTTTGATTAAAATATATATTAAAGACAAATAAACTGTATATCTTGAATTTTTTGGGATAGCCTTTGAAGACTACTTTATTCAAGTTTGGATATAAATAAAAAGTCACTGGTGAATAAGGTGGTTGTTGTAGCAATTCTAACTTTAAGTCTACAATTTTTTCCATTGAAACTGCGCAGGTGTGCACCCTTCATGGTTGATGGAAGAGAATCTTTATCTTTGCTAGATGAGGGCATTTTTTTTTCTTGATTTCTCCGTTCAACAGGTGCAATAACGATGCATAATACTCTCCATTTATCGTTTTTCCTTTCTGCAAGTAATCAATGTAGACGATTCCGCGTGCATCCCAAAAGAACGAGGCCATCACCTTGTCTGCAGATTTCACCACCTTTGCGTTCTTCGAAGCAGGTTCGCCTTTAAAAATCTTCACAATACTTTTCTCTCTGGGGTGTAACAGCGTATCCATGTTTCATCCACAGTTATTTATCGATGCAAAATATCGTCAGGACTGCTACGGAAAAGTGCCAAACCAGCTTCCGAATCGATCACACGATTGCGTTTATTCTCCATTGAGAGCAAACGCGGCACTCATCTTGCCGAGACCGTTGTCGGACCTAAATGCTGGTGCAAAATTGAGAATGCTGTACCTTGTGATATGCTTATGGCCTCTAATATTTCGCGAAATTCGTCGATCACTCAAAAGCATATCCTGGATTTTGTCAATAATTTCGGAGGAAGTCTACATGACGTCTGGAACGATATTCATTTGTCGATGTACGGCCACGTTTAAACTCATTTATCCAATTGTAAATTATTGCAAACGGAGGAGGAGATGTACAAAAAAAAAAAAAAAAAAAAAAATTATTGGCGTGTTACTTATGGACGCTGTTTAACTACTGTGGTTTTCAGCGTCCCATTCTAAAGCGTTAGAGACCACTTAATTTTGCTTAGAGGTCTCTTTGTCAGGCTTGAGGTTCTTTTACGTGCCGTAAATCTACGACACGGGACCAACGACTTTATTTCCCTTCCGAAGGAAGCCATGCTAAGGATTTTTACACCCGAAAAAATCCATCGCCCTCCGCCGGGTTTGAACCCGTGACCTTGGGTGTATGAAGCATGGTAACCATTACATCACGGAGGGGGACAGGAGCAGATGTGGCATGAACTTCATCCAACTCGGCTCTTATCTCTTTCGGTGTTAAGCCTTTTAAATATTCACCGCACGAAACTCGTTGTTTTCCATCTTTCTAAAGAAGCACAAGATTGTTGATTCAATCACCTATGGCAACGAAACCACGTGCTGGATATAGCTGAAACTTTAACTACCATCTAATAAGAAACGACGGTTACTAAATACAAATTTTTTTGATGCTACGAGTGTATTTTCTTGGATTTTCTGAAGACTTCCTGAACGCCCCTAGTACTTTACAATTAAATAACATACTCAAACAAATTGGTAATTAAAACCCAGGAAAGTATAACGAAACAAGATTAAATGAGAAAACAATTTGAAAAAGCACGGTTGAACTGAAATACCAGGCTTGTAATGATAGTTCCTTATGAAACCAGCTGACTTAGTGTCGTTACATTTCGTCGCTAATTACAGTGAAAATCTCAGTTGGGAAGAAATAATACCTCTTAAATAGCCTTGTTTATTTTCAGTAGCCAACATACATAAAACTAATAAAAACACAACAAAAATTTAAAAAAAGGAAAGAAGGAAAAACGAACAAAATGAACATATAAAGGAGAAGAGGAAGAACGGGTACTTCGTTTTGTTTGATGCTATTGGTGTTACACTCGCCGACTAGAGTTTTTATATATCTGTTTTGTTTTGCTGCTTAAAACATCAACATTTTCCCATCCGCTGATAACAAAAATTGAGAAACTAAACATTATAAGTGTATATTCGAACATAGGAACATGTGGATGTTAATATCAACTCTCTGTTACTCTATGTTAGCAATGTTTGAGCATCATAGAACTTTGTAACCAATCGTATACTCAATCCTTATCTTATATCAATATAAATAAATAATCATATTGAAGATAAATAAGATGATAGTGATAAAGAACAACTATTTTGTATGGTTCTGCTCTTTAATATAATGCATTCAAGATTTTGTAGGCCCGCCTGGTTAGTGTGATGTTAGCGTGTCTGTCTCACATTCAACAGGTCACGAGTTTGAATCTTGCTTAGGGTAGGTTAAGAGGATAGGTTGAGCAAAATTTCATCAATATCATTCATCGTCCGAATGTCCAATGTTTTTTCCCCTAACATTTACTTTCTTATCTGTTTGATTAACGTTTGGCTGTTTTCTTCCAAAATTACACAAACATGTAAACACCCATGCCCAAGGCGGGACTCGAAACCACGATCCCCTGCGCCACGAAGCACCAAAGTGAGACATTTTAGCGAGCGCAGCCATGGGGATCGCCAAGGTTAGAGGACGTTAAACTTTTTTTTTTACTTAAAAAACTGTTAAATCTTTCAAGCATTTGGTTATACCACATTTGCTTTGTTTAGGTATAATAACTATTGTAATTCTTTGAATATTGTGTTACTTCTTGATCAAGTTGGGATGTACACTCGCTGTTACTTTATTCGCGAAGGTCTGAGTGAATAACCAGTTTTGTTATATTTGTAATGTTCCATATATTACGACAACCACTGAGAAAGATATAGAAGGTCTTGCGAGCTTTCGTAGCCATTACATGAAACTAAATAATTATCTTGCGAAATGGAACGCAATTTCGAATTCTAAGCTAGACAGTAATTTTTAACTTGTGTTAAAGCTAATCCATCCATCCATCCATCCATCCATCCATCCATCCATCCATCCATCCATCCATCCATCCATCCATCCATCCATCCATCCATCCATCCATCCATCCATACCATACCATACCATACCATACCATACCATACCATACCATACCATACCATACCATACCATACCATACCATACCATACCATACCATACCATACCATACCATACCATACCATACCATACCATACCATACCATACCATACCATACCATACCATACCATACCATACCATACCATACCATACCATACCATACCATACCATACCATACCATACCATACCATACCATACCATACCATACCATACCATACCATACCATACCATACCATACCATACCATACCATACCATACCATACCATACCATACCATACCATTCCATCCATACCATCCATCAATACCATCCATTCATCCATCCATCTCTTAGTCAAATCTTTTAAAAGCTGATTGCTATGTGATTTAAGTTGACAAATTTTCTATGGGAAAAGTTGAAGTATTTTAAAATTGAAATCAATAACAAGGAATATCTCGGAACTAGCCAACTCCACAAACAAGTATATATCATATAAATTGTGCATATTAACGTGATCTACATTTTTTGTTTCTTCTCTTACGGTTTACCTGTTATGCAAAATCATCCAGAATGAAGAGTTCTTCAGATGCTATTCCCGGAGAATTCAAGATATAGGTACATTTTATTTGTCATGTAGATATCTTTAATATACATTATTTCAATCAAAATCTTTAGATCCATTTTTGAGAAAATCCAAAACATTTTGACATTTTTTGCATGTAAAGGGTAATTTGGGGTGAGGATTTTCCTCAAAATCTTCGTGTCGTATTCTCGGAAGATACTAAACATAAATAACTTAGTATTTTAGGGAGTCTTTGTTTTTGATATCGTGTTCACAAAACACGCGTGGACCCCTTTATCTGAAAATGCTTTTTTGTTATACCGGAGATATTTTGGTATCTAATTTTGGTGGAGCCTAATACCTTCTCTATTAATGTACTAAGAAAATAAAAATAAAAATGAGAAAATAAAAATTAAAAAAATGCATAACTACGGATTTAAGTACTATTCAGTAGTACAAGCTTTCTCATATTATACTAGTTAAAGCTGATCATATAGAAATGTAAATGTATGCTGTGAGTCTAGCTACCTATAAAATTGAAGTTAGAAACAATAAGTATATCAACACTAAAGTGAACAAAATATTCCCGAGATGACTTAAGGTATCTTCAGAAATTAAATTGCCTGACGAAAAGCTATAAACGTACGGAGGTTCTGTATGCTAAATGTCTTTTACTTTCTTTATATAGTACATGATACGTAGATAGAGAAGGTATTGCATTCCACCCAATAATTCGACACCCAGCTTTCATAAGAAATTCACGTTTTAGGGTCTCCTATATCCCTAAAATTTGATGTGTTCCATTTTCATAACTTTCTCTAGTTGTTCCACGACAACGTTTCTTACAAACTATTATTCTTTTATCTATGATTAACATGTTAGATAAACATAAGCAGAATTAATAGTAAGCTTTCTTGCAAGTAGAAGGGAAATAAGGGAAACATTAGGCTAATTATTATTCCTGTAAATATAACTATTTCATTAAATTCATAAGAAAATTTAATGAATCCGAAGCAAAATGTAATATAATTAATAATACTAAAACTATAAATATAAATAATTTATTATAACATTTATAAAAATAACAGAATAATCAAATATTTTAAATGCCAGTCATTATGTAAAATAATTGAGGTTCTGATCGCTTTGCATGGTCCCATTTTGAGAAAAGCTAGTTTAAAATTGAAAACTATAACACCGAATATCTCGAAAAGCCTATATGATATAAATTAAGTGATTTAACGAGGCCTACATTTTTTGTGGAGTAACTTTTTATCCAGCTCGTACGGTTTAACCGTGATCCAAAATTCTTCAAAACTCAAACAGAATAAACAGCTCTTCAGAGGCTATTCCCAGAAAGTTCAAAGTAAATATTTTGTTTATGATGTGAACATCTTTCATATACGGTATTTTAATCAAAATCGTTGGAGCCATTTTTGTGAAAATAAATACGTTAGAAAAATGTTCGTGTAAAGGATAGTTTGGGTGGGGGAAATTTTCTTAAAAATCTTCGTATCGCATCCTTGGAAGATACTGATTTTAAATAACAGGTTTGGTATTTAACCGACTTTTTCATTTTTGAGCTAAGCTGTCCACAGGCACAGACAAACAGACACACATAAATACCTACGACCTTTTTCTAAAAGTGTTTTTTGCGGACTCAGGGACCTCAAAACATAATTTCCCGCAAATCTCGGTATTATAGAATTTCTAGGTGGAATACAATAACTTCTCTATCCACTATGTACATTGTACATGCAGGCCAGAGAAAGTAAACATCTGATGTGTTTCATTCACATGACTTTCTCTACACAAACAACTTTACTTACAAAAGATTATTTTCTTATCCACCACTTGTGTTATTACTTGCTGGTAAGTAGTAGGGAGTACACTAAGCTAGGCTAAATCGATAGTCATATCTTTTAGAGGCTGATCTTACCTGAAACAGCTGAAGCGTGGTTCGCTTTGCATGGCCTGCAGTAAAACAAGAGAGGTGAGTCGGCACGTTACTTCACGTTTGAGAAAAGTTAGAGTAGTTTAAAATTGAAACCAATAACAAGGAATATTCCAGAAATGGTCACCTCTACATAGAATCGTATATGGCATAAGTTATGAGTTTTAACAAGATCTACATTTTTTTGTGTGGTACTTTTTTGTCTATATCTTACGGTTTAACCATTATGCAAAATTCTGAAAAAAGCAACCAGAACAAGTGCTCTTCGCAGGTTATTCCAGGAAAATTCAAAATATACATTTTATTTGTGTTGTGAACAACTTTAATATTCGGTATTTTAATCAATATAATTAGAGCCATTTTTGAGAAAAAACAATTTCAAAATTTTTTCCATGCAAGGTGTAGTTTGGGGTTGGGAGATGTTCTTGAAAATCTTCGTATCGCATCCTTGGAAGATAAATACACTTTAATACCGAGTTTCTTAACGGTGTTTATTTTTTGAACACACGCACGCGGACTTTTTTCTAATGTTTTTTATTCAGGTGGTGTCAAAATATATATTCTGCGAAATCTTTGTATCGAATTTTTTACCTTCTCTATTCACTAAGTATATAGTACATGTAGAGAAAGTGAAAAAGCATTGTTTTACTTTCTCTACAAGTATTATGTACATAGAATATAGAGATGTTATCTGCCGCGCCGTGGCCGAGTGGTCAGACCATTCGCCTCTCATCTAGACGGCCCGGGTTCGATCCCAAGCAACATCATGTGAGATTTGTGGTAGACAAAGTGGCGCAGGGCGGGTTTTCTCCGGGTTCTCCGGTTTCCCCCGCCATCACATTCCATCTTCATGTACCATCAGTGTCATCGCCTGCAGTGTCATTGCAGTAAAAGCGGGCGTTAAACACTACAAAAAAAAAAAAGAAGAGAAGTTATTGCATTCCACCCAAAAATTCAACAACGAGGTTTCACCAGAAATACGCGTTTTAGGATTTCCTGTATCCAAAAACAGCATTTTTAGAAAAAGGTCCGTTTATGCAGGCGCGCGTTTGTGCCCGTTTGTGTGTGTGTGTGCATGTGTGTGAAGACGATAACTCAAAAACGAAAAGTCACTAAAATACCAAACTTGATATTTAAATTTAATATCTTACAAGAGTGCGACGAGAAGATTTTGAGGCGTTTAACTTTCCTTGGGAGCTTTGCCGCGCAGGATAAAAGCACTGGTGGGTTGCCACCTTTAAGCTTCCGACCCAGCTGATTTTATTTGGGACTTGTTCTGTCCTAGACAGATTGCCTTTACTAGGCTTTGGAATCTATCCTCCTATTGTGCTAGTTTTGGTATTGAATTTCCCTGGTACCCGACATATCTGGTGGGCATCTCCCTACCCGCCACCTGGGGAGGCGCTCCATGGGAGACTAGCAAACTCTACACGATAATTGAAAAATATAGACTACACTGGAGAGTGCATGTCAAATAATAGAACAACAAAAGCTGCAATGCAATATAAACCAACAGGAAAGAGAATCATTGACATCCTCTAAAAGCGAACATTTCTTAGGGGGAACAGTTATTATTATTATTGGATAGGGAGGGTCAGACTGAAAAATTCAATGCCATATCCGGGATATGAACCACGAATCTCCCGGTCTCTAGCCCATTGCTCCTCCACTGTGCTACCATGGCAGAATGCCGGTAGTTGCCCTCCGTGGTGTGATGGTTACCATACCCAAGGTCACGGGTTCAAACCCAGCAGAGGACGATGGATTTTTTCGGGCGTAAAAATCCTTAGAATAACTTCCTTCGGAAGGGAAATAAAGCCGTGGGTCCCATGTCGTAGATTTATGGCACCTCAAGCCTGATAAAGAGGTCTCTGAGCAAAAATCTTTCTCGCCCAGTATAGAATGGGACGTAGGGAAACTTGGCAGTTAAAGAACGTCCTTAAATAAAACTCCATTTCACTTTTCATATGCCGCTACGGTCCAACTCCTGTCCTACACGGCGTGTGTGAAAAAAACAATTAAATAAACACTAATTGACCATAATATTTGGCTATGCTATGAATCTTACAACATAAAGTACTTACAACATTAATTTGTCACTGGGGTATGTCATCTCAAAATAATTTGAGATCATCTTGTGGTTTATCGGGAAACATGCGAGTCAGTTGAGAAATTCAATGCTTGTCGGCATGTTGTCATGGTAGCTCAGTGGTACATCAGCCGGTTAGAGACCAGGAGATCTGAGATTCAAATCCCGGCTATGGCATTGCATTTTTCAGTCTGACTCTACCCATCCAACACTTGTCCTACACACGGCTTGTGTGAAAAGACAATTAAATCAAAAGTAATACTATTTTAATTGCACATATTTGTTTTAAGACATATTTGCATCATGATGAGCAATTCTTCAAAGCAGTGAATAAAAATGTGATGTTTTCTATTCACACGGCTTTCTTTACATCTCTGTAACAAATTATTGTTAAAAAGCCTATTCTTCTATCTACTTCATGCTAATCGATTAGAAGTCAAGGTCTTATTACTTGCTTCCTTGTAAGTAGAAAGGAAATAAGGCAGTACCCTATGCCAAAACGAGTCAAATCTTTTAAAAGCTGGTCGTCCTGTGGTTGAGACCCGTTTCTTTGCATGACCAGCAGTTGACAACCACCCGTATGAGAAACAATTTTAAGTATTTTACTAGCGAAGCCAATAACAAGGAATATCTCAGAAATGGTCAACTCCACGAAAATATTGTATATGTACAACGTGCATAGTAGAGAAGTTGTATTCCATCCAAAAAATCGATACTGAGATTTCACCAGAAATGCGTATTTTGATAACCCCGGAATTCAGAAAAAGATCATTTTTAAAAAAAAAAGTCAGCCTCTGCCTCTCTGTTTGTGGTCTGAAAAACGAAAATTCCCTTGAATACCAAAATTTGTATTTAAATTCAGCATCTTCCAAAGATGCGACACGAAGATTTTAGGAAAATCCCCATCCCCCAAACTAGCTTTACATGGAGCATTTTTTGAAATGTTCGTTTTTCTAAAAAATGGCTCTAAAGATTTTAATTAAATGTCATATATTAAAGATATTTACATGGCAATTAAAATGCATATATTGAATATCTTGCGCATAGCTCCTGAAGTCCTCTTCAGTCTGAATGACTATTTCACAACTGGTAAACCGAAAATATAAATAAAAAGTGCAGAATACAAAATTTATGTCATATACATTTTTTGTAGCACTAACCATTTCGGGGGTATTCCCTATCATTGGTTTCAGTTTTAAAATACGCCTTTTTAAACGAAAAGTCCTCGTCCGTTGCATCGCACTTTTGTTTTACTCACGGTCATGTAGAGAAGCGAATTTCAATGACAATCGCATAACGACAGCTTTTAAAACATTTGACTGTCGCTTTAGCCTTGTGTGATCCCTAAATTCCCTTTCTACTTCTAGGGAACTAAGTATTAAGACCGCTTTTGTTAATGTTTATCTTGGATAAATTTCAGTCTGACTCTAGCTATGCAACTCCTGTCCTACACACGGTTTGTGTGAAAAAACAATTTATCCAATACCAGTTGACCATAATAGTCGGTTATACTATGATGCCTGGGTCTAAAGTACTTGCAACATTGTAAGTCGCCATTGGAGTGGAAATCTAAAAAAATCTGATGTGTTCCATTCACATTACTTTCTCTACATCTCTGCAACAAATTATTTTTAAACATCTTATGTTTCTGTTTACTTCATGCTAATCGAGAAAAAAAATAGCAGGAATAGCCTTATTACTTGCTTCCTTGTAAGTAGAAGCGAAATGAGGCAGAACCATAGGGTAAAAGAATAGTCAAAAGCTGGTTGCTATGTGATTGAAGTTCCTTTGTTTGTATGGACAGGAGTTGATAAATTCCTGTGTGAGAAAAGTAAAGTTTTAATAAAGCTGAAATCAAAAACAAGGAATATCTAAAAAACGATCAACTCCACGAAACAAATGTATATAACATAAATTGTGTGTTTTAACGTGATCTACATTTTTTGTGTGTTAACTTTTTCTCCATTTCTTACGGTTTAGCAGTTATGCAAAATTCCGTAAAATTCATCCAGAATAAAGAGGTCTTCAAAGCTATTCCCAGAAAATTCAAGATATACATTTTATTTTTCAGGTAAATATCTTTAACATATAATGTTTTAATCAAAATCGTTATAGGCAATTTGGAGAAAATAAAAAAGTTCGAAAATAGCTCAATGTAAAGGGTAGCTTGGGGTGGGGGGACTTTTCTCAAATTCTTCGTGTGACATCCCTGGAAGATACTAAACCTAAATACCAAGTTTGGTATTTTACCGATTTTCGTTTTTGAGTTATCGTGTTCACCGACACACGGACACACACACAGGAGCTTTTTCTGAAAATGCTTTTTTTGGATACAGGGGACTCTAAAACATATATTTCCTGTGAAATTTCGGTATCGATTTTTTGGGTAAGGTGCAATACCTTCTCTATGCACTATGTACATAGTACATACAGAGAAAGTAATAATTGGAGATCACCTTGTGGTTTACCGGGAAACAGTTGAGAAATTCAATGCTATGCCGGTATGTTGCCATGGTAGCTCAGTGGCAGAGCAACCGGCAGAACCGTGGTTCAAATCCTGGCTAAGGCATTGAATTTTTCAGTCTCTCTCTACCTATCCAATGTTTATCTTGATTAGGACGATGTAGATAAAAGAATAATCTTTTGTAAGAATAGTTTTTCTACAGAACAAATTCAGGACGTTATGTGAATGGAACACATCAAATATTTTCTTAATTGAACTGTGTGCTCTATCTCGAAATAATTACGCCCCCTTAAATACTCCACAGAGGTCCTCCCATAGTTTTAACAAATTGAAGCACAGATTACATTTTCAAAAGTTTCTATATTTTGACACTTTCCTATCTAAGTATCTGGAAGACAGAAAAGTATGCATAGGATTCCGTTTTATTGGAAACTGAGAATGGACCCCAATCTGTAACACGGATACCTTCTAAAATCGATATTTACCCAAGTATTCGGCTCTAAGGAATGCAAACGGGACGAGTAAATCTTTCATTAATTGCAATTGGAATTCCAAGGTTTACTTTCCAGAGTCGTTACCTTTGTTTCGCTGACAAAAGTTTGGAGGCAGAAATCGACCTATTTACACGCACCAGCCAACGGCTGCCAAGTATGGAAAGCTATTAACTGTAGGTGCGTAGAATACAAGTGGTATGTACGAGGGCATTCATTAAGTACCCATATTAGGTCCGAAAATGCCATTTCTATTTCCTCGACACGTACTGCACTTAGTAATTAGAGAAGATATTGTATTTATTCCAAAAATCGATGTCGAGATTTCATATGTTTTGAGGTTCCTTGAAAAAAAATGATAGTTCCATTTACGTGGCTTGCTCTACATCTCTGCAACAAATTATTGTTAGAAAGCTCATGCTTCTATTTACTTCATGCTAATCGAAAAAAAATAGCAGAAATATTGAAATAAGCAAGTACCATAGGATAAAGTGATAGTCAAAAGTTGGTTGTTATGTGACTGAAGTTCCTTTATTTGTATGGACACGAGTTGACAAATTCCTGTATGAGAAAAGTATATGTTTTTTAAAGCTGAAACCAATAACAAGATAAATGTCAAAAACGACCCAACTCCACGGAAAAAAAAAATTATACAATATAAATTGTGTGTTTTAACGTACTCTATAATTTTTGTGTGGTAAGCTTTTGTCCATCTCTTACGGTTTAGCGGTTATGCAAAATTTCGCAAAATTCACCCAATAAACGTCTTGTCCTCAGAGGCCATTCCCAGAAAATTCAAGATATACATTTTATTTGTCATGTAAATATCTTCAATATAAGAGATTTTAATCAAAATCGTTAGAGCCATTTTTGAGAAAATCAAAATTTTCGAAAAAAAATCCATGTAAAGGGTAGTTGGGGATGGGGGATTTTCTTGAAAATCTTTGTGTCACATCCTTGGGAGGTACCAAACCTAAATACCAAGTTTGATATTTAACGATCTTTTCGTTTTTGAGCTATGCTGTCCACACACACACACACACACACACACACACACACCCACACACTGATATCTTTCCAAAAATGCTTTTTTTGGATTCAGGGGGAACGGTGAAATCTCGGTATGGAATTTTTGGGTGTATGACAATACCTTCTTTGTACACTATGTACATAGTACATTTAGAGAAAGTAAAAAGTACTTTTTGCCAAAGGTCCATATGTGTGTGTGTGTGTGGGGGGGGGTGTTAGAATAATTCAAAAATGAAAAGAACGTTAAATAACAAACTTGGTATTTGAGTTTAGTATCTTCCAAGGATACTAGATTTGAAACAAAATTCCCCCACCCCAGACTAGCCTTTACATGGCAAAATGTCGTCCTCCGTGGTGTAATAGTTACAATGCTACCTTCATGTACCCAAGGTCGTGGGTTCAAACCCGGCGGAGAACGATGGCTTTTTTCGGGCATAAGCATCCTCAGCATGGCTTCTTTCGTTAGGGAAGTAAAGTCGTTGGTCCCGTGTTGTAGATTTACGGCACGTAAAAGAATCTCAAGCCTGACAAAGAGGCCTCTGAGTAAAATTAAGTGGTCTTTCACGCCCAATTTAAAATGTGTATGTGTGCAGTCAGAATAGCTCAAAAATGAAAATAATAAACTTGGCATTTAAGTTTAAGATTTTCCAAGAATGTGACACAAAGATTTGAAACAAAATTCGCCTATCCCAAACTATCCTTTTTAAGGAAAAATGTCGCCCTCCGTAGTGTAGGGATTACAATGATAACTTCATAAATGCAAGGTCGCAGGTTCAAACCCGGCGGAGGACGATGGTTTTTTTTGGGCGTAAAAATCATTAGCATGGCTTCCTTCGGAAGGGAAGTAAAGCCATTGGTCCCGTGTCATAGATTTACGGTGCGTAAAAGAGACTCAAGCCTGATAAAGAGGATTTTGAGCAAAATTAAGCGGTCTTTAACGCCCAATATAGAATGGGACGCTGCGAACCACAGCAGTTATAGGACGTCCATAAAGAAAACTCAATTTTAATTTATATGGAAAAATGTTTGAACATTTTGATTTGCTCAAAAATGGTCCTAATAATTTTGATTAAAATACCGCATATTAAAGCTATTTACATCACAAATAAAATGTATATCTTGAATTTTCTGGGAATAGCTTCTGAAGTCCTATTCATTCTGGATCAATTTTGCTAAATTTTGCACAACTGGTGAACCGCAAGAGATAGACTAACTACAAAAATATAGACCTCGTTGAAACACATAATTTATGTTACATACATTTTTTACGTCAATTTGACCATTTTGGAGATATTTCTAGCTATTGGTTTCAATTTTAAAATACTTAAACTTTTCACATACAGGAAAAATGGTAACTCCTGGCAATGTAAAGAAACGGATTTAATCCACATGGCAATCAGCTTTTAAAAGAGTTGACTATCGTTTTAGCCTACTTCTCGATTAGCATGAAGTAGACAGAAAAATGAGCTTTTTAAGCTTAATTAATTTCAGACATGTAGAGCAAGCGATGTGAATGGAACTCATCAGATTTTTAGAAAAAGGTACGTATGTGAAAGTGTGAGTGCGCGCGTGTGTTTGGACAGAATAACATAAAAGCGAAAATACCGTTAAATAACAAACTTGGTATTTAGGTTTAGTATCTTCCAAGGATGCGACACGAAAGCTTTAAACATAATCCTCCACCTCAAACCACACTTTACATGGAAAAACGTCGCCGTCCATGGTATAATGGTGACAATGCTAACTTCATATACCCAAGGTCGCGGGGTCAAACCCGGGGGAGGTCGATGAATTTTATCGGGAGTAAAAATATAGACTAAACTGGAGCTAAAATACAATATATGTACATTTTTGTGTGGAATTAACTAATATAAAAATTAGCTGAAATGATTTTATTACGCAGCCATTGTAATTTCATAAGAAATTCCTTGTTATTGGTTTCAATTTTAAAGTAATTATACTTTTCTCAAGCTGGAATTTGCAATTCCTGTTTTCCTAGTCAAGGGAAGAGAATCGAATTCAAGTCACATAGCAACCAGCTTTTAAAATATTTGGCTATCCTTTTAGCTTAGTGTGTTTCCTTATTTCCTTTCTGTTACAATGAACTGGGTAATAAAATCATTTCTGCTAATTTTTATTTTCTCTACACGTACTATGTGCATAGTGTATAGGGAAGGTATTGTATTCCGCCTCTAAATTCTATACCGAGATTTCACTGGAAACACATGTTTTAGGATCCCTGTATCCAAAAAAACATTTTTAGAAAAAGGTCTATATGTATCCGTGTGTCCGTAAACACGATAACTCAAAAACGTCAATTCGGTAAAAAACCAAACATGGTATTTAAGTTAAGTAGGTATCTTCCAGGGATGCAACACGAAGATTTTGAGAAAAATTCCCCACCCCAAACTACCCTTTATATGGAAAAAAAAATCATTTTCTCAAAAATAGCCCTAACGATTTTGGTTAAAATGCCGTGCATCTAAGGTATTTTATACTGCACATAAAATGTAAATCTCTTTATTCTGAATACATTTTGCTTAATTTTGCGTGACTAGTAAACCATAAGATATAGATAAAAGCGTATTACACAAAAAATATAGGTCACGCTAAAACACACAGTTTATGTCAAATACGTTTTTTGCGTGGAATTGACCATTTCTGAGATATTGCTTGTTATTTGTTTCAGCTTCTAAATACTTAACTTTTTCTCACACAGAATATTGTAACTTCCTGGCACTGCACAGAAACGGATTTCAACCAAATGGCAACCAGCTTTTAAAAGATTTGACTATTGTTTTAGCCTAGTATATTCCTTTAGTTTCCTTCCGCTTACAATTGAGCAAATAATTAAGAGAATATCTCGATTATTTGAAGTACATAAAAGAATATGCTTTTTAACAATAACTTTTTACAGCGATGTAGAGAAAGTCATGTGAATGGAACACATAAGATTTTTTTTTATTAGCATGAAATAGATGGAAAAAAAGCTATTGAAGGAATATTTTGTTACAGAATAATTAGAGATGTGAAGGAAATGGATTGTTATTTATGGACGCTCTTTAACTACTGTGGATCTCAGCTTCCTATTCTAAATTGGGCGTGAAAGACCGCTTAATTTTGCTCAGAGGCCCATCTATCATGCTTGAGGTTCTTTTACGTGTCGTAAATCTACAACACGGGACCAACGGCTTTACTTCCCTTCCGAAGGAAGCCCTGCTAAGGATTTTTACGCCATGGAGGGCTTCTAGTTAGAGAAAGTCGTGTGTGGAACACATCAGACCTTCTTGCCTCTGATTTTTATTTTCTACTTGTCGGTCCCTTTATTTCACTGAACGTGCTTCCTCCTTTCTCTTCTATTTGTGTGTTCTTAAGATTTGCCAAGCCTAGTTACTCGCCATTCCTCTACTTGCTATAGGTAAGTAGTTGAGAAAGTAAAAATAAGAAAAATCAGTATGGAAAGCAGCGTGAGAATTTTTTTTATCCTTCTTGTTTTTTCGCAAGACTGAAGAAGATGTATGCATTTGTGTAAACGTATTCAAGGCGAGAAGTGTTATCTCGTGTTTCGTGATCCTTGCAGCCATTCGTCAAGATTTTGTCGCCATAAATCGATCCCTTTCTAGCGTAGCATCCAAACCTGTAGCGGTGTATCAAATCTTGTGGAATCTAGCGTGGACACGCTGTAAAGAGGCATATTTAGAGGTTACCTGTCAGCGAACGGACACATATCAAGCCTCTCTCAAAACAGGTATAACCCAAGATGTAGAGAGGGATTAGATCCGCCATGCCCTATCCTTATGCAGTGGGGTTGGCAAAGCAGGATTTTCGCGCAGCTGCCATAGTTAGTCACTACACTTTCGAGATGAACACGCCTTGTGTGGGTTAAATATGCACCCAAAAATAAGATTTTGTGGTTGTCTCCTTAGCGCGGTGGTAAGCGAGAGAGCTGGGTTGGATTCCTGGTATCGGCGTGGGGAATTTTCCCCCGCTGGGAAACCTGGTCCGGGGTGCACTCAGCCTTGTGAGGTCCCTTGAGGAGTTACTTGATAGAGAAGTAGCGGCTCCAGATCGAGAAGACTGCATAAACCGGTCGGGAAGGACTCGAGACGTTAATCACGTCTCACCCTCCAGTACTGCACCGCATTCATGGTGCCTTCGGGCCGAGATGAGGGATGCAGCGGCCGGGCCAAGGTCCCTTGTGGACTGTCGTGCCATGAGTTACGTTAAATGTTTAATTAAGTAGTTAATTTAGGCTATAGGTTTTAAACCGTATAATGATCAATGCGTGTGTGGTGTTTGGTTGTAGTTTCTCGAATAGTAGAAGCAAAAACAAGAGAAACGAAATGTGTTTCAAATATAGGTTAGCGTACTTATTTAACTGACTTTCTGGTGTTAAATGTTCGATCCAGCAGTAAATTTAGACTGTAAGCTTTAAACTAGTGGTCAATACGTGTGTAGTGATTGGTTGTAGTTTCTTGAATAGCAGGAAAAAAAAAAAATAACAGGAAAGGAAAATGTTTTTCAATACATAGGTTAGTGTATTTAAGTGATTTTTCGGTGAATACTTAGTGAAATATGTTATTCATTTTCAAAATAATGATTCTGTATTTGTTAAATTTTAAATTTCCAACTCCGAAAGACCGTTGAGAAGCTTGGTTCAGTGGAATTGGTAGACAAAATTGGTAACCTAATCCTGTTTATAAAACCCCTTGCTAATTTGCCAATTTAGTAGCTATCGTCAGAAATAATTACTACCAAATTATGTGCTTATGATAGCAGAACCGTGAGAATAGGGGGCGTGGGAATGCAATGGTAAGTATCGCAATATTCCTCCATCGAAATTCTTGATTAATATCAGGCATTCTACTAAAGCTTTAAACCAATGGTGTAATTTATGGTACAGTCTTTTGTTACATCAACGGTAGTTTTAGACCAAAAAATTAGAACAAAATTAAATTATAACCTTGCCACCATGTTTACTGTAATAATATGCTAATTTATCAATAATAGCTTCTGACAGGTTCAGAAAATGTAATTGTATTAAACATTCCTTCAACCAGAGATAATCCCCTTATTGTCTTTTTTTTTTACTTAAAAACTGGAAAACAATTTAACAGATGTTGCGTATGGTGTATATGGTAGTGTGTAGTGCTACAAGATGGCGGCACTTGCTTCAGCAAAACGGTAGCATATCCGACATTGTGGTACAAAACCGTTCCGGTAACCATAAATTAAATTGGTTTTTATTTATGGACGCTATTTAGCTGCTAAAGTTCTCAGCGTCCTATTCTATAGTGAACGTGAAAGACCGCTTAATTTTGCTCAGATGCTTCTTTATCATGCTGTAAATCTATGACACAGGACCAGCGGCTTTACTTCCCTTCCTAAGGATGTCATGCTAAGGATTTTTACGCCCGAAAAAATCCATCACCCTCCGCTGGGTTTGAATCGTGACCTTTGGCACCTAAGGATAATATGTTACTTCTAGATCATGGGGCATGACCCGATAGCTATGGCGGCCCTTGATACAAACTTTATTTGTCTCTGTCTCTGCCCTTAAATCAAAATAAAATATGAATAGTGTAATTGTAAGCATTATTCGAGTTTGTTTTGCTTTTTTACTTTCTCTAGCATGTATGTTCATCGTACATAATAGGTATAGAAGGTATTGTATTCCATCAAAAATGTCGATACCGAGATTTCTCTGTAAACACATGTTTTGAGGACCCCTTAATAAGAAAAACATTTTTGAAAACGGCCCGAGTGTATACGTGTGCGTTTGTGTCTGTGAACAGCATAACTCGGATATATACCAAGCTTGGAATTTAAATATAGCACTCTCCAAACTAAGGTTTTCAAGAAAATCTCCCACACCGAACTGCCCTTAACATTTTTCAAAAAATGTCGTATGTTAAAGATGTTTTCATGTCAAATATAATGTATGTTCAGGTATATCCTGCATTTTTTGGGAATAGACCCTGAATTCTTCTTCATTCTGAATAACATTTGATAACTCGTAAACTGTAACAGACAAAAGCACACTATACAAAATATATAGATCTCTAAAAAGCGCAAATTTATGTCATGTACAGTTATTTTTTGTAGAGGTAAACTCTGTTATTGGTTTTAGTTTTAAAATAGTTAGTTTTCTCAAACAGGAAGTCCTCTCTTTTGTTTTACTACTGGCCAGACAGATTTCAATGACAATCGCATAGCTACTGCTATTAGCATTCCACCATTTCTGGCAACGCTTATCTTTATCAGCATGATGTAGACAAAAGATAATCTTTTGTAAGAATACTTTGTCTGCAGAACAGATAGGAAACGTTATGTGAATGGAACACATCAGAGTTTTACTTTCTCTATACGTGCTATGTACATAGTGTATAGAGAATGTATTGCACTCCACCCAAAAAATTCAATACCGAGATTTCACCGGAAATATATGTTTTAGGGTCTCCTGTATCCAAAAAAAGTATTTTCAGAAAAAAAGTCCGTGTGTGTGTGTCCGTGTGTTTGTGAACACAATAACTCAAAAACGAAAAGTCGGTAAAATACCAAACTTGGTATTTTAAGTTTAGTATCTTCCAGGGATGCGACACGAAGATTTTGAGAGAAATCCTCCCACCCCCAACTATCCTTTACATGGAACTTTTTTCGAAAATTTTGATTTTCTAAAAAATGGCTCTTAACGATTTTGATTAAAATATCGTATATTAAAGATATTTACCTGACAAATAAAATGTATATTTTGGATGTTCTGGGAATAGCCTCTGAAGACTACTTTATTCTGGGTCAATTTTACGGAATTTTGCGTAACTGCTAAACCGTAAGAAATGGACAAAAACTTACCACTCAGAAAATGTAGAGCATATTAAAACACAATGTATGTTATATACATTTTTTGTGGGGTTGATCGCTTTTAAAAGATTCCTGGTTTTTAGTTTCAGCTTTGAAAAACTTATATTTTTCTCATACAATAACCTGTTAGCTCGTGTCCATACAAATAAAGGAACTTCAGTTATATAGCAATCAGCTTTTGACTATCACTTTAACCTATGGTACTCCCTTATTTTGATTCTACTTACAAGTAAGCAAGGTATGTTTGCTAATTTTTTCTCAATTAGCATGAAGTAAATCGAATCTTAAGCTTTTTAACAGTAATTTTTTGCTGAGATAAAGAGAAAGTCATGTGAATGGAACACATCAGATTTTTTTATTCTGTTACTTCTTAATTCTCTATATACGACATTATATGCAAGTGTGATTTCTTGGGCATGATTTATCTCTTTTTCGCGGAAAGGAGATTTAGTTACATCAAAGAAAGTGTTTCAACCACAGTAAATCTGAATGCGAATTCTGAAACTTCTAACCAGATTCATTGAATTTATTAGTCTGCCTCTTATCTTTTAAAATTTGCTAAGATTGTGCCTATGTATGTAAGCGACTTTTTCATAAGAATAGCGCCCGAGAAAAGTTATTTATTAACAGGTCTCCATAGAATTTATAGTAGGCAAATTTACCGCGATTTTAAAACAATTTTCTTAAGTAGTTGTTACTAGAGCTGAAATTACTTGAGATGAAAGCAAAACAACTGCATATTCCGGACCAATTTCTCCATACTTAGCCGATTGTTTACATATGTAACATTTTCAACACCTGCATACATGTAAAACCTCATAAATTTAACAGGTCATTTACTACATATGTAACATTTTCATTAACCGAACATAAATGTCAAATCGCACAAAATGAGAAAAAGTATTTCTGAAATGGTAAGCTCTTTGAAAAAAAGTATGTAATATAAATTGTGTGTTTTAAAGAGATCTACATTTAGTAAGTTTAAGCTGTCTCTTACGGCTTACCAGAATGAAGAAGGCTTCAGGGGCTACTCCCAGAAAATTTGTCACGTAAATATCTTTAATAAACGGCATTTTATTCAAAATCAATAGAGCCATTTTTTGAGAAATTAAACATTTTAGAAAATTTGTCTATAACGAGTAGTTTAGGGTATTGACATTTAACGGTCTGTTTGTTTTTAAGCCATTGTGTCCGCGCCCCCACATACACTGATCTTTGTCTAAAAATTCAAATATATGTATGTGAGAGGACGGAAAGAGGAGAAGGGAATATTAGAGTGGAGGGAATTAGAGATTGGGAGAGGAAGAGAGTATGGGGGGAAGAATAAACGGGAAGAGGAAGAGATAGAATGAGGGGGAGAATAAACGGGAAGAGGAAGAGAGAATATTAGGGAGGAGGGAATAAAATTGGGAGAGAAAGAGAGAGTATGAGAGAGGAGGGCATAAGCGATTGGGAGAGGAAGAGAGAGTGTGAGGAGAAGAATAAACGGAAAGAGGAAGAGAGAGTATTAGGTAGGAGGGAATAAGGGATTGGGAGAGGAAGAGAAGGTATGAGGGGAAGAATAAACGGGAAGAGGAAGAGAGAGTTCTAGAGAGAAGGGAATGGGAGATTGGGAGAAGAAGAGAGAGAGAGTACGGAGTGAGAATAAACAGGAAGAGAGAGAGAGTAATAGAGAGGAGGGAATGGAAGATTGGGAGAAGAAGAGAGAGAGTAAGTACGCAGTGAGAATAAACGGGAAGAGGAAGAGAGAGAGAGAGAGAGAGAGTAATAGAGAGGAGGGAATGGGAGATTGAGAGAGGAAGAGAGAGAGAGTATGAGGGGGAGAATAAAGAGAAGAAGAGAGACTATTAGAGCGGAAGTAATATGAGATTGTGAGAGGAAGATAGAGTGTGAAAGGTGAGGATAATAAATGCGTAGAGGAAAATAGAATATATGGGGGAGAATAAACGGGAAGAATAAGAGAGAGTATTAGAGAAGAGGAAATGAGAGATTGGGAGAGGATGTGAAAGTATGTGGATGGGGGAGTCTAAGCGGCAAGAGGAAGAGAGAATATGAAAGAGGAGCGAAAGAGTATGTGGGGAGAATAGACGGGAAGAATAAGAGAAAGTATGAGAGAGGGGGCTAATACTTGGGAAGAGGAAGAAATTGGACAGGAAGAGAGAGTATGAGAGAGGGGAGAACATGAAATGGAGAGAGAGGTAGAAAGAGTATGACATGAGGAAATAAGAGATTGGGAGAGGAAGAGAGAGTATGAGAGAGGGGAGAACACGAAATGGAGAGAGGTAGAAAGAGTATGGCAGATGAGGAAATAAGAGATTGGGAGAGGAAGAGAGAGTATGAGAGAGAGGAGAACACGAAATGGAGAGAGGTAGAGAGTATGACAGAAGAGAGAGTAAGAGATGGGTGGAGGAAAAATATATAAGAGAGGGAAGGAGAGAATAAGATTTGGTTAAAGCAATAGTGGTTGAGAGGGGAGGAAAGACAAAGATTGGGAAGAGTACGAAAGAGTAAGAGAGATTTAGTGAATTGGGGAGAGAAATTGAGGTGGCAGGATAAGAAATATGGTGTAATTGCTGTAAACTACTCAGATTAAGAGAAACGCTTGCAAATGATGGAGGCGGCTGAAAGAAGCGTGTAGCGGCATCTTCAAAGACGGTAAATACAAGATGTAAGGAAAGGATCGATTACCTGACGGCGCTAATCTGACAGAGAGGCGTCGGGACGCCGTGTCACGGAGCACGACGCTGATTACCTCCGCGTCATAGCGTCGAAATGAAATGAAGGCTTTCCCACTGGAAACACCGCATCGAAATGGGAATTAAATGAAACATAACATCTTGTTGCATTAGCACGAACCTTCCAGAAACTCTTGCCTTATCTTAGGCTTTAAAGAAGCAATTACGATTACTCTTGTAATTTAAGCCGAAGAATACAGAATTGCATCAGGGACATTCAATAAATATGTACATTTCGGAGCAAAAAATATGGTCCATTTACAAAAGGGGCCATTAGTTTGGTTTTCGACTACCGTAACGAGTGGCTTACTCATAGCAAAAGATGAGCAGAACGTAACACCACCAATTGCTTTCTATATTGTTGCTGGCTGAATGCTGTTAAGTGAGTGTTAATTAGGATTATATGATGACACTTCACTATTGCGACTTAGTTCATTTTTCACTTTCGCTTCATCAATTTAATTTACTTAATTTCTCATTATCACTTTACTAATGCGTTATAGTTCAGCTTTCACCTCGCAAGTGGTTCAGTTCAGTTCTCCCTAAATAAATATTTCCATTGTCACTTTCCTAATGTGATTTCGTTCAGGTTTCATGTCGCTTCACAGTTTGATTAGTTCAGTTCTCACTACCACTTCACTAATATGATTTAGTTAGATTTTTCAGGATCACTTCATTTTTTCTTCCACTTCACAAGTTAGGGTATCGAACACAAGGCATCTCTAATCTCTCTTAGTACCTATCGCAACTCTACTCGCCGCTGGAGTTTCGAGAGTTCTCGGGAGTTGGAAACAAAAATATCTGATGTGTTCCATTCACATGACTTTCTCTACATCTCTGCAACAAATTATTATTAAAATGCCTAGACTTCTATTTATTTCATGCTAATTGAGAAGAAATTAGCAGAACTAGCCTTATTACTTGCTTCCTTGTAATTAGAAGCAAATAAGGGAGAACCATAAGTTAAAGAGATAATCAAAAGCTGGTTGCTATGTGACTGAAGTTCATTTGTTTGTATGGACAGGAGTTGACAAATTCCTGTATGACAAAATTATGTTTTTTAAAGGTGAAATCAAAAGCAAGGAATAACTCAAAAAACAACCATTTCCTCGATATATATAGCAAAACTTGTGTGTTTTAACGTACTCTACATTTTTTGTGTGACAAGTTTTTGTCCATCTCTTACGGTTTAGTAGGTATGCAAAATTGCGTAAAATTCATCCAGAATAAAGTAGTCTTCAGAGGCTATTCCCAGAAAATTGAAGATATACATTTTATTTGTCAGGTAAATATCTTTAATATACGAAATTTTAATCAAAATCGTTAGAGCCATTTTTGAGAAAATCAACATCTTCGAAAAAAAAGTGCCATGTAAAGGGTAGTTTGGAGTAGGGAGGATTTTTCTCAAAATCCTCGCATCCGGGGAAGATACCAAACTTAAATACCAACTTTTATTTTACCGACTTTTCGTTTTTGAACTATTGTGTTCAGACACCGGACGCACGCGCGCGCGCGCACACATACACAGAGGATCTTTTTCTGAAAATACTTTTTTTGGGTACAGGGCTCCTAAAACATATATTTCCGGTGAAATCGAATTTCGAATTTTTGGGTGCATTACAAAATCTTCTCTATACACTATGTACCATTGTGCCAACCGCCAAGAGTAAAAAAAAAATGAATAAAGAAATAAAATAAAATAAAAAACAAACAAATAAAAAAGTGCATGGGGATACATGCTTCCTAAATTCTTAGTCAAATAGAAGTAGATATTATAGGAGAAAAAAAAAGGTATGATTCGCTCTGCTATTCCTACAAAAGACTATTGCTTTATCTGTATAATGCTAATCGAGATACACATTAACAGAAATGGTCTGGTTACTTGCTTCCTTATAAGTATAAGTGAAATAAGGGAATACACAAGGCTAAACGATATTCAAATCTTTTAAAATCTGGTTTCAATATGAAACAATTGAAATTGGGTTCTCTTTGCGTGGCCAGGGGTAAAACAAAACAGTTTTAAAAAGAAAGATATCTTTGAGAAGAGTTTATGTAGTTTAAAATTGAAACCAATAACAAGGAATACGGTTAACTACGAAAAAAAAGTTTTAACTATATCTATATAATTGGTGTAGAAAGGTTTTGTGTCAATCTCTTTGTTTTACCAGATACACAAAACTTGTGTAGAATAAGCATGTTTTCAGAAGCTTTTTTCCAGAAAATTCAAGGTATAAATTTCGTTTTTCATGAAAGTGTTTCAAGTATATGGTATTTTAATCAAAATCGTTAAAGCTATTTTTGAGAAAATTAAAATGCTTCATGAAAAGGGAATTGGGGGTGAGGGGATCTTCCTGAAAATCTTCTTGTCACATCCTCGGAAGATGCGAAAAATTGATATTTAATTGACTTTACGTTTTGAGTAATGTGTTCACAAACATACTCACGGACACACGCACTCAGACCTTTTCCCAAACATGCTTTTTGGACTCGAAACATGTATTTTTGGTGCTATTTAGGCATCTAATTTTTGGGTGTATGTACCTTCTCTACTACTATGTGCATAGTACGTGCAGAGAAAGTAAAATGAGTTAGGAGAAGTAACTTTATAGTTTGATTATGATGTGTATTTTCATAAGTAAAGTAACAGTAGGTTGGGTTGTTTCAAAACAAAAAAAAAAAAAAGAAAATCGAACTACTGTAAGTCTCGTGTGATTTTGTCTATTATAATTTATTTTATTCTATATTTTCATTACAGTTTACTGTCAATATGAAATCCCAGTAACTTTATTGAAAAAATCAGTTCTTATATTAGTACTAACACTAAGATTGGGTTTTAGTTTTAGCGAATAATACAAAAACAGAAGCTAAAAATAAATCTAAAAACTACTTTCGAATATATTAACCTGCATTAGTCGTATTTGTGTTAAAGTCATTTAAAATGTATTGAATTACTATTAATAGCATAGGTTTATTGTTAAATTATTTGGTTTTACACAATGATATGCAACCTTCGCTACACGCATTATGTATATACTAGACAGAGAAGTTATTTTATTCCACACCAAAATTGGATGTCAATATGTCACCAGAAATATATATTTTGAGGTCTCCTGAATAAAAAAAATTAGAAACAAGTCTGTGTGTGTATTGGGACAACTAATTCAAAAACGAAAAGACTGTTCGATTGTAAACTTGGTATTTAAGTTTGGTGACTTTCAAGAATGTGACACAAGCTTTTGAGGAAACTACTATTTATATGAACAAAATTTCCAAAATTTTGATTTTCTCTAAAATGACTAACGATTTTGATTTAAATACCGCATATTAAAGAATTTACATGACATATAAAATTTAGGTATATATTTGATTTTTGGTAGACCTCTTCATTTTGGATAAATTTTGCATAACTGGTAAACTGTAAGAGATAGACAAAGCCTAACTACACAAGACATGTACATACATCTCGTTGAAAAACACAAAATGTTATAATCATTTTTTGTAGAACTAACCGGTTCCGAGATATTCCTTTTTATTGGTTTCAATTTTAAGCTACTTAAGCTTTTCTCAAATGAGAGGCCATCTTTTGTCATCTCTTTTATTTTTCTTATTAGCGTGCATAGCGAACCGTTTCACATAGCGATCAGCTTTTAAAAGTCTTGACTGTCGCTTTAGCCTAGTATTACCTGATTAACTGATACATCCATTTCTGCAATTGTTTATTTTGATCAACACCATATGCGAGGGCAATATTTTTTCATTCTCCGATAGGCTATAAATAAAAGACAAGTTCAAAGAAAACAATTATTTTATTACTAAGAGTTTTGTACACTTATGGTTACTTTTAACCATAATCACCGAAAGGATTGAGACATTTATCGTATCTGTGGACAAGCTTTACAATGCCCGCTCCAAAAAATGTTTCCGCCAATAATTTCAAATGAGCATTGACGTTGCTTTGAAGATTTTCGTACTTTACCGCGTTTGCGGAGAATTATTCAAAACAAACGAAGAGGAAAGCTGACTTCAGGAATTGTGTTGATCCATAACAACGCTCGTCCACACACTGCTGGCACAACCCAATGGCTCTTTGAACAATTTCAATGTGACATTTTCGATCATCCGCCGTTCAGTCCCGACCTGGACCCAGCGACTTTCACCTTTTCCCTGAACTGAAGACGTGGCTAGGAGGGCAGAACTTTCAAACCAACGAAGATCTTCAAAACAACGTCAGTGCTCATTTAAAATCATTGGCGGCAATATTTTTTAGAGCGGGCATTGCAAAGCTTGTGCACAGGTACAATAAATGTTTCAATCTTTTCGGTGATTATGTTGAAGAGTAACCATAAGTGATCAAAACTTTTAGTAATGAAATAATTGTTTTCTATGAACTTGTCTTTTATTTATAGCCTATCGGAGGTTGAAAAAATAAACAGCCCTCGTAGATAAAGCACAAATCTTTGTAATAATAGTTTTTAGAGAAAGTTATGCGAATGGAACACATAAGATGTTTTAATTTTTTTCTAGCACGTATGTACATACATTGTACATAATAGTTAGAGAAGGTATTGCATTCCACCCAAAAATTCAGTATCGAGATTGCACCGGAAATATATGTTTAGTTGTGCTCAGAGTCCAAAAATAACATTTTTGGAAAAAGAACCATGTGTGTGTTGTGGACACCTTAACTCAAAAATGAAAAGACTGTTAAAACCCAAACTTGGCAACTATGTTTAGTATCTTCCAAGGATACGATACGAAGATTTCCAAGGAAATTCTCTCACCACAAACTACCCGTATGTGGAAACATTTTTTAAAATTTTGTTTTTCTCAAAAATGGCTCTAATGACTTTGATTAAAATAACGAATAATTACAATATTTACACCACAAGTAAAATATGTATTTTTATTTTTCTGGGAATAGCTTCTGAAGACCTCTTTATTTTGGATGAGTTTTGCAGATTTTTTCATAATAGTTAAACCGTAATAGATAAACAAAATTTTTACTACATAAAAATGAAGATCTCGTTAAAACATATAATTTATATCATATACATTTTTATTGTAGAGTTGGCCGTTTTCGACATACTCCTTGTTATTGGTTTCCTTTTTAAGCCACTTCACTTTTATCAAACGGACCATGCAAAGCAATCCGAACCTTGATTGTTTCATATAGCTACTAGCTTTTTAAAGATTTGACTATCACTTTAGCCTAATGTATTGCTTTATTTCTTATAATATTTTGTAAGAATCTTTTGTAAGCAGTCTGTATATGGAACAGCTAGACAAAGTAATGTGAATGGAACACATTAGAGTTTTACTTTCTCTATACGTATTATGTACATAGTGTATAGAGAAGGTATTGTAATGCATCCAAAAATTCGATACCGAGATTTCACTGGAAATACATGTTTTGAGACACACTGAATCCAAAAAAAGCATGTTTAGAAACATGCCCGTGTATGTCTATCTGTCCGTCTGTCTGTGTGTATGTGTGTGTGTCTGTGGGCAGCATAGCTCAAAAACGAAAAGGCCGTTTAAACTAAACTTGGTATTTAGGTTTGGTATCTTCCAGCGACACGAAGATTTCGAAGAAAACCTCCGACACGCAATTACCCTTTACATGGAACTTTTTTCGAAATTTTTGATTTTCTCAAAAATGGCTCTAAAGATTTTGATTAAGGTGTCATAGGTTAAAGATATTTACACGACAAATAAAATGTATATCTTGAATTTTATGGGAATAGCCTCTGAAGACTTGATGAATTTTACGGAATTTTGCATAACTGCTAAACCGTAAGAGATAGAAGAAACTTAATACACAAAAAAAAAAAAAAAAAAAAAAACGCAGAGCACGTTAAAACACACAATTTATGTTATATAATTTTTTTTCGTGGAGTTGATCGTTCTTAAGATGTTCCTCGTTTTTAGTTTTAGCTTTGAAAAGCTTACATTTTTCTTATACAAAATTTGTCAAGTCCTGTCCATAAAAATAAAAGAACTTCAGTCACATAGCAATCAGCTTTTGACTGTCACTTTAACCTATGGTACTCCCTTATTTTGCTTCTACCTACAAGGAATTTTTTCTCAATTAGCATGAAGTAAATAGAAGCATAAGCTTTTTAACAACAATTTGTTGCAGAGATGTAGAGAAAGTCATGTGAATGGAACACATCAGATTTTTTGTAATATGCAAGACAATTAACGTGTGCATATTGGCGCTAAAGCCAAGTCAACATAAATTCCGAGACACGCAGAAGACGGGACATATATTCTGATCGACATATTTCTGCATACGAAACTCGGCCGTGCTTGAAGATTCAAGCTCGGTGATATTCCCGTTATTTAGCAATGCTAATCATAGGGCGTTCTAACGACAAAGCTGTAGTACATGCATAATTCAGCAGCACATATCCACATCCTCAGATTCAACCCTGGTCTTCAGAATAACACAGAAATACGTAAACTTTTGAAAACCAGTTACGTGTTTTTCTCAACAGCGAATTAAAACAAAATCTAATGTGTTCCATTCACATGACTTACTCTTCTCACTGTTCTGCAAACTACTGTTACAAAAACTTATTCTTCTATATATTTTTACTTTCTCCATACGTACTATGTACATAGTGTATAAAGAAGGTATTGTAATGCACCCAAAAATTTGATACCGAGATTTCAGCGGAAATATGTGTTTTAGGACACCCTAAATACAAAAAAAGACATTTTTAGAAAAATGTCCATGCTTGTGTCTGTCTGTGTGTGCCTGTGGGCAGCATAGCTCAAAAACGAAAAGACCGTTAAAAACCAAACTTGGTATTTAATTTCAGTATCTTCCAAGGATGTGACACGAAGATTTTCAAGAAAATCCCCCCACCCTCAAGTACCCTTTACATGGAAAATGATTCCAAAAATTTAATTTTCAAAAAAATGGCTAACGATTTTGATTAAAATATCGTATATTAAAGATATATACCTGACAAATAATATGTATATCTTGAATTTTCAGGTAATAGCCTCTAAAGAACTGGTTATACCGTAAGAGATAGACAAAAACGTACCACACAAAACATGTAGAGTACATTAAAACACACAATTTATATTCAATACATTTTTTCCGTGGAGTTGATCGGTTTTTTAGATATTCCTTGTGTTTGGTTTCAGCCTTGAAAAACTTACTTTTCTAATACAGAAATTGGTGAACTCGTGTACATACACACAAAGGAACTTCAGTCATTTAGCAACCAGCTTTTGACTATCACTTTAACCTATGGTACTCCCTTTTTTCGCTTCTACTTACAAGGAAGGAAGTAATAAGACTATTTCTGCTAATTTTTTCTCAATGAGCATGGAGTAAATAGAAGCATAAACTTTTTAACAATACATTGTTGAAGATATGCAGAGAATATCATGTGAATGGAACACATAAGATTTTTTGTAAACTTTCATTATGTTTTGTAGTAGTCATAAGTATAAAATCTATGTTATCTATTCACATGACTTTTTCTATCTGTTCTGCAAACAAACCTTTCTTACAAAAGATTGTTCTTTTTTATACTTCATGCTTATCAAGATAAACATTACCAGAACTGATTTTATTTGCTAGGGAAATTAGGGAATTCACTAAGTTGTCGCCATGGTTTGTCATTTAAGCTCGATTCTCTTTCCTCGACAGGAGTAAAACAAAAAAGATATGAAACAAATGATAACTTCCCGTTTGAGAAAAGTTTAAGCAGTTTAAAATTGAAACTAATAACAGAGAATGCCTCGGAAATGGATAGTTAATAAAAGACTATAAGGTATAAATTTTATGTTTGTGTAGTAAGATTTTTTCTATCTCTTACGGTTCACCGGTTATGCAAAAGCCATTTAGATTGAAGAGATGTTCTGGGGCTACTCCAAAAAAAAAAAAATTCATTTTATTTGCCATTAAATATCTTTAATGTACAACATTTCAATCAAAATCGTTAGAGCTATTTTTTAGAACATGGAAATTTCGAATAGTGTTCCATGTAAAGTGTAATTTGGGACGAAGGGGTTTTCCTTAACATCTTTGTGTGGTATCCTTGGAAAATAGTGAACTTAAATACGAAGATTGGTATTTAACCGTCTCTTTGTTTTATAGTTAAGCTATCCAAAGACACACACACATATGTCCCTTTTTCTAAAAATGATTTTATTGGATTCAGCGGTCCTCTAAACACATTTACTTCCGGTGACATCTCCGTGTAGAATTTTTGGATTACAATACCGTCTCTACCTACCATGTATATTGTAGCTAGTACTCAAAAGAAAGTATAATACTCTAACCTAGTCCACATGATGACACTGGGTTTCACAACTACTTTCATGAGATCATTTTTATGAAATTATTTGTACAAGATGTTTACGCGATGTGTACTGCAGTTTAATAGATTTTTAACACCTTTTTCAGAGCTAGTTTGTAAAACTCTGATGTGTTCTATTTATATAACTTTCTCTACCTATTCTGCAACGAAATATTCTTGCAAAAGCTTTCTTCTATCTACTTCATGTTAATCAAACATTAGCAAAATAAACATAAATGGTCTTATTACCTAGTCCCTTGTAATTAAAAGGGAAATAAGGGAATAGGCTGAAGTAAGGTGTCGGTCATATCTTTTAAAAGCTGTCGCTATTTGATACAATTGGAATTCCATTATATTTATATGACCAGGATGAAAAGCGAATACTAATCTGGTATTTGAGAAAAGTAAGTAATAGAAATTTATAAAACTAATAACAACGAATATCTCGGTCATTGTTAACTACACAAAAATGTATTTGACATACGTAGTGTGTTATACATATTTTGTGTAGTAAGTTTTGTCTATCTCTTTCGGATTACCAGTTATGCTAAAGTTACTAGAATGAAGAGAGCTTCTCAGGCTATTCTCGGAAAATTCAATATACACTTTTTATTTATAGTGAAAAAATCTTAAGGATATAATACTTTAATCAAAATCGTTAGAACCAATTTTGAGAAAATAATTTTTTTTGAAAAAGTTTTCACGTAAAGGGTAGTCCTAGATGAGGGTAGTTTCTTGAAAACTTTCGTGTCCCATTCTTAAATAGCAATTTTGGTATTTAACAGACTTTTCATTTTTTAGTTATGCTGTTCACAGACTCATGATCACATGCGCGTGGACTGTTTACTAAAATGAGCCACAAAGCATATTTTCGATGAAATCTTGAGTCACAATGACGTCATTTAGAGTTAAGCTCTGCCGTAAGCTACAAAAGATCATTAGGCTCTTGTTAGTATTGATCTTTCACAGAAGCATTACGACAGCTACACTTTTAATTAAACTATTTCACATTTAAGAAATAGAAGATTTTCTTTTAGGCTAAATATGTTTCTAAATTCATATGAAAATTCTGAAAACTGCTTCAGATAATCCCCCCCTCAACATTCCTGGTTAGCCAAACGGATGAAGTAGGGTCTGATATTATTCATAACATTAAAAACGGGAGAAAGTGAAATACAAAAGTGCCTATGGACTCTGAGTAGATCAGCTTCGTACAAGAACCACTATATTGGCAAAGAACTGCTCCAGTGCCGAAGAACCCACCTTACTGGCAACAGAATATTACGTCGTACTGCGTAAATGCAAACATTGCGTTGGCCTTAAGCCTCTCTTGCTCTCCCTGTCACGTGATCTCTTTGCGGCTCTAGTTTGTTCAAGGGCAAGAGCGGAATCGTAAGGGCAAAACTACCCTTTACATGGAAAACATTTCGAAAATTTTGATTTTCTCAAAAATAGCTCTAACGATTTTGATTAATATGTCGTATATTAAAGATATTTACCTGACAAATAAAATGTATATCTTGAATTTTCTGGGAATAGCCTCTGAAGACTACTTTATTCTGGATGCATTTTACGAACTTTTATATAACTGCTAAACCGTAAGAGATGGACAAAAACTAACAACACAAAAACTGTAGAACATCTTAAAACACACATTTTATCTTATATTAATTTTTTCGTGGAGTTGATCGTTTTTGAGATACTGCTTGTTTTTTGGTTTCAGCTTTAAAAACTTATACTTTTCTCATACAGGAATTTAACAAATCCTGTCCATACAAACAAAGGAACTTCAGTCACATAGCAACCAGCTTTTGACTATCACTTTAATCTATTGTACTCCCCTATTCCGCTTCTACTTACAAAGAAGAAATTAATAAGATTATTTCTGCTAATATTTTCTCGGTTAGAATGAAGTAAATAACAAGCTTTTTAACAATAATTTGTTGCAGAGATGTAGAGGAAGTCATGTGAATGGAACACATCAAATTTTTTATTATTGCTATTATTATTATTATTATTATTAAAACAGTGATTGAATATTTTAGCAAACATGATAAATAAACATGTGTAATACCTATCAAGGAGTAGCTCTCCACGTTAGTGATAATATTTCTGCATTTTTTAGGAGGCCTTTGCCCTTTTAGGGACCTTTTAGGCTGTTTTCATGCTTTCATTCATTTCAATAAGCGGTGTACGAACTGTATTTGTTACAATTTCACTCTCGTTTGTTTACTTGCTTTAGCTTTTGTTTGCAAGTTAAATACGACAGCAGAGACTGTCACTTCGTGTTGCCGCGTCACAAGGCTGATTTACAGGGTTAATGGATTTCCTCTTGATTGTGGAAGTGAGTGCGCTCCTAAAGAATGCAGCTGCTCACAAAAACAGCAGAGCTTTCAAACCTTTTGCTTCACATGAAATACATACACGCTTTGAGTATATACATGGTAAACAGCATTTAACTGCTTTTGATTTCATAATGCTTATCATTATGCAATTTAGTGTAATGTTTTAATGGCACTCTAACACACTAGTGCAATAATGTTTCAAAGTAATGTGATAACCGCTAGTTTTAGCGCAAATAGTGCTTTAGTATTAATTTATCACATAGCTGTTACAATATACAGTGTAGGAAGTCTGTTATAAATAAATTTATAGATAAAAACTGTAAGGCACTGCGACACTATTTAGAAAAAGTAAAGAACTATAGCCCATGAGCATTTAATAGAAGTGGTAGTTACAGCAATATATATTTTCTGTATAACTTAAACTGGACTGGCCACTGAAAAGTGGCCTGGGCCAAATTCTAGTGGGCAGATATGTATTTCTTAGTGCTTCAATAACTTAAGCTTATATGCAGTAACAATTGGTTTATTCGACATCGGATAACTGCACTATTTAGACAATTCAAATAAAAGTATATGATTGTTGAAATTCCTATTAAAATAACGTTAAAATTCAAGTTTAATTGTCACTTTAGATCCAAACATTAGCATAATTCCAAGTCACACTTTATTTTAATCTTATTAAAAAGGTCTGATATATTCCACTCATATGACTTTATCTAGCTGTTCCAAAATCAAACTGTTCTTATAAAATACATTATCTACATTATGATAATCGAAATAAAATTAGTAGGGTTGGTCTTATTACTTGCTTGTAACTAGAAGGGAAATAATGCCATTCACCGGGCTAAAGCGATAGTAAAACCCTTAAATAGCTGGTTGCTA
This sequence comes from Hymenopus coronatus, assembly GCA_030762935.1. Lineage (NCBI taxonomy): Eukaryota > Metazoa > Arthropoda > Insecta > Mantodea > Hymenopodidae > Hymenopus > Hymenopus coronatus. The sequence goes on along the minus strand of CM060882.1, from coordinate 33,705,720 downwards.
TGTGAAATTCGATTGTTTTTGTATGCTCAGCAGCTAAACAAAATAAACACTAAATGAAAGAAGACTTCACTTTTAAGTGGTTTAAGACTGAAACCAATAGTAAAGTGTATCTTGGAAACGATTAATGCTAGAAAAATGCTTATGATATAAATTGTGTTTTAACGAGTTACATTAAACTGAGTGTTGTTTATGGACGCTCTTTAACTATGATTCTGGGCATCCCATTCTATATTGAGCGTGAAGGACTGCTCAGTGTTGCTCAGAGGCCTCTCTATCAGGCTTCAGGTTCTTTTACGCCCGAAAAAATCCATCGCTGAGACGATAGACAAATCTTTTTATGTGATCCTTTGAAATTCTGTTCTTTACATCAACACAAAAATAAATAAGATTAAAAGAAAATAATTGCTTTTTTTTTAGTTACGAAAGAGCAGTGTAGCCGAAAATTTAAACCAATAATAGAATAGATTGGTTAACGAAACAAACACACCATTTTCTTTAACATAAGTTTATATACTTTAAAGAGTAGCACAGTTTTTATGTACTAAGAGTTTGCTTATCTCAGTTATTCAGAAATTGAAGTGGGGGAATTAAGTTCAAAATATTTGATCGATCTTTTGAAGGAGTTAAAATTAAATACGGAATTTCAAATTTATTTTAACCAATTTTTCTTTTTTCTGTTACTCTGTGCACAAATGCGTGCACGGACACGAGTACACACAGTTGGGCCTTTTTCTAAAACTCTGATGTGTTGCATTCACAGACTTTTACCAACTATTCTGCAAATAAAATACCAATGCAAAAGATTATTCTACTGTCTACTTCATGCTATTCGAGATAAACGTTAGCAAAATGGACCTATTATTTAGTTCCAAGGGAAATAAGGAAGTACGCAAGGCTAAAGTGACAGTAAAATATTTTAAAAGCAACAATGTAAACAATTGTAACTCGGTTTTCTTCGCATGGCCAGGAGTAAGACGAAAATAAAACAGATGACGGCCTCCTGTTGAGAAAAGTAAGTATATTAAATTTTAAATTAATAACAAAGAATATCTTGGAAATAGTTAATGCTACAAAAACTATGTATATGACATAAATTGTGTGTTTTAACATTTTTTGTGTAATAAATTTTGTCTATTACTGTATATTAGATATACAGAATTTATTTGAATGAAGAGGATTTGGGAGGCTATTCCCAGAAAATTCAAGATATACATTTTAATTTATGATAAATATCTTTAATATAGGGTAGCTGAATCAAAAGTTGTTCGAGTCATTTTTGAAAAAATCAAAATTTTCGAACATTCTTCCATGTAAAGTGTAGTTTGGGGTGGGTGATTTTCTTGGAAGGTTCCAAACTGAACTATCAGAGATCGATATTTAACCGACTTTTCAATTTAGATTATCCTGTTCTTGGACACACACACAGGACCCCCCTTTTGTTTTTAATTATGCATTTTTTGGATACAGGAGAAAGTTTATTTCAGGTAAACTCTCGGTATGGACTTTTTGGGTGAAATGCAATGCATCTATGGCTGAGTACTTTGTGCGAATTAGGTTGTCAGGGAGTCTCAAACGTGTATTGTCAAATTTTGGAATCTAATTTTTGGAGAATAAAATACTGCCTTTACCTGCTGTAGATAAATAGTAATACATTAGATTCTATATTAAAAATATGTAAATAGTTATCATCTTCACTTCAGAGATTAGGTAAAGTGCCTGTTCCGGTTTCAAAATAGGTCTGACCATCGTTTCCTTGGTCTTCCCGGATGTCCTCTTCCTTTAGGTCTGTAGTACAATGCTCTTCTTGGGATCTTCTCTGATGACATCCTGTCGACATGCTGTCTCCATTCATTTCTATAATTTATAATTTTTTTTCTAAAGACTTTATTTCCAACTCTTCTCTGATTTCTTCATTTGAGATTTTATCTAGGAGAGTACATCTTTTTACAGTTCGTAGGACTTTCATCTCAGCAACTTGTATTTTCCTTTTGTCAGCTTCATTTAATGTCATTACTTTATAGAACTTCATTTGTGTTTCTTTTTTGGCTTTAGTTTTGAGACTGCTGTTTATGAAAATAGTTTACTAGAAATATTTCCTTGCTAAAGCCTCTCCTATGAAAGATACCTTTCTCCTGAAAAGCACCGTTCTCCTTAGATGTGAATTCTGTGTTCAATACCGCCAGATGACGATATGAAATTCAAAGCTCGAGGGCAACGTAAGCAGCATAAAAATATTATACGTTGGTGTGGACCAAGTAACACAGATAACAATACTGAAAGCGGAATCTCTTTCACCTGCTCGGTAGGCAAACGTTTAGCATATCGAATTTGCATATATGAACTGAACCACAAATACGGAGAACTTTGTGTATTCTGGCTTCATGTTTTTTATAGATGCATGTTCTCTGTCTTATAGCCTAGGAATGAAAAAGCATGGTATTTTCGATAATTATCATAACTACAAATTCCGTTTAAATTCTAAGAACGGGTATACGAGGGCCATTCAGAAAGTGACAGACGATTTGGCATAACTAAATAATAACGAATGGTATCAACATAACATGATTCACAAAGTTGGCCCTCTTTGCAGATACACGAGGGTCATTTAGAAATGACAGACGATTCGCCATAACTAAATAATTAGGAAAGATATCAACATAAAGCTTTATTTACAAAGTTGGCCCTCTTCGCAGACACACGAGGGTCATTTAGAAATGACAGACGATTCGGCATAACTAAATAATAACGGAAGATATCAACATAAAACTTTATTTACAAAGTTGGCCCTCTTAGCAGATACACGAGGGCCATTTAGAAAGTGACAGATGATTTGGCATAACTAAATAATAACGGAAGATATCAACATAAAACTTTATTTACAAAGTTGGCCCTCTTAGCAGATACACGAGGGCCATCTAGTAAATCTAACTTATAATGGTACCTTACTCTATTTGTCAACGTAATCTCCATTCTGTCAACATATTTATTGTCATGTGGTACCATTTTTTCAATGCTGATGTTAAACTTTTCTACCGTCAAAGAACTTATTCATGCAAAAAATGCAAAACATGTTCGGCCAATCGAATTTTATAGGCAAATAACACAAGTGTATAGTGATAATGCAAAGAACGAACCTTTAATGAGGAAATTAGGCGTAATTTACGAATAATTAAGGAAGAACCAGTGTGCCAGACAAACACCAGAGTAGAAGTTCATCAATCGTTATGAATAAATTGAAAACCAATGCTAATGAAAGAATTCAGAAAAACTTTGGGTGGAAAAAAATTCGCAACCAGTGAAAACCTCAACATCTTGGCTCAAATCTTTAGCGGTGAAAGAGTGTAATAGTATTAAAACACCGGTACCACGTGACAATAAATACCTTTATAGTAATAGCGTCTACACTGAGAAATAGAGAAGGTACTGTAACTTTGTAAATAAAATGTTGTGTTTATATGTTTCGTTATTATTTAGTTATGCCAAAACGTTCGGTACTTTCTGGATCGTTCTCGTTCATGCTTCGCGAAGTTCTACTAACAACAGGGGGGGGGTCCATTCTAAAATTCCCGCGTTACATACTCAAGAGTAAAAATCTGATGTGCTTCATTCACATGACTTTCTCTATATCATTGCTACAAATTATTCTATTTACTTCATCTAATGCAGCAAAAATTAGCAGAAATAGTCTTATTAATTGCTTCCTTGTTAGTAGAAGCGAAATAAGGGGGTATCATAGGTTAAAGTGATAGTCACTGGTTTCTCTGCGACTGAAGTTCCTTTGTTTGTATGGACACGAGTTCACAAAGTCCTGTATGAGAAAAGAATAAGTCTTTATAGCTGAAAAAAAAACAAGGAATATCTCAAAAACAATCAACTCCACGAAAAAAGTGTATATAACATAAATTGTGTATTTTAAGGTGCTCTACATTTGTTGTGTGGTAAGTTTCTGTCCATCTCTTACGGTTTAGTAGTTATACAAAATTCCGTAAAATTAACCGAGAATAAAGTAGTCTTCAGATGCTATTCCCAGAAAATTCAAAATATACATTTTATTTGCCATGTAAATATTTTTAATATACGATGTTTTAATCAAAATCGTTAGAGCCATTTTTTTAGAAAATCTAATTTTTCGAAAAAATGCCCATGTAAAGGGTAGTTTGGGGTGGGGGATTTTTCTCAAAATCTTCGTGTCGCATCTCTGGAAGATACTAAACTTAAATGCCAAGTTTGGTATTTTACTGACTTTTCGTTTTTGAGTTATCGTGTTCACAGACACACGGACACACACACACACACACACACGGACACACACACACCGACCTTTTTCTGAAAATACTTTTTTTGGATACAGGGGACCCTAAAACATATTTCCGGTGAAATCTTGGTATCGAATTTTTTGGTGGAGTGTAATACCTTCTCTATACACTATATACATAGCACGTATAGAGAAAGTAAAAAGGGTAACGTTTTAGGAAACGCAACTTAACAGTATTAACGGGATTGACGACAGAGTCAGGGAGAGGAGTCGGCGCATTCTCTGTCCGCTCAGACACTAGTGAGGCGACGCGACGTGACGTAAGTTAGCTGCTCTTCCTATTACTTTCTCTACATGTACAATGTACATAATGCATAGAGAAGGTATTGTAATGCACCCTAAAATTTCATACCAAGGTTTCACTGGAAATACACGTTTTGAGACCCCCTGAATAGAAAAAGTCTTTTTAGAAAAACTTCCGTGTGTGTGTGTGTGTGTCTGTCTGTGGGCAGCATAGCTCAAAAACAAAAATACCGTTAAATGCCAAACTTGGTATTTAAGTTTGGTATCTTCCAAGGATGCGACACGAAGATTTTCAAGAAAATCCTCCCACCTCAAACTACCCTTTACATGGCACTTTTTCCGAAAACTTTGATTTTCTAAATAATGGCTCTAATGATTTTGATTAAAATTTCGTATATTAAAGATATTTACCTGGCAAATAAAATGTATATCTTGAATTTTCTGGGAATAGCCTCTGAAGGCTACTTTATCCTGGATGAATTTTACGGAATTTTGCATAACTGGTAAACCGTAAGAGATCGTCAAAAACTTAACACACAAACAATGTAGAGCACATTAAAACACACCAATTTACGTTATATACATTTTTTACGTGGAGTTGATAGTTTTTTTAGGTATTCCTTGTTTTTGATTTCAGCTTTGAAAAACTTACTTTTCTTATACAGGAATTTGTCAACTCCTGTCCACAAGAAGGAACTTCAGGAACATAGCAACCAACTTTTGACTATTACTTTAACCTATGCTACTCCCTTATTTTTCTTCTACTTACAAGGAAGCAAGTAATAAGACTATTTCTGCTAATTTGTTCTCGATTAGCATGAAGTAAATGGTAAGCTTTTTAACAATACTTTATTGCAGAGAGGTAGAGAAAGTCATGTGAAGTGAGACAGTACATATCTTGGCCCGGGGCAAAATTATATTCTTAGAAGAGAAAATATAAATGTACAATGAAAATAGGAAGGGTAGAAATACTTTTAAGACGTATAAGTCACGAGCGCAGGGTACAAGATCCGTTACCTGCGGTGCATTGAACCGAAGGGGTGAATATGAAAGGTCTCTGGCCGAGGCGACTAACGGGACACAAGACAATGATTCCCGCTGGTCAGGCACTTGGTGAAGGACCTCCGAACAACCAAGATGTGAAATTTAGAATTCGTGATGTAGCCGAACAGGATGACATTTTAAGGCACTTGACGGAGAACCCTCGCACGACCAAGAGGTGGTATTTGAGCGCGTGGTGTAATCCTTAGCTGTGACGGAAGCAAGTGATTTTAAGACCGATCATAGTACGTAATAAATCACGGCTTCAACATTAATAAACAATAACATTAGCGGACGAGTAAAGTGTAACGTCACACTAAAAATTAAGAAGTATACGCGTGTGTTCTACGGCGGAAAAAGGACGGACTCCGTTAATAAAGCATTTGTCTCACCACTACCTGAAAGAGTTTCCATGCTAATAAAAACCCTGAGCAAATCCAACCATAGTTCCACACCATTCCAAAACATATAACCCGCCCTGGACACGAACCCAATACCACCCCAGAATGGAGCACATACGATACTTTTACTTTTTCTAGCACATACGCACAATTTACTTAGTAGATAGAGAAGATATTGCATTTCATCCAAATATTCGATAATGATAAATATACATTTTGAGAATCTCTGAATCCAAAAAGAGAAGTTTTGAAAAAGACCCATGTGTTTGTGTATGTGGACAGCATAACCCAAAACCTAATATTCCATTAAATGCTAACTCTGGTATTTAAGTTTAATATCTATCAATGGTGCGACACGAAAATTTACAGGAAACTTTCTCAAAAATGGTCCAACAAATTTTATTAAAATACCATATTTTAAAAAATTTACATGACAAATATAATGTATATCTTCAATTTTCTGGGAATAGCCTCTGAAGATCCCTTCATCCTGAATGACTTTGCATAACTGGTAAACCATAAGAGATAGACAAAAACTTTGTGCACAAAAATGTATATCTCGTTAAAACACACAATTTGTCTTTTTTGCGCAGTTAGCCTCTCCGGGGTTATTGTTATTGGTTTAAAATTGTAAATATTTATACTTTTCTCAAACAGAAGTTCTTTTGTTTTTCTTCTGGCCATGCAAGGAGAACCGAAGTTCAAAGTCAGCCGCATAGCGAGAGCTTTTAAAATATTTGACTATCGCTTTAGATAGATAGCTGTGCGGATGTAGTGTCTAAGCTATACTCAAACCTAGGATAAGTAAACTAGTTTAAGTAACAGTATATGCTTTTCTGAAATACTCGATATGTAAGTTATCATTCCGAGCACATATTTGTAAATGTAAGCTAAATTTACAATTCATTTATTAATTGCCATGCCAACAAACACTGTAAATACTTACAGTAAGAGTTTCAGAAGTCATTATTACAGTGCAATTAGGAAATGACGTAACATTTGCTACTTAAAGTAATGCAAAATTCATTAACAGAAGGTTATATAAGAAGGCTTTGTCCATATAATTTAGATGTAGCCTTCCATTTGTTCGTATTGAGAACTAATTTCTTTCTCTACACGTACTATGTACATAGTGTATAGAGAAGGTATTGCACTCCATCCAGAAATTCAATACAGAGATTTCACTGGAAATATATGTTTAGGGTTCCCTGTATCCAAAAAAAAAAGTCCGCGCGTGTGTTCATGTGTCCGCGTGTCTTCAACACGATAACTCAAAAACGAAAAGTCGGTAAAATACCAAAATTGACATATATGTTTACTATCCTCCAAGCATTGGACACGAAGATTTTGAGGAAGTTCCCCCACCTCAAGCTACCCTTTGCATAGAAAGATTTTCTCAAAAATGGCTCTAACCATTTCTTTCAAAATACCGTAAGGTAAAGATACCTACAGGACAAATTAACTGCATATGTTGAATTTTCTGGGAATAGCCTCTGAAGACCTTTATTCTGGATGAATTTTAATGGATTTTGAAAAACTAGTAAACCGTAAGAGATAGATAAAAAGTTACTACACAATAATGTAGATCTCGTTAAAACACACAATTTATCTAATGTTATTTTTTTTTTCGTAGAGCTGACCATTTTTGAGGTATTGCTTGTTATTTGTTTCAGTTTTAAAATGCTTAAAACTTTTCATACTTAGGGATTTGTGAATTCCTGGCAGTGTATAGAAACGGGTTTCATCTGCATGGCAACCAGCTTTAATAGATTTGACTATCTCTTTAGCCTAGTGTATTTCTCCATTTCTCTTCTACTTACAAGAAAGATTTCTACTAGTGTTTATCTCAATTAACATAGAATATATAGAAGAATAAACTTCTTATCAGTAATTTGCTACTCAGATGTAGAGAAAGTTATCTGAATGGAATACATCAGATTTTTTTTAGTTTTTACTCTCTCTATACGTACTATGTACATAGTGTACAGAGAAGATATTACACTCCACCAAAAAATTCGATACCGAGATTTCAGCGGAAATATATGTTTTAGGGGCTCCTGCATCCAAAAATAGTATTTTCAGAAAAAGGTCCGTGTGTGTCCGTGTGTCTGTGAACACAATAACTCAAAAATGAAAAGTCCCTAAAATACCAATCTTAGTATTTAAGTTTAGTATCTTCCAGGGTTGCGACACGAAGATTTTGAGAAAAATCCCCCACCCCCAACTACCCTTTCCCTGGAACTATTTTCGAAAATTTTGATTTTTTAAAAAATGGCTCTAACGATTTTGGTTAAAATATCACATTTTAAAGATCTTTACCTGACAAATAAAATGTATATTTTGAATTTTCTGGGAATAGCCTCTGAAGACTACTTTATTCTGGATGCATTTTACGGAATTTTGCATAACTGCTAAACCGTAAGAGATGAAAAAAAAAAAAACTTAAAACTTGTAGAGCACGTTAAAATACACAATTTATGTTATATACATTTTTTCGTGTAGATGATCGTTTTTGAGGGATTCCGTGATTTTTGTTTCAGCTTTAGAAAACATACTTTTCTTATACAGGAATTTGTCAACTCCTGTCCATACAAACAAAGGAACTTCAGTCACATAGCAACCAGCTTTTGACCATCACTTTAACCTATGGTACTCCTTATTTCGCTTCTACTTGCATGGAAGCAAGTAATAAAACGATTTCTGCTAATTTTTTCTCGATTAGTATGAAGTAAATAGAACTATACGCTTTTTTACAATAATTCTTTGCAGAGATATAGAGAAATGTGAATGGAACACATCAGATTTTTTTCAAATATTTCAAAAAGGAATTGGCTAAACACGAACTGTAAGTTATTTAGCAGATCTTGAATGATTAGAAAAACTCGGCCCTGCGGGCCTCGTATTCCCAATATGCATTTTTGCACTGATAAGTAACTTACAGTTCTTAGTATGCAATAAGCTATTATAAATAGTTTAAAAGTTAAGCTAAGCACAATAAATGTTAAACTGTATTTTCGCGAGTGTTGGGCGTTTTCTTGCCTGATAGTGTAGATTCTCTCTTTTCTTGGTAAGAATATAAATTGCATCATAAAACTGGACGCATGATCAATGTGTTTCTGTTTGTTTGTTTCCAGACTCGATCTTTGTACGTGATTTTGGTGGAACTGGGTGAACATCAGAGGTGACTGCCCGATACATTGACTTGCGCGAGAGGTTTCGATTCCTCGAGGCAAACCAACCCTTATCGGTGAGTCTCTGCACAAGTTCTTTCCTTGCCTGCTCTTCATTGCAACTAACATTAATCGTGTACTTATTACCGTTTTAAAAAGAAAAAAAATCCCGATTGTTACGTTTACACGACCTTATCTATCTATTTAGAACTGACACGCGGATATCTAGAGGCCAGAACCTGTCGGGGAGCCAACGACACGAAACAGGCATGAGCGTGAGGAAGTGGATAATATGAAATGCAAGCTAAACGAATGATAGGAAAGGTGATGATGGAACAATAGGTGGCATAAGTTTCGGAGGACCCGGAGAAAACCCGCCCAGACGCCGCTTCGTCCACCACAAATCCCACATGCGGGATTTTGGGATTGAACCAGGCCGCTTAGATGGGAGGCGAGCAGTCTAACCACTCGGCCACGTCGTTGCACTATGTATGTACGTAAATAATACGAGGGCCGTTTTTTTTTTTCAATCTCCGATAGGCTATAAATAAAAGACAAGTTCATAAAAAACAATTATTTTATTACTAAAAGTTTTGTACACTTATGGTTACGTTTCAACATAATCACCGAAAAGGTTGAGACATTTATGGTATACCTGTGCACAAGCTTTGCAATACCCACTTCAAAAAATGTTGCCGTCAATGATTTCAAATGAACAAGAGCTAAATCGTAAGTTGCAGTGGCAACTCCACTTGAAGGGCTGATGTTGGGAGAAATTGCTTCAACATGTCCAAGTGTGAGATACGCTAGCTCTAGGTTTAGTGTCGTATTCTACATGCAAATAAACACTAGCAAATTATTGTTAACCTGGAAGAAGGCGGTGATGCTGACGACAGCAAGAGCGATGCTGGATATGAAGACGAAGATGAATGAGAATGAAGGGAATGAGAAGAGCTATAGAAATTAAAATATTTGGCAACTGCTTTAGCCTAGTGTATTCCCTTATTTTCCTTCGATTTGTCGTCGTTTGTGTCGTGTTGTTTTTCCCCACTTTGGTATCAGCAGGTGTGACGTTGTTTGTGGCGTGTGTGGGTATGACACTCTCTATATACTTATCTTGGTCGTGTCTGTAGAGTGATGACAGACAGTATATAGGAAATTAGGATGAGTTCACCATACTTGGTGCAGGACCTGTTTGTTATGCACATACATGTTGTAAGATGTAGATTGTCTCTGTCTCTCTTTCAGATGTCAAGGAACAAGTAATAAGACCATCTCTCTTAATGTTTATCTTGATTAGCATGATAAGGATAAGAGAATAAGCTTTTTGTGAGAATAGTTTAAAAGAATGGGTTGAGGAATTCATGTAATGTAACATATGACATGTTTTTTAAACTCTAGGTCACATTATGTTTGTTCCTAGTTTTGTCCTGCAAAGAAAATGAAACCATGAGTAACTGACGCAGCGAAACATTATACATTGAAATACTCAGGCGTAATTCTGACAGCGAAAGAGGTTATATTGAACTAAAGTTCTTATTTTCTCAACGTTTTTTATTTATTTGTCTTGATACAATAAATATTTTACTTCCTTTTCTTACGAACGTCCTGCTCGAGATAATATTCTACTGTTCTGTTTAGCAGCCCCAAAGGTTTGCTACGATATGGCGTATAATATATAATTATATCGCTCTAACAACATTGTGACGTCAGCAATAATACGGCTGGCTGCTTCCCCTTACAGCGGTAGATGATTGTTGGGATTATTAGGTCAGCGTATTGCCAACCTCGGGGCTCGAATCTGGTGCTCCGTGAAATATCTAATAACTGGGAGATTATGGCAGCAAGGGGATACCCAGCCAGCCATTTTGTTTTAGGTCTGTTTCCTGGTGCTTGATGTCAGTTATTCAAAATTAGCAACGGTAAGCAACTAAATGCCTTGTATATTGTTTCCATAACAATTGGCATTGTCCTAGAGATTGATTTAACTTCCCCACATTGTTCTCTGTAGCAGGAAGTTAGGGTAATGTGTAGAACTCAGATTTTATGGAAATGCTTTTCGTTCCCTTAAGATAGACTTGTCACACCTTATGTATGTTTCATGAAACTTTAGGTTTAAATAAACCAGTTTGATAATGACTAAAATGCCTATAAGCGACTGTTTCCAGTTTAATCGTTTTACTTTCTCTAGCATGTACATATGTAGAAGATATTGTATTCCACCCAAAAATTCATCACTAAGTTTTCACCGCAAATATATGTTCTGGGGCCCCTAAATCCCCACAAAAGCATTTTTACTTTGTTTACATAGTACGTGTGGTACATAGGTAGAGAGGGTATTGCACTCCACCCAAAACTTCGATAGATTCCAAGATTGCACCGGATATACATGTTTAGGCTCCTCAGTATACAAAAAAAAAAAAAAAAGAAAAAAAAAGAAAGAGAAACATAGGGAAAAGGTCCATATGTGTCGAGCGCGCGCCTGCCTATGAACACGATAACTCAAAAAATAAAAGTCGGTAAAATACCAAACTTGTATTTAAGTATAATACTACGTTCCAGGGATACGACACAAAGAGAAATATCCCCCACCACAACGTACCGTTTACATGCAAAAATTATCGAAATTTTGATTTTCTCAAAAATGACTCTTTTAACGATTTTGCTTAAAACATCGTACATTAAATATATTTACATGAAAAATAAAATTTATATTTTGAATTCTCCGGGAATATCTTTTGAAGAGCTCTTCAATCTGGGTGAATTTTGCATAACTAGTAAACCGTAACAGAGAGATAAAAACTTACTATAGGCACAAAAAAAAACAAAAAAAAAAAAAAAACGCAGATCTAGTTAAAACACACAATTTATGTCATACACATTTGTTCGCGGAATTCACCATCTCCATGATATATAAAGTTCTGGTTTTCAGTTTAAAAAAAAAATTCACTCCTGGTCGTGGAAAGAAACGGATTTCGGTCACATTGCAATCGGCTTTTGAAATATGTAACTGTCGGTTTAGCCCAGTGTATGCTCTTAATTCTCTTGTACTTACAAGTAATAAAATACCGTTAAATACCAAATTTGGTATTTAAGTTTTTTATCCTCTAAGGTGGTAGTGCGGCTGCTTTACAAGCGGGAGACCTGGATTCGATTCCCGGATTTCCCCCCCGATGGGAGCCCTGGCCTAGGGTGCACACTGCCTCGTGAGGGGGCCAATTGAGAGTTACTTGATGGAGAAGTAGCAGCTCCAGGTCATGAGTACCGCATTAACCGGCCGGGGGGGGAGTTCGAGGCGCTGATCATGTCTCACCCTCCAATACTGCCCCCCATCCATGACGTCTGTAATGGACCGAGATGGGGGACGCAGCGGCCGGGCGGTATGCCAAGGTTATTTGTAAGCTGTCGCGCCATGCAGTTACAATTTTCCTCCAAGGATGCGAGACGGCGGTTTTCAAGAAAATTCCTCCACCCTAGCCTACCCTACATGGAACAATTTTCGAACATTTTGTTTTTTCAAAAATGGCTCTAACACTTTTGACTAAAATACTGCATATTAGAGATATTTATATGCCAACTCGAATGTGACGAACAGGAACCCAGAGTTTTTGTGAGGAAGATGGCATTGGCTTAAAGCACCTTCCTGAAGAAATATGCCAATTTTGAAAATGTTGGCATTTAAGGACATTGCAAAATATGGCTTTTCTTTTCAGCAGTGTCTCGTGAGGCATTGGAGATAATATGGTATTTAAAGGCCAGCGTGTAGCGACGGGTAAAACCTGTCGATCAAGTCTTCTGCATCCTCTTTTATCTACAAATAAATGAAATAATTCCTAAAACGCTTATGCCCATAAATATAAAGTAGTTAAAAATCTGATGTGATCCATTCACATGACTTTCTCTACATCTCTGCAACAAATTATTGTTAAAAAGCTTATGCTTCTATTTACTTCATGCTAATCGAGAAAAAAAAAAAAAAAAAACTAGCAGAAATAGTCTTATTACTTGCTTCCTCGTAAGTAGAAGCGAAATAAGGGAGTACCATAGGTTAAAGAGATAGTCAAAAGCTGGTTACTATGTGACTGATGTTCCTTTGTTTGTATGGACACGAGTTGACAAATTCCTGTATGAGAAAAAATAAGATTTTCATACATGAAACCAAAAACAAGGAATATCTCAAAAACAATCAACTCCTCAAAAAATGTATATAACATAAACTGTGTGTTATAAAGTGCTCTACATTTGTTGTGCGATAAGTTTTTGTCTATCTCTTACGGTTTAGCAGTTATTCAAAATTCCATAAAATTCCATAAAGTAGTCTTAAGAGGGTATTCCCAGAAAATTCAAAATATACATTTTATTTGTCAGGTAAATATCTTTAGTATACGACATTTTAATCAAAATCGTTACAGCCATTTTTTAGAAAATCAAAATTTTCTAAAAAATTTCCATGTAAAAGATAGTTTGAGGGGGGATTTTTCTCAAAATCTTCGTGTCGCATCCATGGAAGATACTAAACTTAAATACCAAGTTTGGTATTTTAACGATTTTTCGTTTTCGAGTTATCGTATTCACAGGCACACTGACACACGGACATACACACACGGACCTTTTTCTGAAAATCCTTTTTTTGGATACAGGGGACCCTAAAACATATATTTTCGATGAAATCTCGGTATCGAATTTTTTGGTGGAGTGCAATACCTTCTTTATACACTATGTACATAGTACGTGTAGAGAAAGTAAAAATAATCAACTCCACGTAAAAAATGTATACAACATAAATTGTGTGTTTTATGCGCTCTACATTTTAAGTGTGGTAAGTTTTTCTCCATTTCTTACGGTTTAGCAATTAAGCAAAATTCCTAAAATTCATCCAGAATAAAGTAGCCTTCAGAGAGATATATATACGTTATTTATCTTTAATATACGATATTTTAATCAAAATGCTTAGAGCCATTTTTGTGAAAATCAACATTTTCGAAAAAAGTTCCATGTAAAGGGTGGATTGGGGTGGGGGGATTTTTCTCAAAATCTTCGTGTCTCTTCCCTGGAAGATATTAAACTTAAATACTAAGTTTGGCATTTTACCGACTTTTCATTTTTGAATTATTGTGGGGCTTGTGGACCCTAAAACATATATTTCCAGTGGTCTCTATATCGAATTTTTGGGTGCAGTGCAATACCTTTTCTATACATGGTGTACGTAGTATATGTAGTGAAAGTAAAAAAGATTCTCTTGCAAGAATAGACTGTAGAAGAGATTTAAAAACAAACAGAGAAAACATATATGTCTTTTTAGAAAATTGAAAAAATATCTAATCTCTACTGATTTTGCGGCAAATTGTTCTTTAAAAAGCTTGTTCTTCTCTCTACTTCATGCTAATCCAGATACATATAGTATAAATGATCTTATTATGTATTTTCCATTACTTACAAAAGGAATACGGGAATGCACTAGACTAAAGCGATAGTCAAGTCTTTGGAGAACTTGTCGCTAAATGATGAAACTTCATTCTCTTGGTATGCCCTATAGTAAAGTAAAATAAAAATGAATAACGATATCCCATTTGAGAAAATTATAAGTATAGACAATAAAAATTGGATTAATGTTTCTTCACACAAGCCATGTGTAGGACAGCAGTTGGATAGGTAGAGTCAGACTGAAAAATTCAATGCCATAGCCTGGATTTGAATCACGGATCTCCCGATCTCTAGCCGGTTGCTCTACCACTGAGTTACCATGGCAACATACCGGCGTAGAATTGAATTTCTCAACTGATTCGCATGTTTCCCAGTAAACCACAAGGTGATCCTCAATTATTTTGAGATTTCAACCCCAATGGCGACTTGCAATGTTGTAAGTACTTAGGTCCCAGAATTCATAGTATAGCCAACTATTATAGTCAGTTGATATTGGATTAATGTTTTTTTCACACAAGCCATGTGTAGGACAGCAGTTGTATAGGTAGAGTTAGACTGAAAAATTCAATGCCATAACCGGGATTTGAACCACGGATCTCCCGATCTCTAGCCGGTTGCTCTGCCAGAAATTGTTAGTTCAAGAAAAAAAAGAGGGAGTGCATCTGACACAAAATATGTACTTTAACCAGATGTATATTTTTTGTGCTGTAAGCTTTCTTCTATCTCGTACGGTTTACCATTTATACAAGGTGGTTCACCTGTGCCTTATTCTCTGGTTTTATGCAACCCGCCGATTATAGTCTAACCTGAAAACATCGTTCCCGAGACCTATCTATTGCGCATTAACATAACAGACTTTGGCTTCACTAGTTATAGCTAAAGAGTAGCGTATTTGATTAACACGCGATGTTAGCAAGAGTTCTAAAATGCTCGATTCAGGTTCGAATCTTATCTAAACTTTGATAATTCCCCCCCCCCCCCCCCCACTTTCTTTCTTCCTGATTTTGACACAAAGCTACATAGGATATCGGAACATTTTTTAACTTGCTTATTTGTTCCTTTTTTTGTTGTTCTCTTTATTTATCTAGCTTTATCAGTCCATTTACAGGAAATACAAATGAATATGAACATTCTGAGGCATATTCATTCAGTTTCCTCTAAATATGCAGGTATTATTACAATGTTTTAAAACTAACATGCGTGTTTCAGATTATACTATAGAACCAGATCCATTTTGAGGGTATCTCTAAAACGAAAAATACACAAAATACCTTGGCTGACAATCACAAACTGTACCAAATACATACCTATATATTTACTTCGTGCATTTGTATTTAATGGGGCATGTCTAGGCCTAAAGTATCTTCGGTAGTATTCGCTAACTCACTGAGAGTACCAGCTGCCAAAATTTTGTAGAGAACATTCTCTAACTACGAAGAACAATCGATTACGTGTTATGTGTTCTAGTATTTTGAATTTGTTTGTATTAACTTTATACATTTTGAACTTTTCCTTTATTATTTAAAGCCTTAGGAAGTTTCTTTTTCAAAATAACTACAAAAAATTAAGGATCGAAGACTGAAGAATACGTAAAATGAACTGTCGTTTGTTCTTCATTCGTATACCTTTTTGTTTACTCCTAAAATTATTAGAGTGACAAACCCTGAAATAACTTTGCACCTCGATCGATAATACATGAAGAAGAATAAAAGGTGCATGCAGATTGTAGGACTCGAACCGCTGACACGCTGGAGGTGATCAGGAAACATGAAATTAGCCATTTGAGCTACATTTCTTGCTGCGTTAAAACTGTAGGTATAGGATCACACATGACTCCCTCTCCGCTTCTCATCTCTTTATAACTGTTGTGTGACTCCTTTTTGTAGCTTAGTCTTAATCCATTAAAATGTACGTTGCGGAACCTATGACAGTCATCTTATTGATATAACGTACAGCAACAGGAGTTATTAAGGTCTATTTTCCGATGAAGAGCAGACTAGATTTGCATGGTTATCATATTACCAACAAGCATGGTAATTTCGACCTTATTACTTTCAGAGTATGAGGTGTTGCCTATCTCAAAAAATAATAAGGGACAGGTGAGCCATCTTGTATAATAATCCTTTAGGATGACGAGGGCTTCACAGGCTTTTCCCAGAAAACTCAAGATGTATGTTTAATTTTTTATAAAATATCTTAAATATATGGTAAATTGGTCAAAATCGTTAGATCCTAGGCTGCGTCGGCCGAATGGTTAGACTACTATCCTCTCACCAAAGCGGCCTGGCTTCGATCTCAGGCGACCGCTTGTGGGTTTTGTGGTGGAAAATGTGGCGCAGGGACAGGTTTTATCCGGTTCTCCGGTTTCTCCCGCTATCGTATTACACCGGCGCTCCATCTTCATTTCATATATCATCAATGTCATCACCTGCGGTGCCATAGTAGTAAAAGCAGGCGTTAAACACACACAAAACATTTGTAAAAATATATTCCATGTAAAGGGTAGTTTGGGGTTGGGGGATTTTCTTGAAAATCTTTGTGTCGCATCCTTGGAAGGTGCAGAATTTAAATATTAAGTTTAGTGTTTAACCAACCTTTCGTTTCTGGGTTAAGCTACTCACACACGTTCACGGAAACATTTCTAAAAATGGTTTTTGGTTTCAGGGGTCCTCAAAACACGTATTTCCGGTAAAACCTGAAATCTAATTCTGGGAGAAATACATTCTCTAGCTACATGTACAGGGTAGAGGGAGTAAGAATAGTGAAAAATATTCCATATAAAGGGTTGCCATGGGAGATTTTTCTTGAAAATGTCATCTCATTTTAAAATTATTGAAACTAAATACTAATAAAACTTAAAAGATAGATATTTTCTTCTGAGAGTTCCAAAACGGGTATTTCCGGTTAAATGTTGATATCGAAGTTTGTCTGGAATGCAACTGTCTACTTCATCTTGGTTAGAGAATGTCAAGGTATTCTCTCATGAAGTTTTATTTTTTTAATTTTATTTTTGCATCCCCCTTTAATTTTTGGTCATAGTTGCTTTAGAACGAACTACTAGTATTTTTGCTCGCTGATTTTTACTTTCCCTAGCCCCGTATGTACAATGTACATAGGGGTAGAGAAGTATTGTATTCCAACCAAAAATTCGATACCGAGATTTCACTGGACATAAATGATTTGAGACCCAGTGAATCCAGAAAAAAAAACATTTTTTGAAAAATGTCCGTGTGTGTGTCTATCTGGCTGTATGTATGTGTGTGTGTGTGTGTGTGTGTGTGTGTGTGTCTGTGGGCAGCAAAGCTCAAAAAAGCTCCGTTAAAAACCAAACTTGGTATTTAAGTTTCGTATCTTCCAAGGATGCGACACGAAGATTTTTAAGAAAACCTCCCACCCCAAACTACCCTTTACATGGAAAAAATTTCGAAAATGTTGATTTTCTTAAAAATGGATCTGATGATTTTGATTAAAATCTCGTATATTTAAGATATTTACTTGCCAAATAAAATGTATATCTTGAATTTTTTGGGAATATCCTCTGAAGACTATTTTTTTCTGGATGAATTTTTTGGAATTTTGCATAGCTGCTAAACCGTAAGAAATGGACAAAAACTTACCACACAGAAAATACAGAGCACATTAAAACGCACAATTTATGTTGTGTACATTTTCTTCGTGGAGTTGGTCGTTTTTAAGATATTCTTTGTTTTTAGTTTCAGCTTTAAAAAACATACTTCTCTCATACAGGAATTTGTCAATTCCTGTCCATACAAACAAAGAAACATCAGTCACATAGCAACCGGCTTTTGATTATCACTTTAACCCACGGTACTCCCTTATTTCGCTTCTACTTACAAGGAAGCAAGTAATAAGACTATTTATTCTAATGGTTTCTCAATTAGCATGAAGTAAATAGAAGCCTAAACTTACTAACAATAATTTGCTGCAGAAATGTAGAGAAAGTCATGTGAATGGAACACATCAGATTTTTTTATAGTGTTAAACGCCCGCTTTTACTACTCGTGGCACCGCAGGCGATGACACTGATGATACTTGGAATGAAGATGAATCACCGGTAGAATGTGTTGGCGGTGGAAACCGGAGAGCCCGGAGAAACCTCAGCCCCTTCCCAGAGCAGTTGGCAGGCTGAGGACAGCCCGAGGTGTGTTAGACGTGTCCCTGTTCTCGGAGAGAACTTAACCACGTACTGACGGGATTGTGGTGTTTGCAGGATGGCGGGTGAGGTTTGGGGTTGTGGAGTGACAGGAGGAGGCAAGTATTGCTCCTCGACGGTTGCCTATTATGGTGCAACGGCCCTTGTGCACCCCTGGTGTGAAGTTTATTCAAAATATTTATTTGGGGTTTTTAATTTTGATATCCAAGCAACTCTTGAAGGATTGTAAGGAGCTTAGCCGTAGCAGTTGTTGGAGGTGCTCCTTCGTTAGCAGGGATGCCCGCAAGCCATGCGGGGAAGCCGGTATCACCTGAAGCGGCGGTTTGTGGGATCGTAATCCCCAAGAGACCTAACGAGGGCGCTCCGATGGAATGGTAACCCTTCCTTGAATTTTGTTGCGCGACGCCTAATCTCGTCCTCCAGGTATGGTAGACCAGAGGCTTCGTGCAGGAGTCTCGTAGGAAATCGTCGAGGCACAGAATAGATGGCCCGAAGGCCAGATCTCACAGGCGTAGATTAATAAGGGGACTATGAGGGCCCTCAAAAGGCGCAACTTAAGGGAAACCGGCATCGTGGACTTCAGCATCGGGTACAGTGAGGCCGCAGCCCCGTTACCCCGACACTTCAGTTCCCTGATGAGCTCCCCAAAAGTGACGCCCTTGTCAAGCTTCACCCCCAAGTAGGTAATGGTGTTCGTCCATTGTATCCTTCGTCTGAGGTACGTGAATGTACCCGCCCCTTCGCCGCTTTGTCCACCAGAAATCTCACATGAGGTCGCTTGGGATCGAACCCGGGCCAACTAGGTGAGAGGCGAGTGGTCTAAACACTCGGCCACGGCGCGGCCATTGCTTGCTGAACTTTAGGGTTTCTTATCGTTGATTTTTCAATAATTATACTATTAAACACACACATTCATACTTTAAGATCTGTGGGAGAAAAATTCCCCACCTCAGACGGGAATCGAACCCGGGACGTCTAAATGAGAAGCCAGAATCTGAACACTCGGCCGCAAAGGCAGTCAGTTATGAAATTGCTGCTTTGAAATACACTGTTTTTCACGGCCACTTCCACAAAGGAGCACTGACAACGTAAAGAATGGAGAGATTGTGTGTGTGCACGTATCATGGAAATGAAGCTGCAGCAGTCGATACAGAGCAGCTATCGACTCTGATGTAAGACAAAACTCTGGTGTCAATTTCCCACCTTGTACAGGAAAGACTCACTTCCTCTTCTGCAAATACAAAGCATTCTTCAGATATTGCCTTTCCAGCTCCAGACCTGCTCTCTGTTGAAACCTTCCACTATCTTGTGTTTTAGTACCCTGGAAAACATTTTTACTTTACTACACGTACTTGTACCTTGTATAGAGAAGGTATTGCATTCCGTCTAAGCATTCCATGCCGAGATTTCACCACAAATACACGTTTTAGGGTCCCCCTGTATAAAAGATCTGATGTGTTCCATTCACATGACTTTCTCTACATTTCTACAACAAATTATTGTTAAAAACATTATGCTTCTATTTATTTGATTCCTTGTAAGTAGCAGCGAAATAAAGGAGTACCATAGGTTAAAGTGATAGTCAAAACTTGGTTGCTCTATGATTGAAGTTCCTTTGTATGGATAGGAGTTGATAAAGTCCTGTATGGGAAAAGTACGTTTTTTAAAGCTTAAACCAAAACAACGAATATCTCAAAAACGATCAACTCCACAAAAAAAAAATGTATACAACATAAATTGTGTGTTTTAAAGTGCTCTACATTTTTTGTGTGGAAAGTTTCTCCATTTCTTACGGTTTAGCAGTTATGCAAAATTCCGTAAAATTCATCCAGAATAAAGTAGTCTTCAGAGGCTATTCCCAGAAAATTCAAGATATACATTTTATTTGTCAGATAAATATCTTTATTATATGATGTTTTAATCAAAATCGTTAGAGCCATTTTTGAGAAAATCAAAATTTTTGAAAAGGATAGTTTGTGTTGGGGGGATTTTTCTCAAAATCTTCGTGTCGCATCCCTGGAAGATACTAAACTTAAATACCTAGTTTGGTATTTTACCGACTTTTCGTTTTTGAGTTATCGTGTTCACGGACACACGGACACACAGGCATACGGACCTTTTTCTGAAAATCTTTTTTTGGTTACAGGGGAGTCTAAAAAAATATTTCCGGTGAAATCTCGGTATCGAATTTTTGGGTGGAGTGCAATACCTTCTCTATACACTATGTACAGAGTACGTGTAGAGCAAGCAAAAAATTATATGTTCTACTTACATAACATTCTCTAGTGTATACAAACTATTTTTTGATTATTCTTTTATCTATGTCATGCTAATCAATATAAACATTAGCAGAATCTGTCTTTTTAGTTGCTTCCTTGTAAGTAGAAGGGAAACAAGGGAATACTTTAGACTAAAGCGACAGTCAAATATTTTATAAACTCATCTCTATGTGAAACAATTGAGGTTCGGTTCACTATGCATGGTCCCGTTTAAGGAAAGTTGGGTACTTTAAATTGAAAGCAATAACAAGGAAAACGGTCAGCTCTACAAGAAAAACGAATGGGTGTTTTCGCAAAACTCGTCTAGAATAAAGAGGTCTTTAGAGGCTATTCCCAGAAAATTCAAAATATACATTTTATTTTTCATGAAAATATCTTTAATATGTATACGCTATTTTAATCAAAATTATTAGAGCCATTTTTGAGAAAAACAGTGTTTTCAACACATTTTCCATATGTAAGGGTTGTTTGTGTTGGGGGAATTTTCTTTAAAATCTTCGTGTTGCATCCTTGGGAGTTACTAAACTCAAACACCAAGTACCGTATTAAACGACCGTTTTTGAGCTATGCTTCACACACACACACACACACACACACATACACACAACCGCGCGCGCCGATCTTTTTCTAAAAAAGTTTTTTTTTGGACGCAGGGATATCAAAACCTACATTTTGAATGAAATCACATCGAATTTTTAGGTGGATTACAATAGCTTCTCTAGGTTCTATGTACATGTACGAGTATGTACATAGATTAGAAAAAGTAAAAAAATACCTTATCGAGATTTCCCCAGAAATACACGTTTTGAGGTAAATTAATACAAAATCTTGCGTGTTACATCCACATTGCTTTTTCTGTCATCTATCGTTTGTTAGTGCGTATACACGAATTCTTATGAACTCTTATTTATCTGTATACTTAATTTTAATAGAATGATAGCTGAAAACACACTAAATAGCTAAAGACTAATTTACCCAAAGTTTTGAGAAAACCATACCACCTATCACCATACCAGATATCTCATTCGAACAATTATTAATTCAATAGATCATTAAAATTACTAAAAACTCAAAATTCTTACTTTTATAGCAAAGAATTTACTTGTTCCATTCACATGGCATCTCTAAATGTTCTGCAAACAAACTATTCTTACAAAATAATATTCTTTTATCTAAATTATGCTAATTGAGATAAACAGCAGAAGTTAACTTTTTACTTCCTTCTCTCTAAGTGAACGGAAATAAGGGATTACACTAGGCTAAAGCAATAGTTAAACATTTTAACAGCTGGTCGCTATGTGAAACAATTGAGTTTCGGTTTTCTTTCCAAGGCCAGGAGTAAACCAAAAGGGATGTGAAACGAAAGATATCTTACTGTTCGAGGAGAGTTTATGTGGTGTAAGATAGAAACAAATAACAACGAACTCTACAAAAATAAATAATATATATAACAAATTGTGTGTTTTAATGAGATCTATATGTACAATTCATGTCTTGTATATATCGTTAACAGGCGGCATTTTAATAAAAATGTTATAGCTATTTCTGAAAAATACAATATTTTAAGAATCTTTCCATGTAAATGGTAGTTTATGTTGGGGGAATTTTCTTGAAAACTTTGCGTCGCATCCTTGAAAAATACTACTTAAATACCAAGTTTGGTATTTAGCAGTGTTTTCGTTTTTGAGCTATGGTGTCCACACATACACATGCGCGCGCGCACAGACACACACACACAAAATTCTTAGCATGGATTCCTTCAGAGGGAAGCAGAGAGTCGGAAGAAAATCGGTTCAGACGCCACTTTGGACACTTAAAATCCCACAAAGAGTCCCCTGTTATCGAAACCGGGCCGCCTTGGTCAGAAGCGAGCGATCTAAAAACTCGGCCAGATGTCACATATACTTTGCTCCTTTCCCACTTATTTCAATTAAACCAGTTATTCCCCCATTTATGTTTCTTTCCCACGCATTTTGTATTTTCATTTTTCTGCAATTTCCTATTGCTTTACCATGTTTAAGGTTTCCGCTTCTGCTATCAAAAGGAAGGCGATATTCTTGCTATTACTTCATTCTACATTCTGCAGTATTATTAAAGACGAATCTTACGTCACTCCTCATCCAACAGTAACACTCCTTACGTACGCAATGACGATAAATGGGCCACTTACGTAACACTTTTGCAATGACGAATGCTCAATTCTGAAAACAACCATAACATTATAACAATATCATATTAACAACTATAACAATATAATTTGTTTCCATGTCAGTTATGCAACTATTCATTAAAATACCAATTTTAACACTCAAAATAATATCTCTACCATAAGAGATTAAAACACCCACGTTAACTGGCTCGACAGCACTGCTTACTTTAAGCTAATGCAACTGTGAAATTTGGAAAATCCAGATATCTTATTGAAATTAATATCAGTTATAATACACAATAATAGTAATATTTTTTGCCACGCCACAAAATTCTAACGTGCATAATTATTTAAATAGTTTTTACTGTCTAAAATCATTTTCATAATAAAAATGAACCACGTGATGCATTTTTACTTTCTCCGTACCC
This sequence comes from Hymenopus coronatus, assembly GCA_030762935.1. NCBI lineage: Eukaryota > Metazoa > Arthropoda > Insecta > Mantodea > Hymenopodidae > Hymenopus > Hymenopus coronatus. The sequence goes on along the minus strand of CM060882.1, from coordinate 33,682,096 downwards.
ACTATGTACATAGTGTATAGAGAAAGTATTGCACTCCACCAAATGATTCGATACCGAGATTTCACCGGAAATATATGTTTTAGGGTCCCCAATATCCAAAAAAAAAAAAAGCATTTTCACAAAAAGGTCCGTGTGTGTGTGTGTGTGTGTGAACACAATAACTCAAAAACGAAAAGTCGGTAAAATACCAAACTTGGTATTTAAGTTTAGTATCTTCCACGGATGCGACACGAAGATTTTGAGAAAAATCCCCCCCCCCTCCCAACTACCCTTTACATGGAACTTTTTTCGAAAATTTTGATTTTCTCAAAAATGGCTATAACGATTTTGATTAAAATTTCATATATTAAACATATTTACCTGAAAAATAAAATGTATATCTTGAATTTTCTGGGAATAGCCTCTGAAGAGTAGTTTAATCTGAATGAATTTTACTAAATTTTGAATAACTGCTAAACCGTAGGAGATGGACAAAAACTTGCTATTCAAAACTGTAGAGCACATTAAAACACACAATTTATGTTATATACATTTTTTCGTGGAGTTCGTCGTTTTTGTGACATTCCTTATTTTTGGTTTCTGCTATGAAAAACGTATACCTTTCTCATACAGGAACTTGTCAACTCCTATCCATATAGACAAAGGAACTTCATTGACATATCAACCAGCTTTTGACTATCACTTTAACCTTCGGTTGTCCCTTATTTCGCTTCTACTTACAAGGAAGCGAGTAATTAGACTATTTCTACTATTTTTTTGTGATTAGCATAAAGTAAATAAAAGTATAAGCTTTTTAAGAATTATTTGTTGCAGGGATATGGAGAAAGTCATGTGAATGGAGGACGTCAGATTTTTTAAGATATTCACATAAAAATTCCAATTTGATAACAAATGAGTTTAAAAATAAATTTGTCATAATATATATATATAGTAGTTCTAATTATCGGAGAAAAATTACTATATCAAAATTTAATAATTTATTAATCAAAATTGGAGCATTTTTTCGAAAATTAATGTCATAATTTTCTTAAACGTGTGTTTGAAAGATAGTATACAATTTTTAAAATAAATTAGTAAAAACTTGCATAGTGTGGAACATTTGGAGCATGCAAAAGTGTTGGAGAAATGTTTACAAGAAAATATGATTTGAACTTGAGAGTGGCTATTAATAAGCATACCCCCATCTATAGTTTCAGTTAATTGGAAATTTAAGTGCACTAAGTGGTAAAGGCTATGTATTTTTTTTTTTTTTTTTAAAGTTTAGAGTTCATGTTATCATATTATTAAACAAAACATTTTTTTAAATACTCGACAATTTTTGGTCAAATTTCACAGATTTAATTAATGTTGTGACTACAGCCAGCATCCGTAATCGCCGAACAAGTGTGCGGCTTGCTTTGAAAGTCATAGTTGATTATTGGCATACATTGTTACACACGTGTATTAGTGAACACCTGTGCCGCGGTAATTTTTTTGAAATCGCAGTTGTGACTATTACATCCTTGCGAGAGGACACGTGTTCTTTTGGAAGGTTCTCTGACGTCGAAGCCGCGCATTGATACACCTGCGGTACATTTCACGTGCATCGGCTGATAGAAATTTCAAGTCACGTAACCAACAGATATAAAAAGGGGAACAAAGCCTTACCCGGGTGCAGTTTTCATCGGGAATGCATCGTGTGCAACAGTTGAGTAAGTGTGGCGAGAATTTTGTAGCGAGTCGCCGCAGCGAACGTCGTAAAGAAACTATACAGCAGAATTGTTACGAAAGGCAGTTATTTGAGAGCAAATTGTAATCAATTTGTGGAAAAGTAAGGAGTGTGAGTTGCAGAAGAAAGAAAAAAAAAGGCAAACAAACGAAAATTCTAATGTATTCTATACACATGACATTCTCTAGCTGTTACACAAACAACTTTCTTTATAAAATATTATTATTTTATGTACCACATGCTAATCAAGGTAAACTGTAGCAGAAGTTGTTTATTTGCTTCCTTGTAAGCAGAAGAGACATAAGGGAATATACTAGGCTAACGCAATAGTCAGATCTTTTAAAGGATGGTCCTATACAAACAACTGAAGTTCGGCTCGCTTTGCATGACCTGCAGTAAAACAAGAAAGATGAAACGAAACGTCATTTCCCAATTGAGAAAAGTTTAAGTAGTTTAAAATTTAAATCGACATCAAGGAATATCTCAGAAACGGCCAGCTCTACATAAATAACGTATATGACAAATTAACTGTTTTAACGAGATCTATAATTTTTGTGTAGTAAGTTTTTGTCTATCTCTTACATTTAACAGTTATGCAAAATTCTGCAAAACTCATCCAGAATAAAATAGACATTTTTGAGGAAATCAACATTTTCGAAATTTTTTCCATGTAAAGGGTAGTTGGTGGTGGGGGGATTTTATTGAAAATCTTCGTGTCACAGCCTAGGAAGATATCAAACTTAAATACCAAGACTGCATAACTCAAAAACGAAAATACCGTTAAATACCAAATTGTCTTTTCGTTTTTGAGCTATGCAGTCCACAGACACACACATATATACGCGGATCTTTTCCCAAAAATGCTTTTATGGATTTAGAGGGACCCAAAACACGTATTTTTGGTGAAATAATGGTATCGAATTTTTGGGCGGAATACAATACCTTCTCTATACACTACACATAGTACGTGTAGAGAAAGTAAAAACGGTAGTGAGCATAGAGTCATATAACATGTCAGATATTAAATGTATTTTCAGTTACCCTAACTGAAAAATGTAACAGAGGATATAGATATTGGAACTGACCAAGGAAGCATTGCAATAACTCCAATGATCCAATAAAGTTGAATCATCCGTGGAAATGCATCCGACTGGTACAGAGGCTGTGATCCTTTAAATTGGAATTTGTCTCCGAAATTATCGATTGATATCCCACTGCGACCGTTTTGAACCGGGGTCCCTTTGTGTTCCAAGAGGGAGATTCCCTACGGCTGCCCTGATTTATCTCATTCCTGCTTTTTCTCGTTTACTTCCCGCTCCGTCGACTTTCAACTCGGAAGCTAGGCTTCTCCCAAAGGACAAAATAGTCGTATGTTTTTAATATTTCTTACGTCATGTTTTGAAACAGCTTATGTGCGCTATAAGACGGGAGGAAGGGAACGATTCTGATGGGTTACTGCACTTGATATTTTCTACCTACTTATTTTTATTACTTTCTCTAACCCGTATGTGCATACAAATGTACATAGTAACTAGATAAGGCACCTATTGTATTCCACCAAAAAATTCGATGTCGAGATTTCACCGGAAATATGTTTTGGGTCCCCTGAGTCAGAAAAAAAACATCTTTAGAAAAAGGTCCGGGTGTGTCTGTGTGTGCATCTGTGGACAGTATAGCTCAAAATCGAAAAGACCGTTAAATACCAACCTTAGTATTTAAGTTGAGTATCTTCCAAGGATGCGACACGAAGATTTTCAAGAAAATCCCGTCACCACAAACTACACTCTACGTAGAAAAATTGTTGAAAATTTGGGTTTTCTTAAAAATGGCTCAACCGATTTTAATTAAAATCCCGTATATTAAGGATATTTAGTTCCTAAATAAAAGGTATATCTTGAATTTTCTGGGAATAGCCTCTGAAGACAGTCTGGATGAATTTTGCCGAATTTCGTTTAACTGCTAAACCGTAAGAGATAGACAAATATTTACTGCACAAAAAATGTAGATCTCGTAAAAACACACATTTTATGTCCTTAAAATTTTTATTGTGAGGTAACCATTTCCGAGATATCCCTTGTTATTGGTTTCAATTTGGAAGTACTAATGATTTTTCTTAGACAAGAAGTGTCCGTTTTTCTTTTGTCCTACTTCTGGTCAAGCCAAGAAGCAATTTGCAATGCCAATCACATAACGATAGCTTTTAAAACATTTGATTATCATTTTGGGCTGGTATATTTCCTTAATTCTCTTCTACTTATAACCAACTAATGTTTATCTCGATTAGCATTGTGTAGAAAAAAGAATAGTCTTTAGTAAGAAGTTTCTAGAGCAGCTAGAGAAATTCATGTGAGTGTAACACATCTGATTTTTACTTTCTCTACACCTACTATGTACATAGTGTATAGAGAAGGTATTGCAATGCAACCCAAAAATTCGATAGCGAGATTTCACCGGAAATACATGTTTTTTGAATTCGAAAAAGCATTTTTAGAAAAAGGTCCATGTATGAGTCTATCTCTCTGTGTGTGTGTCTTTGGGCAGTAAAGCTCAAAAACAAAAAGTCTGTTAAATACCAAACTTAGTATTTAAGATCAGTATCTTTCAAGTATACGACACGAAGATATTCAAGAAAATCCCCACATCAAAAATTACACTTTACATAGAAAATGTTTGAAAATTCGGGTTTTCTCAAAAATAGCTCAAACGATTTCGATTAAAATACCGTATGTTAAAGATTTTTACGCCACAAATAAAATGTATTCTGGGAATTTTCTGGGGACTCTGAAGACATCTTTATTCTGATTGAATTTTACAGATAGACAAAAACTTAATGCAAACAAATAATAATAATAATAATAATATCTTGTTGAAACGCAGGATTTATGTCAGATGCGTTTTTTGTAGAGTTGGCCGTTTTTGAGACATTCCTTGTTATCGGTTTCAGTTTTAAACTACCTAACTTTTCTCAAATGGGATGTTGCAAAGCGAACCGCACCTCAATTGTTTGATATAGTGACCAAATTTTAAACTATTTGACTATCACTTTAGAATAATGTATTTCCTTATTTCCCTTGTGCTTGCAATGAAGCAAGTAAAAATACCAATTCTGCTAATATTTATCTCGATTAGCCTGATTTAGGTAAAAGAATAATCTTTTGTAACAATAGTTTGTATGTGGAGCAGCTAGAGCAAGCTATATGAATGAAACACATCATATTTTTTGTATATCTCATCTACAACTATAATTACAATAGATTCTATACCCTTTAAAGGCATTATCTAACGCATATATACATATTGCCACTAGTTTTGTCCTTTTCTGCTCTCGAACTGAGGCAAATTTACTAATAATGTGGTACACATTCAGTTGTTATCATTTTCAACTTTAAACACATATTTTCTGTAGCATGACATAGTAGCTGGAGAAGGTGTATTCCATCAAAAAATTATGTCTAGATTTCACCGAAAAGCTATATATTTAAGTCCCCTGAGCCCAATAAAACAATTTTTACTTTCTCTACTCGTACTATGTACATAGTGTATAAAGAAGGTATTGCATTTCACCCAAAAAATTGATACCGAGATTTCACCGGAAATATGTGTTTTAGGGTCCCGTGTATCCAAAAAAACATTTTCAGAAAAATGTTCGTGTGTATGTTTGCATGTGTGTGTGTCTGTCTGTCTGTCTGTCTGTGAACACTATAACTCAAAAATGAAAAGTCGGTAAATTACCAAACTTGGTATTTAAGTTTAGTATCTTCCAGGGATGAGACACGATGATTTTGAGAAAAATCCCCCCACCCAAACTACCGTTTACATGGAACTTTTTCAGAAATTTTGATTTTTACTTTCTCCATACGCACTATGTACATAGTGTATAGAGAAAGTATTGCACTCCACCAAAAATTCGATACCGAGATTTCACCGGAAATATGTTTTAGGGTCCCCAATAACCAAAAAAAGCATTTTCACAAAAAGGTCCGCGCGCGCGCGCGCGCGCGTGTGTGTGTGTCCGTGTGTCTGTGAACACGAGAACTCAAAAACGAAAAGTCGGTAAAATACCAAACTTGGTACTTAAGTTTAGTATCTTCCAGGGATGTGACACGAAGATTTTGAGAAAAATCCCCCCACCCCCAACTACACTTTATATGGAACTTTTTTCGAAAATTTTGATTTTCTCAAAAATGGCTCTAACGATTTTGATTAAAATTTCGTATATTAAAGATATTTACCTGAAAAATAAAGTGTATATCTTGAATTTTCTGGGAATAGCCTCTAAAGAGTAGTTTATTCTGGATGAATTTTACTAAATTTTGAATAACTGCTAAACCGTAAGAGATGGACAAAAACTTACTACGCAAAAAATGTAGAGCACCTTAAAACACACAATTTATGTTATATACATTTTTTTCGTGGAGTTCGTCGTTTTTGTGACATTCCTTATTTTTGGTTTCTGCTATGAAAAACGTATACTTTGCTCATACAGGAACTTGTCAACTCCTATCCATATAAACAAAGGAACTTCATTGACATAGCAACCAGCTTTTGACTATCACTTTAACCTACGGTTGTCCCTTATTTCGCTTCTACTTACAAGGAAGCGAGTAATAGGACTATTTCTGCTAATTTTTTCTGATTAGGATAAAGTAAATAGAAGTATAAGCTTTTTAAGAATTATTTGTTTCAGGGATATGGAGAAAGTCATGTGAATGGTACACATCATATTTTTTCAAAACTGGCTCTAACGTTTTTGATTAAAATTTCGGATATTAAACATATTTACCTGACAAATGAAATGTATATCTTGAATTTTGTGGGAATAGCCTCTGAAGAGTAGTTTATTCTGGATGAATTTTACTAAATTTTGAATAACTGCTAAACCGTAAGAGATGGACCAATACCTACCACACAATAAATGTAGAGCATGTTAAAACACACAAGACAGTTGATGCTAAAAGACGTTAGTAGTTTTTTGTCACTCAGTGTTATAAAATCATAACACTCCATTGTAGCCAACTTTGGTTTATGCGTCCACGGCCTCTTTCAAGTAGCTCGTATCGATCCTGAAAATGGCGGATGATTTGAATGTTATAAACTTGGAATCTGCTGAACCAGACGAAATTATACAACTGTTATACTGTCTCCGTTGTATAAAATGTTTTCGTTCTGTACGAGTAAGTCATGTTGTCAGCACTGATGTTAAGCAAGGCAGCAACTGAATATCGCAGACCATTAAGCATGGACTACTTGAATTAGGTGAAACAAACTAGTTATGACTATAATATGGCTATAAATATTGAGAACTGTGTAAAACTAATGTCTGGCACGAGTGTTAAAATTGTTTTATACTGTTCGTTTTATACTCGGCCTACTAGCACGTTTCACAAGCTTCCTACTCACAATATAAAACACCGTTTTTACTTTCTCTATACGTACTATGTACATAGTGTATAGAAAAGGTATGGCACTCCACCCAAAAATTCGATACCGAGATTTCACCGGAAATATGTTTTAGAGTCCAATGTATCCAAATAAAGCATTTTCAGAAAAAGGTCCGGGTGTGTATCCGTGTGTTCGTGTGTGTGAACACGATAACTCAAAAACGAAAAGTCGATAAAACACCAAACTTGGTATTTAAGTTTAGTATCTTCCAGGGATGCGACACGAAGATTTTGAGGAAAATCTCCCCACCCCCGACTGCCCTTTAGATGTAACTTTTTTCGAAAATTTTGATTTTCTTAAAAATGGCTCTAACAATTTTGATTAAAATATATATTAAAGATATTTACCTGACAAATAAAATGTATATCTTGAATTTTCTGGGAATATCCTCTGAAGACTACTTTATTCTGGATGTATTTTACGGAATTTTGCATAACTGCTAAACCGTAAGTAATGGACAAAAATTACCACACAAAAATGCAGGGAACATTAAAACACACAATTTATGTTGTATACATTTTTTTCGTGGAATTGATCGCTTTTGACATATTCCTTATTTTTGGTTTCAGCTTCGAAAAACTTAGCTTTTCTCACACAGGAATTTGTCAACTCCTGTCCATGCAAAGAAAGGAACTTGAGTCAGATAGCAACCAGCGTTTGACTGTCTCTTTAACCTATTGTGCTCCCTTATTTCGCTTCTACTTACAAGGAAGCAAGTTATAAGACTATTTCTGCTAATTTTTTCTTGATTAGCATGAAGTAAATAGAAGTTTAAGTTTTTTAACAATAATTTGTTACAGAGATGTAGAGAAAGTCATGTGAATGGAACACATCAGATTTTTACCACTTGTGTCATGAATAAGTGAATAATCTTATTGTACAATGACCACTTGTACTATTAATTTATATAATTATTCCCATATGTCATATAATATTAGTATTCATGAAAAGTTAACTGGAGTCGCTTAAAGGTGGGAATTTCACGTTATTCAATGGCATTAAGCGGCAGAAATATTATATTTGCCTCAAACACATGTTACAATTCTTCACAGAGCACAACCATGTGGGTATATTATTTCCATCAGTTGGCACGTCGTCAAAAGGAACGCAGTTGTGTGTGATAATGCCTGCTTTATTACCGTTTCATGTTGTGGCCAGACTGCCTATTATTTCTTGCTGCGATAACTGAGACAGCATTGTGTTCTAACGTCGCCATTGTTATTGGCATATACGGGCCCGCCTCCGCAGTCGTTTTCGTTTTCGTTTTCGGAGGAGGCTGATAAGGGCTACGTCAGCAAAGCGAAAACCACAGTTAGTCTGGAGCCTGCATGGATGTGGGGAGGTTCAAAGGTTCCATTTGCACGGGGCCGGACGGAAATTGAGCGGTTAACGATGACAGCTTCTAGAAAATATCCATGAAACATGCGTTCTCTCATTCTGAGTTGATCAAAATAACACCTCGCATTCTACTTAATAACAACATGCAGTTTGAAATTAATTATAAATTAAATGGTATATACATCAGAAAATCTGATTTGAAACATTCACATGTTTTTCTTCTGCACACCTTATCTTAAAAATCTGATGTGCTCCATTCACATGACTTTCTCTACGTTTCTTTAATTGTTAATACACTTATTCTTCAATTTATTTAATGCTGAAGCATTAGCAGAAAAGGTTTTATTCTTTAGCTCCTTTGCAAGTAGAAGGGAAATAAAGGAATACACTAGGCTAAACCGACAGTCACATGTTTTAAAATGTGGTTGCTATGGGATTGAAGTCTGTTTCTTTGCGTGGCCGGTAGTTGACAAGTTCCCGTATGAGAAAAGTTTAAGTATTTTAAAACTGAAATCAATAAAAGGAATATCTCGAAAACGATCAAGTCTAGGAAAAAGAGTATATGACATAAATGATGTGTTTTGAGGACCTCTACATATTTTGCATAATATGCTTTTGTATATCTCTTTACGTTTTACCAGTTATGCAAAATTCAGAAAAAATCATCCAGAATAAAGCGGTCTTTAGAGGCTATTCCCAGTAAATTCAAGATATTCATTTCATTTGGCATGTAAATATCTTAATTATAAGAGATTTTAATCAAATTCGTAAGAGCCATTTTTGGGAAAATCAATTTTTTGGAAATTTTTCCATGTAAAGGGTAGTTTGGGGAGAAAAAAGGCAGTTTTCTTGAAAATCTTCGTCAGGGGGACCCAGAACATGTATTTCCTGTGAAATCTCGGTATCAAATTTTTGGGTGCAGTACAATATCCTCTCTATACACTATGTACATAGGTACGTGTAGAGAAAGTAAAAAAAGTTTCAATTCCTTTATCTAATTTACATGAATTGAGATGCGCTCTCAGAAATACGTTTATATCATATTTCCGTATAACATAAGACGGGATTAAGGAAATACAGTAGGCTTGAGCGGTAGTCAAATCTTTAAAGCGCTGGTCGCTAAGCGACGGATTTGAAATTCCGTTCTCTTTGCTTCATTAGCAAAAGGAAAAAACGAATAACAACTTTCCATATAAGAAAAGTGTAAGTCTAGGAAAAGAAACTAAAAATCTCAGAAATGGTCAACTCCACACACTGAAAATCTTGTGTTTTCCCTTCACATGACTTTCTCTACATCTGCAACAAATTATTGTTAAGCTTATGCTTCAATTTAGTTCATGCTAATCGAGAAAAATAGTCTTATTACTTGCTTCCTTGTAAGTAGAAGGGAAATAAGGGATTATCATGGGTTAAGGTGATAGTCAAAAGCTGGTTGCTAGGTGACTGAAATTCCGTTGTATGGACATGAGTTGACAAATTCCTGTATGAGAAAAGTACAAGTTTTTCAAAGCTGAAACCAAAAACAAGAAATATCTCAAAAAGGATCAACTCCTCGAAAAAAAAATTATATATAAATTGTGAGTTTTAATGTGTTCTACATTTTTTGTGTGGTAGGTTTTTGTCCATCTCTTACAGTTTAGCAGTTATGCCACATTTCGTAAAATTCATCCAGAATAAAGTAACTTCAGTGGCTATTCCCAGAAAATTGAAGATATACATATTATTTTTCAGCTAAATATCTTTAGTATACGATATTTTAATCAAAATCGTCAGAGCCATTTTTAAGAAAATAAAAAATTTCGAAAAAAGTTCCATGTTTAGGGTAATTGGGTGAGGGGGTATTTTCTTGAAAATCTCGTGTCGCATCCTTGGAAGAAACCAAACTTAAATACCAGGTTTAGTATTCAACGGTCTTTTCGTTTTTGAGCTATACTGTCCACAGACACATACGCGTACACATACGCACGCGCGCGAGCACACACACACATGGACCTTTTTGTAAAAATCCTTTTTTTGGATTCAGGGAGACCCAAAACATGTACTTCCAGTGAAATCTCGGTATCGAATTTTTGGGTGGAATGCAATATCTTCTCTATACACTATGTACATAGTACGGGTAGAGAAAGTAATAAGTATTTGGCCTAAATTGTGTGTTTTAATGAGAACTTCATTTTGGTGTACTACGTTTTTGTCTATCTCTTGCTACTTACCAGTTATACAAAAGCCTTCTAGAATGAAGAGGACTTCAGAGGCGTGCGCACGTACGTGTGTGTTTGTTTGTGCTCGGGACTGTGATCACTATAACTCCAAAACCAACAAAAATTGATATTTAGGTTCAGCATCTTCCAAAGATGCATGAGATTTTATTAAAATCACCCTACCTCAAAACTGCCTTTTTACATAAAACATTTTCAGAAAATTTAGCCTTTATCAAAGTGGCTCTAAGAGTTTTATTAAATAGCGAGTACTAAACATATTTACATCAAAAAACGAATACATTGAATTTCTTGGGAATATCTTTTGAAGTCCTTTTCATTCTGAATGACTTGCGCAAACATGGTAAACTATAACATATATGTATACAAAACCTTACTATACAGAAAATGTAGATCTCGTTATAGCACACAATTTATGTCCTATATACTTTTGTTGTTGAGCTAACCATTTCCGAGATATTTGTGGTAATTGGTTTCAATTTTCCAATACTTATGCATTTTTCAAATGGAAAATCATTATTCACATTCCTTCTTCCTGGTCAAGCAAAGAGAACGGAATTTCAAAATTATCACATAGAGTGTAGTGTAGTGGAAAAATTTGACTATTACTTTAGCTTATTGTATTTTTATATTTCTCTAGTACAAGTAGATTTCTGTAGTACAAAACCGTTCAGTGGCGTTTATTTTGATAATTGTGTAGTGAATAGAGGAATACACTTTTGTAAGAATAGGCTGTTGCTGCATAGGTAGAGAAAATTATGTGAATGTAGCACATCAGGGTTTTAGAAAACAAGCCCGAATATGTACGTATCTGTGTAGAGCAAAGCTAGAAAACAAAACGTTATGTAAATATGAAACTTGGAATTTTATACCATTATTTTCTAGAGATATAACGCGAAAATGTTCAACAAAATACCCCACTCCAAACTATTCTTTACATGGAAAATGTTTTGCATTCTCTCAAAAATGACTAACGGTTGATGAAAATATCATATCTCAAACATTTTTACATGTATATCTTGAATTTTCTAGGAATAACCTTCGAAGTTCTGTTCTTTTGAACTTTTGTATAACTGGTAAACAGTAAGAGTTAGACAAAATATAGATCAAATGAAAACGAAATTTTTATCAGGTATCTTTTTGTGCAGTTAAAGTTTACCAAGATATACCTTGTTGGTTTAAACTTTCTCTTAATTATTAACACTTTTCTCATTTAAGAAGTCGTCATTGGTTTTTTTTTTATTTCTGGCCATAGAAAGACAATCTAATTTTAATTTGACCACATAGGCCTACAAGACTATACGTAATAAGAGCATTTCTATCAATTTCTCTCGATTAGGTGGAAATAGACAGAAAATTACGCTTTTTAAATACTATGTTTGAAGAATACGTAGAGAAAATGATGTGACTGTAATATATCAGATTTCTTATATCCAAGACAGATGCGTCATATATGTAAAGTCAAAGAAAATAACGCAAACTCTAAAGATAGGATTCTAAACTATATGTCAGGCATTTTCCTCTTGAAGGAGCGGTGTGTTTAAGATCAACCGTAGGTCAATTATAGGTTTCCATGAAAAATGTCGCAGAGATGAAAGGAATCACATAGATAAGCTTCTTGCTGGAACACAGCGTGGGACTGTAAACGACAGATAGTGAATTATCAGATTTATGATGGAAATGTTTCAGAATTGGAACCTTGTTAAGGTATACTAAAAATCCAGTCCGCCACATCCTCATAAATTTCGCTAGCCATTAATGTTTATTTTTTTTATAATTGTTTCATTTACTAACGCCTTTAACATCTATGGTCATATCGGGTACTTTGCTTTAGAAACAACTCTTTGGGTTTTTAATCATTTTATTTTCTTCAAACAGACGTACATTCTCTCTCACATATATACTCCCAGAATCTGTGGCGGATAGGGAATTATTCTGGGTAAACAAAACGTCCCCGACTCAACGGGGAGTCGAACCCGGTACTTTGCTTTAGAAACAACTCTTTTCTATAGATTCTTTAACAAAGGGTTTGTAATCATTTTCTTTTCTTCAAACAGACGCACATTCACCCACTCTCTCTCTCTCTCTCTCTCTCTCTCTCTCTCTCTCACACACACACACACACACACACACACATACATATATATTCTCAGATTCTGTGAGCAAAGGGAGTGATTTCGGCTAAAGAAAATTTCCCTGCCCAAGCCGGAATTGAACCTGAGACCTTCAGGTGAGAAGTTGCCTTATTTATCTTATTATATCTATTAAAAGCTATTATTCCAAACGCGTATTAATCTATCTGATTATTAACTGAGATAACAATTTATAAATAAAGGTATAACTAGGGGTGTACCGCTTTACATCTACTCGTGCTTACGACAGTTTACATAGGCAATGGTGCCATGCAAAACTCGCTTTATGTTCTTCATGTAGGCCGAGCGTGGCCACTACCGAAGTTTGCTTCTCAGAAGCGAGGCAAGCTACTTTCTTTCGATCTTGCTTCCTGTTGACTGGATCTCTCACTCCTTTACATGATATTACGTCACAAGTAGAAGTTCTGCACGGCGTTCAGACAAATATATATTCAAGCTTAAGGACCAGCATAGATATTGTTTATGCCTAGCTCACTTTGTTGTTCCTAAGTTCTTAGGTTGCCCCATATAGTGGTATGTATAAGCTATCAAATTCACTACCGATCATACTAAGGATGCCTTTTATAAAAACACACGCATAAAATAATGAAACTTCATTATGAAAAATAACCGCAATTGTGAGCCCTGAAATAACGACAGTCAGGTCATTATAACCCGTAAACATAAATAAGCAACTTAAAATTATGAATATTAATCTTCCTCTTTGCTCAGTAACATAAAAAATCTTGTGTGTTCCATTCACATGACTTTCTCTATATCTCTGCAATAAATTATTTTTAAAAAGCTTATGCTTTTATTTACTTCCTGCTAATCGAGAAAAAATTAGCAGTAATAGTCTTATTTCTTGCTTCCTTGTAAGTAGAAGCGAAATAACGGAGTAGCATAGGTTAAAATGATAATCAAAAGCTGGTTGCTATGTAACTGAAGTTCCTTTGTTTGTATGGACACGAGTTCAAAAAGTCCTGAATGAGAAAAATATATGTGTTTATGCCTTAAACCAAAAACAAAGAATATCTAAAAAACAATCAACTCCACGAAAAAAATGTATGCAACTTACATTTTCTATTTTGATGTGCTCTACATTTTTTGTATGGTAAGTTTTTGTCTCTTCCTTACGGTATAGCATTAATGCAAAATTCCGTAAAATTCATCCAGAATAAAGTAGTCTTCAGAGGCTATTCCCAGAAAATTCAAGATATACATTTTATTTGTAAGGTAAATATCTTTAATGTGCGAAATTTTAATCAAAATCGTTAGAGCCATTTTTGAGAAAATAAAAAATTTCTAAAAAAGTTCCATGTAAAGGGTAGTTGGGGGTGGGGGGATTTTTTTCAAAAGCTTCGTGTCGCATCCCTGGAAGATACTAAACTTAAATACCAAGTTTAGTATTTTACCGACTTTTCGGTTTTGAGTTGTGTTCACAGACACACGGACACACACACACACACACACACACACACACACACACACACGGATCTTTTTCCGAAAATGCTTTTTTTTAGATAAAGGGGACCCTAAAGCATATATTACCGGTGAAATCTCGGTATCGAATTTTTGGGTGGATTGCAATACCTTCTCTATACACTATATACATAGTGCGTATAGAGAAAGTAAAAATCTGATATGTACCATTCACATGATTTTCTCTATATCCCTGCAACAAATTATTCTTAAAAAGCTTATACTTCTATTTACTTTATGTTAATCAGCAAAAATGAGCAGAAATAGTCTTATTACTTGCTTCCTTGTAAGTAGAAGGGAAATAAGGGACTACCATAGGTTAAAATGATAGTCAAAAGCTGGTTGCTATGTCAATGAAGTTGCTTTGTTTATTTGGATCGGAGTTGACAAGTTCCTGTATGAGAAAAACATAAGTTTCTCATAGCAGAAAAAAAAAAAAAAAAAAAAAAAAAAAAAAAAAAAAAAGGAATGTCTCAAAAACGACAAACTCCACGAAAAAAATGTATATAACATAAACTGCGTGTTTTAACGTGCTCTACATTTTTTGTGTAGTAAGTTTTTGCCCATCTCTTACGGTTTAGCAGTTATTCAAAATTCCGTAAAATGCATCCAGAATAAACTACCCTTCAGAGGCTATTCCTAGAAAATTCAAGATATACATTTTATTTGTCAGGTAAATATGTTTAATATACGAAATTTTAAACCAAATCGTTAGAGCCATTTTTGAAAAAATCGAAATTTTCGAAAAAAGTTCCATGTAAAGGGTAGTTGGGGATGCGGGGATTTCTATCAAAATCTTCGTGTCGCATCCCTGGAAGATACTAAACTTAAATACCAAGTTTGGTATTTTATCGACTTTTCGTTTTTGAGTTATCGTGTTCACAGGCACACGGACACACACACAGACATACACACACACACACACGGACCTTTTTCCGAAAATGCTCTTTTTAGATAAAGGGGACCCTAAAACATATATTTCCGGTGAAATCTCGGTATCGAATTTTTGGGTGGATTGCAATACTTTCTCTATACACTATGTACATAGTGCGTATGGAGAAAGTAAAAAAGGGAAATGACTGGAGTACTGACGCTGCCTTAAATGGGAACGATTAATATTAGTAGACATTTACGTAAAGAATCCTTGTGCTCTGTATAAGAGAAATGGGTCCACCATTGTGTAATGCATTCCGGAAATCCTAACAAGAAATCTACAAACAAGACGGAAGGAAGGAAAGAAAAGATCGTGTCGAAACTATGTTAGAGGAAATTATACATCCTGAGCATCATCCATCATACACGTGTTATCAGCAAGGTCTCGTGCGACGTAGCCTTGGTAAATTCCTTTTTTTACTTTCTCTGCCTCACACATACATATAGCAGATAGAGGAAGTATGAACTACTTCAGTCAGGAAATAAATGTAGTTGTTTCACCAACAATATAAATTTTGTGCTCTCCTGAATCGAAAAACGATTGTTACTTTCTCTTCACGTACTGTGCACATAGTGTATAGAGAAGATATTGCGCCCCACCCAAAAATTCGATACCGAGATTTCACCCGAAATATACGTTTTAGGATCCCCTGTATCCAAAAAAAGTATTTTCAGAAAAAGGTCCGTGTGAGTGTGTATGTGTGTGAGTGAGTGTGTGTGTGTGTGTGTGTGTGAGAGAGTGTGTGTGTCCGTGTGTCTGTGAACACGATAACTCAAAAACAAAAGTCGGTAAAATACCAAACTTGGTATTTAAGTTTACTATCGTCCATGAATGCGACATGAAGATTTTGAGAAAAATCTCCGCACCCCAACTACCTTTTACATGGAGAAAAATTCCAAAATATTGATTTTCTCTAAAATAACTCTTAACTATTTTAATTAAAATACCGTATATTTAAAGATATTTAAATGGCAAATAAAATGTATATGTTGAATTTTCTGGGAATAGCATCAAAATCCTTTATTCTGAGTGAATTTTGCTGAATTTTGCGTAACTGATAAACGATTTTGATTAAAATACCTTATATTAAAAATCTGATGTGTTTCATTCATATGGCTTTCTCTACATCTCTGCAACAAATTATTGTTAAAAAGCTTATGCTGCTAATGTTTTCTTGCTAGTCAAGATAAATATTAGTAGAAATGGTCTAGTTCTTTATAAGTTAAAGGGAAATAAGGGAATACACTAGGCAAAAGCGACAGTCAAACATTTTAAAAGTTGGCTGCCATGTGGATGAAATCCAGTTCTTGGCATTATCAGGAGTTAACACATTACGTATGTAAAATTTTAGATAATTTATAACTGAAACCAATAACACGGAATATCTCAAAAATGGTTAACTCCACGAAAAAATATATATAGGTATATATATGACATAAATTGTATGATTTAGCCAAATCTACATTTTTTGTGTAGAAGTCTTTGTGTGTCTCTTACAATTCACCAATTATATAAAATCCAGAAAAATTCATCCAGAAAAAAAAAAATCTCTTCTGAGGCTATTCTAACTTGTGTTCTGGTGAAATATCGGTACTGATTTTCCGGTGAAACGCAATATCTTCTCTAAACACTATATACATAGTACGTGTGAGAAAGTAAAATACTGCTGTATCCCATTCACATGACTTTCTCTACATCTCCGTAACAAATTATTGTTAACAGGCTTGTTCTTCCATCTACTTCATGCTAATCGAGGTACACATTAGCAGAAACGGTCTTATTACTTAGTCCTTATAAGCAGAAGAGAAATAATGGAATACACTAAATTGACATTCAAATGTTTTAAAATGTGGTTGATAAGAGGTTGAATTTCGTTTCTTTGCGTGGCCAGGAGCTGTCTAATCCCTTTAGGAGAAAAGTATTTTAAAATTGAAAACAATAACAAGTAATATCTGGAAAACGATCAACTTCACGAAAAAAATGTATATTACATTAATTATGTGTTTTAAGGAGATATAATTTTTTTGTGTAGTAAGTTTTTGTGTATCCCTTACAGTTTACCAATTATGGAGAATTCAGGAAAATGCATCCAGAATAAAGACGTCTTCAGAGGCTATTCCCAGAACATTCAAGATATGAATTTTGTTTTTCATGAAAATATCTTAAACATGTAATTTTGTAATCAAATCGTTTGAGCCAGTTTTGTAATTATCAACAAATTTTAAAAATGTTGCATGTAAAGAGTAGTTGGGGGTGGGGGATTAGCTTGAAAATCTTCTGTCGCATACTTGGGAGATACTGATTTTTAAATACAACGCACACACACATAAAGACAGATACCTGCGGACTTTTTTCTAAAAATGGATGAATTCAGGGGGTCTCAAAGCATGTATTTCCGGTGAAATATCGATATCAATTTTTTGGATGGAATAGAATATAACTTATCTATCTACTATGTAGATTGCATATACGTGCTGGAGAAAGTAAAAAACACCAACGAACAATTTATCTGTACGTGTAATACATTGGGATTTTTTAAAATTTGTTTCTTGATGGTCTTTTATAGACATGTCCTGTATGAGAATAATAGGGTAGTTCTGTATCCAAATTCAAATTTATAAGCCCGCCTGGGTAGTGTGGTGGTAGCGTGTCTGCCTCACATTCAACAGGTCTGAGTTTGAATCTCGCTTGGGGTGAGTTACCCGGGTAAGGTTTTTTCGGGGTTTTCCCTTATCCCGAGAAGAAGAATGTCGAGCAACTTTAAACTCCATGGACCCCGAGATCATTTGAGCATAATTTCGCCAATTTCATTCATTATCTGATATGACCAAGCAGGTTAAAGGACGTTAAGATACAAGGGAAACAAATCTTATAAATTAATGTCTGAAGTTATTACACTTACAGGAATATGCTTAAGGGAACAAGGTAGTCTGAACATACCAAAAATTACACCTTAAATGAATTAAATTATCACTGCTTTTAGAGTATTCAATTGTTTTTCCAGACATTTCTACGAAGTATCCTATAAATCATGAAAATAATTTTAAGTGGTTCTTTGTATTCATAACTTATGTAGTTGAGCCTACAAAAAGTATTTCATTCAGCAGAAAAGTAATAAAACTTAGTCTTAAAACATGTAAATTCATGTACCTTTTCCTGTGATGCTATTTGCAATAAATAATCACGCTTTTGCATGTTTGTTCTTAGTATAATCAGATATCTTCTGAACCTCAATTATTTAGGTAGTCTACCATTTCAGTATAAATTAGAAAAGAAATATATTTGCAAATTCAGAAAAATAAAAATGTGGAAAATTTGCAATGTTGTTGCTTTCTTAATATGATCAATATATACTATAACATCATGATTGTGGTTCAGAAAGTTCAACTATGTGTTGTATATATGTGCTGAAAATTTCTGCTTTCCAGCTCTCGTAGTGGCTTCTACATTTTTATTTTCTCGAAAATGGCTCTAACGATTTTGATTAAAATACCGTATATTAAACGTATTTTCTATTTTTGCAAAAATGACCAACAATTTTCATTATAATACCGCATATTATCCATATTTACATGACAAATTAAATATATATGAATTTTCTGGGTATAGCCTCTGAAGACATGTTTATTCTGAATGCATTTTGCGGAATTTTGTAAAACTGGTAAACCGTAACAGATAGACAAAAAACTTACATAACAAAAAATGTAGAGCCCGTTAAAACATAACAGTCATGTTATGTTCATTTTTTCGTGGAGTTGACCGTTGTTGAGATGTTCCTTGTTATTGGTTTCAGTTTTAAAATATTTATACTTTTCTCATACGGAAATTTCTCAACTTCTATCTATACAAACAAAGGAACTTCAGTCATAAAGCAACCAGCTTTTAAAACATTGGACTATCGCTTTAAGTACCTTTTACTTACAAGGAAGCAAGTAATAAGACCATTTCTGCTAATTTTGTCTTGACTAGCATTAAGTAAACAGAAGAATAAGCTATTTAATAATAATTTATTACATGTGAATGGAACATATGAGATTTTTAATTCTGATTTTAATTTTACAACTCTTGACCTAAACGCGGATTGCGTAAAAAACTAATTACCAATGACACCATGTTTTTATAGAGGATTTTTTTTCAAGGAATGGTTTGTCAAGGTCCCTATAAATCCTAAACTTTAACCTCTATAGCATTTACCCTTAGTGTCATCTTGACAACATGAGGAAATATTAGACAAGCCATGCTAACTTCAACTAGGATTTGAATCAGAAGAAATCTGATGTGATCTATTCACATGGCTTTGTCGGCATCTTTGCAAAAAAAAAAAAAAAAAAAAAAAAAAAAATTAAAATGCTTATGCTTCTATTTACTTCATGCTAATCGAGAAAAAATTATCAGAAATGGTCTTATTTCTTGCTTTATTGTAAGTAGAAGCGAAATAAGGGAATACCATAGGTTAAAGTGATAGTCAAGAGCTGGTCTCCTTAGCGCGGTGGTGCTTGCCAAGCGTGGGGATTTTCCTCTCGCGGGGAGACCTGGACCGGGATGCACTCAGCCTCGTGAGGTCCTTGGGGGGCCAATTGAGGAGCTACTTGATGGAGAAGTAGCGATTCCAGGACGTGAAGATCGCATTAACTTGCCGGGGGGGACCGAAGCATTGACCACGTCTCATCCCCAATACTGCACCACATCCAAGACGTCTGTAATGGACCGAGATGGGGGTCGCAGCGGCCGGGCGGTAGGCCAAGGTTCTTTGTGAGCTGTGCCAAGGAGTCATTCAAAAGCTGGTTGCTATGTGACTGAAGTTCCTTTGTATGGACAGGGGTTGACAAATTCCTGTATGAGAAAAGTATGTTTTTTAAAGCTGAAACCAAAAACAGGGAATATTTATAAAACGATCAACTCCACGAAAAGAAAATATATAACATAAATTGTGTGTTTTAATGTGCTCTAAATTTTTTGGTTGGTAAGTTTTTGCCCATTTCATACGGTTTATCATTTATGTAAGTTCCGTAAATTTTTCCAGAATAAAGTAGTCTTCAGAGGCTATTCCCAGAAAATTCAAGATGTGCATATTATTTTTAGGTAAATATCTTTAATATATGATATTTTAATCAAAATGTAAAGGGTAGTTGGGGAAATTTTCTTGAAAATCTTCATATCGCATCCTTGAAAGATACTGAACTTAAATGCCAAGTTTGGTATTTAACGGACTTTTCTTTATTGAGCAATGCTGTCTATAGATACACACACAGACACACGTGGACTTTTTCCAATTTTTTTTTGGATTCAGAGGGCCTCAAAACATGTATTTCTGAAATCTCAGGATCGAGTTTTTCGGTCCATTACAAAACCTTGTCTATACAGTATGTACATAGTACGTGTAGAGAAAGTAAACATATAACTTAAATATACTCGTAGGATGTTAGATAAAACGTGGTAATAAACATTTTGAAATGTGATATCATAGAAGAGAAACATTAACGTCCAAATTCACATGATGATCTAACATCATTACATTAGAAAGTTTGCAGATAATTTCAGTTTATATAGGTATGTAGTAAAGTTTTTTTCCTCGCCAAATGGTATATTAGATCGGCAAAAATATTCTTGATCTCTTGAGGAGAAGAATAATAATTCGTAACGGTAATGAGGGGAGAGGATAAACGGGACGGCCGGAACCAGAGAAATGACGAATCTCTATAGTTTTCAACTTGAAGCACCCCGATAGTCGGACAAGAAAACCGGGCTCTTCCGCTGTACATAGGGCCCAACACCCCCCTACCCCGCAAGGAGCAGGATTCCGACAACCAGCCAAAATCGAGGGATGGATGTATTTACTCAGAGCATAAGTTTTCCCTGCCACGCCGCACCAAGCACCATCGCCGATTTACCTGACAGTAAAATGTATATCTTGGATTTTCTGGGAATAGCCTCTCAAGATTACTTTATTCTGGGCGAATTTTACGGTATTTTGTATAACTGGCAAACCGTAAGAGATAGACAAAAACTTACTTAACAGAAAATGTAGAGCTCGTTAAAATTTATGTCATATACATTTTTTTCGTAGAGTGGATGGTTTGCTCAGTTTTTCTCGATTAGCATGAAGTAAAAAGATGATAAGCTTTTTAACAACAATTTGTTGCAGATATGCAGAGAAAGTCATGTGAATGGAACACATCGGATTTTTAATTTAAGTCGTATTGATGTTGGTGAAAGTGGTGTGTTTGCTTTGCCATTTCTACGTCAGATGAGATGATTTATATTTAGGTTCACACGCACACACACACACAGACACACACACACACACACACACACACACACCTGTGAACGTGATAACCATTTAAGCAAACACTTAGTCGTTATTGAAAACCGTTTCATGTCATGTAACTGCCAACATGATAACAATTAACCCTTTCCAGTCCTATTTATTTAATTGAAACTGCTCTTTGAAAACTCTTGGCCTAGGTTGCATACTTGTGGCCCTAAAAATCGGTCTTACCTGATCTCTTATGCGCCTTTTTTTATCAAAACTAATAAAGAATGTCAGGGGTTAATCTAGGTTGGGGTCCTTGATCTAGTGCTACTAAGTATGATAAAGGAAGAGATGGGTTCACGTAAAGTAAACTCTAATTGGCATACCTAAATAATGAATGGATTTCAGTAGTATTGTAGCAGAATAGTTTTATATTTGTGTTACAAAAAAGTTGTATTTGAAGTGATTTTATTTTCATTTTGCTTTAAATTATGCTAGTGTAAAGACATTTAAAGAAAATACCGAAAAAATATACCTTTAAACAATAGGTAATTAATGAACGTTAACCTTCCTAAGTACAACACTTTATCCATCTCGAACAACAAATCATTTAATGATGCCATATGGCACCATTGTGGTGGAAGGTGTTAAAACAAATAGCTTAGTTGTTTTGCTAACCGTTGCATGTAACCGTTATCACATTGTAACCGTGACAGTTATAACTGTTGCGCGAAAATAACTGATGTTCACTCTTCTAGTCATGAGTGACTGGAGTGTTAGCGCTCAGTGTCGTGCAAGCCGTCAACTATCTACTCTTCGAAACATCAAGTGAATCAAAGACTTTATTTGTAACCAATTTTAATCAATAAAGACGTTTGTTACATTAATAATTTGTATTTATTAATGAGGATTTAATAAAGAAGGTACATCTATTTATGAAGTTATTTACTGTAAAACTGGAATTATTTAATTGAATAGTTTTAAAAATGCATCGTGTGGAGCATTTTTACTCTCTCTAGAACATACAATGTACATAAAGTATTGTATTCCACCAAAAAATTCGATGTCGAGATTTTACCGGAAATATATATTTTCAGGTCTTCTTTTTCCAAAAAAAGAAGCATTTTTAGAAGAAAAGGTCCGTGTGTTTGTGAACAGCATAGCTCAAAAACGAAAAGTCGGTTAAATACCAAATTTGGTATTTAAGTTTAGTATATTATAAGAATGCGACTTAAAGATTTTGATTTTCTCAGAAATGACTAGAGATTTTGATTAAAATATCGTATATTAAAGATATTCACAACATAAATAGAATGTATATTTTGATTCTACTGGGAATAGCTCATGAAGAGCTCTTTATTCTGGTTGAGTTTTGCAGAATTTTGCATAACGGTTAAACCGTAAGAGATAGTCAAAAGAATTAATGCACAAAAAATGTAGATCTTGTTGAAGCAAATGTCGTATACATTTTTGCTGTAGAGTTGACCATTTTAGAGATATTCCTTGTATTGGTTTCAATTTTAAACTAATTAACTTTTCTCAAACGGGACCTTGCAAGGCGAACGACCCTCAATTGTTTCACATAGCGACTAGCTTTTAAAAGATTTGACTGTCGCTTTAACATAATGTATTCTCTCATTTCCCTTCTACTTACAATGAAGCAGTAATAAGACCAATGCTGCTAATGCTTATTACGGTGAACACAATCTAGAATAACGTTTTATAAGAAACCTTGTTTGTGGAACAGCTAGAGAAAGTTATGTGAATGGAACATGTCAGATTTTTAAAAATACATCGTGTGGAACATTTTTACTTTCCCTCTAGGCGTATGTTCATACTGTGTACATAGTATGTAGCTAAAGTATTGTATTCCACCCAAAAATTCGATGTAGTGATTTCACCGGAAATAAGTTTTGAGGTCCCCTTTGTCCGGAAAAATGCATTTTTTAAAAAAAAGGTCCGCGCGCGCGCGTGCGTGTCATTAGACAGATTAGCCCAAAAACTAAAAGACCATTTAAATCCAAACTTGGAATTTATGTTTATCATCTTCCAAGGATGGGACACGAAGATTTTAAATAAGTAAATCCTCCCACCACAAACTACCCTTTACATGAAAGAAGTTTTCAAAATGTTTTTATTTCTCAAAAAATGGCTTTAACGATTTTGATTAAAATATCGTATATAAAATATATTTACATCACAAATAACATGTATATTTTGAATTTTTTGGGAATAGCCTCTGAGGACCTCTTTATTGTGAATGAGTTCTTCAGAATTGTGCATAACGGTTAACCGTTAAGAGATAGACAAAACCTTACCGCACATCAATTGTATATCTCGTTAAAACACACAATTTATGTCATATATGTTTTTCTTGTTGATGGTTTTTGAGATATTCCTTGTTAATGGTTGGAGTTTTAAACTGCGTCAAGTTTCTCAAACGGGACCATTTAAAGGGAACCGAACCTCAATTGTTTCACATAATGACCAGTTTTAGACTATCGCTTAACACATCGTATTCCCTTGTTTGCTTTCTACTTACAATGAAGCAAGTAATAGGATCAGTTCTGCTAATGATTGCCTCGATTAGCATGAAGTAGGTAAAGGCATAATTCTTTGTAAGAACAGTTTGTATTTGTAACAGCTAGAGAAAGTTAATGTGAATGGAACACATCAGTAATTTATAACAACACTGGCTCTAAAGATTAAGCATATTTTATTTAAAAAAAAAAAACATAAAAAGATCTGATGTGTACCATTCACATGACTTTCTCTACATCTCTGCAACAAATTATTATTAAAAAGCTTGTACTTCTATTTACTTCATTCTAATCAGAAAAAAGTAGCAGAAATAGTCTTATTACTTGCTTCCTTGTAAGTAGAAGCGAAATAAGGGACTACCATAGATTAAAGTTATAGTCAAAAGCTGGTTGCTATGTCACTGAAGTTCCTTGGTTTGTATGACAGCAGTTGACAAATTTCTGTATGAGAAAAGTGTAAGTTTTTCATAGCAGAAACCAAAAACAAGGAATGTCTCAAAAACGATCAACTCCACGAAAAAATGCCTATAACATAAATTGTGTGTTTTAACGTGCTCTACATTTTTTGTGTAGTGAATTTTTGTCCATCTCTTATGGTTTAGCAGTTATTCAAAATTCAGTAAAAATCATCCAGAATAAACTACTCTTCAGAGGCTATTCCCAGAAAATTCAAGATATACATTTTATTTGTCAGGTAAATGTCTTTAATATATGATATTTTAATCAAAATCGTTAGAGCCATTTTTGAGAAAATCGAAATTTTCGAAAAAAGTTCCATGTAAAGGGTAGTTTTGGGTGGGGGGATTTTTTTTCAAAACTTTCATGTCGCATCCCTGGAAGATAATAAACGTAAATACCAAGTTTGATATTTTACCGACTTTTCGTTTTTGAGTTATCATGTTCACAGACACAGGGACACACACACACACACACACGGACCTTTTTCTGAAAATACTTTTTTTTTGGGTACAGGGGACCCTAAAACATATTTCCGGTGAAATCTCGGTATCGAATTTTTTGGTGGAGTGCAATACATTCTCTATACACTATGCACATAGTGCCTATAGAGAAAGTAAAGAACGTGTAAGTCAGAACTATTAAACATGGTAAAAATATAGTGTTATGGTTTGTAATAAGTGAATGCATTTTAACAATGTATCTCTGGATTTTCCAAATTTTACAGATGCATTACCTAATACAATTATGAAGCACAAAATAAGGATTCATGGATTCATGTTGAATAGCTTATGCGTATTCCTCCGACGTCATAAAAAGAATTGCTGATTCTGGTATCATCGACATTTTTAATATGCTGCGACATCTCCCTATGTGGTATCAATTTCACTATTGATACGACTTTCTGTAAACTACAAACCTGTACGCATCATGTCAACAATAAGGACTTTCGTCATTCTTCCTTAGGCGTGCCTTTGGTTTTCTCGGAAATGCGGATACAGTGCTCATCTCCGAAGGTCAGCGATTTCAGTTTCCTTCACAATTCAAAACTCAGGGATGCACTGTGAAACATTTAAGTTGCATTCACATTGCTTTCTCTTTTCACCAATCTACCCTTTACAAGGAAATAATTTCGAAAATGTTGGTTTTCTCAAAAATGGCTCTAACCATTTTGATTAAAATCCCATATATTTAAGATATTTACACGATAAATTAAATATACAGTCATGGAAATAAGTATTCATACAGTACTGCAATTGAAATTGAGCACTGACATTTCCATATTAAATTAAATGACAGCGCTACGATTTTATGTAGGAAGCCACCCCATTAAGTAAACCGTGTCACGATAATAAAGATTTGAGTATTAAACAAACGTACCTCAAGGAAATAAACGATACCCCAATGCTGGCTGTATTTGACAGTGAAAAAAGTATTCATACACCACTAGAAATGTAAACACAGAAACCACCAAAGAACCGCTTGCAGCAAGAAAGGCCTTCAGTGGCAAGCTACACCTCCTGCTTGTTGGTTCTGTTACGTAGTGAATGCCGTGCGACAGAAATATGGGCCGCAAAGGTAAAGAAACAACTATAGAGGAAAAACATATAGTTATCTCTCAATATCAAAAGGGAAAATTATTTTCAAACATTGCTGATGTTATTGGAAGAAGCCGAGCAACTGTGCAGTCCATAATAACACGATATAGAGAGAGAAATTCTCTCATTAACAGCGAAAGAAGAGGACGACCACAGAAGCTAACGCAAAGGGAAAAGAATATGTTAATAAAAATGATAAAAAAAGATCCTAAATTGACAGCCTCTGCTTTGGCTGCCTATGTTAACGATCAGTTCGGAAAGGAAATAATACCAAGAGCTGTTCGCAATGTTCTAAGTAGTGCAGGCCATGGAGCTAGGGTACCTAGAAAGAAACCATCCATCAGCAAGAAGAACAAGAAAGTCAGACTTGAATTTCTCGAGAGCATCTAAGCAAGAACACGAGTTTCTGGGGCAGGGTACTGTTCACAGATGAAAATAAATTGAACGTATTTGTAAATGATGGCTGAATTTTGGTGTGGAGAAGACCAAATACTGAGCTTGAACCCAAGCACCTTCAAGCCACAGTGAAGGATGGTGGAGGAGGAGTTATGGTATGGGGATGTATGGCTACATCTGGTGTTGGGGAACTTGTTTTTGTTCAAGGTAACATGGATAAATTTCAATCTTTAAATATCCTAAAGAATAACCTGCAAAATAGTGTTGATAAATTGAGTTTAGGCACAGATCACTACTTTCAATAAGACAATGATCCTAAGCATACGGCGGAAATTGTTCGTTTGTGGTTGTTGTACCATACTCCCCACGTTCTCAAGTTTCCAGCACAGAGTGCAGACCTTAATCCAATTGAACATCTTGGGATACCCTTGAAAGAATCGTCCGAAAGCATGACACACGAAGTAAGGCAGCTCTGAAACAATGTCTTCAGCAAGAATGGCAAAATATTAGACTACAAAAAACCTGGTTCATTCCTTGCCAAAGAGGTTAACAGAAGTAATACGTAGAACAGGAATGCCTACAAAGTATTATTTTTGTTATTGTATTATATTTAAACTATCATTTTCTTTTGAGTGTATGAATACTTTTTTCCTTGTTGTGAGAATCCAGCTGGGACAAATGTTTTGTTTACTTTTTGAAGAGGAGTAATTTAGGTCCTGCATTTATATGTATAGATTCAGGAGGAAATATCATACTGTTAGTTTACCATATAAACTCTCTGGATGTTAACTTTAGTTATAATAAATTGAGTTTTTCTACATAAACACTGGGTGTTTGAATACTTTTTTCCATGACTGTATATCTTGAATTACCTGGGAATAGTCTCTGAGCTCCTCTGAGCTCTGAATGCATTTTGTGTTGCTGGTAAGCCGTAAGAGATACACAAAAACTTACTAGAAAAAAAGTGTATATCCCATCAAAACACATGATTTATGTCTTTTACATATTTGTTGTAGAGCTAACCGTTTCCGAGATATTCTTTGTTATTGGTTTTAATTTTAAAATACTCAAACAGGAAGTCGTCCGTGGTTTTTTTTTTTTTTTTTTTTTTTTTTTTTTTTTTTTTTTTTTTTTTTTTTTTTACGATCTGCTTTTTCAATTGCTGCACCATATGCACTCTGATATAGTCATCACGATTTCTTCGCGGCTCTTTGACATGTTTCGTATGGATATCCTGTCTCTTGGCTCAATCGACACAACGATTCTGGAGAGTTCACCAATCACCTTCAATCGTTTCTACACTCAATGATGGTCTATGTTTTCCAATCTCACTGACGAATACACCAACTTTAGCTTTCTTATATCGATAAAATCCTTGCGTTTTTCTCTTCGAAATTCCTGTTGTGTTATCAATGAATTTCTTCCAATACGTTTTCACAAAACAAACACGCTCTCGAAGCGAGTACTGCATGTTTATGTTAAGAATACAAACTAAAGGTAGTAACAATATCAGCAGTGCTAATAACTGTCATGAAAATCAACAAGATAGTCAACAATGGGTAAAGGTCAGATACTCCCAGAGTCATTGAGTTCATTAAAATAGATTTCATATTCATTAACATCCGGAAGACTTTCTAAATTCTATCCACTATTTCATAAACACACAACTCTTGGTCTTGATTGATCCCTTCTTCTTTGTAACTCTCTGGTTCGACCTATCCTTACGTATGCCTCTCAAAACCACTCAATACGCCGTTTATAAGTAGGTGTTCCCAAACAGATTCCTGATGCTCCTTGGTTTGTCAGGAACCAGCAGCTTCATCAAGAATTTGGTATCCTTCCAGTTCACAAGTTTATACGCAAGATCTCTCATTTCTTACTCTTACCAGACGTTCCAGGAGCTGTGGCGTACAACGCCAGCCCACACGTCTGAAGAGACGACTACCACAGGATCTGCTACTCAGTAACTCCGATGATTCCGATCACTAATTACACTTTACTCTCACAAGATCACTTTTAATCACTATGCAGTTCTTTATCCATATCCCATAGGTTTCCCTTAAATGTTATTATTAATTATGTATGTACTATATTATAACATTCATAAAGATCTGTAAAGCTGATCGATCATTAATAAAAAAAACATTTCTACAAGCTCTCAGACGGAAAGTATGACCCATTAAAACAGTTCGGGTTTATATGGATCGCACTGTACTATATTATTTTGTACTCTTTGCAACATCTTAATTGGTTTTCTTCAATAAACTTGCTGTAACTGTATAGCAAAATACAGCTATTTTCATAGTTTCCATAATCCCGTAATTATTCTTCTTATAATACATGGAACTAATTGGAACAGGTTCGGCAACGTAAATCGAAATCAAAGAACACAAAACCTTGAATTATTTATTTTCGAACCTTACGTATTGAAAACGATTTCAATTCGTATTGTATTTAATACGTGAAACGTGGATCATATTGAGATGGAATTGGACTCAAATCGACTTCAATTCCCCATAGAAACGTAGTAATTCCCAGGCTGAAAATTCTACGGGAGATTCCGAATAAGTAAATAGTCGGCAGTAACGGTACCAGAAATTACTCATCCTGAAAATAAAATTATCATCAAATAAACAACATTGATTGGTAAACAAAACTTAATTTTGTACCTCATACCGTTATCGAATATTTTATCGTAGTCATTGTCATCGCATCTATTATTGCTTTATAATTCATTATCAGAGCGTTTCGATAGAAGCAATACTTCTCTAAACGTTGAGGTTATTATACGCAAGTGAAATCATGCTAATTGCACATGGATATTTTTCTGGCATCTCAAAATATACAGTACGCAGAGTTGTCAAAAGTATTTCAATTGATAAAACTGTCAAACCGGCCCTGAGAGATAGAAAAAAATCTTCGTCTTGCTTCACAACAATGTTAACAATGATCTGTGTAGTACTATGTGGCCTGATTGATCAATAAAACTAATTTAAAAAAAATCGAGTGATTAAAACTCAGAATTTATGTCGAATACAAATTTTTGTGGGGTTAATCACTTCCGAGATATTGTTTGAAATTAATTTGAATTTTCAAATGATTTTCTCAAGTAATAATTCACTGTTCATTTTGTCTCATTATCATAGAAGGTACAATTTAAAAGTTTTCACATAGCGATCCGCTATTTAAAATTCGGATATGTACCATTCACAGGCCTTTTATAACTGTTCGGCAGACAAGCTATTCTTAAAATATTATAATTTTATCTATTGCTTACCGAGATCGACATTAACAAAATGGTCTTATTACTTAGTACCTTGTAAGTAGAAGAGAAATAAGGCAATACACTAGGCTAAAACTTAAATACAAAGTTGGATATTTTACCGACATACCGTTTTGGGTTATCATTTTCACACACACACTCACACACAGATATTAACATGCCTTTTTACTTATGTACTATGTACGAAGTAGAGAATGTAAAATAGATCCAAGAAGAACTTAGGTAGTGAGAAAACAATATGAATTTAACAAAGCGCATAATTACATTGGATTAAAACCCATATTGGTGTTAGTTATACTTGTGGTTGGCTTTACGAAAAGGAGCATTTGATCGACGTAAGCTCGTATAGGTCAGTGTAACACTGCAAGCCCACATGAAAACGGAAGAGGCTGTTATGTCCACATTCTATCAGAACAAAGGTTTCCCTAGGGATGCGGCGACAGGATTGTCAGCAAAGTTTGCTTTCACTGTCCAGTGAACCCCAGGCCTACCACCAGCAATGTACACCCACACGTGCTCTGTGCTTTATTGTGGCAATCATGATTTGCAACCAGAAGCATACATCATTCTCTCCTATTGTGTATTTTATCCGGTGTTTTTCAACTATTTTATATATTAAACTGACAGCATAATTGTGTTTTATGAGCTTGTGGATTATTCGAAAATACTCCACAGCGCAATTCCACATAAATCTTCACTGAAAGTAAATAATCATTACTTTCTCTGTGGTAGTTGGAAATTTGCAATAATGAAATAGCATTGTGCTACTTATTCCGCACGAGGCCGTCAATATAGCTTCCTGAAGCTCTTTAACAACAAAATGAGTTGCATAAAGTAGGTGTATTTAGTATGAGTCAAGTTACTTCACAATGAGATGCAAGCGCAGACGTAACGTAGCATAAGCACAAGTGCAAGGGAAGACTGTTCACCGTAACCGTCATGCAAGAAGCTGGTATCTATAAATTGCATGCCGATATCTTCCAAGCACTCCGCAAGTTTCAAATTGAGTAACATAACCAACAATACCATATACTAAAAATTTACTCAATCTTTTACAAATAAATAGATTATAAAATTACCTATTAAAAAGTGACGCTCGCGGCAGTTGCGTCACAATAAATGCTCATTTAAAATTATTGAAAATAGTACAAGCATTATAGTCTTCAGAAAGTGATAAAGCTACACATAATGAACTAAAATTATCTCTCTGCATCTTCGATTTATGAGAATCAAGAAATCTAGACGCAGATAATCCATTAAATCAAAAGATTCGCAAGAAGACTGTTAAAACCTCTTGAGGGAAATTAGAGATGGCGCTGCCCTTAAAATCTCACAGTGCGATCATTTGTTACTGAATGCATAGAGAAAAGAAACAGAATTCCTCCTCTTCGCACGCAAGGATAAAGTTTGGAGTTTGCAAACTCTTGCGTTGCATTGCGTAGCGTCTTGCGTATTTCTATGTGAATGCTTACATTAACATCACCGCGGAAACCGGAGAAAACCCGCCCCTGCGCCACTTTGTCCACCACAAATCTCACATGCGGTCACTTGGGATCGAACCTGGGCCGTCTACGTGAGAGGGGAGTGGTCTAACGCGGCCACGCTTACGTTACGTTACGTCTCATCAGTTCAGAAGGATAAGAATGTACTGTATTAATTTACATTCACAATGGGATGCAAGCGCAGACGTAACGCAGCATAAGCGCAAGCGCCTGCGAAAACCAATCACAATACTGCCGTGAACGTAACGCAAGAAGTGGACACGGATTTCTTGATCTGTAAATTGCATGGGGATATCTTCCAAGCGCTCCGCAAGTTTCAAATTGAATAACATAAATAACAATACCATATATGGTTTACAATTAAATAACTCAAGAACGGCTTAACCGATTTGGCTGAAAATCGGTGGGGAGGTAGCTGAGAACCAGGGGACGGACATAGAATACTTCTTATCCCGTTTCTGTGGGACGTGACATAAAACGTGGAATAACAAAACGCAACACACAGAAAAACGCATTGTTGTCTATGGTGTTTGTTTCGAGTTTCTATTAGCTTATTGTGCCGATATTATCATTAACAATGCCGCGACCAAGACAATCGAATCTTTCCCGACAAAGGATTCGAAATATTGCGAATGAAATTGCACGTGAAGAGCAACTATCCAATTAAAATTTTAAACTCCTTGGAGGTGCCTGGCTTACCACCGCACAATTTACGACTAAAGGTTGGCTCCGTGGTAATCATGCTTCGAAACATAAACCAACCAAAACTGTGCAACGGAAGGCGTTTGGTGGTAAGTAAATTGATGAACAATGTGATTTACGCGACGATACTCAAAGGAAAATTCGAAGGTGAGGAAGTTCTCATTCCGAGGATCCCGATGATCCCCACCGATTTGCCGTTTGAGTTTAAACGACTTCAATTTCCAAGCCGTCTTGCATTCGCCATGACCCTTAACAAATCACAAGGCCAATCCTTGAAAATTTGTGACCTGAATCTAGAAAATCCATGTTTTTCCTATGGTCAATTATATGTGGCATGTTCACGGGCCGGAAGACATCTGCGTTATTTGTTCTTGCACCTGACAATAAAACAAGAAATGTCGTCTATCACAAGGCGCTTCACTGAAAAGTGCAACCCATGCACCAAAACACATGGTCAATAAATAATCATTAAAATACTTGATTTTTTGCATTTATATTTATTATCCTAATAAAACACTGAACCTAATAAAATCCAAAATCTGCCCATTTATTGCTTCTAAGGCGGAAGAAAGTTCGCTGGGTCAGCTAGTAGGGTATAAAAACAGCTTACAACAACTGACGCTCGCGATAGTAACATCACAATAATTGTTGATCCAAAAATATTGAAAATGATGCCAGCATAGACGCTGAAAAAGTGATAAAGCAACACATTTAATGAACTTGAATTATCTCTTTGCGCCTTATGATTTGTAAGAGCCAAGAAATCTAGGCACAGATGGTGGGTGTATCCATTAAATCAAAGGTGAGTTAGAGGGTTAGATCACTGGCCTCTCATTCAGGTGACCCGGATTCTATCTCAGGTGTGGAATTTGTGGTGGACAAAGCGGCGCAGGGACGGTTTTTTTCCGGGTTCTGCGGTTTGCACCGGCCACCGCGTTCCACCGTGCTCCAGCTTCATTCCATATATCATCAGTGTCGTCACCTGCGGTGCCATATGTAGTAAAAGCGGGCGTTAAACACACTAAAAAATTAAATCAAAGGAAGATTCGCAAAGAGACTGCCATAACATCTTAAGGGGATTGAGAGACGGCGTGGCTCGGCATGCATGTTCCGTAGGCGCTGTAAAATCTCGCATTGCCATCGTCTGTTGTTGAACAGCAGGCAGTGCATAGAGGAAGGAATGCAGAAGTTTTTCTCTGTGTATGAAACGCAAGGATAAAGTTTAGAGTTTGCAAATTCTTGCCTTGCATTGCATCGCAGCGTGTTGTTTTTGTATGTGAATGATTACATTGAATAACATGGGTGCAGAGTTTTGAGCGTACGCTACGTCTGCGCTTAATTTTCATTGTGAATAGGGCATTACATTCATAGGAAGTTTTAGCTTGATTGCTTTCGTACTTAATAATACATTTTTGTCCAGAAATGATCTCAAATTAAGCAATACTGACTTGATAATTAATGATTGTTTTCTCAAACCGGGAGTAGAACAAGATTGCAAAGGTAGGAAGAGATTGACAGATTTATTACCAAATCTCGGACTCTTCATTATGAGCATCATGCATCGCGACATGGCGTATATTGGGCATCTTTATTTGATTAGGACCCTTGCGGTTTGTTTGCGGCAAGGATGCTGCTCCTAAAAATCTGATGTGTTCCATTCACATAACTTTCTCTACATCTCTGCACAATAAATTAGTTTTAAAAAGCTTATGCTTCCATTTACTTCATGCTAATTGAAAAAAAAATAGCAGAAATAGTCTTATTACTTGCTTTCTTCTAAGTAGAAGCGAAATAAGGTAGTACAATAGGTTAAAGTGATAGTCAAAAGCTGGTTGCTATGTGAGTGAAGTTCCTTCGT
The DNA here is from genome assembly GCA_030762935.1 of Hymenopus coronatus. Lineage (NCBI taxonomy): Eukaryota > Metazoa > Arthropoda > Insecta > Mantodea > Hymenopodidae > Hymenopus > Hymenopus coronatus. The sequence continues at coordinate 33,648,256 of CM060882.1, read as the reverse complement.
TTGTATGTATAGGAGTTGACACATTCCTGTATGAGAAAAGCATAGGTTTTCAAAGCTGAAACCAAAATCAAGGAATATCTCAAAACGATCAACTCCACAAACAATGCATATGACATAAATTGTGTGTTTTAAAGTGTTCTACATTTTTGGTGTGCTAAGTTTTTGTCCATATCTTATGGTTTAGCAGTTATGCAAAATTCCGTAAAATTCATCCAGAATAAAGTAAGTCTTCAGAGGCTATTCCCAGAAAATTCAAGATATACATTTTATTGGTGAGGTAAATATCTTTAATATACGATATTTTAATCAAAAGCGTTAGACCCATTTTTGAGAAAATAAAAATTTTCGAAAAAAGTTCCATGTAAAGGATAGTTGGGGGTGGGGAGATTTTTCTCAAAATCTTCGTGTTGCATTTAACACACGGACACACACACACATAGAATTTTTTTCTGAAAATACTTTTTTGGGATACAGGGGACCCTAAAACACATACTTCCGGTGAAATCTCTGTATCGAATTTTTGGTTGGAGTGCAATACCTTCTCTATACACTATGTTCATAAAATCAATTTATATAAATCAAGCCCAAATACCATTATTCGTTTGATCAGTTGGTATTACCGCACTTTTACTTTTATTATGCCTTCCAGTTTTAGAGAAAAAGTAAAAAGCAACTATTGAGGAGTCTACCTATAACGCTACCTCCTTAACATAATCAATCTAAATTCGAAACCTCAACCCATCCTTATATTCCTGTAGTTAAGCCCTTAAAAGGGCAGGTATACAGCAACTTTCCCTAGGCTCACTACGAGTGTACCAGATGTCGCACTACACCACTTGTGGGTACCCCGGATAGCGAAGCCTTACATCAGCCAACAGCTATAAAATTAGAACAAAGTATTCCCCCCTCCTATGGGAGTGATAATCCAAATTCAAATCCATCTTGAAACAAATCTAAAACAAAACACCAGCAGAACAGCGGTAAGGATATTGCGACCTAGAGGATCCTACCCTGTAACGATACCTCCTTAATATCTCAACATAAACTCCACCAAACCAAACCTTAAACCAACCCAACATTCCTGCGGTTGGATAGGTAGAGTCAAACTGAAAAATTCAATGCCATAGCAGGGATTTAACCGCGGATCCCCTGATCTCTAGCCGGATGCTCTGCCACTGAGCTACCATGGCAACATGCCGGCATAGCATTGAATTTCTCGACTGACTCGTATGTTTCCCCGTAAACCACAAGGTGATCTCAAATTAATTTGAGATGACAACCCCAATGGCGACTTACAATGTTGTTAGTACTTTAGACCCAGGATTCATAGTATAGCCAACTATTATGGTCAATTGGTATTGGATAAATTGTTTTTTCACAATCGGGAGATCCGTGGTTCAAATACCGGCTATGGCATTGAATTTTTCAGTCTGACTTTACCTATCCAACTCCTGTCCTACACACGGCTTGTGTGAAAAGCCAATTTATCCGATTCCTGAGATTAAGCCCTTACAAGGATTAGTATATAGTAACTCCACGAGTTAACCAGAACTCACGCGCACGCGCCCTTGCACATCACGGAACGCGATCCCGGATTTTACTTTCTCTACTCGTACTATGTATACAGTGCATAGAAGAAGTAGAGGAAGTATTGTATTCCACAAAAAATTCTATACCGAAATTTTACCGGAAAAATATGTTTTGAGGTACCCGAGTCCAAAAAAATATTTTTCTTAAAAAAAGGTCCGTGTGTGTCTGTGAACAGTATAGCTCAAAAACTAAAAGACCGTTAAATACCAAACTTGGTATTTAAGTTTGATATATTTCAAGGATGCAACACAAAGATTATCAAGAAAATTCCCCCACTGTAAACTATCCTTTACTTGTATTTTTTTTGAAAATGTTGTTTTTCTTAAAAATGGGTCCAACGATTTTAATTAAAATACCGTATATTAATGCTACATTCACAATGAGATGTAAGCACAGAAGTAACGTAAGTGCAAGAGTTTGCACTCATGTTATTTAATGTAAGCATTCATATAAACACGCAAGATGCGACGCAATGCAACGCAAGAATTTGCAAACTCCAAACTCTATTTTTGCATTGCGAGCAAAGAGGAGCAATTCTCTGCTCCACATGCATGCTCTTCTATTTGGCCGCGCCGCGCCATCTCTAATTTCCCTCAAGAGGTTATGGCAGTCTCCTTGCGAATCCTTCTTTGATTTAATGGATGTAACTATCATCTGTGTATAGATTTATTGGCTCTCATAAATCGAAGACGCACAGAGATATTTCTTAGTTCATTAAATGTGTAGGTTTATCACTTTCTGAAGTCTCTGCTTGTACTATTTTCAATAATTTTGAATGAGCAATTATTGTAACTCACTGCCGCGAGCGTCAGTTGTTAGTATGTAATTTTCTAACCTATTTATTTATAAAAGGTTGTGTGAATTTTCTTATATGGTATTGTTGGTTGTGTTATTCAATTTAAAACTTGCGGAGCATTTGGAAGACATTCGCGTGTAATTTACAGATCTAGAAATCCGTGCCAACTTCTTGGGTTACGCTTACGACTGCATTGTGAAATGTCTTCCCTCGCGCTTGCGTTTATGTTGCGTTACGTCTGCACTTGCATCTCATTGTGAGTGTAGCCTAAAGCTATTTACAGCACAAATAAAATGTGTATATGAATTTTCTGGGAATAGCTTTGAATACATGTTGATTCTGGATGAATTTTGCTGAATGTTGCGTAATTGGCAAGTTGTAAAAGATAGACAAAAATAATATTATATAAAAAACGTAGATCTCGTTTTTTATTTTGTTGTGTATAGATACAAACACAGAGACAGACTATTTTTCTAATCTTTTGACTCGGGAATTCTCAAAATATGTATTTGTGGTGAAATCTCGGCATGGAACTTTTGAATGAATGCAATACCTTCTTTATATACTTAGTATTTGTTAGAGAATGTAAAACGGTTTTGTGATTTAACTCAAGAGAGTGATTGATACTGGATGTGGTAGATTACGAAGCAGCATGTGATAATCTTATGCCATGCGTTCATTCAAATAATTATTTTAAACGTTTTTTTTGAGAGAAGGGAAAGTATTGGCTGAAGCATCTGACGTGGTGCTACGTGTCAGATAATTGCTGGGAGCAGAAATCCAATTACTTGGAAGGTGAGAGAACGTGGCCCGCCAAAAATCGTTATTAATTAGGTTATACCTCCCCTCAGACTACAAGAAGCTGGATGGATTCCAAGCATGGAAACGTGCCATCTTGAAACAGTTTATTGTTTGTTCAAGTCATCTCTTGCAGTCTCCAGCTCTTTGGTGTTCTTGCCCTCTTATATCGATACATAACTTCACGATATTCTATATAATACATCAGAGTAAGTATATAAACGTTTGATTGCGCATTCACAAATTGTTACACAAACTTAATCTGTCGTAATATTCACGTTTACACTTAGCGGTGTAAGATACACTAAAGTAATAGATTTTCAAAGAGCGCAATCCATATGTGACGGCTTTGAAATTCCTTGCACCTTCCTGACCACCAGGGAAAATCTGATGTGTCCCATTCACATGACTGCCTCTACATCTTTGCAACAAATTATTGTTAAACAGGTAAAACTTTTATTTACTTAATGCTAATCGAGAAAAAAATAAGCAAAAATAGTTTTATTACTTGCTTCCTTGTAAGTATAAAGAAATAAGGGAGTACCATAGGTTATAGTGAAGTCATAAGCTGGTTGCTATATGACTGAAGTTTCTTTGTTTGTATGGGCAGGGGTTGACAAATTCCTGTATGAGAAAGGTATAAGTTTTTCAGAGCTGAAACCATTGTGCGGTAAGTTTTTGTCTCTCTCTTAAGGTTTATCAGTTAAGCAAATTCCGTAAAATTGATTTTATTTGTTAGGTAAATATATTTAATATGCGATATTTTAAACAAAATCGTTAGAGCCGTTTTTGACGAAATTAAATTTTTCGAAAAATGTTCCATGTAAAGCGTAGTTAGTGATGGGGGAATTTTCTTGGGAATCTTTGTGTCGCATCCTTGGAAGATACCAAACTTAAATACCAAGTTTGGTTTTTAACGGACTTTTCGTTTTTGAGCTATGCTGCCCACAGACACACACACACACGGGCATTTTTCTAAAAATGCTTTTTTTTGGATTCAGAGGGTCTCAAAACATCTATTTCAGGTGAAATCTTGGTATCTAATTTTTGGTTGCATTACAATACCTTCTCTGTACACTATGTACATAGTACGTATAGAGAAAGTAAAAATGTGATGTGTTCCGTTCACATGGTCTTCTGTATCAGTTCTGCAAGCAAACTATTCCTACAAAAGATTATCTACATCAGGCTAATCAAGATAAATATTACCAAATTTACTTAGTTCCTTATAAGTAGAGGAGAAATAGGGAGTACACTAGGCTAAAGCAACTATCGGTTTACGATTGCCATTGAAATTCGGTTTTCTTTCCGTGGTATCCAGGAGTAAAACAAAAGAAAAATGAATGAGCTACCCGTTTAAGAAAAGTTCCAAGTACTTTAAAACAATTAATTGGTCATCTGGGGAGAGAAAATGACTTAAGATAGAACACAAACACAGAAACCCACCACAGACACCCACGCCCAAGGCGGGACTCAAAGTCGCAATCTCCTACCCCACAAAGCACCAAAGTCATATTTTAAAATTTAAACCAAATAACAGAGAATATCTCGGAAATTGTTAGCTGTAAAAAAAAATTATGACAAACTTTGTATTTTAACGTGGTCTATATTTTTTGTGTTTTAAGCTGTTGTCTATCTCTTACGGCTTGCCAGTTATGCAAATGACATTCAGAGTGAAGAGGCTATTCCCAAGAAATTCAGGATACACCAGAATCTATATTCAATATATATTATTTGCCAAGTAAACATCTTTAATACACCGAATTTATTCAGAATCGTTAGAGCCTTTATTTAGAAAATAAAAATTTGGAAAAAAAAATCCATTTAAAGGGTACTTTGGAATGGGGGAATTTTTTTGAGAATGTTCGTGTCACATCCTTGGAACATACCAAACTTAAATACCAAGTTTGGTATTAATCGATTTTTCGTCTTGAGTTATACTGTTCACACACATACATACACACACACACACACACGCACACACAACGATTTCTAAAAATACCATTTTTGGATTCAGGGATCCTCAAAGCATCTTTCCGGTAAAAACACGATATCAAAATTTTGGGTGGAATACAGTAGGACCTTCTCTATTATGTACATTTTATATACGTGCAAGAGAAACTAAAAGGGAATAATATCCTTTCATTTGAATAAAAGCACAAGCATTTGACAGGAAAAATCTCGAGTATGTTAACGTTACAACATTTTCATATCACAAATAGTGTACGAGATCTATGCCTTTTCTGTGTAGCACGATTTTTTCTAACACTTAGAGTAAAGAGAATTTCACATACTTTTCCCAGAAAATGAGATATATACACTATAATTTCATGCAAATTTCTTGAATCTATGGAAATTTAATCAAAATAAGTAGAGACCTTGTTTAGAAAATAAAATTAATGAACATTTTTTTCCATATAAAGGGAATTCGGATGTGGGATTTTGTTCAAAATCTTCGTGTCACGTCTTTGGAAGGAGCTGAACCTAAATACTAATTTTATACTTTTCATTTTTTGAGTTCTGCTACCCATACTCACCCAAACACACATACACACATGTAGCTTTTTCTATTTTTTTTCAGGAAGTCTTAAAATTGTATTTCCTGTGATATCCCCAAATCAAATTTGCTATAAACAGTGGAGAAAGTAAAACGTGATTTTTCTGTTCACGTTACATTACTTTTTCTTCCCATTACCATTTTTTTATAATTCTATGCAGTAATGGGCATTTTTACTTTCTCTATACGCACTATATACATAGTGTATAGAGAATGTATTGCACTCCACCCAAAAATTCGATACCGAGATTTCACCGGAAATATATGTTTTAGGGTCCCCAATATCCAAAAAAAGCATTTTCACAAAAAGGTCCGTGTGTGTGTGTGTGTCCGTGTGTCAGTGTGTCCGTGTGTCTGTGAACACGATAACTCAAAAACGAAAAGTCGGTAAAATACCAAACTTGGTATTTAAGTTTAGTATCTTCCAGGGATGCGACACGAAGATTTTGAGAAAAATCCCCCCACCCCCAACTACCCTTTACATGGAACTTTTTTCGAAAATTTTGATTTTCTCAAAAATGGCTCTAACGATTTTGATTAAAATTTCGTATATCAAAGATATTTACCTGACAAATAAATTGTATATCTTGAATTTTCTGGGAATAGCCTCTGAAGAGTAGTTTATTCTGAATGAATTTTACTAACTTTTGAATAACTGCTAAACCGTAAGAGATGGACAAAAACTTACTACACAAAACATGTAGAGCACATTAAAGCACACAATTTATGTTATATACATTTTTTTCGTGGAGTTCGTCGTTTTTGTGACATTCCTTATTTTTGGTTTCTGCTATGAAAAACGTATACTTTTCTCATACAGGAACTTGTCAACTCCTATCCATATAGACAAAGGAACTTCAGTGACATAGCAACCAGCTTTTGACTATCACTTTAACCTACAGTTGTCCCTTATTTCGATTCTACTTACAAGGAAGCGAATAATTAGACTATTTCTGCTATTTTTTTCTGATTAGCATAAAGTAAATAAAAGTATAAGCTTTTTAAGAATAATTTGTTGCAGGGATATGGAGAAAGTCATGTGAATGGTACACATCAGATTTTTATTGTAAGAATTGCATGCTATTAACGTAAACCTTCTAGATAACATGGTTCTCTTTTTCTGTTTGCAGGTTCGACATTTATGCGTATCAAGCCCTGAAATATGGACAGTTCTTATAAGCTACGTAAGTGTATTTTGATATTTCTTTTAGGTTTTGTTTAATAAAATCTTGCTGTAATCAAATGATTGTGTATAATCATGTCACAAATACTTGCCTAATGGGCGATTACACATTTAAATAATCTTATATTTAAAACACATAATTTGGCCCAGTATATTTCAAATAGGAAGTGTTGAGTCTCCTAGTAACGGTTCTGCTGAAACACATAACAAGTTTGTGAATTATTCTACAATTCACTATATAGTATCTTTTGCGTGTCAGGGCACCTTAGGCAACTTTCAGACCATTAACTCTGCAACAGAACGCAACGACAGAGTACACTACTGCCTAAAACTAGCCGTTTCACGAACAACTATGCTACAACCAGAATTATCCCAATACTGAAAGTAGTGAAATATGCAAATAATATTATGGTTTAGTATCCTATGAGGCAGTGTACGAATATAAAAAAGTCTGATGTGTTCCATTCACATGACTTTCTCTACATCTCTGCAACAAATTATTATTAAAAAACTTATGCTTCTATTTCTTCATACTAATCGAGAAAAAATCAGCAGAAATAGTCCTATTTCTTGCTTCCTTGTAAGTAGAAACGAAATGAGGGAGTACCATAGATTAAAGTGATAGTCTAAAGCTGGTTGCTATGTGACTGAAGTTCCTTTGTATGGACAGGAATTGTTAAATTCCTGTATGAGAAAAGTATAAGTTTTTAAAGCTGAAACCAAAAACAAGGAGTATCTCAAAAACGATCAACTTCACGAAAAAATGAATATAAGATAAATTGTGTGTTTTAAGATGCTCTACATTTTTTGTGTTGTAAGTTATTGTCCATCTCTTACGGTTTAGCAGTCATGCAAAATTTCGTAAAATTTATCCAGAATGAAGTAGTCTTCAGAGGCTATTCCCAGAAAATTCAAGATATACATTTTATTTGTCAGGTAAATATCTTTAATATACGAAAAGTTAATCAAAATCGTTAAAGCCATTTTTGAGAAAATCAAAACTTTCGAAAAAGGTTCCATCTAAAGGGTAGTTTAGGGTGGGGGGATTTTTCTCAAAATCTTCGTGTCGCATTCCTGGAAGCTACTAAACATAAATACCAACTTTGGTATTTTGCCGACTTTTCGTTTTTGAGTTATCGTGTTCAAGGACACACGGACCTTTTTCTGAAAATGCTTTTTTTTTTTTTTTTTTTTTTTTTTTTGGATACAGGGGGCCTAAAACATATATTTCCGGTGAAATCTCGGTGTCGAGTTTTTGGGTGAAGTGCAATTACCTTCTCTATACACTATGTACATAGTAAGTATAGAGAAAGTAAAAATCTGATTGATCCATATATATAACTTTCCGAACATCTCTGTAACAAATTATTGTTAAAAAGCTTATTCTTCTATCTTCTTCATGCTAATTGTGATAAATATTGGTATTATTTCTTGCTTTCTTTAAGTAGAAAGAAAATAACGGAATACACTAGGCTAAATAGATGGTCAAATCTTTTAAAGGCTGGTTGTTCTGTGATTGAAATTCGTTTCTCTGAATGACCAAGAGTTGACAAATTCCCGCAAGAGAAAAGTTTATGTACTTTAAAGCTGAAACCAATAACAAGAAATATATCAGAAGCGGCCAGCTCTACAAAACAAACGTATATGACATAAATTATCAGTTTTAATTATATCTGCATTGTAGAATTGACCGTTTTCGAGATGTTCTTTGTTATTAGTTTCAATTTTAAACTACGCATCTTGTCAAACGGGGTCACCTTTCATTTCATCTCTCTTTTGTTTCTCTAGAAATGTAAAGCGAAACGAACTTCAGTTATTCATATATCGTCCTACTTTTAAAAGATTTGAATATCGCTTTAGCCTGGTGTATTCCCTTATTTCTCTTCTGCTTATCAGGAACTAAGTAGTAAGACCAATTGCATTAATGTTTGTCTCGTTTAGCATGATGCAAATAAAGAAATGATCCTTTGTAAGCATAGTTTGTTTGCAGAATAGGTAGAGAAAGTCATGTAAATGCAAAACATCAGTTTTTTTTTTAACTTTATTAGTATATTTTGACACTCCCATATTGCTACTTTCAATTAATACAATATATGGCTCGATATCCAACTTCTATTGTGGCCATGTTGACCGCGTGGATGCCATTCATCTGTTAAGTCTTTTAGTTGCTTGAAAGCGGTGTGTTTTACGGTTTCTGCTGTTGCGTTCGGTGTCGCAAAGTCGCAATCAAGAAGTTGCTCCTCTCAACACTCTCATGTAACGCTGTGGTCCTACGGTTGCATCCGGTGCTGTATCGTTGCATGCTGTTGCAGAGAGTTGACTATCTGAAAGCAGACTAACGTTCATTATACGGAAACCAATCTTGTTCACACCGTGAAGTAATTGATACACAGAAGTTAACAGATATACGAGAGAGCTTAAATGTCACCTGTGTTAGAAATGAAGACGACAGTTTTTTTCAAACACAAATTATTTATTGCTCCACATAGCGGGATATGCACTTCTCCAAGTTTCTTACACTGTTTTGTCCCCTCAAAAACAGGAATTATGAAATTCTGCAAAATACGCCTCTGCGAGTCATTTCTTTATGCTTCGGAACAATAAGAAATCGTGTCGAGCCAGCTCGAGCTAATATGAAGCCTGCGACAGCAATTCATAACGCAATCCATGCAGTTTGGTGGTGACAACTCCGGATGAAAGTGCTGATGCGTTATGGTGAAACAACCCTGTTTCTTCACCAAAAGGGGCTCTGCCTCCTTCAACTTCTTATCGAATCGAGCCAATAATTCATTGTAATATATTTTTTTCTTGTTCTAAATAGTCAATTGGGCAAAACATAGTTTGCTCTCAAAATATCGTCTCCATTACTTTTCTGAGCCTTCTTTGAAGCAACCAATAGTTTTGATTGCCGATTGGTTTCCGGAGTATAATAATGAATTCAGGTCAAAGACGGTGAAACTCTGCCCAAAAACTCTTTCGGATTTCGCTTAAATAGCTTTAAACACAGATTTGAAGTTGAAAGTCGCACGCTGTTGTTAACAATGAGCAGTCACGGTACTCGTTGGGTGGACAACATTTTTATCTCCAACTTTTCATGCAAAAAATGAGCTGCCCGTTCCCGTCTTCACATCTATGGTCTCTGTCGCTTTGCGAACTTTCGTTCTACAGTAAACGAGCATCATAACATGGACCTTTCAATTATCTCCTTGAACACTACATTTGCTGAGCGTCTTGGGCACTCCTCATTATGAATGGATACATCCAATTTCGTTTTTATTTTCTCTCATCTTTTCCCATCCAAAAGTAAAAAGCGAATCACTAAATTATGCTGTACTTTATCCATTTTATTGTAAACAGGTTGAACGACTAATGAAATTCCTGTTAAATCTAAACTTACCTATAAATCAGTAACACATTTATTTCGGCGACCTCTAACAGATATCAGCACACGATGGCAGCAGCCACTGGCTTTGGCAACAACATCTATTTTGAAATACGGGTGCTTATTGAACCGCTCTCGTAATATACACCAATTACAGAATCTCGTGTTTTGATGCAGAAGTATTTAATTCTCTTTATTTAACAACCAGTAACTCGTTTCAATAGATATTCTATTTCATGTTCTCATTCGAATTAACTGGAGTTGTCCATTCTTCGCACCTATGCATACCCTCAAAGAAAGGCCTCATCGCTCACCACTGGGACAGTCAGAAGCATAACTGCTTCAAAGGAGAAAGGGATGAAGTGAAGGAACCACAAACAGCAGGCAGACAGGCCACCGAGAGGCGAAGAAGTCGCTATGACTTCCGGATCTCATTACTGAAGTTGCTCAGAGTAATCAGCCCTCTAGCATTCGTGAAAAATACTCTTTCCGTCGAGTAAGCATCCCCGCCATCTGTCTATACACCTATAAACTTAGGATCAGGATTAGAATTACTCTAGGACGAAGCCCCCAGTCGCTAGGACAGGGCACTGTATTTAGGCGACTTACGTGACGCCAGAGAGGGAGGGATGAGGAAAGATACCCTAAAGGGCTACCAGGTCCGGATAACGATGGGCGCAAGCATGGATGGGGATCCTAACGGTTCCAGAGTGAACGCCTCCGACGCCGCCCGACCCAATCCATGAACACCAAGTATTCGGGAATTTTTCGAAGGGAGCCTAGCCCGAAAGCACCCGGAGATGGATCCCGATAGGACGCAAGTCACCATCCAGCCATAACCCGACGAAAAGTGTCGCCTTATCCTTTACCAGTTATATAGCTGACAAGGAAACGATGGGCAAGCAATTCGGGGAATGTAATAAACCTTTCTAGCGTTAGCCTGGCGACCCGGGAAAGGCCGTACACGGAAATCGAACCGACGACCCCTCAAATGTGAGTCTCATATTTTACAGCTGCACCGCCCCGCTGGAACACGAAACCTAGAAGCGCACCTAAAACACGAGAAGGAACTGGAATGAAAGGGAAAGTATGGAAAGCAAATGGTGCTAGTTGAGAAACCATCCAAGCATTCGCCTACCACGAAATCACGGAAAATCGTTGATGGGAACCAACCCGAAACCTCCCGAAAGCGAGCTTTACGCTTTACCGCGGGCCATCTCTCTTCTTACTATAAGTTTTAGAGAAGGTAAACCACGAATATTCTGTTTCTTTCTTTTTTTTAGTTTAATATCGTAGTCTTTTCAGGAAAGGGAAAAACTCTGAAAAAAAAAAAACTTATCCGGGTAACTCACCCTAAGCGAGATTCGAGCAAACGATCTCTTGATTGTACGGTAGGCACGCTACACCTCACATTGGGCCGCGCCGTGGCCGAGTGGTTGGACCACTCGCCTCTCACCTAGACGGCCCGGGTTCGATCCCAAGCGACCGCATGTGAGATTTGTGGTGGACAAAGCGGCGCTGGGGCGGGTTTTCTCCGGGTTCTCCGGTTTCCCCCGCCATCGCATTCCACTGGTGCTCCATCTTCATTCATGTATCATCAGTGTCACCGCCTGCGGTGCCATAAGTAGTTAAAGCGGGCGTTAAACACTACCAAAAAAAAAAGGCACGCTACTCCTACACTACCGAGGTGGGCTTATTGTAAATATTGTTTGTTTGTTTTTGTAGCTTAACGCCCTTTAACCTGGTTGGTGATATCGGACGATGAGTGAAATCAGCGAAATGATGCTCAAAAGCTCTCGGGATCCATGGAGCTCTTAAAGTTACCCGACATTCGTCTTCTCAGGAGATAAAGGAAAACCCCGAAAAAATCCTTCCGCGAGATTGTCGCCTTCCGTGGTGTAATGGTTACCATGCTAACTTCTTATGCCCAAGGTCGCGGGTTCAAACCTGGCGGAGGACGATTTTTTCGGGTGTAAAAATACTTAGCATGGCTTCCTTCGGAAGGGAAGTAAAGCAATTGGTCCCGTGTCGTAGATTTACGGCACGTAAAAGAATCTCAAGCCTGATAGAGAGGCCTCTGAGCAAAATTAAGTGGTCTTTCACGCCCAATTTAAAATGGGACGCTGAGAACCACAGCAGTTAAAGAGCGTCCATAAATAAGACGCCATTTACATTTTCTAAGCGAGATTCGAACTCGCGGCCCCTTGAACGTGAGGCAGACAGGCTATCCCCATATTTCCGAGGTGGGCTTACTATGAATGTTGTTTTTCTTGTAGCTTGACCTGGTTGGTCATTTCGGATGATGAATGAAATTGGTGAACTATTCCTCAGATGATCTCGGGGTTCATGTAAGGGAAAACTATAACCGGATAACGAGGTTCGAAATCGCGTCTTCTTGAATGCACGACAGACAACTACCCCCGAACTAGTATCCTGTAACAACTTCTGGCACACCGGGTGAAGGTAGGAGAGGTACAACAGTTGGTTTAGATAAAACGGTAGAGTTGTCTTCCACGTGAAGTTACCCTGACTGACTTTATTGAAAAGAAAGTAATATCTGGAGACCCTATAACGTTCGTGTTCCGTCCTCTGTTCTGGTAAGAAAGTCAACTCTTCTGAAAATAACTATGATACCTCAGGGCCTTCTGTTTGCAATTAAATCTCTTGCCCGTGGATAAACATTCCACAAAAATAAACTCTCAACCAAGAAACATCTAGGTTTTCTGCTCCAAGATTAAGTTCTGCAACCGTGCATGTGTCCGCTGTACGATATGCAACTAGAAACTTTGCTGGTCTTTATAGCATATTGGGACATAAGCAATGTAAGTACTTTCTATAAGAATAGAGGTAACGATTGAAAAAGCTCACGATAATTATGTTAATTTTAATATTATCCAAGTAATATAAGTTCTCTAACTCAATCGAGAATTTATCTCTCCGTTCGAGAATTTATCTCGCAAGGTCAGACCGTCGAATGACATTTATTTTTACTTTCTCTATACGCACTATGTACATAGTGTATAGAGAAGGTATTGCACTCCACGCAAAAATTCGATACCGAGATTTCACCGGAAATATATATTTTAGGGTCCCAAATATCCAAAAAAAGCATTTTCACAAAAAGGTCCGTGTGTGTGTGTTCATGTGTCAGTGTGTCCGTGTGTCTGTGAACACGATAACTCAAAAAGAAAAGTCGGTAAAATACCAAACTTGGTATTTAAGTTTGGTATCTTCCAGGGATGCGACACGAAGATTTTGAGAAAAATCCCCCCCACATGGAACTTTTTTCAAAAATGTTGATTTTCTCAAAAATGGCTCTAACGATGTTGATTAAAATTTCGTATACTAAAGATATTTAACTGACAAATAAAAGATATATCTTGAATTTTCTGGGAATAGCCTCTAAAGAGTAGTTTATTCTGGATGATTTTTACTGAATTTTGAATAACTGCTAAACCGTAAGAGATGGACAAAAACTTACTACACAAAAAGTGTAGAGCACGTTAAAACACACAATCTATGTTATAAACATTTTTTCGTAAGTTCGTCGTTTTTGAGATATTCCTTATTTTTGGTTTCTGCTATGAAAAAATTATACTTTTCTCATACAGGAACTTATCAACTCCTATCCATATAAACAAAGGAACTTCATTGACATAGCAACCAGCTTTTGACTATCATTTTAACCTATGGTAGTCCCTTATTTCGCATCTACTTACAAGGAAGCAAGTAAGATTATGTCTGCTCATTTTTTCTGATTATCATAAGGTAAATAGAAGTATAAGCTTTTTAAGAATAATTTGTTGCAGGGATAAAGAGAAAGTCATGTGAATGGTACACATCAGATTTTTAAATTTAAAAACTATGAAACTATATCGTAAAGATTTACTACAAAATGCTAAATTCTATAGAAAAAATTGACATGTTCCATTCACATAACTTTCTCTGGCTACACGAACTGTTCATACAATAAATTAGTCTTTTATCTACTCCTTGCTAATCGAGATAAACATTACCAGAAGTTGTCTTATTACTTCCTTGTAAGTAGAAGGGGAATAAGTGAATATATTAGGCTAAACGGATAGATACATCCTTTAAAATCTAGACGCTATGTGAAACAATTGAGGTTCGGTTCGCTTTGCATGGTGCCGTTTGAGAAAAGATAGGTAGTTTAAAACTGAAGCCATTCACAAGGAATATTTCTAAAATGGCTAACTCTACAAGAAAAACGTGGATGACAAATTATGTGTTTTGCAAAATTCACGAACGTCATCCAGAATAAAGAGGTCTTTTGAGGCTATTCACAGAAAATTCAAAATATATTTTATTTGTGATGTAAATATCTTTAATTATTTACACTGCAACAAATTATTCTATTTACTTCATCTAATGGAGCAAAAATTAGCAGAAATAGTGTTATTAGCCTGAAGTTCCTTTGTTTGTAAGGACACGAGTTCACAAAGTCCTGTATGAGAAAGGTATAAGTCTTTATAGCTGAAAAAAAAAAACAAGGAATATCTCAAAAACAATCAACTCCACGAAAAAAATGTATATAACCTAAATTGTGTGGTAAGTTTTTGTCCATCTGTTACGGTTTAGCGGTTATACAAAATTCCGTAAAATTGACCGAGAATAAAGTAGTCTTCAGAGGCTATTCCCAGAAAATTCAAAATATACATTTTATTTGTCATGTAAATATCTTTAATATACGATATTTTAATCAAAATTGTTAGAGCCATTTTTTAGAAAACCAAATTTTCGAAAAAAGTTCTATGTAAAGGGTAGTTTGGGGTGGGGGATTTTTTCAAAATCTTCGTGTCGCATCCCTGGAAGATACTAAACTTAAATGCCAAGTTTGGCATTTTACCGACTTTTCGTTTTTGAGTTATCGTGTTCACAGACACACGGACACACACACGGACCTTTTTCTGAAAATAGTTTTTTTGGATACAGGGGACCGTAAAACATATATTTCCGGTGAAAGCTCGGTATCGAATTTGTTGGTGGAGTGTGTGTGTTTGTGTCCGTGTGTCTGTGTGTCTGTGAACACGATAACTCAAAAACGAAAAGTCGGTAAAACACCAAACTTGGTATTTAAGTTTAGTATGTTCCAGGGATGCGACACGAAGATTTTGAGAAAGATCCCCCCACCCCAAACTACCCTTTACATGTAACTTATTTCGAAAATTTTGATTTTCTCAAAAATGGCTCTAACGATTTTGATTAAAATTTTGTATACTAAAGATATTTACCTGACAAATAGAATGTATATCTTTAATTTTCTGGGAATATACTCTGAAGAGTAGTTTATTCTGGATGCATTTTACTAAATTTTGAATAACTGCTAAACTGTAAGAGATGGGCAAGAACTTACTATACAAAAAATGTAGAGCACGTTAAAACACACAATTTATGTTATATACATGTTTTTCGTGAGTTCGACGTTTTTGAGACATTCCTTATTTTTTGGTTTCTGCTATGAAAAACTTATATTTTTCTCATACAGGAACTTGTCAACTCCTATCCATATAAACAAAGGAACTTCATTGACATAGCAACCAGCTTTTGACTATCATTTTAACCTATGGTAGTCCCTTATTTCGCTTCTACTTACAACGAAGCAAGTAATAAGACTATTTCTGCTCATTTGTTCTGATCAGCATAAAGTAAATAGAAATATAAGCTTTTTAAGAATAATTTATTGCAGGAATATAGAGAAAGTCATGTGAATGGTGCACATCAGATTTTTATTATACTTTGTAGGAGAATGCGCAGAGAAAGTAATGTGCATATTTTTAGAATTAAATGTAAGCGGCAGCAATTGACAGGCAGCATGAAGAAAGATGTGAGGATCAAGCCGCACTTGAAGAGAAACAGATGACGCAGGTCCGGTCTCTCAAGTGAAGTAAGTGAATGAATGGTTCGTTAAAGATGAAGACAATACGAGCATTTTGCTTACCTGAGCAGCACTTCTTGGATCACTCAAGTGGTGCTTCCAAACAAATGAATGTACAGACGTCACAGAGCAGGATAAAAGTCTCAATGGGTATACTTGTGTTTCTCGCTAAGCCTGCCACAGGGTGTCGTGTGGATCAATTTTAGGATTACAAGCGTTTCAATTTAACTTAGAGGGCAACTTGGCTTTGAAAAAAGTTATTACTTTCACTGCAGTTCCACACAAAAGTTAGATATCGAGATTTTAACTGGACTAATTCTTTTGAGGACTCCTGAATAAAAAAAAACCTGATGTGTTCCATTCACATGCCTTTCTTTACATCTCTGCAACAGATTATTGTTCTTTATTGATTTCTTTTTACTTCATGCTACTCGAGAAAAAAATCTGATGTGTTACACTCACATGACTTTCTCTAGCTGTTCTACAAACTTCATACATAAGATTCTTCTTCTTTCTGCACCTTGCTAATCGTGGTACTCATTAGCACAATGTTCTTATTATTTAGTTCTGTATAAGTAGGAAGAAAATATGGGAATACGCTAGGCTAAACCTATAGTCAAATGTTTTAAAAGCTGTCGTTATGCGATTGCCATTACAAATCGCTTCTTTTCTTGGCCAGGAGTAGAACAAAAGAAAAACGGACACTCCCGTCTGAGAAAAGTATAAGTATTTCAGTATGAGTACTGAAACTAATAACAATGAATACCTCGAAAACGGTAAGCTCCACGAGAAAAATGTATATGACATCACTTGTGTATTTTAACAAGACCTAAATTTTTTGAATCGTAAGTTTTTGTCTATCTCTTACGGTTTACTAGTTATGTCAAATTAAACAAAAGTCATCCAGCATAAACAGGTCTTCAGAAGCTATTCCCAGAAAATTCAAAATATACATTTTATTTGTGAGGTAAATATCTTTATTATATGATACTTTAATCAAAATCGTTACAGCCATTTTTAAGAAAATAAAACTTTTCGAAAAAAGTACCATGTAAAGCGTAGTTTGGGGTCTCAAAATCTTCGTGTCGCATCCCTGGAAGATACTAAACTTAAATACCAAGTTTGGTATTTTAGCTACTTATCGTTTTTGAGTTATCGTGTTCACAGACTCACGGACACACACACACACACATATATACGGACCTTTTTCTGAAAATGCTTTTTTTTTGATACAGGGGGTCCTAAAACATGTATTTCCGGTGAAATCTCGGCATCGAATTTTTGGGTGGAATACAATACTTCTCTATCCCTATGTACGTTGTACATATGGGGCTAGAGAAAGTAATTAGATGTCGAGATTTTAACTGGACTAATTCTTTTGAGGACTCCTGAATAAAAAAATCTGATGTTATCCATTCACATGCCTTTCTTTACATCTCTGCAACAGATTATTGTTAAAACTTATGATTTATTTTTACTTCATGCTACTCGAGAAAAATTAATATCTTATAGTTGCTTCCATGCAAAAAGGGGGGAAAGAAGGGAGTAGCATAAGCTAAAGTGATATTCAAAAGCTGGTTGCTATGTGACTGAAGCTCCTCTGTTTGTATGGACAGGAGTTGACAAATTCCCGTATGAGAAAAGTATGTTTTTTACTTTCTCTATACGCACTATATACATAGTGTATTAGAGAAGTTATAGTAATGCACCCAAAATTCGATACCGATATTTCACCGGAAATACATGTTTAGAGACCTCCTGAATCCAAAAAGAACATTTTTAGAAAAATGTTCGCGTGTGTCTGTCTGTATGTGTGTGTGTGTGTGCGTGTGTGTATGTGTCTGTGGGCAGCATCGCTCAAAAACGAAAAGTCCGTTAAGAACCAAACTTGTTATTTTGGTTTGGCCATCTTCCAAGGATACGACACGAAGATTTTCAAGAAAATCTGCCACCCCCAACTACCCTTTACATGGAACTTTTTTCGAAAACTGATTTTCTAAACAACGGCTCTAACGATTTTGATTAAAATTTCGTATACTACAAATATTCACTTGACAAATAAAATGCATATCTTGAATTTGCTGGGAATAGCCTCTGAAGACTACTTTATTCTGGATCAATTGTACGGAATTTTACACAACTGCTAAACCGTAAGAGATGGGTAAATACTTACTACACAGAAAATGTAGAGCACATTCTAACACACAAGTTATGCTATATACTTTTTTATCGTAGAGGTAATCATTTTTAAGGTATTCGTGGTTTTTGATTTCAGCTTTGAAAAAGTTATACTTTTCTCATACAGGAATTTGTCAACTCCTATCCATACAAACAAGGAACTTCAGTCACATAGCAACCAGCTTTTGACTATCAGTTTAACCTATGCTACTTACAAGGTAACAAGTAATAAAATTATTTCTGCTAATATTTTCTCGGTTAGCATGAAGTAAATAGAAGCATAAGCATTTTAACAATAATTTGTTACAGAGATGTAGAGAAAGTCATGTGAATGGAACACATCAGATTTTTTTTTAATTGTTTCAGTTATATATCCCCCTTTAACATCTAAGGTCATGCTGCGAACTTTGCTTTAGAAATAACTCGATGACTGAAGGTTTATGTTTGGTTTTAAATAATTTTCTTTTCTTCAAACTCTCACACACACAAACACACACACATGCACTCGCACACCTGTACATACTTCCAGATTCTTGGCGGATAGGGAATGCTTCCGGTTAAAGAAAAGTTCCCCGGGTCCTCCGGGTAAAAATATCTTGTTTAGGGGTCGGTTACATATTATTTTCTCTATATGTACAATGTACACCTACTTGGGGATGAAGCTTGACAGGGGCGTCACTTTTAGGGAGCACAACAGGGGGCTGTGGTACCGGGGCAATGGGGCTGCGGCCTCACTGTACACGATGCTGAGGTCCTCGATGACGGTTCCCCTTAACTTGCGCCTTTTGAGGGCTCTCATAATCCCCTTGTTAATCTACGCCTGTGAGATCTGGGGCATGGCGGCAGACCGCAGTCTGCTGTTGCTTCAGCGGGTACAGAATAGATGTCTTCGGACTATCTATTCTGTGCCTCGAGGCTTTCCAACGAGACTCCTGCACGAAGCCTCTGGTCTATCATACCTGGAGGACGAGATTAGGCGTCGGGCAACAAAATTCAACGAAGGGTTACCATTCCATCGGAGCGCCCTCGTTAGGTCTCTTGGGGATTACGATCCCACAAACCGCCGCTTCAGGCGATACCGGCTTCCCCGCATGGCTTGCGGGCATTCCCGGTAACGAAGGAGCACCACCAACAGCTGCTACGGCTAAGCTCCTTATAATCCTTCAAGAGTTGCTTGGATTCAAAATTAAAACCTCAAAACAAACATTTTGATTAACACACACCAGCGGTGCACAAGGGCCGTTGCACCATCAAGGCAACCGTCGAGGAGCAATATTTGCCTCTTCCTGTCACTCCACAACTCCAAAACACACCCGCCATCCTGCAAAACCCACAATCCCGTCAGAACGTGGTTAAGTTCTCTCCGAGAACAGGGACACGTCTAGTACACCTCGGGCTGCCCTCAGCCTGCCAATTACACTGGACTGTACAATGTACATAGTGGAAGAGAAGTTATTGAATTCCACCCAAAATTCAATACCGATATTTCACCGGAAATATCTGTTTTATGACCCCCTGAATCCCCCCAAAAACATGTTTAAAAATATGTCCGTGTAGTGGTCTGTGGACAGCATAGCTCATAAAACAAAAGTCAGTTAAATATCAAACTTGACTTATCCCTTATATGGATAATTTTTCGAAAATTTCAATTTTTCAAAAATGGCTCTAACGATTTTTATTAAAATTACATATGCTCGATATTTTCATGATAAACGGAATGCATATCTTGAACTTTCTGGGAATAGTTTCTGAAGACCTCTTTACTCTGGATGACTTCCGTGTAGTTTATGTATAAAATGTAAATCGTGAGAGACAAAAAATTCCATTATAACACAATTTGTGTCATATACAGTTTTTTGTAGAGTTAACCGTTTTCGCCATATTACGAATTCTTGGTTTCAGTTTAAGATTAGATTTTTTCAAACGGTAGTTCCTTGCAAGCAAAGAGAATCGAATTTTAATTGCTTCACGTAGCGACCGGCTTTTAAAATATTTGACTATCGCTTTAGTCTGTGCATTCTCTTTTTCCCCTCTACTTACAAAGAAGCAAGTAATAAGACAAAACTGGTAATGTTTATATTGATTACCATGTAGATAAAAGAATAATCTTTTGTAAGAAAATTGTTTGTGAAATAGCTAGAGAAAGTCACGTGAACGGAACACGTTCCATTTTATCTTCCTTGCATGTATTATGTATATAGTGAATAGAAGAGGTATTGTATTGCACCCAAAATTTCGATACAGAGATTTCACTGGATATACTTGCTTTCGGACATCCTAAATAAAAAAAAAAAAAAAACAGTTTTAGAAAAATATCTGTGTGTGTGTCTGTGGGCAGTAAAGCTCAAAAACGAAAAATCCTTTAAATACCAAACTTGATATTAATGTTCAATACCTTCTAAGGATGCGACACGCATATTTTCAAGAAAATTTCTCCACCACAAATTACATAGAAAACGTTTTCAATTTTTTTTCTCAAAAATGGCTCTAACGACTTTGATTAAAATATCGTATATTAAAGATATTTGTATCACAAATAAAATGCATATTTTGAATTTTCTGAGTACAGACTCTGCAGACTCTGCTTTATTCTGGATGATTTTTATTGAATTTTGCATAACTGGTAAGTCGTCAGCGATAGACAAAAACTTATAACTCCACGGCACGACAGCTCACAAGGAACCTTGGCCCACCACCCGGCCGCTGCGTCCCCCATCTCGGTCCATTACAGACGTTATGGATGGGATGCAGTATTGGAGGGTGAGACGTGGTCAGCGCCTCAATCCCTCCCGGCCGGTTAATGCGGTCCTCATGACCTGGAGCCGCTACTTCTCCAACAAGTAGCTTCTCAAGTGGCCCACCAGGGACCTCACAAGGCTGATTGCACCCCGGGCCAGGTCTCCCAACGGAGGAAAAATCACCACCTCTGTACCGGGAATCGAACCCAGGTCCCCCACTTGGCAAGCAGCTACACTAACAACTTACTACACAAAAAATTAGATCTCAATAAAATACACACTTTGTCATACATTTTTTTTCGTGGAGTTGGCCGTTTTCGAGATATTCTTTGTTGTTTATTTTAGCTTTAAAATGCTTACTTTTCTCATACAGGAACTTGTCAACGCTTGGCCACGCAAAGAAACAGATTGCAATCTCATTGCAACCACATTTTAAAACATTTGACTGTCGGCTTAGCCTAGTGTATTTCCTTATTTCCCTTCTACTTATAAGGAACTAAGTAATAAGTCCGTTTTTGCTAATGTTTTAGATGAAATAAAAGAATAAGCTTATTAACAATAATTTGTTACAGATATTTTTGGTAGTGTTTAACGCCCGCTTTAACTACTTATGGCACCGCAGGCGGTGTTACAGAGATGTAGAGCAAGTCATGTGAATGGAGCACATCCAATTTTTATACCCATCCCGTACATAATCAAAGGAGAAGATCGAAAATGATATCCGTACATGTACATTAACGTTTCTCTAATGCCATTGTGTAACGCACGTTGTAAAAAACAGCGAAATTCTGGAACATGGAACGCAAATGGTGAAACGCTGTTAACAGTTGCTTTTGTTTCATTCCGTAATCTCAATTTAATTGCGTGTACTGTACGAAATAATTGATGGCTACATCACTGCATGGTCAAAGGATCGAAATGCACTGAACTAAAGATTTCGATGTAAAAATAGATTTTACTTTTTCTGTCCACTATCACTTATTCCTTAATTATTTTTATTTTTACATAGTGTATAGAGAAGGTATTGTAATGCACCCAAAAATTCCATACCGAGATTTCACCGGAAATACATGTTTTGGGTTCCCCTTTTTTCAGAAAAAGGTCCTTGTGTGTATCCGTGTGTTCGCGTGTCTGTGAACACCATAACTCAAAAACGAAAAGTCGGTAAAATACCAAACTTGGATTTAAGTTTAGTAGCTTCCAGGGATGCGACACGAAGATTTGAGAAATATCCCCCACCCCAAACTACCCTTTACATTGAACTTTTTTCGAAAATTTTGATTTTCAAAAAAATGACTAACGATTTTGATTAAAATATCGTATATTAAAGATATTTACCTGACAAATAAAATATATATTTTGAATATTCTGGGAATAGGCCCCGAAGACTACTTTATCCTGGGTCAATTTTACGGAATTTTACGTAACTGCTAAGCCGTAAGAGATGGACAAAAAGATACCACACAACAAATGTAGAGCACTTTAAAACAAACAGTTTATGTTATATACATTTTTTTTCGTGGAGTTGATTGTTTTTGAGATATTCCTTTTGGTTTCAGCTATAAAAAACACACTTTTCACATACAGAACTTTGTGAAGTCGTGTCCATACAAACAAAGGAACTTCAGTCACATAACAACCAGATTTTGACCATCACTTTAACCCATGGTACTTCCTTATTTCGCTTCTACGTACAAGGAAGCAAGTAATAAGACTATTTCTGCTAATTTTTTCTCGATTAGCAGGAAATAAATAGAAACATAAGCTTTTTAACAATAATTTGTTGTAGAGTTGTAGAGAAAGACATGTGAATGGAACACATCAGATTTTTTGTGTAGTAAAATTTTGTTTATTTGATACGGTTTACCAGTTATGCAAAATTAAGAAAAAAACATCCAGAATAAAGAGATATTCAGAGACTATTCCTAGTAAATTCAAGATATACATTTTATTTGTCATGCAAATATCTTTAATATTCGGCAATTAAATCAAAATCGTTTGGTCATTTTTGAGAAAATCAAAATTTTCTAATTTTTTTTTCCTGTAAAGGGTGGTTTGGGATAGGGGGATTTTCCTCAAAATCTTCATGTCGCATTCTTGGAAAATACTAAACTAAATACCAAGTTTGGTTTTGGAGTTATCGTGTTCACAGACACGCTAACACACGGACCTCTTTTAATTTTTTTTGGTTCATGGGGTCTAAAACATGTACTTACGGTGAAACTTCGGTGTCGTACCGTGCACTGTGCAGAGAAAGTAAAAGGAGAGAACAAATCCCAGCGAGAGTCAGTTACAACTGTGAATGCATAGCGTGCAGCAGTAGAGTCAGTTTTCAATGGAAAGTTTGGAACCACTGCAAAAGACAAGAAAAAAAAAAAATATATATACATATATATATATTGTTGTATATAAATCTCTATTTATTATAACTATATAATAATAGAAAGTAATACATAAAGTCATAACAAATGCTAATCTTAATAAAGTTATTAATAAATGTTTACGTTTAGAAGAAAATACTCATAAACCTAGTCGTAGCCGTCGAGAAAAAATTCTACCGTAGAATTGTTGCCAAAGTATGGATTAAAGACTGTTTGTATTTGTGAACTATTCTTAGTTGTATCAGTGGAAGAAATAGAGTTGTTTGATTTATTTTTTTTTCACACAGACCATGTGTAGGACAGGAGTCTAATAGGTAGAGTCAGACTGAAAAATTCAATGCTACAGCCGGAATTTTAACTACGGATCTCCCGATCTATAGCCGGTTGCTCTACCACTGAGCTACCATGGCAACATGCCGTATGGCATTGCATTTATTAATATTAAATTAAGTTTAAGATTGAGAAATTTAATGAAAATGTTGCCATGGTAGCTCAATAGTAGAACCAGCTAGAGACCGGGAGATTCGTGGTTCACTCCCAGCTATGGCATTGAATTTTTAGTATGACTCTACCTATCCAAAGAGTTTTTGTTGTTTGAGTAATAAAGAGCAATTTCTTCAACTCATTATATTTCCTCACAAGACTACGCAGGACACACTTTGGACAATTGAAAAATTCAATGCTATAGCCGGGATTGAACCACGGATATCACGTACTCTAGCCGATACTTTTTAATTCCAACATTAATCAACATAATAGATGGTTAAGCTAAGAAGCCTGGGGCCTGAAGTATTTACGGCACTGTTATAGTATCTCAGTTGTTAGTGCAACCAGCTAGAAACCGGGAAATCCGTGGTTCAAATCCCAGCTATGGCATTGCATTTTTAGGCTGACTCTTCTATCCAAAGAGCAATTTTGTTACAGTATCAATTGATTAAAATGAATCACTTACTAGTTATGTGACTCATCCGATGGTAAAATGACAATGAGGATGGCTATGGAACGAGAGGACCTACAGCTGAGTTGGCGCCCACATAGGGATACTTCGTGTGAGCTGGTCAGGGGTGAAGGACTGGATAGGACTGCTTAAAATTGAAACAGCCGAAAATCTAAACTCCGACACTCGAGAGCCACAAGTGAATCTATTGAGATACCCAGGCGCCCTCAGAAAACCTTCTTAAAATTTACAATAAATGAAAAATAAATTTCTGAACTTTGGAATATTCACACATGCACACACATACCTCACCCACATGTAAATCCTTCGTTTCGTTTCATAATCGGCTTACCCTCCCGTATATTTAGGACTGACCCCCCCCCCCCCAGGATTTACAAGCCGATGCCTAGGGGTCAGAAGCCTATCGGGGAGCAAACGAAAGCATACAGAATGGAGAACCTGTTACGGGGGTCAGCCCATGGCCAGGCATTAACATGAGGAAGTCGATATGATGATTGGAAAGCTGATGATGGAATGAGTGGCGGGAGAAACCGGAGAAAACTCGCCCAGACGCCGGTTCGTCTACCACACATCGCACATGCGGGGCTTGGGATCTTAGATGGGAGGCGAGCGGTCTAACCACTGACCCACATATAGGCAAATTCTACCTACTCTAAAACGTGTATTTCAGTAAAATCTTGTTCGAAGTTTTAGGTGGATTGCAACTCTTTCTCTACCTGTTATATACGTGGTAGATAAAGTAAAAATCGCAAACCGTTCACATTCCTCCACTGGGAATCCAAAGGTTTTCCTTAATAAAACTCATTTTTTCATAAAAAGTAGTATATATAGTGGAATCGCAGAAATTGCCTCTCTATGCCCTCTGGATTCTGGTGCTTCGATGTCAGAATCGTAATTTACTTTTCCTTTGACAATTTAATTGATATAGACGTACTGTATTTAATAGAAGTTCGTTATGCACACAACATTTGAGGAGCCAGCGACCAGCACTTTTAATATAAAACATTTTACTGCAAATTCAATAAAGCACACGTGCTACTTTCTCAGTTCCTTTAGTGCCTAATGTTTGGTGTAGAGGAATCTGCATATTCACCGAGTTGGGTATTTCTCTTGCAGTATCGATAGCAACAAGCAAATAATGGACATTTAAAACTGACACTTTCATTAAAAATCTGATGTGTTCCATTCACATGACTTTCTCTATATCTCTGTAACAAATTATTGTTAATAAGCTTATCTTTTATTTATTTCATGCCACTCGAGAAAACTTAGCAGAAATAGTCTTATTTCTTGCTTTATTGTAAGTAGAAGCGAAATAAGGGAATACCATAAGTTAAAGTGAAAACCAAAAGCTGGTTGCTATGTGGCTGATGTTCCTTTGTTTGTATGGACAGGAGTTGACAAATTCCTGTATGAGAAAAGTATAAATTTTTCAAAGCTGAAACCAAGAAAAAGGAATATCTCAAGAACGATCAACTCCACGAAAAAAATGCATATAACATAAATTTTGTGTTTTAACGTGCTCTACATTTTTTGTGTGTTAAGTTTTTGTCCATCTCTTACGGTTTAGTAGTTATGCAAAATTCATCCGGAATAAAGTAGTCTTCAGGGGCTATTCCCAGAAACTTCAAAATATACATTTTATTTGTCAGGTAAATATCTTTAATATATGATATTTTAATCAAAATCGCTAGAGCCATTTTTTAGAAAATCAAAATTTTCGAAAAAGTTCCATGTAAAGAGTAGTTTGGGGTGGGAGGATTTTTCTCAAAATCTTCGTGTCGCATCCCTGGAAGATACTGAACTTAAATACCAAGTTTGGTATTTTACCGACTTTTCATTTTTAAGTTATCGTGTTCACAGACACACGGACACACACACGGACCTTTTTCTGAAAATACTTTTTTTGGATACAAGGAACCCTAAAACATATATTTCCGGTGAAATATCGGTATCGAATGTTTTGGTGGAGTGCAATACCTTCTCCATACACTGTGTACATAGTACGTATACAGAAAGTAAAAATTATGGAATAAAATAAAAATATTTAATACGTTCCAGTCATACACTTTCTCTATCTGTTCCTCAAAAACTATTACTACTTTCTCTAAACGTACTATGTACCCAAAAATGATATACCAAGATTTCACCGGAAATATACGTTTTGAGACTCCCTGAAAAAAAAAAAGGTATTTTCAGAAAATTGTATAAGCGTGTGTCTGCGACACAAAGATTTTCAAAAAAAATCTTCCCACCTCCAACTACCATTTACATGGAAAGATTTTCGAACATTTTTATTTTCTCAAACATGGCTCTAACGGTTTAAAATATCATATATTAAAGACACTTTCTTGAAAAATATAATATATATCTTGCATTTTCTGGGAATAGCCTCTGATGACATCTTTATTCTGGAGGAATTTCGCGGAATTTTGTCTAACTGGTAAACCATATGAGATATACAAAAACTTGCTTAACAAAAACTGTAGAGATTGCCTCCTTAGTCAAGTGGCTAGCGAACTGACTTCTCACCCAGAGGTCCCGGGTTTGAATCACGACTGGGGCGGGACATTTTTCTTTAACCAGAATTATTCTTTATCCCCTCTATGTGAGAGTGAATGGGTGTGTTTGAGGAAAATAAAACGATTTAAACGCAACGTAGAGAACCTACTGACGAGTTGTTTCCAATGCAAAGCCCCCTATTTGACCTTAGATGTTAAAGAGGCCTATATAAATGAAACGATTAAAAAAACTGTAGATCTCGTTAAAACACACAATTTATCTTATATATATATATATATATATATATATATATATATATATATATATATATTTTTCTGGTGTGGTTGATCATTTTTGAGATATTCCTTATTATTGGTTTCAGTTTTAAA
The DNA here is from genome assembly GCA_030762935.1 of Hymenopus coronatus. Lineage (NCBI taxonomy): Eukaryota > Metazoa > Arthropoda > Insecta > Mantodea > Hymenopodidae > Hymenopus > Hymenopus coronatus. The sequence continues at coordinate 33,620,908 of CM060882.1, read as the reverse complement.
CTACTTATACTTTTCTTATACGGGAATTTGCTACTGCTGTCCATACAAACAAAGGAATTTCAATCACATTAGCAACCAGCTTGACTATCATTTTAACCTATTGTACTCGCTTTTTTTTTTTTTTTTTGTAGTTTTTTTTTTTGTAGTTTTAACTTCCTTTAGCCTGGTTTGCTCATAACGGACGATGAATAAAATTGGTGAAATAGTGCTCAAATGATCTCGGGGTTTATGGAGCTTAAAGTTACTCGACATTCCTCTTCTGAGGATAAGGGAAAACCCCGAAAAAAACCTTATCCAGGTAACTCACCCTAAGCGAGATTCGGACTCTCGAGGCAGACACGCTACCCAAGCGGCATTATTTTCCTCGTACTTACAAGAAGCATGTACGATTGCTAATTTTGTATCGATTAGCGCGAAGTAGATAGAAGCATAAGCTTTTTAACAATAATTTGTTACAGTGATGTAGAAAAAGACAAGTGACAATTAAACTTGATAATCAAGAAAAACATTATCAGATATATGTTATTTCTTAGTTCATTTTAAGTAAAGGAATTGGGATCTATACCTAACTAAAGCGAGAGTCAGATGTTTTAAAACTGTCTCCATGGGATTGACATCGTTCTCTCTCTACGGCCAGGAGTAAAACAAAAGAGATGAAATGGACAAGGACTTAGCGTTTGAGAAAAGTTATACAAATTTTAAAATGAAAACCATAAACATGTAATATATGGGAAATGATTAACGCTACAAAAATGTATACGACATAAATTGTATGTTTTAATGAGATCTAAAATTTTGTGTAAGAGGGTTTTCTCTATCTTTTAGGTTTACCAGTTGTGCAAAAGGCATTGTGAGTGAAGACGACTTCAAAAAGTATCCCCAGGAAATTCAAGATGTACATTTTATTTGTACGTAAATATGTATAATATACAGTATTTTAATCAACATCTTGAGAGACGTTTATGAAGAGAGACGTTCTCCATTAAGAGATGCATACTTGGAAGATCTGAAATTAAATATTAAGTTTGGTATTTAATCGACTTTCCAATTTGAGTTATCGTGTTCACGGACACATGGCGCGCGCACACACACACATGTTACGTACACCAACACGATCTGATGTGTTCCATTCACATAACTTTCTCTACTTCTGTGTAACAAATTATTGTTAATAAGCTTATTCTTCTATTTATTTCAAGCTAATCGAGAAAAAATTAGCAGAAATAGTCCTACTACTTCCTTGTAAGTAGAAGTGAAATATGGGAGTATCATAGGCTAAAGTGAAGTCAAAAGCTGGTTACTAGATGACTGAAGTTCCTTTGTTTGTATGGATACGAATTGACAACTTTCTGTATGAGAAAAGTATAAGTTTTTCAAAGCTGAAACCAAAAACAACGAATATCTCAAAATCCTCGAAAAAATCATATAACATAGATTGGGTGTTTTAATGTGCGCTACATTTTTTTTTGTGGTAATTTTTTGTCCATTTCTTACGGTTTAGCAATTATGCAAAATTCCTCCAGAATAAAGTAGTCTTCAGAAGCTATTCCCAGAAAATTCAAGATATACATATTATTTGTCAGGTAAATATCTTTAATATACGACATTTTCATCAAAATTGTTAGAGCCATTTTTGAGAAAATCAAAATTTTCGAAAAAAATTCCGTGTAAAGGGTAGTTAGAGGTGAGGGAATTTTCTTGCAAATCTTCATGTCGCATCCTTGGAAGATACCAAAATTAAATACCAAGTTTGGTATTTAACGGTCTCTTCAATTTTGAGCTATGCTGTCCACAGACACACAGACACACGGACCTTTTTCCAAAAATGCCTTTTTTGGATTCAGGGGTCCCAAAACGTGCATTTCCGGTGAAATCTCGGTATCGAATTTTTGGGTGGAATACAATACCTTCTCTGTACACTATGCACATAGTACGTGTAGTGAAAGTAAAAATTGTTTGAATTCAGGGTTCCTTAAAACGTATATTTCCTGTGAAATTTGGGTATCAAATTTTTGGGTGCATTGCAATACCATCTCTACTTATGTACTATATTTAAATAGAGAATATAAAAACTAGAAATCAAGTTAACTACCAAACCTAGTATTTTAAGTTCAGTAGCTTTCAAAGTTGCCACGGGAAGATTATCAAAAAATCTTCCAACCCGCAACTACACTTTACAAATGTTCGATTTTATACACTAGTGTTAACGATCAGAGATATATGACAAACAAAGATGTTTATCTCGGATTCTGGCAATAGGATCTGAAGACCTCTTCATTCTAGATGACTTTTGAATAACTGAGAAGCCGTAAAATTATATACTCCTATATATTTTTTTTTGTAGTAAGATTTGTTGCTCTCACTAAGAGCACCAACCTGTGAAAAGTTGACAATCAATGTTTCGTAAGCATTTATATTCACATACCTCTATTGTTATATGTAACTAATTCTGAAATTTTGAGGCAAATGCATTAGTTTTTTGATAAAAATATTTTGTTTTTAACTAATCCACCTAAAAATCCTCTTGCACTTCAGTTTTCAAACTTTTTAACAAAGCTCATATTTACATTCCAGGAATATTTCTTAAAATTTATAGGATGAGTTTCAAATTAATTAAATATTACTGCAGGAAAAGGTATTATAAATTATGCATAGTTTTTCATTATATTTGTGCATTAATTAACTTTGTTGATACGGATAAATAATTAAATACCCTTACTTAGAAAATGAATTTGATAATTTTTGTTTATTATGATATTAGGGTTCTCTGGTAGAAAAATCAAACTGATTGATTGAAATGTGTCCCGCAAGGAACGTTACGAACATTTAAATGCGTTGAAAAATGCACTTAAAACACGTATTTGAATATTTGAAGAGTCATTTGTTATAATTAAATCTTCCTTTGAAAGCGTAAAGGGCACAATTTGACAGATACAATTTTGTTTTATAGTGTTAATCGAGATATTCCTTGCTTTAGGTATAAATTTCGAAATGATTAAACTTTACTCAAATGAAAGGTCGTCATGCATTTTCTTTTTCCATCGTGGATGAAAATGGAACGGAATTTTAAACACATATTGTAGCGACGAGCTGTAAAAGAAGTTGACCACAGCGTTAGCCGAATATATTCTTTATTTCCCCTTTAAGCTAGATATAGGAAACTATTTAATAAAACTATTTCTGCTAATGTTTATCTTAACACGAAGTACACAGACAAGTATAACAATAGTTTGTAGCGGTAGCAATTGTTTGCAGTTTGTGAATGTACGTCATACTTTGAATGTGTTTACATAGCTCCCACAAACCATTGTCAAAAAGCGTTTTATCTTTATGTTACTAAATCACAGTGACCCTAAATTTCATCAGATATACATGTTTTGAAGCATTTTTAGAACATTTCTCATGAATACGAGGGCTGTTCCAGAAGTACGTGACCTAACAAAGAACGCATACAATTTTGGGGGAAAATATCTTTATTTCTCTACATAGTCTTTTCAGCTCGATACACTTTTCCGAGCGATGTTCAATAGCTTCGATATCCTGTTTATTGTTAGAACTGTCGAGGTCTGCAAAACAGCCATAAACTGCATACTCCACCTCCTCATTGTTGGCAAATCTTCCATCACCAAGCCATTTCTTCAAGTTTGGAAACAGAAAATAATCAGAGGGGGCTAAATCTGGCAAATAGGGTGCAATTCTAACTTTAATGCATTGATTTTGGCCATGGCGATAATGGACGTGTGAACTGCTGCATTGTCTTGCTGAAACAAAACTTTCTTGTTCGCTAATGCGGCCGTTTTTGCTCGATTTCATCACTCAAACGCTGTAACAAGTTCGCATAATGTTCGCCATTTATTATTTTCCTTTTTTGAGATAATCGATGGAAATTATCTCACGTGCGTCCCACAAAACTTGCGCCATAAGTTTGCCTGTAGATGGAACTGTCTTCGTCTTCTTTGGAGTCGATTGTCCCCATTTTTGATTGTTCCTTCGTCCCCAGGTTTCACCCATTGTTATGAATCGACGCAAAAATCAACTTTATTGCAGCGAAACATTGCCAAACACTCGACTGAAACATCCGCACGACGCTGATTTTGTTTTATTGTGAGCCAACGCAGCACCCACAACTTTCTCATATGCAAATTTTCAGTCAGTATGCGATATACAGAACTTTAGAAATGCCTACAATGTCTGCTAGCTCGCGCCCTTTTGGTCGACGGTCTTCCAATACCATTTTGTGGATGTTCTTTACAATTTCTGGACTGGTTACCTCATTTGGTCGACCACTGCGATGTTCGTCTTGGCAGCTCGAACGACCGTGCTTAAACTTTGCCACCTAATATTTCACTGTTGTAAACAAAGGAGCAGACTTCCGCAAAGTAGAATCTAGCTCAGATTTAATATTAGTTGGACTTGGACCTTTGAAATAAAAGTAATGTATCACATAACGATGACCAGTTATATCCATGTTTACAAATTCGCTGAGAGCGTTTACTAATGATGGCTGCCAATGTAAAATCGTCGAACTTAAAACTTGTACCTTTTACCATTGCGGTTGTTTGAAACAATAACCGCTATCTATACGTCAGGTCGGGTACTTCTTGGACGGCCTGAGCATTTAATATAATATATGTGTGTATGTGTTGTGAAACATAGCTCGAAAATGAAAAGCTCAATTCCTATCAAAATGAGCATTTAAGTTCGGTATCTTCCAAATTTTCTCAAACATGACTGTTGAATATTACTTAAAATTCCACATGCTTAATATACTGATATGATAAATAAAGTTCATATATTGGATTTTTCCGAGAACAGCCAGTAAAGTGTTTTATTTTATTTGTTTGATTCAGGAGAAATTATATATACATTTAATATGGGATGCATAAAATGAAGAGAAATCCTTACTGTAGAAAAAAATCTCTTTAAAAAGATCTGAAGTGTTTCATTCACATGACTTTCCCTACCTCTCTGTAACAAATTGTCTTAAAAATCTTATTCATCTATCTACTTCATGCCAATCGAGATAAACATTAGCGTCCTTATTTCTTGCTTCCTTATATAGAAGAGGAAATAAGGGAATACATTCGTCTAAAGTGATAGTCAAATCTTTCAAAAGCCAGTTGCTATGGAAGGAATTAAGGTTCGGTTCGTTTTGCATGGTCCCATTTGAAAACAAATTTAAGGTAGTTTAAAATTGAAAACAATAACAAGTAGCCCGCCTGAGTAAGTCTCTGCTTCCCATTCAACAGGCCACGGGTTCGAATCTCGCTTAGGGTGGGTTACCCGGATAAGTTTTTTTTTTTTCCCGGGGTTTTACCTTATCCTGAGAAGACGAATGTCGAGTAACTTCAAGCACCATGGACCCCGAGATCATTTGAGCATCATCTCACCAATGTTATTCATCGTCCGATGGGTTAAAGGTCGTAAAGTTACATAAAAAATAACAAGAAATATCTCGAAAACGACAAACTCTACTAGAAAAACGTATATGACATAAAGTATGTAGTTGAACAAGATCTCAGTTTTTCAGGCAGAAAAATTATTTACATTTAGAATGTAACCGTAAGGCAAAATTCTACAAAACTCATCCAGAATAAACAGGTCTTTAGAGGCTATTCCCAGAAAATTAATATATATATATATATATATATATATATATATATATATATGTACAAATATATATATACGGTATTTTAATGAAAATTATTTCAGATATTTTTAAAAAAAACATTAAAAATATCCATTTGAGGGGTAGTTTCTGGTGGGGTAATTTCTTGAAAGTCTTCGTTTCGCATCCTTGGAAGATACTAAACTTATATATCAGGTTTGGTATTTAACAGTCTTTTCGTTTTTGAGCTATGCTGTCCTCACATAGACAGACAAGGACCTTTTTCTAAAAATGTTTTTTTTTCGGACTCAGGAGACTTCAAAATATATATTTTAGGTGAAATCTCGACATCGAATTTTTGGATGGAATACAGTACTTTGTCTAACGACTTTGTGCATCATATGTAACATTTTTGGCCATTTTTGAGAAAATAGAAATGTTCGAAAATGTTCCATGTAAAGGTTAATTTGGGGTGGGGCGTCTTTGGGAGCTATATAACTTAAATACCAAGTTTGGTATTTAACGGAATTTTGTTTTTGTGCTATGCTGTCCATAGACACACAGGCACGCCCGCGCGGCTACCTATATCTGAAAAATGCTTTTACGCACATACTAAAGAAAATAATTAATTATACAAAGCAAAACTGTTCCGGGCTTGTTAGCTTAATTTTACCTCAAGTGTTAATGAGCAGTGTTGGAAACTTAAAATACGAGTATTTTTTTACTTTCTCTAGTCCGTATGTAATATGTACATAGTGGATAGAAAAGGTATTGTATTCCACCCAAACACTCCATTTCGAGATCTCACTGGAAATATATGTTTTAAGATCCCCTGAGTCCGAAAGAAGTTTTATTAGAAAAAGGTCCTTGTATTTGTGTCTGTGGACAGCATAGCTTAAAAACGAAAATACCGTATTTAAATTTATTATCTCACAAGGGTGGGACACAAAGATTTTCAAGAAAATCCCCCACCACATTACATGGATAAATTTTCAAAAATTTTGATTATCTCAAAAGTTATGTTATCATGTTATGTTATAATTTATGTTATGTTTTTCGTGGAGTTGATTGTTTTAGTGATATTTGTTGTTGGTTTCAGGTTGAAAGTTTTCTCATATGGGAACTTGTGAACACTTAGCCACGCAAAGAAATGGGTTTCAATCCGATAACAAACATTTGACTGTCGGTTTAACCTAGTGTATCCCCTTATTTCCCGTCTACTTATAAGAAACTAAGTAATAAGACCGTTTCTGTAAATGTTTATCTCGATTAACATGAAATAGAAGAATAAGCTTATCAACAATACATTGGAGCAGATCAGATTTTAGTTTTATATATGGTGAATTTGAAACATTTATAACAATTTAGACCATAGTGGTACTTGTGGTGCCTGCGACTTTTAGCGAAACGGTGCGGAGGGTTATTTAATCTGAGGATCCCAGGGAGATAACGGTGCGGCGGACTGCCGGCCACTTTACATCGCAAGAGCGTGTAAAATGGTTTTCAAAGTTGGGAAATGCCGAGAAGTTTGTATTCTCGGCAAGTATCTGCGGAATCTTATTAAGGCTAATGGAGACGCTACACTGTGCTTGCTGTAATCCGTATTAATCGATGCCATGCCGCACTTCCGCCACTCAGACGTTCCCGAGGAATTCGTCGCACGCGCATAACCGCAGCATTTCTCCCTCATTTAGCAATAAACACATAACCCTTCCACAACTTTCTCTACCTATTATCATCTATTGTACATATTATTCCCTCGAAAACGTATTACTTTCTCTACACGTAGTATATACATAGTGCACAGAGAATGTATTGCATTCCACCCAAAAATTCGACACCGGGATTTCATCGTAAATACATGTTTGAGGCCTCCTGAAACCAAAAAAAGCATTTATAGAAAACTATCCATGTGTGTCTGTGGGCAGCATAACTCAAAAACGAGAAGTCCGTTAAATACCAAACTTGGTATTTAAGTTCAGTAACTTCCAAGGTGCGACACAAACATTTTCAAGAAAATCCACCCACCACAAATACCCTCAAAAATGGCTCTAACGATTTTGAATAAAATATCTTATATTTAAGATATTAATAAAATGTATATCTTGAATTTTATCGGAATAGCCTCTGAAGACATCTTCATACTTTCTCTACACATACTATGTGCATAGTGCATAGAGAATGTATTGCATTCCACCCAAAAATTCGATAGCGATATTTCACTGGAAATAGATGTTTTGGTGCCCCCTAAAGCAAAAAAAAACGTTTTTTTGAAAAATGGCTATGTGTGACTGTCTTTGGGCAGCACAGCTCAAAAATGAAAAGATTGTTAAATACCAAGTTTGGTATTTAAGTTCAGTATCCTCCAAAGATGCGACACGATGATTTTCAAGAATATTCCCCACCCCCAACTACCCTTTACATGGACAACTGTTCTAAAATTTTGATTTTCCCAAAAATGACTAAATATTTTGATTAAAATATGCATTAAAGATATTTACATGACAAACAAAATGTATATTAAATTTACTCGGAATAGCCTCTGTAGACGTCTTTATCCCGGATAATTTTTTCTGAATTTTGTATAACTGGTAAACCGTAAGAGATAGCTAAAAACTTACTAAATAGAAAATGTAGATTTCGTTAAAACACACAGTTTATGTTATACACATTTTTTTATGAAGTGGATCAATTTTGAGCTATTCCTTGTTATTGGTTTCAGCTTTAAAATACTTAAATTTTTCTCATACGGGATTTTGTCAACTTCTGTCCATACAAACAAAGGACCTTAAATTGCAAAACAACCAGCTTTTCAGTATCACCTTTGGTTCTTCCTTATTTAACTTCCACTTACAAACAAGGAAACAAGTAATAAGACCATTTCTGCCATTTTTTTTTCTCGATTAGCATGAAGTAAATAGAAGAATAAGCTTTTTAACAATACTTTGTCGCAGAAATGTAGAGAAAGTCATGTGATTGGAACCATCAGATTCCCCCCTCCCCACTATTTACCTACAGTATGTAGAAGAGTATTGTATTTCATGCAAATATTCGATATCGAGACCGCACACGAAATACATGTTTCGAGAATACATCAGCCTAAAAATCTTAGTATAAGGTCTTTAAAAAGTCACTTCAGACTTTATACCGCTATAAGTGTTTAATATTTGCTTTTTATCTTTTTCTAAGAACTTTTTGAACGCCTATCGTATTGCGACGGCCACTATTTATATTTTGAGCCTTGGAAACACTGTGCTGTAGGTGCCATCTGGTGTTTCCACTGGAAAGTTTGATATTGTTGACCCTAACCTACTTTAGATATTTGGTCAATGTTGTTTATATTGACTTTAAAATTGTGTCTCAGCGAAAAGATGGAATTAACTCGTGAACATGTTCGTGCAATGACTTGTTATACTTTTTGACGTGGATCATCAAGACAAGAGTGCATGCTACACTTATTACTACATTTAGCGATGAAGTTCCATTCTTTACCGCTGCGAAACGTTGGTATAACGAGTATAGTCCTGGCCGACCATTGTTTACTGAAGAAAATCGTTAAGGTCGTCCAAAATCAATTGTTATGCCAGGAAACATTGATGCTGTGCAAGAACTGACGGTGCAAGATCGTGAAGCACATACTGTGAGAGAGAAGCAACCGTAGGCATCACTTCCATCAGATATACAGGGTTACTACAAAAGAAATAGACAACTTCAACTGCCTGTGAAACAAAAACTATTAGAGATAGCAACCTAATTATTTTGGAGGTATGTTGAGAAACTTTCAAAGTTTCGTTTGTTACTATTGGTAACGCTGTAGTGTTTTGTTTGTTGTTGCAGAAGCTGAAATGGCGGAAGATCCTGTGGAAAAGGCATATTGCTTCCGCAAGATTTTCCATACAGTTTGCTGTGGAATTTGTATTTGCATGCTTGTCCTAGATGTCGATTTCTGTGGGCTTCTTATGTAGGCAGAACGAACACGTTCAACGTTTTCTTCCGAAACTCTTGGTCTTCCCGAGCTCTTCCCTTTGCACAAACATCCCGTTGTCTCGAATTTTCTATACCAGTCGTAGATTGACTGTCTAGTCGGTGGCGTTTTGTGGTAACGTGTTCTAAAATGTCGTTGGACAACAGTTGCTGATTGCGTTCTAGCAAATTCCAACACGCAATATGCCTTTTCCACAGGATTTTCCGCCATTTCAGCTTTTGCAACAACAAACAAAACACTACAGCGTTACCAATAGTAACAAACGAAACTTTGAGAGTTTCTCAACATACCTCCAAAATAATTAGGTTGCTATCTATAATAGTTTTTATTTTACAGGCAGTTGAAGTTGTCTATTTCTTTTGTAGTAACCCTGTATAAAATATTGTATGATCATTTAGCCGTGAAAAAGGCTTCCTCTCGTTGGATCCCACATAATTGGATACTATCTCAAAAGGATGCTCGTGTTGATTGATGCAAATAAATGGTGGAGCTTCAAAGACATATGTACGATTGTAATTGGTGACAAATCATGCATTTATGCATATGCGCTGTAACTAAACAGCAGCCGACTATGTGGGTGTTTCAAGATGAACCAAGTCCAACAAAAGTTGTTCGCACTCGAAGCACTTCTAAACAAATGGTCGCCTGTTTTTCAGAAGAACAAAAATGGCCATGTGGCAACAGTGCCTTTAGAGGAACGATCAATTATGAATGGTACATAACCATTTGTTTCCCGGAAGTCTTCGGTGAAATAAGGAAAACAAACATGTGCTGTCGGATTGTTCTTCATCAAGACAATACAAGTGGTCACACATCTCGCCTAACAACCACTATTTGAACGCTCCAAAAATCGAATTGAGGACTCATCCGCTGTACAGTTCTGATTTGACTTCTTTTTGTTCCCAAACATCAAGAAGGAAATGCGTGGACAACAATTTTGGTTGGCAGAAGAAGCCGTTGATGCGTTCAAATACTACGTTTTACATATGTCTCAAGCAGATTGGAAAAAATAATAAAATAGTTGGAACACATGCCAAAGTGTATTATTCATAAAGAATAATATTTTGAGAAACAATAAAAGCTATTTTCAATGACTATTTCGCTCATGACATGTGATCGTAGGAAGTGACCTATCCAGTACATTGGCGCGTAAAATTCCAACCAATTGGAACTCATTATCTCTGCATTTTAATAGTGCAATTGCTTTTCTAAATTAATCGCACCCACGTGCATTTGAACTAATGTTGGTCTCATAATCATAGTATCAGTGGCCAGTGTTATTCCCGTATATAATGGCGGAAGTTCCAAAATGTTTTGGGAAAAGGTCTATCGCTGAAATAGACATATTAAGAGAGAGAGAGAGAGAGAGAGAGAGGGGGGGGGAGGCTGTGATAAAGTTGCAGTGATTTCGGTGCAAATATACTTCAAGACAAATGGGATTTTAGGAATATTATTCTTCGTGTCCATATGGGCTAATCATTGTTATTTTATTCACGAAATATCTTGTTAAATTCAACTCAAGCAACACATTTTCAAAACTTTTCAACTGGTTGCTCGCGAATTTATCAATAAAAGTTGGAGCTCTCGTTATATTACGATGATAAATCACTGGTTTTTATCACTAGACTCAAAATATAAATAGTGCCCCTCGTATATAATGATTATATGTGAATATATCAACGTTTTAGTCGTGTGAAAGTATCAAATCAGATGTATGAACATTAGACGTGGTAGACATCCATGATGGAATCCATGATTGTGCTTGAATGAAACCATGTAATGTATTTATAGACCTAAATTGCAAACAGTTACTGCCTACGCGAGACAACAGAATAGATTCCAACTCGATGCTAAAAGTTTAACCTACCTTATTAAGCATTAAATAGGTTAAATGTATTCTTAATTATTCGAAGCTCCACTGAAAGGCATGACTACGCCTTTCATTTTAAATTTACTACTCACATATATCAGCATGAGCCTGGAAGAGCGATGATTGGGAAACAAATATATATGTTCACTATATGGACAACTTTTCGAAAGTGTTGTTTTTCCAAAAAATAACTAACGATTATGATTAAAATGGTGTATATTATTTATATTTATATTATAAATGAAATGTTTATTATGCAGCTTTCGAAGTAGTCTCTGAACTTCATTCTGGATATTTGCATAACTAGTAAGAGATAAACACTACAAAAATATATCTGTTTTAAACACACGATTTACGTCATAAACATTTTTTTGGAGTTTTTCATTTCCGAGTTAATACTTGTTATTGATTTGAATTTTAAAATACCTAAAAATCCTTTCTTAAAGCCATGCAAGGGGGACCAGTTTGAATTTTGTCACATAGCGGCAGCTTTTAAAAATGTTTGACTTTCGATTTAGTATTGTGTATTCCCTTATTTATTCCCTTATATTTATAAGAACCAAGTAATACGCCCATTTATGCTAATGTTTATCTTGATTAGCATGACGTAGGTAATAAGCTTCTCTAATAGCAGCGTGTTACAGAATATGCAGAGAAAAACCATGTGAATTGAACAGATAAGACTTTTTATTCTTTTATTTCCTCTAATGAGTGTGCCATTTTTGCTTGGATTTGTTAAGGCTGATACTGCCATAGTTTTATAGAACGATTTGTTTTTTGTTCTCTTTCTTTTAGTAGGCATATAAATGCATGGAATTTCAAAGCCATCTTGTAGTGAAATACTTTTTAAAACTCTTGACAATTTTAACCTATTGTACCGTTCTAATATCTAAAACGAAATGTATGAAATGTGTAATTAAATTTTATCTCGGTTAACAAGAAATAGAAGAAAAAGGCTTTGCAAGAATAGAATCTTGCACACAGATGATTCAAAAATACTTTTACAAAGATTGGGGACTAGGTCCTTACAGCCAAAAAAGAAAAACATGTTCATATAAACGGATGTCCCAAAACCCTTTGTTTTTGATTTATTGAGATCACTAATGTTATTAATTAAAGTATTTTAAAGAGATACATTATTATAATTTTAAGCCAACTTATTGGGAGTTGTTCAACAAAATCATCACTCATACTAAATGCTCGAAATGCCCTCCTCTTGCGTCTAGACACGTATGTACTTATCGAAGTATGTACTGTCAAATAGTCCCTGCCGGCGTTGTATTTTCGCAAAGTTCCATGACACGTAAAATAAGATTTTTTCATCCAACATGTCTGTAGTTTAAGATACCCCCAAAGATAAAATTCCAAAGAATTGAGGTCAGCGAAACGTACAGGCCATGGGACACGTCCTTCTCTACCTATCCATCTAAATACCATCCAGTTTCCCTCGAACAATGAAACTAAAATGTACTAGATCCTCATCACGCATAAGCCACACGTTTTTTCTTATTTTCAGGGGCACATCTTCTAGTAAGTCTGAGAAAATCCCGGTAAACACCACTTATAAGGCAACACAAGGCCAGCTCCGCAGGGTAAAACGGGTCAAAACCGTCTATGAATGAGTGCATAGATAAATGAAGCTGTAAAGTTGAGCCCGAAAAGGTTTTGAACGTAAATTTTCATTATTAAATTGATAACGCAAAAATCTGATGTGTTCCATTCATATGGCTTTCTCTACATCTCTGAAACAAATTATTGTTAAAAAGCTTATGCTTCCATTTACTTCATGCTATTCAGAAAGAAAAAATAGCAGAACTATTCTTATTACTTGCTTCTATGCAAGTAGAAGCGAAATAAGGGAGTACCATAGGTTAAAGTGATAGTCAAAAGCTGGTTGCTATGCAACTGAAGTTCCTTTATGTGGACAGGAGTTGACAAATTCCTGTATGAGAAAAATATAAGATTTTTCAAGCTGAAACCAATAATAAGGAATATCTAAAAAACGATTAACTTCACGAAATAAATGCATATATCTTAAATTGTGTGTTTTAACGTGCTGTAAATTTTTTGTGAGGTAAGTTTTTGTCCATCTCTTATGGTTTAGCAGTTATGCAAAATTCCGTAAAATGCATCCAGAATAAAGTAGTCTTCAAAGGATATTCCGATAAAATTCAAGATATACATTTTATTTGTCAGGTAAATATCTTTAATATACGATCTTTTAATCAAAATCGTCAGAGCCATTTTTAAGACAGTCAAAAGTTCCATGTAAAGGGTAGTTTGGGTGGGGGGATTTTTCTCAAAACCTTCGTGTCGCATCCCTGGAAGATACCAAACTTAATTACCAAGTTTGGTATTTTACCGACTTTTCGTTTTTCGTTACCGTGTTCACAGACACACGAACACACACACACACACATACACACACAAACACGCACACACGGACCCTTTTCTGAAAAATGCTTTATTTGGATACAGGGGATCCTAAAACATATTTCCGGTGAAATCTCGAATATTTGGGTGGAGTGCAATACCTCATCTACACTATGTGCATAGTACGAGTAGAGAAAGTAAAAATGAAGGCTTTTAGAGCATTTGTTTATATGAACCCATTTTCTTGTTTCCATGTCAAACGCTGTATACGTATAACACATCAGTTTATATGTTTGATACCTAAAATGGATACTAATATCAGAACGCAAGACGTACACTGTTACTAAACTCTTTTCTTAATGAATATAAATAATGCAGCATTGTATCCACATTTGGGTTTATATTACTTTGTAATATCATAACCCATTTCGAAAGCTACCCATTTCTACGTTATCCAATTAGATTGAAAAGTCTGTAAGCTTTTTTAAGGTGCATAAGAAACAGCATTTCCAATTAGCCTTTCTGATGCCCTGTCTCTTTGATTTATCTGCAGATAATAGGGATGTCGCTTGAATTGAATTCGCCATTAAGTGTTAGTCAAACGAAGTGGTACATCCCTTTCCTGTTTGAAAATCCTTTCTACTTTTATTTTTGGACCTTGTCAAAACACAAAGGCTTCTGTTTTTGGAATTAATACCCTCCGCTGAAAATTAAAGTAAACGAAGAATAATCCTAACAAAATGTACACTAATAATTCAGGAAGAATCAGATATGTTCCATTCATGACTTTTTACTTTCTCTGTACGTACTATGTGCATAGTGTATATAGAGAAAGTATTGCACTCCACCCAAAATTTCGATACCGAGATTTCACCAGAAATATATGTTTTAGGGTCCCTTGTGTTAAAAAAAAAGCATTTCCAGAAAAAGGTACGTGTCAGATGTCCATGTGTCTTTGAACACGATAACTGAAAAACCAAAAGTAGGTAAAATACCAATCTTGCTTATTCAAGTTTAGTATCTTCCAGGGTTGCGACACGAAGATTTTGAGAAAAATCCTCCCACCCAAATTTCCCTTTACTTGGAACATTTTTAGACATTTTTTATTTTCTCACAAATGGTTCTAACGATTTTGATTAAAATAACGAACATTAAAGATATTTACCTGACAAATTAAATGTATATCTTGAAATTTCTGGAAATAGCCTCTGAAGACTTCTATATTCGGGAGGAATTTTACTAAATTTTGCATAACTGCTAAACTGTAAAAGATGGACAAAAACTAACCTCACAAAAAATGTACAGCACGTTAAAACACACAATTTATGTTATATTCGTTTTTTTCGCGGAGTTGATCATTTTGAGATATTCCTTGTTTTTGGTTTCAGCTTTAAAAAACTTATACTTTTCTCAAGCAGGAATTAGTCAATTCCTGTCCATACAAACAAAGGAACTTCAGTCACATAGCAACTAGCTTTTAACTATCACTTTGACCTATGGTACTCCCTTATTTTGCTTCTACTTACAAGGAAGCAAGTAATATGACTATTTCTGGTAATTTTTCCTCGATTAGCATAAAATAAATAGGAGATAAGCTTTGTATCAATATTTTGTTACAGAGATGTAGAGAAAGTCATGTGAATGGAACACATCAGATTTGTTCCAACTGTGTTCGTTTATGAATTTATCTCGCAGTACAATGTACATAGTACGTAGAGAGGGAACTGCATTGCACATAAAAATTCAATACCGATATTTCACCGGGCATACATTTTTGAGCACCCCTGAATAAAAGACATACTTTTAGAAAATATCCATACCTGTGTGTTACTGTGTGTGTCTCTTATACGGCATGTAAAAGAACCTCAAGCCTGATAGAGAGGCCTCTGAGAAAATTAAGCGGTCTTTCACGCCCAATTTAGAATGGGACGCTGAGAACCATAGTGAATGAATGAATGAATGCATAAGTGTATTTATTAACATAGCAATATCATACATAGACTTTCAACAGTCGCACGGGTCCACAGACCGTACGCACTTTTGTAATACACATTACAAGCAACATTAAAACAACAACCACCAAAAAGAATTAAAAGAGTAAACACGAAAATAAAAAGACAAAGGAAATATACAGTCAAAAGCAATATTAAACAACAATAGAATTAAGAGTGAATCCGAAAATAAAGATACAAAGATATTAAAATATAGCAATTTAAATTTACAGCACAGAGTACACCTTCATAAATGCAACCTCTTATAATAGATAATTACACTTAAAAGACATATATACACATAATATATATACAACCCTAGCACAACAGTGACCTAAGTATGAAATAATATATATGTGTGTAGAACATTGTAGTCACTTTTGTTTAGTTGATCTTATTCCCCCCCCCCCTTCCCTATTGGCAGCCTCCTCAGATCTCAGCTGTCTTGCCTTAAGTAAAAATTTACCTAGCCCGTCCATGTTTTCCGTGCCTGCCAGTAGCGTCCAACATGCTTCTATCCCTACATTCGCAGTGCTAAAAAATCGCGGCAAATATTTTTCCCGCCATTCCTCCGTACCCCTACATCTTGCCAAGATGTGAGTCCACGACTCTTCCTCCTCGCAAATGGGACAGATTCTCGTACCATTCTCGTCAGAAATTTTCGTGCTCCTCCATGCTCCTAGTCTAATCCACGCGAGCCCCTCTCTAATGAGTTTGGTACCTGTTTTGATGTATTGCTCCATACCCCACTCCGATTTCAGCCTAGACTGTACTTCTAATGACACCTTCTCTGTGCATTGCGCAATCATTTGCTGTCTGTCAATATCACAGAGACGTTTCTTAATTTTTCTCCAAATACTTCGCCTGTTTTCCTGCCCCGCCATCCAAATGTCTCCCATCCCAATGGTTTCCAACCCTTTCTTTAATTTTGATGCCCACGTCAAATTACCTTCCATTCGCAACTGTTCACGGTAGCAGACTGCCCTAATTAGAGATTGGTTTCCGTGAACGATTCTCATCCAATATTTAACTGCTCTGATTTTGCACTCTATCGTTTCACTATGTGCCCCGAATTCCCTCATTATTCCGCAGTTTTCCGTACCCCTCCCTACACCCAGAATTCCTTTCAAATATTGGGTCCTCACTTGATCCAGATTTCCTGTTTGTTCCCACCCCCATATTTCTCCTCCGTATGTCATCGTGGATCTAACTGTCGCTCCGTATACAGTTTCCATTAAGGTTATGGAGATATTCGGAATTCTGCAGCGTATCCGGAGAGCTTCCGCCGCTTTCATCCTTGCCTTGTGTTTCGCAATGTCAATGTGTTTTGTCCATTTTCCGTTCATTGTAAATGTGAGTTCTAAGTACACAAAAGATTTAACATTGTCCAGTATCTGTCCTGCATATGTCCAAGTCTCCTCCCTGCTATAAACACAACTCTTTTTAAAAGTCATTGCCTTAGTCTTATTCACATTAACTGTAAGTAGCCATTCATCGCAATAATTCTTAAGTTTGTCCAGTCCTCGTTGCAATCCGTTTACTGTCGTAGAGCACACTACTAAATCGTCTGCGTATAAAAGTGATGGGATCTGCAAATCCGCTATTACTGGCGCTTGAATATTCTCTGCTATCATTGTATCAGTAATATCATCCACAAAGAGATTAAATAGCAAGGGAGATAAAATACAACCCTGCCTCACTCCCCTATAGCTTCGGCAGCTCTCGGACACTCTGTTTCTGTCGTACTTCACACAGAATTCGACATTTTGATACATTGCCTGCAATGCTCTAACCATTTTACTTGATAACCCCTTTCTGCCTAGTTTGTACCATAATGCATTTCGATTGATAGAGTCAAATGCCTTCTTAAAGTCCACAAAAGCACAATGAAGCTTTCCCCGCTTAACTAACAGTTGCTTCGTCCTTAAAGTATCTAATATAAAAGCGGCATCTATGGTACTGTGTCCTTCTCTGAAACCCATTTGAAATTTTGAAAGTTTGCCAAATTTAGATTCCCAGTCCTTTATTCGGTTATATAACACTCTACAATAAATGTTCTCCATAATTGGCAAAAGAGTAACCCCCCTATAGTTACCCGGATTTCCAATAGTTCCCTTCCCTTTATAAATGGGATGAATAATGCCCTTTCCCCAACAGGTAGGGAAATTCCCCTCAATAAACAATCTGTTACATATCTGGAGCATACTCCTACCAAACTCATTAACATTGGCTGCGGCTTTAAAAACTTCCGGGGGCAGCCCATCCAACCCTGGAGCTTTGCCTTCCATCAGGCTCCTCAGCGCCTGTGCTATTTCTCGTGCTGATATTTCTTCGTCCAGTATTGGGATCTCAAGATTTCCCAAAATTTGCACTTCCTTTATAAAAATTCCTTCCCTTTCACCTTTCCCGAATATTCCCATAAAAAACGAGAACCATAGTAGTTAAAGAGCGTCCATAAATAACACACCATTTATATTTTTGTGAACACCACACGAAAAGTCGGCTAAATATCAAACTTGGTGTTTAGATTCAGTATCTTCCAAGGAAGGCGGTGCCGTGGCCGGGTAGTTAGAACCTTCGCCTCTCACCTAGGCGGCACCGGTTCGATCCCAAGAGCCCATATGTGGGATTTGTAGTAGACGCAGCGGCGTCTGGGCGTTTTTTTTTTCGGGTCCTCCGGTTTCCTCCGCCACTCATTTCACCAATTGCTCCATCATTACCTTTTCTATCATCCATTTTGCTTGCATTTCATATCATCCACTTCCTCATTCTTACGTCTAACTACTTGCCAACCACTCGTTCCAGGTTCTCTATTCTGAGTTTTCGTGCCATTGGCTCCCTAACGGGCTTATTATACCTACGCATCCGCTCGTATGTCTTAGGGGAAGTCAGTCCTAAAGACGAGGACGGTAAGCCGACTAGGAAAATAATAATCTTCCAAGGATTTTTCAGAATTTTCGATTTTCTTAAAAGGGCTTTTAAAGATTATTATTAAAGTACTATCTATTGAACATATTTACATCACGAATTTATCATTTATCTTGAATTCTCTAGGAATAGCTTCCGAAGTCTTCCTCATATTGGATGGCTTTTGCATAACTGCTAACAGGGAGACAAAATCTTTTTATATAAAATTGTAGATTTCTTAAAAAAACACAACTTATACCAAACATATTTTTTCTCTACCACGTGCAATATCATAATAGGTAGAAATGATGCTGTAGTCACACAAAAATTTGATACCGAGATTTCACCAGGTATATATATTTTGACGTCCTGAATCCAAAAACAAACCATTAAAAAGGTGCGTGTGTGTGTTTGTATGAACATGTGCGTCTCTGTGTGTCCGTTAACATCATATCTCAAATATGAAAAGTCCATTAAGCAGCAAAATTGACATCAAAGTCCAGCATCTTCCAAGGTTGCGACACGAAGATTTTCAAGAAAATCCTTACACTTCCAAATACCCTTCACATAGAACATTTTTAGTAATATTTGTTTTATAAAATGTTTCAAACGGTTTTGATTAAAATGGGTATATTAAGGATGTTTACAAGTCAAATAAAAATGTATATCCTTAATTTCTTGGGAATAGTCCTTGAACTCCTCTTCATTCTGAATGACTTTTGTATAACTGTTAAACTGTAAGAAATGGACAGTAACTTACTGTATAGAAATGTGAATCTTGTAAAGGCACACACTTTATGTCATATACAGTTTACTGTAGAGCTAATTACTTCAGGGATATTCCCTGTTATTGATTTTTCATTCTAAAATAGTTAACTTTCTCAAAAGGGTAGTATTGTGTCTTGTATTTTATTCCTGGCAGTGGAAAGAGAACCCAATGTTGTGTAGAGAAAGCAAAATAGGATTTTGTAAGAATAGTGAAGGATTTTATAAGATAATGCGTGTAGAAAGTCATGTGAATGTAATATATAAGGACATTATTAATGGAATTAAACATTTCTTAGATTGTAATAATTGGTTTGGATTTTCAAGTACTTAACCCTTCAATGCGTATATCAATTTTCAACGTATGCCATCCTCCCTTTATTTCGTACCCGATTTCATCTTCCTTTCATTTTTACCTGGAGCTTAAACGGTTCGAATAATTTGTGGTCGTTAGTGCCATATGTAATGAACCAGCAATCCATTTAAAACCGAATGCCACTAGTTCGAGTCCCAGTAACTGCTGTCAAACATGTTTGTGGTTAAGGATGGGGAGTGCCCACGTAAAATAATCGGTATGAATGCATGCCTGGATGATGACGGGGTACGTTTAATTGCTTTTTATTTAAAAAACTACAATAATGTTTAAAGAAATTAATATTTTAACACAAAATGGCTAAAAATGCTTGTATTGAAGTACAAAATGTTCCATAACATTAACTAAAATATGATGTATTGCACACACATGACTTTCTCTAGTTGTTCTACAAACATCTTATATAAGATTATTCTTCTTTCTGTACCTTGCTAATCGAGGTACTCATTAGCACAACGTTCTTATTACTTAGTTCCTTATAAGTAGGAAGAAAATAAGGGAATACACTAGGCTAAACCGATAGTCAAATGTTTTAAAAGCTGTCGTTATGCGATTTTCATCACAAATCGCTTCTTTTCTTGGCCAGAGGTAGAACAAAAGAAAAACGGACACTCCCGTTTGAGAAAAGTATAAGTACTTCACAACTGAAACTAGTAACAACGAATAAAACGAAAATGGTAAGCTCCACGAAAAAAATGTATATGACATAACTTGTGTATTTTAACAAGACCTACATATTTTGTATAGTAAATTTTTGTCTATCTCTTACGGTTTATTAGCTATGCAAAATTAAGCAAAATTCATCCAGAATAAACAGGTCTTTAGAAGCTATTCCCAGAAAATTCAAGATATATATTTTATTTGTCACGCAAATATACTTAATATACGGTATTTTAATAAAAATCGTTAGAGCCATTTTTAAGAAAATCAAAATTTTCGAAAAAGTTCCATGTAAAGGGTAGTTTTGGGTGGGGGGATTTTTGTCAAAATCTTCGTGTCGCATCCCTGGAAGATACTGAGCTTAAATACCAAGTTTGGTATTTTACCTACTTTTCGTTTTTGTGTTATCGTGTTCAAAGGCACACGGACACAAACACACACGGACCTTTTTCTGGAAATGCTTTTTTTGGATTCAGGGGGTCCTAAAACATGTATTTCCGGTGAAATCTCGGTATCGAATTTTTGGGTGGAATACAATACTTCTCTATCCCTATGTACATTGTACATATGGGGCTAGAGAAATTTAAAACCACTTTTGCATATATGCAATGTAGCTCATCTGAGGTTTAATTCTGTTTTGAAGTGCTAAGTTGCCATTCATTTGTTTCGCTTATACAAATGGTGGGGAATCTCAAAGTGATGATAGAGGGACCCAGTTTTTTAAGATTCGACTATCGCTTCAGCCCCATGTCGAATGATAAAAGAAGCTTGAAATTGCCGACAGTCATGTGTTGAAAGAGCAAATCGTGGCGTTTATGCAGAATTGGAATCAGAGCCGCTTAGCATGGAATAACAAGTTGGGAACTAACAAGGGAATGGTTGTCGCTTTGGGGGACGCAAGCAACAGTTGAAACTGTAATTCACATTCACAGCTTCCAGATAAGCTTTTGTGTACAACTCAGACCAAGTTTCGTACTGTCGATGTTTTCCTTGCAATAAAAATCAATGAGACGTGTAATTTCCTTTTTCACAACAATGGAAAGATTAGGTGACGTGTATTTAGATACAGGGGTTTCTTTTCAAACTAACATTTTCAGTATGTATTTATAATACATTGTCCAACGCTACACGAGTATCTCTGCCTTCTACAGCCAAATTTAAGTACAAGTTTAATACTTACTCTAGCAACGAAGAGGAGGGTAAAGAGAGGAAGAAAATGGATGTGTTACATTTACATGACCTTCTGTACATCTCTGCAACAAATTATTGTTAAAAATCTTATTCTTGCTAATCGAGAAAAATTAGCAGAAATGCTCTTTTTACTTGCTTCCATGTAAGTAGAAGGGAAATAAGGAAGTAACATAGGCTAGTAAAATCTTTTAGAAGCTGGTTGCTATGTGAACTTAAGTTCCTTTGTTTGTATGCCTAGGAGTTGACAAAATCCCGTATGAGAAAAGTGTAAGTATTTTAAACGGAAACCAATAACAAGGAATATCTCAAAAACGGCCAAGTCTACGACAAAAGTGTATAACATAAATTGTCTTTTAACGAGTTCTATAGTGTTTGTTAAGCAAGTTTTTGTTTATCTCTGATGGTTTACCAGTTATGCAAAATTCCGCAAAATTGGTTCAGAATAAATATGTCTTCGGAGGATATTCCTAGAAAATTCAAGACGCACATTTTGTTTGTCATGTAAATCTCTTTAATATACGACATTTTACTCAAAGTTGTTAGAGACATTTTTGAGAAAAACAAAATTTTCGAAAATGTTTCCATGTAAAGGGTAGTTGGGGTGCGGGGATTTTCTTGAAAACCTTCGTGTCGCATCCTTGGAAGATACTAAACCTAAGTACCAAGTTTGGTATTTAATGGACTTTTCGTTTTTGAGCTATGCTGCACACACACACACACACGGTCATTTTTCTAAAAATGTATCTTTTGATTCAGGGGGTCTCAAAACATGTATAGAATTTTTGGATACAATACTATACCTTCTCTATACACTATGTGCATAGTATATGTAGAGAAAGTAATTAGCAGAAATTGTGTTATTACTTAATTACTTCTAAGTAGAAGTGAAATAAGGGACTGCATAACAGTAAAACAAAATTCAACTCATTTAAACGTGTCAATACTCAATTAATATTGATTTTCGGTTCCCCATGTATGGTTAACTGCTATCAAATATTCGTTTGAGAAAAGTTTAAGTGCTTTTAAATTAAAAACAATAACAAGGAATATCTATGGATTAGTTAACTCCACTATAAAAGTGTATGACATAAATTAGTGTCTTAACAAGATCTACATTTATTGTATAGCAAGTTTCTGTCTAGTCTTTAAGGTTTGTTATG
The DNA here is from genome assembly GCA_030762935.1 of Hymenopus coronatus. NCBI lineage: Eukaryota > Metazoa > Arthropoda > Insecta > Mantodea > Hymenopodidae > Hymenopus > Hymenopus coronatus. Next base: position 33,598,025 of record CM060882.1, on the reverse strand, counting down.
CAAAAGTCATTCGGATTGAAGAGGTCTTCCGAGTCTGTTTCCAGAAGAGTCAAAATATGCATTTTATTTGCCATACAAATATCTTTAATATGCATTTTAATCAAAATCGTTAGAGGTATTTTCGAGAAAATCGAAAATTTCGAAAAAACTTCAATGCAAAGGGTAGTTAAGGTTGAGATATTTTTCTGAAAATCTTGATGTCGCTACTTAGAATATACTAAACTTAAATACTAAGTTTTGTATTTAACAGACATTTCGTTATTGATATATGTTGTTCACAGACACAACACATATGGACGTTTTTCTAAAAATTCATTTTTCGGATCTCAAAATATACGAGGGCCGTTTTTTATAAGTTCCGACGGGCTAGAAATAAAGGACAAGTTCATAGAAAACAATTATTTTATTAATAAAAGTTTTATACAGTTATGGTTACTTTTCAGCATAATCACCGAAAAGATTGAGACATTTATCGAACCTGTGCACAAGCTTTGCAATACCCGCTTCAAAATATGTTGCCGCCAATTATGTCAAATGAACATTGATGTTGTTAGAAAAGGTATACTTCCACCCAAAATTCGATGTCTGGATTTCACCATAAATACTAAGTTTTGGAGTCCCCTGAGTCCAAAAAACAGAAAATTCAAGATGTGAATTTAGATTTTGTCATGTAAATATCTTTAATATGTACCATTTTAAACAATATCGTTAGAGCCACTTTCATAAAATAGAAAATTTAGACAATTCTGCATTATAAAGGTAAGTTTGGGTAGGGGGATTTTTCTGAAAATCTTCGCGTCGCATCCTTGGAAAATACTAAACTTATTAAGTACCAAGTTTTGTATTTAACCCACTTTTCATTATTGAGTTAAGCACACATATACACACTGACACACACAACGATATTTTTACTTTCTAGCCCGTATGTATTATGTAGAGAATGTATTGTATTCCTCCCAAATTGCGATGTCAAGATTTCATCGGAAATACATGTTTTGAAGTCCTCTGAGTCCGAAATAAGCATTTTAGAAAAAAACTTTGTGCATAGCTCAAAAACCAAAATACTTATATAAATACCGAGCTTAGTATTTATGTTTAATATCTTCCAAAGATGCGACACGAAGATTTTCAAGAAAATCCGCCCACCATAAACTTCCTTTTACATGGAAACATTTTAAAAGTTTTGATTTTTTCAAAAATGGCTCTAAGGATTTTTATTAAAATGCCATATATTAAGGATATTTATATAAAAAATAAAATGTATATTTAGAACTTTTTGGGAATAGCCTCTGAAAACCACTTTATTGAGGGTAACTTTTGCAGAATTTTGCATATCTGCTAGACCGTAAGAGATTGATAAAAACGTTTCACCCTAAAATGCAGATATAGTTAAAACACATAGTTTATCTCATATACGTTTTTATGTGGAGCTGACCGTTTCTGAGATATTATTATTTATTGGTTTACATTTAAAACTACTTAAATTTTTCTCAAACAAGAAGTGACGTTTCCTGTCATTACTCTTGTTTTACTGAGACCATGCAAAGCGAATTCAACTTCAGTTGTTTCACATATGATCAGCTTTTAAAATATTTGACTATCGCTTTAGCCCAGCGTATTTCCTTATATACCATTTACTTACAAGAATGCAAGTAATAAGACAATTTCTGCTGATTTTTATCTTGATTAGCATGTCCAAGATAAAAGAATAATCTTTTGTAAGGAAAGTTGTTAGTGTAACAACTAGAAAAAGTCATGTGAATGGAACACATCAGATTTTTTTTAAACATTTTTAACGTTTCCTTCACTGTTCTGAAAACTAACTATGCTTACAAACATTATTATTTTATTTATATCATGCTAATCGAGATAAACATTAGCAGAAATTGTGTTACCACTTGCCCCTATGAAAGTGGAGGGAAAATAAGGGAATACACTGGCCTAAAGCGATAGGCTAAAACCTGGATGCTATGTGAAAGAATGAAATTTCGCTTCTCTTTGCATGGCCCGGAATAAAACAAAAGCTACATGGAACCATGACAACATTCCATTTGAGGAACGTTTAAATGTTTTAAAACTGAAACTTAGAGCAAGGAATATATCGGAATACTCTACATAAATGTAAAACCATGAAATGAATGCTTAGATTTTTCAGATGTTCAATTTGATTCCTATATAAATATTATTGTATCTATATTTTAAGGAGGTCTACATTTTTGTGAGGTAAATGTTTCTCTTATTAGGGCGTATCGGTTATGCAGCAGTCATTCAAGAATGAAGAGGACTTCGGAGGCTATTACCAGCATTTTAATTGCTTTATACATATCTTTAATATGCGGTATATTAATCAAAATCGTTAAACCCATATTTGAAAATCAAAATACTTCAAAAGTATTCTATGTAAAAGGTAGTTTGGGGCGAGGAGTTTTTTTTTTGTAAATCTTCGTGTCTCATCCTTCATAGATACTTAACTTAAATATCAAGTTTTGTGTTTAAGTAACTTTTCGTTTTTGAGCTATGCTATCCACAGTCCACACACACAAGGCCCCCCACATGCCCCTACACACAACTCCACCCCCACACACCCACATTGTCGTCCTCCGTGGTCTAGGGGCAACATGCTAGTTCCCAAGGTCGCAGGTTCAAACTCGGTGAAGAGCAATGGAAGGGGAGGGGATGGAAGTGAAGCCACTGGTCCTGTGTCACGTAAAAGAACCTCAAGCCTAATAAAAGAGCCCTCTGAGCAAAATTAAGCTGTCTTTTACATCCATTATAGAACCACAAAAGCTAAAGAGCGTCCATAAATAACACAAACACACAGATCTTTTTACTTCCTCTACACATACTATGTACAAGGTGTATAGGGAAGGTATTGTATTCCACAAAACATCGATATCTTTTGGAAATGCACGTTTTAGGGTCCCTGTTTTAGGGTCCGCTGTATGTCCGTGTGTTTATGAATACGAAAACTCAAAAACGAAATGTCGGAAAGATACCCAAGGATGCGACACGAAGATTTTGAGGAAAATCACCCACCTAAACTACCCTTTACATGTAAGAATATTCGAAAAAGTTCTATCTTCTCACAAATGGTTCAAACGATTTTAATTAAAATACTGTAAAGGTATTAAAGATATTTACATGAAAAATAAAATTTATATTTTAAATTTTCTGGAAATAACCTGAGAGGACCTCTTTATTCGGGCTGAATTTTTCTCAATCTTGCATAACTGGTAAACCATAAGAGCCAGACAAAGAATTACTACACAAAAAATGTAGGTCTCGTTAAAACACACAATTTATGGCATATACACATTTTTGTGAAGTTGACCATTTTTAAGATATTTGTTGTTATTGGCTTCAGTTTTAAAATACTTAAACTTTTCACATACGGGAATTTTTCAGCTCCTAGCAATTCAAAGAAACTGATTTCATCCATGGTAACCGCTTTGAAGAATTTGACTATCGTTTTAGCATAATGTATTCCCTTACAATAAAGCAAGTAATAAGACCATTTCTGCTAATATTATTCTCGGTTAAAATGAAGTAGAGAGAACCATAAGCTTTTTAACAATAATTTGTTGTAGAGATTTAGAGAAAGTCATGTGAATGGAATACATCAGATTTTCTACTCAGGGATCCTGCTATTTCGCGTCTTTGTGTAGTCTCTGTGTACAATTTTTGGTGGAATACAATACCTTATCCACTTACTATATATGTTCACAGTATCTACTTAGTAGAGGATGTAAAAAAAGACAATAATATTAGAACAGGTGTCTTATTTAGCGATGCGATGAAACAGGAAAGCATTGGTCGGAAGAAAAACCGCGAACAAAAGCCGCAAGCGGAAACCACAGCCACCTATATGTAAATTTGCAAGCATGGAAAAATGCACGATTGAACAAATGCACGTTATAGACTCCGATACATCGAGTTAAAACATCTACCCTGTAATTTGCATGGGAGGGAGCGTATCGTTAAAAATTTCATTTTATTCGGGTCAGTATCACACACAAGGCACATATGTACATTATATGTACGTGTGTACAAATTGCAAGGCTCTGATTGGGTCTAACGAAACAAAAACCAAACGTGTGGAACAAACAATGGCTTGATTTCGATGCAACCTGAGCGCTGCATATAGGAAATATAAAACACGTTATATATGTGGAAATAGAAAGTAAAATGTAATACAGACACCGCAAAACTGGTTTATCTGTTCTGCTATAAAGAATTTACTAAAAAATTCGTATGTCAACTGTAAATACACGGTTCACACGGAAATTGTTATATCTATCTGTCTGAATTTTTACTTTCTCTACACGTATTATGTACATGGTACATAGAGAAGGTATTGAATTCCACCCAAAATTCTATACCAAGATTTCACCAAAAATACATGTTTTGGGTCCCCCTAAATCCCAAAAAAGCATTTTTGGAAAAAGGTCCTTGTGTGCGCGTGTGTATCTGTGTGCCTGTAGACAGCATAGCTCAAAAACGAAAAGATCGTTGAATACCAAACTTGGTAATTAAGTTCAATATCTTCCAAGGATGCGACACGAAGATTTTCAAGAAAATCCCCAAATACCCTTTACATGAAACTTTTTTCGAACATTTTGATTTTCTCAAAAGTGGCTTCTAACGATTTTGATTAAAATATCGTATAGTAAAGATATTTATGTGACAAATAAAATGTATATCTTGACATTTCTGGGAATAGCCTCCGAAGAGTATTTTATTCTGGATGAATTTTACGGAATTTTGCATAACTCCTATCCCATAAGAAATGGACAAAGACTTACCACATAACAAAATGTAGAGCACGTTAAAAACACAATTTATGTTATATACATTTTTTCGTGGAGTTGATGGTTTTGGGCATATTCCTTGTTTTTGGTTTCAGCTTTAAAACCTTATACTTTTCTCATACAGATATTTGTCAACTCGTGTCCATACAAACAAACGAACTTCAGTCACATAGCAACCAGCTTTTAACTATCACTACAAAGGTACTCCCTTATTTCCCTTCTACTTACACGGAAGCAAGCAATAATACTATTTCTGCTATTTTTTCTCAATTAGCATGAAGTAAATAGAAGCATAAGCTTTTTAACAATAATTTGTTGCTGAGATGTAGAGAAAGTCATGTGAATGGAACACATCATGTTTTTACTATGCCTACCGTACATAGTATGTAAAGCAGATACTTAGTGCATTCCACCCAACATTTCGATACCGATATTTCACTGGAGGTACGTGTTTTGAGAAACTCTGAATTAAAAATCTAATGTGTTCTATTCACATGACTTTCTCTATATCTCTGCAACAAATTATTACTAAAAAGCACTATTTAGTTCACGCTAATCGAGAAACAAATAGCAGAAATAGTCTTATTAGTTGCTTCCTTGTATGTAGAAGGTAAATATGGAAGTACCATAGACTAAAGTGATTGTCTAATATTTTAAAAGGAGGTTGCTATGCGATTAAGGTTCCTATGGCCAGGAGCTGACAAATTGCCGTATGAAAAAGTATAAGTATTTAAAACTGAAACCAATAACAAGGGATATCTCAAAAACTTTCAACTCCACTAAAAATGTATAACATAAATTCTGAGTTTTAAAGAGCTCTACATTTTTATTAAGTACGTTTTTGTCTCTCTCTCCCCCTCTCTCTTGCGGTTTACCACTTGTGCAAAATTCTGCAAAATTCATTCAGAATAAAGTTGTCTTCAGAGGCTATTCCCAGACAATTCCAAATATACATTTTATTTGGTATGTAAATATCTTTAATCTACGGGATTTTAATAAATATCGTTAGAGCCATTTGAGAAAATCAACATTTTGGGAACATTTTCCATGTAAAGGGTAGTTGGGGGTGGGGAGTTTTCTTGAAAATCTACATGTCACTTCCGTGGAAAATACTGAACTTAAATACCAAATCTGGTGTTTAATGGACTTTTATCTTTGGGCTATGCTCCCCCCCCCACGCACACATACACACGGACATGCACTGACAGATAGATACACATTCTCTTTGGATTCAAGGGGTCTCTAAACATGTATTTCGGTATCGAATTTTTGGGTTCAATACAATACCTATTCTATATACTTATTATGTACATAATATGTGTAAAGAAAGTAGAAAGCATTTTTAGAAGAAGATCCGCGAGCACATGTGTCTGTCTTTCTATCCTTCTGTCTGTCTGTCTCTCAGTCTTCTGTGTGCATGTGCCTGTGGGCAGTATAATTCAGAAACGAAAAGTCTGTTAAATACCAAACTTAATATTCAAGTTTAATATCCTCCAAGAATGCCACATAAACATTTTCAGGAAAACCTCCCAAACTACCCTTTACATGGAAAAATATTTCCAAAATTTTGATTTTGTCAGAAATTCCGCCAAAAGTTTTTGATCAAAATACCGTATGTTTAAGATATTTACAGGACAAATCAAATGCATTCTGAATTTTCTATTACCTCTGAAGACCTATTCATTCTGAATGACTTTCGTATAACCGGTAAACCGTAAAAGAGAGAGAGAGAGAGAGAGAGAGAGAGAGAGAGAGAGAGAGAGAGAGAGAGAGAGAGAGAGAGAGATAGGGAGATATAAAAACTTTCTACACAAAAAATGTAAATCTGATTAAAACACATACTTATGTTATATAAATATTTGTGTTGAGTTAACTATTTCCGAGATATTCCTTGTTACTGGTTTCAATTTTAAACTCTTAAACTTTTGTTTTACTGCTGGCCATGCAAAGAGAACTGAATGTCAATCACAGAACAACCCGCTTTCAAAATATTTGACTGTCACTTTAGCATAGTGCATTCTCATATTTTCCTTCCATTTACAAGGGAAAAAAAGCAATAGCACCATTTCTGCTAATGTTTATCTTCATTTCCATGAGCAGAGAAAAGAATAATCTTTTATAAGAATAGTTTGTTTGCAGTATCGATAGAGAAGGCTCTCTGAATGTCACACATCAGAGGTTTTTTTTTAAAAGATCCATGTCTGTGTACAACATAACTAAAAATCAAAAAGCCAGTTAAAAACCGATTTTCCTATTTAAGTTTAGCTTCAGGAAAACCCTCCAGCCATTTTCGAAGAGCTTGATTTTCTCAAAAAACCTCTAACAATTTTGATTAAAATACTGTATATTTAACATACTTATACGACGAATAAAAGGTATATCCTGAATTTCTTGGGAATAGCCTTTGAAGACATTTTCTTCTGGTTGACTTTTCCATAACTGGTAAACCGTAAGAGATAGAGAAAACATGTTACAAAAAATCTGATGTATACCATTCACATGACTTTCTCTATATCCCTGCAACAAATAATTCTTAAAAAGCTTATACTTCTATTTACTTTATGCTAATCAGAAAGCATTAGCAGAAATAGTCTTATTACTCGCATCCTTGTAAGTAGAAGCGAAATAAGGGACAACCGTAGGTTAAAGCTGGTTGCTATGTCAATGAAGTGCCTTTGTATATGGATAGGAGTTGACAAGTTCTAGTATGAGAAAAGTATACGTTTTTCATAGCAGAAACCAAAAATAAGGAATGTCACAAAAACGACGAACTTCACGAAAAAAATGTATATAACATAAATTGTGTGTTTTAATGTGCTCTACATTTTTTGTGTAGTAAGTTGTTATCCATCTCTTACGGTTTAGCAGTTATTCAACATTTAGTAAAATTCATCCAGAATAAACTACTCTTCAGAGGCTATTCCCAGAAAATTCAAGATATACATTTCATTTGTAAGGTAAATATGTTTAATATCCGAAATTGTAATCAAAATCGTTTGAGCCATTTTTGAGAAAATCCAAATTTTCAAAAAAAGTTCCACGTAAAGGGTAGTTGGGGGTGGGGGGATTTTTCTCAAAATCTTCGTGTCGCATCCCTGGAAGATACTAAACTTAAATACCAAGTTTGGTATTTTACTGACTTTTCGTTTTTGAGTTATCGTGTTCACAGACACACGGACACACACACACGAACCTTTTTGTGAAAATGCTTTTTTTGGATATTGGGGACCCTAAAACATATATTTCCGGTGAAATCTCGGTATCGAATTTTTGGTGGTACATTGTGTACATAGTGCGTATGGAGAAAGTAAAAATTAAATTTCGTTAAAACACATAACTATCTTGTATACATTTTTTGTGTGGAGTTAACTATTTCCGAGATAATTCTCATTATTGGTTTCAATTTTAAAATATATATTTTTTTCTCAAAGAGGAGCTACTCGTTCCTTTTTTAATGTTTTACTTAAAAGGAAGCAAGTAATAAAACAATTTTTGGTAATACTTATTAGCATAATTTAGGTTAAAGAATCATTTTTGTAAGAATAGTTTTATTACGGAATAAATAGAGAAAACCATATGAGTGGGACACGTCAGATTTTTTGTTTTTGTTTTAAAAAGATCCATGTCTGTGTGTGTGTGTCTGTTTCTGAACAGCATAACTCAAAATCGAAAAGCCGATTAAACCCAAACTTTAAATGTGGTATCTTCACGGATTCGCTTTATGCTTTATATATTACATGAATAAAATATATATTTTGAATATTCTTGGAATGACCTTGGAAAATTTCTGCATTGAGGTTGACTTTTGCATAACTAATACATAGTAAGAGATATTCAAAAATTTACTGCACATAAATGTAGAGCTAGTTAAAACACACATTTATGTCATACAATGTTTATATAGAGTTAACCATTTCCGAGATATTCGTTGTTATTGGTTTCAATTTTTAAATACTTAACTTTTTTCAAACAGGAAGTCCTCGTTCATTTCTCTGTTGTTTTACTGCTGGCCATGCAAAGTGAACCGAATCTCAATCACAGAGCAACAGCTTCTAAAAGATTTTACTGTCGTTTTTGCCTAGTGTATTCCCTTATTTCTATTCTGATTATGATGAACCAAGCTTTTGTATGAATAGTTTGTTACAGCATAGGTAAAACAATTCATATGAATGCAACACACATTATTTTTTTTTTTTTTTTTTTTTTTTTTAAATTTAGCTGCTACGTGAGTGCGAAATCATTGGAATGCTTTTATATCTCGTATGTCTTTTCTCGGAATGCGACTGCAAGGAGAATGAATTCATTTCAACCAGAGCACAAAGGGCAGGGAATGAAAAAGCAAGAATAAAAGAAATGAAAAAGCTAGCAAGAATGACTTACAACTTCTGATATGTAATATGAAGCAATCTGCTATTAGTATTCCCATGCCTTTATTGCAAATTCACGTAACTGTACCTTTACATAAAAGAGATGCACTTCTCCCAGGTTGTATTATTCACAACATTCTATTGCTTTCTCTATCATATACCTGATGGCACCTCAATAACGCGTGCAACTTTTCATTTGGTTCGATCCCCGGTCACTCTGGCCCATGTGTTTCTCCGGATCGGCAGGGGGATGCTGGGGTTTTACAAGGGCTGGATAAAAAGTAATGACAACTATTTTTACTTTCTCTTCACGTACTATGTGCAGTGAATAGAGAAAGTATTGCATTTCACCCAAATATTCGATATCGAGATTTCGCCGGAAATACTGGTCTTGGGACTCCCTGAATAAAATAAAGAAGGTATTTTTAGACAAACTTCCAGGTGTGTCTTTGGGCAGCATAACTCAAAAACGAAAAGTCCGTTAAATAACTGGTAAACCGCAAAAGATAGACAAAAACCAATTTCACAAAACTTGTAGATCTCGTTGAAACACACAATTTAAGTTATATGCATTTTTTTACGGAATTACGGAATTTTCGAGATATTCCTTGTTAGGTTTCAATTTTAAAATACTTAACATTTTTTCATAGGGAACTTGTCAACTCCTGGATTTCATTCCCATTGGAGGCACATTTTAAAACATTTGACTGTCGATTTAGCCTAGTGTATTCTCTTATTTCCCTTCTACTTATAAAGGACCTAAGTAATAAGATCTTTTCTGCTAACGTTTATCTCGATTAGCATGAAGTAGTAGAATGCTCTTGTTAACAATAATTTGTTACAGAGATGTAGAGAAAGTCATGTGAATGGAACACATTAGATTTTTTTTCTCTCTAAAGTAATTTATTGACACAGCACTTATAGTTAAACACCGTCAATATAATTGCCTCCTTTATTTATGCCCTTTTGCCAAATATTCGTTAGGCGTCGTAAAACATCTGCGCGTCTATATCTGTTGGTGTCACATATTGATCACCTAGGTATAGGTTAATGCCATCTCTGTTGGTACCAGATCCCTCGCAGTGGTTCTTTCACTTTGGCAAAGAGATCGTAATCATAGGGTCTCATGTTGGGTGAGTATTATGGATGTTCCAGAATATCCCATTGCTAGCGGCGCAAGAGGTCCTAGGCAGCAGTAGCAGTGGAGTGACGTTGTCAATGTCATCCTGAATGATGGGGCGCTGTTGTATGAAACATCGTCGCTTTCGCCTGAGCGCTGGTCGACAGTGGTGTTGCAGGAACGTGTAGTAATAGGCATTCTCTATCGTCACTCTTGGTGGTACAGCATGATACAGTATTACCCCATCAATGTCATACGCCACAATGATCATCACTTTCATAGCACTTTATGTAACTTGCACTTTCTTTGACGAGGAGAACCGGGAAGCCTCTATTCATTGGATTGGCGATTCAAGTTTGATTCGTACGAGCGCGCCCAGGTTTTGTCCATAGTGGCATTCGTCAAATAAAGTGATTACCTTCCCTTTGGTACAGGGCCAACAAATCCTGTGCAACTGTATAGCGGTGCCATTGTTGCACCTCAGAAATTCCATGGGTGACCAACGTGCTGCATCCAAGAATGTCGTGCAGAATGTGGAGCTCAGGTTAGTGGCAGCTCCGACATCTGCTGCTAACTCACGTTAGTCCAGTAGCGATCAACTTCCAACAAAGAAGCAAGGAGTTGAACTGTATTGTCTCCATGGGGTCGTCCTTCACAGCATCTCTGTCTAATCAAACGCTTTAACCAATCGTGCGATTGTGCTGAATGGAAGCCTGCGTCACTAATTGATTCACGCAGTCTTTGGAAACATTCTGCGTAGTTCCACCTTGTGCTCTACCTTTTTAAACATGATTTTTTTTCCCACACAAGCCGTGTGTAGGACGGATCTCTCTAACCGGTTGCTCTTCCACTGAGCTACCATGGCAACAAGCCGGCATAGCATTAAATTTCTCAACTGACTCGCATGTTTCCCGGTAAACCACAAAGTGATCTCAAATTATTTTGAGATGACAACCCCAATGAAGACTTACAATGTTGTAAGTACTTTAAGTCCCAGGATTCATAGTATAGCCGACTATTGTGGTCAATTGGCATTGATTTAATTGTTTTTTCACACAAGCCGTGTGAAGAACAACCGGCTAGAGATCAGGACATCCGTGGTTCAAATCCCGGCTATGACATTGCATTTTTCAGTCTGATTCTAGCTATCCAAATTATGTTTTATGATGATGGTGGTTGGTGTTTAAGGTCACTCAACTACTAAAAGGTCATTAGCGCTCTTATAAAACATAGTTAAATAAAAACACCAAAGGTAAAATGACAATATAAAATTGAAATTAAAAGAAGAAAGTTAATTAAAAACGAGGCAATAAAACAACTAGTGACAAAAGACACACATGAATTTAAGACATTCCAAAAAGGAGCGAAAAGGACACAAAATAGCAAACTCGGTCGCTGGGTTAAAATTAACGCGGGAGAAAAAAGTTAAAATCGTTAAAACCCATGAACCTCCGCTCCATTAAAAGCAATCGTTAAAAAAGAAAAACTAAAAACTCAATCCTTATTGGACACGTAAAACTCAATAGCAAAGTTTTTTTACTTTAAAAACTCTTATCGACTGCTCTTTGGTCATCGGCAAGCACCTCCGAGAGGGGGGGCTGGCAGTTGGGAAGTTAAACAAAGTGCTGCTGTAGCAGCGCCGACATTACTACCCCACAGAGCGGACTGGCAGAAATAGGATCCCTCTTAAAAAATCTGATGTGTTACACTCACATGACTTTCTCTAGCTGCTCTACAGAACTCCTACAAAAGATTATCCTTCTTTGTACACAATGCTAATCAAGATAAATGTTAGCAGAATGTTATTACTTAGTTCATTATAAGAAGAAGGGAATAAGGGAATGCACTATGCTAAAGTGATAGTCAAATGTTTTAAAAGCTATCGTTATGCGATTGTCATTGCAAATCACTTCTTTGCTTGGCCAGGAGTAGAAAAAAAGAAAAACAGACACTTCCTATGTCTTATCATGAGGTACATTTTTTATGCAGAACGTTTTTTTTTCTATTTCTTATGGTTTAGCAGTTAAGCAACATTCAGCAAAATTCATTCAGAATAAAGAGGTCTTCAGAGGCTATTCCAAAAAAAATCGAGTTATACATTTTATTTCGGACATAAATAGTTTTAATTTACGGGATTTTAATCAAAATCGTTAGAGCCATTTTTAAGAAAATCGAAACTTTTTCCATGTAAAGGGTGGTTTGTGGTGTAGGATTTTTTTTTGAAAATCTTCCTGTCGCATCCTTGGAAGATACTAAACCTAAATACCAAGTTTGGTATTTAACGGTATTTTTGTTTTGGGGCTATGCTGTCCACAGACACACACAGACACATACACACGGACCTCTTTTTTTTCTTAAATGCGTTTTTTGGACTCAGGGGACTCCAAAACATATATTTTCGGTAAAATCTCCGTAGCGAATTTTTAGGTGCATTACAATACCTTCTCTATCCCTATCTACATTGTACATATGGGGCTAGAGAAAGTAAAAACATAACCATGCATAAAATTACAGTGACCGATCATCAAGTGAACTTTTTGCACCTCCTGCCGACGGGATTTACGAGGTTACCCAGGTTACGGGGAGATCCTTCACTTCGCTAAGCTTGTTCCCGCGGAGCCGGGAAGCACCACTCTCAGCAGAACCTACCTGAAGTCCACAATGGTTTCAAAAGGAAGCACCAGTACGGGTTGCGTTGCCGCTACCAAATACGCCAGTACATCGAACATGATGTTCGGGCATTTGCACTATTGCTATGAAGTTCAGCGGTTTACACAATGCAGTAGATTGAGAGAGAGAGAGAGAGAGAGAGAGAGAGAGAGAGAGAGAGAGAGAGAGTGAGTGTATGTGTGTGTACGGCCCCCGCTCGACGCACAAACTCCTCTAACAGGCCACCATTTCGTCTACCCAGATGCCAGCCACAAATCTTTTTACTTTCTCTACACGTACTAGGTACATAATACATAGAGAAGGTATTGTAATGCACCCAAAAATACGATACCGAGATTTCACCGCCAATACATGTTTTGGGTTCCCGTAAATCCAAAAAAAAAAAAAAAAAAAAAAAAATTCTGGAACAAAGTCCGTGTGTGTGTGTGTGTGTGTGTGTGTGTGTGTGTGTGTGTGTGTCTGTGGACAGCATAGCTCTAAAACGAAAAGACCGTTAAATCCCAAACTTGGAATTTAAGTTTGGTATCTTGCAAGGATGCGACACGAAGATTTTCAAGAAATTTCCCCCACACCAACTACCCTTTACAAGGACATTTTTTGGAAAATTTTGATTTTATCAATAATGGATCTAACGATTTTAATGAAAATAACGTATATTAAAGATATTTACCTGACAAATAAGATGTATTTCTTCAATTTTCTGGGAATAGTCTCTGAAGACTACTTTATTCTGGGTGAATTTTATGGAATGTGCATAACTGCTAATCCGTAAGAGAAAGACAAAAACTTACCACACAAAAAATGTACATTAAAACACACAATTTATGTTATGCAACTTTTTTTCGTGGTGTGGGTCGTTTTTGAAGGTTTTTTTTTCAGCTATAAAAAGCTTTTACTTTTCTCATACAGGAATTTGTCAACTCCTGTCCATACAAATAAACGTCAGTCACATAGCAACTAGCTTTTGACCCCCTTATTTTGCTACTACTTACAAGGAAGCAAGTAATAAGACTATTTCTGCTAATTTTTTTTCTTGATTATCATGAAGTAAATAGAAGCATTAGCTTTTTAACAATATTTTGTTGCAGAGATGTAGAGAAAGTAATGTGAATGGAACTCATAAGATTTTTGTTGTTTACCATCTTATTAAAAGTGAAATTTCAATATACTGATAATTTAAGAACACATTTTGCCGTCATTATTTGTTATTATTTATTAAATTGTTAGACTTTACTCACCATATTAACAGAAGTCAAGTCACAGTACTTCATTTTCCTCCTCATCCTACAGTAAGATATTTTCTGTGTCCTCTGCTGAAGTACTTGGGCTGGGTGAATATATATCTGGCGTACGTTCTCACGGCAACGATTTCTCGGAGAACATCGTCTGGCAATTTGAAAACATAGCAACACTTATCCAGATAATTAAGACCAGCTATTATTGTGGTCATGCTTTGACAATAGCAGTAGTTATTAATAATGGTAACTTAGAATATACACAGCAAGTTGGGCATAAGCGATATCACGTCATTTGGTGTTAATTGTATAGCTGACTAATATTGCGATAGTCACGTGTATATGTTTACTTAATTATATATAAACACATTTCTCGCAGGAAAAAACAACACATTTTTGCATGACCAGGAGTGAAACAAAAGAAAGATTAATGAAATATGACTTCCCGTTTAATAAAAGTTTAAGTTGTTTAAATTGGAACCAATAACAAGGAATACCTCGGAAAAGGTTATCTTTAGAAAAAAGTGTACATACACAAATCTTATGTTTTAAAGAAATCTGGTTTTTTGTTAGTAATTTTTTAGTCTGTCTCTCATGGTTTTCCAATTGTACAAAAGTCATCCATAATGAAGAAGTCTTCAAGAGACCTTATTCCTAGAAAATTCAAGTTATACACTTCTTTGTCACGACATTCTCTTTAGTATACTGCATTTTAATCAAAACATTAAAGCCGTTTTTCAGAAAAACAAAATTTTCGAAAAACGTTCCATGTAAAGGGTATTTGAAGTGATTATTTTTTAAAAATATTATTGTCATGTCTTTGGACGATACTGAGTCCTTTCTGAGTTTTGCTATCCATAATCACACAGAACTCAAAATACGAGACTGTAGGTAGTAAAAGCTTCGAGATAAGAATTGGGGGTCTGCAAATACCTCCCAGCCTCCCCACCAGGCTTGCCTGTGGCCGTGACGATAGCTTGCCCTCATTTCTGCGCCGTTTTGCATATTGTAAGGTGATTCCTGTGAGTCGCGAGTTACTCTGTGCTTTTTTAGGGCACACACACACACAAGCTAGAAGAGCATGATGTACGAAGTGGAGAAAGTAAAACTGAGGCATGCTTTTCATATAAAGTTAACTTGTTACGGCGAGATTTTCCTGAAAATTTTGGCTTGATGTTTTAACCTTATCTGATGCAATTTTCAACTTTTTACCTTCTCTATTGCACGTGGCTAGGATGTTTTACTAGTTTCGTTCTTGGTTATCATTCTGAGACTCCATGGTTCCATTATCAGCTCTGGGATACGATTTTAAATCGGACCTATTCGAGACTCCTCATCTGATTGCTCATGTGCAGTATCCCAAATCCCAATGTGGTAACTCCTGAGGGCCGATTAGACCAAATGAGGAACATTGGAAAATAAAAATAATTTTTTCTACTGCTTACATATGGTAAGAAGCATTGCATTTAACCCCAAAAATCTATCCTGAGATTTCTCCGTAAATACACCTTTTGAGACTCCCTGTATAAAACTGTGGTTTAAGAAAAAGGTTCCTTTTTGTGTGTTTGAAAACAATTAGATTAATTTCAAACTTCGTTTCGTTTAGTATTCGGCTTACCCTTCCCGTTTTTAGGACTGATACCCCTCTAGGACTTACAAGCGGACACCTAGGGATCAGAAGCCTTTCGGGGAGCTAACGGCATGAAACCACAGAATGGAGAACCTGGAACGAGTGCCAGCGATGAGCATAAGGAAGTGCTGGTATGGTTTACCAGCTATGCAAAATTCGCAAAATTCATCCAGAATGAATAGGTCTTCAGAAGCTATTCCCAGCAAATTCAAGATATACATTTTATTTATGATGTAAATTGCTTTAATATATTGCATTTTAATCAAAATCTTTAGAGCCATTTTGGAGAAAATCAACATTTTCGAAACATGTTGCATGTAAACGATAGTTGGTGGGGGGGAGGTTCTTGAAAATCTTCGTGTCGTATCCTTGGAAGATACTGAACTTAAATATTAAGTTTGGTATTTAATAGACTTTTCTTTTTTGAGATGCTGCCCATAGACTCGCACTCATGAACATTTTTCTAAATATGCTTTTTTTGATTCTGGGTGTCTCAAAACATGTATTTCTGGTGAGATCTCAGTATCGAATTTTTGGGTGTAATACAATACCTTTTGTATACTCTGTACACAGCACGTGTAGAGAAGTTATTCCAAATAACTATTTTGTCCCACAAGCCATTTTCGAGATATCTGTTATTAATATCGCTCTCCTTGATCCAGAGGAAACTTGCTAGCCTCCAATGGTCGGGGGGTTCAAACTCGGCGGAGGGCGATGGATTTTTTTTTGCATCCGGCATACAAATCTTAATATGTTTGCCTTCGGAAGAGGAGTAAGGTTAAGTGGTCTCCTGTCGTAGATTAACGGTACGTAAAACTCAAACCTGATAAAGACGTATTTGAGCGCAATTAAGCGGTCTTTCACACCCAATATAGAATGGGACGCAGAGAACCGCAGCAAAGAGCGTCCATAAGTACAACTCAATTTAATTACTTTCTCTATACATACTATGTATATAGCGTATAGTGAAAGTATTGTATTCCACCAAAAAATTAGATACCAAAATTTCACCGGAAAAACATGTTTTGGGATCCCTGAATCCAAAAAAAGCAACTTTAGAAAAATATCCATGTGTGTGTCTGTGGGTAGCGTAGCTCAAAATTGAAAAGACCGTTAAACACCATTCCAAGAATGCCACACGAAGACTTTCAAGAAAATCCCCACCCCAACAACTCACATGGAACATTGTTACAACATTTTGATTTACTCAAAAATTCCCGAAACAATTTTGATTAAAATATATATTTAAGATATTTATGGACAAACTTCAATTTTCTGGGAATAGTCTCTGAAAGCGTTTGTTCTAGATGAATTTTGCGGACTTTTGAATAACTGGTAAACCGTAAGAGATAGATGAAAAACTTATCACACAAAACTGTAGAGCTCATTAAAACACATCAGTTATGTTATATACATTTTTTTCGTGGAGTTGACCGTTTATGAGATATTCCTTATTATTAGTTTCAGCTTTAAAATACTTATACTTTTCTCATACGGGAATTTGTCAACTCCAATCAAAGGTATTTCAACCACATAGCAACCACATTTTAAAATATTTGACTGTCAATTTAGCCTATGATACTCTCTTATTTCGCTTATACTTATAAGAAAGAAAGTAATAAGACCCGTTCTGTCAATTTTTTCTCGATTAGCATTTAGTAAATAGAAGAATAAACCTTTTAATAATAATTGATTGCGGAAATGTACAGAAAGTCTTATGAATGGAACACATCAGATAGTTTTCCGTTATTAATGCTTCAAATTAATCAATCCTTTGTTATTATTTTTAAAATCCTGTTGATCTTCTGTTGTTATTATGTGCAGAGTGATGCGATTTTAAAACTAGCAAATGCTTCCAGCTGTTAACATTTGACTCGCTATTCCCTTTGTATTTATATCACAACGTGTAATGTATGTATTTACTTTCTCTACACGTACTATGTACATAGTGTATAGAGAAGGTATTGTAATGCACCCAGAAATTCTATACCGAGATTTCACCGAAAATACATGTTTTAGGCCTCCTTAATCTAAGAAAAAACAAAATTTTTAGAAAAATGTCCGTGTGTGTGTCTGTCTCTCTGTCTGTCTGTCTGTGTGTCTGTGTGTATGTATGTTTGTGTGTGTGTCTGTGGGCAGCATAGCTCAAAAACGAAAAGTCCGTTAAATACCAAACTTTTATTTTTCAAGAAAATCCCCCCACCCCAACTACCCTTTACATGGAACTTTTTTTTGAAAATTTTGATTTTCTTAAAAATGGCTCTAACGATTTTGACTAAAATATTTTATATTAAAGATATTTACCTGACAAATAATATGTACATCCTGAATTTTCTGGGAATAGCCTCTCAACACTAGTTTATTCTGGATGAATTTTACGGAATTATGCGTAACTGCTAAACCGTGACAGATAGACAAAAACTTCCCACACAAAACATGTAGAGCACATTAAAACACACAATTTATGTTATATACATTTTTTTGTGGAGTTGATCGAATTTTAGATATTCTTTGTTTTTGGTTTCCGCTTTGAAAAACCTACTTTTCTCATACAGGAATTTGTCAACTCCTATCCATATAAACAAAGGAACTTCAGTCACATAGAAACCAGTTTTTGACTATCACTTTAACCCATGGTACTCCCTTATTTCGCTTCTACATACAAGGAAGCAAGTAATAAGACTATTTCTGCTAATTTTGTCTCGATTAGCCTGAGGTAAATAAATGCAAAAGCTTTTTAACAATAATTTGTTGCAGAGATGAAGAGAAAGTCATGTGAGTGGAACACATCAGATTTTTTTACTTTCTCCATACGTACTATGTACATAGTGTATAGAGAAGGTATTGCAGTGCACCCAAAAATTCGATACCGAGATTTCACCGGAAATACATGTTTTGAGACCACCTGAATCCAAAAAAAGCATTTTTAGAAAAATGTCCATGTGTGTGTGTGTCTGTCAGTGTGTGTATTTGTGTGTGTGCCTTTGGACAGCATAACTCAACAACGAAAAGACCGTTGAATACTAAACTTGGTATTTACCCTTTGCATGGCAAAAATTTCGACAATTTTTATTTTTTTAAAAATGGCTCTAACGATGCTGATTAAAATCTCTTATACTTAAAACATTTACTTGTGAAATAAAATGTATATGTTGAATTTTCTGGGAATAGCCTTAAAAGACCTCTTTATTCTAGATGATTTTTATTCAATTTTGCATAACTGGTAAACCGTAAGAGATAGACAAAAACTTACCATTCAAAAAATGTAGATCACGATAAAACACATAATTTATGTCATGTACATTCTTTCATGGAGTTGATTGGTTTTGAGATATTCCTTGTTATTGGTTTTAGCTTTAAGAAACACAATTTTCTCATACAGGAATTTGTTAACTCCTGTCCATACAAACAATTAGCATGTAGTAAATGGAAGCATAAACTTTCTTACAATAATTTGTCTTAGAGATATAGAGAAAGTCATGTGAATGGAACACATCAGAATTTTGTAACTTTATTTAGATTCATTCATTATTAATTGGAATAATATGCATTATAACTAAAAGTAACAATGAATATTAAACTTATGAGGTTAGCCACATGAGACCCCTCTGGTACTAAACAGAGGTTATACACGTTTGTTCACTGAGAATCTTCTTATTCGGAATCACTTCCTGAAGAAAACATTAGCTATTTCTACCAAGGTTGGTTTCAATTAAAATAAAGCGCCAGAAAAATAAATGTCGGTAAGAATAATTTGTTCAGCCACTAAGAGTGACTGTAAAACATCAGACTTTTTACTTTCTCGACTACGAATAAATCAGGTGAAGTATGAATTGTGTTCTACCTAGAAATTCAATAGCGAGATTTCCCTGAAAATAGATGCTTTGAGTTCCCCTGAACCCCAAAAGCCTATTTTAGAAAAAGTCCGCATATGTGAGCGGGTGCGCATGTGTATGGTATGTCTGTGCACAGCATAACTTAGAAATGAAAAATCGGTTAAATATCAAACATGTTTTAAAAATTCATTCTCCCCCACTACACCTTACATGGAAAGTTTTTAAATATAGTATATTCCCAAAATATTTCAATGATTTTGATTAAAATGCTATTAGAAAAGAAATTTACACATCAGAAAAATTGCATATCTTGAATTTTCTGGGAACAGCTCCTGAAGTCCTCTTCATTATGAATGACTTTTGCATAGCTGATAAACCCTAAACAGATAGAAACCTATTGCACAAAAATTTGGTCTGATTAAATCACACAATTTATATGAAATGCGTTTTTACTTTATGGACTACGTATGTACAATGTACAATGTATTCTACTAAAAAATACAATACCGAGTTTTCAATGGAAATTGAATACAAAAAAATGCATTTCTAAAAAGGGGCCGTGTGAGTGGACGGCATAACTCAAAAACGAAATGTGGGCTTTATAAATTTGGTATTTAAGTTCACCATCTGCCAAGGATGTGGCACGAAGATTTCCAGAAAAATTCCCACATCCCAACTAAATTATAAAAACTTTGAGCTTCTTAAAATGGCTCTAACAATTTTCATTAAAGCAGCACATATTTAAGATATTTTCATGAGAAACGAAACGTATATCTTGAGTACTCCAGAGGCTATTTTCAGAAAATTATTCATTCTGAATAATTTTTGTAACCGTAAGAAGTATACAAAAACTTAGTAACTGCATAAAATATATGGATTTTGTTAAAACACATATTTTATGTCTTATACTATTTTATAGAGTTAACTTTTCCCCAGACATTTCTTGTTATTTGTTTCAGTTTTAAAGTACTTACCTTCTCAAATGGGAAGTAATAGTTCGTTTCATATCCCTTTTGTTTGAATTCTGGCCAGGCAAAGAATACCGAATTCCAATTTTTTCACTTAACAAACAGTTTACTTATTTTCCTTCTATTTACAAGGAAGCAAGTATTGAGACAATTTTTGCAAAGGTTTATTCTTGATTAGTATGAAGCAGATAAAAGCATAATCTTTTGTAAGAATAGTCTGCCGAACAGATAAAGAAAACTATGTGAATGGAGCACATCAGAAAAGGTCCATGTGTGTGTCCGTGTGTCAGCGTGTCAGTGTGTCCATGTGTCTGTGAACACGATAACTCAAAAACGAATAGTCGGTAGAATACCAAACTTGGTATTTAAGTTTAGTATCTCTCAGGGATGCGACACGAAGATTTTGAGAAAAATCCCCCCACTCCCAACTACCCTTTACATGGAACTTTTTTCGAAAATTTTGATTTTCTCAAAAATGGCTCTAGCAATTTTGATTAAAATTTGGTATATTAAAGATATTTACCTG
Source organism: Hymenopus coronatus (assembly GCA_030762935.1). Lineage (NCBI taxonomy): Eukaryota > Metazoa > Arthropoda > Insecta > Mantodea > Hymenopodidae > Hymenopus > Hymenopus coronatus. Next base: position 33,576,865 of record CM060882.1, on the reverse strand, counting down.
ACAAATAAAATGTATATCTTGAGTTTTCTGGAAATAGCCGCTGAAGAGTAGTTTATTCTGGATGAACTTTACTGAATTTTGAATAACTGGAAAACCAAAGAGATGGACAAAAACTTACTACACAAAAAAGAAGACCACATTAAAACACACAATTTATGTTATATACATTTTTTTTGTGGAGTTCGTCGTTTTTGAGACATTCCTTATTTTTGGTTTCTGCTATGAAAAACGTATACTTTTCTCTTACAGGAACTTGTCAACTCCTATTCATATAAACAAAGGAACTTCATTGACATAGCAACCAGCTTTTGACTATCAGTTTAACCTATGGTTGTCCCTTATTTCGCTTCTACATACAAGGAAGCGAGTAATAAGGCTATTTCTACTAATTTTTTTTCTGATTAGACTAAAGTAAATAGTAGTATAAGCTTTTTAAGAATAATTTGTTACAGGGATATAGAGAAAGTCATGTGAATGGTACACATCAGATTGTTTATTTTGTTTTCATCCTGGTGCATATTTTAATATCTATTTAGCCTATGCATTACTTTATTCCTCTTGAACCTAAAATACACACACACACACACACACACCCACACACACCCCACACACACACATATATATATAATAAAACAATAAGCAGATGTTGTTGAATAAGCAGATTCAGACTAAAAAATTCAATGCCATAGCCGGGATTTGAACCACGGATCTCCCGGTCTCTAGCGGGTTACTCTATCAGTTAGCTACCATGACAACATCCCGGTACAGCATTAAATTTCTCAATTGACGCGCATGATTCCCGGTAAACCAGGTGATGTCAAATTATTTTGAGATGACATATACCAATAGCGTACTGTCGTGGTACTTTAAGTCCCGGGCTTCATAGTATAGCCAAGTATTATAGTTTTTTTTTGGTAGTGTATAACACCCGCTTTAACAACTTATGGCACCGCAGGCGGTGACACTGGTGGTACATAAATGAAGATGGAGCACCGGTGGAATGCGATGGCGGGGGAAACCGGAGAACCTGGAGAAAACCCGCCCCAGCGCCGCTTTGTCCACCACAAATCTCACATGCGGTCGCTTGGGAAACTATTATAGTGAATTAGTGTATTTTCACACAAGCCGTGTGAAGGACAGGAGTTGGATAAGAGCTTCTGCCTGTAAAATTCAGAAACATGCATGTAATGCTGTTCCGGATTGCTGCCATGCTAACTCAGTGGTAGAGCAACTGCCTAGAGAGATCCCATCTATGGCATTGAATTTTTCAGTCTGACTGCTTATCCAAATCTTGTCCTACACACGGCTTGTGTGAAAAAAAAAACAAATTAAGATTATGCTCACGTTTATCTTAATTAGAAAAATGTAATTGGAGTTTTATTTATGGACGCTCTTTAACTGCTGTGGTTCTCAACGTCCCATTCTATACTGGGCGTGAAAGACCGCTTAATTTTACTCAGAGGCGTCTTTTATCAGGCTTGAGGTTCTTTTACGTCCCGTAAATCTACGACACAGGACCAACGGCTTTACTTCCCTTCCGAAGGAAGCCATGCTAAGGATTTTTACGCCTGAAAAAATCCATCGTCCTCCGCCGGGCTTGGAACCGCGACTTTGGGTATATGCAGTTAGCATGGTAACCACTACACCACGGAGAGCGACTCTTGCACCTATACGAATATATGTAAAAACAGCATTTCAGCTAATGTTTACCTTAATTAGCATGAAGTAGATAGAACTTTAAGCTTTCGTAGCAACAGTCTGTTGCAGAACCATAAAGTGCTATGAATGTAAGTATACGATTTTTAAATGTATTTGTCTATGCCTCTTTTGTGTTAATGTGTTTTTACAGAACGCACACACACATACACACACACTCACTCACACACAGACGAACGCTTTCTCCAAATTAATTTTATCGTTTGGCTCTAATAATCCCAAAATAGATATTTCCGATGCAATTTTGAAATGAGGCGACGCCGTGGCTGAGTGGTTAGACCGCTTTCCTCCTACCTAGTCGCACAGGTTCGATCCAAAATGTCCACACGTGCAATTTGTGGTAGATAGAGCGGCGGGTTTTCTCCGGGTCCTCCAATTTCCCCCACCACTCATTCCACTGATTGCACCATCATCATCTTTCCTAATATCCATTTCGCTTGCATTTCATATCATTCACTTCCTCACGCTCAAGCCTGGTTACGTGCCGACCACCTGTTCCAGGTTCTCCATTTTGTGGTTACGTGCCATTGGCTCCCCGACAGGCTTCTGACCCTTAGGCATCTTCTCGTAAGTCCTATGGGGTTGTCAGACCTAAATACGGGGAAGGTAAGCCGACTAGGAAAAATTTTGAAATTAAATTAAATGTTACTTTTGTTATCTTGGAAGTATATTGATAAGGTGAGAGTACTGGCATCTCCGGGCAGCAAGGGCAGGAGTGCGGGGGCGCAGACACAGGTAGGGGGATATTAGCAACATATCTATTTGCACATGTAGATGACGATGAGACGGCGCAACACAGGGAGGGGGCGTGGCCAAGTCAGAGACCAGGCCGTGTAACTCGGGGGCCGTATTCACTTGTACTGACGTTCATCATGCAGCTGGTTCTGTGTTCCACCGACAACCGCGCTATCGGTTCACGTTCGCGTCTTCTTCAGTGACTTCAGCGTCACCACAGGTGAAGTGGATTTCTTTTTGTGTTCCCACTACAGTGTATAGTACTTTCAGTAGACATGTATATACACTTCAAGTCTCCAGTATTACGTTTAGTAATTTTTTTCTCATAAATTCTAACGCTCATTACAAAACTATTTTGAAGTTCTACAGGTGGTCAAATTTTTCTTCAGCAACTTTTTTACCACTATATTAATAAGACACTTAAAACACGCAATGATTTTGTATATCTTACAAAAAATATTTGTTAAGAATAAAATCCGAAAATTGTCAGTATATTCCTGTAAGGGTACCAATTGGTGAATTTATAATTTCCATTCATACTATCAATTATACCGGCAAATCACAGAAAAATTACTAAATATATATCTTCAGTACTTTTGAATTTATTAATAGTTTAAACAATTATTCAACAAAAACAAGAAGTACACCACACGATAAGAATTAGATAATAATTCCATTCGTTTTGTTATTTATTGTTGTTAGTTATTCCAAAATAAGTAAACACTATAGAAAATGTTGGGAAATGTTTTTAATGTGTTAGTTTTATGTAAAAAGTGTTAAACTTCTAAAATTTTTTTTTTGATAAATGAATATTTATTAACTGTCTTATTCTTATATTTTATACATACGATAACATACAAAAATATATTCATTGTAATATTTTGTTCAACAATATAGCATACTATAGAAGGAACCTAATACAAACTTTTAAGTATGAAAAAATAACATTAGTAAACTTTGAAACTCTTTTAAACAGCATTTAGATTTTAAAATAGGATGTAGTGAAGGATTATAATCCTTATTACATTTGTTTAAATGCAAACTGAAATGAAATCTATTTCTGTGAGAAACAGACAATGAAACAAGTTTTACGGATGAAACACACTCTTGACACTCTGAGAGAAAACCACTTGTAAGATTTATTTTAAATAGATCAAAACAATATCCGAATTTTCTATATCCAGAAAGAAACTGTGGAAATATGTTTGGTTATAAACTCACAGCACTCACTATCTTGAACAGTTTTAAATGACATCATGCAACATCAATGCACCAGTACTGTTGGCAATCCACCCTTTATTCAATTTTTAGCACAATTTGAATGTTACATAATCGTTTAAGCTAATCAAATTAAATAATTCATATACTCATTAATATAAACAATTTCACAAAAGTCATTTTCAAAATTGTACTTCTAGAGTTTTCTTTAACATTTTGAAGCAAATTGAATAAAAATGCATTGCTTGGAACTTTTTGAACCTCTAAAGACTTAGAGATGACGGAAAGTGACAAAATCAGCTTTAAAGTTTTAGAAGGGTTACTTATCCATGTGCACGTGATCTTCAAGCACGTGGCACCACTTCTGTGCGTCACTAAGGGATAACAAATGCAGATTACTAAGCTAGAAGATTCTAAGAAAATTATAATTACCAAGTCAGAAAATAGATTTTGTGTTGAATTTTGAATAATATTTACTTACGAGTCCTTTAAATACTACTGTGAAATTTGATCAAAATTACAAAACATTAACTAATTTAGTTCTTCAAAATAAAATAACAGGAATTTTAAACTTTAATAAACTATAATGGTTTTTCTACTTACGCATTTTAATAATCAGTTAAGTGAAACTATAAATGGATAAACGCACGGTTATCTATTGGACGCCAAACTTTAAACCTAGTTTTCTTCCAAAAGTTTTTCAGTATTTTTCCACTCATATTGCTCCTTGCATTTAAAAATGTTTGTGCTGCATTTTAAATTAAGATGACGATATACTTTTCTAAAATACTGCTCCAGTTTTGAAGAATAAATTAACTGAAGGAAAATCAAGAATTTTGGAAAGTACAAAAGGTAATACGTTTTCTACAATATTTAGGGGTAACATAAAATTTCCAATGTAATAGATTTTTTTTAAACTCATCTACTTTAAATTCTGAATTTTTCATGTAAACAGTTGCATCTTATGTAGATTTTAACGAGGAAAGTGAATTTACACAACAAAAATTATTTTTTTAATAACGTACAAGATAGAATGTTGAAACATGACAAAAATCCCTTATTATATGTAGTAGCTGACATAAATTTAAACACATATTTCATTTCACAAATTTCACTGATGCTTTAATGAAAACATTTTGTTAGAGTTTAGAGTTAATTTAGTAATGATTACATGGAGAGGCTTTATTACAGTTTATGTGATCAGGAATCAGTTTTAATTTCTATGCCATTAAAATATCACTGAGAATAAGAACTAAAAATTAAAAATTAAAAAAACTTAACATCCTTAAATTAATAACACATTTTAGATTACGCCCCCTATAATTCTTGATATAGACGCAAAATGTAAAGAAAGAATAGTTAAATACCACCGCAAAAACACGTTTTGTGAACGACTGAATAAAAAGCTAATTTTAAAAAGAAATTTTGCCTTTTTATTCATCTTTAAATAAAATCAATTAAAATGTAATGTTTTTGGGTCAATGTTCTCCAAAGATGACCCGAAGATTTTGAAGAAAATTCCCCTAATCCAAATAACCTTTAATATGGAAACATTTTACGTAAAATTGGAACTTTCTTAAAACATGGCTCTAACGATTTTGATGAAATGCTTTATGTTTAATACATCTGCATGGAGCTAATGATGTATATCTTGAATTTTCAGCAATAGCCTGTGAAAACCTCTTCTAACTAAACTACTTTTGAATTGTTGAACAGTAAGTAATTGTTGTTACTATACAAAAAATGTGATGTGTTTCATTCACATTCCTTTCTCTAGCTCATCCACAAACAACCTTATTGCTTTATCTACGTATGCTAATCAAAATAAACATTGCCAAAATTGGTCTCATTACTTGCTTCTTTGTAGGTAGAAGGGAAATAAGGGAGTGTGCTAGGCTAGAGCAATAGTCAAGATCTTTTAAAAGCTCGTCTCTAAGTGAAACAATTAAATTCGGTTCTCTTTGCTTGTTAGTTGTAAATAAAAGAGATACGAGAAGAAAGTTATTTTCTGTTTCAGAATCTTTTAAGTACCTATAAATTGAAAAAATAACTCGGAATATCTCGAAAACGGTTAACTCTACAAAAAAGGTATGATATAAGTTGTCTGCTTTAATGAGATCTACGTCTTTTGTGCAGTAAGTTTTGTGCTTCTCTTACGGTTTACTAGTTATACACAAGTTATAAAAAGTCATCCAGAATTCAGAGGCTAATTCCAGAAAATTCAAGATATATAGTTCGTTTGTCATGGAAATACCTTAAAAATGTAAGATTTTAATAAAAAATTGTTAGAACAATTTTTGAGAAAAACAAACTTTTCGAAAAAAAATATTCCATAGGGTGCGAGGGCTCTTGAAAATCTTCGTGTCGCATCCTTGGAATTCTGAACTTATATAACAACTTTGGTATTTAAACGACTTTTCGTTTTGGAGCTATGCTGGCTACAGACACACACACATGCACACAATATACACACACATACACATACACACGCGCGCGGGGATGTTTCTAAAAATGCTTATTTTGGATTCCGGGGGTCTTAAAACATGTATTTATGGTGAAATCTCGATATGGAATTTTTGGTTCAAATAAAATATCTTCTCTATCCACTATGTACATTGTATGTATGGGCTAGAGAAAGTAAAAATCTTGCTAAAGAGACATCAAGTGGCAATTCTAATCTCATATTTTTAAAAATAGAGCTTTCAGATTTTGTATATATATGGTAGGCTCACTGCTTTTACTAAATTATTTTCTACTTAATTTTTTAAATTATGTAGTTAATTGTTTGATGGGTATAAAATGCCCCTTATTGAACAGTTTTCATGTTTCATATGGAATATTTGGTAGGAATGTTCTTAATGCACATGCAAGTAACATCTGTATTTTGTTGTATAACGAACACTAAATATGAAGAAATATTTTACTGAAAGGCAAATTTTTATTTGTAATTTTTACTACCATTGTCATCAAAACCCATACCAAATTATAAATAATTTGATGTGTTACATTCACATGACTTTCTCTAGCTGCTCTGCAAACAAACTTCTTACAAAAGATTCTTCTTCTTTCTACACCATGCTAATCGGGTGAATGTACTTATTGCTTAGTTCCTTATAAGAAGAAGGAAACTAAAGGAATGCACTGAAGTGTTTTAAAAGCTCTCGTTGCCAATCGCTTCTTTGCTTGACCTAGAGTAGAACAAAAGAAAAACGGAATCTTCCTGCTTGAGAAAAGTATAAGTACTTTACAATGGTAACTAATAACAAGGAATACCTCGAAAACGGTAAGATCCACGAAAAAAGCTGTATATGATATAACTTGTGTATTTTCACAAGATCTACATTTTTTGTGGAGTAAGATTTTGTCTATCTCTTACGCTTTACTAGTTATGCCAAATTAAGCAAAATTCATCCAGAATTAACAGGTCTTTAGAAGCTGTTCCCAGAAAATTCAAGATATACGTTTTATATGTGATAGAAGTGGCTTTAATATGTGGTATTTTAATCAATATCGTTTGAGCCATTTTTAAGAAAAACAACATTTTTGAACTTTTTTTCTGTAAAGGGTAGTTGGGGGTGAGGGGATTTTCTTGAAAATCTTCGTGTCTCATCCTTGAAAGATACAAAACTTAAATACCAAGTTGGGTATTTAATCCTCTTTTCCTTTTTGAGCTATGCTGTCCACAGAGACAGACAGACTCACACACACACAAAGATCTGTTTCTGAAAATGCCTTTCCTAAAACATGTATTTATAGTGAAATTTTGACATCGAATTTTTGGGTGGAATACAATACTTCTCTATCCCTATGTACATTGTAAATACGGGGCTAGAGAAAGTAAAACTATTGTTTTGGGAAACGCAAGAAAATAAAGCTTAATAGGATGTGCTCACACTAGAAATGCCATGCACTCTCAATTTTTAAATGTCCACCCGAACATTTAACAATGGTGTGTACTAAACATAATATCACTTTTAAATAGAGAACGAAACAATTGTTTGGTAATAAGAATAAGAAATGGCATATTTGGTCCAATGGACTGGATATCAGTTGAGAGTCCCTTTAAATCCTACAATAAAAATGTGATGTGTTCAAATTTCTCCACCTGTTCTGCAAACAAACTATTCGTACAAAAGACAAGTATTTTATTTACATCGAAGTAAGCATTAGCAGAACCGATGCCTTATTACTTGTTTCTTCGTAAGTAGAAGGGGAATAACGGAATGCACTGGACTTAATCGATAATCAAAGCTGTCAATATACGATTGACTATAGAATTCGGTTCTCTTTCGTTGGCTTGGAGTATAAACAAAAGAACATATATGACACAAATTGTATGTTTTAACGAGATCTACATTTTTTCTGTTGTAACTTTTTGTCTATCTCTTACAGTTTACCAATTCTATCAAAAGTTATTCAAAATGAAGAGGACTTCAGAAGCTATTTCCAGGAAACTCAAGATATACATTTTATTTGTCATATAGGTATCTGTAATATACTGCATTTTAATGAAAGGCATTTGACATTTCGAAAACTTTTTGGGTAAAAGATAGTGTGGGCGGGGGCGATTTTCTTGAAAATCTTCTTGCCGCATCCTTCGAAGATACTGAACTTTATATCAATTTTGGTATTTAACCGAATTTTCGTTTTATAGTTATCATAAACTGTATGTTTGTGTATAAAAGCTTGTTTTTTGTATAGATGATCCTAAATCGTGTATTTTCAGTGAAATCTCTGAATCGATTTTTTGGATGGAACCCAGTATCTTCTCTATCTATGTACTATGTACCAAGAAGAGAAAGTGAAAATGTAATTAACTATTTTTGAGAAATTCTGTATTATCGGTTGAATTTTCTAATATTTATACCTTTTCAATTGATAAGTTGCTTTTGCTCATAAAGACAACGAAAGTTCAAATCAGTTACGTAGTGAACCGCTTTCTAAAGGTCTGATTAACGCCTTAGCCAACTATATTCTTCACTATCTACAACGAAATGTGTATTAAATGTGAAGTGAACATTTATCTCGATTAATAGAATAAATAGAATATTAAGCTCCTGAAAAAAAATGTAGCAGAGCAAATAGAGAAAGTCAGTGTAAGTCGGATTAGATTTTTATAAAATGTTTTCATAAACATTTATATTGAGGTGAAGTATTTTATATTTTCAACTTATGTATACTTTTCAGTGTTGATCTGATTGAAAAATTACTCAGGATGCAGTTTTAAATTTTGTTCATATTTACATACATCATGTAAATTTATTAAAATTACATTCAATTTATATTTTTATTAATTGTGTTTTAAAATCCCAAAAATGATTATTAAAAATAATGTATTACTTTAATATAGTCTAAATAATTTTGAACTAAATACAATTTTAAATAATTTTACTCAAAAGGCAGAAAAATTCTGAAGTCTTCCATTCATGATTTTCTCTAGTTGTTCCACAAGCCATTTTACTTACAAAATACTACTATTTTATCTATCTTATGCTATTCAAGACAAACATGACCAGACATGAGTCTTATTACTCGCTTATATGTAAGTTGGAGGGAAGTGAAGGACTGCACAGGCTAAAGTGATAGACAAATATTTTAGAAGCCGGTGGCCATGTGAAACAATTGAAATTCGGTCCTTTTTGCCTGATGGGAGTAAAAATAAAACTATTTTCCATTTGAAAAAATTTTAAATAGATTAAAATGAAACCAATAACACAGAATATATCGTAAATGGTTAACTCTAAAATAATGTTTATGTCATTAATTGTGTGTTTTAGCGAGATCTGCATTTTTTGTGTAGTATTTGTCTATATCTTAAAATTTGCGAGCTATAACAAAGTTATCCAGAATGAAGATATCTTCAAAGGCTATTACCAGAAAATTCAAGATATACATTTCTTTTGTCATAAAAACATCTTAAAGATATTTTAAAAAGGCATTTTAAAAAAATCGTGAAAGCTATTTTTTAGAAAATAAAAATGTTTGATAAATGTTCCATATAAAGGGTAGTTGCGATGGGGATTTCCTTAAAAATGTAGGGTTTTCATCCTTGGAAGATAGTACATTTAAATTCTATGGTTGGTATTTAATCTATTTTTCATTTTTGAGTCATGTTATACACACACGAACATGTTTCTAAGAATTAATATTTTTTATTCAGGGACCTCAAAATATGTATTTCCGGAGAAATATAGGTATTGAATTTGTGGATGGAATGCAATTAACTTCTTTATCTACTATGTACATACGTGTTAGAGAAGATAAAAAGGAATTCATCTAAGTTAGAAAAAAAAACAGCACAATTAAATGGTTGCGCGCAATAAGATATGATTCAATAGTTAATAGTTTGTGTCAAATAAGATTATAGCGTAAGGAGTTATTGTTTCAAAAACACACTGGATTGAAATAATGCATTAAATAACAAAAAATGGTATTTGAACTTGATTTTGTATTAATATTTAATTTAACTTATTCAAGTTCCTCACATCATGTCGACGTACACTGAGCCATCTTAATGGTGGTTTGCTAGTTCGCCATTTTGTACACATAGTGACGAGGGATCGCCCTTAGGTGGCACTATAGAATGAAATCACAACTCTGCGGACGCGAAATGGCGGAATAGTTTGCCCAGAAACCTTCTTTCAAAATATACATTATTTAATGCTTTGTTTTTCTTATTAAATGGGGTTAGGTAGAAATAATTGTAATACAATAACTACAGTTTTTATTTTCTCTAATAAATGGAGAAAGTATTTTATTCCATCGAAATATTTGATATCGAGATTCTTTCTTGATTCCACGCCAATTTTATTTTCTCTAGCATGTACATCCATGGACAAAAAAAAAAATAAAATAAATGTTTGGAGCGCCTAATTCATCTGTACACTATCCGCCGTTGTGTACCGGCAGCAACAAGTTGTCATATGTTCCAAATCTTTACATTTCTAACCTTATTATCAACAATCATAATCAAATATACAAATTAAGCTTCTTCAACAACAAATTATCAATTTAACTAAAACTATTAACAATACAAAACATGACTCAGTTTGTATTGTGCAGCCTTACTAAATCTCCCACCTTCCATCTCTGTTCACTGTCGCGCTGTGACAAAACGTAGAATACTCCTATGGTGAGGGTCGCCGGTTCGCATGTAGAATTTTTTTTTTTCCTGCTCCTAATGATGTTGAATTAACATATATTGGCTATTTATTTTAGACAAACTTATTTCATACAGAACAATTAGTATAGTCAATAACATTAATTTATTATGATGCTTCTTTAGGGATTTATTCTACCGAACAGCAATATGCTGCACAAGAAAGCATGTGGTAGGTAGCAGAAACTGTTTTTATACGATGCAAAATACGTGGCTTCATAATTTCATCATGGTCATGTATCTGTATCGTGCTGGGGCTAGGTATGCTGTGGCAACTTGACGATACACTGAACGGTATGCAGTACACCGTAATACTTGATAATGTTTCGCTCCCCTCTGTGAGGATGAGAATTGCTGATAGAATTGTTAAATTTATATAGGATAATCATCCTGTCCACACTCTCAAAGGTTTCAAATTGATTTTCAGAGATGCAGAATATCAGAGTGGCAGACTAGCCTCCCTGTTAATCAGATTGGAACCCTATTGAGAATGTGTAAGCTGAGATAAAAAGTGGGCTGCGCTCCATTTTACCTGTAGATAAGTGAATGACAAAGGTTGGCTTCTGGGCACAAATTCAAAAGCCTGGGATCTTGTAGCTTCTCGTCCACATTACTGCAGGCATTTAATTTTGTATGCCGCGAAGATTAAGCGCAGTTATACGGGCTGAGGGTTTATACACCCAGTTTTAATTATGTCTACTTTTTGTGTCTTACTTTTAAAAGATAATGGCTTATTTACACATATTTTTACTTGTTTAAATCAGGTGTTAGTAGTATGTGAATTATGCATAGATATACCCATCACTTCAAATGCCAAAGTTATGTTAATTTAATATTATGTTCCACATATGTAGTGATAAAATTAACAAGCATAAACAAGTGAAAGCAGTGCGAGATTAGAACCTAGGAATCATGAGTGAATGCAAGTCCTTCTTAACCCCTCAGCCACCGTATCGTTGTTCTGTCATCTGTGTTTAGTACTCATAAGTTAACCATTGCGCTGTCAGTCACAGGCAAGTATACAGTTCTTTCGTGTACATTGTGAAAAAATCTTTTACGAAGATACACTTTTTTTTATGGACGCTCTTTAACTGCTGTGGTTCTCAGCGTCCCATTCTATACTGGGCGTGAAAGACCGCTTAATTTTGCTCAGAGGCCTCTCTATCAGGCTTGAGGTTCTTTTACGTGCCGTAAATCTACGACACGGGACCAACAGCTTTACTTCCCTTCCGAAGGAAGCCATGCTAAGGATTTTTACGCCCGAAAAATTCCATCGTCCTCCGCCGGGTTTAAATCCGCGACCTTGGGTATATGAAGTCAGCATGGTAACCATTACACCACAGAGGGTGATCTACGAAGATACACGAAGCTCTTTGATCGACAAATGGGATCTGGGGATGACTCATTTTTTTTTTTCCATGGCTGTACAATGTAACAGATTGACAATTTTACTTCCACCGTTTTACATTAGATGGCTTTAGTGGTAACTTGTGGTGGAATTAAATAGATGGGGACCTCGTGTAATAAGCTTGAGCATTTGTCAACGTAGCATCATTGAAAATTAGTAAAGGTATTCTCGATTGAAAATGTTATACGAGCCAAATTCTCCTCATTTTCGGGAGGTTTGGATTTTCTACTTCAATAAGAAGTAGTGTGCAATTGAGGCTGATAAAATGCTCTCAAATACTTATGGCAAGCTTCTTAGAGAAAGCAGGTGTCGTCAATGGTTTTAATACTTCAAGAACGGAGATTTTGACGTCAAAGACAGCATGGTGGTGAAAGAGAGAAGGTTTTCAGAGATACAAAATTGTGGGTATTTACATGAAGACAAGTGTCAAAGGCAAGAAGAATTGGCAGGAACATTAGAAGTGACTCAAGCCATTTCGAAACGCCTCAAGGCTATGGCAAGGAAATTGGGTACCGAAAGGTTGAAGCCGAAAGATGTTGAAAGACGTTTGTTTGTTTGTGAACAACCGCTTGAAAGGCAAATATGGAAAGGATTTTTGCAATGCATTGTGACTGGTGACGAAAAATGGGTTCATTACAATAACCCAAAGCGCAGAAAATTATGGGTACTCCCACATCGACAGCCTAACCCAATATTCACAGCTCTCTGGTGAGACCAGCTCGGCGTAGTGTTTTATGAGCTGTTAAAACGACTGCAGGAGTCACAGGCAATCTGTATCGAAAGCAGTTAATGAGTTTAAGCCGAGCATTGAAAGACAAAACGGCCACAATACAACGAGAGACACGATAAAGTGATTTTGCAGCCTGGCAATGCTCGACCCTATGTAGCAAGGTCGGTCAAAACATACTTGGAAACGTTGAAATGGGAAGTGCTACCTCACCCGCCGTATTTTCCAGACATTGCTTCCTCTATCACTTGTTTCGATCAATTGCACACGGTTTGGCTGACCATCATTTTCCTGTTTATGAAGAAGTAAAATGTTGGATCGATATGTGCATCGTCTTAAAAGATGATCAGTTTTTTTTCGACAAGAGGTTGATATGCTGCCTGAAAGATGGGAGAAAGTAGTGGCCTAGGAATATAACCATTCCTTTTACAATAAAGTCTTCTATGTCGCAAAAACGGCGGAAGTAAAATTCTACATCTAATATATTGTCGCAGACCGAGCCAGGTGGCTCAGGCGATTTCATCTATAACTGGCATTCTGGAGGTCCGGGTTCACTCCACGTCGACCGCACAGTCAGGCCCTGGGTTTTCCTTGGTCTTTCTGGGGACGTTTAGGCGAACGCTGGGGTGCTATATATCTACCATTGTCCTTTACTTTCATTCATTCCTTTCCTCATCTTTCAGGTCGGCGGTAGGTGTGGCTCGAGTTTTGCAGACAGATGTCACAGTTGCTTGCTCGAGCTGGTTGAGCTGGTTGGGGCTAGGTACCGTTGTAGAGGCCTCCCGGCGCCCATATAGCCACCGTGGCGCAACATGGCTGTTATCTAGTAACACTGTTAGGGACTTCCGTACGTCTCTGCACTAGGCTCTGTCAGCTTCTTGTGCTGGCCTACCACCCCTTCCCCTGAAGGGGTGATAGGCCGTAAGATATCAATCTTTGGTCGCTGTTGCCGAGGTGTCCCCCGGCGCCAGCATACTTAATACAACATGTAGAGAAGGTGTTGCATTCTACCCAAAAATTCAATACCAATATTTCACCGGAAATACGTGTTTGATGTCCCCTAGAGAAAACACGTTTTTACGTAGCTATAATTTATATAGTTAGTAGCGAAGGTATTGCATTTCACCCAAGGATGCGATACCGAGGTTTCACTGGAACATTTTGAAATTCCCTGAGTACCAAAAAAGCATTTTTAGAAAAAGGTCAATAACAAACTTCGTATTTAAGTTTAGCATCTCTCAAAGATGCGAAAAGAAGATTCTCAACAAAATCCGCCCCCCCCAAAGTATTCTTTACATAGAACATTTTTCGAAAACTTTGATTTCATCAAAAATAATTTTAACAATTTTATTAAAACAAGATATTTTTATGCAAAATGAAATACATATCTTGAATTTTCTGGAAATAGTCTCCGAGTCCTGTTCACTCTGTATGACTTTTACATAACCGATTAGCGCAAAAAAAATGTTACTACATAAAAACTGTAATCTTATTTAAGACACAAATTATGTAGAATGCATTTATCTTGCGGAGTTAAACGATTCTGAGACATTCTTTGCTATTGTTTATATATTACGATGCATTTTTCTCAAATGAGAAGTCGTCGTTCGTTTTTATTTTCTTTTTTCCTTGATGCGTAAACAGAACATAATTTCAATGTCAAGTCATATGAACCGACAACTTAAATATTTGATTATATTGTGGTCTAGTGTATATCGTTACTTTTCTTGCACCTACCAGGCAATGTGTATTAAGACTATTTCTTTTAAGGGTTATCTCTATAAGCACGAAGTAAATATAAAAATTTGATGTGTTCTATTCACATTACTTTCTCTGCAGCTCTGTAACAAATTATTGTTAGTAAGCTTATTCTTCTATCTACTTCATGCTAATAGAGATAAACATTAGCAGAAATGGCCTTGTTACTTGCTTTCTTGTAAGTAGAAAGGAAATAGGCGAATTCACTAGGCTAAATCGACAGTCAAATGTTTTAAAATATTGTTACTGCGGAATTGAAATCCGTGTCTTTGCGTGGCCAGGAGTTGACACGTTCCCGTATGAGAAACTTATTTTAAAACAAGAAAAATGACGATAATAAGAAAAATCCCGAAAACTGTCAATTCCACGAAACAATACATATGACATAAACGGTGAGTTTTAACGAAATCTACATTTTTTTGTGGAGAGAGTTTTATCCATCTCTTACTGTTTACCAGTTATGCAAAATTCAGCAAAATTCATCCAGAATAAAGAGGTTTTCAGAGGTTATTTTCAGAGAATTCAAGATATATAATTTATTTGGCATGTGAATATCTTAATTATAAATTATTTAATCAAAATCGTTACATACTTTTTTGAGAAAACCAAGATTTTCGATGTTTTTCCATGTAGTTGGAGGCTGGGGGAATTTTCTTGAAAATCTTCGTGTCGCATCCTTGGAAGATACTGAACTTAAATATTAAGTTTAGCATTTAACGAACTTTTCGTTTTTAATCTATGGTGCCCACAGACACACACATACGCATAGAAAATCAGACTGACACGCACACACACACGCACACACATGGACATTTTTCTAAAATTGTTTTTTGGATTCAGGGGGTCTCAAAATATATATTTCCGGAGATATCTCGGTATCTAATTTTTGGGTACAATACAATAGGCATATTCTCTATACTTTATGCATACACAGTGCGTGTAGTTAGAGTAATAAGCTTTTGTAAGTATAATTTGTTGCAAAGTAGGTAGTGAAAGTCATGTGAATGGAACAAATCAGATATTGAAAAGTATTTATTTAAGAGGCAGAGATCGCTGTCTTTGGGTTACAATATTACAGTACTAAAACACATTATACAAAAGCAATAATGGTAAAACAAAGGCTATTACAAATGCATATGGAACATGTAGAATATTACAAAGGTAATAGATAATAGCGAATCATTAAGGAATAAAAATAAAGTGCTACAATTGAAATTGATGTATGCTGAGAAATATATTCAAAATAACAGATAGCGTTATGAAAAAACTTATATTATGTCAGTTTTTTACTTTCTCTATACGTACTATTACATAGTGTATAGAGAAGGTATTGTATTGCACCCAAAATTTCGATACCGAGATTTCACCGAAAATATAAGTTTTGAGAGCCCCAAAATCCAAAAAAAGCATTTTCAGAAAAAAGGTCTGTGTGTGCGTGTGTGTCTGTGGACAGCATAGCTCAAAAAACGAAAAGACCGTTGAATACCAAACTTGGTATTTAAGTTTGGTATCTTCCAAGGATGCGACACGAAGATTTTCAACAAAATCCCCCACCCCCAACTACCCATTTTCTCAAAAATGGCTCTAACGATTTTGATTAAAATTTCTTATATATAAGACATTTACATGACAAATAAAATATATATCTTGAATTTTCTGGGAATAACCTCTGAAGACATGTTTATTCTGGATGAGTTTTGCGAAATTTTGCAGAACTGGTAAATCGTAAGAGATAGACAAAAATATATTACACAAAAATGTAGATCACGATAAAACACACGATTTGTTTTCTATACAGTTTTTTTTCGTGGAGTTGATCGTTTTTTTTAGATTTTTAACTTGGTTTTAACTTTGAAAAACTTATAATTTTCTCATACAGGAATTTCTCAACTCTTTCCATACAAACAAAGGAACTTCAGTCATATAGCAACCAACTTTTGATTATCACTTTTACCTATGGTACTCCCTTATTTCGCTTCTACTTACAAGGAAGCAAGTAATAAGGGTATTTCTGCTAATTTTTCTCGATTAGCATGAAGTAAATATAACCATAAGCTTTTTAACAATAATCTGTTGCAGAGATGCAGAGAAAGTCATGTAAATGGAACACATCAGATTTTTTTATAATGGAAATTCTTTTTTATGTAACCTGTGTAAAATACAAATTTGAAAGATTAATGAAAGCTCTTTCTGATAAAACTCCTCCTTTAGAACAGCAAATTATCTGCCTAGTTTTATTTCGCATAGCGTTGTAATATTTACAATCATTTTATGAACGCTGCAATAGGAATACAAAATATAAATTGCAAATGATGCATATAAAACAGGGAAATAGCCTACGTAGCTGTCAAACATTCCTCTCAAAATCAATATTTTCGTTTAAACACCCACATTCAAAGGCATCTGTCTGTAAATCTCGAATATTATTATCAAGATAAAGGCATTATTTCTGTCATGCATCCTTAATGTTTACATTAGCTTACAATGAATGGATTTAAGTAGGCATTTATATCTCCTTCATGTTAGAAAGTTCCTCTCAACAAGGACGTTAAAATGTTACGGGCACAAAAACGAATATAATTTCTTTAGAACTGTTGAATAACTCAGTATGATTATATGCCGCAAATACAATTCTATGTGAGAATAGTGCTCAAAATTATGGAAATAAAATGTTTTAATACATCATATATATTAGGAAAACATTTAATAGTATAAATACTGTATTAATGGTCACATAATATTGCGACCCAACGATCTCGGCTATTCCTCAACTGAGAGTTTGCATTCTATTCACCTAATATGACGTGTTATTCTGTTGCTAACTTGGCAACAAATTTACTTGCAACGTGTATGTTCGTAATAGTCTAAGAAGTGGTGTAAATATTTTTCTTTTGTTTCGAAGTATTTATTTACATTTCTATAGAGGATGAACGTAGAAAACTATCTACATTAAACATGAGTATCGGACTCTACCTTTCCAATGGGTATCGCAGTTTTTAGTGTTGGGGTATGTTTTTTTAGTTGCTTTTGTTAATGATAGAAACATGGAGATAAATTGCTTAAAACGATATAATAGTTATACATATTTCCGGTGATAGGCATTTGAAATTGGATAGGTAGAGCCAGACTGAGAAATTCAATGCCATAACCGAGATTGGATCCGTGGATCTCGCAGTTCAAATACCGGCTATGTATTGAACTTTTCAGTCTGGCTTTACCTACCAAATTCCTAACCTACACACGGCTTGTGTTGAAAATAGAAGTTCTTCAGATTCATGATCATGCGTGACGACGATTGAATACTGAATGCATGGTGATTTAAACCAGTGCCAAAGTTATAAGCTTAAACATATAATATATCTTATAAGTCTTTTAGTTTAATAATATTATCTCCATATCAAAACCTCCGCATCAGAGTGATGTTTTGCAAACTAAATGTCAAAATTAAATGTTGTTTACAATAAATAGGTAACTTTGTCCTTTTTCGGGTTTCCATAATACGAGTCTTAATTTATTTATTTAGAGTACTCATAACAACTTACTCCTCTTTTCAGAAAATCATAAAACAAAGGAGTTATTGGTATTATTAATTTGTTATAGCGTTTGATCGCTTTTATTAAAAATCTGATGTGTTCCATTCACATGACTTTCTCTATGTCACTGCAACAAATTATTTTATTTACTTCATCTAATGCAGCAAAAATTAGCAGAAATAGTCTTATTACTTGCTTCCTTGTTAGTAGAAGCGAAATAAGGGGGTACCATAGATTAAAGTGATAGTCAAAAGCTGGCTGCTATGCGAGTGAAGTTCCTTTGTTTGTATTGACACGCGTTCCAATGTCCTGTATGAGAAAAGTATAAGTTTTTATAGCTGAAACCAAAAACAAGAAATATCTCAAAAACAATCAACTCCACGAAAAAAATGTATGTAACATAAATTGTGTGTTTTATGGTGTTATACATTTGTTGTGTGGTAAGTTTTGTCCATCTCTTACGGTTTAGCAGTTATGCAAAATTCTGTGAAATTGACCCAGAATAAAGTAGTCTTCAGAGGCCATTCCCAGAAATTGAAGATATACATATTATTTGTCAACTAAATATCTTTATTATACGATATTTTAATCAAAATTGTTAGAGCCATTTTTAAGAAAATCAAACTTTTCGAAAAAAGTTCCATATAAAGGGTAATTTGGGATGGGGGGATTTTTCTCAAAATCTTCGTGTCGCATCCCTGAAAGATACTAAACTTAAATACCAAATTTGGTGCTTTACCGACTTATCGTTTTTGAGTTATCGTGTTCATTGACACACGGACACACACACACACACGGACCTTTTTGTGAAAATGCTTTTTTTTGGGTACAGGGGACATTGTACATGCGGGGCTAGAGAAAGTGAAAATGGTACCGCAGGCGATGACACTGATGATACATAGAATAAAGAGGAGCACCGTAGGAATGTGATGGCGAGGAAAGCCGGAGAACCCGGAGAAAACCCGCCCCTGCGCCATAAATCCCATATGCGGCCACCACTCGTCCACGGCGCGAAAATGGAAAATGGAACTTTATTTATGGACGCTCTTTAACTGCTGTGGTTCTCAGCGTCCCATTCTATACTGGGCATGAAAGTCCGCTTAATTTTGCTCAGAGGCCTCTTTATCATGCTTTTAGATGTTCTTTTAGGTGCCGTAAATCTACTAAAAGGGACCAACGGATTTACTTCCCTTCCCAAGGAAGCCATGCTAAGGATTTTTACGCCGGAAAAAATCCATTGTTCTCCGCCGGGTTTGAACCCGAGACCTTGGGTATATGTAGTTGGCATGGTAACCATTATACCACGGGGTGACGTCCACGGCACGGCCATATTAACAATACATGGCCTGATAATAGTATTCGGGATTTACACACAGATGCCGTTGAGTGTGGGCATTTAAAAGAAAATATTGACTTTGGGAACAATGTTTGACAGTTGAGGTAGGCGTATTTCCCTGTTCATTTGCTGCATTTGCAATTTATGTGCTATACAGCATTCAGTTTTAAAATTTGAATCTTATTGCAGCGTTCATAATCTGGTGGATAATATTACAACGCTATGCGAAATAAAATTATCCATGTAATTTTCTGCTCTAAACAGACATTTCATCAGAAAGAGGTTACGTTAATCTGCCAAATTTGTGTTTCGCACAGGTTGTATAAATGGATAATTTAATTCAGCTTTTCAGTTACAAACTTTATATATTCATAGTTATTTTCCTGGAGTTACTGGTTTTGGTATCATATACAGTTAACACTCTGGTTATTTCCCTCTAATTGTATATTTTTATACCCTATTAACTTAATCTGATGTCTCCTTAGCGCCGTGGTAGCGCAGCTGCTTAGCAAGCGGGAGACCTGGGTTGGATCCCCAGTACCAGCGTGGGGATTTTCCCCCCGCTGGGAGACCTGGGCCGGGGTGCACTCAGCCTCGTAAGGTCCCTGGGGGGCAAATTGAGGAGCTACTTGATGGAGAAGTAGCGGCTCCAGGTCATGAGGACCGTATTAACCGGCAGGGGGGCTCGAGGCGCTGACCACGTCTCACCCTCCAATACTGCACCCCATCCATGACGTCTGTAGTGGACCGAGATGGGGAACGCAGCGGCCGGGCGGTAGGCCAAGGTTCCCGTGAGCTGTCGTGCCATAGAGTTATTGTTATTAACTTAATCTATTCATCTCTTTTATATCTTACAACCTCATCTATAAGATCTTCTCTTTCTTTGGCGATCCCCCTCTTCCATTTCTCTCTTACTTTCCCTGTATAACTGCTTAGTTGTTTCAGAAATACTTTCTCATTGTTTCCAAAAAAGATTTAAGTACACTATTTCTGGCGATAACTTTTCTTAGTTTTTATTCCATATTTTTTCTCTTTACACTTTAGTTTCTTCGCACTCAATTATATAGTGTAAATTGTTATCAACATTGCCACATAGATCTTTATCACTTTTTAGTAACATTATTCGTGTTTTTGTCTATGCTACTCTTATCGCTTAAGCTACCTATTATTTCCTGTTTGTCTATGTCGTCTATCCTCGCCTCCACTTTATTACATACGTTTTGTCTGCCTACTGTCTGTTGATTGTCTAGCTCTCCCAATCCAACTTCTCTTACAATTTCCTTTAATTGACGTAACCAATTTCTTTCTCAATTTGCTGATACTTGTGTCCTAAAACAGTTTTTTAGAATATTTACTTCGTCTAGTACTAGGATCTTGTTCCAATATTTCATGATCCCTTCCTCCCAGCTCTTCCCACTTGAGCTGATGCTACTCCATTTGAAGTTATTCTTCGTAATCCCATTATCATTTTGCAAAACGACTTATAAATTTGGACTATACATTCCTACCCTTTTTCAGTCCCCCAAATTTCTATTCCATGCATCATTCTTGATTCCACTGTTGTTGCATATATTCTCTCTAACCCGTTTACTCTCATATTTGGTATCTTATTTAGCAAGTTCTTATGCTATTAATAGTTAATTTCCCCTTACCTGGCGAATTCTTCCTTTCCTCTGTCTATTTTCTATTGTTTTTTAGCCTTACTCTTAAATAATCAAACTCCCTCTAACCATCATCTCTCTTCTCTGCTGAATTTATTCTCATTCTTACAGATCATAATTTTTCTACTTACTTTTATTTTTAGACCCCATTTTTTCAGCATTTATCTGTTGCTTCTATTGCTTACTTAAACCTCCCCTTGTGATTGCTACTGCTACTAGATCATACGCAAAGAGTAAACCCGGAGTATCTTTATTTTTTATTGCTGGGCATTGTGCATTTTCTTTTGCTATTTCTTGGAGTATGTCATCAACAAACCAATTAAATGAGGTTGTATAAATAACGATATTCCCTTTAAAATAAAAAAAAACAAAAAAAAAACAGGCATTCCATGAAGTTCAATCCACCTTCCGACTGCTCTGATATTCGGCAGTAACACGCCTTAACCACTTCAGCTATTCTAATCGCAGAAAGTTCCACTGCTGCTGATTAAACTTACGTTTATTGGCAAAGCACCAACACTAGAAGCATTTTAATCCAGGTCAATTATTCAATCTAAACACAATAATAGGATATTTTCTGCAGGTGAAATAAACCTAAATTTGCAATATATTCCCGCTTATGTTTACAATGCATGTTGAAATATTGGTTTTCAAAACTACGAAGCGAGAGGATGTCTGCCATGCGGTATTGAACAGAAAAGAAAGCATATAACAATTTTTTTTTTTTTTTTAAACAGTAACGGAATCTGATCAGGACTCCGGTAGTGTATCCCTATTTACGTTTCCCCCCGTAGGTTTTACTGATTACTGGTTTACTGGTTTAACTGTTTCTTTTACAAACATATACACATTGCACAAACATATAACACCCATGCCCAAGGCGGGACTCGAACCCACGATCCCCTGCCCACGAAGCACCAAAGTGAGACGCTTTAGCGAGCGTGGCCACGGGGACCGGCAATTTAATTCTCATACCAGTTATGCAGGAACGCCTAAGAGTTAGATGACCCTTCGCGCATTTCAACCGAAGGAGGGTATTTGCTTTTGTGAAAGATAGTTCATAGTAGATAGAAAAGATATTGTATTCCATTCAAACATTGATACAGAGGTTTCACTGGAAGTACATGTTTTTTATTAAAATAACTTAATATTTAAGTCCAGGATGTCCAAAGGATGCAATATGAATATTTTCAAGAAAACTTCCTTACACCCAACTACCTTTACATGGAACATTTTTCGAAAATGTTATTTTCTCAATTATGACTGTAAAGATTTAGGTAAAACACCGCATGTTTAAGATATTTTCATCTCCTCATTGTGGAGGACTTTTGTGTAACAGGTTAACGTAAGAGACAGGCAAAAATTTACTACACAAAAAATATGGATCGTGTTAAAACATACAACTATACCTATATGTTTTGTAGAGTTAACCGTGTTCAAAATATTCCTTCTTATTGATTTTAATTTTAAATTAGTTAAACTTTTCTCATACGAGAATTCATCTTTCGTTTCATACATCCTGTTTTATTTTACTCCCAGCAACACAAGTAGTACTATATTTTAATTGTTTCACATAGAAATGTGAAAGATTTGAATATCCCTTTGGCCTAGTGTTGTCTTTGATTTCTCTTCTACTTACACGGAAGTAATAGGACAATATCTGTTAATGATTATCTCGATTAGGACGATGTAGATAAGTGAGTAATGTTTTGTAAAAATAGACTGTTAGCAAAACAGGTTGATAAAGTCATATGAATGGAACTCATTAGATTTTTTTTATTTGGAATATTTTCCAATCTTTAAGTAAGTATTCCTGACGAATATTTTCAAGAAAAATTCCTCACTCCAATTGGTGACAAAACATCCCACCCCAAACGACCCTTCGAAATGTTTGATTTCTCAAAAAGACTAACGATTTTGTAAACTACCGTATATCAACGATACATATGTGACAAAGAAGATGAATATTTTGAATTTTCTGGGATAGTCCCTGAAGTCATATTCCGAACATTTGTAAAACTGATTAACCGTAAGAGATAGACAAAAACTTACTCCACATTAAAGATAGATATTATCTAAGCACACAATTTATGTCCTTTGCATTTTTATTGTAGAACTAATCGTTTCTGTTATTATATTAACTTTTACAATAATGCAATAATGTTTTTCTCAAACAGGAATTCGCCCGTGTTTCTTCTCTCTCTGTCTCTCTCTTCTGACCATGTATAGAAGCGAATTTCAATGACAATCGTATAGCGATGGCTTTTAAAACATTTGACTATCGCCTTAGCTTAGTGAATTCCCATATTTCGCTTCTGCTAAGGAACTAAGTAATAAACATTTCTGCTAATGTTTGTTTCTATTAGCATGGAGCAGATAGAAGAATAATCTTTTGTGAAAAGTTTGTTTGTAGAACAGACAGACAAGGACATGTGAATGGAACACATATTTTTTGTATGTTCATTTCTATAGCCCTTTTAACTGCTCTAGTCATATTGAAGGCTTTTAGACTAAAACATTGGTGTTTTTACTCAGTGTATGTTTTCGCTACCACATTTTACTCTTCATCCAGACCTTCAGACTCTTACCAAGGGCACATGACTTTCTCTACATCTCTGTAACAAATTATTGTTAAAAAGCTTATTCTTCTATTTACTTCATGCAGAAATAGTCTTATTACTTTGCTAGAAGCGAAATAAGGGAGTACCATAGGCCAAAGTGATAGTCAAAAGCTGGTTGCTATATGACTGAAGTTCCTTTGTTTGTATGGACAGGAGTTGACAAATTCCTGTATGTGAAAAGTGAAACCAAAAACAAAGAATATCTAAAAAACGATCAAATCCACGTAAACAATGTATATAGCATAAATTGTGTGTTTTAACGTCCTCTACATTTTTGCGTGATAAGGTTTTGTCCATTTCTTGCGGTTTAGCAGTTATGCAAAATTCCGTAAAATTCATCCAGAATAATGTTTTCTTCACAGGCTATTCCCAGAAAATTTGAGCTATACATTTTATTTGTGAGATAAATATCTTTAATACACGATATTTTAATCACAATTGTTAGAGCCATTTTTGAGAAAATAAAATTTTGCGAAAAAAGTTCCATGTAAGGGTAGTTTGGTGTTGTGTGGGGGATTTTCTCAAAATCTTCGAGTCACATCCCTGAAAGACAATAAACTTAAATACTTAAGTATTTACCGATTTTTCATTTTGAATTATCGTGTTCACGGACAAACACACGGACCTTTTTCTGAAAATGCAGATACAGGGGACCCTAAAACACATATTTCCGGTGAAATCTCGGTATCGAATTTTGGGTGCAGTACAATACCTTCTCTATGCACTATGATCATAGTACGTGCAGAGAAAGTAAAAATACCCACTTACTATTGGGAATCGGACCCGGCAGCTCTTTGACCATTCAACGGCGAGCTGGTCCCCATGGCCGCGTTCGCCAAGGTGTCTCGCTTGGTGCTTCGTGGCGCAGGGGATCGTGCGTTCCAGTCCCGTCTTGGCATGCGTGTTATATGTTTGCGTGTGTGTAACATTAGAAAACATAAATTTTGTAATCATGCAGCAAACAGAGTAAAAAAATAAAACAAAAAACAACACGAAAGCAGTCCCCAAGTTCCATCCAAAAATGCTTACATCTATATTTCACGGAAATTTACGTTTTGATGCCATTCTAGAAAATATCCCGAGTGTGTGTGTGTGTGTGTGTGTGTGTCAACAGCACAACAAAAACTCGCAAACTCTGTAAAATTCAAACTTAATATTTTATTGTGCAACTTCCAAAGATATAGCGCAACGAGTTTCAAGAAACTTCCCACACCAAAATATTTTTTTCTTATTTGAAATCGTTTTTAGAACTTTGATTCTCTCAAAATTCATTCTAATAATTTTGTTCAAATACTATATGTTTAAGATATTTCCATACAAAATATATCTTGATATTTCTGAAAGTATCCTCTTAAATCCTCTTTATTCTCAAAAACATTTGTATAACTGGCAAGCGCAAGACAGGCAAAACTTCCTGCTTAAAACGTAGATATCGTTGAAACACAAAATTTATTGAATTGCATTTTTGTGGAGTTAACAATTTCTGTGGTATTCTTTTTATTTGTTTGACTTTTCAAATACTTATACTTTTCTCAAACAAGAAGTCGTTATTCGCCTTTTTACTTTCTCTACATGTACTATGTACATAGTGTATAGAGAAGGTATTGTACTCCACCCAATAATTCAATACCGAGACTTCACCGGAAATATATGTTTTAGGGTCCCCTGGATCCAAAAAAAGCATTTTCAGAAAAAGGTCCGTGTATGTGTTTGTACCGTGTGTACGTGTGTCTGTGAACACGATAACCCAAAAAACGAAAAGTCGGTAAAATGCCAAACTTGGTATTTAAGTTCAGTGTCTTCCTGAGATGCGACCCAAAGATTTTGAGAAAATACCCCACCCCAAACTACCTATTACATGGAAGTCTTTTCAAAAAAATTTATTTTCTCAAAATTGGCTTTAACAATTTTGAATATATATATCGTATATTAAAGACATTTACCTGACAAATAAAATGTATATCTTGAATTTTCTGGGAATAGTCTTTGAAGACTACTTTATTCTGGATGAATTTTACGGAATTTTGCATAAAATCTAAACCGTAAGAGATGGACAAAAATTTACCACACAAAAATGTAGAGCATGTTAAAACACACAATTTATATTATATCCATCTTTTTCGTGGAGTTGGTCGTTTTTGAGATATCCCTTAACTTTGGTTTCAGCTTTGAAAAACATAATTTTCTCGTACAGGAATTTGTCAACTCGTGTCCATGCAAACAAAGGAACCTCAGTCTCATAGCAACCTGCAACTATCACTTTAACCTATGGTATTCCCTTATTTCGCTTCTACTTACAAGGAAGCAAGTAATAAGGCTATTTCTGCTAATTTTTTCTAGATTAGCATGGAGTAAATAGAAGCGTAAGCGTTTTAACAATAATTTGTTGCAGAGATGCAGAGAAAGTCATGTGAATAGGACACATAGATTTTTTTCTTTCTTCTCCAGGTCAAACCAAGAAAATGGAGTTTTGAATGCATCGACTATTAATTAAACCCATGTTTTCCCTTTTACTCATCGTATCTACAGGGAAGCAATTTATATATAGTTTGCATCACTTTAACTTGTGCTTTGGAAAAGAGTTTTTACTAACCGCTATTCAAGAACGATTAAAACATATTGTTTGGTCTAGAGTGCAGAAATTGTGTGTGATATTAAAAAACCTACAGAGCACCCAGGAAGGGGAGGGGCCTTTCAATATGACTGCGGAACAATTTCCAGAGTTATGGATGGGAGAAACTCAATGATATTTTATTTGTTTTCTTCATGAAATAATGAATCTTTTCGTGCAAGCTTGCCATTTATAGTGAATGTGTAAGCACATTTAATGTATAATTGAGTTTAAGTAATATTACACTTGGAAATGGAATTTGTTATTTAGTAAAAACACCATTTCGTAATACAATTTTAGCAACTCTTAAAATGCACAAGAATTTGTTTACAAATAACAATATCACAGAAATTTTTCTACCTATTCTGCAACAAACTATTTTTATAAAAGCATAAATTTCTTCTTACTTCAAGTATATCGATGTAAGCCTTAGAATAATTACTTTATTAACACTTTCTTGAAGATACGAAGCAATAACGGAATACACTAGGCTAAAGCGATAGTCAAATTTTTCAAGAGCTGGTTGCTATGTGATACATTGATATTCCGTTTTCTTTGTTTGAGAAAGAACAATTAATAAGGATTTACTATTTGAGAAATGTGTAAGTATTAAAAATTGAAACCAATAACTAGAAATATTACGGAAACGGCTAACTAAAAAAAGTTCTGATGTGTTATACTCACATGACTTTCTGTAATTGCTCTACAAAGTTCTTACAAAAGATTATTCTTCTTTCTACACAGTGCTAATTGATATATACATTAACAGAACGTTCTTATTACTTAATTCTTTATAAGTAGAAGGGAACTAAAGAAATGCGCTATGCTAAAGTGATAGTCAAATTTTTTAAAAGCTGTCGTTATGCGATTGTCATTGCAAATCGCTTCTTTGCTTGACCAGGAGTAGAACAAAAGAAAAACGGACACTTCCTGTCTTAGAAAAGTATAAGTACTTTACAATTTTACTGAAACCAATAACAAGGAATATCTCAGAAGCGGTTACCTCCACAACAAAAACCTAAAGGACATAAATTGTGTGTTTTGACGAGATCTACATTTTTTTTGTGATGTAAGTTTTTGTCTACATCTTACGGTTTAGCAGTTAAGTAAAACTTGGCAAAATTCATTCAGAATAAAGAGGTCTTCAGAGGTTATTACCAGAAGATTCAAATATACATTTTAGTTAGGAAGTAAATATCTTTAATATACTAGATTTTAATCAATATCATTAGAGCTATATTTTAGAAAATCAAAAATTTCGAAAATTTCGAAAATTTTTGCATGTAAAGGGTAGTTTGTGGTGGAGGGTTTTTTCTTGAAAATCTTCGTGTCGCATCCTTAGAAAATACTAAACCCAAATACCAATTTTGGTAATTAACGGTTTTTTAGTTTTGGGCTGTGCTGTCCACAGACACATAGACAGATACGCACATGACTTTCTCTACATCTCTGCAACAAATTATTGTTAAAAAGCTTATGCTTCTATTTACCTCATTCTAATCGAGAAAAAATTAGCAGAAATAGTCTTATTACTTGCTTCCTTGTAAGTAGAACCAAAATAAGGCAGTTTCATAGCTTAAAGTGATAGCCCAAAGCTGGTTGCTATGTGACTGAAGTTCGTGTGTGTGTATGGACAGGAGTTGACAAATTCCCATATGAGAAAATATAAGTATTTTAAAACAAAATAACAAACTATGTTTTTCAAAGCTGACATTAAAAATAAGATATATCTAAAAAACGATCAACTCCATGAAAAAATGTATATAACATATATTGTTTTAACGTGCTCTACATTTTTTGTGAGGTAATTTTTTCCCATCTCTTACGTTTTAGAAGTTATGCAAACACCTTAAAATTCACCCAGAATAAAGTACTCTTTAGAGGCCATTCCTATAAAATTCAAGATATACATTTAATTAGTCAGGTGAATATATTAAGTATACCTACGTCAGTTTAATCAAAATGGTTAGAGCCATTTTTGAGAAAATCATAATTTTCCAAACATTTTTCATGTAAAGGCTAGTTTGTGGGAATTTTCTTGAATATCTTCGTATTGCATTCTTGAACGTTTGGTATTTAACGGTATTTTCGTTTTTGAGCTATGCTGTTCACAAATACACACACACACACACAATCACTCGCAGACACACTAACACTCTCGCACTTTTACACGTACCTTTTTCCAAAAATGCTTTTTCTGGATTCAGAGGGATCCAAAACATGTATTTCCGATGAAATCTCGGTATCGAAAGTTTGGTAGAATACAATACCTTCTATATCCACTATGTACATTGTACATGGTAAGATTTTCTCTATACCTTAAACTCATTGTACACGATCAAACTTTTGTCAAATTCAGTGCTTTGCAAGACTTACAAGAGTTGTCAAAATTCGCAAGTTTCCTTAACAAATTTCTCCCAATGCTTTTATAAAGCCCTAAAAGTCTAAAAAGCAAATAAGCGCATGCTATATATAGTCAAATATTTGTCAATGATTTGATGGCTTTTGCAATGAAATGCGAATATTTGAAAGTGTGCCATAAAATTTACAACAAAAAATATGATATGCTCCATTCACATATTTTCTCTACTTATTCGTAACACATTATTGTTAAAAAGCTTATTCTTATATTTACTTCATGCTAATGAAGATAACATTATCAGAAATGGACTTATTACTCAGTACCTTGTAAGTAGAAGAGAAACAAGGACATATTCTAGGCTAATGCGATAGTCAAATGTTTTAAAATATTTAAAATCTTTATTTGATTGACATTCCTTTATTTATCTGGCCAGGAGATGACAAATTTCCGTATGAGAATAATACTTTAAAGCTGAAATTAGAACAAGCAATATCTCAGAAACGGTGAGCCCCTCAAAAAAAAAAAAAAAAATCTGATTTGCTCCATTCACATAAATTTCTTTAGCTGTTCCAAATACAGTTAATTTGCTTCTCACTTAATTTCAACTAAATAAGGGAGATTGATAATTCAATACTTTTTGAGTGCAAATCAAATGTTATATTTGACTACAATCCTAATAGTTATTAAGAGGCTACTATTCTTACAAAATATTATTCTTTTCTCTGTGTCATTCTTGAGCCATTTTTGAGAAACTAAAAAATGTTTGAAAAATGTTCTATGTAAAATTTAGTTAGATTTAGGGGGATGGTTTCCTGAAAATCTTTGTGTTGCATCCTTGGAAGATACTGAACTTAAATTATTTTCGTTTTTGAGCTATACTGTCCACAGAAACACACCAACACATACGCACCCACACACACACTCATCCACACACATAGATGGACACGGACCTTTATCTTGGAAGATACTGAACTTAAATATTTTTCGTTTTCAGCTATGCTGTCCACAGACACACACCCACACAATAGACACACACGGACCTTTTTCTAAAAAAAAATTCAGACTCAAGAGACCTCAAAACGTATATTTTCCGTGCAATCTCGGTATCGAGTTTTTGGGTGGAGCACAATACCTTCTTTATCCACCATGTACACCGTACATACAGGCTAAAGAAAGTAATACATAGCAATAATACAAAACTAACATTTTATTCCGATGAATTCAAAATAGCTATAAATGAATGAAACATAAGTAAAATAATTATTAAACTGCCTGAGAAATTCTGGATCCAAAGTTGGAGAGCTTTAGTTGTAATTTTCCAAATGGTTGCGCACTTTTCATTTTGGTAGGAGTATCCGCAATGAATCAGTTTTGGACAGTTTCCTTGTCCGTGGATTACATAACGTTAGCTGCAGTCAATTGTTTATGTATGTACATACTTACGTTTTATGCTGCGCCATTTTGTAAACCTGCCATGTGCTACACACTACCACTGATAACTTCGGTTCCAAAATTAACCTTTTAAAAAGCTTCCTCGATTTCTTGCAGCTCGTCATTATGTAGAGCAAAATCCAATTTGTGAACCTATATCTCGTTAACAAGATGCACGGCCTTCTGTTAATGGGTGCATGCCCTACTGCTAACAATGTGTGTATTTGGTTAAAGAAAAAACAACTGAATGAGCACTACACAAGATTGCCACTTTATATCATGAAACATAACATATATATTCATAAAATCAAGAAACAATAAAATATTATTACTTTCCCTAGCAAGGGTGTACAATACACATAGCAAGTAAAGGAGGTATTGTATTCCATCCAAAAATTCAGCATCAATATGTTTTTTTTTTTTGACTTCACATCCTTTAAGCTGGTTAGTCATGTCGGACGATTAATGCAATTGGTGAAATGATGCTCAAATAATCTTAGGGTCCATGGAGTTTAAAGTTACTCGACATTCATCTTTTCAGGATAAGGGAAAACCCCGAAAATTCAAACTTGCGACCTGTTGAATGTGAGGCAGACACGCTACACCACACTACGCAGGTGGGATATATACATGTCTTGAGGACCCCCGAATGCAAAAAAATAAACAAATAAACAGATAAAATAAATAAATAAAAATGCATTTTTAGAAAAAAATGTCAGTGTGTGTGTGTCTCTGTGTGAAAGTTTGTATGTGCGTGAGTGCGTAATTGTGCGTGTGTATTTGGACAGCTTAACTCAAAAGCGAGAAGCCGGCTAAATACCATACTTAGGTTTAGTATCTTTGAAGGTTGCGACACGTAGATTTTCAGGAAAATCCCTCCATCCCAACTCCTCTTTACATGGAACATTTTTCGAAATTTTAGAATTTCTGAAAACTAAAATTTTGCAATTTTGAGTAAAGTGCCGTATATTAAAGATATTTACATGAAAATAAAATTTATATTCTGAATTTCTTGGGAATATCCACTGAAGTATTCTTCACTCTGAATGATTTTTGCTTAACTACGGAACCTTAAGAGACAAGTAAGAAAGTGCCACACATAAACGTAGATCTAGTCAAAACAAATAATTTATGTCCTTTGCATTTTTCTTGTAGAGATAACCATTTCAAAGTAATTCCCTATTATTGGTTTAATTTTTAAATTGTTTTCTCAAACATGAAGCCTTATCCGTTCCATATCTCTTATGTTTTACTCCTGGTCATGACAGAAAACCGAATTTCAATGATGCTCGAATATTGACAGATTTTAACAGATTTAACTATCGCTTTAGCCTAGTGTACTCGCTTATTTCGCTTCTACTTATAAGGAACTAAGTAATAAGACCATTCCTGGTTATGTTTATCTTGGGTAACATTATGTAGATAAAGAAAAGTATTTTTTAAGAATTGTTTGTGTGCAGAATATACAGAGAAAGTCATGTGATTGGAACACAGAAGATTTTCTCTAAAAGATATGAAATCAAACTGAAAATTGAGTATACTTTTGTTATTATTTGGAACATGATTTATTATTTTGTGTATAAATTGAAATATATGTGGTATATATTTAGGCTACAGGGAAACATCGTATGCTACTTCAAGTTTGTTTCCTTCTACCGTTTATTAGCGGCTATACTAATTCTTGTTACGCAAGTTTATTTTTATATCTACTTAATTTTAATCGAAATAAACTTTTGCAGAAATTGCTACATTACACATTTTGTTAAAATGGAAATGGAATTTCATTTATAAAAGCTCTTTAACTACTGTGGTTCTCAGTGTCCCATTCTATAGTGGGCGTGAAAGACCGTTTAATTTTGCTGAGAAGTCTCTTTATCAGGCTTGAGATTCTTTTATGTACCGTAAATGTACAACACGGGACCAACGGCTTTGCTTCCCTTCCGAAGGAAGCCATGTTAAGAATTTTTACGTCAGAAAAAAATCTAGCGCCCTCCACCAGGTTTGAACCCGCGACAGTATATGAAGTTAGTATGGTAACTATTACACCACGCAGGGCGACACGCATTTTGTTACAAAGAGAATGGCGATAGATATTTAAGAGCGGACGCTGTATGCTGACCTTAAGAATCCATACTCTTTCGATGCAATCGCCATAAACAGTTGAAAATCCACACGTCTTTAAAAGAATGGCTATATATTGAACCCTTCGAATCATTAATTACGAATATGTCGGAAATGTCTACTGGTACGAAAATTATTTAGAATATTGAATGTTTTAAAAAATCTTCACTATTTGTGAAGTAGATATCGTAGTTTTACGTATACCACAGATGATTTACTATACAAAATTCCTTCCGAATGTAGTGGATTTCGGAGGCTATTCGCAGAAAATTCAATATATAGTAATTTTGGACACATGTTTTATTAATTAACTTTTAAATTTGAATATTACATTTACCTTTCATTCAGGATAATTCTTATTTAATAAATTATAGCTAGGAAGTGTCACTATCATACAGTATTCTACCTTTTACGTTTTGAGCTAATTTAGCCTTTAATGGGTTACTTTGATCCAACTTTAGAAAATAGTAATAAATACACACACGTTATTTTGTATATAAAGTGAAAATTGGATTTCGTGCTCTAATATTACACAGAGGAGCTTAATATTTGAAAAAAAGTATTAATTTTGGGATCATGATAATACAACACCTTGAAAATTACAATCTTAAACATACCAGATTTCCCGCAATTTTGGGGCCCCAATTGTATGAAAATAATATTGAATCGCATTTCCAATTTAACACTTATAAAGTAAAATAAAAAGTATAATTCCCAAATATACTTTTCATTCTATTGTTAATCCAATATGAAATATAGTACATTATTACCCTTTTAGGGGCTTCAAAAATGCGGGAAATTGGGAAAATGCGGTATTTTTAAGATTATGGTGTTCACGATGTTGATCATGGAATTGAAAAATCATAGTTCTAAAATTACTAGATTCCCCAAATTTTGAGATACTTTGTGTAATATGAGAAAAATAATTCAAATTTTCACTTTGAATACTTTAAAACAAAATAGTATGTGTATATACGTATCTGTGTGTGTATTTATAAAATGATATACTTTTCAAAGATGGGTCAAAGTAGCCCATTAACGGCCAAATTAGCTCCAGTTTATGGTAAAAGGTTCAGTACTGTATTATGGAACACTTCGTGACTATAATTTAACAGATAAGAATGATCCTGAATGAAAGTTGAAAGCATTAATCAAATTTAAAGGTTAATTTAACAAAATGGTGTCCAGAATTAGTGCCACTACTGTACAATTTTATTTATCATACAAATATATCTAATACCTCTATAGTATTTTAATCAAGATTATTATAGGCATGTTTGATAAAATTGAAAATTTCTAAAAACAACTTTCATGTAAAACGTAATTTGAGCATGAGGATATAAATATTGGTTCAATTTAAATACCGAGATGGGTGAATAATATAGACACATACGGAGTATTTTCTAAAATTCCTATTTATTTATTTAGAGTTAGGTTCTCCAAATAGTGTAATTCCGGTGAAGACTCGGTATCATTTTTGGGCGGATTACAATACTTCTTGTACTTAAATATCATAGAATTAAAAGTTACTTTTATGTAGAGTTCAGTGTGTATTATTCCCTAAAAGTCACCCCACAGCTAACAGCAAGTTCTAACAAGTTGGCTAAGCGATGTCATTAATCAAGCTAATCAAAAACAAGGTGGTATGATTACTGATTCAAGAATCCACATTTATAAAAATGAACAAGTGATGAATTGGTTCCTCTGAAACTTGAGTTGAACTTCAACAAAAGTTTCCATAATGTGAGGCGTTCTTTTCCTTCCTTGACAAATGACTACTTGTAATGTAAAACCCTTAAAGGCATGAGTTCATTACGAGACAAGTGAATAATTACCTCAATATTTCTGCTTGGAAAATTTATCCAAGATAACGTGAAAAGACTTCAGCTTTAATAAATCCACCTTTTGCTTTCGTTACTAGCAGAGTATAGTTAGTGCAGGCATGGGCAACACCATCTAAAGTGAAAGATTAGCAATACGATGTATGACGTCACACCTTTGGGACCTTGGCTTTCACCGAATCTATCGAACGAGCACTAACGAGAAAGTTAATGTCTTTTATTAGCGTTACTTTTAAAGTAGTTGTATTATTATTTATTTACTTTCTCTACACGTATTGTGTACATAGTGTATAGAAAAGGATACTACGATAGTTGCTTCTTTGTAAGAAGAACGGAAATACGTCAGGATAAAGCGATAGTCAGGTCTTTTAAAAGCCTGCGCAACAGTTGAAATTTATCTTTACTTGCTAGGAGTAAATAAACGAGAAACGAAAAGAAAGATGTCTCCCTTTTGAGAAAAGTATAAGTATCTCAAAACTGAAACCAAAGCGTGAAATATTTCGAAAATGTTAACTCTAAAAAATAATGCAAATAAATTGCGTGTTTTAATGAGATTTATACTTTTTCCTGTAGTGAGGTTTTGTCTATCTCTTACGGTTTACCAGTTACACAAAAGTAATCCAGAATGATGAAGTCTTCAGAGATTATTCCCAGAAAATTCAAGATGTATATTTTATGTGTCATGTAAAATATCTTTAATATACAGTAGTTTAATCAAAATCGCTATAGCCATTTTTGAGAAAATTAATTTTTTTTCAAGACATTTTCCTCGTAAAGGTTAGTTTGTGATGGGGTATTTTCTTGAAAATCTTCATGTCGCATCCTTGAAAGATTATCATGTTTAGCATTTAACCGATTCTTCGCTTTTGAGTTATAGTGTTCACACAGACACACGTATTCTTACTTATACATGGGCTGCGTTGTTGTTTTTTGATACCAAAGTACTAAGTAGAGACAGTAGAAATCAACTTATCTCTGTTTATCTCACACCTGCCGACCTTCGGTACCAGTCAATTGTAAGCACTCCCTGGACTTACAAGCTAGGCCTGGTTTCCTACACCTGTTGAGTAGCTGAGGCTCTGGATCAGAGAAAAGCCAGGATGGGTGATCAGCCTAATGGCTGGTAGGAGAGTGAGAAAGTTGAATGATATGAAATGACTGACATGAATGACAGGAAGATAGTTAAGCAGTAATTGGTGGAATGACTGGCGGGGAAACAGGACTCGGAGAAAACCCATACAGACGTCTCTTCGTCCACCTCAAATCCCACATGCGTTTCTCTTGTGTCGAACTCCGGTCCCCTAGATGGCAGTCGAGGGGTCTAACAATTTGAGTGGGTAACCGCATCACAATATTATGAGTTTGAACTCGATATTGTTAATGGTCTACCAAGATGAATTGGTCAATATTGAATGTCCGGCCCATTAAACTAGTGAAATTTGGAAACTCCACAGTGTAACATATCCTAATGACATTTATACTAATTATTATACATAATAGTAGTGATATTTTTCCATATATCAAAATTCTAGCTTGCATAGCTATTTAAATAATAATCGTCTATTTTCTAAATCCATTGTTCTAATGAGCCACGTCATGACTTTTTAAGTTCTCTAGCCCCAACAATATACATAGTGGATAGCGAAGGTATATTCCACTAAAAATTCGATATCAAGATTTCACCGGAAATGTATGTTTTGAGGCCCCCGAATCAAAAAAAGCATATTTAGAAACATGTTCGGGTGTGTCTATCTGTGTCTATGTGTGTATGTTTGTGTGTCTGTGGGCAGCATAGATCAAAAACGAAAAATTGGTTAAATACCAAACTTGGTGGAAAATTCAGTATCTTTCAAGGGTGTGACACGAAGATGTCCAAGAAAATTCCACCCCCATACTTACTACCATTTACATCGAACATTTTTTTTGGAAATTTTGATTTTCTCAAAAATGGCTGGAATGATATTTATTAAAATGTCATTTGTTTAAGATATTTTCATGAAAAACGAAATCTTGAATTTTCTAAGAATATCCTCTGAAGACCTCTTCATTCTGGATGGCCTTTGTATAGCTGGTAAATCGTAAGATAGTGGGAGAAATTACCACACAAAATATAGATATCATTAAAATACACAAATTATATAATATACATTTTTTATAGAGTCAATGGTATGCGAGATATTACGAGTTATTGGTATCAGTTTTAAGGTATTTGTAAGCTTTCCTCAAATGAAGACATCTTTCTTCTGTTCTTTTATTATTTCTAGCAAAGAAAGTAAACCGAATTTCGGTCATTTCACTTAGCGACCAGATTTTAAAATATCTGACTATCGCTTTAGCCCTTACTTCCCTTCTACTTCTAAGGTAGTACACTAGACTAAAGCGGTAGTCATCTTTTCAAAACTGGTTGCTATGTAACTAAAATCCGCTTCTTTGCACAGCCAGAAATTGAGAAATTCCTGTATGAGAAAAGTTTTAAGTATTTTAAAACTGCAAGGTAATGTTCAACTCTACAAAAAATGTATATGCCATAAATTGTGTGTTTTAATGAATTTTACATGTTTTGTGTAGTAAATTTTTTACTATCTCTTACGCTTTACTAGTTTGAAAGACTCTTCCAGAATGAAGAACTCTTCAGAGACTATTTTCAGAAAATTCAAAATATATATTTTATTTGTCATGTAAATATATTTAATATGCGATATTTTAATCAAAACTATTGGAGTCATTTTAGAGGATGCCAACATTTTCTATAAATTTTCCAAGTAACAGTTAGTTTGTGGTGGGGGATTTTCCTCAAAATCATCGTGTCACATACTTGGAAAATATTAAACTTATAAGTTTGGTATTTTACCGGCTTTTCGTTTTGTAGTTATCGTGTTCACAGGTATACGGAAGCACACACACGGACTTTTTTCTAAAAATACTCCATTGAAATCTAGGTATAACATTTTTGAGTGGAGCGCAATAGCTTCTCTACCTATGTACCACGCACTTCGCAAAGTAAAAATTACTACTTGTGCTCTTCAAATTCTTGGTTTTTCAAAATTTAATAGTTTATTCCTAAAATTTAGAGAATTGTTACGAAAAATATATGACCATTTCCTTTGATGTGCTTTTGAGAGGAAGTAAAAAAATATATTTTCTTTTGGTTTAGAACTCATGTAATATAAGTAATATAACGAAGGCCCTAAATTTAATGGATAAATTCACGAACAACTTGTTATGAGCGAATTTATCTAGAGAAAACTTGCAGCTCGAGTTGTATTTAATAAGACTATTTCGTGAATAAAATAACAATGATTAGTCTATTTGGACACGAAGAATAGTATTCTTAAATGCCATTTGTCTTTACGTTGGAGTGTGTGGCAAGAGATCATGGCCTCGTTGCTTACATAATTCGTTGAACTGGTTTCACACACTCTCTCTGTTGTTTTTAGTACTCTGCGGCTTTGAATTTTCAATTAATTTGTCTCTTTCAGCAATAGACCTTTTCCCAAAGCGTTTGAAACTTCCGCCATTATGTACGGGTATTCACTGCACACTGATACTATTAATATGAGACAAACATTAGTTCACAGAGAAAACAAATGCACGTGGGTGCTATAAATTTAGAAAAACAATTGCACGTGGGTGTGATAAAAAAACAATAGAAATGCAGAGATAATGAGTCCCGATTGGATTGAATTTTACGCGCCAATGTACTGGATTGGCCACTTCCTACGATCACGTGTCACGAACGAAATAGTCATAAAAAAAGTTAGTCTTTAATTTTACACAATTTTTGATCAAATTTCACAAATGGTCATAAAATTTCTTACATCTACTGCTCCGAAAGCTTAAGCAGGAAGGAGTAAATATTTGAGTACATGTTGACAAAGGTTAGTTAGCGATGTTTTCCTGCCATCCTCGACCTTTGCAGCTGGTAGTTTAGTGAGTAATTTGGGTCGTATGCATAAATAAAGCAATTTGGTGTCACGCGATCCTGTTAATTGACACGCTAACCTGTGAGTGAAATCAATATCACTAAACACAACAAACATTTCTTCCTTTCTTCTTCTGGAAATCAAGCTCTGAGCTGTAAATATCTGCATAGTTTCCCATTTTACAGCTGTCTGACTTTCCTAAACGCTTAACCCAGGAGTTGTATTCAGTACAAAAAAATTGATGTGTTCCATTTATATGACTTTCTCTACATCTCTGCAACAAACTATTGTTAAAAAGTTTACGCTTCTATTTACTTCATTCTAATCGAGAAAAAATTAGCAGAAATATTCTTATTACTTGCGTCCTTGTAAGTAGAAGCAAAATAAGGGAGTAGCATAGGCTAAATATGTAGTCAAAAGCTGGTTGCCGTGTGAATGAAGTTCCTTTGTTGGTATGGACAGGAGTCCGTATAAGAAAAGCATGTTTTTTAAAGCTGAAACCAGTAACAAGGAATATCTCAAAAACGATTCACTCCACGAAAAAAAATATATGCAACATAAATTCTGTATTTTAACGAGCTGTACATTTTCTGTTAAGTAAGTGTGTGTCTATCTCTTGCGGTTTGCAGGTTATACAAAATTCGGTAAAATTCATCCAGAATAAAGTAGTCCTCAGAGGATATTCCCAGAAAATTCAAGATATACATTTTATTTTTCAGGTAAACATCTTTGATATTCAATATTTTAATCGAAATAGTTAGAGGCATTTTTAAGAAAATTAAAATTTTCGAAACTTTTTCCATGTAAAGCGTAGTTAGGGGGTAGGGGGATTTTCTTGATAATCTTCGTGTCGCATCCTTTGAAGATACTGAACTTACATACCAAGTTTGGTATTTTGTGGACTTTACGTTTTTGAGCTGTGCTGTCCAAAGACACACACGCTCACATACACACACTCTCTCTCTCTCTCTCTCTCTCTCTCTCTCTCACACACACACACACGAACACACACGGACCTATTTCCAAAAATGTGTGTGTTTTTTTTTTGGCATCAGGGAGACCCAAAACATGCACTACCAGTGAAATCTCGGTATCGAATTTTTGGGTGGAATGCTATACCTTCCATATACACTATGTACATAGTACGTGTAGAGAAAGTAGTATATGTGTCTGAACAGAACAAGACAAGGAATTCCAATGAATTCCATCCCATTGCTTTTTCTATCCTTTAAAACCTTAGTTTAAAGCTCTGATGCATTTCATTCATATGTCTTTCTCTCCCCATCCTTTAACAATTTTTCCGAATATGTATCCGTCTATTTATATTAATCCAGCTAAAAGTTTGCAGGAATTGTTTTGTTGTATATTTTTAGGTACAACAGTATTAGGGAAATTAACCACCGGAAACATTTTAAGAGCCGGCGGATATGTGATGGCTTTAGAATTCCGTGTCTCTGAAAGACAATAATACAGCGATCTTTCTCTTTGGAAAATATATATATTTGAAAATTCAACTAGGTAATAAGGAAGGATATTTTGCAAGTAATTTACGCTGAAGCAATTTTATTTGATGTAAATTGAGTGTTTGAAATAGTAATAATTTGTCTATCTCTCGATTTACCAGTTATTCAAAATGAAGAGGAGTTTACAGTCTATTCCCAGAATTCAGTACAAGCATTTCATTATTCTGAAAATATCTTAAAGTATAAATTGTTTGTGCCATTTGAGAAAAACGTTTCCGAAAATGTTTCATATAAAGGAGTTTTCTTGAAATTTGCGGACTAACATTCTTGAAAGGTGTACTGAACTAAAATGTTAAGTTTGGTGTTTAACTGACTGATCTTGAGTCATACTGTTTGTAGATGCACAGATATACAAGTATACACTAAGCACGTGCGCAGGCACACACCGCGTCGAAACTTTCCTAGAAATGTAGTTTTTGCATGTTCAGGGGACCAATAAAGATATATTTGAAGTGAAATATCAGGATAGTAGTTTTAGCTGGAATACAATACTACTCATACTTAGTAGCAGAGAAAGTAAAACGTGATTCTTCTGTCCATGTTATGATACATTTGCACTGGAAATCACCTTAAATTAAAGAATATGGATTTTAAGTCAGATTTTTGTTCTAATAAAAGCCAGTGGGAGTATAAAGCAATTACACAAAATGGATTATGCACAGAATAATAGTTTTACTTGAAGTACTTAAAGATGTAACAATTAGGAAGACGGCTAATGCTACGAAAATGTTTCGTATTATTTGGTTTTCTCAAAAATAATTCCAACCTTTTGATTAAAATACTTTATGTTAAGACATGTGTATCAAATATAAAATGTATTTCTTGGATTTTCTGAGAATAGCCTATGGAGAATAATTTTTGTAAACCGTGAAATATAGACAAAATCTATTACCAAAAAATACTGATCTTGTAGCAAATATTTTTGAGTACGATAAGGTTATATAATGAATACAATACTTCCACCCCAATGGATCTTTCGTATGTACTCCCCGGGAGGGACGGATGAGGATAGGAGACATATGGTGTGCGGAACAGCCCAACGCAGTCGATAAAGAGTTCCCTAACAGTTACAAGTTTGACCACCCGGGAACAGGAGAATCACTCAAGGCGTACCTCGAGAGCTGCTCAGGAATTTCCTTCTAGGGGGACCGGGAAAACACGATCCCAGCAGTGGAGGTTAGGAACGCTGATATGACAGCCGAGAAGTTCCAACCTCTGCGCCATCTGCCCGACACTATTCGTCATTGAGACCCGAAAACAATACAACTAGAAAGAAACAAAAGGAACTTGATGAGAAAGTAAATCCGAGGAATAATACATCAGCTTAGCATTTGCCTTGCCAACCAGGAAACCGCACAAAGAACCTATGGTAAAACAACGGCCACCGGGAATTGAACGCGGGAACTCCCGAATGCGAGTCGCATATGTAATGGCCGAGTCTTCTCGCTCGGCAAGCAGATATTTAAGTTCGATTTTTTGTGTGGTATTCAACCATTTCCCAGATGTTTGCTTCCCTTGGTTTGGATTTCCAAATACTTTTCTCAATAGGAATTTCGATTTTTTTTTTTTTTTTTTTTTTTTTTTTTACCGTGGAGGGGAAAAATGCATTACGCATTCAACCCCCAGCCGAAGTGCAATGGCTGGGAGGATATGTGGGACTCTCCGTCCTGCTGCGGCATACCCACTAAAAAACCCCTCCACGTTATATCACGTAGTTTGCTGTATTTCATCGTAGTTTTGCGCGGTCCCGCAATTGCACCCGCGGTAGTATGTGGAATCTGGGATGCGGCCGCACTATGTGCGGGAGCGGGTAAAGGTTATTTGTAGGCTACAGCCATGAAACCTGACTGCAGCCTAGGGAATTAAGGGTGATATTGGGAAGGAATGTAGGTGAAGGTTGTGCAGGAGTTTTAAGTGGTGAACTTACATGTGAATCTGACGATTCATGTAGTCATGTGCGAGCTTTGACCCCGTTGCCCTGGTGTTCGAGCGGAGCTGTACAGGAGCGTTCCGGAGTTCGGTGTTGTGTCTGTGCCCCTCAGCCTGTGCAGGAGGAGGAGCGCTGTTTTGCTGGCGATTTGATCTGAATAACTCGGCGGAGTAGGCAGCCTGCTGCAGGAGAACCTGTTTGAGCTGTGCTGAGATGCCTTCTACACGTGCTGACAAGTCAGCTGCTGTAGACTGCAATGTTGTGATTGCTGTGGTGGTGGAAGCTTGTAGTTCCTGAAGCTTCTCGTGTATGACGCTGGAGAATGCCTCTTCTAGCGCAGCTAAGCGGGCGCCGACGTTCAGGATCTCCGCGTGGAGGTCCTGAATAGCATCCCGCGTCGCTGCGTCAGTTGAGGGTTCAGGCGGTGTGGCGTCGGTGTTGTAGTTCTGCGGTGGTGTTTTTCTAAGCCTCGGGTATTGAGGGCACTGGGATTGTCCCGTAAAGTGACCTGTGCCACGACAGGTGGCACAGAACCGGCGGCGGTGACGAAGGTCATGACCTCTACAGTCTGCGGTGGCGGAGTTGGCACCACAATAGTGGCACCGCGGCGGAGAGGTACAGGCTTCGGCCGTGTAGCCGTAGGCACAGCAGCGTCTGCAAGGCTTGTGTCGTTCCCTTTGGCTCGCCTCAACAACAAGAAGTTGCCCTAACAAGGGCAACCCAGTCGCTAAGGCAGCCTCCAGATCCGCACGATCTCGCAGCTCGACCCTCATCAGTGGTGTTGGTCCCCGGCCATTGACTATGCGAGTAGCCCTCAAGCATGAGGGCCACTGCGACTTCGCTGCGGCGGTGAAGAGCCGGGTGGAAAGATCCCTAGGGACCCCCCGAACCACGGCGCTGAACCGGGAAGTGGAGCTCTGCGTAGTCGGCGACTGCGGCTGCAATCGCCGAGGTGAAAGGCTGCTAGCGGTCGGTGAAGTAGCGGCGGCTGGCGGAGGTGATTTAATCAAGGCAGGAGTTGCCTCGGGTATCACCGTCGATGTTGAGGTAATACTCTCGGCGGAGGTGGCCTTCCTAGAGGCTGCGGCTCGGCGTTGCTTGTTCTTCCCCATCGAAGCAGAGACGAAGTGTCGATATCCGGGTTTTTTTCGATATCATGCAATAACCATTGAATTTCAAAACCATTACACAATGATATACTCTTTAAGAATTTGACCATCCTTTATTTGCGTGTCCTTCAACGAAATGTGTAAACGTGAACTGCAACTTTATCTTTCTTTCTTCATCTTTTTCTTTTCTGATGCTTTTGGCTTCTTTTGAGTATCTTATAGCACAAATTTTACTTAATCAATTTCATTATCTTGTTTATCAGTTTCGTTCTATTCTTTTTCGTCGTTATTCTTTTCTAATTACACTTTAGAAATAATAAATGGATTTTTTTATAGCGTCAGTTATCAATCTTAATTTAAAACCATATTACAGATAGCTCATTGCCCCATATTTGGCGTATGCAGATATCCCTTGTCATAGCATTAAAACAGTTGCAGAACTCGACGGGGCTATTTCAAGTTAAAACTTCCAATGGACAACTGGCGAGGGTAGCTTCCGCTTTACACGTCTTGCTCTCAGCGGAGACTGTGATCGGGTCACGCTCATTGTGAGGGTTAAAACGAAAGTCGTTCTCACCCGGTTCTTCAACAGAAGGTTTTTAACTTGCAGTAGCTCTGTTGAGTTCTACAGCTCTTTAACATACCAAGGGATATATTCAAATGTGAGGCTTTTGGGCCACCTAGTAGACATAGATATTTCTTTATTTCTTTTATTTTATTTATTTTTTACTTATTTATTTAACACGCGTTTACTTTCTTCACAGTTAAGCCTTGTTTGGACTATTTGCTTTAAATAAATTTAAAACTTATGGTTACTATTTAAGTTACATTTCGAGTTTCCATAAGAACAAAATTATTTTCGTTAATCATCGTTTCCTGTTATCATTTGTTCTTAACTCACACTGCTGGTAAATTAAAATGAAGATTTAAATCATATTATTTTTCTTGAATCAACGGTCTCGTATTTTTTCATAGAGAATATTTCTTTTCAAATGAGACTAGACAATCCTTTTTATTAATTTATTATTACTTGATCTATTTTTGTGCAATAGTTCATTTAATACTATCGAAAACTAAATAATCTCATTTAAAATTCAATTCCAAATTTTTAACTTCGAAGTCTGCATTTTTATCTAATGTAACAAGAAGTAGAATAATAAGCTTTTGTAAAAATAGTTTGTAGAAGAGTGAATAGAGAAGTTCATCTCAACGGAACACTGATATTTAGTAAATATGTTTGTTTTAATGGTATCTCAAAGGATATATACTACGGCGAAATTTGACTATCTAATTTTTGCCACCAGAACGTTTTAGACTAACGTTCCTGTGTTTTACGTTTTTGTCGCGTTTTCGAATATCGGTTGGGTCAAGCTGCTGGTTTTTATTTGGTTTTAAAGTAGTTTGACTTCAGTTAATTTTATACTTTCTGTTGTCAACTGTAGACTTTTTACTTTCTCTATACGTACTATGTACATAGTGTATAGAGATGGTATTGCACTCCACCTAAAAATTCGATACCAAGATTTCACCGGAAATATATGTTTTAGAGTCCCCTACTTACAAAAAAAAAGCATTTTCAGAAAAAGGTCCGTGTGTGTCCGTGTGTCTGTGAACACGAAAACTCAACAAAAACGAAAAGTCGGTAAAATACCAATGTTGGTATTAAAGTTTAGTATCTTCCAGGGATGCGACACGAAGATTTTGAGAAAAATCTCCCAACACCAATTACTCTTTACATGGAACTTTTTTCGAAAATTTTGATTTTCTCAAAAAAATTGCTAACGATTTTGGTTAAAACATCGTATATTAAAGATATTTACCTGACAAATAAAATGTATTTATTGAATTTTCTGACAACAGCATCTGAAGACTACTTTATTCTGGATGAATTTTACTAAATTTTGCATAACTGCTAACCGTACGAGATAGACAAAAATTTACCACACAAAAAATGTAGAGCACATTAAAACACACAATTTATGTTATTTAAATTTTTTCGTGGTGT
Source organism: Hymenopus coronatus (assembly GCA_030762935.1). NCBI lineage: Eukaryota > Metazoa > Arthropoda > Insecta > Mantodea > Hymenopodidae > Hymenopus > Hymenopus coronatus. The sequence goes on along the minus strand of CM060882.1, from coordinate 33,532,137 downwards.
TGGTCGTTTTTAGATATTCCTTGTTTTTTGTTTCAGCTTTAAAAAATGTATACTTTTCTCACATAGGACTTTGTCAACTCTAATCCATACAAATTAAGAAACTTCAGTTACATAGCAACCCGTTTTTGACTATCACTTTTAACCTATGGTGCTCCCTTATTTCGCTTCTACTAATAAGAAAGCAAGTAATATGACTATTTCTGCTAATTTTTTGATTAACTACAAAACTGTAAAGAACGGGGAAAATACTGGAGATATGTTGAGAACTTATAAGTTGTTTTTAGTTACATAAAAGCGTTAAATGGAGTAGGTTAGCAAGAATGTTGTATGTGTTTGCAGGCAGGGCGCGTGAGCGTCGGATGTAGCAGCGGCGTCGGCGTCGTCTAGCGCGTCGCCCGCGTGTTTCCCAACCGCATGGCCCAGTGTGGCGTTACAACTCCTGCAGGTTGCAGCATGAAGGACAAGACGGCGACCATGAACCAGCAGCAAGCGACTGGAGTCTCTCCGTCGCACCGCAAGCCGTTGAGGCTGAGGAATATGTGCACCAGGGCCGAAGCTTTCGACTCGCTCCATGTCAAGGCCACCGAGGTAAGTACAAAAGATGCGCTTTTTCTTCCTGTTTGGGTCGGCAATGTCAAGTCTGTGACGTAATTTCCCTTCGGTATTGCATTTCACCCAAACATTTACATCTTAGTTTCGAGGTCTAAAACCGAAAGGTCAAATAGATGTCAAAACTTGGTAATTAAGTTCCATATCTTTCAAAGATACGACACTCCAAATTACTCTCGCTATCAAACGTTTTTCGATTTTTAAATCAAGGTCATACATCCATGAAATTTGGAATATTCAAAGTATGTAAGACCTCTTATCAAAATTTACACCAATTATTATGAACAATAACAACGCTATTTTTGCAATGTATCGACATTCTAGCTTGCATGGTCATTTAAATACTTTTGTGTTGTCTAAAATTATTGTTTTAATGAAATGTGCTACATTTTTGAAAAAAAACTGATGTGTTCCATTCACATGACTTTCTCTTTATCTCTGACACAAATTATTGTTAAAAAGCTAATGCTTCTATTTACTTCAAGCTAATCGAGAAAGAAATTAGCAGAAATAGTCTTATTGTTTGCTTCCTTGTAAGTAGAAGCGAAATAAGGGGTTAAAGTGATAGTCAAAAGCAAGTTTTTTAAAGCTGAAACAAAAACAAGGAATATCTCAAAAACAATCAACTCCACGAAAAAAAAATTATGTAACTTAAATTGTGTGTTTTAATGTGCTCTACATTTTTTGTGTGGTAAGTTTTTGTGTATGTCTTGCGGTTTAGAAATTATGCAAAATTCCATAAAATTCATCCACAGTTGCCTTCAGAGGCTATTCCCAAAAACTTCCAGATAAACATATTATTTGTCAGAAAAATATCTTTATTTTACAATATTTTAATCAAAATTATTAAAGCCATTTTTGAGAAATCAAAATTTTCGAAAAAAGTTCCATCTAAAGGTTAGTTGGGGTGGGGGGATTTTGTTGAAAATCTTCGTGTCGCATCCTTGCAGGATACCAAACTTAAATAGCATGTTTGGTATTTAACGGTATTTTCATTTTTGAGCTGTGTTGTCCACGGACACACACACACACACACACACACACGCACACATTCGCATACAGATATACACCCGCACCTTTGCTTTTTTTAGATTCAGGGGGGCCCAAAAATGTATTTTCAGTGAAATTTCGGCATCAAATTTTTGGGTGCATTACAATACCTTCTCAAACACTATGTACATGGTGCGTGTAGAGAAAGTAAAAATATTCTCATATAAAAGTACACTTTTTCAGCAAATGAGCTTACTAATAGATATCTGATATTATATTGTTACTTTCTCTATATAGTGCATAGGTAGTGAAGGTATTGCACTCTACCAAAGAATTCGATACCGAAATTTCACAGGAAATACACGTTTTAGAGTCCTTTGCATTCTTCTTCTTTATTAAGCACTACAACTCCAGGGAAGTTTTGACCTTCTCAACAATTTCTTCCACACAATCTATTATGTTTTTATTTTCATTTAATTTATTTAGTTCTTTCGTATGCGCCACGTGTTATCTTTTTCTTCAACTGGTCCAAAGCTACTCATCTGGATGTTCCTTTCAATGGTTAATAATCTCTGTTTTGTTGATTCTTTAAGTACCCACGTCTCACAGCCATAAGTGCCTTGTATGCAAAAAGAGAAATTTAGAAAAAGGTCCGTGTGTATTTGTGTGTCCATGTGTCTGTGAACGTGATAACTCAAAAAACGAAAAGACGGTAAAGTACCAATGCGACACGAATATTTTGAGAAAAATCCTCCCACTTCAAACTACCCTTTTATGGAAAAAAAAAATCGTAAATATTTTTTTTTCTCAAAAATATATATATATATTCTGGGAATAGTTTCTGAAGACGTCTTTATTCCGCATAAATTTTGCTGAATTTTGTGCAACTGGTAAACCTAAATAGACAAAAGCTTAGTACACAAAAAATTTAGATCTACTTAAAACACACAGTTTATGCCATATAATTTTTTTCGTGGATTTTGACATTTCCGAGATAATTCTTGCTACTGGTTTCAGTTTTACAATCTTAAAGTTGTTCTCAATTTCTCAATTCCTGACCAAGCAATGAAACGGATCTCAACCACATAGAAACCAACTTTTAAAATATTTGACTATCGCTTTAGCCTATGTACTCCCTTAATTCCATTTAATAACAAGTAAGTAATAAGACCATTTTTACGAAATTGTCATGATGTAGATAGAATAATATGCTGCTAAACATCTGTTTTTTACACAGATGTAGAGAATATCATGTGACAGGAACACATCAGATTTTTTTATACTAGCGGCAGTTAGTGGAGAAATATTATTACTAATTTTACTTTCCAAAGCTTTTGATTTTTCAAAATGTAATAATTTATTTGTGAAGACTGGAGTATTGTTTGGAAAATTTAATATGACTATTTCCTTTAATGAGACTTAGAGAGCAAATATACAATTTTGGATTAAATTAGTGAATAATTGTTTCGTGTGGAACATTTTGAGCAAGGACAAGTGTTGGCGGGAAAATAAGGTTTGAGGTTGGAAGTGTCTATTAACAAGATGCTCTGCCCATTTATAACTTCAGTTAATTAATGCTTAATCTGAACCAAGTGTTAAAAGCTATAAAATTACTTAAAATTTACAATTCATATTATTTGGTTATGAAGGATAGTTAATATTTTTTTAATTTTTCGCAGCTTTTTGGCAAATTTCACAAATACATCACCTTAATTAACAATTAATTTAACGATTTATTAAAATCCCAAATGCTAACAGTTTGTCTGACAAATAACATTTACATCTTAATTGAATGCGAATAATCTGTGAACGCCTCTTGCTATTGGTTTGAATTCCTCAAAATTGTATTATGAATTCATTTTTATTTTCGCTAATATATTCATTCAATTGATCTATTTATTTGGGATGAATATAGAACAGATCGTTTAGAAATTATGCTGTACTATATACATAGTGTATAGAGGAGGTATTTTATTCCAACCAAAACACGAGATTTTACCGGAAATACATGTTTTGAGACCTCTATGTCTTTGGATAACACAGCTCAAAAACAAAAATCCGGTAACTACCGAACTTGTTAAGTTTAGTATCTTCCAAGTTTGCGACACGAATTTTTTCTAGAAAATCACCCCACCTCACCCTTTACATGAAACATTTTAGAAACATTTTGAATTATTCAAAAATGGCTATGACGATGTTGATTAAAATATTGTATATTAAAGATATTTGCATGACAAATGAAATGTATATTTTATTCTGGATGAATTTTGCTGATAAACCGTAAGAGAACAAAAACTTTCTGCACAAAAAATGTAGATCTCGTTAGCACAAATGATTTGTGTCATATACGAGTACATTTTTTGTATACCTGACTGTTCCTGAGATATTCCTTGTTATTAGTTTCAGTTCTAAAATAGTTCTAATTTTCTCATACGGGAATTAGTCAACTACTGTTCATACAAAGAAACACGTTTTAATCACATAGCAAGGAGCCTTTAAAAGATTTGACTATCGCTTTAGCGTAGTGCATTCCCTTGTTTCCTTCTACTTACGAGGCAGGAAGTAATGATATAATTTCTGATAATTTTTCCTCGATTAGCATAGTAAATAGAAGAATCGCTTTTTAACAATACTTTATTAGAAATATAGAGAAAGCCATGTGAATGGAACACATCAGAATTTTTCTCATGACCATGTAGAGGGCGTGGTGTTTCAAATTATGGCGTCCTGCTTTTTGACCCTTTCCAAGATATTGTTATTGGATTCAATTTTAAACTACTTAACCTTTTCTCAAACGGGAAGTCATCTTTTTTTACATCTCACTAGCCAAGTAAAGAGTTTTCGAATTCCAATTGTTCGTATAGCGACAGATTTTAAAAGATTTGACTATCACTTTAGCCTTGAGTATTTCCCTATTTACCTTCTGCTTACAAGAAAGCTAGTAATAAGACTAATGTTTATCTTGATTATCATGAGGTAGAAGAAAACCTTTTAGACAATAATTTGGTCCAGGAATGTAGTTAATTTCATATGAATGGAACATATCAGACATAAGGTATAGTTAGTCTCGATCATAATGGAATGCAACGGACCTATGTGTAGAAAATGCGAAAATGTTATTTTCAAGCAACTAATCAAGGTTGACCAAGGTTATATAACGTGAATGCACACGTTTTTTGTTTTATTAAGTTACAAAGAGAAGGAAGAATTATGAATGCGGCCTTGAAAAAAGCAGATTTACAAGATGTGATTTCAATAAAGTTTTCCACATATATTTTAAAATACGCCGCTCTCTATAGTGGTTTTATAACATTACTTCTACTAACGAATATTGGGATGCCGAACTCTAGGATACCTTCAGAAGTGATATCCATTTTTGCTTTCATCTAGCAAATATGTACAAAAAACCTGATATCGTCCATTCACATGACTTTCTCTACATCTCTGTAACATATTAGTGTTAATAAGCTTATTATTTTATCTACTTCATGCTAATCGAGATAAATGTTTCAGAAATGCTCATATTACGTAGTTCCTTGTAAGTAGAACGGAAATAAGGGACTGCACTACGCTAAACTGACAGTCAACTTATTTAATAAAATGTGGTTGCTATGGGATCAAAATCCACTTCTTTGCGTGGCCAGGTGTTGACAGTTTCCATATGAGAGACGCTAAGTATTTTAAAACTGAAACCAATAACAATAAATGTGTCGAAAACTGTCAAACCCATGGAAAAAAGTATATAACATAAATTGTGTGCTTTAATGAGATCTACAGTTTTGAGCAGTGAGGTTTTGTCTGTCTCTTACAGTTAACCAGTTGTGCAAAATTCAGAAGAATCCATCTAGAATAGAGGTCTTCAGAGCCTATTCCCAGAAAATTCAAGATATACGTTTTATTTTCCATGTAAATATCTTAAATATAAGAGATTTCAATCAATATCATCAGGGCAATTTTTTAGAAAATCACAATTATCAAACATTTTTCCATATAAAGGATAGTTAAAGGTGGGTGGATTTTCTTGAAAACTTTCGTGTTTCATCTTTGGAAGATTCTGAACTTAAATCCCAAGTTTGGTATTTTAACGACTTTTCGTTTTTAAGCTATGCTGCCCAAAGTCACTACACACACCACACACAGATAGATATATACGGGCCTTTTTCTAAAAGTAATTTTTTTGGATTCGGGGGGTCCGAAAACTTGTATTCCCGGTGAAATCTTGTATCGAATTTTGGGTGCATTACAATACCTTGTCTATACTAATGACCTCTAAAAAGCCTTTAACGTGTGAACAGAAATAAACTATGAGACATAATGACTAAACTTGGATATCCTGCACGTCTTATAGAAAATATGTAAAGTTTATAGAAGCACAGAAAAATGTAAATAAAGTTTGGAAATAATAAAACTGAAGAAACTACCACCCGTAAAGGACTTAAACAAGGTAGTAGCCTGTCTCCCACCTCAATTAATGCTTGTATAAACCGTTGGGTGAATAATTGGAGATAGGAAGTAAAACCGGGTACACAGATTAATAGAATTAAAATGTTAATATATTTACAGGTTATGTGACAATTTTGGAAGAAAATGAGGATGAATAAGAAAAAACAACAAATTTGCAAAATAGAATATAGCGTTCCGATATCAATAAAATCATTTTTACTTAATACACGGTACATAGGTAGAGAAGGTATTGCTCTCCACTTATAAATTCCATAGCGAGATTTCATCGGAAATACACTTTTTAAGTCTCCTGTATCCAATTAATCATTTTAGACAAGTTTCGTGTGTGTGTCCGGCTGCGTGGTGAACTGAAATCACATGATAGTTCTAGTCCAGTCAATGTTCCGACGAAGTATACATCACAAACGCCTAATACATCTATATTCTACACAGAAAAATAAATTGCTTCTAAATTCGTAGAAAAGGTGTAGGTGTAGGTGTAGTTAAATCAATGTTAGCTTAAAAGCGCCACATGCGCAAATCTCGTTAACTACGGCGATCAAGTTTTAAAAGCTGTGATCATTGCTTTAGACTTAGTGTATTCCGTTATTTCCTTTCTGGTTACAAGAAAGTGAAAAATAAGACGAATTCTGCTAATTTTATCCAGATAAAAGAATAGATAAGCTTTTAAAACAAAAATTCTTTTGCAGAACAGATAGAGAAAGTCATGTAAATGGAACACTATTTTCACTTTCTCTAGCACGTATTTACATTTAATGTACATGGTAGATGGAAAAGGTATTATACTCCACGCAAAATTCATTGTTGAGATTTAACTGGAAATACACTTAGTTTTTATGTTTAGTATCCTCCAAGGATGCGACTCAAAGATTTTCAAGAAAATTTCCCCATCTTAAATACCCTTTAAATGGAAACATTTTGATTTATCTCAAAAATGACTAACGATTTATATTAAAATTTTCTGGGAATAGCCTCTGAAGACCTTTTTATTCTGGATCTGTTTTGCAGAATTCCGCATAACGGTTAAACCGTAAGAGATAGACAAAATCTTACTGCACAAAAAATGTCGATCTGGTTAAAACGTTTTTCTTGTAGAGTTGACCACTTTTTTAGATATTCCTTGTTATTGGTTTCAATTTTAAACTACCTAAGCGAAACGAACCTCAATTATTTCACGTAGCGACCAGCTTTTAATAGATTTGTCTATCGCTTTAGGCTAGCATATTTCCTAATTTCCCTTTATACTTACAATGAAGCAAGTAATAAGACCAATTCTGCTAAAGTTTATATTGATTAGCATGATGTAGATAAAAGAATAATCTTTTGTAAAAATAATTTGTATTTAGAACAGCTAGAGAAATGTATGTGAACGGAACACATCAGATTTTTTATTTAGGTAATTTCTAAACTTGTATTTCCGATGAAAACTCGTATCGAATTTTTGGGTGGAATACAACACCTACGCTACGTAGTACTATTTACGTGGTAGAGAAAGTAAAGACGCAAGTTTGAATCTGTGAATTGCAATATTGGAATGCATATAAGTATTCTATACGGCGTAGTAACCTTATTACTCGTGTCTATTTCAATTATTATCTTATAATATCGTCGCCCTCCATGGTGTAATGGTTACCATGGTATCTTTATTTACCCAAGTCGCGGGTGAAACCCGATGGAGAACGATGGATTTTTTCGGGCGTAAGAATGCTTAGCATGGCTTCCTTTGTTAGGGAAGTAAAGTCATTGGTCCCGTGTCGTAGAGCCCGATAAAGAGGCATCTGAGCAAAATTAAGCGGTCTTTCACTCCCTGTATGGAATCGGTAGCTCACAAGCACAGCAGTTAAAGAGTGTCCATAAATAAAACGCCGTTTCATCTTTGCATAACTAGTTTGAATGACTCTAAATAATAATAATAATAATAATAATAATAATAATAATAAACAGCTTCATAAGAAAATTCATTTTTACGATTGCTCAGTTATACATTATTCTAGACGTTTCATTTTGAAAACCTATACATTATACTTCGCAACTATTAGGTTAACTGAACTATGAAGCCCGGGACTTAAAGTGCTTACGACACTGTGGTACAGGTCACACATAAGAGTGAATTTGGTAGAGGAATTGACACAAGAGTATTCAAATCTAATTCAATGTCCAATGGGACTACTTTTAACAGCGCACACAGACTTGCATCTGGTATCACGGTCGTGAATGCGATGTTACTGTTTTCAATTTTGAAAACTTAGTCAGTTCTGGAATTGTATTGCACATTCAATCCCTATAGTACGATTATGGTCTATACACTTTTAGCCATTATTACATTTCTACATACCTAAGGAAATATTAAGCTTTCATTTACAACACTTTCTAAAGTATGTTAAAACTCGATGAATTTATACTCGTAAATAACATTTAATGATAATGCTGATTATCAGAGCTCGGTCGAGTATTGAGGTTCGGTGCACAGAGAGTATAATTGTGACGTCATGGAGTAGACGTCATCTCTACAGCCCGTTTCGAAATGTGTTGCACTATATTGCCTGGCCTCGATCAGTTCCTGCTCGTAGATAAACCAGGGAACACTGAAGGAGGGCGCAGTTTGAAAAATGTCGAAAATACGAAAGGGTAGACGTTCGGCACTGAAAAACTTATGGACGATTCAAATATATTTTAAGTGACAGGAGGAGAGCCTTTTTCTTTCGATACAGTAAAGATGTATTTTGTAACTCACTGCAATGAATTCTGAGTGGGTTTGGTAGATTTTTGTTCTTGTATTTTGAAAACTCTGCACATTATTATACTGTATGTTTTGTATCCGGCTTTATGCTTTTATTTGTAAAACTACAAGGCGATTTTATTTACTAATCATATTATGGAATGATTTCTTTAATTGTGTTACTTTCTGAATTAGAACGATACCTGCTATAATGTAGGCGCTTGTAATGAGCTACTTTTCGATCAGATTATACCTCAATGGGTAAATGTTTACGCTACAAACCCCACCCCTACCCTCCCCTTATATTACTGTGTTTATAATTGTGTGCTCTTCGGAACCCAAAACCGAGCTCTAATGATAATATAAATATAGATATTAATAATGATTTTACTACTATTACTACTTCTACTACTATTACTACTTCTACTACTACTACTACTACTACTACTACTTCTACTACTACTACTTCTACTACTACTGCTACTACTACTACTACTACTATTACTACTTCTACTACTACTACTACTATTGTTTCTACTACTACTACCACCACCAACGCCGCCGCCGCCGCCGCCGCCGCCGCCACCTACTCTTGATTCATTTTTTTCTTCTTTTTTTACTTTCTCTATACGAACTATTTCCATAGAGTATAGAGAAGGCATTACATTGCACCCAAAAATTTGATACCGAGATTTCACCGAAAATATATGTTTGAGGCCCCCTGAATATAAAAAAAACATTTTTAGAAACATGTCCGTGTGTGTGTCTGTGTTTGTGTGTGTGTCTGTGGGCAGCATAGCTCAAAAACGAAAACTCCATTAAATACCAAACTTGGTATTTAAGTTTGGTATCCTCCAAGGATGCGACACGAAGATTTTAAAAAAAAATTCCCCTGACCCAAACTACCCATTACATGGGGAAAAAAGTAGAAATTTTTGATGTTCTTTAAAATGGCTCTAGAGATTTTGTTTTAAATATCCTATATTAAAGATATTTACCTGACAAATAAAATGTGTATCTTGAATTTTCTGGGAATAGCCTCTGAAGACTACTTTATTCTGGATGAATTTTACTGCTAAACCGTAAGAGATGGACGAAAACTTAACACACAGAAAAGTAGAGCACGTTAAAACACACAATTTATGTTATATACATTTTTTTCTTGGAGTTGATCGTTTTCGAGACATTCCTTGTTTTTGGTTTCAGCTTTAAAAAACATACTTTTCTCATACCGGAATTTGTCAACTCCTGTCCATACAAACAAAGTCACATAGCAACCAGCTTTTGACTACCACTTTAACCTATGTACTTCCTTATTTCGCTTCTACTTACATGGAAGCAAGTAATAACTTATTTCTGCTATTTTTTCACGATTATAGGAAGTAAATAGAATAATTTGTTGCAGAGATGTAGAGAAAGACATGCGAATGGAACATATTAGATCTTTTTTGTAGCTTAACGCCCTTTAACCTAGTTGGTCATATCGGACGATGAATGAAATTGGTGAAATGATACTCAAATGATCTCGGGGTCCATGGAGCTTAAAGTTACTCGACATTCACCTTCTTAGGATAAGGGAAAACCCCCAAAAAACCTTATCCGGGTAAGTCACCCTAAGCAAGATTCGAACCTACTGCCTGTTGAATATGAGGCAGACACGCTACCACCACACTACGCAGGCGGGCTTGAGTCATTTTGTTAAAACTACTTGCCTGTAATGTTCACGTGCTCCTTGTGACACACAATTTTAAGTCGTCTTATATTGTCCTAATATATCTCACTAATTTTTTGGAACGAAAAAGGCCCTTACATTTTTACTTTCTCTTTACGCACTATTTACATAGTGTGTAGAGAAGGTATTGCACTCCACCAAAAATACGATAGCGAGATTTCACCGGAAATATATGTTTTAGGGTCCCCTTAAACTAAAAAATGCATTTTCGGAAAAAGGTCCGTGTGTGTGTGTGTGTGTGTGTGTGTGTGTGTGTCCGTGTGTCCGAGAACACGATAACTCAACAACGAAACCTCGGTAAAATACCAAACTTGGTATTTAAGTTTAATATATTCCAGGGATGCGACACGGTTTTGAGAACAGTCCCCCCACCCCCAACTACCCCATACATGGAACCTTTTTTGAAAATTTTTATTTTTTCAAAAATGGCTCTAACGATTTTTTTTAAAATATCGCATATTAAGGCTATTTACCTTATAAATAAAATGTATATTTCGAATTTTCTGGGAATGGCCTCAGAAGAGTGCTTTATTCTGGATGAATTTTACGGAATTTTGAATAACTGCTAAACCGTATGAGATGAATAAAAACTTACTACACGAAAAATGTAGAGCACGTTAAAACGCACACTTTATGTTATGTACATTTTTTTCGTGGAGTTCATCGTTTTTGAGACATTCCTTGTTTTTGATTTCTGCTCTGAAAAACTTATCCTTTTCTCATACAGGGATTTGGCAAATCCTGTCCATAAAAACAAAGGAACTTCATTGACATAGCAACCAGCTTTTGAATATCACTTTAACCTATGGTAGTACCTTCTTTCTCTTCTACATACTTACAAGGCAGCAAGTAATAAGACTATTTCTGTTATTTTTTCTGATTAGCATGAAGTAAATAGAAGTATAAGCTTTTTAAGAATAATTTGTTGCAGAGATGTAGAGAAAGGCATGTGAATGGTACACATCAGATTTTTGTCAGAAGCAATACAGAAAAATTATTGCTCCCATTCGTCCTTAAAAGTGCATACACGTTTCCGTGGATTCTTATTATGTTTTGGAACAACCATTTCACTACGACAGACACTCCACAACTGCACGTCTCAGGGAAGGGTTGAATTGGCTGTATCGTTACGTCATAGCCCACACCATCCTCCCCTCTTTCAGGGGCTATATTCGGTAGTACAATTTTGCAGACGTCGATTCTAGAGGAAGGAGTGAAAAATGATTTGCTGTGATTAAACTGAGGACCCTACGATACTTATCTGAGCTTTCATCAGCGACATTGAGACGTAGGCTATGGCAATTGTGGTTATTAAATTACAAAAGTAGAAAAAACGTGATAAAATGACATTGTGTAACATTGTGATGTAGTTTTCCTGCTACCAGTTAGCTCCAGTGAAAGCCTGTGATATCTCTATGGGCATGCGTGGGTAAAACGGGAATGGGTATCACAGTGCAATTTGCCGAGAGTATTTAATGGATGCGAATAACGGGTGTCTCAAACGAGTCTCCGAGGTGAGTAAATGCGTTAGCACACAGAAGATATTAGAAGTGCTGTCCTCATTCTTTTTATTTTCTCTATACGTACTATGTACATAGTGTGTAGAGAAGGTATTGCACTCCACTCAAAAATTCGAAACCGAGATTTCACCGGAAGTATATGTTTTAGGGTCCCCTTTATCCAAAAAAAAAAGTATTTTCAGAAAAAAAGTCCGTGTGTGTCCGTGTGTCTGTGAACACAATAACTTAAAAACGAAAGTCGCTAAAATACCAAACTTGGTATTTAAGGTTAGTATCTTCCAGTAATGCTACACGAAGATTTTGAGAAAAATCCTCCCACTCCCAACTAGCCTTTTCATGGAACTTTTTTCGAAAATTTTGGTTTTCTCAAAAATGGCTCTAGCGATTTTGATTAAAGTAGCATATGTTGAAGATATTTACCTGACAATTAAAATGTATATCTTGACTTTTCTGGGAATAGCCTCTGAAGACTACTTTGTTCTGGATGAATTTTACAGAATTATGCATAGCTGCTAAACCGTAAGAGATGGAAAAAAAAAAAAAACTTAAAACAGCACATTAAAACATGCAAATTATGTTATATACAATTTTCGTGGAGATGATCGTTTTTGAGATATTTTTTGCTTTTTGTTTCAGCGTAGAAAAACTTATACTTTTCTCATACAGGAATTTGTCAACTCCTGTCCATACAAACAAAGGAATTTCAGTCACATAGTAAACAGCTTTTGACTATCACTTTAACTTATGGTACTCCGTTATTTCGCTTCTACTTACAAGGAAGCACGTAATAAGACTATTTCATCTAATTTTTTCTCGATTAGCATTGAAAAATTCAATACCATAGATCGAATCTCCCAGTCTCTAGCCGGTTTCTCTACCACTGAGCTAACATGGCAACATGCTGACATAGCATTAAACTTCTCAACTGACTCACATGTTTCCCCGTAAACCACAAGGTGATCTCAAATACCCCTATGACGATTTTCAATGTTGTATGAACTTAAATCCCAGATTGCATAGTGTAACCAGCTATTATGGCCAATGAGTACCACTTTAATTGTTTTTTCTCATAAGCCGTGTGTAGGACAGGAGTTCTATGCCTTAAGTGAAAGCATTAGAGGTGGAGCTGTATGTACTAGGCAAGAAAAACTTCGGTTCGACGAGATCTCATGTGCAAAATGAAGTTGTGCAGAAGAAAAGGTCAATGCAAGAAGAAAGAGGCAGAAAAAGCAGCAGCAGAGAAGAGGAAAAGGAAAGCTATTTCCAACCAATCAACATAGTGTGTTTTAAATGGAGCCATGCATCCATATCTTTCCTTGTTTTCTCGCTATTGATATTTTCAGCATTTTTTTTCCTGTAAAATGCTCTTTGCCCAGCAGCTTTTTGTTACACAAACAGAATTTGCTGTATATGTTTACAGAGACACTATGAATAAGAATGTTCCTTGATTTTACTGTCAGATGTATTTAAGCATATGTTTTCAATTCTCAAACACAAAAAATATATTTTATGGCAAAATGAGCAGATTCATAACTTTAAATGCCTAAACCAAAGAAGACACAGAAAAACCTATGGCAATTTCAAATATTAGATGTATTGTGAACCTACGGTTAAAATATTAGACCAAAATTATTTTTTTTGTCACAAGAAAGTTTTTGTGACGTGGCAAAAACATAGATAAATTTGACCATAGCTTCCAAACCATTAGAGCAAAAGGGATGAAATTAGCATTTTATTACCATGTGATGACATTTCAAAACATTATTAGTTTTGAATTTCAAACTTTCAGTTATACATGTCCTTAAAAGCTTAGACCTACCGCTTTTCGGAACCTCATTTACATATCCGGTTCACAGAATTCAGCAATTTAGTATCACGATGAGAAAATGCCGAATATACAATACTCTCAAGAAATTTACATGTTACATTTTCTGAAACCTTATCACCATCAAGGAATTCGTCCTAAACTGAAACAGTTTCCTCTTCAATGGAAAACGTTTTGTCAAGCACAACCAAACAGAACTGACTTCAAGCGCACAGTTCTTAGAGTGTTATTCAAGCAGATGGAAGGAGGACACTACTTGTTCAAAGTAATTGTCCTCCTCCATAGTTCCCTTCCCAACTTAACCATAGCCACAAGCGTACGGGTTCACTGCGGAGACTCTTTTGAGACACCCATTAGTTGGCCTATTGTGAAAGAATTACTGATTGATTTAAGATGAATAATCAACTGTTTTTGAATCTAAGCATGAGGAATCATTACTGCCCCCTAAATCTGTTAAATTCCCGAGTATTAAGAAATTATGTTATAGATAAAATTGTTTTCCGAATTAAAGTAAGAGTTTAAGTTAGTGAGTCGCTAAACTACTATATGGTGAATCGCCTACGAATAACTTCCAAATGAGTGATGAGCCTAGCGCTGCCCTAACGATAGCAGTAACATTTCCGTAATTGGTAAACAGTTTACCAAGAAAGATTGGAAGAAGTACAAAAAGCGCAAGAGAGATTAACGTAATTTTAGCAAGGCTTGCTCTTTTATTAACCTAAGTCCCGCCTACTACTGAGTTCTCCACCATTGTTCTTAGTGCCATGTTGGTCGGATCTTACTCTTCATAACCGAGTGGGATGGCTCAGGCAGTTTCATTTGTGGCCCGCACTCGAGAGGCCTCGGATTTGATTCCCGTGACCCGCCTATCTTACTATGGGGGGTTAAGGGGGTTTCCCCGGGTGCAAGGCGAATTCAGGGCCGGTTTCTTACATCCCATAAATTCCCTGCCCCTCAGTGCCGTTTTCATTGTCATTTCATTCATTCATTCTTCATCTCATTGGTTTCTTTCAGGGTTCGGAGTTTTCACGATGGTGCTCTGTGCAGAGTGGCTGAGATAAAGAAAGCTCGTACTGGCTCTCTTCGTCCCCCAACTTCAGCCGGTTGCCGGGATGAGGACTGCCCCTGGTGTAGGCATTGAACCATTTGAGGCGGGGTTCTCGGTCAGCCTGTCCGACTATTGGGATATTTCTATCTGGAAACAGTAGGGACATTGCTATGCCACCGCTCCTGGTTTCGGCCGCTCGGCGTTTCCTCTCACGTCTCGTCACTCCTCCCTCCCTCCTTACCTCCAGGGCGCTCCTCGTTAGGCATAATTACAATAACCAATATAAGGTTCGTGCTGAGTCCCTTCCATCCCTGTCCTATTCCTGTTCCTACTACTGGTCTGAGACACTCTTCGTGCTCTTTGATTGCTGAATCCTTAGCATTCTTTCCCTTTACTAATTCTCTGTAATTGTTAGTCTACGAGCGTTTTTTCAACAACCTGTAGACTTCATAACATATTGACTTCCTAAGAATTGAATATTGAGCTTACTGGAGTTCTTGCTTAGTTGTATGGAACTTAATTACCTTCCCTACTCTGACTTTCTATGTAACAGCTTTGCTCTGGTTCTTGCTTCACTAATTACCCTTATAGCAACAAATTTTGTAAGGACACTTGGTAAAGATTGAGTAGCAATTTGCCAGCTGAACCTCAATTATATATATCTCTTTAAAACTACACAAGTTATGATAATGACAATTTTACTACTTGCAAAACAACTTCTAATTCAGAAAACATAACCCAATATAATTTAGGTTAATAATTGATTAACTGGTTGACATTTCAATTAAGAAATGAACTTGCAAAAATGTTCAATTATTATATTCTTCTTTAGTTGCATTTTACTCCTAAACAGTTAAAGTGGGGCACTTCAAACTTTGTGTTCACTTTAAAAAACATGTAATTTGACATAGCTGTTTTTTTTTTTTAGGAATTCCATACACAGGTAACATAAAATGTTTAAACAGCTGTTTAGAGCAATGCATATTGCATATGCAGAAAAATCGCAGCTCTATCTGTTATGCTTTTTAGAAGAAAGTATGTGAAAAATGTTACAAATTTTCTGATTAATGAGGTATCAATAAGTTAGCGAGAGGTCTAGCATAGAAATTGCTACTCTGTCTCTAATAGTGTGCTTAACATATGTATTATTCGTTGACTTTAATATATGACATTATTTATCGTAATCACTCCTTTGTTTCTCATAATTTCTTTATACATAATTATTAATGTAGTACTACAATAATTACGGTATGTGTTGTAGTGCCATCTTTCGGCAGTTTGGCCATACTTTATGGGGGGTAACGCCTAAAATAATTATACTCGAAAAACCAGAGGTACGTAGCTGGGCTGGATTTTGTGAGTGCCAACATAAACAGCTCCATTTCAGGGCCACATTTCATACCAATCATCAATATTATTTTACGCTAGGAATACATTTAAGGAGTGTATTAAATTAGATTGGGACTACCAGTGGATATCCAGCTCTAAAGGAACCACCATAACAGAAATGTTCTTCTCAACAATTGAATGTCGTCTACATTGTAAAACTATCATACCAGACTTCAATTTTTGTAGGACATAGTAAATTTTGTTTTTATTTTGAAAGATTTGAGATACAAAGATAAAAGGGATATCAATATATACGTACGACTGCCTCCGTGGTCCAGTGGTCAGCGAGCTGACTTCTCACCCGAAGGTCCCGGGTTCGATTCCCTGCTGGGGGGGGGAAATCTTTCTTTAGCCAGAATTATCCCCTATACCCCATAGAGTCTGGAATGAGAGTGACTGTGTGTTTGAGGAAAATAAAATGATTAAACCATACGTAAGAGAACCTACAGACGAGTTGTTTCAAGTGCCCCCGATATGATCTTAGATGTTAAAGGGGGGGGCTATATAAATGAAACAATAAATAAATAAATATATATATATATATATACTGAACAGCAAACTGTTGGACATGTTTTATTTCACTGCCAGGCCTTGAACATAAGAGAAGAATCTTCGATACATATTTAAATTGTTGTAATATTAGATTTGACAAACCATTATATATGTTATTTAGAAAAAAAAATGCTTTCATAGGGAATTCTAATGGAATTTATGTCGCATTCATAAAGCTTGTAGTATTCTTGCTATAATATACATTATTTATCTTGTTTTTTTTCACCAACATGACCTATGACATACTTAATAATATTGTAAATTCAGTTGTATTATCACCAGAGCTAGGACGTTCGTACCGTTCACCGATCCGTATTTAGGTTGCGACCGGCCATCTCGCCGTATCAAAACAAGTCATTGATAAGAACGCAGGGGGTAGAGGTAAACAAGCCTGTTGTCAACTAAACAGTGCTGTTTCCAGAGAACAAAAATTACTTATGAAATATTCGTAAAAGAAGATCATTATGTAAACATACAAATTGTTACATATATAAGGCTGACTCTGATTGACTTCCTTGTTTATATGTGTACAGCATGAAAACACCCAAACAATTATAACATGAATTTAATGTTTACTGATCGAATGTAAAATAATATCTAAATAATAAAATTAATTTCTTAAATATCTTAGACTCTTACCAGGTAAAAACGAA
Source organism: Hymenopus coronatus (assembly GCA_030762935.1). NCBI lineage: Eukaryota > Metazoa > Arthropoda > Insecta > Mantodea > Hymenopodidae > Hymenopus > Hymenopus coronatus. The sequence continues at coordinate 33,514,636 of CM060882.1, read as the reverse complement.
AGCAGGAATTAAATTAAATCTTTACTCATCTGCAACCGCATTACCGAAAACTATATGTACTTCTGACGCCTTTCAAATGAAAACCTTATTCTACGCTCCGACAAACAAGATTTGTAATGTGAAAAAGTTCGTTCCACTTCGCATCGTGTGATCAGGGCATATTTGAAATATTTTTATCAGTTCCGAATCAGTATCACCAAGCAAATAGCATTTGTTGGGATCTAAAAGTGCAGGCTGTATGGGATACATCACACTGAACCCTGCGTTCTTCCCATTTACACTTTTCATTTTCATCTTTATTTCAGATATTATGCTCGTGGATTAATAGATCTGTCTTGACAGTTCTACATGCCACACAGATTCAGTTCAGCTCCATGCTCTGGACTATAACAGTATGATAATTGTGGGTAACTTTCTGAACAAATTTGCAATCAATAATATGTTTCTCTGAAGCTGTTCCGTTGCTAGACGTTTGATAGTTTCGGTTTCTGAATACGTTAGTACATGCATAAGTACACTGCTAAAAATCTTACTATGGTTGTAAAACAAATTAATTTTGCTCACAAAGATGTTAGTCGAAATGCTTCCTTCCTACCGACGAGGTTCTGTGTTATGTAATGTGAGCTGTTTTGCAGTAATGGGTTGCACTCTACGTTGACCTTTGCTCGCGCAAGTAGCGCCGCATGGTATTGCCAACCCTGGTCGCTCTTGCTCTGCATAAGGAAATTGATACGAACTTCCTAACTCTGATTATAACTATAACCCTAATATACCTTCGGGTGAAATAAGGTTTTATGTACTTGTATATTCAATAAATAAATCCTAAGATTGGATAATGTGCTTTACAATAATCATTTCCTTCCAGTAAAACTTAGAAAAATGCTAACTGCGTTCTGGTTTTATCTATTTCGGTTTATATCTAAACGGACCCATTTGTTCAAGAATTTGGTGGTGCAAAGAAAATTGGGTTTAAAATTAACAACATGAAAACTAGCAGGTGAAACTCTTGAGGTGTAAGAAATAGTATTTTCACGACTCGAATCGTTTACTGCAAATGGCCACATGCTCTCACTTGATGCAGTGTAGTGGATGATTTCCATCAAGTTACTCCTCTTATTTAACCATCCACAAAGGAATGACTTGAAGTAGTTACTTCATGCAGTATGATTCTTTTGAATATTTAACAGCAGGAGTTAAAGCCAGTTGAGGTGTTACTTTAATAAGAAAATTTCTCACTAAGTTCCTATTTCTTAGAATAATTTAAACGTCTTTGAGGCTTATAGCTACCGACCGCATGAACTACAAGTTCAGACTTCGAGAGCCACAGGCGGGATATAAATATTAAAATAGAGTTACAAAGATAGTGAGGATAAAATATCAACTTCCTTTCCTTGGGATTAAGTGTTTGTCAAGAGGAAACTAATGCTTCAAAGTTAGAATAGACGTGTGCATCATGGGAATATAACCCGCAGGTTTAGCATTGAGGTTTCAGTTTTTAAACATCTTATTATATTAATACGTCATTTTGCACATCTCTGTAAACATTTATTCTTAGAAAACTTATTATACTAATAGAGATAAGAATTAGCAGAAATGCTATTACTTAGTTCCTTATAAACAGAAGCGAAAAAAGAGAATCCACTAGCCTAAAACAATAGTCAAATATTCTAAAAGTTGATCGCTATAGGTCGTGAGGAGGTACATGAGCAAATCTTGCGCATAGGGGAAGTTGATTTCCTTCCCTCCCTCCCTCCGTTTCTGCAAGGTTGAGAGGAGTACTAATAGAGATGCCAGCTTGGCGAGAATAACACAACCACAACAACGTGCAGCGTTAAACAATTATTGCAGTTCACATGAAAGTAATTGTTGTCACATATCCATAGTTATAGCGAAATCACGTTCTTTGTTATAAAGCTAATTTTTATACATTAATACTATTTATTAACAATATGTAGAGCGTGAGACAAGGTGTTTTGCTTGCAGGGTTTTCGATATGTTTATTTTTGATTGCGATCCAGCTCATAACACAATGAGTTGGCAACCATGAATATAGCCAATATTATTGTACTCACATGTTTCTACAGCTCCTCAATCCCGCTCATTGCACCATCATTACCGTCCTCAGAACTAGCATCGCTAGTGATTTCGTCGACATCGCTGCCTTCTTCCAAGTTAACAGTAGTATGTATTTGCATAGACACTAAAGAATGCCAAAATAAAATTAGCACTAGCGTAGTTCACTCCTTCGTGGATAGAAACGTTATGACTTCTGCGCATATATGTTGGCGCAACTTCTCCCACCATCAGCCCTTCAGGCAAATGGTTGCCTCTTCGCAACTTAATGCTTTGCTCTTATCTCGCCTCACGATATCTATGTGATTGAAATTCTCATTGCACGGCCAGGAGTGAACAAATTTTCGTATCTATGAGAAAATTTTCAAATTGAAACCAATAACAAGGAATATCTTGTAAATGATTTAACTTCACAAATATATTGGGTATAGCATAAATTGTGTTTTAACGAGCGCTATATTTTTGTGTAGTACATTTTTGTCTACTTTTTACACTTTACCAATTATGCAAACGCCGTTCAGTATGAAGAGCTCTTCAGACGTTAATCCCAGAAAATTCGAGATATACTTTTTATTTGTCATATAAGTATCTTTAATATACTTATTTTAATCAAAATCGTGAGTAATGTTTGAGAAAATCAACATTTTAGAATTTTTTTCTATGTAAAGGGTAATTTGATATGAAAATGTCTTTAAATCTTTCTGTCACATCCTTGAAATATGCTGAATTTAAATGCGAAGTTTACTATTTAACCGCCTTTTCGTTTTGGAAGTCATCGTGTTCAGAGGCATATGGACCTTTTTCTAGAAAGCTTTTATTAGATACAGGTAACCCTAAAAACAGAGTTAAAAAAAGAGCAGCTAAATTTGTAGACAGATGTAAACGATTCGAAAATCATACCAGCACTGCTACTTCCTGGGAAACACTAGAAAAACGTAGGAGACGAGCAAGGCTATGTGCAATTTTTAGAGCCTATAAGGGGGAACCTGCATGGAAAGACATATCCAAACGATTATTAAAGCCATTATACTACTGTGGGAGGAACGATCACTCGGAAAAAATAAGAAATAGGGAACAGAAAACAGACTTAGGTAAATATTCCTTCGCAAATAGAACAATAATCGAATGGAACAAAATACCTGCAGTTTTACTGAGACTTTGCCTCAAAGTGTAAATAGTTTTAAAAAGAGACTAAAGAAGACTGATTTATAGTCAGGATAGTAAATAAAAGTATTGCGTTATTATTACTGTTGTTACAATTATGTGTATATTAGTATACTATGATATCATTGGCATTTTAACATGATATTACTCACATTATTGTTTATTTAACTCAATTGTATTGTACATTGTATTATTACATTAATAGCGCTGCCACCGGGCCACGCCCTAAGCAGTGAAATAAAGTATCTATATATTTCCAGTGAAATCAAATCTGTATCAATGTTTGAGTGGAATGCAGTATTTTCTCTAGCTGGAGAAAGCAGAGACAACCAGCTGACTACCAAATCTTACCGACAGAGGACAGCGTAGTTAAAACAGAGGAAGGCGCCGTGAACGCAGTGAAGCATAGAACTGAGGAAGTCATAATTTCGTGGCAAAATCATGATTTTCAGTTTTAAATGTAAGCGAAATTTCTAGAGAGGTAAGAAGGTTTGACTCAAGTCAGAAAATGTCATTTAACAATGTTGAAATCGGTTCCTTTTTGAGTTGAAGTATGGCATGTCTTACTAAGGATAGTGAAATGAAGGTGTTAGGTCTACTCAACAAGGACATCCAACTATTACAAGTTGTAGCAAACTATTCTTATACGCAGTATTATATGATCATTTGAAGGTTATTTATTTTTGAAACTTAGGAGGTCGACGACGAGAAAAAGAATATCTATGAGCCAACAGTTCCACAGTATAAGGAAAAATACGCACTTAACCTCGAGCTATTAATTGGTGCCCGGAACAAATATCAATTTGAATAATAAAACTATTTTCGGAGGTTGTAGTCCGTAGTCCATTGGATCTCGGAGTTCCCGACGTTTCGCCAAGGGCTACAATTGGTAGCTTCATAGGTGATTCGGATGCTGGTCAGAGCTCGAAAGAATTCATTGCAAACTTCGATACGTAATGGACCACCGTCTACTAGCCCGAGAAATAGTTTTATTAGTCAAGGCACAAAGATATTAAATAAATGATACATGTACTATGAATCTTTACAGTCTTATTATTAATGATGTTCATACTTAATGATTACCTATCTCATGTTGTTCCACTAGGTACTTCAATTTATAACATAAATCTAATGTTGATATTGTGTATTGTATATTTTGTTCTAACTTTTATTTTTCTATTCAGCCATTTATATGTTTGCATGTTGTTAATGCTTGTATTTGTTATCAGTGGCGGCCGCTGAAGCATGGTACTGATGGTGCCAAGAATATTGTTATATAAAACTCTTCAAATATCTGTTTATTCTTGCAGTATCATCGATATATTGTGTACATTTGTGAATACCGGTATATTTAATAAAGTGTTGTATTAAAAAACTAAAAAGCGGAAAACGGAAATTGCAACAGTACTTCTGCATTCAAGTTGTAGACCAAACCTCAGAACATGCCTATGTTTTGTAATCCTGGAGAATGTTATAAGAGGCAATTGGGTACGATTCTACGAAGCAGAAAGAACAAAGGAAAGGCTAATGCTAGCAATTTAACGATCTACTGCCAACAATTCCTAGATGTGCATTAGAAATTATAAAGTACAGCACTAAACAATCACATGCATCCTCTGGCGCTTGTGTTTATAGAAATCGCTAATATTTAAAACTAAAAAAATATTGAAATAATACTTCGTAGTTTTAAAACCTAAAGACATTTCTATATATAAAACATGCAGGTATATTTGTCTATTTCTGCACTAAATGTAACGAAACTTCAAAATGCGTTGGCATTAACTTGCAGCAAGATGGTAACACTGCATTTACAGGAGGATTTAGGCATTCCTACATTGTCGCCTGCTAGGTAGTTACTCTGCTTTACTGCATTCTGGAGACTGTGCGCCGGATCAACCTTGGCACCACTCACCCATAAGCAGCCACTATAAACGAATGCTCTAGCCTTGTACATAGTGGCTTATGAGCTCAGACGGTGCCCATCTGGAACTTGCGCAAGCTTCAGAAAACCACCACACCTACTGCCAGATCGCGTGGTGCTTATTGTGCTGTTCAAATGAAAGAACTAGAACATGTGTAGGAGTAATGTTTAATCATAATCACAAGAAGTAGGCACTTCCTTTTTACTTTATCTACACGTACTATGTACATAGTGTATAGAGAAGGTATTGCACTCCACGCAAAAATTCGATACCGAGATTTCACCGGAAATATATATTTTAGGGTTCCAAATATCCAAAAAAAGCATTTTCACAAAAAGGTCCGTGTGTGTGTGTGTGTTCGTGTGTCAGTGTGTCCGTGTGTCCGTGTGCGTGTGTCCGTGTGTCTGTGAACACGATAATTCAAAAACGAAAAGTCTGTAAAATACCAAACTTGGTATGTAAGTTTGGTATCTTCCAGGGATACGACACGAAGATTTTGAGAAAAATCCCCCCACATGGAACTTTTTTCAAAAATTTTGATTTTCTCAAAAATGGCTCTAACGATGTTGATTAACATTTCGTATACTAAAGATATTTAACTGACAAATAAAAGGTATATCTTGAATTTTCTGGGAATAACCTCTGAACACTATGTTATTCTGGATGAATTTTACGGTATTTTGAATAACTGCTAAACCATAAGAGATGGACTAAACTTACTATACAGGAAAGTAGAGCACGTTAAAACACACAATTTATGTAATATACATTTTTTCGTGAGTTGATCATTTTTGAGATATTACTTGTTATTGGTTTCAGCTTTGAAAAACGTATACTTTTCTCATACAGGAATTTGTCAACTCCTGTCCATACAAGCAAAAGAACTCGAGTCACATAGCAACCAGCTTTTGACTATTACTTTAACCTATAGTAGTCCCTTATTTCGCTTCTACTTGGATGGAAGTAAGTAACTATTTCTGATAATTTTTTCTCGGTTAGCACAAAGTAAACAGAAGCATAAGATTTTTAATATTATTTTTTGTAGAGAAAGTAATGTGAATGGAACACATCAGATTTTTATTTAATAGTGGTACCACAGCATAACGGCACTACCTGAGGAGCCGCGCCTGTTTGTTAAGATTAGTCCATGAGGTGACCTTGCAATAAAGGAAACTTAAAAAAATTGAAACGTAAAATATCAACAATGTTTACACTTTACTCTTGATATGAGTTCCGTTATTACTAATAACAGAGGCCTCAAGGGACGATACTAAACAAAACTTTACCAATTATGGCTTCGTTGAGTTTGCTTATATTCTACTCAACTATAAATAATTAAAAATGGCACAAAGTTAAATCATTTAAAATTATGTAATTTGTTTTTACGAAATAAAGATTGCCATGACTGATTGCCATATTTGTCATTATTGATACACAATAATTATGTACAGTCAAAATATAACACTATTTGCACTTAATCAGCTCCCATCCTATAAATATTCGAAAAAAATATTATGGATTATTAATAACTATTGGTTTAAAGCTAATAGTTCCTAAATGTATTGTATCTCTCTCCCCAACTGAAAGATTCCATTCACTCAATTAGTTTTGAAAGCACCATAATTTCTTGCAACATGGCATTTTTACTTTCTCTACACGTATTACGTACATAGTGTATAGAGAAGGCATTGAATCCAAAGAAGCATTTTTGGAAAAGGTCCATGTGTGTGTGTGTGTGTCTGTGAGTCTATGGACAGCATAGCTCAAAAACGAAAAAAAAAAAAAAAAATGTCAGCTCCTGTCCATACAAACAATGGAACTTCAGTCACACAGCAACCAGTTTTTGAGTATCACTTTAACCTATGGTACTCCCTTATTTCACTTCTACTTACAAGGAAGCAAGTAATACGACTATTTTTACTAACTTTTTCTTGATTAGCATGAAGTAAATGAAAGCATAAACTTTTTAACAATACTTTGTTGCAGAGATGTAGAGAAAGCCATGTGACTGGAAAACATCAGATTTGTTTGCCTAGTATTTCAACTGACTCTTTTTCCATTTGTCGGTGTAGAATATCTATTTTTATACTATACAGGGAGAAAACTTGTATTTACAAGTATGTGGGCGTGTATGTAGGGTAATCTCAAGAACGATTTAATTATTTTGATAATTCTGTCACACTGAAAAGCCCAAGTTTTCCTGACGGACCTCGTAATATCATTTTACAAGTTATTAGAATATTAAAAAGAGTTAAGATTGCAAGTTCAAACCTGGCGGAGGATGATGGATTTTTTCGGGAACAAGTAAAGCCAGTGATCCCATGTAATGTTTATTTGCACGTAAAAGGACCTACACTTTGATAGAAGAATGTTTCTGGGCAAAATTCCGCTATTTCGCATCCACAGTTCGTGATTTCCTTCTACAGTGCCATCTGTGGGCGACGAGCCAACCCCTTATCACCATGGCGCATAGCGGCGAACTCACGAACTAGAAATTCAATTCCGATCAACGAAACATTGTAACGATGATCTAAGTTTCACCTATGTGCTACAGGAAATTACCTAACTGCAATACAAACACATTGGAGCTATAAAAATAATGACTTACATTTTAGTGGAATGTCATACTGTAGAATGGTTAGAGAATCGAATCTGCCAATACTAACAAGAAAGAACAGTATGCCTTATTTCCTTTGAATGTTGCACTCAACATCATTAGCAGAGCGTATTAATTGTGTGAAGAGAGAACATTGTGTCCAGCTCATACTTTCTCTACACCAACTACACCCACCATCAATAACCCTTTACATGGAACATTTTATGAAAATGGCTCTAACGATTTAGATTAAAATACTTTATGCTTAAGATATTTTTACGACTTTCGAAATGTACATCTTGAATTTTTGGGGAATAGTTTCTGAAGACCAATTAATTCTGAAGACCTATTCATTCTGAATGACTTTTGTATAACTGGAAAACCGTAAGAGATAGACAAAATGTACTACTTCAAAATGTAGATCTCATTAAATACACAATTTATGTTACACACACATTTATATATATATATATATATATATATATTTACTTTCTCTATACGTACTATGTACATAGTGTATAGAGAAGTTATTATATTACACCCAAAAATTTGATACTGAGATTTCACAGGAAATATATGTTTTCAGACCCCCCGAATAAAAAAAAACATTTTTAGGTAAATGTCCCTGTGTGTATGCGTATGGGTCTGTTAGCAGCATAGCTTAAAAACGAAAAGTCCGTTAAATACCAAACTTGGTATTTAAGTTCGGTGTCTACCAAGGATGCAACATGAAGATTTTTAAGAAAATCCCCCCACCTCCAACTACATTTTACATGGAAAAATTTACGAATATTTGTGATCTTCTCAAAAATGGTTTAACGATTTTGATTAAAATCTCTTATATTTAAGACATTTATATGCCAAATAAAATGCATATCTTGAATTTTATGGGAATAGCCTCTGAAGACTACTTTATTCTAAATGAATTTTACGGAATCTTGCATTACTGCTAAACCGTAAGAGATGGACAAAAACTTATCACACAGAAAATGTAGCGCACGTTAAAACACACTATTTGTGTTGTATGTATTTTTTTCGTGGAGTTAATAGTTTTTGAGATATTCCTTGTTTTTGGCTTTGAAAAGCCTATACTTTTCTCATACAGGAATTTGTCAGCTCCTGTCCATTCAAAGAAAGGAACTTCCGTCACAAAGCAACCAGCTTTTAACTATCACTTTAACCTATGGTATTCCCATATTTCACTTCTACCTATAAGGAAGCAAGTAATAAGACTATTTTTTTCTCGATTAGCATGATGTAAACAAAGGCATAAGCTTTTTAACAATAATTTGTGGATGAGGTGTGGAGAAAGTCATGTGAATGGAACACATCAGTATTTTATAAATACTGTATTTTATAAATACTGTAACACATAAGGTAGACTGTGTAGTGAAGTTGTATACTGCAAGGGTGATATTGCATTCCATACAGACATTGAATGTCGATATACCGCCGGAAATACAGCTTTGAGTTCCACTGAACCTAAACAAACGTTGTTATAAAGGGACCGCACGTGCGTCTGTGAAAGGCACAACTCAGAAACGCATGGCTACCTTTTCTGTAGTGTTTAACCGCCCGTTCTTACTACATACGGCACCACAGGTGGTGCATGAATACCAAATTACGTATTTAGTTCACACATGTTTAAGCACACCAAATAAAGCTTTAAAAAATAAAGCCCCATCTCATATTTACCTTTACATAGACAATTTTTCATTATTGCCTCTCTATCTAGTACATAGAAGGTAGAAAAGCTGTTCCATTCCACCAAAATTATGATATGGAGATTTTACCAGAAGTACACATTTTGGAGTCTCTTGAATCCAAAATATTTTTAGAAAAAGGTCCGTGTGTGTATGTGTTTTTTTTATAGTGTTTAACGCCTGCTTTTACACATGGACAACGAAGGCGATCACACTAACGATACATAGAATGAAGATGAATCACCGGTGGAATGTGATTGCGGGATAAACCGGAGAATCTGGAGAAAGCCTGAACAAAGCGCCGCTTTGTCCACTACAAATCCCAAATGTGGTTATCTGGGATCGAATCCGCAACACCTTGGTGAGAGGCGAGTGGTGTAACCACTCGGCAACGGCGCTGCGCCAGTGTGTGTGTGTGTGTGTATATGTAAACAGCAACTCAACAATGAAAAGACAGTTAAATACCAACTTTGGTATTATTGTTAATATTTTACCCTTTATTACATGAATTATTTCGCTACATATGCCATTCGTCCTCTAATTAGCAAACTGGAATTTATATCCCTTTTACCGGTACCACAACTGAAACGACTTGAACAGCCGTGATCATTAGTGCGATACGTAATGGACTGGCCTTTCATTCAAAGCCGAACGTCGCGAGTTCAAGTGGCAACCAATGCAGTCAAATGTATCTGTGGTAAAGGACAGGGAGGTCCCAAGTAAAATAATCGGTGATGGCACTTTGGACATTACACTGCAGTTTTGTGGATTTTTCTGTTTTTATTAAAAAAACACTACAGTTTTAGTTAAAAATATTAGTAGTTTTATAATATAAAAAAGCTATAACTAACCTAATTTTATTGTTGAAGGTTAGTGTAATACAAAATTAGAAAAGAAGTGACTAAAATATTAAAAGCTTTGAGTAAGGGGACAAGGTAGTCTGAACATTCGGAAATTACACTTTAGGTGAGTTGAACTACCACTGCTCTTAAAGTATTCAATTGTTTTTCCAGAAATTTATAAGCATTATTCTACAAATCATGGCAATTATTTCAAGTGGTTGTTTGTATTAATTGCTTATGTGGTTGAGTCTATAAAACTCATTTAATTCAGCAGGAAAGTAATCAAACTTAGTCTTAAAACATGTGAATTCATTTATATTTTTCTGTGATGCTGTTTGCAATACATAATTAGACTTTTACATCTTTGTTCTTAGTATAATCAGCTATCTTCTGAATTTCAATTATTTAGCTATGATACAATTTCAGTAGAAATTAAAAAAGAAGTATGTTTGCAATTCAAAAAAGTAAAAATGTGGAAAATTTGCAATGTTGTTGCTTTCTTAATATGATCAATATATATAATATTACGTCACGGTTGTCGTTTAGAAAGTTCAACAATGTATTGTATATATGTACTGAAAATTTCAGCTTTCTAGCTCTCATAGTATCTGAAAAAAGGTACATAAAATCCAAAAATGCTGTTTTGAGAAAGCTGAATTTAAAGATATAAATGTCTTAAAAAGGCGCATTGCATAACAGCTTTAATGAAATGAAGATCAGCATTTAAATGATATTTAAATTGATTAAAATCACCTTAACCCCCCAAAAGTATACATTTCTGGAAGTAGAAATAGTAGAGGTTTTATTAGTATTAAAAAAAAAATAACTTTTTACAGTTTCAGAGTACCTTGTCCCCTTAATGACCTTTGTTGCATATTTGCAACACCATGCAATAATTGAGTATCTACCAAGGATGCAATAAGAAGTTTCTCAGCAGTAGACCCAATCTAACCTTCCATTAAAGATTTCTTGGAAATTTCTACTTTCTCAAAATTGACTTTAATTATTATGATTAAAACACCACATAAATGACAAGACAAATAAAATGCATTACTTTATACTCTGGGAAAAGTCTCGAAGTCATCTTCATTTTGATGGAATTTTGGTAGTCTTATATACTTGCTAAATGTTAAGCGATAAATGAAAACTTACTACACAAAGCAATTATATCTCTTTAAAACACAACATTTATTTCAGATAGTTTTTTTGAGACAGCACTGTTACTGGTTTGAATCTTTTAATACTTGGTCACTCTTTGATGGTACCTTACGATTACAAGTGTGGGAATTGTATACCTGCAGAATCGAGGAAAAGCTCGAAAAGGCAAAACGAAGTAGAATATTTTCAATTTACGAGATTCTGCAATAACTTAACATATATGTATTGGGCAATAGTATATATACTATTTTGGGCAATGAATATTTATATTAATATTCATCGCCCAAAATATAGTAATAAATGGATTGAAATATGGTTAAATACAAATGACTTCTATCAGAAAGCAGCATTTGGTAGTCATTGTGTATATTTTATTACTTTCTCTACACGTACTATGTACATTGAGTATAGAGAAGGTATTGCACTTCACCCAAAAATTCGATACCGAGATTTCACCGAAAATATATGTTTTAGGATATCCTGTATCCAAAAAAAGCATTTTCAGAAAAAGGTCCGTGTGTGTGTCTGTGAACACGATAACTCAAAAACGAAAATTCGGTAAAATACCAAACTTGGTATTTAAGTTCAGTATCTTCCAGGAATGCAACACGAAAAGTTTGAGAAATATCCTCCCACACATAACTTCTCATTACATGGAACTTTTGTCGAAATTTTGGATTTTCTAAAAAATGGCTCTAACGATTTTTATTAAAATATCGTGTATTAAATATATTTAACTGACAAATAAAATGTATATCTTAAATTTTCTTGGAATAGCCTCTGAAGACTACTTTATTCTGGGTGAATTTTACGGAATTTTGCATAACTGCTAAACGGTAAGAGATGGACAAAAACGTACCACACAAAAATATAGATTACGTTAAAATACACAATTTAAGTTATGTACATTTTTTCGTAGAGTTGGTCGTTTTTGAGGTATTCCTTGTTTTTGGTTTCACCTTTAAAAACTTGTCACACAGGAATTTGTCAACTCCTGTCCATACAAACAAAAGAATTTTAGTGACATAGCACCCAGCTTTTGACTATCTCTTTAACCTATGGTACTCCCTTATTTCGCTTCTACTTACAAGGAAGCAAGTAATAAGACTATTTCTGCTAATGCATTCTTGATTAGAATGAAGCAAATAGAAGCAAAGCTTTTTAATGATAATTTGTTGCAGAGATGTAGAGAAACTCATGTTAGTGGAACACATCAGATTTTATAAACAAGGTTTGTTGGCTGCGAAGAAAATTGTATTTGTAGTAACCTAATTAGAATTCGTTTGACAATTTTACTGTGGGGAAAGTTATGGTTGAGGACAGAGAAATAGAAGCAGCCCGGAGAGTGGGATGTTGTATATTAATTTCGGAAAAGTCTAAACATAGGTACGAGTTAGTGCACAATGCATTGAAAAAATGGTTAAACAGTTCATTGACGTATTTTGTTCTGAGGAGTAGTACATTAAAATCTGCACGCAGTTTATGGTCAGTGTATTAAATGCTGAAAGCTGCAATTAGGTTAAATGATGGTTCATATTAATATTTAATAATTACAATAATGATCTTTCACATTCAGTATGTAAAAATCTGATGTGTTCCATTCACATGGCTTTCTCTATATCTCTGTAACAAATTATTTTTCAAAAGCTTATGCTTCTATTTACTTCCTGCTAATCGAGAAAAAAATTAGCAGAAATAGTCTTATTTGTTGCTTCCTTGTAAGTAGAAGCGAAATAAGGGAGTACCATCGGTTAAAATGATAGTCAAAAGCTGGTTGCTATGTGACTGAAGTTCCTTTGTTTGTATGGACACGAGTTCACAAAGTCCTATATGAGAAAAATATAATTTTTATAGCTTAAACCAAAAAGAATGAATATTTAAAAAACAATCAACTTCACGAAAAAATGTATAAAACATAAATTGTGTATTTTAATGTGCTCTACATTTTTTGTGTAGTAAGTTTTTGTCTCTCTCACGGTTTAGCACTTATGCAAAATTCCGTAAAATTCACTCAGAATAAAGTAGTCTTCAGAGGCTATTCCCAGAAAATTCAAAATATACATATACATATCTTTAATATACGATATTTTATTCAAAATCGTTAGAGCCATTTTTTAGAAAATCGAAATTTTCGAAAAAAGTTCCATGTAAAGGGTAGTTTGGAGTGGGGGGATTTTTCTCAAAATCTTCGTGACACACTCACGGACACACACACGGACCTTTTTCTGAAAATACTTTTTTGGGATACAGGTGACCCTAAAACATATATTTCCGGTGAAATCTCGGTATCGAATTTTTTGGTGGAGTGCAATACATTCTCTATACACTATGTACATAGTGAGTATAGAGAAAGTAAAAATAAATATTGCAACTGCTTTACGTACCGCACGTGTGCTTTTTGCGTCCATATCAGCGTTGAGATTTCGTTTGTTTCTATACCAACCAGGTTAGATCAGGGAGTGTTAACTTACATTCAGTGACAACAATAGATATCGTCAAGTGGTAGTTAAATTCTCAAAAAAAGTCTTTTCAGTTATTCAGATATTTCTCGCAAAAATAAACTATGAGCTTTAAGGTAAGGATCAATAGAGCACCCAATTGTTAAACATTTGAATATCGATTTTTGTTTGCAGCTATTAAGAAATATGTACTGTAGCTATTTCGTCTATAGCTCATATTAATTAAAATGAAGTAGAAAGTAATATAAACTTGTGTAAGAATAGTTTGTATACTCACTAATAAACCCTAGAGGGCAGAGAAAGCCATGTGAATGCAACACATTGGATTTTACTTTCTCTTTTTCGTACATAGTACATACGTAGACGGTATTGAATTCCACCTAAAAGTTTACTGACAAGATTTCACTAAAATAAACATTTAGGGTTCCTTAAAACAAAACAGAAAAATATCTCTTGTGTGTATATGTGTGTGTTTAACATAACTCAAAAGAGAAAATTCAGTTAAATAATGTAGATGTAAATTTTTGATCTTCCAAGTAAGTGACACGAAGATTTTTAAGAAAATCCTCCCACCCCAAAACATCCCTTACATTGAAGAGTTTTAGAAGTGTTGCATTTTCTCAAAAATGAAATAATAGTTTTGGTTAAGGTTCTATATACTAAATATATTTACATGACAAATAAAATCTATATCTTGCATTTTATGGGAATAGCTTCTATAGACATCTTCATTCTAGATAACTCTTGCATAACTGTAAACCGTAAGAGATAGGCAAAAACTTACTGCACGAAAACTATAAAGGTCGTTAAAACACACACTTTTTATTATATACAGTTTTCTGTAGCGTTAACCATTTCAATATACTTCTTGTTATTGGGTTCAATTAGAAAAAAAAAAAAAACTTTTCTCATACAGAAGTTTTTCGACTCCTACCCATGCAAAAATAACGAATTTAAATCGGCCAGCTTTTAAAACATTTGACTGTCCCTTTAATCTAGTGTATTCCCTAAGTTTCCTTCTACTTATAAGAAACTAGGTAATAAGACCATTTTTGCCAATATTTGCTTTATTAGATAAAGTAGGTAGAAGAACAGCTTTTTAAGAATAGTTTGTTGCACAAATGTAGAGAAAGTCATGCTAATGAAACACATCAGATTCTTTTAAAATCCTGGTCATGCAAAGATTAAGACCATCACATAGTGACCAACTCTTAAAGTAATTGCATATAGTGTATTCTGCTTTTTTCCTTGCACCTATAAGGAAACAAGTAATAAGATCACTTCTGCTACCGTTATTAGCATGAAGTAGAAAAAAAATAATAAGCTTCTCTAAAAATAATTTGTTGGAGTTAGGGATGGTAATGTGAATTGTAAACACCAAGTTATTCTTTTATGTGTCCCAGAAACTGTTTTTTTGCTTTGATTTTTACTTTCTCTACACGTACTATGTACGTAGTGTATAGAAAGGTATTGTATTGCAACCAAAAATTCGATTCCGAGATTTCACTGGAAATATATGATTTGAGACCACCTAAATAAAAAAAAAACATTTTTAGAAAAATTTCCGTATGTGTGTGTGTGTGTGTGTGTGTGTGTGTGTGTGTGTGTGTGGGCAGCATAGCTCCAAAAGGAAAAGTCCGTTACATACAAAACCATCAAGGATGCAATACGAAGATTTTCAAGAAAATCCCCACCTCAACTACTCTTTACATGGACACATTTTTGAAAACTTCGAATTTCTCAAAAATTGCTCTAACGATTTTGATTAAAATATTGGATAATAAAGATATTTACTTGACAAATAAAATTATATCTTGAATTTTCTGGGAATAGCCTCTGAAGACATCTTTATTCTGGATGAATTTTGTAAAATGTTTCATAACTGGTAAATCGTAGGAGATAGAGAAAAGCTCACTTAACAAAAGATTTACAACACACAGAATATGTTATATACATTTTTTCGAGGAGTTGACCGTTTTTGAGATATTCCTTGTTATTGGTTTCAGCTTTAAAGTACATATACTTTTGTCACACGGGAATTTGTCAACTCCTGGGCATACAAACAATTACATAGCAACCAGCTTTTAAAAGATTTGACTATTGCTTTAGACTATGATACTCCCTTATTTCTCTTTTACTTACAAGAAAACAAGTAATTAGACTATTTCTGCCAATTTTTTCTCATTAGCCTTGAAGTAAATAGAAGAATAAGCTTTTCAACAATAATTTACTGCCGAGATATAGAGAAAGTCATGTAAATGGATTCATTTAGATTTTTCCTTTCCCTTACCATTCAAAAATTTTATTGCTACTATCTGTTTTTTGCATTAAACTGTTTAAAAATGTTTTTTTTGCATTTCCAGAAAAAAAGCTTCTACTTAGCATAACTATGGAGCACTGTGATTGATTTCCGGCCGGAGTAGATATCCCCACCTCCCGCTCTTCCGGAATCCAACATAGACCTCCTTAGATGCCATTCATATAGAAAAAATCAGTAGAAGATGCCAGGTGTTTAGTGAACCTTGAACACGAGGGTCGGCTGATAAGTCCCAGGCCTCACACAGATATGGCCCCACTAATCGTATTAACTCTAGACTAGCTTGTATCCATAGTTACAGGTCAATAGCCTGTTTAGTTTTCGAATGACAGCATTTTACACAAGACGACTTTAGAGTTTTCACGAAAATGGAGGATTTGGAAAAAGGAACAGTGATTAAACACTCATTTGAAAGGCTTAACGACTACAGAAATCAAGGAGGAAATGGACACTACATTAAAAGACTCTGCCTCTTCATATGCAATGCTTAAAAAGTGGGTTGCAGAGTTTAAAATGGGACGTACAAGCACTAGTGATGAGCCTCGCACTGGACGTCTTGTAGAAGTGACAACTCCAGAGAGCATTGAAAAAATTCATTGTTTAGTACTGGAAGATCGCAGATTAAAGTTGTTTGAGATAGCAGAGGCTGTAAACATATCAAATATTTGGTAATATTTTAAGTAATGTTTTGAGCTTCCACAAGGTCTGTGCAAGATGGATGCGCGTTTGTTGACACCTGATCAAAAGTTGCAAAGAAAAACTATTTCTGTTATGAATGTGAATTTTTGAGACAGCTTATTTCCATGAATGAAACTTGGATACATTACTGCACTCTAGAAAGTAAATCACAGTCAAAACAGTGGATTGTGCCAGGTGAACCAACTCCAAAAAAGGCAAAGTCAATTTTATCAGCTAACAAGGTTATGGCGAGTGTTTTCTGGGATGCACAGGAAATCATTTTTATTGATTACTTGGAAAAAAATTCTTGGAGGACGAAGATTTCACAGCAACGAGGAGTTTAGTGATGCGGTAAACAGCTATTTTACGGACCTGAATAAATCGGTACTGCTGAGATGCTTTAATTAAATGAGAACACCGAATTGACAAATGTATTAGCCGTGCTGGAGATTATATTGAGAAGTAAAGCAAAAATTAATTGCTGTTTTCATTGAGAGGCCGACCCTAGTATAACCAAGGGCAAGCAGTAATTTTGCTTGTCTGAGAAGTGTTAATGGGAATGGGGAATGCTATTAATATAAAATGCATTGATGTCATATAATTTTATGCGAAATTTTCTAAATTTATATGAAAATTAATTTTTGTGGTATTAACCGTTTGCAAGATACTCTCGCCTAGAAGTTTGGCATTTCGAACACTTTTAAAAGTAGTGAAGTGCTAAGAAACTAAACGATTGTCTTTCGTGATATCATGCAAAGTCACTGTGGTTTCAAAGTCACTTCGTTACTTTCTCTACACATACTATGTACATAGTGTATAGAGAAGGTATTGCAAAACTTCAAAATATAAGTTTTAGGGATTTTCAGAAAAAGGTCCGTGTGTGTGACCGTGTGTCCGTATGTGTGAATACGATAACTCAAAAACGAAAAGTCGGTGAAATGCCAAACTTGGTAGTAAAGTTCAATAACTCCAGGAATGCGACATGAAAATTTTGAGAAAACTATCCCCACCCCCAATTACCACTTACATGGAAGTTTTTACAAAAATTTTGATTTTCTCAATGACTGTAACGATTTTTATTAAAGTATCGTATATTAAAGATATTTTCATCACAAATAAAATGTACATCTAGAATTTTCTGGGAATAGCCTCTGAAGACTACTTTATTCTGGACGAATTTAACGCAACTTTGCATAATTGCTAATCCATAAGAGATGGACAAAAACTTACCGGACAAAAACTTACCGGACAAAAATATGGATCAAGTTATAACACACAGTTTAAGTTAAATGCATTTTTTTCGTGGAGTTGGTCGTTTTTGGTTTCACCTTTAAGAAACTTACACTTTTCTCATACAGAAATTTGTCAACTCCTGTCCATACAAACAAAGGAACATCAGTCACATAGCAGCCAGCGTTTGGCTTTCACTTTAACCTATGATACTCCCTTATTTCGCTTCTACTTACAAGTAAGCAAGTAATAAGACTATTTCTGCTAATTTTTCTCGATTAGCATGAAGCAAATGGAGGCATAAGCTTTTTAATAATAATTTGTTGCAGAGATGTAGAGAAAGTCATGTGAATGGGAGACATCAAATTGCTTTATTTACATCATACTTATAGCTTTTACCTTCATGCCATATAATTGGTTTCCTAATATCATCCATTTTAATCCACAAATACCGTTTAGGTAAAGCTTTGAACCTTAAACCTATTTTAATTCCTTTTTCTTTAGAGTTTTGAGTTGTGTAATTCACATACACACATGGACATATATGCGATAAAAGCCTCTACTTCAAATTTTTAGCTGGTATACAATATTTCCCGCCCACCTGGGTAATGTGGTGGTAGTGTGTCTGCCTCACATTCAAAAGGTCGTGAGTTCGAATCTCGCTTAGGGTGAGTTACACGGATAAGTTTTTTTTTCGGGCTTTTCCCTTATTCTGCGAAGACGAATGTCGAGTAACTTTAAGCTCCATGGATTCCAAGATCATTTGAGCATAATTTCACCAATTTCATTCATCGTCCAATATGACCAACCAGGTTAAAGTATGTTAAGCCACAATATATATATATATATATATATATATATATATATATATATATAACTAATTATTATACCTAGTAGAAAAGTATAAAAAGGTGGTATATATAGCTCGTTTGAAACCACGGTGACTTTGCATGACGTCGCGAAAAACATTCAATTTGTTTCTTAGCACTTCAAAAAAAAAAAAAAAAAAAAGTCTTCAGTGGCTATTGCCAAAAGATTCAAGATATATATTTTATTTTTCATGTAAATAGCTTTGAAAATAAACATTTTCGAATTGTTTCCATTTAAACGGTAGTTTGGTGGGAGGAATTTTCTTGAAAATCATCGTGATGTGTCCTTGGAAATACTAAATTAAAATATCAAGTTTGGTATTTAAACACACACACGCACACAGAAAAACCTCTTTCTAAGACTTCTTTTTCAGGAACCTTAAAATATATATTTCCGGTGAAATCTCGGTATCGAATTTTTGGGTTCAATGCAATACCTTCTCTATACACTATGTACTTAGTAAGTGTAGAGAAAGTAAAAAGAATGTAGCCCCGTCCGTTCGTATAACTGCTGTGATCGCGGATATTCGAGCTCAAGAGCAGTGGACGCGTAAATTGTGGCAACAAGTGAACGTTTCGCGTGGGTCTTGGCAACGTGTTTTACCCCATATAGGGATGAAGCCCTACAAAATGACATGTGCCCAAGAAGGAGGAGGAGGATGACGCAAAACGTGTGAATTACTGTACGTGGATATGTCAAACAGTTGAGAGTGGAACGTTGGATGCGCTACTGTTTCATGAGAGATGAAGCCTGGTTCAATCAGACAAGATATGTGAACACCCAGATCAAATACTGTTCAACAAACAATTCCGATACGATTAATAAGGAACCTGTTTATGGTAAAAATGGAGTATGGTGTGCAGAAAGTTGGATTGTGAGTCCCCTAATTTTACTTTCTCTACACGTACTATGTGCATAGTGAAAAAGTCGGATAAGTTGTCGACTTAATACGAGTTCTATGCCCCTTAGTTTGAAGTGTAATACTTTATTTATGGAAATATGATCACTTCATCCATCCCCTCTAGAATCCCACTCTTAAAGGTTTCCTATAACTAAGCATTCTTCAAGTATATCTATTTTATCAGTAATTGTACCATTACCCTGCAGGGCAGATAAGATGATTTCTAGATGTGGGCAAGATAAGAATTGAAAGTAAATAATTTATAAAACAAAGATATTTTATTGATGGTTATGTATTTATAACAAAAGTCACAAATATAACGTTTTTCCTTAGCATGAGCCCACTCCTGGTACCGAGGACATTGGTATCACATTTCTGTCTTTCCAATCTCTCCACAAATTAGGCAATCTCTTTCATCCACATAATCCGAATCACTGTCTGAATTACGATGGACTAGATGAGTGGCAGAAGGATTCTTTCTTTGCCTCATTGCAAAAGCTCTTCATTAGAAGTTTACATTTATGATCTTTGTTCAAGTTTTTGCCTTTGTGTTCTTATTCTCTTTTAGTTTTTCATTCCTATTAATTTTTTCTCTAGCCCCATATGTACAATGTACATAGGGATAGAGAAGTATTGTATTCCACCCAAAAATTCGATACCGAGATTTCACCGGAAATACTTGTTTTAGGACCCCCTGTATCCAAAAAAAGCATTTTGAGAAAAAGGTCCGTGTGGCTGTGAACACGATAACTCAAAAACCAAAAGTAGCTAAATTACCAATCTTGGTATTTAAGTTTAGTATGTTCCAGGGAAGCGACACGAAGATTTTGAGAAAAATCCCCCCACCCAAACTACCCTTTAGATGGAACTTTTTTCAAAAATTTTGATTTTCTTAAAAATGGCTCTAACGATTTTGATTAAAATATCATATATTAAAGGTATTTACCTAGCAAATAAAATTTATATTTTGAATTTTCTGGAAATAGCCTCTAAAGACTACTTTATTCTGGATGAATTTTACATAACTACTAAACCGTAAGAGATGGACAAAAACTTAACGCACAAAAAATGTAGATAACGTTAAAACACACAATTTATGTTATATACATTTTTTTCGTGGAGTTCATCGTTTTAGAGATATTCCTTTTTCTTGGTTTCAGCTTTGAAAAACATACTTTTCTCATGCAGGAATTTGTCAACTCCTGTCCATACAAACAAAGGAACATCAGCCACATAGCATCCAGCTTTTGGCTTTCCCTTTAACCTATGGTACTCCCTTATTTCGCTTCTACTTACAATAAAGCAAGAAATAAGACTATTAATGTAATTTTTCTCGATTAGCATGAAATAAATAAAAGATAGGCTTATTAACAATAATTTGTTACAGAGATATAGAGAAAGTCATGTGAATGGAACACATCAGGTTTTTCATCCTTATCTTTCCTTTGTCTCTATTCTTCCAGAGGTATTTCATGGGTATGCTCGTTATGTGTAAAAATAACAGTGTATTCTATTTTCTTAAATTCATAGACAATTTGAGTGAAATCAGATCCAAAGGCTCTTCTGTCCAAATCGATGACATTGCTGCAATTCTTGCAACTGGTTCTCATTAAATGTATTATTTAATCTTCCCGCATGTTGTGGAAAATACTGAAATGAAACAAAAAGTATGAGTAATTCTGTCTACTGTGAGATTATTGAAACATTAAACGAAAAAATGTCAGTGTTTTAATTGTATTTTAATTAATAATCAAATAATAGTTTAAAATGAGAATTCTAAATATATTTAAATATGAACAAAATGACCACTTTTATCTCCTATACACTTTTGCATATGGCGATGTAAAAAGCTTCAGGTAGTACTGCTCTGCCTCTTTCATTGATTATTAACTCCATTTTTGTCTACCTGTCTTCCTTATATTCACTTTCTCCATGTTTGTTACGTAACCTGACGAATTCGCCATCTTAGCCTCTGCAAAATTCATCTTAACCTCGGTCGACATTTTGGTTCCAAACTTTAACACGCACGAAATCCTGGAAAACAAGTGTTTTAATCCTGTATCAAAGCATCATTAAATACATAAGGCTTAAGAGGAATCAACTAATCTCCATCAATATAAAAGCATTTCTTACAGGAAGCTTATTTTTGCTGTAAACATTGTAACAAAAACAGCGTCCACTTCCAAACCTCCATTCTCAACTCAACAACATGTCTAAAGGAGTCTAGTTCAACTGTCATGCTTGCAGAGGCGTTCTAAAGATGCGGTACCATAGCACACGTCATGCCATCTATAGAGTTTTTTGGGAAATTAACAATTCGTCATCTTGGACTCCTCGTTTACTTACCCGACTTTCCCATATAGAGAAAGTATTGTATTGCACACAAAAGTTTGTTACCGAGATATCACCGGAAATACAAGTTTTGAGACTCCTTGTATCTAAAAAATAATTGTAGAAAAATGTCCGTGAGTGAGTGTGTGTCTGTGGGCAGTACAGCTCAAAAACGAAAAATCTGTTAAATACAAAACTTGATATTTAAGTTAAATATCTTCCAAGGATGTGACACAAAGGTTTTAATGAAAATCTCCCATCTACAGCTGTCATTTACATGGAAAAAATTTCGAAAATTATGATAAATACCTTTATGGGTTTAATGATTTTGATTCAAATCTGTTATTTTTAAGATGTCTATAAGAAAATAAAATGTATATCTTGAATTCTCTGGGAATAGCCTCTGAAGACCTCTTTATCCTGGATGAATTTTTCTGAATGTTGCATATCTGGTATACCATAAGAAATAGTCAAAATTACATAGAAAATGAGATCTAGATAAAACACATAATTTATGTCATATACATGTTTTCCTGGAATTGACCAGTTCTGATATATTCCTTATTATTGTTTTCAGATTTAAAATACTTAAAGTTTTCTGATACTGAAGGTTATAAACTCCTGGCTCTGCATAGAAACAGATTTCAACCACGTAGCAACAAGCTTTTAAAAGATTTGACTATCACTTTTGCCTAGTGTATTCCCTTATTTCCCTTCTACTTACAAGAATATAAGTAATTAAGGCAATTTTTTATAATATTAATCTCGATTATCATAAAGTAGATAGGAGAATATGCTTTTTAACAATAATTTGTTGCAGTGATGTAGAGAAAGTCATGTGAATGGAACACATCAGATTTTTATAAATATGTGCACGTGTGTGTGTCAATTGGCAGCATAACTCAAAAATGAAAAGTTCGTTAATTAGAAAATTGATATTTAAGTTTAATATCTTCCAAGGTTGTAGGACGTAGATTTTAATGAAAATCTCCTACCTCCAACTATCTTTACATGGAAAAATGTTAAAAAAATGTTACTTTTTCAGAAATAGCTCTAAGGATTTTGATTAAAATATCGTATGAATAAAATGTTTTATGACATAAAATGTATATCTTGGATTTTCTCGGAATAGCCTCTGAAGACGTCTTTATTCTGGATGAGCTTTGCTGAATTTTGCATAACTGTTAAACCGAAAGAAATAGACAAAATAACACAAATAGGAGATCTCGATAAAATACATAATTTATATCATATTTATTTTTTTTCGTAGAGTTGACTGTCTTCGAGGTATTTATCGTAATTGGTTTTAGTTTTAAAATACTTTCTACTTTCTTTACACGTACCATGTACCTAGTGCACTCCAAAAAAATTCGATACCGAGATTTACCTGGAAATATATGTTTTAGGGTCCCCTGTATCCATAAAAAGCATTTTCTGTGTGAGTGTGTGTCCGTATGCCCGTGTGAACACGATAACTCTAACGAAAAGTCGGTAAAATACCAAACTTGGTATTTAAGTTTAGCATCTTCCAGAGATGCGACACGATGATTTTAAGAAACATCCCCCTACCCCAAACTACTCTTTACATGGAACTTTTGGTCGACATTTTTTATTTTCTCAAAAATGGCTCTAACGATTTTGATTAAAATATCGTATATTAAAAATATTTACCTGAAAAGTAAAATGTATATGTTGAATTTTCTGGGAATAGCCTATGAAGACTACTTTATTCTGGATGAATTTTACGGAATTGTGCATAGCTGCTAAACTGTAAGAGATGGACAAAAACTTACCACACAACAAATGTAGAGCACCTTGAAAAACACAATATATGTTATATACATTTTTTTCGTGGAGTTGGTTGTTTTTGAGATATTCCTTGTTTTTGGTTTCAGCTATGAAAAACATGCTTTTCTCATACAGGAATTTGTCAACTCCTGTCCATACAAACAAAGGAAGTTCAGTCACATAGCAACCAGCTTTTGACTATCACTTTAACCTATGGTACTCCGTTATTTCACTTCTATTTTCAAGAAAGCAAGTAATAAGACTATTTCTGCTAGTTTGTTTTCAAGATTAGCATAAAGTAAATAGAAGCATAAGCTTTTTAACAATACTTGTTGCAGAGATGTAGAGAAAGTCATGTGAATGGAAGACATCAGATTTTTAACTTTTGTAATACGGGCTACGCATAGAATCGCATTTCATCCCATAGCAACCATATTTTAAGAATTTGACAATCGGTTTAGCCTAATATACTCTCTATTTTTAATGGAACAAAGTAATAAGACTGTTTCTGCTAGTGTTTATTTCAATTAACATGAATTAGATAGAAGAATAAGCTTATTAACAATAATTTGTTAGAGGTGTAGAGAAAGCCATTTGAATGAAACACATCGATTTTTTTAAACAACATTAAACATTTATGTCTAATGCCAATCTTTGAGGAATTTTACGCGCAGTTGACACCACCCCGTTGATCGTACGTATGCTGTCTTTTCGACAGGAAGGGGTGACCTGTCACATTTCACGCGAGTCAATCTCGCGAATTCATGAAAGATTCACATAGGAAAGGGCTGTCAACAAAGATTGGAGCCTCCCCGCTCACTGGACCTAATTACTTTTGACTTTCATCTGTGGGACGTCTAAAGAGAAACGTATACGCAAAGAACTTAAAACTAATACTTGGGGAACAATATTTGTAATGAAATTTTGTGAACTGTTGTTGGTAGAATTGTACAAAGTGTACATTAACATGTTAAGGGCGTGAGCAAAAGTGCATTGAAACATAAGGAGCCATTTTCTGCACCTAATTTAATGTAAAAGACAAGATCAGCTAAGTCAATAAAGACCTTTTCACTAGCAATTTGTTATTTCTTTATTATCAAATTATTACATATTTATCTATTTGTTATGGTTTCTACTCGTGGCGAAGTCAGTACCCTTGAGTAACCCTCCGTCAGGCGCAATATCTACGAGGACCGTTTTTTTTTTCAACCTCCGATAGACTATAAATAGAAGAAAGTTCATAGAAAACAATTATTTTATTACTAAAAGTTTTATACACTTATGGTTACTTTTCAACATAATCACCAAAAAGATAGAGACATATATCGTACCTGTGCACAATCTTTGCAATACCCGTTTCAAAAAATGTTGCCGCCAATGATTTCAAATAAGCATTGACGTTGTTTTGAAGATCTTCGTTGGTTTGAAAGTGCTGCCCCCCCTAGCCACTTCTTCATTTCAGGGAAAAGTTGAAAGTCGCTGGGTGCCAGGTCAAGACTGTACGGCGGATGATCGAAATTGTCCCATTGAAATTGTTCAAGGAGGAGATGGGTTGTGCCAGCAGTGTGTGGACGAACGTTCTCATGGATCAACACAATTCCTGAAGTCAGCATTCCTCTTCATTTGTTCTGAATGGCTCTCCGCAAACGTCGTAAAGTACGGAGATCTTCAAAACAACAACAATGCTCATTTGAAATCATTGGCGGCAACATTTTTTGAAGCGGGTATTGCAAAGCGTGTGCACAGGTACGATAAATGTCTCAAACTTTTCGGTGATTATGTTGAAAAGTAATCATCAGTTTGCAAAATTTTAGTAATAAAATAATTGTTTTCTATGAACTTGTCTTTTATTTCTAGCTTACCGGAGGTTAAAAAAAATCTGATGTGTGACATTCACATGATTTTCTCTACATCTCTGCAACAAATTATTCTTAAAAAGCTTATACTTCTATTTACTTCATGATAATCTGAAAAAAAAATAGCAGAAATAGTCTTATTACCTGCTTCCTTGTAAGTAGAAGCAAAATAATGGAGTACCATAGGTTAAAGTGATAGTCAAGAGCTGGTTGCTATGCTACTGATGTTTCTGTGTTTGCATGTACAGCAGTTGACAAATTCCTAAATGAAAAAAGCATACGTCTTTTATAGCAGAAACCAAAAACAAGGAACGTCTAAAAAAAGATGAACTCCACGAGAAAAATGTATATAACATCACATAAATTTGTGTTTTAACGTGCTCTACATTTGTTATGAAGTAAGTTTTTGTGCATCTCTTAAGGTTTAGCAGTTATTCTAAATTCTTTAAAATTAATTTAGAATAAGCTACTCTTCAGAGGCTATTCCCAGAAATTGAAGATAAACATTTTACTTGTCAGGTAAATGTCTTTAATATGATATTTTAATCAAAATCGTTAGAGCCATTTTTGAGAAAATCAACATTTTCGAAAAAATTTCCATGTAAAGGTTAGTTTGGGGTGGGGGGATTTTTCTCAAAATCTTTGTGTTGCTTCCCTGGAAGATACTACTAAAATACCAAGTTTGGTGTTTTACCGACTTTTCGTTTTTTAGTTATCGTGTTCACCGACACTCGGACACACACTGACATACGAACACACACACACACTCGCGCGCGTGGACCTTTTTTGTGAAAATGCCTTTTTTGGATATAGGGGACCCTAAAACATATATTTTCGGTGAAATCTCGGTATGGAATATTTGGGTGTAGTGCAATACCTTCACTATACACTATGTACATAGTAAGTGTAGAGAAAAGAAAAAAAAATCTGATGTGTTCCATTCACATGACTTTCTCTATATCTCTGCAAAAAATTATTGTGAAAAATCTTATGCCTCTATTTACTTCATAGTAATCAAAAAAGAAAGAAAAAATCAGCAGAAATAGACCTACTACTTGCTTCCTTGTAAGTAGGAGCGAAATAAGGGAGTAGTATTGGTTAAAGTGATAGTCAAAAGTTGGTTGCTATATGACTGAAATTCCTTTGCTTGAGTGGACAGGAATTGTTAAATTGTCAAAAATCCTGTATGAGAAAAGTATGTAAGGAGTACCTAAAAAACGATCAACTGCATGAAAAAAATGTATATAAGATAAATTGTGTGTTATATACATTTTTTGTGTTGTAAGCTTTTGTCCATCTCTTACGGTTTAGCAGTTATACAAATTCCGTAACATTCATCCAGAATAAAGTAGTATTCAGAGGCTATTCCCAGAAAATTCAAGATACATTTTATTTGTCAGGTAAATATATTTCTCGTATGAAATTTTAATCAAAGTTAGTTATTTTTGAGAAAATAAAATTTTTTGAAAAAATGTCCATGTAACAGGTAGTTTAGGGTGGAGGGATTTTTCTAAAAATCTTCGTGTCGCATCCCTGGAAGATATTAAACTTAAATACCCACTTTGGTATTTTACTTTTCGTATTTGAGCTATTGTGTTCATAGACACAGCTACACACACACACACACACACACACACACACACACACACGCACACACTCACGCGCGCGCATACACACGGATCATTTTCTGAAAATGTTTTTTTTTGGATACAGGAGACCCTAAATCATATATTTCTGGTGAAATCTCAGTATCGAATTTTTGTGTGGAGTGCAATACCTTCTCTATACACTATGTACATAATACGTATAGAGAAAGTAAAAATCTGAAGTGTTCCATTCACATGACTTTCTCTACATATCTGCAACAAATTATTGTTAAAAAGCTTATGCTTCTATTTATTTCATGCAATCGACAAAAAATTAGCAGAAATAGTCTTATTACTTGCTTCTTTGTATGTAGAAGAAAAATAAGGGAGTACCATAGGTTAAAGTGATAACGAAAAGCTGGTTGCTATGTGACTGAAGTTCCTTTATTTATATGGACAGGAGTTCACAAATTCCTGTATGAGAAAAGTTGAAGTTTTTCAAAGCTGAAACCCAAAGCAAGGAATATCTAAAAAAACGATCAACTCCACGAAAAAAATGTACACTACATAAATTGTGTGCTTTAATGTGCTCTAGATTTTTTCGATAGTAAGTTTTGTCTATCTCTTACGGTTTACCAGTTATGCAAAATTCCGTAAAGTTCACTCGGAATAAAGTAGTCTTCAGAGGCTATTCCCAGAAAATTCAAGGTATACATTTTATTTGTCAGATAAATATCTTTAATATACGATAAATTTAATCAATATCGTTAGTCATTTTTACAAAATCAAAATTTTCGAAAAAATTCCATGGAAAGGGTTATTTGGGGTGGGGGGATTTTCTTTGGTCGCATCCTTGGTAGATACCAACTTAAATTACAAGTTTGGTATTTAACGGTCTTTTATTTTTGAGTTATGCTGACGACAGACACACACATACACACAGACAGAGAGAGAGAGACAGACACACGCACGGACATTTTTATAATTTTTTTTTTATTATTCAGGGGGACCAAAATCATGTATTTCCTGTCGATTTTTGGGTGCATTACCTTCTCTATACGCTGTGTACATAGTATGTGTAGAGAAAGTAAAAATGGGCAGTGGTTGCCTGGCAGACTATGATGTCTTCACTGGCAGTGGAAGGTGATTGATGTTGGGTGAGTGGCAAACAGAAATATCTCTGGTTTACGGAACTAATATTCTTAACATTTACATACATTCAATTGCTATTGTGCATCATTACCTGTTTAATTTTCTCTCTAGATACATAGATAACAGTGCACAACATACTTTCCTAATGTAAATCGTCTCTGATTTGCACGTAACAGGCTTTTTATTGTGAAAATCGTCGCTTCATATCACAAGATGTGATTGGAACTAAATGTAATCATCGACTATTGGGTAAAATACTCCAGCAGCAATTATCTCCGTGGCAACACCTCGTAGCACCTTTCCTTCACTTTCTTTTTCGCGTGGTCTAAAACATGTGTTACGGACCTGTGACTAATTGCTTGCATAAGTTCATTGATAGCTTTCAGGGATAGAGTCATTTCTATGTTCTACAACATTTTTCTGTTTGAATCTTCATGCAATCCAATTGAACCAAGAGATTTTACAGTCTTGATTGAAGAGCATGCACTATCATCAAACGCATTTATCACCTGTAAAACAGTATTGTGATATACAGCATAGTTTACTGCTGCGTCGAGTCACGTTGTTACTATAAGTTTTTTTACATGCGGCGCGTGCAGGGGCCAATGCAGGTTGGTTTCTACTCGGTAGGTATGCAACTGGTATTCGCATGTGTCCCGCGATCGGTCCCCAAGATGCTATCCCTAAAGATGATTATTTCCAGTATGTCATCTGTAATAAAACAAGTCTCTGTAGATGTACTGGCATTTCTAGCTGAACCCTTAATTCCAGGCATACGAGTAAGCAAATTCTTGGATCTACTTCTTTTCTGCTTCAGATGTCTCAGTTACCAACTGAGGAGAAACACCACGAAAATAAAAAGACAAAGGTAATACACTATAAAAAGCAATATTAAAACAACAACAAAGGAACTAACAGAATGAACACGAAAATAGAAATACAAAGATATTCCGATACAGCAATTTAAATTTACAGCACAAAGTACATGTTCGTAAATGTACTCTCTTATAATAGATAAATGCACTTAAAATATATACACATAATATATACACATATATAAAACCATATCACAGCAATGGCCTAAGTGTGACATAAAATATATGTATGTGAAACATTGTGGTCATTTTTGTTTAGTTGTTCTTATCGGTCCTCCCTCTTCTCTATTGGCAGCCTTCTCAGATCTCAGCTTCTCGCCTTAAGTATAAATTTTCCCAGCCCGTCCACGTCTTCCGTGCCTGCCAGTAGCGTCCAACATGCTTCTAGCTCTACATTCGCGGTGGTAAATAATCGCGGTAAATATTTTTCCCGCCATTCCTCCTTACCCCTACATCCTATCAAGATGTGGGTACATGACTCTTCCTCCTCGCAAATGGGGTAGATTCTCATACCATTCTCGTCAGCAATTTTTATGCTCCTCCATGCTCCTAGTCTAATCCATGCGAGCCCCTCTCTAATGAATTTGGTACCTGTTTTGATGTATTGCTCCATACACCACTCCGATTTTAGCTCTGACTGTACTTCTAATGTAACCTACTCCGTGCATTGCGCAATTATTTGCTGACTGTCAGTATCACAGAGGCGGTTCTTAATTTTTCTTAGATGTTCATCATTGTTTTCATTATCATCCAGCAGTGCTGCAAGAGTTTCTTTAAATTCTTTGGGTTACAACATTGAACATTTCTTGCTTCCATGGCATTGAATGCGCAAATGCGTGACCGATGGGAAAGAAGGCTACAGAAAATATGCTACATCGAGCGCATTATATTTCACAGATACCTTTGCTTAATAATGGGAAAGGATACAAAACAATAGCAACAAAAACAGACAGCTGGGCAATAATAAACCGAAGCACTACAGTGTGTTTTAGGGGGCTATAATGATTTACAACATATTTCTCTATATCTCTGTAACAAATTATTCTTAAAACTCTTATTCTTCTATATACTCTATGCTAATGGAGATAAACATTAGCAGAAATGGTCTTATTACTTTCTAATCTTTTATAAGCTTGTTGCTATGTGGTGGAAATTCGTTTCTTTATATTGCCAAGAGTTTACAAATTATCGCATGAGAAAGTTTATGTATTTTAAAACTTAACAAAAGACAAGAGATGTTTCAAAGATCGTCAAATGTATATGACGGAACTTGTATGTTTTAACGAGATCTACATTTTTTGTGTAGTAAGTTTTTGTCTATCTCTTATGATTTATCAGTTATGCAAAATTCAGCTTAATTCATCCAGAATAAAGAGGACTTCAGAAACTCTCCCAGAAAATTCAAAATATACATTTTATATTTCATGTGAATATGTTTAATATACGGTGTTTTAATCAAAATCGTTAGAGCCATTTTGGAGAAAATCGAAATTTTCAAAACATTTTCCATGTAAAGGGTAGTTTGTGGTGGTTGGATTTTCTTGAAAATCTTCGTGAGGTATCCTTTGAAGATACCAAACCTAAAACCAAGTTTGGTATTTAATGGTCTTTTCGCTTTTGAGCTATGCTGCCTACATGGGCCTTTTTCTATTTTTTTTTTCGGACTCAGAGGATCCTAAAACACATACACATTTATGGTAAAATCTTGACATCGAATTTTTGGGTGGAATACAATACCTTCTTTTTTCCTCTATGTGGGCTAGAGAAAGTAAAACGCAGGAAATGTATGTTTCAGATATATTGCGCCTGACGCGAGGAAGTAGAGAAAGTAAAAGATTAAAATCATGATGAAATTTTTTAGTTAGAAATTGTTGTTCGTTATTAATCTTACACGTAATTTCAAGAACAAATAAAGTATCAAATACTTACGTATTGAGTTACACTACCCTTTAATACTCTGGCTACGTAATTAGGTGTGCCGAATTGATTAGGAAAATAATTAACATGCACGCTGCATCTTATTTCATGCTCGGTTTCTTCCCTTCTGCAGTCATAAATCTTATACAAAGAATATATCATTATCGATTGCAGAAGTCGACAAGAGTGCGAGGAAACTTTTACGCTTCTTGCTTTCTAACGCTAACTAACCTAATTTATTGTATGGACTCCTACACAACATTAATTTGAACGCGTTTGAAGCTTCATTAAGGACTTTTGGATTTAAAACTGCAACGCAAACTTCTGAAGCTGTGAAATGATATAAATCAACCGCTGCCGCATACGATCGTCAATTATTTTCTACTCTGTTGCTTACCTCTGAGTTTCCAGTAACGACATGGTCTGTATTGGGCTTATAAAGCTAATTTTTACTTTCACTACACATTCTATATACATAGAATATAGAGAAAGAATGGCATTCCACCCAAAAATTGGATACCGAGATTTCACGGGGGGCTTTGATGTCTCGAGTCCAAAAGAAAACATTTTTGTGTTGTTTGTGTGTGTATGTGCGTGAGAGTGTGCGTGTGTCTGTGGGCGCGACAAATCAAAAACGAAAAATTGATTAAATAATAAATTTGATGTTTAAATTGTCTCTTCTAAGGATGCACGAAGCTTCACCCAACCCAAACTACACTTTACATGGAACATTTTTCGAAATATTTGATTTTCTCTAAAACGTTTCTAACGATTTTGGCTAAACTAACGTATATTAAAGATATGTATACGACAAATAAAATATATATTTTGAATTTAATAGGATTGAAGGCCTTTTCATCCAGAATGACTTATATAACTGGTAAAATTTTCTTCACAAAGAAATGTAGATTTCATTAAAACTAATTTATGTCACAGACAGCTTTTGTTTTTGCAGAAATAACCATTTAGTTGTTATTGGTTTCAATTTTAAAATATTCACACTTTTCTCAAACGGGAAGCTCACATCAACTTCGTCTCTATTTTGTTTACTCATATAAATATCTTTAATATACGCTTTATTAATAAAAATAATTTTGAGAAAAACAAAAAATGTCAATAATGCTTCTATGTGAACGGCTTTGGGACGGGGGCTATTCTTGAAATTCATTGTGTGTATTGTTAGAATATAGCAATCTTAAATTCCAAATTTGGTGTTTAACAGTCTTCTTTTTCAGCTATGACATTCACAAACACAAAGACACACACTGATCTTTTTCTAAAAGTACTTTATATAGATTCAGGTATCTTCAAAACACGTATTTCCACTTAATCTCAGTATCTAACTTTTGGATGGAATATAATATCTTCTCTACTTAACATGTACATCGCAGATATAGGTTCTTTCAACAAGTGTCTTATATTTGAGCTTACTTAAAACACGTTCTATAAATGATAGAGGTTTATTAATTTTTTTTATTTTGGAACATAATTAATGCCATTACGTGTAGAAGAGAACATCAGTTAAATGACCGCCGCGACTTCGTTGGGTTGCGCGTAAACGGTTGACCCAAATTTTAATGACAGAAGAACGGTAAATTAGGTCCAACTTCACGAATAACACACGTGATCTTATTCATAAGATCATTTACTGTTGCTGGCTTGTTCACATAAACTCGAGATTTAACATAATCCCACAAGATGTAATCAAACGGCGTTAAATTACATGATCTCGGGGGCCAGTTAACATTACCACCAGGGGAAATGATGAAACCTCTGAACTTCTTCAAAAATCGATTGTTTCGAGAGCAGTATGACATATGGTACCATCTTGTTGGAACCAGATGTTTCTGAGATCCAAACCATCCAATTGAGGCAAAAAATACTCCTTTATAAGTGCCCGGTATCTTTCTCCATTGCCAGTAGGAGCTTCTCCAGCTTCGTCTTGGAAATTTCACAATTTCTGCGCGTTGCTGAATGCATGGCTATTTTTCAATAGCAACTGTAACCACATGAAAAAACAATGGCTACTGTAACTTCATAACAGCGGCAGCTATCACATGTTAAAAATAGGACACTCTTGTTGAAAGACCTTATACATGCTAGAAAAAATAAAAATCTGATGTATTCCATTCACCTGATTTTCTTAACTTGTTCTGCAAACTATTCATACAAAAATTCTTCTTCTTTGACAGCGTCGTTAATAAAGAGCATAACATTTAAAACGTGTTATGCCACCGATGTACCATCCCCTGGGCCGTCCCGGGTTTGCGTACGTGCCACAATAATTTTGATTCCCAACTTTAAGACTTCTTTTAAAGTGAATAAAACAACGCTGTGCAGCCCTTAGCTCTGTTTCTTAAGTTGCAGATGTTTTATAAATTTAAGGAACAAGACAAAACACCTCTAGGCTATAGAGAGAATGTTATGACGTCTTCATCGTTGTTCATTAAATAAATATAACCACTTTCTCAGTTGTCTTAAGACAAATGTGCACATTTGGTGTGTTTTACTTTCTTTCAGATAATGGCGAATAGTATATTCTATTTTAAAACATCTGATATGTTGCATTCACATGACTTTCTCTACATATTCTGCAAAGAAGGTATTGTTACAAAAGATTATTCTTCTATCTACATTATGCTATACGAGATTAATGTTAACACAAATGGCCGAAGGGAAATAAGGGAATACACCAGGCTAAAGCGATAGTAAACTCTTTTAAAAGCCGATGAATATGTGAACAAATGAAGTTCGGTTCGCTTTGCATATCCAGAAAAACAAAAGAGAAATGAATGAAAGAGAAGATACGTAGTTTAAAATTGAAACCAATAACAAAGAATATCGCGGAAACGGTCAACTCTGCAACAAAAATGTTTATGACATAAACTGTGTATTTTTTGTTGTATGCGTTTTTGTCTATCTTTTACGGTTTACGAGTTTTGCAAAATGCATCCAGAATAAAAAGATCTTCAGAGGCTATTCACAGAAAATTCAAGATATACATTTTGTTTTTCATATATATATATGTATATATATGTATATATATATATATATATATGTATATGTATATTTAATATACCATAATTTAATCAAAATTCCTACAGCCGTTTTTGAGAAAATAAATTTCGAACATTTTTCCGTGTAAAGGGTAGTTGGGGTGGGGGGATATTCTTGAAAATCTTCAGTGTCGCATCCTTGGAAGATTCTGAACTTAAATACCAAGTTTGGTATTTAACAGACTTTTTGTTTTTGAACTATGCAACCCATAGGCGCGCGCGCGCATATACACATACACACACTGACAGACAAACACACACAGAGACATTTTTCTAAAAATGCTTTTATTTTATCGATTCAGGTCGCCTTAAAATATGTTAAGTATTTCAGGTGAAATCTCGATATCGAATTTTTCGGTGGAATACAGTACCTTCTCTATACATTATGTACACGTATGTGTAGAGGAAATAATAACCTGTGTTCAATTCATATGAGTTTCTCTACCTATTCTGTAACAAACTTTTCTTGCATAAGCTCATTGCTCTATTTTATATTAGTCAATAGAAACACTGGATAATAGTGACAGATTGAAAAATCCTGTGCCATAACTAGGATTTGAACCACGGATCTCCTGGTCTCTAGCCGGTTGTTCTAACCACTGAGCTACCATGGTAGTATACCGGCACAACATTAAATTTCTCAACTAACTCGCATGTTTAAACTAATAAACCTGGGATTAAAGTACTTACGACATCGTAAGTCGCCATTTCAAAATAATTTGAGATCATCTTGTGGTTTACCGGGAAAAAATGAGTCAGCTGAGAAATTGAGTGTCGTTCTGTCATGTTGCCATGGTAGCTCAGTGGCAGAGCAACCGGCTAGAGTTCGTGGTTCAAATCCCGGCTATTGCATTGAATTTTTCAGTCTGTCCCCACCTATCTTAACTCCTGTCCTACACACGGCTAGTGTGAGAAAAATAATTAAATTAACAATATAAACATTAGCAGAAGTGATCTTAATAATTAGTTCTTATAAGCAGGAGGGAAATAAATGAATAAACACACTAGGCCGAACCAATAGTCATATATTTT
Source organism: Hymenopus coronatus (assembly GCA_030762935.1). Lineage (NCBI taxonomy): Eukaryota > Metazoa > Arthropoda > Insecta > Mantodea > Hymenopodidae > Hymenopus > Hymenopus coronatus. Next base: position 33,479,130 of record CM060882.1, on the reverse strand, counting down.
AAAAGATATTCGCTATTGATACAATTGAAATTCCCTTCTCTTTGCACAACTATGGTAAAGTAAAATGAATAACGATTTTCCATTTGAGAAAAAAAATCTAAGTATTGGAAATTTTTAAACCAATAATAAGGAATATCTCGGAGATGGTTAGCTCCACAAAAAATAGGAATTTTTGTATATTTGTTACAATTTACCAGTAAATTAAAGTCATTCATAATGATAAGAGCTTCAGAGGCTACTCCCGACAAACTCAAGATATACATTTTATTTTTCATTTAAATATCTATAATATACCATAATTTAATCAAAACCTAATCAAAATTAGAGCAATTTTTGGGAAAATCTAAAATATCGAAACATCCTCCACGTAAAAGTTAGTATGGCATGGTAAGTACTTGTTTGCATTTACCTTGTGTGTACAGGTAAGTAAGGAAAACATTTTTTTAAATCAAAAATTCTCAATGCGTGTATTTCCCGTTAAATTTCGATGACAGATCCATGTCAGTAGGTTTACTTGCATGTTAAAATACTCCTGCGGGACAAAACTTCGGCTCACGGTGGCGCTGGTATGTTCTTCATAAGTGACAGCGTTATTAATTAACAAACAATTTATTTATGTATGTGATATTTCGGTATCGAATTTTTAGTGTAATGCAAAACTTCATGTTACTGTATTTAAGTAGTAGATAAAGTGATAGGTTGCTAATGCGGTATTTAAAGTAAGAAATAATAATATTAATAGTGAGCCTTCGAGGGCGAATTTTATTTTTAGCTTAGCTTCCTTTAACCTAGTTGATCATATGGTACAATGAATAAAATCAGTGAAATTATGTTCAAAGTACGAGAGCCATTTTTTCAACCTCCAAGAGGCTATAAGTAAAGACAAGTTAATAGAAAATAATTATTTTATTACTAAAAGTTTTGTACTCTTATGGTTAACCTACTCACCGAAAAGATTGAGACATTTATCTTGCCTGTGCACAAGCTTTGCAATTCCCGCTTCAAAAACTGTTGCCGCCAGTGATTTCAAATGAGCATTGAAGTTGTTTTGAAGATCTTCGTACTTTACGACGTTTGCAGAGAGCCATTCAAAACAAACGAAGAGGAATACTGACTTCAGGAATTGTGCTGATCCATGACAATGCTCGTCCACACACTGCTGGCACAACCCTTCGGCTCCTTGAACAGTTTCAGTCATCCGCCGTACAATACTGACCTGGCACCCAGTGACTTTCAGCTTTTCCCTGAACTGAAGACGTGGCTAGGAGGGCAGCACTTTTGAACCAACGAAGTCTGGTAACTCACCCTAAGCGAGATTTGAACTCCGGACCTCTTAAATGTGAGGCAGACGGTCACCCTCGCATTACCGAGGTGGGCAATGAAATCTTTGCTACTGATTTTCGTTTCTTTAGCAGAGATCAGCTTTTAAAGCTTAAACAAGTAAGCTATGATTTGATCCAAGTTTCCTTCTAAGATTCATAAATGGTCATCTCAAACTTCAAGGGCGTTTTTCTAAAAATGCTTTTTTGGACCTAAAACGTGTATTTGCGGTGAAATCTTGGTATCAAATAATTAGATTGAATGCAATACTTTCTCTATATACTATGCACAGAGTACGTACAGAGAAACGAAAAGTCAGTGAAAGAAATACTTGACTAAGGTTTTTATCTGAGAAGAGAATCGAGTTCTTCACACGCAGGCAGAACAATTGTATTAAAATCTCCATTCATTGTGTTTCATCTCCTTTAATTCTCGTATCGTATTCCAGAAACGCTGCAACACGCTCTTTTTAATCTATAAAATTACAGTTTAGATCTTTTATGAAGGACGCGCTGGCAATATTAGCTTGCATCAAAACTTGCAGCTTATATTGTATATAAAAAAGACCACACTCATTCATTCATAAATACACTGATAATCTCTTGTCTTTGGTTTCATTCATTCGCAGACGAGCACAGAATCCCCTATATATTGCGTTACCAGAGCCATCTATGATGCCCATTTGCTACTGGCATCCTTCCCACATTGCGGTTGGTTAGTACAGATAACAACTTGGAGTACCACTTTGTGTCAAGTTTATATCCCATGATTTGTAGCCTACTTTACATAGGAATTCCCATTAGGAGACGTGCTTCTCATGTGATTTAGTAAACATAATTGCTGTTTTTTTAGCCCTTAACTAAGTAATGCTTCAGACAAAAAAAAAAAAAAAAAAAAGCAGAACAAAAACAACGATATTTCACTGGATATATAACAAAAAAAAAAAGAATTGTTATGTGTAACATTACATGAACTTCACTAACCATTGTTTTAGAGAACCTTATTACTTTGTTACTACTTTCCTATAATAAGTAGAGGAATTGCATTCCATCCAAACATCCAACATCATGCTTTCATTGCAAATGCACGTTTAAAAGCTCCTAAAACAATTGAGGGTGGTCAGTGCAACAGTGGTCTAACCCATCTTTTTAAAAAATAGAGAATAACTCAGTTAAACACACCTGGTTTCTCTAAGAATAACGAAAACCTCATTTTAATCGAACTGGTTGTTCACTGACACTTTTCCAGATTATTACACAACAACACATTGAGTATTGTTAACATAATGTTGAGATACACCTAACAATGTTTATTAGTGTGGTGCAAATCTTTTTCTGGTTAAAATACTGTTGCGCTGACCGCCTCAATTTTAAAAGAAAGGTTGCATACGCTTAATGCACGTATGTATGTGTTTGAGTGTCTAACGCCCGCTTTGACTCCTATGGCACTGCCGGCAATGATGCTGATAATATTAGACAATGGAGCTCCGGTGGAATGTGATGGCGGGGGAAACCGGAGAAAACCCGCCCCTGCGCCGGTTTGTCCACCACAAATCTTACATGAGGTCGCTTGGGATCGAACCCGAGCCGTCTGGGGAGAGGCGAGTAGTTTGACCTCTCGGCCATGGCGTGCCCCATGTGTGTGTGCGTGTGTGCGTGCGAGAACTTCATAGCTGAGAAACGGAAAGTTCGTAAATAGATAACCAGGCACCAGGATGGAGCATTTTCCAAATTTTTGATTTTTGAAATATTGCTTTGAATGACCAACAGAGAAAAGCCAGCCCCTGTAGTGTAGGCATAACTTGTCTTCCTCTCATTCCATGAATCCCGAGTTCGAATCTCGGTTAGGGTGAGTAGTCGATATGGTTTTTTGGGGGGGGGTTCACTTATGCTAAGAAGATGAATGTCGAATACTTTAAGGTCCATGGATCTCCACCTCATTTTAGCATTACTTAACCGATTGTATTCATTGCTGCTCGATGTACCTTTAAAACTTAAGCTCTTGGATAACAAATACAAACCTTAATTGCAAACCAACAAATTAAATATAAAATTCTAGAAAGTGTTTAAGTAATTAAATTTTCGGGCAGCTTACTCAAACTCGGGGTGATACCATGATGGTCAAGACTTCTCTGCAGGCGAAAACAAATGCATACAATTTTTAGTTGTAAAAGGTCCAGGAAAATCCCTACCATATTACTACCCTTTATATGCAACATTTTTCGAAATTTTCGAAAACTGAACTTCATAAAAAGTTTACATGGAATAAAGTGTTTGTTTTAACAGGATCTAAAATGTATGTATATCTACACTTTACGTGTATCCCTTACTAGCACTAGTTATGCAAAAGTCATTCAGAATAAAGCAGTCTTCAGAGGCAACTACCAGAAAATTCAAGATATACATTTTATTAGTAATTTAAATATCGGGATTTTAATAAACATCGTTAGAGTCATTTTTAAGAAAATCAAAACTTCCGAAAATTCGGAGGGACCACTTTTCTTCAGGACCACTGCGATTTTTCAAGGTTTTTTGTTAGTCTTAACAACTGGCAAATGCCGGAGAGGTACCACACAAGTCTTGAAACGCTTCCGTCCCAAATATAATTTCATTGCGCGTATCAATGACCACCACCTGTGGTGCGTGTGTTACAAGGGCGTTAAACAATACTAAACATATTATTTGTTACATGTTCACTACTTCTGTAACCTCAGTAATTTATTAATGTGTATACAAACTATTCTTACAAAAGATTAATTTTTCATCACTTTCATTCCAAATTTTATTTCCCCCAAAATATCTACATTACATTTCGCTATAGATATACATAAATAGCGATGCTATGTGATGGCATTAAGAATCCATATTGTTTCCGTGCATTCACAAGAAACAACTGAATAACGAAACCAACTGGAAAGTGTGGTGGCAGCGTGTCTGCCTCACATGCAAAAGGTGGCGAGTTCAAATCTCGCTTAGGGTGTTACATGGATGTCTTTTTTTCGGGGTTTTCCCTTATCCTGAGAAGACGAATGTCTAGTAACTTTAAGCTTCATGGACCCCGAGATCATTTCATCAATTTTATTCACCGACTTATATGACCAGCTAGGTTAAAGGACGTTAAGCTACCAAAAAAAAAAAATAAAAAAAATAAAAAAAAAACAAAAACAAAAACAAGACCACTTCAAAACAATTGCAAAATATATAGCAATCGGACTACTAATAAGATCTCTCGCAAACGGCTTATGGTATGTGTGTTCATAAGAGGTCTGTATATTTTGTGTCACCCTCCGTGGTGTAATGGTTACCTCTAAAACCCAAGATTGCAAGTAACCTGGTGGAGATTATTGCAAATGGTTTTTTTGGACGCAAAAATTCTTAGCTTGGCTTCCTTTGGAAGGAAAGTAAAGTCGGTGGCCCCGTATTGAGTTTATTTTCAAGTAAAAAACCTCATATCTTGAAAGAAGAAGATTCCGAGCAAAATTCCGCCATTTCGCATCCGTAAGTCTTGATTTTGTCCTAAAGTGTCATCTGTGGGCGACAAGCTGATTCTCTGTCACTATGGCGCATAGCGGCGAACTCACGAAGTAGAAATTCATACTTGGTCCCGGAAACATCGTAACGATGTCTTATGCTCCACTTAGGTGTTAGAACAGATAACTATATATTTTTGCATTCGTTTTTGTCTATCGCTTAAAGTTTACAGTTATACAAGCTTATTCAAAAATTACTTCATATGAAAACTCCACAGGCTAATCAAAGGAAAGTCAACTACTTTTTGTCATGTAGTAGCTTTAATATAAGGTATTTTAATCAAAATTACTAAAGCAATTTTTGAGAAAATCAGTCAGAAAAATCTTCTATATAATTGACAGATTAGTATGGAGGGGATTTTGCTAAAATTCTGCATGGAAAAATAAATTATTCCTTTGTTAACGACACCGCTAATTGCCAGAGTCCTAGTAGCGCCGCCAGTGTGCCAGAATTTGGTCCCGCAGGAGTTCTTTTACATGCCAATATATCTACTGGCATGGGGCTGTTGTCTTTGAGTACAATTATAAATTACATAGTTATGAGTCGGACTAGAACCTGGACCAAGGAAAGGGATCTAAATTTGATATTTATCCGAATTTTTGCTTTTGGGGTGCTGTTCCCAAACACACGCACACACACATGCGCCTTTTTTTTTAAATGATTTTTCTCCAATCAGGGTGGCGGCAAAATAATTTTGCGAACTTTTACAAGGAAATTGCCCTACTCCAAACTACCGTTTCTATGGAAATGTTTTACAATTTTTTGATTTTCTCAACAAAAAAAAAAAAAACTCTAAAGATTTATATTAAAATGCCATTTGTATATTTAAGATATTTTATTGAAACATAAAATGTATATTTTGAAAGTTTTAGGTTTATCCTCTGAAGTGCTGTTCATTCTGATGACTGTTGTATAATTAGTAAACCGCAAGAGATAGACAAAAACTGACTCCACAAAAGATGTTGGACTCTTTAAAACACACAATGTATGTCAAATATATATATTTTTGTAGAGCTGAGCATTTCCGAGAAATTTGTTTTTAATGCTATTTCTTGTTATTTGCTTCAATTTAAAAAAAAAACTTATTTTTTTTCTAAACTGGAAAGTAGTTTTTTTCCTGGCCGAGCAAACAAAACACAAATTCAAATCCATCACATAGTCTCCAGTCGTTAAAGGATTTGACTATTGCTCAAGCCTAGTGTCTTTCCCTATTCCCGTTGTATCTACAAGAAAATCATATGTGTTCCATTCACATGACTTTCTCTACATCTCTGCAGCAAATTATTGTTAGAAAGCTTATGCTTCTATTTACTTCATTCCAATCGAGAAATATTAGCAAAAATGGTCTTGTTACTTGCTTCCTTGTAAGTAGAAGGGAAATAACGGAGTACCATAGGTCAAAATGATAGTCAAAAGCTGGTTGCTATGCGACTGAAGTTCCTTTGTTTGCATGGACCAGTGTTGACAAATTCCTGTTTGAGAAAAGTATAAATTTTTTAAAGCTGAAACCAATAACAAGGAATATCTCAAAAACGATCAACTCCACAAAAAATGTGTATGGCATAAATCGTGAGTTTTATCGTGATCTACATTTTTTGTGTGGTAATTTTTAAGAGTTATGCAAAATTCTCTGAAATTCATCCAGGATAAAGTAGTCTTCAGAGGCTATTCCCAGAAAATTCAAGAAATACATTTTATTTGTTATGTAGATAACTTAAATATTAGGTATTTTAATAAAAATTGTTACAGCCATTTTTGAGAGCGTCAAAATTTTAGAAAAAAAGTTTCATGTAAAGGATAGTTGGTGGTGGGCGGATTTTCTTGAAAATCTTCGTCGCGCAACCTTGGAAATTGAAAACAAATTTTGGTATTCAATGGTCTTTTCGTTTAGGAGTATGCTGTCCACAGTCACACATACACACATACACAACATACACTCACACGGACTCTTTTGTATAAATGCTTTTTTTTTTTTTGGATTCAGCGGGAACCAAAACATGTATTTCTGGTGAAATCTCATCATCGAATTTTTGGGTGGTATGCCATACCTTCTTTATACTCTATGTAAATAGTACGTATAGAGAAAGTAATAAAGTAAGAATATGTAGGTAATACCAGTGTTTCGATTAACGTGAAGGTTTTAGATAGAAGAAAGTACTTTTTAAGTAATGTTTTTTAAATAAATGTTAAGAAAAGTGTTGAAAAAGGCGCAACTTGTTTTTGCAGCTGTATTTTCAATTAAATGTTGGGGGCAATATTTCCCCTACTAAGGTAGGCGCTAGGGATATTAATACGCTTGAAGAAACACATGAAAATGGAAAGATGTGGAGAAAGCCCCCTACGCAAAAATACCCCTGTGCTGCGTGATGGACGAGGTAATGTAGTAAAAGAAAAAGAGACATTTAAAATTTCCCCTGAAAGGTATGCTTGTATTATTATGATGACGAATGTCGTACCTCTTATGACGTCATAAAGTTCGCACTTTAACATGCGTGTGAAAAAGTAGAAGCCCGCCCGCCGCAGCATTAGGAGCGACATCTTTTATCATGAAAAATGAATGTCCTGCACGTTAGGCAGAGTAGGTTCTAGAATAAGCCATGCATTACATTTTCTAGGTGATCAACTCTGGATCACAGCATCCAGTAGCTAATAACATAATGTATCATCTGGTTGCAAGGCACTAGCCTGACGCGGGAAGGGGGGGGGCTGATCGAGAGGGAACTCGTCAGTCCATTGCTTTTCCCTCAATTAATGTCAAAATTAGATAATATGTGATGCATCTGGAAAAAATGTGGAAAATGTGAAAACATTTTTACTTTCTCTATACGTACTTTGTACATAGTTTATAGAGGAGGTATTGCACTCCAACCAAAAATTCGATACCGAGATTTCACCGGAAATATATGTTTTAGGGTCCCTTGTATCCAAAAAAAAGCATTTTCAGAGAAAGGTCCGTGTGTGTCCGTATGTCTGTGAACACGAAAGCTGAAAATCGAAAAGTCGGTAAAATACCAAAGTTGGTATTTAAGTTTGGTATCTTGCAGGGATGCGACACGAAGATTTAGAGAAAAATCCCCATCCCCAAACTACCCTTTACATGGAACTTTTTATGAAAATTTTGATTTTCTCAAAAATGGATGCAACGATTTTGATTAAAATTTCGTATATTAAAGATATTTACACGTAAAATAAAATGTACATCTTGAATTTTCTGGGAATAGGCTCTGAAGACTACTTTATTCTGGATGAATTTTACGGAGTTTTGCTCAACTGCTAAACCGTAAGAGATGGACAAAAACTTACAACACAAAAAAATGTAGAGCACCTTAAAACGCACAATTTATCTTATATATATTTTTTCGTGGAGTTGGTCGTTTTTTTTTTAGATACTCCTTGTTTTTTGGTTTGAGCTTTAAAAAGCATTCTTATCTCATACAGGAATTTAGCAATTCCAGTCCATACAAACAATGGAACTTCAGTCATATGGCAACTAACTTCTAACACTTTAACCTATGGTGTTCCCTTATTTCACCTCTACTTACAAGAAAGCAAGTAATAAGGATATTTCTGCTAATTTTTTCTCGATTAGCATGAAGTAAATAAGAGCATAAGCTTTTTAACAATAACTTGTTGCAAAGATATACAGAAAGTCATGTGAATGGAACACATCAGATTTTTTTTCGTAATAAAATTATATCATTTTAAATTTTAAGAAAATATATTGTCTCTCTCCTCGACGCACTTATAAATGCCAATTAACTCAACATATAGATGGGTAGACTCATGATTCCGTCAAATTTTTAGGAATATTATTACATTTTTAAAAATCAAGGCATTTGGAATGTAAGAAAAGTAAAAATATGATTTGCTCCATTCACATTTCTATAACAAATTATTGTTAAAAAGCTTATTCTTCATTCTACTTCATGATAATTGAGTTAACATAAGCATAAACGTTTTCTTGTAAGAAGAAGGAAAATAAGGGAATAGACTAGGCTAAAATGATTTAAAAGCTGGTAACCATGTGCATTGCCAGAAGTTGACAAATTTCCGTATGTGAAAAGTTTTAAGTATTTTAAAACTGAAACCAATAATAAGGAATATATATATATATATATATATATATATATATGACAAAAAATGTATATGGAATAAATTGCTTTAACGAGCTCTATATATTTAATGTACTAAGTTTTTATCTATGTCTTACGATTTAATAATTATGCAAAATTCAGCAAAATCCAGAATAAAGAGGTATTCAGCGGCTATTCCCTGAAAATTCAAATTATACATTTTATTTGTCGTCTAAATATCTTTAATATACGGTTTTTTAATCAAAATCGTTAGAGCCATTTTTGAGAAAATCAAAATGTTCGAAAATGTTTCCATGTCAGAAGTAGTTTGGGGTGGGGGATTTCCCTAAATAGTGTCGCATCCGTGGAAGATACCAAACTTATATACCACGTTTGGTATTTTACCGACTTTTCGTTTTTGAGTAATCGTGTTCACAGATACAGGATCACACATACACACACTGCCTATTTCTAAAAATGCATTTTTTTTATATAGGGGACCCTAAAACGTCTATTTCCGGTGAAATCTCGGCATCTAATTGTTTGTGGAATGTAATACCTTCTCTACACATGCACATAGTAGAGAAAGTATCTAGTTGCCAAGGAAAGACAAAAATCATTATATATCCTTTACTTTTGTGTACATTAAACAGAAATTAAACAATTCCGGGGAATTTTTATTTACTCTACACGTAGCATGTGCACAGTGTATAGAGAAAATTTGATACCGAGATTTCACCGGAAATATATATTTCAGGGTCCCCTGTATCCAAAAAAAGCATTTTCACAAAATGGTCCGTGAGTGTATCCGTGTGACTATGAACACGATAACTCGAACGAAAAGTTGGTAAAAGACCAAACTTGGTATTTAAGTTTAGTATCTTCCAGGGATGCGACAAGAAGATTTTGAGAAAAATCCCCCCACCCCTAACTACCCTTTACATGGAACGCTTTTCGATAATTTTGATTTTCTCTAACGGCTCTAATGCCTCTAACGATTTTGATTAAAATATCACATATTAAAGATATTTACCTGACAAATAAAATGTATATCTTCAATTTTCTGGGAATAGCCTCTGAAGACTTCTTTATTCCGGACACATTTTACGTAATTTTGCATCATTGCTAAAGCGTAAGAGTTGGAAAAAAAACTTAGCACACAAAAATGTAGAGTACTTTAAAACACCTAATTAATGTTTAATGCATTTTTTCATGCTGTTGATCGTTTTTTTAGATATTCCTTGTTTTTAGTTTCAGCTTTAAAAAAATTATACTTTTCTCATATAGGAATTTGTCAACCCCTGTCCATACAAACAAACGAACCTCAGTCACATAGCAACCAGCTTTTGACTATCAGTTTAACCTATGGTACTCTCTTATTTCGCTTCTGCTTACAAGGAAGCACGTAATAAGACTATTTCTGCTATTTTTTCGTTTAGCAATAAGTAAATAGTACAATAAACTTTAACAATAATTTGTTACAAAGATGTAGAGAAAATCATGTGAATGGAACACATCAGACTTTTTAATCTACGGTTATGTACACAACTTTAAGTTCTTAGCTTTAAAACTCTAGAATTTATAATTGAAAACCATTAGCCTCCTTAAAGACCATGGCAGATGTAGTTTTACATTTCCCTGGGTTGCAACTTGACGGGTGAGAATGTGGTAAGGAGATCGACAGAAGATGGCAGTGTACCTAGACGTTAGGGTCGCAATGACCCTTTTGCACCACTGCATTGTTGTACTTTACAAACGATATTATTACGAAGACCATCGAGAAAGTAACAGACGTTTGGGCCTAACAAAATGATAATGAAAGTCCTCAACACAAAACTTTATTAACAAAGTTACAGATCTATTTTTCAATCGTCATTGCTATCAAGGTCACGTGGTACCGGTTTTTCAACGCGGTGTACTCATACAGTGCCAAAGATCTGAACCAAGATGTCACTGCCACTTTGAGGTCTTCATCAGCATGGAAATTATTTCCACCCAAATGTACGTTGTCCAAATTGAAACACGGTTTCTCTGAAATCTTTTTGGATTCAAATAAACGCATAAGGCTTTGGCGGCAGAATAGTATAGCATTGAAAACCTGGTATCATGTGAAAATAAATGTTTTCGAATTTTATAGGCAAATAACGCAAGTTTATGCTGATAATGTAATGAACGAATCCTCAGAGAAGAAATAATTTACGCTGTATTCCTTTTTTCTCTCCATTTTTTTCCAGTTTTCTTCATTTCCTTAGTTGACCTTATTATTCTCAACATTACCTTTCAACTCCTCCATAACGATTGATGAACTTCCACTCTAGTGCACACTGATTCTTCCTTGATTACTCGTTTTGACAGAATGGGGATTACGTTGAAAACTAGAGAAGACACTATAACTTTGTATATACAGTTTTGTATTGTTATCTTGCGTTATTATTTAGTTATGCCAAATTGTTCGTTACTTTCTTGATGGCCCCCGTATTATCTGGGGGTTCCTGTGGTTAATTTTAAAATACCAAGGATCTCTTGGAGGATTGTATAGAAGTTCAGCTTTAGCTCCTTTTGGAGTTGTTCCTTTGTTACTGAAGGCGCCCGCAAGCTATAAGGGAACCGGCGTTGTCTCAAACGGTATTGTTTGGGATTTTAATCCCCAACAGAGGGGAATGTTAGATTCCTTTAGGGAGGAGCTGACACTTTTTGAAACATATCTTGCAATGAGTAAAATGCAGTCAATAAATATGTATATGATCAACAGGGGCTTTGGGTTTCGAGGCGCATACAGCTACGAACACACAGAGCAGTCACCTATATACAGATAGGGCAGTGGGGAGGGGTTTGTAGCGTAAACATGCACACTTTAAAGTACAACCTGTTCCAAAAGTAGCTCATTACATATATTGAGATGATATACATTGTTCTATGTCATAAAGTAGTTCAGTAAAGGAATTATTTCATAGTATGATGAGTAAATAAAGCACCTTTTACTTTTACAAATAAAACGTAAGGTGGATACAAAAATATTCAGGATAATAATGTACAGAACATTGAAAAGACAATAAACATATGAACCAAATTCAATCAGAATTCATTGCAGTCAATTACAAGGTATATATTTAATGTATCGAAAGAAAAAGCTCTTCCCCCTGTCACTCAAAATATATTTGAATCATCCATAAGGCGAACTGCTACTGTTTGGCATTTTCTATATTTTTCAATCTGCGCTCTCTTCCAGGGTCCACTGGTTAATTTACTATTGCCGATACCCTCCACCCGAAGCTACCTTTACATGCAAAAACATTTCAAAGTTTATTTCCTCTAAAATGGCTTTAATGATTTAATTAAAATACAGAAAAGATATCAACATAACAAATAAAATGTATATTTTGAATTTTCTGGGAGTAGTCTATAAAGAACTCTTCATTCTGGATGAATTTTGCTGAATTTTGCAAAACTTGTAAACTGTAACATATAGACAGATATTTACTGCACCAAGAATGTAGCTCAATTTAAAACACACAGTTTATATCACGTGCCTTTTTTTCGTAGATTTGACTATTTTTGTGATGTTCGTTGTTAATGGCTTCAGCTTTAAAAAGGTTAGCACTTTTGTTATAGGGAAATTTGGTAATTCCTGGCAACGCAAAGAAGTGGATTTTAACCACAAGGCAACCAACTTTTAAAAGATTTGACTATCGCTTTAGTCTAGTGTATTCCATTATTTCCCTTCTGCTTACAAGAAAGCAAGTAATAACACCCTTTCTGCAATGTTTATATTGATTAGCATGAAGTAGATAAAAGAATAAACGCTTTAAGAATAATTTAGTCATGTGAATGGAAGACATTAGATTTTTCAGTTTGATAAACAGGAAAAAATCTGCTGGGGCGGCCCACTGCGTCAGCAAGTTCTCGAACAGTTAAACGAGGACTTGTGTGAATCACTCCACCAACTCTATTCATATGGCCACCATCTGTTGATGTGGAAGATCGTACTGGCTGTGATCACCACGAAATTCTGTCCTGTTATAAACGCTTAAACCACTGACAGAAAGCATTGCGTGCGACTCATACATACCTTCCCCTTACGTCGCCCTCCGTGGTGTAATGTACTCAAGGTGGCGGGTTCAAACCCGGTGGTAGAAAATGGATTTTTTCGGGCGTAAAAACCCTTAGCATGACTTCCTTGGGAAAGGAAATAAAGCTGTGGGTCCCGTGTCGTAGATTTATGGCACGTAAAAGTACTTCAAGCCTGATAGAGAGGCCTCTGAGCAAAATTAAGCGGTCTTTGACACCCAATATTGAATTGGATGCAGAGAACCACCTGCCCAACTACCTACCCACCCACACACCCACCCACACAAGTACTATCGGAAGTGCAGTCTGGGGTAAAATCGGAGTGGCGTATGGAGCAATGCATCAAACATGTACCAAACTCATTAGAGAGGGGCTCGCGTGAATTAGACTAGGAACATACTGGTTGATAAAACTTACTGACGAGAATAGTATGAGAATCTGCCTCATTTTTCGAGGAGGAAGAGTGGTGGACCCATATCTTGGCAATATGTAGGGGCACGGAGGAATGGAGGGAAAAGCATTTACCGCGATTCTTTACCACCGCGAATAGAGAGTTAGAAGCATGTTGGACGCTACCGGCAGGCACGGAAGACGCAGACGCATTAGGTATATTCCTACTAAGGCAAGACAGCTGAGATCTGAGAATGCTGATAATAGGGGACAGCTAAAAACTGTGATTATAACGTTTTACACACATTTTATGTAATACTTTTTGGTCATTGTTTTGCTGTGGTGTTAGCATTATGTGTATATACTTCTCTTAAGTGTATTTATCTACTACAATAGGGTACATTAATACATCGGAATACTCTATTTCATAATCTTTGTCCTATTATTTTCGTGTTACTCTGTTAATTTTTTTTAATATCTTTTACTATTTTGTTTATTACAAAAGCACGTGTGGTTCTGGGGATCCGTGCGATTGATGAAAATGAACTTGTGCATTGTGGTATTTTGATAAATAAATTTATTCATTCATTTAAGCATTTTCAGTATCACTTTGGTTCTAATCCGCTGAACAGCTATCTCTTTAACCTATGGTACTCCCTTATTTCGCTTCTACTTACAAGGAAGCAAGTAATAAAACTATTCCTGCTATTTTTTTCTCGATTAGCAAGAAGTAAGTAGAAGCATAAGCTTTTTAACAATAATTTGTTGTAGAGATGCAAAGTAAGTCATGAGAATGGAGCACATCAGACTTTTACTTTCTCTATACTGTATAGAGAAGGTATTGCATTGCACCGAAAATTCGATACCGAGATTTCACCGCAAATACATGTTTTGAGACTACCTGAATACAAAAAAAAAAAAAACATTTTTAGAAAAATGTCCGTGTGTGTGTCTGTCTATGTGTGTGTCTGTGGGCAGCCTAGCTCAAACACGAAAAGACCGTTAAATCCCAAACTTGGTATTTAAGTTTGGTATCTTCCAAGAATGCGACACGAAGATTTTCAAGAAAATTCCCCCACCCCAAACTACCCTTTAATGGAAAAAATTTGAGCATTTTGATTTTCTTAAAAATGGCTCTAACAATTTTGATTAAAATATCTATATTAAAGATATTTGCCTGAGAAATAAAATGTACATCTTGAATTTTCTGGGAGTAGCCTCTGAAGACTACTTTATTCTGGATGAATTGTACGGAATTATGCATAACTGTTACACCTTAAGAGATGGGGAAAAACTTACTGCAAAGAAAATGTAGCTCACGATAAAACACACAATTTATGTCATTTACATTTCTATCGTGGAGTTGATTATTTTTAAGATATTCCTGGTTTTTCGTTTTAGCTTTGAAAAACTTATATTTTTCTCATACAGGAATTTCTTAACTCATGTCCATACAAACAAAGGAACTTTAGTTACATAGCAACCAAATTTTGGCTATCATTTTAACCTATGGAACTCCCTCATTTCGCTTCTACTTACTAGGAAGCAAGTAATAAGACTATTTCTGCTAATTAGGATGAAGTAAATAGAAGCATAAGCTGTTTAACTACAATTTTTTGCAGAGATGTTGAGAAAGTCATGTGAACGGAACACGTCAGATTTTTAAAGACATTTTCATGACAAATGAAAGGTATAGCTTGAATTTTCTGGTGCTAACCTCCTCATCCTGGATGTCTTTGTATTACTTGCAAGCCATGAGAGATAGACTAAAACGTTCTACACAAAAATTTATATCTAGCAAAAACACAATGTTCATATAAAATACATTTTTGTGGAGTTACCATTCAAGATATATTCCTTATTTTTTGTTCAAATTTTCCAGAATTTATACTTTTCACAAATGGGAAGTGGTCATTCGTATTTCCGTCTTTGTTTACTCTTTTCTTAGTTTTTATTTTTTACTCCAGCCCGTGCAAAGAGAATTTAATTACAATACCATCATATAGAGATCAGTTGTTAAAATATTTGACAATCGTTTTTGCCTAATATATCCCCTTATCTTCCTTATACCCACAGGGAATTAAGTTATAGCGCCATGTCCGCTTTGTTTCTCTCGATTGGAAAGAAGTAAATAAAAGAATACTAATTTTTCACGATTACTTTGATGCTAAACAGTTAGAGAAGATCATGTGAGTGTAACATATATTTTTAAAATGACAGTTGATTCATTTCTGTTCCGAACTACGAATACACAGAGGCACTTTTATATCTTTGGCCCAAATATATTACGTATCGATATTTGAACTTAAAGCCTTTGGCCAAATAATTTATTCTTTGATGTAACCGACAATCAATATCTATTCAAACTGTTTCACCAGTTTTCGATATACCTACACTTCCAAGATCAAATGCTTTCATAGAGAGAAAGAGAAAGAGACTGAGAGAGATAGTTTTCTCAACCACGAACATAAATGAATAGATCAAAGAAATCAAAATAGCCTAGGGTTAATTAAATAAGAAGTAATAGTAAATTTTGATTTTGACTGTAAATACTACAGTTTGCACAGCAATACAGAAAAATCAAAGCTATTGCAGCATCTACTGATAAATATAAATAAGCTTAACCTAAAAATTCTAATGTGTTCCATTCACATGACTTTCTCTACATCGCTGTAACAAATTATTGTAAAAAAGCAAATTCTTTTATCTACTTTATGATAATCAAAATAAACATTAGCAGAAAATGTCTTAATTACTTGCTTCCTTATAAATAGAAGGGAAATAAGGGAATACACCAGGCTAAAGTAATAGTCAAATCTTTTAAAAGCTTGTTGCCATGTGGTTGAATTCGTTTCTATGCAGGGCGAGGAGTTTACAACTTTCCGTGTGAGAAAAGTTTAAGTATTTTAAATCTGAAACAAATAACAAAAAACGTTATTGACATAAATTGTGTGTTTTAACGTGATCTACACTTTTTGTGTAATACATTTATGTCTATCTCTTACGGTTTACCAGTTACACAAAATTCAACAAAATTCGTTCAGAATAAAAGTCTTCAAAGGCTATTCCCCAAAAATTCAAGATATACATTTTATTTGTCATATAAATATTTTTAATATACAGAATTGTAATCGAAATCGTTAGAGCCATTTTTGAAACAATCAAAATTTTCTATTTTTTTCCATGTAAAGTGTAGTTTAGGTTAAGGGATTTTTCTCATAATCTTCGTGTTGCATTCCTGGAAGATACTAAACCCAAATACCAAGTTTAGTATTTTACCAACTTTTCGTTTTTGAGTTATCGTGTTCACAGTCACACGGACACACTGACACCCGGACCTTTTTCTAAAAATCCTTTTTTTATACAGGGAACCCTAAAACGTATATTTCCGGTGAAATCTCGGTATCGAATTTTTGGGTGGAATGCAATGCCTTCTACTATGTACCTAGTGTGTGTAGAAAAGTAAAAATCAGATCTGTTCCCTTTACATAACTTTCTCTTCTTATTTTGGAAAAAAACTATTCTTGAAAACACTTATTCTTCTATCTTCTTCATTCTATACAAACATTAGTAAGATATAGATTAGCACATATTTATTATTACTTAGTTTCTTGTAATTGCACGGGACTTGGCTAAAGCGATTGTCAAATAATTTTAAAAGCTACGCTCTATGCTGAAAATAGAATTCCGTTCTCTTTGCCAGACCAAGATTATATAAAAAGCTGATAAACGACCAGCTATTTGAGAAAATTCTAAGGATTGGAAATTTTAAAATCTTATGTGCTCTATTCATATATCTTTCTTAGCTATTTCATATACACCTATCGTTAAAAGACATCTTGCTATTCGAGATAAACATTATCAGAATTGGACTTATTGCTTGCTTCACTGTAAGTAAAAGGAAAATGAGGCAGTAAAATTTCTTCACTTTTACTTATTTTTTTTTTTTTTTTTTTGTGAATGACCTCTTTATTCTTGATAGATTTTGCTTAACTGAAAATTTAGATTTTTTAAAACACATAATTGAACTCGTACGATTTTTTTTTTGTAGAAGTGACCCTTTCTGAGATATTTCTTATTATTTGTTTCAGCATTAAAATATTTATACTCTTCCTAAAAAGGAAGCAAGTAAAAACAACAATTATACTAATATTTATATCAACTAGCATGTTGTAGATAAAAGAATACTCTTTTCGAAGAATAATTTGTGTTTGGAACAGCGAGAAAAAGTTGTGTGAATGGAACACATCAGACTTCCTGCATGTAAATTATTTTCTCTACTTTAAGTAAGTGATACAGCCATTAATCATATCTGACTAAAATTCTTAATTCATTCTTAATTCTTATATGTTACATTTGACATCCAGCCTGCTCTAATACACACACACATACAACCATTGAAGTGCCTTTATCTATACGGTTTCAATATGTGCAACTTTATATGCGCAGTTAAGAAATATGTATGACAACGTTTGAAATTTCACAGTATGTATGCCAGTCTTTTGACATTTATAATGAAGGTGTAATATAATGCAAATAAGTTATAGTGCAAATTTCATCAATTTTGTTTTAAGGGTTTGAAAGTTATGTTCAAACGTGTTTATGTTTTCTCATACCACTAAAAGGTTCCTTGCGACAGAAAAGGAATCTAAATACTATCTAGGTTCACAACATATCTACGTTTTGAAATTACCCTAGGTATTTTGAGTTTCTTTTGCTTTAGTCTACAGCAGTTTTTAAAGTTATGAATGTGATTTTTTGCCATAATTTTTGTGTTTGAAAATTAAAAACATATGCTTAAATATGTATAACAGTAAAACCTAAGGCAATTCTTATTCATTGTACTTTCGTGAACATGTACAGCAAATTTTATTTGTGTAACAGAAAAACAACTCTGCAAGGAGCATTATATAAGAAAAAAAATGCTAAAAATATCAATAGCAAGAAAACAAGGAAAGATTGTAATAATTAAAGTGCAGCAGGTTGGTTGGTTGGACCCTCAGCTTTCTTTTTCCCCCTCCACTGCTGCTCCTTATCTGCCCTTTTCTTTTTGCATTGCTGCTTTCCTTTTCAAAACTTTGCTTCCTACTTCGCATTATCGTTGCAATACAGTTTTTCTTCCGGAATCCAGTACAGTTTCACCTCTATGTTTTGCTTTAAGGCATTTAAAATAATGCCTGGTGGTAAATTATACCCTTTACTTTCTATACGCGCACTATGTACAGAGTGTATAAAAATACTGCATTCCTCCCAAAAATTCGATACCAAGATTTCACTGGGAATACTCGTTTAAGGATCCCCTGTATAAAAGAAAATTGGAAAAAGGTTGTATGTTTAAGTGTGTCTGTGAATACGATAAATCAAAAACTAAAAGTCGGAAGAAGATCAAACTTGGTAATTAAGTTTAGTATCTTCTAGGGCTACGACACGAAGACTGTAAGAAAAATATCCGCACACTAAACTACCTTTTACATGGAAACAATTTCGAATTTTTTTATTTTATCAAAAATGTTTCTACGATTTTGATTAAAATACCGCATATTAAAGTCATTTATATGGCAAATAAAATATATATCTTGAATTTTATGGGAATAGCCTCTAAAGACCTCTTTATTTTGAATGAATTTTGCTGAACTTTGTGTAACTGGTAAAGCGTAAGAGATTGACAGAAACTTACTACACAAAAAATGTAGATCACGTTTTAACACACAATTTATACAGGGTTACTACAAAAGAAATAGACAACTTCAACTGCCTGTAAAACAAAAACTATTAGAGATAGCAACCTAATTATTTTGGAGGTATGTTGAGATACTCTCAAAGTTTTGTTTGTTACTATTGGTAACGCTGTAGTGTTTTGTTTGTTGTTGCAGAAGCTGAAATGGCGGAAAATCCTGTGAAAAAGGCATATTGTGTGTTGGAATTTGCTAGAACGCAATCTGCAACTGTTGTCCAACGACATTTTAGAACACGTTACCACAAAACACCACCGACTAGACAGTCAATCTACGACTGGTATAGAAAATTCGAGACAGCGGGATGTTTGTGCAAAGGGAAGAGCTCGGGAAGACCAAGAGTTTCGGAAGAAAACGTTGAACGTGTTCGTTGTGCCTACATAAGAAGCCCACAGAAATCGACATCTAGGGCAAGCATGCAATTACAAATTCCACAGCAAACTGTATGGAAAATCTTGCGGAAGCGACTGCACATGATACCTTACAGATGTTACAGATGTTGCAGTTTCTGAGTGAAGAAGATAAGGTCATACGGCGTGACTTTTGCATCGACATGTTGCGACATGATGTAGACGATGCTGGTTTTTGTGAGCGCATCATTTCATTTTTGTGGTAACGTGTTCTAAAATGTCGTTGGACAACGGTTGCTGATTGCGTTCTAGCAAATTCCAACACGCAATATGCCTTTTCCACAGGATTTTCCGCCATTTCAGCTTCTGCAACAACAAACAAAATACTACAGCGTTACCAATAGTAACAAACGAAACTTTGAGAGTTTCTCAACATACCTCCAAAATAATTAGGTTGCTATCTATAATAGTTTTTGTTTTACAGGCAGTTGAAGTTGTCTATTTCTTTTGTAGTAACCCTGTATGCTATACGTTTTGTCATGGAATTGACCATTTCTGAGATAGTAATTATTGTTTTCAGATTTAACATACTTAAACTTTACTGACACGGAAAGTTGTAAACCCATAGAAACAGATTTTGGCGACATGGCAACCAGCTTTTAAGAGATTTGACATTCGTTTTAGTCTAGTGTATTTCCTTATTTTCCTTCTGCTTACCAGGAAACAAGTAATTAAGACAATTTCTGCTAATGTTTAATTCGATTATGATAAATTAGATAGAAGAATATGCTTTTCAACAATAATTTGTTACAGCAATGTAGAGAAAGTCATATGAACCGAACGTATCAGATTTTTTAATTTTTTTTACACTTAGAAATGTTTAAATTATTTTGAGCAATTAAAATAAAATAACCGTCTTTTTTGTGATTTTGCCTGAAATTTCAATCATGCATACCCTTAAACGACATATAACTGAAACGGATGAAGAGTTGGTGTAAAGAAATTCCCCTTCGCGGATTCTTCCTTGTTAAGTTTTTCCGGACTATTCAATTTGCCGTCTGGAATACAGCAATAATGTAAACGGCAAACCGTGACCCGATTTTATCTCGTTTCCTGGAATGCACTACAGATGTCATTACACTGTTCTATTTCTACGGAAGGAGCGAGAAACTTCACGCTTGCAAAGTTACAGAGTTGAAATCCTCTGCTGCAAACTGGGATGAAGTCAGTTCTATACATGGAACCTCAGTATTTAGAAAAGTCTTGGTTTTGAAAGGAATTTTGTGTTTCATAAGGACTTCATTGAAATTTTTCACAGTTTTGAGCATTTCAAAAAATGCGATAGTCAACTTTTTATGCAATTTGCAGGACAGTATACCAAATTAGTTTAACAAATTTAATTTAAAAAATCTGATGTGTTCCATTCACAAGACTTTCTCTATATCTCTGCAACAAATTATTGTTGAAAATTTATGCTTCTATTTACTTTATGCTAATAGAGAAAAAAATAGCAGAAATAGTCTTATTACTTGCTTCCTTGTAAGTAGAAGCGAAATAAGTTATATAACGTCATGGTGAAGTCGTCGGAGACTATTCTCAGAAAACTTTTTATTTGTCATGATATTTTTAATATATGAATTTTAATCAAAATCGTTAGAGCTGTTTTGAGAAATACAACATTTTCATCAATATTTCCATGTAAAGTGTAGTTTGGGTTGGTGTATTTACTTGAAAATCTTTGTATCGTATCCTTGGAAGATTTTGAACATAATCATCAAACGGTATTTCAACCGATTTTTACTTTCTCTACACGTACTATGTATATAGAGTATAGAGAAGATATTCTAATGCACCCAAAAATTCGATACAGAGCTTTCACCGAAAATACATGTTTTGAGACCCCCTGAATAAAAAAAATTATAAACATGTCCATGTGTGTATATGTGTGTGTCGCCCTCCATGGTGTAATGGTTACCATGCTGAGTACATATAGCCGGCGGAGGACGATGGCTTTTTTCGGGCGTAAAAATCCTTAGCATGGTTTCCTTCGAAAGTGAAGTAAAGCCGTTGGTCCCGTGTCGTAGATTTACGACATGTAAAAGAACCCCAAGCCTGATAAAGAAGCCTCTGAGCAAAACTAAGTGGTCTATCACACTCAAATTCGAATGGGACGCGAGAACCACAGCAGTTAAAAAGCGTCCATAAATAATACGCTATTCACATTTGTGTGTGTGGGCAGCATAGCTCAAAAACGAAAAGTCCGTCAAAAACCAAACTTGCTATTTAGGTTTGATATCTTCCAGGGATGCGAAGGAAGATTTTCAAGAAAATCCCCCACCCCCAACTACCCTTTACATGGATCTTTTTTCGAAAATTTTGATTTTTTAAGAAATAGCTCTAACGATTTTGACTAAAATATCGTATATTAAAGATATTTTCCTGACAGATAAAATGTATTTCTTGAATTCTCTGGGAATAGCCTCTGAAGGCTACTTTATTCTGGATGAATTTTACGGAATTTTGCATAACTACTAAACCGTATGAGGTGAACAAAAACTTACCACAAAAAATGTAGAGCACGTTAAAACACACAATTTATGTGATATACCTTTTTTTCGGGAGTTGATCGTTTTGGGGATATTCCTTTTATTGGTTTCAGCTTTGAAAAATGTTTCTTATACAGGAATTTGTCAACTCCTGTCCATACAAAAAAGGAACTTCAGTCACATAGCAACCAGCTTTTGACTATCACTTTAACCTATGGTACTCCATTATTTCGCTTCTACTTACAAGGAAGCAAGTAATAAGACTAGTTCTGCTAATTTTTTCTCGATTAGCATGAAGTAAATATAAGCATAAGCTTTTTAACAATATTTTATGCAGAGATGTAGAGAAAGTAGTGTGAATGGAACACATATTTTTTCCCTTCTACTTACAAGGAAGCGAGTAATAAGACAATATATGTTAATGTTTATCTCTATTATCATGAAGTAGATAGAAGAATAAGCTTTTTAGCAATAATTCTTTACAGAGATGTAGAGAAAGTCATGTGATTATAACACATCAGAGTTTTTAGTTATAATGTTGATAGATAAAAACGCAGACACATTCGGACCTTTTTCTAAAAATTCTCTATTTTCGGATACGTGTTGTGAAATCTCGTATTGAAATTTTGGATGGAATGTATATTTCCTCAACCTATGCACAGTGTTTTAAGTATAGAAAGCAAAAATAAGCTATTGTTAAAAAGTTTTGTAGAACCATGTGTATAAAAAAATCTGATGTGTTCCACCTTTATGACTTTCTCTAGCTGTTGTATAACAACTTTTCTTATAAAAGATTATTTTATATACGTCATTAATCAAAGTAAAAATTGCCAGAATTAATCTTATTACTCGCGTCTTTGTAAGTAGAAGAGATATACTGGAATATACTAGGTTCAAGCGATAGTCAGATCTTTTAAATAGCCGGTCGCTATGTGAAACAATTGAAATTCAGTTCTCTTAGATTGTTAGGAGTAAATAAACGAGAGATTAAAAGAAAGATGTCTTACGTTTGAGAAAAGTTTAGGTAGGTACTCCAAAAATGAAATCAATAACTCGGAATATCTCGGAAACGCTTAACTCGAATAAAAATGAAAATAATGAAAATAATATAAATTGTGTGTTGTAATGAGATCTATATTTTTGTGCAGTAACGTTTTGTAAATCTCTTGCGGTTTACCAATTATACAAAAAGCATCAAGAATGAAGAGATCTTCAGAGGCATTTCCATTAAATTCAAGATATACATTTCTTTAAGTAGGAAAATATCTTACACATATGATATTTTAATATACGTCGTTAGAGACATTTTTGGGAAAATTAACATTTTCAAAACATGTTCAATGTAAATAATAGTTAGAGAGGCTTTTCTTGAAAATCTTTGTGGCACATCCTTGGAAGATACTGAACTTAAATAACAAGTTTGTTATTTAATCGACTTTTCGTTTTTGGGCTATGAAGCCCACATACATACATACATACATACATACATACATACATACATACATACATACATACATACATACATACATACATACATACATACATACATACATACATACATACATACATACATACATACATACATACATACATACATACATACATACATACATACATACATACATGCATGCATGCATGCATACATACATACACACATACACACATACACACATACGCACGACCATTTTCTAAACATTTTTTGGATTGAGGGGGCCTCAAAAATATATTTCCGGTGAAATATCCGAATCGAATTTTTGGATGCAATACCGTACCTTCTGAATCCACTATGTGCATTGTACATATGGTCTAGAGAAAGTAATAAACTGTATCTACTAGAGCAATTTTGCGCGGTGGTAGCGTTGCTGCTTGCCAAGCGGGAGACCTGGGTTCGATTCCCAGTACTGGCATGGGGATTTTTCCTCCGGTGGGAGATCTGGACCGGGGTGCACTCAGCCTCGTGAGGTTCCTAGGGGGCCAATTGAGGAGCTCCAGGTCGTGAAGACCGCGTTAACTGGTTGACCACGTCTCACTCCCCAATGCTGCACCTATCCATGACGTCTGTAATGTACCGAGATGGGGATCGCAGCGGCCGGGTGGTAGGTCAAGGTTCTTAGTGAGCTGCCACGGAGTGACAGTCACTAAAGAAATGATCTGAGCAACATATTAGAGTTTTGGTAGAACATAATTTTTCTACACATTCGGGTTTTATTTTCTCTTTTACACCTTCGAAAATTTATTCTACCATTTAGCGAGAAAATAATGTAACATAATCTTAACGTATTTCTCTCGAAGTGTAGATATATTAGTTTATTAGCGCTGCCAACCGAAACAAAATGTACTTACTTGCATATATCATTTACAATGCGGGCTGCATACAAAATGAGATTCACGCGCGATCGTAATGTGTTCGTTTCCAAGTTCAGTTCGTTGGTCTGGAAATGCACCGCCTTAATACATCTCATTGCTCAGTTGAACAGTTGACAATCGCAAAGCGAAGTGAAAAAGTTACATATTTAGCATTTGATTGCTTTTTACTCTCTCTACACGTACTATGTACATTGTGTGTACAGGAACTATTATATTCCACCCAAAAATTCGATACCGGGGTTTCATCGGTAATACACGTTTTCGTATCTCCTGGATCAAAAAAGAAAAAAAAATCCATATACGTGTGTGGGCAGCGTAGTTCCAAACGAAAAATCTTTAGAAACCAAAATAGGTATTTAGGTACATAATCTTCCAAAAAATCACATGCAGATTTTCTTTCAGAAAATTCCTCGCCTACGACTGCACTTTACATGAAAAAATCCAAAAATGTGTTAACGATTTTGATTAAAATACCTTACATTATAGATATTTACATGAAAAATTAAATATTTATCTTTACTTTTCTGGGAATAGCCTCTGAAGACCTCTTCATTCTGGATGAATTTTGCATAACTAGTAAACCGTAAGAAATAAATAGAAATTACCTCTAAGAAAATGTAGAATTCGATAATTACATAATTTGTCATCTACATTTTTTTGAGTTGACCCTTTCCGAGATATTCCCTCTTATTGGTTCCAGTTTTAAAATACTCCACGATTTTGATTAGAATATCGTATATTAAAACATTTACATGACAAGTAAAATGTATATCTTGAATTTTCCTGCACTAGCGTCTAAAGGCATCTTTATTGTGGATGAATTTTTCGAAATTTTGCAGATCTGGTAAACCGTAAGAGATAGGCAACAAGTTACTTAACAAAAAACGTAGCGCTCGTTAAAACACACAATTTGTCATACAAATTTAAATTTTTTTTTAATTTAACCATTTTTGAGATATTCCTTAATACTTTGTTTTAAACATTTTTTACTTTCTCTACACGTATTATGTAGGTACATAGTGTATAGAGAAGGTATTGCATTGCACCTAAAATTGGATATCGAGATTTCACCGGAAATATACGTTTTGAGACACCCTGGATTAAAAAAAAACATTTTTAGAAAAACATCCATGTGTGTCTGTCTACGTGTATGTGTGCAGAGCTGAAAAACGAAAAGACCGTAAAATGCCAAACTTGATATTTACGTTTGGTATCTTCCAAGGATGCTACACGAAGCTTTTTAGGAAAATCCCCGCACCTTAACAACATTTTTAGAAACATTTTATGTTCTCAAAAATGACTCTTAACGATTTGGGTTAAAATAGCGTATGTTTAAGATATTTTTATGACAAACGAAATGTATATCTTGGATTTTCTTGGAATAGCCTCAAAAGACCTCTTCATTCTAGAAGCCTTTTGTATAATTGGCAAACCGCAAGAGATATACAAACACTTACTAAAAAAAAATGTAGATGTCATTAAAACACAGTTTATGTCATATACATTTTGTTTTTGTAGAGTTAACTGTTTTCGAGATATTTCGGATTATTCATTTCAATGTCAGCCACTTAAACTTTCTCGTTTGTTTACTCCTGTAAAGCAAAGAATTTGGAATTTCAATTGTTTCACATAGCGACCGGCTTTTAAAGGACGAGACTATCGCTTTAGCCCGTGCATTTTCTTATTTTCCTTATACTTACATGAAGCTAGTAATAAGACTAATTCTAATTATGTTTATCTTGATTAGCATGATGTAGATAAAAGATTTATGTTTTGTATACAAGGTTTGCTTGCCGATCAGCTGGAATACATAATATGAATGGAGCACATTAGATTTTTTCTCCTTCTACTTGCAAATGACCAAGTAATATGGTCTATTTTTTTCATACGGAAATGTGTCAACTCCTGGTCATTCAATCAATGGAAGTTCAATCACATAGCAACCAGATTTTAAAGGATGTGGCTTTCGCTTTAGCCTATGGTACTCCCTTATTTCCCTTGTACTTACAAGGAAGGAAGAATAATACCGTTTCTACATTTTTTTTTTATTGATTAGCTTGGCGTAAATAAAAGAATGAGTTTTTTTAATAATAATTTGTTGCAGAGATGTAGAGACACTCATGTGAATGGAACATATCAGATTTTTACTTTTTCTACACGTACTATGTACACCGTGCATAGAGAAGGTCTTGCACTCCACCCCAAAATTCGATACCGAGTTTACACCAGAAAAACACTTTCTAGAGTCCCCTGTATAAAAAAAAGCATTTTCAGAAAAAGCTCCATGCGTGTCCGTCTGCTTGTGAACACCATAACTCAAAAACGAAAAGTCGGTAAAATACCAAACTTGATATTATGTTCAGTATCTTCCAGGGATGCAATACGAAGATTTTGAAAAAAAAAAAAATCCCCCAACCAAACTATCCCTGACATGGAAAAAAAATTAAAAATTTTAATTTTCTCAGAAATGTCTCTAACGATTTTGATTAAAATGTCCTATATTAAAGATATTTCTATGGCAAATAAAATGTAAGTCTTGAATTTTCTGGGAGTAGCCTCTATAGACATGTTTATTCTGGATGAATTTTGCAGAATTTTGCATAACTGGTAAACCGTAAGAGGTAGGTAAAAGCTTACTTAACAAAAAATGTAGATCTCGTTAAAACACACGATTTGTATTATATATATATATATATATATATATATTCGTGAGGTTGGTCGTATTTGAGAGATTACTTCTTATTAGGTTCAGCTTTAAAATAATTGTACTTTTCTCATACAGCAATTTGTCAACTCCTGTCCATACAAACAAAGGAACTTCAGTCACATAGCAACCAGTTTTAGACTTATCACTTTAACCTATGGCACTCCCTTATTACTTTCTCCATACGTTTTTTTTGGTAGTGTTTAACGCCCGCTTTAACTACTAATGGCACCGCAGGCGGTCTTTCTCCATACGCACTATGTACATAGTGTATAGAGAAAGTATTGCACTCCACCAAAAATTCCATACCGAGATTTCACCGGAAATATATGTTTTAGGGTTCCCAATATCCAAAAAAAAAGCATTTTCACAAAAAGGTCCGTGTGTGTGTGTGTGTGTGTGTGTGTGTGTGTCCGTGTGTCTGTGAACACGATAACTCAAAAAACGAAAAGTTGGTAAAATACCAAACTTGGTATTTAAGTTTAGTATCTTCCAGGGATGCGACGCGAAAATTTTGAGAAAAATCCCCCACCCCCAACTACCCTTTATATGAAACTTTTTTTCGAAAATTTTGATTTTCTCAAAAATGGCTGTAACGATTTTGATTAAAATTTCGGATATTAAACATATTTACCTGACAAATGAAATGTATATCTTGAATTTTCTGAGAATAGCCTCTGAAGAGTAGTTTATTCTGGATGAATTTTACTAAATTTTGAATAACTGCTAAACCGTAAGAGATGGACAAAAACTTATTACATAAAAATGTAGAGCACTTTAAAACATACAGTTTATGTTATATACATTTTTTCGTGGAGTTCATCGTTTTTGTGACATTCCTTATTTTTGGTTTCTGCTATGAAAAACGTATACTTTTCCCATACTGGAACTTGTCAACTCCTATCCATATAAACAAAGGAACTTCATTGACATAGCAACCAGTTTTTGACTATCACTTTAACCTACGGTTGTCCCTTATTTCGCTTCTACTTACAAGGATGCGAGAAATAAGACTTTTTCTGCTAATTTTTTTATCTGATTAGCATAAAGTAAATAGAATTATAAGCTTTTTAAGAATTATTTGTTGCAGGGATATGGAGAAACTCATGTGAATGGTACACATCAGATTTTTTCGTTTCTGCTATCAAGGAAACAAGTAATAAAACTATTTGCGCTAAGTTTTAGCAATGTTTCTAAAACATTCGAGGCTATTGATTTAAGTTAGGTATGATGTGATAGTTTGAACACCAACGCAAGCCTTTTACATTGTAGATTCCCTTTGTTCAAGGCGTATCATCGTAGATCTATTACAGGAGGCTTTGAAATCTCCTGATCGAGTACCTCTGCTTACAAACGTGCTTCTCCAAGCGTTACAATAGAAGGATCAATAGCATGTTGAGCACAAACAAAAAATGTAAACAGGGTCTTCATTGCTAAGCAAACAAGATGCTTAATTATTTACTGTGGTAAAAATGGTTTTAACTTTCTCTACACGTATTATGTACTTAGTGTATACAGAAGGTATTGCATTCCACCCAAAATTTCGACTATGAGATTTCACCGGAAAATTCATGTTTTGGGTTTCCCTGAATCCAAAACAGCATTTTTAGAAAAACGTCCGTGTTTGTCTGTCTGTCTGTGTGTCTATTTGTGCCTGTGGTCAACATAGCTCAAAAACGAAAAGACTACCAAACCTGTTATTTAAATTTGGTATCTTCCAAGGATGCGACACGAAGATTTTCAAGAAAATCCGCTCACCCCCAACTACCCTTTACAAGGAAACAAATTCGAAAATTTTGATTTTCTGAAAAATGACTCTAACGATTTTAATTAAAACCTCTTATATTTAAGATATTTATGTGACAATTGAAATGCATATTTTCAATTTTCTGAGAATAGCCTCTGAAGATATGTTTACTGTGGATGAATTCTGATAAACCGTAAGAGATAGACAAAAATTAACCACATAAAAATGTAGAGTTCGTTATAACACACAATTTATATCATATACATTTTTTCGTGGAGTTGACCGTTTTTGAGATATTCCTTGTTATTAGTTTCAGTATTAAAATACTTTTATTTTTCTCATACGGGAATTTGTCACCTCTAAACAAAGGTAGTTCAATCACATAGCAACCAGCTTTTAAAAGATTTGACTATCGATTTTACGTGTGGTACTCTCCTATTTTCTTTCTACTTTTAAGGAAGCAGGTAATAGGACCCTTTCTGTAAATTTCTTCTCGTTTACATTTTTAACAATAATTGATTGTAGAAATGTGGAGAAAGTCATGTGAATGGAATACTTTTTTTTTATTTTTTGTTGCAAAACTTGTACTATAGCATATATCTACGATATCCGCTAGGGTATTTGGAACACATGCTTTGTACGCCATTTAATATCAAAAAATTGCTCTCTCTGCCTGCAAAAGCTAGTAAGAGATACAAATCTTCAACGTAATTAAAAAGCATCTCATGTTATTCATTCAATGACTTTCTCTAAATCTTCTGCAGCAAACTGTTCTTACAAAAGCCTACTCTTCTATCTACTTCTTGCTAACTTCATTAGCAGAAATGGTCTTATGATTTCCTTCCTTTATAAGTCGAAGTGAAATAAAGGTAAAGCCTGGTTGGGCCGTGTAACTCTCTAACACAACGGTTACCAACCGGTGTGCCCCGGCACCCTAGGGTGCCGTGTGATTTACTAAGAAGTGCCGCGAGATATTGAGATAAACAAAAAAAAAAATACCTTCTACTGAAGCCTTAAGTCTTGTAAGGTCTTGAAATAAAATAAGTCAAATCAATTACTCTCATGCACGGCAGATGGTGATAGTGGTCGATTCATTTCAATAATTCAGTTATACTAGTATCCCACAGATGGCATTACAGCTATACCCTGCCGAACATTCCCAATACTACTCGCTTCCTCACGAACATTCCCGAGACTTCGACAGATGAATATATAAAAGTGTACGCCGCTTGGCGCTTTCAGTTGTCTTCCTCGCGTTGATTCACAGTGTTTAGCTATGGATAAGTACATTGTTAAACGTAAACGTCAGGACAGTGAAAGTGAACTGTCGGCTCCTACTGCTTGCTTTAAGAAGCCAAATCTTACAGTTTCTCCCGGACCGTCGAATTCACCACATAAAGAAGACAAACGAAAGAAAAGAACATACCAGGACAGTTACTTAGCGTATGGATTTAAGTGGAATAACAACGAGAAAAACCCTATCCCTGTGTGTTTAGTTTGTGGCGAAACACTTAGCAACGAGGCCATGGTACCTAGCAAACTGAAGCGGCATCTTACAACAAAGCATCCTAGTGTGTCACCGAAAAGTGTAATGTATTTTTCACATATATTAGAAGGGGAGAAGAAAACAGCTGTGCGAATGGTAAAGAGAATGACCATAGGTGATACTGCTCTTGAAGCCTCATTTAAAGTAGTAGAACTGATAGCTAAAAAAAAAGAAACCTCATACTCTTGGAGAGGAAATCATTGGCCCTTCATGTCAAGTTATAGTTTCAACAATACTTGGCGAAGGAGCAGCTAATCAAATTTCGAAAGTTCCTCTGTCCAACAACACAATCAGCCGCAGGATATCTGAAATGTCATGCAATATCAACGAACAAGTCACGGAGAAAATAAAAACTTATAGAACATTTGCTTTGCAAGCAGATCAGAGTCTCGATATTGGTGACAAACCGCAACTCCTTGGTTTTATCAGATATATTGATGAAAAATATATTAGTGAACAGTTTCTGTTCTGTCGACCGCTGGAGACTATAACCACAGGCCATGATATTTTCGTTTCTATTAATTCCTATCTCAATGACCATGATCTTTCATGGAAAGACTGTTGTGGTATATGTACAAATGGTGCACCATCTATGTCTGGGAAAATTAAAGGTTTTACTGCCAGAGCTCTCAATGAAAATCCATCCTTTATTATAACTCACTGTTTTCTGCATAGAGAGACATTAGTCGTGAAAGCGTGTAATGAAGATTTTGCTGAAGTGTTTAACCAAGTTGTGAAAATGGTGAACTATATGAAGTCTCGACCTTTAAGGTGCAGAATTTTTGAACAGTTATATCGCGCAACGGATGCAGCTCATACCTCTTTGTTACTTCACACAGAAGTAAGGTGGTTGTCGCGGGGTCGTGTATTGAACCGGTTTCTCGAACTTAAAGAATAGCTAAAAACTTTTTTTAAGAATGAAAATCAAGACACATTTCATGAGCTCTTACTAAGTGATTCTTGGTGTTTTGAACTGTCGTATCTGGCAGATATTTTTCATAAAGTGAATGAACTGAATGTTTCGATGCAGGGTCGACATGAAACAATAATCTCCTCAACCAATAAAATGAAAGGTTTTAAAAGAAAACTTAGTTCTTGGAAGTCTGCAGTTCAAAAAGAAGATTTGTCGAACTTTCCATCTCTTCTTAATGTGGCAGGAGATAAAGATCTGGGTAAACTGAAAGACCGCATTTGTGATCACTTATCAAGATTGCAAAATGCAATAGATGCGTACTTTCCAACTATTTCCATTACGAATCTCGACTGGGTTGTATCACCATTTGATTTCGTAGATAGTGCAGAGGAAATAGATTTCACTGCTTGCGAACGAGATGAATTTATTGATCTTTGCGCTGATTCCACACTCAAAGGTAAGTTCACCAAGAGTGAGGCGTCGGTGGCTAGTTTTTGGCTTCAACGGAGAGAGGAGTACCCTAACCTAATGAAGAAAGCAATTAACGCACTTTTGCCCTTTTCAACATCCTATCTATGCGAGCAAGCCTTCTCTGCTATGGTGACAATAAAATGCAAAGCAAGAAATAGACTGAATAACCTTGAGGATGATTTGCGTGTTTCACTGTCAACTGTAAGACCCGACATCACATATCTGTGCTCTAAGCATCAATCACAAGTTTCACATTAATCATTAATCGAACAAAATTTATTGATGTATTTTTACTCAGTGATTGTAAAGTTTACTGTATTATGTAATGGTGTACGTTACTATTATATATTTCAATAAATTAACATATTGAGCTTAATTTTCTTTTAATTCAAGGAAGGGTGCCCCTGGTGTTTAATGTTATTCCCAAGGGTGCCGTGAACTTCAAAAGTTTGGGAAACACTGCTTTAAGAGGTCAGATACGGGGCTTTGGGCTGCCTGCGGCACACAGACGCACATGGCGCTTGGATAAAGGTTTTTCAGGGGACCTCAAAACTTCCGGTGTACTTCCGGCATTACTTACTTTACAGGTACTTTGTACATAGAGTATAGAGAAGGTATTATAATGGACCCAAAAATTCGATAACGAGATTTCACGGGAAATACATCTTTTGAGAGGCCCTGAATAAAAAAATATTCGGAAAAATGTCCGTGTGTTTGTGTGTGTGTGAGTCTATGGACAGCATAGCTCAAAACGAAAATACTGTTAAATACCAAACGCAACACGAAGGTTTTCAAGAACATCCTCCCACACCAAACTACACTTTACACGAAGAAAAAAAAAAAAACGAAAATGTTTATTTTCTCAAAAATGGCTCTAAAGATTTTGATTAAAATCTATTGTATTTAAGATATTTACATCCCAAATAAAATGTATATCTTGAATTTTCTGGGAATGGCCTCTAAAGGATGATTTTAATTGAATTTTGCATAACTGGTAAACCGTAAGAAATAGGCAAAAACTTACTGCACAAAAAATGTAGATCAGGATAAAACACACAATATATGTCATATACATTTTTTTCGTGCAGTTGATCGTTTTTGAGATATTCCTTGTTATTCATTTCAGCTTTATAAACTTATACATTTCTCACAAAGGGATTTGTCAACTCGTGTCCATGCAAACAAAGGAACTTCAGTCACATAGCAACTAGCTTTTGACTATCACTTTAACCTATTGTACTACCTTATTTCGCTTCTACTTGCATGGAGGCTAGTACTAAGACTGATTTTGCTAATTTTTTCTCGATTTGCATGAAGTAAATAAAGCATAAGCTTTTTAACGATAATTTGTTGCGGAGATATAGAGAAGTCATGTAAGTTGAACACATCACTTTATTTAAAGTGATGTCAAAATACAGGAAATTTAACTATAGCTTAGTCTCCTATGTCTCTTGTATGTACAGACAAATGTTAAATTAAAGTTCTGTGTAAAACATTTACGTTGATTCAAGTTTTGAAAAATTATCAATAAGTTGCTTCTTCTACGCTATCTTTATGTAGGATAGGAATTGAAAAAGTAGAGTCAGCATGATAATAAATCGGATGTGTTCCATTCACATGACTTTCTCTACACATCTGCAACAAACTATTCTTAAAAAAATTTATGCTTCTTTTCACTTCCTGCTAATCGAGAGAAAAAAATAACAGAAATAGTCTTATTACTTGCTTCCTTGTAAGTGAAGCGAAATAAGGGAGTACCATAGGTCAAAGCGGTAATCAAAAACTGGTTGCTGTGTGACTGAAATTCCTTTTTGTATGGGTAAGGGTTGACAAATTCCTGTGTGAGAAAAGTGTAAGTTTTTTTAAAGCTGTAATCACTAACAAAGGAATATCTCAAAAACAATCCGCTCCACGTGTGTGTTTTAACAAGTTATACATTTTCTGTTGTATACGTTTTTGTTTATCTCTTACTGTTATGCAACATTCCGTAAAATTCATCCAGCATAAAGTAGTTTTCAGAGGCTATTCCCAAAAATTTCAAGATATACATTTTATTTATCAGGCAAATATGTTTAATATACGATATTTTAATCAAAATCGTTAGAACCATTTTTGAGAAAATCAAAATTTTCAAGAAAATGTTCATGTAAGGAGTAGTGGACGGATTTTCTTGTAAATCTTCGTGTTGCATCTTGGAAGTTACTGAACTTAAATACCAACTTTGGTATTTAACTGCCTTTTTCGTTTTTGAGCTATGCTGTTCACAGACACATGCATGGGGGACCCAAAATGTATGAAATCTTGGTATGGAATTTTTGGTTGTAATACAATCCCTTCTCTATACACTATGTACATATTACGTGTGGAGAAAGTAAATAAATACCATAGTCGGACGGATCTCCTGGTCTCCACCTAGTTTCTCTAGTAGTTACCATAGAAATATGCCGACTCGATATTAAATTCCGTAATCAATTCGCCTTATTCTCGGTAAACCACAAGCTCTCAAATTATTTTAAATGGCATGTTCGATGGCGACTTACATTGTCTCTACACTCTAAATCCGGGTTTAGAAGCATATTTTGTAAAAGAACGGGTAGAGAAAGACATGTGTATATAACACATATTTCTTTTGTGTGAGTAAACATTGCACATCTCGTCGACAATATCCTTAGAAATGCAATCTGATCACTCAGTACAATTATTGGACGTTCAGTCACAAGGCTTAACTGTTTTCGTATATCTGTTCTCTGTTTCCGCATAATCCAACTCCTCCAAAGTGACATCTGGAGACCCAGTTTTGGGCTCAGGTGTGCTGTGCGCATATCTTTGTGAATTAAGAACTGTCCAACAAACTTTAATGCTATTTGCTACGGCGATTAATGGATAAATACATTTTATCTTAGCATACAGACGTACTTCCGTACTACAATTTTCAAGACGATGTATTTGTTTCATTTAAATCATTTTTACGTCATACTTTCCCAGGCACTTTTTACTTTCTCCACAAGCACCATACATTTGTATAGAGAAGATATAGCTTTCCACCCAAAAATTCGATACCAAGATTTAACTGGAAATACACGCTTTAGGGTCCCCTAATTTTTTAAAAACAGGTCGGTGTGTGTGTCTGCAAACACGATAACTCAAAAATGAAAAATCGGTTAAATACCAACGTGGTATTAAGTTTGGTGTCTTCCAAGGATGCGACACTAAGATTTTAATGGAAATACCCCCACCCCAAACTACCTTTTACATAGAAAAAATTCCGAAAATGTTGATTTCTTTTTTCAAAAATGGCTCTGAGAATTTTGAATATAACACGGCATATAAAGTATATTTATCTGGGAAATAAAATGTACAGGAATAAAATGAAACAGATAAAGATTTAAATATATTACAATAATAATTCAAATTATATTTAAATATTACACTCCCTAATCACAGACACACTGAGACACGGACACACAGATACTCACAAACGCACCTTTTTCTAAAAATACAGGGGACATAAAAACGTTTATTTCCGATGAAATCTTGGAATCAAATTTGGGTGGATAGCAATAACTTCTCTACATATTATGTAGATACATAGTACGTGTAGAGAAAGTAAAAAATTGAAGAACTCTAGGCCCTGGAGGTATGGAATTAATCAAACATGAGGGACATAGCTTTATTTTAACGTTAAATTTAATTAAATATTTAACGGAGAATCTATTTCATAATAATTCGTTCTGGTGGTTTGGCCAACGATTTCAAGGTCGCGGGTTCAATCTCAGCCAAACCGATTTATGTGTGTGTGTGTGTGTGTGTGTGTGTGTGTGTGTTTTCATGTGATATCAAAGGTGATTCCTAGCTGCAGCCATTGACTTATTGTACGTTAGATCCCAAGAGGTTAAGCTGCGATGAGAGAAATTTCAAAAGGTGGCCGAAATCGGACGGCAGAGTAAGAGCCACTGTGGTGGGGTCTCTAACTTATTCCATGCAGTTCTTCTCGAGGTGGGAACGCTAGTAGTCCGCGCCCCAGATCTGATCCAACTGCGTTAGTCTACAGACATCCCGTCGCCGAGAGATGTATTTCCAGAGCATGGAACACTTACAGTCCTGAAGGAGACCATTGGGGTGAAATGAAGGGACAGAAAGTCCGGGAGAATGAAGAAACCTCCCCAGAATTTGCCTAGTGACTCGGAAAAGCCCGGGTCAGAGAGTTAGGCCAGGAGAATCGATCCCACGAGCTTCCAAATATCGGTCTCAGACGAAACGCCTGAGCCATATGACTCGGTTTTTGATGTGCTTAAAAGCGAGAACACGAAACCAGAGAATGCACACCTGGAACGAGTGATTGGCCTATAGTCAGGCATAAACGTGAGGAAGTGGATGATATGAAATGCTAGCGAAATTGATGATAGGAAAGGTGATGATGGTGCAGTTGGTAGAATGAGTGGCGGGAGAAACCGCGACCGTACGCCACTTTGTCCCGCACAGTTCTCACGAGCGCGCGCTTGGAATCAAACCCGGGCCGCCTAGGTGGGAGGCGAGCGATCTAACCACTCGGCCATGGCGCCACCCATTTAAAGGAACTGCGGGATTAAATTCCGGCATGCCGGCAATCTGCATTTCAGTTTTATTTCAATTAGCATAAAGCAGATCGGACAAAACTTTTTAAGAGTTTCAAGATTGATAGATGTCAGGTGAATGTAACACATTTTGGACATTCAAATCCAGAAAAATTAATTTTTTTATCTACTCTTTAAGATGAATAAATAACAAGTTGAAGAATTAACTCGGAGGGAACATAAATTGTAGATTAATAGGATTTTAAAGTGCTGCTATTACCAAGTGTGAGTTAGTATTCGAAGAGAAAACGATGCGAGCCAAAAGATCGTAAAATGGAGTGAAGTTTCTTTACACTGAAGTATATATATTCACGTTTAGAGCTTACTGAGAGCCATTTGTGGCGAATGGATGTTGGAGAAATTAAAATACGACGTGAACGTGATGTGACAGCTAAGAGAACTTGGAGGTAATTAACAAGGTACTCAAGTGACAAGAGGACTTCGCCTTGTCTCTTGTATTACAACACAGTGCTACAAAAAACTCGTGAAAAACGTCGTTCTTCAACTGCAGCTACTCGACCAGCTTATAAACGTGCTTTTGGCATTCAACTGCACCGTTTTTTGTTACGTTGAAATAAAACATAACATATTTTAACATCGTATGTTAATATATCCCAAAATTCTGATGTGTTCCATTCACATGACTTTCTGTACATCTCTGCAACAAATTATTGTTAAAAAGCTAATGCTTCTATTTAATTCATGCTAATTCAGAAACATTAGCAGAAATAGTCTTATCACTCGCTACCCTGTAAGTAGAAGTGAAATAAGGGAGGACCATAAGTTAAAGTGATAGTCAAAAGCTGAAGTTCCTTTGTTTATATGGACAGGAGTTGACAAATTCCTGAATGAGAAAAGTATGTTTTTCAAAGCTGAAACGAAAAAATAGAAATATCTTAAAAACGATCAACCCCCACGAAAAAAATGTATATTACATAAATTGTGTGTTTTAATGTGCTCTGCATTTTCTGTGTAGTAAGTTTATCTCCATCTCTTACTGTTTAGCAGTTATGCAAAATTCTGCAAAATTCATCTAGAATAAAGTAGTCTTCAGAGGCTATTCCCAGAAAATTCAAGATATACATTTTATTTATCAGGTAAATGTCTTTAATATATGAAATTTCAATCAAAATCATTAGAGCCATTTTTGAGAAAATCAAAATTTTCGAAAAAAGTTCCATGTAAAGGGTAGTTTGGGGTTGGGGGGATTTTATTGAAAATATTCGTGTCGCATCCTTGGAAAATATCAACCCTAATTACTACGTTTGGTATTTAACGGTCTTTTCGTTTTTGAGCTCTGCTGTCCATAGACACACAGACACACACACATACACACGCACACACACGGACCTTTTTCCAAAAATGCTTTTTTTGGATTCAGGGAGACCTAAAACACTTATTTACGGCGAAATCTCGGTATCAAATTTTTGTGTGTAATGCAATTCCTTGTCTATACACTATGTACATAGAAACGTGTAGGGAAAGTAAAAATATTCATATTAAAAGACTTAAACAATTAGTATAATGTAATACATGAACATTTTAACAAAAATTTTTGTAAAATTGAAACATTATCATTACTTTATCGACTAGCTTTCGTAAAAGATAAATTATTGCATTCCATACCAAAATTATACCAAGTTGTCACAGTAAATGCATGTTTTAAGATCCCTGAATCAAATCACGCTTTAGAAAATAACTCGCGTGGTCTATAAATAACATAACTACAAATCTCATGCTACAGTCACATAGCTTTCTCTAACTACTCTGCACCAAATTGCTCTTACTAAAGCTTATTATTTAATTACTGCATGATAATTGATATATATAGTATTATTACTTATTTCCTTATAACAGAAGGGAAATAAGAGAAAGAGTAGGTTAAACTATAGTCAAATATTTATAAAACTGTCACTGAGGGATGACATTGAAATTTGTTGTCCTTGCAATGGCTAGGAGTAAAGCAAAAGAAATATGAATTACGACTGCTCGTTTGAAAAAAAAATATATATTGCAAAACTTGTACCAATAACTAGTAATATCACCTAAACGGTTAACTCTAAAAGAAAATGTATCTGCCATATGTATAATGTAGCGCTTTGAAGAGATCTTGGCAATCTTTTTTGAAAAGCTTTGTCTGCCTTATGGTTTACCGGTTATCCAAAAGCCATCAAGAATGAAGAAGACTTTGTGGGCTAATTGACATTTCGCTTGTCATGAGAATATCTTAAGTATTTTTCGTATTCAGCTTATGTAGGACTAAATCCTCCCCTAAGACTTACCAGAGGATGCCTAGGGGTCAGAAGCCTATCGGGGAGCCAATGTCACGAAACCACAAATGAAAAACCTGGAACGTGTATTCGCCTGTAGCCAGGCATGAACGTGAAGAATAGGGAAGGTGTTGATGGAGCTATTGGTGCAATGAGTGGGGGGTAAACCAGAGGACCCGGAGAAAACCCGCCCAGACGCCGTTTCATCCACCGCAAATCCCATAGGTGGGAGGCGAGTGGTCTAACCGCTGAGCTACGGCAGCGCCAATATCTTAAACTTACGGTATTTTAAACAAAACAGTTGAAGCCATTTTGAGAAAATCAATATTTTCGAAAACTATTCCATGTGAAGGGTACTTCGGGGTGGGGGATTTTCTTGAAGTTTGTCAAATACTTGGAAGATGCAGGACTTATATATCAATTTTAGTATTTAGCGGTCTTTTCGTTTTTTAAATATACTGTTCACACATGTGGGTGGAATACACTATCTTCTTTACTTACTACGTACGTAAGAAAACGTCATTACAAAAAAATCTGATGTATTCCATTCACATAACTTTCTCTACATCTCCGTAACAAATTATTCTTAAAAACTTTATTCTTCTATTTACTTCATGCTAATTGAGATAAACATTAGCAGAAATGCTTTCTTGTAAGTGGAAGGGAAATACCTAGGCTAAAACGATAGTCAAATCTTTTAAAAGCTGGTTGCCAAGTGGTTGAAATCCTATTCTATGCATGACTCGGAGTTTACAAATTTCTGTGTGAGAAACGTTTGAAGTCTTTTAAATCTGAAAGAAACAATAAGAAATATCTCAGAAGTTTGCATCTCTTCCAAAAAGCTTATAAGAGATAGATGGTGCGTTTGAACAAGATGTGCATTTTTGTGTCGTAATTTTTTACTGTCTTACGGTTTACCAGCTACTCAAATTTCAGCAAAATTCCTCCAGAATAAAGAGGTCTTTAGAGGGTATTCTCAGAAAATACAAGATGTACATTTTATTTGGCATGTAAATATCTTTAACAAACGCTATTTAATCGATATCGTTCGAGCCATTTTTGAGAAAATCAAAATTTTCGAATTTTTTAATGTAAAGGGTAGTTTGGGTAAGCGGATTTTTCTCAAAATCTTCGTGTCGCATCCTTGGAAGTATAAACTTATATACCAAGTTTGGTATATTACCGACACTCGGACATACTGACACACACACATGGACCTTTTTCTAAAACTGTTTTTTTTTTTGGATACAGGGGACGCTAAAACGTCTATTGCCGGTAAAATCTCGGTATCGAATTGTTTGGGTGGAATGCAATACTTTTTCTATACACTATGTACTTAGTACGTGTAGAGAAATTAATAACATTCCAGGAAACTTCAAAACATGTTCACTGTCCTGTGTAACGTTATTTATGATACACCTTTTCTCTGAAGCAAGAGTTGCTTTGGGAAAATCACGTGCTTACACCAAATTTTAAGAACTCGTTAAACTAACAAGTTGTGTTTGTTTTCCTTGTCCACTTTGTGATGCTGCTTCACGGACAAGCACCCCCCCCCCCAACCTTATGGGTCGTTACTGCTAACTTCCTCCCCACCTGTTGCTTCTGCCTTCGCGTTTTCTTCATATTGATCAGTATTTCGTAGGCGTTAATTTTCTTGACAACTTGAATTTTCGTACTGGTTATTCCCTTCTTTCTTGTTTGATTTTCTCTTTCGTGGTGTTTGATGTGCCCAGTGAATCATCTGATTTCTACTGCATTATGAATATATCCTCTAGAGATCTGAGTTCATTTTTACTTTCTCTACACGTACAAACGTAGTGTAGAGAAGGTAATTGCACTCCACCCAAAAATTCGATACCAAGATTTCACTTAAAAGACACGTTTTAGGGTCTCATTTTTAGAAAAAGATCTGTACGTGTGTCCGTGTGACTGTAGACACAATTACTCAAAAACGAAAAGTTGGTAAAATACCAAACTTGATGGTTAACTTTAATATCTTTCAGGGATGCGACACGAAGGTTTTCATTTGCAACACGAAGGCGTGGCGGATTTTTTTCATACTACTCTTTACATGGAAAAAAATTCGAAATTGTTTATTTTCTCAAAAATAACTCAAACGATTTTTATTAAAGTAACGTATACAAAGATATTTACATGGACATTAAAATGTATATTTTGAATTTTCTGGGAATAGCCTCTAAAGAACTCTCTTTTGAATGAATTTTGCTGAAGTTTGCTTGACTAGTAAAGTGTAAGAGGTAGATAAAAACTTTTACTCATAAAATGTAGATGTTGTTAAGACACTCAACTTGTCATATATTACGTTGACCATTTCTGAGGAGTTGACCGTTTCTGAAAAAATTCTTGGTTTTTGTCTCAGATTTAAAATACTTAGAACTTTTCTCACACGGAAATTTATGAACTTCTGACCATGTATAGAAACAGATTTCGACCACATGGCAACCAGCTTTTAAAATATTTGACTATTGTTTTAGCCTAGTATATTCCCTTATTTTCCTTCTACTTACAGGGAAGCAAGTGGTTAAGACAATTTAGCTAATGTTTATCTCGATTAGATAGAAGAATAAGCTGTTTAACAATAATTTGTTACAGCGATGTAGAGAATGTCATGTGATCAGGGGAGAGAGAATGCCTTAAAATACAAACACAGAAACACCCATACTCAAGGCGGGACTCAAACCAGCGATCCCCTACGCCACGAAGTATCAAAGCTAGACCCTTTACCGAGCACTGCCCTGAAGGCCGGCAAGAGATCAAATTTAACTATTTATGTTGTGTGTTTAATGAGCTCCTCAGGGTTTAAAGAATAACAAACCTGCAAACATTTGCTATTTTGAAAAATTGGGGTGGTCTTTTGTAGATAAAAAAGAATCTGATGTGTTCAATCACATGGCTTTCTCTACCTCTCTGTAAAAGATAATAAGCTTATTCTTTCATCTACTTCACGCTAATCGAGATGAACATTAGCAGAAATGGTTTTATTTCTTAGATCCTTATAGGCAGAAGGGAAAGTAATTGTGTGGCCAGGATTTGACAAGTTCGTGTATGAGAAAACTATTAAGTATTTTAAAACTGAAATCAATAACAAGGAATATCTTAAAAAACGGTCAAATCCAGGAAAAAATGCATATAACATAAATTGTGTGTTTTAACAAGCTCTACATTTTTTGTGTAGTACGTTTTTGCCTATTTCTTACGGTTTACCAGTTATGCCAAGTTCCGCAAAATTCATTCAGAATAAAAATGCCTTCAGAGGCTATTCCCAGAATATTCAAGGTATACATTTTATTTGTCATGTAAATATCTTTAATATAGGATACTTTAATAAAAGTCGTTAGAGTCATATTTGAAAAAATCAAAATTTTCGAAAATTTCTCCATGTAAAGGGTAGTTGGAGTGGGGGATTTTCTTGAAAATCTTCGCGTCGCCTGTTTGGAAAATAATGAAATTAAAAACGAAGTTTGGTGTTTAACGGACTTTTCGTTTTTGAGCTATGCTGTCCACAGACACACACACATACACATACACACACGCACACACGCATACACGGACATTTTTCCTAAAATGCTTTTTTTTTGGATTCAGAGGGACCCAAAACATGTATTTCCGGTGAAATCTCCGTCTCGAAATGTTGGGTAGAATACAATACCTTCTCTATGCACTATGTACATAGTGCGCGTAAAGAAAGTAGAAATGCGACACGTAGATTCTCAAGAAAACCCCCCACCCACAACTACCTTTTACATGGAAACATTTTCGAAAATTTTGATTTTCTCAAAAATGGCTGTAACGATTTTTATACATTTATCGTCTATTAAAGATATTTACATCAGAAATAATATGCACTCCTTGAATTTTCTGAGAATAGCCTCTTAAGACCTCCTTATTCCAGTTGAATTTGGCTCCATTATTGTGTATTTGGTAAAGTCTAAGACATAGAAAAAGCCCTTCCGCACCAAAAATGTAGATCTCCTCAAAACACATAATTTGTGTCATATACGCTTTTTGTAGAACTGACCGTTTCTGAGATACTATTTGTTAATTTGTTCAGCTTTAACGTACTTAAACTTTTCTTAAATGGGACCATTCAAAGCAAGCCGAACTTCAGTTGTTTCACATAGCGACTTGACTATCGTTTTAGGCTAATATATTCCCTTATTTACCTTCTATTTAAAATGAAGCAAGTAATAGACTAATTATGCTAATATCTATCTCGATTAGCATAATGTAGATAAAAAAATAGATAAAATAATAATGTTTTTTTTTAAGAATGACATATATTTGGAACAGATAGAGAAAGCTATGTGAATGGAACACATCATATTTTTATTATTCTGAGTGGA
The DNA here is from genome assembly GCA_030762935.1 of Hymenopus coronatus. NCBI lineage: Eukaryota > Metazoa > Arthropoda > Insecta > Mantodea > Hymenopodidae > Hymenopus > Hymenopus coronatus. The sequence goes on along the minus strand of CM060882.1, from coordinate 33,436,123 downwards.
CATAGAACATTTTGCCCATTAGGTTGCTACATAACCAAACAAACGATATATATTTAAATAGCTATGAGCTGTTTTCTGTTGTGCTACATATAGAGATCTAAACAAATGACTATGCCGAGCAAATAAAATTCTGTTTATGGATTGTTTGACTGTTATGCCAAGAAGCTATCAATATCACCACATATTTGCTCTGTAAAATATTCTGAATTGGATGCACATCTCCCTTTTGCATAACAAATATTCGTTCCGAAGGAGATTTCGGATTGAAATGTCATTAAAATTTATTGATTGTCTCCGTTGGCATATGGAACGGACGTGCGAGCCATATTTGCATGTTCGGATACATGGGCACATAAAGAACCACTCAATCTATCTCGGTTATTTTATATGCCTGACAATAGCGCCACTGAAATTACGAATAACTGATGTTCCGATGTTTTGCTAGCCAGAAAAGCACGGAAAAGTAAATCTGTCATGTTGAAGTGTTTGTTTTGTGATTATTACACAAAAACACAATCCAGCTGGCTTCTAAAGCTCACGCGAGGGTTTCATACTCTAATGCCAGCACAAGTTTTATTTCGAGATGCTCCTAGCTATTCACAACTTTGTAAATAGCTTATTCAGCTATATTCATGTATTGCAACCATTAATTTAAACTATTAATGATATTGAAGGAAGCTACACAATTATTTTTCCATCAAATCCTAGAAAAACTTGTTACTTTCTCCACTTAGTATATAGTAGATAGTTAAAGAAAGTATTGCACTCCAGCCAAAATTTCGACACCGAAATTTCACCTGAAATAAACGTTTTAGGGCACTCTTTGTCAAAAAAAAACAAACAAACAAACAAACAAAAAAACCAACACATTTTTATAAAACGATCCGCGTGTGTGTGCCTGAATGGAACCCTAATACCATATATTTGACGCTGAGCAAGGTGGAATGATATAGGGTTGAGACCTTGAAGTTTAACTGTCCACCACATATCAAGCATCTCACCTAACAGATTCGTCGTGATAAGACCAAGTAGTTATGGTGATGTAAAATAAATGATTTAAAAAAGAATATATTTTGTTAACATATCACACGCTAAAGGTATTTTTATAACAAACTAAATATATACCTTGAGTGTTCTGGGAATAGTCTCTGATAATAGTCTGTGAATTTTTCTGGTAAACCATAAGAGATAGACAAAACATTACTACAAAAACAATGTAGATCTTGTTAAAACACACAATTTATACTATATGCTTTTTTCGAGGAGTTGATCGTTTTCTTTGCTGTGCGTTTAAGTTTCAAAGTTTTAAACATTTTTACCTTCTCTATGTACATAGTGTATAGAGAACGTGTTGAATTACACCCAAAAATTCGATACCAAGATTTCACCCGAAATATATGTTTTCGAACCCCATGAAACCAAACAACAAGCATTCTTTTTTTTTAAAAAAATGTCTATGTGTGTGTGTAGGTGTGTGTAGGTGTGTGTGTGTGTCTCCGTGTCCGTGGCTAGCATAGCTCAAAACTTGATATTTAAGCTCAGTTGCAACACAAATATTTTCAAGAAAATTACTCCTCCCCCAACTACCCTTTACGTGGAAAAACTTTGGAAAATTTTGATTTTTTCAAAAATGACTCAAACGAAATTGACTAAAATGTCTGATATTTAAGACTTTTGCATGGCAAAATGTATATTTCGAATTTTTTGACGACAGCCGCTAAAGATCCTTATTCTGGATGATTTTTCTTTAATTTTGCATAATTAGTAAACCATAAGAGATAGGCAAAAACTTACTACACAGAGCATAAAGCCCCTTAAATATTTATGTCATATACATTTTTTCTTGAGTTGACTGTTTTCAAGATATTCCTTGTTATTGGTTTCAGTTTTAAAGTATTTAAACTTTTCTCATACGGGAACTTGTCAACTCCTGGCCACCGAAAGAATTTCAATTCCATAGCAATCTTATTTTAGGACATTTTAATGTCGGCTTAACCTAGTGTATTCCCTTATTTACCTCCTACAAATAAGGAACTAAGTAATAAAACTATTTCTATTAATGTTTATCTCGTTTAGCATGAAGTATAGTTTCTCCAAAAACATAATGGACCTCAAACGGGACCACTCCACTACCACTAGGCAATAATCCTTAGCAAACAAAAGGTGACCTTGTACTAGGGGCGAGAGGTAAGTAGTAAAATCTGTTTTCTGGAGACATTGCTTGCAAATCGAGAATCTCGCCTCAATTAAGGGACCAGTAAGTGGAAGACTTGCCAACAGCGAGGCATGCTTTCCAAGCCTTCTAAACCCAAACTAATTTTGGAAGAGGAGTGGGCCTGAAAAGTTCTATAGACAGGAGAATAACTTTAACAATAATTTGTTACAGAGGTGCAGAGAAAGTCATGTGAATGAAACAAGTCATACCTTTTTAGTTATTTTGTTTATATACACTAGATCTTTCTATATAAATGCTTATATTGGTTTTAACGGGTCTCAAAACTTGTATTCCCGGAGAAATCTCAGGTTTGAAATTTTTTTAGTGCAAATGAGATAGTGAAAAGGGAAAATGACCCCATCTAGATTAATGCAATTCTGGAAGAAAGAGGATACACGAGTGAAAAGAAATATAAGCAGAAAAGCGCGGGTTAAAGGAAGTTATCACCAACATTAGTAGACGATGTAATAATAACAGCTGGATGTCGCGGGCCACGAGGGCGGTGATGCGTATATAGGTTATGAACTCCGCTAGAAGAGAATTCATTACATGATCTTCTATATTACGAGGCTGAGATGTAAATTTGTTTCATTATAGAAATATCTGTCAGCCGGATCCTTCTACATGTCTCTTGTGTGGTAACCTGTGTAATACACAAAACGGAATGCAAGTTAATATGATACTAAAATTTGTGATATATGTTTCCTGCATGTGTGTAATTTTGCAATTTCACTATATAACGGCTCTTAGGCCTATATTACACTAGATATGATATGATAAAAACCTTTTAGAATGTAATATAGCATCTTTGATCACATCTAGCTGCGACTTATATCCGTGTAAAAGTTATACCACCATTTTGGATCACATCTGTGATGAGAAAATAAAATGGCAGACAGGTATACTTGGTCAATGGCTACAACCAAACTGTTCATTTCCTATTATTAATCACATGAAATGTTGCATAATTTAAATAATAAAAATTACAAAAACACAAACAAAAGACTGCAAATACGAGGGTCATTTCAGAAGTCATGGCAACTATTTTACTCGTATATATTCTGAATAACTGAATATGCGGTTATTGCAAAATATAAATTTGAAAACACGTTGTACACAGAATTGGATATTACCACCAGATGACGTCATTGGTAGGTACTAGTAGACACATGCAAGCGTTAGTATCCTAGAGGCTGTGTTCCAAGATGAATGTCACTGAAGTTGAACAGTGAGCATACATAAAAATTGCATTTAATGAAAATTGCAATGCAGAAATGCTCGTGAGTGCCAAAGGTGTGTGGAAGCCTTGAGGGGTTATTTTGAAGTTCATTAGCCCACGTACTCTTTTGTGCGAATGTAATACGAATAAAACAATGATCACTGTTTGTGCATCTTTCAATGTCCCGTACCCATAATCCCTTGTACCCGCATCCCAAAATAGTACCAAACTTGAGAAGAACATTCCAGAGACTTTCAATCGTATATCCTGAGTTTTGTTTTCTGCAGCTTTGTTGACTAATAAAAAATAGTTGCCATGACTTCTGAAATAGCCCTTATATCAAAACATAGAAAAAGCCATTAGTGAAATATAAGTAAGAATACTGCGAATAGTGTGAGAAATAAATTAAATGAATTGAGAAACCAATATCTAGAAGAAGAAAATGAATGTCATTATTACAACCATTAAGTGCTATTTGTCTGCTGCCTTTTTTATTAATGCTCATAAATGCAGTATTAACATACTTTAAGAAATTGTCTTTTTTAAGGTTAAGTTTTAGGTTAGGCAAATTGTTACATATGAATTTAATAAAACGCTATTATAGTAAAATTATTTATAGATATCCAATATAATTACACAACACCTTCTAAACAGAATTATTATTACAGCTCATGTTGTCAAATGTTGTATCCTTTTCAACAGTGGATAAAAATGCGATCAGTTATTTAACACAGTGTAATATACTCGACAGCTTTAAATGTTGGTAAAGTCAGACTGTTAAATGTGTACACATCATGTGATCAAGGGTTTTATCACATTCTGTGAGAGTGTAATATAGACCTTAGTGAGACGTTGTCATGACTACCATTGACAAAGGTGAGCAAATTTGTTTCTAACTTCCCTCCAACCATTTGCTTATGATAAATAGGACAAGTACTGTGTTCGATCACCGAGTCAGTTCACTCAGACAGTTTCGACTGTAACTGGCATTTGGGAGGTCATGGGATCAATTCCCACGGGTGGCTCCGGGTCACTAGGCAAATGCTTGAGTCGTGTTTTCATTCCCTCGAATTTTTTTGTCTCTTCATTTCATCTCCATTTCATGACCAGGGTTGTAAATGTCGGCGAGGCTCTCTTCAATGGAGGTGACAGCGGGATGGCGTTGGAAGTCGTCTGTAGAGATTCAGGGACTTTAGTCACACTTGGAACGTGGGCTCCTAACGCTCCCGGCATCGACATGACAAAGTACTTGATATTAAAATTTACCATACTCAAACAATGCAAACCAAAGATTTTTAGGAAAATACCCATTCCCAAAGCTACGCTTTACACGAGAAAAGTTTCGAAAATGTTTATTTTCTAAAAAATTACTAACGATTTTATTTAAAATATCGTATATTAAAGATACTTATATGGCAAATAAAATGTATATATTGAATTTTCTGGGAATAGCGAGAGTTCTTCATTCTGGTTGACTTTTGCATAATTGGTAATCCGTAAGAGATACAGAAAAAACTTACTACACCCGATGTTTTTATTTTTTGTGGAGTTAACCCTTTGCGAGGTATTCCTCGTTATTAGTTTCAGTTTTAAAATACTTACACTTTTCTCATACAGGAATTTTCAACTCCTCGCCACGCAAATAAACTAATTTCAATGACATAGTAACAGATTTTAAAACAGTTGACTATAGCTTTAGCTTAGTGTATTCGCTTATTTCCCTTCTATTTAAAAGAGAGTAATTAATACGACTATTTCCGCTGTCTTCTGTTTATCTTGATTAGCACAAAGTAGAGAGAAGGCTCATCTCTTGTAAGCATTACCTGCTGCAAAATAGCTAGAAAAAATCATGTGAATGGAACAAATCAGATTTTTTTTTTCTAAATTCATTTTGCTAATAAAATGAGCTAAGCAATGCATTTTAAAAATTAGTATTAGTATATTCACAAATTAAATCCAGTTTTACGGAAAATGAGTTTTTAATAACTGTCATATTCCATTTTTCATATTAGCCCTAATTAATGTATACAAATTATTACCTTTTGTACTCTTCAAAGCTCCTGATTTTTTTCAAAATGTAATAATTTATTTCCCAAAACTTGATCATTATTTCGAAAAAGTATATGACGAATTCCTTTAATGCGCTTTTGAGAGGCAGTATAACGATTTTAAAATAAATTAGTGAAAAATTGCATAATGTGGAACATTTTGAATATGGTATTCTATTGGAAAAAAACATTTGCTAGAAAATCAGGTTTAAATTTGGGAGTGTCTATTTATTTTGCGACTCAATTCGACAACCAGTCAACAACACAAAATATTTCTTTACCTATGTAAAACAAACCTAATGACGCGACTCGCTTGCCGTGTGAAAAGTGCCGAAATTTCACTGGTTGTCAAAAAGTTATACTAAAAAGGACTATTACATGATAGTAACACCATTATGCATTAAAATAAGAACACAATGTATTAACCTTAACAGCATTCTATGCTCATGGTCGTTGATCATTTAATAGCTTGCATCTTGCCTGACCTTCACCGTGCGCTTCCTAGCAGAGACTCCCATTGATTACGTTACCCTCTAACACTGACTTGACTAGTTTTCCTTATCGTCGCGCCCGCCTCATATGAGCATAGCGCTAGAAGAAGTTATACCAGCCCAATGACTGGACGCTTAATCTGGCGTGTAATGTTTCAACGGACCTATCATATCAACTGTTATTAACGAATTTTTCTGAGTCAAGTAGCTCAGGCGTTTCGTCTGGGACTGGCATTCGAGGTCGTAGGATCGTTTCCCCGCGGCCCACCTCTCTGACCCATGGTTTTTTTGGTTTTTTTCTGGGAGTCACTATCCGAATGCCAGACTTCCTGTCCCTTAATTTCATTTCCATTTCATCCAACTGGTATCTTTCAGGGTTGTAAGTATCGGCGTGGATTGCGGTAGTGGCCCCTTATTATGGAGGTGATTGCACTTTGGAAACTCAGCTCTCGGCAGCGGGATAGCGTTTGGTAAAGTTTGGTTAGGTTTGAAGCGTGGGCACCTAGCACTCCCCTCGTCGAGATGTCCTGCTTGGGAACTGTTACGGACCCTACACTGTGGCTCCCTTCCGCCATCTGGGTCCGGCTGCCCGCTGTACCTACTCTTATCATCATCTTATGCTCCTGGGGTCTGACATACAAAAAGCCAAAGTCTGCTAACTACTACAAACTTTTCTATACACAATGTTTATCTGTTTACTCCCCTCTAAATACACATTTTCTCTACTTACAATATTAATACAGATATAGATAGAAAAGGAAACAGAACAGAAGCTTTAGATTGCCCTATGGAATATTGAAAGCGTCAGGTTGCCGTAGAAGAGATTCTATTTCACGTTTTACGAAATCTGCAGAAATGTGGAGGTGGTTTTCAGCTTTACTGCTGCAGATCCATCTGTCCGACGATCAATCACAGCCGTTGACAATAAAAATCTTCCACGTACATTCCAATGATCATATCACCACACATTTCCATCCCTGTGTGGGTGTTGAGGACGCTTTTGGGGAATTCGATTTGTGTCTGGTCTCCCCATCCCCTGTCGAATATGCTGCGTCGTGTCATTATTGAAGCTCTCCCCCGCATTTTTTTAATGATAACCTCTAACACCGTCATGTTTGTGTTTACACAAATGAGAAAAATTTTGTTATACACGAGACAAGCTTTACAGACACGCCCACATCTGCCATGTTGGTGACGCGAACATTGTGGGTGATAAACAGTGACAGTAATTTAATTATATAGATAATCAGGACTCATATTTCAAATTTCTTTTTTAGACAATATCTACACCTAGTAGCAATTAAAGGAAACTGGGAGTGAAATGTTGACTAAAATCGGTCAAAAATCGAAATGGCAAATATTTATCGGAACTTTGGGCGTCCGTAGAGAATAAAATGTTAGCTGGTCTCCCTTGCCTCGGGCTCTACAACCATTTGAAGACCATACAAGTACTCTTGTTTCCCATTATATTATTTTATAAAACAGAATTTCTCTTACAACTACATTTTCACTCTTTCAAAATGTTCGACGATCTCAGATTTTGTTTAAATACAGCTAAACTTTCACAGAAGTATCTACTGTAGCATTTAAAGTGATAGAATCACTCTCCAATAATACATTTTTCAAATTTATAGGAAAGATTAATTTTATAATTTAAAGTTTCTAACTTCTTTAAATAATTAGTATAATTCAATAATGAAAATTTTCAAAATATCACCGCGTAAAGTTTCTGCTTGTGGTTAAAGTTCTAATTAAAAATCCAAATAATTTTCTCAAATATTGAAGCGCGTGAAACATTTCGATTATGAATATATTTACACAATAAAAGTTATGAAATAAATCTTACAAAGTATTTAATCAATTTGAATGACACTTAATATCCATATTAACATAATGACAATACATAGCAAAACATTCAGAAAGATCTATACAGAAATATAAAAGTTTGAAATTGCACTAACAGTTTCTCTTAAAAAGGCATATAAGTGCCTTTTTAAATCTATTTTAGCGATATTGTCCAAAAGGGCGAGTTTTTAATTTTTGTTCCAAAAGTTCCCAAACTTTAAAGTATATGTGCATTGATTCTCCTTGGGTGGATGTAACATATGCTTTGGACGCCATTTTAAAGCCTTGTGGTTAAATTACTCTTTGTCAATTTTTACTTTCTCTATACTTACTATGTACATAGTGTATAGAGAAGGTATTGCACTCCACCCAAAATTCGATACCAAGATTTCACCGGAAATATATGTTTTAGGCTCCCCTGTATAAAAAAATATTTTCAGAAAAAGGTCCGTCCATCTGAGTGTGTGTCCGTGTGTCTGTGAACGCGATAATTCAAAAACGAAAAATTATTAAAATACCAAACTTGGAACTTGTTCAGTGTCTTCCAGGGATGCGATACGAAGATTTTGAGAACATCCCCGCACCCCAAACTATGCTTTCGAAAATTTTGATTTTCTCAAAAATGGGTCTAACGATTTTGATTGAAATATCATATATTAAAGACATTTACATGACAAAAAAAATGAACATCTTGAATTTTCTGGGAATAGCCTCTGAAGACTATTCTGAATGAATTTAAATGGAATTTTGCATAGTTGCTAAACCTTTTGAGATGGACAAAGCCTAGTACACAAAAAATGTTGAGCATATTAAAATACACAGTTTGTGCTATATATAATTTTTTCGTGGAGTTGATCGTTTTGGAAACATTGCTTATTTTGCTTTGAGCTTTAAAAAACCTATACTTTTCTCATACAGGAATTTGTCAACTACTGTCCATTCAAACAAAGAAACTTCAGTCACATAGCAACCAGCTTTTGACTATCACTTTAATCTATAGTACTCCCTTATTTCGCTTCTACTTACAAGAAAACAAGCAATAAGACTATTTCTGCATAAAGTAAATAGAAGCATAAGCTTTTTACCAATAATTTGTTCAGAGATGTACAGAAAGTCATGTGAATGGAAAACGTCAGATTTTGTATTTTGCAATGCTCCATGTGAGTGGTAGTTTGAGTTATTGGTAATTTCCTTAAGCTCTTAATGTTACTCTGAAAATAACCGCATACGCACACGTACACACACTGCCCTTTTTCTAATATTTCCAATTACCCGTATGTTGCATTAAAACATGTATTTTGGTGAATATCGAGTTAGCATTTTGAACGGATTACAGGACCTCCTACATATGCGGTAGAGAAAATAGAAAAACTACATTTTTTAAAGAGATAGTGCTGAAGTAATTCTTGGATTTTCTGTTATGATATTCAAGATCGTTGCTTTTTACTGTCTCTACTTCGTACATAGTATACAGATAGAGAAGGCATTGCATTCCACCTAAAAATATTGATACCGAAATTTCACTTTAAATACATATTTTTAGGGTTTCCTATATAAAAAAGCTGGTGTTTTCCACTCATATGACTTTCTCTACATCTCTGCAAGAAATTATCGTTAAGAAGCCCATGCTTCTATTTACTTCATGCTAATTGAGAAAACTTTATTAGAAATATTCTTATTACTTGGCTCCGTGCAAGTAGAAAGAAATAAGGGAGTAGCATAGGTTAAATTGGTAGTCAAAAGCTGGTTGCTATGTGACTGAGGTACCTTTGTTTGTACGGACAGGAGTAGACAAATTCCTGTATGAGAAAAGTATAGGTTTTTAAAGCTGAAATCAATAACAAGGAATATCTAAAAAAAAGACGACCAACTCCACGAAAAAACTGTATATTACATAAACTGAGTCTTATCATGATCTATATTTTTGTGTGTTAAGCTTTTGTCTATCTCTTACAGTTTACCAGTTATACAAAATTCAATAAGAATATACAGAGTAAAAAGGTCTTTAGAGGCTATTCGCAGAAAATTAAAGATATACATATTATTTGACATGTAAATATCTTAAATATAAGAGATTATAGCCAAAATTGTTAGTCAGTTTTGAGAAAATCAAAATTTTCGAAACTTTTTCCATGTAAAGGGTAGTTTGGGATGGGGGATTTTTTTGAAAATCTTCGTGTCGCATCCTTGGAAGATACGAAAATTAAATACTAAGATTGTTATTTAACAGTATTTTTGTTTTTTGAGCTAAACTGTCCAGAGTCACACACGAACATACACACACACACACACACACGATATTTTCCCAAAAATGCTTTTTTTCAGATTCAGGGGACCCAAAACATGTATTTCCGATGAAATTTCGGTATGAAATTTTTAGTGGAATGCAATACCTTCCCTATACACTATGTACATACTACGTGTAAAGAAAGAAAATAAGCTTTTGTAACAACAATATGTTGCAGAATAAACAGAGAAAGTCAAGTAGACAAATGCCGCCAGATTTTTGTTTAGCTTCTATTTTATCATTTACTTACTGCCTCAATGTAGTAATGGCGTCCAACTTATTAAATAGGACACATACAGTTTTATTTTATTTGGTATTCATTTTAATTTATAGCAAAGTTTGGTTTATCTTATCTTATGTTATTATTTACTAATATAGAAATATAGTTAAATAGGATATGTATCCTATGTATCTTCTCATAGTTTATTGATTACTGCAACAATATAGGAATCCTGTCCAACTTACTAAATATAATACATACAGATTTAACTGATTTGGTAGTCATTTTGATGTATATCAAATATTAAATAATCTTCTTCTATTTTATTATTTACTGCAACAATTTAGGAATTCTGTACAACTTATTAAATAAGATACATACACATTTAATTGATTTGGTAGCCATTTTGATTTATAGAAAACTTTTGGTTAATCTTCATCTATTTTATTATTTAGCTCGTCAATATAAGAATTCTGTAAAACTCATTAAATAGGATACAAGCAGTTTTAATTGATTTGGTAGTCATTTTAAATTCTAGCAAATTTTGGTTTAAATTTGGTGACGTTTTTATTACACCAGTTTGACAACACTGTCGGTTATTTGCTCGGTGTTGCGAGACCTATGATATCAAAAAACCAAACCGTCCCCAGTCCCAGTTTGTGTTACCTTTATTCTAAAGAGAGCCCAAAGAACTCCAGTGTTTTGAAGAGATTCCGGGTAAAAGGTAAAGCAGGTTAATTGACGAACTGGAATTTTCTGGGATTCACAGAACCTTGGAGAAAGGAGTGCTGTTTTCCAGCTGTTTCTAAGAATGTAGAATAGGAACGTGATAGTGGTCTGGTGGTTATGACGTTAGAAGGTCGTAGAACTTCCGTTGTTTAGATTAGATCGTATATACCTACGTCATTTAGAGGAGGCCTTGGGAACTTCTGAAATATCTGACGTGTCCTGAAACCACTTGCCATTGACATAGAGATTTATTATTGTGGCATTGTATATTACTTCTACACATATAAAGTATGATGTATTACAATCACACAATTTTTTTACCCAATCTTAAAACACTTTTCCACTGCTTACGTATACAAATCATTGTAATGTATCCTGAATAAAAATCTGATGTACTCCACTTACATGACTTTCTCTAGTTGTTATTTGAAAACTTTCCTTATAAAATACTATTTTACATACGTCATGCTAATCAAGATAAATATTGTTAGAATTGCTCTTATTACTCCCTTCTTTGTAAGTAGAAGAAAAATCTGATGTGTTCCATTCACATGGTTTTCTCTATATAACTGCAACAAATTATTCTATACTTCATCTAATGGAGCAAAAATTAGCAGAAATAGTCTTATTACTTGCTTCCTTGTCAGCAGTAAGTAAAAATTGTACTCCCTTATTTCGCCTCTACTTACAAGGAAGCAAGCCATAAGACTATTTCTGCTAATTTTTCTTGATTAGCACGAAGTAAATAGAAGCATAAGCTTTTCAACAATAATTTGTTGCAGAGATATAGAGAAAGTCATGAGAATGGAACACATCAGATTTTTTGAAACATGTTCCGTGTAAAGGGTAATTGGGGTTTTGGGGATTTTCTTGAAAATCTTGGTGTCGTATCCTTGTAAGATACTGAACTTAGATACCAAGTTCGATATTTAAGTGACTTTTCGTTTTTGAGCTATGCTCTCCTCTGACACACATACACACACAAACAGACGTGTATCTATAAATCTTTTTTGGAGTCAGGGGGCCTCAAAACATGTACTTCTAATACAATCTCGATATTAACATTTAGGGTGCAATACAATACCTTCTCTATCCACTCTATACATTGTACAAACGGGCTGGAGAAAGTAAAAATTAATTTATCTACTTACTCTTCTATAAAATATTCTTACAAAAGCTTATTATTCCATTTCTTGTTAATCCAGATACATTTTCAGTTCCCAGTTGCACATTTCTTTGTACGCACAAGAAGACTACAGGTGTGCTTGTGTGTGTGTGTGCGCGGGGGGGGGATTTCTCACTGTAGAATTGGCTTATTCCACGTCAATCCCAGGAGGATAGTATGAGATGAAAGTAATTTCAAAGGGCGGCCGAAACCGGAATACGGGGAAGAGTCACCGTAGAGGGTACCTAACAATTCCAAACCATCCTTAATCCAGACGCGGGGAGCGCTAGGACTACAGACGGCGTTCAATGCCAACCCGCCGCCGAGAACTGTATTTCCAAAACGCAGTCACCACCACGGAAAGACGTCAAAACCGCAATCCTCCCCGACATTTATAATCGTTCTCTTGACCTTCCAAATGCCACTCTCAGACGAAACATCTGAGCTACCTGGGTCGGTTAGAGCACAGTATCTAAGAAGATGTGTTCCATTGACATGACTTTCTCTATATCGCTGTAACAAATTATTGTTAAAAATCATATACTTCTATCTCTATCTACTTTATATATTCGATTTAAACATTAGCAGAAATTTTCTCCATTACTTGCTTCCTTATAAGTAAAAGGAAAATAAATGAATACACTAGACTAAAACGATAGTCAAATCTTTTAAAAGCGGGTTGCCATTAGGTTGAAGTCCCTTTCTATACAGGGCCAGGAATTTATTTAAACCTGAAACAAATAACAAGGAATATCTCAGAAACGGTCAATTCCGCGTAAAAAAAAGTATATGGCATGAATTGTGTGTTTTAATGAGATATATATTTTTTTTTGGTAAGTTTGGTACGTTTACTACATAGTTATGCAAAATTCACTCACAATAAACATTTCTTCAGATGCTATTCCCAAAAAATTGAAGATATACATTTTACTTGTCATTTAAATATATTGAATATAAAATATTTTAATCAAATTTGTTACAGACATTTTTGAGAAAATAAAAATTTTTGAATTTTTTTCCATGTAAGATGTAGATAAGGGTGAGGGGATTCTCTTGAAAATCGTCATGTCGTATCCTTGAAAGATACTAAACTCAAATATCAAGTTTGGTATTTAATGGTCTTTTCTTTTTGAGCTATGCTGCCCACAGACACAAACACACACAGACATTTTTCTAAAGATGCTTTTTCTATATTCAGGGAACATCCTCTACTGTTCTGCAAATAAACTATTCTTATGAAATAGTATTCTTAAATATTCATCATGCTGAACGAGATAAACATTGACACATTTGTACTTACTATAGTTCCTTATAAGTAGAAGGGGAAAAAAAGGTAATATACCAAGTTAAAGCAATAGTCAAATATTTTAAATACCGATCGATATGTGCACAATTGGAGTTCGCTTCGCTTTGCATTTCGAAAAAAAAAAACACACAAGAACAAAAGAGAGAATAAAAGAAAGGTACCCCGTTTGAGAAATGCGTAGTTTCCAATTAAGAGGAATATCCTGGAAACGGTCAACTCTGAAAAGAAAATGTTAATGTTTTAACGAGATATTCATTTATTGTGAAGTTAGCTTTTGTCTATCTCTTACGGTTTACCAGTTATGCAAAATTCATACTGAATGAACATGATTTCAGAATCTATTCAGAAAATTTAAGATTACATTTTATTCGTGATGTAAAAAACTTTAATATGCGGTATTTTAATCAAAATCTTTACATCTATTTTTGAGAAAAAACAAAACAAGTTTCAAACATTTTTCATCTTAAAACACCAAGTTTGGTATTTAACAGTCTTTTCGTTTTTGAGCTATACTGTCCACAGACTCACACGCAAGGCGCTTTTCTATTTTTTTTTGGACTCAGGGTACTTCATATTTCTGGTGAAGTCTCGGTTTAGAATTTTTGGGTGGAATACAATACTTCCTCTATAGACTATGTACATAGTACGTGTAGAGAAAGTAATAAGTAATAGCGACTTACTTCTTTTCTCTGTTTACAAGCCAGCACCTAGGATCTGAATTTTGTTGAGGTTCTGATTGTTTATATATATATATATATATATATATATATATATATATATATATATATATATATATATATACACACACACACACATATATAAATTTACAAACACATGAAGTGCATAGAAATGATTGGTATAAATGACATTGTGAAATGAATGACAGGAATGAATATTGTAGGCAATTGTTGGAATGGATAGTGTAGGAAACCGGAAAATCCGGGGAAAAATCGCCCAGACACCGCTTCGTCTATTAAAAGCCCATCGTACAGACCCCACCTAGGAGGGGCAAGAAATCAAATCTCTCAGCCACGGTGTCGCCATAGCGACTCTCTAATTAAGAATAAATGGGGAATAGTTAACGTCACAAGACATTTCATTTGACATTATAGAACGCGTGATTTACGTGTTTACTTTCTCTACACACACTATGTACATAGTGAATAGAGAAGGAATTGTATTGTTCCCAAAAATCCGATGTCACCGGAAATACATATTTTGGAATTCTCTGAATCTAAAATAAGCATTTTTAGAAAAATGTCCGTGTGTGAGTGTATGTCTGTGGAGAGCATACCTTAGAAACGAAAGGTTCGTTAGATTTTCAAGAAAATCCCATTACTCCCGACTATACATTACTTTGAAAAAAGTTCGAAAAGTTTGGTTTTCTCAAAAATGGCTCTTAAGATTTTGATTAAAATAGCATTTTTAGAAAAAGGTCCATGTTTGCATCGGTGAACAGCATAACTCAAAAACTAAAAGACTGTTAAATACCTAACTTGGTACTTAATTTTAGCATCCTCCAAGGATGTGACACGAAAATTTTCAACTACCCTTTACATGGAAACATTTTCGAAAATTTTTATTTTCTCAAAAATGGCTGTAACGATTTTGATTAAAATGTCGTATAATAAAGCTATTTACATGACATATAAAATGTATATCTTGCATTTTCTGGGAATAGCTTTCAAGACCTATTCATTCGGAATGAATTTGGTGAATTTTGCATAACTGGTAAGCCGTGAGAGATACACAAAAGCTTACTACACAAAAAATGCAGATGTTAAAACACTCATTTATGTCATACATATTTTTTTGTAGAGCTTACCGTTACTGAGATATTGTTATTGGTTGCAGCTTTAAAATACTCTTCTCATACGGGAATTTGTCATCTTCTAGACATACAAACAAAGGAATTTCAATCACTTAGCAACCATTTTTATTTTCTCTATACGTACTATGTACATAGTGTATAGAGAAGATATTACACTCCACCAAAAAATTCGATACCGAGATTTCACCGGAAATGTATGTTTTAGGGTCCCCTGTATCTAAAAAAAAGTATTTTCAGAAAAAGGTCCGTGTGTGTGTCCGTGTGTCAGTGTGTCCGTGTGTCTGTGAACACGACAACTCAAAAACGAAAAGTCAGTAAAATACCAAACTTGGTATTTAAGTTTAGTATCTTCCAGGGATGCGACACGAAGGTTTGGAGAAAAATCCCCCACCCCAAACTACCCTTTAATGGCACTTTTTTTCGAAAATTTTGATTTTCTAAAACATAGCTTTGACGATTTTGATTAAAGTATCATACATTAAAAATATTTACCTGACAAATAATATGTATATTTTGAATTTTCTGGGAATAGGCTCTGAAGACTACTTTATTCTGGATGAATTTTTCATAACTACTAAACCGTAACAGATGGACAAAATCTTAACACAAAAAAAATGTAGAGCACGTTAAAACACACAATTTATGTTATATACATTTTTTTCGTGGAGTTGATCGTTAATGAGATATTCCTTTTTCTTGGTTTCAGCTTTGAAAAACATACTTTTCTCATACAAACAAAGGAACATCAGTCACATAGCAACCAGCTTTTGACTTTCACTTTAACTTGTGGTACTCCATTATTTCGCTTCTACTTACAATAAAGCAAGAAATAAGCCTAATTCTGCTAATATTTCTGGATTAGCATGAAATAAATAAAAGATAAGCTTATTAACAACAATTTGTTACAGAGGTATAGAGAAAGTCATGTGAATGGACAACACCAGATTTTTGAAAGATTTACCACAGCTTTAGTCTAATGTATTTCCTTATTTCACTTCTACTTACAAGTAAGCAACTAATAAGATAATTTCTGCTAATTTATATCAATTGGTATGAAGTAGATAGAATAATAAGATTTTAACAGTTAATTGTAAGAAAGTTGTAGAGAAAGTCAGGAGATTTTTAAAAATGGTGACGGTTGATGAGAGCAAAAGGTGCATTTCCCTTGAAATCTTAACATGGGATTTCTGAGTTGAATACGGTAACCTAGTGTAGATAGCACTGTCCAGATATAGAAAACAAAGAAATACCAGGATTAATTTTTCCTGACCTTGTAGAAAGGACTATAGGTGAAATTGTGAGATTTTTTCATGGAGTAGGTTTAAAGGTAAACAGGAAAATATCTTAAGATAGTGGTGTAAAAAAATCTGATGTGCTACACTCATATGACTTTCTCTAACTGTTCTACAAAAACTTCTTACAAAATATTCTTCTTCTTTCTACACCACCAAAATGTACTTATAAGTAAAAATCTTGTGTTCCATTTACATGACTTTCTCTACATCTCAGCAACAAATTATTGTTAAAAAGCTTATGCTTTCTTTAATTCATGCTAATCGAGAATAATTATCAGAAATAGTTTTATTAATTGCTTCCTTGTAAGTAGAAGTGAAACAAGGGAGTACAATAGGTTAAAGTGATTGTCAAAAGCTGATTGCTATATGACTGAAGTTCCTTTGTCTGTATGGGCAAGAGTTGACAAATTCCTGAATGAGAAAAGTATAAGTTTTTGAACTGAAATCAACAACAATGAATATTTCAAAATTGATCAATTCCACGAAAAAATGTATATTACATAAATTGTGTGTTTTAACGTGCTCTACATTTGTTATGTGGTAAGTTTTTGTCCATCTCTTACGGCTTAGCAGTTATGCAAAATTCCGTAAAATTCATCCAGAATAAAGTAGTCTTCAGAGGCTATTCGCAGAAAATTCAAGAATTACATTTTATTTGTCTGCTAAATACCTTTAATAGACGGTATTTTAATCAAAATCGTTGGACCCGTTTTTGAGAAAATCAACATTTTCGAAAAATTTCCATATAAAGGGTAATTGGGATTGGAGGATTTTCTTGAAAAACTTCATGTTGCATCCTTGGAAGATACCAAACCTAAATACCATGTTTGGTTTTTAACGGACTTTTCGTTTTTGAGCTATGTTGCCCACAGACACACACTCATACACACACACAGACACACACACGGGTATTTTTCTAAAAGTGCTTTTTTTGGATTCAGGAAGTCCCAAAACATATATTTCCGGTGAAATCTCGGTATCGAATTTTTGGGTGCAATACAATAAAGGAATACGTACGTTATGCTAAAGCAATAGTCAAATGTTTTAAAAGCTATCGTTATGCAATTTTCATTGAAATTCGCATCTTTGCTTGTCCAGAAGTAGAGCAGAAAAAAAAATATCGGACACTTCCTCTCTGAGAAAAGTATAAGCATTTTAAAATTGAAACCAATAACAAGAAACATCTAGAAAACGGCCAACTCCTCGAACAAATATGTATGACATAAATTGTGTAATTAAGCAAGGTCCACAGTTTGTATGCAGTAAGTTTTTCTATATCTCTTACGATTTATGAGTTATGCAAAATTCTGCAAAATTCATCCAGAATGAACAGTCTTCAGAATCTATTCCCAGAAAATTGAAGATATGCACTTTATTTGTGACGTAAATAGATTTAATTAATGGTACTTTAATCAACGTTTTTGAGAAAATCACAATTTAAAAAAAAAATTACATGTGAAGGGTAGTTGAGGGTGGAGAAATTGTCCTGAAAAATCTTCCTGTCACACATACTGAACTTAAATACAAAGTTTGCTATTCAACCGACTTCTTGTTTTTGAGCTCACAGACACTCGGACATATCCATACATACACACATGCATATTTTTACGAGTGGTGACGTACACCTTAGAGGCGCCTGATGTACAGTACCTGATTTTTTTATTTTTTCATTTATATAGTCCCCTTTAACATCTAAGGTCATATCGGGAGCTTTGCATAGAAACAACTCGTTGTCTGAAGTTTCTTACGTGGGTTTAAATTGTTTTATTTTCTTCAAACATTCACTCTCACATACATCCAGACTCTTTGGGGGAGAGGGAATAATTCTGGTTAAAGAAACCTTCCCCGCCCCAGCCGGGAATCGAACTCGGGACCTCCGGATGATAAGTTCACTCGCAGACCACTCGACCACGGAGACAGTCTAGTGTATTTTCTAAAAGGTGCTAGGTTAGGTACTTCAGGAGGAACAAGGAATACACATACTGTTGCTATTCGAGCACCTGCTGTCTCTATTCTCACTTTAGTTATTTCACTGAATCATACTGAAATTTTGATTCCCCCGGGTGCTTATCTAGTAATGTGTTATATAATGCTGGGGTGTTTACCTTAAAATATATGCTCATTGCCTGGCATAGAGCTGCAGTTTGTGGACTCGATCTTACTTTGATTTCCATTTCCTTTTGGATCTATTGATACATTTCCTGTGCGATAGTCTTGTTGCAGTTTGTGGAAACTGGAAGTATTAGTTCTATACCTTGATCACATCACTTGGCAATACTTCAGTTCGTGGGTACTTTGGTTATTCTGTCATTAGGGTCGCTTTGTAGTTATATACTGCTCTGTTATAAATGTTTAGGACTCTATGCCACAAAACATAACCCAAGGGAGATCTGTGAAGATAACACCCCAATGATCCCATGAAGAGTCAAAACTTTGACAATCTGACGACATTCACGTCTGAACAAATTAATGTTTTCAAAACTTTCAAAAATGTGTTTTACCCACCGCTTAAACTACTACTTAGAACGTTTTGTGTGTGTGTGTGTGTGTGTGTGTGTGTGTGTGTGTGTGTGTGAGTGATGCAACAATCGTATAGCTTTACTTTGAACTTTTATAGTGTTTATTCTTCTGTAGTTTTGTTATGTTCGTTTATTGTGTTGATTATTTTACCAACTATGTAGTCTTCTAACCTATACTCACAAGTTGTTGAAATTTAAAGCTACTTACACAATATGGCGTGAAATAACATATGAATAATTATCAGATGTAATAAATATACGGTTTACGAATATGTGCATGTATTCTGAAAGCTTGTGGTAAGCTTATTTTGTTATAATTACTTAAAACTGAGCAGCTTTTATAACATTGGCTTTTCAAAGTCAGTGGCCTACGGTGCAAGATATATATTTTAGTTTTATTTCTCGTGTTAATATGTTAAACTTAAGTTATTTAAAACAAAATATTAAAGGAATTGTTAAGAAAACCTTCTTATCCCATTGTTTTTCTGAATAAAATAAACATTAATTTGTATGCTTAAAAAAACTACAAAGCAAGTAACATTAAACTTATTTTAAAGCGTATCTGTGCCGCATTGATTTTAAAGGAGACGGTCAACTTTATACTGAATATCGAAAATGGAGTCCTCTCAAACCAGGGAAGGAATCCAGATTCAGGATGCTGGCCGAACGTTTCTGATAACTATTCAGTGGACGGTAAAGTCGTTGTTTTATTCAGGCGCTGTTAGCTTTCCTTATTCTCCGATCGTCTGTATGACAGCAAATAAACGAGACGCAAGCCATCTGCAAATGGAATGCCATATTTCGTGTTCTAAGATGTCATTAAAACAACATCGCATCGTTGCCCATATGAAACATTAGCATGGCCTTCTCGATCGGTTAAGAACGCTCTTTCTTGGAAATAATAGTTATTTATTATAAAAATGAATAAACAGAGAGTTTATCCATGAGTAGAACAATTTAAAGCGGACCCGAAGGGAAGCGTTTTAAGTTCTACGAGTAGATGATAGAGGCTTGTCTACTTGTATAATACATTATTTTATCTTAAGATACAATAAATTAATATATGACAAATATTCAGTTGATGATTTTACTACAGATAGCAATAAATTAGATAAGGAATAAGGTATTGAATTGCAGCGTACTTTTAGTTGTAAAATATGGTAGTGTATGTATAAAAATACTTTTTTTTTATTGCTGCTAGTTTCAAATTTATTAAGTTTACGATGGATTTTCTGAACGTTAATGTATCGGTTCCAAACGGAAGCAAAAGAAGCAGTTGAGGCTTTATTACCGTCGACTTCATGGAAATTATACGAAAAAGAGTTTGAGCAATTTAAGGATTGGCAGATACGAAGTATTTATTTATTTATTTACCTTATCCCACTTGTTACCGGAGCAACGATCACTTTGTTTTAAAGTTCAAGTTTTCTTATACCGTTTCTGCATAGGAGCAGTGTTTATTATAAGTATCTGTAGGATAATATGCATTTATGTGTATAAATTGCATTGTCAATCACAATGATTTGTGAAAACTTCAAGGCTTAGGTGTTAAAGACTTACGTCGCCATTGGGGTATGTCATCTTAAAATAATTTGAGATCTCCTTGTGTGGTTAACAGGGAAAAACGCTAGTCAGTTGGGGAATTCAATACTGCATCGGCATGTTGTCATGGTGGATATGTGGTTAGAGCAACTGGATGGACACCAGGAAATCCGTAGTTCAAATCCTGGCTATGGTGTTGAATTCTTCAGTCTGACTTCCTTTTCCACTTCAACACATACTTTATATTCGCTACTCATTATCTGATGCAGACTGAACCCTAGATCAAATTTATATACGTTTTTACTTTCTCTACACGTAGGTACTATGTACATAGTGTGTAGAGAAGGTATTGCATTCACCGAAAACATATGTTTTGAGGCTCCCCGATAGTTAAAACATGTTTGTATGTGTGTGTCTGTGGGCAGCAGAGGATGCAATTCATATTTTCTCTATCCTTACCATTTACATAGGGTATAGAGGAAGTAAGGTATTCCAACAAAAAACTCTACCGAGATTTCACCTGAAATGCATGTTTTGAGGTCCCTTGAGTCCAAACAATTTTTTTTAGAAAAAGGTCTGGGTGTGTGTTTGCGGACAGCTTAGCTCAAAAACGAAAAGATCTTCAATACCTAACTTGGTATTTAAGTTTGGTATCTTCCAAGGATGCAACACGAATATTTTCAAGAAAATCGCCCACTCTAAACTACTCTTTATATGGAAAAAGTTTTGAAAACTTTTTATCTCAAAAAGTCTGTTAACAATGTTGATTAAAATACCGCATATTAAAGCTATTTACATCACATATGAAATGCATATCTTCAGTTTTCTGGGAATAGCTTCTGAAGACCTGTTATTTCTGGATGAGTTTTGCTAAATTTTGGTAACAGGTAAACCACAAGAGTTAGACAAAACCATATCATACAAACATTTAGATCTTGTTAAAACACACATAATATACATTTATTTCGTGAAGTTGACCGTTTTTGAGATATTCCTTGTTATTGACTTCAGCTTTATAACTTATTTCATACAGGAACTTGCCAACTCATGGCCACTCAAAGAAGCGGATTTCAATCCCATAGCAACCCCATTTTAAAACATTTTGCTGTCGGATTAGCCTAGTGTATTCCCTTCTACTTATAAGGAACTAAGAAAGAAGACTGTTTATGCTAATCTGCATCTCGATTAGCATGAAATAGAAGAATTAGGCTATTAGAAATGAATTGTTACAGAGATGTAGATAAAGTCAGATTTTTACTTTCTGTACTTCTTATATAACATAAGTAGAGAAGATAATTGCATTCCATCCGAAACTTCAATAACGAGATTTCATTGGAAATACACGGTTTAGGGCCCCCGTATACATATACATTTTTTATGAAAAAAAATGAGATGTGTGTCTGTACACAACATAACTCAAGGGTAAAAGCACGTTAAGTACCAAATTTTGTTTTCAAGTTTAGTAGCTTTCAAGGATGCAACACGATTTTCAGGAAAATCTTATCACCAAAACTAACCTTTACAGAAAGATTTTTCGAAATTTTTGGTTTTGTTACCAATGGCACTAATGATTAAAAACCTTATATTGAAGATATTTACAGGAAAAGATCTGATGTGATCCATTCACATGACTTTCTCTATATCTCTATGCCAAATTATATTTAAGAATATTTTCTTCTACTTCATGCTTCGAGATAAAATTAGCAGAAATGACTTTACCACTTGCTTCCTTACAAGTAGAGGGAATAAAAGTAGCACCATAGGCTAAAGTGATGGTCAATTTTTTTAAAAGTTCGTTGGCATGCGATTGAAATTCATTTGTTTGTATGGCCAGGAGTTGACAAACTCTCATATGAGAAATGTATAAGTATTTTAAAACTGAAGCCAATAACAAGGAATATCTCAAAAACGGTCAATCCCACAAGGTAAATGTATATGACATAAATCATGTGTTTTAATGAGATCTACATTCTTGTGTTGTAAGTTTTTGTGTATCTCTTACGGTTTAACAGTTATGCAAAATTCCACAAAAGTCATCCAGGATAAAGAGCTCTTCATAGAATATTCCCAGAAAATTCAGATAGACATTTTATTTGTCCAGTACATATCTTTAATATACGATACTTTAATCAAAATCATTAGAGCCATTTTTGAGAAAAGCAAAATGTTAAATAATTTTTCCATCTAAAGTTTAGTTTGGGGTGGGGAGATTTTCTTGGAAATCTTCATGTCGCATCCGTGGAAGATACTGAACTTAAATACCAAGTTTGGTATTCGGACTTTTCTTTTTTGAGATATGGTGCACACAGACACACACACAGACGCAGGTAAATGAAATGAAGTGGCATTTTATTTATGAACACTCTTTAACTGCTGTGGTTCTCAGAGTCCCATTCTATACGGAGAGTGAAAGAGCCTCTCTATCAGGCTTGAGGTTCCTTTACGTGCCGTAAATCTACGACACGACAGACAGATAGACTAACAGATACACACCGGACATTTTTTTAAATGCTTTTTTTTGGGGGGGGGGGAATTCAGAGGGTCTCAAAAATATGTTTCCGGTGAAATCTCAATATCTATTTTTTGGGTGCAATACCATACCTTCTCTATACTATATACATAGTTTGTGTAGAGAAATTAAAGACGTATTTCTATTGAAATCTCGGAATCCAATTTTTGGGTGCAATACAATACCTTCCCTATACACTATGTACATATTACTTGTAGAGAAAGTATAAATTGATTGTCGGTTTAGCCTAGGATATTCCCTTATTTACCTTCTGCTTATTATAAGGAACAAAGTAATAAGACCGTTTCTGCTAATGTTTATTACGATTAGTATGAAATAGAAGAATAAGCTGATAAACAATAATTTGTTATAGAGAGGTAGAGAAATTCACGTGAATGGAACATATCGGATTTTTATTTTCTCTACATATACTATGTACATAGTGTATAGAGAAGGTATTGTAATACACCCAAAAATTCAATGACAAGATTTCACCGGAAATACATGTTTTGAGACTCCTTGAATAAAAAAAAAATATTTTTAGAAAAATGTCCGTATGTGTCTGTCTGTGTATATATGTGTGTGTGTGTGTGTCTGTCGACAGCATAGCTCAAAAAAGAAAAGTCCGTTTAAAACTAAACTTGGCATTTAAGTTTGGCATCTTCCAAGGATGCGACACGAAGATTTTCAAGAAAATCCTCCCTCCCCCCAGTTAACCTTTACATGGAACGTTTTTCGAAAATTTTGATTTTCTCAAAAATGGCTCTAACGATTCTGATTAAAATATACTATAATAAAGATATTTAACTGACAGATAAAATGTATATCTTGAATTTTCTGGGAATAGCCCCTGAAGACCACTTAATCTTGATCAATTTTATGTAATTTTGCATAACTGCTAAACCGTAAGAGAGAGAGAGAGACAAAAAGTTACCACACAAAAATGTAGAGCACGTTAAAACATACAATTTATGTAATATACCTTTTCTTTTTTTGGAGTTTTGGTTTTCTGCTTTGAAAAACTTATTGTTTTCTCCTACAGGAATTTATCAACTCCTGTCCATACAAACAAAGAAACTTCAGTCACATAGCAACCAGCTTTTGATTATCACTTTAGTCTATGGTTCTCCCTTAAGACTATTTCTGTTATTTTTTGATCGATTAGCATGCAGTAAATAGAAGCTTAAACAATAATTTGTTGCAGAGATGTAGAGAAAGTAATGTGAATGAAACACATTAGAATTTTAAAATTGTATCTGTATTGAAAGAAAATGTCTTTAAAGTACTAAGTGAAGTAATTTTCAAATTGAGTGACAATTAATACCCTTAAGAACTACTATTAATGCTGACATTTTCTTTACTCAGCCTATCAAAGAAGTCAAACAATACTGATGGGGAAGAATGAGATCATAATTGTGTACTAATGTGGTATCTCCATTACTTAATGTTAATCTGAAGCTTCCTCAGCCCACAAGCTGAGGGAGGTGTTCCGATTCTCCCTTCCTATGATACTGCCCCGCCTGAACTTCGTCACCTAGATAGTAACATTGAGCGATTTCCTTCCGAAACAATGTCAACACATTAGTTCTTCCCCGTCCTAAATAATCAGGAATGTACTTTCACCAAAATGACAAACAAATTAGTGTGCCCCAAATGAGGTTCAATGTTTAGGAACATTCTATTATAGAAGTGGTGGTCAAAGTGAGTCATCTGCTGATTTTGAGATTACATATTCTCTTGTATCACATCAGAGAAGTTAGGCGCCGACCTTCTGAACTCTAGGTCAAGGGTTCAAACCCCGTCCTGACCGATGGTTTTTAAATGTGCTTGCCTTAGTCTGCAAATTTACTAATATGTTAAAGAATTCCTGTAAAGCAAAATTCAGACACCCCACGGCGCTGATATTTCATTAACAAACAAAATAAAAAAGAAATTTAATGTGATGCATCTAAATGACTTGCTCTACATCTCTGTAACAAATTATTGTTAAAAAGCTTATTCATCTATCTACTCCATGAAACTTTCGTGTCGCATCGTTGCACCCAACTGAACTTAATTACTAAGTTTAGTATTTTACGTATTTTTACTTTCTCTATACGCACTATGTACATAGTGTGTAGAAAAGGCATTGCACTCCACCCAAAAATTCGATACCGAGATTTCACCGCAAATATATGTTTTAGGGTCCCCTTTATCTAAAAAAAGCATTTTCGGAAAAAGGTCCGTGTGGGTGGGTGTGTGAGTGCCTGTGAACACGATAACTCAAAAACGAGAAGTAGGTAGAATACCAAACTTGGTATATAAGTGTAGTATCTCCCAGGGATGCGACACGAAGATTTTGAGATATATTCCTCCACCTCCAACTACCCTTTACATAAAACTTTTTTCGAAAATTTTGATTTTTCAAAAATGGCTCTAACGATTTTGATTAAAATTTCGTATATTAAAGATATTTACCTGACAAATAAAATATATATCTTGAATGCTCTGGGAATAGTATCTGAAGAGTAGTTTATTCTGGATAAATTTTACAGAATTTTAAATAAATGCTAAACCGTAAAAGATGGATAAAAACTTACTACACAAAAAATGTAGAGTACGTTAAAACACACAATTTATGTTATATACAAGTTTTTCATGGAGTTCGTCGTTTTTGTGACATTCCTTATTTTTGGTTTCTGCTATGAAAAACTTATACATTTTTCATACTGGAATTTGTCAACTGCTGTCCATTCAAACAAAGGAACTTCAGTGACATAGCAACCAGCTTTTGATTATCACTTTAACCTATGGCACTCTCTTATTTCACCTCAACTTACAAGGAAGCAAGTAATATGGCTATTTCTGCTAATATTTTATTGATTAGCATGAAGTAAATAGAAGTATAAGCTTTTTAAAAATAATTTGTTGCAGGGATATAGAGAAAGTCATGTGAATGGTACACATCAGATTTTTTGTTTTGTGTTATACTGCCCCCCCCCACACACGCATATATTTTCCAAAATTATTTTTTTGATTCAGGGGTCTCAAAGTATGTTTTAGCGATTTTTAGAAAAAGGTCCGTGTGTGTCCGTCTGTCTGTGCGTCTGTGAACACGATAACTCAAAAACGAAAAGTTGAAAAAATACCAAACTTGGTGTTTAATTATACATTACACATTAGTAACTTACAAGGATACGACACGAAGATTTTGAGGAATATGCCCCACCCCCAACTACCCTTTAGATGGAAAATGTTTGAACATTTGGATTTTCTCAATAATGACTAACGATTATAATTAAAATACCGTATATTAAATACATTTAATTAGCAAATAACATTTATATTTTGAATTTTCAAGAATAGCCTCTGAAGACCTCTTTATTGTGTGTGACTGTTAAGTTACTGGTGAACCGTAACAGAAACAAAAACTTACTGTACAAACCGTGCAAATCTCGTTAAAACACACATTTTTTTTCATGGTGTTGACCATTTCAGAGATATTCCTTATTAATGGTTTTAGTTTTAAAATTCTTTAGCTTTTCTTATACAGAAAGTTGTTAACTCCGGCCATTCAAAGAACGAATTTCTATCACATAGCAACCAGTTTTTAAAATATTTGACTATTGCTTTAGCCTATGGAACTCCCTTATTTTCCTTCTACTTACAAGGCAGCAAATAATAAGACCATTTCTGATAATTTTTGATTAGCATGAAGTAAATAAGAGAGTAAGCTTTTTAACAATAATTTGTTGCAGTGATGTAGAGAAAGTCATGTGAATAGAACACAGCAGATATTTTCATTTAGCGACCGCTTTTAAAATATTTAACTATCGCTTTAGCCTAGTATATTCCCTTCTACTTACAAGGTGCAAGTAATAATGTCAATTCTGGCAACGTTTATCATGACGTATGTAAACTAATATTTTATAAGAAAAGCTTTTATAGAACAACTAGAGAAAGTCATGTGAGTGGAACACTCAAATTTTTTCTTTCTCTACACGTATTTTCCTTCTACTTACAAGGAAGCAAGTAATAACATTTCTACTAATGTTTGTCCCGGTTGCCGTGAAGTAGATAGAAGAATGCGTTCTTTAACAATAATTTGTTCTCATCCGGAGATCCCGGGTTCGATTCCCGGCTGGGGCGGGGAATTTTTCTTTAGTCAGAAGTATTCGCTGTCCCCCACAGAGTCTGGAAGTATGTATGTGAAATTATTTAAACCAAACGTAAATAACCTACAGACAACGAGTTGTTTCAAATGCAAAGCCCCCGATATGACCTTAAATGTTAAAGAGGGTTATATAAATGAAAAAATAAATATATAAAAAGAATTTGTTAAGAAATGTAAAGAAAGTCATGTGAATGGAACAGTTTTTCCCCTTAATTGGTTGGCTTTATAGATGAAATTATCGATCGTATTTATCTATTTCCTCGTTGTTTCTTTATAAAATAATTATTTATTTGAGACGATTATAATGTCGGTATCAGTTTTATTCGCCCATAGGTAATAATCGCGCAATCGCACATTTCCATCCTTTCAATAGTTACCCAGTCCTTTCATTGTTAATTATAGATCATTCCAAAACTAATTACTTTAATGGTTGCATGTTTAGCACAAAACGTAACTGGCATGTACGTTTCTCTTAAACCACTGCATACACGTGTATAATATCCAAGAAAAAAGCAGATTGGAAAAAGTATACCACAACTTTAAAAATAAATTCTCGGGACTCTGTCTCTCTTCTACAGTCTAACAAAATTAAATTTACTTTTGAAGCGACTAGTGTTACTGTCATTCGAACTGAAAATCGTTGAAATTCCTATACAAAAACCCATAGAATGAATGTTTATTGGCTGACGTACATGTTGAGTGACAGACATTCGAAGTTAATAAGGTGTTCTTACCAGAAAAAAAGAGGGAAGATATCTGACGACGAATAAAACACCATCGTGTCAGAGAATCCTGTTTTTCTGCGCACATTTTTTCTGCGCAACTTTTCTTTTTAGAGTAAACATTCAAACAACATCTGCACGCAAAACGTGATTTGACTGGGCTATGTGTGCTCTAACTCCATGGCACGACAGCTCACGGGGAACCTTGGTAGTATTGGTCAGCGTCTCGAGCCCCTCCCGGCCGGTTAATGCGGTCCTCACGATCTGGAGTCGCTACTTCTCAATCAAGTAGCTCCTCAATTGGCCCCCCAGGGACCTTACGAGGCCAGGTACTGGGGATCGAACCCAGGTCTCCCGCTTGGTAAGCAGCTGCGCTACCACCGCGCTAAGGAGACGACCCTATGTGTGCTCTATAGAAGGTTAAATCCACTTAACTTATTAACTTCGTACTTTTTCCTTATTTTATTTTAATAGACTAACATTTTCTTAAATAATAAATTCAACATTTCATATTCCTTTTTATTCAGAAAATTGCCCAGGTAATGTCTGCACCGCCAGTGTACCGGAATTTCGACCCGAAGGAGTTTCTACATGCCAGTAAATAGAAGGGCATATAGCGCGCAGCGGAAATTTTTAAAAAAGCATCATGCTCCAACCCACGCTCTAATAGCGCCAACTATTGATGTGTTTAAGTTGGTTTGCTCGCTTTGAATTTCGATTACAAGGTATATCTATTCGTTGGCTTGCACACGGCATCTTCTTTTGCTATACCATCTACAGGGATTTAGATTAAAAGTTAAATTTGCTTTTTGAGCAACTGTTGACATTTGATGCATGCCAATAATAGTATCTTGAAAATCTTGAATGTAATTAAGCTCATCTTCTGCCAAATCTCGCCGAGAATGTATAATATAAATGGTGCCAAAAATTGCTCCCATCATTGTTGTTGACCTGAAGTCTATATGTAGGTTCCAACCAAGTAGTGTGCCAGAATCAGGCACTGTCGAAAGCTTAATGCAGTGGTATCGATCAGTTTGTAAATTATTTTCAATCGCATGTGTTATAGTATCAAATCTGACACATTTAAAAACCATCAATATAAGCCGAGTTTGAACCCGTGACCTTAGGATCTGAAAGATAGCGCCTAACCAACAGAGCCACCCAGGCCGACACACACACACGTACATTCGTACATGGGCCTTTTTCTAAAATGCCCTTTTTTTATCCAGCGATCTTGAAAATATGTATTTTTATGAAATACTTTAATACCACATTTACAAACGCACGTTTTTTCTGAAACGCTTCTTTTGGATTCAAGGTTCCTCAAAGTATGTATTTTCTATGAAGTATCGGTATTGATTTTTTGGTTGAAGTGAGACCTTCTCTACCTGTTATGTAGATTGTACGTGGTAGAGAAAATAAAAATGCTATTTTGGATTGAGTGGCTCCAAACATATTTCTGGTGAAATCTTGTTTCCCCCCCCCCACTTACATAAGTAGAGAATGTTCCCGGAAAATTCCAGACTCACGTTTCATTTGTCATGAAAACATCTTTGTTTGTTTGGTAGTTTAACGTCCTGGTTGGTCATATCGGACGATGAATGGCATTGGTGAAATGAGGCTCAAATGATATCGGGGTCCATAGACCTTAAAGTTACTCGACATTCGTCTTCTCAGGATAAGGGAAAACCCCGAGAAAAACCTTATCCGTGTAACTCACCCAAAGCGAGATTCAAACTGACGACCTGTTGAATGTGAGGCAGACACGCTACCACCACACTACCCAGGCGGGCTAAACAAACATATTTAATATGTGGTATTTTAATCAAAATCGTTAGAACTATTTTTGAGAAAATAAACATCACATAATCTTCCATGTAAAGAGTAATTTGGGAAGAGGGATTTTTCTGAAAATCTCCGTGTCCCATTCTTTGAACTTAAATACCACATTAACACAAAAACAAGACATTATATTTAATTATTTCTTAACGACTGTCAATTGCTAGGATCATATTTGCACCGTTGGTGTGCCAGCATTTAGTCCCACGGAGGCTTTTACGTCCAGTAATTCTGCTGATATGGGACCGTCGCTTTTAAGCACACTAAAAATCATCGCTTTTGGCCGAGTTTGAACCCGCGACCTTGGTATCTGGAAGACAGTGCCTGACCAACTGATTAACCCAGGCCACACAAACACACACACAAGGCCACGTGGTTAGATCACTCGCCTCTCACCAAGGCGACCCGGCCTGATCCCAGGTCATCGCATGTGAAGTGTGATAAGAAAGTGGGCAGGGCGGGTTTTTCCCGGGTTCTCCGGTTTCCTCCGCCATTGCATTCCACGAGTGTTCCATCCTCAATCCATGTATATCAATATTGAATTTTTGGTTGGAATGGTACCTTCTCTACCTACTATGTACATTGTACCTGGCAGAGAAAATAAACATGTTATTTGCTTTAAGTGGCCGCAAACATTTTTGCGGTGAAATATTGTCATTAAATTTTTCCCCTAATTGCATAAGTAGAAGAAAAATCTAATGTGTTCCATTCACATGACTTCTCTACACCTCTGTAACAAATCATTGTTAAAAAGTTTATGCTCCTATTTACTTCACGCTAATCGAGAAAACATTAGCAGAAATGGTCTTATAACTTGCGTCCTTGTAAGTAGAAGCAAAATAAGGGAGTACCATAAGTTAAAGTGATAGCCAAAATCTGGTTGCTATGTGACTGAAGTTGCTTTGTTTGTATGGACAGGAGTTGACAAATTCCTGTATGAGAAAGTGTGAGTATGAAGTTTTTCAAAGCTGAAACCAAAAACAAGGAATATCTCAATAACGATCAACTCCACGAAAAAAATGTATATAACATAAATTGTGTGTTTTAACGTGCTCTACATTTATGTGTGGCAAGTGTTTGTCTATCTCTTACGGTTTATCAGTTATGCAAAATTCCGTAAAATTTATCCAAAATAAAGTAGTCTTCAGAGGCTATTCTTAGAAAATTCAAGATATACAATTTATTTTTAAGGTAAATATATTTAATATACGGTATTTTAATCAAAATCGTTAGAGCTATTTCTGAGAAAATAAACATTTTCGAAAAAGTTCCATGTAAAGGGTAAATTTAGTTTTTGAGCTATGCTGTCCACAGGTACACACACAGACCTTTTTCCAAAAATTTTTTTTTATTCAGGTGGACTCAAAACGCATATTTTCGGTGAAATCTCGGTATAGAATTTATGGGTGAATTATAATACCTTCTCTATACTCTATGTACATAGTACGCGTAGAGAAAGTAAAAAATAAAAGCATATTGGTAGGTATAAGTAGACCAGTAAGTTTCGAAATATTAATCTATATGTTGTAAACTTTTTAAACGTTCTCTGAAAAAATCGTTCAGGTAGCTTGGGTGAGATTTTATCCACCCTTAATAACTCATCTTTTCTATTTAAGTTTAAGCATTGCTGCAGTTTGTTTCCTAAATGCAAGAGAATTTTTGCACTCGGTATTCATTTGGTCTACTTAGCATTTCGCATATAAATAACGTTATAAAACTGAAAACCCTCCTTTTATCTCATTATTCCATTTTTGTATTCATTTCTGTCAACGTCAAGTTTGGCAGCATTTGCATACATTTTAAAAAAGCATTTTATTACTTTTTCTCTCTCAAATGAAATGCAAATTTATTCGTTCAATGCTGTGCGTGTTTAGTGAAATCCAGAGAAATACAAAATTACCTGTTCATGAGAAAACCCCAAGTAAATGACATCTTAGAATCCTTTTGACAATGAAAACAAAATAAATTGCAATCAGTGATTGCCAGGAGATGTCAAGAATTATGAACGCTTATATTTTAAGGCAGTAAAGATTTCTTATTATTTCTGATTTTTCTAATATTTGCTGACAATTAGGCCGTAAAGGATCCGTTGAGAATGATTTGGAAAGAGTCATTTTTATTTTCTCTACATTGTACATGGTACATTAGTAGAGAAGGAATTGCACTCCTCCAATAATTCGATTCCGAGATTTTGCGGGAAATACACGTTTCAGGGCCTCCTGTAAATATAAAAATAGTTTTTAGGAAAAGGTCCGTGTGTGTATTGTGTCCGTTGTGTGTTTATGTGTTCATGTGTCTGAGAACACGATAACTCAAAAACGAAAAGTCGAAAGGATGTCACACAAAGATTTTCAGAGAAATCCCGCCTCCACAAATTACTTTTACAAGGAAAATCTTTCGAAAATTGTGATTTTCTAAAAAAAAGACCCTAAAGATTTTGATTAAAATACCGTATATATATTTACATAATGCATAATAGATATATTTTGAAAAATCCGGGAATAGCCTGTGAAGACCTCTTCATTTTAAGTGCATTTTGCTGAATTTTGGATAATTGGTGGATCGTAAGAGATAGACAAAAACTTACTACATCAAAAATGTATGTATCGTTAAAACACTCAATTTATATCATATACATTATTTTCTTGGAATTTACTACTTCCGAGATATTCTTTGTTATTGGTTTAAGAAAGATGAAAAGAAAGATGCCTTCTCGTTTGAGAAAAGCTTACTTAGTTTAATACCGAAACTAATAATACGGAATATTTCTGAAATAATTTCTCTACAGCAACAAACATATACGATATAACTTATGTGTTTTAACGAGATCTACTTTTTTGTGTAGTAAGTTTTTGTCTATCTCTTACGTTTTACCAGTTATACAAAAGTCATCCGAGTGAAGAGATCTTCAGTGACTGTTCTCAGAAAATTAAAGTTATATATGTTGTTCGTCTTAAATATACATTAAAGAATATGATATTTTAATCAAAATCGTTAGAGTCATTTAACATTTTCGAAAGATGTTCTAAGTAAAAAATAGTTAGAGCTGAGAAATTTTACTTTCTTGTTCCATCCTTGGAAGATACTGAACTTAAATAACAACCGGTAATTAACCGCCATTTCGTTTTGGGTTATGTTGTCCATAGTCTCTCTCTCTCTCTCTCTCTCTCTCTCTCTCTCTCTCTCTCTCACACACACACACACATGTACACACAACCATTTGACTAAAAATAAGTATTTTTATTTAGGGGACCTCAAAACATATTTCCGGTGGAATTTCCGCATCGCATTTTTAGTTGAAATACATTAACTTCTCTTCCAGTATGCACATGGTAGAGAATATAAACAAGAGATAATGTGTTAACTTGTGACTTTCTCTACTCATTATGGCTTATTATTTTCTCTAGTAGGTATGTATAATGTGCATATAGAAGCTACTGTATTCGACACAAAAATTTCACCTGAAATGCATGTTTTCAGGATCCATGATTATAAAATTGATTTTTAGAAAATTTTATTGTGTTTGTGTGTGCGTGTCTGTGGGCATGACTCTTTACGTTGAACAATTTTCGAAAACTTTGATTTTCTCAAAAATGGATCTAACTATTTTGATTAAAATAATATATATTGTAGATTTTTACTGACAAATGTAGATTGTGAACTTCCTGAGAATAACCTCGAAGTACCCTTCATTCTTAATGCCTTTTGCATAGCTGGTAAACCGGAAGAGATAGACAAATACTTACTACACAAAAATGTGGATCTCGTTATCGTGTTCACAAACATAAAGACCTTTTTCCAAAAATGTTTTTTTTTTTTGGTACAGGAGATCCTAAAACGTGTATTTCCGGTGAAATCATCGGTATTGAATCTTTGGTTGGAGTTCAATAACTTCTCTATACACTATGTACATAATACGCGTAGAAAAAGTATAAATCGTATGTGTTCCATTCACATGACTTTCTCTACATCTCTGTAAATGATTGCTAAAAGCTTGTTCTTCTATCTATTTCACTAATCGAGATAAACGTTCGTAGAAACGGTCTTATTACCTAGTTCCTTAATAGAGGACTAAAGTGACAGTCAAATATTTAAAAATGTGTTTGCTATGGGATTTGAATTTGTCTCTTTGCATGGCTTGGAGTTGACAAGTTCCGGTATGAGAAAAGGTTTAAGTATTTTAGAACTGAAACCAATAACATGGCATATCTCGAAAACGGTTTGTCTATCTGTGTGTCTGCGTTGGTATCTGTGGGCAGCATGGTTAAAAAACGAAAAGTTGGTTAAATACCAAATTTTATATTTAAATTCAGTACTTTCAAAGGATGCAGCACGAAGGTTTTCAAGAAAACTCCTCCCCCAACTAGCCTTTACATGGATCGCTTTTCAAACATTTTGATGTTATCAAAATTGCTCTAAAATTTTTATTAAAATGACATACGTCTAAGTTATTTTTATGACAAACTAAATACTACATATCTTGAATTTTCCGCGAAGAACCTCTGCCTTATATAGTTTTTATAGAGTTAACGTTTTCGAGATGTTCTACTAACAAGGAAGGAGTAATAAGACCAACCTTGCTAGTGTTTATTTCGATTAGCATAATGTATATAAAAGAATAATATTTTTATTAGATAAGTCTGTTTGTTGAACTTCTAGAGAAAGCCACGAGAATGGAGCACATCAGATTTTTACTTTCTCTACAGTACAATGTACGTAGTGTATATAGAAGGTATTATATGGCACCCAAAAATGCGATACCGAGATTTCAGCGGAGATATGTTTTGGGATCCATTGAATATAAAAAAAAAACTTTTTTTTAAAAAAATGCACTTGTATATCTATGTGTGTGTGTGTGTCTGTAGATAGTATGACCCAAAATCGGCTAAATACCAGTATTGGCATGTAAGTTCAGTATTTTCCAAGGATGCGACACGAAGATTTTCAAGAAAACCTCACCACTCCAACTAACTTTTACAGGCAACATTTTTCGAAAATGTTTATGTTTCAAACACTTTTTATTAAGATGCCATATGTTTAAGATTTTTTATGGCAAAAGAAATATATAGGTATACCTTGAATTCTCTGCGAATACCCTCTAAAAACTCTGCATTATATTGTTTTTTAAATTTATATAATGGCAAACCATAAGAGATAGACAAAAAATTACAACACAAGAAATGTACATCTCATTACACACAATTTATGTCATATTAATTTTTTTTTAAAGATACTCCAAGTTAGCTATTGGTTACCGTTTTAAGTTACTTATATTTTCCTGAAACTGGAAGACATCTTTCTTTTTGTGTCTCATTTGTTTTCGCCTAGCAACAAATTGAACCAAATGTCAATTGTTTTACAAAGCGATGGCTTTTATAAATTTGACTATCGCTGTAGCGTAGTGTACTCCCTTAGTGCCCTTCTACTTACAAGAAATCAACTATTAAGACTGATTGAGGTAATGTTTATCTCGATTAACATGATGTGTGTAAAAGAATAATCTTTTGTAAAATATTTGGGGGGGGGGATCTTAGTAGTGTTGAACGCCCGCTTTCACTACACGTGGCACCGCAGACGATAACACTGATAATACATGGGATAAAGATGAGGCACCGATGGAATGCGATGTTAAGGGAACCCAGAGAACCCAAGAAAACCCGTCACTGCGCCGCCTTATCCACCAAAAATTCCTCACACGTTCAATTGTTGAGAGACGAGTGGTCTATCCACTCGACCACCAGGCGGCTTAAGTTTGTTTGTAGAACACTAGGGAAAGTCATGTGAATGGAACACAACAGATGTTTACTCTAGCCCGTATGTACAATTTATATAGAAATAGAGAAAGTATTGTATTGTACCCAAAAATTAGATGTCGAGATTTCACAGAAAATATATATTTTGGGGTCACCAGAGTCCGAAAAAAAGCAGTTTTAGAGAAAGGTCCGTGTGTGTATGCGTCTGTGTCTGTGGACAGCATAGCTCAAAAATGAAAAAACCGTTAACAGCAAGCATGTAGTTTAATTTAGTATCTTCCAAAGAAGCGACACGAAGATTAAAAAAAAAATCCCCTACCCCAAACTACCCTTTACATGGAAAATTGTTCAAACATTTTAATTTTCTAAAAAATGGTTCTTACGATTGTGATTAAAATATCGTATATTAAAGATAGATAAATGACAAATAAAATTTATATGTTGAAGCTTTTTGGGAATAGTCACTGAAGACTGAATGAGTTTTGCATAACGGTTAAACCGTGAGAGATGGACAAAACACACAATTTATATCATATACATTTTTGGGGGGAATGGACCACTTTTTTTTAGATATTCCTTGTTATTGGTTTCAGTTTTAGAATACTTATGCTTTTCGATACGAGAATATGCCAGTTTCTGGCCATAAAACAAGCGATCTTCAATCACCTAGCAACCAGCTTTTAAAAGATTTGACTATCCCTTTAGCTTATGATACTCCCTTATTTCCCTTCTAATTATAAGGCAGGAAGTAATAAAACCATTACTGCTCATTTTTTTATCGATTAGCATGAAGTAAATAGAAAAATATGTTCGTTTTTTAACAATAATTGGCAGCAGATATGTAGAAAAATTCATGTGAATGGATCACATCAGATTTTTTGAGTAATGCCGGAAAGAGCTAATTCCAAATTTCTACAGAACGATTTAGCGTCTGGGCATTTTTACTTTCTCTACACGTACCATGTATAAAGAAGGTATTGTACTGTGTCCAAAAATTCGATACAAAAATTTCACCTGAAAGATATGTTTTGGGATCTCCTAAACCAAAACAAAAGCGTTAGAAATATGTTAATGTGTGTATCTGTGGGCAGCATAGCTTAAAAACAAAAATTGCGTTAAATACCAAACTTGATATTTGAAGTTCAGTATCTTCCAAGGATGCAACACGAAAATTATAATATAATACCCTTTACATGGAAACTTTTTCAACTATTTGATTTTATCAAAACATTTTAACACTTTTAACTAAAAAAAATTATACTTAGAATATTTACATCACAAATAAAATGTATATCTTGAATTTTCTGAGAATAGCATTTGAAGACCTCTTTATTCTAGACGAGTTTTGCAGAATTTTGCATAACGATTACCTTAAGAGATAGACAACTTCCTTAACAAAAATGTAGAACCCGATAAAACTCACAGTTTATGTTCTATAATTTTTATGTAGAGTTGACCATTTTTTTAGATACCCCTTATTATTGGTTTAAATTTTAAAATTCTTATGCTTTACTCATACGGGAAACTGTCAAAGGAAAGGAGCTTCAATCACATAGCAACCAATTTTTAAAATTTTTGAGTATTGCTTTATCCTATGGTACTACTTTATTTCCATTCTACTTACAAGGAAGTACGTAATAAGACAATTTCTGCTATTTTTTCTCGATTAGTGAAGTAAATAGAAGAATAAGTTTTTTAACAGTAGTTACTGAGATGCGAATGGAACGCATTACTGCCGGAAAGATCTATTCCGCATTTCTTCAGAACGGTTTAGCGTGTGGGTATTTTTTCTGTTGCTTCCCCGGAAAGCGATGAACGTTAAGACTTGCTGTTACAAAAAGCGTGGGAGAGAGGTGGAGGGGAGAGGTGATCAGTATATACGCTAGTGGTGATTTCCTCCACGTGGTTATAACTCAGTGTCTGCAACAGGTTCTTGTAGTGCAGTCATGCAGCCAGAAGTCGTACGCCTCGTAAACCATCGTAAGCGGGAAGTGTCGGTGGATAAACTCAGCCAGTGTGGTTTCGGTATTCCCAAGGTACGTACCATCACTCCAGCAGACAGTATACATTGAAAATACCACAAAAATGTCTAATTATTTCATTAATTATTCATAAAGGTCACAAAGAATCCAGGATGCTCATATAAGGAACGTGGTAGTGAAGTATTTAAGCTGAAATTTGACCACAGTTTGAAA
Organism: Hymenopus coronatus; assembly: GCA_030762935.1. Lineage (NCBI taxonomy): Eukaryota > Metazoa > Arthropoda > Insecta > Mantodea > Hymenopodidae > Hymenopus > Hymenopus coronatus. The sequence goes on along the minus strand of CM060882.1, from coordinate 33,398,240 downwards.
TTAAAAATATTTTTTATCCTATTCTATAGACTTCATGAATATATTTCATATATCCTAGGAAACAACAAAAGTGAGTCTTTATTTCATTGTAAATGATTTTAACTCCTTTGGCAGCTCCCCAGTCTTTAAATAACGAAAATTCAATGTCATATAAGTCCTTCGACTTTCGACTAAGTACAGCTTTTTTAGCATAATCCAAAAATTCTTCGGGAATATCCATTTTCATTCATTTGTTGATTTATTTGGTGCAGTTCATACAACCTGAATTGAAACTGTTAATTCCGTCCGGGTTACGCAGCAACGAAGAAACAAAGCATTATCTACGACACGACTAAAATTCGATTCCTCGTAATACAACTCTAATAATAATATTAATAAGTATAAGAATATTTCAGTTAACATAAGGATAGGATAAAACATTATATTACACGTGGCTTATTAGACTATTATTAGCTCATGAGAAATTAGCTCATGAGAAATTAGAACACTCGCGCTTACGCGTTCATGTATTAAACATCCCACTCACAAATAGTAGTCTATTTAAACCATTTGGTCTCCGCCAGGTTTGAACCCGCGACCTTGGGCGTATGAAGTTAATGGTAACCATTACACCACAGAAAGATATATATTCTCACTGAATAGATATGCTTGCTATCCCAAAGACTCATCATCTGGATACATCACCAATACAACAATATATAAATAACTATCGTTGCATAATAAAATAATATGAATTCTAAACCTTAGTTGCCTGCACTGGTATTCTGCATATGCCTTTTTTCCTTTAATTCAAGTTTTTAAACTGTAGTTCTACTAAAAACATTTGGGAATAAACCTATAACATTATTATATAAAATAATATAGAAAATAGAAATGAAAATAAATGTAAATCCTTTATTAATATTTTTCTTCCGAATTAAATGTTTAAATTCTTCTAAATCAGTTTTCATAATGTTATCAAAGACAATACCTAAAAAGTGGTTTAAATAACCATGAGTGTTACATGATAGGTAATGGACTGGCCATCCATCCATTCAAAACCAAGTGTTGCAAGTTCAATTCCCAGTGACTGGATAAAGGACGGGGAGAGCCCAAGTAAAATAATCGGTGTGATGCTTGGAAGTTATTGGAGATACATTTGGCTGTAGATATGTCGGTTTTCTCTTTTATTTATTTAAAAAATCACTCCAATTTTTGGGAAAAATTGTATATATTTTTACAATACAAAACTTGTTGATTACTTGTTGTTTATGGTTGAAGGTTAGTATAACATGAAATTAATCCTAGAGCACAATGCTATTTGTATAGTTGCGCTTAAAACAAGTGGAACTTATAGGTACGACTGGCAACAAAGGGTTAAGAACATATATTGTTTTTCGCACTTGGCGAACGTTAACTATCAATTAACTGGCGCTATAAATGGGAAGATGCATATATTAATAGGCACCCGAACTTCAAATTTTCTGGCAAACATTTTTTTTTCTACGACCGAGCGTAAATGAGTAGTTTACGAACTCAATTTCCGATCGCAAACTTGATTTTTACGGAATGTACGCTCAAAGAAGTGCTGCAAGCGTAAAATGCAAGCGTAAAATAATTATGTTCCGACTACACGCTCGCTAAAATAATTCACGATTATAGCAGGTCGTAAGAAACCAATGTTATTGTTGTTCTGTGTTGTATTTTTAGAAAACGGCAGATTTTGATAATTATGATATCCCTAAAGCTGCGAAAGAAGCAGAATCAAATTCACTGCTTGCACTAACCTTGCAAAATACATAAACCCGTGGTGAATGACTCTTAACTTAACCTCAAATTTATTTCATCTTTCGTTGCTTTTCTTTTAATATCAGAAAATTCCTGTAGAAAAACATTGTATGATACGCGAATGTAAAGTTTCTTTTTTGATTCTAGCGTCATTGTGAAAACCAACTGTGTCTCGTTTCACAACATTCCCGCTCGAATAAAAAATCATAATTTTACTTTTCCATACTCAAAATGTTCCACACAATACAACTTTTCGCTAATGTGTTTGAAAATGTTTATACTGCCTCTCAAATGCACATTAAAGGAAATGGTCAAAACGTAATAATTTTTCTTCAACTAATTAATTTAAAAAGAATCTGATGTGTTCCATCAAATGACTTTCTCTAGCTATTACGCAAACAAATTTTGCATACAAAAGATTTTTTTTCATCTGCGTCGAGCTAATAAAGATAAACATAACAGAATTTGTGTAATTACTTACTTCTTTGTGAGTAGAATGAAATAAGGAAACACACTAAGCTAAATCGACAGTAAAATCTTTTAGAAGACAATTGCAATGTGAAACAATTGAAATTCTGTTCTACTTTTCTTGCCAGGAGTAAACAAAGGATAGGCGAAAAGAGTGATGTCTCCCGTTTGAGAAAAAGTAACTTAAAATTTAAACCAATAACACGGAATATCTCCGAAACGGTTACTATACAAAAAATGTATATGACAAATTGTGTGTTTTAAGAGATCTATAATTTTTGTGTGGTAAGTTTTTGTCTACCCTTTACGATTTACCAGATATACAAAAACTATATAAGAATCATCCAGAATCACGTGATCTTTAGAGGCTATTTCCAGAAAAAATAGGATATATATTTTGTTTGTCATAAAGTATGGTATTTCAATAAAAATCGTTAGAGCCTGTTTTGAGCAAATCAAAATTTTCGATAAATGTTCCATGTAAAGGTAGCTGGAGGTTGAGACATTTTCTTGAAAATCTTCGTGTAGCATCCTTGGAAAATACTGTGAAATGTGGTACTTAACCGACTTTTCGATTTTGAACTTTGCTGCCCAAAGACACGTTTTGAATCCAAAATACATATTAAAAACATATCTGTATGTGTGTGTGTGTGTGTGTGTGTGGACGGCATGGTACAAAAACGAAGATTCCGTTAAATACCAAAGTTGATATTTAAGTTCAGTATTTTCCAAGAATGCGACACGAAGATTTTCAAGAAAATCCCCCCACCCAAGCTCTCCTTTACGTGGAAAAAAAATCAAAAACTTTGATTTTCTCAAAATTGAATCTAACGATTTTGGTTACAGATATTTAATGACAAAAGTATATCGTGAATTTCCTGAGAATAGCTTCATTCTGAATGAATTCTGCATAACTGGTAAACCGTCAGATATAGACAAAAAATTACGTTACCAAAAAAGTGGATCTCGTCAAAACACAACTTATGTTCTTTACATTTTTGTGGAAGTAACCATTTCCGAGATATTCACTGGGATTAGTTTCATTTTTAAAATACGTATACTTTTATCAGATTGGAATTTGCCAGCTCCTGGTCGTTCAAACTAAGGAATTTCAATGAACATATCATCCAGCTTTTAGAATATTTGACAATCGTTATAACCTAGTGTATTCCTTATTTCCCTTCTATTTACAAGGAAGGAAGTAATATGACTATTTCTGCTAATCTTTACTCGAGGCATAAGCTTTTTAATAATAATTTGTTGCAGAGATGTAGAGAAGGTCATGTAAATGGAACTCATTAGATTTTATACGATGTTAATATGATTTGCTAACAAACTTGACTAACACAACTACATAAAACAAAAAAAAACAAAAAACTAAAAAAATATAATATCTTTATCCCATATGTGTTATGAAATCTAGAAGTTCTAATACAATTTGGATTAAGGAGTAATACAGTAAATAATGGATATCAATGTACAACTACATTATGATAGGAAAAACAGATCATAAAAATTTAGTGTTAATAATATTTTATTTTATATTTTTTGTGGTTTATGGTCGTTTCTTCCAAACCAAATAGGGAGAGCCATCCTACTTTACCCCTCATTTGATCCTGTGTGATGTAGATTCGATGTCAGGTTTAATTATCTCCAAAATGTAGTAAAGTAGTAAGCCTGTTAACCTGAAGTAGATACTCCACAATCCTACAGTCATCGTCCCTCAGGTACACTCTGAACTACGATTAGCAAACATAGTATATACCACAACTTTGTTCACTATCAGTGTTATCTGTTAAATCATAACAAATGATGTGTTCCATTCACATTACTTTCTCCACCCGCTCTGCATACAAACTATTCTTACAAAACATCCTTTTATCTGTATTATGCTGGTTAAGATAAACATTAGCAGAAATTCTTATTACTTATATTCTTACAAGTAAAAGGGAAAATAAGATATTACACTAGGTTAAAGCAGCAATCAAGTTTTTTTTAAAAAAAAATAGTCACTATGTGATTGTCAGAGCCAGGACAAAAACAAAAGAGAGATGAAATGGACAAGGAGTTGAGAGAAATTAAAGTATTTTAAAATTAAATCAACAAAAGGGAATATCTCTGAAATGGCTACCTCTCCAAAAAATGCATATGACAAATTGAATGTTTTAACGAGTTCTACATTTTTAGTACGTTTTCGTTTATCTATCCTTAGCTATTCTCAGGAAATTGAGGATATACATTTTATTGGTCATGTAAGCATCGTTAATATCCGGCATTTTAAACAAAATAGTTTGAACTATTTTGAAGAAAATCTAAAAATTCGAAAAATGTTCCATGTAAAAGATAGTTCGGAGTGGAGTGGATTTCCTAAAAAGCTTCGTGTCGCATCCTTGGAAGATACTACACTTAAATACCAAGTTGGGTATTTAAGGAAATGTTCGTTTATGAGCTATGCGTTCCACAGTTACACACACACATGCACACAATCACACACATACTTACACGCAATACGAACATGTATTTCTTGTGCAATTTCGACATCGAATTTTTTAGTGCAGTACAATACCTTCTGTATTCTACTGTATACATTGAACTTACGTGCTGGAGAAAGTAAAATAAATATCCAACTCATTTTCTTCACTGCTATGCAATATTCTCAGCCATTATTCAGCTATTTTTAATTAATGGTATGGCGTTTTCTGTTTAGTTTCTAGACGTTCAACTGAAAACTGAACTGAATATATCCATCTTTTCAGTTTTAATTTCAGATCAGCTCAGTTCAGATTTCAGATTGGAGGAAAAAATGACTTTGCTACTTCTTACCTAAACATGGCTTGTGTGGAAAAATAATTAGCACAAATACAGTTGCCTAGCACCAATGCCTCTGTGGGCACGTGACGAAGCGAGATAGTATGTTATAGGGATGAGACCTAGACGGTCTCAGAGCCATGCCTACGTAGTTAAAGTGAACATAAAAATAGGACGAACACTTATAAAACTATTGGGCGTTTAGAAACATCCAACAGTGTAAATATTTAACTGTGTAAGTTATTTGCGCCAGGTACATATTTGTGAAACACCTTGTATAATGCGCGCTTTACCGTGTATTATATGCTAATTGGTTACAATATGTAAATTGTATCATTTCGCAGCAGAAGTTATTTAATGGAGGTTGTAAATCAACCCCTAATGCTCTCTGGCCTAAAGTTATTCATGCATGGAAATGCCAGAGCCGTAAAATTATTAGAACGCTTGCAATATCAATGATAGTTTACCCATTTCACTGCTTATGGCTGTTACCACAGCTATAATAATTTTCGTGGCTGCCAAATATAACTATTTTTTGTATGAAATCAAATTCTTTGTTGGTAAAAATAAATAATAAGTAAATACGACGTAAAAACATCTGATGTGTTCCATTCACATGACTTTCTCTAGCTGTTCCACATATAAACTATTCTTACAAAAGATTATTCTTTTGCCTACATCATGCTAATCGAGATAGCATAAGTAAATTGAGCTTATTACTTGCTTCTTTGTAAGTAGAAGGGAAACAAATGAATATACTAGAGTAAAGCGGTAGTCAAGTATTAAAATCTGGTCACTATGTGAAAAAATTGAAGTTGGGTTCGCTTTGTACGGCTAACAGTAAAATAAGAGGGGAAAAGAGAAAAGTTAAGTAGTTAAGTAGTTTAAACTGAAATTAATAAAGGAATATCTCGAAAACCGTCCACCCTACAAGTAAAACGTATTTGACATATTTATGTATTTTAAAGAGATCTATAATTTTGTAGTACGTGTTTATTTATCTGTTAGATTTACCAGTTATGCAAAAATTCAGCAAAACTCATCCAGAATAAAGAGGTGTTCAGGGCTATTCCCAGAAATTTCGATATACAATTATTTTTTTGTAAATAACGTAAATATATGATATTTTAATGAAAATTATTTAAGTCTGTTCAGAAAATGAACATTTTTGAAATGTTTCCCATGTAAAGAATTGGGGGGATTTTCTTGAAAATCTTCGTGTTGCATCCTTGGAAGATTATGCCATTAAATACTAAGTTTGGTATTTAACGTATTTTCGTTCTTGAGCTATGCTGTTCACACACACATACACATATGGACATTGTTCTATAAATGTTTTTTTTTTTTTTTTTTGTTATTCAGGGAGCTTGTAAACGTGTATTTCCAGTGAAAAAGAAAGAAAGGTAGTTTGGGTGGGGTTTTTTCTTGAAAATCTTCGTGTCGCAACCTTGGAAGATGGCAAACTTAAATACCAACTTTGATATTTAACGGTGTTTTCGTTTTTGAGCTAATCTGTGCACAGGCACACACACGGATCTTTTTCCAAAAATGCTTTTATTGGATTCATGAGGTTCCAAAACATGTATTCCTGTGAAATCTCAGTATAGAATTTTTGGTTGTACACTAAGTACAGAGAAAGTAAACCTGAAAATAGCTTCTGCGCTGAAATCTATCCACAGACAGTTAAAGCAGCTAGACTGAATGACGCCTTAAACACCACCTGCTTGTTGCGGGGCAAAGATTGTGAGGATATGGGTTCCAAGGTTCTTCTGGCTGAATACAGATGATGGCAGCTAGACTAGAAGCTAACGTCTGGCGATCTGACTTGGAATGTAAACACTGCTAGACTGTGGTACCCTTTCTCCATTGGCTGGGCAGGAAGCGAATAGTGATATGATACGGGGATAGTCTGGAAAGGCCACTTCCACCAATGCCAGTAACAAATCTTATGAAACAGTTCTGCTCTGATATGACTTGGGAGTTAAAGTGACTTAAAACAGCGAAACAGTCGGAATGTGTTCCATTCACATGCTTATAAAAGATTATTCTTTTATTTATATCATTATTGATTTTACTGCACGACACGAGAGCCCACAAGGGACCTTGGCCTACCGCCCGGCCGCTGCATCCCGCATCTCGGGCCGAAACTGTCATGTGCAGTACTGGAGGGTGAGATGCGATCAGCGCCTCGAGTCCCTCCCGGCCGGTTAATGCGGTCTTCTTGATCTGGAGCCGCTAATTCTCAATCAAATAGCTCCTCAATTGGCCCTCCAGGGACCTCACCAGGTACCGGGAATCGAGCCCAGGTCTCCCACTTGGCAAGTAGCCGCGTTATCACTGCGCTAAAGAGAGGACCTTTATCATATTAATCGAGATAAATATTATCAGAAATTCTGTTATTACTTGCTTCCTTGAGAGTAGAAAGGAAATAAAGGAATACACTAGGCTAAAACGATAATCAAATCTTTTAAAAGCTGTAGCTATGTGAACCAATTAAGATTCGGTTCAGTCCCATTTGAGAAAGGTTAGGTAGTTTAAAATTGAAACCCAAAGCAACTGTTATTTCGAAAACGGTTAACTCTAGAACAAAAACGTGTGTGACATAAATTACGTGTTTTAACAAGATCTAATTTTTTTTTGTGCTGCAAGTTTTTATCTATCTCTTACGGTTTAACAGTTATAAGAGGTCCTCAGAGGCTTCCCAGAAAATTGAAAATATACATTTTTGTGATGTAAATAACTTAAATATACGGTATTTTAATCAAAATAGTTAGAGAACTTTTGTGAAAAACAAAATTTTCAAAAATGCTTCCATGTAAAGTGTAGTCAGATTTGGAGGAATTTTCTTGACTATGTTCGTGTCGCATCCCTGGACAATACTAAACATAAACACCAAGTTTGCTATTTAAAGGTATTTTCGTTTTTGAGCCATGCTGTCCAAAGACACATACAAAAACACAGACGGACCTTTTTCTAGAAATTTGATGTGTTCCATTTACATACATTTCTCTAGCTGTTCCCAAATACAATCTATTCTTATTAAAGATTATTATTTTTATCTATATCATGCTAATCAAGATAAATATTTGTATAATAAGTTTTATTACTTGCTCCCTTTTAAGTAGAAGGGAAATGTTGGCTTTAAGCGATAGTAAAATGCTTTAAAAGCTCGCCACTATGTGAGAAATTAATGCTTTGTTTACTTTGTATGGCCCCGTTTGTGAAAGGTATAAGTATTTTAAGGCTGGGACCAAAAACAAGTATTGTCTAGAAACGGCCAGTTCTACAAGAAAAGCGTTTATGACATAAATTATGTTTTTAACAAAATCTACATTTTTTTTGTGGTAAGTTTTTGTCTATCTCTTGTGGTTTAACTGTTATGCAAAATTTTATTCAGAATAAAGAGGTCTTCAGAGGCTATTCCCATAAAATTCAAGACATATGTATATATAATTTGTGATGTTAATATCTTTAATATACGGTATTTTGATAAAAATTGTTAGTGCTATTTTTGAGAAAATGAATATTTTCGTGTCGTATCCTTGGAAGATGCTAAATCTAAATATCAAGTTTAGCATTTAGCGGTGATTTAGCTTTTGAGCTATGCTGCACACACACACACACAGCTATGCTTCCTTTTTTGGATTTAGGGGGTTCCAAAATATGTATTTCCGGTGAAACCTCGGTATCGAATTTTTGGGTGCAGTAAAATACCTTCTCTATACAATATGTACATAGTGCGTGTAGAGACAGTAAAAATGTGTTTGTGGAACAGGTAGAGAAAATTATGTGAATGCAACACATCAGATTTTATAATATTAGTGTACATTTTAAAACATAAATAATGCCACATGCTTGTATACAAATACTTCACAGTGAAGGTTACTGAGCTATAAGGAAAAGTGCTGAAGACCTTGAGAAAGTGGGAATCTCTAAGGCATCATTAGGAATCATCACGGTGATGATGATCTATGGATGATTACACCGTGTGGCGAGACGGAAAGATGCACTTACTGCCCTTGCCATTGTGTGCACGTGAGTGGGCTTCGTGATTTATTTGTTGGAGTTTGTGGTCAAGTTGATTGGGGGGCAAGTTATTGTTATGTGTTTGTGTGTCTCTCTCGATAAGCGAAAAGGATGGACAAAGAATATTTATTGCTACTGGGTCACTGTACAAACTGAACGGTTGGATTTTTCACCTCCTTGAACACGTTCGGATTTATCACCAATACATCGTCATCTGCCACAAACAAACCTTCCCAAAACGACTTACCGGGTCATAAAGATACATTTTCACGTCATGTCAATCTGTAATAAAGTTCGAATTACAAATACCTTTTCTTCTTTTTCTCGTCAAAGGTTTTTGGTCTTCCATTGTATATGATTGCTTATTATCTCCAACTACAGGGTGTTTTAAGGATACTCCTAACCTAAGAATTTCTGGTTTTTCTTTCCATGGTGTAATGGTTACCATGCTAGCTTCATATACCCAAGGTCGCGGGTTCAAATCCGGAGGAGGACGATGGATTTTTTCGGGTGTAAAAATCCTTAGTATGGCTTCCTTCGGAAGGGACATAAAGTCGTTGGTCCCGTATCGTAGATTTACGACACGTAAAAGAACCTCAAATCTGATAGAGAGGCCTCTGAGCAAAATTAAGACATCTTTTACGCCCAATTTAGAATGGGATGCTGAAAACCACAGTAGTTAAGGAGCGTCCATAAATAACACACCATTTATGTTTACATTTTAGAGAAGGTATTGCATTTTGCCCAAAAATTTATTACGGATATTTCACTGGAAGTACACGTTTTAGAGTCTCCTGTATCCAATGAACCCAAAAAGTGCAGTTTTAGGAAAAAGGTCTGTGGGTATGTCTTTTTTAGCATGTCTATGAACAAAAGAACACAACAACGAAAAGCGTGTTGAATATAGTACTTGATATTTAAGTTCAGCATCCTCTAAGGAAGTGAGACGAAGATTTTAAGGGAATTCCCCTCACCGCAAAATAGCCTTTACATGGAAAAATTATTGAAAATGTTGATTTCTCAAAAGTGACTTTATTTTGATTAAAATGCCGTACATTAAGATATTTACATTATAAAGAAATACCCTCTGAAGATCTCATTCAGGATGACTTCTGCATAAGTGTTGAACCGTAAGAGACGAAAACTTACTTCACAAAGAATATAGATCTGGTTAATACATACAATTTGTGTCACATTTTTTCGTGAAGTAGACCATTTCCGAAATATTTTTTATTATTGACTTTTGAACGAGAATTTGTTATTATAGGTTCCTTTACTTTACTCAATGCCATTCAAATGGAACCAAATTTCAAATAGCATAGAGAAAGGTATTTATAGATTTTACTATCGGTTTAGCTTAATGTATTCCTTTAGTTCCCTTCCACTTGTAAGGAACTAAGTGATGAGACCATTTCAGCCAATGTTTATCTCGATTAGCATGAAGTACTTAGAAGCATAGTTTGTTGGAAATTAGGTAGAGAAAATCATGTGAATGGAGAACATCAGATTTTTAAAATTTCTGTCTTGTTTTAAATCGCTTTAACTTCTTGGTCCTATTGCCAAGAAGCTATTCACGGCATGTTAGTGTAGCATAACGGGACTATCGCGCAACCAGTTTCGCTTCGTGCCAAACAGATGGCGATGGAGTGCCACAGTCTAGCTGCCTCTTTCATCCGTGTCATTTGACACAATCTGTAGTCAGTGTGGCGCAGCCAGACATGATAGCCTCTAGTCTAGCTGCCTCTTTCATCCGTAGTCAGACAGTCCTTCGAGGCCACATACACAAACCAACTACTTTGCTATGAGACAAGCAGATGGCGCAGACAAGCAGTCTATCTTCTTTAACCATCTGTCAGAAGAGTGCAGCGCAGTCGCTATATCATCTATTTTCAGTTTTACCATTCTTTTAGACTGAAGATGGAACTTTGGGTCGTGATAGTAAATGTCCAATTTGAGGTTTACTTTGAAGACTGAAGGTAAACAGAAGAAAAGTCCCGCCAAGTCGGCCTTGGAGTATTAAACCCCTAACCTCTCAAATGTGGGCTAAGACCGGTACACTGAATTAACAAACATAAACATTTCAAAGGAATCCAGTTTAAGTTTAAACAAAGCCTAATTCACATTATTCACATGAATTATGGTAAACAAATGTAAAATACAGAAACCATATGATTAAAATAACACAAGATACATAAAACACTCAAATTGGCTATAAATTGTACGAAATCTTAACTAAAATCCAATATCAGCATGAAATTAAGCCAAATTTCGACCCATAACACGACACAATTGTCTAAATTATTTTATTATATTATATTTATAAAATGACATTTCAAACTGTCCTCCTAATATGAACCGAAGAATAATTATGAAAATCAGAATCATGCAAAGCTTTATCCTAATATCTTTGCTAAATACTAGAAGCTGAAAGAAGTATGACTACATTGTCAATTCCTGTGCATTAATTCGATGCCGAGATTTCATTTTTTTTTACAGTTTTTTGAATTTGGATCCCCCTGGATCCAAAAAAAGCACTTTTGGAAAAGGTCCGCATGTGTATGTGTGTGAGTGTGGACAACATAGTTCGAAAACGAAAATACTATTAAGTGCCAAACTTGGTATTTAAGTTTGATATCTTCCAAGGATGCGACACGAAGATTTTCAAGAAAATTCCCCCACCCAAACTACCCTTTACATGGACAAAAACTTACCGCACAAAATGCAGAGCACGTTAAAACACACAATTTATGTTATATACATTTTTTCATGGAGTTGATCGTTTTTAGATATTCCTTGTTATTGGTTTCAGCTTTAAAAAACTTATACCTTTCCCATACGAGAATTTGTCAATTCAGTCCATACAAACAAAGGAACTTCAGTCACATAGCAATCTGCTTTTGACTAATACTTTAGCTTATGCTACTCCCTTATTTCCCTTCTACTTGCATGGAAGCAAGTAATAAGTATTTCTGCTCATTTTTTCTCGATTAGCATGAAGTAAATAGAAGAATAAGCTTTTTAACAATAACTTGTTGCAGTGATGTAGAGAAATCATGTGAATGGAACACATTAGATTTTTTTCTTTGAAAGTAGCCATAAAATATTTAAACAATAAAAAATGTATCATAGTCATGGTGATTAAATTTGGCTATAAAAGATTCAGTTGGTTCTTAAAACGCTCTTGCTTTTCAAAGTAATTAAACAATTTACTAACGAATAAGCTGTACGTTATAATGCTGAAGATCTGTTAGGTGTCTCTTCACATTTAAGAAGCAGTCAGGAGAATGCTTATGTTACTTACGGCGACACTTTCATCTTTAATCATACTAATATACTTGCTTGGTTGTCCATTACAAATCAACCTTAACCTTTCACGCGAACTTAACATCCTTCCAATAGTATAGTGTATGATGAAACACATCTCAAAGAATTCTTCACCAAATTAAACAATTTACTGGTACTCAAGCACATAACCTGCATACCAAAACTCCACTTACAAGGCTCAAAAGAAAATTTTTACAAAGTTTCTTATCAATGACTCAGAGGACTCCTGTTAATAATAAATATTCACAAATTTTATCACGTACTTTCATTTCTTATTTTATTATTATTTATTAATTATTTTCCTTGGTAGAGGACTGCCATGTAGACAAAGCATAACTATAGAATGAACATTTTTCAAAATAATTTACAATGATAAATATAAATTGTATAGAAAACATACCAAATTAGAAATGATAAACTTAAAATCTAATACAAATAGCACATATCAATCTTGACATAATAACACTACATTGTTAGTTTTAAAATTACACAAAAATATTAAAGGAATATTTGAGAGCATCAATACTAAAATGAATACAATTTTTTCTGTGAATCCTTTGGTTTGTATTATTGTTACTGTATGCAGCAGGCGTTTATCCAGATCATAATCTAACTAAAATTGGTGTAATTTTTGTGTATTGTCCCTCTGGGGCTTATCATTAATCCGGTGACGGACACACGCATACACACAGACACACACATACACTAACACACACTGTATTCACTTTCATTCATTTGTATCATTTATTTGTAAAGTTATATTATCATTTCTGTACTAACAAACATTTCTGATTAAGTTAGAGAAGCCAATATGGGCAACCTCAAATGTTAGTGTTTTTAATGTTTCTATGCCCTGTATAATATAACCGTTGATCTGCCAAAAATAAAACTACAAAAAGACTTTCATTGTTTACGACATTTCTTAAAAGCTGCAAAAAGTAAATGAAAATACCAATATGCCTTAAACTGAAGGAAATACTGTGATCGAAATAGGTGGTGTTATTCACATTAGTGGCAACAGTCTTTGCAGGAAGATAATATGAGTCGTTAAGAAACGCCGACTAGACTGACGATATTTAGACTATATATTGTTCTATAACTGGCTACTGCAGAAAGGAAAAAACGAGCAACCCTAATTAATAGACGTTCATGTACCTGACCCATAGACAAATAGAAACAGTATATGGAAGCAGTTGGATTAATTAATTAAGGAAGTTAATTTTTTATTTCATGTAATTTTTATATAGAAGTAATGTTTCCTGTAGCTCCTAATGGAGCGAAGGGCATCGTTACAATGTTTCCGTGATCGGATTTGAATTTCTAGTTCGTGAGTTTGCCGCTTTGCACCAGGATCACCTCGTCGCCCACAGATGGCACTGTAGGACGAAATCACGACTTGCGGACGCGAAAAGGCGGATAATTTTGCTCAGGAACGTTCTTCTTTCAAGTTATGGGGTTCCTTTAGTGTAAATAAATATTACAGGTGAACACCGGCTTTACTTACCTTCCGAAGGAAGCTATGCTAAGGATTTTTGCGACCGAAAAAAAATCCATGATACTCCGCCCGGTTTGAACCTGCAATGTTGGGCTTTAGAGGCCACCATGGTAACCACTACACCACGGGGACAACTAATCTTCATATACTTTGTTTTACTTGTAAGTCATTAAAACATATGCAGGCGAGTTTGGATTCTCTCTACATAAAACCAGTAGCGACTCGAGGGTGTGCATTGTGGATGGTCACAAACGTTTGATATAGCCCTAGAAATGTGAATAAGTCTAATCCAAAATATAGGGTCATTAAATTATAAGATAATTACTGTGGGATCTCTCTCGGCCTCTCTCCACTGCGCGAGAGATCCGACAATCACTGAGAAAGTGGTACCGGCAAAGGTGCACTAAAATACATATCTTAAGATAAATTACGGAGATGTTGATCTTTTGGTTACATTTGGGCAAAACAATTTGCGAAAATATTCCCGCTCTAAGCTTAGCTGCAGGAATCCTTGTGATTTCTTTCATGATGTTATCATTAAGTTTCTGTAGATAACACAGGGATTTCTGCTGGTCAGCTTAGGTGATTGAGCGAGAACATGTTTAACTTGTTATCTGTCTGTTTGAGAGCAGATGGTCTATTTTCAGTACTTATTTAAGGTGAGGACTCCAGTACGCCGTTGCCGGTACCACTTTCCTGGCGACTCTTGAATCTAAAGCGCAGTGGAGAGAAGCCGAGGCACTGATTACCTTATAATTTAATGACCCTATAGTTATGATTATGAACAAGTTCAAACAACTGCAACTACTCACAAAAACAATGCCTACTGCAATGATGATACTTATGCATAAGTTATCTTACGAAACAAAGGGTAGTTTAGTGGCTGTCTTTGCGCACATTATTAAGTACAGCATTCTAAGGCAAGAACGAAGTAATATGTAAATTAAATTGTAGTTGAGAGTACCGATATTCTGAAATATGAAATTCCACACACATGTACCATACCTACTTCTGCCAAAGTCGAAAATTGGCAGGAATAACATTATATTAAATATGCTGAAGTGTATCAACAAATGCAATGCTAAGTATCAACATAGCTGCCCTCTAGCCACTTTGATTTCTACCACAGTGAGCTACCATTGTCATTAATAAGCTCGGCCAGGGGTCACTAAATTACCAGATTGAAGTTCGGTGCACACAGAGTATAACTATGTAGTAATGGAGTATGCGTGGTCTCTACAATCCGTTTCGAAACGTGTTGCATTATCTAGCATTGCTCACTGCCTGACCTCAGTCAGTTCCTGCTAGTAGATAAACCGTTAAACACTGAAAGAGAGCGCAGGTTGAAAAATGTCGAAAATACGAAAGGGTAGGCGTTCAAACAGACTTGTGGATGATTCAAACATATTTTGAGGTACAGGAGGAGGGCCTTTTCTTTCGATACAGTAAAGACGTATCTTGTAATTCACTGCAATGAATCTGAGTTTGTTTGATTTATGTTTATTGTCTTTTCACTGCATATTATTATCCTCAACTTTTTTATCAAGCTTTATTTATAAAACTGGAAGGCGTTTTTATTTACTAATCGTATTATGAAATAACTTTTATTGTGTTATTTTATGAATTAGAACGGTGCATATAATGTCAATACATTAATGAACTACTTTTGAAACAGATCATACCTCAATTGTACATGTTTAAACTACATGCCCTTCCCACTACCCACTCTTTACACTGCTGACTGCCCTGTGTGTTCGTAAATGTGTGCGCTTTGGAACCCAAAACCTAGCTCGTCATTAATGTTAAACTGTAATGATGGAGCGCGGAGGAAAAAACTTATTCATTCGTGCACGCATTTCAGTGTGCATTCCGCGCGTGTATTTGGCCTCTAAGGCAATTACGACATACCAATCGCGCATGCGTAAAAACTACTTAAAACGTTCACCACTCATGATGTGCTACCGATATTGATGCCACATTCCATAGAGTTGAGAACAGTAGCGCGGTAGATTTAAATGTATACTTTAAATTACTTCATATTCGTTATGTTAAACAGCTTTCAAACAAATAATATCACAATTAATACCACGAGTGTTTTCATCTTGTTGATAATTCATGTCTGGAGCGAAGCGATGGGAGTCAATTGTCCCAAGAGATGAAAACACGAGTTGTGTTTTTTAAGACAATTGGGTAAAATAGACTATTAATAATTTATAATATATAGGAAGGGCGATTTTATCAGGTTATGGTTGTAATACTTACATTAGTTCTCAAGTGGGAATGACGTATTCGACTATATTTATTTACCGACTTTTTTTCTTTCTTCACTGCCTCTTGAATTATGATATAGCCTACCGTGTCTACACCCAATGTACGAATATAGCAACAATAGAAATGGGAAACACTTATTTTATTCAGCTTTTAATAAGTAATACATGAAATGGAAACAAACGTTATTTTATTTGAGGTTATTGCACTCATCTGGTACATAAGAAATACAAATTATTATTTTCACTCTTTTTTTTTAACTAAATGCATTATGAACTGGATAAAGCTTTAAATAAACGTTGTAACGAATTAACTGAAAGTACAATAACTGACAGTTATTAAAAGTGAAGGTTACCTTGTTACCAATAACCAGATAGGAGATTAAACATACGAATAGTCAGGTGCGACAAGATTTCAAAGAAATGAACATCAGCTGCGATAAGATTTTTCGACAATATCTCTCCAGTCAGATGACCGCGATTGGTTGAAATTGCCTAATCTCGGTCATTCTATTGGCGCTTTAATAGTTGAGCTAAATTGTCGAATATATTCCACAAGTGTCAAAAGTTAGGGGTTCACGTGCTCTTACATAGCAGTCGCCACTGAATAAAACATAACCTATGGTCGGATTACGGTTGAATTTAGTCGAGAATTGCTCCGATAAGATGTGAATTTACACAACGCCACAAGAGATGACAGATGTTATTTCTGAGCCGGTTCTATGTGATGTAACGTTCTCGGCTACTATGAACTGCAATAAATCATGAAGGTCTGAGCTTCTATTCTTGAATGTAACTCGATAAACGACTAGTGTTTTGTTTACCGTTGCTTCATTTCTAACTACATCTGCGTTTCCGGTCACGTGATCTTTACACTGAACTGCATTCGGATCACGGGATTTTGCCGGATGGACGACCCACATACCTTCTTGTTTTTTTTTCTACCTTCAAAACCGCAAGTTGACTTACTAACCTTTGACCTTTGATACTTTCTCTAGGCTAGAAAGAGGAAAGACTCTTACTAAATTGTCACAAAACTTAATATTGTGATAAATTGACATTATTTCCTTTACTTTTACTTTTAGAAAATAAAAACATTCGAAAAATATTGTTTGAAGAGCATTTTTAAGACTTCGTGTTGTATTTTTGGATGATGTTGACCTTAAATACCAAGTTTGCTACTTAAGTTCACAGACATACCCGCACACCTTTTTCTTAACCTGCTTTCGATTCAAAGGGAATCAAAATATGAATATCCAGTCAAATTTCGGTATCGAATTTTTGAGTGGAATGCAGCGCTTTCTGTTCCTACTATGTACATTATACGTGGTAACGAAAGAAAAAATATGGCCGCGCCGTGGCCGAGTGGTTAGACCACTCATCTCTCCCCGAAGTGGCCCGGTTTCGACCCCAGGTGATCGCATGTGGGATTTGTGCAGCTTTGACTATCGCTTTAGCCTAGAATATTCCCTTATTTATTTTCTTTCAAGGAAGCAAGTAATAGGATCATTTCTGCTAATGTCCATCTCAATTAACATGAAGTAGACAATACTTTTAACAATACTTTTTCCAGACATATAAAGAAAGTCATATGAATGGAACACATCCTTTTTTCGGGGTTTTCCCTTATCCTGAGAAGAGGAATGTCGAGTAACTTTAAGCTCCATGAACGCCAAGATCATTTCACCGATTTCATGCATCGCCCGATATGACCAACCAGGTTACAGGAAGTTAAGCTAGTTGGGGGAGGAGTCTAATTCACCGAACCCTCCTACCTATGCCCATGATCAAAATCAATAAGTGATCTTTAAGATTATTCTACATGGACGCTTATAAATTACAAATGTTTTTCTCTGTTTATTATGAATAAATATTCTTAATATATTGCTGGAAGCTCTATGTTAGCACTTAGATTGTTTTAATACCAAACATTTTTACTTTCTCTACACATACTATGCACTTAGTGTATACAGAAGGTGTTGTATTGCACCCAAACATTCGAAACCAAGATTTCACCCCAAATACATATTTTCGAACCCTCTGAATCCAAAAAACAAGCATTTGTTTTGAAAAAAGGTCCGAGTGTGTGTCCGTGGCCAGCATAGCTCAAAAACGAAAAGTCTGTTAAATACCAACCTTTATATTTAAATTCAGTACTTCCCAAGGATGCAATACGAAGATTTACAAAAAAAAATCCTCCACTCCCAACTACCCTTTACATAGAATAAAATTGGAACATTTTGATTTTCTCAAAAATGGCTAAAATGCTTTTGATTAAAATATCTTATATTTAAGATACTTACAAGACAAATAAAATTTATATCTTGAATTTTCAGGGGATAGTTTCTAAAGACCTCCTTATTCTGGAGGAATTTTTTGAATTTTGCATAACTGGTAAACCTTAAGAGATAGACAAAACTTACTTCACAAAAATGTAAATCTTGTCAAAGCACACAATTTATATCCGTCACGTTTTTATTGTGGAGGTAACCGTTTCCGAGATATTTCGTGTTATTGCTTTCAATTGTAAAGTACTTATATTTTTCTTAGACAGAAATTGTCCGTTTTTCTTTTGTTCTACTCCTGCCAAAGCAAAGAAGCGGTTTGCATTGAAAATCGCATAAGGATAGCTTAAAACATTTCACTATCATTTTAGCATAGCACATTCCTTTATTTCCCTTCAACTTATAAGGACTCAAGTAATAACATTATTGTAATGTTTATTTCGATTAGCATTGCGTAGAGAGAAGAATAATCTGTTGTAAGAAGTTTGTAGGACAGCTAGAGAAATTCATGTGAGTGTAACACATCAGATTTTTTGTTAAGGGTTTAATGAACATTTTGCTAATTTCATATTCTTCGTTTCCCAACAGAGTATACGATGTTGCCAGGTTTCCAGATAATTTAATTGTTGACCTTTATCGGATTAGCATTCACTGAATCGATTTCTCATCAGAGTGTGCTGAAATATTGCTAATAAAGTTTTGTACATGTAAATTGCAGGCTTGAAACTTATCAAGCGAGGTTTAATGCCTGGCCACGACGATTTTCCTCGAAAGGCTAACTGAAAAATCTAAAACGGCCACCAATAAATTTCTGTTTGCCAAGAAAATAATTTATTGCTTTTTCTCTAACAAAACTGGAACTTCAATACAAGGAAAAAGCGATATTTTCTAGAATTGCTTAGAAGAATATTATACTAATTAAATACTGAAATTTTATTCAAGTCCATAGAATACATCGTTCATTACATATGCAATGATTATCTGATATCATTGATTTTGTTTTTGCGAGTTGGTTATAGAAAGTTTTGAGATTTAGCTAAGGGAGATTTCTTATATTCACACCATTTTCTCTGCCCAAATTTATAAAAGTTGTTTTTTACTTTCTCTATACGTACTATGTACATAGTGAATAGAGAAGATATTTATTGCACCCAAAAATTCGATACTGAAACTTTACCGGAAATATATATTTTGGGACTCCCTGAATTTAAAAAAAAAAAAAAAAAAAAAAAAAAAAAAAAAAAAAAAACATCTTTAGAAAACGGTCCGTGTGGATTGTGTCTATGGGCAGCATAGCTCAAAAACGAAAAGTCTGTTAAATACCAAATTGATATTTAAGTTCAGTATCTTTTGGGAATAGCCTCTAAAGACCTCTTTATTCTGGATGATTTTTTTTTTTATGAATGTTGCATAACTAGTAAACCGCAAGGGATAGACAAGAAGTAATTGCACAGAAATGGAGAGCTCTTTAAAACACACAATTTAGCTGAAATACATTTTTTTCCTGGAGTTCTCAATATTCCTGTTATTGATTTTAACTTTAAAATACTTAAACTTTTATCATACAGAAAGTTCTGAACTCCTGGCCACGCAAAGAAACGGTTTTCAATCCCATAGCAACCACATTTTAAGGCATGTGACTATCTTTTTAGTCTAGTGCATTCCATTATTTATGTTCTACTTATAAGGAACTAAGTAATAAGACGGTTTT
The DNA here is from genome assembly GCA_030762935.1 of Hymenopus coronatus. Classification (NCBI taxonomy): domain Eukaryota; kingdom Metazoa; phylum Arthropoda; class Insecta; order Mantodea; family Hymenopodidae; genus Hymenopus; species Hymenopus coronatus. The sequence continues at coordinate 33,378,089 of CM060882.1, read as the reverse complement.
TGCAAAATTTTATCTCGATTTGGGGAAACAACAGACTGGAACTGGTCAACTTCTTTAAAAGTGCAAATCACCATAAATTGGCTTTCGGTTTCCATATTCTCTATATGACACCACGAGGAACATATTCAAAACATGACATCTGTTTGGGCTGGGTGAATTTTCATGAAAATCTTCGTGTTCCATCCTGGGAGGTACTAAACTTAAATTACAAATTTGGTATCTAAGCATTTTTTTCGTTTTTAACATCTGCTGTCCACAGATAAACCACACATGCAAGTTTAAATATAGCGTAATTTACATTGGTAAGATAGGAGGTACAACCCCCTCCCCTCCTTTCCATGAATATCCGACTCTGCCACAAAGTGCATCCCAGTGCTTAGAAAATTTCCCTTAGGCCGGGTACGCATCCAAACGAAGCCACTGTAATACACCTCATGTAGTGAGTGAAGAGCAAAAACAGAAGTTGCGCAGAGGTAACTATTTCCCTTAAGGGCTGATGGTGGGAGAAGTTGCGCCAACATCTATGCGCAGAAGTCATAACAACATTTCTATCAACGAAGGAGTGAACTATACTAGCGCTAGTTTATGTGTGGAATTCTTTAGTGTTTATGAAAATAAACATTAGCAGATTATTGCTAGTTCTGAAGAATACAGTGATGCTAATTACGTGGATGAAGATGATATACAATGAACGGGGTTGAGCTGTAGAAACTTTGTAAGTGAATTAATATTGTTATTGTTTGCTACCTTCATGGTTGCCAACTCATTGTATGATAAACTAGATCGCAACCAAAAATAAACTTATCGACATTCCTTCAAACAAAATAATCCGTCTCATGGTCTACATGTTGCTAATGACATATTATATGTACATAAATTAGGTTTATGACGAACAAAGTGATTTCAGTATAACTAAAGTTATCTGCCGACAGTTACTTTCATGTGCACTGTAATTGTTTCACGCTGCTCGCTGTTATGGTTGTGTTTAGTCATTCGCAGCAAGCTGGTACCTCTATTATCCCTCTCAGCCGTTCTAGAGAGGAAGAGAAGGAAAGCAACTTCCTATATGCGCAGGTCTGGTCATATTTCCCCTGGCGAGTGTTTGTTGGCGAATGGTGTAGCACAAGAAGGCCTCATTAACGTCCTATATATTGAACTATGCTACACGTGCGAAAAGGTAATGGGGCCACCCACTACAGGATTATTCATAATTTTGTGAAACATTTTAAAGTTTAAAAAAACATTAAGTGCGTGGTATTAAGTAAAACGTAAATGGCGTGTTATTTATGGACGCTCTTTAACTACTGTGGTTCTCAGCGTCCCATTCTAAATTGGGCATGAAAGACCGCTTAGTTTAGCTCAGAGGCCTCTCTGTTAGGCTTGAGGTTCTTTTACGTGCTGTAAATCTACGACACGGCACCAACGGCTTTACTTCCCTTCTGAAGGAAGCCATGCTAAGGATTTTACGCCCGAAAAAATCCATCGTCCTCCACCGGGTTTGAACCCGCGACCTTGGGCATATGAAGTCAGTATGGTAACCATTAAACCACGGAGGGCGACTATTTAGGTGCTATGTAGTCATCAATAATTGCACAATGGCGTTTACAAAGCGTAATATTGGAATGCGCACGAACCTCATCAGCTGGGTCTTTGCAGATATGTTTTTGAACGCAATTTCAAAAAGCTCCATCTGTGTTCAACAGTATCAAGCTTAGGTTTGTGAAATTCCATGACGAAGGGTGTCTGTGCATCGCTCGTCGCCAAGGAGATCCGGGGACCCTGCAGAAGAAACAGTAAATCGTGTAAGAGAAGCTAAACAGCGCAGCCCTCGTAAGTCCACCACGGCGAATTCTTCGGAAGAGACTTTGGTTTAAACCACACAGGCTTCAGCTGCATCAAGCTTAAAGAAAATAACAAAAATGTACGACTTATTTCTGCATCGAGATGCAAGAAAGTTTTGACTTTGCCAGTTTTCATGTCTCCGTAAAGGTAATTCGGCACAACGTGGGCATAGGGGGCCCAAAATCCCCGTAATGTCATATAATATGTTCGAGACTCAGCGAAGGTGAACGTCTTCTCAGCCGTTTTGAAAAAGGAAGCTTATGGGCCATTTTTCTTTGTGGAATCCAGCGTCAATGGGATGGTTTACTTGGACATGACCTCAGCTGAATGAAGACAACAATGGATGTCCCGATGTGCGAGGTTACCTATACCTCAGAGATGGATAGGACGAACTGGGCAAGAAGATAAAGCGTTAATGAATTGGCCACCATTATCCTCGGATTTAAATCCATGTGACTTTTTCCTGTGGGGCTTTGCGAAAGACTATCTATGTGCCTCCGCTCCCTGTTAATCTTTAGGAACAACAGCGAATTACAGCTGCCGTGGATTTGTACAATCGTCACATGCTGGAGCACGTATAAGGAAAGATGGATTACCATATCAATATCTGCCGTGTGAGCAAGAATGGACACATTGAGCATTTGTAAAGAATATAACAAAAATTAGAGAGTTCCTCTTTATTTAAGTGCAAAATGTTTTGAGGTGTTTAGTAATTATGAATCTTTAAAATGTTTCACGACTTATGACTAAATCTATAGGTTTTATAAAGCAAGATCTTGAACTCATATCATCCGGTAACAAAGCACCTGTCAAATTAAGCAATTACCCTGAGCGTATTGCACCAGGTTATGCATACCAAGTGTTCAGAAGTAGAACGAGCTTGATTACAGAACGGCACTTCTCACTTTGTTCCGAACATATTTAATTAAGCACACACAGCGGACCAACTTGTAAAATGTGTCCCGACCAAGCTTTTAATTCCTTTTTACGCGAGACATTTTTTTCTGTCGCTCACTCTTAGGCGTGAAGCCAGAATGCTTTTAGCCGATTCTAAGAAGAACCATGCTTTCATCTTGAATGTATACATTTTTTATCGGCCTCGCAGATTCCCAAGCGCCAGTTCTCACACTGGAAGTTGAAGGAACCGAGGGCGACATCCATATCAGAAGAGATATGTCTGTGGTTTTTTTTTTTTTCTGTCGCCATTCAGTAACTGCCAGGAAGTGGGTTCGAGTTCTGGCTGTATTCGCTAATCTCTGACATTATTTCCTGGATCCAAAAATAAACCCACATGTTACACATATATCTCTCAGGATCTATAAATACAGATACAAGTTTTGTAATGAAAACAAGACCATGATCCCAAAAAATTCCTTCCTCAGAGTTCTTCAGAGACCTCCACGGCATTTAGTGAGACATAAAAAACCTACATGTATTACATTCACATTATTTTCTTACATTATTTTCTTTAATTCTTCTTCAGCAAAATATTCTTATTCTTCTGTATACCTTATGACATTCAAGATAAATATTAGTATAAATTAATGTCATCTCAAAATAATTTGAGATCACCTTGTTTGCCGGGAGAATTACGAGTCAATTGAGAAATTTAATGCTACGCCAGCATGTTGCCATGGTAGCTCAATGGTAGAGCAACCGGCTAGAGACTGGGGTATCCATCGTTCAAATCCCGGCTATGGCATTGGATTTTTCAATCTGACTCTACCTATCCAATTAGTAGAAATTATGTTATTAGATGTTTTTCTGTAGATATAAGAGAAATAAAGACACATTAAGCTAAAGAAATTATCAAATATTTTAAGAGCTGGTCACTTTGTGATGCCTTTGCAATTTCGTTCTCTTATCATGCTCAAAATGAAACAAACTAATAACGACTTCCCCTTTGAGATAAGTATAAGTATTGAACAGTTTAAAGCAATAACTCGAAATTGTAAACTCCACAAAAATAAATACTTAAATAAATAAATGCATGAGTCATTAATTGTGTGCTTTAAGGAGATGCTCATCTTTTTATAATAAGATGTTGACTATCTCTTACGGTTTTAATTATACAAAAGTAATCCAGAATGAAGGTGACTTCAGTGGCTATTAATAAAAAAATAATGAGATGTAGTGTCCTTCAAAAGTCATTTGAAACTTTAAACCGTTATAAATAGTATAATTTTTGAGATAGGAAAAAAAAAAACTACTTCATGCTAAGCAAGATACAGACTAGCAAAAATGGTTTTAGTTATTTATAAGTTTGCTTTATGTAGTCGGCTTACCCTTCCCGTATTTAGCACTGACACCTCCACTAGGATATACAAATGGATGCCTAGGGGTCAGAAGTCTGTCGGGGAGCTAACGGCACGAAATCACAGAATGGAGAACCTGGCCCGTAGTCAGGCATGAGCGTGAGAAGGTGGATATGAAATGCAAGCGAAATGGATGATAGGGTAGGTGATGATGGAGCAAATACTGGAATGAGTTGCGGGAGTGGTCTAACCACGGCACCGCTCTCTTTATAAGTAGAAGGAAAATAAAGGAGTGCTTAAGCGATATTCAATTTTGTTCTACGTTATTGAAATTCGGTTCTCTTTACATGGTCAGGAGCAGAACTAAAGTTACAAATTTCCGTTGGATAAAATTTTCAAGTATTTTAAAAATGAAACCAGCAACAAGGAGTAATATTTAACTCCACAAAAAAGTGTATGCGCCATAAATTGCGGATTAAGGAGATCTATACGTGTAGATGTGTAATAAGTATTTGCCTATCTCCTACGGTTTCCCCATTATGCAAAAGTCATCCAAACGAAGAGGTGTTCAGAGACCATTCCCAGGAAATTCAATAAATGCGTTTTGTTTGTCATTTGGTACTTTTCCATATAAAGGGTAGTCTGGAATGCGGGAATTTTCCTGAAAATCTTCGTGTCGCATTATTGGATGATACTGAACTTATAGGCACGCGGGCCAATAAAAACACATACACACACACACGCGCGCGAAATTCATTTTTACTTTCTCTATACGCACTATGTACATAGTGTATAGAGAAGATATTGCACTCCACCCAAAAATTCGATACCGAGATTTCACCGGAGATATATGTTTTAGGGTCCCCAATATTCAAAAAAAGCATTTTCACAAAAAGGTCCGTGTGTGTGTGTCTCCGTGTGTCTGTGTGTGTGTGTCTCCGTGTGTCCGTGTGTCAGTGTGTCCGTGTGTCTGTGAAAACGATAACTCAAAAACGAAAAGTCGGTAAAATACCAAACTTGGTATTTAAGTTTAGTATCTTTCAGGGATGCGACACGAAGATTTTGAGAAAAATCCCCCCACCCCCAACTACCCTTTACCTGGAACTTTTTTAGAAATTTTTGATTTTCTCAAAAATGGCTCTAACGATGTTGATTAAAATTTCGTATATTAGAGATATTTATCTGACAAATAAAATGTATATCTTGAATTTTCTCGGAATAGCCTCTGAAGAGTAGTTTATTCTGGATGAATTTTACTGAATTTTGAATAACTGCTAAACCGTAAGAGATAGACAAAAACTTATCAAACAAAAATGGTAGAGCACATTAAAACACACAGTTTATGTTATATACATTTTTTCGTGGAGTTCGTAGTTTTTGAGACATTCCTTATTTTTGGTTTCTGCTATGAAAAACGTATACTTTTCTCATACAGGAACTTGTCAACTCCTATCCATATAAACAAAGGAACTTCATTGACATAGCAACCAGCTTTTGACTATCACTTTAACCTATGGTAGTCCCTTATTTCGCTTCTACTTACAAGGAAACTAATTTCTTCTGATTAGCATAAAGTAAATAGAAGTATAAGCTTTTTAAGAATAATTTGTTGCAGGGATGTAGAGAAAGTGATGTGAATGGTACACATCAAATTGTTATAAAATGTCATCTTTGTAATTTTTCTACAATGTGCATAGTGGATAGAGAAGGTGCTGTATTGCACCCAAAAAATTCAATGTCGAGATTTTACTTGAAATATCTTTTGAGCTCCCTTGAGTCCGAAAAAAAAAAATTAGAAACAAGTCCGAGTAAGTGTCTGTGGTCAGCGTAGTGAAAAACGTTAAGTCCATTAAATACCAAACTTGGTAATTAAGTTTTGTATATCCCAAGGATGCGACATGAATATTTTCAATAAAATACCCTCTCATAACTACCTTTTACATGGAAAAAAGTTTCAAAATTGTGATTTTCTCAAAAAACGGCTCTAACGATTTTATTAAAGTATCGTATACTAAAGATATTTACATGTCAAATTTAATGCATATCCTAAAATTTTTGGAAATAGCCTTTGAAGACTTCTTTATTCCGGGTGAATTTGGCTGAATTTCGCATATCTGGTAACCGTAAGAAATAGTAGATTACTTAATAGAAACCTCATTAACCGTTGACCGTGGGTTAACCGTTGCTGAGATATTCATTTTTATTGGTTTCAGCTTAAAAATACTTATACTTTTCTCATATTAGGGTTTTGTCAACTCCTGTTTGTACAAACACAGGTACTTCAATACATAGCAACCAGCTTTTAACCATCGCTTTAGCCTAATTTATTCCCTTATTTCGTAGCAGAGATGTAGAGAAAGTCTTGTGAATGGAGCTCATCAGATTTTTTTTTTTAATTTTTTAAACTTTAAGTGCAATGACCCCTTTAAGTATCGACAGTAACCTTGAGAACCAGTGAAAGGTCCTGTGCAATGTACTGCAAAAAGCTCTTGAGCGTAATTAGACGCTGGGCGTGACTGAACACTGCAGAACCAGTTTACAGTTTCTGCATTCACGACCCATTGGCTTCGACGTTCGAGGTGCATGTAACCTAATTCCACTGACCGATCTTTCCCTCCATATGTTCAACATCGCTCCTTCGACCTTCTTCAAGGTTTTCCTGAGAGAGTGAATCCGTTGCCACGTTGGCTGGACCTGCAAGGACCAGAAAATACCTGAGCTTAACTTACGATAACCGCACGCGTTGTCTTTACATGGCTTTCGCTACCACAGATATAGAGATATTTAGATCGAAAATGCCCTATGCTTATGCATTGTGGTTGTTGAAGCACGTTTTGCCAAGTCTCCAAATTTAGACACTACACTTTTGAGTTGAGAACGCCTAGTATGGGCTAAATATGCAGACAAAAATACGATTTTGTGGTATTAAATGCTCAATTAAGCAATACGTTTAGACTAAGTTTTAATCCAGTGTAATGTGTATGGTGTTTCGCTGTTGTTTCTCGAATAGCAGAAGCAAAAACAAGGAAAAGTGTACCAAATTATTAATGTACTTATTTAAGTGATTTTTCGGTGGTATACATAGTGAAAAAGTTGCAACCTACTCCGATTTATAACAAACCTTTTTATAATTCGCCCATTTAGCAGCTATTGCGATAAATAACTACTGTCAAATTATGTGCTTATGATACCACAACTGTGAGAATAGGGTCGTGTTCCTCGGACTCGGAATGCAATGGAAATTATCGTAATATTCCTCGACTGAAATTCTTCATTAATGTCATACATTCTACTGAAGCTTTAAACCAATGCTGCAATATATGGTGCAGCCTTTTTTTATATTAACAGTAGACCATTTCTCAAAAATGGCTAACGATTTTTATTAAAATACGGTATATTAAAGATACTTATATCAGAAATAAAATGTATATTTTGAATTTTCTGGGAATAACCTCTGCATATCTCTTTATTCTGAATGAGTTTTGCATTAAGAGATAGATAGAAGCTTACTGCCGTTTTCGAGATACTCCAGATTATTGGTTTCAACCGAAAGCCATTTAAACGTTTCTCAAACGGGAAGACATCTTGTTTCTCGTTTCTCGTTTGTTTACACCTGGTAAGCAAAGAGATTAGAATTTGAATTGTTTCACATAGCGACCGGCTTTTAAAGGACGAGACTATCGCTTTAGTCACTGCATTTTCTTATTTCCCTTCTTCTTACAAGGAATCTAGTAATAAGACTAATTCTGCTTATGTTTATCTTTATTTGCGTGATGTAGATAACATCTTAACGTTTTGAATAAAAGGTTTGTTTACCGAACAGATAGAGGACATCATGTGAATGGTACACGCTCGGTTTTTTTCCCTTTTACTTACAAGGAGGCAAGTAATAAGGAATATTTCTGCTAATGTTTATCTGAATTGACATAATGTAAATAGAAGATTAAGCTTTTTAACAATAATTTGTTAGAGATGTAGAGAAAGTCATGTGAATGGAACACATCAGATTTTCTTCCTTCAACTTACAAGGAGGCAAGTAATAAGGAAAATATATGCAAATGTTTATCTCAATTATCATGATGTAGATAGAAGAATAATCTCTTTAGCAATAATTTGTTAGGGATGTAGAGAATGTCATGTGAATGGTACACATCAGATTTTTACTTTCTCTACACGTACTATGTTCATAGTGTATAGAGAAAGTATTTTATTGTACCCAAAAATTCAATACCGAAATTTCATTGGAATAACATGTTTTGAATCCAAAAAAACATTTTTAGAATGTGCGTATGTGTGTATTTGGTATCTAATCCTTGATCTCTTCCAAGGATATGACACGAAGCTTTTAAAGATAACCCCCACTCCAAACTACCCTTAAATGGAAAACAATTCAAAAATTTTGATTTTCTCAAAAATGACTAACGATTTTGATTAAAATGTCTTATATTTAATATATTTACATGCCAAATAGAAGGTATATCTTGATTTTTTTTTGGAAATAGCCTCTAAAGACCTCTTTTTTCTGGATATTTTTATTTAATTCTGCATAACTGGTAAACCGTAAGACAAAACTTACTACACAAAAAATGTAGATCACGTTAAAACACACACTTTATGCTACATACATTTTTTTCGTGGAGTAGGCGGTTTTCGAGATATTCCTTGTTGTTGTTTTCAGTTTTAAAGTATTTTCTTTTCTCATAGGAAATTTGTCGGTTTAACCCGGTGTATTTCCTTATTTCCCTTTTACTTATAAATGAACTAAGTAATAAGGGCGTTTCTGCTAATGTTTTAGAATTAAATAGATAGAAAAATGAGTTTACTAGCAATCATTTGTTACAGAGATGAATGGAGCACATTAGATTTTATTAGAAATACTTGTTGAGGTATGGGTAGAGAGGGATATATGAATGGAACACACAAGATTTTTGTACTGGTATGTTTCAATTTTTACGTCTACACTGTGACTACGCAGTGGTTGATTTTTCAAGTGCTGGACGGAGTTTGAAGGTTTGGTAACGGAACTAAACAAAAATGTTTCTGGGAGAAAGCAGTAAAACGGGAAATAAATAACGTGGACTTTGAAAGGATGGGCTTGAACAAGAATGGTGGTGTGATAGGGAAACGGGATACGTTCCGTGCGTGCAGAGCGCGTCATTTCGTTCACATGGTACTTGGAGAATTCGAGAGGCCTGTCTTTTTAAAGTGGAGATATCGCTTCAATATCAAGCGTGGTGAAGCTAGACGTTCATTTGTTCTACAGCCAGCTTAGTAATGGAGATGCACTTGATATTCCCATTTCGGCCATTAATGTAAGCCGTTTCCTTCCGCACGGATTTTAATGGTTCGCTTTATGAAATCGAAATTTTCTGTAGTAATCTCAAGAAATCGTGAGGACATTTATATACAGAAAACAGAAACTCCTGCGAGATTTATTTAAAATTAAAAACAAATTGTTGTATAACATTCACGTCACTTTCCTCAACTCACTCTTTTAGACATTCTTTCGTAGTCGGTTTACCCTCCCCGTATTTAGGACTGATACCTCCCTAGGACTTTCATGCGAATGCTTAGGAGTCAGAAGTCTGTCGGAGAGCCAATGGCACGAAACCACAGATAGAAGAACCTGGAACGAGTGATCGACCCGTAGCCAGGTATGAACGTGAGGAATTGGATGGTATGAAACGCTCGAGAAATGGATGATAGGAAAGGTGATGATGGATTAATTGGTGGAATGAGTAGTGGAGGAAACCGGAGGACGTAAGAAAACCCGCCTGGACGGCGCTTCGTCCACCACAAATCCTCCTAGGGTCCGGGTCCGTTTCTAACCCCTCCCTCACGGTGCCGCCTTACAGATATTCTTACAAAACTTGTTCTTGTATCTTGTTTTGATTTGTAGATGGATCACAAATTTTTTTAGTTTTTTTTTTTCTTTCTTTACTCTTACTATGTACAAAGTGCATAGAGAAGATATTGTATTCCATCCAACAATTCTGTAAATGTTTCAGGTGCCCGTGAATCCAAAAAACAGCACTCTTTGAAAAATATCAATATGTGTGTGTCTGTGGACAGCATAACTAAAAAAAAATCCGTTAAATACCAAACTTGATATTTAAGTGTAATATCTCCCAAGAATGTGACAAGAAGATTTTCAAGAAATCCCTCCCTCCACAAACTACCCTTTACATAGACAAATTTTTCGAAAATTTGTATTTTGTAAAATATGTCTCTTAAGATTTTAGTTAAAATGTCAAATATTAAAGATATTTTCCTGACCAATGAAAGGTATATCTTGAGTTTCCTGGGAAAAGCCTTTAAAGACCGAATGACAAACCGAAAAAAAAATGCACAGAAATTACTATACAGAAAATATAGATCACTTTAAAACACACAATTCATGTCATAGACATTTTCTTTTTGGACTTAACCATTTCGAAATATTCCGGATTATTGGTTTCAATTTTAAGTCACTTAAGCTTTTCTCAAACTGAAAGATATCTTTTTTCTTGTTTCTCGTTTGTTTACTTCTGGTAAGCAAAGAGGCTGTAATTTGAATTGTCTCACATAGGAACCGGCCTTTATAAGACGAGACTATCGCTTTAGCCCGTGTATTTTCTTATTTCCCTTCTACTTACAAATAAGCTAGCAATAAGACTAATTCTACTTATGTTTACCTTGATTAGTATGTAGTAGATAACAGATTAATGTTTGGAATAAAATGTTTGTCTACCGAGCAGTTACGACATCATGTGAGTTGAGCACATTATATTTTTTCCTTTTACTTACAAGCAACTAAGTAATACGGACAATTTGTGATAATATTTATACCGATTGGCATGAAATAGTTGGAAAAATAAGTTCTTCAATAATAATTTGTTACAGAGATGTAGATAACGTCATGTGAATGGATCACATCAGATTTTTTATCTTTGGAACATATTGCCTATAGACAATGATGCTCACTGGTGCATAATTGTCAACAAACTTTGTTTTTTTGTGCTTTAAGAAATATACTTTGGATCACAAAGCACACACATGCACTTTCTTTTATACTCAGGAGAGCTTAGGGAATAATCTTCGCTAGAGAAAAATTCCTAGCCCCCTGCTGAGAATCGAGTTCCCTCACACAGCAGGATGGTGTGAGATTTGATATACTATTCTCCTATCTTTATAAGTTTAGTTAAATATGCTGGTTCCTGTACCACTCAGCAGTAGGTTTGTAGATAAACTCTTTGAATAGCTTCTTCTGGATTTATAGTACTCAGTAACTTTTCCTACCTGAAGCTTTAAATTTAAAGATTATATGAGAAACAGATTTGTCTTCTTCATTACATAGCCTACATCAGGCTGTTCCACCTTGGGCGCGGCATAATAGCAGCAAGTTACTCATAACTCACAGAGGACTACCTGCAATATATCTCAGCATTGCAGTATTGGTATTGCTTTGAACTTTCCAATTCTTATACTTTCTCAATTGGAGAGTTTTTGTTTATTTATTACTTTCTCCTTACGCACTATGTACATAGTGTATAAAGAATGTATTGCACTCCACCAAAAAATTCTATACCGAGATTTCACCGGAAATATATGTTTTAGGGGCCCCTGTATCCAAAAAAAGTATTTTCAGAAAAAGGTCCGTATATATGTGTGTCAGTGTGTCTGTGAACACGATAACTCGAAAACGAAAATTCGGTAAAGTACCAAACTTGGTATTTAAGTTTAGTATCTACCGGGGATGCGACACGAAGATTTTGAGAAAGATCCCCCCACTACAAACTGCCCTTTAGATGGGACTTTTTTCGAAAATTTTGATTTTATAAAAAATGACTAACTATTTTGATTAAAATATCCTGTATTAAAGATATTTACCTGACAAATAAAATGTATATTTTGAATTTTCTGGGAATAGCCTCTGAAGACTACTTTATTCTGAGTGAATTTTACGGAATTTTGCATAGGTGCTAAACCGTAAGAGAGAGACAAAAACTTACAACACAAAAAATGTAGAGCACATTAAAACACACAATTTACGTTATATACATTTTTTTCGTGGAGTTGATTGGTTTTGAGATATACTTTGTTTTTGGTTTAAGCTATAAAAACTTATATTTTTCTCATACAGGACTTTGTGAACTCGTGTCCATACAAACAAAGGAACTTCAGTCACATAGCAACCAGCTTTTGACTATCATTTTAACCTATGGTACTCCCTTATTTCGCTTCTACTTACAAGGAAGCAAGAAATAATAATATATCTGCTAATTTTTTCTCGATTAGCAGGAAGTAAATAGAAGCATACGCTTTTTAAAAATAATTTATTGCAGAGATATAGAGACAGTAATGTGAATCGAACACATCAGATTTTTTTACTGGTCATGCCAAACGATCCGAATTGCAAAGTCATAACACAGTGATCAGCTTTTAAAAGAAACACTTATATATTACTCTGATTCCACTGTACCTACAAGTAAATGCGAGTATATTGTTCTTAAACATACTCATCTAAATTAATATGAAATAGACAGAACAATAAGCATTTGTAAGAACATTTTGTTGACGAATGGATAGAGTGCGTCAAGTGAATGGAACATATCAGCCTTTTTTACTTCCTCTATTTAGTACATAGGTAGATAAAATATTGCACACCACCCAAAAATTCAGTACCGTGATTTCACCGAAAATGCGCATTTTATGATACCTGTATATACGTATATATACAAAGCATTTTTAGAAAAAACTTCCTGTGTGTGTCGGTGTACCTGTGAACACGATAGCTCAAAAACTAAAAGTAGATAAAATCCAATTTTGGTATTTAAGTTTAGTACCTTCCAAGGATGTGCCACGATTTTGAGGAAAGTCCTTCCACTCCGAACTAGCCTTTATATAGAAAATTTTTCGAAACTTTTGATATTTATCAAACGATTTTGATGAAAAAGCTGCGAGTAACTCTTCATTTTGGATGAATTTGTCTGAATGTTGAATAATTGATAAATCTAAAGAGATAGACAAGAAGTTACCTGACAAAACTGTAGATCTCGTTAAAACAACAGATTTATGTCTTATACATTTTTTCGTAGAATTGACTCTTTCCAAGATATTCCTTGTTATTGGTTTCAGTTTTAAAATGCGTAAAACTTTTCTCATATGAGAATTATTGTTATACAAACATTAAAACCCAAAGCAATAAATCGATTGTTACATCCCCTATTAGATTATTTTCAACAAACCATACAAACATCGAAACATTATATTTTATCTTCGGCGCATGAGCAAGTATACTAGGAACACTTCTGAACATGCAAAGAAACCGATTTTAAACACAAGACGACCACTTTTTTTTTAAATATTTGACTATCGCTTTACTACTGCATAGTGTATTCTCTTATTTTCCGTATACTTACAAGGAAGCAAGAATAAGACCATGGCATGAAGTAGATAGAAGAATAAGGTTTATAACAATAATTTGTTACAGAGATGTAGAGAAACTCATTGAATGGAAAAATTTTGTGTTGAATAAAAACATATCATGTTCCTGTAAGTGCATATTCATCTACATTAACTTGAAATAGACAGAACAATAAATATTTCTAAGAACAGTTTGTTGAAGAATGGATAGAGTGCGCCATGTGAATGCAACAATCAACACATCATATTTTTTTTTCGTAATAATTTACCATGGTTATAAGAATATGGAATATCAAAGACAACATGTAAAAATCTGATTATCGACTCTTTATTGTATCCAGTTGTATACATACAACTAAATATGTAGTTAAACTATTTCCGCAATCTATTATTTCGGTCAACATGAAGTAAATAGAAGCTTCAGTTTTAAAGAAATAGTATATTGCAGTTATAAAAAAATAAATGGTAGCTGGCAGAATATGTCATGCAAATATAATGCATTTGATTCCGAAGTATATGCCGCGGTAACTTGTGTCCAATACCCAGCGACCTCTCACTGTGGTCCATGGGTTTTACGTTGTTTTCTCTGGTTGGTAGGCAAATGCTAGAGTGATTCTCCTTATAGAAACACTTTCCTGACCATTACTTTCTTTATTGGTATTTGTTTCAAGATTGTAATCAGTAGGTTGAAAGTTATTTTTATATGGTGGGCTATCGTAGTGCGTGATGTTTCATACTACTTTCGTTCTACACATATAAGAACTATTTATTCCTTTATCTTTCTTTCTCTCCTGTCACGATGTCATGTTTATTTGACTCGGTCTAACTGAGCCGTGATTCTCGATTTGACAGTTATCTCAGGCGAATTGTTGCGAAGGAATGCAAGTATCCTATATTACCAAAAACAAGAAAACTGGATCCGTGCTGTTTGAAAAAGCTGATATGTTCTATTCACATTACTTTCTCTACATCTCTGCAGAATTTTCTTGTTAAAAAGCTTTTACTTCTATTTACGTCCTGTTAGTCCAGAAAAAAAATTAGCAGAAATAGTCTTATTACTTGCTTCCTTGTAAGTAGAAGCGAAATATGGGAGTACCGTAGGTTAAAGTGAAAGCCAAAAGCTGGTTGCTATGTGACTGAAGTTCCTTTGTTTGTATGGACAGGAGTTGACAAATTCCTGTATGAGAAAAGCATAAGTATATTAAAGCTGAAAGCAAAAACAATGAATATCTCAAAAACGATCAACTCCACGAAGAAAAGTATATAACGTAAATTGTGTTTTATTTTACCGACTTGTTCACAGACAGACGGACCTTTTTGTAAAAATGCTTTTTTGGTTATAGGGGACCCTAAAACATATATTTCCGGTGAAATCTCGGTATCGAATTTTTGGATGAAGTGCAATACTTACTTTATACACTATGTACGTAGTACATGTAGAGTAAGTAATAATGTGCTTTTTATTGATCAATAATCAATGAAAAGAAAGCTAATGGTCAAAAATACTATGTGATTACACTCCAGTTCAAAGCTACGCGTACATAACACGGTTAGCGTCTGTTGTTTCCTTCTCTACTCCCGTCATGCTTTGCGTGCATCAACAATGCTATACATATATATTTATTTTTCAAAAGCTCAACGTTTAATTATATAACACATTTTCTTCCCCTGCAATAAAATTACATTTGATTACATCTCTTTAGCAATTATTACATTTTATTATATCCTTCTCCTTTAGAAATTTACTATTTGCTTATGCACGAACGTTAGCGTGTTTTCTTCTCACACCAATTTATCTTTGCATGCATTGGCTAGAAATTAGGATTAAATTTAATTTATCTTTACACCTTTGTCCCCTTTTACTTTCTCTACACGTACTATGCACATAGTGTATACAGAAGGTATTGTATTGCACCCAAAAATACGATACCGAGATTTCACCGGAAATATATGTTTTGGGACCCCCTGAATCCAAAAGAAAAGCATTTTCTGTGTGTGTGTGTGTGTGTGTATATGTTTGTGTGTGGGGGCCAGCATAGCTCAAAAACGAAAATTCCGTTAAATGTAAAACGTGATATTTAACTTCAGTATCCTCCAAAGATGTAATACGAAGCTTTTCAAAAAATTTCCTCATTTTCAGCTACCCTTTACATGGATAAAATTTAAAAATGTTGGTTTTCTCAAAAATGGATCTAACGATTTTGATTAAAATCTCAAATATTTAGGATATTTACATGACAAATAAAATTTATATCTTGAATTTTCTGTGTTTAGTCGCTGTGGACCTGCTTATTCTGGATGAATTTGCCTTAATTTTGCAGAACTAACAAACCGTAAGAGACACATAAAAACTTAGTGCCTACGCAAACATGTAGATTTTGTTAAAATACGCAATTTAAGTCATACATATTTTTTCTAGATGTTGGCTGTTTTCGGGATATTCCATGTTATTGGTTTCATTTTTAAAATACTTAAAACTTTTCTCATAGGGGAATTATTCAACTTCTGGCCATGCAAAAAAAAAAACTGATTTCAATCCCATAGTAACCATATTTTAAAACATTTGACTGACGATTTAGCCTAATGAATTCCCTTATTTCCCTTCTATCTATAATGAAGCAAATAATAAGACAATTTCTTTTAATGCTTATTTCGATTATCATGAAGTAGATAGAAGAATAAGCTTACTAACAATAATTTGTTACAGAAATGTTGAGAAAGTCATGTGAATGGAGCAAATCTAAATTTTGAAAAAGGCCCGCGCATGTGTGTTGTATGTGTTGTGGGCATAAAAACTCAAAAACGAATGATCACTTAAATAGCAACATGGTATTTAACTTCAATATCTTTCAAAGAAGTGAGAGGAAAATTCTCAGGAAAATCCCCCCACTTCAAACTACCATTTACATGAAACGCTTTTAAAATTTCGATTTTCAAAAAAAGGGCTCTAATGATTTTTATTAAAATATCATATATCAAATATATTTACATGGCAACTTCGGATGGTCCCTGAAGTCCTCTTCAATCTGAATTACTTTTGAATAACTGGTAAACTGTAAGTTACTACAAAAATATGTAGATCTCTTTAAAACACAATTAGTCATAATCAGTTTTTTATAAAACTAACATTGTCGGGTTGTTCTCTGTTATTGGTTTCAGTTTAAACATATGTAAAACCTTTCTCAAACGGGAATACCTCTTCCGTTTTATATCCTTTTGTTTAACATCAGACCAGGTAAAGAGAATCGATTATTCTACTTTATTGAGTCATTAGAAAATGGACTAATAAAATATAAAATAATGTTAAATTTTGACCAATCATTGTTGTCTTATCCGATAAGACGTATTGTCGATACTGAACATATTAACTCAGTAATCAGTATGTAGAGGTTGTCACTGTCACCCTTACGAGCTAACAGCGTAAACTTAGTATCACGGATCACACGTGTTGAAAGATTGAGGTTATAGTTTGAAAAAAAACTAACGCCATGACTACAAGGAATATTGTGTGAAAACAATTAGGAACGTCACAGCAAAACTCATAAAAAAGTATTTCAAAGAGCACAGCTTCAATTTTAACTATTTACAGACCAAAAATTTAGTTTCGGCAGGGCTGCAAGTGATGCAAAACGTAAACAGCTGCACAACAATTAATTTTCTAGGTTAAGTAATGTTGATTATTACTTCCGCTCTCAATAACTGGCAACAATTAGACCTATAATATATATATATATATATATATATATATATATATATATATATATATATATATATATGTGTGTGTGTGTGTGTGTGTGTGTGTGTGTGTGTGTGTCGTCTCCTTAGCGCGGTGGTAGCGCAGCTGCTCACCAAGCAGGAAATCCCAGTACCAGCGTGGGGGCCAATAAAGGAGCTACTTGATAGAGAAGTAGCGGCTTCAGGTCATGAGAACAGCATTAACCGACCATGGGGGGGGGGGGGGCTCGAGGCGCTAACAACGTCTCACCCTCCAATTCTGCACCCCATCTATGACGTCTGTAATGGACCGAGATGGGGGACGCAGCGGCCGGGCGGTAGGCCAAGGTTCCCCGTGGGCTGTCGTGCCATGGAGTTATGTTATAATATTATATCAGTTATAATATTATATAGCTTTACGTAAGACATTTTATGTTATTCAATTTTATGTTATGTTTTTACTTAAATTTAATCGTGAACTCTAGTCTTATCGAATTGCGCTCGTATTGTATATGATATTAGTAAGTTGAAACACCAATTATACAATTACTACAGACAGTCGCATAGCGACTCGACTTTTTCTTGTCTCTTTAAACTCACTCTTCTTCTTCTTCTTCTTCTTTTGCTTTCTACCCTCCTCTTATGAATGACTTTCAAGCCAGACTGGGTTCTGATGCCTCTTGAGAAGCAAACGGACTCAAGATCAGTAAAGGATGGGTGATCAACCGTGTACCTGGTATGAGAGTGAGGAAGAAATTAATGTTAAATAACGGTAAAATTGATGAAAGAAAAAGTGATTATAGATAGATAATTTATTTCACTGCTTAGGGCATGGCCCGGTGGCAGCGCAGTTAATGTAATAATACAATGTAAATATAATTAAAATAAATAATATGCGCAATATAATAGCCTATCAGAATGACACTAGTCATAGTGTACTCTAAAATGATAATAATAACAATAATAAAATATTTACTATCCCGACTATAAATCACTCTTCTTTAGTCTCTTTTTAAAACAATTTACACTTTGAGGCAAAGTCTCCAGTAACTGAGCCGGTATTTTGTTCCATTCGTTAATTGTTCTATTAGCTCGCCTGGGTAGTGTGTTGGTAGCGTGTCTACTTCACATTCAACAGGTCGTGAGTTCGAATCTCGCTTACGGTGACACCCGGATAAGGTTTTTTTCCGGGTTTTCCCTTATCCTTAAAGACGAATGTCGAGTAACTTTAAGCTTCATGGACCCCGAGATCATTTGAGCATTATTTCACCAATTTCATTCATCGTCCGATATGACCAACCAGGTTAAAGGATGTTAAATTAAAATGAAAATTTGTTCTATTGCGAAGGTGGGATGAAACCAGAAAATGCACCTAGACACCCCTTTATGCCGACTCTTGGGATCGAACCCGTACCGCCTTGATGAGAGTCGAACGACAACAGCGCTGCCACGGGAGTATACCTACTTACGAGATTACGCATAATTCCTGTTTTCCTTGCCTTTTGATTGTTACTATAGATATATAAAGCTGTACAGCTCTTTGTTTCCTACCCGTATATCGAGACAATGCCATGTAAACATCTAATTTAAGGCATAAAATCATTAAATCTGCCATCACAAACTGGGGCACATATTAGGCTGCAGTGCTGCGGGTTATATTCAAACAATAGTGCCGAGAATTAGAAGCTTTCAGCCATTTGCTGGATAACCCACAGCGTTCAACTTGTGTGTGACAGTTCCTTTGTTTCTGCTTGAAAAGAATGCTGCAGTTTGTACTTTCACTTCACGATACCTGCTGTGGGAACTTATTAGAAGCTGGGAGAAATAGTTATACCCCTGGTTAATAATTTTATTAATCGTTTACTACTGTTGCTATGACAGAACTGAAAGAAAATATCTGAAAAATATCTATCCATTTTGCAACAACATTATTCACACAATAGCTTACTACTTTCTCTACACGTACTATGCGTATAGTGTATAGAGAAGGCATTGTATTGCAACAAAAAAATTCGATACCGAGATTTCACCCCCTGAATTAAAAAAAATTAAAAATTGTGCGTGTTTGTGTATCTGTGTCTGTGGGTAGTACAGCTCAAGAACAAAAAGTTCGTTAAATACCAAACCTGTTATTTAAACTCAGAATCTTCCAAGGATGAGACGCGAAGAATTTCAAGAAAATCCCGCCACCCCCAATTACCCTTAACATGGAGAAATTTTTTAAAGACTGTCTCTAACGATTGCGATTAAAATATCGTATGTTAAAGATATTTAAATGGCAAATAAAATGTCTATCTTGAATTTTCTGGGAATAGCCTCTGAAGACATATGTATTTGGATGAATTTTTCGGAATTTTGCATAACTGTTAAACCATAAGAGATAGAGGAAAACTTACTTAACAAATCGTTAAAACACACAATTTATGCTATACACATTTTTTCGTGGAGTTGGCCGTTATTGAGATATTCCTTGTTACTAGTTTCTGTTTTAAAATTCATACATTTACTTTTCTCAACTTGTCAACTCCTGACCATACTAACAAAGGAACTTCAATCAACCAGGTTTCAAAAGATTTGACTATCATTTTAGCCTATGGAACTCCCTTATTTCCCTTCTACTTACAAGGAAGCAAGCGAAAAGACCATATTTGCTAATTCTGTCTCGATTACGACATTGTAAGTCGCCATTGTGGTATGTCATCTCAAACTAATTTGAGACAACCTTGCGGTTTACCGGAAAACATGCGAATCAGTTGAGAAATTTAATTCCGTACCGGCTTATTGCAATGATAGCTCAGTGGTAGAGCAACAGGCTAGAGACCAGGAGATCCATAGATCAAATCCCGGCTATGACATTGAATTTATCATCTGACTCCACCTATCCAATTCTACTTTTCGTTCTAGCTGTCTAAAATCATGATTATTTCCTCAATTTCTCGTTATGATGTGACATTTCACGTGAAGTGGTCCTTTGATCACATTTCAGTCAGTTAATAGTATCACAGGGATACGGCTAGTTGATGACAGCCTCAACTGTGTTGAGGTACGGAGCTATACCGCAGCGCAAGATGCCCTCGGGAGAATAAGAAGAGAAATTTGTTGACCTCGTGAAGCTGCCACACTAATAACATGGTCCGGCAAACTTGTTTATTTCAGCCTGTCTTTTTTTCTTTCTTCCTCCTTGGACCATCCAGGATAATCCAAACTGATCTCACACAATTTCCGGCTTCTACCTCCATTGTTTACGCAGTTTAAAATATAAATTCTTCTGATGTGTTCCATTCAAATGTATTCTGCAATAAACTATTCTTACAAAAGCTAATCTATCTGTCTACCTTATGCTAATCGAGGAAAACATTAACATAATGGTGTTATTACTTCTGTCCTTGAAGGTATGTGGAAAATAACAGAATACTCTGGGCTAAAGCGATAGATAAAATCTTTGAATAGCGGTTGTAAGGGTGATGATATTAAAATTCCGTGGTGTTTGATGACCATGGATATTAAAAGATGATGACTTCCCATTTAGGAAATGTATACATATTAGAAAGTTTAAACCAATAACAAGCAATGGTTAATTCCACAAAAATGTATATAAGATAAATTGTTTTATCGCACTGTACATTTTTTATGTAATAAGATTTTGGCTATCTTTTACGTTTACGTGTTGTGTTATGAATAGGACTTCCTAGAAAATTAAAGATATACATTTAAATTGCCATTAAATACATTAAACATATGGTATTTTCATCCAAAATCTTTAGAGCCAGTTTTGAGAAAATGACAATCCTCAAATCATGTTTCTTGTAAACGGTAGTCTAATGTGGGGATTTTCCTGAAAATCTTTGTGTCGTATCTTTGGGAAATATTGAATTTAAGTACCAAGTCGGTTCCTAACCACTTTTTCGTTTTTGATTTATGTAGTTTACAGTCATACTGATGGGCTCACAAACAGACACGAACTTTCTTTAGATAATTTTTTATTCAAGTATGTTCAAATATGTATTTAATGTAAATTGCCGTTACGGAAGTTTTGGGTGTACCTTTTCCAGCTTTGTGTATTTTACGTGTTAAAAAAGCAAAAAAAGCAAAAAATCACAATAATAACAGTAATAATAATAGTAATAGTAATAATAATAATAATAAAAATCATGTGTTGCATTCAGAAGACCTATTAACCCTCTATAAGTTATTATGCAAATGATTCTTATGAAAATTATGTTTCTATTTATTTTAATCAACAAATAGCTACTATATTACACATTTCATTATGAATACAAACACAATAGCAATAGTAACATTTTAAAGAACTGAACGCCAAAAACTGGCCTTAAAGTATAATACCTTACATGCAATCGCGAGAAACAGGTGTAAACCGACAAGAATTTTAAGAATGTATGAATATTTGACAATTTGAACCATTAAAAACACATATGTGGGAAATGGCTTATATCACATAAACATTCCTTGTAATAAATTATGTTTTTTTAAGAGATCTACCTACATGTGCGTGGGTCGTGTTTGTCTATCGCTTAATATTTACCAGTTACACAAGAACGTATAAAATTCCTTGTGAATGGAAAGGACTACGCAAGCAATTTCCAGAATATTTAAGATATATTTAATGAAACTATCTTAAACATATGGTATTATTACAAAAAAAAAAAAAATCAGATGTTCCATTCACATGACTTTCTCTACATCTCTGCAACAAATTATTGTTAAAGTGTTTAGGCTTCTATTTTCTTCATGCTAATCGAGAAACAATTAGCAGAACTAATCTTATTACTTGCTTCCTTGTAAGTAGAAGCGAAATAAGGGAGTACCATAGGTTAAAGTGGCAGTCAAAAGCTGGTTGAATTGTGACTGATGTTCCTTTGTTTGTATGGAAAGGAGTTGACAAATTCATATGAGAAAAGTTTTTCAAAGGTGAAACCAAAAACAAGGAATAACTCAAAAACGATCAACTCTACGAAAAAAAAATGTATATAACATAAATTGTGTGTTTTAACGTGCTCTACATTTTTGGTGTGGCAAATGTTTGTCCATCTCTTACGGTTTAACAGTTATGCAAAATGCCGTAAAATTCATCCAGAATAAAGTAGTCTTCAGAGGCTATTCCTAGAAAATTCAAGATATACATTTTATTTGTCAGGTAAATATCTTTATTATACGAAATTTTAATCAGAATCGTTAGAGCCATTTTTCAGAAAATCAAAATTTTCGAAAAAATGTCCATGTAAAGGATGGTTTGGGGTGGGGGAATTTTTCTCATAATCTTCGTGTCGCATCCCTTGAAGACGCTAAACTTAAATACTAACTTTGGTATTTTACCGACTTTTCGTTTTTGAGCTATCGTGTTCATTGACAGAAGGACACAACCACACAGTACCTTTTTCTGAAAATGCTCTTTTTTTGGATACAGGGGACCTTAAAACATATATTTCCGGCGAAATCTTGGTATCAAAATTTTGAGTGGAGTGCAGTACCTTCTCTATACAGTATGTACATAGTACGTATAGAGAAAGTAACTAGTCTACGTAAAGAACAGTATGGGCCATGGGATGGGGATAATCTTTAAACTCTTTGTTTTGTATCCTTGGAAGAAGCTAGACTGGAATACCAAGTTTGGTATTTGTTCAAATATTGGATTCGGAGGACTATTATTATTGTGAAACCATTGTAGTATCGTACAGCTGTTTGCAAGCAGAAAACTATCTGAAGAATTAGGTATTTAATATAGTGGGAAATATGATATTCAATGTTTTTGTTTTGTTTTTAATTTAACCACATGTGTTTCTATTGTCTAATACTTAATATCTGCTTTTAAAATAACTTAAATACAAGCGCCTTATTAGGAATTTAATCATAATTGGAAATTCAGCATTCATTGTTAAAACTCAACCAAAGTGATTCAGTAATTATCATCTGGTTTTAAAATAACTTAAAAATATATTTAGAAATTTAATCATTATTAGAAATATAACATTCATTGTTGTTAAAGCTCAACAAAATGTGGTTCTAATAATTAATATCTGTTTTAAAATACAAGCGCGCAATAATAATAACAGGCGTGTAATTGGACATTTAATCATATTTGAATTATAACATTTATTGTTGTTAAAACTCAACCAAATATGTTTCTAATCATTAATACCCGCTTTTAAAACAATGTAAAATTTAAGATGTCAATGAAGCCCTATTTCTGTCAAAATAACCCCAAAACTCAAAGTAACCCCGGTTTATGGTACCCCTCTACTTATTACAGGTAAGAAGGAGAGAAATAAATAAACATTTGTAAGAATAGCTTATGGAAAATACAAATAAATGTTGGTGTATACAGCATGTCGTGTAAATGTAATATTGTTTATTCTACCGATACTTGTAATAGACACTCTAGCTATGCAAAAACGACATAAGAAAACTTGGATGGTTATTTGTGCAGCGGGTGGGATAAAGTAAACAAAATTAACTCGTTGCTCCGATAATGAGTGGGATAAAGTAAATAAATAAATGGTTCATAACTACAGCTTTTCTATAACCATTTAATGCCCTGAACATTTCTTCGTATCTGCCAATCTTTAAATTGCTGAAACTCTTTTTCGTATACTTTCCGTGAAGTCCATGTTAATAAAGCCTTAACTGCTTCTTTTGCTTCATTATTCATACATAGCCTACCATATTTTATAACCATAAGAACGCCGTAATTCAATGCCTTATTCCTTGTTTAATTTGTTACTATCTGTTGTAAAATTATTAACTGAATATTTTTCATATATCCATTTATCGTATCTGTAGGATAAAATAATGTATTAGACAAGTGGACAAACCTCTACTATTCACTCGTAGAACTTAAAACGCTCCCCTTAGGAATGTTTTGTGTACAATGGAGCCATGTTGCTTTCATTCTGTCTATTGCGCCGTTATTCGGAGAATCACGCACGCAATCTGCTGCCATTACGCTTCTTCGGTGGACAAGGGAGCGAATAAAACATGTCGCCGTCAGATTCCAGAGCCATCAACTGTCCCTAGTAGTTTGTAATTAACACTGAGCGTTTTATTTCCATCTGTGACGCCGCTGTGAAGGAAGATCTGCGTTTATGGAAGAGATTATAAACACATTTTCTCGTGGTAATATTGCGTCATGGCTGTAGGAATACAAACATGTGCTAGCTAAAATGCCTGGTCACGTATTTGGTGACATTAGGCAGTAAATATGCGCCTATCGAGTTCCTCACTTACTCAAACAGATGGCACTAGTGTGGGAGGAGTTTATACTTCCCCCAACTACAGTTGTCAACTTCTCTTCAATCTCTTAGTTTCATTGAAAAATAGAGAAAATATAAGCTAAAAACTAACATTGCGAAAAATGTATGCTAAAACAAATATTTTATTTCAATCTCTATAATCCTGAACACTTTTATGGAAAATAACAGATTCTGAAGGATTTTTTATGGACGGGGGGGGCCTAAAGTCCTTTAACCTAGTTGGTCATATCGGACAATGAATGACCTGGGGGTCCATGGAGCTTAAAGTTATTCGACATTTGTCTGCTCAGGCTAAGGCAAAATCCCGGAAAAGACTGCCTATGTGGTCGAGTGGTTAGCGAGCTGGCTTCTCACCCAGAGATCCCGTGTTCGAACCCCGGCTACAGCGGGCCATTTTTCTTTAACCAGAATTATTCCCTATCCACACAGTCTGGAAGTATGTATGTGTAAATGGCAATGAATTCTTTCTAAAAAAAAATCCCGAAAAAACCTTATCCGTTTAACTCACCCTAAGCGAGATTCGAACTCGCGACCTGTTGAATGTCTGGCAGACACGCTACTACATTAATACTCAGGTGGGCTAGAAGAAGCTTTTGCACAAACTATATAATTATTTCTAACGATAAAATTCCCATAACAATTAATGGAATCGAGCGGGATAGCTTTGGCAGTAATGTCCATGGCTCGCATTCGAGAGCTCCTGGGTTCAAATTCCATACACCTACCAATCTGCGTGTTTTTTGTTGTTTTTTTTTTTTTTGTGGCTTCTTTCAGTTACCAGTGTAAATAGTTAATAACACAACCCAGAATTTTCTTCTTAAACATAAAACAATAGTAAAACTCAAAATACATGGTAATAGCGATTGCGCTGCCATCTATCCACAGGCAGTAAACGTAACGGAGTGGATGCCACCTAAATGTCGTTTTCTTGGCGCGTTTTCTTGGTGGTGTGGTACAGGGATGAATTGTAGAAGTCTGGTTCTCCACTAAAGAGGTTTCACTTAATATACTACAGAAGATGCCCAGAAAGGGACCTTTTTCTAATTGTTTTATTCAGAGATCCTCAAAACATGCTTTTCCGGCGAAATCTCGTTCTCGAATTTTTGGGTGGAAAGCAAAACCGTCTCTTTCTACCATTTGCATTGTATATACATGATAGAGAAAGTATAAAGGTTGCACTCTCATGATTTTCTCCTTTCTCTCTTCCAAAACCACTCACATAAGTACTTCTTAATCTTCGAGATAAATTTGCATTCCACATTTTGCCCTAGATATAACAAATATACAGCAGTGTAAGCGATAGTCAGATAGGCCAGCCCTCTAGTGTCTGCGGGGAGCAAGCATTCATGGTCTCTGTCCGGAACTCTCGTATATCTCACGAAGTCTAGAATCATACCTGAAACTTGAGACGGAAATGGAATGAAATGTAAATTATGGAAATCTAATTGTGATCGACGATAAACCACACAACATAGGTCTACTGACCAAGAAAAACCACGAACAAACCAAGATTGGATTGACCGATGACGGGATCGAACCCGGAATCTCCCGAGCCTCATACGTTACCGCGGAGCTATGTCACACGGTAGTAGAGGGTAGAGCATGTTGACAGCGGGGGACACCTCGGTAACTGCGACCCGGTATGGGTCTATTGCAGCCTAACACTCCCAGGGGAAGGGATGAGACGAGGGGAAACCACAGTTAGCACACGGGAAACGACGGAGCTAAGTGCAGACACGCACGGAAGTCCCTAATAGTCACTAGATGGCTGCCTTGGAGCGCCACGGAGGCAATGTAGGCGCTGGGAGGCGGGAAGGAGGCCTCTACAACGGCACCTAGCCTCAAACCAGCCAACCAGGGGGAAGAGAGTTTCACTCTGAGCATGCAACCGTGCCATCTGTCTGCAAAGCCTCAAGCCACACTTGCTCCAACTTGAAATGAAGGAAAAGGAACCCCTGCATTCGCCTAAGCGGCCCCAGAAAAATCACGGAAAAACCCAGGGCCAGAGTGCGCGGCCAACGGGGATGCATCCGGTCCTCCCTAATGCCAGTCCCACCTGGCTCGATTCACACAGTAGTAAGAAGAATAAGAATAAATAAAAACAGAATAAAAGCAAAATACGTGGAGGCTTCACCTAACTGATGTGTAGGATTAGAGCAAGGAACACTTATTTACAATTCATTTCGAGTAAAGCACAACTAACGAAACAAGATTAATTTACATTCGAATTTGGACAATGGATACAAGTGTAAAACAGCAGCGCGTGGTGAACAACAACCGTCACATTGATTCCTGTCCAGACAAAAGGCTTGCGTGATATTTACACATACGTACGTGTTGCTCCTGTTGGTTTAGCTTACCCGCCTTACTTGCTATAGGCTTCACAGCAACCCCAGAATCTACTTTACGAGTTTTCATGTTCCATATACAACAAGAATTCATGTACACCGACCAGTCGCTGTGGGTTGAATTCAACATGTTTATGGGTACAGTGGAAAACAAAACATATGATCTATTCCATTCACATAACTTTCTCTATCTGTTCTACAAACACATTTTTCTTACAAACCAGCAATCCTTTATCTACGTCATGCTAATCTAGATTAATATTAGTAAAATTAGTCTCATTGCTTGCTTCCTTGTAAAGTAGAAGGGAAATAAGGGAATACACTAGGCTAAAGTGATAGTCAAGCCTTTTAAAAACTGGTTGCTATGTGAAACATTTGAAGTTCGGTTGTTTTGCATGTCTCGTTTGAGAAAAATTATCTTAAAAATCTAATTTGTTACAATCACACGACTTTCTCTACA
This sequence comes from Hymenopus coronatus, assembly GCA_030762935.1. Taxonomy (NCBI): domain Eukaryota; kingdom Metazoa; phylum Arthropoda; class Insecta; order Mantodea; family Hymenopodidae; genus Hymenopus; species Hymenopus coronatus. Next base: position 33,350,797 of record CM060882.1, on the reverse strand, counting down.
TCTTTGTAATAAATTATTCCTAAAAAGCATATTCTTCTATCTACATTATGCTAATGGAGATAAACATTAGCAGAAATTGTCCTTATTACTTAGTTTCGTGTATTAGAAGGAAAACTTCCAATATGTTCCATTCACATGTCCTCTAGCTGTTCGGTAAACAACAGTTTATTCTAAACCTTAATCTGTTATCCACATCATACTGATCAAGACAAACATAAGCAGATCTACTCTTATTACTAACTTCCTTGTATGCAGACGGAAAATAAGAAAATCCACGGATTAAAAGCAATAGCCTCGACCTGTGAAAGCCGGTCGCTATGCGAAACAATTGAAAGTCCAATCTGATTGCTTACTAGGAATAAACAAACGAGAAACGAAAAGATAGATGTCTTCCCGTTTGAGAAAAGTTTATGTGACTAAAATTAAAACCAATAATCCGGAATATCTCGAAACAGTTAACTCTGCAAAAAGATGTATATGACATAAATTGGTTGTTCTAATGAGTTTTTGTGTAGTAAGTATTTGTGTATCTCTTACGGTTTTTCAGTAATACAAAAGTCATCCAGAATGAAGAGGTCTTCAGAGGTTATTCCCAGAAAATTCAAGATATGCATTCCGTTTGACATAAAAATACCATAAACATAAAGTAATTTAATGAAAATCGTTGGAGCCATTTTTGAGAAAATCAGTATTTTCGAAACGTTCCATGTAAAGGTTAATTGGGGTGGGAAGATTTTCTTGGAAGATACAAAACATAAATACCAATTTTGGTATTTAACTGTCTTTTCGTTTTTGAGCTATGACCTTTTATACATTCTCAACACTATGTACATAGTGTATCGAATTTTTGGGTGCATTACAATATCTTCTCAATACACCATGTGCATAGTACGTGTAGCAAAAGCAAAAATATGATTTTTTCCATTCACATAACTTCATCTGTTCTACACATTTATTTTATTACAAAACATTCTTTTATCTACGTCAAACAAATCTAGATTTACATTAGCAAAATTAGTCTTATTATTTGCTTCCTTATAAGTAGAAGGGAAATAAGAAAATACATTAGAATATAGCGATAGTAAAATCCTTGAAAAGCTGGTCGCTTTGTGAAACAATTGATGATCAGTTTGCTTTGCATGGTTCCGTTTGAGAGAAAGTTAATTAGTTTAGAAATGAAACCAATAACAATAAATATATCGGAAAAGGTCAATTGTACAAGAAAACCATATATGACATAAATTATGTGATTTAACAAGATCTGCATTTTTGTGTAGTAAGTTTCTGTCCATCTCTTACGGTTTAACCTTTATGAAAAATTCTGCACCACTCTACCAGAATAAAGAGATCTTCAGAGACTATTCCCAGAAATTTCAAAATACACATTTTATTTGTGATGTGAATATCTTTAATTCAAAATTAGGAGCCCTCCGTGGTGTAATGGTTACCATGCTAGTTTCATATATCTAATGTTGCGGGTTCAAACCCTGCGGAAAACGATGGATTAGCATACCTTTCATCGTAAGTGAAGCAAATCCGTTGGTCCCGTGTCGTAGATTTACGGCACGTAAAAGAACCTCAAGCCTGATAAGGAGAACTTTGAGCAAAATTAAGCGATTTTTCACGCTCAATATAGAATGGGACCCTGAGAACCACCGCAGTTCAAAGGGCGTCCATAAATAGAACTCCATTTCAATTCCTTTAATCAAAATCGTTAGAGCCATATTTGAGAAAATCAAAATTTTCGAAAAATGTTCCATGTAAAGGGTAGGGAATTTTCCTGAAAATCTTCGTGTCGTGACCTTGGAAGATACTGAGCTTAAATACAAATTTAGTATATAAGGACTTTTCGTTTTTGATGCCCAGTGGTACACAAACACACACGGACCTTTTTCTAAAAATGTATGTTTGGATTTAGGAACCTTCAAACATGTATTTCCGGTGAAATCTCGGTCTGAAGCTTTTGGGTGGAATACAGTACCTTCTCTGTCTACTATATACATTATACATACTTGTTAGAGAAGGTAAAAATGCTGTATTTTCATGACCTTCTCTATTCTCTCTTCCTCAAATATATCTATGCTCTTTATCGTAGACATAAGAAATATACGAGAAATATATCGTAGAGTAGATTAAAGCGATAGTCAGCTTTTTACTTTCTCAGCTACGTAGCTATAGTGAGTAGGAGAGATAATACAATTGTATTCTTTCTTTCTTTCTCTTTTTACACTCTTCGCATGTAGGACTTGCAGTCTCCAGAATTTTGAAGCCATGCCTGGTCTAACACCTGATGAGCGGTGGCTGTGGATAAGAGAGAAACCAATATGGGTGATCAACCCGATGCCTGGTATGAAAGTGAAGATGTGGGTGACATAAATGAGTCGGTGGTTCATGACAGGAAAAATGACTGTGGAACATTTGGTGGAATGAATGGTGGTAAAAAGTGGCAAACCCGGAGAAACACATGTGGTCACCTAAGATTGAACTCGGGCCGCCTGGGTAAGAAACGAGTGGTCTAACCACTTGGCTACGGCGCTACCAATAAACACTGTTTTTTTTTTTTTTTTTTTTTTTTTTATATTGTTTCATTTATATAGCCCCCTTTAACATCTAAGGTCATATCGGGGGCTTTGCATTTGAAACAACTCGTTGTCTGTAGGTGCTTTACATTGGTTTAAATCGTTTTATACACATTCACTCTCACATACATACTTCCAGACTCTGTGGGGGATACGGAATAAATCTGGCTAAAGAAAAATTCCCCGCCCCGGCCGGGAATTGAACCCGGGACCTCCGGGATAAACACTGTATTCCGCCCAAAAATTGGATGGTTTAATTTTACTGGAAATATATGATCTGAGGTCCCATGAGCCCAAAAAAATGTAGTAAAACGTCCCTAAATGTGTGTACGTGTCTGTCCATCTTTGTCTCCATGTGGGGAAGGTGTTTTGGTACGACTGCTGCAGATCCCTAGCAACAATGGTTCTTCTGACGTTAGTAAAAGTACGCTGGGCCGAACACCTGAGCCTCTACCGAAAGGAAGCTGTACGTGTTGGGTTGGACTCGGCGGGGCAATGGTTCCTGATACTCATGGGAGAGTGCGTAAGTCTGACCAGTGATGCTTGGCCGGGAAATTGATATTTCTTAATGTCTTCCGGGAACGAACCTGGAGAGATGAATAGACAGAGCTAGTAACTGTCACTCACACTGTCATCTCCCTATGCATGTGTGTGCCACTAGAACACGCGAAGCACATAGCTGTAGGTCTGGGTTTTACGAAGGAGTGTACAAAAGATAACTGAAGGTAATCATGAACACAGCAAAGAAGTTCCAGGCTGATTGGGCATGCATATTTCAATGCAAGGAACAAGGAGGAGATATAAGTTTGCCAGGGCTGTCCCAGAAGTACCCTAATAAACAAAAACAGCACAACAATTTTGTGAAAAAACATCTCTATTTCTCTGCATAGTCTTTCGGCTCGATGCACTTTTCCCAGTGATGTTCAATAGTTTCGATACCCTGTTTATAGTGAGAACTATCGAGGTCTGCAAAATAACCATCAACTGTAGACTCCACCTCTTCACTGTTGGCACCACCAAGACATTTCTTCAAATTTGGAAACAGAAAATAATCAGAGGTGGCTAAATCTGGCAATTAGGTTGCATGAGGAAGCAATTCGAACTTTAACTCATTGATTTTGGCCATGGCGATAATAGACGTGTGAACTGGTGCATTATCTTGATGAAACAAAACCTTCTTTTTGCGCAAAATGCGGCTGTTTTTGTTGGATTTCATCACACAAACACTTTAACAAGTTAGCATAACATTCGCTATTGATTACTTTTCCTTTTTGAGATAATCAATGAAAATTATCCCGCATGCGTCCCAGAAAGCTGACGCCATGACCTTGCCTCAGACGGAACTGTCTTCGCCATCTTTGGAACCGATTCTCCGCTTCCAATCCTCTGTTTTGATGGTTCCTTCGTCTCAGGTGTGAAGTGATGGAACCAAGTTTCATCCATTGTTATGAATCGACGCAGAAACTCGGCTTTATAACAACGAAACATTCCCAAACACTCAACTGAAACATCCTCACGACGCTGTTTTTGTTCTATTATGAGCAAACGTGACACTCACCAGATCGAGAAGACCGCATCAACCGGCCGGGAGGGACTCGAGGCGCTAATCACGTCTCACTCTCCTGCACTTCAGGTCGAGATGGGGTATGCAGCGACCGGGCGGTAGGCCTTGGTTCATTGCGGACTTTGTGCCTTGGAGTTAAGTTAAGAGAACGCAATTTATTTCCATTTATTAAGCATATTGACACATAATATTAAGTCTTATTCAGCACTGATTCTTGTTCACTCTTATGCATGCATCAGTATACTCCAGTCCCAGTAGCCTGCGAAGACACACAGTCAAGAGGTATGATTCGCTGTGTCGACACTGCTTTACGTAGATAACAAGCTTAATTTTGTGCACCCTTGCTCTTTGACCACATCGGTTCACTTTAGCACGCCAGCTTGCTAAAGCACGACCGACAGTCTATGCGCTATGGCCTTGAAATGGCTGCCCTATGCAGTTGATGAGTGAAAGTGGTATATCCACTTCCTTCCTTGTCAAAGGGCCAGTATACAAAACGGACACCGTCCCAATGGACTTTGTGGGTGTTATGAGGCACACTTCAATAGTCAGATCACTGCTTCCTGGTCATGTCCGTGTGTAATGATGGTGTCTATGTGCTTGTGCATTTGGTTGTGTGTGTCCGTGTATCTACGACCAGGACAACTCAAACACGAAACATCAATTAAATGGAAAGCCTATATTTAAGTTTAGTATCTTCCATAGATGGAAAATCTCCCACGCACACTACCTTTTACATCGATCGTTTTTCGAACACTTCGATTTTCCCCAAACGGTTACAACGATTTTGATTAGTGGGTTGTCCCACTTAAGCTCGGACTTTTTCAATTGTGTTTTTTTCATGGCCAAATACCATTTGGCCACCACCTATTTTGTTCAGTGTGATGTTCACGGGCTTTAACTATGCCTCTGCTTTGCAATTTCCATTGCACAGGAGTGCGTCTAAGAATATGAAGGGGGCTGTTAGCCAACTTCTCCTGCAGACTTTCCAAAGTCCTTCAATTATGGTGGGGCTCTGAGAAGTCAGGCACTGCTTCAGCATACCAAATCTACGAAAATCTATTGTGGTATTTCTACAGTTTAAATGGTATTACGTTGATATATTTTCATAGCTTTCCTGTGGTAGCAATGCTTGGAAAATCGAGAAGTATGACTGGGTGCTTTTATCCATGTGAATCCAAATATTTGGAGCATCCTCACCATTCTCTCTTCACTAAAAATTGGGTCCATAACATTTCTTTGATAGTAGTCTGAATTAATGTTTAATTGTTGTCAACTCTGTGAATGTCAAGTTTCCCCCAAGAGCAGAAACCTACAGCATCATGAATCATTTGGGAAACTTTTCCTTGTTGTTTTGAATGAAGTTGGAGCGCCTCTTTTGGTCCTCTTTGGTGATAAATTACCCGGGGTTTATTTGTGTCATCTAGATAAGGCCATGCTTCATGTAAAGAAACCACCCAATGTCACTTTTCACCTGAGGGTGGTATTTATAGGGGTTTCTTGCTTTGGTGAAGCGTTCTCTCATTCTTTCAATGCATGTGTCCAGGTGCTTTATGGCGCCGTTCTAGACCTAAAATACTATCTATTATTCGATAAAAAGTCCCTTTAGGCCTTACAATGTGGCTGGCATTCTTTCTTTGTGTTGGGTTTTCTTGAGTTACTGCCTCCCTTCTTTGGCTACCACACCTACGTGCTGGTTGTCCCTTTTTACTTGCTAGTTTCTTTTTGTGTGTATATATTAAGCCTCAGATTGGAAGCTATTTTTGTGTAACTATGTTATACACACCTTACACACCTTATTTATGGTAAGATATTTTTGTTTGCACCATTTTCAGTGCTTGGGGGAAGATTATTAAATTGATAATGTTTAACTCCCACAATGTACCCGTGGTCGAGTGGTCAGCGAGCTGACTTCTCACCCAGAGGTCAGGGAATTTTTCTTTAGCCAGAATTATTCCCTATCCCCCTGGAAGTATGTATGTGAGAGTGAATGTGTGTGTGTTTGAAGAAAACAAAATGATTTAAACCTGCTGACGAGTTGTTTCTAGTGCAAAGCGTCCGATAAATGAAACAATAAAAAAAAAAAAAAAAAAAAGGTATATATACCCCTGCCACAAATCAGCGACTTTTAAAGCTATTATGGAGTTGACCTTGCTTCAGACTTACCCAGCAAACTATAGGCACAACAAACATAAAGCTTTGACCGCTGACAGGAGTATGAGGGCATCGAAACTCGTCCGAACTTATTAAAGTTATTTAATTAACAAAATGTATATCTCCAGTTTTATGGAAGTAGCCTATAATGTTGTATAATTGGTAAACATAAAAATAATAGACAAAAATCATCTACACAAAAATGCAGATCGCTTTAAAACGCACAATTTATTCAAAATTACTGATTTTGTGAAGTAAGTTATTTTCGAAATATCCCTTAATGGTTCGTTGCCATTCTGTTAAAGTTCTACAGATTAAACGTTTGACGTATCTTTAACAACATGACGAATATTAACTATAAAAAGTAATGTGAATGTAACTGATGACATAATTTTGTTTACTGTTTTGGAAAATTGCTCCACACAATTTTTTTTTTTTTTAAATTGTTAAACATTAACTCATTAAGTCTAGTTATTGAGATGAATTTTTAATTATCGTAATCGACTGGGAGAAAATAAATGTTAAACAGGCTTAAATTTGTACTTTCTTTACTATGGTGAGGTATTGTGTTTCACTCAATTCGATATTGATATTTCACCGGAAATATATGCTTTTGAGGCTCCAGTAATAACCACAAATATATTTTAAGGAAAAGGCCCGTGTATGTGGTGTGTGTGTGTGTGTTTTGTGTGTGTTTGTCTGTTCCTGATCAGTATAAGATTCTAAACTTAAATACCATTTCTGGTGTTTAATGGAATTTTCGTGTTTGAATTACGCTGCCCAAAGATATACCACACACACACACATACACACACACACACACACACACACACACACACACACAACGTCGCGCCGTATCCGAGTGGTTAGACCAATTATCTCTCACCCAGGTGGCCCAGGTTCTATTCCATACGCCCGTGTGTGGGATTTGTGGTGGACAAAGTGGCGCAAGGGTGGGTTTTCTCCGTAAGTATTTTAAAACTGAAGCCAATAATAAGAAATGCCGCGAAAACGGCTAAGTCTACGAAAAAAATGTTTTATGTATCATAAATTGTACATTTTAATGAGATCTACATTTTCTAGTGTAGTAAGTTTTTGGTCTATCTCTTATGGTTTACCAGTTAAGCAAATTCCAGAAAACTTCATCCTGAGTTAACAGGTCTTTATATGCTATTCCCAGAAAATTCAGGATATACATTTTGTCATATCGAAACAGACACACATGCCCACACACACGAGCGCGCGCGCGCACAAACACACCACCACTAAATGTACCATGGATATTTTTCTAAAAATCTGATGTGTTCCATTCACATGACTTTCTCTACATCTCTGGAACAAATTATTGATGAAAAGCTTATTCTTCTATTTACTTCTTGCTAATTGAGAGGAAAAAAAAAACCAAACAGAAATAGTGTTATTACTTACTTCCAAAGTAGAAACAAAATAAGGAAATACACTAGGCTAAATAGCAGTCAAATGTTTTAAAATGTGGTTGCTATGGAATTGAAATCCGTTTTTTTTTTTTTTTTTTGCGTGGCCGTGTTGACAAGTTTCGTATGAGAAAAGAATAACTATTTTAAAACTGAAATCAATAACAACAAATATCTCAAAAAAAGACAAATCCACGAAAAAAATGAATATAACATAAATTGTATATTTTAACGAAATCTACATTTTCTATTACGTAAGTTTTTGTCTATCTCTTACGGTTTACCAGCTATGCAAAATTTTGCAAACTTCACCCGGAATAAAGTTGTCTTTAGAGGTTATTTCTAGAAAATTCAAGATATAAATTCTATTTGTGATGCAAATATTTTTAAAATACGATATTTTAATCCAAATCATTAGAGCCATTTTCTTAGAAAACCAAATCTTTCTAAAATCGCATTCTTAGAAGCTACTAAATTTAAATACCGAGTTTGGTATTTAACGGACATTTTGTTTTTGAGTTATTCAGACACACACACACACACACACACACACACACACACACACACACACACATACACACACTGTCTGATAGACACACACACATTGACATGTTTCTAAAAATACTTTTGTTTTGGCTTCAGGGGGTCTCAAAAAGTATATTCCCGGTGAAATCTCGATATCGAATTTTTGGGTGCAATACCTTCTCTATACACGTAGAGAAGGTAAAAATGCTATTACGTAATTTATATTAGAGAAAGTATAATATACTCTATAGTAGCTAAGACACCAAAAACCTCGCAATGACTTGCTTTGTTGTCTGGAAGCCGAGAGATATGCACCGCGTTCAGGTTTTCAGAGATGCTATAAAACAGCTGAAGGTCATGGACTCTCGGGCAGGAATGCGATAATTGGTGAAAGTTAGCATCTGCATGGCAACCTCATCACAGAGCAGGCAGGTTATTGTTGTGCCGTTTTTACGTTTTCTACACGTACTATGTCCATAGTGTACATATAGAGAAATTATTATAATGCACCCAAAAATTCAATACCGAGACTTCACCAGAAATACATGTTTTGGGTCCCCCTGAATCCAAAAACAGCATTTTTAGAAAAAGGTCAGTGTGTATGTGTCTTGATGTTTAAGTTTGATATCTTCCAAAGATGCGATATGAAGATTTTTAGCTACTTTTTACATGAAAAAAAAAATCGAGTATTTTGATTTTTTCAAAAATGGCTGTAACGATTTAGATTAAAATCTCTTATATTTAAGATATTTACATGACAAATAAAATGTATATCTTGAATTTTATGGGAAAAGCCTCTGAACACCTCTTTATTCTGGATGATTTTTATTGAATTTTGAATAACTGGTAAACCATAAGGTATAGGCAAAAACTGATTAAACAAAAGACTCACGTCACGATAAAGCACACAATTTATGACATATACATTTTTTTCGTGGAGTTGGTGGTTCACGAGATGTACCTTGATATTGATTTTAGTTTTAAAATACGGAAACTTGTAAACTCCTGGCCACCCACAGAAACGGATTTCAATATCGTAGCAACCACATTTTAAAGCATTTGACCATCGCAATCTAGTCTAGATTGCAATCCCTTATTGCTCTTCTACTTACAAGGAGCTAAAAAGTCCGTTTCCATAATTTTTAGCATGAAATAGAAGATTAAACTTATTAACAATAATTTGTTACAGAAATGAAGATAAAGCCATGTGAATGCAACACATCTGATTTTTACTTAACTTAATCTTTCCGGAACTGCTGAAAAACAAAAGCTGATGTGGTATATTCACATGACTTTCTTTGCCCATTTTCGTTTACTTGTATATATTTATCACAACTATTCACAAGGCTTTCTCCATGTTTTCTGCTATCAAACTCTTCCTACTAAGGATTATTCTTTTATCCACATCGTGCTAATCAAGACAAAAATTAGTATATATTGCTTGCTTTACAGTCAAATCTTTTAAAGCTGCCGTTATGCGTTTGTCATTGAAATTCGGTTCTCTTTCCATGGCGGGAATGAAACAAAAGAGATGTGAAATGGATGTGGATTTCTCTTTTATATAAATAAATAAATAAAACAGTTTGAATCTCGCTTAGTGTGAGTGACATACAAAACTGAGTTTTAAGGGTATCTACTTTGTGGAATAAGTGTATGTCTATCGCTTACGACTGATCTGTTACGCAAGTCATTCAGAAGTTAACGATATATATATACTTTTTTTTATTTGCCATTGTTAGAGCAACCGCACGGAAAGTGGGAGAACCGGGTTTGAATCCCTGCTATGGCTTGTAACAATTAACAAAAGCATCCTTTATAATATCACCAAAATAACAACAGTATGTTTTGTTAATGTGCATTTTGATTAGAATGAAGCACATAGATGAATAAGCTTTTGTAACAATAATTTATTGCACAGAAATCATATGAATGGAACACCATCATTTTTTAAAATTCTTTTATGGATTCAGGAGGTCTCAAAACATGTATTTCCGGTGAAACATCAGTTGGGATCTTTTAGATGAGCCTGAAATATGTATTGTACATGTTGAAAAGTCTGATGTGTTACACTCATATGACTTTCTCTAGTTGTGCCACAAATTTCTTATATCAGATTATTCTTCTTCCTACACAATAATCGAGATAATCACTAAGAGAATGTTTTTATTACTTAGTTCTTTTAAGTACGAAAAGGGAATACACTAGGCTAAAGTAATAGTCAAATGTTTCAAAAGCTGTCGTTATGCGATTGTTATTGCAAATCGCTCTTTACTTAGTCAGGAGTAGGGAAAAGAAATACAACACTTAATGTTTGAGAAAATTAAGTACTTTACAACTGAAACCAATAAAAAGAAATATCTCGGAAACATGTACCCCCACAATAAAAATGTAAAGGCATTTTTTTTTTACATTTTTTGTTAAGTAAGTTTTGTCTATCTCTTCAGGCTTACCAGTTACGCAAAATACAACAAAATTCATACAAGCTATACATTATATTTGTGATATAAATAGTTTTAATATACGGTATTTTAATCAAAATCGTTAGAGCTATTTTATGAGACGGTCAACATTTTCAAAAAACTTTTCCATGAAAAGGGGTTTTCTTGAAAATCTACGTGTCGTAATCTTGAAAGTTTGGTATTTAAAGATATTTTCGTTTTTGAGCTATGCTGTCTACAGACACACACACGCACACACACACACAAGGACCTTTTACTAAAGATGCTCTTTTTTGGACTCAAAATACATATACATATGAAATCTCGGTATCGAAATTTTGGGTGGAATATAATGCATTCCCCATACACTATGTACATAGAACGTGTAGAGTAATAAGCTTTTATAAGAATAGTTGGAGATAGGGTAAAAATAAGTCATGACTTCATGAGCATTTCCAGAGGATATTTTTCGCAGTGTCTTCAGGTAAAGGCAACCTGTATTTAGTTTAAGCCATCATTAAAGGCGGCTTCAGAACTTCTTGTAAGCCTTCAGTTTTTGTTTGTGAGGGCTGACTCAGCGATTCCCTTACAACCTCGAATTTGATGATGGTAGATCTTCTCGGACTTCGTACTTCTTATCGAAAGAAAATAGAGGTAATTGACTGTGATAAGTTCTCGGATCAAACATTTGAATAACAAACTATATCATTAAAACACACACTTCTTGATTTATATAAATATTTTTACTCTCCCTAATACGCTTGTACAACAATGTACACAGCAGCTAGAGAGGACACTGTATTCTACCCAAAAATTCGACGTCGAAATTTCACGGAAATATATGCTTTTATGTTCTCTGAGATGAAAAAAGCATTTTTAGAAAAATATGCATATGTGTGTAGGTCTGTCTGTTCTGTGTGGTATTTATATTTAGTATCTGCCAAAGATGTTACACAAACATTTTCAATCAAATCTACCTCCCCAAACTACACTTTATGTGGAATTTTTTTTAAAATATTTTCTCAAAAATGGCTCTAAGGATTTTGCTTAAAATACCGTATATTAAAGATATTTACATCACAAATAAAATGTATATCTTGAATTTTCTGGGAATAGCTTCTAAAGAACTGTTCATTCTGGATGATTTTTTCTGAATTTTGTATAACCGGTAAGAAATAATAAACATTCACTACAAAAAATATAGATTTCGTTAAATCATAAAATTTATATCGTATACATTTTTGTTGCAGAGTTGACGGTTTCCGAGATATTCCTTATTAATGGCTTGAATTTTAAACTACGCATCTTCTCAAACGGGCTTACCTTTCGTTCTATCCCTCTTTTGTTTTTCTGGAAAAGCAAAGCGAACGGAATTTCATTTGTTCACAGTTGGTTGGCTTTTAACATATTTGACTTTAGCCTGGTATATTCCCTTATATCCCTTCTTCTTATAAGAAACTTAATAGTAAACCAATTATTTAGTGCTTATCTCGTTTATTATGATGTAGATAGAAGAATAAGCTCTCGTTAAGAATAATTTATTTGCAGAACAGGTACAGAAAGTCATGTGAATGGAACACATCCGATTTTTTAACAGCTTCCCAATGTTTTGAATACCCCATTGTTTGCTCAATACTGTGGTGTTTTTCTTTTCTTTTCCTTTCTTAAATATAATAATTTTTAAAGCGGTTTCATGTTTAGATATAGTTTTGAAACACCTATATTTTCATTGCAGTCTCGTTAATGAATTTTACGATTTAATATAATATTTCCTCTACTCTTAAAGTAGTAGAGGAAGTAAAAATTGCTAAAGAATTGCATTTTAAGTGTTGAAAAATATCATACACTCAGATTCCATGATCTATATAGAGGAGGCTGGAGAATATCATATGATTCCGCGATCTTTCTGCTACTCCACGCGTTAAGATAACCTTCAATTTAGGTTTATGTTCCTTATGGTGCAGTGTCGTGGACGGAAATCCCACAAACAACTGACAGACGCTCTGTCATCATCGGCAGCTGTGAAGCAGGCATTTGTTCCTCATTATTTTTATATCTCTCTGTTAGTAATAAAAACATGCTACTTTAGCTAACCCTTGACAACGTCATGTTCTATAAATAAAATGTGACTTTTTGAAAATAATACTATTTGCGTTAATTTCCAATACATTCTATAAAATATAACTCCATTGTATAGTTATTGCTTTCTCTAAGACGTATGTAAAAATCTTACGTGTTCCATTCACATACATTTCTTTAGCTGTTCCATATACGAACTACTCCTACAAAATATTACTCTTCTATCCACATCATGCTAATAGAGATAAACATTAGGTGGTCCTAGAAAGGAAATAAGGGAATACATCAGGCTAAAGCGATAGTCAAATGTTTTAAAACGTGGTTGCTATGGGAGTGATATCCGTTTCTTTGCTTGGCCAGGAGATCCCGAATGAGAAAAGTTTTAGATTTTAAAACTGAAACCAATAACAAATAATTCTTCGAAAACGTCAACTCCACCAAAAAATATATATCATATAAATTGTGTATTTTAAGAAGATATAAATTTGTATTGTAGTACGTTTCCGTCTATTTCTTACGGTTTACCAGTTATGCAAAATTCAGGAAAATTCATCCAGAAGAACAGGTCTCAAAAACGAAAAGTCCATTAAATACTATACTTGATATTTAAGTTCAGTATCTTACAAGGATGAGACAAGAAGTTTTCAAGAAAATTCCATCACTACAATTAGCCTTTACATGGAAAAATGTTCGAAAATTATGATTTTCTCAAAAATGGCTCTATCGGTGTTCATTAAAATATTGAATATTAAACATATTTACATGTAAATAAAATATATATCTTTTATTTTCTGGGAATAGCTTCTGAAGACTTCTTTATTCTGGATAGAGTTTGTTCACTTTGGTATAACTGGTAAACCGTAAGAGACAAAACTTACTACACAAAAATGTAGATTTTACTAAAACACAAATTTATGTTATATACATTTTGATTTATGTGGTTGACCGCTTTCTGAAATATTACATGTTATTTGTTTCAGTTTTAAAATAAACTTTTCACATACGCAAAGCTGCCAACTCCTGAACACACAAAAAATTGGATTTCAATCCCATAGCAAACACATTTTAAAACATTGGGCGGTCGGTTTAGCCTAGTGTATTCCCTTATTTGCCTTCTACTTATAAGGATCTAAGTAATACGTCCATTTCTGTTAATGTTTATCTCGATTAGCATAAAGTAGACAGAAGAATGAACTTATTAACAATAATTTGTTACAGAGATGTAGAGAATGTGAATGGAACTCATGGCACTTTTTTTAAAAAATAATTTATTTAAGAATGGGCAGAAAAGACACATGGACATAATACACATTTGTAATTAAATTTTTCAAGAATTTCCATGTGACATTCTCTTAATTGGCTTTAAAGGTAATGTACTTAAGCTTCTATTTAAGTGAAACATGTAAGTATGCGGTATATGCTTTTTAAAATACTGAGTAATTATCTTTTCCTGTTTCAGGTAAGTCTGTTCTCTAGATTAAGAGACCAATAACTTGCTTGTGCCGCTGTGGTGAAGCTGTTTGGTAAGTAGCAAATTATAAAATTAACTTGAATTCTCGTACATTCTTACAAATATTTGTTTTTCCAAATTACCAAAAATGGTCTTATTACTTGCATTCTTGTAAGTAGAAGGGAAATAAGGGATTACACTAGGCTAAAGTGACAGTCAAATCTTTTAAAATCTAGTTGAAATTCAGTTGCCTTTTCAGAGTCAGGACTAAAACAAAAGAAAAGGAGATAAGTTCCTGTGAACAAAGCATAAATATTATTAAAATTGTAATCAATAACAAGGAATATTTTGGAAATGGTTAGCTTTACAAAAAAGTGTTGGACATAAATATCTTGATATCCTCATTTTTGTATAGTAAGTTTTTGCGTATGTTGTACTGTTTACCAGTTATGCAAAAGTCATCCAGAATGAAGAAACTATTTCTAGAAAATTCAAGATGCACATGTAAATATCTGTAATATACACTATTTTAATCAAAACTGTCAGTGCCATTTTTGAGAAAATAAAATGTTTCGACAATTTTTCAATGTAAAGGAGTGTTTGAGGTGGGGTGATTTTCTTGAAAATCTTCAATAGTCTAGTGTATTCCCCTATAATAAAACCATTTCTGCTAATGTTTATCTCGATTAGCATGAAATAGATAGAAGAATAAATTTATTAACAATAATTTATTGCCCACCTGGGTAGTGTGGTGGTAGCGTATCTGCCTCACATTCAAAAGGTCGTGAGTTCGAATCTCGCCTAGGGTGAGTTACACGGATAAGGTTTTTTTCGTGGTTTTCCCTTATCCTGAGAAGACGAATGTCGAGTAACTTTAAGGTCCATGGACCATTTTAGCATCATTTCACCAATTTCATTCATCGTCCGATATGACCAACCAGGTTCAAGTACGTTAAGCCACAAAAAAAAAAAAAAATGTTACATAGAGAAAGTCATGTGAATGGAACACATTAAATCTTTTTGCCTTTTTTTAATTTTATTCAGGTAGCATCGAAACGTGTTTTACTAGTGGAATCGTAGTATACAAAAATTAGAAGGATGCAATACTTTCTCTACTCACTATAGGTTAGTGGTAGAGAAAGTAAACATTATGATATCTGATGTATCTTTTATATAAATGAATTTTAGAAGCTGAAGTCACTCTGGGTTTAAATCTAAGGACATGAGAATTCCAAACAGCGAAAGCTGGAACAAAACAAATGCCCTGTTCATGGACTTTACGCGCAGATCAAAACACAAGCATGGCCTCCTTTATCCAAACACTGTGTTTGCTTATGACTTGTTATATGGTGACATTTTTTCATTTCAAGCTGTCAGCGTTTGATCTTTCGCTACGACATGGGTCACTTTGTGTAATTCGAGTCTCGCCCTGGTGTTTTTAATTTGTATTTTTTCCCACCCTTGTGTGTTTCTGTCCACGCTTCTGGTCTGAAGATATGGGCAACGTTCCCAGGGGAGCACCCTGGTGGCGGCAGAAGCTAACCTCGTCCATGAAAACTGAGAAACAGCTAGCGTCGCTAAGGCCAATTCCATAGTCGTAGTTTGTTATATGTGCTTTACTCTCATTACACTTCAGACTCCATCCACTTAAGGGAAGTTGGAATGACCTATCTTGCCAATGTTAAACTTTGACCCATTATCTCAGCAACTATTCAAAATAGTTAGCTAAATTTTTCAAGGTATATTCACCAATAACTTTACTCTTGATTGATGAAAAATAGAATATATCTGTTTATTAGATGGAAAAGTATGACTTTTACTTTCTCTACACGTACTATTGATAATTGTAATGTACCCAAAAATTCGATACCGAGATTTCACTGGAAAAACGTGGTTTTATACCCCCTGAATAAAAAAATAATTTTAGACAAACGTCCGTGTGTGTGTGTGTGTGTGTGTGTGCGTGTCTGTGTTTGTCTGTGGGAGCATAGCTCAAAAACGAAAGGTCCGTTAAAAATCAAACTTGGTATTTTGATTTGGTATGTTCCAAGGATGCAACACGAAGATTTTCAAGAAAATCCCGTCACCTCCAACTACCCTTTGCTTGGAACTTTTTTCGAACAGTTTGATTTTCTCTAAAATGGCTCTAACGATTTGGATTAAAATATCGTATATTAAAGATATTTACCTAACAAATTAAATGTATATCTTGAATTTTCTGGGAATAGCCTCTGAAGACTATTTTATTCTGGATGCATTTTAAGGAATTTTGCATAAACGCTAAAGCTTACCCCACAAAAGTGTAGAGCACGTTAAAACGTACAATTTATGTCCTAAACATTTTTTCATGGAGTTGATCGTTTTTGAGATATTTCTTGTTTTTGGTTTCAGCTTTGAAAAACATATACTTTTCTCATACAGGAATTTGTCAACTCCTGTCCATACAAACAAAGGAACATCAATCACATAGCAACAGCTTTTGACTATCACTTTAACCATTAATAAGACTATTTCTGCTAATTTTTTCTCGATTAGTATGAAGTAAATGAGAGCATAAGCTTTTTAACAATAATTTGTTGCAGAAATGTGGAGAAAGTCTTATGAATGGGACACATAAAATTGTTTAAATAAATTCTTAAATTTTTGTTGAAAAATTCTGATTTTTAAATTTTAAAAAAATAACTAATCTGTATATATACAAATCGTTGAAATAAAGGCTATTTAGGCGCAAATGTGGAAAAAATTTCAGCCCTTAGTGTCAATTAGTTTGTGAGTTAATGGGACATTTGTATATAAAGTTTAACTTCTTCAGAAATTGTTTTCAAGCATTGTATTTAACAAAAATGTAACCTAATTTTCCAAATACAAGTTCGCAGTACTTCAAAACTCTTACATGTAAGAAACATGAGTGGGATGGCAATGCTGCGAATAGCTAAAGTAAAGCTTTCCTATCAAATAAAAATGTTTCTTCTCTGACACTAATATTTACAAATTTATTGAGGTTTTACGAAGTGAGTGTACCGAAATGTTCTGAAAAGCTACTACAATTTTCAACTCTATGAACTTCATGCTAAGGGAAGAAAGGTAATATACTAGGCTAACGCGATAGTGAGATTTTTAAAAAGCTATCGCTATGTGAAGCAATTGAAATTAGTTCTCTTTGCAAGGCCCGGAATAAAACAAAACAAAAAACAACTGTGAAACGAAAGATGACTTCCCATTTTATAGAATTATAAAAGTAATATACAGAAATATCTTGCAAACGGTTAACACTATAATATATATACATATCTTAGAAAATTATAAAAGTATCTATCTATAATATACGGCATTTTAACCAAAATAGTTACAGCCAGTTATGAGAAAATCAAAAGGTTCTAAACATTTTCCATGTAAAGGGTGATTGGGGGTGGAAAAGTTTCTCGAAATTGCATCCTTGAGAGAGTACAACAGGCCTATAACAAAACGAAGAGTCCGTCAAGTACCAAACTTGTTATTTAAGTTAGCAACTTCCAATAATGCTACATGAATCTTTTCGAGAAAGTCGCCCCTACTTAAACTACCCTTTGCTTGTAACATTATTCGAAATTATCGATTTCTCAAAACTTTGATTTATATGCTGTATATTAAACATAATTAAATGGAAAACATTATTTTTTTGGAATATGCTCTTGTTTCTTGTTCATTCTGAATAATGTTTGCATCATGATAATCCGTAAAAGACAGCGGAAAACATATAAAACAGAAAATGTAGATCTCGTCAAAACACCTAATTTATGTCTTGCATAATTTTGTTTTGGAGCTAACAATTTCCAAGATATTCCTTGATATTGATTTTAATTTTAAAATGGTATACTTTTCTCAAAGAGAAGTCATCGTGTTTGTTTTGTTTTACTCCTGGGCATCCAAGATAACCGAATTTAAATGGCAAAACGACAGCTTTTTACAACGTTTGACTATCGCTTTAAAGTTGCGTATTCCCTTATTTACCTTCTACTTAAAAGGAAGCAAACACTAAGGCCAATCTTACTAACGTTTATCCTGACCAGTATGAAGTATATAGAAGAAGTTCTTTCGTAAGAAGTTTGTTTGCAGAATTTGTAGAAAGCCACATGAATGGAAGACGTTCAATTTTTTATTCTGAGTTACATTCGCATTATCTTCTCTACGCTATATCGTTTATTAATGGCTAATCAAAACTATTTTCCAAAAGATTATTTTTTGGTCTATTTCACTTTAATTGAGATAAATTTTTGTAGAAATAACTACAATACATATTTTTTATAGGTAAAAAGGCAATAGCTACCGACAAATGATTCAAAATTGCCGCTATGTGGTGGCTTTAAAATTCCATACACTGCTTATGCATGAACAAATAAAATAAAAAATACTAGTAGCGATACTTCGGGAAGAGAATAAATTGTGTCTTTAAAGAGTGCACCCGAAAGAAGTGGACCTCGGAGGCTATTCTTAGATATTCAATATATACATTATGTTTGCCATATAAATACATTTAATATATGGCGTTTTCATTACAATCGTCAACATTTTTAAAGAATCTTCAGGTAAACAATAGCTGGAGGTGACGAGTTTGGTGTTTTTCCGACTTTTTGGTTTTGATTCATGCTGTTGACATATATACACTCACGAAACCTTTCCTATGACATTGAAACTTACAGTTCCAGTGTAAGATCGGTATCAAAGCTTTGGATGGAATACAATTATTACTCCTTTGATGAAATCTGAAATAGGTATTTTCCATGCGAATGGTAGTTTGCAGTTTTCCTTGAAAGACCTTCGTGAGTATCCTTGGTAAATGCTAAAATTACACAATCCGGTTTTTTCTTGTTCTTCCTCTTTTTTACTTTCTGTACACGTAAAATGTACATAGTGTATAAAGAAGGTATTGCATTACATCCAAAAATTCGATACCGAGATTACACCGGAAATATATGTTTTCAGACCTGTTGATTCCAAAACAAAAACATTTTTACTTTCTCTATACTCACTATGTACATAGTGTATAGAGAATATATTGCAATCCACCAAAAAATTCGATACCAGTATGTCACCGGAAATATATGTTTTAGGGTCCCCTGTATCCAAAAAAAGTATTTTTAGAAAAAGGTCCGTGTGTCTATGAACACGATAATTCAAAAACGAAAAGTCGGTAAAATACCAAATATGGTATTTAAGTTTAGTATCTTCCAGGGATGCAATACGAAGATTTTGAGAAAAATTCCCCCAAACTAAACTACCCTTTACATGGAACTATTTTCGAAAATTTTGATTTTCTAAAAAATGGCTCTAATGATTTTGATTAAAATAACGTATATTAAAGTTATTTACCTGACAAATAACATGTATATTTTGAGTTTTCTGGGAATAGCCTCTGAAGAATACTTTATTCTGGATGAATTTCTCGTAACTACTAAACCGTAAGAGATGGACAAAAACTTAACCCACGAAAAATGTACAGCACGTTAAAATTCACAATTTATGTTATATACATTTTTTTCGTGATATATATATATAGAAATAATAAGAACATTTCTGCTATTTTTTTTCGATTAGCATGAAATAAATAAAAGATAAGCTTATTAACAATAGTAATTTACAGATATATAGAGAAAGTCATGTGAATGGAACACATCAGATTTTTTATGTAGGGGTGACTGTTTGTGAGATATTCCTTGTTATTGGTTTCAGTTTTAAACTATTTTTAATTTCTCTCAAACGGGAAGTGACGATTCGTTTCATTTCTCTTTTTTTACTACAGGCCATGCAATTCTTTTTCTCCCTATCTTCCTTGTGAATTATTTTTTGCAAATTTTAAATATTTTGTCTTAGCGCAAGAAGTATTTATGAGAGACGGAATCACTTAGCGCATTACTCCCCAGTTAAGCGGGAATGCAATATGTCAACACAGTAGCACTGCGGTTGGCTGCCGGCCTGGTGGCGCTCAAGGATAAAGCTCATCCTTTTTTAAAGTCCCTGTAGTGCTATTAATAAGTAATAAGCAAATTTTGCTGATGTTTATCTGGATTAGCATGTCGTAGATAAAAGAATGATCTTTTGTAAGCAAGGTTGTTTGTGTAACATCTAGAGGAAATCATGTGAATGGAACACATCAGATTTTTATAATGTATGACTAGAGGGCATGTTTCCTATCACGCTGCACCCAGAATCTCTAGTGTTTAAGAGTGTTTTAAAAACGTGAATTTGCTGATATTCAGTTTTTTGGTTGCATATAAATCCTTCTCCACCATATATTGTAATTCCGTGGATTCGAATGAAATGCAGTCAAAATCTGGAGAGATTTTGGAGGCCTGTGCGCGTAAAAACGTCCACTTTGCTTAGAGCACATTTTTACTTTCTCTATTCTTATGTACATACAATGTACATAGCAGCTAGAGAGGTATTGTATTCCACCCAAAAGTTCGATACCGCAATATAAATGTTTTGAAGAAAAAGGTTCATGTGTTTGTGTGTCTGTCTGTCTTTGGACAGCATAGCTCAAAAACCAAAAGACCATTAAATACCAAACTTGGTGTTTACGTTTAGTGTCGTCCAAGAATGCGACACGAAGATTTTCAAAAAATTCTCCACTCCATAAACTATCCTTTATACATGGAAAAAGAAAATAGAAGATTTTGCTTTTCTCAAAAATGCCTCAAACAGTTTTAATTAAAATACCGTATATTAAAGATATTTACATCTAAAATAAAATGTATATCTGTATTTTCAGGTAATATCCTCTGAAGACATCTTTATTCTGAATGAATATTGCTGAATTTTGCAAAAACTAGTAAAGCGCAAGAGATAACAAAACTTGCTACACAAAAAATGTGGATATGTTGAAAACACAGAACTTATATCACATGCATTTTTATTAGTGGAGTTGACTATTTTTGAGGTATTTCTTGTTTTGCTTTCTGTTTTAAAACACTCAAGCACAGACGTCATGGATGGGGTGCAGTATTGGAGGATGAGACGTGATCAGCGCCTCGAACCCCCCCCCCCGGCCGGTTAATACGGTCCTCATGACCTGGAATCGCTATCAAATAGCTCCTCAATTAGCCCACTAGAGACCTCACAGGGCTGAGAGCACGCCGGGTCAGGTTTCCCAGCGAGGGAAAAAATCCCCACGCCGGTACTGGGAATCAAACCCAGGTATCCCGCTTGGTAAGATCCAGATGGCTACCAGCTTTTAAAAGATTTGGCTATCGCTTTAGCTAAGTTTATTCCCTTATTTCCCTTCTACTTATAGAAAGCAAGTAATAAGGTGATTTCTGCTATGTTTATCTCGATTAACATGAAGTAAATAGGAGAATAAGCTTTTCAACAGTGATTTGTTACGAGGTGTAGAGAAATTCATTAGAATGGAACACACAAGAATTTTTAGGTGGCATATAAGTCTTCCTCCAGATACTAAAACCACTATAAAAGCCATATATTGCAATTCCTTGCATTTGTTGAAAAGCTGAATGAAACGCAGATAAAATCCGGAGAGATTTTGGAGGTCCACTTTGCTTACTGGACACTTTTCACGATCGACTTCCCTTATGTAATACCTGAAGAGCAGTATGTTGATATTCCTGGTTCTAATCTTTAGCTCGGACTGAGATCTGCTATGATGACATTTACCGGATGTACACAGCTTGTGGGGGATAAGAACCTGTTCCGAGCATTACCGGTTCCCTAATTACCTCGCTTTTTGCTAATCTTGGCAGCCCAGGATGCTCTTGTGCAGCTGATATCAAACTGATCAACAGGTGTTGAGCACTACTTGTATAAACATATACAGATAGTATAAATAGCAACTGGTGAAGTATTGCATTTCATAAAAAACAACAAAGAACTGCTGTGTTCCATTCACATTATTTTCTCTACAAACTTTATTATTATTCTTTTATTTACGTCATGGTAATTGAGATAAACATTATCAGAAATTGTTGTATTAGTTTCTTTTAAGTAGAAGGGAAATAAGGTAATACACATACAAAAGCGATAATTAAATCTTCAAAAAGCCGGTCACTATATGACACAATTGAAATTCAGTTTCCTTTGCATGCCAAGAGTAAAACAAAAGAAGATGCAACGAAAGATGACTTCCCGTTTGAAAATAAGTTTAAGTAGATTAACATTAAAACAAATAACGAAATATCTCGGAAATGGTTAAATCTATAGGAAGTATATGGCCCAAATTGTGTGTTTTAACGTGATTTACATTTTTTCAGTAAGTATTTGTGAATCTCATACTGTTAATCTGTTATGAAAAATTCATACATAATGAAAAGCTCTTCCCAGGAAACAGCACGAGAGTAGAAAAGGATGAAGCTAACGGCAACCTAAATGTGTGATAGAGACAGAGATATCCCATTTAACCCCGTACTGCCTTAATAGGTTGATTCTGATTCATTAATTGAAACTTACAAAACATTTATTATTAAACCAACAGATGGCACTGTTTATGTGACAAAAGAAAGGTCTCTAGGAATCATTGTCAATTCCTCTGTAAATTCATGTGTTAATCTTACCATCCGGCAACCTTGGACAAAAATAGAGTCAGTGTGTAAAATATTGTCTTATTCTGTCCTCTCTGACTGTTAGGTTAACCAACGGCATAGTGTCTTATGCCCCTCTTGTCCCCTCCACATGCTTGTCTACTCCCTTGGTTTGTCATGTCCTATGTCTGACGAATGACTATGGGTTGCAGCAGCAGTGCACTACTTTGCATCTACAACAACATAGCGCTTGCCGAAGTCGACTACGCAGTACAAATTTAACCGGAAATACATGTTTTGGAACCCCCCGAATAAAAAAAGTCAAGGCATTTTTAGAAACATGTCCGTGTGTGAGTGTGTGTGTGTGTGTGTGTGTGTGTGTGTGTGTGTGTGTGTGCAGCACAGCTTAAAAACGAAAAGTTCGTTAATTATTAACCTGTATATTTAATTTCAGCATATTCCAAGGATGCAACACGCAAGTTTGTCAATAAAATTCCTCCACCCTAACTATCCTTTACATGGAAAATTTCGAATTTGGTTTTCTCATAGATAGCGCTTATAGTTGTGATTAAAATTTCGTATGCTTAAAATATTTACATGACAAATAAAATATATATCTTGAATTTTGGGGGAATTTCCTCTGGATACCTCTTTATTCTGGTTGACTTTTTCTGAATTTTGCATTACTGGTAAACCATAAGGGATAGACGCAATCTTACTAACATAAAATATACAATTTATGTCGTATACATTTTTTACATGGGATTGACTGTTTCCGAGATATTTTTTGTTATTGATTTCAGCTTTAAGATATTGAATTTTTCTCATACGGAAACTGGTCAACTCCTGGCAAAAAAACGGATTTTAATCCCATAGCAATCGCATTTTAAAACATTTGACTATCAGTTTAATTTAGTGTATTCCCTTATTTCTCTTCTTCTTAAAGGAAGCAAGTAATAACACCATTTCTGCTAATGTTTATCTCGATTAGCAGGAAATAGATAGTAGAAGAAGCTTATTAACAAATTATTTGTTACAGAGATGTAGAGAAAGTCATGTGACTGGACCACATCAAATTTTTACCTTCTCTACACGTACTACGTACATAGTGTATAGAGAAGATATTGTATTGAGCCCAACAACAAATTGGTGTCAAGATTTAAACGAAAATATATGTTTTGAAGTCCCCTGACTCTAAAGTAGTATTTTTTAGAAAAAAGTCCGCCGTAGGTGTGTCTTTTGACAGTATAGCTCAAAATCTAAAAGACCGTTAAATATCAAACTTGGTATGTAAGTTTATTATCCTTCAATAATGAGACTCTAAGGTTTTAAAGAAAATCCCCCACCCCCAACTACCACAATTTTTTTTAAAATATTGCTATTTTCAAAAATGGCAACATTTGATTAAAATACCGTACCTATATTACAGCCATTCACAACACAAATAAAATACATATTTTGAACTTTCTGTAAATAGCTTCTTAAGAGCATTTTATTTTGGTTATATTTTTGCATAACGGTTAAACTGTAATAGACAAAAACTACTACACAAAAATGTAGATGTCGTTGAAACACAAAATTTAAGTCCTATGAATTTTGTTGTAGTGTAGACCGTTTTTAAGATATTTATTGTTATTGGTTTTCTTTCCTCAGACAGGAAGCGTCCGTTTTTCTTTTGCTCTACTCCTGGCCAAGCAAAGAATCCAATTTCAATGAAAATTGCATAACGATGGTTTTTAAAACTTTTGACTATCTCTTTAGCCTAGTGTATTCCTTGATTTCCCTTCCACGTATAAGGAACTAGGTAATATGTGCATTCTGCTAATGCTAGAAAAAAGAATAATATTCTGTAAGAAGTTTGTAAGTAGAACCGTTAGGGAAATCATGTCAGTGCAACACATCATTTTTTTGTTGTTGTAGAACTGACCGTTTCTGAGATATTATTTTGGTATCGGTTTTAGCTTTAAAATACTTAGTTTTCTCAAACGCGATCATACAAAGTGAACCGAACCTCAGTTGTTTCACAAAGAGACAGGTATTAAAGGATTTGACTACCATTTTAGGTTAATGCATTCCTTTATTTCCTGTATGCTTAAAATAATAAGACGAATTATGCTAATAGATGTCTGGATCAGCTTGTATTTAGAACAGCTAGAGAAAGTTATGTGAATAAAACACATACGATTTTTTTTTAAGTTTTTAACCTAGATGAATAATGAAATTATGTTGAAATGAGACCGGAGCCAAGGAGTTTAAAGTTACTCAGCATCAATCTTCTCAGAATAAGGGGAAAACACCGGAAAAGAAAGTTGTCCGGGTAAGTCACCCTAACAGAGATTAGACCTCGGAGCCTCTTGAGTGTGCAGAGGCGGCCTGCTAATGTAGTCTTGATTAGTACGAGTTAGTGGAATAAGCTTTTGAAGATAAGATTGTTACAGAGGTAGAGAAGGTCATGTGTGCTGAGACAGACAAAGTCATAATTAGGGATAGCATCTTGGGGACCGATAGCGGGACACATGTGGTTACCAGTTGCATACCTACCGAGTAGAGACGATCTGCATTGGCGACTGCACGCGCCGCATGTAAACAACGTGAGGTAACGTGTTGAGGAACTTGGCTCGACGATGCTCTGCTGTATATTACAATACTATTTTACATATAATTAATCAATCCTTTTCATATAGTGCATGCTCTTCAATCAGGATAGTAAAACCTCTTGCTTCAAATGGATTGCATGAAGGTTTGCAATTCATTTTTTAGAATGCGTGAAAATAAAATGAAGACAGTGTTTGGTAAAAATTTCGGATTTTCAATAATGTGTGAAATACGAATGTGCCACGAGGTGTTGCTACGGAAATAGTTGATGATGGAATATCTTAGCTTACAGTCGATGATTATATCCTATTTCCGTTTTAATCCAATTCTATTTTGTGATGTGGAGCGAAGTTTTTCACAATATTAAGTCTGTTTACGTGCCAATCGGAGACGATTCACGTATGTGATGACTTGTTGCACAACAGAAATTGAACATATGCACAATTAAAATTATTTTTAGTTCCCGTAAATTAGTGGTATTTATGTTTCCCACCCGCCCAACCTTAATAGCCTTCCACTGCTAGTGAAAACATCACAGTCTGCCAAGTAACCACTGCCACATATTCCTTCTATTAGTCACTGCATTGTCAAAACTTTACAACTTTATGTATAATTAATGGAACATTGTTTCAGTACCGCGGCTCTACGACCATTTTTTCAACTCCGATAGGCTATAAATAAAATACAGGTTCATAGAAAACAATTATTTTATTACTAAAATTTTTGTACTCTTATGGTTACTTTTCAACATAATAACCGACAAGATTGAGACACTTATCGTACTTGTGCATAAGCTTTGCAATACCCTCTTCAAAAATATTGCCGCCAATGATTTCAAATGAGCATTGATGTTATTTTGAAGATCTTCGTACTTTACATTTGCGGAGAGCCATTCAAAACAAACGAAGAGGAATGTGTTGATCCATGACAATGCTCGCTTGGGGCCGCGCCATGGCCGAGTGTTTAGACCATTCGCCTCTCTCCTAGACGACCCGGGTTCGATCCCAAGTGACCGCATGTGAGATTTGTGGTGGACAAAGCGGCGCAGGGGTGGGTTTTCTCCGGGTTCTGCGGTTTCCCCCGCCATCGCATTCCACCAGTGCTCCTTCTTCATTCCATCTATCACCAGTGTCATCGCCATAAGTTGTAAAAGCGGGCGTTAAACACTACAAAAAAAAAAAAAAACACCTGACACCCAGTGACTTTCACCTTTTCCTTGAACTGAAGACGTGGCTAGGAGGGCAGCACTTTCAAACCAACGAAGATCTTCAAAACAACTTCAATAATCATTTGAAATCATTGGCGGCAACATTTTTTGAAGGGGGTATTGCATGTAGTGTACAAAACGTTTAGCAATAAAATAATTGTTTTCTATGAACCTGTCGGATGTTGAAAAAAAACTGCCCTCGTACAATACTTTTACCCCTTTTTAGACGAATTGAACGTTTCGGATAAGTCGCTGACATACTACCGCCCATTATACAAGTTTAAAAGCGGAAGAAACCTAGATCTTACCCTGAAGGTCAGGGCATATTACTACGTGCTTTAGAAACGACAGTCAATGTCTCAGGTGGCAAAACAAGGGGAAATTTCTTAGAGAAGCGTCTAGAACAAAACGTGTGTTATCATGAAATACTGAAGACTGTGGGAACAGGCATGTGCTCTAATCGATTGCGGTTGAATCATTTTTC
Organism: Hymenopus coronatus; assembly: GCA_030762935.1. Taxonomy (NCBI): domain Eukaryota; kingdom Metazoa; phylum Arthropoda; class Insecta; order Mantodea; family Hymenopodidae; genus Hymenopus; species Hymenopus coronatus. The sequence goes on along the minus strand of CM060882.1, from coordinate 33,323,782 downwards.
AAATTCAGTCTTGCATATGTTTACACCTTTGTTAAAAGTGCTAGTACGTCTATTCTGAATATAGGGAATTCAAAGGGTGATAATACAACGATAAGATGTATTTGTTTCTGGTTATTAATCATCATAAGTTTATCGAACCTTCACAATAGTACTATGGTTACCAGGGTTTTGCTTTTACTACCACTTACCTGTACTAGATAGAAGGAGAGTTACCCCAGACAAAAAGTCTATAGTAGTTTTACTGTAAATGTACGTTTTGAAATCTACTGAGCCAAAAATACTTAAAAACGGTCCGCACGTTTGCGCGCCTAGGAACAGCAAAGCTCAAAAAAACAAAATAGACAATAAAAAATCTGATGTGTTCCATTCACATAACTTTCTCATATGTGCTCTGTGAACAAATAATTTTTACAAAAGATTATTCTTTTATCTAAATAATGCTAATCAAAATAAACATTACCATAAATTCTTATTATTTAGCTCCTTATAAGTAGAAGCGAAATAAGGGAACACATTAGGCTAAAGTGACAGTCAAATCCTTTAAAAGCTGAAGCTTTGCGTTTGTCAGTGAAAGTCGGTTCTCTATCCAAGCCCAGGAGAAAACAGAAACTTTTTAATTTCCTGAGAATGCCTCTTTACTCTGGATATTTTTTTCTAATTGGTAATCTATAAGATACAGAAAAAATGTTTACAACACAAAAAGTGTAGAGTTCATTAAAATATACAATTTATGACATACGCACATATGTTTTGTAGAATTAACCATTTTCGAGATATTCTCTGTTATTAGTGTAGAACCTATAAAAGTGTAGAGCTCATTAAAATACACAACTTATGACATACCTATTTTTTCGATATTATCTCTGCTACTAATTTCATTTTTAAACCACTAAAACATTTCTCATGTAGGAATTCGACATTCGTTTTATATCAATTTTGTTTTACCCCTGGTCGTTATAAAAAATCTAATGTGTTCCATTCACATGACTTTCTCTACATCTCTGTAACAAATTATTGTTAAAAAGCTTATGCTAATATTTTCTACATTCAACCGAGAAAAAATTAGGAGAAATACTCTTATTACTTTCTTCCAAGTAGAAGCTAAATAAGGGAGTACCATACATTAAGTGACAGACAAAAAGCTGGTTGCTATGTGACTGAAAATTTTGATTTTTTTAAAAATGGCTCTAACGATTTTTATTAGAATATTGTATATTAAAGATATTTACCTGACAAATAAAATGTATATCTTGAATTTTCTGGGAATAGCCTCTAAAGACTACTTTATTGTTGAGGAAGTTTGCATAACTGCTAAACTGTAAGAGTTAGACAAAAACTTACCACAAAAATAATGTAAAGCACATTAAAACACACAATTTATGTTATATACATTTTTTTCGTGCAGTTGATCGTTTTTGAGGTATTCCTTGTTTTTGGTTTCATTCTTGAAAAACATATACTTTTCTCATACGGGAATTTGTTAACTCCTGTTCGTACAAACTAAGGAACCTATGTCACTTAGCAACCAGCTTTTGGCCAACACTTCAATATATTGTACTCCTTTAGTTTGCTTCTACTTACAAGGAAGCAAGTAATAAGATTATTTCTGCTAATTTTTCTCGATTAGCATGAAGTAAATAGAAGCATAAGCTTTTTAACAATACTTTGTTGCAGAGATGTAGAGAAATTCATGTGAATGAAACACATCAGCTTTTTTAAATTGGAGACACTTTCTGTAATCAGCATGGTTTTGATCGTATTACACGCATAAGAAATGATAATTTTTAAAATGTTGATTTTAATGTGTAAAAAAGCTCACAGAGATACGGAAAGACAAAGAAAGATAGGATGAGAATGAGAACTAAAGGATGAGAGGGACAGTAAGGAATATTATCTTAAGAGAATAATGCGAAAGTCGCCGCGGTTTCTGCCTGCAGGTATAGATGGCGTTATGAGTCAATATTTATATCGGTTAATGAAGACAATGCTATAGGCCTTTACCAGTCAGAAAGGTTAAAGGTTCACGATACCATTGATAAAGAAGACGGTAAAAGAGTTGTTGACCCAGCAAACGGAATGAGAACGTATGAGAAATGATGAAGGGAGGAAGAAAACGTGCTTCCTCTCCAGAAAAATTGTTGCAGATAAATGTAAAGTGATGGCTCACTGGAATCGATGTAAACTCCGGAAAAAGAAAAGAGACGGTGAATCGCATCTATAATTTAGCTGGCAAAAAAATACCCACAGGCTTTCTTGAGGAGGAAAGAGAGCTCAAATGGTTATATGATCTCTAGGTAAACGCTCTCTGTGTAACAGTCACATGTCTTTCTAAAACTTATCTGCTTTATTGTCAAACTCAATATTAAATTTTTACTTTCTCTATACGTACTATGTACATAGTGTATAGAGAAGGTATTGCATTGTACCCAAAAATTTGATACCGAGATTTCACCGGAAATATATGTTTTGAGACCCCCTGAATAAAAAAAACATTTTTAGAAACATGTCCGTGTGTGTGTTTGTCTGTCCGTGTGTATGTGTCTTTGGGCAGCATAGCTCAAAAACTAAAAAACCGTTAAAAACCAAACTTGGCACTTAGGTTTGGTATCTTTCAAGGATGCGACACGAAGATTTTCATGAAAATCCCCCACCCCAAACTACCCTTTACATGGAACTTTTTTCGAAAATTCTGATTTTCTAAAACATGGCTCTAACGCTTTTGATTAAAATCCCGTATATTACTGATATTTACATACCAAATAAAATGTATATCTTGAATTTTCTGGGAATAGCCTCTGAAGACCTCTTTATTCTGGATGAATTTTGCCGAATGTTGCTTAACTTCTAAACATAAGAGATAGACAAAAACTTACTACAAAGAAAATGTAGAGCACGTTAAAACACAATTTATGTTATATATTTTTTTTCGTGGAGTTGAATGTTTTTAGTTATTCATTGTTTTTTATTTCACCTTTCAAAAACTTATATTTTCTCATGCAGGGATTCGTCAACTCCTGTCCATGCAAACAAAGGAACTTCGGTCACATAGCAACCAGCCTTTGACTATCACTTTAACCTATGGTACTCCCTTATTTCGCTTCTACTTAAAGGGAAGCATGTAATAAGACTATTTCTGACATTGTTTTTCTCAATTAGCTTGAAGTAAATAGAAGCATAAGCTTTTTAACAATAATTCGTTGTAGGGATATAGAGAAAGACATGTGAATGGAATACATCAGATTTTCTTTTTGCAGAGGAGACTAAATGGTGAAAATTGACAAAACATTACTTCTTACTTTCTATAGCATGTGTGTACAAGGTACGTTGTAGGTGGAGAGGGTATTGTATTGCACAAAAAATCGATACCGAGATTTCATTGCAAGGTGTTTTAGTTTTTGAACTATGACGTCCACAGACACACACAGACTTTTTCTAAAAATGCTTTTTCTCAATAATTGTACCTCAAAACATATATTCCCGGTGAAATCTCGGAATCATTTTTGGGTGGAATACAATACTTCCTCTAAACAAAAAATTGGAGTTTTATTTATGGACACACTTTAACTGTTGTGGGCCCTAACGTTCCATTGTATAGGGGGGAAAGACTGCTGAATTTTACTCAGAGGCCTCTTGAGCTTCTTTTACGTGTCGTAAATCTATGCCACGGGCCCAACAGCTTTACTTCTCTTCCGAAGGTAGGGATCTGTTGTCCTCCGCCGGGTCTGAACCCGCGACCTTGGGTATTACACCTCGGAGGGCACATTCCTTTAAACACTGTGTACATGGTAGTGTAGAGAAAGTGAAAAAAAAAATTATATGTTCCATTCACATTGCTTTCTCTTCATCTCTATAACAAATTCTTGTTATTAAGTTTATATGCTTCTATCTACTTCATGGTAATTGAGATAAACATTAGCAGAAATGTTTTCTTGTAAGCAGAATGTAAGTAAGGGAATACACTAAGCTAGAACGATAGTCAAATCTTTTAACAGCTGTTTACCATATGGACGAATGCCGTTTCTTTAGATTGTCAGTAGTTGACAAATTTCTGTATTTTAAAACTGACACCAATAAAAGGAATACCTAAAAAAATCTGATGTGCACCATTCACATCACTTTCTCTATATCCCTAAACAAATTATTCTTAAAAAGCTTATACTTCTATTTACTTTATGCTAATCAGAGAAAAGTAGCAGAAACAGTCCTATTACTTGCTTCCTTGTAAGTAGAAGCGAAATAGAATATAAATTGTTTGTTTTAACGTGCTCTACATTTTTTGTGTAGTAAGTTTTTGTCCATCTCTTACGGTTCAGTAGTTATTCAAAATTCCGTAAAACTCATCCAGAATAAACTACTCTTCAGAGGCTATTCCTAGAAAATTCAAGATAAACATTTTATTTGTCAGCTAAATATGTTTAATATACGAAATTTTAATCAAAATCGTTAGAGCCATTTTTGAGAAAATCAAAATTTTCGAAAAAAAGTTCCATGTAAAGGGTAGTTGGGGGTGGGGGGATTTTTCTCAAAATCTTCGTGCCGCATCCCTGGAAGATATTAAACTTAAATACCAAGTTTGGTGTTTTACGGACTTTTCGTTTTTGAGTTATCGTGTTCACAGACACACGGACACACTGACACACGACACATGGACACACACACACACACACACACACACACACACACACACGGACGGTTTTGTGAAAATGCTTTTTTTGGATATTGGGGACCCTAAAACATATATTTCCGGTGAAATCTCGTTATCGAATTTTGGGTGGAGTGCAATACCTTCTCTATACACTATGTACATAGTGCGTATAGAGAAAGTCAAATGGTCAACTCCACAAAACAATATATGACACAATTGTGTGTTTTAACGAGATATAAATTTTTGGGTAGTACATTTTTTTTCAATTTCTTACGGCTAACTAGTTATGCAAAATCCAGAAAAATGCATTCAGTATAAAGACATCTTTAGAGGCTACTACCAGAAAATCCAAGATACACATTTTATTTGCAATATAAATATCTTTAATGGTATTTTAATTAAAATTGTTAGACACATTTTTGAGAAAACCAAAAGTTTCAAAATTTTTCCCATGTCAAAAGTAGTTTATGGTGTTTATTTTATATCGTCGTGTCACATCCATGAAACATACCAAACTTATATACAAAGTTTGGTAATTTACCGACTCGTTTTTTAATTATCGTGTTCACACAGTCCGTTTACTAAAATAATTTCGTTTGGCCCTAAGGGAAATCAAAACATATATTTATCGTTATCCAGTTTTTAGTGGAATACAATACTTTCTCTATACACTATGTTTATAGTACGTGGAGAGAAAGTAAAAATATGATCGCCCAAGGCTGCATATAAAAACAATAAAGCCAGGCATATAACATTTAATATGAAAACCAAAATGCAAAGACTTGACACGTGTTTATAATGTATATCAATCAACACTCCAGTGGACGGTTGTAAACAAAACACAAACACTTTTAATTTTAGCAGAGGACCGTGAAAACAGTCGTTTCCTCTTCAGCTTTGTCTGCCTTGATTAAGTCGGACTTGCCGCCTTTTGGAACTCCGTGCTTTTAGTGAGAGAACGTGGAAGATGGGACAAATACTCCAGTTTCTCACTCAATCACTTCAACTGATTGATTCACTTCAGATGGACACCATATAAGCCAATCCCAAGAATCTGATACACCTTCCCCAGATCTGCTTTCCCTTCCTTTCTATGCGTATTCTTTTGGTAACAGCATCGCAGTAGAGCTGAAAAAGAGAGAGAGAAAATTCGTTCAAGAGCGTATCCAGGATTCTTATACAAATACAACACGATTTAACGATAGCAGATTTTTACTTTCTCTACAGTACTATGTACATAGTGTTTAGAGAAGGTATTGTATTGCACCCAAAATTTAGATACCGAGATTTCACCGGAAATATATGTTATGGGTCCCCCTGAATCCAAAAAAAAAAAACATTTTCAACATTTTTAGAAAAAGGTCCGTGTGTGTTAGCGCGTGTGTGTGACTCTGGATAGCATAGCTCAAAATAGAAAAGACCGTTGAATTCCAAACTTGGTATGTAAGTTTGGAATCTTCCAAGAATGCGACAAGAACCACCCTTTACATGGAACTATTTTCGAAAACTTTGATTTTCTTAAAAATGGCTCTAACGATTTTGATTAAAATATCGTATATTAAAGGTATTTACCTGACAAAATATATATCTTGAATTTCTAGGAACAGCCTCTGAAGACTATTTTATTCTGGATCAATATTACGGAATTTTGCTTTACTACTAAACCGTAAGAGACGGACAAAAGCTTACCTCACAAAAATGTAGAGCACTCAAAACACACAATTTATGTTATATACATTTTTTCTTGGGGTTGGTCGTTTTTTAGATATTACTTGTTTTTGGTTTCAGCTTTGAAACACTTTTCTCATACAGAAATTTGTCAACTCCTGTCCATACAAACAAAGGAACTTCAGTCATAAAGCAACCAGCTTTTGACTATCACTTTAACCTATGGTACTCCCTTATTTCGCTTCTACTTACAAGGAAGCAAGTAATACGACTATTTCTGCTATTTTTATCTCGATTAGCATAAAGTAAATAGAAGCATAAGCTTTTTAACAATACTTTATTACAGAGATTGTCATGTGAATGGAACACATCAGATTTTTACTTTCTCTACACGTAAAATGTACATAGTGTATGGAGAAAGTATAGTATCCCATCCAAATATTTTATACAGAGATTTTAGCGGAAATACATGTTTTGAGACCCCCGGATTAAAAAAAGTCGGTAAAATACTAAACTTGGTATTTGTATATAGTATATTTCAAGAATGCGACACGATGATTTTGAGGGAAAATCTCTGCATCCCAAACTACCATTTACATGGACAAATCTTCAAAATGTTTGATTTGCTCAAAAATGGCTCTAACGATTTTAATTAAAACACAGTATATTAAATATATTTACATATTCTGGGAAGGCGCCTCTAACGACCTCTTTAATCTGGATGAATTAATTTTGCTGGTTTTTGCATAACTTGTAAACCGTAAAAAAGAAAAGAATATTAAATGGCGTTTTATTTATGGATGCTCTTTAACTTCTGTGGTTCTCAGTGCCCCTTTCTATACTGGGCGTGAGAGACCGCTTAATTTTGCTTAGAGGCCTCTCTATCAGGCTTGAGGTTCTTTTGCGTGCCGTAAATCTACGACACGGGACCAAAGGCTTTACTTCCCTTCCGAAGGAAGACATGCTAAGGATTTTTACGCCTGAAAAGATCCATCGTCCTCCGCCCGATCTGAACCCGCGACCTTGGGTATATGAAGTCAGCATGGCGGGTGAATAAACCTAAGCAGAGAGGGCTAGCAGCATATTATTATTATTATTATTATTATTATTATTATTAAGAGCAGTACTTACATTATAAGCAGTTCTAGTTCTTGCGGCGTACAATGTGATCATATAAGATAAATTGTTTGTAGTCTTTTGTTTGGAGTGTCACTCTTGAGGTATTCTTCCCTGGTAGTTTGTTGGGGTCTGCACATATTATTAATCGGTCCTGTAGGTTCTGAAACTGCAGTCCTTCTACTGTATCTATCACAATCTGAAACACAGATTTCATAGAGAGTATACGATTTGCTGACTGGAATAGATAGCCTTGATTGGTTTATTGACATACATAGTTCATTCAGAGGTGAGTAAACATTGCATAGGTAGAGTCAGGCAGAAAAATTCAATAGCGGGGATTTGATCCACGGATCTCCCTGTCTCTAACCCGTTGCTCTAAACACTGAGCTACTATGGACACATACCAGCTCGGCATTAAATTCCTCAACTGACTCATATGTTTCCGGGTAAATCACATGGTGATCTCAAATTAATTTGAAATCATATATCCTAAAGGCGACTTACAATGTCGTACGTACTAAATTAACACTAATTGACCTAATAGGTGGCAAAACTATGAAGCCCAAAACTTAAAAGTACTTATGTAAGTAGTTAGGACACACACACACACACACACACACACATATATATATATATATATATATATATATATATATAATTAATTTCAAAATAATTTGATACTATCTTGTGGATTACCGGGAAACATGTAAGTCAGCTGAGGAATTTAATGCCGTGCCGGCATATTGCCATATTATCTCAGTGGGTAGAGTAACCGGCTAGAGACTAGGAGATACATGGTTCAAATCCCGGCTAAGACATTGAATTTTTCAGTCTGGCCACTTAAATTAATTCCTGCCCTGCACACTCCTTGTGTGAAAAAAAAAAAAAAAAAACAACAATTAAATCACAAATTAGTAAACCTTGATTATAAAATATAGCAAAGGTGAGAGATTTGTTGGTATAAAACAAGTGTCACCAGCCCGCTTGATTTTGTGTTAGGGCAAGCAAGCTTGCTCCGTGCACAACAATAAGTAGGCAGACCACTTAAATTAGAGAGAACTTCTGACAGGGATAAGGGGAGAGACCTGAAGTGTGATTAGACCTGGCTGAATACGGATACAAGCACGAATGGGGTCCCAAACGTTTCCAGATCGAACGCACCTGAAGTCGCCCGGGCCGTATCCACAACCCTCTGGCCTACAGAAGTCCCCCAAAAGGGCGCCTGCCCAAAAGCACCCGAAAGCAGATCCTGGCTCAGTGGTACGGCAACGACGCTGGGAGGACCCCTCAAGAGAACTCACGACCACAGCTCCCGAACACCGTCGCCTGATGGCAAGGAAACGCTGGACAGGGAAGCTGGGAGAAAATGAAATGTGTCTGCTGAACCGAGGATACAGTGGGCGGTTGCCAGGAATCGAACCCGTGACCTGCCGAATGCGGGCTATCAACGAAGTAGATAGATGAAGTAGAAAAGTTAGTGTGGTTGCAACACAGATTTATACCTATTGTAATTGAGTCTACTGCTGCATGAATTACTAATTTATCTCAACAATAATCATCAGATGACTGAAAAGCAAGTAAGTGGTCTCTTAAACCAGATTATGCTAATATAGCAATTACGTCTGGTGAAAAATAAGTTAGTAAATAAATAACATTGTATGTCATATTAAAATCATTAATGAATTAATACTTCATTATTCCTCAAATAACATCTCTAAATTTATTTTTATTATTTTCATTCTTCTCAAGTATATCTGCCTCAACAGGTTGCGAGTTCGAATCTTGCTTATGGTGAGTTACCGCGCTAAGGGTTTTCTATACCCTGAGAAGACGAATGTCATGTAACTTTAAGCTCCATGCATCCGAGATCACTTGAATATCACATCTTGACGATGCATCATCATCCGATATGACCAAACAGATTAAAGGGGGAAAAAAATAGATGAAGCTTTTGTAAAATACTTTTGTGAGGAGTGAAGAGAGAAAGCTTGTGACGTTCTGATATGAGCATTGAGAAAATAGACTATTAATTATTTATAATATATAGGAAGGGAGATTTCGTCAGGTTATGATTGCAATACATTAGTTCTCAAACGGTAAATGTCGCATTCGACCATGTTGATATGGCCGACTGTATCTACACCCAAAGTACGAGTATCGATAACAATAGATATAGGGAGAAATTATTTTAATAACTGACACAATGGAAACAAACGTTATTTTATTTGAGGTTATTGCAATTATCTGATACATAAGAAATACAAATAAAGATTATTTTCACTCCTTTTTTTAACTAAATACATTATGAACTGGATAAAACTTTAAATAAACATTGTAACTGAATTAACTGAAAGTACAATTGTGGAACTGACAGTTATTAAAACTGAAGCCTGGCGTTTTGTCATATATATACATATATATTTTTTTTTTATTATTGTTTCATTTGTATAGCCCCCTTTTACTTCAATGGTCATATCGGGGGCTTTGACTTGTGAAACAACTCGTATTACTGTAGGTTAGAACATTAGGTTGATCATTATTATTATATTACTAATATACACGTACATTCACTCTCACATTCATACTTCCAGACTCTGTGGGGGATAGGGAATAAATCTGGTTAAAGAAAAATTCCCAGGACCTTCGGGTGAGAAGTCAGCTCGCTGACCATTCAACCACGGAGGCAGTCTGGATTGTCACATTGTTACCAATAACTTAGGCAGCAGATTAAACAAACGAACGTCAGGTGCAACAAGATTTCAAAGAAACGAACTTGAGCTGCTATAAGATGTTTGGACAATATCGCAGTCATCTGACTGCGATTGGTTAAAATGGCCCAATCTCGGACATTGGAGCTGAATTGTGATAAGTAATGCCAACAGTATTTTTATCGTCGATAATTCACGGCCGGAGAGAAGCAACAAGAGTGGATTTTCCTAAGAGATGAAAACACGGCTTGTATTTGATAAGACAATTGAGCGAAATAGACTATTAATAATTTATAATATATAGGTGTTAATGAACTTCACCGAAATACTTTGAGATCGGCGATGCATGGTCCCCGGATAAACATAACGCAGCTACTTAGCGTTAAACGTGTGGGTATCAGGTGCTGATAAGTCGTTGTTAAAGCAAAGCAGGTTGAAAAAATGGCTTAGAATGTCTTTAAAACTGCTGCCCGAGTATAGAAACATCGATTTTTAGCAGCTCGTTACTAACGTTCTCAAGATTTAATGTCGCAAAAATCTGTAAAATCTCGAACTAATCACTTGACAGTACGACACTGAGCTTTATTAACTACGTTCTTGAGTTATGCAGCCTACTCTGGAGGCGTTTTTTCAACTGCTCTGGTGGCTTAATGCTTAACGCGAGAAGCTGCTATCCCAAAATCATGTGTTCGATTCCTGTCATTGAGTACATGTTTTTTATTATTTGTTTTCATTCCAGACGAAGTGCCACGATATCTGGCGAACTGGCACTTCAGAAACTTATAGCCGTTACTTCGAAATTTCAATAAACAGGCCATAAGTCTCCTATCTCAAATTAATTATTTAAGTAATCTACATATTCTGTGAAAATATTTCGGTATAGTTCATTAACATCCTGTATAGGAAGGGAGATTTTATCAGGTTATGACTGTAATACATTAGTTCTCAAATGGTAGATGGCATATTTGACCAAGTTTATTTACATATTTTTTACTTTTTCAATACGTACTATGTACATAGTGTGTAGAGAGGGTATTGTGTTGCACTCAAAAAATCCATACCAAGATTTCACCGGAAATATATGTTTTGATACCCCCTGAATAAAAAAAAAGTATTTTTAAAAAATGTCCGTGTGTGTCTGTCGTTTGTCTGTCTGTTTGTCTGTCTGTGTGTCTGCACAGCAGCATAGCTCAAAAATGAAAAGACCGTTAAAAACCAAACTTGGTATTTAAGTTTCGTATCTTCCAAGGATGCGACACAGAGATTTTCAAAAAAAAATCCTCCCACCCCAAACTACCCTTTACATGAAAAGAATTTCGAAAATTTTGATTTCCTTAAAAATGCCTCTAACGATTTTGATTAAAACCTCGCACATTTAAGAGATTTACTTGCCAAATAAAATGTGTACCTCGAATTTTCTGGGATTAGCCTCTGAAGACTACTTTATTCTGCATGAATTTTACGGATTTTTGCATAACTGCTAAACTATAAGAGATGAACAAAAACTTACCACACAGAAAATGTAGAGCACATTAAAACACACAATTTATGTTACATACATTTTTTCGTGGAGTTGATCGTTTTTAAGATATTCCTTGTTTTTGGTATCAGCTTTGAAAAACATACTCTTCTCATACAGGAATTTGTCAACTCCTGTCCATACAAACAAAGGAACTTCAGTCACATAGCAAACAGCTTTTGACCAATACTTTAACCTATGGTACTCCCTATTTTGCTTCAGCTTACAAGGAAACAAGTAATAAGACTATTTCTGCTAATGTTTTCTCAATGGGCATGAAGTAAATAGAAACCTAAGCTTTTTAACAATAATGTGTTGCAGAGATGTAGAGAAAGTCATGTGATTACAACACATTAAACAAAAGAGCGTCAGATGCGAAAGATTTCAAAGAAACAAACATCAGCTGCGATAAGATGTTTTGACAATATTGCTGCAGACAGATGACTTGCCTAATCTCGGCCGTTAATGGTTGAGGTGAATTGTCTTTATAAAAGCCAACCTTTTCAGTAATTTTAGCCTCTATTTTCGGGAGACATTTTTAAAGAGAGCACGTATTGGAGAGACGCGACTTTGAGGTTTAGGATATTAATACAAATAGCAAATATTGGTTCTGCGGTAGAGGTAATTTATCGTGGAAGTACGTACGCCTGCATTCACACAATTTCAAGTGTGTTTACACTGCCGATTCCACCTTTGCTGAGAGCTACTCTCGATATCGTATCCCACTCAAGGCAAGTTGCCATGGCGACTCGACGAGCAGCTCGAGAATGCCTAGCTCACGTGACAAACACTATGCAGAAAACGTCTTTCATCGGTGGCAGTGTAATCCACAATACTGGCAGTAAATCTCCTTGCTGTGTCTATGCTCTGAAATCGATCATGCTCTATTTTCCTGCTACTTCACTTTTTTGATAGTGTTTAACGCCCACTTTTTCTGCATTTAGCAGTGCAGGCGATGACACTGGAGATATATGGAATGAAAGTGGAGCACCGGTGGAATACGAAGGCAATGGAAAGCGGAGAACCCGTAGCAAATCGACCCCTGCGCCAATTTTTCCACTCACATGCAGTTGCCTGGGTGGGTCGAGTGGTTTAACTTATAGTACGAATAGATCCGGATGATGACGCGGACTAGCATAGACGGGATCCCTAACGGTTACAGACGGAACGCTTTCGACGCCGTATGGTCCTACTTATGAGTCCTAGGTCTACGGTAGTTATCCGAGGGAGCCAAAGCCCCAAAGGCAGGTACCAATTTAGCGGTACCTCGACGACGGTAGGAATAAACCTCTTTATTGCGCAGGAATCCATCCAGCCCCAACCCGCGAACATAGTCGCCTGGTCCTGCAACCTTAAAACAGGTGAAAAGGAAGTTGTGGGAAGGCAGAATAATAGGCAAGAAAATTCGGGGGATGCACAGAATCTTCCCAGCATTCGTTTGGGACCCAGGGAAAACTCTGAAAAATCCATGGGTCAGGAATGCTGGCCACGAAAATCGAATCCAAATGTGAGGCGCACACACGTTACTGCAGCGCTCTCTCGCTCAGTAAAGAAGGGAAAAGCCAGGACGGTGTACAAAGTGCGGCTAGACATGGCACTGCGGGGTGCTAACATTTCCAAGTTGAGCATTCTCGTCCCCTATCAACGATACGTTTGAGAAGAAGATTATGTGCCAGGGCAATGGGTGAGATGGGCGAAGGGTCGTGCACTGCAACCCACGGGAGATCTAATGCAGTTAACATTGTAGGAGGAAGGGATGAAGTAAAAAAAAAACTATAGGACGCTACACGCCATAGGCAAAAGACTAAAGTAACCCGCATAATTCCCCACAAATGGGGCTGCTTAGAGAGGATAATAAAATTGACCCGTTCCAAATACCCTGTTAGTGCGTACAAGGGCACTTCCTTTGAGGAAGCATCCGCGCCATCTGTCCCCCACTACCATGCGCCAAGAAACCTATAAACGCACTACCTGAATTATATATTTATTCCCATTTTAACAGATTTAGGATGTCTGCTTAATGAAGGTATGATAGTGATATATTGGGGTATCTCAAATTGAAAAGGCTTATGTTTTCCATTCACATGATACAAATGGGTATTATTATTAGCACAAAGTAGAGAATAAAGTATAACTTTTGAAACAATACTTTGTTGTAGAATAGGCGTAAAAAATTAGTGAATGTAATACCTTATTTATTTTTATTAAATGCGTGTTGCTAAAATATATGTATTTGCTTCCAAATTTGCGTGAAACTATGACATTTTCAAATTTTCTGTATACACGACTACTGTAATATAGATTGGTTTAAATAATTGTGAGGTTATGTCCGGGTATATCTGTATGGACTAGTACTAATAAGGGAAGAGGAAATGAAAAGAGGGAGGATATAGAAATAACTCTTTAATTTATTATCTATATCTGCTTAGGTTTGGGGTTACATATCACACTCATTTTTTCACGATTCTTCCAGTTCGTTCTGTAGTCGTATCCCTGACGCCTCCAGCTCGTCACTTGTTCTTTTTCCCTTAAGACATTCAACTGTTCCTCTCCATGTGTTTTCACAAGGATATCGATTGTTTTTTAGGAAGTTTGCTGAAGAGCCAGCAAATCGATAGAACCAACGGAAAGGCTTGTTTCTTTAATAACTTGACGGTTATGAAAACACTCGAATGCTTTCTGTGAGATATTTTGTGTGATTGAAAATAAAAGTACAATAATTAATTCAGAAGTAAAAGTGACTTATGTTTAGTTTATAAACACATAAACATTTCAGGAATACTAATAAAAATTCTTGAGATTTGAAAACAAGAAAAAAGTCTAATGTGTTCTATTCTCATAATTGAAATGGCGTGTTATTTATGAACGCTCTTAACTACTGTGGCCCTCAGTGTCCCACCTTATATTGGACGTGAAAGACCACTTAATTTTGCTCAGAGGTCTCTTTATCAGGCTTGAGGTTCTTTTATGTGCCGGCTTTAACCAACGGCTTTAATTCCCGTCCGAAGGATATTAACGCCCGAAAAAGTCCATGGTCCTCCATCGGGTTTGAACCCGCGAGTTTGTGTATAAGCCTAACATGGTTACCACTACACCACGCAGGATAAAATTCATGATTTTCTCTGCCCATTTTTGCAAAAAAAAAAAAAAAAAAAAAAAAAAAAAAAAAAACTATTCATACAAAAGATTATTCTTCTATCTACTTAATATTAAAAAACTTCAGTAAAAATTGTGTTATTATCTACTTACCCCCTTGTAAGTAGAAGAGGAATAAGAGAATACTCTAGCCTAAGTGATGGTCAAATCTTTTGAAAGCAGGCTATTATGTATGAGCCCGAAATTAGGTTCTCTTTGCATGGCCAAGGGCATAACAAAATAAAAATGAAGCAAATGACCACTTTTTGTTTGAAAAACAATATGAGTATTTTAAAAATGAAACCAATATCAAGGAATATCTTCAAAATGATTAGCTCAAAAAGTATAGGACATGCATTGTGTTTTATCGAGATCTACATTTTTGTAAACATTTTTTCGTTTATTTCTTACGGTTTATGCAAATCTTATTCAGAATGAAGAGGATTTCAGAAGCTAATCCCAGAAAATTCAAGTTATACATTTTATTTGTGATGAAAAGTTTTTTAATATACGGTATTTTAAATCAAAATTGTTAGAACTATTCTTGAGAGAGCAAAACAAACAAAAAAAAAAACAGTAAAGAGTAGTTCATGGTGGAGGGATTTTTCTTGAAAATCTTTGTGTTTCATCCTCGAAAGTTACTAAACATAAATAGGAAATCCTCTTTATTCTGGATGAGCTTTACAGAATTTTGCATAACGGTTAAACCATAAGAAATAGAACAAAACTTACTACACAACATGGTAGATTTCGTTAAAATACACAATTTATGTCAAATATATTTTTATTGTGCAGTTAACCGTTTCAGAGATATTCCTTATTATTGGTTTCAGTTTTCAACTACTCAACATTTCTAAAACGAGACTATGTAAAGCGAATCGAGCCTCAATTGTTTCACAAACTGACCAGCTTTTAACAGATTTGACTATTCGCTTTAGCGTAATGTAACTTCTTATTTCCCTTCTACTTACAATTAAGCAAATAATAAGACCAATTCTGCTAATGGTTATCTCGATTAGCATGGCTTAGATAAAAGATTATCTTTTGTAACAATAGTTTCTTTGCAGAATGGATAGAGAAAGTCACGTGAATGGAACATATCAGAATTTGTAATTTTAATAACGAGAGTACACACGTTCAAACTCACAGTCATACTTCCAGACTCTGGTAAGGAAAGGGATTAATCTGGGCTAGAGAAAAATTCCGTTCCGCCCCAGGCGGGAATCGAACCTAGGTTCCTCGCACTGAGTTTCGGGGCCAGCCTTTATACAATTGCATTACCTGATTTTCATTCGTTTGTCTTTTTACGTTTTCTACACGTACTATGTACATAGTGTATAGATAAGTTATGGCACTCCACCCAAAAATTAAATACCAAGATTTCACCCGAAATATATGTTTTAGGGTCCACTTTATTCAAAAAAGCATTTTTAGAAAAAGGTGCGTGTGTGTAGGTGTGTTCGTAAACAGGATAACTCAAAAACGAAGAATTGGTAAAATACCAAACTTGGTATTAAATTCTAGTATCTTCCAGGGATGTTACATGAAGATTTTGAGAAAAATTCCCCAACCCTAAACTACCCTTTACGTGGAACTTTTTTCGAAATATTTGATTTTCTCAAAAATGGCTCTAACGATTTTGATTAAAATATCGTATATTAAAGATATTTGCCTGAAAATAAAATGTATATCTTGAATTTTCTTGGAATAGCCTCTGAAGACTTCTTTATTCTGGATGAATTGTGCATAACTGCTAAACCGTAAGAGTTGGACTAAAACTTACCCCACAAAAAATGTAGAGCACGTTAAAACACACAATTTATATTATATAAATTTTTTTCGTGG
The DNA here is from genome assembly GCA_030762935.1 of Hymenopus coronatus. NCBI lineage: Eukaryota > Metazoa > Arthropoda > Insecta > Mantodea > Hymenopodidae > Hymenopus > Hymenopus coronatus. Next base: position 33,307,143 of record CM060882.1, on the reverse strand, counting down.
AGTTGAGCATTTTTTTAGATATTCCTTATTTTTGCTTTCATCTGTAAAAACTTACGCTTTTTTCATACAGGAACTTGTCAACTCCTGTCCATACAAACAAAGGAACTTCAGTCACATAGCAACCAGCTTTTAACTATCACTTTAACCTATGATAGTCCCTTATTTTACTTCTACTTACAAGGAAATAAGTAATAAGACTGTTCCTGCTAATTTTTTTTCGATTAGTATGAAGTAAATAAAAGTATAAACTTTCTAACAATAATTTGTTACAAAGATGTACAACAGATTTTTATTCAATTCTCGGAAGTAAACAAAAGAAAATACATGAAAACTGAATATCTTTAGTAGCTTGACATATATATGTTTGGTAAAAGCGTTTATACCTCATCTAAAATATTCATTTTATTTCAAGAGATTTCGCGCTTGGGAAGTTTTAGAAGTTGGAGTAAATATTGTTTGCTTGTTTCTCTAGTTTTGTGCCGTGTGAACGTATAGAAAATCGAACTCTCGCCAGCTGGGTGCTAGGTGGGCTATAAAACTCCATATGCTGCTCTCCAAGACTTGGCATTCTCTCATATATTGAGGAAAAAAATAACGTTGAATATTCCACTCTAGCAAAAAATATATGTACAGCAGATCGAATGTACATACGGAAGCGGCCTGCATCTGGTGCACTCTATCGGTCACAAGTCGATACCAGTGACGTAACATTGCGAACATTTCAAACCTACAACGTTCAAAGATGAATATTTATAAATTACAAACGCGGAGCAACACTTTATTTATGTACTGCTTATATAAAGTAGAAGCACTGTATTGCAAATGTTTTCACATCTGAAAGCTAAACAATTTGATGTTTTATATTCACATGATTTTTTCTACGTATTCTGAACAAACTATTCTTACAAAAGTTTATTACTTTCTCTATACGTACAATGTACATAGTGTGCAGAGAAAGTATTGTATTGCACCCAGAAATTTGATACCGAGATTTCACCAAAAATATATGTTTTGAGACCCCCTAAATCCAAAAGAAGCATTTTTAGAAACATGTCCGTGTGTGTGTGTCTATGGGCAGCATAAAACCAAATTTATTATTTATGTTTGGTATCCTCTAAAGATGCAACACGAAGATTTTCAAGAAAATCCCCTCACCCCTAACTACACTTTACATGGAAAAAAATTAAAAAATAATGATTTTCTTAAAAATGTCTCTAACGATTTTGATTAAAAATCTCTTATACTTAAGATATTTACTGGCCAAATAAATGATATATCTTGACTTTTCTGGGAATAGCCTCAAAAGGCATCTTTATTCTGGATGATTTTTACTGAATTTTGCATAATTGGTAAACCGTATGAGATAGACAAATATGTACTACACAAAAATGTAGATCACAATAAAACACACCATTTATGTTATATACATTTTTTTTCGTGGAGTTGGTCATTTTTGAGATATTCCTTATTTTTTGTTTCAGCTTTAAAAAACTTATTTGTCAACTCCTGTCCATACAAACAAAGGAACTTCAGTCACATAGCAACCAGCTTATTTTGCTTCTATTTACAAGGAAGCAAGTAATAAGATTATATCGGTTAATTTTTTCTCGATTACCAAGGAATAAATAGAAGCCTAAGCATTTGAACAAATATTTGTTGCAGAGATGTTGAGAAAATCATGTGAATGGAACACATAAGATTTTTCAAAAGCTATGTTTAAAAAAACTCAACTTTCATCTAATTCAAGGCACATCCAAACAAATATTAGCGGAAATGATTTTATTTTATTCGTATTTTCTTCTAGCTATAAGGGACATAAGGACACATTAAAGTAAAGAGATACTCAACTCCTATTATAGCTGGTCATCAAGTGATTATATTGAAATTAGGATATCTTTGCTTGACATAGTGAAAAGTATAATAATTGGAAAATTAAACAAATAACAAGGAATATCTAGGAAATCATTAACTAAAAAAATGTTTACCACGAAAATTGATTTAACGAGATCTACATATTTTTCTAGTAAGTTTTTGTCTATCTTTTACGGTTTAAGAGTTATGCAAAAGTCATCCAGAACGAAGAGATCTTCAAAGGATATTTCCATATACATTACAGAAAAATCTGATGACTTTCTCTAAACCTTTGCAACAAATGATTGTTAAACAGCTATTCTTCTAATTACTTAATGCTACTCAAGATAAAAGACCAGCAGCAATGGATTTATTACTAGTTTCATGTAAGTGTAAGGGTCTTCTGGTAAGTATCGGGCCTCACACAGATATGGCGCCAGTTAAACGGTATCATCGTAAAATCTAACTCTATTCTAGTTCGTATTCATAGTTACAGGTCAATAAATTGTTTAGTTTGCGACTGACAGCATTTTAAACAAGACAACTTTAGAGTTTTCACGAAAATGGAGGCTTTGGAAAAACAAACAGTGATTAAAATACTTCCATTTGAAAGGCTTAACACCTAAAGAAATCAAGGAGGAAATGGACAGTACATTAAAAGACTCTGAGTGGGTTGCAGAGCTTAAAACGGGACGTACGAGCACTAGTGATGAGCCTTGCTCTGGACGCTCTATAGAAGTGACAACTCCAGAGACCATTGAAAAAATTCATCGTTTAGTACTGGAAGACCACATATTAAAGTTGTTTGAGATAGCAGAGGCTGTTAACATATCAAAAGATTGTGCACGTAATATTTTAAGTAATGTTTAGGGCTTTCACAAGGTCTATGCAAGATGGGTGTCGCGTTTGTTGACACCTAATCAAAAGTTACAAAGAAAAACTGTAACTGTTAAGAATGTGGAGCTGTACCGTAAATATCCCAGTGCATTTTTGAGATGGCTTTTTACCATGTTGGATACATCACTACACTTCAGAAAGTAAATCACAGTCAAAACAGTGGATTGTGCCAGGTGAACTAACTGCAAAAAAAGGAAAAGTCAATTTTGTCAGCTAACAAGGTTATGGCGAGTGTTTTCTGGGATGCACAGGGAATTATTTTTATTGATTACTTGGAAAAGGGTAAAAGTATCTCTGGTGACTACTACGCAAGCAACATTTTAGTAATAAGGTGAAAATAAAAATTCCTATTTTGCCAAAAAAACACTTGTTTCACCACGACAATATTGCGGTCCATCGTTCAGTGATTGCAATGGGGAAAATGGTCGAATTAAAGTTGGAATTGTTTGAACATCCACCCTATTCGGCAGAGTAGCATCCAGTGAGTGCCACCTGTTCCCAATTCTCAAAAAAAAAAAAAAAAAAATTGGAGGATGAAGATTTCACAGCAACGAGGAGGTCTCAATGCGGTAAGCAGCTATTTTGAGGACCTTGGTAAATCTCACTACGGAGATGGTTTAATTAAATTATAACACCCATGTGACAAATGTATTAGCTTTTCTGGAGATTATGTTGAGAAATAAAGCAATTCTTTTAATGCTGTTTTCACTGAGAGGCGCGGGACTTATCAGCAGACCCTAGTAGGAGGGGAAATAAGGGATTACACTGGGCTAAAGCGATAGTCATATAGTTAAAAGCTGGTTAATATGTGAATGAAGTTCCTTTATTTGTTTGGACAAGAGTTGAACGAGAAAAGTAACCTATTCTTACAAAAGTGTATTACTTTCTTTACACATGCTGTATATATAGTGCATAAATACATAATTGTATTCCACCCAAAAATTCAATACCGAGATTTGACCGGGTAGTTCAAAGGGTAGTTGGAGGTGTGGGGATTTTCTTGAAAATCTTCTTGTCGCATCCTTGGGAGACACTAAACTTAAATACCAAGTTTGGTATTTAATGGACTTTCCTTTTTGAGCCTTGCTGCACACATTGTACATACGGGCTAGAGAAAGTATGAAACATTGTAAGAATAGATCACAACTATATACTATGCTGTGGTAACTTCGATTGTGTCCTGCTATCGATCCCCAGGATTGAATCCCAGTTTCGTTCCGTTTCGTAATCGACTTACGCTCCCCGTAATTGTAGGACCTACAAGTCAATGCCTAGTGGTCAGAAGCCTGTCGGGGAGCCCACGGCACGAAACCACAGAATGAAGAACCTGTTACGAGGGGTCAGCCCGTAGCCAGGCATGAACATGAAGAGGTGGATGATATGAAATGTAAGCAAAATAGATATGGGAAAGGTGATGATGGAGCAGTGGGTGGCGGGGGAAACTGAGGACCCGTCCAGTCACCGCTTCGTCCCACATGCAGGCGCTTGGTATCGAACCCTGGCCGCCTAGATGGGATGCGCCGCCTGAATCCCTAGTAATGTACCAATTTAGTTCTAACCCGCACTTTTGACCTTTGAAAGCGATGGTCATTCGTTATAAGCCATACGCTAAGGACACATACATCTCGGAGACAAAAGACCCGCTTGGTCTATCGATTTGGAAGGGAAACTTGGAGAGAAAGAATCTGAGATTTCAATATGTGTTTCTCCTACTATGCTGTTTGCTTCAAATTCTCTACCGCTTATCTATGGTAGGGAGAAGAAGTGTTTTAATCCACCCAAAAAATAAACATTTTATGGGATTTCAGTCTTTGAACTCAGAAAAAATCTGATGTGTTCCATTCTCTCTATTTTGCATTTTAAAAGCATTCCTTTATCTGCTTCATGTCAATAGAAATAAACACTAGCAGAACTGTTGTTTCCTTGTAGCTACAACGGAAACAAGAGAATAGCATAAGCGATGGCCACATATTTTAAAAGGTGACCACTAATGAAGTTCAGTTCTCTTTATATGGACAGAATGAGAAACAATTGAAACGACTTACCATTTGAGAAACATACAAGTTTTTGTCTACCTCTTACGGTTTACCAGTTATATAAAAATCATCTATAACGACTAGGATTTCATCACTACTTTATTCGCAGAAACTTCAAAAAAAAAAAAAAAAAAAAAAAAAAAAAAAGAAAACATTTCATTTGTCATTAAAAATCTTAAATGTATAGTGTTTTAATCAAAACCCTTTGAGTCATTTTTGAAGAACCCAATCTCTTCGTAAAATGTTCCATGTAAAGGGTATTTTGGGGAATGGGAATTTTCTCGATAATGTTCGTGTCGCATTCAGGAAGATACAGAACTTAAATGGTAAGTTTGGTATTCATCGGACTTTTCGTTTTTGAGCTATGCTCAAAACGTGCATTTTCATTGAAAACTGGGTATCGAATTTTTGGGTGGAATACACCACCTACATAGTACGTGACGAGAAAGTAACATTGTACGGATATGGTGGATCATGGAACCATTTTTGAGAAAAAAAACAAGAGAAAGGATAGTTTGGAGAAAGGGAATTTTATTGAAAATATTCATATTGTATCCTGGGAAGCCACTAAGCATAAATACCAAAGTTGGTATTTGATGCACTTTTCATTTTTGCGTAGTTTTCACAAACATACACACAGACACAGACGCAGACCTTCTTATAATAATGCTTTTGTTACACAGGGTCCCCCAAAACGTGTATTTCTAGTAAAATATCGATATCGAATTTTGCGTGGAATGCAATATCTTATTTATCTACATGTGTATTGCATATTAGAAGAGAAAGTAATTTCTGTGGTAAGAACAGAATATAAATACCTAAAAGTCATGTTAATTTAACATATCACATTTATTATTATTTTTTCAAACGATTATAAACGATTTCAATTAAGAATACCAAGAATGGCATTGTGATGACTTTTATTATATTCTTGTAATATAGCTACTCCTCTTTCTTTAAATTTATTAGGAGAAATTGGTTTATTAAATAAAATAATTGGTTGGTGTAGATGTTCATAAACTAGGTCTGTTCGACCTTTAAACTCTTACATGATATGAGTTTAAACCGGCGTTTGAGGCCCTGATATGAAAATTCTTTTGCTTTATAGCAATATTACTCCACCGATTACAACTTCACAAAAAACCCTGATGTTTTATACATCTGTAATAAAGTCGCTTACATTATTCAGAAAATTAAGTTGATTTATATTTAAGAACGCTCTTTAACTGCCGAGGTTCTCAACGTCCGCATTCCATATTAGGTCTGAAAAGCCACTGAATTTTGCTCAGAAAGCTTTTAGTCTTGTTTGAGATTCTTTTTCATACCCTAATCTACGACACGGCGCCAACGGGTTTACTTCCCTTCCGAAGGAAGCCATATTAAACATTTATACTCCCGAAACAACCTATCGCCCTCCTCCAGGTTTGAACCTGCAACCTTGGGAACCAGAGGCTGGCATGTCACCCCTATATCACGGAGGACAACTATTATATGGAATATAATTGCTTTATGCTATAATAAGCAGAGGTATTGTCCAACAAAAAATTCGATAATGAGATTTCATCAAAAATGTTTTTCGAAGTCCTGTGAATAAAAACAAAAAGTATTTTAGAAAAATGTCGATGTGTGTGCGAGTGTGTGTGAAAAACTTAAGCCAAAAGCTAAAACTCAAATGGAGTAAAAATCCTTAGCATGGCTTCTTTCGAAAGGAACGGTAAAACCGGTGGTCTCGTGTCGTATATTTACGGCATGTAAGAAACCTCCTGGCGACGCCGTGTTTGGGTGGTTAAACCGCTCGCCTCCCAACTAGGCGGCCGGGTTCGATCCTAAGCGCCCGCATGTGGGATTGTGGTGGACAAAATGGCGTCTGGGCTGGTTTTCTCCGGGTTCTCTGGTTTCCTCTGCCACTCATTCCTTCAGTTACTCCATCATCATCTTTCCTATTTTCCATTTCATATCATTACTTCTTCATGCTTATGCCTGGCTTCGGGACAACCAGTTTCAGGCTCTCCATTCTGTGGTTTCGTGCCGTTGGCTCCCGGACAGGCTTCTGACCCCTAGGCATCCGCTTCTAAACCCTAGGAGTCCTAAAATATGGGGAGGGTAAGCCGACTACGGAAAACAGGAATCCTCTCTAGCCTAAATTAAGCGGTCTATTCGCCCAATATACATGGGGCATTAAGAATTGTAGTAGTCAAAGAGTGTCTATAAATGCCCAATTTATTGTTTACATATCTAAATTATTTCGCTCAAAGTTGTAGTAGTAGTAGTTGTATTTATTACACAATTTTGACAATTACAATAACACAATATTTGTGTCACACAGTCGCATGGTGACCGTAAATGCTGTATAAAATACTTGAATTTTAAATATTACCTACATATCTATTTTATATATCTTTAGAACACGGGAAATACAGATACACTAACACACACACACACACACTTGCACTCACAACTACACCCACGTATTCACACTTATAGATTACTCAAACACCCAATAAGTCTATACAATAATTAAACAAATATGTTATCTCTTAGTGTACGTACTTCCATTAAGTGTGTGCCCAGGCTTGGCCAGTTTTGACTGTTTAGAATCAAATCCCAGAATACTGTCCTTCGTCTGTTTTAGGCTAAAAACACTTCCGGCAATATTTTTTTCCTAACATCCTCCATCTGCACGCAATCTGCCAAAATATGCGCCCAGTCTTCCTGATATCCGCATATGCTCCTACCAGCTTTATCAACTATCTTACGTTTTCCACCCTCCCAACCTGACCCACACTATTCCCGACCTTTATTGCATACCCAATTCTAAAATCTATATACCCAATTTTATTTCATTTTGTAACTCTAATGAGGATATTTTTCAGTATAAGTATTATTCTGTTAACCAAAAATTAATTCTCGTGAATGTTTTATCATTGTTTCTCCCGCAGTTCTTCAACTGAAAAGTACTTTATTTCGTGTTCTGCTTGTGGAAGATAGAAGCCGTTGTCTGAATGTTAAATTCAATTCCAATTATTCACTGTTGCGGTCTGGACCTGTCTGTTGCAAGACTTTCTTCGGAGTATTTCTCGGTGAAGTCTGTGATTTCATTCAATTTATCCTCCGTTAACGCTCCTCTTTTTGTGTCTAATATGAGCTCGTGGTTTAGAATTTATTTTTTATTGTTTGTCCTCGACAATTCTGGGCTGTATAATGCAGTTCCCTTAAGCGTGAATACCTTGATGACGTAGGTCTATTCGCTACTCATCTAGAAGGCGTTATGTCCGAAGCAGTCGAACTATACAGTATGTAAAAAGTTCCGATGTGTTATAGATACAGGGTGATAATGAAATATACCGAAATAGTTTCACAGATTAATTAAATAAGTAATTTGAGATAACAGCCTGTTTATTGCAATTTCGAAATAACGGCTGTAAGTTTCTGAAGTGCCAGTACGTCATGTATCGCGGCACTTCGTCTCGAATGAAAATAATAATAATAATAATAATAATAATAATAATTAATAAACATTTACTCGATGACAGGAATGGATCTCATGACCTCTGGGATAGCAGCTTCCCGAGTTACGCATTAAGCCAACAGAGTAGTTGAAAAAACACCTCCAGAGTAGGCTACATAGCTCAAGAACGAATGCTCAGTGTCGCACTGTCAAGTAATTAGTTCGAGATTTTACAAACTTTTGCGACATTAAATCTTGAGAACGCTAGTAACAAGCTGCTAAAAATCGATATGTATACTCGGGCAGCAGTTTTAAAGACATTCTAAGCCATTTTTTCATTCTCCTTTGCTTTAGCACCGACTTATCAGCACCTGATACCCACACGTTTAACGCTATGTAGTTGCGTTATGTTTATCCGGGGACCAAGCATCGCCGATCTCAAAGTACTTATATCAGTCACGTGCACAATCTCGCAAATTATTTCGGTGTAGTTCATTAACACCCTATATACATGGATATTTCTACCCGTAATTCATCAAACTATTCTTTAAAAATCTGATGTGTTCCATTCACATGACTTTCTCTAGCCGTTACGCAAACAACAAAAGATTATTCTTTTATCTCCGACACGCTAATCAGGGTAAAGATTACCAGGAAGTGTCTTATTACTTGCTTCCTTGTAAATAGGAGGGACTTAAGGGAATACATTAAGCTAAATCGATAGACAAATCTTTTAAAAGCTGGTCCTATATGAAACAGTTGAAATTTGGTTCGCTTTGCATGGCCTGCAATAAAACAACAGAGATTAAACGAAACCTTACTTCCGGTTTGAGAAACGTCTAAGTAGTTTAAAAATGAAACCAATAACAAAGAATATCGTAGAAACGGTCAGCTTAATATAAAATGTATATGACATAAATGATGTGTTTTAAGGACATCTACGTTTTCTGTGTAGTAAGTGTCTACCTCTTACGGTTTAATTGTTACGCAAAATAATGCAAAACTCATCCAGAACAATGTAAAAAGTAGATAGAGAGGATGTTGCAGTCGACCCAAAAATTCGAAACTGAGAATTCACCGAAAATACATGTTTTGAAGCGATAGTCAGATTTTTAAATACCAGAAATATTTGAAGCTTGGTTCAAGAACATAGAGGGTGTATATAAATGAATATCGGTGTTTTACCTCTTTATAATATTTATTACATTCAACTTACAGTTATAAATGATATGTCAAATGAAAAAGCAACTCAAACAGTTTTGTTTGTTGGCACAAGTGCGCATGTGCGTGTAATGTTTCTGCCGCAATCCGCTAGACAGCGGTAGTAACAAAGATGGCGACTAGTAAACAGAAAGCGTTTTGTGTTTTGCAGTTTGCAAAGACCGAATCTGTAGTTACTGTGCAACGTGCGTTCCGAAGTAAGTTCGGTTGTGATCCTCCTGTGATAAAAACATTCGTAGATGGTATAATCAGTTTGAAGATACCGGCTGCCTTTGTAAAGGGAAGTGCACGGGACGACCAGGAGTAAGTGAAGAGACTGTTGAGCGAGTGGCACTTCTTACCTTGATACACTAGAGCAATGGCTCTTCCCTCAGTTGGAAGAAAGTGAGCCAGAGAACTTCATTTTCCAGCAGGATGGTGCGCCACCTCACTGGCATAACGAAGTACGCGATTGGTTGAACGTCACTGTACCCGAGCGCTGGATAGGCCGCAAGGGCCCCAATGACAGGGCTTGCTATTCATGACCTCCACGTTCTCCTGACCTAACGCCATGCGATTTTTATCTTTGGGGCTTCATCAAGGATCGTGTGTACGTGCCTCCGCTACCAGCTGACCTCCCTGAATTAAGAAACCAGATTGAAGCAGCTGTTGCTACAATTACTGAATACACACTTACCAACGTTTGGGAAGAACTCGGCTATAGACTTGATGTGTGCCGTGTGACAAAGGGTAGCCACATTGAACATTTATAAGCTTCTTGGTAAAACTGTTTGAGTTACTTTTTCATTTGACATATCATTCATAACTGTAAGTTGAATGTAATAAATATTATAAAGAGTTAAAAGCCCGATATTCATTTATATACACCCTACTTTTGAAAAACATTCTTCCTAAGAGTGTTATTATGTTAAAATGAAATGGAATGTCGCTTCATTTATGGATGTTCTTTAACTGCTGTGGTTCTCAGCCTCCCATTCTATGCTAGGCGTGATAGACCGATTCATTTTGCTCAGAGGCTTCTCTATCAGGCTTGAGGTTCTTTTACGTCCCGAAAATCTACCATACGGGACCAACGGCTTTACTTCCCTTCCGAGGGTAAGGATTTTTACGAATGAAAAAATCCATCGTCCTCCACCGGGTTTGAACCCGCGACCTTGGGTTTATGAAGTCAGTATGATAACTATTACACCACGGAGGACGACGTTATTATGTTAATTATCACTCCTGACTAAAGATAAAAGTTCACACCATACGTGCAAAATGTTGAGAGAATGTTTACCGAATATAGATTCAAGTGTGTGTGGGAAAGGTGTGTTCAGCACACCATGCAACAAGAGCGAAAATGACAGTGAAGGCGAAGACTATCCGCATCCTTCTTGTATCTGCAACATCAAATGTGTAGGTAAATTTGTAATAGAAGTTTATATTGATCAACAAAAAACAAACAGAAGAATTCGATTTTTGTAAACATCCGAGTGTGTGTCTATCTGTCTTTATGTCTGTGGACAGCATAACTCAAATTTCAGTATTTCAGTTTAGTATCTTTCATGGTTGCGACATGATTCTCCACCCTTTACATGGATATTTTTTATTTGAAAATTACGTTTTTCTCAAAAATGAGAGAGAAAACACCGAAGATGTTGCAACGCTGCTTTTATCCACGCGGAGTTGCCGTGTTTCTGTCATTTGTGATTTCTACGCATTCATTGCATGAAGTGACGTGCTCATTGGTGCTCTGGAAATCGTTGGCGATTTCCCAGAATAATCAGTGGGGTATCTGAGAAGTTTCTATTAACAAAGATAAAGCCCATGCTACCTTTGCAATAGCAGGGTAATACTTAATGATATACTGTCATTTTACCCTATTGAGCCATTCATTATGATGGGAGAGATGCACGCTCCCGAAACGTCGATAACTCTTCAGCAGTACACCTGGTTTGAAGCCCGAGAACATCTAGAATATGTTTGTCGCCAGGAAAGCTTCAGATCCTATTTTACTTAATAATAGGTTTGTACAGTTAAATGCAACAGAATGCTCATTATTTTATACCTGTGTTTTTTGTATTATTCATTATTACATTTCTATGTGTAAGACTCACATATATAATTAACTCTAGGGGCAGTTAAAGTTGGTGCAGTAAGTATTGATTATACTTCACGTTCCCATCGTAATTAGTTTTATTTCAATATCAGTGAGACATTTCGCGAATGCACCTTGTTAGAAATGAAAGACCGAGGGTGTGGTAATCTGTTGTGACATAGCTAGGATTTTGCTGTTGTTGGTTTAAGCTGTGGTCTGCACATGGTAATACTAAAACCAACATAACTGTTTGCCTGTTTTATGAACTGTTGTAATCACGAAGGCAGTTGTTTACATGCTACGACACGCGGAGTCACGTCTCTGGTTGGGAAGCAACGACTCGCCATATCGACTGCTGCAAACTTCTGTCGATAGCGAAAACTGAGACAAAGCCGTCTATTAAATGTGAAGAGCTGGACGCATTAAGAGGCGCGCGCTTCTATTCGTGTTATAACCTGCATAATGGTGTACTCGCTAGATCTAACAGGATAGATACGTTCTTGCTTTCTAACATTTTCATGTGGTAGCATTAGGCAAGGTAAATATTATACAATGGAATACTTATGGATGTACGAAGTTTAAGGTATCGGGGTTTATATAATCTACACTTAACCTAAAAGTAAGAGACAGAACCAGGTATGTAAAAACTAACATCCTACTTGAAATCAGACACTACGAGAGAGGTAACTCGAGGTAATAACTAAACTGTATTTTCATTCTTTAATAAAGCGATTATGATAAGCTTTTTACATATTGATGATGATTGATACTTTAGTTGTGATTCCGTTATTTTTTAATCCGGGTAGCGTGATTTGTTCTTGAAGTAATTCACTGTAAAACTGGCTAAGCCCCCTTTGGGGCAAAAGCGGCGCAGGCTCGTGTAGCAGTGATCGCCAAAAGACGTAGGTGTATAAAAAAACCCGGATTCTAAATTTTTCTTAAAACTGACCCAAGCAAAAGTTTTTCATTATCCTATTAAGGCATAGCTGACATCGGCAGCCAGCACCCCAGTTCAGTCAAAACTGCTATGATATGAAATATTCGAGCCCTAGCAGGCCCATAGCAAACATGTGATTTAGTTCCCAGCCGACAGCAGAAGCCGTACTTCCGTGTACCAGATTTACATGCAATGAAAAATTAAACATTCTTATGGATTAAATATAAATACCAAAATTTAATCGCCACAGTATATTGTGCCCTAACACCTTCCACGTAGTAGGGATGACGCAGGAAACCACAGGTGGCCCCAGGTTGGCGGCAGACAGATCACAGAGACTCACGAAAGCCCCTAAATATTGGCCGATAGTTCATCCTGGACCTAGAAGCCACCATGCAGCCGCCAACACTACGGGCTCCGCGAGTACAGCGACCATAAAACCGCTCCAACGCCGAGAACAACATTCACAAATTGCATGCATCCGCGCACCACGAGCCTAGAGGCACACATGAAACATGGTAAGAGAATGAGGGAAAGAATCGTGGAGAATAAACATCCCAGCATTCGCCTACATGAAAACAGGAAACCACGAGAAACCCCAAGTCAGAGCCGCGATCGACGGGGATCGAACCCGCGACCTTCCGAAAGTCAGTCGTGGTGCCACTTCGTTCGGTATGTGGTAGCTCGCATTCCGTAGGTACCAAATTCAATTAACGTTGATTTAGGATTATGTTCTGTTTTTTTAGGCGAATGCTGGGTAGTTCTTCTTCCACGAATTTCCTTTTCCAATAATTTTCTCTAATAAGTTTTATCATCAGGGTTGTAGAACCAGGCGACGGAGATTAGTGAATTTTGACAGAACACAGAAATGTGTTGTGTAAACATTTCACCCTGGCGCTTGAATGCTGGGTGTTGCCCCTTTCTTCGCCAATTATATTCTCTGCCTTTGCTTTCTAAAATTTAGTTTCTGTGGGTGATCTAATCTCTGTTCATTTATTAGCATACACGTTTCTTTAAAATCTTTAATGACACTGCTTACTTCCTAAGGTACGGGCTATTTCAGAATGTGACATTTTCTTTTCTCATCCATGTAATAATGTACATACAAAAAAGTCGTATCTAGAACGCCAAATTCGTCTGTTCTACACGGTACAACGCCTTGTGTGCACCATCCGCGATACAGATAAGCAGCAACAAGCTGTCGCAAGTTCCAAATTTTAATATTGCTGGCCTATGTATTTAATAATCATAACAAATAACTTATGCCACTTCAACAATAAACTATCAATATTAAATAAAATATTAACGACATAAAACATGATACAGTTTGTATTGTACGGCATTTCACCTTCCTTGTGTGTTCACTGCAAAACGTAGGTTACTCCTCAGGTAAGGTCGCATGTTCGCTTCTTGTATGTAACAAATATGTTTATTTTCTCTACACGTACTATGTGCATAGTGTATAGAGAAGGTATTGTAATGCACCCAAAAATTCGATACCGAGATTTCACCGGAAATACATGTTTTGGGCCCCCCTGAATCCAAAAAAGCATTTCTGGAAAAAGGTCAGTGTGTGTGTCTGTGGACAGCACAGCTCAAAAACGAAAAGACCGTTAAATACCAAACTTGGTATTTAAGTTTGGTATCTTGCAAGGATGCGACACGAAGATTTTCAAGAAAATCCCCCACTCCTAGCTACCGTTTATATGGACTTAACAGCTCCAATGGTGACTTACAATATTGTAAGTACTTAAATCCCGGGCTTGATAGTAGATATATTCAACTATTTTGGTCAATTAGTTTTAACTTAGCTGTTTTTACTTTCTCTACTCGTACTATGTACATAGTGTATAGAGAAGGTACTGCATTCCACCCAAAAATTCGATACCAACATTTCACCGGAAATACACAGTTTAGGGTCCCCTGTATTAAAAAAATATTTGTAGAAAAATGTGTGTGCACGCGCGCGCGTGTGTGTGTGTATGTGTGTGTGCCAGAGTGTCTATTGAAATGATAACTCAAAAACGAAAAGTCGGTAAAATACCAAACTTGGAATTTAAGTTTAGTATCTTCCAGGGATGCCACTCGAAGATTATGAGTTAAATCCCCCCACCCTAAACTACCCTTTTCATGGAAAAAAATTCAAAATGTTTTATTTTCTGTAACGATTAAAATACCGTATACTAAAGATATTTATATGGCAATCAAAATGTATGTCTTGAATTTTCTGGGAATAGCCTCTAAAGACCTCTTTATACAGAATGAAGTTTGCTGAATTTTGCGTAACTGGTAAACTGTAAGAGGTGGACAAAAACTTATTAAACAAAAAATTATATCACGTTAAAACACACAATCTGTCAGATACTTTTTTCGTAGAATTAGCCATTTGTGAGTATTCCTTATTATTTGTTTTATATTCAAAATACTTGAACTTTTCTCACACGAAAAGCTGTAAACTCCTGTCCCTGCATAGAAACGGATTTCATCCACATGGTAAGCACATTTTAAAAGATTTGTCTATCGTTTTAACCTAGCGTATTCCCTTATTTTCTTTCTACTTACAAGGAAGCAAGTAATTAAGAAAACGTCTGCAAATGTTTATCTCGATTATCACAAAGTAGATAGAATAGTATGCTTTTTAACAATAATTTGTTACAGCGATGTAGAGAAAGTCATATGACTGAAACACATCATATTTTTTCCACACAAGCCGTGTGTAGGACAAGTGGCCAAACCGTAAAGTTCAATGCCACAGCCGGGATTTGTAAGAAGAGTTTGTTGGAGAATATGGTGAAAAATCACGTGATTGTTACACATCATCGTTTATTTCTGTTGATGTAATTTAACAATGGCCTTGCTGAGGTCTGAATATGTTTTCTTTCTTTTGGGAACCATTTTGACCTTCTGTGGCTTACCAGTCACTGTACAACATGACTTGCAGGCAAAGCTGCAGCTATAGACAACGGACACGTGGATTATCAGATAACCGGTTTGTTCTGTTGACCATCGCTGCGAATATGCTTAGAGCGGGTAATCTTAAGTTAGGTAATAGCGCTACGGGGATTGATGACGTCAGAGACAGGTGGAAGTGTCGGTACATTGTCCGCTCACGATTAATCTACAAGCTACTGGTAACATATTTTGCCGAAAGCATCGAAGGTGCGCCATTCGAAAATGTAATTTGTAAAAGAGTTTCTCTGCATAAAACTTGCATAACAAAATATCGTAGGAATTTCACTCAAAAATCTCTCAAAATGTGTACAAGTTGATTCAAAAATACTTTTACAACGTTGGGGATGAATTCCAAACATCAAAACAAGAAAATAGTTTCGTATAAACTGTGCTGTTTTTGGGTTATCAGCAAGCTGAATTCTCATCCGAATGTCCCGGGTTCGATTCCCAGCTGGGGAGGTTCGATTCCCAGTTTTTTTTAACCAGAATTATCCCCTATCCCCCACAAATTCTGGAAGTGTGGATGTGCGTGTGTTTAGTAAAATAGAATTGATTAACCTAATGTTCTAAACCTACAGCAATACGAGTTGTTTCACAAGTCAAAGCCCACGTTATGAACCATTGAAACTAAAGGGGGCTATATAAACGAAATTAAAAAAAAATGTTTAACAGTTTTCCTGATCCAACCTAATAACTTCATTTACTTATGCACTCTTCATAGAAGGTTTTGACTCATTTTACACTGCCGTTGGCCGTGTGATGTCATGGCTACTTGTTTACATTTTTCATTTATTAGATATGTAATATTTTTCCGCAGCACGCCTTATAAGCGCTGTCTACAGGGACTTCATTTAGAACACTCTCCCAGACTTGTTAGAAAATGTGCCTCTGAAATAAAAAGGAACGTGTGGTGTATGCCTGATACCCTAGTACATTTTAGTTTCATTGTTCGAGATGCAATGGTAGGTATCTAGAACTACAAATGGATAGGTAGAGGGGGACCAGTTCCATGGCCTGCACTTTCCCCCTACTTCAATCTTTTGGATTTTTATCATTTTGGGGCACCTTAAACCATTGGTTTATGCAGCAGACATGCTGGATGAAGAAACTCTGAATCTAGTGCGTGCTTCAACGAGGAGGACATTTGGATCATTTGCTGTAAGCGGTGTTTGTGTGAAACAACTAAAAAGCTAAAACTGACAAAAATGTTTTAAAAATTAAAATGATTTCGCTTCTACTTACAAAGAAGCAAGCAATAAGATAATTCTGTTAATGCTTATATAAATAAAAGAATAATCTTCTGTAAGAAAAGTTTGTTTGCGAAGCAGCTAGAGAATGTCATTTAAATAGAGCGCATAAGATTTTTAGGAGTTCGCTCTTATTCTGAGCAAAAAGAAAGAAAAACAAAGTTTATTAGAAAGTACAATCGTGAAACATTTCATTTGTTTAGTCTACTCTGTTTAAAACCGGTTCGGAGAGCATGTGTTTCTTGTGTCTACGATATATGTAGTCTTAAGTAAAGACTGGCTAGTTAACGGGTGTGCAGTTCGGCCGCCTCCTTTGAGGAACCGTTATAATCGTTTAGCAACACAGTACCTCCCTTCTGCAGCATTTTCTGTAGGATTAATATCACCATTTGTTTTTAGAGAGGCTTTTTTGCTCAATCAAGACGTTAATTTGTGATTTTGGCAACAAGGAGGATAGAAAGTCCTGCTCTCTGATGCTTGGAGATGGATTTATAACAGCTGTTGACCCTTTGTGAACTAACTGCATTCGAAATAAGAACTGAAGCTTTCCTGGCGAAGTGTTAATTCAAAATCTTCTCGGGCTTCTAGCCAGGTAAAAACTTGGCTTGACACCAACGTTTCGAAGAAGTGCATCTTCCTCGTCTTCAGGGTGAACTGATGGTTTGAGCTTGCGGAGACTGGTATTTATAAGAGCTGGGATGAAGCTAACATCTGATTGGTTCGCGTGATATTATGGTCTTTTTTTTTTTTTACCGTGGAGGGGAAAAATGCATTCCTGCATTCGACCCCAAGTCTTAGTGCAATGGCTTGGGGGATATGTGGAGCTCCCCGCAGAGTACGGTATATCCACTAAAAAACCCCTCCACGTGTTAATCGTTATATATAGAGTACTTTCGTGCAAACATGCATTAGTCGGGTCCCGCATAGCACCCCGGTTAGTAAGTGAGAACTACTTAGCTGGCATGCATTGCATGCGAGCGCGTTAATGCTACTTACTGGGATTGTCCATGAAACCTGTACAATACCAGCCGGAAATACATGTTTTGAGGTCCTCTGAGTCTAAAAAAAAGTATAGAAAAAGTTCTGTGTGTCTCAACAGCAGCATTAAAAAATACTGAATATATATCTTTAATATATGGCACTTTAATCAAATTCGTTAAGAGACATTGTTAAGAAAATCAAAATTTTCGAAACGTTTTCCATGTGAAGGGTAGTTTGGGTTGGGAGGATTTTTCTCACAATCTTCGTGCCGCACACCTGCAAGATACTAGACTTAAATATCAAGTTTAGTATTTTTCGGACACACACACATACTTTTTTTCTACAAATGCTTTTTTGGATACAGGGGACCGAATTTCCGGTGAAATCTCGGTATCGAATTTTTGGATGCAATACAATGCCTTCTCTATACACTGTACTTAGTACGTGTAGAGAAAGTAAAATGATAGCAAGAGAAAAATGGAAGAGAAGATAAGAATATAAGTATATAAACATTTTGGATACAAGAAAGTGTCATTTTACATTGTGGCCTGTTAAATAACTTTATTATTATTATTATTATTATTAATAATAATAATATGCTTATTATTATTGGTATTTGTCTTAATTGTTTCATTTGTATACAACCCTCTTTAACTTGTATGGTCATATCGGGGGGTTTGACTTGTGAAACAACTCATCTGATCACAATAGGTTATTAACATGTTTATCATTTTTATATCATTAAACGCACACATTCACTCTCAAATTCATACTTCTAGACTCTGTGGGGAATAGGGAAACATTCTGGATAAAGAGAAATTCCCCATCCCAGCCGGGAAGTGAACCCGGCACCCCCAGGTAAATAAAGTATTATTATTATTATTATTATTACTGCAATTTTTATTTATACTATTACTACTATTATTAGTAGTATTGTTAATATTACTATTGTTACTAATAATAATAACAATAATAATATTATTACTACGACTATACGGTCATTGTAAAAGGGCTGTGATCACACATGTACATAAAATTCGGCGCTGTTTTCCGCCTCATTTATTGCTGAAGAGGTAGTAAAATAAAACACCTTACCTTAAAGTTTTTAGAATTGTTGCAGTAAGATTTGGAAGTCTTCCAGTTGTAGTAACTCAAGTCGGTGAAGCGAGGCCATAACTTTTTCTTGCCCGAGAAAAACCCGCTCCAGTCGTATGAAGTTAGTCGATCTGCATAGTCGATATATCCCGACATTTCCAGTCCACCCTTTGTCGCGTTCCGGACGAAGATTATCGTCTGAAAAATAGAACAGTTCATTTGTGTTTTACATCAATATTAAAGGGTAGACAACAGAGGGGTACACCTCACGCACTGGGATCTAAGCAGGTTTTTTTTTTTGTGTCTTTTTAATGTTTAACGCTAGCTTTTACTGTTTTAGCACCGCAGGCGATGACCTGATGGCACATGGAACGAAGATGGAGCAACGGTGGAATTCGATGACTGGGGAAACCGGAGAACCCCGAGAAAACCCTTCCCTGCGCCGCTTTGTCTATCATAAATCACACATGCGGTCGCTTGGGATCGAACCCTTAGTCAGAGGCGAGTGGTCTAAACACTCGGCCAGGGTGCGGCCAGTTTTTGTATCTAACACCCCTCAGGAGGATAGGATGAGGTGAAGGAGCCAAAGGAGGGCACAAGCCACAGATGCACTCGCAAAAATCTCTAACGTTTCCGAGCCCGGACGTTATCTTTCTATTGAACGTGTATCCGTGAGATCGCACTCACCGACCTCGTCAGCTGCTCCGGTGCGAGAACTGCGAACCTCAAGCCCCCGTGGTACTTCTGACGTTACTAGATGTAGTTAGGCCAAATACCAAGCCCCTTCCATAAGGGAGTGTTCGGATTGGGTTGGACTCGACGTGACAGTGGCTCGATACCTGTGGGAGATTGGGTAAGTCTGTACTGTGACTTCTGGGCAATGTTGTGAGACACCTTAATGCCCTCCGGCACTAACCTGGAGAGCTAGTAGACACAAGCTAGTAAAGTCACCCCCCACTGAGGTCTTCTGCAGTCTTCTCCTCAAGGTTAACGCGCGTAACTAACCTATTTTTTGGAAAGGGTTGAAAACTCGCTTTTACTACTTTGGCTTTGAAGGCGATGAGCTGATGATACATGGAACGAAGATAGAGCACCGGTGGAATGCGATAGCTGGGGAAACCGGAGAACCCGGAGAAAATCACCCCTGGACCGCTTTGTCCACCAGAAATCTCATATGCGGTCGCTTGGGATCGAACCTGGACCGCCGTAGTGAGAGGCCACGGCGCGGCCGATTTTGCACTTAACACTCCTCGGGAGGAAAAAGATGAGGTGAAGAAATCAAAGGAAAGCACAAGCGTGAAAATCTCTAATGTTTCCAAGTCCTCACGCTATCTTTCCATTGAACATGCATCCGCGTTATCTGCCCGTATCGCCCGCACCGACCTCTTCAGTTGCTCCGGTGAGAGCCTGTCACCCCGAGCACCGGTGGTACTTCTGAAGTTACTAGAAGTAGTGAGGTCGAATATCAAGCCCCTCCCGTAAGGGAGTGTTCGGATTGGGTTGGGCTCGACGTGGCAGAGACCCGATAACCATGGGAAATTGGGTACGCCAGGGCAAGGTTGTAAGACACATCAATGTCCTCCAGCACTAACTTGGAAATTTATTAGACCTAAGCTGGTAAAGGTCGTCCCCACCGAGGCCTTCAGTGGTCCTCCTCTTGGAGTTGACGTGCGTAAGTGGCGTATTTTGTTTGGATAGGATTTAAGTCCGCTTGTATTACTTATGGTACCGCAGGCGCTGACACTGACGATGCATGGAATGAAGATGGAGTCCCGGTGGAATACAAATGTTCTGTAATAGTTTGTATATGGAAGAGCTGGAGAAAGTTATGTGAACGTAACATGCTAGAATTTTTCTTCAATTGTAAGATTTAAATGTGAAATTAAGGAGCAGTTTCTGTTTCGCCAGTACAAGCGGACTGTGCGTCAGATAGCATTTAAAGCAGCTTAATTACTTGGAAGCTGAACGATCAGAGAGGAGAGAGTGAAGGATGGATGACCATGTTTGGGAAATTACTGCAGAGATCGACCTCACGGTTGACGTTCTTGAGCAATTTATCGCAGTCCGGATTAGCTGATAGACGTTACGTTTACGTTCGGATTAGAATCGCTGAATTCCTGATCCTGCCAAACGAGTCACTTCACATTCTAGGCACAATAAATCTAATAACATTCTAATAGCTCCACTGGCATTTAAGAGTGTTTGCTAGGGTAGTTGGTATTTTAATACGAACTTTTAAACGCTTTTGTTCTAGGATTATAAAGAAACAGTTATTTATATTATTCGTTTCGTAAGCTGCTTACCTTCGCCGTAATTGTAGGACTGACACTCCCCTAGGTCTTACAAGCCACTGCCTAGGGTTCAGAAGCCTGTCGGGGAGCCTACAGCATGGGATCACAGAATGGAGAATCTGCTACGAGGGGTCAGCCAATAGACAGGCATAAACATGAGGAAGTGGATGATGCGAAATCGATGATCGGAAAGGTGATGATGGAGCAATTGGAGGAATGAGTGGCGGGGGAAACAGGAGGACCCGGAGAAAACCCGCCCATATGACACTTCGTCCATCACGAATCCCATATGCGGGCGTTTGGGATCGAACCCGGGCCTCCACCTAGATGTGAGTCTAACCAATCATCCACGGCATCGCCTATTTACGTGGGTTAAATAGACTATTATTTGTGAGTGGGTTGTTTAATACACGAGCGTGTTCTAATTTCTCAATAGCAAATAATCTAATAAACTACGTGTAATATACAATGTGTAATCGTATCCTAATGTTAACTGAAATATTCCTATACTATTAATATTATGACAGTCTTCATTACGAGGAATCGGATTTTAGTCGCGTCGTAGGTAGTGCTTTGTTTGTTTGTTGCTGCGTAACCCCACCGGAATAAACAGTTTCAATTCTGGTTGTTTAAAGTGCACCAAATAAAGCAATAAATGAATGAAAATGGATATTCGAGAAGAAGTTTTAGATTATGCTAAAAAAGCTGTACTGAGTTTGTTACCCGGCAAGTCCAAGGACTTATATGACAAGGAATTTTCATTATTTAAAGAATGGGGAGCTGCCAAAGGAGTTAAAATAATTTACAATGAAATAAAGTACTTACTTTATGCATGAAGTCTATAGTATGGGATAAAATGTGTTATTCTACTATCATATTGCGTAGTATTTAATATGTTTAGAATAAATAAATATATAAAGGGGGATGTGAATAAGTGAAAATATTTCTATTAGAGTTTGAGGCCGATTTGATGATTGGAGCTCAATCTGGGGTCACGAAATTGCCAGATGGAGGTTCGGTACACACAGAGTACAATGTGATGTGATGGAGTAGGCGTGGTCTCTGCAGCCCGTTTCAAAACGTGTTGCACAATCTAGCATTGCTCACTGCCTGTCCTTTTTTAGTTCCTGCAATTAGATAAACTAGTGAACATTGAAAGAGAGCGAAGATTGAAAAATATCTAAAGTACGAAAGGTTAGGCGTTTGGCACTGATCAAACATGTGGATGATTCAAACATATTTTGAGTGACAGGCGGAGAGCCTTTTCTATCGATACAGTAAAGATGTATGTTGTAATTCACTGCAATAAATTCTAAATGAGTTTGGTTGATTTTGGTATTTTCAAAGCACTGCACATTATTATCCTGTATTTTTTGTGTAAAACTTTATACATTTATTTCTGAAAGTACAAGGCGTTTTTATTTACTAATCATATTATGAAATAATTGTCTTCTTGTGTTACTTTATGAATTAGAACGATGTACATAATGTCAATACATGTAATGAGCTTTTGGAACAGATTGTAGGCATGTTTACGCTACAAAACCTTCCCCACTACCTTCTCTTTATACCACTGACTGCTCTATGTGTTTGTAGCTATGTGCGCTTTAAAACCGAGTTGTAGTGATGATCTAATGTTTGAAGCTTTTTCGCCATTTCTAAAGTTACCTTTGTTAATAACGACAATTTTGCAATGTTTTTAGGATGGCTATTATTCCCTAGTTATCGATTGTTTAAGTAACAGGTCACACGGTTGGCTCTCCTATGCCTTTTGCCCTACCCAATTATAGGTGGTGTGATGTGAGGGAAGAATATCGATCGCTCTGATATTTCAACCTACATAAGGGGAGTCAAATGGGATTTTAGTAATTTTTTTCCATTTTCATGTTTTAATTGCATATGGATATTTCGAATATCTCACTTATTTTTGTGTGATTTTCATAGAAGTATGCTAATTCTAAATAGTTTAAAAATATTGTTGAAAATAATGCTGCGTAGTAGTTTTTTTTTTAAAACAATCTTCTACACTCGCTTGGCAACTCATAATAAGTTTGTAAATATTAGTGTTAGAAAAGAGATATTTATTTTGATCGAAAAGTTTTATTTTAGCTATTCGCAGCATTGGCATCGCACTCATATTACCTTCAAGTGAGAGTTTCGAAATACTTCGAAGTTGTGTTTGGAACGTTAGGTTACATTGCATGATTTAAATATTATGTTTAAAAGCAGTTTCTGAAGAAGTAATATTGTCTATACAAATCTCCCATGATCTCAGAAAGTAGCTGATACTAAGGGTTGAAACTTTTACCAAATATTTGCACCTAAATAAGCTTTATTGTAACGATTTTTTTTCTGTATATGAATTAGATATTTTTTAAAATTTAAAAATCGATCTTTTTCAATAAAATTTTAAGAGCTTTATTTATAAAATCATACATTTCCAACTAATCAATAGAAGTGTTCTACTTTTCATCAATCAACAGCAAAGGTATTGCTGAATATACCTTGGAAATTTTAACTCGTTATCTAAAATTGTTGCTAAAATAATGGGTCAAAGATTAACACTGGCAAGATTGAGCACTCGACTCCCCTTAATCATACGTTTTGTTTTAATAGTACAAGTACATTATCTGATTAGGATTCACAATACATTCATGATTCAACCTAAAATATTAAACACAATGACATTATAATATATTTAAATTTGGTTTTATTGAATAAGTACATAACTCATACTAATATGCAAACATTTGAATTTCCGTTTCTTTAAACTTAAAGACCACTCCCATTGTTCTTACAAAGACGATAAATTAAAATTAAACCTCAGCTATTAAAATGTCCTTCAAATCGAGTATTAAAAGAACCTATGTCACAGATCATTTTATGCACTACAGTGAATGTTTTTTTTTTTGGGGGGGGGGTTGATGGATTTAGAAACTATCTTCTTACGGTTTACCAGTTTGTGTTGAATGAAGAACACTTTAGGGGATATAAAAATGTAAATGGCGTGTTATTTATGGACGCTCTTTAACTGCTGTGGTTCTCAGCGTCCCATTCTAAATTGGGCGTGAAAGACCGCTTAATTTTGCTCAGAGACCTCTCTATCAGGTTTGAAGTTTTTTTACGTGCCGTAAATCTACAACACGGGACCCACGGCTTTACTTCCCTTCCGAAGGAAGCCATGCTAAGGATTTTTACACCCGAAAAAATCCATCGTCCTCCGCCGGGTTTGAACCCGCGACCTTGGGTATATGAAGTCAGCATGGTAACCATTACACCACGGAGGGTGACTTAGGGATATATATATAGAGGATGCACATTTTATTTGTCATTTAAATATCTTTAATATACAGCGTTTTAATCATAATTGTTAGAACGTTTTTTTCACAAAATCGAAAACTTCGAACAATATTCAATATAATGGTATTTTGGACTGGAGGGATTTTCCTGAAAATCTTCGTTTCACACCTTATGATATCTACTTTGGCTATCAATCCGCACATGAAGTGAAGGGATCACAGGAGGCTACAGGCCAACGGCAGACCGGGTACAGAGACGCGTGGAAGTCCCTAACAGTTCTGGCTCGAAGACTCGTCCCACTCCTGGGATATCCTAAAGAGGGTTATGAACGACCCTTTCTATTTTTCGCGGGAGTCTCTTTCCTTTGAAAAACTATCCGCGCCATCTGTCCGCCGCCGCCTCATGATATTAAAGCTATAAGCAGATCTGAAACATGACACTGAAACGGAATGAAATGTAAATGCCACCACCGACATGTCGTTCAGCACAATTAGGTGACATACTAACTTCTAACAAGCTTGTTACTGATATATTGTTGTGTTTCAAGTGCTTTTTCATCTAAACCGGTTATAAACTTGCATCAGTTAAAAGGGAGAATTTGTATTCCTTGCAGGAAGTGTTTGAGATATTCAGAAAGACGTTGAAGCAAGTGGCTATACGAGGTTTATTACCTCTTAAACACAATACAGTATTAAGGGAGCTAAACCTCTTGTGTTTATGACTGTACTTAATGAATTAAGAGCCCTTAAGGGCGTGCGCCTCGCGATGTTTCACTTCAGAAACAACCTGATTTAGATTCATACGGATATTAGCATTGCTTTACTGCTTTGGTTTCAGTTTACGAAAGAAAATACGGCGGGGCGCGAACATTGCAGTTATATAAATCCTTTTATGAAGCTAATTCCTTCCGCTGTTTACGCAACGTCGTTTCATTAAATCGTAAATATTCAATACCTCAGGCTGCCAGTGAATTTATGTCTTTCTTGATTAAGAAAACATGTGTTTTGAGCACGTTCATAAACTGACAAGTGCTGGGAAAGCTCCCCTTTGCTGTATGTCATATCCGAATTTATCCCTGCAGAGTTATAATTAATTGTATGTCTTTGGTTTTAAATATAAAGGAAATTCATTTAAGGGACTGAAGTGATTAAGATGAATTTTACTCTCTCTAGCCCGTATGTACAATGCAAATGGTGGATAGAGAAGGTATTGCATTCCCCAAAGATTTGATGTCGAGATTTCACCGGAAATATATGTTTTGAGGTTCCCTAAGTCCGAAAAAAGCATTTTCAGAAAAACTCCATATGTGTGTGTGTGGGTCTGTACGTGTGTGGTCGCCCTCCGTGGTGTGGTGGTTACCATGCTAACTTCATATACCCAAGGTCGTTATTCATCTTTCTTTCTCCTAGTGAAGCTAAGATAACGGAATGCTAATGCATTACAGAGCGAATATCGCCTTGGCCTAGTGTACTCTCTTATTCCCGTGTATCTATAAGGAAGTAACTAATAAACGTATTTCTGCAACTGTTTACATTCAGATACGTGAAGTAGCTAGAAGAATAAGCTTTTGTAATAATATTTTGTTGCAGAATAGGTAGAGAAAGTCATGTGAATGTAGCATACGATTATTTTTAAACGTGTTCATGTTTTCAGTGAGACACTCCCTGTCCTTGTATCACAATATACCATTTTAGTCTTTTGGAAACTGAGAATTGTATACACCTCGGACTTTTGTGTACCATTCACATGAATTTCTCTATAAGCATTTGATACAAATATTATTCCTTTACATACATTTTTGTAAGTGAGATAAACATTGGCAGAAATTGTCATGTAAGTTCCTGCTGTGTAGAAGGGAAATTATGTGATACACTAAGCTAAAGCGAAAGTCAAATATTATAAAACTCATCACCGTGTGAAAATTGAAATTCGGTTTATTTTGCACGGCTAGGCGAGCAGAAATAAAGATGACCACCTGTTTGGAAAAATATTTAAGTCGCTTAAAATTAAAACCTATAACAACGTAATGGTTAACTCTACAAAAAATGTATGTGACATAAATTGTGTGTTTTAACGAGAGCTATATTTCTGTGTAGTGCTTACCGTTTACCGGATATGCAAAATTAATTTAGAATGGAGAGGTCTTCAGAGCTATTCCCAGAAATTTCAAAATATAAATTTTATTTGCCATGTAGACATCTTTAATATACAGAATGTTATTCTAAAAAGTTAGTCATTTCTATAAAAACGAAGTTTTCAAAAAATGTTCCATTTAAAAGGTAGTTTGAGATAGAAAGTTTTCTTTAAAGTCTTCGTTTCGCATTCTTGGAAGATATTAAACTTAAATACCAAATTTAGCAAATAGCTCCGCGTTCCTCGCTTTTTATCACGATTTTCTTCGGTCATCAGGCAAATGCGGGATCAGAAATTTGATCCAGCGAACTTTCGTATTATACCTTTTATCACTATATTTGAAAGCCGTACCTGCCACTGATGATCACCCATCCTTGATATGTCTATGATCCAGAATTTACATCTCCTCGACAGGATAACGACTCAAGGCATTGACTGGTAAATCCTCCAAAGCAATCCGCTGAGGATGTATTATGATTAGCGGGATGGCTTCTACATTTCCTGGGGCACGGCACAGAAAGAAGGACTTCCGAATGACGAGGAACGCAAAAATGAACGGAGTCCCAACGCTTCCGACATCGATTGTCGCACAAAGGTCCTGAACCACCGGTGGCAGAACTAAAAAAAAATGAAGTATTATCTATGGACGCTTTTTAAATGCTGTGGTTCTCAGCGTCCCATTCTAAATTGGGCGTGATAGACCGCTTAATTTTGCTCAGGGGCCTCTCTGTCATGCTTGAGGTTCTTTTACGTGCAGTAAATCTATGACACGGGACCAACGGCTTTAGTTCCCTTCCGAAGGAAGTCATGCTAAGGATTTTTACACCCAAAAACATCCATCGTCCTCCGCCGGGTTTGAACCGCGACCTTGGATATATGAAGTTAGTAACTATTACACCTCGGAGGGAGACTGGCAGAGCTAAGGAACACCTCACCCGAAAGAGGAGACTCTGTAGGGGAGGCCCTGAAGGGGAGGCCCCCACAACATCAGGAAGAAGCCTTTTCTTTTGGTAGTGTTTAACGCCCGCTTTTACTACTTATGGCACCGCAGGCGATGACACTGGTGATACATGGAGTGAAGATGAAGTACCGGTAGAATGCGATGGCGGGGGAAACCGCAGAGCCCGCAGAAATCCCGCTCCTGTGCCGCATTGTCCACCACAAATCTCACATGCCGTCGCTTGGGATCGAACCCTTACTGTCTGGGTGAGAGGCGAGTGGTCTAATCGTTTCAGCCACGGCGCGGCTCTTAAAAGCCCAAAACACCGCCCAATCGCAATTCGCTGAACACCGTCACCTGGTCCTTCAGCACTGAAACAGATCACAAGGAAATGATGGGCGGCAACTTCCTGGCACAACATAAACCACCTCAGTATTCATCTGTCGACCGGGAATACCAGGAAAAAAAACACGTCGGTCAGAGTGAGCAGATGCAAGATATCGAACTCAGGGCCACAGACATTACGAAGGGCAGAAGAGTAGTAAGCGGTTGGGTGCGCGGTCTCTCTCCCTCTGTCTCTTTCAAAATTGGACGTGCAAGGCCTTTAATTTGGTGTATGAGAGAAAGAGAGACCACGCACCCACTCACTCACTCCCCCCTCCAACACACACACACGCGCGCGTTTTACCTTTGTTACTGTATATCCATATTAGCTCTTAAGCGTTTAAAACTGTGTAAGTGTTCATTTTCGATGAACTTGCATTACTCCTTTGAGTTAGGCGACCCCTCAGACAGCTTTGTTAGTATGGTGGCATAATCTACCAAGTCTAGTATATCATATGTAAACTGCGGTCCCCACAATAGAAATTAACTGCCTTCCTTCAGGGAAATTTGACTTGCTGTTGGATATTAATTAAATTCTGTGATAAAATATTCCGTTTGAAATAGTTCCTTATTCCAGCATCAGTACAAAGTTGCCTTTTTTTCTGGCTTTTTGGGTCAATGTCACGTTGCTCAAGACAAAATCTTTATACAGTTCTTGTCTTGTTTCCTTCTTTTCATAATTGTGACGTCTTGGCAAGGGAACAATCGCAATGAATTAGGATGCTACAATAATGAAAATAAAAGGCTTTCTTTCTCGAGGAACAAAAAATGCGAGGATACTCGATATCGGGCCAGAAATAATGAGTTTCTTTTATACGGCAAGAGCCTTGCGTGACGTATAATTACTTGGAGAAGAATGTTTCTGTCCTAGGTGCGGCTAGCCTGTTTCTCAAGATAGAAAACAATGAGTTATATCGGACACTGTTGTATCAGGCCATTATTTGTACACTCAATAACACGCATTTCACATTATACTATGTTACGTTCACATGATTTTCTCTCTACAGTTTAAGAGTAGCTAAATCAACTAATCTTACGAAAGGCTATTACTTTCTCTAGCCCTTTTATGCAATGGTTATAGAAGATATTATATCACACTCAAAATTCGATATCGATATTTCACCAGAAACATATGCTTTAAGGTCCCTGAATGCAAAAAAACACTTGAATAGGTCCATGTGTGGCTGTGGACAGCATAGCTTAAAATCTAAAAGACTGTTAAATACCAAACTTGGAATTTAAGTTTGATATCATCCAAGGATGCGATACGAAGATTTTCAAGAAAATCCCCCGACCCAAAATTACCATTTACATGGACATATTTTTAAAATTTTTGCTTTTCTTAAAACTGCCTCTAACGGTTTGAATTAAGCTATTAACATCACATAAAATGTACATCTTGAATTTTCTGGGAATCGGTTCCGAAGACCTGTATATTCTGGATGAATTTTGCGGAAATTGCATAACTGGTAAACCTTAAGAGATAGTAAAAAAGTTCTAAAAAATCTGATGTGCTCCATTCACATGACTTTCTCTACATATCCACAATAAATTATTGTTAAAAGCTTATTCTTCTATTTACTTCCGCTAATCGAGAAAACATTAGCATAAAAAGTCTTATTACTTGCTTCCTTGTAAGTAGAAGGGAAATAAAGGAATACACTAAAGTGATAGTCAAAAGCTGGTTGCTATATGACTGAAGTTCCTATTTATGGACAGGAAAAATTCCCGTATGAGAAATGTATAAGTATTTTAAAGCTGAAACCAATAACAAGGAATATCTAAAAAATGATCAACTCCACGAAAAAAATGTAATTAACGTAAATTGTATGTTTTAACAAGCTCTACATTTTCTGTTAAAATACCTTTTGTTTATCTCAATTCCATTAAATTTATTCAATAAAGTAGTCTTCAGAGGCTAGAAAATTCAAGATATACATTTTATTTATCAGGTAAATGTCTTTAATATACGATACTTTAATCAAAATTGTTAGAGCCATTTTTGAGAAAATCAAAATTTTCGAAAAAAGTTTCGTGAAAAGGGTAGTTGGAGTGGGAGGATTTTCTTGAAAATCTTTGTGTCGCATCCTTGGAAGATACCAAACTTAAATACCACGTTTGGGATTTAACGGTATTTTCGTTTATGAGCTATGCTGTCTGCAGACACCCAGGCACACACACATACACACACACAGACACACATACGCACACACACGGAGCTTTTTTCCAAAAATGCTTCTTTTGGACTTAGGGACACCCAAAATATGTATTTCCGGTGAAATCTGGTATCGAATTTATGGATGCATTTCAATACTTTCTCTGAACACTATGTACATAGTACGGGTATAGAAAGCAAAAATATTTTTTAGAAAAAGGTCTGCCTGTGTGTCTGTGGACAGCGTAACTCAAAAACTAAAAGACAGTTAAATACAAAACTTGGTATTTAAGTTTCGTATCTTCCAAGGATATACGACACCAAGATTTTTAAGAAAATCCCCCCACTTAAAACTACCCTTTATATAGGAAGCATTTTCAAAATTCTGTTTTTCTAAAAAATGGCTCTAACGGTACGGATTAATGCTATTTAAATTACAAATAAAATGTATTTCTTGAATTTTCATGGAATAGCTTCTGAAGACTTTTTTGTTCTGGATTAATTTTGCTGAAATTTGCATAATGGTAAAACTTAAGAGATAATCAAAAACTTACTAAACAAAAGCTGTAGATCTCGTTAAAACACACAAATATATGTCATATACATTTCTGTTGTACAATTGGTTTTTTACGAGGCATTCCTTGTTAGTTTCAAAATTATACTACGCATCTCCTCAAACGGCGTCATCCTTCGTTTCATCTCGCTTTTTTTTTTCTGGAAATGAAATCAAACCGAACATTGTTCACATATACATCGGCTTTTAAAAAATTTGTCTATCGATTTAGTCTGGTGCAGTCCCTTATTTGTCTTCTGCGTATAAGAAACTAAGTATAAAGATCAATTGTGTTAGTGTTTATCTATATTTAGCCTGATGTAGATACAAGAATCAACTTTTGTAAGAATAGTTTCTTTGCATTACAAATTGAGAAAGTCATATGAATTGCAAAACATCAGATTTTTTCTATTTAATTTTAATTTTGATAAAACTTTGCATAAATGGCTTCAATGTGTATCTTGTTGTAGATACAAAAGTAATAGTGAGTTCAAATATTTACCAACTGGGCGCTATGTGCTGCTCTTAAAATTTCGTACTCTTTCCAAACAATCCCAAGAAGCAACTGAATAATATTAAAAAAAATTTAAAAAATGACAAATTATTTAACAATTCGAACTAAAGATAACAGATATAGTTGAATAAATTGTGTTTTTAAGCATACCTAGGTGTTTTTATATAGTACTTTATCGATTAGTATTGGTCCCGTATAGTAGATTAACGGCACGTAAGAAAACCTCAAACCTAATCAAGAGGCATCAGGCAAAATTGAATGGTCTTTCATGTCCAATGGGACGAAACAACGCAACAGTTACAGGGCCTTCATAAATAAAACTCATTTTAATTTTCAAAACATATATCTCAGATGAAATCCCAACATCGAATTTTTGAGTGGATGTTAAAGGATGTTAAACTTAAAACCTTCTACTTACTTATGTAGTCGAGAAAGTAAAATAATTGGAATGAATAACTTTTTGTAAACTTTGAAAGTATTCAGATAATTTAAAGCTATCATCAACAACTTCAATGGGAAGAAATTGGTATTCGGAAGTTCCTAAACTGAACTGTTTAAAAGGGTGGAGGCTTCTATGACCTACTTGAACGCTTTGGTATGACTGAGTTTCTGTAGGGTGCACCAAGATCTGCAATTACATGTAATTACTACAATTGCACTAGTGATGTATCAAGTACAGCATACCAAGTGAAGCAGATACATTACCGCCAGTATTCCGACACGATTCGCTCGCTCCCGAAGAGCCATCTCCTTGATCAAGGGGTCCTCGTTCGGATATTTATCGCTGAACAGCACGTGAGGCTTTATCTTAGGGTTGACGAAGTCGTTCACGGCAGCTCGCCGTTTCAGGAACTGCTCTTTTGATAGAGTCTCTCCTGTACTTCTGCAGGACACAAAAATACAGCACAGATAAACTTTTGACAAGTAGCCTAATCTGGTTTTCAAAATAAAAAAAAAATATGTGTTCCATTCACATGACTTTCTCTACATTTATGCAACAAATTATTCTTAAAAAGCATATGCTTCTAGTTACTTCATGCTAATCGAGGAAAAAATAGCAGAAGTAGTCTTATTACTTGCTTCCTTGTAAGTAGAAGCGAAATAAGGGAGTACCATAGGTTAAAGTCACAGTCAAACGCTGGTTGCTATGTGACTGAAATTCCTTTATTTGTGTGGACAGGAGTTGACCAATTCCTGTATGAGAACATTATTTAAAGCTGAAACCAAAAACAAGGAATAACTAAAAAACTATCGACTTCACGAAAAAAATGTATATAACATAAATTGTGTGTTTTAATGTGCTCTACATTTTTTGTGTGCTACATTTTTGTCCATCTCTTACGGTATACCAGTTATGCAAAATTCCGTAAATTTCATCTAGAATAAAGTAGTCTTCAGAGGCTATTCCCAGAAAATTCAAGATATACATTTTATTTGTCAGTTAAATATCTTTAATATACGATATTTTAATCAAAATGGTTAGAGCCATTTTTTTAGAAAATCAAAATTTTTGAAAAAATCTCCCTGTAAAGAGTAGTTTGGGGTGGAGGAATTTTCTTGAAAATCTTCGTTTCGCATCCCTGGAACATACCAAACTTAATATATCTCGATTAGCATGCTGCAGATAAAAGAATAATCTTTTATAAGATTAATTTTATTTGGGACTGCTCTAGAAAGTTATGTGAATGGAACACATCACAAATTTTATTACCTGTATGCGTATTAATATACAAAAGATATCCATGTTTGTTTGGCTGGCCTGACGTACAAAGTGTTGCGGATTATTCAGGGGAAAGCTGCAATCTCTGATGTTCGACGCGTATTGCGACATTTACTCGCTGAAGGGCTGCCATAATACTGCTCTTGTGCCGTAGTAAACATTATAATGGAAATGGTCGCACCCAGTGTTGGTTTAAACACGCCTTCTTTACGAGTAATAATAATGAAACACCTCTCTCTGCTTCCTATAAAATGACCTGTAATTAAACTCCGAGCTGAAACTGTGCGCATGCGTACAAACAGGAAATACACATGTCAATCCTGACACTGCAAAATATTACGAAAAAATCAGATGTGTTTCATTCACATGACTTTCTCTACATCACTGTAAAAATATTGTTAAAAAGCTTATGCTTCTATTTACTTTGTGCTAATCCAGAAAAAATTAGCAGAAATAGTCTTAATACTTGCTTTCTTGTAAGTAGAAGAGAAATAAGGGAGTACCATAGGTTAAAGTGATGGTCTAAAGCTGGTTGCTATGTGACTGATGTTCCTTTGTTTGTATGGACAGGAGTTGACAAATTCCTGTATGAGAGAAGTATA
Organism: Hymenopus coronatus; assembly: GCA_030762935.1. NCBI lineage: Eukaryota > Metazoa > Arthropoda > Insecta > Mantodea > Hymenopodidae > Hymenopus > Hymenopus coronatus. The sequence continues at coordinate 33,273,806 of CM060882.1, read as the reverse complement.
CGTTTTACAAAACTGAAACTAAAAACAAGGAATATTTAAAAAACTATCAACTCCAGAAAAAAATGTATATAATATAAATTGTGTGTTTTAAATTTCTTTACATTTTTTGTGTAGTAAGGTTTTGTCCATTTCTTACGGTTTAGCAATTATGCAAAATTTCTTAAAATTCATCCAGAATAAAGTAGTCTTTAGAGGCTATTACCAGAAAAGTTTAATCAAAATATTAAAATTTTCGAATTTTTTCCATGTAAGGGATATTTGGAGTTAGAGGGATATTTTTTAAATATTCGTGTCGCATTCTTGAAAAACACTGAACTTAAATATAACATTTATTATTTAATGGAACATTTTTCTAAAAATGCTTTTTCTTTTAATTCAGGGGATCCAAAAACCTGTATTTCAGGTAATATCATTTTGCGTGAAATACAATGCCTTCTCTATCCACTATTTACATTATACATAGATCTAGAGAAAGTAAAGTAGGATTGACATAGAAATTAGGTTCTATCTCCTTGGCTAGGAGTAAAATAAAATAAATATTAAATGGATGAGGATTTCCTGTTTGAGAAACGTTCTAAGCATTTTATAACTGAAACCACTAACAAAGAATATATCAAAATGGTTATTTGTACAAAAAACATAATGTGACAAAAATATATTTTAACGAGATCTACATGTTGAGAGTAGTAAATTTTTGTTATCTTTCAAGGTTTATCAACTCTAGAAAACTCTTTTAGAATTAAGAGGACTACAGTGGCCATTCCGAAGAAATTCAAAATATATACTAAATTTGGCACATATATTTTTAATATGCGACATTTAAATCAAAATAATTACAACCTTTTTTAGAAAATCTAAAATTTCGAAATTATGCCATGTAAAGCGTAGTTTGGACTGATGAAATTTTCCCGAAAATTTCTGGTCCCACTCTTGGAAGATAATGAACTTAAATTATAAGTTTAGTATTTATCCAACAACTTGTTTTTAAGTTATTGTGTCCACAGACACACAAACACGCACACGGCCAACTTTCTGAAAATGCTTTTTATCCAAGGCTTCTCAAAACATGAATTTCCGGTGAAATCTGGTGTCGAATTATGGGCGGCATAATATACCTTCTTACCTACCATTTGCAATTGCACATACATGGTAGAAAATGTAAAAATCATCCTAATATTTCAGTGAGCTTTTATCAATAAAGGAATATTGGGCAAGGATTTCATGCAGAAATTTCAAGATATACAATTTATTTGTCGTGTAAGCATCTCTAGTATATGGTATTTCAATCAAATTAGTTTGAAATGGTGTTATTTAAAGGGTAGTAGAGGTGTAGATTTCTTTTTTTAATTTGTTTAATTTTTCGTGTCAGATCTTTGGAAGATACTTAACAAAAACACAAAGTTTGGTGTTTATCCATTTTACTTTCTCTATATGTACTATGTGCATAGTGTATAGAGAAGGTATTGCACTCCACCAAAAAATTCGATTCCGTGATTTCACCGGAAATATATGTTTTATGGTCCCCTGTATCCAATAAAAGTATTTTCAGAAAAAGGTCCATGTGTGTGAGTGTGTGTCCGTATGTCTGTGAACACGAAAACTCACAAACGAAAAGTAGGTAAAATACCAAAGTTGGTATTTAAGTTTAGTATCTTCCACGGATGTGACACGAAGATTTTGAGATAAATCCCCCCACCGCAAATTACCCTATACATGGAACTTTTTTCGAAAAATTTATTCTCTCCAAATTGGCTCTAACGATTTTGATTAAAATGTCGTATATTAAAGATTTTAGCTGACAAATAAAATGCATATTTTGAATTTTCTGGGAATAGCCTCTGGGTCAATTCTACGGAATTTTGCATAACTGCTAAACCGTAAGAGATGGACAAAAACTTACCGCACAATAAATGTAGAACACTTTAAAACACACAATTTATATTATATACATTTTTTTCGTGGAGTTGATTGTGTTTTAGATATTCCTTGTTTTTGGTATCAGCTATAAAAACTTATACTTTTCTAATACAGGACTTAGTGAACTCATGCCCATACAAACAAAGGAACTTCAGTCATATAGAAATCAGCTTTTGACTATCACTTTAACCTATGGTACTTCCTTATTTCGCTTCCACTTACAAGGAAGCAAGTAATAAGACTATTTCTGCTAATTTTTTCTCGATTAGCATGAAGTAAATAGAAGCATAAGCTTTTTAAAAATAATTTATTGCAGAGCTATAGCGAAAGTCATGTGAATGGAGCACCTCAGATTTTTTGTTTTGTTTTTGGTAATATTACAATAGACACAAACATATTCCCACTAATTTTATTCTAATAATTCTTCTTTTTTATTTCTTTTGAGAAGGAGGATAGGAGTCCTTCAGACACATATTTCACGAGAAACCTTGGTATCGATTTTTTGGGGGAATGTAATACTTCTCTATCTATATCGGTCTGGGAGTTGGTTGGGCGCAGGCCTTCTCATTTCAAGATCGCGGCTCAATTCCGGCCGGTATATTTACTGGTTTGTTAAGGAACTAGTGTGGGGTGAAATTCCGGCACACCGACGGTGCTGATATGATACTGGTAATTGACAGCATCGTTAACAAACAAAATAATAATTATTTTTTCCATCTACTATGTAACTTGTGCGTGGTAGAGAAAATAAAAAACTGATGTGTTTCATTCACATGCTTTTCTCTACTTAGTCTGCAAACTATTATTATAAAAGAATACTCTTTTATCTTCTCTTGCTAATCGAGATAAACATTACCATATATATATTTATGTAGCTTAACCTTTAACCTAGTTTGTCGTATCGGACGATGGATGAAATTAGTGAAATGATGCTCAAATGATCTAGGGGTCCATGGAGCTTAAAGTTACTCGATATTAGTCTTCTCAGGAGGAGAGAAAACCCCGAAAAAACAAAAACTTTATCCGGATAACTCGCACTAAGCGAGGTTCGAACTTGCGACCTGTTGAATGTCAGGAAGACACGCTACACCTCACTACCCAGGCGGGTAAATGGTCTTATTACTTAATTCCTTGTAATTAAAAGAGAAATAATGGAATACTCTAGGCTAAAGCGATGGCGAAATCTTTTAAATGCTAGTTGCTATATGAAACAATCGAAATTCTGTATAAAATGTAAATGTAAATAGTGTGTTATTTATGGACGCTCTTTAACTACTGTGGTTCTCAGCGTCCCATTCTAATTTGGGCGTGAAAGAGCGCTAATTTTGCGCAGAGGCCTCTCTATCTGGCTTGAGGTTCTTTTACGTGCCGTAAATCTACGACACGAGACCAACAACTTTACTTCCCTTCTGAAGGAAGCCATGCTAAGGAATTATACGCCCAAAAAAAATCCATCATCCTCCGCTGGGTTTGTACCCACGACCTTGGGTATATGAAGTTAGCGTGGTAACCATTACACCATGGAGGGCAACGAAATTTGGTATAGGTAATACACAGGCTCAGTATATGTACAATGATTTCAGATTTTCTACACAAAATCTCTCTTATATAACTCCATGGCACGACAGCTCACGGGTAACCTTGGTCTACCGCCCGGCCGCTGCGTCCCCCATCTCGGTCCACTACAGACGTCATGGATGGGGTGCAGTATTGGAGGGTGAGACGTGGTCAGCGCCGGTTAATGCGGTCCTCATGACATGGAGCCGCTACTTCTCCATCAAATAGCTCCTCAATTGGCCCCCCAGGGACCTTACGAGGCTGAGTGCACCCCGGTCCAGATCTCCCAGCGGGGGAAATATCCCCACGCTTGTCTCCCGCTTGGTAAGCAGCTGCGCCACCACCGCGCAAAGGAAACGACCCAAAATCTTTCTTAATGCTTTTAATGTTCAATAGAGGTTCTGAAATGATTTCATTAGTATCGAGAATTTCTTACGCATTTTGATTGCGAGAGATACAACTTCCACTAAGTTAAATTGAATACTGCGTGAATTCCGTTTTTACCAATCGGTCACAATTCACGCGTCAATAAAAGTTGCCAAGCAGTACATTGAGATAAAACGAAAACAGGTTACAGAATCCATTTCCCCGGGCAATAATAGCGAATTAGCATTCAAATGATTACAGTGTTTATGTTGGTAATAAGTTCAGCTGATAGCTTTTGAACAAATGTGCTGAAAAACATTATTACGCACATAAAATGGGCAAGGGTTGTGTTTGTGTTAAACTGTCCTGTATACATGATATGCAAAACTCATATTTGCTGAATTTATGACTGTCTTCTGTCTCGAAACAACCCAGTCTATGTAAAGAGTTTCCAGTATGGCCACTCTATCTTTCTAATCCTTTATTGAATATCGGATCTGATCAGGAATGGCTATAGTTTCTATCAAATTTAAGACAAAAGCTAACTTAAAGCAATTAAACTGTATCTTTTTGGCACTGAATCTATTGTAGATTAAATACACAGTCTTCGTTTGGAAGTGTGGCCGGCTGAACTGAAATTTTCTGTGCACCGGAATCACGCTGTTTTCTGACAGAGGTATATATTCGTAGCCCCTTAAGCTCAAGTGCAGAGACTTCTCATACAAATTTTAAACACATAATCACATAATTTTCTCAAAGAAGATGTTGCTAATAATACCCTGGTGCCACCACATATCTATCCTTTTAAAAACAGTTATATTGCCATGCTTTACTTCTTCATGACTGTGTAAATAAAAAAAATTCTAATTTGTACCATTCACATGGCTTTCTCTACCTGTTCTGCATACAAACTATTCTTATAAAAGATTATTCTTCTATTTACATCATGCTAAATGACATAAGCATTAATCAGAAGAGAAAATAAGGGTATTCACCAGGCTAAAGCGATTGTCAAATCTTTTAAAAGACGATCGATATGTGAACAATTGAAGTTCGGTTCGCTTTGAATTTCCAGAAAAATAAAAGAGAAATGAAACGAAAGGTGACACCGTTTGAGAAGATACGTAGTTTAGAATTGAAACCAATAATAAATAATATCTCGGAAACAGTCAACTTTGTCACAAAAATGTATATGACATAAATTGTGTGTTTTAAGGAGATATACTTTTTGTATATTAAGTTTTTGCCTATCGTTTACCAGTTATGAACAATTCAGCAAAATTCATTCAGAATGAAGAGGTCTTCAGAATATATTCCCAGAAAATTCAAAACATACATTTTGTTTGCAATATAAACAACTATAATATACGCTACTATAATCAAAATCGTTAGAGCCATTTTTAGAAAAAGAAACATTTGCAAAAATTGTCCATGTAAAGGGAGATTTTCTTGAAAATCTTCATGCGGCATCCTTGAAAGATATCAAAATTAATTTCCAAGTTTGGCATTTATCGGTACCTATTTTAGTTTTTGAGCTGAGCTGTCCACAGGCATACCTGGACCTTTTTGTAAAAATGTTCTTTTTGGACTCAGGGGAACTCAAAATATATACTTGCGTTGAAATTTCGGTATCGAATTTTTGGGTGCAACACAATATCTTCTCTATACACTATGTACATAGTACGTATAGAGAAAGTAATAATGCTTAGACAGATATAGATTAATGGCAAGTTAGTGGAGCAATTATTAAGTTATGCAACATTCATTTGCAGAGATTAATGCTATTTACATTATATCATGGTTGCAATTCCTGAGCTACGATAATTTTATAGAGTTTTAATTATACATTTTGATGATATTCCAAGTCAAGGTTTGCAAATTTCTAATTCCCGTGCAAGCTTTCTCAGATGTTTCTTTAGCCTCCGTTTTAGCCTATCTACGAAGGTTTTTGCTCTGTACGAACCCGATGATTTATTTTCGGTTTACTAAATTCACTAACAAGATTACGAACAGTTTCTCTGAGAGAAATACGAATAGAAGAAAGTATATCTTTAAATCGCTTTCTAACTCCTCTATTAAAAGTTTTTTTATCAGATGGGACTCGTATATTAAAATTCTGTGTGCTAAGTGTACGTACGTTTTGGTATTTTAGCAACATTAATACACTATAGCAATGAAATATGTGTCTCACTACATATTATCTCTGTACAGTATAGATTTAGCGTCAACTGATTAGCCGGCACGGAGAGACTAGAGAATCGGTTATAAACAACGAAGGGAAAGCAATTTCCGAAACGAAAACTGTGTGGTATGAACCTCTTGCAAAGAAATACGAGTCATTTTAGCACGCCGCTGGCATCAGTATGCGACCTTGATCTTCTGTCTTAGATTGAGATGCTTTTTTGTGTTATTATAGTAACGAAATAAATCAAAATATTCGTAATGTGTGTTTTAGAAACGTAAGTATTAGAACAATAAATAAAATTACCTGTAACCAAGACCAGCGATTATTCGAGCATTTTCTGAGCTCTGTAGGTATGTGAAGTCGATGTGAGTAATAAGAGATTCTAAATAGTCGTTGTATAATTTGAATTGAAGTAACCAGCGGTCGCTGTCTAATGTGTTTTGTAGAATAGTTTCCATGACGTCAGTTCTGAAAATAAAAACGGGTAGTAACTTTTCAGAACTAAAAGACAACATTTCTACTACCCATAAGATGTTATACATAACTCGGTGTATCATTAATGAACTTGAAAATAAACAGTACACTGCTGTTCTATTTATAGATATTTACTAAGCTTTGAAAAAATGTTTCACAAAGGACTTCTACAGCAATTATACAGAACTGGACTACCAGACTACTTCATGCAAATACCCTTTCTAACTTCTTACGATATCTGTTGAAGTTCGATATATTCGCGAATTACAAGCTAAGGTGTAACCCCCTTTGTTATCTGGGTTGAGCGGAAGAGAGCGTTAGAGTACCTACCTATACACGCGATTCTGCCTGTACCAGGCTGAAATAGTAAAGTCCGCGTCCTTGAATATATTTGCGTGTAAGAAGGGCATATAGCGCGCAGCGGAAGTTTTTAAAAAAGCATTATGCTGCTACCCACGCTCTCTAATAGCACCAACTATTGATGTGTTTAAGTTGGTTTGCTCGCTTTGGATTTCGATTACAAGGTATACGTATTCGTTGGCTTGCACACGGGCTTTTCTTTTGCTATACCGTCTACAGGGATTTCGATTAAATGTTAAATTTGCTTTTTGAGCAACTGCAGATATTTGATGCATCCCAATTATTGTATCTTGAACATCTTGAAGGTGATCTAGCTCATCTTCTCTCAAATCTCGCCGAGAATGAATAATTCCTCGTTAATTGGTTGGAGATATGTGGCAGGGTGTTGAAAAGATGCGATCGCCCACGTTGAATTAGAAATCACACCCACCTTAGCCTTCGAAGTGAGAGGATTCTAAAGTAATTGAAATTCTGCAGTAGGGAAACTCGGAATTAAAATGACTAATGATAAGTTTCATTCAAATATTGGTAATTCTGATTTTTTTATATGAATGCAAAATGATATGAAGGAAAGTAGGGCAAATTATGGAAATTAACAAACCTAAGTAAATGAAGTACTTATTTGTTTCACTATAAAGCGCGTAGATTATTGGCCTTTATAGACCAAATATAGACTGGAGGAATTCTTGAAGCTTGGTAGTACCATATTTTGGAGAGTACAAGTTTAGAAGTAATACGCTGATAGATTTTTAGGTAGTTTAATACGGCAGATGTTCTTAATTATAAATCTATTTATATCGTAATTCCTATATTTACAGTAGGTAAATGGTAGTGAAATAAATACTTGCGAGGTTCAGTCGTATTGTGGATAATATTTCAACAATATGACTTTGAAATCTGCACCCAGATGAAACTAAGGAGTATATGTGGGTTCCACCATATAATGTAACGTATTTAAGAAATGAAACTAATATTGTTGCCAACTCGGGAGAAAATATAACAGCGGTTGCTAGGCGTTAAGCAACTTTCAGAGCCAGAAACAGTGAAATGTGGATGCTACCAAGGTAGAAAAACTCACCAGAGAAAAAAAAAAGTACCTACAAATTATTAAAAATTTACACGCTAAAATCAGGCCGCGTTAGACCACTCGCCTTCTACCAAGTTTTGAATTTTCCAATAGGAATGCCAACTATGAATGATATGAACGGTTTGACTGCTACCTGCCCGGTAGTTAGTGAAATAATTAAATTTTTGTGATAAATCGATACAAACGAAGTGCTTGTGGTATATATCAATATAAATCGCATGTTTATTGAATCTTAAAGGTCAAAAATAGACTTGAGAAATTCCTAAAGCTTTGTGATAGAATATTGCGATGTGTAAAAATTAAAAAATATCTGATGTGTTGCTCTACATCTTTGCAACAAATTATTGTTAAAAATCTCATACTTCTATTTACTTCATGCTAATTGAGACAAAAATATCAGAAACAGTCTTATTACTTTTTCCTTGTAGGTAGAAGCGAAATAAGGGAGTACCATAGGTTAAAGTAATAGTCAAAAGCTGGTTGCTATGTGACTGAAGTTCCTTTGTTTGTATGGACAGAAGTTGACAAATCCCTGTATGAGAAAAGTATACATTTTTTAAAGCTGAAACCAGAAAAAAGGAATATCTCAAAAAAGTGATTGTCAAAAGCTGGTTGCTATGTGACTGAAGTTCGTTTGCTTGTATGGACAGGAGTTGACAAATCCCTGTATGAGAAATGCATACGTTTTTTAAAGCTGAAACCAGAAAAAAGGAATATCTCAAAAACGATCAACACTTCGAAAAAAATGTATATAACATAAATTGTGTGTTTTAATGTGATCTACATTTTTGTGTGTTAAATTCTTGTCCAGCGTAAGTTTTGCAGTTATGCAAAATTTCGTAAAATTCATCCAGAATAAAGTACTCTTCAGAAACTATTCCCAGAAAATTCAGGATATACATTTTATTTGTCAGGTAAATATATTTAATATACGATATCTTAATCAAAATCGTTAGAGCCATTTTTGAGTAAATCAAAATTTTCGAAAAAAGTTCCATGTAAAGGGTAGTTGGGTGTGGGGAGTTTTCTTGAAAATCTTTGTGTCGCATCCATGGAAGATACCAAATTTAAATACCAAGTTTGGTATTCAACGAACTTTTCGTTTTTGAGCTATGCTGCCCACAGTCACACAAAGACAGACTCGTGGACATTTTTCAAAAAATGCTTTTTTTTTTTTTCTTTTTTTTTTGAATTAGGGGACCCAAAACATGTATTTCCGCTGAAATCTCAGTATCGAATTTTGGGTCCATTTCAATACCTTCTCTATACACTATGTACATAGTACTTGTAGAAAAAGTAATAATATCAAGATACATTTAAAGATAGTGGTGTTACCCAAGTGCTCTAGAAATAAAAAATAATATGAGTGCATCTTAAATGTTTTGGTTTTGTTTCCGAGATATCCATTCATGGATAAAGGTATATGAATTGACTGCAAAGGCACGATTTCTGCAATAATTCTTCGCTTTGGAAATTGAATTTGCCTGATTCGATAAACTATATCAATCTAACGTAGTTATTGGGTACAAATTCTGTTCGGCAGGGCCTTGCAATCGCTTTTCTTGGTTTAACAAACTGATGGAAACTTGTTGCATCACAGGATTACTTGCCCCATGGACCCGTTCAAGCGAAACAAAGATTGCAGCGGGAAAATCAAGCGGAAAACTCGTCACATAGGTACAGTCTTATTACAATTTAACAAAGCCTCTTTTGTCTTAGAAATTATCCGGAACGTATCTGAAGCAAGGGAGCTCTCGGCTATAACATAAGAATAAGGAACTGATAACAATTAGCGACGATGCTCTAGTGCAAGAAGTAATATTAACATACTTAAAAGTATCAAACAAAAGAAAACAAGTAATTCTAACATGGATACCTTCTCACAAACAAATCGAAGGTAATAAGAAATCGGATTGCAAAGCACGTGAAGCCACTAAACACCCTCAAAATTGTTCAATATCTACAGCACATCTCGATTACATTAAATACAGTGGAACCTCACTATACGACTACTAAAATACTGTATACATGAGAAAACGTGTAACTGATTTTCTCTTCTGGTATGGACCTCATCCAGAATTTTTAATTTTTCACCAAGAGGTAAGGATTTTCTTGTTTTCTTCCATACTGGTTGATATTCACTTGTTTCTTCTGTTTGTAACTCCGCATAAAATAGATAAGTGACTGTTGGACCGATATAACAACAATGCAACCTTAAGCATCAGTAAAAATCGCAAACCAGATACACAGCAAGCATATCATTTTTTGAAAACGTTTACCGAAAACGTATAATTGAGTAAAATTTTACTGGATAACGACTGATCCTAAAATTTTAGCGTATATGTGCGAAAAATGTTGAAGTGACTAACGTATAAGCGAGTTTCAACTGTACATAAACATGAAAATAAAAGCCAAATGGCTCCATCAATGGTCAAACAATCCCACCAGTAGACTTCGTTATTTTACCCAACCCTGTAAAGAAAATCACTCTTAATAATTTAAAACGTGAAGATCAGATTGTCATTACCAGGACTAGAATTGGCCACAGCAATCTCACACACACCTTCCTGCTCTCCAAAGAACATCCTCCGAAATGTGATAGATGCCAAACAAGTTTAACTACCATCCACATCATCTCAAACTGTACTCTATACCACAGATGGAGACTGAAAAAATCAAATTCCAGAAGATCCTACTGCTCTCAATGTAACCAACATGATTCCACGAGTTTTACAACTTTTAAAATATACCTCTTTGTACAAGCTTTTATAAAAATTAATTTTCATAAACTGTTAATATAAACTATAATTGTTTTTGCTAATTGGAAAATACTAATCTAATGGTTTAAAGACAATATTGTTACAAATTTTGCTTTAACTATGATTATGTTATTGTACTTAATGTTCATTTTGTTTAAATCTTATCTTGCCACATATTTATTGTTATTAATTGACCGCATTTTGTTTAAACCTACCACGGTTTATTCTCATTGTTACCAATTCTGCTGTAATCGTATAATTATTTATAGTTCATACCTTAAGATCCTACCTTGTTACTTGTTTATTGTTAATAATCCTGCCTCATTTGCGAGGAGGAAGAGTCGTGGACTCTAATCTTGGCAAGATGTAGGGATACGGAGATATGGAGGAAAAAATATTTACCGCGATCCTTTACTATCATGAATAGAGAGTTAGGAGCATGTTGGACACTACTGGCAGGCACGAAGATGCGGACGGGATAGGTAAAGTTATACTTAAAGGAGACAGCTAAGATCTGAGAAGGCTGATAACAGGAAATAGGGGGGCGATAAGAAGAGACTGTAATAATAATAATAATAATAATAATAATATATATATATATATGTATATATTATTCTCTTCGGTCATTGTTTTGTTAGTTTCGTTTCGTAATTGGCTTACACTCCCCATAATTGTAGGACAACCCCCTAGAAATTACAAGCCTATACCTAGGAGTCAGAAGCTTGTCGGGGAGCCTACAGGATGAAACAACAGAATGGAGAGCCTGTTACGAGGGGTCAGTCCGTAGCAAGGTCTGAACTTGAAGTGGATGATATGAAATTAAGCGAAATTATGATTGGAAAGATGATGGTGGAGCAATTGGTGGAATGAGTGGCGGAGGACGCCACTTCGTCCACCACGAATCACACATGCGAGTGCTTGGGATCGAACCCGGCCCGGGAGGCGAGCGGTCTAGCCACTCAACCACGGCGCCGCCTCTGTTGTTAATACTGTGTGTATATATTTCTCTTAAATATATTTGTCTACTATAATAGAGTGCATTAATACATCGGAATATGGTTTATTCTCTGTAGTAAATTTAAGTTGAATGTATTTGAATATCTTTGTCCTTTTATTTTCGTATTCATTCTTTTCATTTTTTTTGTTACTTTTTTTCTTTTTTTAATATTGCTTAATATTTTGTGTGTGGCAAAATCACGTACGGTCTGTGGATTGAATAAGATCAGTGTATCCATATTGGTATTCAATAAATACACTTATTCATTCATAAGAGTAAGGTTAGGACCTAGGAAAGAATCAATTCTCCTGCACTTTTAAACTAACGACTTAATGAATATTACCTGATTATGTTATTATTATTTGTGACATTCTTACAAAACACTTACCTATGTTAAATATTCCAAGTTGTGGCCATTTACGTGATAATTTGGTTTAGAATGCTCTGTAAGATTAACTTTAAGATTTTTCACTGCTGCCAATACACAAATTAGAGAACCTGCAAGATATAACCTACTGTTGAAACAGTTTGTTTTGGATCTGTAATAAATCATTCACAGCGGCCTTTAGAGCTATAATTATTGTAAACGTTTGCAATTTATTCACTTAAATTGCGTTTTTTTTTTAAATATAAGAAAGAGTACGTTACGAGCGTTGCGAGTCTCCTAAAAGTAGGTTGGCGACGGAAACAAATGACACACGCTGTAAACAATGCAATAAATTGTGAGGTTATTTCAGAATCAACATTTTAGAGAAAAAATCTGTTATAGGAATTGTTTCAAGAAGACAAGGAAACGAATAAATGATTAAATAAAGTAGATAGTAATTAAAATAAATAAGGGTGAAGACGTAGAAAATGGATATATAGGAAAACATCATCAATAATTCATAACATAATTAAATAATAAAGAAGAAAAAGATATGATTAAGTAAAGATTTGTGGTGCTATAAAGTACTGAAAAGGGACAAAAAATATGAGAAAATAATAAGAAGAATCAGGCGTTTTCAAAGCTGCAGCGTAGCTCTCTATTTATGATTACATTGATGTTAAAATTTAATCACATTTTGTTATCTTTTAATTATTGTGCAGCTGGCATAAACCATATTTTTATTTCCTGAAACATATATACAGGCTTCCATCTAGGACAGAGTGAAACAGAACATTTATAAATGAAATTATGTACAAAAAAACTTTATAAAAATGAAAATTTAAAACATATTTGCCAACAATTAATTTTTATTTTTTCAACCCTGTACCCATAGTAAAAAGTAGTATTGCATTCCACTCAAAAATTTGATATCGAGATTTCCCCGGAAATGTTTTGAGATCCCCTGATTAACATATTTTAGAAAAATGTTCGTATGCGTGCTGAAATTGAGTTATATGTATTTATGAACAACTGTGGTTCTCAGCGTTCGATTCTAAATTGGGTGTGAATGACCGCCTAATGTTGCCCAGAGGCCTCTTTATCGGGCTTGAGATTCCTTTACTTGCCATAAATCTACGACTCGGGACTAACGGCTTTACTTCCCTTACAAGGAAGCCATGCTAAGGCTTTTTATGCTCGAAAATATCAATCGTCCTGCGCCGGGTTTGAACCCGCGACCTTGGGAATTACGGCTAGCATGCTACCCGCAGACCTTAGTCGAGGAGGAGAAGGAGAGAGTGAAACTGTATTTTTGTGTGTGTGTGTGTGTGTGTGTGTGTGTGTGTGTGTGTAAAAAACGAAAAATGATTTAAACGTCAAACTTATTTAAGATTAGCATTTACCAAGGATACAACAATAACATTTTCCAAAACATTTCTTGACCCTAATGCTCCTTTACATGGAAAAATTGTTAAAATTGTTTGTTTTATCAAAAATGTCTCTAAAAATTCTGATTAAAGTACTATAAGTTTCAGACATTTTTGTAACAAAATGTAAACTTCGTGCTGGATTATATTTTCTTAACTGGGAAAGAATAAGCGATAGACACAAACATGTAGATCGACTTCCTCCGTTGTCGAGTGATCAGTGAACTGATCTCACTCGGAGGCTTCAGGTTCGATTCCCGGCTGGGGCGGGGAAATTTTCTTTAACCAGAACTATTCCCTATCCCCCACAGAGTCTGGAATTAATATATATGTGTGTTTGAAGAAAATAAAAAAATAAAAAAAATATTAAAACCCAACATAAAGAACCTATAGACGAGTTATTTCTAATCCAAAGCCCCCGATTTGACCTTAGTGTTAAAGGGGGCTATATAGATGAAAAAAATATAGATATCGTTAAAGATAACATTTATGTGAAATGCCTTTTTTTGTGGAATTAACCATTTCAGTGCTATTCCTTGTTATTGATTTCAATTTTAAAACTCTTATACATTTCTCAAAGCAATACCTTTCGTTTTTCTTACTCCTGGTCAAGCAAAGAGAGCAGAATATCAAAGTCATTCATAGCGACCAGCTCTTAAAAAGTTGACTATCTCTTAAGCCCAATACCTACATTGCCTTATTCCTTTGTATCTATGTGCAAAGGATAACAATAATACTATTTATGTAAATGCTTATCTGGATTAACATGAAGTAGATAGAAGAATAAGCTTTTTTAAAAATAGTTTTCTGAAGAATACGCAGAGAAAGTCGTTTGAATGTGGTACATCAGATTTTTATCGCTTAGTATGATAGTTGCAAAGAAAAAAAATATGATGTGTACCATGTACCATTCACATGACTTTCTCTACATCTCTGCAACAAATTGTAGTTAAAAAGTTTATGCTTCGATTTACTTCATGCTAATTGAGAAACATTAGCAGAAGTAGTCTTATTATGTGCTTGCTTGTAAGTAGAAGCGAAATGAGACAGTACCATAGGTTAAAATGATAGCCAAAAGCTGGTTGCTATGTAACTGAAGTTCCTTTGTTTCTATGGGCAGGAGTTAACAAATTCCTGTATGAGAAAAGTATGTTTTTCAAAGCAGAAACGAAAAACTAAGAATATCTTAAAAATGATCAACTCCACGAAAAAAATGTATATGTCATAAATTGTGTGTTTTAAGGTGCTCTACGTTTTTTATGCAGTAAGTTTTTGTCCATCTCTTACGGTTTAGCAGTTATGCATAATTCCGTAAAATTCATTCAGAATAAACTAGTCTTCAGAGGTCATTCCCAGAAAATTCAAGATATACATTTTATTTGCCAGGTAACCATCTTTAATACAGGATATTTTAATCAAAATCGCTAGAGCCATTTTTAAGAAAATCACAACTTTCAAATTTTTTTCCATGTAAAGGGTAGTTTGGAGTGGGGGAATTTTTCTCAAAATCTTCGTGTCGCATCCCTGGAAGATACTTAACTTAAATACCAAGTTTGGTATTTTACAGACTTTTCGTTTTTGAGTTATCGTGTTCAAAGGCACACGGACACATGGACCTTTTTCTGAAAATGCTTTTTTTTTTTTTTTTTTTTTTTTTTTTTTTTGGATACAGGGGACCCTAAAACATATATTTCCGGTGAAATCTCGATGTCGAATTCTTGAGTGGAGTGCAATGCCTTCTAAATCCCTATGTACATTGTACATACGGGGCAAGAAAAAGTAATAAACTCATAACAGGTCTAACTGAATAATAACAAATCATTACAGTAAACCAAAAGCTTATATCAATAAAATACAAACCGAAAAAGATGTTAAAAATTATTGTTATACCGACAGATATATAAATACTTTTACAGCGTTTGGGCATGGATTCCTGACATCAAAGCAACAAAATAAGTTCATATGAAAATATGCTCTAAACGCTTAGTTTTCGCGTTATCAATGTATTAATGAAAGTCACCTTCAACCTAATAACTTCATTTATTTATGAACTCATTCATAGAAGACTTTGATCCATTTTACTATACAGAGTTGGCCTGGTGCTGTCATGGCTGCTTTTTAACATTTGCCACTTATCAGATGTGCAATACATATCCCCAGTGCTGTCTACAGAAACTTCATTCAGAACACTCTCCCAGACTTATTAGAAAATTTATCTCTGCAAATAAGAAGAAGCAAGTGATTTATAAATGACCTAGCACATTTTACTGTCATTTTTAGAGATGCACTGGCTGGTATCTAGCATGACAAATAGATAGAGGGGGGACCATTTCCATGGCCTGCATGTTCCCCCAACCTCAATCCTTTGAATTTTTACTTTCTCTACACGTACTATGTACATAGTGTATAGAGAAGGTATTGTAATGCACCCAAAAATTCGATAACGAGATTTCACCGGAAATACACGTTTTGGGTCCCCCTGAATCCAAAGAAAGCATTTTTGGAAAAAGACCCGTGTGTGTATGCGTGTGTGTGTGTCTGTGGATAGCATAGCTCAAAAACGAAAATACCGTTAAATACCAAACTTGGTATTTAAGTTTGTTATCTTTCAAGGATGCGACACGAGGATTTTCAAGTAAATCCATCCACCACCAACTACCCATTATATGGAACTTTTTTCGAACATTTTGAGTTTCTTAAAAATGACTAACGATTGTGATTAAAATATCGCACATTAAACATATTTACGTCACAAATAATAATATTATATCTTGAATTTTGTGGGAATAGCTTCTGAAAATTACTTTATTCTGGATGAATTTTACGAAATTTTGCATAACCGTAAGAGATGGACAAACACATGCCACACAAAAATGTAGAGCACATTAAAACACACAATTTATGTTATATAAAATTTTTCGTCGAGTTGATCGTTTTTGAGATATTTCTTGTTTTTGATTTCATCTTTGATAAACTTATACTTTTCCCATACAGAAATTTGTCAACTCCTGTCCATACAAACAAAGAAACTTTAGTCACATAGCAACCAGCTTTTGACTTTAACCTATGGTACTCCCTTATTTCTCTTCTACTTACAAGGAAGCAAGTAATAAGATTATTTCTGCTAATTTTTTCTCGATTAGCATGAAGTAAATTGAAGCATAAGCTTTTTAACAATAATTTGTTTCAGAGATATAGAGAAAGTCACGTGAATGGAACACACGTGAGTGGAAGCAACTCTGGAACTCACTTTTTCTAATGGTTTTCAGCTACTTTAGCGATCCTGATTTTAGCTCACCAATAGGGGCTAAATGACGTCTTTTCATATTCTCTTCAGCCTCGGGAGTCGAAAGAAGTCGCAGGCTATCTGTCCGGCGAATAAGGTGGCTGAGGCAACATAACAACAACAAAAAAAAAAAAAAAAAACACAACAAACAAACAAAACACAAACAAGCGCTGGGGTGTGAGCAGGAGTACAATCCATAAGTGGTTTTACCAATATTTTGGTCGGTTTCTTCGGATTACTTCATGCATAACTTCTAGGTAGTGTTCCTTATAGACTGTATAACCATTTCTTTGCATCTTCCACACTGTCGTCAGTAGTTGAAGTGTTAGAACTCCAGAAGATCGTCGTGTTCAAACTCTTCCCGACCCTCTTTGAAACGTCGATATCACTTGACATCCCTTATTTTCCAAAAGCCACAGCCAACATTTGTAACACTTTACTCCATTTTTAAAGAAAAAAAAAGTAATGCAAATTCGCGGATCCTTCGAAAACACGTATTACCTTTTTAACTGCCAATAATAAACTAAGTATTTAAAACAACATGCATCAGGAACATGTGTACCTACAAGATAAAAAATCTGATGTGTTCCGTTCATATGCCTTTCTCTACATCTCTGCAACAAATTATGTTAAGAAGCTTATGCTTCTATTTACTTCTTGCTAATTGAGAAAAAATTAGCAGGAATGGTCTTATTACTTACTTCCTTGTAAGTAGAAGGGAAATAAGGGAGTACCACAGGTTAAAGTGATAGTCAAAAGCTGGTTACTATGTGATTGAAGTTCCTTTGTTCATATGGAGAGGAGTTGACAAAGTCCTATATGAGAAGAGTATAACATTTTCAAAGCTGAAATCAAAAACTATCAACTCCTCGAAAAAAGTGCATATAACATAAATTATGTGTTTTAAACTGCTCTACATTTTTGTGTGGTCAGTTTTTCTCAATTTCTGACGGTTTAGCAGTTATGCAAAATTCCATAAATTTCATCCAGAATAAATATTCTTCAGAGGCTATTCCTAGAAAATTCAAGATATACATTTTATTTGTCAGGTAAATATCTTTAATATATGATGTTTTAATCAAAATCGTTAGAGCCATTTTTGAGAAAATCAAAATTTTCGAAACAATTCCATGTAAAGGGTAGTTTGGGGTGGGGGGATTTTTCTCAAAACCTTCGTGTTTTAGGCCTGGAAGATACTAAACTTAAATACCAAGTTTGGTATTTTACCGTCTTTTCGTTTTTGAGTTTTCGTGTTCACAGACACACGGGCACACGAAAACACACACTCACACACACACACACACACACACACACACATATATACACACACGGACCTTTTTGTGAAAATGCTTTTTATGGATATAGGGGTCCCTAAAAGATATATTTCCGGTGAAATCTCGATATCTAATTTTTGGGTTCGGTGCATTACCTTCTCTATACAGTATGTACATAGTACTATATACTTAGTGTATAGAGAAAGTACAGAGAAAAAAGTTTTGAAAATCTGTTGTATAAAGCCCGCAAAATAAAAAAACAAAAAAAAAAAACATTCCCATTATTCTTTGATCACAACACTTCATATTTAAATTCGCGTACTAGTTTAAGCCTGTCATTTGATATTTTACTAGTTATTGCTGTTTTATTCATTTTGAGTTACTCAGTTTGATTCTACAAAGAGAAGCAATGTCTATACACATGAAAGATCTATTAAAACACTGATTGCTTGTTGATGGGGTTAATTTATACATCTGTTATTGCTTGTTTATATCACCAGCTCTATTTGAAACATCAATAGTTGCAAATTGAATGATAATTAACAATGTAAATTTTCGTTTTAAATTGGCAGGATAAGTGGCTGCGTTTGGTAACTTCATTAAAACAATGACTGATATTTGATAGTTATTTAAATCTAGCTTTTAATTAACACTAGGTGAATAGTAGTGAATTAATGGAGTGAACTAAGGCCTCCCAGTTTCCTAATTTTACGTTAATTACTTTCTCTACACGCTATATGTACATAGTGTTTTATTCCACTCAAAATGTTATACTGAGATTTCAAAGGAAATATACATTTTAGGGTCCTCTGTGTCCAAAAAAGTAGTTATAGAAAAACTATTGTGTGGACTATGAACACGATAATTCAAAAACGAAAATTCAGTGAAATACCAAATTTAGTATTTAAATTTAACGTTGATTTTGAGGAAATATTCCCTTCCCAAGAAGGGAAAAATGGAGATAGTACACCACGAAGAACGACAATTATATATTTAATTAATTTTTTAATATATGAATATGTTGTTTTAGGTTGGTAATGCGGCATTAACGGGAAATATGATAAAATTTCATCGCTTCTCGCAGTCATTTTCTCTACAAAAATTCTGATGTGTACCATTCACATGGCTTTCTTTAGCTGTTACACAGCAACTTTCCTTACAAAAGATTATTCTTTTATCTACAAGTTAATTAAGCTAAACATTAGCAGAACTTGTCTTATTGCTTGCTTCCTTGTAAGGAGGTGGGACATTTGGGAGTACACTGCGGTTTCAGTACCTATCAATCTACTATAACTGATTAGCCTGCACACGAAGAGGAGGGAGAACAAAACCGAGTAGAAAACTAGCGCAGGGCATAGCTAATTCTCCGTACACGGTCATGGGAGTGCCCTATATTAATATTCGTATTCCAATATCCAAGCCTTTTAAATAGTGTTTAGCATTTTATAAATTTTAAAATGGAATTTAAAGTTATAGAGCCCTCTATAAACATCCATTCTATCTCCCGGAATGGTGAGTTCAGAAGTTGGCAAGCCTACTCATTTAAACCTGATATTATACTTGACTGCGTTTGTCTTTGAGGACCGTTTTAACCGGTTTAGTGAGGATACTTAAGGAAGAAAATTGAAGTCTTCCTTGAGAAGAAACCACGATTCCTTATTCATTAAATTGCGATGCTGTTATTTAATTTCATTTCGAAGCTCAGCCGAGGTATTATTTATGAGACGTTGAATGCTTCCTTCACGGAAGTAACTTGATGTGCATGAGCAATCTTCTGCTTGGCATTTTCTCGAGTTTTCTTGACACACACAGACGCAACTAATCCATCTTGTGCCTTGATTTTCTCTCTCTGTTCGTCTTCCTGAAGAGTTAATTGGGTTTATCTGCTTCACTGTGGTAGGAGAATAGCTGCCCTGTATCTTGTTACTAGCACATTTACAACTGCTTAAACTTTAACGATATTTCAAGCGAAGAACATGCATTAAGTTCCGGAACATCAAACACGAAGTATCTAAAACTGTGCTCTTTAATATAGCATATTTATACTGCTAGAATGTGCGGGCGTATTAAAAAAAAAATCAGATGTTTTCCTTTCACATGACTTTCTCTACATCTCTGCAACAAATTATTGTCTATAAGCTTATTATTCTATACTTCATGCTAATCGAGATACACATAAAAAAATCTGATGTGTTTCATTCACATGACTTTCTCTACATCTCTGCAAACAAACTATTCTATTTTCTTTATCTAATCGAGAAAAAATTAACAGAAATAGTCTTATTACTTGCTTCCTTGTTAGTAGAAGTGAAATAGGAGGGTACCATAGGTTAAAGTGATAATCAAAAGCTAGTTGCTATATGTCTGAAGTTCCTTTGTCTGTATGGACATGAGTTGACAAATTCCTGTATGAGAAAAGTATACGTTTTTTATAGCTGAACACAAAAACAAGAAATATTTCCAAAACGATCAACTCCACGAAAAAAATGTGTATAACATAAATTGTTTGTTTTAAGGTGCTCTACATTTGTTGTGTGGTAAATTTTTGTCCATCTCTTACGGTTTAGTAGTTATGCAAAATTCCGTAAAATTGACCAAGAATAAAGTAATCTTCAGAGGCTGTTCCCAGAAAATTCAAAATACACATTTTATTTATCATGTAAATATCTTTAATATACGATATTTTAATCAAAATCGTTAGTCATTTTTTAGAAAATCAAAATTTTCGAAAAAAGTTCCATGTAAAGGGTAGTTTGGGGTAGGGGGATTTTTTTAAAAATCTTTGTGTCGCATCCCTGGAAGATATTAAACATACATACCAAGTTTGGTATTTTACCGACTTTTCATTTTTGAGTTATCGTGTTAACAGACACACGGACACACGGACACACTGATTCACGTACACACGGACCTTTTTCTGAAAATACTTTTTTTTTATACAGGGGACCTAAAACATATATTTCTGGTGAAATCTTGGTATCGAATTTTTTGGTGGAGTGCAATACCTTCTCTATACACTATGTACATAGTGCATATAGAGAAAGTAAAAACGGTCTAAGTACTTAGTTCTTTATAAGTAGAAGCGAAATAAGGGGATACACTAGGCTAAACCGACAGTCAAATGTTTTAAAATGTGGTTGCTATGGGATTGAAATCCGTTTCTTTGCGTGGCCAGGAGTTGACAAGTTCCTGTCTGAGACAGGTTTAAGTATTTTAAAAGTAAAATCAAGGAAGATCTCGAAAACGGTCTACTCTAAGGAGTTTAAGAATCTCTACATCTTCTGTGAGGACATTCTTGTCTGTCTCTTACAGTTTACTAGTTATACAAAATTTAAAAAAAATAGTCATACAGTTAGTTGCTATTCCCAGAAAATTCAAGATATATATTTTATTAACCATGTGATCATCTTAAATATAAGAGATTTTAATCAAAACCTTTAGAGCCAGTTTTGAGAAAATCAAAATTTTCGAATTTTTTCCTTGTAAAAGGGTAGTTGGGGATGGGGGTATTTCCTTCAAAATCTTCGTGTCGCATCCTTGGAAAACACTAAACTTGTATTCCAAGTTTGTTATTTTACCTACTTTTCGTTTCTGAGTTATCGTGTTCACAAACACATTGGCACACACACTCACACGGACCTTTTTCCAGAAATGTTTTTCTTGGATACAGGGGACCCTAAAACGTGTATTTACGGTGACATCTGGTATCGAGTTTTTGGGTGGAGCGTAATACCTTCTCTACACACCATATACATTGTACGTGTAGAGAAAGTAAAAATCTGATGTATTCCATTCACACGATCTAGTTGTCCCGTAAACCAACCTTTTATTCAAAATATTATTATTTTATTTACATCATGCTAATAAAGATAAGCATAAGCATAATTAATCTTATTACTAACTTCCTTGTAAATAGAAGGGAAATAAGAAAATCCACAGGCTAAAGCGATCGTCAAGTTCTTTAAAAGCCGGTCGCTGTGTGAAACAATTGAAATTGAATCTCTTTGCCTGCCAGAAGTAAAACAAAACGATAGACGAGAAGAAAGATATCTTCGAGACAAGTTTAAGTGGTTAAAAATTGAAACCGATAATCCGGAACATCTCGAAAACGGTTAAGTTTACAAAAATTGCATTTGTGTATTATAACAAGTTTGGAATTTAACCAAATTTTCACTTTTCAGCTATGTTACCTATAGACACACACACATGTACATGTTTCTAAAAATGCTTTTTTGGAATCAGGCGGTCTCAAAACGTATTTCCAGTGAAATTTCGGTATCGGAATACCTTCTCTATACACTATGCACACTATAATCCGGCCGCACCGTGACCGAATGGTTAGACCATTCGCCTCTCACGTAGACCGCATGTGAGATTTGTGGTGGACAAAGCGTAGCTGGGGCGGATTTTCTCTGGGTTCTCCGGTTTCCCCCGCCATCGCATGCCACCGGTACTCCATCTTCATTTCCTGTAACACCAGTGTCATCGCCTGCGTTGCCACAAGTAGTAAAAGCGGTCGTTAAAAACTACCAAAACACTATGATCTGATGTGTTCCATTCCCGTAAGCTTCTCCAGCTGTTCCACGTGTAAACTATTCTTATTTACTCTTTTATCTACATCATGATAATCAACAAAATCTTTAGCAGAAATAGTCTTATTACTTACTTCCTTGTAAGTAGAAGGGAAATAAGGGAGTACATTAGGCTAAAGCGATAGTCAAATATTTTAAAAGGCGATCGCTATGAGAAACAATTGGATTTCGGTTTGCTTTCTATTGCCGCGTAAAAGAAGAGAGACGAAATAAAAGGTGTCTATCTTCCCGCTTGAGAAAAGTTACGTAGCTTAAAATTGAAACAAATAACCAGGAATATCTTGAAAAAAGCCAACTCTAAAAGAAAAACATATTTGACATAGCATGTTTTATCGAGATCTAAATTTTTTATGAAGCAAGTTTTTGTCTATCTCCTACGGTTTATGCAAATTTTGCAAAACCCATTCAGAATAAAGAGGTCTTCAGAGGCTATTCCCAGAAAATTCAAAATATATCTTTTATTTGTGAAACAAATATCTATAAAATATGTTATTTTACTCAAAATCGTTAGAACCATTTTTGAGAAAACAAATACTTTTGAATTTTTTCCTTGTAAGGAATAGTTGGGGGTGGGGTTACTTTCTTGAAAATGTTCATGTCGCATCCTTGGAAGATACCTACTGAACTTAAATATCAATTTTGGTATTTAACGAACTTTTCGTTTTTGAGCTATGCTGTCCATAGGCACACACATACGCACACGGACCTTTTTCTAAAAACATTCTTGGATTCAGGGGGTCCCAAAACAAGTATTTCCGGTGAAATCTCGATATCGCATTTTTAGGTAGAATACAATAGCTTCTCTTTTTTGTATAGTAATACATTATATGTACATACGTACTAGAGAAAGTAATACGATGACGTTATTCTTTTTCAAACAATAAATGGTTTGCAATCTGGTTTAAACGCACTGCAATGGTTTTGTTAGCAATGGGGCAATGATTCTTAAAACTAAACAGTCGCATTTAAAAATGGTACATGTACGCACCGCAGGAAAAGTGGACATACGGGGAGAAAGAAATTAAACATTTTAAACATTTCGATTATCTAGGAGTAAGGTTTGATATGGCAGGAAAATGGCACAAGAACACAAAGGGATTGGACAACTTTCTGAAACACTGAGGCTATTGATTCGCTTATCGGATCTGCCTGTAAAAGCATTACAAACCATGTATGAGGCAATGCGCGAGCCTGTGTCTGTAAACAGCATAACTTAAAACGAGAAGTCGTTTAAGGGACACTTTGGAGTGAAATTACAAATTTCCTTATTTATGTATACATTTTTTTGAAAGTTTTATTATGGCTGCATTGCTGTTATGTTAATGTCTATACCAAATTTAATTAAAATTGGATAAATAGTTTGCATGGTATAAATTATCTATCGCCCTCCGCGGTGGAGTGGTTACCATGCTAACCTCATATACCCAAGGAAGGTGGATATATTTGGGTGTAACAATCCTTAGCATGGCTTCCTTCCGAAGGGAAGAAAAGCCGATGCCCCATTGTCCTAGATTTACGAGACGTAAATGAACTTCAAGCCTGATAGAGAGGCCTCTGAGCAAAATTAATTAAGTGGTCTTTCACGCCCAATTTAGAATGGGACGCTGAGAATCCCAGCAGTTAAACAGCGACCATAAATAACATGCCATTTACGTTAATGGTATAAATTATTTCATAAGTAAATATCTTCCATAATCAAAATGTTCCATGTGCCTCAAAACTTTAGAAAACTGTATCGCACAGGAGCTATGAACTACAATCAGCAAGCTTAATTCAATAATTTTGATTACTAATTATTATACTTTTAAAAAACTTAACATTAATAATTTTTTATATACTTCTGAAAAATTCTTTCGTGTTAGGGTAGTTTTCTCCTTTGTAATTTTACAATGCACACTTCTACACATTCAGTAAATTGAAAGTTTTATTTAAACATAAACGAGACGCGTGGAACATTTTGTATGTGTGAAAATCTAGTTTAGAGAAAACCGCTGTTTTATAAAATAGTATGTTAGGAAACATGTACTCGAGGGTTTTTAAATTGGTGTAGAGCCTGAAACAAGGGGCGGACAGCTAAATGTTGATTCTCTATAGACACCCACAGTTTTCGATATTTGATTGTAGTCAGAATTTTACTCCAGGTGATTCTTAAATATAAAATATAATATTTAAGTTGGGCATGTTCCAAGAATACAACAGGAAGATTTTGAAGAAGTGTATGTAACAATGAACAATATTTTTATGTTTCAGCCGACGCTATGCTCGCAGCAGGCCTGTCTGGGCAGCGTGGTCTCAGCCCCGACACAGAGCACAGGAACACCACGGTCCAAAGAGGAAGTTCTTCGTCATGCCAAGGATTTCCTGGACCAGTATTTTACCTCCATCAGGAGGTTAGTTTGCTCTTTATTCTTTATTTATTTTATATACATTATTGCAGCCGCCTCATTGTAAAAAATCTGATGTGCTCCATTCACATGACTTTCTCTAAAGTAGCAGCGAAATAAGGGAGTACCATAGGTTAAAGTGATAATCAAAAGCTGGTTGCTAGGTGACTGAAGCTCCTTTGCTTGTATGGACAGGAGCTGACAAATTTCTGTATGAGAAAAGTATAATTTTTTCAAATCTGAAAACAAAAACAAGGAATATCTCAAAAACGATCAACTCCACGAAAAAATGTACAAAACATAAATTGTGTGTTTTAACGTGCTCTAAATTTTTGTGTGGAAATTTTTTGTGCATCTGTTACGGTTTAGCAGTTATGCAAAATTCCTTAAAATTCATCCAGAATAAAGTAGTCTTAGAGAATATTCCCATAAAATTAAAGATATACATTTATTTGTCGGGTAAATATCTTAAATATTCACTATTTTAATCAAAATCGTTAGAGCCAATTTTAAGAAAATCAAAATGTTCGAAAAAAAGTTCCATGTAAATGTTAATTTGAAGCGCGGTGATTTTCTTGAAAATCTTCGTGTCGCATCCTTGGAAGATACGAAACATTAATACCAAGTTTGGTATTTAACTGTCTTTTCCTTTTTAAGCTATGCTGTTCACAGACAGAGAGAGAGAGAGAAAGAAAGAGAGAGAGAGAGGCACACACGGATCTTTTTCCAAAAATGCTTTTTTTTGGATTCAAGGGGACCCAAAACATATATTTCCGGTGAAATCTCGGTGTCGAATTTTTGGGTGAAGTGCAATAGCTTCTCTATATACTATCTACATAGTACGTGTAAAGAAAGTAGACTTTTAATGTGTTCCATTCACATGACTTTCTCTAAATCGCTGTAACAAATTATGGTTGAAAATGATGTTCTATTTATTTTATGATAATCAAGATAAACATTACAGATACTGTCTTGATTACTTGCTTCCTTGTAAGTACAAGGGAAATAGGGAATATGCTGGCCTAAAGTGATGGTCAAAACCTTTAAAAACTGGTTGCCATGTGGTTAAATACCCTTTCTATGCTGGGCCAGGTGTTTACAACTTTTCGTGGTAGAAATTTTGAACCTGAAACAAATAACAAGGAATAGTGATAGAGAAGGAGGTATTGTATTGCACGCAAAAATTCGATACCGAGATTTCGCCGGAAATACATGTTTTGAGACCCCCTGAATCCAAAACAAGCGTTTTTAGAAAGATATCCATGTGGAGTCGGTCTGTCTGTGTGTATGTGTGTGTGTGTCTGTGGGCAGTATAACTCAAAAATGAAAAGTCCGTTAAAAACCAAACTTGGTATTTATGTTTGGTATCTTCCACGAATGCGACACGAAGATTTTCAAGAAAATCCTCCCGCACCCAACTACCCTTAAATGGAACTTTTTTCAAAAATTTTGTTTTCTCAAAAATGGTCCTAACGATTTTGATTAAGATATTGTATATTAAAGATATTTACCTGACAAATACAATGAACATCCTGAATTTTCTGGAAATAGACTTTGAAGACTACTTTATCCTGGATGAATTTTACGGAATTTTGCATTACTGCTAAATCATAAGGGATGAACAAAAACTTACCACACAAAAAGTGTGGAGCAAGTTAAAACACACAATTTATGTAATATACGTTTTTTTCGTGGAGTTGATCGTTTTGGGGATATTCATTGTTATTGGTTTCAGTTTTGAAAAACTTAATAATTTTCTCATACAGGAATTTGTCAACTCCTGTTCATACAAACAAAGGAACTTCAGTCACATAGCAACCAGCTTTTGACTATCACTTTAACGTACGATACTCACATGGAGATTCTATTTTGAATAACACAAGTAAGAAAGTAATTATTACTTATATTTATCGGAGCTGGACGAGACTATTGAGTGGAGGGGTTAACACACTAAGTCGCTATTATGTGTTAGATCCGTGGGTGGACGCGCGAGATAAAGGGAAACATCAGTTAGCCGAGCAAATGCGCAGGTGAGTTGGGCTTTATACGATACTGGTAGTTCTTCATCCCCCGCCAGGGAACCGCCAGCCCAAGCGGCTTTGACACTGTTCCCCGCGTCACAGGGCAGAAATGTTAGCGGTTTGCTGAAGTACGTTTTGTGCCCAGCCGCCATCTTGTTGCACTACACACTACCATATACATCATACTCGACAAGGCGCACTCATTTCATCTAAAAATGGCGGCCTGGCAAAAAACGCGTTTCACCAACCACAATGTATAAGGATAGGGCACAGCGGCGGCTGCTGTGTAGGAGCACAAGAGCACGTGAACCTCCAATGTCTCTTAGTGGATCTCCTTTTTCTTTCTCAGGAAACATTTAATAAAATGCGCTATCCGGTGCCACTTGTTTAAATATACCGCGCTCTGCTCTTCAGATTGAACACAGCCGATAACCTGAGTATGTGACAACAACGCTTGTAGCACAGGCCCCTTGTGCTAGCGTATTACTAACATTTAGCAGCTCTGCGCTTGCGCGGGTAACAAACCAGCTTGGAATTTTACAGCCAGAAATGAGCACAGTGCGACCGTGCACATTAACACCTCCAGGGTTCTGTTTATCAGCAGGAGGTGCTGCTGTCTTTGAGATTTAGTTGAAACTATCCCTAAGTGCAACTGCAGTCTTTGTGAGAGGCGTTATTTTTCTTAGTAATTTGCATTTTATGCGAGAGTTAAGCTTAAGAGAGAGTTAAGCAGTTCAAAACAGAAAACAACCTCAAAGAAGGAACTTTTCCGCAACTAACCGAGCTACTGTAGATTATTATCATTACGACCTTGACTACATCAGAACCAGAAATATGCTTTTCCACAATAAAAAGAGTTAAAACCTTTACTAGGAATACGATGGGTGAGGACCGACTTTCAGCACTGGCAATGCTTGCTATTGAGAAGAAACTGGTCAACAGCATAAAATACTTTAATCACCGAGTGATAGAAAAGTTTGCACATTTGAAAAGCCGGCGCGTTGAATTTCTGTACTAATAAATTTTGTGTTAATTGCATAATTTAAACAATGTAAATATTATTCACTGTAAATACCATTCTTCACATGAGCTGCATCAAAGAAGTTCACCTCTTCATCACCTCATATTGCTATTAACTCTCGGGGACTAAGAAATTCAACATCTTTACAATACTGGCTGGGTGACGATTTGTGTAACAAATTTATAATTCTTGTTATTAGGCACTATCATTGTTTCTAATATTACTAGATTTGGTGTTGCGGTGACGGCGGTAGCAGTAGCGGCAGTGGCTGCGGCGGTGGTAAATTGCTGATTTTGTGAACACCTAAATTTATAATCCACCAGCCGCCACTGATAGGGCATTTTCTATTTATTCTCTCTATATCTGTACACCGCGAAGACATATCCCCATACCACATCAGCGGAGAACGGTAATTACACAGCAAAATGTCATCACCTCGGCCACACTATAATCGTCGACACTTCTACCTGCATAGACCGGATTGAAAGATGAAATGAAGGGAAGGAAATTCGGGGATTGAAAGCAACCCTCGAGAAAACCCATGGGTCAGGAATGTCGGCAAAAATTTACTTCTTTTTAAAACAGAATTAATTCTAAATAAACTTTTTTGTCGCATACGTAATTTCCCAGCTAATAGCTTTGAATTGATAGATTATTTTATCATTCTCTTAAAGTCCTATCACTTTTTGGTTGTTTCTGGTGGTTCCTGAATGCAAACAGTTTTAATGTCAGCATATAGGTCAAGTTCTTAAATACTGACAATCAGTATTCTGTTGTATCGATTACGAAATATGTAACGTTGCTATTTCTGCAAAAGTTATCCCGATTAAAATGAAGTAGTTAGAAATGATATACTTTTGCAGGTGCAGTCTGTATGTCACTAAGAAACGCCAGAGGCTAGAGAAAGTTATGTGAATATAACACAGGGTTTTATTGTAAGAGTGGCAATAACAGTTTGGCTTGGAATTTCGTTGTCAGCTCTGAAGTGGATCGTTGAAGGATAGCTTTCCTGAGAAATCTTGTCAAAGTATGTTGTCGAGAGAGAATATCTGAGAGAATTGGCTTTCTCCCTAAACACCAGCTGTCTGCTCGTTTCCCCTGGGGAGTATAGTCAACTACAACCCCTCAAGTTTGAAATGTAGTTATGTCATACTCGAGTTTACTGAAACTGACGCAACGGACATCACGTAACAGTTTTTAATGAGATGGAAAATAACGAACCTCTGCACAACTTACCTAATTAATTCATTTCAATTACTGGAGGAAAACTGTCGGAATTCTTCCACTATTATATCGTTTTTATCCACTCACGCTCCATAGCTACTGCTTCCAGCTGTAGGCGAAGTTTTGAGTAGCAAAGTGGATATTTTACTATCTCTACACGTACTGTGCACATAGTGTATAGAGAAGGTATTGTAATGCACCCAAAAAGTCGATACCGAGATTTCACCGGAAAAACATGTATTAGGACTCCCTGAGACAAAACAAAACATTTTCAGAAACAGGTCCGTGTGTGTGTCTGTCTGTCTTTGTATGTCTGTGGACAGCATAACTCAAAAACTAAAAGACCGTTAAATACCAAACGTGGTATTTAAGTTAGGTATATTCCAAGGATATGGTGTAGGGATGTAGCGACCCCATTGCCTAGTGGATGATCCACTGCAATCAGCCTCCCGAGCATTGGCGGGTAAACCATAGCAAATGAGGAGTAACACCTCTGGAAAAAACCTGGGTTCAGCTGGCCCGGCTGATAGCACCCTGTAAGGGCTCCTTGCCAGGATTACGGTGAAGTCCTCAACGGCAGGAAAGGCGGAGAAGCAATACTTCGGAACGGCGGAACTGACGGAAGAGGCACCCTTGCCATTTAGGGTAATAAATAAGGTCCATCCATAGGAAATGTGGGGGGTGGGTAGGACTCCAAAGCTACAATGACAGCAACCTACCTAAGGGAAGAAACCCCGACAGAAAATATACCGTGCAAGAGGTTGCTACCCCCTTCACGGGAATTCATTATTACTCAGAAGGCTAAAAAGAAAATAACCCGGACGGATCCATATGTTGACAACAACAGCAAACGTGTAAGGACAAAAGGTTTGCACTATATGACAATTGCTACATGGAATGTCGAGGGATTGGGGCAAAAAATTGAGGAACTTGTGGAAGAGTTGGAAAGTAAATAAAATAGATATTACAGTTATTACAGAGACAAAAAAAAAAAAAAAAAAAAAAAAAAGGTAGAGGATCGGTCGAAATTGGCAAGAGTACTTTTCTGTATTCAGGAGTTGAAAAAGAACAACGAGCTAGAGCCGGAGTGGTAGTAATAATCAATAATAATCAAGAAAACAAATAATATCCTACGCTTGGGTGAACGAAAGAATAATCACCATAAAAATAAAGACCAAAAGATCTTATTGCTGGATCATAGGGACATATGCACCAGTAGAAGGAGATAAACACAATACAGAGATTTTCTATAAACAGTTACAAGACTGCATAAATAAGACAGGAAAAAATGAATATGTCATTGTAGCGGGAGACATGAACGCTAGAGTGGGGAAAATCCCGACTCAATATTGTCGGAAATAATGGAGAAAATACATTAAACAATAATGGGAGAATAGTAAGAGATTGGTGTATTTTCAATAAATTAAGGATAACAAACACCTTTTTTAGACACAAAGACATTCACAAATATACATGGGAAGCCCGGGGTACAAAGTTAATTATAGACTATGTGATAGCAAATGAGCAAATCTGGCCACAGATAACTGATACAAGAGTGTACAGAGGTATGGAAATAGACAGTGACCATTACTTGGTTAAGACAAAAATACAAATCCCAAAAAGACACGTTAAGAAGAAGACAAGCATAGGAGGAACAACGATGAAAAGATGGAAAATACAATTGTTGGAGGAAGACAGTATTAGGAATCTATACCAGCAACGACTTGATCAGAAGATTAGAGGAAGATGTGGAGATATAAATAAAGATTGGGACAAATTAAAAAATGCTGTGAATGGTGCCGCTGAAGAAGTATTGGGAAAGCAACAGAAGAGAAACCCCAAAAGATTAAAATTGTGGAATGAAGAACTAAAATATGAAATTCAACAGAAAAAGAGATTATATAAAATATGGTTGGATACTAGGAGGAATGAAGATCATATTAATTATAAGAAACAGAGAGCAACAGTTAGGAAACTAACTAGACAAAGTAAAAGGGAAAGCTGGAACCAATTTGTAAGTCGAATAGAACGTGATATAACGGGAGCTAAACGATTTGGGTTTAAGGTGTTTAAAAACCTAAGAGAGGAGGACAACGATCGAGCCAAAATCAACACCATAACTGGGAAACAATGGATACAATATTACTCAGATCTGTTATATGATCAAGAGGAAGAGTCAACAATAACACAAAGAACAGAGGAACAAAATGAAATAACAATGAAAGAGTTAGAAGAGGCTCTGAAACAAGGAAAAAATAGAAAAGCTCCCGTATGTGATAATATCAACATGGAACTATGGAAATATGGAGGGAAGAAGTTAAAAATTAGATTAATGCAATTCTTCAATCTAGTATGGAAGGAAGGAAGAATACCAGAAGAATGGTGTACGGCCAACATAATAAACATACATAAGAAAGGAAGTAGAAATAATTGTGAAAATTATAGAGGTATCTCTCTATTACCTACAGCATATAAGTTGTACTCTGCAATATTAAAAAAGAAACTATACCCTATGGCGGAGAATATACTAGGAGAGGAACAGAATGGTTCTAGGAAGGGAAGATCGTGTATAGATGCTATTTTTACCATAAAACAGATCTTAGAAAAAAATCCGAATACAACTTACAAAGCTGTTTGCTGTCTATAGGCTATAACAAAGCATATGATAGAGCACAAAGAAATAAATTATGGGACATCCTAGAAGAATATAAAATAGCACCTAATTTGATTAATGCTATTAATTCATTATATAATAGAACAATAAATCAAATTGATAAGGAAAGAGCACATGTTAATAAAGGACTAAGACAAGGATGTGGATTGTCACCAATATTATACGATTTATATCTAAATAAGATAATTGCAGACTGGAGAACAAAATATAAACCAAAAGATTTAGCTCTGAAGAATGCTAATATAGACACCATAGTGTTTGCAGATGATCAAGTGCTACTGGCAGAAAATGAAATAGAATTACAAAAAGCAGTCAAACATTTAAATGAAATAGGAAAAGAATATAATATGAACGTTTCTGGAAAGAAAACGAAAGCAATGGCAATGGTCGGAAGAGAACAAAAGAGAATAAAAATAGTCATAGATGATGATATTATTGAGCAAGTATCAACATTTAAATACTTAGGGTCGAAAATATCAATTGGGAATACAAAAGCAGATATTGACGAGAATATAGAGACCTATAACAAATTAAATGGTTGCATAAAAAGACACTTCGGCAAAAGCATGAGAAGATAAGTGAGACAAAGACTATATAATATTGTCTCAAAACCAGCATAAACCTGGGTCCTGGGATCCAGAGTAGAAGCAGCTCAGATGAGGTTCCTACGACCACTACTGGGAGTCACAAGACCAGACCGAATGAGGAACACAGATATAAGAGCAAGACTTATGGAAGAAAATAGGATTGAAGAGATTCAACGCTACCAGAAGGAATGGAAGGACCATGTTTTAAGGATGCCCCGCTCGAGATATCCACGGGAAGCACTGTTTTATCAACCTACTGGACAAAGAAATATTGGAAGACAATCAAAAAGATGGAGTGATCAGTTTGTGTAGCCTCGGAACAGGTCTTTGGCCTAATCCTTGTTGGGAAGAAGAAGAAGATATTCCAAGGATGCGACACGAAGATTTTAAAAAAAATCCTCCCACCCCTAACTACCCTTTACATGGAACTTTTTCGAAAATTTTGAGTTTCTCTAACGATTTTGATCAAAACATCGTAAATTAAAGATATTTATCTGACAAATAAAATGTGTATCTTGAATTCTCTCGGAATAGCTTCTGAACACTTCTTTACTCTGGATGAATTTTACGAAATTTTGCATAACTGCTAAACCGTAAGAGATACAGAAAAACTTACCACACTAAAAATGTAGAGCACGTTAAAATACACAATTTATACCAAATACATTTTTTTTCGTGGAGTGATCGTTTTTGAGATATCTCTTGTTTTGTTTTCAGCTTTGGAAAACTTATACTTTTCTCATACAGGAGTTTCTCCTGTCCGTACAAACGAAGGAATTTCAGTCACATAGCAATCAGCTTTTGGTTATCACTTTAATCTATATTACTCCCTTATTTCGCTTCTATTTAAAAGGAAGCAAGTAATAAAACTATTTCTGTTGCTTTTTTTTTTTTTTTTTGATTAGTATGAAATAAATAGAAGCATAAGCTTTTTAACAATAATTTGTTGTAAATATATAGAGAAAGTCATGTGAATAGAACACATCATATTTTTATTTTAGGTTTTAATACATTTACAGTTAACCAAGAGAGGTGTGCGACTTGCATTAAGGAAGTCGCGGGTTTGATCCCCATGGGTTTTTGGCAGCAGAATTCTGGAGTGGTTTCTCATCCACTATAATCGATTATTTCACCTTATCATCTATCTGATGTGCTTCGTGGTTCCTAGAACGGCAGAATAGAAGTAATGACTGTGTTGCTCTACTTGAGATTTACATCTCCGTTGTTTTCAAAACCCATTCCATAGACTCGCTACTATAAAAATCTGATGTGTTCCATTCACACGACTTTCTCTACATCTCTATAATAAGTTATTGTTAAAATATGTATTCCTCTATCAACATCATATAGTCGAGATAAACATTAGCAAAAATTGTGCTTATTGCTTGGTTCCTTTTAATTAGAAGGAAAAAAATCTAATGTGTTTCATTCACATAATTCCTCTTGATGATTTTTATTATTTTCATTTTTCCTTCAATTATATTAATCTTATTTAATGCAATAAATTATAAACACACCTATTATTTAACAGATTATTCTGTTATCTACATCATACTAATAAAGATAAACATAAACGCAATTAGTTTTATTACTAGCTTCCTTATATGTAGAAGGGAAATATGAAAATGCACAGGCTAAAGCGACAATCCCGTCCTTTAAAAGGCGGTATTTATGTGAAACAATTGGAATTCCAATCTCTTTTCTTGCCAGACATAAGCAAACGAGAAACGAGAAGAAAGATGTCTTCCCGTTTCAGAAAAATGTAAGTGGCTGAAACTGAAACCAATAATCCGGAATATATTGGCATGTTACTTATGGACGCTCTTTAACTACTGTGGTTCTCAGCGTCCCATCATAAATTGGGCGTGAAAGACCGCTTAAGTTTTCTCAGAGGCCTCTCTATCAGGCTTGAGGTTCTAAATCTACGACACGGGGCCAACGGCTTTACTTTCCATCCAAAGGAAGCCATGGTAAGGATTTTTAACCCGAAAAAATCCATCGTCCTCCGCCGGGTTTGAACCCGCGACCTTGGGTATATGAAGTTAGCATGGTAACCACTACACCACGGAGGGCGACTTGCCAGCTATCTAAAGTATCCAGAATGAATAGGTCTTCAAAGGCTATTCCCAGAATATTCAAGATTTACATTTCGCTTGTCATAAAAATATCTTAAACATGGATATTTAATCAAAATCGTTATCCATTTTTTAGTAAATCGAACTTTTTGAAAATTGTTCTATATGAAATGAAATGGTGTTTTATTTGTGGATGCTCTTTAACTGCTTTGGTTCTCAGCGTCCCATTCTATATTGGGGTGAAAGACCGGTTAATTTTTGCTCAGAAGCTTCTCTATCAGGCTTGAGGTTATTTTACGTGCCGTAAATCTACGACACGAGACCCACGGCTTTACTTCCTTTCCCAAGGAAGCCATGCTAAGGATTTTTCCTCCCGAAAAAATCCATCGTCCCCCGCCGTGTTTGAACCCGCGACCTTGGGTATATGAAGTTAGCATCGTAAACACCTCACCACGGAGGGCGACAAACCTTCTATGTAAAAGGTAGTTGGGGGATTTTCTTGAAAATCTTCGTAGCGCATCCTTGGAAGATACGAAACTTAAATACCAAGTTTGGTATGTAACAGTGTTTTCGTTTTTGAGCTTTGTTGCCCACAAACACGGATCTTTTTCTATTTTGTTTTGGATTCAGGGGGTCTCAAAACATGTATTTCCGGTGAAATCTCGGTATAGAATTTTTGGATGCAAAACAGTACCTTTTCTGTACACTATGTACATGGTATGTGTAGAGAAAGTAATATAACCAAAATCTGAGCAGTGTTGCTCCACTAGAGATTTAGATTTTCCTTGTTTTCAGTACCCATTCCACTGTCTCGCTACTACAAGAATTGCCTTTGCTTCTCACGTACGGGTACATCGGGAACGCTGTAGTCAGGTGTTCTCTCCTCCAGAGACGGAAAATTCAACATCTATCATTCCGATCACATTGATGTAAATTGTACATTTTTCCACAGCGCTAAGGTGATGTGATTAAAATACCTACCGTTTGGTGCAAATGTTTTTTGTTTTTTTTTTTTTGCTTTCTCCACTGCTTATCAAATACAGGAAGTAGTGTATTTCAACCCAAATGTTTATAGCGCTATTTAACCGGAAACGGATGCTTTGAAATCTCCTGAAACAAAACTAAACTATTCCAGCCCAAATTAAATTTAAGAAATATTTTTTACTTTCTCTATACATACTATGTACATAGTGTATTGAGAAGTTTGAATTTTGGGAGGAAGGGCCTTTGTTTAATTTTTCTCAAATCATCCCTCACATACCAATCCAATTCATCCCTCACTTATCAATCCAATTCATCCCTCACGTATTGCATTGCACCCAAAAATTTGACACCGAGATTTCACCGGAAATATATGTTTCGAGGCCCCCTGATTCCAAAAAAAAAGAACATTTTTAAAAATGTCCGTGTGTGTGCCTGTGGGCAGCATAGAACAAAAATAAAAAGAGCGTTATAAACCAAACTTGGTATTTAAGTTTGGTATCTTCCAAGGATGCGACACGAAGTTTTCCAAGAACCCCCCCCCCCAAACTATCCTTTACATGGAAAAATTTCGGAAGTTTTTGATTTAAAATAATATATATTTAAGATATTTACTTGGCAAATAAAATTTACATCTTGAAATTACTGGGAATTGCATCTGAAGAATTCTTTATTCTGGATGAATTTTATGGATTTTTGCATAGCTGTCAAACCGTAAGGGGTGGACAGAAACGTACCACTCAGAAAATGTAGAGCACATTAAAGCACACAATTTATGTCATACATTTTTTGTGATTTTCTTTTTAGCCTTTTGTGTGGAGTTTTGATATGCAGGTTAAATGCTTGGGCACCAGTAATGTTGCTTAATTTGTTGAATAATGTCTTGGGGAGGTGTTGTGTTCTATTGGAAGGAAGTGAAGTTCGTGTTGAAGCTGCGTATTTCTTACAAACCATGGTGCATTTGTAGCTCTGCGGAAAAACTTATTTTGTACAACTTGTAGTTTATGAATATTAGTTTTATTTGTTATGGACCATATAGGAGATGAATAAGTGAGAAGAGGTCGAATTAAAGATTTGTAAAGAAGACTGGAGCAGTCCCGGCCAATCTTGGAGCGTTTATTAATAATTAATGAATAAAGTTTGATAAGCCTTGAGTTAGCAAGTGTTGTGATGCGTATAATGCGATCATTCCATGTCATTTTTGTAAATTTAAAAAAATCTGATATTTTCCATTACATGACTTTCTCTACATTTCTGTAACAAATTCATGTTAATAAGCTTATTCTTCTATCTACTTCATGCTAATCGAAATGAGTTTTATTTGTGGTCTGCTGTGACT
This sequence comes from Hymenopus coronatus, assembly GCA_030762935.1. Classification (NCBI taxonomy): domain Eukaryota; kingdom Metazoa; phylum Arthropoda; class Insecta; order Mantodea; family Hymenopodidae; genus Hymenopus; species Hymenopus coronatus. Next base: position 33,236,852 of record CM060882.1, on the reverse strand, counting down.
CTCAGCGTCCCATTCTATACTACATAACTTTGCTTAGAGTCCTCTTTATCAAGCTTGAGGTTCTTTTACATGCGTAAATCTACTACCCGAGACCAACGGCTGTAGTTACCCTCCGGAGAAAGCCGTGCTAAGGATTTTTACGCCCCAAAAAAATCCTTCGTCCTTTGCCGGGTTTGAAACCGCGACCTTGGGTATATGAAGTTAGCATGGTAACCACTACACCACGGAGGAATGTTAATCGAGATGAACAATAGCAGAAACAGTCTTATTACTTCCTTTTACGCAGAAGGGAAATAAGGGAATACACTAGGCTAAACCGACATTCAAATGTTTTAAAATGTGGTTGCTATGGGATTTAGATCCGTTTCTTTGAATGGCCACGAGTTGACAAATTCCCGTATGAAAAAAAGTTTAAGTATTTTAATACTGAAACCAATAATAAGAGATATCTCGAAAACGGCCAACTCTATGGAAATAATGTAAATATATGACATAAATTGTATGTTTTAAAGAGATCTCTTACGGCTTATCAATTATTCAAAATTCAGAAAAAGTCATCCAAAATAAAGAGGTCTTCAGAAAATATTCCCAAAAATTTCAAGATATACATTTTATTTGCAATGTAAATATCTTAAATAAGATATTTTGATCAAAATCTTTAGAAAGTGTCTGAGAAAATCAACATTTTGGAATTTTTTTCCATGTAAAGGGCAGTTGAGGGTGGGGGTATTTTCTTAAATAATTTGTTGTTGCATCCTTGGAAGATACCAAACCTAAATACCAAGTTTGGTATTTAACGGTCTTTTTGTTTTTGAATTATGCTATCCACAGACACACACGGACATTTTTCTAAAAATGCTTTTTTTTTTTTTAATTTATAGGGTCCTAAAACATGTATTTCAGGTAAATTTTAGTATCTAATTTTTGGATGCAATAGAATACCTTCTGTATATACTATGTACATAGTACGTGTAGAGAAAGAAAAACATCAACACATGCGTTTGTATGCGTATGTGAACAGTGGCTCCTCAGTCACTGGTACGCAGTACTGCATTTAGGCTCTAGGGTCCCTTTGGGACTTAAGTGAGCCCAAGGAGGGAGGGATGAGGGGAAACACCCGAAGTTCCATCCAAATTCGAATGACGGCGGGCGCAAGCATGGACTGATTCCCTGAAGGCAGTTCCGCAAAGACGCCAGGAATAAATCTCCACCGTCCAGTCGCCTGATCCTTTGACTGTGAAACAGATGTCAAGGAAGTGGACAGGAAATAATGGAAAGACAATTTGGTGGATGTAAAGATCCTTCCCAGCATTCACCTGACGACTACGGGGAGCCCCCAATAATATATGCATCAGGAAGACCGGCCACGGTAATCAAACTCTCATGAACTCCCCAATGCGAGAAGCATATGTTGGACTGGTGGGAATCCTATGTTAGTGAGATATACGAAGGGCGCTCAATAACTCCTTAGAAAAAGATAGAAAAACAAATTATTTTGGTAAGTATTTTTTAAACATAACCTCCTTTTAGCTGATACACTTTTCCTATCATTTTTACTACTGTTTTAAGCCTTCCAAAAAGTAGGATTTCGAAAGTGCTTAAAATAGTTGTCTGTTTGGGAGATGACCTCTTCGTTAGACGTGATTCGTTTTCCGCCGAGCCACCTTTTCAAGCTTGGAAGTAAAAAACGTTTACTGGAGGTCAAATCTGGTAAATACAGTGGATATAGTACCTAACTCGAACATTAATTCTACAATTTACGCATCGAAACTGCGCTGGTGTGCACACTTGCATTGTCTTGAAGGAAGAGAATGTTTTTCTTTGGCAGATGAGGGCGTTTTTTCTTGATTTCACCATTCAACCAGTACAATAACGATGCATAACACTCTCCATTTATGGTTCTTCCTTTCTGCAAGTAATCAATGTAGACGATTTCGCTTGCATCCCAAAAACTAAGGCTGCAGATTTCACCACCTTGATATTCTTATTTAAAAACGCACCGTTTCGACTTTACTTTTGACGCTAGAATATTATAGTGTATCCATCTTTCATCCACAGTTATGTATGAAGCAGTAACTCGTCAGAATTGCGACGGAAAGGTGCCAAACCAGTTTCCGAATCACTCACACGATTTCGTTTATTCTCCATTGAGAGCAACGCGGCACCCATCTTGCCGAGACGTTTGTGCAACATTTAGAACACTATAACTTATGATATGCCTCTACTATTTCGCAAACTTTTATTTGTAGATTACTCAAAACCATATCTTGGATTTTGTCAATAATTTTGAAGGAAGTCGCTTCTACTGACGTTTGGAATATATTCATCATTTTTAAATGTACGGTCACATTTAAATTCATCTATCCAATTGTAAATTGTTGCAAATGCAGGGCCAGATGTACCATGAACTTCAACTCGGCTTTTATCTCTTTTGGTGTTGAGCCTTTTAAATAGAAGTGTTTAATCACTGCACAAAATCGTTTCCCCCATATTTATAAATAAGCACAAGATTGTTGATTAAATCGCCTATGGCAACAAAGTCACGTGATGAATATAACATATCTAGTAAGATACGACGGTTACTAAATACAAACTTTTTTCGATGCTCGAGTATAATTTCTTGGATTATTTAAGGACCTATTGAACGCCCCTAGTAACTTGTATTCTACTCTGGAAAATCTCTTGGATTGAAGTCCTTGTTATTGGATTCTGATAAGATTTGTTATACCCCTCATAAATATAACTTTGTAAGCGAATATTGAATTTCCACCTGTTGAAACACATACACAGGATTTTCCCCTTGGTCCTATTCTTGACGAGTTATATTCTCCTACGTTCTGACGGATAAAGCTGTAATTAAAATTGTGTAATGCAATCCTTACATAACTTCTAGCTTAAACGTTGAAACTAGACTCCATTTTAAATACTTTTTGTTTATAGTACTTAATATGTTTAAAAATTGCCTCAAATTTTTCTGAAAATATTTTTAAAAATTCGGACGCTTCGAACGTGTAATATGTTATTGAAATACTTAATACGTAAGTTAAACATTATGAACACATATTTGGTACTGTAAGCTAAATTTACAATTCATTTATTAATTTCAATGCCAACAAGCACTGTAAGTACTTACAGTAAGAGTTTGAGGACATTAATACTTACAGTACAATTAGGAAATGACGTAACACTCAAGGCATGTGCTACTTCAAGTAAAGACTCTATTGCAAAATTCACTAACAAATGAGTGTAAAAGAAGGCTTTGTGCATATAATTTAGATGTAGCCTTTCATTTGTTCACATCTAGAACTAATTTTAACTTTCTCTACACGTACTATGTATATAGCATATAGAGAAGGTATTGCACTCCACCCAAAAATTCGATACCGAGATTTCCCCAGAAATATGTGTTTTAGGGTCTCCTGTATCCAAAAAAAGCATATTCACAAAAATATCCGTGTGTGTGTGTGTGCGTGCGTGCATCCGTGAGTTCTGTAAACACGATAACTCAAAAACGAAAAGTCGGTAAAATATCCAACTTGGTATTTAAGTTTAGTATCTTCCAAGGATGCGACACGAAGATTTTGAAGAAAAAAATCCCCCCATCCCAAACTACCTTTTACATGGAGATTTCTTATAAAATTGTTATTTTCTCAAAAAATGGCTCTAACGATTTTTATTAAAATATCATATATTAAAAATAATTAATTACCTGACTAATAAAATACATATCTTGAATTTCCTGGAAATAGCCTCTTAAGACTACTTTATTCCGGATCAGTTTTGAGAAATTTTGCATAACTGCTAAACCGTAAGAGATGGACAAAAGCTTACCACACAAAAATTGTAGAGCATGTTAAAACACGCAATTTATCTTAAATACATTTTTTCGTGGAGTTGATTATTTTTTAGATATTCCTTATTTTTGGTTTCATATTTAAAAACCTGCCCTTTTGTCATACAGGAATTTTTCAACTCCCGTCCATACAAAGGAACTTCAGTCACATAACAACCAGCTTTTGACTACTATTTTAACCTATGTTACTCCCTTATTTCGGTTCTGCTTACAAGGAAATAAGTAATAAGCCTATTTTTGCTAATTTGTTCTCGATTAGAATGAAGTAAATAGAAGCATAAGCTTTTTAACAATAATTTGTGAATGGAACACATCAGATTTTTTCTTAATGTTTAATAACATTTTGAAAACCAGTTTTGATTAATATTTTTTTTTTACAGTTTTTTCAAGTATTTCGAAAAATAATTGGCTAACTACGTACTATAAGTTATTAATGACTCTCAAATGCTTGGAAAAATTCGGTCCTGTGGGCCTCGTATTCCCAATATGCATTCTCGACCTGATTAAGTATAACTTACAGTCATTAGTGCGTAATATACTATAGAAAACATTTTGTATAGAAACAACCTTTTTAATATACTTGTTGAGCAAGCTGTGACGTCATCGTTAACCTACTTTTAATATTACTCCACATGTTTTTTAATACCATCTAAATGGAATCTATGAGTATAAAAATAAACCAAAAGTATTGTTAATTGAACCAATGTTTTCACATGTTCTTAAAAGTGTGAATTTAGAGCAAAACTTTTTTTTTTTTTTGGGAGGAAGGGCCCTTGTTTAATTTTACTCAATTTACCCCTCACTTACCAATCCAATTCAAAGATTGTACAAGCTAGCAAGTATTTTATACAACAAACCTTACTATGGTAGCCAAATAAATAGTTGAAATAGAATATTTTTATAGATTTAAACCCATTTATATTAATTTATACAAACTACATCAATAGTACCAACGACCGCCTCTGCGGTCGAGTAGTCAGCGTTTTGGCTTCTCACCCAGAGGTCCCGGGTTCGATTAACCAGAATTATTCCCTATCCCCCACAGAGTCAGGGAGTATGCATGTGGGAGTGAATGGGCATGTTTAAAACTTTACATGTAGAGTTCGCAGAGGGAGGTTTGCAAACAATAAACACGGCACGCTTCCGCTGCGTAGCTGTATCATATATTTGTTCTGCAATAAATGTAATCTGAATCGTTTATTGTAGTTTAGAGCTAGAGCTCAAAACATACTTTGAGATATGTGGAATTTTAATAATTACCTTTAATAATAATTAACTTTGTCAATACGTTAAGAACTTTTGTACTTATTTTTTAGAATTTAACATCATTTCTGTTCAAAATGTTTAAAACATGTAATATATATATATATACTAATGATATTTTAGATATTTTTGTGTGTTTATGAGGCTATCAATGTTGGCCATGTAATTGCAATAGTCGTGTATTTATTAATTTATTTTCATTCTATTTCATGATGAATAAAATAGGTTTTCAACTAAATTCCAAGGTGTGCACAATAAATGCTTTATTGGAAAACGAGGAAGAGTTGAAAATATGAGACGAATGCGTGTGTATTCTCGTCTACCTGAGAATATTTATGCAATGATTCAAAAAAAAAAGCTGATGTGTTCCATCAACATAGCTTTGTCTACATTTCTGTAGCAAATTATTGTTAATATCTCTATTCTTCTATCTACGTCATTCCAATCGAGATAAAATTAGCACAAAAACTTCACGGAAATTTATGACTTCCTCCTCTTTCTTGTTTGCCTCTCTAAATTCTTTATAGCATTCTCTTGTTTCTCCCTTCTTCCTCTAGTTTGAGGAAGGTATGAGCTCATGTTATAGCCTAGGGTGGCGCTGTAGCTGCATTTGAAGCTAATTCCTGCGCAATAATGTTCCTCAAGTTGGTAATGACGAGTATTAACTATACATTTTCTCGGGCTCCTTGCCAGGTAAAAACATGGAGTAAATCCATGCTAGAAGCCCGAGAAAATTTATAATTAACCTCTTTTCATTGTTATATTGTAAATTATTCAAAAAGTTAAAAATCTGATATGTTACACTCACATGAATTTTTCTAGCTACTCTACGATTTTTTTACAAATGATTATTCTTCTCTCTACACATTAGCAGAATGTTTTTATTACTTACTTCCTTATAAGTAGAAGGGGACTAAAGGGGTATACTATGTTAAAGTAATAGTCAACTTTTTAAGCTATCGTTATGCGATTGCCATTGCAAATCGGTTCTTTGCTTGGCCAGGAGTAGAACGGAAGAAAACCGGATACTTCCTGCCTGAGAAAATTATAAGACTCTATAATTGAAACCAAAAACAAGGAATATCTCCGAAATTATTACCTCCACAACAAAACCGTAAATAACATAAATTGCGTGTTTTGACGAGATCTACATTGGACATAAATTGTGTATCTTGACGAGATCTAAATTTTTTGTGTAGTAAGATTTTGTCTCTTATGGTTTAGAAAGAGGTCTTTAAGGCTATTCCCAGAATATTCAAGATATACATTTTATTTGGAATGTAAATATCTTTAATATACGGAATTTTAATCAACATTGTTAGAGGCATTTTTGGAAAAACAAAATGTTTGAAATTTTTCCATGTAAAGGGTAGTTTGGAGTGGGGGATTTTTCTCAAAAGCTTCGTGTCAAATTCCCTGGAAGATACTAAACTTAAATGCCAAATTTTGTATTTTACCGAATTTTCGTTTTAGAGTTATCATGTTCACAGTCACAGACACACGGACCTTTTTCCAAAAATGCTTTTTTTTGGATACAGGGGACCCTAAAACGTATATTTCCGGTGAAATCTCGGTATCGAATTTGTAGCTGGAATGAAATAGCTTCTCTGTACACTATGTACATAGTACGTGTTTTTTTGTTTTGTTTTTGTTTTTTGGGGCTTTTTTGGTAGTGTTTAACGCCCACTTTTACTGCTTTGGCACCGCAGGCGATTACACTGATGATACATGAAGATGGAGCCCCGGTGGAATGTGATGGCGGGGGAAACCGGAGAACCCGGAGAAAACCCGCCCCTGCGCCGCTTTGTCCACCGCAAATCTCACATGCGGTCGCTTGGGATCGAACCCCGGCCGTCTAGGTGAGAGGCGAGTGGTCTAACCACTCGACAACGGCGCTGCCCCATAGTACGTGTAGAGCAAGTATCCTGTATTAAAAATATAATTTCAAACATCAATTTTCTGTACCATTACAGAACTTTTCAAAGCACAGAATTATAAGATAACATCTGGTCGCTCATGTCAATTTTTGGGGAGGGGGGTGGCTTTATATTTCTTCACACACACACACACACACACACACACACACACACACACACACACACACACACACACACACAGGTTTTAGTACTGGATTTCCCTGCCTTGTTTTTTCAAGGTCAACAAGATTGTCTGCACGTGCGATCTTCATAGAAATCATGAGCAGTTCACGTTTGTTCACACACTTTATTATTTTGCATGCTCCGTCCAGCAGTCCATATACTTTCAGCGCTGCGGCGGGTTTTCTCCGGGTCTTCCGGTTTCCCCCGCCATCGCATTCCACCTGTGCTCCGTCTTCATTCATGTATCACCAGTGTCACCGCCTGCGGTGCCATAAGTAGTTAAAGTGGGCGTTAAACACTATAAAAAAAAGTCCATACACTTCGCCTTTCATCTTCTTAAAGCTGGCGAACACATTTCCGGTTTTACCTCAAGGTTCCACAGCACACAAGTTTCTCGCTATGCAAAGCCGTAGCAAGTGGTAATCTGGAATAAAAAAAAAAATCTGATGTGTTTCAGTCACATGACTTTCTCTGCATCTCTGCAACACATTATTGTTAAAAAGCTTATTCTTCTATTTACTACATGCTAATCGATAAAAAAATTAGTAGAAATAGTCTTATTACTTGCTTTCTTGTAAGTAGAAACGAAATAAGGCAATACAATAGGTTAAAGTGATAGTCAAAACTGGTTGCTATGTGACTGAAGTTCCTTTGTTTGTATGTATGGACAGTCATTGACAAATTCCTGTATGAGAAAAGTATACGTTTTTTAAAGCTGAAACCAATAACAAGGAATATCTCAAAAAACGATCAACTCCACGAACAAATGTATGAAATATAAATTGTGTGTTTTAACGAGCTCTACATTTTTTGTGTGGTAAGCTTTTGTCCTTGTCTTACAGTTTAGCAATTATGCAAAATTCCGTAAAATTCATCCAGAATATAGTAGTGTTCAGAAGCTATTCCCTGAAAATTCAAGAATTGCATTTAATTTGTCAGGTGAATATCTTTAATATGCGACATTTTAATCAAATCGTTAGAGCCAGTTTTGTGAAACTCAAAAATTTCGAAAAAATTCCAAGTAAAGGGTAGTTTGGGGTGGGGAATTTTTCTCAAAATCTTCGTGTCGCATCCCTGGAGGATATTTAACTTAAATACCAAGTTCGGTATCTTACCGAATTTTCGTTTTTGAGTTATCGTGTTCACCGACACACGGGTACACGGATACACACATACAAGAACCTTTTACTGAAAATGTATTTTTTAATACAGGGGGTGAAACCTTGGTATCGAATTATTGGGGTGGCATGCAATACCTTCTCCATACGCTATGTACATAGTACGTGTAGAGAAAGTAAAAACACTATCGCCAAAAACTAATTTTCTGCAACCACCTGAGTCTTCACAGAAAATCGCAACAGTTGTAACATTCTATTATCTTTGGAAAGAAAGACTTGCCGCTTTCCTTGAATATTTTAATTGCTTTGGGACTTAGGGAAGTTTGGTGTGGTACATGGTAACAATTGTTTCTGTTCTAACATTGCAGGAATTTAGCTCTGACGTTCAACAGGGAAGTTTCTGGGACTATAAAGTTAATATTAGATAGCAGCTAGGCCCTTACCACTGTAATTTGTTTTGGTTTGGAATCTACGCTCAAGTTTTTTCCTTCTCGTGCAGGGCGAGACTCTGACCGCTTGCAGACTGCAAACTAATCTCCAAGTAGCAAGATAGACCTTCTCTTTTCTTCTGAATTTATAGTGAGTCATTAAGGAGGAGTTTTGTACCGAGGGGTCAGCTTTTCCAAGAAACACTTTCCTGCATGAAGAGCAACAGGCCAGATTGTCTCATGCTTTTAATTAGAAAGCTTTCGGCCTTTTGCACACTTTTCACCAGAAGGGTGGCTTATTTTAGGTGCGTTTGAAAACAATTTCTAAGGAAATACACTGTTAAAGGCAAACATGTACTAAAAATAATTACATATTTTTACAGAAAGTCTCAAAATGGAAAACTATATTAACATCATCTTACGAAAGTACTATAAAGTGAAAATTACTCAATTCAAAACCCGAATATATTGTAATACTGAATTTTCTAAGAACAAATTTGGTTTGGGGAAATAATATACCCGCGGAAGCCAATGGATTTTAAAGCATGACTTCCTTCGGGTGGGAACTAAAGCCGTGGGCCCCATGTCGTAGATTTACGGCACGTAAAAGAACCTCAAGCCTAATAAATAGGCCTCTTTCACGCCCAGTATTGAAAGGGACGTTGAGAACCATAATAAAATACCTGATTTAAAAGGATTATCGTGATAGGATAAACAATGTAATTTTATTACTTAAAGCGCCTTAATAAATAAAACTCTACTTCATTTGTAAAGTAGGCAGAGAAGGTCATATATTCCACCAAAAAATCCATTACCAAGATTACGCTGGAAAATGTAGGTTTTGAGGGAGTGCTGAATAGAAAAAACAATTTTTATATGCGTCTGTATGTATGTGAGTATATTTCGGTGGGCAGTATAGCTCAAAAATCTGATGTGTTCAGTTCGCACGACTTTCTGTACATCTCTTTAACACATTATTGTTAATATGCTTATTTTTCTATTTACTTCATGCTAATGGAGATAAACATTAGCAGAGACGGTCTTATTACATAGTTCCTTTTAAGTAGAGGGAAAATAAGAGAATACACTAGGCTAACCTGACGGTCAAATGTTTTAAAATGTGGTAGCTATGGAATTGAAATCAATTTCGTTGCGTGAACTGGAGTTTCCGTATGAGAAACGTTTAAGCATTTTAAACGGAAATAGTCAATTGCAGGAAAAAATGTGTGTGACATAAATTGTGTGTTTTAATGAGATCTACGTTTTTGTGTAATAGGATTTTGTCTATATTTTACGATTTATAGCTATGCAAAATTCAAAATATCATCTTGAATAACAAGTTCTTCAAAGTCTATTCCCAGAAAAGTTGTCATTTTATTTGTTCTTAAATATAAGAAATTTTAATCAAAATCGTTAGTGATTATTTAGAAAATTAAAATGTTCGAAAATGTTTCCATGTAAAGGATAGTTTGGGGTGGGGGATGTTTTTGCAAATCTTCGTGTCGTATCCCTGGGATATACTAAACTTAAATACCAAGTTTGATATTTAACGGACTTTTCATCTTTGAGCTATGTTGTCCATAGACACACATACACACATACAGACAGACACACACACACACACACCAACACACACACACACACACTGACCTTCTTCTAAAAATGCTTTTCTTGTATCAGAGGATCTCAAAGCATTCATATTCGCTGAAATCTCGGAATCGAATTTTGGTTGGGATACAATAACTTGTCTATACATTATGTATATAGTACGTGTAGAGAGAGAGAGTAAAAAGAAATTTCCATTTAATGCCATAAATCTCAAATTATTTTGTGATGACATACTCCATTGGCGACTTACAATGTCCTAAGTACTTAAGTCCCGAACTTCATAGCTTAGCCTACTATTATGCTCAATTAGGGTTAATTTAATTTTTACTTTCTCTACACTATGTACATAGTGTATAGAGAAGGTATGTAATGGACCCAAAAATTGACACCGATATTCACCGAAAATACATGTTTTGAGGCCTCCTGAATCCAGAAAAAGCATTTTTAGAAAAATGTCCCTGTGGGTGTGTCTGTGTGTGTGTATGTGTGTTTGGCAGCGTAGCTCAAAAACGAAAAGACCGTTAAAAACCAAAATTGGTATTTAGGTTTGGTATCTTCCAAAAATGCGACATGAAGATTTTCACCTAAATCCTCCACCCCCAACTACCCTTTACATCGAACATTTTTCGAAAATTTTGATTTTCTCAAAGATGGTTCTGATTAAAATGTCTATATTTAAGTTATTTACCTGACAAATAAAGTGTATATCTTGAATTTTCTGGAAATAGTCTCTGAAGACTACTTTATTCTGGATGTATTTTACGGAATTTTGCATAACAGCTAAACCGTAAAAGGTGGACAAAAACCTACCACACAAAAAATGTAGAGCACACAAAAACACAAAATTTATGTTATATACATTTTTTACGTGCAGTTGATTGTTTTTGAGATATTCTTTGTTTTTGGTTTCAGCTTTAAAAAGCATACATTTCTCATACAGGAATTTGTCAACTCCTATCCATACAAAGAGAGGAACTCTGGTCACATAGCAACCAGCATTTGACTATCACTTTAACCTATGGAACTCGCTTATTTCCCCTCTACTTAGAAGGAAGCAAGTAATAAGACTATTTCTGCTAATTTTTTTGCTTGATGAGCATGAAGTAATTAGAAGCATAAGCTTTTTAACAATAATTTGGTGGAGAGATGTTGTTCATAAATGCGTGAATATTGAAACTTATATTATTTAAAGCCCTATGTTATACCATGAAACTGGTATGCATAATTAACATTGAATCAACTGTCTGTATTACACGGTCTGTATTACATGCCTAATGTAATCTCATAAGGCATAGGATGTCTGAGTTGTAGCCTGTTTGACAGGGATAAATGAAGTGGTGCACAATCTGTCTGTCTGTCTATAGACGTCCAAACTGACAGCTTCATATCTCATGCTGAGTCATCCACCATCACTTCGCTGCAAATTATACTCGCAGTTCTTGAGATTCCGCCACTTGCAAATTAATGTTACAACTGAATCAGTGAATACAACCGTAAAATGTAAAATGCCGTAATTATTGACAAGAAGCAATATAAGGCTGCATTGAATCACTGACTGATATTCTTATTCCAGTCATGACCTCATAAAGGACTATTCAGTAAATAACCGGTAGTACTTCCTCTAGCCCGTATGTACAGTGTACATAGTGGATAGAGAAGGTATTGCATTCCACCTAAAATTGAATACTTTTTTTTTCTAAAAATGCTTTTTTTATTGGATTCAGGGGGACCCAAAACATGTATTTCCGGTGAAATCTCAGTATCAAATATATGGGTGCATTGCAATATCTTCTCTATACACTGTGTACATAGTACGTGTAGAGAAAGTAATTAAGCTACTCCTCCCAAAACATGCTAAAATTTTATTCAATAAAACTGTACCCATGGTCACGCTGAACTAAAAATAAAAGAAAATCAAACCCCATTATTATAATGGTATTAATCCTCTCTTATGTATACTGAATATTACACAGGGTAATTATTTTTTGTTATTAGAACCAGTTGAAAAATGCAATGCCATAGCCAGGATTTGAACACGATTCTCCCACTCTCCGTGTGGTTGCTCTAACCACTGAACTACTGTGATAGCATCCTGATATGACATTCAATCTTCAACTGATTATTTGTTGGATAGGTAGAGTCAGACTGAAAAATGTATTGCCATAGCAATTCATTCTCAAAATAATTTGAGATCACCTTTTGGTTTACCGGGAAATATGCGAGTCAGTTGAGCAATTTAATGACGTGCCGACATGTTACCAAGGTAACGCAGTGGTAGAGCAACCGGCTAGACACTGGGAGAACCGTAGTTTAAGTCACAGCTATGTCATTACATATTTCAGTCTCCTATCCGGTGCTAATCTACTTTCTTTTCAAAAGCAGGTCATTAATTTATATTTTTCTATTGCGCAAACTTCTGTTTATTTCCGTATAAAGAAAATAACACGTCGTTAAGCAGTTTCACATAACAACGTGTTATAAAGCACTTTATAAATTACGGTTCTTAAGAAATAAACATTTCCCTTTCCAAATGTTTAGTATATTGTTTCCCTCGAGTACAATAGAATACCTAGAGAAAAAGAAGACCTTCTTCTACTGACTATTGCCTACTATACCCCCGCTGCTGAATCCTTGTACTTGACAGTTCGAGCGGTTTCGCATAAGGTTGGCTATGTTGCCTTTGCGGCGTTGCCAGAGCAACTAGTAAACAACAGCTGATCTCAAACGTCTCTATCGTGTGTAGACGAATATAAACGGTGTACATAGTAAATGAATGCCGATGAATAATGAAACTAATTCGTTATTATTGATGTTAATTGAAAGTAGCAGTGATACTATAACTATGTAGCATGCATTACGTATTTACGACAAAATATAGAACAAATTAATGCAAAATAACTCGGTACAGCGAGAGAAAGGTATAACAAAATGACTTTCGCCAATTTAGAATTTGAATGGCTCAATTCCATCCAAGTCTCCTTCGTCATCATTCTGGAAAGGATCATCATCGTCGTCACCAAGATATACCAATAGTGGTTCACATTCAATGATGATTCCGTCTAATTCCTGTGTTTTTCGTATTATTTTGTGAACATGATTCACTTTCTTCTTCCATGAAGCTGCTGCGACCACCCTCGCTGAACCTTCCCGCAAAAGTCTATCCACTTCTATAATTTTGAAAGTCTTGTTATGTTCCCTCATGTACAAACAAACACTAACAACACTATCAACAAGTATAAATAACAACGAATAATACGTATCTTGTACAGAACAGCTCAACGCACATGTTAGGAGTTCACAAACTGAGCACGTGGTTGGAAATAGCCAGATATTGCAGCGGTACATCTAGATGCATTTCGTTGTCTGACCGACCGACCGGAACGCTTCTTTGTGATTGGTTCAGAAAGTCAAACGGGTAAAGCTTTTCATCTGTTTTCTGTGGATGTACCAACTTAACTGCTAACTGTCAAGTGCAAGGATTCAGCGGCGGGGGTATAATCATATATGAAAACATATTAAGGATTTTAGGTTATGTATGAGTTCAATCAGAAATCAACAAGAAAACTCTAACGGAAATTTTTAGTAATCGGGCCATCTGTACAATGTTTAACATTGATTTGAGGAGCCATATTATCACATGAACTGCCATTTTTTCAGCCAACTCATTTGTTACGCTGCTAACACCAACTTCTTCATAAATCTGGATACGCGTATCAATAGTATCACATTCAATAGGACCACAAAAAACAGACTCTGCATCATTTGATTTATTTCTAATATCAACTTGCAACTCTTTTCTTGTATTCTATGGAGTCTTCTACATAACCTTCCGCTACACTGTTCCACTTCCAACCTGCGCGTCTCTTTTATGCTAGTATATCCACACCGCTATCTGCTAGAAGAGAGACAGACAGTGTCTGGGATATAACTTTGGATTTTATAATTGTAAATACTCAGCAATCTGGATCGGAATTTTTCCGAACATATTCATACCCACTGCATGGCGATAACATTTTCTGTGGCCGCGCCGTGGCCGAGTGGTTAGACCACTCCCCTCCCACCTAGACGGCCCGGGTTCGATCCCAAGTGACCGCATGTGAGATTTGTGGTGGACAAAGCGGCGCTGGGGCGGGTTTTCTCCGGGTTCTCCGGTTTCCCCCACCATCGCATTCCATCGGTGCTCCATCCTCATTCATGTATCATCAGTGTCAAAAGTAGTTAAAGCGGGCGTTAAAAACTACAAAAAAAAAAAAATAAAAGATAACATTTTCCATTGAAATAAAACACAAAATATTTGTTATTATTGATTTCAATTTACTACAATGTTTACCATAGCAAGAATCAAGTTCACGACATCAATAGTAATATAATTAAAATTGTTCACTGATATAAGATTTAATATGCCATATTATAATTATTTCTTACATTAAAAACTTATTTCCTTAAATCAACTTCCTCTGGGCTTTTCCGGCAATAATCCTATAAAGGCGCTATTTGTCGCTACTTCAATGTCCTCTACAGCAAAAAATCATCCATAATTTTAACATACGTTATTGAAAATGACGCTGTTTTGATTTCAATAAACTACAGCGGTTACCATAACAAAAGTTCACGACATGAATAGTAATTGGATTAAAATTATTCACTGATATAAGATTTACTATGCCATATAATTATTTCCTATATTGAAAATGTATTTCCTTAAATAAACTTAAAGTATTGTATTCAATTTGGTGCAAAAGTATCGTGATCTAACTTGATCCTCTCATTAATAAAGTTCAACTTCTGTTCTTAGTTAAATAATATACTAATAAAATGACTCAATTATGTTAGCTCTTAATTCGAGTTAAGAAGCATTAAACCAGGTAATTTATGACGAAGTTCCCCATAAAAAATGTCACCTTTACGAAGTGAATTTGTGCCCTCGTGTAGCTAAAATTAGTATTCACTTGACTTCTCGTATCAAATAGCACAAGAGGTTCTTAAAGGCTGCCGGAGGGCTGGATTTCTTCAAAAGGTTTAACGTCGTATTTTCTTCGTCTCCGAAGTTTTGTCCGAGTGTCATGCGCAGAAGCGGCACGCGTTCATTGTCAATAACACTTGAAGAAACTGTTGAAGAAGTTGGCAGTAACGATAGAGAGCCTACCTCTCAACCCCCTTACCCTTCGAGAGTCACGTTTTGGTTGAAAATAATAGAGCAATGAAAGGTCATGAGTTCCTTCTCTGCAGTATCTTCAAGCAGCGAGTTACGTTTTCGTCGTTCAAATGGTTACTGCATTCTTATGTTCCTGTAAAATTTACAACTAGGAATAAACGTTACTGGAATTATTAGAACATGTTTGTATGTGAATGGATTATTATTTCACTGCTTCTGTCATTTAAGGGTCACTAGGAGTGAAATTGCTGTATTTGTGTATAGATTTTTCTGAAAAATGTTCTGTGATTGCATTTCTTTTATGGTAACATGAATACCAAATTTTATTCCATTTGGATAAATATTTGGCAAATTATAAATTATTTTATAAATTGTGTTATGTAAATGTATTGCATAAACATAACTTGGGTATTGGAGCGACTCAGTAGAGTAAGTAAAAAATCTGTTGTGTTTATTTCACCAAAAAAAAAAAAAAAGAAAAGAAAAGAAAAGAAAAAACAAAAACTCAGGGGTATGAATGTCATAAACGATTCAGTTAAGATTTTTTTAACGCTGAGGAGAATACATGTGGCAAGAGCACTATGACAGTGAAAATGGCTTCCTGTCTCTCTATACGCGGTGACAGAAGTGAGACCTATTTTAAAGGAAATGTTGTGTAAATTGTGTTTTAGTAACTTGCTTCTGTGTTATTTACACATTCCAGGAACTTTTTGAACGTACTCAGGATTTGTGCTATGCATCAAAATTATAGCTTGCATAGTTTTTTAAATAATGATTGATTCATCGTTATGATAAAAATGAGCCACTTAATGCACTTTTAAAAATATTCACTTAAAGTTATCTAGTTTTTATAGCAAATGAGTTTACACATAGATTTGTCACATTATATTGTTTTATGTTAACCTTAATTTGCTTATTGTACTTTACAAAGCTTTAGATTTTTCAAAATTTAATAATTCATCTTTCACAATTGGAGCATTGTTTCGAAAAAAAGTAATATAACCAATTTCTGTAATGTGATTTTGAGAGGCAAAAATATGAAAAAATATGTGAAATAAATTAGTGAAAAAAATGCATCATGTGGAACATATTGAGTATGTTAAGTATTGGAGAATGTTGTAAGAAAATATGGTTTAAAGCTAGGACCGTCAATCTATAGCTTCAGTTAATTAGTACTTTAAGTGCGTCAGGTGGAGAAAAAAAACTACATATTTTCTTAGAATTCATACTATTTTATTATGAAGCAATATATTTTTTTCTTAAATTTTTGTTCAAAATCACCTTAAGCTGCTAATAAA
This sequence comes from Hymenopus coronatus, assembly GCA_030762935.1. Classification (NCBI taxonomy): domain Eukaryota; kingdom Metazoa; phylum Arthropoda; class Insecta; order Mantodea; family Hymenopodidae; genus Hymenopus; species Hymenopus coronatus. The sequence goes on along the minus strand of CM060882.1, from coordinate 33,220,030 downwards.
TTTCTCTAAATTCATTACTATGCCATTATTTGTTTTATTTTCTGTAGAAAATTTCTGAAAGTAATTTTATATGGGGTGAAACCAGAAAAATTCGATACCGAGATTTCACCTGAAATATATGTTTTAGGGTCCCCTGTATCCAAAAAAAAAAAAAAAAAAAAACATTTTCACAAAAAGGTCCGTGAGTGTATGTGTGTGTGTCCGTGTGTCTGTTCCCACGATAACTCAAAAACGAAAAGTCGGTAAATGACCAAACCCACTCCAAGCTACCCCTTATATGGAACTTTTTTCGAAAATTTTGATTTTCCTAAAAATGATCCTAACGGTTTTGATTAAAATATCATATATTACAGATATATACCCGACAAATAAAATGTATATCCTGAATTTTCTGGGAATAGCTTCTGAAGACTACTTTATTCTGGATGAAATTTACGGAATTCTGCATAACTGCTAAACCATAAGATTTAGATAAAAACTTATTACACAAGAGCACCTTGAGACATACAATTTATGTTATATACATTTTTTTCGTGGAGTTGATTGTTTTTTAAACATTCCTTGTTTTTTGTTTCAGCGTTAATATACATACTTTTTTCATACTGGAATTTGTCAACTCCTGTCCATACAAACAAAGGAAATTCAATCACATAGCAACCAGCTTTTGACTATCACTTTAACCTATGGTACACCCTTATTTCACTTCTACTTTCAAGGAAGCAAGTAATAAGACAATTTCAGCTATTTTTTCTCGATTTATATGAAGAAAATAGAAGCATAAGCTTTCTAACAATAATTTGTTGCAGAGATGTAGAGAAAGTCATGTGAATGGAGCGCATCAGATTTTTGATGTTAGCACCACCTGCCACTCTGTAATGGTAGTAAAAATAGATATCTTGTGAAAGTAAGCTCATTTTGGTTTTCATAAAGTGGCCAAGTATAGTGCAATGAACAGAAACAAGAAACTTTTCATCAACAGAGTTCATGGTTTCTGAAAAGCTAAGAAAACTTGGTAATGAATTCCGTACAAAATAATCTCATAAACTCAGGAAAGGCTCCTATTTAGAATTCTGTAAAATTTACTTCGGTAGAAAATTAAAAGCAATTAGCTCGAATGCTCTACGTAAATGGGCTCTCTTTGAAAACAGGTTTCACATTTTGCAAAAACAGCTTAGTTAAAATCTCGCTGTAATACAGGCCTAAATTATGCACAGCTACAAAATACTGTTTAAGAAACCTTTCCACGAAAAGTTAGTCGTAGAAGTTTAAGTTTTAGGGTGCATTTGTGTGCCTGCGAAAACTATAACCTGAAAACGAAAAATAATGTAAGTAACATGTTCTTGCATAAATACAGTTTCAAAACGAATAGTTTCAGAAAATCATCCACTTCAAACATTTACATGATAATTTTTCGTTTTTGTTCCTTTCTTTATTTGTTTATTTACTTTCTCTACCACATACTGACTATATGTAGAGGAAGTATTGCATTTAACCAAAAAATTAAATTCCACCAAGGGTTCACCAGAAATACTTACTTCTTGAATATGTATAAAAATTAAAAAATACGATAAAATGTATATATATATATATATATATATATATATAGAGAGAGAGAGAGAGAGAGAGAGAGAGAAAGAGAGAGAGAGAAATAAAAACTAAAAGAAGCCCGCCGGTTAGCGTGGTGATAACGTATTATTATTATTATTATTATTATTATTATTATTATTATTATTATTATTATTATTATTATTATTATTATTATTATTATTATTATTATTGTATTATTGTTGTTATTATTGTTGTTATTATTGTTGTTATTATTGTTGTTATTCTTGTAATTATTATTGTTGTTATTACTCTTTGTACGTGAATATCTTATCGGTAGAAAAGGTCATTATTATTATTATTATTATTATTATTATTATTATTATTATAATTGTTGTTGTTATTATTATTGTTATTATTATTCTTTGTACGTGAATATCTTATCGGTAGAGGTCATTATTATTATTATTATTATTATTATTATTATTACTACTACTTGTATGTGAATATCTTATCGGTAGAGAAGGCCATGTGAATATGTCGCCCTTCGTGGTGTAACGGTTACCTTGCTGACTTCATATACCCAAGGTCACGGATTCAAACCCTGCGGAGGCGGATGGATTTTTTTCGGGCGTAAAAATCCTTAGCATGGCTTCCTTCGGAAGGGAAGTAAATCCGTTGGTCCCGTGTCGCAGACTTACGGCACGTAAAAGAACCTCAAGCTTGATAGAGGGGCCTCTGAGCAAAATTAAGTGGTATTTCACGTCCAATTTAGAATGGGACGCTGAGAACCACTGTAGTTAAAGAGCGTCCATAAATAACAGGTCATTTACAGTTTTATTTTTTTATGTGAATGTAGCATCTCAGGTTTATGTTTATTTGTAGTTTAACATGGTTGGTCATGTGGGAAGATGAGATTGGTGAAATAATGCTCAAATGATCTCGGATTCCATTGAGCTTAAAGTTACTTGAGAAACCTTATCCTGTAACCCTAATCGAGATTCGAACTCGCAACTTTTTGATTGTGAGAGGCACGCTAGCGAGGCGGGAAGTTTTTACTTTGTTTCTCCAGTATGACCTAACCATCCAGCAGAATTGCTATATTATTTACGGAAACCCTGGTGTTATCTTGTGCTGGAAGACTATAACGTTGCTGGTAGAATTAAAGCCTGTTCGAAAGTGTGTGTTTTATCTTTACTCTCTGTGGAATGGAGGTAGTACTGTTGTGTTTGACTTGCCGAGCTCTGAAATCGTCTCTCTTCGGTTGACACTCAAACAGATAAGACACGATTTCCCATATGGGGCTCTAAGTAACATAGATCCACAGATTGCATCCTTACTCCGAAATAAAGCGACTTTTAGCAACACAACGCTTAAACAATAACGCCAAAATCACTAAAAAAATTCTGATCTGCTATATCTCTACTTATTCTGCCACTAACTATTCATGAAAAATCTTATGTATTCCATTCATATGACTTTCTCTACATCTCTGTAACAGGTTATTGTTAATAAGCTTATTCTTATATCTACTTTATGTTAATTGAGATAAACATTAACAGAAGGGGTCTTATTACTTAGTTTCTTATAAGCGAAATAAGGAAATACACGAGGCTAAACCGACAGTCACATGTTTTAAAATGTGGTTGCTATTACATTGAAATCCGTTTCACTGTGTAGCCAACAGTTTTCAAGTTCCCGTATGAGGAAAGAAAAGTAATTATATATTTTGAAACCGAAACAAACAACGAAAACGATTAACTCTACGAAAAAATGTATATGACATAAATTGTGTGTTTAAGGAATCTACAGTTTTTGTATAATTAGTTAATGTCTATCTCTTCGATTTATTATATATGCAAAATTCAAAAAAATCATCTACAATAAACAGGTCTTAAGAGATTATTCCCAGAAGATTCAAGATATACATTTTATTTGTATTATAAATATCTTAAATATAAGAGATTTTAATCAAAATCGTTACAGCCATTTTTGAGAAAAATCAAATATTTCGAATATTTTCCCGTGTAAAGGGTAGCTGGGGTAGCGGCATGTTCTTGAAAATCTTCGTGTCGTATACTTGGAAGATAATGAACTTAAGTATCAAGTTTCCTATTTAATTCTCTTTTCGTTTTGAGCAATGCACAAGGACACACATACGGAATTTTTCTAAAAATGACTTTTTTTTTGCATACAGGTGACCCTAAAACGTGTATTTCCGATGAATTCTCGGCATCAAATTTTTGGGTCGAATGCAATACCTTCTCTACAGACTATGTAAATAGTACGTGTAGAGAAAGTAAAAACCTTATTATTTTATGTACTTCAATCTGATTGAGATAAACATTAGCATAAATGCTTTTATAATGGAATCCACTAAGCAAACAGTAGTTAAATCACTTAAGAGGAGGTCGCTATGTGAAGACTTGGAAGTTCCTTTCCCCTTGCAAGACCAGGATGAAAAATAAAACAAAAAATATCTGAATGTACTCCATCACATGACTTTCTCTACATCTCTGTTACAAATTATTGTTATAAAGTGTATTCTTCTATCTACTTCATGATAATCGAGATAAACATTAGCAGAAATGTTTCTTATTACTTTGTCCCTTGTAAGTAGAAGGGAAACAATCTAATGTATTCCTTCCACATCGTATCGGTAAACAAACCTTTCATTCAAAACATAATCTGTTATCTACATCATGCTAATCAAGATAAACATAAGCAGAATTAGTCTTATTATTAGCTTCCTTGTAAGTAGAAGGGAAATAAAATGCACAGGCTAAAGCGATATTCTCGACCTTTAAAAGACGGTCGCTGTGTGAAACAATTGCAATTTCAATATCTTTGCTTTCCAGGAGCAAGCAAACGAGACGAAAGATGTCTTCCCGTTTGAGATAAGTTTGTGGCTTAAAATTGAAACTAATAATTCGGAATATGTCGAAAAAGGTTAACTCTACAAAAAAAAAATATATATATATATAAATAAATTGTGTGTTTTAATGAGACCTTCACTTTTTGTGTAGTAAGTTTTTGTATATCTCTTACGGTTTGCCAGTTATACAAAAGTCATCCAGAATGAAGAGGCCTTCAGATGTTATTCCCAGAAAATCCAAGATGTACATTTCATTTACCATAAAAATGTCTTAAACATACGGTATTTTAATCAAAAATATTATAGCCAGTTTTTTAGAAAACAGACATTTTCGAAAAATGCTCTATATGAAAGGTAGTTGGGGGATTTTCTTGAAAATCTGCCTGTCAGATTCTTGGAAGATACCAAATTTAAGTACCAAGTTTGGTACTTAACGGTCTTTTCGTTTTTGAGTTATGCTGTCCACAGGCACAAGCACGGATAGACACGCACAGGGACCTTTTTCTGAAAATGTTTTTTCTGTTTTTTTTTTGTTTCAGAAGATCTTAAAACATGAGTTTCCGGTGAAATCTCAGTATCGAATTTTTGGGGTGGAATACAGTACCTTATCTTTCCACTATGTACATTGTACATAAGGAGCTAGAGAAAGTAAAATACTTTTTTTATGCATTTCATTCTGATCTAGTTAAACATTAGCATAAATGCTTTTATTGCGTATTTCCTTATACTTATAAGGGGTATAGGGGAATACACTACGCTAAAGAGGTAGCTAAATCACTTAAGAGGAGATCGCTATATAATGACTTGAAAATTTCCTTTCCCTTGCATCACCAGGGTGGAAAAAAACAACAATATGTTTAAAAAGGAATAACGATTTACCATATAAGAATATAAGTATTGAAAATTTAAACCAAAGACAAGGAATATTTAAAAAATTTATGTGACTAAATTTCTTCTTTAACCAGATCTTTATTTTTATATATCTAGGTTTTACATATAAATAACAACATCTTAAATAAAGCATGAGTTAATAGATGAAAAAGCTAAATTCTGACTAAAAGTACCTTTCATACTAAATATATTAATTTATCATATCGACATTCGGGATATTTCAGTTACGGAAAACTCGTCCAGAAAAAAAGGACTTCAGAGGCTATTCCTATAAATTCAAGATATACATTACATCTATCATAAATGTACGTTTATGATATGACATTTAATTAAAAACATTTAGAGGCATTTTTGAGCAAATCTAAAACTTCAAAAAATCTTGCATGTAAAGAGTAGTTTTTGGCTTAGAGATTTTGTTGAAACTTTTCGGTCGTAGCTTTGGAAGATACTGAACTTAAATACAGAATTAGTATTTTGCGTTTTTGAGTGATGTTGTCAACACACGACATACACACGGGCCTTTTTTTAAGAATGCTCTTTTTTAAATTCAGGGAGTTTCTGAAGTGAACTTCCAGTAAAATCTTGTAATGCCTTTTCGGATGTGATGCAAAAATAGTACAGAAAATATAAGATGTAGCATACATTCATTAGACATATCTGTTTACTCTATATAAATTGTTCTTTAAAGACTTATATTTTCTTTGTACTTCATGCCAATCGGAATTAATATTTCCATAAATGCACTTATTCACATTTCATTATAGGTACACAGGAAACAGTTATAGTCAGATTTTCAGGCCCTCAAATTCTAACAATATTTGCTTGACATCGCCATAAACAACTAAATAACGACAGCGCCTAAAAATATGGAAAAACATTGAATAAAAAATTCAATAATAAGGGAAAGCGCAGAAAATGTCTTAAAATGGTATGTCAATCAATATCGCTAGAACTATTTTTGAGAAAAAAATAACAAAAGAACTTTCATGATAGGCGTATTTTAGGCGGAAAATTTTTACGTTCTCTATACGAACTATATACATAGAGGTATTGCACTCCACCAAAAAATTAGATACCGAGATTTCACCGGAAATATATGTTTTAGGGTCCCCTTTATCTAAAAAAAGGATTTTCAGAAAGAGGTCCGTGTGTGTGTATCCGAGTGTCTTTGAACACGGTAACTCAAAAACGAAAACTCGGTAAAAAACCTAACTTGGCATTTAAGTTTAGAATCTTCCAGGGATGCGACACGAAGATTTTGAGAAAAATCCTCCCACCCCAAACTACCCTTTACATGGAACTTTTTTCGAAAATTTTGATTTTCTAAAAAATGGCTCTAACGATTTTGATTAAAATATCGTATATTAAAGATATTTACCCGGCAAATAAAATGTATATTTTGAATTTCCTGGGAATAGCCTCTGAAGACTACTTTATTCTGAATGAATTTTCCGAAATATGATATAACTGCTAAACCGTAAGAGATACACAAAAAATGTAGAATACATTAAAACTCACAATTTATGTTGTATACATTTTTTTGTAGTTGGTCGTTTTTGAGATATACCTTGTTTTTGTTTTCAGGGTCGAAAATCTTAACTTTTCTCATACAGGAATTTGTCAACTCATGTCCATACAAACAAAGGAACTTCAGTCACATATTAACCAGCTTTTCACTATCGCTTTAACCTATGCTACTCCCTTATTATTTTAATTCTTTCTGTCGCATCTATATAAGATACTAAATTTGATACCGCAATTGGTACTTATCGAACAGTCACTATTTAATTAATTTAGTGACAGGCACAAAACTACACCCACCCGAAACTGTTTCTAAAAAAAATATTACTTTGTATCCAGGGTGCCTCAAAACATCTGTTACCGATGAAATATCGACATAGAATTTGAATGGGATGCAATACTTCCGTGTGTAATAAATACTGGCCGAGAAAGTAAGTAAAACACATACTAAATTATTGCTATGCAAAGCTATAAAACATTCATTCAGATAGAAGAGGCAAATCAAATATCTAAAATATGTGGTATTTTAACAAATATCTAATGTGTTCCATTCACTTCACTTTCTCTACAGCTCTGTAACAAATAATTGTTTAAAAAATTACTCATCTATCTACTTCATGCTAATCGAGATGAATGTTAGCAAAAATAGTCTTATTACTTGTTTCTTTGTAAGTAGAAGGGAAATAAAGGAATGCATAGGCTAAAGCGATAGTCAATTTTTTAAAAACTGATTGCCATATAGATGAAACCAGTTTCTTTGCATGGCCAGGAGTTTACAAGTTCCCATATCAGAAAAGTTTTAAGTATTTTAAAACTGAAACTAATAGCAATAAATATCTCTGAAATGGTAAACTCCACGAAAAAATGTATGTGACATAAATTGTGTGTTTTAATGAGATTTTTGTCCATCTCTTACTAGTTATATTCATTAGGAATAAAGAGGTGTTCCGAGGCTGTTTGGAGAACATTTCAGATTAGTTTTACAAAATCTGCGAACTTATTTGCAAATTCTTATTCGGTGTCCTGATTTACCTTTATAAATGAATCAATATCAAAACATGATTCTAAATATTGAACTTTAAGCGAAAATGCACCCAGCTCTTCAATGAAATTTTTCTTTTAAACAATTTCCATTTCAGTTGAAATGATTTAATAGCACGCATCACAGAAGTTTGGCTTTGCGTTGTAATGTCAGGTTTAAGTTACTGAAATCGATGGCCATGACAACCAGAAATGCCAAGCAGAACAAGCACGTCACACGCGTTCCTTTCTCTTCCAGGAATTCCCGAATTTGCTCCCGCAGAGCAAAAAATCTAGCTAACGTTTGACCACGACTTAGCCACCTTATCTCTGGACGGTAAATTACGTCACAGTATTCGCTGTTCATTTCATCAAGAAAAGGTAGTTTAATGCCCTACTGCAGAAGTAGTTAATTAGTTTCGAGACGGTCTGCACAACATATGGACATTAGCTGTCTTGCTGTGCGTATAACGTAATGCCTCGACTTTTTACTTTCTTTACACATAGTGTATAGAGAAGGTATTGTATTGCACCAAAATTAAATACCGAGCTTTCACGGAAAATATAAGTTTTAGGGTCCCCTGTATAAAAAATTAGAAAAAGGTCCATGTGTGTCCGTGTCTATGAACACGGTAACTCAAAAACAAAAAGTATGTAAAATACAAAACTTAGTTTAGTGTCTTCCAAGGATACGACATTTACATTCTGAGAAATATTCCCCCAACCTAAACTACCCTTTACATGAAGAAATTTTTGGAAAATTTTGATATTCTCAAAAATGACTCTAATGATTTTGATTAAAATACTCTATATTAAATATATTTACACGAAAAATATAATGTATATCTTGAATTTTCTGTAAATAGGCTCTTTATTCTGAATGCATTTTTAACAATTTTGTATAACTAGTAAACCGTAAGAGATAGACAAAATTCTAACTGCACAAAAATTTACATCTCTTTAAAACACACAATTTACGTCCTATACATTTTTCCCGCGTTTACTACATATGGTACCGCAGGCGATGCCACAATGTGCTGAAGGTGGTGCACCGATGGAATGCGCTGGCGGGGAAACTAGAGAACCCAGCGAAAACCTGCCCCTACGCCGTTTTGTCCTCCACATATCCCACATGCGGTCGCTTAGGTTTGCACCCGGGCCGTCTAGGTGAAAGGCGAGTGATCAGAGTTGACCGTTTTCGGGATATTCCTTGTTACTGGTTTCAGTTTTAAAATACTTACTTTTCTCTCTCTGTACCTTTACCTTTCCAACTTCTATCCTACACACAGCTCATAGAATAAATCAATTTAGATTAAATGACCTAATAGTTACTCAACTGCAAACCTCAGGACTTAAATAGGTATTTACAGAGTTTGTAACTTGTCAGTGAGATATGACATGACAAAATACTTTGAGATCTCCTTCAGGTTTACTAGGAAAAACACAAAACATTTGGAGAATTTAATGCCATGCCGACATTTTGCCATGGTAGCTCAGCGGTATAAAGAACTGGATGAAAATTAGGACATCCGTGGTTCAAATCCTGGCTAAGACACTGACTTTTTTAGTCTGACTCTACGACTCCACATACATATAAAATATATCTTACGTACGTAATGGGTAATTTAGAATTGGCGGGGGAAACTGAAGGACCCGTAGTAAAACCCCCGTACGCCGCTTCGTCCACTACAAATCCCACGTGCTGTCACCTGGGATTGAGCCCGGGTCACCTAAGTGATAGGCGAGTGGCTAACCATTCGGCCACATTCTGTATTTGTCTAGAAAAAATACTAGGGTCATCTAGAAAGTATAACGAACATTTTGGTATAGCTAAATAATAACGCAAAATATATAAACTTTATTTATACGTTATACTACCTTACTCTATTTTACAATCTAAATATCCGTTCTGTCATGACGTTTATTGTCACGTAGTAACAGTTTTCAATGCCCATGTTATACTTTTCTACCACTGAAGAACCTACTGTTTTTATGATTTTTTTGGCAGTGTTTAACGCCCGCTTTTACTGCTTGTGGCACCGCAGGCGATGACACTGGTGATACATGACATGAATATGGAGCACTGATGGAAAGCGAAGGTGGGGGAAACTAGAGAACCCGGAGAAAACCCGTCCTGCGCCGCTTTGTCAACCACAAATCTTACATGCGGTCACTTGGGATAAAACCTGGGCGGTTTAGGTGAGAGGGAGTGGTCTAGTCTAGGCCACGGAGCGCACGGGATTTTATGAATGCACAAAATGTTCGGCCAGTCGAATTTTATAGGCAAATAACGCAAATGTATGATTACAATGTAATGAACAAGTAAGTCTTCAGTGAGGCAATTGTGCATAATTGACGATTAATGAAAGAATAATTAATGTGCACGACAAAGACCACGGTGGAAGTTCATCAATCGTATGGAGGAGTTGAAAGTGAGTGTTGAATTAGAAAACAAAAAACTGATGTGTTTCATTCACATGCCTTTCTCTATATCTCTGTAACAAATTATTGCTAAAAAGCTTATGCTTCTATTTACTTCATGCTAATCGAGAAAAAATTAGCAGAAATAGTCTTGTTACTTGCTTCCTTGTAAGTAGAAACGAAATAAGGAAATACCATAGGTTAAAACGACAGCGATATGTGACTGAAGTTCCTTTGTTTTTATGGACAGGAGTTGACAGATTCCTGTGTGACAAAAGTATAAGTTTTTCAAAGCTGAAACAAAAACAAGGAATATCTAAATAACGACCAACTCCACAAAAAATGTATATTACATAAATGTTGTGTTTTAACTCCTCTATATTTTTTGTGTGGTAAGGTTTTGTCCATCTCCTACGGTTTAGCAGTTATGCAAAATTCCGTAAAATTCATCCAGAATAATGCCAAGAAAATTCAAGATATACTTTTTATTTGTCAGGTAAATATCTTTAATATACGATATTTTAATCAAAATTGTTAGAGCCATTTTTAAGAAAATCTAAATTTTCGAAAATAGTTCGATGTAAATGGTAATTGAAGGTGGGGGGTGTTGAAAATCTTCGTGTCGCATCCTTGGAAGATAATAAACTCAAATGCCAAGTTTGGTATTCAACGGTCTTTTCGTTTTTGAGCTATGCTGTCCACAGACACAGATACACACGGACCTTTTTCTGAAAATACTTTTTTGGGATTCAGGGGGACCCAAAACATGTATTTCCGTTGAAATCTCGGTATCGAATTTTTGGTTGGAATGCAAAACCTTCTCTATACACTATGTATATAGTACGTGTAGAGAAAGTAAAACTGTGTTTCATTTTGGACACCGTAGATGACTTTTTTTGGTGAAAAAAAAGTTCCAACAGATGAAACATCTCAAAGTGGCTTGACTCAGATCTTTAGTGATGGAAAAGCATAGCATCTGCATCGAAAAACCGGTAACATGTGACAATACATACGTTAAGAAATAGATTTGTGCTAATATTTTGCCTTATTATTTAGCTATGGCAATTCGTTCGTTACTTTCTGGATGCTACTCGTATTATATTTTGTTGGACGAGGGAACATTTTAAATTTCTGTAAGTTGACAAACAGGGATGTCTTTCAACTCAAAAATAATGAAAGAAAACTAAGGGATTGCTAAAATAAGTATTGTAATTACTTAAAACACTAAAATATGCTTATTATAATTTCATCTTAAAATGTTGATTTAACAGGCTGGCTAAAATAACAGCTGAATATCACGTAATCAAAGCAAATCTTTGTTGTTTTCTCCATCGTGCTCCTTCAAATAGTTACATAAATGCTTCAACAAACGTACGAAAGAACAAACCAGTTGTTTAAAACAGTCGCAAGCTGTAATTTACCCCCTAAATAAAGGATGCCTTAAAGACACACATCTGTGCGTAATCTGTTAAGTCCAGACCGAAGCGAGATGTATTTAAACAGTCTTTTGGCTTGAGGATTACTGCAGAGAAAAGAACGAGATAAACTGGTTGCTAGGCAACAGGAAACAAACGAGAAGCTTTAAGCTACGTTTTTGTGTTGCGTGGTGAAGCTTGGGGACATGTCGACACAAATAAAACGTGTAATGCTGAGAGTGTTCTGCAAAATACATACCAGATGACCCAATTGCCCGTATTTGACGAGTACAGATATCCCTTCGTGCGTTAAAATGGTCGCAGAACTCAACGGGGCTATTTCAAATAAAAATTGTTAAGTGGTGAACTGGCTTTGTTATACCCTTCTTGCTTATCAACGGAGACGGTGAGCTGGCATTGAGCAGGATAAACGAAGGTCGGTGTTACCAGTTTTCCATTGATCCGATTTAACTTAAAGTAGCCCCTGCAACTTATTTAACCCAGGAACAAATAAATATCTGAAAACTCAAATACGGGACAGTTGGGCCACCTATTATTATTATTATTATTATTATTATTATTATTATTATCATAATTGTTGTTATTATTGTTATTATTGTTATTATTGTTATTATTATTATCATTATTATTATAGATTTTAAATCTCCAAATACTCTATCTTTTCTTTAAACTACTGTTGTTATTGAGTTGTTTTTCGCAATATTTTAAAACATGCAAGTTAACGTTTTGCTTTTGAAAAAGATTATCGGTTTAGCCTATCGTATCCTTAAATACCTACAACGATATGAATACATGTATAATGAAAGTTTATCTCCACGAACGAGATGGCGTCGCGGTAAATTGTGTGACTGCCATTTTTTTTTTTTTTTTTTTTTAAATTCCGGAGTCTGGTTGGGACTCCGGCTGTATACCTTACTTTTATTTATCTAATTGTTTTATTTTTGTTTGCTGTATGATTACTGAATTTCTGTTTTGTTCCTTTTACACACACACACACACACACACACACATACACAAACATATAAGACCCATGCCCAAGGCGGGACTCGAAACAACGATCCCCTGCGCTACGAAGCACCAAAGCGAGACGCCTTGGTGAGCGCGGACCGGCACATTACGGAGGCCCCGGTTCGATCCCCAGCGACCACTCTGATCCATGGGTTTTTCGTGGTTTCCCCGGGGTCACCAGCAAATGTCAGGTTGCCCTCTCATATACCATGATTTCTTTTCATTTTCTTTCATTCCTACTCCCAGGTTCTAGTGTATGACATTGCGGGTGGATGTCATGAATACATATCACTCACCGTGGCCACTAAATGGCTGCCAAGTCGGCAGTGGAACTGTTCAACGGATTTGAAAACAGAGACTTCCGCACGTCTCTGTTGGCCTATTTGCTTTTGGCTTCTTGTGGTTTCTTTATATCTTCCTTTCCTCCTGGGGGGTGTTATCCACAATAGATCCTCGTTGTTTGCAGTGCGTATGGTGTCCCCCTTCGTAGTCTATCCTTTCTCCTTTGTAGAAGAGTGAGTAGAGAAATAAAAAAGTCAGGGATGTTTATTTCGTCTGTAATTTTCATGTTGCATGTTTTGAGCAAACTGCAAATCTTCCTTAGTGTGGGTATTTGGTAGAAAAAAATAATTCAATGTCAGCGCCAGGGCTCAAACTACAAATCTCAGCTACTCTCTACTGCCTCCGAAAGGGCATTCAACTTCAAATCTGACTGTATGAAAACTGTGACAGAGCAATTCTGCAGCCATTCTTTTGTTCCCCACGAGCTCGTGTGTAATAATTCCTCGGGCTTTGCTGCCAGAATTATCAGGATGTTGTGACACCAAGTTAATGAAGCAGAGTGAAGTAATGTTTATTTGCCTCCCTCTGGCCCAGATTTCGTCCATTATAACTTGCCTCGAGACGATGTCCAAGAGATGCCAGGAATTAGCAACTTGGGCATTTTTCTCTTCTCTGAGGATGCTGCGGATATTGGGAATGCGCTGCCACAGACACGCCACAAACTTTGTGACGCGATATCACTATTCAATGCATGTACCATACAGCCCAGATCTGGCCCGCCGGCACAGTGTGGCTCCTTCAAGACAGAAAAAGGTGTACACGGTTGGTAAACAATATATTGCCTCTGCTGTCTAGTGGTCAGCGTTATGGTTTCTCACGGTTCGATTCCCGGTGGGAGTGGGAAATTTATTATTTAACTAGAAAAATTAACTATCTCCAATAGAACATGGATGTATGCATGTGAGAGTGAATAATAGTATATTTCTGTTAAAGCTAATATCAATAAATCTTACAATTTGGCTAGAACATACTAACAATTGTTTCTAAAGCAAAGCCTACGATAAGACCTAAAAGTTTAAGGGGGCTATATAAATGGAAAAAGACAAAAAAGAATAATATATTCCATTCAATGGCTTTTTCTACCTGTTCTGCAAACAAAATATTCTTACAAAACATTATTCATTTATCTAATCATGCTAATCGAGATAAATATTAACAGAAATTATCTTATTATTTGCTTCCCTGATAGCAGAAGGGAAATAAGGGTATACGCTAGGTCAATGCGACAGTCAAAACTTTTAAAATCTATCGATATGTGATACAACTATTATTCGGTTAACTTGGATGGCTAGAGTAAACCAAAAGAGGATGAAATGAAAGATGATTTCCCGCTTGAGAAAAGTTTCATTAGTATAAAACTGAAACAAATAATAAGGGATGGCTTGAAAACGGTTAACTCTACAAAAACTCTTATGTGTTCCTTTCACATTCGTATTCTGCAAGTTATTCTTATAAAATATTATTCTTTTATCATGCTAACGGAGATAAACTTCAGCAGAAATTGTCTCATTACTTGATTTTTTGTAAGCAGAAAGGAAATAAGGGAATACCCTAGGCTAATGCGATGGTCAAAACTTTTAAAAGCTATCGGTATGTGATACAATTGGTTTTCGGTTAATTTAGATTAAAGCAAAAGAGATATGAAATAAAATATGACTTTCCACTTGAGAAAAGTTTAAGTATTGAAACAAATACTGAGGAATATCTTGAAATCGGTTAACTTATAAAAAATCTGATGTGTTCCATTCACATGACTTTCTCTACCTGTTCTGCAAACAAACTATTCTTACGAAACATCCTTTCAATTACATCATGCTAATCAAGATAGCAGAATTGGCTTTTTACTTGGTTTCTTGTAAGCAGAAGGGAAATCAGGGAATACACTAGGCTAGAGTGTATACTGTCCTTTAAAAGTTAGCCGCTGTGTGAACAATTGAGGTTCCATTCGCCTTGCACGGCCAAGAGTCAAACACGAGAGAGATATAAACAAAAAATGACCTCCCATTTGAGAAAAGTTTAAGTAGCTTAAAATTGAAACCAATAGCAAGGAATATCTCGGAAACGGCTATCTCCACAAAAAAAATATACAGGATATAAAGTCTGTGTGTTCAGGAGTTTTATGTAGCAAGTTTTGTCTCGCTCTTACGGTTTACCAGTTATGCGAAGTTCATTCAGAATGTGGAGGACTGCAGAGCCTGTTCCCAGGAAATCAAGATACGTATTTTAATGTTATGTAAATGTCTTTGATATACAACATTTTAATAAAAATCGTTAGAGCCATTTTTGAGAAAATCAAAGTATAAACCATTTTTTCCGCGTATAGGGTAGTTCAGGGTGGGGCAATTTTCTAGAAAATCTTCGTATCGCATCCTTTGGAGATAACTAATTTAAATACCAAAACGGGCTTACCGTTTTTGAGTTATGTTGTCCACACACACACACACACACACACACACACACACACACACAACTTTTTCTAAAAAAAGCTTTTTACTTTCTTTACACGTACTGTGTACATAGTGTGTAGAGCAGGTATTGCATTCCACCCAAAAATTTGATACCAAGATTTTCACCGGAAATAGACATTTCAGGGCCCCCTGTATCGAGAAAAAAAAACATTTTTAAAGAAGAAGTTCCGTGTGCGTGTGTCCGTGTGTCTATGAACACGATAACTCAAAAGTGAAAAGTCAGTAAAATACAAACTTGGTGTATAAGTTTAGTATCTTCCAAGCATGCAACACTAAGATTTTCAGGAAAATCCCCTTACCCCAAACTACCCTTTCCATGGAAAACGTTTCTAAAATGTTGAGTTTCTCAAAAAATAGTTCTGACGATTTTGATTAAAAGCTGCATATTAAGATATTTACACGACAAATAAAATGTATATCTTGAATTTTCTGCCTCTGAAGACTTCATTACTCTCGATGAATTTTACGGAATTTTGTATAACTGGCAAATCGTAAGACAAAACTTAACCAAAATGTAGAGCACGTTAAAACACATAGTTTATGTCATATGCATTTTTTCCTGGAGTGGATCGTTTTTTTTTTAGATATTCTTTGTTATTGGCAACGCAAAGAAACGGATTTAAACCACAAGGAAAACCGTTTTTAAAACATTTGACTATCGATTTAGCCTAATTTATTCTCTTATTTCTCTTATACCTAAAAGGGAGCAATGAATAAGATATTTCTGCTAATGTATATCTCGATTAACATGAAGTAGATAGACGAATAGGCTTTTTAACATTAATTGTTACAGGGATTTAGTCGCAAAACATTTACCTATTTCCGGTGAAACATCTGTGTCGAATTTTTGGTGAAATACAATACCTTGTTTGCCTACTATGTAAATTGTACATATGTGGTAGAGACACTAACGATGAAACTTCTCAAGTGATATTTAATTTATAAATAATTTTGTGTAGCAAGAGAAAGGAAATGTATTCTTGTAAAATTGTAAATAGTTAGTAGTAACTATTATGATGTGCATTGTAGAATAATAATGCAAATGCTAATAATTAATAATGCACCTGTATATAAAAACGAAAAATGACGAAGCTTGACACATGTACGAGGGTCTGCTGATAAGTCTGGGGCCTCACACAGATATTGCGCCACTAGACCTGTTAGACGGTAGTATCGTATAGTCTAACTCTAGATTAGCTTGTATCCATAGTTACAGGTCAATAGCCTGTTTAGTTTTTGAATGACAGCTTTTAAACAGACAATTTTAAGAGTTTTCACGAAAATGCAGCATATGGAAAAACGAACAGTGATTAAATACTTCCATTTGCAAGGCTTTTCGCCTAAAGAAATCAAGGAGGAAATGGACAGTACATTGAAAGAATCTACCCATTCATATTCAATGATTAAAAATTGGGTTGCAGAGTTTAAAATAGGACGCACGAGCACTAGTGATGAGCCTCGCTCTGGACGCCTTGTAGAAGTGACAACTTCAGAGATCATTGAAAAAATTCATCGTTTAGTACTGGAAGACCGCAGATTAAAGTTTTTTGAGATAGCACAGGCTGTAAACATATCAAAAGAACGTGCAGGTAATATTTTAAGTAATGTTTTGGACTTTCACAAGGTCTGTGCAAGATGGGTGCCGCATTTGTTGACACCTGATCAAAAGTTGCAAAGAAAAACTAGAATGTGGAGCTCTACCATAAAAATCCCAGTGAATTTCTGGGACGGCTTATTACCATGGATGAAACTTGGATACATCACTACACTCCAGAAAGCAAAGCACAGTCAAAACAGTGGATTACGCCAGGTAACCAACTCCAACAAAGGCAAAGTCAATTTTATCAGCTAACAAGGTTATGGCGAGTTTTTTCTGGGATGCACAGGGAATTATTTTTATTGATTACTTGGAAAAGGGTAAAAGTATCACTGGTGACTAATATGCAAGCTTACTGTAACGTTTGAGTGATTAGGTAGAAAGAAAAGTACCTCATTTGGCAAAAAAAAAAAAAATCTTGTTTCATCATGACAATGCTCCGGCCCATCATTCAGTCATTGCAAAATGGCAGCGCCATGGCCTCTCACCTAGACGGCCCGGGTTCGATCCCATGTGAGATTTGTGGTGGACAAAACGGCGCAGGGGCAGGTTTTCTCCGGGTTCTCCAGTTTCCCCCGCCATCTCATTCCACCGGGGCTCCATCTTCATTTATCATCAGTGTCATCGCCTGCGGTGCCAGAGCTGTAAAAACGGGCGTTAAATACTACCCAAAAAAAAAAGTCATTGCAATGGGAAAAATGTGCGAGTTAAAGTTGGAATTGTTTGAACATCCACCCTATTTGCCAGATCTAGCACCCAGTGACTATCACCTGTTCCCAAACCTCAAAAAACTTCTTGGAGGACGAAGATTTCACAGCAACGAGGTAATTGATGCGGTAAACAAATTTTGAAGACCTTGATAAATTGCGCTACAGAGATGGTTTAATTAAATTAGAACACCGATATGACAAATATATAAGCCTTTCTGGAGGTTATGTTGAGAAATAATGCAAAAAAAAAAAACAATTAAATGCTGTTTTCATTCAGAGGCCCGCAACTTATCAGCCGACCCTATTATATCGTGTCAATGGGTCAAATAACTGTACTTAAATAAAAATTACATTTTTAGGAACCCTTAGAAGCGCTATAACAGGTGACCAAGAGATGGAAAACATTCAAATGTAGCTCAATAACATGTCTCTCGTTTTCAGGCACAATAGTCCGGCGCACAAATCCCGCTGGGAACAAGTTCAGAAAGAGGTTAATCAGAACGGATATTACCAGCTCACGGAGACAGAGCTTGTATATGGAGCCAAACTCGCCTGGCGGAATTCTGTCAGGTGCATCGGCCGTATCCAGTGGTCAAAATTACAGGTAAGTTGATATTAGCAATCTACCGCATTATCGTAATACTGTACCTTCTTTACAAATTATCTATATAAAGTATTGTATTCAACCGTAAAATTTAATATCACACAGATTTCACAGTTTCAGGTCTTCTGGGTAATAAATAAACAATATTACGTTATTTACTTCGTATAGTAAGGAGTGGAAGAATTTTATTCGATTTATTTCGATACCATGATTTCATCTCAAATACACTTTTTGAGGTCTTCTGAGTGAAACAAAAACATTTTTACTTCCTCTACTGCTTGGTGATCCATAAACGTCCGAACCGGCTGCGCGGTGTTTTGCCTGTGCGCTCCCTCGGAGCTCGTTGGCGTCTGCTACTACCATAACAAAGTGCGGATGAAACCATGCAATATTTTAAAAACTACTTTTAAAGGCTTCATTTACCAATGCTATTAAAGAAGATGCTGAAATTGTTCCCCGTCGTTGTCCATACATTTTTGGCACCCCTTTAGGAAACTATATATTACTAACTATGGTACTTCCTTACTTCGCTTCTACTTACAAGGAAGCAAGTAATAAGACTATTTCTGCTAATTTTTTTCTCCATTAGCAGGAAGTAAATAGAAGCATAAGTTTTTTTAACAATAATTTATAGCAGAGTTATAGAGAAAGTCATGTGATTGGAACACATCATATTTTTTGTTTTATTCTTCCAGGTTGTGTGGACTTATCTTTTACAGTTTATGCTTTGACTTACCCCGAGATAGAAATCCCAGGAGGTTAGGTCGGGGGACCGAGGGGGCCACAAATCTCTACTAATAATATAATTCTGCCCTGAAACACACTTTCATATGTTCCCATCGAAAGATTGGCTGCAGAGTCTTGTTGAAAAAAGTCAAAATCACGCTCTTCGTCATTTAATTTTCTCTAAAAAAAGTGAGCAAAATTGTATTCCGGTATGTACGTGACTCGAAAAATTGAGTCTATAACTCTTTCTTCACTAATGGCGAACCATACACCAATTTCTACTTTCTCTATACGTACTATGTACATAGTGTATAGACAAGGTATTGCACTCCACAAAAAAATTCGATACCGAGATTTCACCGGAAATATATGTTTTAGGGTCCCCTGTATCCAAAAAAAGTATTTTCAGAAAAAGGTTCGTGTGTGTGTCCATGTGTCCATGTGTCTGTGAACACGATAAGTCAAAAACGAAAAGTCTAAAATACCAAACTTGGTATTTAAGTTTAATATCTTACTGGGATACGACACGAAGATTTTGAAAAAATTCCCCCCACCCCAAACTACCCTTTACATGGAACTTTTTTCGAAAATTTTGATTTTCTAAAAAATGGCTCTAACGATTTTGATTAAAATATCGTATACTAAAGATATTTACCTGACAAATGAAATGTATATTTTTAATTTTCTGGGAATAGCCTCTGAAGACTACTTTATTCTGGGTCAATTTTACGGAATTTTGCATAACTGCTAAACCATAAGAGATGGACAAAAACTTACCCCACAAAAAATGTTGAGCACGTTAAAACACACAATTTATATTATATATATATATTTTTTTTTTTTTCGTGGAGTTGCTTTTTTTGAGATATTCCTTGTTTTTGGTTTCAGCTATAAAAAACATACAGGAGGTTGTGAACTCCTGTCCATACAAATGACCGTCAGTTACATAGCAACCAGCTTTTGACTATCACTTTAACCTATGGACCCCCTTATTTCGCTTCTACTAACAAGGAAACAAATAATAAGACTATTTCTGCTAATTTTTTCTCGATTAAATGAAGTAAATAGAATCATTTGTTACAGAAATGTAGAGAAAGTCATGTGAATGGAACACATCAGATTTTTTTGTCATGAAGAGGTATTTAATGGACAGTATTAGGTTCTTGGAGCTGTAATAATGATTATTTGAGTACACACATATTCATAAAGACAGAACCAAGTCTCGTCCGCGAAAAATATTAAATATGGGTCAATTTCGCCATTGTATACACTATTGAGAGTCCATTCACAAAATGTGTTAACGCATACGAATTATAAATAAATACACACTGTGCAGTAGAAAAAGAAATGCTGAGCCATAATACACTTTGTGACCAAGTACAGGACAAAATAATTAAGTACACTGGTAATAACTCAACCACATGATATCACCGTCAGCTCAATACTGCACTTTCAGAGCAGAGAAAAACAAGTCAGCACCATGACCTTGTGTACAGCAGCTGTGTGGTATCATGTTTCCGTGTGCTTAGTGGAAAAACACCGCGCAATGTTTAGGATATTTTTGGGCCACAGGGTACTATAGTAAATAAGAAGTAATTTTATTCCGCCCCAAAAGTTAATACAGAGAGTTCACCGGAAATACATGTTTTAAAACACCCTCAATCACAAAAAGCCGTTATTGGGAAAAGGCAGGGATGCGACACGAATATTTTCAAGAAAACCGTCCCCCTCATAAACTACTCTTTACATGGAACATTTTTCGAAATTTTCTCATTCCATCGGTGCTCCATTATTACTCCATGTATCATTAGTGTCATCGCTACCGGTGCCATATGTGGTAAAAGCGGGCGTTAAATACTTTCAAAACATAGAAACACGCGGACCTTTTTCTAAAAAAAATTGGGGTGGATTCCGGGATCTCAAAATCATGTATTTACGATGCAATCTCGGTGTTGATTTTTTTGTTGGAATGCAGTATTCTCTGTCTACTACGTACATTGTACATACGCGTTAGAGAAAATAAAAAGTATTTATATGCATTTTATAAGTGATGTTTATTTCTTGTTGTACAGTTAAACATCTTTATTCTTATCATTTTTAGTTTAACATTTGTACGTATTGTGGGATTGTGGTGGGATTTTTTTAGTTATTCATATTAAGTTTTACTCCATTTAAAGAATCTAACATGATTTATTAAGGACATATTTTAAAGTTTTTAAAACATTTTAGGTGCCTTTTCCACAACCTAAAAATCCGAGGCTTAGTAATGCAACTATAGGGTCGTTAAATTATAAGGGGCGTTAAACAGCATCAAAATAAAAAAAAGTTATAAGATACCCTTTTCGCAGCCTTTCTCCACGGCGCGAGAAAATCGAGAGTCGCCGGAAAAGTGGTGCCGGCAAAGACGCAGTAAAATACATATCTTAAGATAAATTACAGAAATGTTGACTTCTGCTTACATTTGCACAATTTGCAAAAATATTCTTGCTCACTCGTCTAAGCTTATCAGCAGGAATCCTTGTGATTTCTTGCATGTTGTTATCACTAAGTTTCTGTAGATTACACAAGGATTTCTGCTGCTGAGCTTAGATGAATGCGTGAGAACATATTTAACTTGTTATATTGTATGTTTGGGAGCAGATGACCAATATTATCAGCATTTATTTTGCCGGCACCACTTTCCCGGCGACTATCGGATCTCTCGCAAAGTGCAGAGAGGTCGAGAGAGGGGTTACCTTATAATTTAATGGTCCTATTTTTCTGCAGACGTTGATCTCGTTTGATATAATTAGATATAAACTAAAATGTTGTAAGAATGATTTGTTAAGTCATGTAAAAGTAAACGCTACTGAGTAGAGAAGACCATGAGAATGTAAAACTAATATATAACTTTTAGTTATTGACTACTAGATATACAGATTAGGGACATATTTTCCCTATGGAAACAGGGCTTACAGCAGAGCATGACATTTTATGTCATGCCCACACAAAGGAATCGAATCCTGGTCTCCAATATGGTTGACTATATTCGTGGCACGCTCGCAGTTATAGATTTCCTGTGATATGTATTCCATTTAGCAAGCCATTCATTACTGCAATCTCATCTGGTCTCCTTATCAACACAATGGCATGTGCAAGATCATGATAGGGGTTTATAAAAACCGTATATGGGATGAGCTGGAATTTCTCGCATCAACGTAATTGGAAAATATTTCCACTTTTACTGAAAATGAGATTTTGGAGGTCGATCCTGCAAATTGTACTTGCATCGCTGGTGAGCTGAAAATGTGGATAGCATATATTTCGGAATTAGTGATCAACCCAATAAGTCATCTAATGGAATTACTCAATGAAAAGAAACATATCAAATATTTTGGTACCTGCAGCGTTTTATTTACCTCTGGTTATCTCACCCTACACTGCACCGTTGTACAGGGTGTACAGAAAGTCCCTGACTGATTTAATCTATAATAATATTATAAAATAATATGATATTCTTTACACCCTTATAACAAATTATTGTGACGAAAGCTTATATTTCATTAGCAGAAATGTTCTTATTACTCGCCTTCTTGTTCGTAGAAGGGAAATAAAAGGAATGCACTAAACTAAAGCGATAGTCAAATATTTTAAAATCTGATTGCTATGTGACTGGAATTTGTTCTCTTTGCTTGGCTCAATAGCAAGGAATATCTCGGAAATAGTTAAGTTTACACAAAAACTGTGTAAGGTATAAATTGTACGGTTAACGAGCCCAACATTTTTGTGTACCAATATTTTGTCTATATCTTACAGTTTATCAATTATGCAAAACTCATTCAGAATGAAGAGGCCTTCAAAGCTATCCCCAAAACTTCCAGATATACATTTTATTGTAAATATCTTTAATTTACGGTAAAATGAATCAAACTCGTGGGACTTTCTTTTGGAAAAATTAACATTTGTGATTTTTCTTCCATGTAAAGGCTAGTTTTGTTGGGGGAATTTTCCTCCAAATCTTCGTATCACATCCTTGGAAGATACTAAACTTAAATACCAGGTATGTTATTTTATGAACTATTGTTTTTGAGCTATCGTGTTCATCAAAATTTTACTTTCTCTAGACGTACTATGTACATAGTGCATAGAGAAGGTATTGCATTACATCCAAAAATTCGATACCAAGATTTCACTGGAAATACATGTTTTGGGTCCCCCTCAGTCCAAAAAAAGCATTTTCAGAAAAAGGTCCGTGTGTGTCTGTGTGTCTGTATGTGTAGTTGTGGACAGCATGGCTCAAAAACGAAAAGACCGTTAAATACCTAACTTGGTATTTAAGTTTGGCATCTTCCAAGAATGCGACACGAAGATTTTCAAAAAAATCCCCCCACCCCTTTACATGGAACTTGTTTCGAAAATTTTGACTTCCTTAAAAATGCCTCTAAGGATTTTGATTAAAATATCGTATATTAAATATATTTACCTAACATATAAAAAGTATATCTTGAATTTTCTGGGAATAGCCTTTGAAGACTACTTTATTCTGGAGGAATTTTACGGAATTTGCATAACTGCTAAACCGTAAGAGATGGACAAAAACTTACTACACTAAAAATGTAGAGCACTTTAGAACACACAATTTATATTATATACATTTTTTTTCATAGAGTTTTTTAGATTCCTTGTTTTTGGTTTCAGCTTGGAAAAACATACTTTTCTCGTACAGGAATTTATGAACTCCTGTCCATACAAATAAAGGAACTTCAGTCACATAGCAACCAGCTTTTGACTATCACTTTAACCTATGGTACTCCCTTATTTCGCTTCTACTTACAAGGAAGCAAGTAATAAGACTATTTCTGCTAATTTTTTCTCGATTAGCATGAAGTAAATAGAAGCATAAGCTTTTTAACAATAATTTGTTGTAGAGATGTAGAGAAAGTCATGTGAATGAAACACATCAGATTTTTTTTTTTAGAATACTTTGCTACAGAATAAGAAGAGAAAATTATGATATTACTCAGGGAGTTTCAAATTGCGTATTTGTGGTAAAATAGGAATTTTTTGCTGGATGAAGTGCTTCAGCTGAAAGAAAACAGTAGGTTTTCATAAGAATCATTTGTAGATGCTGTGGAAATATAAACTCCTTTCTTATTGCGGTAAATATTGGACATTTCTCTTGAAGTACCTACTAAACTACTACTGCAACGTCACGCTCGTGTGGGCACTGCCAATCCCTCTGACATCTGTAGGCGCTAAGCCTAACTAAATTCAAATGAATTACACGGTCCGTTAATCCTTAGCCATACTACTTAGTCCAATTAGTAAGTTAATGTCATTATAATGTGATGCGAAGTGGCAGTGACCTATATAGATCATATCTCCAAACAATGTCTACCCTAGAGCAATGCTAATGTGTCCTTGAAGGGCATCTTGCTAAATAGTAGCATTAGACGTTACTTAGATGAGCGATATTAGAAAAGCAAGCACGTTTTTGTGATACTGGTGTACACACTTTAAACGGAAGATGTAATGGTTCTTGATTTCTTTCTCTACCATGTATATAGGGGAAAGAAAAGGTAGTGTATTCCACCCAAAAATTCGACACCGATATTTCACCTGAAATACATGTTTGAAAAAAATTGTGTTCCATTCACATGCTATCTCTACATATCTTTATAACAAATTATTCTTAAAAATGTTATACTTCTCTTTACTTCATGCTAAACGAGATAAAATTAGTAAAAATTATATTACTACATGCTTGAAACATAAGGGAAATACGTGAGCACACTAGGCTAAATCGATGCTCAAATGTTTTAAAATATGGTCGTTATGTGATTGAAATTCGTTTCTTTACATGGCAAAGAGTTGAAAAACTCCTGTAATAGAAAGTTTTAAGTATTTTAAAACTAAAACCAATTACAAGGAATATCTCGGAAAAGGTCAACTCCACGAAAAATAATGATTATGAGATAAGTTGTATCTTTTAACGAGATATACATTTTTATAATAAGTTTTTGTCCATTTATTACGGTTTACCAGCTATGCAATAGTCGTCTAGAATAAAGAGGTCTTCAGGGGTTATTCTCAGAAAATTCATGATAAATATTTTATTTTTCACGTAAAAACTTCTCTTATGAGTTGTTTTAATGGAATTGTGATTTTTCGTTTTTCACACACGGAGCTTTTTCTAAAACTGCTTTTTTATGCAGGGTACTCTAAAACGAGTATTTATGGTGAAATCTTGGTACCAAATTTTTGGGTGGAATGCAATACCTACTTTCTCGACCTATGCTCTGTGTACTAAGTAGATAAAGTAAAATGAATGAATTGAGAAGAGGTTTATTGTGTGTGCGTGATTGCCTGTGTATGTGTGTGGGTCTGTAAACAGTGGAATTAATGCCAAACTTAATATCTTCCAAAATTGAATATGAAGGTTTTCAAGGAAATTCCCAGCCCTAAACTACACTTTACACAAAAACATTGTGGATATCTGAGTTTATAAAGATGAATGCCTGTTATTAAACATATTTACATGAAAAACTAAGTTTGATAAGTAGATGAATATTCGTTTTTTATTTTATAAATTAACGATTATAAGGTGTTTCATTTCTGTCATTCACAGATACTTACTTGGACATTTCTCTCTACACGTACTATGTACATAGTGTATAGAGAAGGTATTGTATTGCACCAAAAATTTCGATACCGAGAATTCGTCGAAAATATATGTTTTGATACCCTCTGAATCCTCCCCCAAAAAAGCATTTTTAGAAAAATGTGCGTAATTGTGTCTGTGCGTATGTGTGTCTGTGGTCAGCATAGCTCAAAAACGAAAAGAGCGTTAAAAACCTAACTTGGCATTTAAGTTTGGTATCTTCCAAGGATATGACACGAAGATTTTCAAGAAAATCCCCCACCCCAAATTGCCATTTATATGGAAAAAATTTCGAAATTTGTTATTTTCTTAAAATGGCTCTAACGATTTTGAATACATTCTCTTATATTTAAGATATTCACCTGCCAAATAAAATGTATATCTTGAATTTTCTGGGAATAGCCTCTGAAGATTACTTTATTCTGGATGAATTTTACGGAATTTTGCATAAGTGTTAAACCGTAAGAAATGGACAAAACCTTACCATACAATAAATGTAGAGCACATTAAAACACACACTTTACATTACATACATTTTTTCATGAGGTTGATCCATTTTTAGATATTCCTTGTTTTTGGTTTCCTTTGAAATCCTTATACTTTTCTCGTACAGGAATTTGTCAACTCGTGTTCCTATAAACCAAAGAACTTCAGTCACATAGCAACCAGCTTTTTACTATCACTTTAACCTATGGAACTCTCTTATTTCGCTTCTGCTTACAAGGAAGCAAGTAATAAGACTATTTCTGCTATTTTTTTCTGGATTAGAATGAAGTAAATAGAAGCATAAGCTTTTTAATAATAATTAGTTAAGAGATTTAGAGAAAGCCATGTGAATGGAACACATAGGATTTTATGGAGTCAAGATTCTCGTAAAATTTCGGTACCAAAGTTTTGGGTGGAATGCAACATTTCCACTATATTCTGCAAGTAAACGGTAGAGAAGGTAATGAAGGAAGAAATAAATTAGTTGTATATAAACGACTCTGTTGGAAGAAGGAAGTGAAAGGAAAGCCGGGTTTTCAAACGGATTTGCCCGAAGTCTGTTTCTCATCAAGATAGGGTATTAATAATGCAGTGGTGTATTTGTCAAGCTGAAAGTAGCTATGATTTATAAGGCGGTCACACTTCTGCCCTAGGCAAGCCCTAGCAACAGTCATGCATAATTTCACATATCCTTGATGACAGTGTGAATCTATATGCCAGCTGGAGTTACTCCGGGGTCGTATACAAGAGAGAAAGGGCCCATTCACAATCGAACTAAGACAAAAATATAATATAATCACTAAGGTCATTTGCTACTTGTATGTTTCCAATCTGTAAAAATCTAATGTGTTCCATTCACATTACTTTCTCTACATCTCTGCAATAAATTATTGTTAGTAAGCTTATGCTTCTATTTACTTCATTCAAATCGAGAACAAATTAGCAGAAATAGGCTTATTACTTGTTACCTTGTAAGCAGAAGTGAAATAAGGGAGTAGCATAGGTTAAAATAGTAGTCAAAAGCTGGTTGCTATGTGACTGACGTTCCTTTGTTTGTATGGACAGGAGTTGACAAGTTCCTGTATGAGAAAATTATAATGTTTGCAAAGCTGAAACAAAAAACAAGGAATATCTAAAAAACAATCAACTCCACAAAAAATTATAGGATATAAATTGTGTGCTTTAATGTGCTGTACATTTTTGTGTGTTAAGTTTTTGTACATCTTTTACGGTGCAGCAGTTATGCAAAATTCCGTAAAATTCATCCAGAATAAAGTAGTCTTCAGAGGCTATTCCCAGAAAATTTAAGTTATACATTTTATTTGCCAAGTAAATATCTTAAATATAAGAGAAATTAATTAAAATCGTTAGAGTAATTTTTAAGAAAATCAAAATGTTCGAAATTCTTTCCATATAAAGGGTAGTTTGGTCTGGGGGGATTTTCTTGAAAATATTCGTGTCGCATCCTTGGAAGATACCAAATTTAAATACGAAGTTTGGTTTTCGTTTTTGAGCTATGCTGCCCACAGACACACACACACAGACACACGCACACACACAGAGATATACACAGACAGACAAACACACACGTTCATTTTTCTAAAAATGCTTTTTTTTTATTCAGTGGGTCTCAAAACATATATTTCCGGTGAAATCTCGGTATTGAATTTTTGGGTGTAATACAATACTTCTTTATACACTATGTACATAGTACGTGTAGAGAAAGTAAAAACATACCATTGTTATTTTTACATTTTCTATTTCGTATTTAGTGGGTAAAAAAAAAAGTATGCGTTAGATCATAAAATTGATGTCTTTATTTCAACCAAAATATAGGTTTTATGATAAATAAAAAAATGCAGAAATTTTAATAAATTCCGCGCACGCGCGTGTTTATGCACGTGAACAGCACAATCAAAAATCAGATGTGTGCCATTCACTTGACTTTCTGTATCTTTTCTACAAACTAGGTTTACAAAAGATTATTATTTTATTTACATCTTATCAATTAAGGTAAACTTACCAGAAATTGTATTGTTACTTAATTCCTTATATGTAGAAGGCAAAAGAGGGGTTACCCTGTCACAATACCATTGTCATCAAAAATCAGTTCTTCTTTCATGGCCAGGAATAAAACAAAAGAGAGATGAAACGGATGAGGGTTTCGCTTTTGAGAAAATTTAAAGGCAGTTTTCGTCGGAGAAAGCAATTAGCCTGAAGACAAAGTAGTGAAGGTAATTAAAATCCTGGAAAATCAGTAAGCAATAGCTCCTTTAACCTCAAGTTGCTGAGAAGTCATTAAATTATAAATTCTAATGGAGTGTGGAAAACGATCGATAATTTCAGAGACTTAGAAGTGACTACTTAGCGATCAGTGAGAATGAAAGGTGCTGATATGAACGGTATAATTTGGAAACGTATAACGTAGGACCTGTAGTAGCATAGTCAGTAGGAGGCTGGACTTAAGGTTAATAAATGCGTATGCACTCTTTTGCTCTTCTTGCACTTCAATTACTCCTGATACAGTTGTACAAGTTGAGCAAGCATTACTGTGATCGGTAGCGCAGTGCTAGGTTCAACAACCGTTTAGCGGTGATTGATAAGGGATTTACCACATAGCACTTTAGTGAATCAGGATAGCTTAAAATATTTGCTACAAAAATTGTGTCTAAACGTAAACTCGTGACGCTCTTAGCCGAAATAATTAGTATTAAGCAGCTATAATCATAGCGCTTAGATTCAGAAGGAGTTTATTACTCATATTAAAACAATTGGCAACTCATTCAAAAATTCTTGTATTAACCTCATTAAATGCTTGTATAGCTCACCGCTGGAACAGCAGCAGATGTGAGGGGAAGGACTTCATCCTTTTTTCTTCTTCTTCTTCCTTTTTACAAGGGTGCGGCAAAATGCGGAAATTTGAGAGAAAGTGGTGCGTACAGCAAAATAATTAAATATATGTTGCGGGCGAATAAATATTAGATTGGAACTATAAGGGGAGGACCAGGGATCAATCATTTACTAAAACACTATGCTATAACGAACAGGTTAGGGTGGGAGGGGTAAGATTTGAGCAGTGGAAATCAAGAGAGGGCTGGAGAAAATGCGGATAGTAATATTTGGTTGGAAGGACAAGGAATTTCAGCGAATGTGTGAAGTAAAATATGAAATCGTATAAAAGATGTAGATTGACAGCAGACACTGCCACAATGTAATCATATACAAGGTGATTTATATAGAGCGACACATCTCTTTCTTCAATTGTTTCAAAACGAATTGTGCTAGCGACAACTTATTACACCTAAATTGTAGAGGATTTTGGGGAGATTACTTACCTCTATAGCAAATGTTGAAAATGTCCTCCATCCTGTATAAGGCACAACTCAACACGTCGTTCCATGTTTCTGGCCACTCATTGGAGGACTCTGTTGTCAGAAGCTTGAATCTCCTTTGTGATGTGGTGCTACAGCTCGTCCAATGTCTGGGGACGTGTGGCGTAAACCCTGTCTTTTAAGTAATCCCATAGAAAGAAGTCCGACGATGCCAAATCCGGAGATCTCGGTGGCCACAGGTTCCTGGAAATTATCCAGTCGTCAACTTGCAATTAGGTTCATGGATTCATTTGATGTATGGCATGACTCAGCTCTACATCGTTCAGTTGCTCAACAAAGTCCATGAAAATCAGTTGATACTCTGCAGTGTTCACAGTCTGGTTAAACATCTGCGCATCTAGTGACAAGGAATCGAAACTCCAGAACATTCTGCTTAATTTGGTGCTAAAAGTGGGTCATTGAATGAATTTCCAATGGAATAATTCAAGAAAGAAATGTGTCAGTTCTATATAAATCCCTCTGTAGTATATTACGTCCTAAGATCTATTAAATTATACTTATCAGGTCGAGAATGCATATTGGGAATACGAGGCCGCAGAACCGAGTTTTCCCAAGCATTCAAGATAACTAACTTATTGTTCGTGGTTAACCAATTACTTTTTGAAATACTTGAAAAAAAACTGTAAAAAAAAATAAATCAAAATTTCTTTTCAATATTTTATTGAACATTAAGAAAAAATGAATTCTCAATGTGAACAAATGACAGGCTACATTTAAATATATGGATAAAGCCTTATTATACACTCTTTTGTTAATGATTTGCAGTAGATTCTTTACATGAAGTAGCACATGTCTTGAATGTTACGTCATTTAATAAATTAATTCTAAATTAGTTGTTTTATGTGTTCAGAATGATTAACTTACATATCAAGTATTTCAAAAAAGTATCATTAAGCTCACAGTCGACACTAAACCAGAGTGGGATATGGAGCAATATATTTTGTCAGAAACAGGATCAGGAAACAAGGGCTGGCTTGTTTAGACTGGAATCATGGTGAGGTATCAAATGTGTTTATGAAGAAGGCATGAGAATCTGTCCCTGGTGTAGAGAGAAACAAACCTATATTCATATACTTGCTGACTGTAAACAAACGGAAAGACTGAGTACAAAATATATGCCGGGAGAGGGCTAGAAGCTGGTTGGACCTTGCTGGTTGGGAGGGAGGACCTTTTTTTTTTTAAATACAGTTCCGGAGTCTGGTCGGGACTCCGGCGCTGTATGCCCTACTTTTTATTTACCTAATTTGATTACTGAATTTCTGTTTTACTTTTTACACACAAACACAAACATATAACACCCATGCCCAATGCGGGACTCGAACCCACGATCCCCTGCGTTGCGAAACACCGAAGCGAGACGCTTTGGTGAGCGCGGCCATGGGGACTGGCTTGGACTGGGAAGCTATTGTTACTCTTTACTTTTTCTAGCACGTATGTACAATGTACACCATAGGCAGTGAAGATATCGTATTCCACCCAAAAGTTAAATACCGAGATTCGAAAGAAATACATGTTTTGAGAAACTCTGATTCAGAAAAAAAATTTAGAACAATTTCAATGTGTGTGTGTGTGTGTATCTTTGGACAGCATAACTCAAAAAAAATTCGCTTAAATACCAAATCTGGTATTCAAGTTCAGCATCTTCCATGAATACGACACGATAAGAACAGTGAATCACTGCACCTGAACTACCCTTTATATGGAACCTTTTTCGAAATTTTCAATATTCTAAAAATGGCTCTAATGACTTTGATTAAACTTCCATATATTAAATATATTTTTACGCCGAATATAATGTATATCCTGAAATTCTTTGGCAATAGCCCCTAAAGTCCTCTTCATTGTGAACGAATTTTACATTACTGGTAAATAGGATATAGACAAAAACTTACAACACAAAAACATGTAGATATCGTTAAAACACACAGCTTTTTGTACATGACTTTCAGTTGACTTCTACAGAATAATATGATTCCAATTTTCTCTCTTTTAGCACTATGTCTCACCATTGATTTACCTACAACAGAATTATAACTTTTGTATTTTACATTATTCGTTGATTTTAACATGTGTGTGTGTTTTTCCTCATTATTTCTTTATAAAATAGTTATGAATTTAATACGACCAGAATTTCCTTATCAAAATGCTCAAACTCATTATTCATAATATAACAAAGTGGTATTTAATTGTAATAATGTACTTAAACATATGTATAATATGTTTGTAATTAATTCATAGGAATTTGTTTATGTTCAATTAATGTTAGTAATGTTTCCATAAATTCATAAATAGTTAAGTCTCGGGAGAAAATAAATGAATGACAATATTTTCGTTCTTAGGATAAATAAAATAGGAAAGCGTGAACAATGTGAAATGGCAACAGAAAAAATGACGTCATAATTGGCCGTTACTAAGAAACACAATCGATATAAAATACTAAGTAATTTGTAATATCATGGTGACGTAAAAGATGTGACGTTGGATTTATATAATTACAAAGTATAAAACGTGGAGGAAAGGAACGTCATAGCTATACATGTGTGTAAATTCATCGTTTTTTTAATGGAGTCTAGATGCTATGAAACGAGAAGCATACGACGATTGTTTATGTGTTTAAATAAACATTGGCAATAGTTGCATGAGGAAGGCCATAACAATTCTAAGGCCTGAGAGCAATTGCTTTGCTTAGTTACATACGAGGGCCTTTTTTTTCAAACTCCGATAGGCTATAAATAAAAAACAAGTTCATAGAAAGCAATTATTTTATTACTAAACATTTTGTACACCTGTGGTTACTTTTCAACATAATCACCGAAAAGATTGAGACATTTATCGTACCTGTGCACAAGCTTTGCAATATTCGCTTCAAAAAATGTTGCCGCCAATGACCGGCATTTGACTATCGCTTTATCCTAGTGTATTTCCTTATCCCCCTTCTGTATGTAAGGAACTAAGTAGGAGGAATCAATTCAATTCTGTTAATATTTATCTCATTTAGCATGATGTAGTGGAAGAATAATTTTTTGTAAGAATAGTTATTTTGCAGAACAGTTAGAGAAAACTATGTAAATGCAACACATCATATATTTTTTGCATAAGTATATCGGAAATAAAATTAAAAGCGGAAGGAAATAAAAGAGTTGTAATCATTGCTCCTATAAAACGCTATACCGTTTAGCATTTTTAAGTCTAAGCTATCGGTTTAGGATAGCGTAAAAATAGCGGAATACGTTTCAAACGCATTAACCTTACTTTAAAGCTGTTTTTGTAACCCACTTATATTCATTTTTCAAGATACCGTCATCACTCATTCAGATTTTGCTTTAATAAAGTATAAATTCCTCCCGCAAACAGCTTAAACCGTAAAGATATCCCAGAAGGTAAGCTCGGCTAAGCCGCGGTATATTTCATGTTAACGCCATCGCTCTAAGCCGTTATGATCCTCGTTAACTCGGAGGAGGCCATGCTAGACTGCATTTGTTATTCCTAACATGGTTTTCTCGCTAATATGCCGTAGCGATCGACCCACACTTTGGTCGCCGAGAAGAAAACGATGGCATCATTTTCTGAAGCTATGTCACGCGACTAACATTTTGAGCATCATATTTAAACACGGCCAGGAATGATATCTCATTTAGAATATAGATGGCGACTACTTTCTCTTGCACACATGTACAGTAAACATAGTAAACCGAAAAGGGATATCGCCCTCCGTGGTGTAATGGTTACCATGCTAACTTCATATACCCAAGGCCGCGGATTCAAACCCGGTGGAGGACGATGGATTTTTTCGAGCGTAAAAATCTTTGTCATGGCTTCCTTCAGAAGGGAAATAAAGCAGTGGGTCCCGTGTCGTAGATTTACGGCACGTAAAAGAATCTCAAGCCTTTGAGCAAAATTAAGCGGTCTTTCACGCCCAGTATGGACTGTGACGCAGAGAACCACAGCAGTTAAAGAGCGTCCATAGACAATAAAAGAGAAAAAGAAAAGGGGACTGTTTTTCACCCAAATATTTCATGCTGACACTACATCGAAAATATATACAGAGCCTCTGAATCCAAAAAAGTTTTTATTTTCTTAGACACGTTTGTACAATGAATATGGTAGATAGAGTAGATACCCATCGCATTCTATCTAAAAATTCGATACCAAAATGTCATCGGAAATACATGCTTTGTAACCCCCTGAATAAGTGAATAAAAATTTGTTAGAAAAGGCGTGTGTGTGTATGTGTGTGTGAACAGCATAGTTAAAAAAAAACAGTCGGCTAAATACAAAACTCTAACTCAATACCTTCTCTAGCTCGCTTCTGTAGTGTGAGGACAGCGTGTCTGCCTCTTGTTCAAGAGGTCCCACGTTCGAATCTCGGTTAGGCTATTAATATTATATCCGGAGTATTCCTTTATTCTGAGAAAACAAATGACATGTAGCTTTAAGCTCCATGAAGAACCGCGACTTCGTTGTACATAATTTCACCCATTTCATTCATCGTCCGATATGACCTGTCAGGTTAAATGATCTTTTCAACCTGCTATGTGCATTGTACATATATGTTCAAGAAAATAATGAAGAGTAAAATCTGATGCGTTCCATTCACATGGGTTTCTCTACATCTCTTCAGCAAATCATTGTTGAAAAGCCCATAATTCTATTTACTTTATGTCAATCGAGAAAAATTAGCAGAAATAGTCTTAATACTTACTTTCTTGTAAGTAGGAGCGAAATAAGGGAGTACCATAGGATAAAGTATATAAGACATGTGACTGAAGTTCCTTTGTTTGTACAAAAAGAAGTTGAGAAATTCCTGTATGAGAAAAGTATAAGTTTCTTAAAGCTGAAACCAGAAACAAGGAATATCTCAAAAACGATCAACTCCACGAAACTAATGTATGTAACATAAATTGTGCGTTTTAACGTGTAAGTTTTTGTCCAACTCTTTCAGTTTAGTAGTTATGCAAAATTCCTTAAAATTCATCCAAAATAAAGTAGTCCTCAGAGGCTATTCCCAGAAAATTCAGGATATACATTTTATTTGCCAGGTAAATATCTTTAATATACGATATTTTAATAAAAATCGTTAGAGCCATTTTTGAGTAAATCAAAATTTTCGAAAAAAGTTCCATGTACAGGGTAGTTTAGGGTGAGGGGATTTTCTTGAAAATCTTCGTGTCGTATCCTTGGAAGATACCAAACAAATACCAATTTTGGTATTTAACGAACTTTTCATTTTTGAGCTATGCTGCCTCAGACACACATACACACACACGGACATTTTTCTAAAAATACATTTTTTTGGATTCAGGGGTCCCAAAACTTGTATTAACGGTATAATCTCTGTATCAATTTTTTGGGGCATTACAATACCTTCTTTATACACTATGGACATAGTACGTGTAGAGAAAGTAATAGGTGGTGATAACGAATACTCTGCCATCTATGCACAGATAACGAAACGTGGTACACTGAACTGCACCTTAATGTCATCCTTACAACACGTGCATTTTTTTTGGTAGTGTTTAATGCCCACTTTAGCTACTTTTGGCACCGCAGGCGGTGACACTGATGATACATGAATGATGATGGAGCACCGGTAGAATGCGATGGCGGGAGAAACCGCAGTACCTCCGGCATCACACATACACATTAAATAAAATGATCACATTGTTTTGTTTTTTTCGAAAAATGGTCCAATTTTGAGAAATAAATTATTAAATTTTGAATAACGAGAGTATTGTAGAAAATACGAAAAGTAATTTTTTCTGTAATAAATAGGTTTAATGTAAAATATGATATGTCTGGTCTATTTGTAAACTTATCTCTTGGTAGCCTTGAACGTTTTATTTGATTTGCTTCAAAATGTCATCCTGTGGCTCATTTTATTAGAACAATGATTTTAGACATTATGACTATTATTTAAATAACCTTGCTTGCTCAAATGTTTATATATGGCAAAAATATCACAATCATTGTGTATAATAATTGCAATCATTTTTAACGAGATTCGTAACATAGCGTGGATTTTCAAACTGTACAGAAAGAAATAAAAAGAAATAACAATAAAAGGGATATTTACACAGCCACAATCCCATACTTCAAGACAAAATACGATCTCAACATCATAGAGGTAATTAACTGATAGTGGCAGCTCGGGGTATCATTACTTTACATTTTTTCAATATCTGAAAGAAGTTTGGGCTGAAGAAGGGTAAAATAAAAGAAATTGCCATATCTGCAATAAGAGGTTCACTTTCTCTTCTTCGAAATCGTTTGTATAATAACCATTTTAGTATTTGCACAGTCTATATTTCTTTGATATAAATTATTTATTGTATGTTAATTTTATATTATATGTGTTTAATAATCCTTTTTCTGCTTTTAGTTTCCTTTTCAATTGCTATACTTATGAAAACTGTCGATATTTCATTATCTTTATAGAAGAGTTTCAAGTTTTTTCGTTTCTTTTTATTTTCTCTATACGTACAATGCACATACTGTATAGAGAAGGTATTACATTGTACCCAAAAATATGATACCGATATTTCACCGGAAATGTATGTTTTGAGACCCCCTGAATCCAAGAAAAACATTTTTAGAAAAATGTCCGTGCCTGCGGACAGCATAGCTGAAAAATGAAAAGACCGTTAAAACCAAACTTGGTATTTAAGTTTGGTATCTTCCAAAGATGCGACACGAAGATTTTAAAGAAAATCCCCCATTCCAAACTACCCTTTACATGGACAAAATTTCGAAAATGTTAATTTTCTTAAAAATGCATCTAAAGATTTTGATTAAAATCTCGTATATTTAAGATATTTACTTGACAAATAAAATGTATATATTGAATTTTCTGAGAACAGCCTCTGAAGACTACTTTATTCTGGATGAATTTTGCTGATTTTTATAACTGCTAAACCGTAAGAGATGGACAAAAACTTACCGCACAGAAAATGCAGAACACATTAAAAAAACACAATTTATGTTATATATATTTTTTTTTGTGGAGTTGATCGCTTTTAAGATATTCTTTGTTTTAAGTTTCAGCTTTGAAAAACATACTTTTCTCATACAGGAATTTATCAGCTCCTGTCCATACAAACAAAGGATCTTCAGTCACATAGCAACCAGCTTTTGACTATCACTTTAACCTATGGTACTCTCTTATTTCGCTTCTACTTAAGGAAGTAATAATAGTACTATTTCTGCTAATGTTTTGTCGATTAGCATGAACTAAATAAAAGCATTTGCTTTTTAATTATAATTTGTTGCAGAGATGTAGATAAAGTCATATCAATGGAACACATCAGATTTTTTAGATAGTTAATTTATAATTTATCTGTTTTATACTGTCCTTGTTGGCAGCCCATAAATATGGGGATTTGTTATTGTTTCAATAAATAATTATTACCTTAATAGAGCTAATAAGGAGGTTAAATGCGTTTTAACACTCCGTTACAAACATACACCGCACGATTGGATGCGTGTGGCTATATCAGTCTATCCCAACTTCCCCTGAAAGAACAGAATGCTCTGCGGCGAGAAACACAGAAACCGTTCTAAATGTATAGGCAATCCTCAGCAGAGAGCGACAGAGACAGCTCCCAATATCCCATGTTTAAATAAAACTTTACCTTTTAGCAAGTCGACTACGTTACCCTGAAGAAGGCACGAGCAAACCCATTTCTCTTAAATCAGGAAAGACTTTCTAACATAAATGTATACTCCATCGATTCTTTTTTATTCAAAAGCTTAACTCAAATGGAAAGCCATAAGCGTCAAGGGTTGCTCGCCCTTTTTATATTGACTGGATGACTAAACTCGAAGGGGGAGAAGAACAAGAGAGAAAGGGAAGTGGACGAGGATAAAAGTTCTCTACAGGTGGATCTCCATCGAGACAGACATAGATCTCTTTCACCTGTTGAACGTCGAAAACAACCCCATTACAAGCTAAGGGCATCAAAACAAAGCAAAGTACTGCGATATTCTATGCGATTATGTTTAAAACAGAAAGTACAAAAAAAAATCTGATGTGTTACACTCACATGACTTTCTCTAGCTGCTCTACACTGTATTTGTGAGCAGTGTAAGGGAAACACAAAAATTTGCATCAGTAAAAAACTTTAAATTTAAATTAGGTATTTCCCAAAGCTGGGAAACGAATATTTTAAACACACCCCCCTTCCAACTATGTTTTTCATGGAAAACCTCTGTAATTAATTTGTTTTTTTTAAAAACGCCACCAATGTTTTAAAATAATCAGGAAAAATGAAATGTATTAATTGACTTTTCACTGCATTCTAAATTATTTTTGCATAACTGGTAAACTTTAAGGAAGAAAAAGGTCTTTCTACACAAAAAATATAGATTACGTTAAATCAAACAAATTATGCCATAACGTTTTATGTTTGCAAGGTATTCTTTGTTATTGGTTTGAATGTTTAAATACTTGTACTTTTTCAATAGATAATGACCATTCGTTTTATATCGTGGTCATAGAAATCCTCATAGGGTCACTTTTTAAAAATATATCTCTTGATTTATTGTTATTCTTATAAAGGGACGTGTGAATGAGTAATTAACGTTTATGTTTATTACCAAGAACTGGAAAGAAGACTAAATTTTGAAAGATAAATAATTGTAGAAGATGAGCAATGATAATATGAATGCAACACACCACAATTTTTTGCTTCAATATTGTACTTGATAAACAATAAACCATGAGCAATTACTAAAACTAAAGTTATATAACACCCTCAAATATTTATTATCATTAATCCTCCAATCCCATATGAGCTATTGACACTAACTCTAATTACATATGGAGATGTAATTCATTCATGAAAATGTAAACTTCGGGGTGACCAAAGAGTCAAAATAAGTGTTGATAAAGAATTGAATTTCCACTAAAATGATATCTTTATTTGCTTATACTATTCTATGTTCCATTCCTAATAAATGTTTATTTTCACACTTATGTATTATAAAACGGTTTCTTTTTTCACTCTAGGTGTTTGACTGTAGATACGTGACTACCACAAGTGGAATGTTTGAAGCTCTCTGTAACCATATCAAGTACAGCACAAATAAGGGGAATATCAGGTAAGAAATTGCAGACCCATAATTAGGTAGTTTTGGGTATGTTTCTGTGTTTTATTTTAAGAGTTATTATATCACTTATATAATTTACTACTATGTATACTATGTGTAGTAAGAAGAGAAAGTATTGAATTCCACCCAAAAATTTTATACCGACATTTCATAGAAATACACATTTTGTGACCACCGGAATTTAAAAACCGCATTTTAATAAAGAGGTCCATGTGTGTATCTGTGAACAGCATAACTCAAAAACAAAAAAGTCAGCTAAGTATCGAAATTAGTATTTAAATTGCGACATAAAGATTTTTAACAAATCCCCTACCCATAGTGCTCTTACGTGGAACACTTTTTCAAAATTGTTTATTTTCAAGAAATATCTCTAACGTTTTAATTAAAACACAATATAGTAAAGATATATACATGACAAAATGTATACCTTGAATACCAATTTGGAAAGATTTTTGTATAAATCTTGTATAATGTTAAATGCTAAGCGGTACACAAAATTATACATCTCTTTAAAATAGGAAATTTATTTTAAATAGATTTTTTGTTGCATTAGCCATTCCCGAGATATCTATTGTTAGTGTTTGGAATTTCCAATATTTTGACATTTTTTAAAATTCCTTCGGGAATCAGTTGCTTCTTACGATTGCATGGAAAGAGTATGGATATTAAGATCAGCCATTCTTAAACATTTGAATAATGATTTTTCAATTGTATTATAGAGAAAGGCTATTAACGGAAAGATTTATCTCATTTATATTTAAATAGTAGCACAAAGGTAGTGCTGGTATATCCCAAGTACCGAACAAACATTGTAGAGAAAGTCATTTAAATGCAACACATCAGATTATTATTATTATTTATTTATTTATTTATTTATTTATTTATTCATTTATTTATTTATTTTATTATCTTTATTAAAGCTGTGTATTTTCGGTGAAATCTCGAAATCGAAATTTTTGGAGGAATACTACTTTTCGTAGTACAGGAAGCAAATGTGTAAGAACAATACTAGTGGCCATAATTTATGCAAACATTCGTTTTTTGTTCAATGCGTTGCATTGTTTACATAAGGAGGAAACAGAACTTGGTTTCAGGAAACAGAAACCAAGTTTTTGTTTGCATTCATATTTCCGACTAGAACTGTATCTGCCTACAATGTAAACTTAAAAATCTCATTCACAAGAATATCACTAACCACTATCCTTCATTTTTGCTTTCTCTCCTACGTATAGTAAGTAGAAGAAGTATATGATTCCACCTATAAATCCGATACCGATACTTCACCGCAAATAACACGTTTTAAGCATACTTGAATAAAAAAAAGAAAAAAAAAAAACGTCAACACCCATATATGTGTGAGCTGCATAAGTGAAAAGATGTATGATTAACAAACTGGGAATTTAAATAAGTGACACGAAGATTTTCAACCAAATCCCCTCAAAAACTACATTTTACATGTGCAGATTTTTAGACGTTTTTATATTCTCTAAAAACTTTAATAATTTTGATTAAGATATTATATATTAATGTTATTTACATTGTATTTAAAATGTATATTGTAGGATATCTAGTGTGAGGTTGAAGTTACTCCTACACTGAGCATCTCTAGAAGTAGTAGGTTCAGAGATATAGCTAGTGCTCGCGCCTGCGAGAGACAGGGAAGCAGATGACCTCAGGGTTTAAGGAGTAGGAGTGTGTACATTTGGAGAGTGATCGGGAGCTATAAATAAATGAGCAAAGAACGAGAAGACACAGGAGTTAAATTTACTGTCAAGGAGATAGATTTTCGAATGCTTGATTAGGAAGCTCTAGAGGAGAAAACCCAAGGAGCTACCCAAATTCCATTCACGCCTGATTTATTTGGATGTTCTCGAAGATAAAACTATACCCTTTCTCTGGATGTCAGTCTGCAGTAAGTCTTACAGTGTCCTTAGCTCAGATGTAGAGATACTCTGTGACCTAGTTATAGGACCTTTTAAAGTTAAAATCCTACTTATGCCAGAATTTTTTTTGAGGACACCACTATGTCAGCACTACGACACCTTGTCACAATATAGATTGTTGAAACTGGCACATCATTACCTCTTACTAAATGAAATATAAGTTATTCAAAATGACTATCTGTTACCCTACAATATCTTGAATCTTCTGGGAATAGTTGTGAAACCCTCTTCGTTCGGAAGGTATTTATTTTCTATAATCTTGTTCTGATTTTTACTTTCTCTACATAGTGCATGGTACATAGGTACCTATTGCATTCCACCCAAAAATTTGATACCGAGATTTCACCGGAAATACACGTTTTGGGGTCTCCTGAATCCAAATAAAGTATTTCTAGAAAAAGGTCCGCGAGTGTGTCTGCCTGTGAACACGATAACTCAAAAACGAAAAGTGGGTAAATTACCAAAATTGGTATATAAGTTTAGTATCTTCCAAGAATGCGACACGAAGATTTTGAGGAAAATCCGCCCACCCCAAAATACCCTTGACATGTAACAATTTTCGAAACTGTTTATCTTCTCTAAAATGGCTTTAACGATTTTGATAAATTACCATATATTAAAGATATTTACACGTCAAATAAAATGTACATCTTGAATTTTTTGACATTAGCCTCTAAAGACCTCTTCATTCTGGATTCATTTGTCTGGATTTTGCATAGCTAGTAAACAGTAAACGATAGAAAAAATCTTACTACACTACATATGTAGATGTCGTTGAAACACATAATTTATGTTATATACATTTTTTGTGGAGTTGGCCATTTTTGAGATATTCCTTGTTATTAATTTTGGCTTTAAAATACTTATACATTTCTCATACGGGAATTTGTCAATTCCTGGCATTGCAAAGAAACGGAATCATTTACATGGAAACCAGCATTTAAAATACTTTACTTTAGTTTTAGCTTAGTGTATTCCCTTATTTCCCTTCGACTTACAAAAAAGTGTTCCTGCTTATGTTTATCTCAGTTAGCATGAAGTAGACAGAAGAATAAGCTTTTTAACAATAATTTGTTACAGAGACGTAGAGAAATGGAATGGAATACATCAGATTTTTAGAAATAGGTCAGTATGTGTATGTGTGTGTGTCAATGTGTCCGTGTGTCTGTGAACACGATAACTCAAAAACGAAAAGTCGTAAAATACCAAACTTAGTATTTAAGTGTAGTGTTTTCCAGCTACACGATACGAAGATTTTGATAAAAAAAAACTCTGTAAGACCAAACTACGCTTTACATGAAATAAATTTTGAAAAATTTGGTTTTCTCATTTGAATTTTCTGGGAATAGTTTCAAAAAAACCTCTTTATTCTGAATGAATTTGCTGAATTTTGCGTAACTGGTAAACCATAAGCGTTAGATAAAAACTTTCTGCACAAACAATTTAGATCTCGTTGAAATACACAATTTATGTTCTATACATTTTTTTCGTCGATTTGGCTATTTCTGAGATATTCCTTGTTGAAGGTCATGGTTCATATTCCTTGTTATTTATTTCAGATTTAATATACTTAAAATGTTCTCACACGGAAAGTTGTAAACTACTGGCCCTGCATAGAAAACGATTTCAACCACCTTGCAACTAGTTTTTAAAATACTATCGCTTTAGCCTTGTGTACTCTCTTCTTTTTAATCTGCTTACAAGCAAGCAAGTAATTACGACAATTTCTGGTATAATTTATCCCGATTATGTTAAAGTAGGTAGAAGAATATGCTTTTTACAATAGTTTGTCACAGCGATGTAGAGAAAGTTATATGAATGGACCACATCAGATTTTTACTTTCTCAATACGTACTATGTCCATAGTTTATGTAATGCACACAAAAATTCTAAACCGAGATTTCACAGGAAATATATATTTTGAAATCCCCTGAATAAAAAAAAAGGATTTTTAGAAAACCTTCCGTGTGTGTGTCTGTGTGTCTGTGGGCAGCATAGCTCAAAAACGAAAAGACCGCTAAAAACTTAACTTGGTATTTAAGATATTCACTTGTCAAATAAAATGTATATCTTGAAATTTCTGGGAATAGCCTCTAAAGACCTCTTTATTCTGGAAGATTTTTATTGAATTTTGTATGATTGGTAAACCGCAAGAGATAGACA
Source organism: Hymenopus coronatus (assembly GCA_030762935.1). Lineage (NCBI taxonomy): Eukaryota > Metazoa > Arthropoda > Insecta > Mantodea > Hymenopodidae > Hymenopus > Hymenopus coronatus. Next base: position 33,177,137 of record CM060882.1, on the reverse strand, counting down.
AAAACTCACTTGCAAAAAATGTAGATCAGGATAAATCGTTTTACACTTATATCGTTTACATTTTATTTTTTTTTTTTTTACGCGGAGCTGATCGTTTTTGAGATATTGCTGTTTTTCGGCTTAAGCTTTGTAAAACATACTTTTCTCATACAGGAATTTGTCAACTCCTATCTATACAAACAAAGGAACTTCAGCAACCAGTTTTTGATAATCACTTTAACCTATGGTGCTCCATATTTCGCTTCTACTTTCAAGGAGGCAATTTCTGCTAATTTTTCTCGATTAGCATGAAGTAAATAAAAGCAAAAGCGTTTTAACAATAAGTTGTTGCAGAGATGTACAGTTTGCTTGTATGGACAGGAGTTCACAAACTCCTGTGTGAGAAAAATATAAAATTTTCAAAGCTAAAACCAAAAACAAGGAATATCTCAAAACCACGAACTCCACGAAAAAATGTATATCACATAAATTATATGTTTTAACGTGCTCTACATTTTTGTGTGGTAAGTTTTTGTCCATCTCGTACGTTTTAGCAGTTATGCAAAATTCCACAAAATTTCATCCAGAATAAAGAAGTCTTCAGAGGGTACTGCAAGAAAATTCATTATGTATATTTTATTTGCCAGGTAAATATCCTTCATATGCGATATTTTAATCAAAATAGTTAGAGCCATTTTTGAGAAAATCAAAATTTTCGAAAAAAAAGTTCAATGTAAAAGGTAGTTAGGCGTGGGGGCTTTTCTTGAAAATCTTCCTGTCGCAACCTTGATAGATACCAAACCTATATACCAAGCTTGGTTTCTAACGTACTTTTCGTTTTTGAGCTATAATGCACACACACACACGGAAATGTTTCTAAAAATGCTTTTTTTGGATTCAGGGGGTCTCAAAACATGTATTTATGGTGAAATCTCAGTAACGAATTTTTGGGTGTAATACAATATCTTCTCTATACACTATGTGCATAGCACGTGTAGAGAAAGTAAAAATGCTGTTTTTATCATTTCAGAGTAGCTTGTCCCCTTAATGTGTTGCCTGATAAGAGTGGAAGAGATGGTCTTATGGCCTTAACTCCAATCAGGATAAATAAATACATAATTGCGAAACCATTTCCTAGCTATAGGGTTGAGACGCCTGTTGCAGGGTGTACGTAAGAGTCAGGGGTGAGGGGTTTCCGGTCCAGAGAGCGCCTGATGTAAATCATTGTGACGTGAGGTCCCTGTCCGGTCCATCCCAGATATGTTAACTTGTCCTGGGAGCTGTATACAAATGAACCAGAGGGCGCCACCATCGAGAAAACTTTCTCTCGTCTCGCATACACTAAGCAACGGAATGAATTTTACATGATTTTGGACATATAACGTAAATATATGTGGTTCCCTTCTATTTTCTTGACTTTTTATTCAATGTAACAAGTACTTATTAAGCCTTCGTTTGGACGCGTGGCCGGCATCATGCAAATTTTGTTGGCAGCGGGAAGCAGTCTGTATGCGGCGGAGTACAATATTCATACCTTTATCACAGAAGATCTTGAAAGTGATGCCTAAGAGTCGACACATATTTTAAAAGCTGTAACAAAATTTGTATTAACATCCATTAAATCCTCAGAGCCACATAAATAATAGCACGATTCATTTCTTAAAAACAAAATCTGATGTGTTCCATTCTGATGACTTTCTCTACATCACTGTAACAAATTATTGTTAAAGAGCGTATTCTTCTATCTACTCCATGCTAATCGAGATAAACATTAGCAGAAATTGACTTAATTACTTGTTTCCTTGTAACTAGAAAGAAAGTGAGGGAATGCAATAGGCTAAAACGATAATCAAATATTTTAAAATCTAGTTGTTATATGGCTGAAATCGTTCTCTATACAAGGCCAGGAGTTTACAACTTTCTCAGTGAGAAAGGTTTAAGTATTTTTAAATCTGAAACAAATATCAAAGAATATTTCAGAGATGGTCAATTCCACAAAAAATGTATATGACATAAATTGTGTGTTTTAACGAGATCTACATTTGTCGTGTAGAAAGTTTTTGTCTATCTCTTACGGTTTACCAGCAACGAAAAATTCCTCAAAATGCATCCAAAATTGAGGTCTTTAGAGGCTATTCCCAGACAACTCAAGACACACTTTGCCATGTAAATATCTTTAATATACGGCATTTTAATCAAAATCCTTAGAGCCATTTTTGAGAAAATAAAAAATTTCAAACTTTTTTCAATGTAAAGGGTAACTTGGAGTGGGAGGATTTTTCTCTAAATCTTCGTGTCGCGTCCCTAGGGGATACTAAACTTAAATACCAACTTTTCGTTTTTGATTTGTCGTGATTACAGACACACGAACATACACACACACACACTTACACTGGCCTTTTTTTTAAAAACTCATTTGGTTTCAGGGTCTCAAAGTATATTTCCGTAAAATATCGGTATCGAATTTTTGGTTGCAATACAATACCTTTTCTACACACTATGTACATAGTAAGTGCAGAGAAAGTAATAGCTTATGCATATTCATACACATTAGTTTATAAACCCATCTTCAATCTACTATTCAACAACTTATCCTTCTATTTATTCACGTTAATGGAGATAACCATTTTCAGAAATGCTTGCATTACACACTTTCTTATAGATAGAACGCGAATAGCGTAGTGTACTAAATTTATGTTAAACTTCAAGAATTAGTTGCTAAGTGACGACTGAAGATCTGTTTCCTTTGCTTGACCGGGAGAAATAAAAACGAATAACGACTTTCCATTTAAACAATGTATTTTAAAATTCCCAAAAAAATGCAAGATAAGAAATATATATATGAATTATTTCCTATGTTGTATCTCTATTAGACAGTATTTTACTCAAAATAGTTGTTATTTTTGTGAAAATCGAAACTTTCTAATTTTTTACATGTAAAGAGTATTTTGGGGTGGGAAGATTTTTTTTAAATATTGTGTTCCTTTTCTCACTCCTAATCATGCAAATAAGCGGATTTAAATTTCAATCTATTTAACTATAGATTTAGCATATCTAGCGTATTCCCTTTATTCCCTCCTACTTATAAGAAACTAAGTAATAAGAACATTATTTTAATGCTTCTCTCGATTAGCATGGAGTAGCAGTAACAATAATTGTTTGTAAATTTGCAAAACAGAGAGAGAAAGTCATGTGAATCAAACACATCAGAATTTTCAACATTACCTTCCTCAGCATATCTTTAAGTAATTTTATGTTTTAACTTTTCCTAAAATGGATAGCATGTTTTTAATTACTTTACCTCACAAAATGGAAAAAAAACTGAAAAAATACATAATTATATTAATAATAGTTTTTAAAACAAACATTTTATTAGACACATTTTATAGTGCTTTTTAAAAAATCTAATGGTTTACATTCACATAACTTTATCTACGTTTCTGTAACACATTTTTGTTAGCTTATTCTACTATCTACTTCATGATAATCAAGATAAACATTAGCAGAAACTGTCCATATTACTTGGTCTTATTACTAGCTTCCTTGTAAGTAGAAGGGAAATAAAATACACAGGCTAAAGCGATAGTCTCGCCGTATAAAAGCCGGTCGTTATGTCAAACAATTAAAATTCCATCTCTTTGCTTACCAAGAATGAACAAACGAGAAACGAGAAGAAAGATGTCTTCCCGTTTGAGAAAAGTTAAAATGGATAAAATTGAAACCAATAATCCGAAATATCTCGAAAATGGTTTACTCCAGAAAAAAAAAAAAACTGTACATGGCATTAATAGCAGCTTAAATGAGATCTACATTTTTTGTGTAGTAAGATTTTGTATATCTCTTATGGTTTTCTAGTTATACAAAAATCATCCAGAATGAAGAGGTATTCAGAGGCTATTCCCAGAAAGTTCAAGATATACCTACATTTCATTTATCGTAAAAATATCTTATATAAGTTATTGTAATAAAAATCGTTAGAACCATTTTTGAGAAAATCAAAATTTTCGAATAATGTTCCATTTAAGGATAGTTGGGGTGGGGGATTTTCTTGAAAATCTTCCTGTCGCATCCTTTGAAAATACTCAACTTAAATACCAAATATACACACAGACATTTCTAAAAATGTTTTATTTTGGAATCAGCAGGTCTCAAAACATGTATTTTCGGTGAAATCTCGCTATCACTTTTTTGAGTGCATTACAATACCTTAAATGTAGAGAAGGTAAAAACTTTCAGGATTCTAGCTTCTTCTTTTCTGTGAAAAATAACAAAAATTTGAACTTCATAAATTGGCTTATAAAGTTTTACAGAAGCATTTAATCAACGCTTTAAATTCGCTTGCAAAGAATTTGTTATATCCGCTCTAGAAAAATAAAACCTTGCAAATACGTATTTTAAAGCATGCTGCATTTTTGTACAAACATCACAAAAGCACTTCTGTTTTCTCAAAGTCCATTTTAAGCACTTAAAACGTTACTTTTTATTGGCTGAATTTCGTTATCTACCTGCAACCAAAGTTCAACCAGCAATTGTCTGTTTTATGATGGATAATTATTTTTGAAGAGTAATTTCCCTGAAGCCTCATAAAATACTGGAACTGCTACCTATCAGATATACGCACGAGGGCACGTGGGATCTCTCAGCACATCGTGTACGTTACAGACATGGCATGTGTCAATTCCAGTTTCTGCTGGTCACCGCGGGGATTCGAATCTAGGTACGATAGGACCCGTCACAAAAAACACATATGCTCGCCGTTAGTGTCAAAAATTTAACATCGCCGCTGATAATCATTATAATGAACACAATTAATAAACTTTTGGAATTGTTGACATTGTTAGGTTGAAAATAAACATTCAGCTGTCATTATCGAGAATTATAATTATTCCAGAAAGTGAGATGTGATTTGCATAACTAAACAATAACGAAAGTTATCAGCACAAGGCTTTATTTACAGAACCTTATTCTATTACTTTCCCTACACTATGTACAGAGAAGGTATTGTATTAAAACCAAAAATTCGATACTGATGTTTCTGAATCAAAAAAAAAAAAATAGAAAAATGTCCGCGTGTGTGTGGGAAACAGCATAGCTCAAAAATGAAAAGTCCGTTAAAATACTAAAATTGGTATTTCAGTTTAGTATCTTCCAAGGATGCGACACAAAGATTTTCAAGAAAATTGCGCTACCACCAACTACCCTTTACATGGAAAAAGTTTCGAAATTTTTGATTTTCTCAAAAATTGCTGTGACGATTTTGACTAAAATATCGTACCTTGAAGGTATTTACATCACAAATAAAATGTATATCTTGAATTTTCTGGGAATTATCTCTGAAGACATCTTTATTCTGGATGAAATTTGCTGAATTTTGCATAAAACTTACTTAACAAAGCATGTAGAGCTCGTTAAAACACAGGATTTATGTTATATGCATGCTTTTCGCGGGGTTTAGGTATTCCTTGTTATTGATTTCAGTTTTAAAATACTTATACTGTTATCATATGAGGATTTGTCAACTCCTGGCCATTCAAACAAAGGGATTTCAATCAAAGCAACCAGCTTTTAAAATATTTAACAATCGCTTTATCCTATGGTACCCCCTAGTTCCAATTGTATCTTACAAGGAAGCAAGCAATAAGTGCATTTCTGCTATATTTTTTAATTAGAATGAAGTAAATAAAAGAATAAACTTTTTAACAATAATTTATTGCATAAGTGTAAAGAACGTCATGTGAATGGAACACATCACATTTTTTCAACGTAATCGTTATTGCTATAAGGTATTTATTGTCACGTGGTACCGGGTTTTCAAAGCAGATGTTATACACTTCCACCGCTAAAGACCTGAGCCAAGATGTCATTGCCACTATAAGGTCTTCATCGGTTGGGAAATCTTTTCCATCCGAAAGTCATTACGGTGTCCAAAGTGAAACATCGATTTTCTTAATTCTTTTATCAACATATGCTTTTAACTCCTCCATTGATGAACTTCCACTCCGGTCTTTATCGTACACACTGGTTTTTCCTTGTTTACTCCTAAATCATGCGCCGTTTCCTTACTGGAGATTCATTCATTACATATCACCATATACTTGCGTTATTTATCTATAAAATTCAATTGGCCGAAAATTTTGTGGATTCAAAAAAACGAATAAGTTCTTTGGCGGTAGAAAAGTATAACGTCGGCATTAAAAAACTGGTACCACGTGACAATAAATGTCTTGACAGCATGGAGATTTAATTGAGAAATAGAGTAAGGGGCTGTAACTTTGTGTTGATAGCTTTAGTTATCATTTAGTTATGCAAAATGTCTACCACCATCATATACAGAGAAAATGGTCGTTAGTTTGTAGAATAATCTCAAAACCCTCAACAGATTGTGCCACTTGTTTAATCTTTGGAATGTACTGTTCTTCACGAGCGACATATTGTATAAAATGCATGTATTGTATCGTACTGCTTGTATTTCACCTACTAATTTTATAGCAACATTTCACCGGAGATACATGTTTCGAGACCACCGAATCCAAAAAAGAAATTTTACAAAAATATTCGTTTGTGTGCATGCGTGTGTGTTTCTGTAGACAGCGCAGCTCAAAAACGAAAGGTCCTCTAAATACCATCCTTGGTATTTAAGTTCAGTATCTTCCAAGGATGCAACACGAAGATTTAGAGGAAAATCCCACCACCCCCAACTACTCTTTACATGGACCATTTTAAGAAAAGTTTGATTTTCTCAAAAATTATTCTAACGATTCTGATTAAAATGCCTACATGACAAATAAAATGTAGATTCTAAAGTTCTCTTCGTGATTTTTTATAACGTAAACCGCAAAAGATAGAAAAAGGATTCTGGCACAAAAAAATGTAGATCTCGTTAAAACACACAATTTATGTCTTATGCATTTTAGCATATTCATAAGCTATTGAAATGCTTTAGTAACAGGTTTAGCTCATTGGTTTGTTTATTGCATTTTGTGTTATCGTTTTCAGAGCTAAATATAATACATAGAGTTTTAATTACGTGGACGTTTCTTGGTCTCGACACGATAGTGCAGACAAAACAAACAGTCATGTGTTTAATTAGCAAACAGTGACTAGAAAGATTTTATCATCTCTTATCTACCCTAAAGGAAATAAATCAATTCCTGCATATGGCCTCATGAAGAAACATTGACAGTTCAAGTGCTGCCAGATATGCTAAACAAATGCCGCTAGACCCAGTGATTTGTTAGTGCCAATAAAGATATCGTCTCACTAAATTCATAGTCGTTATTTGAGTATTTATTTTGGCAAAGCTAAGAGCATTTGGCCTCCACTCAAACAAATAGAAAAGCCCAAAATACAGTGATACTGCAGACAAAACATATCCAGATATACCTACAATAGAAATAACTCAAATATTTAAAAACAATATTAAGTAATTGAAAATATACAGAAACTAAATTAAACTAAAAAATACATAATAGAAATTATACAAATATTTGAACAACAATAATTAATTAAAATATAAAGAAACTAAGTAAAACTAATTAAAATACATTAGAACTAACGCAGAATATAAGAAAACCAATAATAATTAATTGAAGATATAAAAAAATAAAATAAAATATTGAAAACACTATGGAAATAATACAAATATTGGAAATACAATAATAATTAATTATAAATATACAGAAACTAAATTAAACTACAAAATGGAAACACAACAGAAATAATATAAACGTTAAGAACAATAATAACTAATTGAAAATATACACAAACTAAATGAAACAACATAATGAAATATAAAAATATTAAATATTAAAATATAAAATAAAATATAATAAAAATATTAGAAAAACAATAATGATAAATATAAATATACAGAAAATAAGTGAAATAATGAAAACACAATAAAAATAATACAAATATCAACAACAGTAATAATTAGTTAAATAAGTACAGAAAATAATTAAGTCTGATGAAAACAATAAAAATAATACAAACCTTATAAAAACAACAATAATTAATATAAAATGTTCAGAAACTAAGCAAATTTATTGAAGACAGAATAGAAAAAATCTGATGTCTTCTATTCACATGACTTTCTCTACATCTCTGTAATAAATTATTGTTAATAAGCCTATTTATCTATCTACGTCATGCTAATTAAGATAAAAATGAGCAGAAATGCTCTTATTACTCAGTTCCTTATGAGCAGAAGGGAAATAAGGGAATACATTAGACTAAATCAACTGTCACATGTTTTAAAATGTGGTTGCTATAGAATTGAAATCCATTTCTTTGCGTGACAAGAGGCTGACAAGTTTCCGTATGAGAAAAGTTAAGGCATTTTAAATTTGAAACCAATAACAATGTATATCTCAAAAACGGGCAACTCCACGGAAAAATGTATAGGACAAGTATTGTGTATTTTAACGAGATCTAATTTTTGTAGTAAGTTTTTGTGTGTCTCTTACGGTTTACCAGTCATGCAAAGCTCAGAATAAATCATCCAGAATAAAAAGGCCTTTATAGGTTATTCCCAGAAAATTCAAGGTATACATTTTATTTGTCACGTAAATATCTTAAATATACGGTATTTTAATCAAAATCGTAACAGCCATTTATGAGAAAATAAACATTTTCGAAAAATGTTCCATGTAAACGGCAGTTGTGGGTGGAGGTGATTTTTTTGAAAATCTTCGTGATACCAATTTTGGTATTTAACGCTCTTTTGGTTTTTGAGCTATGCTGCCCCCCCCACACACACACACACATATACACGCTTATAGACACATCACACATACACTGACAGACACAGACGGACATTTTTCTAAAAATATTTATTTTATAGATCCAGAGAATCCCAAAACATGTATCTTCGGTGAAATCTCTATCGAATTTTTGGGTGGATACAATAATTTCTGAATACACTATATAGTACGTGTAGAGAAAGTAAAAATATAATTATTAGAACAACTGTAATAATAAGAAAATGTACCAAAAATATAGCATAAACAAATCTGACGTGTTCTATTCACATGATTTTCTCTACATCTCTGCAACAAATTATTGTAAAAAGTTTATGCTTCTATTTATTTCAAGCTAATCGAGAAAAAAATAGCAGAAACAGTCTTATTACTTACCTCCTTGTAAGTAGAAGGGAAATAAGCGACCATAGGTTAAAGTGATAGACAAAAGCTGGTTGCTATGTGACTGAAGTTCCTTTGTTTATATGGACAGGAGTTGACAAATTCCTGTATGAGAAAAGTATGTCTTTTAAAGGTGAAACCAAAAATGGGAGTGTCTAAAAACGACAAACCTGACGAAAAAAAGATATATAACATAAACTGTGTGTTCTAAAGTACTCTTCATTTTTTGTGTGGTAAATTTTTGTCTATCTCTTACGGTTCAAAATTCTGTAAAATTCATTCAGAATAAAGTAGTCTTCAGAGGCTATTCCCAGAAAATTCAAAATATACATATTATTTGTGAGTAAATATCTTTAATATACGATATTTTAATCAAAATTGATAGTCTTTTTTAGAAAATCGAAATTTTCGAAAAAAGTTCCATGTAAAGGGTAGTTGGGGGGGATTTTCTTGAAAATCTTCGTGTCGCATCCCTGGAAGATACAAAACTTAAATACCGAGTTTGGTATTAACCTACTTTTTGTTTTTGAGTTATCGTGCTCACAGCACACGGACACACACACACACACACACAAACACACGGACCTTTTTCTGAATATGCTTTTTCTGGATACAGGGGACCCTAAAACATATATTTCCGGTGAAATCTCGGTATGGAATTTTTGGGTGGAGTGCAATACCTTCTCTACAAACTATGTATATAGTACGTGTAGAGAAAGCACTGTGCACAATGAAAATTAGGATACTCATACTCCATTCATTTGTTACTCATGGAAGTATGAGTGCCGATTCCGCCTTACTTGGTAACCACATAAAATTGCTTGAGTATTATATTAGTGTGAGGTGAGTGGGTACTTAACTGCCAGGCCAAAAATTAACCATGGCCACACTTGATAGGTCGATAAATTGTCTTTTCCAATACAAGCCTTCACCTGAACGATGGAGAGAGATGTGGATTCTGCGGTTATTGCTTTCTCAAATTCGTACACAGTCCACAGGTAAACAAGTTACTGCATTCCACCCAAAAATTCGATAATGAGATAAATACACTTAGGGTCCCTTGAAACAAAAAGCATTTTACTTTCTCTACACGTACTATGTACATAGTGTATAGAGAAGTTATTGCATTCCACCTAAAAATTCGATACCAAGCTTTCACCGAAAATATATGTTTTGAAACCTCTGAATACAAACAAATAGCATTTTTATAAAATGTCTGTGTGTGTGTGTCTGTATGTGTATGTGTGCAGTGTAGCTGAAAAACGAAAACCGCGTTAAATACTTAACTTGATATTTAAGTTCAGTATCTTCCAAGGATGCCACACGATTTTAAAGAAAACCCCCCACCCCAACTGCCCCTTGCTAAGAAAAATGTTAGAAAAATTTTGGGTTTCTCAAAAATTACTAACAATTTTCATTAAAATATCGTCTATTGAAGATATTTACATGACAAATAAAATGTATATCTTCAATTTCCTGGGAATAGCTTCTGAAAAGCTTAATATTCTCGTTGATTTTTTCTGAATTTTACATAACTAGTAAACCGTAAGAGATAGACAAAAACTTACTGCACAAAAAATGCAGATCTCTTTAAAAAACATAATTTAGTCGTAATCATTTTTTCGTGCATTTGACCGTTTTCGAGATATTTCAGTTCATTGGTTTCATTTTCAAAATGCTTAGAACGTTTCTCATATGTGAACTTGTCAATTTGGCCACGCAGAGAAACAGATTCCAATCCTATGCAACAACATTTTAAAACATTTGATTGTCGATTTTGTCTTATACGGGTTCGAGAGAATTCGGTTCTCTCTGCTTGTTAGGAGTAAACAAAAGAGAGACGAGAAGAAATATGTCTCCCTTTGATATATATTTCAGTACTTTAAAACTGAAATCAATAGCTCGGAATTTTTTGAAAACGGTTATCTCTACAAAAAAGATGTATGACATAAGGTGTTTTAATGAGTCTACATTTTTATAGTAAATTTTTGTCTATAGTTTACGGTTTACCAGTTATACAAACGTTAATACAAAACTCATCAACAATAAAGAGGTCTTCAGAGGCTCTTCTCAGGAAATTCAATATGACAAACAAATTCCCATACAAATACCTTAAACATATGGCATTTTAATCCAAATTGTTAAAGCCATTTTCGAAAAATGCTCCATGTAAATGGTGGTTGTGTGTGGGGGGGATTTTCTTGAAAATCTTTGTGACGCATCCTTGGAAGATATTGAAGTTAACTACCGAGTTTGGTATTTAACCGAATTTTTGTTTTTGCCTATGCTGTCCACAGACACACACGGACATGATTCTAATTTTTTTTATTCAGGGGGTGTCAAAACATATTTTCTGTGAAATCTTGACATCGAATTTTTGTAGGAATAAAATGACTTCTCTGTCCAATATGTATATTGTACATACAGGCTAGAGAAGGTAGTAACATTTGTAAGAATAGTTTGTAGCAGAATAGGTGGTGAAAGTTATGTGAAAGTAACATTTAGTTTCCAATCTTCAAAAACTGCTTAGAGTGCACCTCAGGTCTACGTCACTAGAAAAATACTCACATCTCACTGAATGTCCACTCATTTCCCACTCACCTTTTAGGTGTGTTTGTTTCTGAATCTGATATTTGTCACTTAAGGAGTGAAATTTAAGTAAGAGCGTCCCTTAAATAACGCCTAATGCACACTATTTTATTTTTCATGGTTATGGAAGAAGCAGAAACTTCAAAATTGGCTATGAAGGCCATCTAGAAAGTGAAAAACATTTCATATAACTAAATGGTAACGAAAGGTATCAACAAAAAACTTGATTTACGAAATTACAGTACAGTATTCTATTTCTCAACGTAATCTCCATTCTGTCAAGACATTTATTGTCACGTGGTACCAGTTTTTCAATGCCGATGTTATACTTTCCTACTGCCAAAGCATTTATTCATTTTTTGAATGCACAAAACGTTCGGCCAATCGAACTTTATAGGCAAATAACACAAGTGTATGGTGATAATACAATGAACAAATCTTCAGTGAGGAAATGGCGCACAATTTAAGAGTAATCAAGGAAGAACCAGTGTGTACTATACAGACCAGAGTGGAAGTTCATCAATCGTTAAGGAAAAGTTGAAAGTAAATTTTGATAAATGAATTCGGAAAAACTGGTGTACGTGACTTTTTGGTTGAAAACGATTCCCCAGCCATGAAGACCTCAAAGTGACAGTGACATCTTGGCTCAGATCTTTTGCGGTGAAATAATGCAACATCTGTGTTGAGAAACCGTTACCACGTGAGAATAAATACATCTATAGTAATGATGATTAAGTTAAAAAATCTTGTGTCCCATTCACATGTCTTTCTCTACATCTCTGCAACAAATTATTGTTAAAAAGCTTAAGCTTCTATTTACTTCATGCTAATAGAGATATATAATAGCAGAAATACTTTCTTGTAAGGAGAAAGGAAATAAGGGAATAGACTAGGCTAAAACAACATTAAAAGTTGGTTGCCATGGGGATGAAATCCGTTTCTATACATTTCCAATAGCTCACAAATCCCCGTTTATGAAAAACTCTAAGTATTTTAAAACTGAAACAAATAACAAGCAATTGTCAGTTATACGAAAAAAAGTTATATAAGATTAATTTGTGTTTTAACAAGATCTAAATTTTTGTGCATTAAGTTTTTGTCTATCTCTTACGGCTTACTAGTTTGCAAAATTAAACAAAATCCATTCAGAATAAAGAGGTCTTCAGAGGCTATTCCCAGAGAATTTAAGATATACATTTTATTTGCCGTGTAAATGTCTTTAATATACGGTATTTTAATCAAAATTGTTAGGGCCAGTTTTGACAAAATGATTTTTTTTTTAAATTTGGTTCTTGTAAATGGTAGTTTGAGTTGCAGTGCTTTGCCTTAAAGTCTTCGTGTCGTATCCTTTGAGGATATTAAACGTTTATACCAAGTTTGGCATTTTACCAACTTATCGTGTTCATAGACACACGGACAAACATACACATACGGACCTTTTTCTAAAAATGTTTTTTTATACAGGAGTCCCTAAAACGCCTATTTCCGGTGAAATCTCGGTATCGAATTTTTGGGTGGAATGCAATGCTTTCTCTATACATTATATACATAGTATTTATAGAGAAGGCAAAATAAGTAAAGTACTGTATTTCTATATAAGGTTTTTTATGTTGATAGCTTTCGTTATTATTTAGTTATGCCAAATCGTCTGTCACTTTCTGGATAGCCCTCGTATATCGACTGGGCTAAACAGTTGAGAATAGTTTCACTTTTCTCTATCACCCTTGTATCTGCAAACAAAATGTGGATAGTGATGATTAGCTTATTGGGGATTGATGACGGGACACATGCGGTTACCAGTTGAATACCTACCGAGTGGAGACCGACCTGTATTGCTGACTGCACGCGCCGCATGTGTAGGTAAATAATCTGTAGTAACGCGTTGGAGAACGTGGCTCAACTATGCTGTATATTACAATACTGTTTTACAGATAATTAATGCCTTTAATGATAGTACATTCTGTTCATTCAAGATTGTAAAATCTCTTGCTTCAAATGGATTGCATGAAGATTTGCAATTCACACAGAAGAACGTTGCGGATATACCAAGAACATATATTTGAAAACATCGAGCATTGGAATGCCTCAATGAACTTGTGCAAGCAAGTTACACCTGTTTTAGACCGTGTAAAAAGAGTAAAGACAGTGTTTAGAAAAAATGAAGGATTTTCAATAATACGTGAAATACGAAATGTGCTACGAGATGCTGCTACGGAACTAACTGCTGATGGAGTAGTTGAAAACGTGTCGTATTTTCGTTTTGTTCCAATCACATCCTGTGATGTGGAGCAAAGTTTTTCACAATGTAAAGCCCGTTTACGGGCCAATCGGAGACGATTCACATTTGAGACGTTACGAGTGCATGTTATTCTTGTAATCTTGAGAGAAAATGAAACGGATTATGATGCTGATGACTTGCTGCACAACAGCAATTGAATGTATGTAAATTTAAAATTGTTGGCGTAAATCAGTGGTATTTATGTTTATCACCCACCCAACCTCAACCACCTTCCACTACTAGGGAAGCATCACGCAATCACTGCACCATTTTTCTTCTATTAGTACCGCTATGTATATACTGCTTTGTCAACACAAGTATATATCGTTCTGTACTAACTTCGATTCTGTCCCGCTATCGGTCCCCAAAATGCTAACCCTACTGATGAATGTGTTTGTATTCTGCAGGTCGGCGATCACCGTGTTCCCACAGCGCACAGATGGACGACACGACTACAAGGTATGGAACCCTCAACTCATCAGCTACGCGGGCTATAAGAACCCAGACGGCAGCATCACCGGGGACCCCGGGAACGTGGAATTTACCGAAGTTAGTGCTTTCAAATAAAATAATGACATTAAAAGTTATTGTCGACGACACATGAGGATGGGAAATTGGGTTTTTATGCTTTAGTGTGTACAATGGACTCCGGAAATGGAACTGACAGCATCCATCTGCGTAACAGGACTCATAAAGTAAAATAACTACTGCATTTTATAATATTTGAAGTTAATGGTGAGACTAGTATTGCCATTAGTGAACGATTTCATATCCATTTACACTTTTTTCGATTTATTCTGCATCATTTGAGCGAGTCGATAAAAACGGAACTGAGGGTGTTAAACTCTTTCTATTTCTCTTAAATGCTTTACTTTATGCACTTCTGGGTTTATATGTTTACTTTCTCTACTCGAACTATCTATAGTAACTATAATAATATTTATTTTATTAGACTTAATATTCAATTATTTAGAAAAGCATGCCCTGTTACTTAAGCTACATTGCTTCTCCTAGTGTAGAATTAGGTTCTACATCTGGTTTGTTGCCTGTGCCATCCCATTCTAAGGGTTTCTCTGTTCTATTTCTCATGTTTTCTTTCTCTACACGCACTATGTACATAGTGTGCAGAGAAGGTAGGTATTGTATTCCACCCAAAAACGGATACCAAAATTTCACCGGAAATACACATTTTAGGGTCCCCTGTATATATTAAAAAAAAATATATATTTTTATGGTCCCTTGTGTGTTTCCGTGTGTCAGTAAACACGATAACTCGCAAACGAAAAGTCAGTTAGATACCAAACCTGGTATTTTTACTTTAGGGTCCCCTGTATCCATAAAAAGTATTTTCAGAAAAAGGTCCGTATGTGTGTGTCCGAGTGTCTGTGTGTCTGTGAACAAGTTTAACTCAAAAACGAACTTGGCATTTAAGTTTAGTTTCTTCCAGGGATGCGACACGAAGATTTTGAGAAAAATCCCCCCACCCCAAACTACCCTTTACACGGAACATTTTTAGAAAATTTTGATTTTCTAAAAAATGGCTCTAACGATTTTGATTCAAATATCGTATATTAAAGATATTTACCTGACAAATAAAATGTATATTTTGAATTTTCTGGAAATAGCCTCTGAAGACTTCTTTATTTTGGGTCAATTTTACGGAATTTTGCGTAACTGCTAAACCGTAAAAGATGGACAAAAACTTACCACACAAAAATGTAGAGCACTTTAAAACACACAATTTATGTTATATACATTTTTTCGTGGAGTTGATTGTTTTTTTTAGATATTCCTTGTTTTTGGTTTCAGCTATAAAAAACATACTTTTCTCATACAGGATTTTGTGAACTCTTGCCCATACAAACAGATGAACTTCAATCAAATAGCAACCAGCTTTTGACTATCACTTTAACCTATGGTACTCCCTTATTTCACTTCTACTTACAAGAAAACAAGTAATAAGACTATTTCTTTTTCTCGATTAGCATGAAGTACATAGAAGCATAAGCTTATTAACAAAAATTTATTGCAGAGTTGTAGAGAAAGTCATGTGAATGTAACACATCAAATTTTTACGTTTAGTATCTTCCGAGGATCCAACACGAAGCTTTTGAGAAAATCTTCCTCACACCAAACTTCTCTTTACCTGGTATAAATTTCAAAAATATTGTTTTTCTAAAAGAACTCTAATAACTTTGATTAAAATACCCCATACCAAATATATTTACATGGAAAATAAAATTTATATCTTGAGTTTTATGGAATAACTCTAAAGACGGCTTTGTTCTAGACGAACTTTGCTGAATTTTGCGTAACTGCTAAACCGTAAGATATAGATAAAAGCTTACCACACATAAAATGCATATCACGTTAAAAAACACAATTTATGTCATATACCTTTTTTCGTGGAATTGACCATTTCTGTGATAATCCTTCTTATTGGTTTCTGATTTAAAATACTTAAGCATTTTCTCACACAGAAAGTTGTTAACTCCTGGCCATGTATAGAAACATATTTCAACCAGTTTTTAAAAGATTTGACTATCGTTTTAGCCTAGTGTATTCCCTTATTTCCCTTCTTCTGGCAAGAAAGCAAGTAATTATGACAATTTCTTCTAATGTTTATCTTGAGTATATAGAAGAATAAGCTCTTTCAAAATAATTAGTCACAGCGATATAGAGAAAATCATGTGAATGGAATACTTCAGATTTTTATTAGAGCAATGAATTTAGACTATAACATATTATTTAAGTAACAACACAAGCTAGGATTTTTACACATAGTAAAAATTCACAGTTGTTATGTATAATAAATGGTGTAAACTTCAATAACCTATCTTACATACTGCGGATTTTCCAAACTTCATAGATGTATTACATTAAGAAGTACAAGAATAACTCTGTGTAAGAATAATTTATAAAAGAATGCATAGAGTAAGCATGTAGGTGCATACATCAAACTTTTCACATATAATGCTACATTCACAATGAGATGCAAGCGCAGACGTAACGTAGCTGAAGCGCAGACGCAAGAAGTTGGCACGGGTTTCTAGATCTGCAAGTTAAATGCGAATATATTCCAAGCGCTCCGCAAGTTTCAAACTGAATAATATAACCAACAATATAACATAAGACATTTCACTCAATCCTTTACAAATAAATATATTATAAATTACATACTAACAACTGACACTCGCGGCAGTGACGTCACAATAATTGCTCATTCAAAATTACTGAAAATAGTACAAGCATGGAGACGTCAGAAAATCATAAAGCTAAACATTTAATGAAGTAAGAATTATCTCTCTGCGTCTTCAGTTTATGAGAACCAAGAAATCTAGACACGGATGATAGTTATATCCCTTAAATCAGAGGAGGATTCGCAAGGAGACTGTCATAACCTCTCGAGGGAAATTAAAAATGGCGCGGCACTGCACGGCCAAATACAAGAGCATGCATCTACAGCAGGCCCTGTAAAGTCTCGCAGCTGCGATCGTTTGCTATTAAATTCGTAGGCAATGCATAGAGAAAAGAAGCAGAATACATCATGTTTACATGCAACGTAAGGAGTTTGCAAACTCTTGCGTTGCGTTGCATTGCATTGCATTACGTTGCGTTGCGTCTTTCTATGTGAATGCTTACATTAAATAAAATGAGTCTAAACTCTTGCGCTTATGTTGCGTCTGCGCTTGCATGTTTTTGTCAATGTAGCATTAGAGGGGCAATATTTTAGAGTTCTGTATGATACTTTCAGTGTTATTCTAAATTGTAAAGAAACGATTAAGTGATACATATACTCGTCATTTTAGTTAGGACTTGGACCACGGAGATGAAAATGTGTATCGTTTCTAACCCACAGAGATGGTATATTTGCTGAAAGCTGTTTTGGAGTCTAAAATTGCAAGGTTTTCCGGTGCGCAGCAAGAGATAATATAAAGGTATCTGAGAGCGAAGGTTTTTCGCTTAAAACGTGCTGCCCAAAGGACTGAAACACAAAGAGTAGCCTGCTTTGATCAGTGGAGTAGCATCAGATATTGCAGAAAAAAGGAACTCGTACAGCTGGATATAAGGCAAAGCAGGAGAGCGCGCGTTTTACTTGTGTACATCTGGGCTTAGGGAAACACGCCGCCGAGTTTTGTAGGAGAAAATAAACGTTTCTGAACAGAAAACGTGATCTCAAATGACATTTCACTCTTGTCTTAATATTTTATTACGCTTCTTTTACTTTCTATAGCCCGTATTCACAATGTAAGAGTGGATAGAGAAGGTACTGCATTCACCCATAAATTCGATGTAGAGATTTCACCGGAAATATTTATTTTGAGGTCCCCTGAGTCCAAAGAAAAAGCAGTTTTAGATAAAGGTCCTTGTGCCTTTATCTTTAGTTATTTCCAAGGATGTGACACAAAGATTTTCAAGAAAATCCCCCCCACAAACTACCCTTTATATGAAAAATTTTTAACAATTTGTTTTTCTCAAAAATGGTTCTAATGATCTTGATTAACATGCCGTATATTAAATATATTTTCATCACAAATAAAACGTACACTTTTAATTTTCTGAGAATAGCCTCTGAAGTCTTCTTTATTCTAAATATACGTTTTTACTTTATCTGCGCTTACTATGTACAGAAGTAAAGCCGTTGGTCACGTTTCGTAGATTTACGGCACGTAAAAGAACCTCAAGCCTGATAAAAGAGACCTCTAAGCAAAATTAAGCGGTCTTTCACACTCAGTATAGAATGGGACACTGAGAACCACAGTAGTTAAAGAGCTTCCATAAATTAAAATCCATTTATTTTTAGAGAAGCTATTGTATTCCATCCAAAAATTCGATATCGAGATTTCACCCGAAATACATGTTTTGGGACCCCCTGAATACAAAAAAAAATTAGAAAAATATCCGTGCGTGTGTAGGCAGCATAACTCAAAAACGAGAAGCGCGTTTAATACCAAACTTGATATTTAAGTTGAGTATCTTCAAATTATACCACACGAACATTTTCAAGAAAATTCCCCGATCCCAAACTACTCTTTACATGGAAAACATTTTAACAATTTTTATTTTCTCAAAAATGGCATTAATGATTTTGATTAAAATACGTATATTAAAGATATTAAGACAAATAAAATATATATCCGAAATGTTCTGTGAATACCCTCTGAAGACCTTTTAATTTTGGATGAATTTTTCTGAATTTTGCATAACTGTTTAACCGTAAGAGATACATAAAAACTTACTATACAAAAATGTAACTCTCGTTAAAATGCGTAATTTATGTCATATACGTTTTTATGTATAGCTGGCCATTTTCGAGATATTACTTGTTATTGGTTTCAGTTTTAAAATACTTAAAAGCATTTCTCATACGGGAACTTGTCAATTCCTGGCCACGTAAAGAAACGGATTTCAATCCCATAGCAGCCACACTTTAAAACATTTGATTGTCGGTTTAGCCTAGTGTATTCCCTTATTTCCCTTCTGCTTATAAGGAATTAAGTGATAAGACCGTTTTTTCCCATTTTATGTCGATTAGCATGAAGTAAATAGAAGCATAAGCGTTTTAACAATAATTTGTTACAGAGATGTAGAGAAAGTCATGTGAATGGAACACATCCGATTTTTTAGAAAAGAAATTAGTGGGTGTGCTTTGAGTGAATGCATAACTTGCTATTTATCTTCAAACATCATCAAACCCTCCTGCTTTCAACCCAAACTACCCTTTGCGTGTAACATTTTTTCCGAAACTATCAATTTTCTTAAAATGACTGTAATGCGTTTCATTAAATATTATATATATTTAATATATGCACGAAATAATTATTTTTGGGTTTAGCCTCTGAAGTACTTTTCATTCTGAATTACTTGAAAAGCTGGTAAATCTTAGGAAATAAACAAACACTAAATATCTCATTAAAGCATATAGTTTTTTTTCTAATCATTTTTGCGGCATTAACCACTTTCGAGATACTCCGTATTATTGATTTTATTTTCACTTTCTCCAGCATGTATGTACAATGTAATAGTAGGCAGAGAAGGTATCAAAAATTCGATATCCCTGCCCTGGAAATACATATTTTGAGGATCCAGAGTCCAAAAAAGCATGTTTAGAAAAAGATCCGTCCAGTATGTGTGTAGAGGGAGTACGTATCACCCAAAAATGAAAAGTCCTTTAAATGCCAAACTTGACATTTAAATTTAGTATTTTTCAAGGTTGTGAAATGAAGATTTTCAGGAAAATTCCCCCAACACAAACTACTTTTTATATGGCAGACTTTCCGTTATTTTCGATTTTCAAAAAAATTATTAAAGATTTTTACTAAAGTACTCTATACCAAATACTTTTATATGATAACTAAAATATGTGTCCTGAATTTCTTTGGAATGTCCTCTGAGGTTCCCTTCATTCTAAATGACTTGTGTTTAACTGGTAAGCCTAAGTGATATATGCTACTCCACAAAAATGTAATTTTATTAAAACACACAATGTATGTTATATACATTCCTTTTTGTACAGTTAACCATTCCCAAGATTTTTCTCGCTATTGTTTTTATATTCCCATTGCTTAAAACTTTTCTCAGATGGGAAGTCGCCATTCACTTTTTTTCATCTTGGTCACAAAGAGAAGAGAATATCAATTCTATGGTATAGAGATCAGTTTTTAAAATATCTGACTATTGCTTTAGCCTAGTGCATTCTCTTATTTCTGCTAATGTTTATGTGGATTATCATGAAGTAGATAAGAAGAATAAACCTCTTTAAGAATAGTTTACAAAACAGTTGGAGAAAATCATGTTAATGACTTTTTGGATTCAGGTATTCTCAAGACATATTTTTCTGGAGAAATCTCGGTATCAAATTATTACATGGAATGCAATACCTTCTCTATGTACTGGTACGCGGTTGAGAAAGTAATAATTATCATCGATTTGATTTCTGGTGGGAGGGATATTCGTCCAACTACCCCATCTAGTTATGCATTGTTATTGACGTATAAATGAATAGATATGTATATACATAAAATCCTCATTGGTGTCATATTTTTAAAGTTATTACACACATTCTTAGTGCATGGACCTGTTGCACGTTCATGCATATTTCAGATACCAGTTAAAGGTGACAAAAGGAAAGAAAGGTGGAAACAAGATAAGGCTCTAAGTGAACAAATTTAATCTGGCTTCGACTACTTTAGCTAGGAAACTACCCATGCTTTGCCTGTTTCTCTGGCCAGCCAGTAGATCCCAACATGCTGGCTCTCCTTCTAGCAGAACTTATGAATTTAATCTTTAGTTTAATTCTTCGCTGGTTCTGCACATTCCACCAAAATATATAACCAGTTTTTAATGCCCAGCACAGAATGGGGCAGACGCTCCTGCAAGAACCATCACTATTTTTCTGTGTCCTCCAGCCTCCCACTCATGTCATTCCTGGTCTTTCCTTTCTTCCAAATATACGTATGCCTTTTTATCCCAATTTAATTTTAATTCATTTACTAGATTTAGAGCAGTCTAATTGAATTTCCTGTCGGCTGAGATTAGATATTAGTCTGCTTTTGACATTTTCCTTTTCTGTCGTTTATTTTACATTTTTACCATGCTGACACATGTCTATTCTCCTCAAACTTCTTTTCAGTTCAGCTGCCCCAAAATTAGGATACAGAAATGAAGTACATTATTGTTGTTTACCAGGTTTGTTTGAAGCTCGGTTGGAAGGGCGCAAGGACAAAGTGGGACATATTGCCCCTGGTGCTGTCAGCTAACGGGCATGATCCAGACTACTTCGACATTCCTCCCGAGCTCGTCTTAGAAATTCCTCTCTCACATCCCACGTGAGTATTTTACTATACTTTAGCATCCGTTTTTCCTAATTTAAGATTACCAAGTATAGAACAATTTCTTTAATTCCACGATGTTTTATTTAATTGTGTGTGATATTTATTTTTATTTAAATTTGGTATAGAAAATGTGTAAATTTCTGTGGAAATGCGTTTTGATCCCAAAGAATAAAACATTTTAAAGTCTAGACTTTTTTTTAAGTTTAACGTCTTTTAACCATGTAGGTCTTATCGGACGGTGAATGTATATTATTGAAGTGATGCTCAAATGGTCCTTGGGTCTTTAGAGCTTAGTTTTGTGTCTTGTCAGTGTATCAGAGAAATCCTATCCATACCCTAACATACATTCGAACTATGGACCTCTTGAATGTGAGGCAGACAGACTAAGAGGGGTTAAAAGTCAGAATTTATCCTCTAAAATATCAAACTAAAAATCTTAAGCACGTAGATGTAAGTCTTCTAAGTTCACCGATTTATTTTTATGTTGTAATTGTTTGTTAAGGGAGATTTTTGTTTCTCAATTACACAATTATTTTATTAAAATTTGTTGCCAATGACTGCTATTTTTAAAATAATAGCCATGTTGTTAACACCAGATAAGTATGCAATATTACTTAGGGTTTTATCGTCCTAAAATTTGATTTACCTATCTTCAGCAGTTTATGAGAAAACAGGCCATTTTATACCATAAAATGTCATTCATAGAAAAAGTTGTTCAAGGCAGAACTGTGGAGAATAAACTCGCAAATATTTTCTGAGAAAGAGACAACATGGCTTCAATGTTCAAAAGTTACTATCTGAACAGTATTACTCATTTTAGAGCAAATCTTTTCTTAAAATTGGTTAAAATTTATTTCTCTATTCCTAAGTGTGTAGGAGTTATGTTTTCTATTCCTGTTACCCTTTCATCTTTCAAATAGAAGATAAAATTCCACATTATAGGACTGTATAAGAAATTTAAATTAAATTGCAGCTTCGCCATTCTGTCTCCCCCTATTCACTCAGGGTATATATCCACACAAACTTATGTCTGCAACAGTGTAAATCGTGTATAGTTGGATAATCAGGTATTATATGCCAAAGGTTCACAGTAATTTCTTCCATTTAAAGTATGTTTTGGCTTGTGTTGTGCTTCATATTATTGAATTAAATATTTTTGTATCAGGTTTGACTGGTTCGAGAAAATGGATCTACGCTGGTACTCTCTACCGGCTGTTTCCAACATGCTATTCGACTGCGGAGGTCTTGAGTTCACTGCAGCGCCTTTCAACGGCTGGTACATGAGCACGGAAATTGGCTGCAGAGATTTGTGTGATGTCCACAGGTACAACTTACTTGAAGTGAGTAACAGAAAGAACCCAAGTTTATTGACTTTTCAAATAAACTCTTACTTTAACATGTTTTACTACGGTATACATTATTGGGGGAAATATTTATTTTGTTTTAGCTCGTAAATGCTGAGGCGGTTGCCCCACGTTGGGCGCCACTGTCTATTTTATGAAGCACGTAACAACTAGAGTTAAAGTTATTCTGTATCTCTCTTGTGACGCTATGAAATTTGAGATTTATGTTGAAAGATATAATAGTTTACTGGAAAGGTTGATAAAGTAGATAGAACTATCAGACTTTAGGAAGCGTCCGCAATACAAAACATTTTCAAAATCAATTATATTTTAGAAAACTTGTCTCAAAACTTGGAAATGTTTAGCAAACATTAAAATTTTTTATTACGTAGTATGATTATTTTACGTTGGATCCTAATTCTATTTGTACTTTCAGCGAATGTCTTTAGGACATTTTAATAATTGTAATTTGTGTCTTGCTTATGTGATAGTTAGATTTCTGTTCAGGTATGATCTATTATCAAATACTTTTAAATATTTCATTTAATTAATATTGATATACATTATTAATTTACTTATTAATTGCCGATTACACTTAGTAATAATAATCCTTTCAGATTCGGTACCCATGGTGTAAGTTTACACTTTCCCATGTACGTTATCTAGAAGACATTCTTGAAACTTCAAAAATAGTTTCGTTTATAATCGCAAGAGTTTGTTAATTTGAACATCGTTTTTGGAATGTTTTTAATATAACTAAGCACATATCACTTAATTTTAACTCATTTTAAGCAAAAATATATAGCAAGAATGGCAAGACAAATTACAGTTTATATGCACTTATATCGCCAGGGATTAGGTCAGGGGACCGAGGGGGCCACAAATCTCTATTGATAAATTTGTTCTGAAACACACTTTCAAATATTATTATCGAAAGATTGGCTGTATGAGCTATTGCAGAATCTTGTTGGAAAAAGGCAAAATCACGCTTCCTGTCTGTTAATTTGCTAAAAAAAAAGGGGGGAATTGCATTTACATGTGTATGGGCGTCAATTGCTGCCTCGAAAAAATTGGGCTTATAACTCTTTCTCAGTTAATGGTGTACCATACACCAACTTTTTCATCATGAAGGGATGTTTCATGAACAATATTAGGTTTCTCAGATCTCCAATAACGATTATTTTAAGTACACCATATTCATGAAGGTAAAACCAACCCTCGTCCGTGAAAAATATTAAATGTGTGTGAATTTCGCCATTGTATACACTATTGAGAGTCCAATCACAAAGTGTAAACTTTCAGCGCAGTGAAAAACAAGTCAGCACCGTGACCTTGTGTACAGCAGTAGGTGCTATCATGTTTCCGTGTATGCAGTAGTTCGGAAGTATTTGAGTCGCACTGTATTAAAATACCTCATCTCACAATACATCAACCTCTGTACAGCACAGATTTCACGTCAGTTCATTAGCTGGCACACGGAAAGGGAAAAAGGATCTATTAAAAATAGCGCAGTGCAGGGCCAGCAAATTCCAGTAATATGGCCATGCGCACAAAAGGAGTGCTCTGTGCTAATTTATTGGAATTTATATTTTGTAATTTTCTGGTTACTGCAGGAAATATAAAATAATTTTAATAAATAGTCCACTTTAGTTTGTTTTTAAACTTAGCAACTATGCTTGAATGCTTACTAATAACCAAGAAAGCCGGATAAGTAAGCGGAATACCAGCGTATATGGAAAAGTTATAAGCTCCGATAAGATAACGAATGTATATGAAGTTTTTCCCCCAGTAAATCACCTTCAAAACTGAAATATCTAAACACGATATATGAAGTAAAGAAAATACATTTATAAACTTTGAGAAAATGCTTGTATTTTAATTATAATCAATATATATATATATATATATATATATATATATATATATATATATATATATATATATATACGTACATAATTTATACCTTCTTAGATTATATAGATGGTACAGAATATCCCTGTTAGGTTTATGGTAAAAAGAGCATATTCTGTTTCAGACGGTAGCAGTTCGGATGGGGCTCGATACCAGGACTCCCGTGACGCTGTGGAAAGACAAAGCGCTTGTTGAAGTTAATCTGGCAGTTCTACATAGTTTTCAGGTAGATGTTTAATATTACGAATGATATATGTAGGTAATGTTTTAAAGAAAGAAACATAAAGGGAGGAAAGATATATTATATTAGAAAAGCTTTGTTATATTATTGATCTTTATTAACATTGAAGTAAAATAAATATTGCAGCAAATAGACTACAAAAAATCATACATTTTTAAGGTATTCCTTCTGGCAACAAATAAATTATCTAACTTAAACTCACCAACTGAACGCAAATTCACCTAAACCTAGTATTATATTAAAATATCTTCAGAAATATCTTCTAAACATGCAATATTTATAAAAATATATTCTAGATTAATATATGGCAGATGATAAAATATACATAAAAATAAAGTACAACATGAAAGGTCCTATGGGCGTTTAACAAGTCCTTAGAAAATCCAAGAAATTACACTCGTAGCACCGAAAAAAGTTTGTATTTAGTAACCATCGTCTCTTAATAGATGGCAGTTCATGTTTCAGCTAGATCCATCATGTGATTTCGTTGCTATAGGTAATTGAATTAACAATACTGTGCTTCTTTAGAAAGATAGAAGAAAAAAACGAGTTTCGTGTGGCGATTAAACACTTCTATTTAAAAGGCTTAACAACGAAACAAATAAAAGCCGAGTTGGATGAAGTTCATGGCACATCTGCTCTTGCATTTGCAACAATTCACAATTGACTCCAAAGTTTCAAAGATGTGCATCGTCCCGTCTGTCTTTCTCTTTGAGGCTCTCAACTAGCTGAATTATAAAACAAAACACAGATGGTATATAGCAAGCCCGTTCATGTGCGTGAACTTTGAGATATACAGAGATAATGAATCGTTAGCATTGAAGTCGCTAGATATCATATCTCAATGTTATCGCTTTTAACTGCTTCCGAAATTGCGTGAAACCTACAGAGGCGCGCATAAAAGTGGTGTATAAGGCATGAGGCCTATATTGTTTGTCTTTTTTTTTTTTCAAATGGGAAGAGTTCTACGCTGCAGCTAATGAAATGCGTTATCGTGCTCTGCGTTGCCAGGCCACTCTTTTCATATTTCCCTCTCACTCGCACACCGAACATACAAATCTGCCTTAGGACATGATATTTATTCATGTGCATTATGAAAACTATTTGAGCTAAACATATGTGGTTTTTACGGTTCTGCTACGAACATTACTCCCTACCTTCCTAGTGAATTATGTTTTACAACATTTTAATATTTTGCCTTAGCGCAAGCAGTATTTGTGAGGGACGGAATCACTTAGCGCGTTACTCCCCAGTTAAGCGTGAATGCAATATATCAACACAACAGCACTCCGGTTGGTTGCCGGCCTGGTGGCGCTCAAAGACAAATTGAAAATCATTGTAGAGGGCTTGCTATATACCACCTGAGTACAGATTGTGGAAAAGCACCCAGACTGGATGGTGCCCTTGCATGGTCTGCTTGGCGCGAAACGAGAATGATATGGGCACAGAAAAAAGACATAAAGGCTACTGTCCGCCATTAAGATCAAACGAGTATCAGGAAAAGAACCGTCGTGGTGAGACCAAGTAATTAAAGCGACGTTAAGTACTTAGAAATAAACAACATTGATTATTTCGGTGGTTCGTAGCAGTTGTTTCTACACTCCTGCACTGCTTACACTGGTGAGTGAGCTATATCTATGGGAACTTAAATATAAACATCACGTGAAGCAGAGGCCGCGCCATGGTCGAGTGGTCAGACCTCTCACCTAGACGGCCCGGGTTCGATCCCAAGCGACCGCATGTGAGATTTGTGGTGGTTAAAGCGGTGCAGGGGCGGGTTTTCTCCGGGTTCTCCAGTTTCCCCCGCCATCTCATTCCACCGGGGCTCCATCTTCATGTACCATCAGTGTCATCGCCTGCGGTGCCATTGCAGTAAAAGCGGGCGTTAAACACTACCAAAAAAAAAACGTGAAGCAGATAGATCAAAGGAATCTGCTTCACTATTATGAATATAAACATAACTAAAGTTAAAATAAAATATCTTTAACATTCTTATAGAATAACATATGGCAATGAAATTTTGAAGGATCCCCAGAAGAGGAAGATTAAAATCCAAACACAGATTATTGTTTAACATTACAAAAGATCCAGATAATCTCAGTTGGTTACACATTTGATATCGCAAAAAAGCTGTTAGTTAAAGGACTAGATGCTATATAATATGCTGTAAATTTCTCCCCAAATGTTATATTATTTTCAGTATACAGAGTGATTCAAAAATGCTTTTACAACGTTTGGGGATGGATTTCTGACATCAAAACAATAGATCCATATAACCATATGCTATAAAACGCTTCGTTTTCGCGTTGTCAATTTTTTAATGAAAGC
Organism: Hymenopus coronatus; assembly: GCA_030762935.1. NCBI lineage: Eukaryota > Metazoa > Arthropoda > Insecta > Mantodea > Hymenopodidae > Hymenopus > Hymenopus coronatus. Next base: position 33,149,493 of record CM060882.1, on the reverse strand, counting down.
CACCTTCAACGGACTTCCGGGTCCAACTTATAAACTTCATTTGGTTATGTATTCATTGATAGAAGGATTTGACCCATCTTACCCTACTGAGTTGGCCTTCTGTTGCAATAGCCGCTTGTTAACATTTGTCATTAATCGGATGAAGAAACTCTGAATCTACGCGTTATGGAACCGACTGGGACTTTTTGAAATTCCATGCTTCGACGAGTGCATGCACGAGGAGAACATTTGGATCATCTGCTATAAGTGGTGTTTGTACGGAACACCTCATAACAAGCTGAAAATGTCAGAAATAGAATAATGTGTCTCTTTAAAATATAATCTATGATTAAATTAATTTTGAACCTCAGTAAATCGAGAACGAAGGGTTTTGGAACATGTGTTTATATGAACATTATTTCTTGTTTTGACGTAAAGAACCTCTCCGTAAACGTTTTTATTAACCATTTTGTATGTTATATTTCTCGATGCTGGTATATTAGGCAGGATTTTACATTTTGGAACATACTGTGAGTACGCCTTGCTGGTCTGTATTGTCGTACTTTTTTTGGCGGCTTGCTTTGGAAAGCTTATAGCTGATTGTTGCACGTGTTCGGTCGACCTCTTCTTTTAAGTAGGTGCAAAATTAACACGTGAAAAGCAGCGACACTACTTCAGAGCTCTGAAATGCGACACCTGAGCGTAAGACGCGTGTGAGAATGCTATCTTTTTCTGGAAATTTATGTTGACGTCATCGTCAACTATAAAAAGAAAAGCTGCAAGCCAGACAAGTCCGTTTTGGACGGAAAGTTCGGAGCGTGCAGTCGCAGCCACACCGAGTGTCGAGAGAAAAACTGTTACTGCGCAATTGCTGTGAGAAACATCGGAATAAAGACGGCTTGTAAAACGTTTTTGAAGCAATAAATTAGTTACAATATTTTCTACTAGTAATGGTGTAGAGTTGTCATTGGTTTTCGTTTCTTGTGTTTTAAACATTGCTACACATACTACACCATACTTCGAGACTCTGGAGGGAGTAGATATTGGAACCCTTCAAATAGCAGGCTGGTATCCTACCCAACTAGCTGCGGGGCCAACCAAGAATGATTTGTTTGTGTCAAAAATGTTTCTTTCAAAATATGCTGTTTGAAGTTTCAGAGCGTTTTTGAAAATAATTTTTAGTTAGCTGCATCAGAAAAGTGCAGGACTTTTGAAACACGCTGTATAATAACTTTTCCTTGAACAAATTTCCTTCCGTTCTGTGGGTTACGAATTATGTTTCGATAAAATATGCATAACTTGTTTACTTACAGTCCAAAAATGTGACGATCGTGGATCACCATACAGCTTCAGAATCCTTCATGAAGCATTACGAGAATGAACTTCGTCTACGAAATGGCTGTCCTGCGGATTGGGTGTGGATTGTGCCACCTCTGTCGGGATCCGTGACTCCAGTGTTCCACCAAGAGATGGCACTCTACCAACTCAAGCCTTCCTACGACTATCAGGTGAATATTATATTCATATTAATATTTCACATCCATAGATGATAATATAGCTCATTGTCCCACTAATCAATGGTTTCCTGCTGATAATCAAAGGCTTCCAGTCAGTGTCCAGTTACCGATTTCTAGGTTTAAATTCGCACTGAAGCACATCTTCGCACATAACCTCTTTGACCAAACCATTAATACAGTAAGGATTCCGCTAGAAATCATAGCTTTTTTTATTCTGGTGTCCTCAAAGCATACATTTTCAGTGAAGTCTCGGTATCAAAATTTTACGTGGAATGTAAAAGCTTCCCTACTTACAAGTATAGTAGTAATCGTTATTTTACTAACTTGAATTGTAGCATGTCCATTTGAATATCCTTATATTTTAACAGGACAATTTTTAGGTATTCCTTCTTTTTGGTTACAGCTTTAAAAAACATACATTTCTCGTACGGAAATTTGTCAACTGATGTCCATACAAACAAAGGAAGTTCAGTCTCATAGCAACCAGCTTTTGACTATCACTTTAACCTGTGGTACTCCCTTATTTCGCTTTTACTTAAAAGGAAAGAAGTAATGAGACTATTTCTGCTGATTTAATCTCGATTAACATGAAGTAAATAAAGCCATAAGCTTTTTAACAGTAATTCGTTACAGAGATGTAGAGAAAGTCATGTGAATGGAACACATCCGATTTTTTTTACTGCTTCGTGAATTAAGCTAACAAACGTCAGGTGGAACAACATTTTCAAAGGAATGAAAATCAGTTGCAATAAAATATCTCAACAATATCAGTCAGATGACCGCGATAGATTGAAATTGCATAATTTTGACCATGACATTGGTGCTTTAATAGTTGTCACAGAAATAAATACTTGATTGAAGTTTAATTATATGCATAATTCCATTTTCTTAGATTCAGTAGAAATTAAATGATTTGAATTGTACTTGCGTGATAAAACGCAAGGAATGTAAACTATACATTCCATATGAAAGCCGCTATGAAATATCGCTTCTTCACATGCAACTGTTACTTTCCAAAGACCGAAAAGAGTTTTATGGTCTCTCCAGAGAGTAATTACTGAGAGAAAGTAATCCGGATATCTAATCAGGTAAAATCCAAACCTTAATAAGGAAAAGTAACGCAAGTTCGTTAGTCATTAATGCAATGAAACATTACGCGAGAGCGAATACGTAATTAAATAAACTCCAAGGTTTTTGTTCCTTTTACTGCATAATCTAGTACATTTCTACCGGTGTTTCTTTAAATCAGTCTTAACTAGGTGATCAAAAATTACTTTCTGATTTGAAAAGATAGAAATGTATTTATTAACAAATAGACAGTGCTTGATGAAGACAAAGGATTATTTGCTTCACAATTATGCACTGTCATAGAAAATTAAAAAGAATTGATGTGCTCTATTCATGTAACTTTTCCCATCTTGTTGCTACAAACCATTCTTACAAAAACCTATTCTTCTATGTTCTTCATGCTTATCAAGGTAAACAGTAGAAATGCTGTTATTATGATATAATTTGCCTGCACGAGGAGAATAAGAAAATACAGTAATTATAGCGGTTGCCTCCGTGGTCGAGTGGTTAGTGAGCTGACTTCCCACCCGGTGGTCACGGGTACGGTTCTCGGCCGGGGCGGGGAAGTTTTCTTTATCCCTGTCCCCTACAGAGTCTGGAAGTATAAATGTGCGTGTGTTTAGTAATATAAAATTGATTAAACTAACGTTCTAAACCTAAAGTAATATGAGTTGTTTCATAAGTCAAAGCCCCCGATATGACCATTGAAGCTAAAGGGAGCTTTACAAGTGAAATAAAAAATAATCAAAGTGATTTTCAAATGTTTTAGAGGCCTGTCGATATTGATGTTATTAGAATTCCGTTCTGTTTGCTTGACCAAGATGAAAATATGAATAACAATTTCCCTTTTTAAAAAAAGTACAAAATTGGATAAATTAAAGTCTACAAAAAGCAAAATCCTAGAAATTTTTAGCCCCACAACAAAGAGATATTCGATTTAAATGGTGCATTTTGACGAGATCTACATTTATTTCGTAGAAAGTTTTGTCTATCTCTTACAGTTTACCAGTTATGCAAGCCATTCAGAATGAAAAGGGCTTCAGGGTCTGTTCCCAAGAAATTCAAGATATACGTTTTATTTGCTATGTAAATGTCTTAAATATGCGTATTTAAATCTAAATCTAAAAAAAATCAAATTTTCGCAAAGTGTTCCATATAAAGCATAGTTTGGGGGGGGGGAAATATTTTCTTAATAATCTTTCTGCGCATCCTTGGAAAATGCTGTACTTAAAATATTATTAGTATTGGGGTAAAAGTGATGCTCTCCCGGAGCATTACATCAAGCAACTTTTTTATATAATCGTCCTGGAGTATTTTATAGACAATGCTCAGAAATGTTTGTTGTAGCCGAATCTACTGCAGCTAATGATTTAATAAAATCAAGTTTGGTATTCACCGACAGCCGGGGGCGAAGGAGCTCGCTTGTGACAGAGACTTCAAAGAGTGCAGTTGAATTACACAGACGGCCTAAACAGTCGACAGCTGAGTGTACGATTATCAAAGTGACTAGGAATAGAATTTTCTTGCAATTGAAACAGCTGTTTTTGTTACAGTATTTTATGTCAACAATTCAAATTACATTAAGGATGTCGCGTATAACTAAGCCAGAAGTATAAATGTTGTGTATAAATGTTTTATCTTGTTTTAACAATTTAAAAATAATAAATATACGTAACTTAATTTTGATTCTGCTAGCATTCGTTGAGAATTACACATCTATTTTTGTGGTTTGATAATAATGATAATTGTTTATGTTTATAGGAAGCAGCCTGGAAAAGTCACCAATGGAAAAAAGGCAGAGAATTAGGAAAAAGTAAGAAACCTAGACGGAAATTTCACTTCAAACAGATTGCAAGGTAAATAAAAGTCTATAGAGAAAATTAATAATAAAGTTAATACATTAATACTGATATAGCTTTCTTGAATGATTATTTTGGTTTTTATTATAAAACTCGTCGCTCACATTGTTTTATGTTCACAACATGTGCCTCAGACATCGGCATTCGAATCATTTGTCCATATAGTGCTTATTTCCAACTATCGACGGAGTTAAAATGACTTTTTAGCTCTTCTCCTTCCTCTACTTTCCTTACGAATCGTTCCAAAAAACAAACACTTGCAACGATGAATATCGAAGTAGCCTCTTGATCTTCCTTTGCTGGTTTCTTGCCTTGTAAAATTTTATATATATATATGACTTCTCCCTCCCTGCTCAGCCAGATGACTGATTTGTGATGTCAAAGAACAAGTCTCTTTTGCTCCCATCACAGAGAGAAGCAAAGAAGCGGGGCAAGGGAAAAGGCGAAATTAAGTGCAGGGTAGAGGAATAAGCGGAATTCAATTCAGAACCTAGAAGGGACAGTCATTCGTCACCTGTTACTAGAAGCTGTAAAACAGCGGCCGTCATTACGAAGCGGAATGACGTTAGGGCAAGCATTGACTGTGCGGGCAACACGGACAGAGCAGAAAAGAAGCCAGTACCTATCGGTAAAGCAGGTGTAGTTGTCATTTCTTCAGTGGCGGTTGATGTCTAATATCTTGTAAACCACGTCACAAAAATCGACTATCAGACCATAACTCAAAATGTATTGAGTTGTGTGTGAGTCAGATCATAGTGCCTAATGTTTAAAAACTATGGGAGGGTAAAATAATTAAAATGTCCCGACGAAGTTGTTCTGGTTCACAGTAAATTTATACTTTGGTTATATCAATAGTGTACGCACTGTAAAATCAGCAATCCATTTTCACAGGGATAAAGGAATGATTTGTTTAAATACTGACATCAGGATTTAATAATATTTAAGACATAATAGAGAATGTTATTCTGTAAAATTTTTCAAAGCCCTGTATGTGCAATTTCGTTACGCGATAAGTAGTAGTATTTTGTTTCTGGTGCAATAAAATCCATTTTTGTTTACAGCTATTTTTATCAAATTATTATTATTGAACACCTTCCTTTGTCTTTATATGCTGTAGCTATCACCAATAGTTTAAGATTCATAACACATGATCTATAATAAAGAGTTTGTCGCTTAGAGATTGATCCCACTTCTGTACGGTCTGCTGCCTCATGTCAGTCGTGCTGAGTAAACAGCGCCCGCATTACACGTTATCCTTGTTTCCGGGAAAAATGTCTCTGTGTGATTACGTCACAGGGCAAATTAGTGACGGTGAGTGCTGTAACATGATATTAATATGCAATTAATTCACTCAGCATCTCGGTGTATCACGACAGATTGTTTCAGAAGTGGCTATACTTAAACAGAAATGCTCTTTTTTGGTAGTGCTGGAACAGTAAACATTGTCAAACTTACGCATCTTTCTAGAATGCGTTGTGGGTTTATCGATCAGAAAAAGACGAAGTTTTGCAAAATACCAAGTTTTAACGGCACACAGGTCTCTCGTGATTAATTGGTACGCCGTGTTGACATTGCTTGTGAAAATGCCGTCCGGTTTGTGATCGTTCTCATCTTCGCTCTGGTATGCGGCGGTGGAGCTGGAGACATCGCCGTTGATGCGTAAATAACGGCGCGCCCCAACAAGATTCTTCGGAACGCAAAGTCTCTTCTCCATACATCATGAATCTTCCCGATATTGGAGACTTTTCTCCAAGCTTCGGTTTCTAGTACATTCGACAAGTTTCCAGATAGTCTGTACGTCATGTTCTCCGTATAAAAGGAGAAGAAATTGCAGTGGTTTGTTGTTGATTTGACTGAGTCGTGAATGACTGGAGTGTTAGCGAGTAATGGCACGCGAGCTACGGATAGCGTATAGCCGTCTACTAACGTCGAGTGAATCATTTGCATTCAGTTTAAGATCTTAATTGTAAACATTTTTGATTCAATAAACACATTTGTTACATTATTGAGAAATTTCTTAATTGGCTGTCAATTTGAACTGGCGGGAATGAAATAGTGGGGACAGAAGCAAAGCTAAACTAAATTGATAAACAATTTTAATTTTGTAAAGAAAATTATTCCCTTAGTTTAACACAGCTGGAGGGTATCTCGATGTTTCCAACTTTACGGCATCCAAAAGCCGCGCTCATTGTGTTAACGTTGCGCAACTTCACACCTAAGCCTTCGTAGCTTTGCACCTGTCTATTGAGTGGATTGTTACCACGAGCCTTTCTGCTATTAGTGCAAGGAAAAGGACTGGGGTATAAAACATACAAAACATGATATGTAGTTGTTACGAAATGTTGAATGGGACCATTTACTGAAGAATTTCATTGAAGAAAGGATATCTTCATCAAACCGAGCTCAGTGATAACAGGTAACGAAAATAAAAAGCCATATGTTACCATGATGAGCGCGGCGATCAAATTGCATTGTATGTTTTTATTTTTTTAGTTGTCGGTTTAGCATCCCCTTATGTAGGATTGTCACCCCCTAGGATGTCAATAGCCTGTCGGGGAGCCACGGCAAGAAACCATAGAATGAAGAACCTGCAATGACTGGTCGCCCGTGGCTAGGTATGACCGTGAGGAAGTGAATGATAGGAATGGTGTTGATGGAGCAATTGGTGGAATAACTGGCGGTGGAAACCGGAGGACCTGGAGAAAACCCACCCAGACACCGCATCGTCCACCACAAATCCCGCATGAGGACGCTTGGGATCGAACCCGGGCCGCCTAGTTGGGAGGCGAGTGGTGTAACCCCTCGGCCTCGGCGCTACCCTTTTATCGTTGTACGAAATATAATTATCTAAAACCTCTGTTGCTTTAGAACCCCCAGGCAACCAGATCTGGTAAGACTTTCTAGCAGCGGGGCTGATTCTAGCGAAGGTGACGGTATCGTGATCAAGTTTGAGCCAGTATTTTACAACTGAATATAAGATATCCGTGGTTCAGAACTTTTCAGTCTGACTCTACCTATCCAAGCCCTGTCCTATACACGACTTGTATGAAAAACTATTAAATTAACCGGGTTCGATTTTTCTTTAGCCAGAATTATTCCCTATCCCCCACAGAGTCTGGAAGTATGTATGTGAGTAAATGTGTGTTTAGGGAAAATAAAACGATTTAAAACCCAACGTAAATAACCTACAGACAACGAGTTGTTTCTAATGCAAAGCCCCCGATATGACCTTAGATGTTAAAGGCGGCTATATAAATGAAACTTTAAAAAAGCAATTAAATTAACACTATAAGATAAGAGTTCAAAAATCTGATATGTTCCATTCACATGACTTTCTCTATATCAAGCAACAAATTATTCCAATTACTTCATTTAATGGAGCAAAAATTAGCAGAAATAGTCATCTTACTTGTAAGTAGAAGCGAAATAAGGGAGTGCCATAGGTTAAAGTGATAGTCAAAGGCTGGTTGCTATGTGACTGAAGCTCCTTGTTTTGTATGGACACGAGTTCACAAAGTCATGTATGAGAAAAGTATGTCTTTATAGCTGAAACCAAAAACAAGGAATATCTAAAAAGCAATCAACTCCACGAAAAAAAAATGTATATAACAAAAATTGTGTGTTTTAAGGTGCTCTACATTTGTTGTGTGGTAAGTTTTTGTCCATATCTTACGGTTTAGCAGTTATGCAAAATTCCGTAAAATTGACCGAGAATAAAGTAGTCTTCAGAGGCTATTCCCAGAAAATTCAAGATATACATTTTATTTGTCATGTAAATATCTTTGATATACGATATTTTAATCGAAATCGTTAGAGCCATTTTTGAGAAAGTCAATATTTTCGAAAAATGTTCCATGTAAAGGGTAGTTTGGTGTGGGGGGATTTTTCTCAAAATCTTCGTGTCGCATCCCTGGAAGATACTAAACTTAAATACCAAGTTTGGTATTTTACCGACTTTTCGTTTTTGTGTTATCGTGTTCACAGACACACGGACACACACACGGACCTTTTTCCGAAAATGCTTTTTTTAGATAAAGGGGACCCTAAAATATATATTTCCGGTGAAATCTCGGTATCGAATTTTTGGTGGAGTGCAATACCTTCCCTATACACTATGTACATAGTGCGTATAGAGAAAGTAAAAAACAATTAAATTAACACTATAAGATAAGAGTTCAAAAATTGGAAGTGAAACACAGGCGCTTCCGGCCGCGGCCCGCTTACTAGCTAATATTGAGACCGATATGTGAGTGGCAGAGTTTTATAAGTCAAGTTTGTATATCAGATTTTCTTGTATTCATAAGTACATGGACTATATATACTTTAACACAAATATATCTGTTTTACAGAGCGGTTAAGTTTACTTCAAAGCTGTTTGGACGCGCCTTGTCTCGACGAATCAAAGCAACTGTGTTATATGCAACAGAAACAGGAAAATCGGAGATGTACGCCAAGAAACTAGGGGAAATCTTTGGTCACGCTTTTAATTCTCAGGTGAGGGAACCTCATATTACATTACACTTCTTTCATTTCATTTAAGTTAAGATTTCAGCAAATATAATAACCTTCTTTTTAACTTCAATGAAATGTTTTCGTAAACTTCTACGGCCAATGTTAAGATTATCTTGATACAATACTTCCGATGTAGACCGCGTCTTAAAGACATGTATCACTGAAATTTTGAAATTCCAAACTAATAATGATGACTTTTTGAAATGTATACCACAGATGCAAATTCGTTCAAATAACTTACGGCAAATTTCATCCATTTTGCTCTAATGGTTTGGAAGTTAGGGTCAAATTTGTTTATGTTTTTGTCACGTCAATAAAAAAACCTTGCGAAAAAAAATTAAAATTTTGATACAATATGTGTTTTAAGCCTAGGTTCACAATTTTTCAAATTACCCTGGGTTTTTCTGCCAATCTTTTTTTTTTAGACTCCAAAATTGTTTAAATTTATGGGTATGCTTTTTTGTCATAAAAATAAGTATAACTTTTGTCTTTGAAAATTGAAAATATATACTTAAAAACATCTGACAGTAAAACCTACGGCAATTCTTATTAATTTTACCTCTATGAGCATGTACAGCACCTTTTATTTATGTAACGGAAAAACTGCTCCTCAAGGAACATTTTACAGGAAGAAAAATGCTGAAAATATCAATAGCGAGAAAACAAGGAAAGTTTTGAATGCATGGCTTACAATAAAATCCACCAGGTTGGTAGGTTGGACCATCAGCTTTCATTTTCCTTTGCCTTTTCTGTTCTTTCCTTCTTGTATTCCTGCTTATCTTCTGCACAGCTTCGTTTCTTATTCTGCATGATGTAAATGAGATCTCTGAAGTTTTTCTTGCCGAATCCAGTACAGTTTCACCTCTAATGCTTTACTTTAGCTCCAGTAATTTAATGAATTTAAAATGTTGCCTGGTGGTCAATTATACCTTTTTTATATTCAGGATTGTTTAAATTGTTTTATAGAATTAAAATAAAAACATCTACTTTTTTGAATTTTTTTTCATAAGTTTTCAATCGTACATTCCGCTAAAGCTAAAATTTGCCAACAACATGCTCATCTTATATGAAGGTTCCTCAGAGCTGACTGCAGGCTTCTTCCTCAGGACTTGCATTATTGTATCATGATAATTTCGGTTAAGCCTAATAGTGTGGCGAAAGTTCTTTAGTTTACTGATTAGTGAAAAATTATAGTGTTTTTGTAACGGAAAACGTTGTCTTTATTTGATGACGTAAAACCATGCGATAATAGTAACGAATAGTTTTATATGTTTATAATGAAATTTTTTCGAAAAAATATCATTCCTAACCTGTCATTCTTAACTGTGTTAATGTTAGTTTCTATGCCACGTAGTAGTATAAGATAATCATTTTTAGAAACTATTTTATTGCATATTTACTTTTAAATAATATGGCAATAAGAGTACGCAGCAGGTTTCAAAATATCTTAAGATTTGGGGCTATGTGATGCCTTGAAATTCTGTTCTCACTGCTTGACCGAGGGGGAAAAAAAATAACAATTTTCCATTTGAAAAGTATAAGAACTTGAAAATTCAAACCGATAAAAATGGATATCTCAGAAATGGTAGCTCCACCAATAAAACGTATGTTTTAACGAGATCTAAAATTTTCGTATAGTAATTTTTTTGTATATCATTTGTCATATCTTAATCATATGGTATTTTAATCCAAATCTATAGAGCCATTTTTGAGAAAATTAAGAGGTTTCAAAAATGCTCCCTGTAAAAGGTATTTTGGGGTGTTGGGTTTTCTTGAAATTATTCGACTTGCATCCAAGATATTAAACTTACATATCAAGTTTGGTAATTAACCTATTTTTCTTTTTTGAGTTAAGCTGTTCGTACACGTATAGGCCTGTTTTTAAAAAGGCTATTTTTATTCAGGGAACCTCAAAACATGCCTTTACAGTGAAATATGTATCAGAATGTTGAACGTAATGCAATACCTTCTCTACCTATGTATGCGATAGAGAGATTAAAATGTATCGTGGATAACGTAGACTGGATACAACATTATTTTTAACGAACACTCTATATAACGTGTATTTCTAAATGTGTAATAGCTAAAGAAGTTTGATTACCATATAACGTTTTTATGACACTAATTTGTCAGTTTTGTTTGCTTGTTTACTAAATAATTTGATTACTACGGCAAATGTAGTGATTCATAAAGTTTTATGGATTATTTCGTCACTAGGTCTACTGCATGGCCGACTATGATATGAGCAGCATCGAACACGAGGCTCTGTTGCTGGTGGTGACATCTACCTTCGGAAATGGCGACCCACCAGAAAATGGAGAGGTGAGTGATTTGGAAACTTTATTACAAATACACATTGTACCAACCTGCAGTAAAGTGTGATATACCCATAAAATCAACATGTTTTAAATAATTTATTATCGTCTATATGCAAAGACCTAGAGTGAGGAAACAGTTATACTCTTAGTCATTGCAGTTCAATCTTATGTGATCCATTACACGACTTGCTCTACACCTCTGTAACAAATTATTTTTAAAGGCTTATTCTATTTATTTTATACTAATCGAGATAAACATTAGCAAAAATGGTGATATTACTTGCTTCCTTGTAATTGTAGAAAGGAAATAAGGAAATACATTAGGCTAAAGTAATAGTCAAATCTTTTAAAAGTTGGTTGCTATGTGATTGAAACTCCTTTGTTTGTATGGTTAGGAGTTGAGAAATTCCGGTATGGTAAAATTATTTTAAAATTGTAACTAATAAAAAGAAATACCTCGAAAATGGGAAATTTCACAAAAAATGTGTATTTTAACGAAATCTGTATTTTTATATAGTAAGTCTTGGTGCATCCTTTATGGTTTACAAATGGAAATGCCATCTAGAACAAGAGATGTTCAGAGGCAGGGATTTACTTGAAAAATCGACCTATCGTAAATTTGGAAGATTCTGAACTTAATTATTATGTTTGGTATTTAATTGACTTTTGGTGTTATAGTTATGCTATGCACAGATACGCACAGGGATGTTTTTTTTTAAAAATGGTGCTTCTGTCTACCATTCAGTAGTGATATTTATCGCTATCAGTTTGAACTCGAAGTTAACAAACAAGAACAAACGCTTTTGGACGGAAAATAGCCTTGGATTAAAGTAAATTTTGGAAGAGATATCTTAGTTTTGTACATTTTGGCCTTTAATATCTTTGAGAATACCAGTTCTCGAGTATATGAGCGTGTAAATATATTCAAGCAGTACCACATTAATCTTCGCACGTTTCGAATTTGTTTAGTTTTAATAGAGAGAAGGGGTTACTAGTTTTAAAATCTCTCATTAGGTAGCAAAACTGTTAAGCACTGGCGAATGATTTTACAGTGGCATTAAAATTATTGAGAAACCTGACAGTTGACTTAAAGGCTAAGAAAGGTCTATGACAACGGCGGTCTCACCACAACTTGAACCAATTACAAAATAAAAGTTTAAAGGTTCCTGCTCGCACCTCAAGCCTGATAGAGAGGCCTCTGAGCAAAATTAAACGGTCTTTCACGCCCAATTTAGAATGGGACGCTGAGAACCACAGCAGTTAAAGAGCGTCCATAAATAACACGCCATTTACATTTTTGTTCGTACTTCTTGATTGGAGCTGAGTAGTTCCTTTCACCCCAACCCTCTGGTGCGCACTTTGGGCGACTACAACCATAGGGCGCCAAAAAGGAGAAAATCCAACCCCCTGCCAAGGGACGCTCTCGGGCCTCTAGCCTGAGAGACTGCCATCCCTTAGACCAAACAGCCCCCAGGTTTCGCAGTACCAGGAGGGGTCTCAGCCGGTTGGGAGACCAGCCGTTTGTAACCCTGCCCCGCCCCCTGATTAATCTGGGACATCTCACCCCTCCCAAATTCCATAATCCTACCAACTTTCCTCCCACCTGGCCTGCTTAACTCGGTGGCCACACAAGCGGCACGTCGAGTTAAGCAGCATTGAGCGTGGTCACCACCTGGGTGGGTGACCGCCCAAGTGACCGGCTGCGCTCAGGCCTAAGGATGCGGAGGAATTTTAACACCGCCCGGCGGACACAGACACAAAAGCTTGTGAACAAAATCTTTTTCCCTACAATATCGCACAGGTAAAACCGCTTTCAGCGGTTAGGTACTGTGGCGAAATTACATTCCGTCCTGGTAAACCTGGACGACCTGTTCTTGGACTCTGGAACCTTGAAGATGTCTTCTCACTGCTGTTGCCAAAGAAAGCACCTCTTCCTTAGCCTTCGAAGTAGCTCTTAGGATCCTAAAGTAATTTAAATAACACCGTAAAATCACTCGTATGGAAAAATATGTTATTCGTTGTTTTAGAAGTAGCATTACAGATGGTAACTTTATTGGTTAGGTATTCAAACGATGAAAACTACTATCGCTATGTAGTGAATACAAACGCAAATGCGAATCTAAGAAATAAAATACTAAAGAAAAAAAAACCTAGTGGCGGTTGTCACCGTCTCTCTGTCTGTTCCTCTCTCTTAAATATATCACGTACGGTTTTAGCATTAACATATTAATACATTTCTAAGCACAAATTATGTCTCTCACTACTTTCTCCAGCTTTGTGTCGAAGGACGAAAACTGCCTTCAGTAAAAGACGAATCATGAGCATGCATAAGTTAAGAAAGGAATCCTTATAATCTCTTCTAAATCCCCTAATGTACGGGATTACAAAGTTTGGGTAATCCTGACCAAACAGTTTGCTTCTACAAATATTTTATGAAGAGATATTTTTCCCCTGTTATAGGGAAATAGTCGATAATGAATTAATAGCGTCGTAAAACAAAGGCCCAGTTGGAGTTTCCGCTGTAATATTACATTTTTCCACTAGAAAGTATTCCATATTTACTTTCTCTACTACGTATACTAAGAAGGGGAAGTACTGTATTCCACCCAAAAGCTTCATACCGAGATTTCACTGGAAATGCATGCTTTGAGGACTCCTAAATAAAATAAAGCATCTCAGAAATTGTCCGTTATATGTGTATGTCTGTCTGTGAGATGTATAGCTCTGTAAGAAAAAGTCTGTTGTTCGATCCCAAGCGCCAATATGTGGGATTTGTAGTGGACGAAACGGCGTCTGGGCGGGTTTTCTCCGGGTCCTCCGGTTTCCCCCTCCACTCATTTCACCAATTGCTCCATCATTACCTTTCCTACCACCCCTTTCCTCACCCTCATGCCTGACTACGGGCCTACTACTCGTTCCAGGCTCTCCATTCTGTGGTTGATTCCCCGACAGGCTTCTGACCCCTATGTATCCGCTTGTAAGTCCTAGGGGGTGTCAGTCCTAAATATGGGGTGGGTAAGCTAACTACGAATCTTCCAAGTAAACTTTTTTGGAATGTTCTATTTTCTAAAACATGCTATAACTGATTAAAATACTAATAAGATATCCTTGAGAAAAATGAAATGTATATTTTAAATGTTCTAGGATTAACTTTTGAAGTCGTCTTCATTCTTCATTCATTTTTGCATGTCTGGTAAACCGTAACAGATAAACAAAATCTTATGGCAGGAAATGTAGATCTTGTTACAGCATACTATTATGTCAGATGCTTTTTTTAGTTAACCATTTAAGAGATATTTTTTGTTATTGGGTCAAATTTTCCAATATGTGGGTACATTTTTCTTAAATGGTAAATAGTTATTCGTTTCTTTTTCCATCCTGGACAAAAACGGAATTTCAGAATATAATATAATGATTCGTTCTTAAAAGTTTTAACTGTCGATTTAGCCTGTTATATCCACTAGTTCCCCTTTTATCTACAAGAAAGTATGAAATAAAAACAATGTATACTACTATTTATCAGGATTAATAAAAATTACATAGAAGAATAAGCTTTTGTAACAATATATGCGCAAGCCTTCACGGTCGGTGCCCATAGTTTTAAAATTTAACAATTTCGGGCTGTATTGCCGTGGTCTGTAGGCTAAAATATGTTTATTTTAAGTATTTCTTCCTAACGTTTCGTCCCTGTCTATGAGGGACATCTTCAGAGGCAATGTGCTCACGTCGCTAACTCAGAAAGAATCAAAAAAGTGCAAGAACCCATCCACTTGACTCCGCCCACCAGTGCCTGCGTATATATACCGGCTCTAACTCACACTGTTGTAATTCTTTCCAAGTTAGCGACGTGAGCACATTGCCTCTGAAGATGTCTCTCACAGACAGGGACGAAACGTTAGGAAGAAATGTTTTAAATAAACATATTTTACTCTACAGACCACGGCAAAACAGTCCGAAAACTTTAAATTTTAAAACTTTTGTAAAAATTGTTGCAGAATATGTAGAAAAGTCATGTGTATGTAAATATAAGATTTTTACTTTATACACTACTTGCTTATACTAAAAAGAGGAAGTATTGCAATGGACACAAAAATTCTATATCTGTCAAGAAATATACATTTTTGGGCCTCACAGAATCCAAAAACAGCAATTTTAGAAATACGTTCGGGTGTATTGTGTGGGTACATCATACCTCAAACAAAATCTGATGTGTTCCATTCACATGACTTTCTCTATATCTCTGCAAGAAATTATTGTTAGAAAGCTTACGCTTCTATTTACTTCATGCCTAATTGAGAAACAATTAGCAGAAATAGTCTTAATACTTGCTTTTTGTAAGTAGAAGCGAAATAAGGGAGTGCCATAGGTTAAAGTGATAGTCAAAAGCTGGTTGCTATGTGACTGAAGTTTGTTTGTTTGTATGAAAAGGAGATGACAAATTTCTGTATGAGAAAAGTGTAAGTTTTTCAAAGCTGAACCAATAACAAGGAATATCTCAAAAGCGATCAATTCCATGAAAAAAACGTACCTATATATAACATAAATTGTGTGTTTTAATGTGCTCTACATTTTTTGTGTGGTAAGCTTTTATCAATTTCTTACGGTTTAGCAGTTATGCAAAATTCTTATAATTCATCCAGAATAAAGTAGTTTTCAGAGGATATTCCCAGAAAATTCAAGATATATATTTTATTTGTCAGGTAAATATCTTTAAGGTACGATATTTTAATCAAAATCCTCAGAGTTATTTTTGAGAATATCAAAATTTTCGGAAAAAGTTCCAAGTAAGGGGTAGTGGGGGTGGGGGATTATCTTGAAAATCTTCGTGTCGCATCCTTGGAAGTTACCAAACCTAAATACCAAGTTGTTTTTAACGGACTTTTCACCACACACACACACACACACACACACACATTTTTCCAAAAATCTTTTTTTGGATTCAGGGTTTCTCAAAACATGTATTTCCAGTGAAATCTCGGTATCGAATTTTTGGGTGCATTACAATACCTTCTTTATACACTAAGTATATAGTACGTGTAGAGAAAATAATAAAAGTTGTTTAAACAACAAGCTTTCTAATAAAGTAATAAATAATTAAGGAACCAGAGGCATATCATTTACTTGAAGTAATTTGAAAAATATTTCCCCTGAATTTCAGACACACACATATTAATATTGAAATATGTTATATTCAACCGACACAAACAGTGTTTTGAGTCAAAAACTTAAAGTGAATAAATGTTTACGTTTTTGTTTGTTTTATCAGATATTCGCACAAAACCTGTACGCCATGAAAATGGGAGACGTCGGACTGTCGAATGGCGTCAATGAAAAGTTTAGGTGAGTGCTCAAGCAATATTTTACTTAATCACAATAGTTTGACAATGAGTCAAAAGATTTATAATATTTATCTTTTTTCCACTGCAGTTACAGCAAAGCTGCTGTAAATTTGCTTCAAGCGTGTGTTTTAAAACATTTTTTACTCTAGCCTTTGCTATAAAAATCAAGCTTTGCAAATTATTAAGCACATATTGTTTACAATGACATTGCTTGTAATAATAAGTTTAGATATATTGGTATTTTAGGTTAGAAAACCTACATTAGGAATCAGATATTCAATAAAGGCAATGTATCTGTGAAATTTTGAAAATCTACACTATGTAAGATATCTTATTGAAAGTCATGCCAGTTATTTTACACAGACTGTTTCAAAACGACACCAAACGAAGATAACAGTCAATTAGCTTACAGTTTGACTTGTCCGTAACTTGATGTCGCAACTTTCAAACTCTTCTATTTAAAGTTTTATGTGTGTTTAAAAATCACACATATTTGGGATTAGGCACCGAAGGAACAACGGTTGTTTTACGTCAAACCCACATGCTACGTTTCCATTGCTAAGGTGACCTATGCCGCGCCGGTGTGTTTAGTAAGCCACGCCTACACCACGCGAATGGGACCATCGCTACCAACCGGCATCTCTCTTGGAGTGGGCCAGGCACTTGCCATTTGGTTATGTACGACTGCCTAATCCATGGTGATTTTATGATAGTGTTTGTATGTGCCGAATTTAGGGTTGAAAATCATATTCACGTATCACGTACGGTATGGCCAACAAGGTCCACACCTTCGTTTGGTGTCGTTTTGAAACACCCGTATAATAATTATTATGTAGCAAAGTTATAGCTTGCATGGTTAATTAAATAATATTTTTGTGTTTTCTAAATTCGTTGTTCTAATAAACTTGGGCATTTTAAAAACCATTCATATAAAAATTCAAGCTTTTCAATAAATGAGTTGACAAATAGATCTGTCTTATAATATCTTTTTATATTAACCCGAATTATTGTGGAAAATGTCTACTTTTTGCGCTCTCCAAAATTCTTCATTTTTCAAAATTAAATACTTTATTTTTAAAACTGGACCATTATTTCGGAAAACTATATGAATATTTTCTTTAATACACTTATTAGAGACAGTATAACATCTTTGAAACAAAGTAGTAAAAACTTGCTGTTGTTTCGAGTATTTTGAGTGAGTAAAAAGTGTTACAAAAAAGTTTGCGAAAAGACAAGGTTTAAAGGTGGGACTACTTGTTAATAAGCATTCGCGTTCACATTTAAAGACATTCAATTAGTTGGTTGTCAAGTGGAATAAATATGAAAAAGATATGTTTCCTTAAAGCTTAGAATTCGTGTTATTCAGCTACGAAAAAAAAATATATTTTTTTCACAATTTTTGGTCAAATTTGACAGATACTCGCCATAATATAAAATAATGTTAAATCTCATTAAACATTAAATATTTGTTTTATTTATTATATGTTTTACTTATACATTATATACGTTAAATATATTAATTTTTATATATTATAAAGATTGCTAGAGGTAAAAGGGAATCAAACCAGATGTTGAATGTGACTTTAAAATTTTTTTTCTCTCAAAGATAGAAAATACACCCATATAGCTTTAAGAGTTATGGAAATATTTTAAATTTCCCTTAGGGAAGTTATAGTTCATGATAGCAGCTGTATTTCCAAACAGTTGCAAGTTTTATTACCCTTATAAATAAAAATTTATGCTTGAGTAATTTTATTTATACCATTATATGGTAATATCAAATGCTAGACTGTATCAAGGTCTACAACAAGAATTTTTAAATACTATAATCTAATTATTCAAACTCTATATGTTAAAACATGTATTTTGGCGTATACAACGTCATGTATACGACTGCCAATATAAACTGGTGCTCCTACGACACTCGGAGTTCACAATCCTCACAAACAATAGTAAATTATAGTGATTTTCTTTTATTCTTGATACGTGTTTTTTTTCTGCAACAGCATTTTTTTTCTAAGAAAAACTTTCGTATAAGTTTAAAACTTCAAAATGAAGGAACGTTTTGATCAATCAATGGCAAAAATGCTTAGTATCAATAACAGTACTTAGGTACTTAATTTTGTGCCTACTTCTACTTTTTTTACTTCTCATGAAATTAAGTATTGTATATAACCTAACTCTGTATCAGGGCTGCTAAGAAATCCCGAGTTCGATTCCCAATATTGGGAATTTTTCCTGATGAAGGTCAAATATGGTATTTATCCTGCCTTTTTAGGTCCTTAGGAACCAAATGAATAATTAGCGATTTCGGTCCGTAAACCGCAGACGGAGGCAGAGCATGCAACAGCCGTCCGGAAAGCCTATTTCCAATCTTTTCGTTGCAGTACAGTTGATACAAATGTTAAAAACATGAGTGAGAATATTTGAAGTGTCAGATTTAGTGTTTTTGACACAAGGATAGAAATTCTCATTCTATTTTAATTATTTTAAAAAGTGTAAACACAAACCTCTTAGGATTCAAAGGCAAAAGAAAGTACTATATGGTACCTTCATGTTCATATAGGTGAATAATTTGAACTAAGTTTAATTTCATATTTGAATTTATTATGAATAAATATTAGAGGTGTAATTTTTAACAAATGCTTAAAATATAAGACCTACAACAAAAGTTGTCTTGTGTTTTCAATGTTACACAAACACATTCTGTTAATTTATAGTGAATTTTGAAAGTATTTGTCTATAATATTTCTAGCACCCCACATAGTTTTGCTTCATACTACTGTCACTTGAAAACGAAGTAATTTCGGAAATAGCTTTATTTAATTTTATGCTAGTACAGCATAAAACTAGGAATAGTTGATCTGTTACACTCTTTTGAACTAGGATAGTGATCATAATTCTTCAAAATAAGTTATCAGTGTGTGTATAAGGAATCTCCTATATGTAGCAGACGTGGAGAAACATCCAGACATTTCTCCACAACTGCTTTGCTATAATCTGCTAACGTTTGCTTATGCTTTGTGCTACATTTTACCTCCTCCACTCTCTTTATCGCTTCGTAACCCAGTATGGCCACTTCCAAATCGTTCATCAAAGCCAACAGTCAGACAGAACTTGCTGGCCACCATCACATCCACGGTGACCGACGTCTAGATCGTCTCGACTCACTCAGAGGTTCAATCAGTGACGTCATGGGAGAGGAAACATTTGGACCTCTGAGCAACGTGAGGTATGTACTTGACCCTCCCAGCAAGTAGAATGCTTCAGCCAATCACAGCTCGGGAAGGTAAGATCTGAGTCTTGTTGCCAGCCCTATCATTTGTTGTAGAATATAGATTGAATTAAGGGGAACTGAAGGAATGAACTCTTTGTAAAAAGAATAATTTGCAGTAAATCTATTGATAACGTAACATTGATCAGGATTTGATGCAAGACATTGTGCCTGCAAATAGACGTGAGCACTGTCAACATGATACGCAGTGGCATGAACTGATGCTGTGCGTACTGCATTACTATCGCTTTAAGCCTCCGCCTCTTTCTCCCACTCCTTGTATTGCGCAAATTGAGTGCTCTTGATAATAAATGTTGATGAACTGCGGTTGTATATGTTACTCTTAAAAATATAGATCCCTTAATTAAACAGATACAAATTTCTTGAACGAAAAGGATTAACCATAAAAATAAAGGATGCTTTAAAAATATGATCATTCTAAGGATTATTCTAATTCTTAAAAATAAGTATAAAATATCAAAGAATAGTTTAAATTAAAATATTCACTCTGAGACGTAATAATGCTATTTTAAATGAGGTACAGAGCCTTCGTTTCAACACATGTCCGGCCTAGCGGGGATTTTTTTGGCACTAGGAAGCATTCCGTTTGCCGTCGGAGAAGGATATTCACAGCCCCTTAAATTCAAATGCATAATTTCTCCTGCTAATTATAACTACGAGGATCATACTAAAAGTCGTGAGCAACTTCTTTCTAAAATTCAAATTCCAACAATGTAACAAAAGGACTGCAGGATTGTAATCCGTAGAGTTACACCACTTGTTCCCATAATGTTGCATCATGAAGTTCTATCACGTAACTATAGACAGTATTTCCAAAATGATAAACATTAATGTTTCTTTTCGACTGTGTGCTGTCATTAAAGTCTTCGTTAAACAAAGAAAATATATTTATTGCTGAAATGCACCTCAAATTTCGATTAATATCAGCGACAGTAGTGTTAGAAAATGTTGAAATAATTAAATTATAGTATCAGAATATCCAAGATTAGCGTCACAGGGGTCGCCCTTGAATTTTCTCCACCGAACGCAACAAGGAAAGAATTTGAATGGTCGCAATGTGACTATACTGTTAAAGCGACCCAAAATAAACCATATTAAAAAAAGGAAAGAGTTTATGAGCTTATTAGAGAAGATATTCGTGCCAGTGTGGATGAAATCGCTGCAAAACCTGCAGTGTAACATAGTACAGTGTAAGAAGTGATTGAAAGCTTGGGTTATCATCTGTGCCCATTGGATATTTATTAACCAAAGACCACAAACTTCAGAAAAGAACAATCACTCAAAGCTTCTTCAGAGACTTCAAATGAAGGTGATGATTTTTGATGAGAAAGTTGATGAATGCTGGTTTCATCATTATAAGCTTGAAACATATACATGGAAAGCAGTGCGTCAGTGTCCTTGAGCAGGTGGAATAGAGTTCTATATAAGGGTATTTTCAAACCTGCATAACGACGGAGAAAATAAAAACTATGTTAAAAAGTGACAGAATAGTCTTAGGTTAAGATTATCTACTTGGTTTTTAAAAAGTAAAGATTAAAAATTCCAAAAAGTATTTCCTAAGACTGTCAGAATGCCTAACGTGCAATAACCACATAACTTCTTCATAGAAGTTGCTTGAAATTATGTCCTTGTGGTGCTACACATCTCTCACACATTTTAACAAAATTTGTGTTAACACTCATTGATTCTTCATGGTATGTAAATAAAAGTATGCTGATAAAATAGACCATAATATCATCAAACGCCTAATTATGGAAATCAATTCTACTCATATTTTTGCGTGATTGCTATTCCTGGATTTTCATTTGGTAAAAAGTTTAGTGGCATTTTAAAGTCCAGTTTTACGAAATTCCTATTTTCTCTTAAATTTTTCTCAAAGATTTCTTTTCGTTCTAACTTATCTACGATTTCGTCGAGTTTTTCCTCTGTAAGGGCATGGTTTCTTATCAAGAAAATGTAATGAAAGAGCTGATTATCTGGTCAAGAAAGAGGCCTAACCTCCATTCATTGGTCCAGAATCATTCTACTCAATAAGCCCCGGATTAGCTAAACTACAGTCAGCGATTGGATGAGGAGCACAATCCTTCAAAGATGGTTATGAGTCCCAGGAACAATACTTGTAGGATTTTAATAAAAAAACTAATAAAATATAAATAATTGCCTCATTAAATTAAATAGGCAAATCTTAAGGAAAGGCATTAGCTTTCTCACCTGACACGGTGACTTCAGGAAACATATGAATAAGGATATTCCATGAGGAACCAATATGTCGCATTTGTAAACAATCTGATGAAGCAGCAGTTCATTTTCTGAAGTGCGAAGTTCCAGAAAGGAGACACCTCCTCTTCGTAATATCTAAGCGTCCTGGAAAAGGCAAATAATCCAGCTCATTGAACGGGTTGAACTAAGCCTGTAACGAGCCAAGGAAGGACACACAAAGCCTTTTAAGTGCTTAGAGTTTAACTAACCTCACAACCATCGTCTTATCAAGAATAGATCACCTTTTCCTAAATCTACTCACAAATTTAGGAACCGTTTCTCTGTGAGGCGCACGAACTGCAGAGAAACTGTCTGTAAATCTCTGTGTCACTTCTCTACAAGAGTTTGTCGTCACACAGAAATCATACATGAAGACCATGTACTAAAGTATACCTAATTTTTGGCATTACAGCAGATTATAATCTTGAAACACACCGTCTCGCAGTGAATCAACCTCCGCATAGCCCAGCCTTCGTGTCTCCTGATTAACCGACAGACGAAGATGGAATATAACTATTTAGGAATGGCGTAGTACAGGACTAGCAATTCCCCAAACCACGGCCACACGTCGAAACGAAGGCTCTGTAGCAAAACATTATTCAGACTACTTGACAAAGACATTATAAAGTGCATTTGGATGTCGGTCCATTTTTGAGCATATATTGGATTAATTTGGGCCCTCTTTGGTATAAACCTGCAGCCAGAGTTATCTTTTTTGTATAAGTAAATTAATAGAACTTTTTTCGAGAAAGTAAATAAGAAAATATGAATCTAGAATTAGATTGAAAACTCAGTGCAAATACGAGTTTATCGTGCCATTTCTACATGTTCTAGCTGACTCGCATTTCCCCCAGTACACCAAAAGACGCTACAAATGTATTTTGAGATAACCACCTTTGTATTTAACCACTATAAGGTCGATCAATGATAAACGGCTGTTCCTGTAACTCAAACGATAAAGCTCTTGCCTATGTGGAGGATCTGTTAGATTTCTGACTGGAAGGTGGGATTATTCCCTAACCCCGCACCCTGAATATGGAAGTATGGATGTTTTGGTGTTATAACGTACAAAAACCCAAATAAATACAATCAAATCAGAACAGAAATTGTACACAAGTTAACACCATTGCCGAAAGAAAATACCGTTCAAGGTGGAAGGCCGTCATTATTACTATTAAAGTTAAAGGTAAAAAAATGAAGTAACTTTCCAAAAATATGTTTAAATTAAATATTCTTTCAAAATATAGTACACAGACTTAAGTTACTTAGAATCCGTGGTTTAAATGCAAACCGTGGCATTGAATTTTTCAGTCTGATCATACCTTTCCCATTTCAACTTACATACGGCTTGGCATTATGACATTTAATTAAAGGGTATCCGAAGTGTTAAAAGTTCCCCTATAAGTATTAAAGCAGAGCTTAACTTTTTGAATATGTCCTAAAGTTGATGGTATTTTGCAAACATTATTTTACACCACAACTTGAAAAACTACAAAAAGATCGCATAATTATACTAATTAATTTTTTAAAACTAATCTATGACTAAAAATAAAATCACATTTTATTCCACACATTCTGCACTGCTTTGGGTACACTTTCAGAACTCTAGCTGTATTTAGTGTGGGAAAAATAAAACAAGATACAATTAATAAAATTACCTTCAATCAATTATAACAATTCTTTAAAATTTCCTTTGCAGTATTCGTATATTATACACATTTAAATCTGAGAAAAATGCCTTCAAAATTTGACATAGAACGTCATTTAACCAGGGCAGCGCTTTAAAATAGTTTCCAAAATGCGTATTGCAGCCTTCCTAGAAGAATAAAGCATAGCAAATATGTACTTTTAAAGTAGTGTGCATATTTTGCATCAAAATCGAAAATTTGATACTCTTGAACTAAAATCGCTTAAAAGAGGAGAAAGTGTCTCCTTTTATAGACCAATTTCGTTTGTTTTGGTCCATTACCTTTTGTTACAGTTAGTTAAATCTTGCTCCTCAATCTAAGCACACACTACTAAAGAAGGAAAATCAAGATGGCCTTGAAAATCACTAAGATAGTCATCATGTAAAATATCGTTTTGATGTTTAGTTTTCTTTTTAAGTAATAACTTAGTTTTACAAATCGATATCGTATAGTAGGCTGTTGCAGCTTGCTGCGCACCAAAGAGCAGCAAGTTATTCATTTTCATGGGTATGCCTGCCTAATGATTGAGAACATCCTATCGTCAAGGCTGAACCAAGTGTAGGAATGCAAGCGCAAGCATTGTGATATCACATTCCCCTCTAGCCATGCTCCGAGGTAATGAGGTTGAGCACGCACGAGTACTCCGATTCAGACGAGTAGAATTATTTAAAGCAAACTGAACATCCAGAACTACAATTACCATTTCTTAATATTAGTTTTGCTATAGTAATATAAGAAAATTAAGTTAGCATAAAATTTAGTTTCTGATTAGTATTTATTTCCCCTAAAACTAGGGAAAGAAACCTAGGGTTGGCAACAATGAGTTTCAGGTCATATCTTCAGAGTCAAAGTCTTCGCTTCGTAACCCTGTAGATTAACACCACTTCCAGTAGATATTGTTGTCTTCTTCTGAATGTGGTATCGTCGGAATCCTGCTGTTGTGGAAGTGCACGACATTTTCTTAAACTACTGGCACTTCTGGAATGCATGTAGATGGCTCTTAGATTTCTTCTGTATTCTTTAATATCTTCCTTCAAAAACTTTCTGTATAATAGTGTCTTTCAACTCTGTTACTTTCCGGATTTGTTACATAAGAGTTTTACCTTCGAATAGATTTCACACCGAAAGTTTAGCGCAAATTTCTGTTTTGAGGCTCTCTTAATCCTAAAAGAGTATTTAGGGAAAGTGTAGTAAACTTGGAATGTAAGTTCAGTGACTTTCTAGGATACGACATGAAGATTCCCCATCACAAAATATCCTTTATATAGAACACTTTCCGTTATTTTTACTTGCTCTATACGTATGGTGTATATAGAAGGTATTGCATTCCACCCAAAAATTCGATATCGAGGTTTCACCGGAAATACATGTTTTGGAACCCCCTGAATAAAAAAAAACATTTTAGAAAAACGTCCCTGTGTGCGTGTGTGTATGTGTGTGTGTCTGTAGACAGCATAGCTCAAAAACGAAAAGACCGTTGAATACCAAACTTGGTATTTAAGTTTGGTATATGCTAAGGATGCGACACGAAGATCTTCAAGAAAATCCCCCCACCCCCAACTACCCTTTACATAGAACTTTTTTCTAAAATTTTAAATCTATCAAAAATGGCTCTAACGATTTTGATTAAAATATTGTACATTAAACATATTTACTTGACAAATAAAATGTGTATCTTGAATTTTCTGAGAATAGCCTCTGAAGACTACTTTATTCTGGATGCATTTTACGGAATTTTGCATAACTGTTAAACCGTAAGAGAGCGACAGAAACTTACCACACCAAAAATGTAGAGCACGTTAAAGCACATAATTTATGTTGTATTTATTTTTTTCGTGAAGTTGATCGTTTTTGAGATATCCCTTGTTTTTGATTTTAGCTTTGAAAAAAGTATACTTTTGTCATATAGGAATCTGTCAACTCCTATCCCTGCTTACAAGGAAGCAAGTAAGGAGACTAGTTCTGATGGTCTTTTGCTCGATTAGCATTAAGTAAATAGAAGAATAAGCTTTTTAACAATAATTTGTTGCGGAGATGTAGAGAAAGCCATGTGAATAGAACACATCGGATTTTTTTCTCTAAAATACCTCTTAATAATTTTAACTAAAATATAAGTTTACAGTATTGCCTTTACAAACAAAATGTATATCTTGATCTGTTCATGAGTAACCAAAGTTCTACTTCTTTTGCATAATTGGTTAACCGCAAACCGCAAGCCAAAGTATAATAAAAAAGTATTATTAAAGCACACAAATTTATTTCAAATATTGACTTTTGCTGGGTAAATTATTTACGATGTATTGCTTGCTATCGATTTTAGTGTTCAAATTCTATCTTATCTACATTAACAGGAAGTAGATGGTATAGAACTTTATAAGAATAGTTTCTAGAAGAGTGAGTAGAGATTGGCATATAATTTCAAATATTTACAATTTACATAAGTAGTGGCACTGTATTCCACCAAAAACTTCGATGCCAAGATTTTACCGGAAATACATGTTTCGTGGACTCTTGAATCTAAAAAAAGAGGATTTTAGAAAAGGTCGGTGTAGGTGTGTCCGTGGACAGCATAATTCAAAAATGCAAAGTCGGTTATATACCAAACAAATCCCTATTTTCCGAGGATGCCACAGAAGATTTATAAGAAAATCTCTCACCCCAACCTTGCTCTATATGGAACATTTTTCGAAATTTTCGATTTTTTCAAAAATCGCTCTAACGCTCTTGATTAAAACGTATTTTAATTATGTTTACATGGAAAATAAAATGTATGTCCTGAATTTTTGGGAATCCCCTTGAAGTTCTCTTCATTTTAAATGACTTTTGCATAACTGACAAACGTAAGAGATCACAAAAACACAAAAAAATTACATTGATGTAGTAACGACATGTTTTGTCATATAAAGAATCCGAACAGTTGCCCTGCTTACGCAGCTTTTCATAGCGTCATATTACAAAGCAGATTTCGCTTTCTAAATACATTATTCGCATGTATTTTAATCACATTTAAATTTAAATATGTTGTATAATAATGCTTGTGTTGCATTAATTCAGGATAAATGTGATGGCATAATATCATACTCGCTATCAAAAACGGGTGTACTAGCTGAATGACGTCATAGACCCGCAGCTAGTGTGATGTATCTCCAAAATCACCTTATTCAGTTTATTACTTTCTGTACGCGGGCTATGACTTAGTGTATAGAGAAAGTATTATATTCCACCCAAAAATTCGATACCGAGATTTTACCGGAAATACTCCTTTTAGAGTCCCTGTATCCAACAAAAGCATTTTAGAAAAAAAGATCCGTGTGTGTACGTATCTGTCCGTGCGGTTGTGAACACGATAGCTCAAAAACTAAACGTCGGTAAAATACTAAATTTGGTCCAAGGATGCGACGAAGATTTTGAGGAAAATCCCCCGCCCCAAACTACCCTTTACATGGAAAAATGTTCGAAAATTTTGATTTTCTCAAAAACGACTTTAACGATTTTGATTAAAATAATGTATATTGAGGATATTTACGCAACAAATAAAATGTATATCTTGAAGTTTCTGGGAATAACCTCTGAAGACCTCTTTATTTTGGTTGAAATGTTCTTTATTTTGCATAACTAACCTTAAGAGATAGAAAAAAACTTTATACACAAAATATGTATATCTCGTTGAAACATGTAATTTATGTCATATATATTTTTTCGTGGAGTGGCCATTTTTTTTACATATTCCTTATTATTGGTTTAAGTTTTAAAATACTTAAATTTTTCACACACGGGAATTTGTCAACTGCTGGCAATGCAAAGAAACGGATTTCATCCACATGGTAGCCAGCTTTTAAAAGATTTGACTATCTTTTTAACCTAATGTGTTCCATTATTACCCTCCTACTTGCAAGAAAGCATTTTTGTTAATGTGTATCTCGATAACATGAAGTAAATACAAGAATAAGCTTTTTAACAATAATTTGTTACAGAGATGTAGAGAAAGCCACGCGAATGGAACACTTCAGATATCTTTTTAATACTGATCTATTTGAAATTGAAATGAATGTGGAAAACATTACGCCCACTGATTCATATCACATTTTCGAGACCTGATTAAGGTATGACAAACCTATTACTGCACTTCTACACTTAAGATAACACATCTGTGAAATTCCTAAATCCAACAGTTTTCAACTAATCAGCCTGAAATGTTAACATGTATTTATTCTGCACAGTAGTTACAAGCTTTAAAAGTTGGTTTATATATCATAAGTAGTTTTTGAGTTATTAATTTTTAAATTAAGAATCTGACGCCAAATGCAGGTAAAAATATTAAAGCAAGAAGCAGAAAAAAATTCAAGTAATTTTATAACACAATTGACTTTAAAAATGAATATCTACAACAATATTAGGAATTTTAAAAAATCATATAGTATAAACCCTTTTTTGCTTGTTAAGAACCTATCCTAAAAATTTAAGAGAGCTTGAATAAAACCTGCATATTTAGCTAGTTATTCTGTTATTTGTTATAAATTTTATAATAAGCTATTTTTATTTATGGTTCTTACATTATTAATTATATTATATTTTACTTTTCATAGATTAAGTAAATTTATTTTTATTTTTTTAAGGTAGTTTAATTCCTACTTTATTTTTAATTTTTGGGTTTAAGAGACCATTGCTTGCTTTTCAGTCATCTGATGTTATTCTTCATATAAACTAGAAATTCAGTTGATAAAGTCGTGTGGAACATTTTGAATGACAAAAAATGTTGAAAAAGCTATAAACGAGTAAATCAAGTTTTAAAGTTCAAAACATTTTCCCTCTAAGTTGCATACATTTAAGGCCAAAACCAAATTTAGGATTTTTACCAATTTTTCACCATAGTGAAAAGATTAAAGCACCACACCCATTTATAGTCATCCATTTAAGTCGTCACGTGATACGATTTAAAGCGCCGCATGGTAATAAAAACAACGGGAAATTTAACTACAAGCATTATATGTAGTATTTGATTAGGAAAACAAACTTCTTTTTTTTTTTTTTTTTCATTTTTTGCACTTTTTGATCAAATTTCACAGATGCGTTACCTTAAACACTAGAAAGAATGAAATGCTAATATATCCTTCACACCGTTTTTAACTGCATTGCAGCATCGAACTGTCAGCTCATTTTCAAGCATCCTATTAGGAATCTTATTAAAGAACGTCTTGAAGTGCGATAAAGCTTTCGATTTTGACAGATGCTCAGAGTCAAGACGCGAGGATTTGGGATCGCGCATGCGCTATTTTCGTCTTTCAATATTCTCCATTTCGAATCGATGTGGTATTAAATTCTAATTCTGCATGTCAAAAAGTCTGACTGACTGAATGTATTAGAACTCTTGTGTTGACGAACTTTTAATATTGGAATGCTCATTTCGGATAATATAGCGATATATGTGATATTTTTAAAAGGAAAACAAGAGAAGAAACTAAGAAATAGTAAGGATTTGGAATTAACAATATTACATACAGAAAAAAGAGGTGTACATTCTCATTGCGTGAACTCCTTTCAAATGTGACAACTATAAACAAACGTAAATACGTACTGAAATACAGCAAAAGTAAATTACGGTGTGCATTTTACTTTCTCGACCAGGTATATACAATACATATAGTAAATAGCGAAGGTGTGGTAATCCACCTAAAAATTCGATACCGAGCTTTCGCCGGAATTATCTACGGATTTTGATAGCTCCTAAATTAAAAATCCACAACACATTTTTAGAAAAATATTTACATGTGTGTGTGTCTGTGAGCAGCATAGCTTAAAAATGATAAGTCCATTAAATACTAAACTTGTTATTTAAGTTCAGTATCTTTTGAGGATGCGACACAAGAAAATTCTCAAGAAAATCCCACCAGCCGCAACTACCCTTTACATGGGACATTTTTCAAACATTTTTATTTTATCAAAAATGGTTCCAACGATTTTGATTAAAATGATATTAGAGAAAGTAAAAAGCATCCAATAAGTAAATATAATCTTTGAATATCCACTATCATACATTTTCCTGGTACATGAGTTTGTCGACTTTTCTTTCCTTTTTTTAAACTCTTTTTCCTACATTTCCCTTGTTGACCTATTTGTTTACCGTTTTATTTTTATTTACACCTATACAGACATACACAAATTGACAAACGCACAACACCCATGCCCAAGGCGGATCTCAAACCCAGGATCCCCTGCGCCACGAAGTACCAAAGCTGGGCACTTTAGTGAGCGCGGTCATGGGGTCCGGCATAATACTTTTTTCCGGTGTCAGGAATCGAAGTAGGGCCTCCTGGGTGAAAGACAGGTATCCTAACCACTAGACCATATTACGCAATATCACTTCAGGTATGTGCAAGATTACTGAGAATTAGGTAACACTTCCTAAACAATTACGATAATTATGTACGTGACGGCAAGTTTACTGTGATTTAGGCAACTCTTCCTACACGAGATACTGAAGGTATAGGCTAGTACACGGTGAGTTAGGCAACACTCCCTACATATCGACACTGCAGGTATCGGCAAGCTTAGTGTGTGTTAGGCGTCTCTTCCCCTGGAGTATATATCAATGGCATCGCTTATCCTGTACTGAGAATGCGAGGCATGATATGCTACCTCCACCGCCATACTGGACGGATCCATCATGCAATGCGATAATGAATGTATAGTTGTATATAATTTAAAACATCACCACCAAGCTTTCTGAAAACGCTTTAATAAAGAAATATACAGATTTAATATCTGTGTATATACGATTGAGGAGATATTAAACCTAATCTGCTCATTATTTCATGTGTGTGCAACAATGATCTCTCCGTAATATTACGAAATTACTGACACATACGAGCAGCATCTTAAAAAAGATAGAGAAGAAAATTATTCTTGGTAATTTTTTGTTTTTTATTTTTCAACATAATTTTATTTTAGCTGCGATATACCTACTTTTCCCAGCGTTTCTCCAACTGTTTTCAGACTTTCAAAAGCCTTTTGGAAGGCCCTCAAAATAGACATCTGTTCGGGAGATGAACTGTTCATTAGACATGAATCATTTTCCAGCGAGTCACTTTTTCAATATTGGAAATAAAAAAGTCACTGTGGGCCAAATATAGCGAATACTGTGAATAGTATAGTAATTTGAACGTTAATTCTTCAGTTTTCGCCATCCAAACTGCGTAGGTGTGCAGATGGAGGAGACTCTTTTTCTTCGCCAGGTGAAGGCTTTTTTTGTTGATTTCTCCGTTCAACCGGTGTAATAACGATGCATAATGCTCTCCATTTATCATTCTTCCTTTGTGAGAGTAATCAATGTAGATGATTCCGCGAGCATCCCAAAAAACCGAGGCCAGCACCTTGTCTGCAGATTTCACCATCTTTGCCTTCTTCGGAGCCGGTTCGCCTTAAAAACTCACTGTTTTGACTGTATTTTGTCTCTGGAGAGTAATAATATACCCTGTTTCATCCACAATTATGTATCGACGCAGATACTAGTCAGGATTGCGACGGAAAAGAGCCAAAACGGCTTCCGAATAATCACACGATAGCTGCACCCATCTTGCGAAGATCTTTATCAGGCTTAATTTTTGGAGCAACATTGAGAACACTACCTTGTGATATGCCTGTCGCCTCTATTATTTTACGTACTTCGATTCGTCGATCACTCAAAGCCATATCCTGGACATTGGCAACCATTCGGAAGAATTCACTTCTACTAAACGTCTGGAACAATGTTAATCATTTGTGGGTGTACGGCGACGTATTAATTCATTTATCTAATTGTAAATTGTTGCAAATGCAGGAGCAGATGTGCCATGAACTTCATTCAACTCGGTTTTCTCTCTTTCGGTGTTAAGTCTTTTAAATAGAACTGTTTAATCGCCGCACGGAAATCGTTTTTTTTTCCCCTATCTTTCTAAATAAGCACAAGATTGTTGATTCAATCGTCAATGGCAACGAAACCACGTGATGGATATAGCTGAAACTTTACTGCCATATAGTAAGAGACGATGGTTACTAAATACAGTCTTTTTTCGATGCTACGAGTGTAATTTCTTGGATTTTCCAAAGACTTATTGAACGCTCCTAGTATTCTATAATTTGCAAGCAATGTTCCGCTTTCCTTGCATGTTAAGAAATTATCGAACTTAATTAATTAATAGAATAAACAGTGACAAGATTACTCAGCCAGCAGCCTGCATACTGATGGAGCTCGGCAATATTTACGTTGAATGTTGCTTGTTTTCTTCTCGTTGAGTGAATCCTCTGGACGTTGTCCTTGCCATGCGGTTCGTCAACACGCACGACTGCTCTTTCAACTTGCTTCATCAGGAAGTGAGCTCTGCATGACAACACGTACCTGTGACACATATACTATTGCACATGCTTCAAACATTTTAGGTAAAGTTTCACAGCGAAAGTAACAATTGGCTTAGATTTCATTTTTGCGACTTATAAACCTCTTAAGTTTGTTTTTGCTGAAAATTATATTAAAGAGATTTTAAATAAACGTAAAAATATCTTGAATTTGGTCGCTATCGATTAATATAATTTTTAAATTTCACACCAGGGTGTCACATGTTTAAGTTAGTGTAACTTTAAATTTCACGTAAAAATAGAATATCCTTAAAAAAAAAAAAAAAAAAAAAACTGATACGTTCCAGTCACATTATTTTTTCTATCTTCTGTTCTACAAACTATTCTGACAAAATATTATTCTTTTATCTACATCATGCTAATCGAGATAAACATTAGCAGAAATTACCTTATTACTTGATTCCTGGTAGGTAGAAGGAAAATAAGGGAATGCATTACATTCTCAAATGTTTAGAAGTGTCGCTATGCAATTGAAATTGAAATTCGGTTCTCTTTCCATGGCTAGGAGTTTAAAAACATGAAATATATGAGGAATTCTCGTTTGAGAAAAGCTTAATTATTTTAAAATTGGAACTTATTACGCAATTTCTCGTTAACTCTACGAAAAATATGTATGACACAAACTGTGCGTTTTAAAGTGCATTTTTGTACATCTCTTAGTTGTGCAGAAGTCACTCAAAATGAACAGGACTTCAGAGGCTATTCCTTGATAATTCAACACACACGTTTTATTTTTCGTATATCTTTAACGCACGGTATTTTAATTAAAATGGCTAAAGCCATTATTGAGAACATCAAAATGTTGGAATCGTTTCCTTGTAAAAGGTAGTGTGGGGTGGGTGATTTTCTTGAAAATCTTTGTACACATTTTTGCAAGATGCTGAACTTAAATATCAAATTTTATATTTAACCAAATTTTCGTGTTCACAGATGAACACACTCATTCACGGGCCTTCCGGAAAATCGCTTTTTTGGATACAAGGGATCCTTAAACGTGTATTTCTAGTTAAATCTCGGTATCGAATTCTTGGGTCGAATGCGATACGTTCCCTATCTATGTACTAAGTCATCGATACAATAAGGCTGTAGCCACGGCAGTGAGAAAAATTAGTAAAACATCATTAAACCGTATCACTATTTAACAATAACCAACGGAGTTAACTTCTCACCCGGAGGTCCCGGGTTCGAATCCCGGCTGGGGTGGGGAATTTTTCTTTAGCCAGAATTATTCCCTATCCCCCACAGAGTCTGGAAGTATGTATGTGAAAGTGAATGTGTGTGTGTATGTGTGAGTTTGAGGAAAATAAAATTATTTAAACTAAACGTAAAAGAACCTACAGACGATTTGTTTAAGTGCAAAACCCCCGATATGACCTTAGATGTTAAAGGGGGATATATAAATGAAAGCAATAAAACAAACAAAAAAATAAAAAAATAACCAACGAAATTAAAAGTACCTGTAAAATTACAAGTGGCTTTTAGGTATGAAACTTCGCGTGTTAGAGATCGTTTTGGAGTTTTACAAAAAGCTGAATATCCGTGGTTTGAATATCGGTCATGTCATTGGGTGAAAGCAAGCATTTACTCGTATCTCACTTATTCTAAACAGTTGTTTAGTGTTATATAGTGTGAACATTTAAAGTTAAGTCTGTGCAATATCTCCAAAATTAAGTCTTATAGAAAGTAAGATCTTGAATAAACGTTGCCTGATATTATAGGAGAAACCAAATGCCATTAGTCTTGTTTTATATTGTCATTTTAGGGTCAATTTAATTTTTATTTTCTCTGGCACGTATGTACAACAAGAGAAAGTCCTGTATTCAACCCAAAATGTTGATACCGAGATTTTAATGGAAATATATGTTTTGAGACTCCTGAATCAAAGAAAAGCATTTTCTTAAAAATGGCTGTGTGTGTCTTTGCGGACAATATAGCTCAGAAACGAAAAGTTTGTTAAATACCGTTAGGTATTTATGTTGAGTATCTTCCAAATAACGATACGAAGATTTTCAAGAATATTCCCCAAAATGAAATACCCTTTACACGGAACATTTTTCTAAAATCTTGATATCCTCAAAAAAGACTAACGATTTTGATTAAAATAACACGTTTACAATTTTTTTATAATAAACTAAATATATATCTTGAATTTGCCCCTGAAGACCTCTTCATTCTGGATTACTTTTTTATACCTCATAGACCGTACGAGGAGGACAAAATTTTACTACATAAAGATGTAGATCTCATTAAAGCACATAATTTATGTTCACAATTTCAATTTCAAACTACTTAAATTTTTCTCAGGCATGAAGTCAACTTTCGTTTCATTTCTTTTGTTTTAGTACCGAGAATGCAAAGGAGAACCGAATTTCAATTGTTTCACATAAGGATAGCTTTTAACAGATTTGACTATCGTTTTAGCCTAATGTATTCTCTTATTTCCCTTCTACTTAGAAGGAAGCATATAGCAAGCACATTTCTGTTAATGTTTATCTCGATTAGCATGACGTAGATAAAATAAATTATCTTTTGTAAAGAAAGTTTTTTTTTTGTGGAACAGCTAGAGAGAGCCATGTGAATGGAACATGTCAGATTTTTTTTCTAAATGGAACCTCCATTTTAATATTGTTTTCCTACCATAAAAACTAAACATCTGCTTAAAGCACTTTACATTATTGATCTTACATCAAAGTAAATAACAACGAAAATTGTGAATGTGTGTTCACGAAGAGTGCAATGAAGTATTGTACAGTCTCAGCTAAAACAGCCCACCCTATATCCAAGAGTGTATCAGTAACTTTTATCAAAAGCAGTTTAGTACTTGTACCTTTCTCAAATGGGAAATCTTTATTCGCCTCTCTCCCATCCCGGTCAAGCAAGACGAACGGCATTTCAAAGTTAAAACATAGAGACCCGCTCTTAAAAGATATGACTATTTCTTAAGCCTGTTGTATCTCCCATCCATTGTATATCTACAAGGAAATATGTATTAAGACCAGTTGGTAAATGTTTATCTCGATTAAAATTAAGTAGATAGAAGAATGAGCTTTTGTAAGAATTATCTGTTGAAGAATACATAAAGCAAGTTATGTGAATGTTAAGCTTCAGGTTTTTACTAGTCCTGTTAGTTTTCCAGACAGTTTGAATATAGTCTTGATACGTTAGAACATAGATTTTTGTCGGAATTTCTAGACATAGGCAGAGGAAAAAGCTTCCGGAGAACAATGGAGAAGAAGTGGAATTAAGTGCAAAGTGGTTCGGCACCGACTTCGTTATCGATCTGTAACTCTTGCCTCAACACACTGTAATTGGCATTCAATATCACATATGTCCAAATTATATCTACGTTAGAACAAAGTGTAACAAATATTCTAGTAATAAACGCGCAGAAAATTATTTTCATATGATGTTCATAAAAATTAGAATTTTATGTAATTAGAAATGCAAAAATACAGTGCTTACAAAATTAATTTGGCATCAAACTGCAAACAACTGTCTATTTTACTAGCACAATTCATATATTTACACGTGGCATTTAAATTCCAAGAGTTTTGGTCATGTCATGACATCTTTAGGCGTTTGTTCGAACGTGCTTGAGCAAAATAGCTTACTTACGCGAGATATGTGGACTTAATAGTCCATCTGGCTGGAAACTAAAATGAGAGCACACTACTAATCGCTCGTTCTGGGTATCTCATGGGTGCCTAATCCCAAGCCATACCATTTTCATGCATTTTCTGAGAGACTCGCCGTATCGATATTTTAGTTTGCTGTTTTTTTTAATTAAAAATTACTTATATCATGAATTATTTATTATCAAGTGGGAATTTAACTTTTACAATGTGCATAAAACAAAAACCTAAAGACATAAATCATATAGAAGCTGAAAAACAATAATCATTCCATAATACTGAAATTAAAATAATAATTCTGTAGTGTGCGGATAGCGTACCTGCCTCACATTCAAGAGGTCCCGAGTTCGAATCTTAGTTAGAGTGAGTTATCCGTATGTCGAGTAACTAAGCTTAGTGGACTTCGGTTCATTTGAGTATCATTTCACCCATTTCATTCATCGTCATTCATCATGACCTACCAGATTAAAGGACGATAAACTACAAATAAATAATAATAACATTAATAACAAGACTATACTTAAATACATTTCTTTTTGCAACTCTTTCAAAGGCAGCGATTTACACACTGTCGGTAGATGGCGGTAATATAGATATGCCGTCTATTAAGAGTTTCTTGTCGTTTAAAGTGCGAAATACACCGGTGACTGCGGCAGTTCTTCCCAGGATATTGTTGGTTTTCCAAATTCCAATCTTCCATTTATCATTATGTACCAACATGCCATTTCCCTTGCTCAAATTACAGAGGTAATTGTAGCGTAAAAAATACGAAAGCCAACAAAATAAATAGGGCTCAATATATCATAAGCATTTCCCCGTCAAGAAAAGCACCGTATCTAAATCAGTGGACTTAGAACTATTTGCAACGCGCTTCACTGTGTGACTGAGGCTGGGCTCTTACAGAGCGAGGTAGCGAGAAGTAGGACATACTTCAAGATAATCCAGGACTACTTTAGTGTTTCCTGCTGCAGGTCACCTTTAATTTTTTAATGGGTCTTAACATAAACAGTGCACGTAATATTACTCCGTGCTTGGCGTTTCCTGAACATGTGGTGATACTTCCTCTCTTCCTCAACAGTGATCAGTAACTTTCGAGATTTCAAGAAACTGCCATTGTTACCTCCCGATGGTATCTTAACCACTGGTATATTTCACTTATCGACAGTGAATACTAATTAAATGATATATCTACACTTATTAAACTAAACTAATTCAAGAAGTGAAAAAAAAATGTTATGTTTGTTTGTAAAAACTTGGTGTTGATTGAAGCTCGCGGCTAATAGTGCGACACCCAGCACGGACGTAGAAGTGGCGATATTAGTTAAATCGTCTTCCGGGTTTATTATCTTCGGACATGACCTTAGTTTAAGTTAACTTCTAGTACTGGGGTGCGTTGTTTACATGCGAGCGGATAGGGGAGAGGCAAAAGTCCCATGCACTACTGAGTTTGTATTATAGGCATGTATAAAGTTCCAAGGTAAACATGAGTTTTTATTTCAAAGTGTAAATAACATGAACAAAATAATAAATGAGTGTTGTGTCAGATGAAATAAAGTTTGATGTGTGATTTACTGAGTGGACAACTATTGCATTGGAGTAGTATATATTTTCTGAATGTACCAAAAACAAGCA
Organism: Hymenopus coronatus; assembly: GCA_030762935.1. NCBI lineage: Eukaryota > Metazoa > Arthropoda > Insecta > Mantodea > Hymenopodidae > Hymenopus > Hymenopus coronatus. The sequence goes on along the minus strand of CM060882.1, from coordinate 33,112,004 downwards.
TCTTCTATTGGACTTTGTACCTTCAGAACAGGCTGTACATGTACTGATCATTTGCTTAGGGTGAATGACAGGCAATGCTAGGGGATGGGGAGTTCTTAGTAAAACGTGTGTGCATGTAACTATTTTCCAGTAGAGTGCAACCAAACTGCAACCATATCCAAAGCCTGATACTCAGCCTGTCTACAAGGTCACTAAGTATTCAAACACATTGGTTGCTTATAATATTAATTTAATGACATCCCTAACAACTAGGGCGTCATAATGCTGGAAGAAAAAACTTGAACATATTCAGAAGTATCATCTTTTCACCCTTTTTAGGGCTTTACTACTTTGTGTTTAATTATTATATGTCTTTGACCTGGTATGCCATATTCACTAAGAGTTCTGCATTAGCATGATGTTTTCCTTCAATAAACAATGTAGGAATATTCATATCTCCAGGTCATGATGATAAATAAAGCTAATTATTTGAGTTATCTTTCATTGATATTATTATTAAAATACTATACATATTCATTGTCTTCATTATTTGAAGACCAAAATGGATGATAATTCATGTAGCACAGTGACAAATTATTTCCATTCACTTGAAGGAAGTGGTATGGTGGCACATGCATTTGTTTATACTTGGGCTGGAAAGAGTATAGCTTTTATTTTCTTTTTGCTGCCACTTGACCTTGGAGGATATGAAATATGCTTATTAATCTGGCAATCACCTCTACACTATAAAAAGGCAAGGAGCTGTATCATTTTGACAGAATAAGGATTTTAATCTGAATTCCTCCTCAATGCGGACAAGCTTTGTCACATAAAAAGGAGGCATGTTCAGATATGAAGACTTTCTTTGTTAAAACGGAAGGTACTTTTATTGGCGGCCTAACATGTAGATTTTTTTCTAGGAATATTACAGGAGTGATATTTTTGGACCTTTTCTCAGGTAGGCTTCTTTGCTTTAAGTCTATCATAACTTGAACTAATTTTATGTTTATTGTTCTTATGGTATATGGTGTTTTATGTATCTCTTTTTTTCTTTTAACAGCACTAGAAGTATTTTATCGCTAAACCTAAGACTATCAAAATGCATTGTACTTCTGCATGCTTAGATACTCTCATTGTTGTATTTGTAGTATTGTTGTAGTTAGTTTTAAACATGAAAATTCAATGTAATCTGCATGGATATTTGTAACAAGTAGATTGGATTTACATTTGTAACCTTTAATTGTAGTCCTTTATGTGTGTTTATTTATCAAAACAGTGAACAATTGTTTATATGTAGAATATGCTGTCTTCAAAGACCAGGGTATAATAGACAAGATTAAAACAGACATAAATAAGACAGGACCAATTATTTTTCGTAAATGCCAAATGGTACAGGTATTTTCTAGTGTAGTGTTTGTGTATAAGGGGAGATTAAAAGCCCTTATCCTGCTGATTAAGTATGCTAAACTTCATCCCCATTATCTCAAAACTATTTAACATATCAGTTTATAATTTTACCAGTATTAGATGCATTTTACCATGGTTAGTCACGAGGTTGCCATATCTAGCATCCCCATAACTGCACGAATCCGGCGCTTCTACCAATGAAGAATAGTACCCTAACCTAACACTCGCCAATGCAGTGTCACTTTAAATACGACTTTTCTCCCACAAATGCTGCTTCCACTAAATGTCAAGATGAGAGCCCATGGCAGAACTAGGTGTCACGTGCTCATTACGCTGGCATCTCCACCAAATGTCATAGTACAGGTGACTGGAAAGGGATGCTGATGGGTTGAGAAGGGGGTTAGGAATGAGGCTCACGCAATAAAATTTAGACACTATCTTATAAGAGGGAAATGGAGTGGTGTAAGGTAATCCCTACTTGCAATAAAACACTAGAAGAGAGAAAACTCTAGGCAATAAATATTTAGTATTTTGTTATAATATTGAAAGGGGTTCTATGTTATCAGTGTATTAGACTGGACAAATAAAGAAGTAATAATTGCCAACTATTTGCCAGTGATGACCCATCTTGATATGTGGAGCTACTGTTTCAAGACACACCTTGAGTGCTGAAAGAACTTTATTAACAAATTGACGTTCAGTATATGAGTAAGACGGCCAATAAGACTCTGTAATTAAAAAAACGAAGGTTTAAATAAGCTTTTCATTGCTGACACTAGCACTGTTTTAGTCATTGAGTAAGAAGTTATCACATTACAGTCACTAACTCCAAATCTCAACTAGATTTCCACTCAGTTAATGCAAGGTAAATAACCTTATACTGTCTGCAACCTGTAGTATGACTCATATTGTTCCTATTATAATTACCTAAAATGATATTATTAATATGGGGAAAATGTAAGTGTCAAAATCTAAACCATTACAATATCTTCTACATTCACTGAACTACTTTTATAAGATAAGTTTGTTTATTACGGAAGAGAGAAATATTTTCTCAGTTTTTATTAAAAGTTATCAGTAATTATTCTTTAAAAAGCAACCCACTATGTGTTATTAGCACCAAAGTAGATCCAAAACAGGACATAGAAATTGTTTTATCTTTAAATTTAATTTACTTATCTTGAAAAGTTTCTGAGAATTTGGGTCATTTATGCCAGAAAATGTCATTTACATTTTACATATGGAATGGAAAAAACCTCTTATATTACAGCTGTCATACTTTAACAGTAGTATCAATTGTTAAAACAAAACTTAATCTAAAATATGGGATGAAAGTTATCTCTCTACTCCAAAGTGTATAGGAATTATGCTTTTTACTGTGAAATGGTGCAGAATTAACAATGAAAAATTTTTTGGTAATTTTTGCCATTTAATCTCCCCTTAAGTTTAGGCTGAAATTTCAAATTGCAATTTTATCACTCCAAAAAAGGCACAAAGTTTGCTAGAACTATTGTTTTATGTCAGATAATGGAAGAACTGTGCAACACACTTTAAAAGGCATCTCTTGACTAGGCAATGTAAATATCATTTAATAATTTGAAGCAAAACAATATTTCAACTTCAGTTAGAATTGTTACAATGTACAAGAGATAGAGAATTTGATATGGCTTACAATACAACTGAATACTGCCACATATGCTTGCTATTAACAGAAGGTTGAAATTATCTTGTATTCATTGTGATAGGCTGCTTTTCAACTTGTTGACATTTTCTAAACATTTATAATCAATATGCTATGAATCAAGCAGCTAATACACATTTGACTTATGGGTATCACTACTTCTGTTTTATACCCTAGTTTTCCAAAGTATTTAATAGCCAGCCTGTACATTTAATACAGTATAACCCTGTTAATATCTTTTCAAGGGATTAGAATATAGAAAATGTAAATGTTGTGCTATTTATGGATGCTCTTTAACTGCTGTGGTTCTCAGCATCCCATTCCTAATTGGGCATGAAAGACCGCTGAATTTTGCTCAGAGGCCTCTCAATCAGGCTCGTAAATCTACGACACGGGACCAACGGTTTTACTTCCCTTCTAAAGGAAGCCTGGCTAAGGATTTTTACACCCAAAAAAATCCATCATCCTCCGCTGGGTTTGAACCTACAACCTTGGGTATATGAAGTCAGCATGGTAACCATTACACCACGGAGGGCAACTTTACAATATAGAGGCAATGTATGTGTGTACATAGGCTAACTTCAAAAACCACATGACCAATTTTGATATTTCTTTCACCATTGAAAAGCCCTATTCTTCCAGTTGGTAACTAGGAATTAGGAATTTCTTTTCCATATTCATCTCTACAAATTTCAATCATTTTTATTAATATCAATATCACAGCCTATTTTTTGGCTCTTTATTGCAAATATTACATATTTTTATCAATTTATGAGTTCAAAGATGTAAAGGAGAGGTCTAAAATGTGTTTAAATTGAGTCATTTTAGGGCTTTGATCATTATTTTCACTGAACATTGTTATGATTTTAATAAAACTCAGTGTAAAGCTTTAGAATCTAACAAAAAAGATAAGCATCTTTACATTCAATCTCTATTTTCTATCACTAGCACTGACCTATCATCTAGCCTAAGCTGTTCCAGCTTATCTGCATGACATAGAGCAGCAAGTTATTCATTCGCAGGGTGTACCTGCAGTATGCAATATGCCTCAGCTTTGAGGGAAGCTGTTGCCAGAGCTGAATGAAGTGATATTAAACACAACCATTTCTACTATGATCTTTACCCAGTGAGATATTATCCATACTTCCCCTCCAGCACAGCTCAAAATTGAAATTGAATTTTATTTATGGACGCTCTTAAACTGCTGTTATTCTCGGCACCTCATTCCATACTGGGCATGAAAAACTGCTTAAATTTTGCTCATAAGCCTCTTTTATCATACTTGAGGTTATTTTACGTGCCATAAATCTATGACATGGGACCAAGACCTTTAGTTCCCTTCCAAAGGAAGCCATACTAAAGATTTTTATGCCCTAAAAAATCCATTGTCCACCGCAGGTTTGAACCTGTGACCTTGGGTATATGAGCGACATTACACCATGGAGTGTGACAGCCTGTGTTGATAATACAATTGTGTCAGATGAATTGAATTGGAACAGTGTATGCTTATACTATATAGGCTCTAGTGAAAATTACAAGCTATGTTACAGCTCCCAAAAACTGTCTCTACCATATTTTCATCCCCTTATGAAGAAATTTGTACTGTGTAACTCATATGGTCAAAATATTGTATAATTATACAATAGAAGCTGGCCAAAAATATAGATTATGTTATATGGGAAAAAACCACCTAAATCCTTATTTACAAACCCTTAGTGATAAAATTATACTGTTTGGTCAATTGGGACAAATTTGTCAACCTGAATATATTGCTTGGTGAAAGTCCTTGCAGCTTGAAAAAAAAAATACACCAAACAAATTTATTTTAACCCTTTACTTACAGAATGTATCAATGCAACTCTGGGTAAGAATTCTATTAGGTTTAATAAGAAGTCAATGGATGGGATAGTATTATTTCCAGGAGTATATTAACAAGGGTTTACTGTATTTTACCTTGTATACAAATATGTTATATAGAAATCCATAAAACCTAAATTACTCTCACTGTAGGATTACTTAAGTTTCTCAATTCTGTGCATATTTTCTAAAGCCAATTACTACTCTGTAAATGAATAACAAAGTATCTTGAATATAAGTAAAGCACATTTTACAAAGCAGTTTGCATTAAAAGTTAACCTCAACGTTTATTCACCATGTAGGTTTGCAGTATTTGCACTGGGCTCAAGTGCATATCCCAACTTCTGTGCTTTTGGCAAGTATGTGGACAATCTTCTGGGAGAACTTGGTGGAGAACGACTATTAAAACTAGCACAAGGTGATGAAATGTGTGGACAGGAACAGGCTTTCCGAAAATGGGCACCTGATGTCTTTGGTGTAAGTATTTTTGTAACAACTTTCTACAATGCTGAGCATTTTTCTTTTGCTACAAAATTAAAAAGAAAATTAGGTACCTGAAAACATATACACAAATAGCTACACTAAGTAAAGAGAGTGTAAATAAGCTTTAAGGTTATATTGCATGAAAAGAGGTTTTTATATTTTAATTTTTATTCTTACTTTCTCTACTTCTTGCCTAAGTCAGGCTTCTGATACAGATTACCTCTTCACAGTAGTGATTTCATGGCAACATATCTAAGAACCTACATGTATAATGTTGCCAATATTTTATTTAAATTCAAAGAAATGTATGTATCAATCTCTTAGCTGGTAAATACTAAATCTAATTTGTTTTTCCACAGGTGGCTTGTGAGACATTTTGTCTGGATGATGATGAAACATTTTTGGAGGCCACAATGGCATTACAGTCACCTACATTAACATCAACAACTGTACGCTTTGTGGAAGCAAATGGCGAAGACTTGACAAAAGGTAGTATGCTATTTCTTTAGTCTCTAATTCTTTAAATTTACATGTAAGAAAGGATAGGCAGAAATGTACTGGTTAATAAAATTTTATTGGAATAAAAAAGTATTTCGCTTGAAGTCATCAAACATAATAAAATAAACGAAAAGAATAACAAACTGTTAATCCTGTAGAAAAAAATATATATACACATTTAAATTTCTTAAAGAAATTACAACTTATTCCAATGAATAAAAATGTTCCTAAAAAGAAAGAAAGTTCTGGAGACAAAAGCTAGTAAAATGCCTGATTTAAAAGGATTATGGTGATAGGATAAACAATGTAATTTTATTACTTTTACTAAATTACTGACCATAGTCTATACTTACTACATTTAACAGAATTAAATTGTAATCTTAAAAGAAGCTTCATTCCATAATTGAACATATCCATGTGTCATTCAGGTTCAGAAAGATTGTCTTTTCCATACATTAAACCAGTACTTTCACACATAAATGAGAATGGACATATTAATCTTGAAGAGCTTTTTATTGCAACACTGAGTATGTCCATCCAACTTCTTCAACTACCAATGTATTATGCTTATATGAGGGTTGAAATTTTAACAGTTGCAACTATTTATTTACAACTGATACAAAAGAAATACATGCTACCAAGTTTTACCTTCCTTCAAAGTAGTCACAGCATTGTATACAATTCATTGTCAGCAATGTGGAAGTTGAAGGAGATCTTTAGCAGAGTCGGTTATGTTGATAGTTTTAATGGAGCAGTCCACTGTATAGTTAACTAGCTGAAATATCCAGCCTTGCCCATGGTTTGACGGTTTATCCTTACCAAATTTAGTCTTGATCAATAGCCACACATTTCTTTGGATGTATTTACAAATTATTAAACAATACAACAAATAGCTAATAATTTAGGTTGAAGAGAATTTTTTGATGCCCAAAATTTATATTTTATTGTAATGAAATTAAGAGGAATTAATCCTTAATTTCAGGATGCTACAAATAATTTAATTTAGGATGGTACAAAGAGAGAAAACAATATTCAAAAACATGGTTGGACAATCACAAAGATCAGAGTGATATGTTGTGACTGACTCATGTTGTCACATTTTGGGCGAGTCATCATTATTTATAGAGATAATCTCAATTGGGAAGAAGTAATACCAGTTTAAGTAATCTCAATATATCCTTTTATAGTCTCAATGACCAACATATATAAAACTGCTAAGAAATGCAGGAAAGAAAAAAATAATCAACAAAATTAATAAATAAAAGAGAAGAGCAAGAAGAAGAAATATTTTGTCTGGTTGGATGCTATTGCTGTTTCCATGCCCACATGTAATTTTTATCTGGTTTGTTTTCTGAATATGAAACATCAGAAATTTCCCATAGAGAAAGAAACTTGCCAGTTACAAAAATTGTAAAACTGCAAATTATGATAGATGTGTCTGAACATCAGAGTATGACCAATAGAATATGTGGATGTTAGCACTCATTTATTTATTACTCTATGCTAGTAACGCTTGAGTGCCATAGAAATGCAATTATACCGAATCCTTTTGTGTTATTTTATATATATAAAAAAGATATGAAGATAAATAAAATGATAAAGAAGAACTATTTTGTCTGGTTTGGTGTTGCTGTTATTACAGTCTAATATAACAAAGTTTTCAACCATGCATTTGTATTGCAATGGATTAGTGCAAGCATAATAATTGTTTGCAATTATCTGATTGTTATATTACTCTATGATTAACATCAGATAGTAGATTAATGAATAATATGTGAATTTGCTGTTACTTTATGTGGCCATGAAATCCTAAGTAAGTAATTATTTTTCTTATATTGGCATTGTTGGAACTATTATGACAATCACTGAAAAAGACATAGATGGTCTTGTGAGCTTTGGTAAACATTACTGAAATGAAATAATTAATTCTGTGAAATGGGGCAGAATTTTGAATTCTAAGCTAGACACTAATTTTTGCCTTGTGTCAAAGTTTATCTGTGCCCAGTCTGGTCAAAATTGGTGCAGAAGCCTATAAAAAACATACACACAAACTTTAATATATATTAAGATTATAGGGGTCAAAAATGGATCTTCTTCTGCTTGAAAGATATTATTCAAGTCACCTCATTAACAGCGGCATCACATTAAGTAGGATCTATTGTCACTAGGGGACAATAAATAAACTTGTTTTATCAGCTTGAAAAAATCCATCGTTCTCCACCGGATTTGAACCCACGACCTTGGGTATATGAAGTTAGCATGGTAACCATTACACCACGGAGGGCAACACGTAGATAGTGTGTAAACAAGTGGAGTGTCTCATTTTCCTTGTACACTGTCTTGTTTCAGCTTATAATGTTTGAACAGAACCCAACATGCACACCATTGACCCTATGTTTATGCTTGTCTAGGAGGAATACTTCTTATTTATAGAAAGTGGCAGAATAAGCATTTAGTTGGTGGCAAAGTTCTTCATAGAGTTTGCAGCATCAATGTGCAATGCATGCAAGTGAGGATAGCAGTTGCCAAGAAATTGTGTTGTATTCCAGTTAAAGACCAAGATCCTGTTCATATTCACAATTGTAAATGTGAAAGTCTTTTGCTACAAATTAATGTTCATATTGTTAATGTTACAATGTGATTACAATGGTATGACCAAGCTAAGAAGCTAGTCGTATTACAATGTTAACACTATAATAATTGGCATTATTTTTTGTAATTTCATATGTTATGACTACCAGTTATGTAAAAAACTTTCAAAATATCTATATATTCATATCAGAATCATAAATAATAATGTAAGAGACATTATAGTAGGGAAATTGGCTGGCCCATAGCTCTTGCCTGCTATGCTTAGAGGTCTCGGGTTTGATTCCCAGCTGGGGGTGGGGAATTTTTCTCTATCTTCCCCAGACTGGAAGTATGAATGTGAATTTGTATGAGATCTAATGAAGAAAATTAAAATAAACAAACCAATGACAACAAACAGTACATGAGTTAACACCATTGCTAAGGCAATATGTTCCTTTAGAGCTGGAGCCAATAGGTATATTAAGCTATGAAACGTTTGATAAATCCAAATGATTTCTTTAAGAAAATTTGGTTAACAAACTGCTGTTCTCAAATAAAGGGACAAGACTTTTTAACTAAAAAATTGTGATAGGAGATAACAACAAACCCTAAGGTTTCAGTCTTAAGGACAATTACAACCAGAACCCACCACTATGACAGTCAAGTCGATTTTTGAAAAGTGGATTATGTATCTCAATTGCAAAATATTGCAATTATCTGTTCCTGCTTTCCACCAGTACACAGTACGCAATTTTTAGGAGCATCAAGCATAATTTGCGCTCTCTACTTTACTCAATGATGCCTGCTCTATATGAATGCCTCCATTAAAAATATGGCTGCAAAGTCTTATGTATATGCTGCATCTATACTTACTTTTCAGGTGAATGATGTTTAAAGATGAGCATGCTTGAATAACATTTTTGTTTATTATTACAGCATTATCTAAATGCCACAACAAGAAAGTGACCCCCTGCAAGCTGTCAAGGAAGATAAATCTTCATGGTAACGATGCTAGGTAAGACGATTATAAACTATAATAGACCAAGCCGTGTGTATGAGAGTACACCTATTTACAGTTAGAAGATCGTCTATAGTCAGTCTAAAGGTCCCAGATTCGATTCCTGGCTGGGGTGGGTAATTTTTCTTTAATAAGAATAATTCCTATTCCCCACAGAGGCTGGAAATATGCATTTGGGAGTAAATGTGTGATTGCTTATTAGTTTAAAACTGAAAAAAAAAAAAAAAAGGCAATGTAAGAAAAACACTAGCAGTTGTTTCAGAAGATAAAGCCCACAAATGACCATAGAAGTTAAAGGAGGCTGCATAAACTAAGCAATAAAAAGAGAAAAACATTGTTTTATTTCTAATTATTGTACACTTTCAGTTATTTTGAAATTATACAATATTAAAAAATTTTGATTTTCTGGTGGTTTGAATTGATGAGAGTTTACTGTAGTTGTTTAGGCTGAGGGATTCTTAAATGAAAATTCTGTTTATTAACATACCAAGCATGTGATATTTACTTCATTATAACTTTGTATTTTCAGTCGAGCGACTATGTTACTGGAATTGTCAGCTGACCTACACTACACGCCAGGAGACCATGTGGGTGTTTTTGCCTGCAATCGGTCGGAGATAGTGGATGGCATATTGGCACGCCTACAGTCTGTTTCTAACATTGAACAGCCTTTAGAACTCCAAGTTCTTAAAGAAAATCATACATCCAATGGTAAATATACAATATTATAGTTTTATTAATATTTGTGTAAAAAAACTTACTACACAGCTATTACTTTCTCTACACATACAAGTATGTTTTATAGTGTATAGGGAAGGTATTATAATGCACCCAAAAATATGATACTGAGATTTCACTGGAAATACATTTGGGACTCCCTGAATACAAAAGAATTTTTAGAAACATTTCCATGTATGTGTGCGCACATGCGTGCATGTAGTGTAACTCAAAAAACGAGATGTCCATTAAATACCAAACTTGATATATATGTATCTTCCAAAGATACAAAATTAAGATTTTCAAGAAAATCCCCCCACCCCTAACTACCCTTTACATGGAAAAAATGTTTTGGTTTTCTGAAAAATGGCTCTAATCATTTTGATTAAAATATCTTATGTTTAAGATATTTACATGACAAATAAAATGTATACCTTGCATTTTCTGAGAATAGCCTCTGAAGACCTCTTTATTCTGGATGAATTTTTCTAATTTTGCATAACTGGTAAACCATAAGAGATAGACAAAAACTTACTGCACAAAACACACAGATCTGCTTAAAACACACAATTTATGTCATATACATTTTTTTTCATGTACTAAATCATTCTCGAGATATTCCTTGTTATTGGTTTCACTTTTAAAATACTTTATAAACTTTTCTTATATGGAAACTCGTCAACTCTTGGCCATGCAAAGAAATGGATTTCAATCTTAGAGCAACCACATTTTAAAACATTTGACTGTTGGTTTAGCCTAGTGTATTCGCTTATTTCCCTTCTACTTATATGAAAGTAAGTAATAAGACCATTTCTACTAATGTTTATCTCGATTAGCATGAAGTAGATAGAAGTGTAAGCTTATTGTTACAGAGATGTAGAGAAAGTCATGTGAATGGAACACATCAGATTTTTATTTTAACAAACTAATGTTAACTGAATTTATTTTTTAGCAACAAATCCAATCACATGGTTTATACAATTGCAGTATAAGTGCAAAGAGTATACATAAATATTTAAGAGGACAAAAATTATAATTAAAATATGGGCTACATCAATAGTCAAATGTTTTAAAAGCTGGTTGCTGTGTGATTGAAGTCCCTTTGTTTGTATGGCCAGGAGTTAACAAATTCCTGTAGGTATGAGAAAAGTACGAGTATTTTAAAACTAAAACCAATAACAAGGAATATTTAAAAAGTTGTCACCTCCATTAAAAAAATGTATATAACATAAATTGTATGTTTTAATGAGATCTATATTTACAAAAATACTTATACAGTTTTGACATACCAGAAACTTCTGTATGTCTTTTCTGTAACTTAAATGAAAAAATGAATTGTGATCATCTCCTACATTGCCAACTTTTACAGAAGATAACATTCTCCCACATTGGAGTGCAAGAAAACGAATGATTTCATTATCAGGCGTTTAACATTAGATACCAACCAACCAACATTTTTTGTGTTGTAAGTTTTTGTCTATCTGTTATGGTTTACCATTTATGCAAAATTCTGCAAAATGAATCCAGAATAAAGATGACTTCAGAGGCTACTCCCAGAAAATTCAAGATATACATTTTATTTAGTTATGTATATATCATTAATGTACAGTATTTTAGTCAAAATTGTTAGAGCCATTTTTAACAGAATCAAATTTTTCAAAACTTTTTCCATGTAAAGGGTAGTTGGGGGTGGGGAGATTTTACTGAGAATCTCCGTGTTGCATCCTTGGAGGATACTGAATTGAAATATCAAGTTTCATATTCAACAGACTTCCATTTTTTAGTTATGAACGCGTACACACACCACACTCACACTCACACACACACACACCACATCTATTTCTTTAAAAATACTTTTTGCATTGAGGGGGTCCCAAAACATGTATTTTTGCTGATATCTGTGTATCAAATTTTTGGGTGCAATACAATATCTTCTCTATAAACTATCTACAAATATATTAGAGAAAATAAAAATGAGCTCATAACTAAATCACAAAATCACAAGATTGTGAGTTCAATTTTATTCAAATTCAAGGGTATGGAAGCCAGCTATTTATGTTTGCTTCAAGTTCATTAAAGGGATTTGTTTGCTATAATATTGGATAAGAAGTAAACAAGAAAAGCGAGTATACTTTTAAGAGTACAACTTTTATTAGCAATTGTAATCTTTCACTTGTTCTAATATTAAATGCAAACATATCCCTGAATACTGACATAATTACTTTTGCATATATAAAACTGTTGAAAGTCCATTCCGAGTATTTTAAGGCAATTACTGATTAGCAAAAGGACAGCAATTACCTTTAACACTTGAAAATATTTTAAACATATTGCAAACTTTCTTTGCTTATGCATGAGTAGTGCACTTGAGCTAACTGTAAAAGAAAGAAATTACTTGTTTGTTCTCTTTGGCATTGCAATTCCTCATGCATTATATTTTGCAATTATACTTCTTTTAATTAGCAAATGAGAAATACAATCACATGTGAAAGAGTTTTCCTTTTACTGATACATTTACTCAATATTCATACAGAATTTAATAGCGTCCTTTTTTTTTTTTTTCCAGGCGTAGTAAAGACATGGGAGCCTCATGAGAGACTTCCTCCCTGTTCGCTAAAGACGCTCTTCACTCGTTTCTTGGACATCACAACACCACCTACTCCTAATTTGTTACAACACTTTGCTTCAATAGCAACAGACCCTGAGGAACAAAGAAGACTGACAGTGCTAGCAACAGTAAGTAATTCTTTGTCTGGAATATTACAGAATAAAACCCCTTTTTTTAATGTTGTTCAGTTTATTAAGAAATATTATATTGTGATACAAATGCAAAAAGTATAATGGAAAATGAAGGTTTTGAAAATATCAGCTTAAGTCTGTATTACTCTCATATTGAGGATTTTGTGATGCACACTATATATATTATTTGAGTTGATTGAAACACTTTTACATCATTTACATTTTATAATTAACCCTAGAGAGATGGCGAGGGGCATTTTCTGACCCCAGTCAGTTTTATTTGCAAGATGTGAATAATGTTTTTGGATATCTGCACTATATCTTTCCTTTACCTTTCACTGCATTCCTTGGCCTCTGTTAGAAGTCATTAGCATTGGAGTACAGGCCGCACATTCCTAGAAAATAGGCTATTTGTGAGCATCGGCCCAAAGAAGGCCGGTAAATACCCACGTCACCTCCACCATTGCTTATTGTATCTCGTCTGGCATACTGTTTCTGTAGTTATAGCTCGTCCTCCGAAAAGTTGTGACTATAATACGTACTTATTTTGCAACGTAGTGCTGTTTTATATCTCATTATGAGTTACGAGGAACAACAGATAAGGTTGTTAGTCCTAATAAGGGAAGTGGAAGAAGAGGAAATATTAGTTGGTGAAAATAGTGAAACCAAAAAGGAACTTGAAATAGTGAGTTCAAATACTGAAAGTGAACAAAAAGCAGAAGAGGAAGAACTCAATATTCGCGCACTCGCTTCCACAATATAGTGACTCCTTACCAGGTGTAAAATCTGCAGCAAAAAAATACAAAAGCTCCTTTAAGGACCAGAGTGTAACCGTATGTGTTTAAATTATAAAAAGGCTAAAAACATGTGTTTTTACTTTTGAGATAAACACTTATTAACTGACTTATTACCATTATGCTAGTGAAGTGAACACTTAAGTCTGTGTATTGTGCTGCACCTCAGTTCCAAGTTACTGTATTTTTGGAAGGTAACATCTATTGTAATAGTTTGACTTTTATTTTTCAGCTAATCTTTATACCATCAACAGTTATTTTAATGTATTATATTTTGATAGGTAAATATAAGCAAAAATTTTACAAAAATATTTATTTAGCTCGCTTACAACAACCATTTTACTTCTGGGGTCACAGGTGACTCTGCAGCACCACTAATGCAAGACATACTAGCGCCACCATTCTAGGGTTAAGGACATTTTCGGAAGCTCTGTTATCAACTTTCCCTTGACTGCTGGTTGTCATGGTTTACAGGTGTTGTAGTGGATGGGTTCACCTCTCTGAAAGAGGATGTCTCCGGACAGGATCTCAAAGTTCATTAAATTTTTCCTATTTTTCCAGATGTGGATGTTCTCCCAGGTTACTAATTCCCAACTGTTTCTTATGTGTTTTACTAAATTCAGTTTTTTTCCTATGTTGTGGAATTCTCTCCAAAAATGCCATGAAACTGCTGGTTTATTGTCCTATACTACAACATCTACAAACTACACTACTAGCAGTTGAGCGAAAGTTGATCATGGAAGCAACAGAGCTTCCAAAACATGTCCTTCATTATAAAATGTAAGTGAAATAAAAGTGTTATAATCGATTCAATACTTATATGAAGTCCATATTTTCTACATATTTCAGAAATTCCTCAAAGCATTTAATACATTTATGCTACATAGTATTTTTAGTTCCTCTACTATGAGTATTTCCAGCAAAATCTTGGTATCAAATTTTGGGTGGAATGTAATATTTTCCTGTATTTACTATGTAAACACTAAATTTAAAACACAGGACCAACGGCTTTACTTCCCTTCTGAAGGCAAGCCATGCTAACGAGTTTTATGCCCAAAAAAAGCCATCGTCCTCTGCCAGGTTTGAACCCATTACCTTGAGTAGGTATATGAAGTTAGCATGGTCACTATTATACCTTGGAGGGTGGCATTTGTTCCAGGATTTACCTATTTCCTTTTTATTGCGGATGGTAGTGTATTTAGCAAATCACATGTTGTAGGCTCTTATTATTTTTTGTTAGAAGGTCTTTCAAATCATCATTGCTCTCCTTTATAACTATTTTGGAGATTATTACTGATATATTGTGGACTTTGTGACAGTGATGTGTTATAACAATTGAAAATTAGTTGAGTCGATTTTGTATGTAAATGCACGAATGGGCAAAAAAGAACACCACAGTGAACTTGCTAAAATATTGGACATAGCTACAGAGAATGGATTCCGGGCAGAACTGGTGTACAAAAAAGTTAATAAGGCCAAAAATAGGAAGAGAATTAAAGAAGACAGTACACTCACTCAAAACCAGAAAGAAAACAAGATCTACAAGAAGTTTACATACCACCCTACAACTTTCTACAAATTCCAGAGGATCTTCAAACGACACATCATTCTAGCCCCAAAAAACAATTATTCCATAAAAAAATATTTTAAATTCTAAATTAAAAGATGATATCCCACAAGAAAACAAACCAGGAATATATCTGTTCAGCTGCAATGACTGAAAAAATTTACATCAGCCAAACAAAAAAAAAAAATATAAAAACAAGAGCAAAAGAATGCCACAAATATTAAACTCAAACAAGAAGACAAATCCGCGGTAGCTTGGCATTTTTGGAAAGAGAAATGCACCATAAATAGAAGCCCAAAACTACTCAAAACATCACAAAAAAGACAGAATTAAAAGTTTGGAAAAACAAGACCCGCATTTTCAATTTTGAAATCCCGCTAAGCGACCTACTGATACAGAGGTTCATCAAACCACCACCGGGAACAGAGACAACCATCACAGCAAGCAATACCAACAGTCAACAAAAGTAATTGACAATGGAAGCATATGGCTTCTGAAACATGTTTTCCAAAATAAAAAGTAAGTGATGTAGTGTTACAAAATTGACTCAACTAATTTTCAATTGTTCTGGAGACATTGTACTTAAAACTTTTTGGAAACAATAGGAAAGAATTGCTGAAACAACTAGGTAATTATACAGGGAAAGTAAGGGAGAAATGGAGGGAAATTGCCAAAGAGAGGATCTTAATAGAAAAGGTAAATAAATTAAGTCGGTAGAGTATAAAAATGTAAAAATAGAGGGAAAGGTACATATACATAAATAACCTGGGTATTAATGTATATGATACAAAATTCAACAACCCCAGGAGAGTAAACTATAAATGTTTGTAAATTTGAAAAAATGAAATAATTTTTTTAACTAAACTTAAATATCAAGTTTGGTATTTAATGATCTATCGTTTCTGAACTAAATTTCCCCTAGACACACACACACACACAGACATTTTTCTAAAAATGCTTTCTTTTCTTTTTTTTTTTATTTAGGGAGTTCCAAAATATGTATATCTGGTGAAATCTCGGTATCAAATTTTTGGGTGTATTACAATACCTTCTCTGTACACTATGTACATAGTATGTGTAGAGAAATTAAAAAAATTATAATATTTAAAAAATGCTAGGGGTCTTTGGCCTCTAGTGACCAAAAGAAGATTAATTAAAAGCTAAAGGAATATGTGTTCTTTTTGGAAACATATGAAGCTATTAATTTTGATGATGCCTTTGCAGTATTTTCTGCTCAGGTTGTCTAACTTTTATTTTTCTTTTAAAACTTTATAATATCTGTTACTGTACTTGATGGAAGACAAAGCTCACTGACAGAATGTTTGTGTGTGTAGGAATCGGCAGCTTACGAGGACTGGAGACACTGGCGTTTCCCACATCTGCTGGAGGTTTTGGAGGAGTTTCCTTCAGTGAGTCCTTCACCAGCCCTGCTTGCTGCAGAACTCACTCCTCTGCAGCCCAGGTTTTACAGCATATCTTCTTCACCAAGTGTACATCCTGGTCAAATACACATCACTGTGGCTGTAGTAACATACAGAACACAAGGTATCAACAACCTTTCTTGCTACTTATGTAAATAATGTTACTGATGCTATCAATACATTGCTTCCACAATATTGTTGCATTTTACATGCATATGAGGGGTAGTTATAAAGTTACAACTATAACCTCAAAAAATATAAGATGTGACTATGAAATTTCCTGCCAATAATTAATATCCAGCACTTATACATCACAACAGCAAAGAATAATAATTGTATTGTTATTTGAGGTGAAATATCACACAGTTCTATCAAAATATCAGAAACAACATTTAGCACTACAAAAAATGCAGTTGCAAACAAAATAAGTACAAACATATTTTTAAAATTATGTTATGTTAAATTAAAATATGCAAAATATAATTCACTGGTTTCAATGAAGAATTGAACCAAGAATATGTGCACTTCAGTTAAGATATTGGTTTTTCTGCACTAGTTTCAACGCTATACCATACCATTTTCACACCACTCAATTTACCACATACACAAAAGTAATTAGTCACTTATAGCCATCAGAAAATTAAGAATAAATTTATAATTAAAAAATAAATTTCGTTGAAATTAAACATTTCAAGTGGCAAAATATGGAACTCACAAAAATTATAAAAACAAAGTTAATTATGATTTACTTGGTTGCAAATCACTAGTTTTCTTTTTATTTAGAGAAATGCAAATTAATGCACCTAAATGAATTATTTTTTCAAATTTTACTCACATATACACAATTTTTCTTTGTTATGACATATAACACACAATCTCTGGCATTCCTGCTTCTTTAGCAATAAATTCACACAATATATTATGAAGCAGAATTATTCATTATATCTTCAGCCATCTCTCCTCTATTAAGAAACCACTGAGATTTACTTATGCTATTACTGTAAAATTAAATCAAAATCTAGTATTTTTCTTACCCGCAATATATTCACAATTTAATAAATACACATTTAATAATATCTTTGCATGTGGTGACCACATAGGTGTATTAGGTACACAGTAATCCCTGTTACTATCAGATTATTTGCATCGATATCACACATGTCATATTACGTCAAATTATTATCAACCCTCTCTGGCAGAAAAACATTCCTGGACCTGGGAGAACTTGCTCTGTTTGTAAACACTGAACTATATTGGACAAGGTTAAACAAAATTGCTGTAGGTTGGAAATACTGACCTTCAAATAACAAATGTTATTTCTGAATGTCTATAAAAGATACCATTTGAAAGAAGGTTTCCTGTTTCCAGTGGTATAAAGGACTTCCCCATACGGTGTTTCAAAAATAGGTTTACAGTATCTCATACACTGCGTCGATTAGATTGACATTGGCAGTCTTTGCAAGGCATAATAGAGTCAACTATATCAATGTGTTGCAGTTTTAGAGTTGAAACCATATAAAGGCCTTGGCTACGAGAGGTTTAATTCCAGTGTAAATGAAAAACAAAAAAATTAAAATTAATGCTCATCTAACTTCATAAAAACTTAATTATGCTATTAGCAACAAGAATCATAACTGCCCACCTGAGTAGTGTGGTAGTAGCATGTCTGCCTCACATTCAAAACGTCATGAGTTTGAATCTCGCTTAGGATTACCCAGATAGGGATTTTTTTAGGGTCTTCCCTTGTCCTGAGAAGACGAATGCTGAGTAACTATCAGCTCCATAGACCTACAAGATCATTTGAGCTTCATTTCACCAATTACATTCATCGTCTGGTATAATTAACCTGGTTAAAGGATGTTAAGCTTTAAAAAAAAAAAAAAAATGAATTAATTTGGAAGTAGTAGTTTATGGTTTCAATACATTAAAAATCAGTAATGGTTTACAACATTTGGAAGTCACGCCACTATTTGTGTAAAAAATGCAACATATTAATGCAAAAATTCCATGCATCTTTTAAATTTTTTTTATTACATTTCCATTGTCAACAGATGGAGAAGGACCCATACATTATGGAGTATGTTCAAATTATTTGCGAGATGTTAGTGAAGATGATGACATCTTCCTGTTTGTCAGAAGGTAAGTATTTGAGATTCAATCCATTTTACACTTTGTGAGTTAAGCATATAGTAGAGCTCAAAGATTTCAGACTTACAAAAATCCCTGTCACTGTAAGGAGAAAAAATGTCTTGCATGTGACATTCAACTTTCTCTTCCTCCTATCATTTATTAATGTGTAAACAAACCATTCTTACTAAATTTTAAAGCTAAAGAGTTGGATGAATTCAAAACACAACAAAAAGTCTTGTGTGTTCCATTCACATGACTTTCTCTACCTGTTCTAGAAACAAACTTCTTTCTAAAGATTCTTCTTATTATTGAGGCAATATTTATTTCCTAACCGCAAAATCTGCCGACATTTTGTGAATTTTATGTCATTTTTGTAATATTTGATGTTCAAATGTTTTTGTTCTGTTGCATTCAGAAGTTGAAATCGCTGGATGCAAATGTTTATTATACCTTGTGCTTTCATCACGTATAAGTGTTTATATTTTCTCTATGAAATTTTTTTTCCAATAATAAGTATCATAGTTACGTGTTGATTTTCTTGCTTGTGAAGCCAATTATCAAAAAGAAAGAGACTTTTTCACAGTATGGAAAAGGCCACTTGGAGATTACATGTATATTATGTATTTGCATAGAATGTGTACAAATGTTTGCAGCATTCAACAAAGCACATAAATTACATTGAGCTTGGCAGTTTGACTTTAGAATTGTATGAAATAATTACAAAACAAACTACAATTCTACAAAGAAAATTCTAGTGAATTAATATTTAAGAAGTCGCCAGGAAGTCTAGATCTGTGAAGCCCAACAAGCTCGTTAGAATGCCCTGAGAAGAGTCTATTGCTACTCCAAACTTAACATAAGCACGAGTAGACTTTTGGTTCAACTTTAGCGTGAATGTGAAGAGGATCTCGTGCTTCAACTTCATGGTAATCGAAATGAGCATTAGCAGGAGTTCTTATGACTGGTTCCTTATAAGTATAAGGGAAGTGAGAAAATACATATGCTAAAGTGATAGTCAAATGTGATTTTCATTGAAATTTGCTTCCTTGCATGTCCAGGAATAAAACAAAATAAACAGGGATGACTTCCTGTTTGAGAAAAATATGGTTGGTTGGTTGATATCTAATATTAAATGCTTGATAATGAAATCATTCGCTTTCTTGCACTCCAGTATTTAGCTGGGAGGTTGTAATCTTCTGTAAAAGTTAGACAATGTAGAAGAATATCATGATCCATTTCTTCATTCAAGTTACAGAAAAGACATATAGGAGTCTCTGCTATGACAAATCTGTATAAATATTTCTGTAAACAGTCATGACCCATTAGTATTCTGAAGGTTGCTACTGCAGATTTTTTTTAAATATTGTAATCTTGTAAATTTGTCCATTGTTTTCCAAATGTTTCAAACGTGTATTCCTCATTGATTTTGTTTATGTACTTATTTGATATTATTCTTTTAATAGAGCAAGAAGGGATTAAACAGATGTTGATTTGGTGATAATTTTACTTCGCTTTTTGGCCAAAAAATCAGTCATTTCATTGCCTATTATTCCACAATCGAATTGGATTACTACTCTTTTATGTAAATGGGTTAATTGTTGTATTGTTTTACGAATTTTCGAGAATATTAATGCTTTTGGGTGTTATGTCTTGTGTTATAGCAATAATGGCTGCTTTTGAATCATCTAGCCTATGATTACAGTTTTTTCAAATTTTTTTATGATAAAAGAGATATCTAATTTTCGATATCCATCATTTGGTGGTAAAAATATGTAACCAGTCAGGAGAAGGATTTGTAAATTTATATATTGAGATAAATATAAATATTTTAAAACTGAAAACAATAACAATGAATATCCTAGAAACAGCTCCACAACAAAATGCAAAGGACATAAATTGTGTGTTTTGATGAAATTTACATTTTTTGTGTAGTAAGTTTTTGTTTATCTCTTATGGTTTACTAGTTATGCAAAAGTCTATATTATGAATTTTAATATTTACAGTGCTCCAAGCTTCTACCTACCTGCAGATGTAACCCGACCAGTTATACTTGTTGGACCTGGGACTGGCATAGCTCCTTTCAGAGGATTCTGGCAGCATCGGATGGCACAAATCCGTGACTGCCCTTCAGGTATGTATCAAACATAGAGTCTGCAACAAACAATTCAGTCAAGTGCAAATGAGTGAAAACAAGATTTTATTTCTTAGAGTTTAATTTCACAATTTATGGACGTTCTTTAACTGCTACGGTTCTCAGCTTCCCATTCTATATAGGGCATGAAAGACCACTTAATTTTGCTGGTTTTTTTTGGTGATAATGACATCTTTGACTTGAGAAACAACTTGTTGACTTTAGGTTCTTTAATGTTGTGTTTTAATCATTTATAACTTTAAATACACTAATATTCAGTCCCAAACACATCTTCCAGACAGGGAAAGATTTTAATTAAAGAAAATTCCCCTAATCCAGGCAAAAATCAAACCTGAGATCTCTGGATTGAGATGCCAGAAAGCTGTCCACAGAAGCAGTCATCCATATTTATAGTTAATAACCAAAAAGATTATTTTTCCCAGTAAACTAAAACTCTATGGTACAACAGCCCAATGTCGGGCCAAGGCTCACCTCCCAACCGCTGCATCCTCCATCTCTACCCATTACATGCATCACAGATGGGGTGCAGTACTGGAGGACAGGAGATAGTTAGCACCCTGAGTCCCTCCCAGCCGGTTAATGCGGTCCACACAACCTGGAGCCACTATTTATTCCTCAATTAGCTCCTTAATTGGCTCCCCAAGGACCTCGTGAGACTGAGTCATGCTGGTACCGAGAATCGAACCCGGACCTCCCGCTTGGTAAGCAATCATACTACCACTGTGCTAAGGAGAAAACCATATTTCCCAATAGATTATTAACAATGCAGAAGCAGGAAAGAAAAATGTGTTACCGGTCAAATTGACCAGCTATTTCTTAAAAGGTAGTAGGTAATGTAAAATAAAGTATTTATAGTTATGTTTTAAAAGTTGACAGTTATTATATTTATGAAAATTCAAGAATTCATGTTCTTTCACCTAACTGGGTTCAATGGTGTGTGATATCTACACAATTATAAATTGTTAAATGTTAATTTGGACACTTGGTTCTTCTACTTTTAAATGATTACTGTCTCAAGTTAGTTGAGTTAGAAAGTAGTATCTTCAGCTTTGTGGAAATTCTACAAGAATAAGTCAACAAGTATGTGCACACAATGTTAATAAAGGGATCCACCACAACATCATCAACACAGTCAAGCTTTTCAATGCTTGATCCAGTATTGCACAAGCTTCCCGATGACCTCAAAAAAATGTTTTCAGCTGAGCAGCAAGTCATGAACCACTGCTTCCTTCACTTTGCTTCTTGGTATCAGGTATCGCCCTCTGTGGTGTAATGGTTACCATGCTGACTTCATATACCCAAGATCGCAGGTTCAAACCCGTCAGAGGATAATGGATTTTTTTCGGGCGTAAAAATCCTTGGCATGGCTTCCTTTGGAAGGGAAGTAAAGCCGCTGGTCCCGTGTCGTAGATTTACGGCATGTAAAAGAACCTCAAGCCTGATTGAGAGGCCTCTGAGCAAAATTAAGCGACCTTTCACGCCCAGTATAGAATGGGACGCTGAGAACCACAGCAGTTAAAGAGCGTCCATAAATAGCACGACATTTATTTTTTTGATATCAGGTGGATTGATGACCTCTTAAGATATCTTTAAGTAGACCAAAAAAATGATAATCTGAAGGAGCAAGATCAGTATTTTATGCAGGATGGTCTAATTCTTCAAAACCCATTTTCACAAATGTTTGAATATGTGAATGGCAATATATGAACATGGTTGTAATGCAACAACAGAATATCTTCCAACAAAAGACCTTGCATTTGGTTTGAATTGCAGGCTTCTGTTCAGCACACAGCATCTCACTGTAACATGTACTATTTACTGTTGTGTTCTTCTCTAAGTAATGTTCCAGTGTTGCCCCTTGTTAGTCTCAGAAAAGTGTTAGAATTACTTTTCTGTGGAAGATTAATAAATTGAATTTTTTTTTTCAGTGGAGAACTTTGATGCTTCTATTCCATGTTCTGATGTTTGCTTTCTGGTTCAAAATGGCGGATCCAAATTTCATCTCCAGTGACTATTCTTTTCAAAAAAAACTGCCCCCTTCATTTGCATGATTGTCCAGTAGATGCTGCAGATGGCCACACAATTATGCTTAAGATCTTCAATGAGCTGTTTTGAAACCCATCTTGCCCAGATATGAAAGCCTAGCCTATTATGAACAATGTCATATGTAGAACCATGACTGATTTGCAAATGGTTTGCCATTTCATTAAGAGCTCATTAGTTCATGAGAATTGTGGCATGGGCTTCCACAATGTTGTTGTCAGTAAAAGATATGGATATGTGGACTCCTCTTTTTTCATCTTTTACACATGTCCTATGATTTGAAGTTCTCAATTTATTTATAGACACTTTATCATGGTAAAACAGTCCCCATATTGTACTAAATGTTTTCAATGTTTTTCGACTTCTGGTACACCTTTGGATCACAAAAAGCATGCTGTTCTTCCTTGGTGCAAATGGAAAGTACTGCAACCATTTTGACATCTCAAAGTGCTAAGCTAAAGTGATGATGCCCAAACTTTGCATACATGGTGACAAAGATACAGTTTATCACACGCAGAAAGTGGTATAATCAATGTAAACAATACTATAAAAAGTGTCAATACTTAGTGAGTTATTCTTGTAGGAATTGTGCCAAATTATTTTTTTGGCCTACATATATTTTGTTTAACACTTTTAGTGCTAGCATGAATAACAAAATGGTGTCTGAAAAATGCCAAGCAATTTTAGAGTAGAATGTAAGGGTTTAAATTGTTAGAAATAAAATGAATACCAAATGACATAGGGAGCTGAAATTTTTTCTTTACTTTTGGTAAATCCTTTTGTCTACTGCATAATATGTATTATATGAATGAGAAGTATCTTCATTATTTAAAAAATTAAAAACAAAAGAAAAATTTGAAAAAAAAAGTTTAAAAATTGCAAAAAATCAATAATTAGGCATACAAAACCTTACTATACAGAAAGTTCAGGACAATGAAACGAAATTACAGTTATTTCTTTACTGAACAGCAATCTGTTTTGGTCTGGTGTTTTATTTTTGAAAATACCAAAAATCAATTAATGTAATCTGAAAGCTGAATACTGAAAAAAAATCACCAAAAACACACACTCACGAGCATAATACAATTAATAATGAAAATGGCATAAAGTAATAGGGTTCAGATGTAACATAGATTACTGTACAATTTAGCACTTGTATTGTTGCTTAGCCGAATGCTTGTTTCACATTGTGTGCATTGCCTGGTTACACCTCCATAAATCCATTTTGATAAGTAGAGTGATTATTTACATGTGTATGAGGGCCGTTGTTATTGGATGCATTTTCAAAGATGAGGCTAGAATAGAAGCTCCTCTCTTATGCCAATGGTAGAAATACTTTCATGAAGGTCTGAAAGTTCAAAATCACTCTTGCTTTCTTCTAATACATTGTGAACTGCAACTGTTATTTCCTCTTTAGTGTGTACCTTTTGCTAGACCTTGCAATTTTTCCACCAACAAAACAAACACTGGCTAGAGAAATTAAATTTGGAGCTAATTTAGTGCTTTGGAGTGCTGAAATGCTCCAGAAAACCTTTCTCTATGGATGACATGGAAAGTACACAGACTTTGCCACTGAAAAGAGCTAAAATGTTTGAAAATGGCTTCACGATTAGATCCTAATTGGCAATTCTCGCAGAATTTTTGGAACACGATTAGAATGAGCTGTACACTACCATGATACAAACCATTGAATGAGCTTTTAACTACTTTAAAGGAAATAATGTTAAATGCAATATATCCAAAACCACTTTAATCCACTTCAGTTTAAGGAATACAAATAATTTACATACGACTCTTCAAGTTTCAGGATGCAACCTAATTGGTACAAACAATCAGAAATTCTTGAGAATCATAATTGATCATAAGCTAACATTGTCTGAACTTATTCATTATATATGCAGGAAGATTAGCAAATCATTATATCAACTTTGACATTTCACCAACCTGTTAGAAGAAAAGCAATTAAAAATTATATACTATAGGGTCATATTTCCAAATTTGCTTCATTGGCTTGAAATTTGAGGATGTGCTGAAAGAATTTATATGGAAAGAGTCTTTATACTGCAAAAGAAAGCGATAAGAATAATGTAGCCTTTAATTCTAGAGATTCATGCAGGCAAGTATTTAAAGAAAAATAGGTCTTGACAGTATTTTCATTATGTATAAAGTAATCATTTATGCACTGTTAAAAAAAATTCTGAGAAACAACAATGCTTATCACTATAATACAAGATGTAATGGGGACTTTTATAGGTAAGTTTTTAAAACTATATTTGCTACAAGGGTGCTGGTATAATGGGCTTGTTACTGTGCAATAAATTACCAGAATCATAAAGCAACTTAGTGGAACTCATACATTTAAACGTAAACTTAAATTGTATTTAACAAGTAAGGTTCTATATAGTTTAGAAGAATTGGCTGTAGAATAGCAATATACTTGTAAATATTTTAAGTGTAAGTACTGTAAGCTGTAACTGTGTATGCAGTCTATTGACATACATGCAGTTATTATTATTATTATTATTATTATTATTATTATTATTATTATTGTTGTTGTTATTGTTATTGTTATTGTTGTTGTTATTGAAACTAAAAGGGTTAAAATTGACTGAATGGCATACTTTGTGCTATTTATATCATCATGAACTCTTTTTCTCTTCTCCAGGAGATAAACAGTTTGGTAGAATGTGGCTATTTTTTGGATGCCGTCAGAAGTCGCTGGACTTGTACAGAGATGAAAAAGCTACAATGGTAGAGACAAGAGTTTTGGATAAAGTGTTCCTTGCTCTATCAAGAGAGTCGGATATACCTAAGGTATCTATAATATTTTCAACATAGATTGCTTACATATTACAGATATTCTTTTTGATAAAAATGTAATTTGGAATATTATGCAATTAACTAATTTGATCATATTTTTACCAAACAGACTTATGTTCAAGACTTAGTTCGGAAAGAAGCTGCCTCAGTTTACCAGAAGCTGGTTCTCGAAGGTGGACATTTCTATGTGTGTGGAGACTGCACAATGGCTGAGCATGTTTACCAAATGTTGAAAATGATCATCCAGGAACATGCTCGCATGACAGAGTCTGAAGTGGAAAACTACATGCTGAAACTCAGGGTAGGTAGAGGAAGTCTTATATTTACCCAAAAATTGAATATCAAAATTCTAATTTGCTTGTCTGTAAACAGCATAACCAAAAAGTGCAGTCTGGGTTAAATACTAGATTTTAATTTAGTTCACCTTTCAAGGATGTGACATGAACATTTTACAGAAACTTTGCCCCACCCTAATCTGCTTTTTACAAGCAATATTTCTCATTATTACTTTCTCTAGCTTGTATGTACAATGTATATAGTAGATAGAGAGGCCTCTGAGCAAAATTAAGCGGTCTTTCATGCCCAATTTAGAATGGGACACTGAGAACCATAGCAGTTAAAGAGCGTCCATAAATAACACGCCATTTCCATTTCTTTCCGACCTGTTCAGTTGCTCCGGCGTGAGTGCTGCAGACCCCAAGCACCTATGGTACTTCTGACGTTACTAGAAGTAGTCGGGCCAAACACCTGAGCTGGAGGGGAGTTGCTTGGATTGGGATGTGGCAGTGGCCTGATACCTAGGTGGGATTGTGAGACACCCCAAAGTCCTCCTGCACTAACCTAGAAAGCTAGTAGTCCCAAGCTGTTTGGTAGTCTTCCCGGATGGGTTAACATGCGTAAGTGACGTGATCACTTCCGTACCTGGTGAGAGCTAAGTGGCTGGTATATAAGATAGACCCAGCCTAATGAAAAACCTCACGCATGCCTGAGGGTAATTCATTTCCCGATGGGTCCTTGGGGAGATCTCACTCTAAAGTTTTTGTATAAAATCAGTGAAGGCTGGATGAATCTTACCCATAATGAAGTTGAGTCAGTTATGCCAACCTGTGGCTGGGTTCATTCTTCTTGGTAAAATGGCAATAACTTTTTGGTGGCAGTACGAAATGGGAATAGGGGATGATGAGCTGTAATCCCAACCTCTGCATCATCCTCGTAAATAATTTCTCCCCACATGATCTAACAATGGTATCAGAGCTCAACTGATGCTGCTCTGAGTTTATCACAGATATAATTTTCTGGCCAGTATTATTTTAACTGAAAGGATAAATGTCACTGCAATACCGAATAAAATTATTAATGCAAAAGTTCATTTTTCTCTAGCATATAAATACCTGAGCCCCAAAGCTTGTAACATACATCAAAGAGTTTGCAAATAGTGGAATGAGTAACCAGCCAATTTTGGTTTTGGAAGGTCTCATAATAGCATTAATAGCAAATATACATAAATCTTAAGTGCTTTAAATTTCATTATTTTAAATAGGAATTGCTGTCTGTTACTAGCCAGATAATGGAAACAAAATGAGGCCTTGAGAAATATATCTTTGTTGTACTTGTTTGGCATGGAGGGAGCCTCTTGTACTAGAGATGTTACCATCTGTGGCTCTTTCCATTAGCAAAATGCCTTGAGAGGTCATTTAAGCATATAATCCCAAAAAAATCTCAGTTGGGCTAACAGCCATCTACTCCCCAAAGGGGGGAGGTTCCAAACTCTTCAGTTGTTCCAGTGCAGGTGCTGCAGACCCTGAGCACCCATGCTACTTCTGACATTACTAGAAGTAGTTGGGCCAAACATCTGAGCCCCTCCCATAATGGGAGCTGTTCAGATTGGGTAGGTCTTGATGTGGCAGTGACCTGATACCCATGGGAGATTAGGTACACCTGGGCGGGGTTGTGAGATGTCTTAATGTCTTCCGGCACTAACCTGGACAGTTAATAGACATAAGCTAGTAAAAGTTTCCCACACCGAGGTCTTTGGTAGTCTTTCCCTTGAGGTTGACATATGGAAGTAGCACATCCACTTCTGTCCTTGCTTACAAGGAGGGACCAGAATTTAAAATAGGTACCAGCCTAATGGAAAAGCCCATGGACCTGGATCTGCTTGCATAGGTACCACAGTAGTACCATCTACTAGCTATCAGGCGGGTGCCATTGGACATTAAGTTATCTTACAACTCCACCCAGACACAGATCCCCAATCTCCCATGGGTTTTGGGAACCACTACACTGCAGAGTCCAACCCAATCTGGACAGCTCTATTGCAAGAGGGGCTTACATGTTCAGCCCAGCATAGTTCTAGCAACAATAGAAGTACCACACAGCTCAGAGTATGCAGCTTTCACACCGAGGTACTTTCACTGGGACGATTTTCTTTCTTGGGAACCAATTGTCATGAAACAAGTTGCTCAGGATATATAAGAAATCACATAGACATTCACTGTTAAGTTATTGTTACCCTTATACTCAATTTAAGCATTTTCAGAAACTAGTTAATGGTGAAGTAAAAATAAATTGTTTTCTTACTTTTATAGGATGAGAACCGCTATCATGAAGACATATTTGGAATCACTCTTCGCACAGCAGAGGTACACAACCGTTCTCGAGAATCTGCAAGAATAAGAATGGCATCACAACCTTGAAAGTCTTCCATACAAGACTTGGATTCACCTTACTGACAGTTTACAGACTGCTAATTATTTATGCTAAAGACTTTTACAGTGCCATTTCATGTACTTTCAGTGCCAAAACACTGACACTGTTTACATATTTATGTAATTTCTTTTAGGAATATGGTGTGTAGATAATGAATATTTAATCACAAGATGCTATAATATGCATTTTGGAAAACTAAGGGCAAAAAAGTTTGGTTCAACAAATGGAGTGAACACTTACTATTTCTATTGTCCTTCTTATGTACATACAAAAAAAAAAAACTTATAAATACATAGACATAGACATGCATAATGTATATAAAATATGAATAAGGTTCAATGAAGGAACTAAACATTACTTCAGAATGTCTTTGATTCTTTAATGTATTTGATAAGGACAGCATTCATTTTACTATCACACTATCTTGTAGAAAAATGTGTTACATTCAAAAATTTATGATGAAGATACAAAAATAAAAACAGCTTCTTGAAAAAAATGTGTTCTGTAAAATATATCACAATTCAATACTTACTCATGAGAAACACTTCTCAAAATGTTTGCATTACTTAAAACAAGATGTTATAGAGGCTGTATAAGTGAGTCTAGAGCTTTTAACCTTACACAGGGTCATAAAAATTAAAAACAATTTTGAGAGTTTAGTTGTTTTATTAACCATTATTACAAGGATTATGCAGTTATCAGGAACAAAGCTCTGTGCCTGAACCACCCTATGAGAGGTTTTGTAAACATACTGGCATGCTGCATAGTGGTTAGCTAACGTTAAGGGATTCCTTTTTATGAAACCCTGTTAACTTTTGGTTACTTGTTCATTGTTGCAACATACAATTTCATTGTTAACAATAATGAGGGAAGGGAACTGACTGAAATTAAGCTGAGATATATGTGTAGCTAATACTATATTTTAGAGGCACTGTTAGTGTTCTTAAGGATGGATGCAGCAATTAATAAAGACAACACAGTTAAGAATACTATCACAATACTACCAAAGGATTGTAAATGAAGTTCAACAAACATAAATCCCTTTTGCAGTGCGACAAGAAGTTGTTAAATCATAACACTAAATTAAACATTCCTTCATGTAAGTGGCTGAGAGTTTACCATTAGGATAATTACAAACTGATTAGGTTAATAAGCACAAAATACTTATGATTAAGAAAAAATGTGTATGTTTTGCAATCAAGAGAAGCTTCAAACTGTCTGAGAACATAAGTAGTCTTTTGAGTAGGTAACTATCCTTTGCCCCTTTACCTGAAAGCTAGGACAGGTTTACTAATAACAAATAAAGAGAAACCTTGTTATTATAATAGTAATGTTGTTATATTAATGTCCTACCAAGCATATGTGTGTTACTGTTAGAACCAGCTGAAAAATGTAGTGTCACTGCCAGGATTTGAACACAGTTCTCTTTCCTTTACACTTTACAGATACTTCCATTGTTTGGATCCTTACCTACAAGTAATGTTACAAGAAGGTGCATTAATACAAAATATTTGCCTATTTTTTAAATTTTGCAAATATGCAAAAAAAATTGTGACAGTGATGTGATTAATATTCATTGAAAAGAATTTGACTCAGTTTCTGTAACACAAAACTTCACTTGATAGTTACTTACTGGGACCAGTTTCAAGAAACACTTGTTCCACTTTCAACTTCTAATTCAAGCTGAATCTCATTTCGTTGGCTTCAAAGATGAGGGTGGGTGTACATCACTTGTGGAGATATCTGATGCTGGAACTGTGAACTTGCAAAGGTGCTGTACAGTGGTAAATCAAAATTCATAATCAAAGATTTTAAGCTTTCACAGTGTTGATTATCACAGATGACTTCACGGGATAGCAACCAAGTTAGATTGGAATCAAAGAAATCCAAGCTTTTGACCATCTTGAAGATGAAGATCACAGAGTCAAGATGGTCGAAAGTTTGGATTTCTTTGATTCCAATCTAACTCGGTTGCTATCACATGAAGTCATCTGTAAAATTCATAATCATTCTTTTTCTTTGTGACCTCTTTTTCTCCCAGACATCTAATTCTGTATGCTGATAAGCTGTTAACTGTTTTATACTTGGTGTAATTTCATGTCCTGATGACCAGAAGTCTTCCTAATGTTAGCCTCTGGTTCCCAAGGTCACAGGTTCTAACCTGGCAGAGAGCAATGGAATTTTTTCAAGCATAAAAATCCTTAGCATGGCTTCCTTCGGAAGGGAAGTACAGCCGTTGGTTCTGTTGTAGATTTATGACACATAAAAGAACCTCAAGTCTGATAAGGTACATAGAATGGGATGCTAAAAACCACAGAACTTAAAGAGTGTCATAAATAAAACTCAATTTCATGAACAAAAGTGGCAGGCAACTGTTGAATTTTCTGTTTGTTGGTATTTTAGGTTTTGCATGTTATTTTAATCTCATTTTCAAACTTCTTTTTGATCTCTTATGTATACTAGATTATAATCTGAGTT
The DNA here is from genome assembly GCA_030762935.1 of Hymenopus coronatus. Taxonomy (NCBI): domain Eukaryota; kingdom Metazoa; phylum Arthropoda; class Insecta; order Mantodea; family Hymenopodidae; genus Hymenopus; species Hymenopus coronatus. Next base: position 33,080,940 of record CM060882.1, on the reverse strand, counting down.
TTCAACTTCATAAATTCCCACTTTTAGGATTCTTTAATTGTTTTACATAGTAATTCTGAATGCTGTAGTTGTTTTTTTTAAGAGCTAAGATGATGTTACGATTCTTGAAAATCTTCTGAAATTTGTTTTGTGCCCAAGAAATGATAGATGAATTTTCTGAACTGAGGCTCATCATAGTGGTTCTGTAGGATGGTGTACGTCCTGCACTGCACTTTTGTGGAAGCCATTTGGATTATCTATTGCCATTTTTGATGGTATTCAATATTTTCCATGGGAATGTGCAGTCCTATCCAGATCTTATTAAGTGTTTGTGGCTTTTCTGTGTATTTCAAATATTAGGTTTTGCTTTTTGGTTCTGATTATTTTGATGTCGAGAAATGGTAGACAGCCATCCTGTTTGGTGTCTATGTTGAACTGAATAGATTTGTTTTATTAAGTGATGCTTTGTGTTACAAAAATGTACTCAAATTATTTTCATTGAATTTGTGTACATGCCTGTTGAGCTGTAACGATTTAATTATATTTTATTAATTCCAACAAACAAAATACTGTTTGCACATTTACTACATTTTAATTCATTACTATAATTTTAAAACAAAACAATATTAACTAAGCCAAAGAATTTTTCAATCTGATTATACCTTTCCTACATTATCCTACACATGATTGCATAGAAGAAAGTTTGAATGATGAATTTGAGGATGCCTTGTGGTTTACTAGAATAAAATATGTCAACTGGTGAAAATAATGTCATGTTGGTATGCTACCATGATAGCTTAGTTGGTCAGAGCAGCAACAAGGTAAGTTGAAGATCTGTGCTTCAAATCCTGGTTATGATAGACATTTTTAATCTAATTCTAACTTTAATACTTAAGCCTATGTGTACCATAGGCACAGGCATTACTTATTTGGAAACCACTTTGGAAACTCTTTACTTTTCTGCAACATAAAAAGCTATAGTTGCAGAAGTTTGGTATACATTACAGGTATATTACCTATTATGACATAGCTTATTAGTGTTGGGTCATGACGAGTTCCAAGTTGCAGATTCTAAGTCTGGATATAAAGATTCAGCCTTCCTTATTGACAAATTACTTGATATTGTTGGGACTTATGTCTGGTTGAAATGAAGCAATTAAATCAACAAATAAAATTTAAGAGAATATTTGAGTCAGAATAGAAACACTTGTATCAGTTACATTTGTTGGTCTTCCAACTGGTTTTGAGAACTATTTGCTCTCATCTTCAGAGACCTACTGGCTCCTGTTGTTGGCTTCTGTTGTATGTTAGTTGTTTGTGTTGACATCTAGTGGTGGAGTAATGGACCAAAGAATGGAAGGAGGCTCACAAAAGAGAGCTGGAGGAATACTGGGAAGGTGTTAAACATCAAGAAGGAAAACAGTTGAAATAACACGGTCCAAGCTGGCACAACAACAACAATAACAACAATAATAATAATAATATCAACTTGTATGACAAAAGAAAGAGTTTATTTGTTGGATGTTTGTTATGTACATAATTAAGTACAGCATTTTAGGCAAAAACTAAGAAATGAGTAAAAAATTGTAGTTGAGAGTTTTGAGAAAGCAGAAGTTTCAATAGTACTGTGCTACTATCTAGTGGCAGTTACATAATATTGTAGTGACAGTATGGAAATGAGAGTGGGGAGAAGCTTAGTATGCTAGTACACACCTTCAAGTATGCATATTTGACCCATGAGATAGACATCTTGAGGAGAGTCATGAGCATACAGGAAGTTGCACTCCTTCCCTCCCTCTCTGCAATGGCTGAGAGGAGTAATAGAGATACCAGGTTGACATGAATGACTAAACACAACCACAACAGCATGCAGCATTAAACAATTATTGCAATTCACATGAAAATACTTGTTGGCACATAGCCATAGTTAGAGCAAGGTCGCTTTGTCACTATAAGGCTAGTTTTTATTCATATATAATGTCATTAGACATATATAGAGCATGAGTATTTTGCTTGTAGGAATATCAATATGTTTATTTTTGGTTGCAGTCCAGCTTATCACACAATGAGTTGGCAACCATGAATATAGCCAAACAGTAAATAATATTACTGTACTTGCCACATGTTTCTACAACTCCTCAATCCCGCTCATTACACAATCACCTTTGTCTTCATAACCAACATCGCTATTAACATTGTCAGCATCACTGTCATCTTCCAAGTTAATAATAATCTGCTAATGTTTAATTGTACGAGGGCATTTCAGAAGTCATGGCAACTATTTTTATCAGCCAATAAAGCTGCAGGAAACAAAACTCAGGATATAAAATTGAAAGTCTCTGGAATGTTCTTCGTAATGCTGATAGTATATTGGGATTTGGGTACAAGGGGCTATGGATAGGGGACATTGAAATATGTATAAATAGTGACCATTGTTTTACTCCTATTATGTACATATGCACAAAAAGATACATGTACATGCATGCAATACTCTTATGAGCTAACCACCTTCAAAATAATCCCCTAAGGCTTTCAAAAATCTTTGACAACAATGAGGAAGACGCTGAATACCATCAACTTAAGAGACATCCATCTTGGAACACAACCTCTTGGCTACTAACGTTTACATGTATCTACTAGCACCTACCAATGCACTTAGACATCATCTGGTGAAAATGAAATGGCGTTTTATTTATGGATGCTCTTTAAATACTGTGGTTCTGAGCGTTCCATTCTATATTGGGCATGAAAGACTGCTTAATTTTGCTCAATCAGGCTTGGGGTTCTTCTATGTGCCATAAATCTACGACATGGGACCAATGGCTTTACTTCCCTCCCAAAGGAAGCCATGCTAAGGATTTTTACGGAAGCCATGCTAAGGATTTTTACGCCTGAAAAAATTCATCATCCTCTACCAGATTTGAACCTTTGACCTTGAATATATGAAGTTAGCATGGTAACCATCATATATAAAATAGTTGCCATTACTTCTGAAATGACTCTTGTATAAATACTTAAGAATGACACACTAGAACTAACACTAGTGTGCTTCACTTCTTTGTGGACAGAAATTATGACTTCTATGCATATGTGTTGGCGCAACTTCACCCACCATCAGCCCCTCAGGTAAAGAGTTGCCACTGTGCAACTTAATTTTTGATCTTACCTATACCATATCAGTTGCACATGTACATTAGCAAGACGTGCTAGAGACCCTGTTGCCATGTGGAGTTACATTTAGTAGCATTCAAACAATAACAAATAAACTGCATAGTGTCAAAAGTTTGGGTGCTTTTATACAGCAAAAGCCATTGGTGTTGACACACTACTACACGTCACTAAAATGGGCACTGATTCCATTCTAACATAAACCTCCTTTAACAAATCATTTGACATTCAAATAGAATGCAATAAATGGAAGCAAAAGGAAAATCACTGGCAATCAAGAGCCTGGGTGGCTCAGTTGACTAGACACTGGCCTACTGACCCCAAGGCCACGAGTTCAAACCCAACCCAGATTGATGGTTGTTAAGTGTGCTTAAAAGAGAAAATAGAAATGGCATTTTATTTATGCATGCTCTTTAACTGCTGTGGTTCTCAGTGTCCCATTCTACACTGGGTGTGAAAGACTGCTTAAATTTTGCTCAGAGGCCACTTTATCAGGCTTGAGGTTCTTTTACGTGCCTTAAATCTACAACACGGGACCCATGGCTTTACTTCCCTTCCAAAGGAAGCCATGCTAAGCATTTTTACACCAGGTTTGAACATACAACCTTGGGTATATGAAGTTAGCTTGGTAACCATTACACCACTTTAAAAGAGAAAGCCCTGTTATCAGTATGTCAGGAGATTTACTGACGTGTTAAATAACTCCTGTAGGACATAATTCTGGCGCACTGGCCATATAACACAGCCCTGACAATTACAGCATCATTAACAAAAAATAAAAAAAAAGATAATAATAAAAGAAGAAAAAATTGAGATCTAATTTGTCTGGTTCACAGATAGATTCAAAACTGGAAACGTGTCAGAAGCCAGAATATGAGGAGAGAGACCAAGATGCAACATTTATGTCTTGGGAGCTTTGCCACAATAAGCTAAAAGTCATGCAATACAAACCTGTGTTTGGGAGAACATTGTCAGAAGTTCCTCATTTATGTAACTTAAAACATAATAGTCTTTACTATTTTTAGTTATTAATAATTTTTATGGAGCAGCTTACTTGGCATGAGAGGAAAAGGTACAAACTAATAAAAACGAGGAACTTGGACATAGCAGCTATGTTAATACATTCCTATTTAAGTTAATTTCAAGTTTCTATTTATAAACAAAAGATTTGTACTCACATGTACATAGTTAGGCAGCTCAGGTTTAACCTAACCACCTAGACTTCTGGGGGTTTTGGCTGGTTGCAATATGTTCCCTCTTGCATGTCTTGTCTACATAAAGAATGGGACACTCTATATAATCCAATGTCAGCCCCATGCATCTGGATCCTTCTGTGAGTGTGTCTATGCTTAGGGCTCACCCACATGATTGGAAACTCCCATAAGGAAAAAAAAACACACACACATTACATACATTAAATTAAACCCAGAAATACCACAACCATGATCACAATATTAAAGTAGGTAATAAAAGTAAATGTTTGTGGATTCTCTCAAGCAGTCAGGCTCGTAAATTGGTGATTTGTCAGCTATGAAATGACAATTGTATAATAAACCTGTTGTGAATAAAAATTATGTACAATATAATGCTATCTAAAATTTACGAGATCATAGTTCATCTTCCATATACTCCTTAATTGATTAATATGCTTTGTAAAAAAAAAAATTTATAGATATTTTAAAGTGATTTTGGTAATATATTTCCCTAAGATTTTGTTTATTATATATTTTAATCCACATATAATGACTTTCTTCAAGCATTGCAAGCCTGTGTATGGTGTATTTTACCTTCCTTTTACCTTTTGTGTTGTAACTATGTTTGTGTTTATAGGGATGTAATTTTCTAGAGTTATTAAACTGTGAATAATATGAATTAATGTTTTAGTAATTGCCCAGGCATTTTGATTCTGAAGAAAGAAAACCTCCTAAACTAAAATTCTCTTTAATTAGGTAATAGGCATTTTGATTCTGAAGAAAGAAAACCTCCTAAACTGAAATTCTCTTTAATTAGGTAATTATAAATGGGTTAACTTCTAAATGCTTTATATAACTTTAAATATCTTTTATGCTAAAAATAATAATTTTTATATTGTAATCTTTGTTTTTTATATATCATGACTTAATGCAATCAACTGACATCTATTACTGACTAGCATAATCTGGATAACTATAAAGAGACATTGGGAAAAATTCACTATTGGAGATTTGTATCACACTCTGTAGGTTGAAAGTTGCTGTCCAAATGTTTCTTCTGTGGAAGCTCTTGCTTTGGTCTGATTGGCTATTTGTTTCATTGGCTTGTGATTTAAATATTTGGGCTCCAGTTCTTCCTTTTCTGCCCCTTGAGCACTTCATATGTGGCACAAAATGAGCACTGGTCATTTTTAGGCTTCAAAAAGGAGCAGTTATAACCTTGGCAAAAAATTGTTTATATGTTGTCAGACTTGATGTTTTCTGATCTATTTTGTTACACTCTTATTCATAAAGAAAATGCATCTTATAGACAGCTTGCTGTCCAAATACTTCTTTTGTGAACATGTCCGAATATAATGTGACTTTACAGTAGGAAATTTCTCAATATGCTACTTTATTTTCTCTATTTCATTGGAAAATGTTTTCCTCATATATCACTAGATGAGAAAGCACCTAATGAATTTATTTTCTCATAGTCATTGTTTAATGTTTCATTACCGATGCAAAGTGTATTTAGGAAAAAATAATTCTGCATACTTTTCTTTGGGCTCCATTTTTCATGAAAAAAGAATTGTTTTGTATTCAGTCTTTTTTTTCCACCTTTTCTAGATCTATGGTGCTGTGACAAACAAATTTTGCCCTTATGTATGAGGGCAATCTAAAAAATAACAGAGGATTTTGCATAACTAAATAATAACAAAAGATAACAACACAAAGTTACAAATTTAGAGTATCAAGGTATTTTTTGTCACGTGGTACCAGTTTATCAATGCAGATATTATACTCTTCTATCACCAAAGATCTGAGCCAAGATGTTCTGCCACTTTGAGGTTGGGAAATTTTTTCATCCAGAAAGTCATGTATAGTGTCCAAAGTGAAACACCAGTTTTTCTGAATTCTTTTATCAACTCCTCCATAACTATTGATGAACTTTCACTCTGGTCTTTGCCGTACACACTGGTTCTTCCTTGATTACTTTAAATTAGGCATAATTTCCTAACTGAAGACTCGTTCATTGCATTATCACCATACACTAGTGCTATCTGTCTATAACATTTGATTAACTGAACATTTTATGCATTAAAAAAAAACGAATAAGTTCTTTGGTGGTAGAGAAGTATAATGTGACAATAAATAACTTCAGAGAATGGAGATTACATTGAGTAATAGAGTAAGGTATTGTAACTTTGTAAATGAAGTTTTGTGTTGATAACTTTCGTTATTATTTAGTTATGCCAAATCGTATGTTACTTTCTGGATTGCCCTTGTATGTACTAAAGCTTTCATGGCCAGCCATTTGAAGCAAAATTTCTTCTGGGCTTGTAGACCGGACTTTTAATAGCGTGTAGGCTCTTCGAGTCCTCTGACGATGCTCACAGTTTTGAACGAAACATCAGGAGTAAATTGTAATTTTCGACCATGGCCTACAAGTCCAGAAGAAATTTTACTTCATTTTAATATAAAATTTTTTTGCCTAATTCAATCCCTAAACACCAATATTTCAAACAGTGTGTGTCCTTTCTTCTTCAGTAAAAATAGTGAGCATTTAAAATAATACAACTATTCTTCTTTAGGTGTTCTTTCATTCATTTGAAGTCTAAGACGTATGGAGTTCACAATTGTTTTATTATTCTGCAGTTCCAGGTTGATGGATTAGCTTTATTCCATCTGCTCCTATTTTACTACAGGATCTTCAACACCTAAAATTAGGTTTCAAATATAGCCTACATGTTTATAAAGTTTTATGTTGAAAATTTCTACATATTTGTCCGAGATTTATATTTTATAAAATAATTGCTACGTTATTTCTTTGGATTATTGATTTTAATTTATTTCTGTCTTCTTGCTCTCTAAAATCTACTGAGCCCAAATAATATTGTAGTTACATACAAATCCAACTGGAACTAGTAATTGAATCTTTAGCCTCTATATTTATAACCTAACATGCTATGTACCAGCCCAAGGAGGTGCTGCTCCATAATAAAATATTACTTTTGGACTGCCTTCGTGGTAGAGTGGCCAGCAAGTTGACATCACCAGGAGGTCCTGGGTTGATTCCCTGCTGAGGGTGGAAATTTTAGGATTATTTCCTTCCTTCCACAGTCTGGAAGTGTGGGCATGAAAGCTAATGTGCACGTGAAAATAAGTTAAAGACAATAAAAAAAAAAAAAACCTTACAGTAATCTAACCTAAAGTTCAAATAACAATAAAAAACAGCAATATTTCTGTCAAAATCCTGATATGATCATAACAATTAAAAGGGGTGTAGAAATGAACAAGCAAACAAAATTCTGATTCTATACTCTCATATTGATAATCTCAGGATTCTTTAAAATAAAACAGCTTCTTCCTTCATCACTCATGTCAGCTTTAATGGATGAACATCCAGATACCAAAAAACATGTTGAGTTGCCTGGCAAATTCAGAGAACAAGTTTAACCAACTAATGAGGTTATTTAAGAAATCATTTTTCAGTCTTACTGGATTTGTTTACAAATGTGTAACTTACCAATATTTCTCATTTGTATTAGGTTATAGTACTATGCAGCATTAGTTGGTCTTGGTTTGAAAAACTAATTTACATTTCCTACACAGCATTTTGTAGCACACTTCCATTGTTAGAAATAACACTTCCTAGATTGAAATAAAAACTTGCTGCAGAGTGATATAAGCTTTAAGCATGATTGCAATGCATGACAATAACTGTAACATTATCGCTCAGCAAATTCTGCTTGGGTGTGTTTTATATTTATGACTTACAACAAGCAGAAGTAGCTATTTAGTGATTTCTGCCTGCCTAAGAGATGTGAAGTTTGGACTTAATGAAAACACAAAATAGGCATAGCTTAAGATGGGAAATAAGTATTGCTTAGCGACTTTTGCTGGTTTATATAGCTCATTTCTTGACAAGATGATGATAATCTCAAAACAGCAAAATTTGGACTTAATGATGTCTGCCAGAGTGACAACGATAAGTATTGCTTTGAAATAAAGTTTTGAATTTGGAAATAAGGGGTTTTAACTTTAATATGTCTTTGGTTACTTGTTAATTTTTACTTGCTTTATCAAACTGAGTTGAATACACTGCTAGAATAATAGCTATTGCATGAATATTAAATATTAAATTATATTTTTTATTTGGATATCATTACTCATTATTTTGGCCCAAAAATCAGCTGAAATTAATGCAAAAATATGATATATAATTCAGTAAAAACACCAATAATTAAAATTATGAATATAAATTTAAAATAATTGACAAACAAAAGCCTGCCACTGGTTACAAATTTGTTGCTACATACTGGCCTTGAAATTCTGTACTCTTTCAACACTATAAGAAGCAACTAAAGGTTAGCAGTACTTCAGAAAATCACAATTTATTGAAAAATTCAAACAAATAATAACTCCCATGACCTAATAAATCTGGATTAGTAGAGCATTGTTGTAAACAGGACCAAAGACCCAGCTTCCACGACACTACCATCTTAGCAAATGTGACAGCTACTGGGAACACAGAGTCAAGGAGGTGTTGGCTATCTCCTCCGAGAGGGGCATGCTCAACCGGGATACTGGATTACAGTTTAGTTCCACATGAAAATCTAATTGAAATTAACTGGTTCAGAGAGCTGTCACACATTCCAAGCAGCAGTCAAAGTATGCAAGTTTTCTAGGAGTCTGTGCCACTGTGGTCTGTGGAGTATAGTATGTATACAGGCCATTTTACCTGATCTAGTTATTCATCATCCTGTGATGGGGGAGATGCATCCACATCACCTCACTTGGCTTCAAGACCGAGAACATCTAGGGTAAATAATAATAGATATCTTGGAAATGGCTGATGTCACAAAAATATTATTTGAAATAAATTAAATATTTTAAAGTGTCAATACTTTTTGTTAGTAGACCTTTGACTAACTCTTATGGTTTACCATGTGCACAAAATTCCTTCTATGGCATGACAGTCTATAACAGATCTTGGTCTATCATCCAGTCACTACATCCCCCATATCAGCCTGAAAGCTTCATGAATGGGGTACTGGAGGGTGAGACGTGATTGAGCTTTGAGTCCCTCATGGCTGGTTAATGCAGTCTTCTTGATCTGCTACTTCTCAATCGGCCCCTCAGGGACCTCACGAGGCTGAGTGCACCCCAAAGCAGGTCTCCCAGTGGCAGACCTGGAGTCTTATTTATAGACACTCTTTAACTAACAATAGCTGTTAGTATTCCAGTCTAAACTGGGCGTGAAAGACAAAATTTTGCTCAGAGGCCTCCAAGAGGCTTGATTTTTTTTTTTTAAGTCGGCTTACCCTTCCTGGTTGAGGATAATGGACTTTTTCAGGTATAAAAATCCTTAGCATAGCTTCCTTCAGAAGGGAAGTAAAGCCGTAGGTACTGTGTAGTAGATTTACGACACGTAAAAGAACCTAAAACCTGATAAAGAGACCTCTGAGCAAAATTAAGTGGTCTTTCATGCTGAGAATCACAATAGTTAAAGAGCACCCATAAATAAAGTTGCATTTCCATTTCCTGTATTTAGGACTGACATCCCCCTAGGACTTACAAGCAGATGCCTAAAGGTTAGAAGCCTGTCGGGGAGCGAATGGCACAAAATTACAGAATAGAGAACCTGGAACAAGTGGTTGGCCCATAACCAGGCATGAGTGTAAGGAAGTGGATGATATGAAATTCAAGCAAAATGGATGACTGGAAAAGTGATGGAGCAATTGGTGGAATGAGTAGCAGGAGCATCTGGAGGATTCAGAGAAAACTCGCCCACACACCGCTTCATACAACACAAATCCCATTTGATTTGATTTCTTCTACATGCCATAAATCCATGATATGGGATTACTGCTTCTTTATTTAGCCATTCTAAGGATTTTTACATGCAAAGAAATCCATAGCTCTCCACCGAGTAAACCTACAGCTTTGGGAACTGAGGCTAGCATGATACATTTGACCACAGAGTACTACCTTCAAATGAAGACCACTGAGTAGTTAAAAAAACTCTAGATGTACCACCATTTTATATATATTATCTTTGTAAAGACCCACATTTGGAATGCCTTGGGTTCAAACCCAGTGGGTGACCAATCTGGCTGGGTTTATTTCGTGGTTTCCCTCAATTGCCAAATTAAATATCAGATTTGACAAAGTTGCACCTTCAGTTTAAATGGTGATTGTGATTATGCTGCTATGTATCCTCAAATAGCTAATGAAACTAGACTGGCACCCATATGCCATCTGCTTGTCGCAGAGCAAAGTGGTATGGTGCAAAGGATATCTTGAAGGCTGGCTGTATCCACTTGAGTGCAAATGGTGAAAAAAGCAGCTAGACTGGATGGCACCCTTGTAATAATAAAAAAGAGTTTTTGGTATATTTTTTTTTCTGTACATCACTGAGTTAGGGAAAGAACAAAGTAATGTGTAAACTAAATTGCATCTGTTTGTGGTTATGGATGGTTTGGAGAAATCATGAAAATTTTCCTTGCACCTATTTTCCTCCTAAATTGAATATTCCCTTTGAGGAATTTAAATATTTAATTGAAAGACCATAAAAGAAATATAGAATTTAAACAAACTGACAAATCAGCAGTATCAGCTTACAATTTTTGAACAATCACAATATTAGAGATGAAATGATATAAAATTGTTGACAACCAATTGAGAAAAAATGCTCATTTTAAAAAGTTCCAAGAGTTTGCTAAGGTTCAAAATCCTGTCAGTCAGCAATGTTATACAGTTTACCATCAGATGGCAGGAGTTAGATGCTATGCTGAGGAAAGAGGAAGAATAGATAACTGCCAGTTGCCACCATGCTGAGGATGGAGATGAATGTCTCCACAAAGTTCCAAGATTTTACAGCTTGATATAAGTGAAGTTAAAGTGTTACATGACTCATTAATACTTAAAAGTATGTTGAATTAACATCATACACTTTTACTTATTTCAGTTGGCTATCTTCCATTAAACTGCCATTTAAGTTTAAAAAAATACCCATGCAACAAAAGGCAGTCAGCAGGTCTTATATGTGAAATGTTAATCAATAGAGCCATTGTTAAGAGAATCAAACTTTTCCATTTAAAGGGTAGTCTTTATTTTCTACAATACATTACAGTTGTGAGGAACTAATGTCCGAGATTCAGCCCAACAGCAGTCCCGATTACATTATTTTAAATCTAATTAATGTGTTGCAAATGTCTTTTTTGTTTTAATCTTCTGTTTTCTGGATCAGTTGGTAGTTTAGAGGAATTTGTTGAACTATTATGATTGTTGAAAGTGTTATGAAGTTTTCTGTAAGCTCTGCTAAGGACAAATGTTACTTCTGGAACTTTGAGATCTGAGTGAATAGTGGAGTTTCTGACATACCATGGCGCATTGGTGATTAAACAGAGATATCTATTCTGAATAGTTTGTAATCTATGGATTTGAGAAGGTGAAGCTGAACTCAAATTTCGTAATTGTATATCTATATAGATTTGATCAGTGAAGTGTAAATTAACATCTTATACTGTTACCTTCTTGTCACATCTTTAGCTCTCCTGTTCTCTTTCTCTTTCATACAAATTGCACAAAATGAAATCTCAAAATAATTGTTAAAGGTGAAGTAAATTTTCCTTTCTTCTCAGAATACTTGCATACTACTTACAGAAAAGCAGAGGGTGCATGTTTAAATCATATAAACCAAAGAGTTCAGCTTGGAGTTAAATATAGCATAGAAAATAAAAAAAAAAAAAATGGAAAATGCTGCAGGAAATAAAGGACACACATCTCATACAACTCTTTACTCAGTCATATACATTAAACATCACAAACAATTGCTTCAGCTTTCACAAAAACACAACTTGCCAGTTCGTTTTTTTGTTAAGTATCTCATTTAAATCCACTGAACGGAATATTTTCAGCATTAAACATGCTGTGTACCATAGATAATTTAACAACAGTTTATATTTTATCTTTTCAGTTTTTCACACATATGAATACTTGCAACGTTAAGGTATTCTGTCCACACAATTTTTTTAAGGCAAAATAAAAATTTTCACTTTCAGTTCACATAACTTTTTAAGGCAAAAATAAAAACTTTCACTAACTCTCTGTTTAACATGACACACAGTAGTTGAGATAGAATAAGGACATAAATACAAAACATTTAACAATTAATCTTGCTGTGAAACAAACCAAAACAGTATAGTGAGAGTGCTTCTGCAGACATTTGCAGAAAAATGATTGTGTAAATTAAATGTTCTCTTTTTTAAAGGTTGCATATTTTTAATTATTTCTCATTTATAAAAATGAGAGTAAAATTAGACATTATGCTAGCAAAAAGCTTTGATAATTTTTGCTACTGTATAAAATCTGTTTTCTCTTTTTAGTGGCTCACAAAACATTTTTCACTACTAGTATCTAATGTTTGATCTGATGAGATCTGATGTGATTTAGGACCTAAATTGTCAAGAGCTCATACAATCTGTCTGCAGAGATTGAGATTGATGACAGAGAAATGAGTGCTCTGTTTTGTACCCTGCAGTATCTCTTAAAGCCCTTGTTGCCTCTTAACCCAATCATGTCATGTTTAAATGCCTAGATTAGATTAGAAAGCATTCTGTAGGTTTGTTTAGGCCAGGAAGCCACTGAACATAGAACTTGTCAAGGCATATACATGTATTCAAATGTTTATATACTACGGGGAAAAAAAAAACAATGTATAAAGCTCTAGTGCTAAGAGCATGGGTTACAAAAACAGCAGAATAGACATATAATCACACCATTTGCTTTTGAGGCCTGTACGCCACTGCACTATACTTAATGTGCTCTATAAAAGCATATGTACTTCTTTTTTTTTTTTTTTTTGTTTTGCATGCACATAAAAACAAAGAGTATCAAAAATTAGTGTTAAAATGTATAAATAAACATAATTTCATTATATGTAACACTGATTTATGTCAGATGATAGTTTTCTAATTATCGACATAATAGTTACTACTAGTAATTATAAAAAACTAAAATTTTATTATTGTATTATGTATTCTTCATAAATGCTTCTACTCCAGGCATTTCACTGATTCAGTGCAAGCAACTGGCAAGTTGCTCTCTGCTTTATTCAAAGAGCAACAAGTTGGCAACACCTGCACTAAAAGATTCTTGGAATTTATAAAACAATCTCTGAAGCTTAAAATAGAAATTACCTGCATTCAGTCTGTATTTATGTTTTCCTGACTTATCTCTCTAACCTTCCCCAAACTGTTTAGATACTAGTAATGAAAAAGAAGTTATAGCCTACCATTCTTCTGCACAAGGTAAAAACAAAGGGTATGGGACATGTGCATGTTTTGGTTCTTATAAAGGAAATAAATGTATACCTTAAAATAGCTGTCATAATATGCTCACCTTCTTCCCATTTAATTTATGATTTGCTAAAGATGGACGAAATCAAGAATATTAGAGATTCCATGGATTACAATGGTTGTCCTGCTATAGAATTACTAATAAGTACTTGCCATTCTTTAAACATTTTATGGAGCAGTGAAAGCTAAATGTATTACTACTTACCAAAGTAGGGGAAGAACTGCATCTGATGTTACACTCTCATTCAACTTTTTCCATATATTACCATTTCATAGATGTCTCTGTGTGCTTTACTGTTGTTATAAAAAGTGATTCCTTATCTATAAAGTTGTCTATCTAGAAACAACTTTAAATTAGTTAACATTAACTTACTTTAGTTACATACATGAAATAGAAATAAATTGGCTGGAAACATCATCACATGAGCTGTCAAAATGGACTTTAGCTACTAGGGAAGTTTTGTGACTAACACACTGCAATGGGCAAACAAATTATCATTGTCTACTTTAAATGAATTGAGTCACCAAGTCATCCTCGGAACTGAAGATAGTCTTAAGGTACTCTGAAACCAGTCTTCCCAAATGGAGCAAAAGGTGTTCATTTAAAGTTCATTTAAAGTATGGTGCCCCACTGTCTAAAATACTTCTTATTATTTGATGTTTCATCGTCTATGTTTATATGTTACACTGGTCCTGAGATAGAACTCAAATCTTGGAAATTTAAGCATATACAAGATCACTCTGAAAGTTTCAGAATGAACATGATACAATTTTAAATATATATCATTGTATTTTTTCAAATTATTTTGCATTATATATACTATACAATTCTTTTAAGCTACTTTTCAAATCCTAAATGTCATTCTTCTTTGGAACAAGAGAATCCCTTAGATATTTTCTTTTCATAAAGAAAGGTGGAGGTAAATGAAAGTAATCAATTTATTATTTGAGTTTTTAAAAGGTTGCCCTGTAACATCAGGCAGCCAGCTCTGAGGACACAGGAGGAGTTAAATATATTACATTAACTATCCTTCCAGGTTCATTAGACAACACATGCATCGGGTAAGTTATCCATTTGTAAACAAAGTGAATAATGGAATCACTTTTTATAAGAGTGGCAGAAAGCATGTGATATCTACGAGATGGTAATTGTTATATAAATGTTGCAGAGTGAACATGTGGGGGTGATTCAAATATAAATGTAATTGAGCCAGAGTGCTGTGCAGGCAGATCTGAATGGAATAATGGAGGGTAGAAGGGTTTCAGGTAGGCAATTTTTGGAAAGGGAAACCAGCTTGGTTAGCTGCTTTGATAGGTTTCAACATAATGTGTTGCATAATAGCCTCACGGTTGTGCTTATTATAAATCTTTGACCAATAAAGGGGTTAAAACCTTTGAGATTTTAAAAGTTTGGGGATGCTACACAGTTTACCTTGGCAAGACAATTTAAGGGTGGCCAAGAAATTCTCCAATTCTTAAATCTCCACTTCTTAGAAGAGAAGTTCTCGCAACAGAATTTTGACTAGAAAGGAATTTTACACATTATTATTTTATTTATTTATTTTTTATTTACATAGAATGTCCCTATGAGCATATTGCTCTAGGTAGGGACTATATATTTTAACATAATTTATGTGGGTGTGTGATTAAACTTAATGCAATATTTCAAAAAACACCATAGGAATTTTCTGTTGTCAGTTTTTTAGGAATTACAGTATTACTCAAGTAGGTATTTAAAGAGTTTGTTTTTAAATATGGATAAGTTAAGTGATTCTTTAATGTTAAATGGGAGACTGTTTTATGTTTTGATGGCACTATGTAATATACTTTTTATTCCATATTTGGTAGAGTTAACTGCAGAAGTGAATATCTCTTTTATGTTTGATTACAGAGTTGGTACATAGGAGGTTATTTTCTGTTTTGTACATGAATAAAGATTCATATATTTACGGAGATAGGAAAATGGCAGTATATTTGTTTCCTTGTATACTTCTACAGAAGACTTTAAAATATTAAATCATTAAAGTATTTTAATAGCTCTCTTTTGTAGGATTTCTAAACAGTTCAGCTGCTCTTTATTATTATTGGACCATACTGCATTTAAATACAGAAAATTGGAGTGCAAGAGTGCAAAATAAGGACTTGTTTATTGATTTTCTTCACAAGTGATGCACTGTGACTTTAGCTTACTATTGTAAATTGCTAAGGTGAGCAAAAGCTGTCTCTCAAAATTAAAAATGCTATATGCCTGTCAGAGATATCATCCTTGTCCAAGACAATGCTAAGCCTCACACTGAGAAAAGGGACAGATTACAGGACATGCACTGGGAAACCCTTGAACCCTTTCTACAGTCCAGATTTGTCCCCCTCCCCCAGACTAATTTTTGTTTGTACCCATGGGAGAATCGCTTGGAGGGGAACAAATCAAAATCAATGAAGGTGTTGAGGACCATGTACTCAAATGGCTGAGATGTGCCCTCAAGACTTTATTTGAACAAGCTTCCAAAGCGTTGGTAAGTGTGCAGAGCAAGAAGCGGGCTATGTAAAGAAGTAGATATGTATGGTTGGTTGGTATTTAATGTTGAGCAGTTGGCACTGAAGCCATTTGCTCTCTTGCATTCCAGTATTTTCATGTTATATTATCATGTTGAGTAAAATTTGGGCAGCGGAGTAAGTGGTTTCCATCCGTGTCTTCTTTAAGTGTACAGAAAGGACACAAAGGAGATCTTACTACACGAATCCTCAATAAATGTTTATTGAGACAGTCATGGCCCGTTAGGAGTCTAAAAGTTGCTACACAGGATTTTCTTGGTAATGTAGTGATTCTGGTTGTGTTAGCACATAAATTTTTCCATGGTTTTCCTTTTGTTTGTAATACATTATCTTCTTTATTTTTTTTTATTATATGTTGATATAATGATTTTTTTGACAGAGTGATAGCTTATTGCATCAGATGAATTTTATGTAATTTTACTACCTTTCTTGGCTAGAAAGTCAGCTGTTTCATTACTCTATATTCCACAATGAGCTGATATCCATTGAAGTATTAATCTTTTATTCAAATTAATTAGTTGTTTTATGACTTTGCAGCATTCTGCCATATTTAGGTTATTAGATGTTACATCAGATGTTATGGATATTATAGCTGCTTTAGAGTCAGATAATAAACAACTTTTTCAAATTTATTTAGATGATATAGTAGGTTTTATAAGCTCTAAAGTATTGCTGAAATCTCTCCAACAAAATTTGTGGTATTTAAACTTAATCTTTTGTAGAAAGAGAAGAGAGGATGTATTGCACCTGTACCAGTACCACTGTTATTTGGTAAGATGGAACCATCATGTGGCCATTCATTGGTAGGGTATCTTAAATTTATTGTTTCTAATATCATTTGTTTCAGAACACACGAAGAGGTTTCAGATTTTGTAAATTCTTCAGCTAAGTGTAGATAGTGTTCAATATCAAATAGTTCTAACAAGTTAATATTTATTTGTATGTTTTCTTTTAAGTGAGGAAGTTTCAATCTATGTTTGATTTCTTTGACTTTGGTAAGGAAATTTTGTTGAGTTTTTAGGTTTACTTGTGGTTTTCTTTTCCCCAGTCATTATAAGGTAGTCTGATTAATTTTTCATAATGTAAGATGGCTGCTTATTCAATATCAAGTTCAATTCTTGGATTATTTGTTAAAATTTATAGAGCAACTACTGGGTAGGTCATATCTCCAGTTACTTGGCGAAGAATTTGATTTTGTAGAATATTAAGTTTTTCTATATTTGCAGTTATTAATATCTCTTCAAAATATTTAAATACTGGTTTAATATACATCTTGTAAAAAGTGTTTAAAGTTTGTGTAGTGGTTCCCCATTTCTTGCCTGCCATTCTTTTTAATAGTGGTAATTTTTTCCCATCTGTTTGTATATATTATCAATGTGTTTTTCCATGTTAATTTTGCATTAAAAACAATACCTAAATATTTGGATTCAAATGTTTCTGTGAGAGTTTTTTCCTTTTAGTTGAAGGGGAATATTTATTTGATTCTTCCTTAGTGTAAATAGTGATAATTTGTTTTCTGTGTATTAATTTTCATTAAATTATTAGATGTCCAATTCTGTAATGTTATGAAGGATTGTTGTGCTACATTTATTAACTGTTGATTTTGATTTTTTGGTTTAGAATTCCATAAGACTACACCATCTGCAAACATTAATACTTTTGATTCTATTTCTTGTAATTTATATAAAAGACTATTGATATAAATATTAAAGAGTGAAGTACTAAGGTTACTGCCTTGAGGTACGCCACAGTCTGTCTGTTGATATTTGATAATTTATCATTATACTTGGTAGTAATAAAGCACTGAATAATGAATTCACTGATACAATGTAACTTTTGCCTTGGATTCCTAGAATTTTAAGTTTATAAAATAATTATCAGGTAGTAATAAAATCATATGCTCCTTGAAAGTTAATAAATATTGCTAAGAGTGTCTTCTCTTTTATTTAATGCATTTTTAATATATATATATAAATTACTGCTTATATTTGAATCGCCCTGTAAACAACTTTTTTATGCAATATTTATATTAATTTAGAACAACCCAAACACCAGCACTAAGACTGAAAATTCAAAGATTATTTAATAACATCAAGCAATCCATGGATGTCTTTAAAATCCCTGATATTCACATTAAACATTTCACTTGGATGCATAATATGACAAACATATATAAGGAACATATTTCACAATATTTAAGCATAAAAATATATATTGTTGTAGTTTGTTTCTCATTATATTTTCACAAGTAGACATGTTTTTATTTTCATGATATTTGCAACACATTGAAGTACCCTGCATTTGAGCTAGGCAAGTGATAATCAGTAGTAATGATTTGATAGAACCTTTCTCTATCAAAATCATCGTTTATGACACAGCTTTTCGCATGTGGAATAAAAAAGAATACTAAGAACACATTTTCATGTGTTTAAGGATAGACTGCAGAGATGTCTGCAGCATTAAACTTCCAAACTTGGTGTTAGTTTTAAACTGTTTTTAGTAATACCTTAGAAATCCACCTCTGTAGTGAGGGGAAGTGTGTCTGCCTCACATTCAAGAGGTCCCAAAGTTCCAACCTCAGGTATGGTGGATTGCTTGAATGAGGTTTTTTGGGGGTTTTCCCTTATCCTCAAAGATTTTTTTTTTAATGTTTTGTTTAGCTTAATGTCTTTTGATGCTCAAAAGATCTCAGGATCCATGAAGCTTAAAGTTATTTAACATTCATCTTCTCAGGATAACGGAAAAACCCCAAAAAGAAACCTTATCCTTGTAACCCACCCTAAGCAACATTCAAATTTGTGACCTGTTGAATGTGCGACAGACACACAACCAATCCAGGTGTGTCCAAAGATGAATGTTAAGTAACTGTAAGCTCTGAGGACTCTGGGTACTTTTCAGCATCAGTTCACCTGTTCTCCTTACCAGGTTACTTTCATGATAGTACACTCTTTGACTTCCTCTGCATTTGAGTAGTCAGTGTTCTGGCTTCTCATCCAGGAGCCTCAGGTTTGATTACCGACTGGGACAGGTAATGCTTTTTTTAACCACAATGATTCTTCTTCCCCACAGAGTCTGGAAGTATGAATGTCAGAGTGAATTTGTGTGTGTTTAATAGTATACATAAAACTGAAAAAACCAAAGTTAAGAAACCCTACAGTTCAGTTGAGCCATCAGTTGTTTGTCATATGGGGACTTGTCAAAGTTAAAATGGGCTATTTAATGAAACAATATAAAAAAAAAAAAAAAAAGGTTCTTTAGTACAGCATTATACAATCTGGCTCATTCCGTAATCTGACACTGATTTAGTCACACATGCTTGGATTTGGACATTCTTTGACCTGGACTGGGTGTGGATCAAAATGAAAATGTTTCTTATGATAATCAAAATATTGAGAGGCTCTACCAAACAAGTCCTATAAGATATGTACCCTGTGAGGAAGTTAAAAACTAGATTTAAACACAAAGATGTTTGGTGCCCAAAGAATTGAGTAATGAGCAGATTATACAATTTGTTATTAGCTCACAGAAGTTCTGATTTAGGAGGAAGTTTATTTGTGTTTACAGATCTGTAAAAATTAAAAATCCACAGTTTCAGGCTGAACCATTTGGAATTTCAAACCCCTCAGCTATGCTCTCTCGTTTTACAAAATACATCTATAGCTATGCTTTGCAGCTTATGGCCTCACTATATAATGCAGATGTTGATAGCTCTTGCATATGAACAGCACAAACAAAGCATGAAGTTTACAGGTTAAGTGTGGAACAAAGTTGAAAAGCACTTTTTATAACAAATTTTCAAAACATGATATGACTTTTAAGTTTCACAGATGGAAGTAGAAAAAGCCTGACACACAATTTCTACATTATCAAAAAAACACAGACTTTTTATAGCATAACCAAAGTTAAAATAAACAAAATTATTAATATTTAGTCCTAAATACTTTGGCTTTAAGTACAAATTCTCTTAATGAACAGGTGTGGGTTGAAAATTATAAAGTACTAGTTTTTGTATATATCCTATAAATTGTATAAATAAATTCTCCAAATTACTCAAATTACTCAACAAAATTAGTTGACCAATGTCCACAAATGAGGTAGTTAATTTGAAAATGTTCTTATAAAGCTATAAGTAAAAATATTCCATTATTTTTATTCATTCTGTATAAGCTTCTTCAAACACATTTTATATCAATCAAAACTTTGAATAGTTAAATAATTAGAGATGTTTAAAAATGGGGTTTGGCACTTCCTCTGTTAGGAATTAGAATAATTTAATGAAAAGTAATGAGTGTCTAATTGATTATGCATCATATAGGGTTATACAAATTTCATATGCCTCTTAGCAATCTTAATACCAAGACTCCCAAAAGATCAAGCGTCATCACTACCTCTACAACTTGCTGCTTGCCTTGCCTTATAGTGCTTTACCATGACTGCTTTGGCTATTTCAAAATTACACAGAGTGCACCAAGTAACCAAATACGTATAACATTGAAGTATTTACAAAGTTTTTACTTATAAAACAGTAGAGTATACAAGTTACTGGTTAGAATATGGAAAAAAAAATAATCCTGGAAAAGCATATGCTGCATATAAAAGAAAATTGAGTGATGCTTTAAGAAAATTGAGTGCTAATATTTTTCTAAACTTCATTAATTTTCAACAAATATGAGGCAATTCAAACTTGTGACTGTTTTTAAACTGGGCTCTGTACCAGTTTTCTTTGGCGTTACATTATACATAAAGAAGCATGCTGTATAGTAAGACACATTAAAGGCATGTTTACACTTGGATGAATATTAGCAACAAAGCATAACCTCTAAATATATGACATGATAAGTTTGTGGATTTCTTCAACACATTAGTATGTTCAATTAAATCAATAAATCACTTCAAAACAGCACATATAAGTTTAATCAGCATTCACACTCATTATTAAATCTGCAGCACCAAATTAATCTTGAAAGTATTTCCATAATTCCCGTTTCACAATTATTTCCTAGCAGCCAGTTTGATGCATGCACAACTGCATTGTAACGTGGTATAGAAATACATCACTACTTGCTGGATCACTGAAGACTGCAGGATTTTAAACTCTCTGCTTATGAAAGATACTTTAAGGGGACCCAGCCCTCCCTATCTTATCAATGTTAAATTGGCCAACTTTGATGTATCTTTTCTAAAAAAACTGTTATAACTAGAGGAATGATTTTTTAGAGGTTACCTTATAGCATGAGTCTTTACTAATATTTTAACACGGGGATTTCATCTTTTGTAAGATATTTATTTAAATAAAATTATTTTTTTCAAAACTCAATTTTTTATTCTAAAAATAGCTGGTGAAAGCTTCAAGACTCTGTCATTAATAATTTCTGAGAAAATGTACATTTAAGGGAAAAAAAAAAAACTTAAGGAAAATAACTCGTAATGAAAATATCTTTCAATGCATTCCTGCCTCATAAGATGGATTATCTGGGTCTCCCTCCACCTCATCTGCTAACTTTCGTTTTCTGCTTCTTTTCTTATTAGCACACCCAAGTGTTTTCCTAGCAATACTTGACAATGCTACTACAGTATTCTTCCCTGGTTTGATTCCTAGTTCAAAAATATTTTAGAATGCTTCTAAAGAGATACAGTTAATGTGTTATATACCAAACTAAACAGAATTAAGTACACTAATAACATAAAAAACAAAAAATAGAAATTTTTTTCAGATTTCTTGGGATCAAGTCCCCTTAATATTTGTGAACATCAGATTCTTTCTTTGTTTTTTTTTTCTGGTTTTTATTTTGGTGCATGTGGACTTGGAATTTGATATAGGGATCAGTGAAAAAAATGTTAATTGAATACAGCACAAACTCAAAAGAAAACAGAGAAATATAAGTCAAAGTGGGACATAGTATTTTTGTTAACTATGGATCTTTGTGATACTAAAGACCTGACTTAACCATACAGGTTTCAGAATGCCATACTTTGCCTTTTATCTGCGCCCTCTGGAATTTCTAAGCCCTGTCCCTTGTTGTTCATAGAATGAACACTGGGGTTAGCAGGATTAGTGTATATTTACAATGCAGCTTTTGAACTGTATTAGTGAATACAATATCAAGGAATTAAAATTAGGGGTTTGGGAAAAAGGATAATGAAAAATAGAAACAAACTAGCATATATCTCTGCATAGGTGGTGCCATGCCTGAGTGATTAGACCACTCGTCTCCCACCTAGGTGGCCTGGGTTCCAGCCTGCATGTGGGATTTGTGGCGGATGAAACTGTGACTGGGTGGATTTTCGCTGGGTCATCTGATTTCCCCTGCCACTCATACCACCAATTGATCCATCATCACCTTTCCTTTTATCCATTTCCTCATGTTCATGCCTGGGTACCAGCTGACCACTCATTCCAAGTTCACCATTCTGTGGTTTCGTGCTGTCGGCTCCCTGACAGACTTCTGACCTCTAAGCATTTGCTTGTAAGTCAGTCCTAAATATAAGGAGGGTAGCCGACTGCAAAAATAAGTTCACTGCACATGGCACTTACTCCTGCTTGCTGTTTATGCAATTCAGTACAGACTTACAGAGCTGCCAACACATGGAAAACAAACACTGCTAACTTTATGTGAATGACTGGCTGTAACTGCTATAAAGATGATAGTATAGCCTAGGTCCATGAACTTAAACTTCAAGGTAAAAAACCTTGTCAATCTGGAGTATTTCACTTCCTCCATTAGTTTGGCACTTGCCTCTGTGCATGCAAAATAATGGTAATATGGTATGGTTTTTATGTATTTTGCCACAATTTTTGGTGAGAAGCATTTGGGACTGACAGGTGGGTTACAGGCTCAACAAGTGAAAGATCAAAAAAAGTTTATGAATTAGAGAAAATAATTTATAAATAAAAGCCTATTTTTAAGAGCACACAAAGGTGACATGAGCTTTGATTATTGATTACCTAGCCTTTATCATATTTTTTTATGAAGTAGAGTGGAGGTAATTTGTTTCAATTGTTTTTGTTTACATTCAAGTGAAAAAAAAAAAAATGTAAATGGAGTTTTATTTATGAATGCTCTTTAACTGCTGTGATTCTCAGCATCCCATTCTATACAGGGCATGAAAGGGCACTTAATTTTGCTCTGAGGCCTCTCTATCAGGCTTAAAGTTCTTTTACGTGCCATAAATCTACGGCACAGGACCAACGGCTTTACTTCCCTTCTGAAGGAAGCCAGGCTAAGGATCTTTACGCCTGAAAAAAATCCATCGTCCAGGTATATGAAGTTAGCATGGTAACCATTACACCATGGAGGGTGACACATATTCAAGTGAAATGAGTTATTAGAGGAAGGGGTGCAAAAGCAGATTAATGACTTGCAAATCGAAACCAAGAAGCCGGGAATCTTGTAGAAAAGTTGCAGCAGGGTTCATACTAATAAGAGCAAATAACTTTCATAATATGTGCTTAAATTTGTTTGCTGTAGTGGCTGTTTAAAACTACAAAGTGTTTGAGGTATTTAGTGCTTTAAAAAATTGTGCAGACTTTGCTAGGAAATAGTGAAAATGAAACTTAATTGAGTGTTTCAATTCTTACCACAAAGATGTGATTTATTTTGTAAAGCGTATTAAAAGAAACTCTGAAAAATCTGTTTCTAATGACAATTTTATGAGCTACATAAGCAGCCAGAGGAAGTAATATAATTAAGGCGGTTCACAATAACCCAGAAAAGGACTTAAAATCAAAACAAAAAACTGAAAGCAGAACTACATGGATGGGTTTGGCCCACAGTGTAACGAAAATAAGAGTGTCTATTGATGACAATATTGATAATAACATATGAAGTCCATTTGGACATTGAGATGTCAAATATTTATAACTTATAAATTTTACTTTTGCACATGCTTACAACATAAGACAAGTTAATAAACTTTGAAATTCGATAGAGTGTTTTCTGAAAGGCATGCCATTATTGCTTACAATTTCATCTTGCTCAAGCATTATCCTAATAAAGTTTGTTTAGCAAATCTAACAATTGATCAAAGCCTGCAACCAGAGAGGAGGTTATAGTTCACAGCCTGCTTGAACGTCTCCTGTCTCAGAAACTCCCTGTGTTTCCTGTTAATTATGGACATTCTATGTAATATTGGTATCTTAAATTTATTGATCCTGTTCTGGATCCCATATTTGGTTGTAAACAAATTATCAATAAGATAATCAATTGTATTTGGTGAATAAGAACAATTGAGTGAATTGAAATTACAAATATTTTATCCTTAGATACATGCATATATCTCATAACTGATTATATTACTATTTATGTCAAGTTAATGTACCTAATTATCAGTTTAATACAAAACAGTAATCAGTTCTGTATTTTGTTCATTTATTGTGTCCAGAATTGGATCTATGCTTCTTCTCAGAGACATAGCCAGGCAAAATCTAAATTTAATTCCAAATGTTGCACATTAATCTATGGATACAGAATTAAAGTTTTTAAAAATAATTCAGCCCAGGATTAAGTCATATATATTATTTGATTTTATACAATTGCTTAAAGATGGATCCCTATACAAAACCTATCCTTAATAATTTATTTTTGGGAGGGGATATGCTACATTACTGCTTGTGCTGATGGATTTTATAACCTGAATTCTAGTTTAGAAAAAATGACATTGTTTATTTTCATTGCTGCAATACTTTATGAAGTTAGGACTTTCATTGTTTAAGTTCTTTTTTTACATTGTTTGATTTCTTCTTTCAGATCATAATACCCACTATTGGTCTTCATACATAAAGAAAAATACTGGAGTATTTCAAAATGGGTAATATTCAAATAAAAATTAGGGGATAGTGTTTATATCAGACTGTGTCACAGCTGAATATTTTACTTTTTTAATATCTGCACAAGAAGACATTTAATACAGAGTTTTTTATTTGCATTTGCTTGCAGTCTTCTAAATCCATCTTCAAGAAAATATATATTCAGATATTTATACAATACTAAAACTGTACATTTTCAACATTAACTTCAAACTGCAACTTGGCAAAAGTAGAAAAGAAAATATAATGTGTACTTACCAATCAATTTAAATAATTGAAGTCTTTAGGCAAATATGGATTTAAACTTTAATAAGCAAATATAAAATGTGGATCTGTTCAAAAGCATTCTTAGGTTATTAATAAACATATACTGTTATGGGTTTTTAAATAGCTCAAAACAAATTAAAATGTCAGAACCAATATTTTAACATTTTACTCTGACATTTAACATTTGATTTTATATCTACAATATGTAATTTAAAACATATATTATGTACTTTTGTAGTTTCCTTCTCTTACATCTGTTGGTCTTTGTTGGGACCGTTTGGAGTGTATAATCTAGCAAACTACGACTTTCATTAGATTGTTGTTTTTTAAAACATGCTTCTTTTTTACCATGTGTCTTGTTTAGGCTTTTGGCACACATGAGTGGCCTTAGTTGCATAGTCACCTTCCTGTATCATCATCAGAAGGTGGACTTTTGGTTTAGTGGAAATACTATTCAATACTCTTTCTACATGTAGTAGCGCAATGCCAGACAGATGGCATTAGTCGCATAGCTTCTATTTATTCTATTCTGTGGGTGGAACGTGGGTTGTGTATTTAAAATATTCATACAGGCATTTTCTTGGCATCTGAGGAAAATTACAAGAAAAGCTAACCAGAGTGACTGGTGAAAGGGATTTGAATCCCATACCTTCTGAATACATCCCAAAGATGCTATCATTTGAGCCATCTCTTTGTGTAACCATAGTTTACACCAAACTCAATTGCCATCCTGTTTTAAAATCTATTGGCTTTTTAGTTTAAAATGCCAAATGCATACTATTCAGTAACACTTACAAATTTAATATTCACTTAAAAACAGCAGGTTAAAAATTAGTATTTCAGCTATTAGCATTAGAAACAATCGCTTTTTTAAACGTTGTAAGTGTAATCAAAATCTTTTTCCACATTCTAGTTGAGAGGTCTGAATTATGTGGAAAATTATAATTAAATTTCCAATTCTTAAAAAAAAAATCAATAGTATTAAAAGTGACTGAGCTATAGAACTAAAATTCTGTAGAATTTCTGCTTTGTGTTTCAAGGAGTATGCAGTTAAAAGTTCAGTTAATGTTGTGCATCTGTAAAATTTGACCAAATATTGCGAAAAATTAAAAACTTTTATTTCTTTCATAGGAATTCTAAATTTTAAGAAAATGTTTTGTTTTTCTCACTTGGAGCTGTTTAACTACCAATTAACTGAAGCTATAAATAGACAGAGTCATGCTTATTAACAGGTACACCCAACTTTAAACCTTGTTTACTGACAAATTTTTCCCAAACTTTTCCATACTCAAAATGCTCCATAGGATGCAATTTTGACTAGTTTACTTCAAAATCATTATAGTAGCTCTCAAAAGTAAACTAAAGAAAATTTTAATTTTTTAAAATAGTGCTACAGTTTTGAGAAATAAATTATTAAGTTTTGAAAAATCAAGTTTTATGGAATGTACTAAAAGTAAAACTTTTTCTACAATAGTTAGGGCTAATACAAGGACTATTTGTAAATGCATTTGCCATAAAGTTTGAATTTTTAATGTGAATATTTTTGAAAATGTACCTTGTGACTCAGTTTTATTACAACAATTTAGAACAAATTATTAAAGTAATAACATGTTGAAACATGACAAATATTGTTGTGATGTGGATTACGGGTATAAATTTCAAGAAGACGTCTTACATACTGTGGATTTTAAATTTTACATATACATTATCTTCTTGAGGGATTTGGAAAATCCACAGTAAGTTATCTTGTTGAAATTTATATTAGTTATTGAACAGAATAATATCAGACATTTTTTCATGTTTCAAAATTCTAGCCTGCATGCTTATTTAAATAATCATTTTATTCTAAAGTAATACGTAGTGCATAAAAATATTTCAGTAGTGATTATTAAAAATAACGATGAAAATTGTTACAAATAGTTCCATCATATCAGAGTTTTTTATTAATCATAATTGTTGTAAAAAGAAGCATTACTTTTTGTATTCTTCAAAACTCTTGATTTTTTTAAAAGTTAATAATTCATTTCTGAAAATCGTCTGTATTGTATGCTCGACCTTGCATAAATGTACGAGGGTCATTTCAGAAGTCATGGCAGCTATTTTATATAATCCGAAAAACCGAATATGCGGTTATTGCAATATATACATTTGAAAACATGTTGAACACAGTATGGATGCCACCACCAGATGACGTCTGACTGCATTGGTAGGTGCCAGTAGACACATGCAAACGTTAGTATCATGTGTCCCAAGATGGATGTCACTGAACAGCGAGCATACATAAAACTAGCATTTCTGCGTGACAAAAGTTTTTCAAATTCTATCTCTACGTTGGAAAAGATTATTTTGATGGTCGTTAGCTCATTAGAGTATTTCGCGTACGTACGCATACTTTTTTACTTTCTCTATCCCAATATGTACAATGTATAGGGATAGTGAAGGTATTGTAATGCGCCCAAAAATTCGATACCGAGATTTCACCGGAAATATATGTTTTGGGGTCCCCTGAGTCCGAAAAAAGCATTTTTAAAAAAAGGTCCGTGTGTGTGTCTGTCTGTCTGTCTGTCTGTCTGTGTGTCTCTGGACAGCATAGCCCCAAAACGAAAAGACCGTTAAATACCAAGCTTGGTATTTAGGTTTAGTATATTCCAAGGATGCGACACGAAGATTCTCAAAAAATCCCCCTACCACAAACTACCCTTTACATGGAAAATATTTCGAAAATATTGATTTCCTTAAAAATAGCTCTAACGATTTTGATTAAAATCCCCTATATTAAAGCTATTTATGTCAGAAATAAAATGTATATCTTGAATTTTTGAGGAATAGCCTCTGAAGAGCTCTTTATTCTGGATGAATTTTGCTTAACTGCTAAACCGTAAGAGATAGAAAAAACCTCACTGCACAAAAAATGTACATCACGTCAAAACACACAATTTATGTCCTTTACGTTTTTGTTGTGGAGGTAACCGTTCCCGAGATACTCCTTGTTAGTGGTTTCAATTGTGAAGTACTTGAAACTGTTCTCAGACAGCAAATCTTCGTTTTTCTTTTGGTCTACTCCTGGCCAAGCAAAGAAGTGATTTGCAACGACAATCGCATGACGATAGCTTTTAAAACATTTGGCAATCACTTTAGCATAGCGCATTTCCTTATTCTCCTACTTATAAGGAACTAAGTAATAAGAACATTCTGCTAATATTTATCTCGATTAGCATTGCGTACAAAGAAGAATACTCTTTTGTAGGAGGTTTGCAGAGCAGCTAGAGAAAGTTATGTGAGTATAACACATCAGATTTTTTTTTGCATTATGTAATACGAATAAAGCAATAATCACTAATTACGCATTTTTCAATGTCTCCTACCGATAACCCCTTGTACCCGGATCCCAATTTAGTAACAGCATTGCGAAGAACATTCCAGCGACTTTTAATTCTATATCCAGAGTTTTGTTTCCTGCAGCTTTGTTGACTGATAAAAATAGTTGCCATTACTTCTGAAATGACCCTCGTATTAATTGTACGTCAGGTAGTTGCACTTTTATGGACATCATTAAAGTGCATCTCTTCATTAAAGTGTAGGTTTCCACCAATCAGAAGATGCACATGTAACAATCTATACTTCTGCGTCCGTAATCATATCATAAAGCTATCAGGTACCAACTGTTTAAAGCGCAACTATCGATTATTTTCATATGTATGTTCAATCGAAGAACAACTTGCACGAGTTTAGAAACAGTAAAAATGTCGATACATGATGTGACTAATAACTTGTTGCCATAGAAATCAATAAAGATGTAGGAACAATCCTATGCACAATTCATGGATTATAGAAATCAAAATGCACGTTATATTCAGAAAATGCATTGCTGGAGACACATGGTCGAGCATAGTTGTATATAACTTGAAGTACTGCGGATTATTATTGTATAATATATTACTTTCAGGATTTTTAACTGGAAGAGATAAACTGAAGTTATCTTTCCGTGACCGGTAGTTGATTTTGATTTATCAGTTACAGCTATTATATTTGTATTCTCTTTACGTGATAACTTGGAAGTATTTTGGAAAAACCGTGCTATATTCACATTTTAAGAGTCTAAATAGATATATCAAATATAAAATTTACATCCACTTTTCCTTAGAAGATCGGAATTACCCCAACCTCCCCTATAGGTAATGGCATTTAGGAACTCATTAGAAAATTCTGAATCTCTGCTCATTTCATGAACATACTCGCATCATAATTACTACCGTTATACCTTCATTGCATAATATATTATTAACAAGGAGTGACAACAATTTGAAATAAATGAGTAAAATAATACATCTTTTGGACATTTTGTTATGGAGAAATGCTGTGAAAAGGATTATGAGAAAAGAAAATTTAAATTTGGTCATGTTTATTAATAAGCTTGCGTCTACTCTTTTAATATAGCTTCTGTTGTAGTTCAAATGACTCAAAAGAAAAGACAAAAGAAAAAAAAAAGTAATACACTTTCTTAAATTTCATACTTCATACTATTTTATTGTGAAAAATGATTCTAACATTTTCACAATCTTTGGCCAAATTTTACAGAATCTTAAACATGATCTCTAAACACTGTAAATTTCACCAGCCTGTTGCCTTTATATGCCTATTTTGCCTGCTGTTATCAATGATGTCACAGATTTCTAATGCTGTCTTGTTGAAATTCTAAATCCACTATTTGGCTCATAGTAAATTGTTTACGAGTCTAGACATTGGCGGAACTTGTAAAGCAAAAGCAGTGTTACATTAGCTAAGGTTGGACGCCACAAGCCAGGCAGATATAGCATATATTGCCGTTGCAGCCACGTGGTGCGCTCTAGCGGCTATCACTGAGAAACTGCTGGCTCTGGTCACGTTGAGAATCACCGTTCCTTCAGCTAGACCTCTCGGGGATCGAACTAGGAACACGTACTCTCCTTGGTCACTCTCCGTCACCGACACCAGCGTCAGTACCGCCTGGTGACAGTACTCTGAACTGCCAGCCTGAAAAATAAAAACAATTTTATTCTAAACATATTGTTCAGAAGTTTGTCAAATAACTTGGAGCCAGGAGCGTCGAGCGGGGTTAAAGGATGAAGGGGTGTATTGCCTAATCGGTTTTGCCTTTCCTTACTCGCCTGGTATACAGAATAGAACCAATGAACATCGTCGTAAGACCCGATCCCCGTCAAACGTTCACATTTTCAGCAAAATCTGGGTAAATCCCCAGATACACTCAAAGGCAATAAAAATACGCCTGGCAGTGTGATTTTACTGAAAATGTGGACATTTGACGTGGACTCGGGTCTTACGATGATTTTCATTGGTGCTATTCTGGCACAATACACCAAGCGAGTAAGAAAAGGCAAAACCAATTATTGGGCAAACCATTCCTTCATTCTTCAATCCCGCTCGACGCTCCCTCAGAACAGGTTTGACCGTACAAGCAGAGTATTAATTGCGTCCACCAAGTGCGCGAATTACCTTAGCATTAGAAGTTCAGTATGTAGTACAGAGAAAAGATTAACCTAATTTTGTATCATCCGGCGAGAGAGTTTGGGAATTACCAATTCACAACTCAGAACATTTTTTGTGGCAAGTTTCGTTTCATGTCCGGTACGTTTTAAGAGTATATCAGGGCAAGGCGATGTGAGAGGCCTCTCCTGAATCAGAAGGTGACACAAGCGACAACCAGCGCCTAAACAGGTGGAAGACATGGGCAGTGTCAGTGAAAAGACCCCATCTTACCATAAATATTTACATACGTGTTTTTAGTACCTTTGGGTGTATCTATCCGTTTTTCTTACGAATTTGCCCATGTGATATAGTAGAATTAAGCCTTTTAGCAAAATATATTTTGTTATGTGACTTTTGAATAGGAATATTTGCAGTTGTGGACTGTCAAGTTACGCAGAGCCATCTAGTGGAGAAACAAGAGAATTGGGGGTATTGGTGGGAAGCATATCCAAGGATTGCAGCGGATTGGTAAACAATCGAACCATCAACCACACAAGCCGTGACCAAGTCCAATGCTGTTTAACTTGACAGGTTGGTTGGGAGGAGGGAGTAGTTGTTCTATATAAACCCGCCTTTAACTGCAAAGCTCATATTGGCGGTCTTTTACCTTTGAAACATTATTGCCTTTCGGCAATAGTATTAACTCGTATACAGGTCTCATTACATGTCTCTCTTTGGGTTTTTGTACGTTAGATCACACGCACGTGCGCACGCGCGCACACACACACACACACACACATTCATACTTCCAGATTCTAGGAAGGATAAAGAATAACTTAGCTGGAGAATAATTATCCCAGCCGGGAATCAAATCCGGAACCCCTTGCACATCATGTAGGTACTATGTGCGCACCTTTTCTGGGTTATTGGCTCCTTGGTAGATAAGATCGGTTTAAAGTACTTCCCAAATTTCCACCACACAAGCCTCCATTTTGAATATAATGGCATTTCTAATAAACTTAGGAATAACGGCGTTCTAAGTTTAGGAACGGGTGCTTTTATTAAACATCAATTTTATTACTCAAACAAATTATTGCTTTTTTGTCACCATCACAACCACAACAATATTAATGGATGTTATAAACATGACTATGAATTATCACAGAAATATAAATGATGTTTGAAACTGTAATTTATATGAAACGTCTGAACTAAGAAATGATGTTCTGCCTGTAAAATGTTAAAACATTTGAATAATGCAAAAATCTAAATATCATACCAGCGCAATAAATTATACTTTGTTGTTTGTATATTATTCATGTAGTATATTTCTCCCAATTGTAGCAGAATGTAGGAGTGAAATGCAAATGAATGGTCACGCAATAATGAAGAAATAACATTATTAACTAATGGAGTGCCTCTTTGTAACAAACACATATCATAAATATGCTTAAATAAATATGAACTAAAATAATTAACAATTTCAGAAATGTGTGTCTTGCATTTAATTCACAAAGAGCACATAAAAACAGGAACATTGCAATTTATGACCAATATTTAAACATATATATATATATATATTTAAAATGAACACTATTCGAATATTAACTGGGTTATTTTTTATGTAGCTTATATATACGTTATAATGGCCAAAGTTGTATACAGAATGAATCAGGCCATTAGCAAAAGTAATTTATTTCGGTAAATACACCATTAAAACTTTTGAGATATTATTTTATGCCATAAGCGGATAATTTTTATAATAACGGCGCGAGTGAATGAAAATTTTCGCGAGTTGCACGTTAAAATTATCCAGAATTGGATAGAGCGTTTACTTTCTCTAGCACGTATGTACAATGTAATAATAGACAGAGAAGATATTGTATTCCATTTCATCCAAAAATTCGATACAAGATTTCGTATTAAATACATGTTTTGAAGCCCCTGGATGAAAAAAAAACATTTTTGGAAAAATGTCTTTGTGTGTGTCTGTGAGCAGAATAGCTTAAAAATGAAAAGTGTGTTAATACGAAACATGGGATTTAAGTTTAGTATCTTCCAACGATATTGCATGATTTTCTAGAAAATTCCTCCATCCAAACCACCCTTTACATGGAACATTTCTCTCTAAGGATTTTGAGTAACATACCAAATGTTAAAGATATTTTCATGACAAGCGAAATGTATATCTTGAATTTTCTGGGGATAGTCTCTGAAGAGCTCTTTATTCTGAATGGCTTCTGTATGACCGGTAAAGTATAAGAGATAAACAAAAACTTAATACACAAAAATGTATATGTCATTAAAATACACAAGGTATGCCGTATACTGTTTTTAAAATTTTAACTGTCCCTTTAGCCTGTACATTCCCCTACTTCCCTTCTATTCACAAAGAAGCAAGCAATAAGACAATTCTGCTGGTCAGTAGTCGTAAGCTTTCTCGGCCGGAGTCCAAATTATAACTAGAAGGATTTTCCGGGCTGAGAAGCCATGGTCTGCTGGAGTTTTCAGGTCCAGACGTTTCGTTCACAACTGCGGTGAACATCTTCAGTAGCGTCTCGGTGAAGGTTTGGTCACAACTGACTCGTGGCTGAAATAGCCGCTATTGTGTGTTTTAAAGAGATCCACATTTATTGTGTAGTACGTTTTTGTCTATCTCGCATGCTTTACCAGCTATGCAAAGTCATCCAGAATGAAGAGATCTTCAGAGGCTATTTTCAGTAAATTCAAGATAAACATTTTGTTTGTCATGAAAATAATCTTAAGTATATAGTATTTCAATCAAAATTTGCTAGTGCCATTTTTGAGAAAATAAAAATGTTAGAAACATTTCTCATGTAAAGGATAGTTTGGGGTGGGAGTATTTTCTTGAAAATCTTCGTGTCGCATTCTTGGAAAATTCTGAACTTTAATCGACTTTTGGTTTTTGAGTTATGCTGCACACAGATACATTGGCATTTTTCTAAAAAGACTCTTTTTAGATTCAGGGGTTATCAAAACATGTATTTAAAGTGCAATTTCGGTACCGAATTTTTGGTGGAATACAATAGCTTCTCTATACCCACACTTTGCACAGTGTACTCGTAGAGAAAGTAAAAAGTGACCAATGTTATCAAATATAAAAGTAGACTGAACGAATTCATGTAAAATATAGGTTTTTACAGTAAAGAATAATATTTTAGCACATCCAAAAATCATCCCTGGTAGTAATAACATGCTAGAACATCTTGTCTGCTGTGATCATAATCTTCGTACTTGTAGTCCATGCTACTTTTTTTTTTTCCAATTTTGTAAATTTATGCTATAAATCTGAAATCACAACATGTTTTTGTTCAGTTGAACGAATATCACGTATCAAGTTGCCGCAACACATCTGTTAAGTCATAGCAAGTTTAATCTAATTAATAGACATTTTTACTTTCTCTACACGTACATGTACATAGCGTATTCGATACCGAGATTTCACCGGAAATATATGTTTTAGAGTCCCTTGTATCAAAAAAAAAAAAAAAACATTGTCAGAACAAGGTCCGTGTGTGTGTCTGTGTGTCTGTGAACACCATAATTCAAAAAAGAAAAGTCGGTAAAATACCAAACTTGGTATTTAAGTTCAGCATCTTCTAGGGATGCCACATGAAGGTTTTGAGAAAAATCCCTTCACCCCAAACTACCCTCTACATGGAACGTTTTCGAAAATTTTGATGGCTCTAACGATTTTGATAGAAATATCGTATATTAAATATATCTACCTGACAAATAAAATGTATATCTTGAATTTTCTGGGAATAGCATCTGAAGACTAAATGAATTTTGTATAACTGCTTAACTGTAAGAGATGGACAACAATTTAACACACAGAAGAGCACATTAAAACACACAATTTATGCTATATACATTTTTTTTCGTGGAGTTGATGTTTTTAAGATAAACCTGGTTTTTCGTTTCAGCTTTGAAAAAACTTTCTCTTGCAGGAATTTGTCAACTCCTGTTCATACAAACAAAGAAACTTCAGTCACATAGCATCCCGCTTTTGACTATCATTTTAACTGATGGTACTCCCTTATTTTGCTCCTACTTACAGGCAAGTAATAAGATTATTTCTGCTAATTTTTCTAGATTAGCATGAAGTAAATAGAAGCATACACTTTTTAACAATAATTTGTTGCAGAGATGTAGTAATGTGATTGGAACACATCAGAATTTTTATTTTAATTTACTCTACGCCACCTTAACAACTGGTCATATCGCGATGGATTTTTTTTTTTTTTTTTTTTGGTAATGTACCTAGTTTACAGTATGTTAGAGTCAGTAGTCTCTTAAGGTCTTATCCTCGTTTCATACAACCTTCGCATAGTGCCTAGTGGATGGTGTTAGAGGGCCGTCTAGTCTAGCTGCACTACTACTGTAATCAGGTAGTGCCATCTGTAGTCAGATGACAAATTGCAGCTAGCTTTCTAACGTCTCTTCTCCTCACAGCATTACTACCACTTAGCTCTGCCACAGGCAAATTGAGTTAGAGGGCCGTTCCAGTCTAGTTGCACCACTGTAGTCAGATAGCAAAGTCAAGCTAGCCTTCTAAAGTCTTATCTCCACACACACATTCTTATTTCTTAGCTCCGCGACAGGTAGATGGTGTTAGAGAGCCGCCCAGTTTAGCTGCACTAGCACTGTAGTCAGATGGTAAAGTGTAGTTAGTCTTCTAAGGTCTCATCTCCTCACAGAATTCTTACTATTTAGCTCCGGAACAGGCAGAGGGCTGTCTAGTTTAGCTGCACTATCACTGTAATCTGATAGTACCATTGTAGTCAGACAGCAAAGTGCAGCTAGCCTTCTAAGGTCTGATCCTTATACTTTTCTTACCACTTAGCTCCGGGACAAGCATATGTAATTAGGCGTGCACTGTAGTGAGATGGCAAAGTGCAGCTAGCCTTCTAAGGTCTGATCCTTACACTTTTCTTACCACTTAGCTTCGTGACAAACAGATGGAGTTAGGCGTGCACTGTAGTCAGATGGAAAAGTGCAGGTAGCCTTCTATGATCTCAGCTCTTTCACCTTTCTTATCACTTAGCTCAGTGACAGGCAGATGGTTTTATGGGTTTAGGGGTGCATTGTAATCAGATGGCAAAGTGCAGATAGCTTTCTGAAGTCCCATCTGATCATAGCATTCTTACCACATAGCTCACAACAGGCAGCTAAGGTGTTAGAGGTCCGTCTAGTCTAAGTGTACTACTACTGTAGTCAGACAGCAAAGTGCAGCTAGCTTTATAAGAAATTCACCTCCTTAAACAATTCTTACCATTTAGCTCTGCGACAGGCAGCTGGGGTTAGAGGACCGTCCAGTCTACTGTTTGCACTTACTGTGGATAGATTGCAGTACAATCGCAATTACCATAAAGTGTACCGAATGCGACGTTACCGACTGAGCCATCCCGCTCGGTGAATAGACATTCTAATTGTAGCTTTATTCATTATTGTCGCACAACAATTACGTTTTACTACTTCTAATAAAATAAAACCTTTAGTTAGGTGTAATTTAAATTACCTAATTACACATTTATATTTTAAATACCAACCATCCTTTCAATTAATGTAGAATTTACCACCAAAAATCTGTCCCGAACCAATCTCCCTTAGTTTCAAATTCAACAGTTGGTCATCCTAGCACATAACACCGTTTTCAGACCCAGTATTAACCGACTCCATGTTGTAATCATCGCTTTTTGCACAAATACGGTAGACATTCAGTAATATAAATACACCAAGGATAATATAGGTCGCTATTCAGCCTGAATGTATGGAATTATTCGCGGTACAAAGCAGTCTTTTGTTCTCAGGTACACAACGTGTCTTTCAGTTTATCAGACACATCGTAGCAAATCCATAAACTGCTGGAAATGAAAGCCCTTTGCTTAGCTGCGCATAAAGCAAATGCGCAAGGATATACTGTGAGCACGATAGTTTAGATAAGCATGTTTCTCCCTTTGGAGAGATTGGGAGAGGTTGTAGATTAACTGGGCAGAAGCTGCCTAACATTCAGATCTCGTGTGGGTATAGAAGCCTTATTACATAAGTTAACATGTGCTGCTCAGTTTGTTGTATACATTTTTGAAATACTTGATATGTAAGTTCATCATTCTGAACATATATTTGGTAATGCAAGCTAAATTCACAATCATTTATTTACTGCAGAAAGAGCTTGAGAAATCATTAATACTTACAGTACAATTAGGAAATGACGCAACCATCATCATACTGCAACTGTATATTAGCACGTTTTGGATTTCATTATTCTGATTATTAATTGGCACAGGTTTAGCATAGGAAAGATATTTGCTTCTGCGGCCAAGACTCAACAGATCGCAGAACACAAATCAGGAGAGGTAGAAGTTTTTATTATATCTGTCAAGGTCACCTCTTTTGTCAATCCAGAAATACAAATGCTTTTGTAAGAATAATGTTTTGGTGTATTAAAGGTCTAATAACAGTGAGTTTCTACAGAGACAGGCTATTTCCCTAAAAGTTCGTAGTTCGGGACTTTTCCATTATAAAGAGCGGTCACGTGAGAAAAATACAAAGAACTACCAAAACTAACACGTGATAGCTATATTTTCGTGCTACTTAGTAACCAATCAGAAATAAGCAAGAAGCTTGGATATTTTGGGTATAAAAGCAGTGTGCACACGAGAAAAAGGGCTGCTGTATGTAGTTCTGTTTTGTATTGTTGGGTCTCAGTCATGTGACTTTCGTTATATTAAATCTTACGCGAAGAAGTGCTGTTACTGCATTAGTTGATGGACAAGTTTTATAACTATTTCTAAATCTACAAGAACTATCGGGAGTCGCTCAACGGATTAGTGCCTCAATGATAATAAGTATGAATAAACAGCATCAATTCTGAGGAATCTAAGTGAGGTACTTATGTTTGTAAGTCTACCCTGTGTGACATACCTATGCAATTCTTCCTTCCCTCAGTGAGAACCGATTTTGTGTGCTCTAATATCGATGAGCTAAGCCAGCGCACCACCGAACGTCTAGGAGGTATGTACACACTTATTACTTTCTCTATACGTACTATTTACATGGTGTATAGAGAAGGTATTGTAATGCACCCAGAAATTCGATACTGAGATTTCTCCGGAAATATATGTTTTGGGTCCCCCTGAATACAAAAAAAAAAAAAGTAATAATTTTAGAAAAATGTCCGTGTGTGTCATCTATGTGTATGAGTGCGTGTGTGTGTGTCTGTGGGCAGCATAACTCAAAAATGAAAAGACCGTTAAGTACCAAACTTGGTATTTAAGTTTAATACCTTCCAGGGATGCAACACGAAGATTTAAGAAAAATCCCCCCGTCCCAAATTACTCTTTACATGGAACATTTTTCGAAAATTTTAATTTCTTCAAAAATGGCTAACAATTTTGATTAAAATATCGTAAACATAGTTAATTACCTGACAAATAAAATGTATATCTTGAATTTTCTGGAAATAGTCTCTGAAGACCACTTTATTCTGGATGAAATTTACGGAGTTTTGCCTAACTGCTAAACCGTAAGAGATGGACAAAACCTTACCACATAAAAATGTAGAGCACGTTAAGATACACTATTTATGTTATATGCATTTTTTTCGTGGAGTTGATCGTTTTTGAGATATCCCTTGTTTTTTAGTTTCAGCTTTAAAACCTTATACTTTTCTCGTACAGGACATACAAATAAAGGAATTTCAGTCAAATAGCAACCACATTTTGACTATCACTTTATCCTATGATACTATCTTATTTCGCTTCTACTTATACGGAAGCAAGTAATAAGACTATTTCTGCTATTTTTTGTCGATTAATGAAGTAAAAAGAACATACGCTTCTTAACAATTTATTTCAGAGATGTAGAGAAAGTCATGTGAACGGAACATATCAAATTTATTTTTCAAGTATTTCACTGGCACTAACTCAGACCGACTCCAAGGTAGACGAAACAGTTGCGACAATATCTTTGCTTCGACTTCGCTGATAAAAGTGAAGCACGTGCTAAATTCCTCAATAGCAATGTCGCTCATTTTTACTTTCTCTACACGTACTATGCACACAGTGTATAGAGAAGGTATTGCACTCCACAAAAAAAATCGATACCGAGATTTCATCGGAAATGTATGTTTTAGGGTCCCCTGTATCCAAAAAGACATTTTCACAAAAAGGTCCGTGTGTGTATATGTGTGTGTGCGCGCGCGTGGGTGTGTGTGTCCGTGTGTCTGAACACGATAACTCAAAAACGATAAGTCGGTAAAATACCAAAATTGCTATTTAAGGTTAGTATCTTCCAGAGATACGACACGAAGATTTTGAGGAAAATCCCCCCATCTCAAACTACCCTTTTAACGGAACCTTTTTCTAAAATTTTGATTTTTCCAAAAATGGCTCTAACGATTTTGATTAAAATTCGGTATATTAAAGATAATTATCTGACTAATAATATGTATATCTTGAATTTTCTGTTAATAGCCTCTGACTACTTTATTCAGGATGAATTTTACGGAACTTTGCGTAACTGCTTAACCGTAAGAGATGGACAAAACTTACCACACAAGAAATGTAGAGCACATTAAAGCACACAATTTATGTCATATACATTTTTTTCGTGGAGTTGATTGATTTTAATATATTCCTTGTTTTTAGTTTCAGCTTTGAAAAACTTATACTTTTCTCACACAGTAATTTTTAACTCCTGTCCATAGAAACAAAGGAACTTCAGTCACAGTGCTACCAGCTTTTGACTATCACTTGAACCTATAGTACTCCCTTATTTCCCTTCTACTTACAAGAAAGTATGCTATTTTTTTTTCTCAATTAGAATGAAGTAATAGAATCATAAGCTTTTTAACAATAATTTGTTGCAGAGATGTAGAGAAAGTCATGTGAATGGAACACATCAGATTTTTTTACTGCTTGATAATAACTATGAAGAATTGAAAGATACAATTCGGCTACATACAGCCCTGCGGGCCTCGTATTCCCAATATGCATTCTCGACCTGATAAGTATAACTTACAATTCTTGGTACGCAATATTTTCTAAAAATGCTTTTTTATACATGGGATCTAAAAACGTATATTTCAGGTGATATCTCGGTGTAAATTGTTTTGGTGCAGTGCAATAGCTTTTCTATCTTTATACCATGATGTACTATGCAGATAAAGTAAATATCTACATCCTAAATTTCTTGTGAATAGCCTCTAAAATCCGCCCCATTCTGAATGATATTTGTATAACTGTTAAACCGTAATATATACATATATATAAAACCAAAACTTAGTACCAGAAATGATATTTCGTTAAAATA
Source organism: Hymenopus coronatus (assembly GCA_030762935.1). Lineage (NCBI taxonomy): Eukaryota > Metazoa > Arthropoda > Insecta > Mantodea > Hymenopodidae > Hymenopus > Hymenopus coronatus. The sequence goes on along the minus strand of CM060882.1, from coordinate 33,040,828 downwards.
CATAATTTCAAAAGTATACATTTTTATTGTGAAGCTAGCCGTATTCAAAATATTGCTTTTACGTTTCTCAAAAGGGAAGTGTTTATTCACTTTATTAAATCTGTTCATGCAAAGAGAATGGAATTTCAGTTGCATCACATAGCAATCGGTTTTTAAATGATTTGACAATCGCTTTAGGCTGGTGTATTTCTTATTTCGTTCTACTTATAATAAACTAAGTAGTATGATAATTTCTGCTAATGTTTATGTCAATTAGCATGAAGTATGTAGAATAAGCATTTATAAGAACAATTTGTTGTAGAATAGGTAGAGAAATAGAATACGTCGGATTTTTAAAATATATTTTAAATTCAAGTATTGTTCCTATAACGATAATATGCCATATTTTTAAGGAGGTGGTTACAAGTAATAAGACTGTACAAAACAAAATTGAAAGCGCCCTTTTTGTATTTTTCGCTGTTTAGACTTCCGTGATATTCCATTCAAATGATTTTCTCTACCAGTTCTGAAACAAACAGTAACTATTCTTGCAAAATATTATTCTGTTATCTGCAGAATGCTAATGGAGACAAACATTTGCAGTAATTGTCTTATTACTTGTTTCCTTCTAACAAGAAGAAAAATAGCATTAGAAGGAAACGCTTTACATCAGGTTAAAGCGAGTCAAAACATTTAAAAGCTACTTGTTATGTGAAAAGTTGAATTAAAACAAGAGAAAGGTGAAGCGAAAGGTCCCAGTTGGATTGTTTACAGTTGAAAACAATAACAAGGAATATCTCGGAAACGGTCAACTCTACAAAACACGTGTATGACATGAATTATGTGTTTTAACGAGATCTATCTTTTTTTGTATAGTAAGATTTTCCTATTTCTTATGGTTTACTAGTTATGCAAACTCACCAAATTCATCCAGAAAGAACAGGTCTTCAGAAGCTGTTCTCAGAAAATTAAAAGCATATATTTTATTTGTGATGTAAACATATTTAACATACGGTATGTTAATCAAAATCGTTAGAGCATTTTTTGAGAAAAACGAAATTTAAATGTTTTTATATGTAAAAAGTAGTTTGGAATGGGTGGATTTCCCCGAAAATCTTCGTGTCGCATCCTCGGAAGATACTAAAACTTAAATACCAAGTTTGGTAACGGTTTTAGAACTATGCTGTCCACAGACACATCAAGACATTCACACATACACACAAACGGGCCTTTTTCTAAAAATGATATAAATTACGTGTTTTAAAGTGTTCTACATTTTTTGTTTAGTGAGTTATTGTCTATCTCTTACGGTTTACCAGTTACGAAATATTCAGCAAAATGAATCCAGAATAAAGAGCTCTTCAGAGGCTATTTCCAGAAAATTCTAAATACATTTTGTTTGTGATGTAAATATCTTTAATATGCGGTATTTTAATCAAAACCAGTTTTCAGAAAAAACAAATTTTCAAAACTTTTCCCACGAAAGCATAGTTTAGAGTGGGAATATTTTATTGAAAATGTTCATGTGACATCCTTGGAAGATATTAAACTTAAAATACCAATTTTGGCGTTAAATGGTATTTTCGTTTTTGATCTATGCTGCCCACAGACACATACACACACGAACCTTTTTATAAAAATCTGATGTGTTACATTTACGTGCGTTTCTCTAGCTGTTACACAAACATACTTTCCTTATAAAAGATTATCCTTTTACCTACGTCATGCTAATCGAGATAAATATTAGGAGAAATGGTCTTATAACTTGTTTCTTTGTTAGTAGAAGGGAAATGATGGAATGCAGTAGGCTTAAGCGATAGTCAAATATTTTAAAAACCGGTCGCTATATGAAACAATTATAATTCGGTTCTCTTTTGTATTCCCAGGAGCAAAACAAGAGAGACGAAACGAAAGTTGACTTTCCCTCTTGTGAAAAGTTTAAGTAGTTTAGAATAGAAGCCAATAACAATGAATATCTTAAAAATGGTTAATTCCTCAAAAAAGGTACCTATATAAGATAAATAGTGTATTTTAATGATATCCATATTATTTGTGTAATACGTTTTTGTCTATCTCTTACTGTTTACCAGTTATACAAAGCCATCCAAAATGAAGAGGTCTTTAGAGATTATTCCCAGATATTTCAATATATACATTTCGTTTGTCATGAAAATATCTTAAACATTATCACATTTTAATCAAAATCATTGAAGCCATTTTTGAGAAAATAAACATTTTCCAAGTAAAGGGTAGTTGAGGATAGGGTAAATCTGCGTGTCGTATCCTTGGAAGATGTAAGATAAAATGTCAAGCTGGTATTTAACCGAGTTTTTGTTTTTGAGTTATGCTGCCCACAGACGCACACATGGACATTTTTCTAAAAATATTTTTATATAGGTGGTCTCAAAACATGTAATACCGGAGAAAGCCTGGCAATTTTTAGGTGGAATACATTACTTTCTCTAACTACTATGTATATAGTACGTGCAGAAAAAGTCAAAATATTGATATTTTTGAGAGGAAAAGTAAACAATGTTATTCAAGTGAAGTAAAGCTGAGTTAGGAGGAATTTTCTGAAAAGATTTCAGTTTGCTTTGTAAGAAGATACCCAAACTAAATATCTCTTTCAAATGTGGCGGACAGACGCACATAAACGAATGGAGTAATTGCGGGGGGCACAAGCAAAAGAATAAGGACATACTAACATAAATGCGATGGGAAAATGAAGGAAGAATGGAAATGGGATAAAAAAAAAAACTACCAATGAGCGCAGGAGGTTGAATAACAAACAGGAAGATATAGAACGGTAAAAATAATATAATGAAAAATAAGAAGAGATAAAGGAGTGCAAAAGAAAGAGGAGGATAAGTGTGAAGAAGAATTCAGAGAGGGCCGTTCTGATTTATGGCAAAATCATCAGATCTTGGGACTGGCTTGGGATGTTTTATGCCTTCGAATCCTCATATTCCTGGTTTATATCCGTTGAGTTTACGGCCTTCTTTACAGGAGACATGCGACGTGATGGAATGACCGGCTCAATGTGGGGGCACCATCCATCACGGCCATCTAGACAAATAAACTTTTCTCTTACAGCAGCCTCCTGGCGTCAGCATTATAATCTAATCATTTCCATAAATGAAGTTTTGCATAATGATGGGCGGTAAACCTTTTACTTTGTCTATACGTAGCGTATACAGAAAGTATTGCATTTCACAATAACCGAGATTTCACCGGAAATACACCTTTTAGGGTCTCCTATATCCCAAAACATATTTGTAGAAAAACGTCCGTATGTGTGTCCATTTGGAACACGATAACTGAAAAATGAAAAGTCGGTAAAACACCAAATTTGGCATTTAAAGTTAATATCTCCCAAGAATACGACACTAAGATTCCGAGAAAAATTCTCTCCACTCCAAACTACCCCTTACATGAAAAAAAAAAAATTAGAACATTTTTGATTTTATCAAAATTGGCCATAACGAAAGTCATGTGAATGGAACACATCAGATTTTTGGAAGAAGGTCCGTGTATGTGTGTCTGTGTGGGTGTGTGTGTGTGGGTGTGTGTGTCTGTGAACAGCATAGCTCAAAAACTTAAATACCAATCTTGGTATTTAAGTTTGGTATCTTCCAAGGATGCGACACGAAACTACTCTTTATATGGAAAAACTTGAGAAGATTTTGATTTTCTCAAAAATTTCTGTAACGATTTTGATTAAAATCTCTTATATTTAAGATATTGAAAGCCAAATAAAATGTATAAGTTGAATTTTCTGGGAATAACCTCTAAAGTCCTCTTTATTCTGAATGAATTTTTCTGAAGTTTGCGTAACTGGTAAACCGTAAGAGATAGACAAAAACTTACTGCACAAAAAATGTGGATCACCATAAAACACACAATTTATGTCACGTGCATTTTTTTCATCGAGTTGATCGTTTTTGAGATATTCCTTCTTATGGGTTTCAGCTTTAAAAAAACATATTCTTTTCTCGTACAGGAATTTGTCATCTCCTGTCCATACAAGCAAAAGAACTTCAGTCTCATAGTAACTAGCTTTTGACTATCACTTTAACCTATGGTACTCCCTATTTCGTTTCTACTTTCAAGAAAGCAAGTAATAAGACTAGTTCTGCTAATTTTTTCTCGATTAACGTGAAGTAAATAGAGGCAAACGCTTTTTAATAATTATTTGTTGCAGAGATGTAGAAAAAGTATTGAGTGAAGCACATAAGATATTTTATTTTATCTAGCACTTCTGAACAATGTACATAACAGAGAATTCATTGTATTTCATTCAAAATTCGATACCGAGCCTTCATCGGAAATAAATATTTTGTGGATCCCTGAATCTAAAAAAATATCCAGCGTTACACTCGCATGCCTGTGTGTGTGGCTCTAAAGAATTTGATTAAATACCATGTGTTTAAGCTATTTTTATGGGAAACAAAATATACTGCATTTTCTGGTAATACTCTCTAAAGATCTTTTCACGACGTTTGTGTAACCGAACAAAAGCTTTCCAGACAAAAGGAATTAGATATCTTTAAAACACACAATTTTGTCATATACACTTTTTTTGTAGAGTTAACCGTTTTAAGTTATTCCTTGTTTTTGGTTTCAATTTTAAAGTACTTAACATTTTCTCAAACGGAAAATCATATTTTTTTTCTTTATGTACGTATATTTTTTGTTTTATTCCTAGCTAAGTAAAGAGTACCCATTTCAAATGTTTCACTTAACGATAGCTTTTAAAAGATTTGATTGTCGCTTTAGTCTAATGTGTTCCTTTAGTTCACTTCTACTTTCCCTTCTTTAATGTTAATCTCATTTGACATGATGTAGTTAAAAGAATAGTGTTTTGAAAAAATATTTTATTTGTAGAGCAGTAGAGAAAGACATGTGAATGGAATAATCCGATATTTAAAAGGAGGATCACTATATGATACGAATATCTTTGTTCTTTGGATGATCGCGAGAAAAATGCGATGTGTTGTATCAACATGACTTTCTCCACTCACTCTTCTAAATCTTATTCCTAAAAATGCTTATTATTATATCTTAATATTCACATTGGCGCCTTTCGTTTTTGGATACAGCAGGTTGAGTCAGACTTTATAGAGCACTTTTCTACTGAGCTTTAAAGCACCCACAGTGTATTTGATAATTCAAACGAATAACAAAAAAATCTGATGTGTTCCATTCACATGACTTTCTCTACAACTCTGCAATAAATTATTGTTAAAAAGCTTATGCTTCTATTTACTTCTAGTCTTATTACTTGCTTCCTTGTAAGTAGAAGCGAAATAAGGGAGTACCATAGGTTAAAGTAATAATCAAAAGCTTGGTGCTATGTGACTGAAGTTCCTTTGTTTGTATGGACAGGAGTTCACAAAGTCCTGTATGAGAAAATTATGTTTTTGTAGCTGAAACCAAAAACAAGGAATATCTCAAAAACTTTCAACTCCACGAAAAAAATGTATATAACATAAATTGTGTGTTTTAAAGTGCTCTACATTTGTTGTGTGGTAAGTTTTTGTCCATCTCTTACGGTTTAGCAGTTATGCAAAATTCCGTAAATTTTGACCCAGAATAAAGTAGTCTTCAGAGGCTATTCCTAGAAAATTCAAAATATACATATTATTTGTCAGGAAAATAGCTTTAATATACAATATTTTAATCAAAATCATTAGAACCATTGTTTATAAAATCAACAGTTGCGAAAAAAGTTCCATGTAAAGGGTAGTTGGTGGTGGGGGGATTTTTCTCAAAAGATATTAAACTTAAATATTAAGTTTGGTATTTTACCGAATTTTTGTTTTTGAATTATCGTGTTCACAGACACACGGACACACACACACCACACACACACACACACACATGGACGTTTTTCCGAAAGTGCTTTTTTTAGATAAAGGGGATCATAAAACATATATTTCGGGTGGAATTTTAGGGTGGAGTGCAATACGTTCTCGATACACTATGTACATAGTCCGTATGGAGAAAGTAAAAACATCTCTAAAATGTTTATTTGACATTAATAGTTTGCTTTAACCGGGATCGATATCTTTTTGTCTATCTTGTATAGTTTACCAGTTATGTAAACTGAATTCAGAATGAACAGAACTTCAGAGGATAAACCCAGAAGATTTAACATATGTATTTCCTTTCTCATATATCTTAAATAAATCCATTTTAATAAAAATCGTTAGGCGCATGTATGAGAAGTAAACAAAAACCATATAGGAAAGGTAGAATCAGAGTGAAAAATTGAATGTCATAGCCAAGATTTGAATCTCGGATCTCTCGGTCTCCGTCCGGTTGCTCTGACAACGTATCTACTATGGCAACATGCCGGCACGGCATTAAATTCTCCATCTAACTCAAATTATTTTGAGATGCCATACCTCAATATCGACTTACAATGTCGTATGTACTAGGCTTCATAGTTTAACCAACCTTTAGACTGATAATTGCCATTTGATTGTTTCCTCCACCATTGTGTATAGGGCTGGAGTTGGGACGTTTTTCTAATGTGAAGTAGGCATCTGTTTTTCTGTTATTTTACTCTGGGTCATGCAAAGAGAACCGAATATTAATGTCAATTACATAGGAACAGCTTTTTAAAGATCTGACTATCGCTTTAGCCTAGCGCGTTCCCTTAACCTTCTACATACAAGGAATATGTAATAATACCGTTTCTGCTGTTCTTTTTTTCGATTGGCATGGTGTAAATAGAAGAATTATCTTTTGTAAATACACTTTGTTTGGAGAATAGGTAGAGAAAGCTATATGAAATGGATCTTTTGCATTCTTTCCGATAAATTTGGTTCCAGAAATAGAATGATTACGTCATCAGAACATGCTGGCGATAAGCATAGTGGTCACCTAAGACGTCATGCGGCTCTTTTGTGGAAACCTTCCCTCGACGCAGGACTTGGTCGAGCCAAGAGACCGAGTGAATCAACAGTCAGTCTAACCAGAGAGACACGAGCTACAGTAACGAAGCAATGACTCAGTGCACGTCTCTATGGTGTAGGTATTAAGGGGCACTTCTCTTTATTTGGCAAGTCAATATTTGTTCTAATTAATACCTCTATTTGGGGACCAGAAGAACGCTGCACACTCTATTGTTACAATTTATATTTTACAGAAAGACCGTTATACAAAGGAAAGGGCTTATTTGAATACATTTTTGAATAATACATTCTCATAATTACTAGCAAGATTATTATACACGAAACTATATGCCACACTTGTGTAGAAGTATTTAAAGCAATTGTTAATAAACCCTGTTAAACATAAAGTAAATCGTCTTTTATCAGCCCTACAAACTCCTGTAGACCTTAAAGAATAGGGAAACTTCCTTATCAATCCACGCCGAGGCCAAGAACCAGCTCGGGCAGTTACATTTACAAATCCAGCACAGAATGGAATACAACAGATTCTTTCTATAGTAATAGTTTATCTCTTAGGTTTATCAGGAATGAAAAAAACAGAACAGAATCTGTTTCAACAAAACTAACTTCTCATGAAATTATAATTCTCACTAAAATATCTTGAAATATTATTTTAATAAAAATTGTTAGGATATTTAAGGCAAACCAACATCTTCAAAAAATGGTCATGTAAAAGTAGTTTGGGTTGATGGTTTTTATTGAAAAATCTTAATTTCGCATCCTTGGAGAACATTGAAGTTTACCAGTTCAGTACTTAACCGTATTTTCGTTTTACAATATTTTTATTTAAAAATGGACATGGAAATTTTCTAAAAAAATCGTTTAATTTTTATTGGGGTTCAAGATATGCATTTCCGGTAAATTCTTGACAGCAAACTTTTGGGTTGTATTCAATACTTCCTTCTTTTTATGTATCTAAGCAGTGGAGAATTTAAAACCAGAGCAAAGCAAGCTACAAATGTAAGAGAATTTAACTCCCCAATATTCCGATGGACAGAAAACATATGACACATGTATCAGAAACACATGCATAGCATGAAGGCGAACGAATTCTCATCACGGGCTTTGTGAGAGATTGAAAGCCCCCTACCTTCCGGTGCCTCCGGTATGACCTGCGGGTAAATTTACCGGCACAATGCCCCCTAATGCCCGGAGCAAACCCCAGCGTTCAATTTCAGGGAGTATATGACGGTCTAAAATGCATTCTAGGTCGAAACGCAATCATGATGTAATCCCAAATGTCATTTCTGGTTTCGATCCAATGTATTATCCAGCAAATGAATGATGACTTCATACAACTGTTACACAGGTTTATAAAAATGAACAAAATATGTTTTCAAACAATAGCTTCTAACAATGAATGTAAATATTTAAAAAAATATATATGATTAATATATTTAACTATAGAAGTTTCTGGTATTTATCTACATCGCGTTAATTGTGATTATCTTTACTTTCTCTACACGTATTTTGTACATAATGTATAGGAGGGGTACTGCATTCTACCCAAAAAAAATCGATACCAAGATTTCACCGGAAATAGACATTTTAGGGTTCCCTCTATTAAAAAAACAAATTTTTGAAAAAGGTCCCTGTGTGTCTGTGAACATTATCTTCTAGGGATGAGACATGAAGATTTTCAAGAGAATCCCACCATCGCAAACTACCCTTTACATGGAAAAATTTTAGAATTTTTTTTATTTTCCTCAAGAATGGCTCTAACGATTTTTATTAAAATACCGTATATTAAATATATTTACATGACAAATAAAATGTGTATCTTGAATTTTCTGGGAATAACTTCTAAAGACCTCTTTATTCTGGCTGAATTTTGCATAACTGCTAAGCCGTAAGAGATAGACCAAAACTTACATAAAAATGTAGATCTCGTTAAAGCAATTCAATTTATATCATGTATTTTTCTCGCGAAATTCAAATTTCTGAGAGATTTCAAGTTACTTGTTTCAGATTTAAAATACTTAAACTTTTTCTCACACGGAAAGCTGAAAACTTCTGGCCATGCATAGAAACAGATTTCAACCATATGGCAAGCAGCTTTTTAAAGATTTCACTATCTGTTGAATGTGAGGCAGACACGCTAGCCCCGCACTACCCAGGCGGACTTTTCCTTTCTTTCTTTGTAACGAAAACGCATGAAACTTCGCAATAATCATAAAATATGTAAAATAATGTAGTTAGGTGTGAAATATGTATATCCTCAAAGTATGTAAACAAATATTGATGTGTTACACCTACATGATTTTCTCTACATCTCTGTAACAAACTCTGTTAAAAGTCTACATCATGCTAATGCAGAAATTGTACTTATTACTTGGTCCCTCGTAAGTAGAAGGGAAATAAAGTGCTCAAGCTAAAGCGATAGTCTCGGCCTTTAAAGGCCAGTCACTCTGTGAAAAAATTGAATTTTCAATCTCTTTGCTTTCCAGGGATAAACAAACGAGAAATGTGAAGAAATATGTCTTCCCGTTTGGTAAAAGTTTAAGTGCTAAAACTTAAACTAATAAACCGGAATATCTCGAAAACGGTTAATTCTACAGAAAAAAGTATATAGCATTACATGCGTGTTTTAATGAGATATACATTTTTAGTGTAGTAAGTTTTTGTACATCTCTTACGGTTTGCCAGTTATACAAAAGTCCACCAGAATAAAGAGGCCTTCAGAGGCTATTCCCAGAAAATCCAAAAAATACATTTCGTTTGTTATAAAAATATCTCAAACATACGGTATTTTAATCAAAATTGTTAGAGCCATTTTTGAAAAAATCAAAATTTTCGAAAAATGTTCCATGTGAAGGGTAGTTGGGAGTGGGAGAATTTTCTTGAAAATCTTAATGTCGCATCCTTGGAAGATGCCTATCATTTCAAGTACTTTGTTGAACCGAGTTTTCGTTTTTGAGCTATGCTGCCCCCAGACACAGACACAGACACACACACACCCACTGACATTTTGCTAAACACTTTTTTTTTTGGATTCAAGGGATCCCAAATGTATATTTCCGGTAAAATCTCGATATTTTTGGGTGCAATACAATATCTTCTCTATACACTATGTACACAGTTCGTGTAGAGAAAGTAAAAAACATATATACATATATATAATAAAATGTTCTGTAGCAATTTTGGGTACCCACACTTTTGGGAAACTCATTGTTTAATTGTATTGTGGTACCTTTAGCTAAGTTTGAATGTATATCCCTATATAGTGTTATACAAAATTATCATAATGTTATTATTATTATTACTATTATTATTGCTTGTCAAGTTTTTCCGACACCGTGCTTTTTTTAAGCTTCATTTATTCTGTGTCTCTTGGCAAACCATAAATAGGTTCAGATGTATAAATAAATAAACATTAATTTATATTTAAATTACTTACAAATGGAAATGGAGTTTTATTTATGGACGCTCTTCATCTGCTGTGGTTCTCAGCGCCCCATTCTATGTTGGGCGTGAAAGACCGCTTAATTTTGCTCAACTTAATTAAGCTTGAGGTTTTTATTACGTGCCGTAAATCTACGAGACGGGACCAACGGCTTTACTTCTCTTCAGAAGAAGGCCATGCCAAGGAAAAAATCCATTGCCTCCGCCAAGTTTGAACCATACGAGATAAACACTACACCACGCAGGGCGACTAAATGATTTACATTATTTATTACACAACTTAATCCTTAGTTGCCTGCACTAGTATACTAGATATGCCGTTTTTCCTTTAATTCAAGCACAAACTGGAGTTTAGTACAAATATTTGGGAATAAACGTATAACTTATTATATAAAATAATACAGAAAATGGAAATGAAAATAAATGTAGACCCTTTATTAATATTTTGTCCCAATTAAAAGTTTCAATTCTTCTAAACCAGTTTTCATAATGCTGCCAAAGGCACTACCAAAAAGTAATTCAAGTGGCCATGAGTGTTAAATGAAGGTAATGGACTGGTCATCCATTCAAAGCACAATGTTGCAAGTTCAAATTCCAGTGATTGTGGTAAAGGACGGGGAGAGCCCAAGTAAAATAATCGGTGTGATGCTTGGAAGTTAATGGGGTCACATTTGACTGTAGTTATGTCGGTTTTCTTTTTTATTTATTTATAAAAATCACTGCAATTTTAGGGCAAAAATTGTATATATTTTTACAATACAAAACAGTCTTGGTTACTTGTCGTTTATGGTTGAAGGTTAGTATAACATGAAATTAATCCTAGAGTACAACCCTATTGTATAGTTACGCTTAAAATAAGCGGAACTTACAGGCACTGACAGACAACAAAGGGTTAAAGTGGTGTGCAGATTGAGGATATTGTTGGAGTGGATTCTGATGACTGAAGAATGTTGTGTATGGAGCGCGTTCTTTTATTCGTTATCTCAGCGCATCATGTGTAGCTACACAATGGGGTCTAATCTGTGAGCCACGAATCACAGAGTGGCTGATAACAGAGAGATGAGCCCTGTGGAACAGTTTGAGACCACGTTACGAGCTGCTGTACATAACAAGGCACGAGCAATTCGCCTTTACGGGCCGGCCGGCCGCCATTTGCTGCAAATTGCAACTGGCTATCTGCAGACTTCAACAGTCACATATCACATAGACTAAATCCCTCGGGGATTACCCTTATGACATCATACCCTTGCTACTGTGTGCAACTACAGTTGGGGAAAAACAACTGAACTACATTCACGTGATTTTTTATTCTCGTTCCTCTAATAAGTATAATTGTTTGCTTCCTCTACACATACATAGCTTATAGAGAGGATATTGTATTCCACCCAAGTATTCTATACTGAGATTTCACCGGAAATTGTTTTGAGAATCCCTGAATTCAAAAGTAATTCTCAGGTCAGCAGTCATTGAATTATACTTTTTATTTTTTACTGTATTCTATATAAAATATGATGAATTATTACTCTCATATAATACAGCAGCCCAAATTAACTTGTGTTTTTACAAGTTAATACAAATATTCAATGTAGTAATGTGAGAGCAATAAATATAAAATAAAAAATCGATGTGTTTCATTCACACGACTTTCTCTAACTGCTACACAAACAATTTCCTTACAAAATATTCTTTTGTCTACGACATACTAAACAAAGTAAACTTTAGCAGAAATATTTTATTACACAATAAAAGAAGGGAATACACTGGGCTAAAACGAAAGTCAAATCTCTTAAAAGGTACCCTATTTGAAACAATGAAATTCGGTTCGCTTTGCATGGCCTACAGTAAAACAAGAGAGATGAAACGAACCGTAACTTCCCGTTTGAGAAAAGTATAAGTAAGTAGTTTAAAACTGTAACAATAACTAGAGAGAGAGTGAGAGAGAGACTGACTTTAGGCAGAATAGCTCAAAAACGAAAAGTTTCTTAAACATCACACTTGATATTAAGATCAGTATCTTCCAAGAATGCGACACCAAATTTTCAAGAAAATCCTCCCATCCCAACAACCCATCATGACATGGAAAAAATTTCGAAAATTTTGATTTTCTCAAAAATGGCTCTAACATTTTGATTAAAATAGCATACATTAAAGGTATTTACATGGCAAATAAAACGTATTCTTGAATTTTCTGGGGATATCTTCTAAAGACCTCTTTATTCTTAATGAATTTTGCTGAATTTTGCGTTAAATGTCAATCGTAAGATATAGAAAAAAACACTACACCGAACATGTAGATCTCGTTAAAACGCATAATTCATGTTTGTATACGTTTTTTCGTGGATTGACCATTTCTGAAATATTCCTTGTTATTTGTTTCAGAATTTAAAATAGGTACTTATCTTTCTCACATGCACCAGAAACGGATTTATATCACATGGCAACCAGCTTTTAAAAGATTTCACTATCCTTTTTGCTTAGTGTGTTCCATTATATCCCTTCTACTTACAAGAAAGAAGAACATGCTTTTTAACGATAAGTTGATAAAGCGATGTAGAAAAGGTCATGTGAATGGAACACATCAGATTTTTAAGATTAGTGTTAAATTGTCATGATCCCTAAGTTAATAGATTTGTTCAAGTATTCACCTATTTCATGTTGGTAATATGATAACAATATATCTGATTTTCACAGTGGTTACAGTATAAAATAAGAAATCTTATGTGTTCCATTCACATGACTTTCTTTACATTTCTGCAACAAATTAATCTATTCATTTCATCTAATTGAGAGAAAAAAAGCAGAAATAGTCTTATTACTTGCTTCCTTGTAAGTAGAAACGAAATAAGGCAGTAACATAGGTTAAGTGATAGTTAAAAGCTGGTTGCTATATGACTTTTTCAAAGCTGAAACCAAAAACAAGGAATATCTAAAAAAACGATCAGCTCTAAGAAAAAATATATATAACATAAATTATGTGTTTTAACATGCTCTACACTTTTTGTGTGTTAAGTTTTCGTCCATCTCTTACGGTTTAGCAGTTATGCAAGATTTCGTAAATTTCATCCAGAATAAAGTAAGCTTCAGAGGCAAATTCCCAGAAACTTCAAGTTTTATTTGTGAGGTAAATATTTTTAATATACGAAATTTTAATCAAAATCGTTAGAGCCATTTTTGAGAAAATCGAAATTTACGAAAAAAGTTCCATGTCAAGGGTAGTTGAGGGTGGGCGGATTTTTATCAAAATCTTCGTGTCGCAACCCTGACAGATACTAAACTTAAATACCAAGTTTGGTATTTTACCGTCTTTTCGTTTGTGAGTTATCGTGTTCACAGACACACAGACAGACAGACCTTTTTCCGAAAATGCTATTTTTAGATAAAGGGGACCCTAAAACATATATTTCCGGTGAAATCTCTGTATCGAATATTTGGGTCGAGTGCAATACCTTCCCTATACACTATGTATATAGTGCGTATAGAGAAAATAAAAATCTGATGTGTTCCATTCACATGCCTTTCTCTATATCTCTGTAACAAATTATTGTTAATAAGCTTATTAATTTATTTATTTCATGCTAATCGAGAAAAATTAGCAGAAATATTCTTATTTCTTGCTTTATTGCAAGTAGAAGCGAAATAAGGGAGTACCATAGGTTTAAGTGAAAGCCAAAAGCTGGTTGCTATGTGACTGAAGTGCGTTTGTTTGTATGGACACGAGTTGGCAAATTCCTGTATGAGAATAGTATGCTTTTCAAAGCTGAAGCCAAAAACAAGGAATATCTAAAAAACGAACAATTCCACGAAAAAATGTATTTGACATAAATTGTGTGTTTTAACGTGCTCTAAATATTTTGTTTGTTAACTTTCTGTTCATCTCTTACGGTTTAGTAGTTATGCAAAATTCATCCAGAATAAAGTAGTCTTCTGAAAATTCAAGATATACATTTTATGTGTCAGGTAAATATCTCTAATATTGGAAATTTTAATAAAAAACGTAAGAACCAATTTTTATAAAATCAAAATTTTCGAAAATGTTTCTATGTAAAGGGTAGTTTGGGGTGGGGGATTTTCTTGAAAATCTTCGTGTCGCATCCTTGTAAGATACCAAACTTAAATAACAAGTATGGGTTTTAGCGGACTTTTCGTTTTTGAGCTATGCTGCCCCACACACACACACACACACACACACACACACACACACACACACACACACACACACACACACACACACAGACGCCCACACGGACATTTTTCTAAAAATGCTCATTTTTTTATTCAGGATGTCTCAAAACATGTATTTCCGGTAAAATCTCGGTATCGAATTTTTGGGTGCATTACAATACCTTCTTTATACACTATGTACATAGCACGTAAGGAGAAAGTAAAAATCTGATGTGCTACACTCATATAACTTTCTCTAGCTGTTCTACAAACTTCTTACATAAGATTATTCTTCTTTCTGCACCTTCCCAATCGAGGTACTCATTAGCACAATGTTCTAATTACTTAGTTCCTTATGAGTAGGAAAAAATAAGGGAATATACTAGGCTAAACCGATAGTCAAATGATTTAAAAGCTGTCGTTATGCGATTGTCATAACAAATCGCTTCTTCTCTTGGCCAGGAGTAGAGCAAAAGAAAAACAGACACTCCTGTCTGAGAAAAGTGTAAGTACTTCACAACCGCAACTAACAACAAGGAATACCTCGAAAACGGTAATCTCCACGAAAAAAGTGTAATTGACATAACTTGTTTATTTTAACAAGACCTACATTTTTTGTATAGTAAGTTTTTGTCTATCTCTTACGGTTTACTGGTTTTTATGGTTAGGCCAAGTTAAGCAAAATTTATCCTGAATAAACGGACCTTTAGAAACTATTCCCAGAAAATTCAAGATATACATTATATTTGTCAGGTAAATATCTTTAATATACGATATTTTAATCAAAATCGTTAGAGCCATTTTTAAGAAAATCAACACTTTCGAAAAAAGTTCCATGTAAAGGGTAGTTTGGGGTGGGGGGATTTTTCTCAAAATCTTCGTGTCGCATCCCTTTGAGATACTGAACCTAAATACCAAGTTTGGTACTTTAGTTACTTTTCGTTTTTGAGTTATCGTGTTCACAGACACACGGACACACACGGACATTTTTCTGAAAATGCTTTTTTTGGATACAGGGGGCCCTAAAACATGTATTTCCGGTAAAATCTCGGTATCGAATTTTTTGGTGGAATACAATACTTCTCTATCCCTATGTACATTGTACATACGGGGCTAGAGAAAGTAAAAATCTGTGTTCCATTCACATGACTTTCTCTACAACTCTGCAATAAAGTATTGTTAAAAAGTTTATGCTTCTATTTACTTCATGCTATCGAGAAAAAAAAAAAAAAAAAAAAAACAAGAGGAAATAGTCTCATTACTTGCTTTCTTGAAAGTAGAAGTGAAATAAGGGAGTACCATAGGTTAAAGTGATAGAAAGCCGGTTGCTATGTGATTGAAGTTCCTATGTTTGTATGGACAGGAGTTGACAAATTCCTGTTTGAGAAAAGTATACATTTTTCATAGCTGAAAACCAAAAACAAGGAATATCTCAAAAACAATCAACTCCACGAAAAAAATGTATTTAACAAATTGTGTGTTTTAAAGTGCTCCACATTTGTTGGGTAAGTTGTTGTCCATCTCTTGCAGTTTAGATGTTATGCAAAATTCCGTCAAGTTGACCCAGAATAAAGTAGTCTTCAGAGGCTATTCCCAGAAAATTCAAAATATACATTTTATTTGTCAGGCAAATATCTTTAATATATGATATTTCAATCAAAATCGTTACAGCAATTTTGTAGAAAATCAAAATTTTCGAAGAAAGTTCCATGCAAAAGGTATTTTACGGTGGAGTTCTCAAAAGCTTCGTGTTGCATCCCTGGGAGATACTAAACTTAAATTCCAAGTTTGGTATTTTACCGACTTTTCGGTTTTGAGTTATCGTGTTTACAGACACACGGACTCACTGACACACGAACACACACGGACCTTTTTCTAAAAATACTTTTTTTTGATACAGGGGACCCTAAAACATATATTTTCGGTGAAATCTCGGTATCGAATTTTTGGGTGGAGTGCAATACCTTCTCTATACATTATGTACATAGTACGTGTAGAGAAAGTAAAAATGTATACCACTATTTCTTACCTTCTCTGTATCCGTACTATGTACATAGTGTATAGAGAAGATATTGCATTCCACTCAAAAATTCGATACCGAGGTTTCACCGGAAATATATGTTTTAGGGTCCCCTGTAACCAAAAAAGCAGTTTCAGAAAAAGGTCTGTGTGTGTGTCCGTGTGTCCGG
Organism: Hymenopus coronatus; assembly: GCA_030762935.1. Classification (NCBI taxonomy): domain Eukaryota; kingdom Metazoa; phylum Arthropoda; class Insecta; order Mantodea; family Hymenopodidae; genus Hymenopus; species Hymenopus coronatus. Next base: position 33,024,138 of record CM060882.1, on the reverse strand, counting down.
TCGCCCTCCGTGGTGTAGTGGTTACCATGCTAACTTCATATACCCAAGGTCGCGGGTTCAAACCCGGCGTAGGACGATGGATTGTTTTAGGGTGTAAAAATCCTTAGCATAGCTTACTTTGGAAGGGAAGTAAAGCCCTTGGTCCTGTGTCGTAGATTTACGGCACGCAAAAGAACCTCAAGTCTGATAGAGAGGCCTCTGAGCATACTTAACCGGTCTTTCACGCCCAATTTAGAATGGGACGTTGAGAACCACAGCAGTTAAAGAGCGTCCATAAATAACACGTCATTTACATTTCCGTATGTTCGTGTGTCTGTGAACACGATAGCTCAAAAACGAAAAGTCGGTAAAATACCAAAGTGGATGCGACACAAAGATTTTGAGAAAAATTACCCCACCCCAAACTACCGTTTACATGGAACTTTTTTCGAAATTTTTGATTTTCTCAAAAATGGCTCTAATGATTTTGATTAAAATTTCGTATATTAAAGATATTTACCTCACAAATAAAATGTAAATCTTGAATTTTCTGGGAATAGCCTCTGAAGACTACTTCATTCTGGATGAATTTTACGGAATGTTGCATAATTGCTAAACTGTGAGAGATGGACAAAAGCTTACAACACAAAAAATGTGGAGTACTTTAAAACTCACGATTTATCCTATATACATTTTTTTCGTGGAGTTGATCGTTTTTGAGATATCCTTTGTTTTTGCTTTCAGCTTTAAAAAACATACTTTTCTCATACAGGAATTTAACAATTCCTGTCCACACAAAAAAAGGAACTTCAGTCACATAGCAACCAACTGTTGAGTACCTCTTTAACCAATATTACCCCCTTATTACGCTTCTACTTACAAGGAAGCGAGTAAGAGGACTATTCCAGCTGATTTTTTTCGCGATTAATATGAAGTAAATAGAAGCTTTTTAACAATAATTTGTAGCAGAGATATAGAGAAAGTCATGTGAATGTAATACATCAGATTTTTATAAAGGCGGCGCCACGGCCGAGTGTTTAGACCACTCCCACTTAGGAGGCCCGGTTTCGATCCCAAGTGTCCGCACGTGGAATTTGTGGTTGACGAAGCATCGGGGCCTCCGGTTTCCCCCATCACTCATTTCACCAATTGCTCCATCATCACCTTTTCTATCATCCATTTCCTTGCATTTTATGTCATCCACTTACATGCCTGGCTATGGGTTGACCAGTCGTTCCAGGCTATTCATTCTGTGGTTTCGTGCCGTTGGCTTCTTGACAGACTTCTGACCCCTAGGCATCTGCTTGTAAGTCCTATAGGGGTGTCTCTCCTAAATACGGAGAGGGTAATTCTACTACGGAAAAAAGTTATAAAATAATTTATTTTTTAAAGTTTGGTAAAAGTGACACATTAAGGACAGATTAACTCTAGTTTACATACTGTATTATGGTAACAGTTACTGGTTGTAATTTGCAAATAAGAATGATTCTGAATACGAGTTGAATGCAATATTCAAATTTGAAACATAATTTAATTTAAAAAAAGTGTCCTAAATTAATGAACTGTACTTTCTCTACAGCCTACATAGTAGGTAAAAAAAATATTGCATCCCACCCAAATATCGATTAAATTAATTGAAGAAGGTGAAAAACATCTCCTTTTGAATGTGGGTTTGACGCAATTTCGAGATTTCCACGAAAATATATGTATTGAGGATCCCGCATACAAAATATTGTGTGCTCGATTCACACGACTTTCTACAACTGTTCTGCAAATAAACTTTTCTACAAAATATTTTTCTTCTATCTACGTTTTGCTAATCGAGATAAACGTTACCAGCAATGGTCTTATTGGTTAGTTCCTTGATAAGTAGGAGGAAAATAAGGAAACACATTAGGATAACATTTGTCGCTATACGATTGACCTTAAAATTTGCTTCTTTTTCTATAGCTAAGCGTGAAATAAAATAGAGATTAAATAAGTGAGGACTTCCCGTTGGAAAAAAACTAAATTATTTTAAAATTGAAACCAATCATATGGAATATTTCTGAAACGGTTAGCTCTACGAAAAATTGTATATGGCATATATTTTGTAATTCAACGAGATATACGTTTTTTATGTAATAAGATTTCTTTTTATTCCGTATGAAGAGAGCTTTGTTGTTTCCAAGAAATTTAAGATACAGATTTTCCCATGTAAATATATTTCATATAACGGGTTTCAATCAAAATCGTTAGCTCCATCTTTTAAAAAATTGGAAACTTCGAAAAATATTTCATGAAGGAGTAGTTTGGAGTGAGGAAATTTTCCTGAAAATATTTGGGTGACATCCCTGGAAGATACTCAACTTAAATACTTACCAAGTTGGGTATATAACCGACTTTTCCTTTTTAAATTATGCTGTGTACACATACACATACACACACAAACAATCAAGCATTTTCTTTTATTTTTACTTTCTCTACACGTACTATGCAAATAGTGTATAGAAAGGTATTGTATTAAACCCAAAAATTCGATTCACCGGGATACATGTTTTGGGACCACCTGAATCAAAAAACATTTTGTTTAGAAAAACGTTCGTGTGTGTCTGTTGACAGTACAGTACAACAACGAAAAATTCCTTAAATACCAAACTTGATATTTAAGTTTAGTATATTCCATTTATATGGAAAAAATTTCGAACATTTTGGTTTTCTCAAAAATGGCTGTAATGATTTTGATTAAAATTATTATACTTAAGATATTTACATGGCAATTAAAATGTATATCTTGAATTTTATGTGAGTAACCTCAGAAGACCACTTTATTCTGGATGAGTTTTGCAAAGATTTGCATAATGGTTAAACCATAACACATACATAAAAATTTACTACTTAAAAATTCAGTTCTCGTTAAAACACACAATTTAAGCTTCATACGTTTTTCTTGTAGAGTTGACCCCTTTCGAGATATTTCTTATTCTTGGTTTGAGTTTTGAACTACCCAACTTTTCTCAAATGAGACTATGCAAAACAAACTGACCTCAAATTGTTTCACATGCGATGAGCTTTTAAAAGATTTGATATCGCTTTAGTCTAATGTATTCCCTTATTTCCCTTCTACTTACAAGGAAGCAATTATAAATACCAGTTCTGCTTATGTTTGAAGCATGAGATCCTATTCGCGTGCACGCTAAAAGTCTACTTGCGCTTATGCTTGGTCTGGAATAGCAATCGACTCTTCTCAGGGCGTTTTAACGGGCTTGTTGGGCTTCACAGACCCAAACTACCTGGCGACTTCTTAAATAATAAACCACTAGGATTTTCTTTGTAGAATTGTAGTTTATTTTGTAATCATTTCGTACACTTCTAAAGTGAAACTGCAATCGCTCGCTGCAAATAACTCTACGCGAATACATTAGTGTGCTCGTAATCTCCAAGTGGCTTTTTCCATACTTGCCTCATTCTTTTTGATAAATGACTTCACAAGCAAGAAAATAAGCACGTAACTATGATACTTATTGCTGGAAAACAAAATCGCATAGAGAAAATCAAAACACTTATACGCGACGAAAGCACAAGGAATAACAAACATTTGTATCCAACTTTGGAATGCAATAGACAAAAACATTTGAACATAAAATATTACAAAAATTACATGAGATTCACAAAATGTCGGTAGATTTTGTGGTTAGGATATAAATATTACCTCATGTTTATCTCGATTAGTATGACGTAGAAAAGAATACTCTTTTGTAAGAATATAGAACAGGTAGTGAAAGTTATGTGAATGGAACACATCAGAATTCTTCATCCCGGTGAAATTCGGCATCCAGTTTTTGGGTGACATGCAATATTTTCCATAAACCGTCAGAGTTAGACTATATCTTGCTACATAAAAGTGTAGATGCCGTAAAACACACAATTTATGCCGGAAATTGAGACAATGTCCTCCATATGTGGATATCTCTTCGCCTTGGTATGTGGTTCAGCGCAGTTGAAGACCTTGGAATGCGTAAAATCATGTGATTGAATAAAATGCTCTAAGAAAAGTTTTTAGAAAGAGTGAGTAGTAAATTAATGTGATTGAATAAGGTTTTGTAAGAAAGGTTTGTAGATGAACGAGTAGTAAAGTCATGAGATCGAATAAGAATTTTTAAGACAAAATTGTAGAAGAGTGAGTAGTAAAGCCATGTGATTGAATAAGATTTTGTAAGAAAAGTTTGTAGAAGATGTAGGCGGCCCGGGTTGGATCCCAAGCGCCCGCATGTGGGATTTGTGGCGTCTGGGCGGGTTTCCTCCGGTTTCCCCTGCCACTCATTCCACTAATTGCTCCATCATCACCTTTCCAATCATCAATTTCACTTACATTTTATGTCATCCAATTCATGTTCATGCCTTTCTAAGGGCCGACCCCTCCTAAGAGGTTCTCCATTCTGTGGTTTCGTGCCGTAGTCTCCCCGACAGGTTCTGATCCCTAGGCATTGTAAGTCCTAGGGGGTCAGTTCTACAATTACGTGAGGGTAAGCCGATTACGAAGCGTAAGTATGTAGAAGTCATGTGATTTAATTTGATTTTGTAAGAAAAGTTTGTAGAAGAGTGAGTAGTAAAGCCTGTGATTGAATACGATTTTGCAAGAAATATTTGTAGAGTAAGTAGTAAAGTCATGTGATTGAATAACAATTTGTAAGAACATTTTCTAAAGGAGTGAGTAATAAAGTTAGTGAAGATTTTGTAAGAGAAGTTTGTAGAAAAGTGTGTAGTAAAGTCTATGATTGAATAAGATTCTGCAAGAAAGATTTGTAGAGGGGCGAGTAATAAAGTCACGTGATTGAATCACATCAGATGTTTCCGTGCCGTTAGTTAAGTAATTGAGGGTTTGAAAGAAGCAAGAACAAACTGGAGTAATGAAGTACGACGTAATATCAGATTGACGTTTTAAAAATCCGCAAATCGTTGCACGAACAATTTATTCCTGGGTGAAATTGGTGGACCGCGGGACCAGTGAGACGGAAAACTCGCAGAGCGACCGTTGAACCGCGGCAGCTGACGGAATGCTGATAGGTCCCGAGTTATGAGAATCGTTAATATCCAGGATAATGAAATGCGTCGACTCTCTGTGCACACAAATGGATCAGAACCGATGGCTTACTAATGCAAACTTTATTGCACGGGTCCTCTGATTTATACTTGCTGAGTTGACCGCAAATGAATGGTCAGGCTGCAGAAATGGAAATTCAGCCCTAAATTCGATGTTTCCCTCTCTTTCTACCCCGTGTATTGTGAAAGGGCACAAGCCTGGTCAAGTGTACACAGCATTCTATTGCTTTCGTCATAGGGCGCCACTACAAAGGGCATAGCAATAGCTTAGCAGTGTTCCTCCTGTAATTTCTGATGTCCTTATTACCTGATTTTATTCATTTATCCTACGTGCTCATTAAGAAGACGCGCCTGTGAATCTAGCCAAAAATTGTGAACATTTAAAAAGAATAATGATGTGTTACACTCACATGACTTCCTCTAACTGTTCTACAAACAGACTTCTTACAAAAGAGAAACATACAGGTTTAAAATTATTACAAAATAGTTATTTATGATACAAGAATTAAGAGTGTAGTTTTATTTTGCGAGAAGAAAAATTGGCGTAACGAGGCCGTAAGGCCGAGTGTAGAAATCCTGCGAGGAAAATAAAAACATTTTTAACTTGAGTGTCATACACTATTTTTTAGACAGAACACTATTTATAGATTTATCAATACATTTATAATATAAGGTTCAACATTCCTTTTGTTCAAGGAGTAGTACGTTTTCCTATCGCTTGGAGGCGTGTGTGTATGTGGGAATTCGTCAATCGATATAATTGGTAATCGATGTAGTAATGTCAGTTATTTACTCTTTACCACAAATCTTATAATTAACAATTCCATTCCATTCCTTCAGTTATTAAATGATAAACTGGAGTAGCTTGCAACCAAATACCCAGCAAACACGTTTTATATGTTTGAAGTTGCGAGTCGAAGAAAATTGTTGTCTAGTTGAGCATGTTTGGACACGAGAACGGACTAGTAAAGAAGGCGGTGGTACTATTATTGATTTCATTTTTTTTCTCAGAAACATAACCTCATTTATTTTTATATAGATAAATAACAGAAAACAAACATATACAATTCTTATTAATAATAGGCAACATTAAGTTCTTAACTATGCAATTATGATGAAAGTGTGATATTTAGTATAGAATTATTACAATTATTGGAAATGTTGATTCCTTGTGATGAGGTACTTGGTGTGTTTGTGTTGCTAAATTCAGACATCATACTATTGTCAGGTGGTATTGGTAACATTGGAGTGTTATAAATATTTTAAATTCTAGAGTTATAAAGAAAAAAATTTAGTTCGAGTGTTTTGTGTCAAAAAGCTTACTTTTAACAGTTTCTGTCTAAGAAAATATTTATTCATAAACATTTTGAAATAGACTGACTTTTTTGTCAACTTTTTTTACAGGTCAAGTAGTTCAATTCTAAATTTCTTTGGAAGATTAACACAAATATAGTTTTCAAAAAGTGTATTTATAGGGGATGATTTAAGCCTTATTAGAAATTTTTAAAAAATAAACATATTTCAATTATTGAAGAAGTTAGCATCCAAAATGTGTTCCACAGCAGACTGTCCTCTTTTCATAATAGACAATAAGTAAATAATGTTAAAAAATCTGATGTGCTACACTCACATGACTTTCTCTAACTGTTCTACAAACAGAATTCTTACAAACGATTTTTTTCTTTCTATACCATGCTAAGCATTAACAGAATGTACTTATTACTTAGTTCCTTGTAAGTAGAAGGGAAGGGAACTAAAGGAATGCAATAAGCTAAAGCGACAGTCAAATGTTTTAAAAGCTATCGTTATGCAACTGTCATTAAAATTAGCTTCTTTGCTTGCAGAAGAGTAGAACAACAGAAAAATGAACACTTCCTGTCTGAGAAAAGTATAAGTACTTTAAAATTGAAACCAATAACAAGGAATATCTTGGAAACGGTCAACTCTACACAAAAATGCATGTCAAATAAATTGTGTGCTTTAACGAGACCTATGTTTTGTGTAGTAAGTTTTTGTCTATCTCAGACGGTTTAACCGTTATGCAAATTCTGCAAAAATCAGCCAGAATAAAGTGCTCTTCAGAGGCTATTCCCAGAAAATTGAAGATATACATTTTATTTGTCAGATAAATATCTTTAATATACGATAATTTATTCAAAATTGTTAGAGCCATTTTTGAGAAAATAACATTTTTCGAAAATTTTTCCATGTATAGGTTAGTTGGGTGTGGGGGGATTTTCTTGAAAATCTTCGTATCGCATCTTGGAAGATACTGAACTTAAATACCAAGTTTGGCATTTAACGAATTTTTCGTTTTTGGGCTATGCTGTCCACAGGCACGCACACACACACACAAAACCACGCACGCACACTCACACGAACGTTTTTCCAAAAATGCTTTAGATTCAGGAGGTCCCAAAACATTTATTTCCGTGAAATCTCGGTATCAAATTTTTGGGTGGAATGCAATACCTTCTCTATACAGTATGTACATAGTACGTGTAGAGAAAGTAAAAAAGGCATATTAGTTCTACAAACTTCACTACGTTGTGTAAAAGCAGCGCTTGATGATTTCCGTCTTTAATTTCACGAAGACGAATGTCTATTTATTTTACTAAATTATCTATGATTAAAGCAAACTTTACGGAGAATGTTATGTCCCTAAATTTGTCTCCATGTACTGCGGAGAAACTTCTGGAATATGTTGTGTAAGTAGTGAGATATTCAGGACGCGACTGTTTGCTATCCCGTATTTCTCTCATACCGGAGTTAATAGCAATTAGATAAAGGCGTTAATACTTCCTGCGGATGAGCATCGTCTTTTAACTGAAAACAGCTGTGGGGAAACAAAGGAAGGAAGATGCTGGTCCCACATTCAACTGGAGCATGAGAAGAGATCGTAAAGTAATATTTTCCTGAACTGCTTTGTGTTGTACCCCATTCATTCGATGGGGAGGAAAGAGAAGACAAAACACACACAAACAAATAACAAGGGAACAATGCACTATCCTCTTTTCCTTTGAAGTGTGCTCCATAATGAAGGATAAGTTGAAATTCTACCATTTGTATGCAAACTGCCAAACATTACAGACTTCCGCTTCCCTTCTTCTGTACTGTTCTGATAGACTTTCAAATTAGGCGCAAGTTTCAAACAAGTTTTCGCAAACGTATACTATCATGGGAAGAAAATGCCAAGCAAAAAACTTGCCTACAAACAAACAAATGTAAGTATGGACGGATTTTCACTGCCTTTTGGGACTAAAAGTAACTCGGATGAAAACAACGAACAGATAAAAGTGTAAATCGTTTATAACGTTAGAATTTAAGCAAGTAAACACCAAGAAAATTACTTAAAATTAAGCTGTACAGCAATTTTTGTATATAAAACATCTGATGTGTTCCATTCTCATGACTCTCTACATCTCTGTGATAAATTATTGTTAAAATGCTTTTTCTTCTATCTACTTCATAATAAACATTATCAGCAAATTGCCATTATTACTTGGTTCCTTGTAAGTAGAAGGGAAAAATCTGATGTGTTCCATTCTCATGACTTTCTCTACACCTCTGTAATAAATTATTGTTAAAAAGCTTTTTCTTCTGTCTACTTCACGATAAATTTTATCAGAAATTTCCTTTATTACTTGGTTCCTTGTAAGTAAAGGGGAAACTTTTAATGTGTTCCATTCACATGATGTCCTCTAGTTGTAAACAAACTTTTTATTCAAAACATTAATCTGTTATCTATATATGTCAATTAAGATAAAAATAAACAGAATTAGTCTTATTACTAGATTCTTTGTAAGTAGAAGGGGAATAAGAAAATGCTTTGGCTAAAGAGATAGTCTCGTCCTTTAAAAGCCGGTCGCTGTGTGAAACAATTGAAATTTCATCTCTTTGCTTGTCAGGAGTAAACAAACGAGAATCGAGAAGAAAGATGTCTTTTCAGAAAAGTTTTTAGTGGCTGAAATTTAAACCAATAATCCGGAATATCTCGAAAACGGTTAACTCTGCAAAAAAAGTGTATAACATAAATTGTGTGTTTTAATGAGATCTACATTTTTTGTGCAGTAAGTTTTTGTATATCTCTTACGGTTTGTGGGTTATACAAAAGTCATCCAGAATGAAAAAATCAAAATTTTCGAAAAATGTTCCATGTAAAGGTTAGTTGGGGGTGAAGGATTTCCTTGAAAGATAGCAAACTTAAATACAGAGCTTGGTATTTAACGGTCTTTTCGTTTTTGAGCTATGCTGTCCACAGACACACGCACACACGGATCTTTTTCTAAAAGGGTTTTCTTTTGATTCAGGGGGACCCAAAACATATATTTCCGGTAAAATCTCGGTATCGAAGTTTTGGGTACTTCACAATACCTTCTCTATTCACTATGTACATAGCACGTGTAGAGAAAGTAATAATCCACGATAACGAAGGAAAGGGAGGAACGCCACAAAACGTCTCCATCCATCCATACCTTATCTTCCAGTCCATCTGCTGTCATTCCAGTTCTTATTTCTCCGAATCCAGAGGTTTCAAGGTCTTATTGTTCCTTTTTTTCCGGGTGGACTCTATTCTAAAGCCGATGTCCCACGATCAAATATTTTGGTCCAATACTCTTCAAACTACAAATTGGATCGTGGGACATCAGATAATTTCATTGTGTACAATTTCCATCCTATTTTTTGGTCCAATTCCAGTTTGCTACAGCAGGATACAGAGGTTTCTAATTTTTAGTCCAAACGTATAAAAATCAACCAAAGAGCGACTTGGCGGTAATGACGTAATAAGATGGCAGCTAGCGCTGGGTCTTCCTTCCCGCCCATGTGATTGTGAAACTTTGCTGTATCTTGTAGACTTTTTCGTAAATAATAGGGCTTTAGTAGCTGAGCTATTGTTGAAATAAACATTTTTTGTGCGGCAGCTATTTATGAAATAATGACTCAGGTATTTATAGTCCCTGCAAATGTATTTTATCGGATCCATTTGTACCTAACCTTCTTTTCTCAACAAAAATAGAAAAACGAGGTCTTACTTTTGATTTGCTGGCATGGTCTGCCTCATATTTGTGTCTTGCCTCAACTAAGGACAGCAACTTTCCAAACAAATTTTCGTCCTTTCTAAGGAAGTTAAAATTATTTAAAGAGTCAGAAACGAGTTCATTTTGTAGCATATGTAGTACACTTCTTCCTTGGTCTGCATTCCTACATAAAGTAAGCTTGCTACAGCGAACGTAAATAATTGTGGATCAGCAACCTCCACCATTTTCTATTAGCTGTTCATGTGCATGCGAGGAATATTTGGACCAATGCACACTCCCGTGGGAATGGAATTGAGAAATTGTACACAACGATCACGTTGTATAAACATTTTCGACGAAATTTTGACCGTGGGACATCGGCTTAACGGCTTTCTCGTAACCTGTCATTCTTCTGATATGTCCGTAACTCAACTGTTTATATCTTACATAATTTAAATTTGAGTTCTTAAAATACATTTTAAATTCATATGTACAATGTATATAATAGGTAGAGAAGATATTGTATTTCACCCAAAAACTCTATACCAAGATTTCATGGCAAATAATGTTTTGAGACTCCTTGAATTAAAAAAAAAGCATTTTAAGAAAAGTGTGTGTGTGGTGTGTGTGTGTGGAAAACATAGCTCAAAAACTAAAACACCTTTAAATACCATGCCCACCACAAAATATCCTTTACATGGAAACATTTTTCAAGATTTTGTTTACTCACAAATGACTAACGATTTTTATTAAAATCCTTACGTTATACATATTTATGTCACGAATAAAATGTATATCTTGAATTTTCTGGGAATAGCTTCTGAAGACCTGTTCGTTCTGGATAAATGTTTCTGAATTTTGCGGAACTGGTAAACCGTAAGAGGTAGATAAAAACTTACTCCACAAACCTGTAGATCAAGTGAAAACACACAATTTATGAAATGTACGTTTTTTTCGCTGAACTGACCATTTCTGAGATATTAAACTCTTTTTCACACTGAAAGTTGTAAACTCTGGCCTGCATAGAAACGGAGTTCATTCACATAGCAACCGGTTTTTAGTATTTCTTTATAGAGATGTACAGAAACTCATGTGAATGGAACACATCAGAGTTTTAGAAAAGAGTGCGTGCGTGCGTGTGCTTGTGTGTCTGTGCACTGCATAGCTCAAAAACTAAAAGACCGTTAAATACCAAACTTGGTATTTAAGTTTATTATCTTCCAAGAATGCGCCACGAAGATTTTCAAGAAAATTACTCCACCGTAAACCACAGTTTACATGGAACATTTTTTGAAAGTTTTGTTTTTGTCAAAAATGGCTGTAACGATTTAAAATACCGTATTTCAAAGACACTTACATCACAAATAAACTCTATATTTTTAATTTTCCGAGAGTAGCCTCTGAAGACATCCTTATTCTGGATGAATTTTTTTGAATTTTCCATAACTAGTAGACCATACCAGATAGACAAAAACTTACTACACAAAACATGTAGAGCTCTTTAAAACACATAATTTATGTAATATACATATTTTTTGAGATATTGTTTGTTATTGGTTTCAATTTTAAACTACCTAATTTTTCTTAAACGGAACCTTGCGAAGCGAATCTCAAACTTTCACATAGCGATCAGTATTTAAAAAAAATTGACTGTCGCTTTAGCCTAGTGTATTCCCTTATTTCCCTTTTACTTACAAGGAAGCAAGTAATAAGACCATTTCTGCTAAAGTTTATCTTGATCAGCATGATGTAAATAAAAGAATAATCTTGTATACTAATAATTTGTGTATGGAACAGCTAGAGTAAGTTGTGTGGATGGAACACATCGTTTGTTTTGCTTTTGTAGAGTTAACGATTTCCGAGATATCCTTGTTACCTATTGGTTTCACTTTTAAACTACTTCTACTTTTCTAAGTCAGGATGTGTCTGTTTTTAGTTTGTTCTACTCCTGGCTAATCAAATAAGCGAATTACAATGACAATCGCATAACAACAGCTTTTAAAACCTGATTATCGCTTTAGCCTAGTGTATTCCTTTAGTTCCCTTCTACTATAAGGAACTAAGTAATAACAATATTCTGCTAATGTTTATCTCGATTAGCGTGGTGTAGAAAGAAAAAGAATCTTTTGTAAGAAGTTTGCAGTGCAGCTAAAAAAGGTCATGTAACTGTAACACATCAGATTTTTTCCAATAACGTTTGGGACTATTTCAGAGAACAATAGATGTCGCCCATTAAGACGATAATGTAGTGTTTCTGAATGAGATAGCTGTGCAAATCTCGCATACATGTAATGAATACAACGAGCTTTTGATTTAATTTATTCGCATTTCTGCGAACTACAACGGTAGCGCTTCGCTTTTGTTGGGGAAGAGATAACCGATTTCACTCCGGCTTATCTCTTGCTGTTGGCCACTTAATTTGTTTCCATCTCTTTGTCTTATGCATTTTATTATCCTCTCTCTCTCACTCCCTGTCTTTTCTTACAGCAGTGCTTATCTTAAGAGATCAAAGCAAGAGAAATAAAGAAGGAAAAAAGAAAGACAGTGTAGGAAGATCTTTTGCCAAGTTGAACAAAGGGATGATATGAGAAATGAGGTTGATTCAGGATAAAGCAAGAGTATTTTTTCTCTACAGGGTTTGATATTATCTGGGGCAGCTGTATCAACTTTTTGGCTCTGCGTGATTTCTCTTTAATGTGGTAACCCCAATACTCTCCTTATGGTAACACAGAAAACAAAATCCTTTATTTAATGGGTTTTAAATCTAGAGTTTTAAAGGGGAGTGGAAATGGCCCATTATCTGAGCAACTATTTAAGATAATAACCTAAAACTTTCAAGGTATATTCAGCAACACCTTTATTGTTTATCGATGAAAACTAGAATACGTCAGTTCATTAGAAGTAAAGGTATGATTTTTACTTTCTCTATACGTACTATGTACACAGTGTATAGAGGAGGTATTGCACTCCACCAAAAAATTCCAATACCGAGATTTCACCGGAAATATATGTTTTAGGATCCCCAATATCCAAAAAAAGCATTTTCACAAAAATGTCCGTGTGTGTCTGTGTGTGTGTACCTGTGAACACGATAACTCAGAAACTAAAAGTCGGTAAAGTACCAAACTTGGTATTTAAGTTTGGTATCTTCCGGAGATGCGGCACGAAGATTTTGAGAAAAATCCTTCCACCCCAAACTACCCTTTACATGGAATTTTGATTTTCTAAAAAATGGCTTTAACGATTTTGATTAGAATATCGTACATTAAAGATATTTACCTGACAAATAAAATGTATATTTTGAATTTTCTGGGAATAGCCTCTGAAGACTACTTTATTCTGAGTTAATTTTACGGAATCTTGCATAACTGCTAAACCGTAAGAGATGGACAAAAACTTACCACACAACAAATGTAGAGCACTTTAAAACACACAATTTCTGTTATATACACATATATATATTTTTCGTGGAGTTGATTGTTTTTCAGATATTCCTTGTTTCTGGTTACAGCTATAGAAAACTTATACTTTTCTCATACAGGACTTTGTGAACTCGTGTCCATATAAACAAAAGAACTTCAATCTCATAGCAACCAGCTTTTGACTATCACTTTAACCTATGCTACTCCCTTATTTCGCTTCTACTAACAAGGAAGCAAGTAATAAGACTATTTCTGCAATTTTTTGGTCGATTAGATGAAGTAAATAGAATCATTTATTGCAGTGATATAGAGAAAGTCATGTGAATGTAACGCATCAGATTTTTTAAATAAAGCTTTTAAAATTTTATTAAAAATTCTGATGTGTTCCATTCAAATTACTTTCTCTACATTCTGTAACAAATTATTGTTAAAAAGCTTATGCTTCTATTTAGTTCATGCTAATCGAGAAATAATTAGCAGAAATTGACTTATTTCTTGCTTTCTTGTAAAGTTAAACTGATAGTCATAAGCTGGTTGCTATGAGACTGAAGTTCCTTTGTTTGTATGGACAGAAGTTGACAAATTCCTGTATGAGAAAAGTATAAGTTTTTCAAAGCTGAAACCAAAATCAAGGAATATCTAAAAAACGATCAACTGCTGCACGAAAAAATGTACATGCATTAATTGTGTGTTTTAATATGCTCTACATTTGTTATGTGGTAAATTTTTGTCCATCTCTTACGGATTAGCAGTTATGCAAAATTCCGTAAAATTGATCCAGAATAAAGTAGTGTTCAGAGACTATTTCCAGAAAATTCAAGATATACATTTTATTTGTTCGGTAAATATTTTTAATGTACGATATTTTAATAAAATCGTTGGAGCCATTTCTGAGCAAATAAAAACATTAAAAAAAAAAACTTCCATGTAAAGGGTAGTTGGGGGTGGGGTGATTTTCTTGAAAACCTTTATGTGGCATCCTTGGAAGATAGCTAACCTAAATACCAAGTTTGGTTTTTAACGGACTTTTCATTTTTGTTGTCCACAGACACACACACATACACATACGGACATTTTTCTAAAAATTCTTTTTTTGGATTCAGGGGTCCTAAAACATGTATTTCCGGTGAAATCTTGGTATCGAAATTTTGGGTGCATTACAATTCTTTCTCTATACACTATGTACATAGTACCTGTAGAGAAAGTAAAAATAACTAATCTATATACATAAACACTTTTTCGTTAAAAAATCCTATTTAGGTAAAAATGTGCGGTAAACATTTCAGCCCTTAGTGTCAATTTATTTCTGAAATAATGGGGCATTTGTATAGAAATTTTTACGTCTTCGAAATTCTTTTCAAACATAAAATTTAAAAACAAATGTAACCCAACTTTCCAAACACAAGTTTGCAATACTTCAAACCCCTCACGTTAAGAAAATATGAGCAGAATGCTACTGCTAATGAGAACTTTTCGGTCAACAAAAGGAAAATATCTTTACTCTAACATTTATATTTACAAAGTTATTGGTGTTTTACCAAGAGAGTGCATCAAAATGTTCTAAAAACTAGTACGCAGGATTATTTTCAATACTATTTACAATTAGCGTACCTCTATGAAAGTTATAGCAAAATGAGTAGGAGATTCCAAATATTAATATGCAATTAAAACATGAAAATGAGGAAAAAATATGAAAAAATATGCTACATGATGTATGTTTCATTTCGTAGTCGGCTTACCCTCCCCGTATGTAGGACTTATAAGCGAATGCCTAAGGGTCAGAAGCTTATGGGGGAGCCAACGGCACGAAGCCACAGAATGGAGAACCTGGAATGAGTGTTCGGCCCGTAGCCAGCATAAGTGTGAGGAGGTGGATGATGCGAAATGGATTATAGGAAAGATGATTAGGTCCATTTCTTTGCGTAGCCAAGCGTTGACTAGCTCCCGTATGACAAATATTTAAGTATTTTAAAACTGAAATCAATAATAAGGAATATCTCGTAAGCGGCCAACTCTACGAAAAAATGTACGTGACATAAATTGTGTGCTTTAATGTGATCTACATTTATTGTGTAGTAAAATTTTGTCTATCTCTTACGGTTTACCAGTTATGCAAAATTCAATAAAAATCACCCAGAATAAAGAGGTCTTTGGAGATTATTACCAGAAAATTCAGGATATACATTTTATTTGGCATGTAAATATTTTAAATATGGGTGATTTTAATCAAAATCATTAGAGCCATTTTTGAGAAAATTCAAATTTTCGAATTTTCGAATTTTTGGGTGCATTACAATACCTTCTCTATACACAATGTGCATAGTACGTGTAGAGAAAGTAATAACCTGATCTTACACATACAATTCTCTACCAATTCTGCATAGGTGTATTCTTACAAAAGATTATTCTTGTATATACTTCATGATAATCGAGTTAAACATTAGCAGAAGTTGTTTTATTGCACGTTTGCTTGTAGCTATAAGGTGAATAAGGGGAGTACACTAGGCTTAAGCGATAGTGAGATCTTTTAAATGCTGGTGGCTATTTGATGGTTTTCAAATTCCGTTCTATGTATAATAGCTAAGATGATAAAAGAAAGGAAATAAAGAAAACAAAGATGAATGACCTTTCATTTGAGAGGCTTATCTCTAAACAATACCGCTAACACAATAAGCCCAGGTTGAAGTGAGCCCCGTGAGGAGGCGGGAATCAGTGTTGAGAATAGCAATTCGTTTACAATGGTAAACGTTAAGTATTCTTAAAACATGGCTCGGAATAGAAACTATGTATTTCCGCCTGAAAAAAGTTGCACATTTTCTAAAGGTTTATACTAACAATTTGCCTTGAAGATAGGTCGCATATACCTGCACATAGCCGCGTTCTATATGTAAATTTGTGTATTTTGAAATTTCTAGAAGGGATTTAAAATTATTAAGTGGTGTAGCAGTAGATAATTTTATTGATATTAAATTAGTTTAGATTTAGTAAATGTATTATTTTAAGGTTTGGTAAAGGTTGTGCCTATATATATATATATATATATATATATATATATATATATATATATATATATATATATATATAATGTGTTAATGAACTATACCGAAATATTTTCACAGCATATGCAGATTGCTTAAATAAGTAATTTGAGATAGGAGACTAATGGCTTGATTATTGAAATTTCGAAGTAACGGCTATAAGTATCTGAAGTGCCAGTACGCCACTTGCTAATCTATCAACCATTCGAGAGCATAACACGAAAAACGAAGGGACGTATTGCAGCGTAGTGGTTATGAAACTGGCTTTCAAGTGAAAGATAGTTCCGAGTTCGGGTCCCGTTCACGTACTACGGCACTCCATGTGGAATGAAAAAAATAATAATATAAAAACATTTACTCTATGCCAGGAATCAAACTCATGACCTTTGGAATAGCAGCTTCTCGCGTTACGTATTAAGACACCAGAGCAGTTGAAAAAAACGCCTCCAGAGTAGGCCATGTAACTCAAGAACGTAGTTAATGAATGCTCAGGTCGTACTGTCAAATGATTTTTTTTTTTTTTTTTAATACAGTACCGGAGTCTGATCAGGACTCCGGCACTGTATGCCCTACTTTTATTTACCTTTTTCTTTTTACTTTGTTTTGCCGTATTATTACTGTCTTTTACTGTTTTCTTACTTTTACAACACACACATATACACAAACATATAACACCCATGCCCAAGGCGGGACTCGAACCCACGATCCCCAGCGCTACGAAGCACCAAAGCGGGACGCCTTGGCGAGCGCGGCCATGGGGACCGGACAAAGTGATTAGTTGGAGATTTTACAGATTTTTGCGACATTAAATCTTGAGAACGCTAGTAACGAGCTGCTAAATCTCGATATTTCTATACTCGAGCAGCAGTTTCAAAGACATCCTAAGCCATTTTATCAATCAGCTTTGCTTTAACACCGACTTATCAGCACCTGATACCCACACGTTTAACGCTATGTAGCTGCGTTAAGTTTATCCGGGGACCATACATCGCCGATCTCAAATTACTTATATCAGTCACGTGCACAATCTCGCAAATTATTTCGGTGTAGTTCATTAACATCGTGTATATATAGAGGTCAAGAGTCAGCACATAGATGTTTCATAAGCAGATAGTGAATCATTTCCTCATGGTATGCGTGGGCATGTCACAAGCCCATGAATGAATGCTTCCAAGCATTCCTGTTTGGTTGTTCTTGTATGTAGGCGATCTAGTCAATATATAAGTACCACTTAACTTACGGTGTGACGTAGTTATCATAATTGCTGGAGCTATGGTACTCAGGAGTACGGAAGAGAGTAGAGATCTGCCACCTATCCGCCCATGGGAACGGACCCAGGGTCTCTGCTTTCATCTGCCCCGTCTACCATCTCCGACATAAGGTATAGAAGTTCAAAAGTGTAAATTTGCTTTTTTATAATTAACCTCCTATCTTCTTATTACATTAAATTAATATTTTTATAGATACATGTTTTATTGCAAGTTGCTTCCCTCTGTCCTACAGCCCTAGTAATGCCCACTCCCCCCCCAAATCTATAGACCACTATATATGTATGTGTGTGATGCCGAATTCCGCACTGCAACTGTTGGTCTATTGTACGTCAGACAAAAGGTTTCATGTCGAAACCGGACGGTGGGCGAAGAGCCACCATGGCTTCATCTCGACGCGGGAAGCGCTAGGAGCCCATGCTCCAGGTCTGACCAAATCTCCTGGGTGTACAGACGACTTCCAATGCATCCCGCCGCCGAGAGCTGCATCTCCAGAGATTTATGAATATATTACATTAATTAAATAGTAAAATTTACACATTGATAATTAAATATGTAAAATAAATAATTTAAAATTAATAAGTAAATTGTAATCTTATTGATATAATCATATATAATAAATAAAGGGCAATAGATTAATTATAATTTTCATATTTTAGTAAAATGAAATTTAAAGATAAACAAATTTGGTAATTTGGTTTTATATATTTGTTATTTTTTAGAGGTAGCACTAGTAATTGTTGGTGTTAATTGCGAATGTATGTATAGTTGTAAGTTTAGTTTTTTATTTATTATATTTTAGAAATGTTATTAGTATTTTTATTTCTATTTGTTTGTTTAAAGTTATATTTTTACTTTTATATTTATAATTTTAATTGATAATTATGTTAGCTTAAATGTGTCTGTAAATGATGTATATAAATATAAAGTTTAATAAATATTAAAAATCTTATAATATTAACCCTGGTTTAAGTAATTAGGTATCAGGGCTTTTATACAGATTTTTATTTTTTGATTTCAAGAGCGCAATCACCATCACGGAAGGGCTCCACCACCGCATTCCTCACCGACTCTCAACCTGATAGAGACCGGTTGGAGGAAATAGAGATGAATCAAAGGGACAGAAAGTCCGACGTAAGTAGCTTCTCCAGCATTTGCCAAGTGACCCGGGAAATTTCCCGAAAAAAACCACGGGTGGTAGTCTCACTCGAAATGCTTGAGCCACCTGCTCAGTTTTATGAGGCATAGTTCCTTCCATCCAGTCCACTCCGGATCCGAGAGTTACCTTGAATGGAACCAAGCGAGGTACTAATATGTTTTATTCTTAAGCTTTAAAGATTAAAAAACGTTTTCTGTGATATTGCATTTTTAAATTCTTTATTATTAACTAACTGATATATAAAATTTATCTTTTATAGAATTAGCAATGTTATTTATTATATCTTTGCACACATTCATCAATTGCTACATACTTTCTGGAGATTTTCTCTCACCGATCATGAATTTCTGCAATGTGACTCACACGGTCTCATGGAAGTGTGCAAATTTTCTGTTAAGCAAAAATAAACTGAATAAATTTTGCATCTCTTCTCAATCATTGTTGCTAAGGTCGCAAACTGATATATGGTCGTTAAATTATAAGGTAACCCCTGTCGCGGCCTCTCTCCACTGCGCGAGAAATCCGAGAGTCGCCGGGAAAGTGGTGCCGGCTAAGACGCACTAAAATACCTATATTAAGATAAATTATGGAAACGTTGCGCTTCCGCTCATATACGGGCAGCTCAATTTGCGAAAATATTCTTGCTTTCGTCAAATCTTAGCAGCAGGAATCTCTGTGATTTCTTGCATGAAGGTGTCACTAAGTTTCTGTAGATTACACAGAAATTTCTGCTGCTGAGCTTAAGAGAATGAGCGAGAATATCTTTCACTTGTTACATGCCTGTTTGGGAGCAGGTGGTGAATATTTTCAGCATTTATTTTAGGTAAGTAACTCCAGTACAAAAGATGATTCTTCTTTCTATACCATGCTAATCGATACATGCATTAGAGAATGCACCTTTTGCTTAGTTCCTTACAAGTAGAAGGAAACTAAAAGAGTGAGCTATGCAAAAGCGATAAACAAATGTTTTAAAAGCTAACGACGTTATGGATTGTCATTAAAATTGACTTCTTTGCTTCGCTCAGAGTAAAAACAAAAGAAAACAGACACTTCCTGTCCGAGAAAAGCATTAGTATTTTAAAATCAAAACCAATAACTATCGATTATTCTCGTATGTTCAATCAATGCACAGCAAGCGTGAGTTTATAAACAGTAAAAATGTCCACACACAATGTGACTAATAACTCACAGCCACAAAAATCAAGAAACATATTGAAAAATTCTAAGCACAATTCATGGATTGGAGAAAATCAAATGCATAACCTCATTTTCAGAAATGTATTGCTGGTGTACTTCGAAGAATTGTCACAAAGTATGAAACCATCTACTTTGTGAAATTATCACTTCATTTTGAAATCAGCACTCAATATTAAACACCAAATTGACTTATCTAAGAACTCAAAGTTGAAAAGCTTACTAAAACATAAATCAGAGGGATATCAAGGGACAAATTAAAAGCTTTTTCATCTAATTGAATCACATAAAGAAACACGGATTCTCCCTGATGAATATTTATACTTAAGACTTATTGGAGAGCATAAATGTTCGTATGAAATTGACTATAATGGCAATTAAGATGCTCGTATGAAAATTATGAAACTGGCATATTAATTATCATTATAATCTAGTCGCATAACATACTATTACAATTTATATCTGTGAATTTATTGTTCACAGACACTGTGTTAAAATGATATTGCGTTCAGGTGTTTCTTAATTTAGCTGCCATTTTATATATACTACTTTCCTTTAAAACACAACCTTTCTCATAAATTACAATCACATACATGAAATATAATGACGGTAAGCAATACATGAAAATATCATAACATATTAAAGATGTATGTACAATCTCAATATAGTTTATTACTTTCTCAAGCATGAGTTAACATTTTAATATGAAAATTAAAATATCCATTTAAAACTCCTCCCACCCAAGAAAACAAGAGTTTAATGTTAATATAAAATAGAAAAAAGAGGCTGCTTTATTAATGTTTCCTTCCCAGAAATAAGTTTAAATTCTTCGTAGAGTTTATTGATAGTTAAATGTTACATAGTTGTTCTTCGATGTACAATGTACATAGTAGATACAGAAAGTATTGTATTCCAACCAAAAAATAAACACCAAGATTTCACCGAAAATAAATATTTTGAGACCCCCCAGAATACAAAAAAATAATTCCTAGTAAAGGTATGTGTGCACGTCTCTCTCCCCCTCCCTCTCCCCCCCTCTCTCTCTTTTTACCTAAGTGGGTGTGTCTGTAGATAGCATAAGTCAAAAACGAAAAGTTAGTACCAAACTTGGTACTTAAGTTTCGTATCTTCCGCAACACAAAGTATTCAGAAACATCCCTCCACCCCAACTACTCTTCAATGGAATTTTGACTACCGATTTTGATTAAAATAACGCATATTTTAAAATATTTGTATGAAAAACGAAATGTACATCTTAAATGTTCTGGTAATATAGCTGAGACCTCTTCATTTTGGATGACTTTCAAATAAATGGTAAACCGCAGAGATAGACAAAAACATGTGAATGGAACACATCAGATATTTATAGATGTTCATCAAGGCTAGGCGAATAATAAAATTGTGTGGGCTATTAACCTGTATGTCCATAATGCTCACTGACGTAGTCTGTCTGTTGCCATAGAAACCAGTTCTCATTTTCCTGAAATTTATTTTCAGTTTGAGCTCTTTTGTTATTACTTTATGTTAATTTTTTTACGTTCAAGAAGAAAGCAAATTACTTGGCTACATTTATAATTTAAAGTGGAGCTGTCAGAAGCTCATTCTGTTTGTCGAACATTCAAAGGCTTCGCACACAAAGGCGTTCTAAGAAAACCCACAAGTTACAAGTGCTCTAAACGTTAATAGTTTCCTTAGAGCCTTTGCTGCGGTAATGTTGACGTTAATATCAAAACTGTAATGGGTATAAAAAGCTCTCAGGTCAGGGGTTTCAGGAAAATATTACCGAATGGGGAATTTGTTTGGATGTAGGGATAGACGAGTAAGGGTCAGCATTTTCTAACTTTTGTACTTTCTTTAGCCCCATAAGTACAACGCACATAGGGATAGAGAAAGTATTGTATTCCACCCTAAATTATATGTCCAGATTTCATCGGAAATATACGTTTTGGGTACCCTGAGTCCGAAAAAAGCATTTTTAGATAAACGTGTGTGTGTGTGTCTGTAGATAGCGTAGCTCAAAACTAAAATACCGTTAAATATCAAAACTTGGTATGCAGGTTTAGTATCTTTCAAAGCTGAGACACAAAGATTTTCAAGAAAACATCCCCATCACATACTACCTTTTACATGGAAAAATGTTTGAACCTTTTGATTTTATAAAAAATGACTAACGGTTTTGATTAAAATCTCGTATGTCAAAGATATTTGCATCCCAAATAAAGTGTATATCTTAGATTTTCTGGGAATAGCCTCTAAAGACTTCTTTATTATTAAGAATTTTACCCAATTTTGCTTAACAGCTAAATCGTAAGAGATAGGCAAAAACGTACTGTACAAAAAATGTAGATCTCGTCAAAACACACAATTTATGGTAACATTTCCGAAATATTCCTTATTATTGGTTTCAATTGTAAAGTGATTATACTTTTCTCAGACAGGAAGTGTGCGTTTTTCTTTTGTTCTACTCCTGGCCAAACAAAAAAGCGATTTGCATTGACAATCGCATAACGATAAAAACATTTGACTATCACTTTAGCATAGCGCATTTCCTTAGTTCCCTTCTACTTATAAGGAACTAAGTAATAAGAACGTTCTGCTAATATTTATCTCGATTAGCGTTGTGTAGAAAGAAGAATAATCTTTTATAAGAAGTTTGCAACTAGAGGAAGCCATGTGAGTGTAACACCGATTTTGTTGTTTTACGAGATATTTACTTGAAACTAATGCAATATAAATTGATACGAGTGTCCGGAAAATAAGTACCGCCACCACAACGCTAGTGTCGCAGTTCCACGCGTGGACATTGGTCTCTCTGGTTCATTGTCTGTGATCCGACGCTATTACAGCTATTTTTTTTTTTTTTTTTACATTTTTACATTTCTAACGTATAGTGTATAGAGAAGGTATGGTATTTCACCCAAAATTCTGTAGAGAGATTTCAACGGAAATAAATGTTTTGGGACCACCTGAAACCAAAAAAATATTTTTAGAAAAACGTCCATGTGTGTGTATCTATGGCCGGCAGAGCTCAAAATAGAAAAGTCGGTAAAATACAAACTTGGTACTTAAGTTTGGTATCTTCCAGGGATGCGACTTGAAGATTCTGAGAAAAATCTCCCCACTCCTATCTGCCCTTTACATGGAACCAATTTCGAAAATTTTGATGTTCTCAAAAATGGCTTCAAGAATTTTGATTAAAATCTCGTATATTAAAATATTTGTATCCCAAATAAAATGTTTATTTTAGATTTTCTGGGAATAGCCTCTACAGACCTCTTTAATCCGAAGGTTGAGTGTCTGTCCTCTGACGCCATTACAGCTGGGTTGTTGTTTTTTTTTTTTTACTCTCTCTACAGGTACATAGTGTATAGAGAAGGTATTGTGTTGCAAACAACATTTGAATACATGTTTTTGGGACCCCTGAATCCAAGAAAACCATTTTTAGAAAAAGGTCCGTGTGTGTCTCTGTGTCTGTGAACACGATAACTCAAAAACAAAATGTTGGTAAAATACCAATCTTAGTATTTATGTTTAGTATCTTCCAGGGATGCGACACGAAGATTTTGAGAAAACTCCCTCACCCCAAACTACCTTTTACATGGAAAGATGTTTGAAAATTTTGATTTTCTCAAAATTGGCTTTAACGATTGTGACTAAAATTAAGTATATTTAAGATATTTACATGGCAAATAAAATGTATATCTTGAATTTTCTGGGCATAGCCTCCAAAGACCTGTTTATTGTAAATGTTTTTGACGAATTTTGCGTAACTAGTAAACCGTAAGGGATAGGCAAAAACGTACTATACAAGACTGTAGATCTCGTTAAAATACACAATTTATGCCCTATACATTTGTTATCTTCTCAAACGTACTGTGTACTTTCAAGGTGTTGAATTGCATAAAAAAATCGACACTGAGACTTCACCGGAAATAAACTTTTAGATTCCCCTGAATAAAAAAAAATAGAAAAAGGTCAGTGTGTGCGTGTGTATGCCTGCTTGTGTGGTATGTGTCTGTCTGTGGACGCAATACTCAAAAACGAAAAGACCGTTAAATATGAAACTTGATATTTAAGTTTAGTTTCTTTCAGGCATGCGACAAGAAGATTTTAGAAAAATCTCCACACCTAGAACTATCCTTTACATGGAAACAATTTCGAAAATGTTGATTTTCTGAAAAATGGCTCCAACGATTTTGATTAAAATTCCGTATATTAAAGATATTAACATGAATAGTAAAATGTTTGTCTAGAATTATCTGGGAATAATCTCTAAGGATCATTTTGTTCTGGATGAATTCTGCTGAAGTTTGCGTAACTGGTAAGACGTAAGAGATAGAGAAAAACTTACTGCACAAAAATGTACATCTCGTTATCACATCATTTATGTTATAAACGTTTTCGTAGAGTAGACCATTTCTGAGGCATTCCTTATTATCTGTTTCAGATTTAAAATACAGAGTTACTACAAAAGAAATAGACAACTTCAACTGCCTGTAAAACAAAAACTATTCAAGAAAGCAACCTAATTATTTTGGAAGTATGTTGAGAAACTCTCAAAGTTTTGTTTGTTACTATTGGTAATGCTGTAGTGTTTTGTTTGTTGTTGCAGAAGCTGAAATGGCGGAAAATCCTGTGGAAAAGGCATATTGCGTGTTGGAATTTGCTAGAACGCAATCAGCAACTGTTGTCCAACGACATTTTAGAACACGTTACCACAAAACGCCACCGACTAGACAGTCAATCTACGACTGGTATAGAAAATTCGAGACAACGGAATGTTTGTGCAAAGGGAAGAGCTCGGGAAGACCAAGAGTTTCGGAAGAAAACGTTGAACGTGTTCGTTCTGCCTATATAAGAAGCCCACAGAAATCGACATCTAGGGCAAGCATGCAATTACAAATTCCACAGCAAACTGTATGGAAAATCTTGCGGAAGCGACTGCACATGATGCCTTACAGATTACAGATGTTGCAGTTTCTGAGTGAAGAAGATAAGGTCATACGGCGTGACTTTTGCATCGACATGTTGCGACATGATGAAGACGATGCTGGTTTTTGTGAGCGCATCATTTCATTTTTGTGGTAACGTGTTCTAAAATGTCGTTGGACAACAGTTGCTGATTGCGTTCTAGCAAATTCCAACACGCAATATACCTTTTCCACAGGATTTTCCGCCATTTCAGCTTCTGCAACAACAAACAAAACACTGCAGCGTTACCAATAGTAACAAACGAAACTTTGAGAGTTTTTCAATATATCTCCAAAATAATTAGGTTGCTATCTCTAATAGTTTTTGTTTTACAGGCAGTTGAAGTTGTCTATTTCTTTTGTAGTAACCCTGTACTTAAACTTTTCTCACATGGAAATTTATAAACTCCTGGCCAAACACAGAAACGGAGTTCAACCATATGGCAACCTGTTTATAGAAGATTTGACAATCGTTTTAGCCTAGTGTATTCCCTTATTTACCTTCTACTTACAAGGAAGTAAGTAATTAAGGCAATTTCTGCTAACGTTTATCTCGATTAGTATGAAGTCGATAGAAATATAAGCTTAATAACAACAATTTGTTTTGCTGAGATGTAGAGAGAGTCATGTGAATGGAACACATTAGAGTTTTATTCTACAATTTTTAGTGATCGTTCAAAATGTTTAAGAAAATTCAGATCTCGCCAAGTGAAGTGTGTTCCGCAATACGGTTTTTGAACACAAGGAATGTTAAGCAAGCTGAAATTCATCGTCAACTCGTAGAGACTTATATAAATGTAATGACAGATGGAACGGTGAAAAAGTGGGTTAGGTAATTCAATGACGGACAAACCAAGTCATGACAAAGCACGTAGTTGGTGGATTTCTGTTGTCACTGATGATAAGGTTAAAAAATTAAATCAGATAATTCCTAAAAACAGACTATTCACAATAAGATGGCGTTGTGATGTGTTTCCACAAAACTGGGTGTTCAGCAGTGTCTGTCTTCAATGGCGGCAGCTTTCTTTGAAGAGGGCATACAAAAGTTGATTACCCACCATGACAAATGACTGAATAATGGTGGCAACTATGTCGGAAATAGGTTAAGGAATGCTCTTTTATGTACAAATAAATCTTTTATGAAAACACATATTTTGTGTTTTTTTTTCAAATCCGTACTTACTTTCACAACACGCCTCTTATCTTAGGAACGCTGTTCAAAATTAAAATTAATGTTAAGTCTATAAATAGCTCCCGAATAATTTATAATGCTAAGTACTGTAAATACGCACCTTTGAACTAACTTTAGTATAAGAGTAGGCAATCACGACATGCAAGAAACAAAAAAGTTTCAAACGTTTCGTTATATAAATAAATTTTTATATCAAATTAGATACTTTGAATTATATGGAATAATTATAGAAATGAAATGGACGTAGCATTTATAACAAATGAAAGAACATTTAACTCAGCCAAAATCATGTTAAACAACTCATTATCTTTATAACTAGTACATATGCTTATGGAAGATCCGTGTATATCTCTCCTCAAAGTGAACAAACGATTCAAATCTTCGCAGCTGCTGCCATAAGGTACTTCTATTTTTTTATCATACCTTTTGGATGTCCTTCCACTGTTAAATATTTCTTAAACGCCAACATTTTTAGTATTTGAGGTTATTTTTGGATGCGTTTCCTCTTCTCTCCAGTTTGCTGTATCTTCGGAGGAGTATTATTCTCCCTTGAGAGCGTGTTGGGAAGTCCTGG
The DNA here is from genome assembly GCA_030762935.1 of Hymenopus coronatus. Taxonomy (NCBI): domain Eukaryota; kingdom Metazoa; phylum Arthropoda; class Insecta; order Mantodea; family Hymenopodidae; genus Hymenopus; species Hymenopus coronatus. The sequence continues at coordinate 32,997,242 of CM060882.1, read as the reverse complement.
TTTTGGTTTTGTGTAAAGACTGTTATTATGCTGGAAGCTTCTGGTTTGGTGTGAAGGTAGTTATTAAATTGGAAGAGCTTGACTTCTGGTTTGGTGTGAAGGTAGTTATTAAATTGGAAGAGCTTGACTTCTGGTTAGGTGTGAAGGGAGTTATTATATTGGAAGAGCCTGAATTCTGGTTTGGTGTGAAGGTAGTTATTATATTGGAAGAGCCTGGCTTCTGGTTTGGTGTGAAGGTAGTTATTAAATTGGAAGAGCCTGGCTTCTGGTTTGGTGTGAAGGTAGTTATTAAATTGGAAGAGCCTGGCTTCTGGTTAGGTGTGAAGGTAGTTATTAAATTGGAAGAGCCTGGCTTCTGGTTTGGTGTGAAGGTAGTTATTAAATTGGAAGAGCTTGACTTATGGTTAGGTGTGAAGGGAGCTATTATATTGGAAGAGCCTGCTTCTGGTTTGGTGTGAAGTGAGTTATATATTGGAAGAGCCTGGCTTCTGATTTGGTGTGAAGTAAGTTATATATTGGAAGAGCCTGGCTTCTGGTTTGGTGTGAAGGGAGTTATTATATTGGAAGAGCCTGCTTCTGGTTTGGTGTGAAGTGAGTTATATATTGGAAGAGCCTGGCTTGTGGTTTGGTGTGAAGTGAATTATTATATTGGAAGAGCCTGGCTTCTCGTTTGGTGGGAAGGGAGTAATTATATTGAAAGAGCCTGGCTTCTGGTTTGGTGTGAAGTAAGTTATTATATTGGAAGAGCCAGGCTTCAGATTTTCATATTGTATAAAATGAAACGTATATTTCCCAAATATAATTTCCATTTTATTCTGCCTGCAATATGAAATATAGCACATTATTACTTACATAGGTGGACTTAAATTGGGAAAATGCGATATTCTTAAGATTATGCTTCATGGTGTTGCTCAGGGTACTGAAATATCATAATCCTAAAATTACTAGACTTCCAACAGTTTTAGTTCCTCTATGATAATATGAGAGTAACAATTCTGATTTTTAAATTGAATACAACATAAAATGTAATATATACATAAAATGTTTTTATAAAATTGGGTCAAAGTAACCCATTAATTACCAGGTTAGCTCCAGTTTATGGTAAAAGGTTCAAATGTATTGTGATAACACTTCCTGGCTAAAATTTATAAGATACGACTAACCCTGAAAGATAACCGAATGCAATATTCAAATCTGAAAGTTAATTTAATAAAAAAAAAGTGTGTCTAAATAATTCACGTCATTACTTATGTTTCTTTGTATGTATAATTTAAGTTTTGGATTGCTCTTTACAGTAAAATTTGCCCTTAGTGCAGCCTGTATCTACAGGAAGCTGTTTGAATTGACAAGTAATAAAGCGACTATGAATATCCAACACTGCCGGGAAATAGCGTGCCTCTCGGTGCCAAAAAATTCCCGTTAGACCGGCCACGTAACCAAACGAAGGCTCTGTACCACAAAATGCAGGCATAAAATTCACACTTGGATAGGTTCGCACTTTCAAAATATAAATAACAAAAATTTACATAGCATTACTAAAACTTGTACTGGGATTGGACTGGGGATTAATGAAGCTTTATATTTTATTTATATATTTATCAAATATTTGCTAAGACATAAATTACTAAGCTTGTCTCAGCTTATGTTTTATTTTGGACATCCTTTTAGCAATGAACCCTTTCTTTACTCTCCAAAAGAAGTCATCCATGGCTATGAATAGTTTCAAGGAGCTTAAAAAGAAAAACATGACTAAGAAAAAAGAGTAAAAGGGTTGAGGTTTTGCTACAAGCGTTTAATTTACGGCGCAAAGGAAGCCGAGACTTGGTAAGAGCCAAGATAAATTAATGCAGTGCCTATAACACTGTTGTAAGTGTGTGTGTGTGTTGGTACGACTTATGGAAAAGACTGCCAGTGGACTAATTAAATTCAAGTTAAATAAGAGTTCTTAATTAAATTACTTACTCTGTGAACGCATGGGGAGTGATGTATAACCAGCGATCGTCTTATATCTCCGACAATGCTGCACTCTGCTGGCCAGAGATGAACTGCTTGCTTTGAAACAAATGACGTAGTACATGTCTTTCTGCTACGCTTGAATGCGTGGAGATGTCGCCAGTAATACAATGTAAGACATCAAGGATAAAGTGTTTACCGCCAAAAGCTGCTGAGAGATTTCATCAAGGTTGAAAGAAAAGAGTAACAAATAATGAAGTAAATGAGAAAAGTCGCTTCTTGTTAGTGAAATTAATTAAAGAAAGAAGAATGAAAGGGGAAAGTGACGGAAGCAGCAAGAAAAAAGAAGATGAGCGGTGAAACTTAATGTGTTTAAGTGTTCGGGCGTTTTTTGATTCAATTTGTGTTGACTGCGGGCTTGTAAAATAAATAAGACACAATCTTTGACGTCATCCAAGAAATTTCAGTATGTAGTTGTGATTTTATTTCTCTACTAACCCCCTACAGTAGAAGTATTGTATTCCAACAGAAATTCCGTATCAAAGTTTGAACAGAAACATAGTTTTTAAACTTCCTGAACAAGAAAAAAAAACTAATGTGTTCCATTCACATGACTTTCTCCACATATCTTTAACAAATTATAGTTAAACAGCTCATTCTTCCATTTACTTCACGTTAATCGAGAGAAACATTAGCAGAAATGGTCTTAATACTTGATTCCTTCTAGGTAGAAAGTAAATAAGGGAAAACACTAGACTAAACCGATAGTAAACTGTTTTAAAAGCTGATTACTGTGGGACTAAAATCCGTTTCTATGCGTGACCAGGAGTTGACAAATTCCCGCATGAGAACATTTTAAGAATTTTAAAGCTGAAACCAATATCAAGAAATACTTCGGAAACGTCAACTCCACGAAAAAATGTATATGACATAAGTCATGTGTTTTAACGAGATCTACATTTTATGTAGTAACTTTTCGTCTATCTCTTGCGGTTTACCAGCTATGCAAAATTCAGTCAGAATAAAGAGGTCTTCCAAGCTAATCCCAGAAAATTGAAGATATTCCATTACTGTTGAGAAGCGCAAGGATCCATAGAAAGTTTGAACATTCATATTTCTGGACACTTTGGGCTAAATTGTACATTCATCTACATTTTTATATTTTTTACGTTTCACAATCTTTCTTGGCGAACGGATGGCACAGGTAGTATGTAACGGGACTTTAGCGGCTAACTCCTTCCACTGGGAGGGTTGTATCTGGACTAACAGTTCATAAACTTCCAGAGTCTTACGGGCATGTGCGTCAGATGGAATGTTCTAGAATATCCTGTTATGCTTAACTTTATAGGAAATGACTAGCTTCCTATAGGAAATGATTGGCTATATAAAGAGCGCTTGAACCGACATTTCGGGCTTTTTGATGGTTTCTTGGTCAGACTCCGTTACTCTGATTCTCGAACTCTGGCATTGGCCCTATGCCGCATATCTTGGAACTTCGGCGTGATCTCAACAGCAACCGTACCGTCCAAAAGGTAAGCTCCAATGGGAGTCGTTAGATACTTAATAAAAATTTACCATTCTGAACCATTGAGTTGTCTTTAATAGCTTTAATCTACCATCTAATGACATCACACGCTTGTGAGGTGACAATATATTAAATATCTTTAGAGCAACTTCTCTCCAGTTCCTTGATGATGGCCACAGAGTACGTCGTTGAAAGCTTGGAAATTAATCCAACACTTACCTGACTGGCATCCCGAGTAGAAATCATTAATAAACCAGCGCTGGGAAGATTTCAAGTTCTTGAAACAATTCTTTCTATATCTACAAACGTGCTAGAGAAAGTAAAATGGATCGGGAAGGCTGACTACTGGAATCAAACGCACCATCTTCAGAATACAAATCACAGACTTATCTCTCGTTTTACCTAAAAGGTGTCATTTTGCAGGCATCCTTCTTTGGTACATATGGCAACACAATCTTACAAAATATTTTGAGCTTCCTAACATCCAAAGAGCTCAAATGAAGGTATTAATGAACTTATTTGTTACTTACTGTAATGTTATGGGCGATGATGCTGTCTGTGGCCTCTCCGGGTCTTATGACCCTGGAGTCTGTGAGCCACACAGTCCTGGAGGCTGGAGGGTTGGCACAGAACTCCATCGTTAAACTGAGCCTTTGTCCACTCACTGCTGTGAGCGTCTTGTTGCTGGGGTAGACTGCTGGTCGACCTAGAACAAAAATTACTTTACTGAAATCTACTGCCAGAGATTTGCTGCAGATGTAATACTTAGAAAAATATGTGTTCCATTCACATGACTTTCTCTACATCTCTGCAACAAATTACTGTTAAAAAGCTTATACTTCTATTTACTTCATGCTAATCAGAAAAAAATAGCAGACATAGTCTTATTACTTGCTTCCTTGTAAGTAGAAGCAAAATAAGGGAGTACCATAGGTTAAAGTGATAGCCAAAAGCTGTGGCTATGTGACTGAAGTTCCTTTGTTTGTATGGACAACAATTGACACATTTCTGTATGAGAAAAGTATAATTTATTCGAAGCTGAAACCAAACACAAGGAATATCTCAAAAACGACAAACTCCACGAAAAAAATGTATATGACATAAATTGTATGTATTAACGTACTCTACGTTGAGCGGTAAGTTTTTGTCCATCTCTTGTGGTTTAGCAGGTATGCAAAATTCTGTAAAATTCATCCAGAATAAAGTAGTCTTCAGAGGTTATTTCCAAAAAAATTCAAGATATACATTTTATTTTCCAGGTAAATATATTTAATATATGATATTTTAATCAAAATGATTAGAGCTAATTCTGAAAAAATCAAAATTTTCGAAAAAAATTCCATGTAAAGGGTAGTATGGGGAGGGGGGATTTTTATAATTTTTTTTTGTCGCATCCCTGGAAGAAACTAAACTTAAATACCAAGTTTGATATTTTACCAACTTTTCGTTTTTGAGTTATCGTGTTCACAGAGACACGGACACATTACACACGGACACACACACACACACACACACACACGCACCTTTTGTGAAAATGCATTTTTTGGATACAGGAGAACTTAAAACATTTATTTCCGGTAAAATCTCTGTATCGAGTTTTTGGGTGCATTACAATACCTTCTCTGTACACTATATACATGGTACGTGTAGAGAAAGTAATAAATGTTTTACCTCATGCTCTGAGAGTCGGGGGGAAATGTGGACATTGGGTGGGAGCATAGGGGGACAGTATAACAGAGTGATATTATATGACTATAATTTTCTCTTCTAGTATGCTAAGTAGGGGAAATATTGTATTCGACCCAGAAATTCAATTTCAATTTCACCGGAAATATACATTTTAGAACACGGAGGCAAAAAGTTTGCCTTTTTATTTTCCCTGCATATACTATGTACATAATGTATAGAGAATGTATTGTACGAGTAAAAAAAAAACATTTTTAGAAAAAGGTCATAGTGTGTGTGGGCAGCAATGCTCTGAAATGGAAGGAAAATTACATACCAAATTTGGTATTGAAGTTTAATGTCTTCCAAGAATGCGACTGAAATATTTTCAGAAAAATCCCCCTACCATAAACTATACTTTAAATGGAAAAAATAATCTAAATTTTTTATTTTTTCAAAAATGACTCTTAAGGATTTTATTGAAATACCGTATATTAAAGATATTTACATGACAAATAAAATGTACTTTCTGAACATTCTGGGAAAAGCGTCTGAAGAACTTTTCATTCTGAATGTATTTTACCGAGTTTTGCATAACTGGTAAACTGTAAGAGATAACAAAAGCTTACTACCTTCACAAAACATGTAGATCTCATTAAAAACACCATTTATCTTATGTACGTTTTTTCGTGGAGTTGGCCATTGCTGAGATATTTCTTGTCATTGGTTTTAGTTTTAAAATACTTATACTCTTCGAATACGGGGGTTTTTCAACTCCTTGTTATGCAAAGAAACGAACTTCAATCACATGGCTACCAGATTTTAAAAGATCGATTTAATCTAGTCTATTCCCTTATTTCTCTTCTGCTTATAAAGAAAGCAAGTAATAAGATCATTTCTGCCGATGTTTATCTTGATTAGAATGGTGTAAATAGAATAATCTTTTTAACAGCAATTTTTACCGAGGTGTAGAGAAAGTCATGTAAATTTAACGCATCAGATTTTTAGATAAAGGTTCATGTCTGGGTGTCTTTAGAAAATCAGTTTTTTTTAAAACTTTTTGTTTAAAGGTAGTAAGATTCTTCTATGGTAAACTCTGAACATAAAGATCTAGTTAAATATTTAATCGAATTTTCGTTTTTGAGTCATATTCATAGACAGCAACACACACACATGCATTTCCTAAAATCTTTTTGAGTTCCGGGGCGTTACTATACGTTGTAAAGTATATAAAAATCTTGTGTGTTCCATTCACATGCCTCTCCCTATTCTCTGTAACAAATTAATGTTGAAACGCTTTTTCTTCTACTATTTCGCTATAATCGAGTCATTAGAAACCTTGTAAGTAAAAGTGAAATAACTAAAAACTGGTTGTCATGTGGTTGAAATCCATTTCTTTGCTAGCCAGGAGCATAAAAATTCTTGTATCAGAAAAGGTAAGAATTTTAAAACTGAAACTAATAACAAGGAATATCTCAAAAATGAATAACTCTACGAGAAAAATGTATATTACCTAAGTTGTGTGTTTTGACGAGATCTACATTTTGCTGAGTAAGTTTTTGTGGTTTTCCAGTTATGCAAAATTCAGCACACTTTATATAGAAATAAAGAGATATTCAAAGGGTATTCCAAGAATTCAAGATATACATTTTATATTGTTATTTAAATACCTTTAATATTTTATTAAAACCCGTTAAAGCCATTTTTGGGAAATACATAATTTTTGCAATTTAACCATGTAAAGGGTAGTTTGGTAAGGAGGAATTTCCCTCAAACTCTTCGTATTGCATCTTTGGAAGGTACTAAACATAAATAGTTTTCGTTTTTGATTTATTGTGTTCACAGACACACGCACACGAACTTTTTTCTAAAAATGCTTTTATTGGACATAAGGGACCCTAATTCATGTATCGAATTTTTGGATGGAGTGCAATATCTTCTCTTCGTACGAGCCATGTACTTTGTAGAGAAAGTAAAAAGTGAGTTAAGAATCATGCAAGTTTGTCATGCAAATATTTGAAAATAAGGTTCTTTTAATCAAACTGTTAAAGTAATTTTTGAAAAAATTAAAAAACAAAATTAGGAAATGTTTTCCCTGTAAAGGATAGTTGGAGTGGGGAGTTTATAAAAATCTTCGTTTGATTCTTTAAAGGATGCTGAAATTAAAGGGCACCTCAAACGTATATTCTGGGTGTAATTGCACTATTGTTTGTTTTACTTTCTCTGCACTTTCTATGTAAAGTGTGTATAGAGAAGCATGCAAAAATTTTATATCGAGATGTTACTGGAAATATATGTTTTGGAATCCCCGATTAAAAAAAAAAACATGTTTAGAAAAAATATCTGTGTGTGTCATTGAGCAGCTTATCTCAAAAACGACAAATCCGTTAAATACCAAACCAGATATTTAAGTTCAGTATGGCTTCCTTCGGAAGGGAAGTTAAGCCGTTGGTCCCGTGTCGTAGATTTCAAACCTGATAAAAGAGGCCTCTTAGCAAATATAAGCGGTCTTTCACGTCCATAAACAACACACCATTCACATTTTACGAAGATTTTCAAGAATATCCGCCCCCAACAACTACTCTTTACAGGGAAAAATTTCGAAAATTTTGATTTTCTCAAAAATGGCTGTAACGATTTTGATTAAAACGTCATATTTAAGGCACTTACATGACAAATAAAATGTATAGGTATCTTGAACTTTCTGGGAATATCCTCTGAAGACTACTTTATTCTGGATGAATTCTACGAATTTTGTATAACTGACAAACCGTAAGAGATGGACAAAAACTTACTTAACAAAACATGCAGAGCTCGTTAAAACACACAATTTATTATAATTGTAACACTCCTCTCTCCTACACATTATTGAAAGGTACAATGATATACAATTAGTTGATTAGGACCAGTTGAAAAATTCAACGCCACAGCCGGGAATTGAATGGTTAGAGTAACCGCACGGAGAGCGGGAGAACCGTGTTCAATTCCCGGCTGTGGCATTGCATTTTTCAACTGGTCCTAATCAAGTGGATTGTTTTTGAGATATTCCTTGTTATCAGTATCAGTTTTAAACTTTTCTCATACTGGAACTTGTCAACTCCTTGTCACGCAAAGAAACTGATTTCAGTCCCTTAGCAATCACATTTTAAAACATCTGACTGTCGCTTTAGCCTAGTGCATTTCTTTATTTTCCTTCTACTTATAAGGATCTAAGTTATAAGACCGTTTCTGCTAATGTTTATCTCGACTATCATGAAGTAAATAGAAGAAGAATTAGATTAACAATAATTTGTTACGAGATTTACAGAAAATCATGTGAATGGAACACATAAGATTTTTAGAAAAATGTTCGATTCGTTTTCCATCTTGCTGAAACGAATCGTAGACCATTTGATTTTGCTGAGGGGTAATCTGGAGTATTTTCTTCTAAAAGTAAACATTTATTAATAACTTTATTAAGATTAATACTTATTTATCCGTGTCTGTGAACACGGTAACTGAAAAACAAAAAGTCGAAAACCTGGTATTTAAGCTCTGCATCTTCCAAGGATGCGAGCCAAAGATTGTGAGAAAAATTACTCCACCCCAAACTACGCTTTACATGGAAAAAATTACAAAAATTTTGTTTTTCTTAAAAAAAAAAACAGCTCTACCGATTTTGATAAAAATACCATATATTACAGATATTTACATGGTAAATAAAATGCATATCTTGAATTTTCTTGGAATAGCCTGTGAAGTCCTCTTTATTCCACATGAATTTTGCCTATCTAATAAACCGTAAGAGATATACAAAAGCTTATTACACCAACATGTAGATCTTATAAAAGCAAAAAAGTTATGTCATACACATTTTTTGTCGGAGTTTACCATTACCGAAACATTCCTTTTCTCAAACGAGACCATACAAAGCGAACCTAACCGCAATTCTTTCACATAGCGACCAGGTTTTAAAAGATTTGACTATCGCTTTAACTTAATGTATACCGTCATTTCCGTTCTAGTTACACGGAAGCGAGCAAAAAGACGAACTCTGCTATTGTTTATCTCGATTAGTATGATGTACATAAAATAACAATCTTTTGTAAAGAGTAGTTAATATGCAACAGGCAGAGAAAGTAATCTGAATGGAACACATCACATTTTTAGATAAAGGTTCGTGTTTTCTTAAAATAATTTTTTTGAAAAAATATTCCATTTATAGGTATTTTCCTAAAAATCTTCCAGTTGCATCATTGGAAGAAGCTGAACGATATGTAGCTAAATTTTTACCGCGTTTTCGTTTTTAAGTAATTTTCTTAGACAGACACCCGCAGTGTCTATCACGGTGCTTTAAACATGTTTTTTAGGGGGGGATGTTCAGGGACTTACTATACCTAATAAATAAAGTAAAAAGTAAATTAACACGTTTCAGGTATTTGTCATGTTTTTGAAAATAATGCAATTTTAATCAAATCGTTAGATACCTTAATGAAAAAATAAAAAATTGAGAATCGTTTTTTCTGTAAAGGGTAGTTTGGGATGGGGAGTTCTTCTGAACATCATCTAGTGACTTCTCTAAAAGATGCTGAAGTTAAAAATGGTGCATTTTAAGTGTAATAGCAGTATTGATTTTTTTAGTGAAATAGAACACTTCCTCTACCTACCATAAGTAAGTGGTAGTGAAAGAGAAAATAAATGCCCAGCCTTTCTGTACTACAAACGCGTTTTCCCCACGTCGGAACGAGTTAACGTCGGGGACAGAAGCACGTACTTTCGAATTAGAAGCTGCGAGGACAGTGGTTGGCATAAGTGTGACGTCAGAAGGTACAAAATGAAGGCATTAATTTGACCTGCACATTACTATTAGTTTAATAACACTTTATCACGTTATCTTTGTGAATCAAAGCAATTAGGTTGGACAGTTTTTTCCTGGTGCGGAAATTGACCATTTAATATTAGAAGCGATATCTCCCTGCGCAATCAGATAGTGCGCTGGCGGGCCGTATTGCAATAAATTTGGGAAGGGATAGATATCCCGACAATCACTTGGCCCAGGTGAACAGTAGAGGGGTATAAACCCCCCTCCCCTTCTGCGTTAAATTGATAGCACGAACAAGGAAGTAACAGTGCAAGAAGGGGGCGGGGCATTAATTGTACGGCGGGGTTGTATAGCTCACAGGGGAGCAGTTCTTATACCAACCATTTCCTTTCTCTGTTTCAGACCGCATATCTATGTCTCTGGGAAGATCACACCAGTTCTGAATGTCTTAGGGTTTGGAGTTAATCTGCTCGAGTACGTGGGTTCGAACTTTTTGCTTTCTCTTTGCGTCAAAAGGTCAGAGAATACTGCTTTTGTGCCTTAGATATTAACATTTCACAGAAATACGTGTTAGGATTTCTTGAAGATATAGCTGGAAAATGAAAGGTGATATAATAATATTTTTAAAACTGCGAATATACTTAAAATATGACATGTTCAATGCACATTACTTTCTCTGCTGTTCGGTAAACAAACTATTGAAAATTATATTTTATATACATCATTCTAATTCAGATAAATAATATGTAAATAATAGTAAAATGGTTTTATTACTTACCACCTTGTAACTATAAGGGAAATACGGAAATACACTACACTAAAGCGATGGTTAAATGTTTAAAATACTCATGGTTTTTAAATTCGATCTTCTTTGCGTGGCCAGGAGTAAAACAAAAAGATATGAAACGAAAGAGGACTTCCCGTTTGAGAAAAAATTGATAGTTTATATCTGAAACCTATAGCTTGGAAGTGGTAGAGTCTACAAGAACATGTAGGATATAAATTACATACACAGACCTTTTTCTAAAATTGAGGTCTCAAAATTAGAATTTTTGGGTCCAATGCAACACCTTCTCTACCTACTATGTACTTTGTGTACACGTGCTAGAGAAAGTAAACATTAAATAAATATCTAATAAAAATGCAAAACTGTATTCTTTCTTTTTCTTGTATTTATACGTTATATTGTATTTGGAGCATATTTTGTAAATAATCTCCATAGAAGTTTGTAAGTTCCTTAATATTATAATGTATATGCAACTATCAGAATGCAATTTTTAGCACGTTTTTCTCTGCATTTTTTAATGTTTCTGTTAAAACAAACAAATAAAGAAAAAGAAAGAAAATTACAGTTTGATTCTGGCTGCTTTGACCTTTTACTTCTCTAAGACGTTAGTAAGTAGGGGTAGTATCGTATTCCACTCAAACATTCCATATCGAGAATTCACTGGAAACACAGGTATTTTGATTCCCTTATTAAAAGAAAAATCTAATGTGTTACTTCACATGCCTTTCTATACATCTCTGAACAAATTATCGTTAAAATATTTATTCTTCTATTTCATGCTAATCGAGAAAAACATTAGAAGAAATTGTCTTACTTGCTTCCTTGTAAGTAGAAGGAAAATAAGGGTTTACGGTAGGCTAAACCATACTCAATTTCTGTTAAAAGCTGGTTGCCATGTGGTTGAAATCCGTTTGTGTGTATGACCAGGAGTTGACAAATTTCCGCACAATTGTGTGCATTAATGATATATTAACGTCCTTTAACCTGATTGGTCATATCGGACAGAAATGAAATTGGTGAAATGATGCTCAAATGATCTGGGGGTCCATGGAGCTTAAAATTATTGATATTCGTCTTCTCAGAGTACGGGAAAACCCCGAAATAACCTTATCCGGGTGACTTATCCTAAGCGAGATTCAAACTCACGACCTTTTGAAAAAAGCCAGACACGCTGCCACCACAACACCCAGGTGGGCTATATACTTTATGTAGTAAGCTTTCGTCTATCTTTTACGGTTTACTAGTTATACAGAATTAAGCAAAATCAATCCAGAACGAAGAGCGAGATATACATTTTATTTCTTATCTAAAATCTCTAATATACGGTATTTCAATCAAAATCGTTGAGTGTATTTTGAGAAAATCAACATTTTCGAAACTTTTTCCATGCAAAGAATATTTTCGGATGGGGGATTTTCCTCACAATTTTCGCATCGCATTCCTAAAAGATGTTAAACTTCAACCTCAATTTTGGTATTTTACCGACTTTTCGCTTTTGAGTTATGTTCAGAACCACGCGGACACACACATATACGGACGTTTTTCTAAAAAATGTGTTTTTGGTTACAACCCTAAAATGTGTATTTCCGGTGAAATATTATTATCAACTTTTTCGGTGGAGTGCAATACCTTCTCTACCAATGTACCTGTACTATGTAGAGAAAGTATTAAAAAAAAGTTTTGGAAAGCGTTGCATGTGTGAGAATGAGTTGATATTTAAGCTCAGCATCTTCCGAAGTTTTGACACGAACATTTTCATGTAAACTCCTCCATTCCGATCAACCCTTTACATAGATTATTACTCCAACAGTTTTATTTTTTCAAAAATGTCTAATGATTTCTGTTAAAATAACAATTATTTATGATACTTTCAATGAAAGGTATATCTTAAGCTTTCTAAGAATAGCCTCTTCATTTTGGATGACTTTCTTGCTTGACAAAAGCTTACCATACAAAAAAAAAGTTCAGGTGGATTATGTCAACTCAATGATACCATTATTTTAGGATGATATTGCTATTATCGTCAAAGGTAAATTCCTAACACTGTTGCTGAGTGGCTTCAGGCTGTGCTCAGAAACTTTGAGACGTGCGGGACGGAATCAAGGTTTGTGTCTATCCAAATAAAACAATGGTAATATATATTACCGAAATGAACACTGGGACCTCAAATAAATCTGCTCTATTAGCTAAAACGTTACCCTATAAATCTTAAGTCCAATACCTTGGTTTTCTTTTAGACAAGAAAATTTGTAAATACACTTTAGAAGACAATTCAGCTCAACTGTTAAAGCGCCAATGCAATGGATGAGATTAGACAATTTCAACCAATCGCGGTCATCTGACTAGAGCCATATTGTCGAAACATTTTATCACAATTGTTCATTTCTTTGAAATCTTGTTGCACCTGACGTTCGTTTGTTTAATTCAGGATGCAGTGAAGAAAAATAAAATCCGTAAATAAACATGGTCGAATGCATCATCTGCCATTTGAGAACTAATGTAAGTATTACAATCATAATCCGATAAAACCTCCCTTCCTATATATCGTTGGATTGTATTATCAAATACAACTCGTGTTTTCATCTCTTAGGACAGTTCAGTCCCCTCGAAAGACAAGATGAAAACATTATGGGTATTACTTTTGAAGATTTTTTTAATTATTTCATTTATATAGCCCCCTTTTAACATCTAAGGTCATATAGGAGGCTTTGCATTAGAAACAGCTCGTTGTCTGTAGGTTCTTTACGTTGGGTTTAAATCGATGTATTTATTTTAAACACACATAGACACATTCACTCTCACATACATACTTCCAGACTCGTGAGGAATAGGGAATAATTCTGATTAAAGAAAAATGACCCGCCCCAGTCAGGAATCGAACCCGGGACCACTCGCTGACCACTCAACCACGGAGGCAGTCTTAATAATTTTTTTAGCCAAAGCTTACAGAGTCTTTGGACCTGTAAAAACTAGAAACTGTAAAGTTATTCCAGTTATAACATCGAATAGTAGCGATAATTCTGTCATGTATCAAAATTATAGCTTGAATGAGTATTTAATTAATAATAGTATGCTATTGCATAAATTCAGAGTTACAATAATATGATCAGCATAATGAATTTAAAAAAAAATATTTGCATAAACATTTAATTTTACAGTAAATATGTTTACAAATAGATTTGTCATATTATTTTTTATATTGCCGCTAATTGTAATGGAAAAAAGTATTACTTTTTGTATTCTCCAAAACTATTTATTTTCAAAACTTAATTATTTATTTCTAAAAATTGGAGCATTATTCAGAAAAAAGGGGTATGACAATTTTATTTAATGCAGTATAAAAATCGAAACAAATTAATGAAAAATTACATCTTGTGGAGCATTTTCAGTAAGGAAAATTATTGAGGGAAAATGCTTCCGTTAGTTGGTGGTTAAAGCGCTCCAAGTGGGAAAAATTACATATTTTCTTAAATTTTAAAAGCTACATCATTTTATTAAAAACGCGTTTTATTATTATTATTATTATTATTATTATTATTATTATTATTTAACTATTTTTGGACAAATTTCACAACTTTAACTAAAGAGTCTTCATTTCAAAAATGTATTATTCTCTGGTGCTTCAAGTTACTCTTGTTACGTTGATTGTAGCGCAGTGCTAAACCCATCACCAGTTAAGCGGTGATCGCTAAGGGATTCGCGTCTAGCCATTTAATCAGTCACGGTAACTTAAACTTTACAATGGATACACAATTTGCCTTTCTTGACACTCTGAAGGTTAGGACATTTAATACGACGCAGGTATAATTTGCTCGTGCTTAGACTCAGAAACAATTGGTTATTCATCTTAAAATAATCGACAGTTCATTCCAAACATATATTTATTAGCTTCCATTAAATATTCTAATAAATATGGTTCATTCTCACTACACCCACGCAAAGGCCAAGTGAAAGATCTATAGAATCAACTAGAATGATGCAGAAGATCCACATCGCGGTATATAAGAATAAACTATAATTTATAGAGAGGTCATATGAATGGAACACATCAATTGTTTTCTATAAACGTATGTTTTCTGCACCGTAAACCCTGATTCAATAGTGGAGGAACAGACGTAAATATTTACAGACTTCTTTGTTGCACATAGATTTATGTAAGTTTTGACACCAATATCCCCACCAGTCCACCATTACTTTGTCGTTAACCTCTCTAACTGGGGCATCTGAATTCCATTCCGGCACAGAGGCTGTCTCTGCTGGAGTAGAAAGATTGAACAACGGACTTAAACACAAATTAGTTCCACGAGAACAGACCGGCAGAGAGAAAACGCACAACACTTTTTTAACCCATGATTACGTACTCTGTTGAAACTATGTGCTCGTATTATTTTCTAAATAACTTGCTCTGTAAATGCATATTAGGAGACAAAAGTTTGTGTTCCGCTCAAAAATTCGATACTAAGAAATCATTGCTAGCCCCTGAATCTAAAAGAAACATTTAAAAAAAAAAAGATCTGTTTGTGTAACTGTGTGTGCTTGTCAACAGCATTACTCTCAAACGAAAAGTATCTAACTTAGTATTTAAGTTCAGAATCTTCCAAGGATGCGACACAATGCTTTTCAAGAAAATCTCTCAAACTACTTTTTACATGGAAGATATTTGGAACCTTCCTATTTTCTCAAAAATGACTTTAACGAGTTTGATTAAAATGCCGTATATTAAAATACTTACATTGCAAATAAAACATATCATGAATTTCTAGGGAATAGCCTTCATTGTGAATGACTTTTACATAATTGTTAATCATGAGATAGTCAAAAAGTGTAGAGCTTATTAAAGCGAACAATTTAACTCTAGATTCAAAAAGCCGCCCGAATCGTTTATTTTCTCTTTAATGTTTAAGAAAGTAAAGAATATTTTATTTTTGGGTGTTGGTAAAGTCCATGACGAGCGTCATTTCAATTTTCATACTAATAATGATTGTTGTCTTTGCTTGGAAATTAGTTTTTGTTGTGTATGCATGTTCATTTATCGCATTTCACAATGTCGGCAACGGAAAACTCGAACATAAAGTTTTGTGTTTTTTTAAAACGAATCTCGCTCAGAAATTGAGAATGATGGAAGAAGCTTATAGTAAAGCAGTAATGAAGAAAACTCAGCTGTATGAATGGCATAAACGTTTCAGTCAAGACTTTCGAACGCTGAAGAAATTACTGTACATGCGACAGGGACACTACGACAGGAATTTGAAAATGGCTTCCAGGAGTGCGTCCAGTCTCTTTATACGCGTTGACAGAAGTGTCACTGCGGAAGGCAGTTAATTTGAAGGAGTTTTTTTTTTTTTGTAAATTACCTTATGATAACTTGTTTGTGTGTTATTTACACATTCCGGAAACTCTTTGAATGTAATGTGTATGTCATATACATTATGTTGTAGTTAACGATTTTCAAGATATTTCTTATTATTTGCTTATTTTAAAATACCTATAATTTTCTCAAACGGTAAGCTTCTATTCGTTTCATGTCCATTTTTTTAACTCCTAGTCATGCAAGGAGAAATGGTTCAGTTGCGTCACATATCCACCAGCTTTTAAAATATTTGTCTATCGCTTTAGCTTAGTGTATTTCCTTATTTCCCTTCAATTTATAAGGAAGTAAGAAGACCATTTCTGCCGATGTTTATATTAATTAGGATTATGTAGATATAAAAATAATATTTTGTAAGAATCCTTTGTTTGCAGAACAGATAGAGAAAGTGATGTGAATGGAACACATCAGGTATTTTTCCTGTGTTTTTCTGTGTCTGTGCTAGAAGCTCCATGGACCTCGGGCTCATTTGACCATCTTTTCACCCTCTTCAGTCATTGCCCGTACGACCTGCCAGGTTAAATGATAAACGTACAAAAAGGAAAGAAAGAAAGAAAATAAAAGAAGCTAACTGCGAAGAGCTTGAACCTTTTGAGACATAAATAAAGTGGGTGTCAAAGGAAAAAATGATCAGCAGAAGCTCTCGCACTGAATCCACTCATCGCCTGTAACCTGAGGGCGAAACTGAAGTGAGGGAGCTATCATACGGTTAACGCTCTCGTGGCAAACTGGGAAACTTCATCCACACAGCGCACCTCCTGCAGGCAACTGTTCTTTCTGGCTGCATGGATATTACGGAGTAGGCTGGCAAGGTGAAGCTGCAGCTACACCCGAGCAGCAATATGGCAACCCGGCAAAGGGGAACGTGACATGTTCAGGGATCCTTCCTTATAGGCATTAACAAAAATTTTTGTTTTTACCGATAAATGAGAAAGTTGTTGAATTAAAATATCTTTGTTTACATTTGACATACCTTTAAAATTATGTATAGGCTTATTTTTTCGCGAATTTTTGTGACCGTTTCATATTTTCGATGATAATATGGTTTCTATCTTTTATCATAGATGTATAGAGAGATTAGATTGGAAATGCTCTATGCTTATGCATATTGGTTGTAAAGTAGGATTTTCGCACTGCCGCTATAGTTAGTCACTTTGCGGTGTTGAATGTTCAATTAAGCAGCAAGTTTTAACCAGTATAATGGGCCATATGTGATTGGTTGTTGTTTCTCGAATAGCAGAAGCAAAAACAAGGAAGAGAAATGTGCTTCAATACATAGATTAGTGTACTTATTTAAGTGATTTTTCGGTGGTATACTTAGGGAAATATGTTATACATTATCAACAGAACGATTCTATATTGTTTGTTATACTAGATTTCCAACTCGGAGAGACCTTAAGAGAAACTTGTGTAAAGGTAATTCGCAGACAAAATTGGCAACGTACTTCGGTTTATAAGAAACCTTTTGGTAATTTACCCATTTAGCAGCTATCGCGAGAAATAATTACTATCAAATTATGTGATAGCAGAACCGTGAGAATAGGTTACGTGTTTCTCGGACTCGGAATGCAATGGCAATTATTGTAGTACTCCTAGACCGAAATTCTTGATTAATATCATACATTCTACTAAAGCTTTAAATCTAATATAATGTACAGCATTTTGTTACATTAACAGTAGTTTTAGACTAAGTAATCAGAACAAAATTAAGTTATGGCCTTCCCGCGCTGTTTATTGTAATAATACCAATTTATCAGGCCAAAAAATGTGATTGTATTAAATATTCCTTCATCTAGGTCTCTCCCCTTCTATTGTCATTTGTTCTTTACTTCAAAAACTTGGAAAAACAATTACTTTGCTAGATGTTGCGTATGGTGCATATGGTAGTGTCTAGTGCCACAAAATGGCGGCTGGGCGCAAGACTTGCTTGTGCAAAACGCTAACATTTTCGCCCTGTGCCCTTTCTACACACAATATGTACATAGTAAGTATAGGAGGTATTTAATATTTTAATATTGTAAAGGAGGAGCGAGACAGAAATTATATCCAATTTTTGGGGAGGAGATGAGCTGCACATGATGTTTAAATGTAAAGGAACGAAAGAATAGAGAGTGAAGTAGACTAAACAAAAGTGTTAGGGAGAGATAATGAAGGAAGGATAAAGAAGATATTCAAGGTCCAAGATTAGCTAAGAGATTTAGACGAATTGTTATGGAAAGGTAAATAAAATGGACAAGCAAATACATAAAGTTTAATTTTATTAGTCAGAGCCCATTGTGAAATAATTATACTTTATAGATAATATAGTGATTAAGTATACATGTCAAATGTAGGTTGGTGGAATACACAGATGTTGGCGTGGGTCACAAGTGGCTGTGACTATTGTATTGAACGTCGCACTCAAATTAGAGAAGATAGTGTATTCCACCTAAAAATTTGATGTGGATATTTCACCGAATTTATGTTTAGCGGAAAGTGGTCAAACAATAAGCTTAAATATCAAGTGCAAATTTTCCAACAATGCAACACGAGGATTTTAAAGAAAAACCTCTGACCCAAAACTCCCTCTATATGGAAAACGTTTCGAACATTTTTATTTTCCGAAAAATGACTATCGATTTTGATTAGGATACCCTATGTTAAAGATAATTCAAAAGAAATCAAATTTATATACTGAATTTTCTGTGAAGACCTGCTATTTTGACGACTTGCATAACTAGTAAACCGTAAAAGATAGACGTAACAAAATTTTTTGAAAAAAAAAAAAGTTATATAAAATGTGTAGGGTTAACGATTTCCGAGGTATTCCTTGTTATTGGTTTCAGCAACGTTTGAACGGGTTTTCTCCGGGTCCTCCGGGTTTCCCCGCCATTCATTCCACCTATTGCTCCATCATCACCTTTACTATAATCCATTTCGCTTGCATTTCGTATCACCCACTTCCTCATGCTCATGCCTAGCCATAGATCAACTACTCGTTCCAGGTTCTCCATTCTGTGTTTTCGTGCCGTTCGCTTTCCGAGAGGCTTCTGAGCCCTAGGCATCCTCTTGTAAGAACTAGGGGGGTGGGTATCAGTCCTAAATACGGGGAGGTTAAGCGAACTACGAAAAAAAAAAGAAGAAGAAAAGCTCTTCAGAGGTTATTCTCAGAAAATTCAAAATATATATTTTGTTATTGATTTAATTGTTTTTTCACACAAGCCGCGTGTAGTACAGGAGTTAGGTAGAATCAGATTGAAAACTTCAATGCCATAGCCGGGATTTGAACCACGGATCTCCCGATATATAGCCGGTTGTTCTACCACTGAGCAACCTTGGCAACATGCCGGCATAGTAACATGCTGGTTCAAATCCCAGCTATGATATTGAATTTTTCAATCTGACTCTACCTATCCAACTGCTGTCCTACTCACGGTTTGTGTGAAAGGAAAACTAAACCAGTACTAATTGGCCATAATAGCTGGTTATACTATGAATAATTCAAGTGCTTACAACATTGTAAGTCGCCAATGGGGTTATCATCTCAAAATAACATGAGATCATCTTGTGATTTATCGGGAAACATACGAGTCAATTGAGAAATTCAATGCTATGTCGACATACTGCCATGGTAGCTCAGTGGTAGAGCAACCGGAAGATCTATGGTTCAAATACCGGCTATGGCATTGAATTTTTCAGTCTGACTACCCATTCATTTTGTTAGTTATGTGAATATCTTTAATATATGGAATTTCAATAAAAATCACTAGAACAATTTTTGAGAAAATGAAAAAAAAAAACGAAATTTGTTACATTTAAAGGGTAGTTTGGGGAGAGGATATTTTCGTCATCATCTTTGTGTCACACCCTAGGAAGGTACTTAGCTTAAACACCAAGTTTGGTATTTTACCGACTTCATTTTTGAGTTATCGTGTTCACACACACACACACACGCACACACACACAGACCGTTTTCTAAAATTTCTTTTTTGGATACATGTGTTTTCGGTGACATCTCGGTATCGAATTTTTTGCGGAGTGCAATACCTTCCCTACCTTCGCACCACGTACTATATAGAGAAAATAAAAAGAAATGTCACAACTTGTTGTATGTTGCATTTTTATATTGTCTGGTGTGTGACTTTGGATACATTCATGATATTGATTCGAAATAAAGTGCTTTGAATTTGAAAATAAGTGGTTTCAACATTAATGTTACTTTAGTTACCTATCAATTTTCATTAGTTATTAATTCTGCTCGAAATAAGCACGATGACTAATTCGAATTTATGACCAAATATTCAACATAAACACCACTAATTAAACTTATTAATGTGAATTTGTAAAATAATATTGCCTTTGTCTGTAGGACTCTAATATCAAACGAATTCAAAACGAGGCAGTTGAGTACGTGGTCAATTATACAGCTTTTGTTGAAACCCCATGCTATGAGGTTCTTTGAGCCAAAAATAAAAACAGTATTAAGAAAGGTTCTATGCTGCATTCCTACTCATTCTTATAACTCTTCTTAAAGGAGCTTGGTCATGTATTTCTTTTAATGGAGGTAAACTTATATTGCATATTTACATATTTTTTGTAGGTATAAGAAGGATACAAAGATTAAAATATTAGTCAGAATTATACTTTCTACCACACAAATACCCTAGCAACAGAAAGATGAAACTCATTTTCAAATCTTTTCCTTGTAAATAGAAAGGAAATACACTAGGCTAAAGTAACATTCATATCCTTTAAAAGCTCATCGCTATGTGAAACAATTGAAATTCGATTCTCTTTTGTATTCCAGCAGTAAAATGAGATGAAACGAAAGTTGACTTCCCGCTTGAGAAAAGCCAAATAATTTAAAACTGTAACCAATAACAAGGATTATCTTGGAAACGGC
This sequence comes from Hymenopus coronatus, assembly GCA_030762935.1. Classification (NCBI taxonomy): domain Eukaryota; kingdom Metazoa; phylum Arthropoda; class Insecta; order Mantodea; family Hymenopodidae; genus Hymenopus; species Hymenopus coronatus. The sequence goes on along the minus strand of CM060882.1, from coordinate 32,976,261 downwards.
TAACTCTACGAAAAAGGTGAATATGATATAAATTATGTGTTTTAATAACAGCTGTATTTTTGTGTTGTAAGTTTTTGTCTATCTCTTACGGTTTACCAGAATGGAGGTATTCGGAGGCTATTCCCAGAAAATTCAAGATATACATTTCGTTTGTAATGAAAATATGTTAAACATATTTTGAGCCAGTTTTGAAAACAGAAATTTTTTTTTCAAAAAAATGTTCCATGTAAAGGGTAGCTGAAGTAGAGATTTTCATGTTGGTCTGGGTAGTTAGTTGGTTAGGCGCTATTTTCTGAACTCAAGGTCGCGGGTTGTAACCCGGCCCATACCGATGGTCTTTAAGCTTGCTTAAAAGCAACAGTCACAAGAGATTCTGCGGAACGAAATTTCGGCACACTAGCGGCGTTGATATGATCCTGGAAATTAACAGCGTCGTTAACAAATAAAATATTAGAATTATGGCGATTTTTGTGAAAATTTTCGTGTTGCATCCTTAGATGAAACTGAAATGAAATACTAAGTTTGAAGTTCAATGAACTTTTCGATTTTACGCTAAACAGCCCAGAGACACACATGGATATTTTTCTAATAATTCTTTTTGGGAGCTTTAGTGTATCAACAAATTTATTTCCATTGAAATCACAGTATCGAAGTTTTAGATGAAATGCAATGCTTTATATATACATATGTACATACTACGTGTTGAGACAACACTTAACACTGTATATTAAATTAATGTTAGTTGATTAAGTATTAATAGAAATATATGAGAAGACTTTGTTTTAGCTTATAAGTTAAGTGTTGAAGTTAAGAATTGGCTGGAGTGAATCTGTAGAAGCAGAAAGGTCAGTCAGAATCGCTCATGTTGTCGGCAGGTAGGCGCCCGGGCTTTTGTATATTTCAGTGAGGGTTAAACCGGAAAAATCTTTGTTTAAATTAAGTCCTGTTACTGCAAGGTAAACCAAAGTCACGTAGGCCGATGAACTTGCGCAAAGTAACGTGAGAAATTAAACATCGTGTGATGGGAATAAGGTGACGCTAAAAATATCGCGAAAAATCCACCAATCCCGCTAAAGTAAAGGCGTGAGCGTCACACATCTCAGATTCATATAAAAAGATAGGAAGAATCAGGGCAGCACGCACTTTTTCTGGAAGACATTGGCGGCGAAGCTAGGTCCAGACGGACAGGGACGCGCGCGCAATGTAGGCGGCTTAAGCTTGAATTTTAGTAAGTCGCAAAATCATTAAGTGCGGCGGACAGGTAATTAGCGATCAGCGCGCAATGGTCGTGATTCAGAAATTACCGTGTTATAAATCTGTTGGACACTGTACAAAATTAGCGCTGGAGGCCTCAGTGGGCGTTTTAAGACCCCGAAATAACAAAGATCGGCCGTTAGAAAAATCGAACCAACCAATTCGTAGCTGCAACCAGATTTATGAGAAACTTGGTGATATGAAGTGTAATTTATTGCTTTGCCGATAAAGCGAATAGAAAAAACTAAGTACCGTGCTTCTCGTTCCAACACCGAGATCTCCGCTAACATCCTTACCAGGATCCGAACCCATGCTCTACCGATCCGCATACCCAGAAACCATTTTAGCCTTCTGCAGGAAGCGAGATTCGAACCTGAGACCAGTCGAGCACGAGGAAGAGCAACGCCGCATACCGGGAACCAGTCTCAAAATGTCGTCATTGCGGGAGCAATTTCTGTATAGAAAAAGTAAAAATCTATTCACCTTAAGAAAATTCCAATCCTAACGTTTCTTACAAATGTATTATGGAATGTAATTTGGTGTATATAGCACAATATCCATTGGAGAAGATAGATTTTGATTTTAGCTATTAAATTGAATAAATAAATATATTCCAAATGAAAAGCCACATTTTAATGCAACTTGGTATGAATATTTTTTTTCGAAAGCTTAAAGTCGTTTAATCTGGTCGATCATATCGGACGATGAATAACATTGGTGAAATGATCTTGGGTGCCATGGAGCATAAAAATATTCGACATTCTTCACAAGGTAAAGGAAAATCCCGGAAATACCTTATCCGGGTAACTCAGCCTAAGCAAGATTCGAACTCATGACCTGTTGAATGTGATACATCATGCTACCCCGACACTATCCAGGCGGGGAATTTTACTTTCTCTAGCCCGCATTCCACCCAAAATTCGATGTCAGGATTTCACCGGAAATATAAGTTTTGGGATCCCCTGAATCCGAAAAAAGCATTTTAGAAAAAGGTCCGTGTGTGTCTGACAGTATAGCTAAAAAATGAAAAGACCGTTAAATACCAAACTTGGAATATGCTTCAAGGATAAGAAACGAAGATTTTTAAGAAAATTCCCCCACCACAAACTACTCTTTACATGGAGAAATGTTCAAACATTTTGATTGTTTAGAAAAAGGTCCTTACGATTTTGATTAAAATTCCGTATATTAGTTACATTTAGATCCAAAATAAAATGTATATCTTCAATTTTCGGGGAATAGCGTCTAAAGATATCTTTATTCTGGATGAATTTTACGGAATTTTGCATAACTGCTAAATCGTAAGATAGGGAGTTAAAACTTACCACACAAAAATATATAGTACGTTAAAGCACACAATTAATGTTATATACTTCTTTTCGTGGAGTTGATCGTTTTTGAGATATTCCTTACCTTTAGTTTCAGCTTTGAAAAACATAAATTTCTCATACGGGAATTTGTCAACTGCTGTCCATACAAACAAAGGAACATCAGTCACATAGCAACCAGCTTTTGATCATCACTTTAACCTATGGTACTCCCTTATTTCGCTTCTACTTACAAGGAAGCAAGTAATAATACTATTTCTGCTACTTTTTTCTCGATTAGCATGAAGTAAATAGAAGCATAAGCTTTTTAACAATAACTTGTGTACAAAAAGAGAGCCTTAATTCTTTAGAATATCACATTTATCATTTCCCGTTCCCTATAACGTTATTCATGCCCTTAAAGTTATAGCCTATATTTCATACTTTATGTTCGCCCTCTATGTGTATGATATTAATGTATACAAGTTAAATTGATTGACTTCCTTGCCCACAGAGAGCATCAAAGAGCCGAAGTTCAATTTGAAGGAATCAATTACACTTTCGTGGTAACAAATGAAGGCTGTCTTACGGTTGTTTGAACCCACATAAATGAGAACTCGCCTGTGGGTCGATGCCAGGTCTGAATGACGAGTAATTCGGTTGCCATTTCGTGATTATGGACGCAACGAAAACCTGTGCTGTTCCACACCCATCGATTCACTTTGCATGCAAATTGAGCGCAAGTAATGAGCACTCGGTTGGTTTGGCGGGCTGCCCTCCTCCCTTCTTTCTTTACTCCGGAACGGCAGCTGTATTAACCCAGTTATTAATTCTACATAATGCCACCGCCTACACACGAGACGTAATTCTCTTGTTTTAGTATTAAAATGAGGTTCATCTTCTTCAGCTCACTTTCTGCAAGTCTGTGTAAATAAGTCAAACTCACAAGCACGATAATGTGCTATTAAGCGGAAGGTGAAGTACAGCTACGTACAAAAGATTATGCTGATAGCAAATATCAGCAGTTTAATCCTTTCTTCACCATCGAAACTTAAACATTTGCTTGCTTTTTAATGCAGCTATACAGGATTAGAGATGAATAGGTTCTAATAATTTGATATTTACTGGAGAACTATGCATATAACACATAATTTATTAGTTCACATTTGTACGCCTTCTAACAGCACTGTCTTAACTAGAGCTCGGTTTTGGATTCCGAAGCCTACACAGTTACGAACACACAGTGGAGTCAGCGGGTAGAGGGGGTAATTAGAAGGGATTTGTGGCGTAAACATGTCCGTGTGTGTGTCTGTCTGAGTGTGTGTGTCTGTGGGCAGCATAGCTCAAAAACAAAAATACCGTTAAAAACCAAACTTGGTATTTAAGTTTGGTATCGTCCAAGGAAGCGACACGAAGATTTAAAAAAAATACCCCCCACCACAAACTACCCATTACGTGGAAAAAAATTCGAAAATTTTGATTTTCTTAAAAATGGCTCTAACGATTTTGATTAAAATATTGTATATTAAAGATATTTACCTGACAAATAAAATGTACATATGGAATTTTCTGACAATAGCCTCTGAAGACTACTTTATTCTGGATGAATTTTACGTATTTTTGTATAACTGCTAAACCGTAAGACATGGAGAAAAACTAACAACACAAAAAATGTAGAGCACCTTAAAATGCACAATTTATCTTATATACATTTTTTTCGTGGAGTTGATCATTTTTTTTAGATATACCTTATTTATGGTTTCGTCTTTAAAAACTTACGCTTTTCTCAAACAGGAATTTGTCAACTACTGTCCATGTAAACAAAGGAACTTCAGTCACATAGCAACTAGCTTTTGACTATCTCTTTAGTCTATGGTACTCCCATATTTCGCTTCTACTTCCTAGGAATTAAGTAATAAGACTATTCCTGATAATTTTTTCTTGATTTACATGAACTAAACAGAAACATGAGCTTTTTAACACTAATTTGTTGCAGAGATGTAGAGAAAGTCATGTGAGTGTAACATCAGATTTTTACTTTCTCAATACGTGCCGAGTGTTTATTAGTATAAGTGCTATGCTAATGTCACGTACGTGTTTGTCTGATATTGGACCTAACCATTCGTTAGACAGTACACAAAATCATAATAATTACATTTCATTTTAGTTCCAAAAGACTCATCCTTCAACTGTTCTGTCCACTAACCACTTCCATTTGTTTCTTACTCTCCATAAAATGTTCCAACTCTTCTTAGTCCCACCTTGGACATGGGTGTTTGTGTGTTTGTAAAATGTGTATATGTGCGTGTGTATTAGCAGAAAAAAGCAAACGGTAACTAAACAGAAAATGTTAGGAGAATGAAAAAAGAGAAAAAGGATATACAGTACAGGGGTCCCGGCCAGACTCCGGAATCTTAAAACAGACAATTGATTACAGATCAGCTGTTCCCTCCAATGAATTTTACCTGAACATTCTAATAATAAATGAATGCCGTGTAATTATCAATACAGAAGGTATTGCGTTCCACACAAATTTTCTATATTCAGATTTCACAAGAAATATAGGTTTTGAGAACCCCTGGGTCCAAAAAGAGCATTTATAGAAAAAAGGGGTGTATGGTGTGTGAGGTGTGAGTTGGTGTTAATTTATACATTAGTTCAAGAAAAGTAGATGAATGGTAATGAATGTAAAGAAAAAATTGTAACATTTTAAACTCAAATGAAAATAGTAGTACTTATTACTACAACAAAATCTAAAGTCTGAAGGAAAAAGAAAACGAGCATAAGTGAGTCAAATAAATGTTTAAATAAATATCTTAGGAAAAATAAAATAACTGAAAGAAGCTAACAACGCAAATGGGTTAACAATTTCAATCTGTCGTCAAAGAAGGAGATCCAACAAAACAGAAAAGAGACGCTATAGTTTATTTGAAAGTAGCAGAAGTGGAAAAGCATCAAGAAGAGAAATTTGCTGAAGCTCGTCTAGAAGAAAGAAATAGTTTATTCAAATTGTGCGACGTTGAGCGTAGATTTCTGCGGGATCCAAAGGTTGAATGGAAAAACTCCGTATTCTACAGAATTCTAGCTCCGTCGACAAAGATTGTAGAAAATATATTGAGAGGTATCAAACCCAACTCTTGCTCAAGGCAATGCCAGACAAATATCTCCCCGACAATTGAAAAGACAAAGAAACGCTGTTTCAGCCATTTTGTAACATAAACTAGATTTTTGCATTTTTGTGCAAAAAAGTAACATACTTTAAGGCGATGTATATGTGGAATTTGATCAATAATTGTGAAAAATTTTATAATTTTTGTTTCATAATAAATTGATATGAATTCTAAAATCTAAGAAAAGTTTCGTCTTTCGCACTCGGCACACTTTATCTACTAATTAACTGAAGCTACATAATGACAGGTACACGCTTATTAATACAGCTTGATTTGGATTCCGAAGCGCCACACAGTTATTAACACACAGAGCAGTCAACGGTATAAATAGAGGTGGTAGGAAGGGGTTTGTAGCATAAACATGCACAAATTGAGGTATAATATGTTTCAAAAGTAGCTCATTACATGTCTTGACATATGCAGCCTTATAATCCCTAAAGTAGTGCAATAAAACAATTATTGTATGATTAGTAAATATAAATGTCTTGTACCTTTACAAATAAAAGTATAACGCTTGATACAAAACTTCAGGATAACAATTGCAGAACCTTGAAAAGACAATTAACATAAATCAACTTAACTCACTCAGTTCATTATTGTTAATTACATGATACATCTTTAGTATGTTTAAAGAAAAGACTCTCCTTCTGTCACTCAAAATATGTTTGAATCATCCTAAGTTTGTTCAGTGTCAAACACCTTCCATTTCGTATTTTCAAAAAATTTCAATCTGCCCTCTCTTTCAGTGTTTAATGGTTTATCTACTAGCAGGAACTGAATGAAGTCAGGCAGTGAGCAATGTTAGATAGTGCTGCACGTTTCAAACCATGTCTACTGCTTCGCGTCATAATTATACTCTGTGTGCACAGAACCTCAATCCAGCAATTGCGTGACTCTGGACCGAGTTCAACATATTAATAGGCACTGCCAATTTTAAACCTTATTTTCTAGCAGACCTGAAAATGATTTTTTTTTAATTCATGGGGACCCAAAATATGTATTTCCGGTGAAATCTCGGTATCGAATTTTTGGTTGCAATACAATACTTTCTCTGTACTACATGTATATAGTACGGTAGAGGAAGTAAAAATAAGCTATTTATTTGTGTTGTATACATATTTATATAGCTGAAATTGCAGATCTGTATTGAAAGTTTTTTGTATGTACAAAGTCTGAGGTGGAATTATGTTGTAGCAACCTAACAAAAACCGTCACAATCGAGATGGTGTTTGCATGTTGATGTGAAAATCGCTGCGTAACAACTTGCCGATGAGACAAAACACGTTTTGTATGGAAATAAGAAGTTTAATTAAACCAGGGAACCCAATTACCGACAGCTAAGCTAATGGCGTCGCTGAAAAAAACCGAGATAATGAAACCAGCCCGTAGTTTGAAGACGAGCTTAAGATTGTTCTTGGGGACAGAATTTGTATTCAGGAGCAGTCGTGGTGTTCGTAATCACGTTAACTGTTGCATTGTTCGCGCCGGCAGACATAATGGCCCCCAGTAATTACATACATGTGCAAACTTTGGTACGCACTACAAATTATATTCTGTCTTACACCGGCCAACTTCCGAATCTGATATGAGAAGCGTTTCAATTAACTAACTGTACGTGCGAGAGTCAGCTGTTCTGTAAATGGCAGCAAGGCGCCAAAATGGCCACTTAACACCGCAACATTCACCTAAAATACAAGTTCAAGTACAGCTATTATCCCAAAACATTTCTTACTGAGATTTAACCGGAAATAAATAATCACTTCGCTTCCTGGTAAAATATAACATATCCGGCCTTGTAGGCCGTGGTCGAATATTAACATTATTAAAATAATTAAAACTTAACGTTTCGTGCTCAGCTGTGAGGACATCTTCAGAATGAGGGTAGGCTGGAATGGATAGCGACTACAGATTCATGGAGCAGCGGACGGCAATATATACGGTTGGAGTAGTGGGAGGGGTGTAATTGGACTGCCGTCCACTGCTCCATAAATCTGTAGTCGCTATGCATTCCTGCCTACCCTCATTCTGAAGATGTCCTCCACAGCTGAGGACGAAACTTCAAATTTTAATTATTTTAATAATTTTAATATTCGACCACAGCCTACAAGCCCGGATATGTTATATTTTACCAATAATAACACCGGCCGTGAAAGCCTATGAGCATATTTACTTCGCTTCCTGTTTCTGCAAATAAACTATTTCTTACAAAAGCATTATTTTGTCTACCCCAGAAAAATCGAAATATACATTAGTAGAAATGGTCCTATTACTTGCTTTCTTAAAAGTAGAAGGGAAATAGGGAATACACGAGGCTAAAGTGACAGTCAAATCTTTTAAGGGGACCCGGTAAGGCAAAAATGAGTAAAAAAATTGTTTTTTCTATGTAAAAATACTAGAGAATTTTCTGAGCAAAATGCATCATTTTATATTGATATCACTATTCTAAGGATTTTAATAGAGTATTTGCCATGGGACTGCATTTAGTGGGCGTGGTCAGTCAATTTATTGACATTTGTTTTTGCTATGAACGGAATTAGTATATTTAAAGTTCCCAATTTTTAGGAAGGAAATGTGGGAAATTTTTGAAATGGCCATACTGATTTTTGGTAGCACTGATTACTGATTTATCATGGCAACCTAACCTAGCCAGTTTTTTGTGTAAACATCCTCGTTGGTTATTGTTTTGAGTTAGAATATTTTGTTGTTGCGTTTGGCTATTATTTTAATTTGTTTGTAATGCCACAACACAGTAATAGAGTTTTCAGAAAGCGGAAGAATGTTGGAAAACCAAAAGATGTCACTGCAACTAATGTTGATATTACAGATCCACATGTGGATGTTGAAATATACTGATGTAGATAAAAGCAATAGCGATGATGCGAAGTGGGCAAAGCTTCCACCACACATACGGACATGCGCACTGGCGATCCATACTTGAAAGTGTTGAAAACATTAAGTTGTTCAGATGTGAAAGTTGCCAGGTTGCCGAAATTTCCACTTCTTCTTTGGATCATTGGGGTTTTAGCTTCACAGATCCCTTGGCTACACTATGTCATCGTTCCGCAGTAGCGGCCTTCAGTCGCAACTGCTACACTCCTCAACTTATAAAAAATATCCCTCGGCTACGCTTTGCGGCTTAGAGCCCTCCACATTGGGCTACGCTTTGCAGCTTAGAGCTCTAAATATTTATAACAGATCAGTAAGTAACTACAATGCGGCTCTAATGACGAAATAACAAGTGCCCACGTATAGAAGTAATGCCAAGTGGTGGAACCATCGTGTACTAATATTTTAACAGGGTCATTTTAAAAATTATCTATAGTTTTGAAAATTTGAAGTGATTAGTATGATATTTTTAATAAATAAATTGACTTCTGCAAAACATTATTTACCCTTCATATAATTATTCTACAAAAAAAAATGTTTAAATGTGTACAAAAGTTCATATTACGTGCTGTAAAAGTTTGAAATAAATAAATCAATTTTGAAAAAATGTTCCTTGAAAGCCTAAATTTTAACATTGTCTTTATATGCCTTACAGGATTCCCTTAAAAAGCTGTCGCTATGCAATTATCGTTTCTCCTTCTATGTCCAGAAGTAAAATAAAACAGATAGGAAACCAATGGCGACTTGCCGTCTGGAAACAGTGTGCATTTTTAAATTCGAAACAAATAACAAGGAATATCTCAGAAATAGTAAATTTTATAAAAAAATGTAAATAACATACATTTTTAGTGTATTGAGTAAGTTTTCGTCTATCTCTTACAGTTTAACAGTTGTGCAAAATTCATTAGAATAAAGAGGACTTAAGAGGCTATTCAAGAATTGCATATAATTCAATATATACATTTTATTTGTTCTATAAATATATTTAATATATTGTATTTTAATAATAAATTGTTATGGCCAGTTAAGAGCAAATAAAACTTTTCGGAATTTTTTCCATGTAAAGGGTACTTGGGACTTCCTGTCGCATCCTTGGAAGATACTAAACTTAAACGCCAAGTTCAGTGTTTTACCGACTTTTCGTTTCTGAGCTATCGTGTTTACAGACACACATACACACACTTGGACCTTTTTTCAATATTTTTTTTACGGAGACAAACCGTGTATTTCAGTGAAATTTGGGTATCGAATTTTTGTAAGGAATGCAATACGTTCTCTATATACTATGTACATTGTAAAGGAAGTAAAAATGCATTTTTGATACAAGGGATGAAGCATGCGAACCTTTTCGCATTCGCGCTAAATTTGAAATAGAAATCTACTCGCGCTTATGCTTAGTTTGGAGTAGCAATTGATTCTTCTCAGGGCTTTTTAACGGGCCTATTGGGCTTCACAGATCCAGACTACGTGGCAGCTTCTTAAATAATAAGTCACTAGGATACTCTTTACAGAATTGTAGTTTATTCGCAATTATTTCGTACAATTCTTATATGAAATTGCAATCGCTCGATGCAATTTATGTGCTTTGTTGAATGCTGCAAATATGTATACGCATAAAATTCTACGCAAATACATTAATGTACGCGTAATTTCCAAGTGGCCTTTTCCACGTTTGTGAAAAAACCGCCTTTTCTTATATAATAACTGGCTTCACCATCAAGAAAATCAACACTTATACGCGACGAAAGCAAAAGGAATAATAAACATTTGCATCCAGCGATTTCAACTTCGGAATGCAACAGAACAAAAACATTTGAACATCAAATATTACAAAAATGACATGAAATTCACAAAATGTTGGCAGATTTTGTGGTTAGGATATAAATATTGCCTCAGTGACCGTAAAACATATTTTTCTGGTGAAATCTCAGTATGACACTTTTGGATGGAATGCAATACTTTCTCTCTCTACTATGCACATTGTACATGAGTGCTACAGAAAGTAATGAAACAAGAAAAGGAAATACTAAGGTTTTTGTGTAACTGATAAAGCATAAGAGATGGAGATCTCGTTAAACTGCACAATTTATGTCAAATACAATTTTAATGGGGTTAACTATTTCATAGATATAATTAGATATTTTCCATTGTTTCTTCCGTACTAGCCGAAAAAGGGCAAAATGTGGAACATTAGAATCACACTGAAAAATTCAGCTCCATAGTCAGGATTTTAACCACGGATCTGCTGGTCTCCATCCAGTGGCTCTAACTTTTGAGCTACCATTGCAACATGCTTACGCAACACTAAATCCTCCAAAAGATCCGTGTTTTTTCCAATAAACCACAAGGAGATCTCAAATTAGTTTCAGATGACTTACCTCTATGGCGACTTACAATGTTTTAAATATTTTTAAGCCCTGTGCTTCCTAGTTAAACAAATTATGAGGGGCGCTCAGTAAGTCCTTAGAAAGAGATAGAAAAACAAATTATTTTTGGTAGATTTTTTTTCGCGAAATCTCGTTTTAGCTCGATAAAATTTTACCAGCGTTTCTCCAACTGTTCTAAGCCTTCCAAAATGTAGAATTTCGGAAGATGATCAAAATAGGCACCTGTATGGGAGATGACCTCTCCGTTAGACGTGAATCGTTTCCGCCGAACCACTTTTTACTGCCGAGCCACTTTTTTACTTTCTCTATACGTGCTATGTACATAGTGTATAGAGAAGGTATTGCACTCCACCAAAAAATTCGATACCGAGATTTCACCGGAAATATATGTTTTAGGGTCCCCTGTATCCAAAAAAAAATATTTTCAGAAAAAGGTCCGTGTGTCCGTGTGTGCGTGTGCCCGTGTGAACACGATAACTCAAAAACGAAAAGTCGGTAAAATACCAAACTTGGTATTTAAGTTTAGTATCTTCCAGGGATGCGACACGCAGATTTTGAGAAAAATACCCGCCACCCCAAATTTTGATTTTCTAAAATGGCTCTAACGATTTTGATTAAAATATCGTATATTAAAGATATTTACCTGACAAATAAAATGTATATTTCGAATTTTCTGGGAATAGCCTCTGAAGACTACTTTATTCTGGGTCAATTTTACGGAATTTTGCATAACTGCTAAACCGTAAGACATGGACAAAAACTTACCATACAACAAATGTAGAGCACCTTAAACCATACAATTTATGTTATATACATATTTTTCGTGGAGTTGATTGTTTTTGAGATATTCCTTGTTTTTGGTTTCAGCTATAAAACATACTTTTCTCATACAGGACTTTGTGAACTCGTGTCCATACAAACAAAGGAACTTCAGTCACATATCAACCAGCTTCGGACTGTCACTTTAACCTATGGTACTCCCTTATTTCGCTTCTACTTACAAAGAAGCAAGAAATAAGACTATTTCTGCTAATTGTTTCTCGATTAGCAGGAAGTAAATAGAAGCATAAGCTTTTTAAAAATAATTTATTGCAGAGATATAGAGAAAGTCATGTGAATGTAACACATCAGATTTTTCAAGTTGGAAATAAAAATGAAAGTCACTGAAGCCAAGTTTAGTGAATACGGTGTATGTTCGAAGCTTAATTCTACAATTTTCAGCATCAAAACTGCGCAGGTGTGCACCCTTCCACTGTCTTGATGAAAGAGAATCTTTTTTCTTGCCAGATGAGGGTGTTTTTTTCTTGATTTCTCCGTTCAACCGTTGCAATAACGATGCATCCTGGATCTTGTCAACCTTTTTGGAGGAAGTCATTTGTAGTGGATATCCGGAACGATGTTCATTTGTGGATGTATGGCCACGTTTAAATTCATTTATACAATTGTAAATGATTGCAAACGCAGGAGCAGATGTGCCATGAAGTTCTTTCAGCTCGGCTTTTATCTCTTTGGGTGTTAAGCCTTTAAATAGAAGCGTTTAATCTCTGCACGAAACTCGTTTGTTTTTCTCCATGTTTCTAAACAAGCATAGGATTGCTGATTCAATCGCCTATGGCAACGAAAGCACGTGATGGATATAGCTGAAACTTTAACCGTTCTCCAGTAAGATACGACGGTTACTAAATACAAACTTTTTTCGATGCTATGAGTGCAATTTCTTGGATTTTCTAAAGACTTATTGAACGTCCCTCGTACTAGGTCAATAATTGTCAATTATTGTTTCCAAACTAACCGTATGTAGGGCAGAAGTTGCAGAGATAGAATTATACTGAAGAATTCAATGCTATAGCCGGGATTTGAACCAGGATACCCTGGTCTCCGTTCAGTCCTCTAACCACTGAGCTCTCGTACAAGGCAGCATCCTACAAAGACTTATCGCGAGTCAATTGGGAATTTAATGTGGTGTCGGCAAGATGCCATAGCAGCTCAATGGTTAGATCAACTAGACGGAGCTCTGGAGACCTGTGGTTCAAATTCCGGCTACGGCACTGAATTTTTCAGTCTGATTCTGCTTTTCCGTTATTATTATTGTTGTTATTATTAACATTATTATTATTATTATCATCATTGTTATTGTTTTGAATTTTCAAATATTCTGCACTCAATAGGACAGTTGCTTTTGGTTTCCTTTATTGTGAGTTATATTTCTACTTGTTCTACCTAGTACATCGTACATATGTGGAGAAGTTATTTCACTTCACCCAACAATTCGATACTGAGATTTCAAGGAAAATACACGTTTTACGTACCTGCATTCAAAAGTAAGCATTAATAGCAAGCGTCTGTGTGTGTTTGTGTGGGTGATTGCGTTCGTGCATCTCTGAACACAATAACTCAAAAAAGAAAAATCGATTAAAACCAAAGTTAATATTTAAATGCAATGTCTTCCAAAAATTTGACATGAAAATTTTCAAAAAAATCCCCTCAAACCATGCCTTAATTGGAAAAAAAATCAAAAACTTTGACTTTCTCAACAATGACTAACGAATTTTATTAAATATATTTATAGACTGCCTGCGTGGTCGAGTGGTCAGCGAGCTGACTTCTCACCCGGAGGTCCCGGGTTCGATTCCCGGCTGGGGCGGGGAATTTTCCTTTAACCGGAATTATTCCCTATCCCCCATAGAGTCTGGAGGTATGAATGTGAGAGTGAATGTACGTGTGTTTAGTAATATAAAGTTTAACCTAATGTTCTGAACCTACAGTTTCACAAGTGAAAGCCCCCGATATGATATATATATGTATGTATACTTATATGAGAACTAAAATGTATATGTTAAATTTTCTGGGAGTAGCCTTGAGGACCTATTCCTTCTGAATGACTTTTGCATAGACAAAAAATTATTGCACCGAAAATTGTAGATCTCGTCAAAACACACAAGGGTTGTTGTGGACTTTCTGAGTTATTCTCTGTTTTTGGTTTCAAGTTAAAATACATGGACATTTTTCATACAGAAAACTGTCAATTTCTGACCATGTAAAGAGAATAAATTTTAATCACATAGCAACCAAGTTTTAAAATTTTTGACTATCACTTTAGCTTAGTTGATTCCCTTATTTACCTTTTAGCTACAAAGAATTAATAAAACCATTTAAGCTAATTTTTATCTCAATTAGCATGAAGTCGTAGCTTTATTAGAATAATTTGTTACAGATACAAATGTAGAGAAAGGCATGTGCTATGTACAAAGTATATAGAGAAGGTACTGTATTGACACAAAAATTCGATACCGAGATTTCAGTGAAAATACATGTTTTAGGTCTCCCTAAATTTAAAAAAAAACATTTTTAGAAAAAGATCCGTGTCTGTCTGTGTGCAGCACAGTTCAAAAATTAAAAAAACCTTTAAATACCAAGCTTGATATGCCAAACTGATATTTAAGTTCAGTATCTCCCAAGGATGTGACACGAAGATTTTCAAGAAAACCTCCCCACCATAACTACCCTTAACATGGAACTCTTTTCAAAATTTTTATTTTATCAAAAATGGCTCTAAGGATTTTGATTAAAATATCATATATTAAAGATATTTACTAGACAAATAACATGTATATCTTACATTTTCTGGAAATATCCTATTTTCCGCAATTCTTTATTCCGCATTTATTTTTTTTGTATTTTTCTTAACAAGTAAAACGTAAGAGATAGACAAAATACTTACTTCACAAAAAATGTAGAGCTCCTTAAAACGCACAACTTATATCACATACATATTTACTCTCTCTATACGTACTATGTCTATAGTGTATAGAGAAGGTACCTATTGTATTACTTAAATACCAAATTTGGTATTTAAGTTTGGTATCTTGCAAGGATGCAACACGAAGATTTTCAAGAAAATCCCCCACCCCCAACTACCCTTTACATTGGAACTTTTTTCGAAAATTGTGATTTTCTCAAAACTGACTCTAACGATTTTAATTAAAATATTGTATATCAAAGATATTTACCTCACAAGTAAAATTATATCTTGAATCTTCTGGGAATATCATCTAAAGACTTATGAATTTTACTTTACTCTGGATGAATTTTACGGAACTTTGCATAACTGCTAAACCGTATGAGATGGAAAAAACTTACCACACAGAAAATATAGAGCACGTTAAAACACACAATTTATGATATATACATTTTTTTTTGGAGTTGGCTGTTTTTGAGATTTTTCTTGTTATTGTTTTCAGCTTTAAAAATCCTGTACTTTTCTCAGACAGGAATATGTCAACTCCTGTCCATACAAACTAAGGAACTTCAGTCACATAGCAACCAGCTTTTGACTATCACTTTAACTTATGGTACTCCCTTATTTCGCTTCTACTTACAAGGAAGCAAATAATAAGACTATATATGCTATTTTTTTCTCGAATAGCATGAAATAAACAGAAGCATAAGCTTTATAAAAATTTGTTGCAGAGATGTAGAGAAAGTCATGTGAATGGAACGCATCAGGTATTTTTCCTGGAGTTTACCATTTTCGAGATATGGCTTGTTATTGGTTTCAGTTTTAAAGTACTTTTAACTTTTCTCATACAGGAAATTGTCAACCCCTGGCGAAACAAAGAAACAGATCTTAATCCCATAGCAACCAAAAATTTTAGAGCACGTGACTGTTGTTTTAACTTAACCTAATATATTCCCTTATTTCCCTTCTACTTATAAGGAACTAAGTAATAAGACCATTTCGACTAGTGTTGCAGTGATCTACCCATAAAATGGATAGAAGAGTAAGCACATTAGCGATAGTTTGTTACAGAGAAGTAGACAAACTATGTGGATGGCACACATCGGATATTTTATTACCACTGTACCTACATAAAGAAATCTGATGTGTGCCATTCCCATGTCTTTCTCTACATCTTGGTAACAAATTATTGCTAAAAAGCTTATTCTTCTATCTGCTTCATGTTAATCAAGATAACGCTTTCTTGTAAGTATAAGGAAAATAGTGGAACACACTAGGCTAAAACGATACTCAAATCTTTTATAAGCTGGTTGCCATGTGGATGAAATTCGTTTATTTGCATTACCAGGAATTGGCAAATTTCCATATATGAAAACTTTAAGTATTTTAAAACTAAAACCAATAACAAAGAATATCTCAAAAAACGATCAACTACACGAAAAAAAAATATATGGCATAAATTGTGTGTTTTATGTGACCTACATTTTTTGTGTAGTAAGTTTTTATATCTCTCTTACGGTTTACCAGTTATGCAAAATTCAATAAAAATCATCTAGAATAAAGAGGATTTTAGAGGCTATTCCCATAAAATCTAAGATATACATTTTATTTGGCATGTAAATATCTTTAATATACGGTATTTTAATCAAATTTGTCAGAAACATTTTTGAGCAGATAAACATTTTCAAAATTTTTTCCATGTACAAGGTAGTTAGAGGTGGCGGGATTTTCTTGAAAATCTTCTTGTCGCATCTTTGGAAGATACCAAACTTAAATACCAACACCTTTTTCCAAAAATGTTTTTCATTTTTGGAATCAGGAGGACCCAAAACATGTATTTCCGGTGAAATATCGGTGTCAAATTTTTGGGTGGAATACAATGCTATACACTATGTACATAGTACGTGTAGAAAAACTAAAAATACGCATTTAAACAATTGTTTATCTCGATTAAGTAGAAGAGTTAGCTTTGAAAGAAGAGGTTGTTGAATAAGGTTAGAGAAAGTCATGTGAAGGTGCTCAGTGGATCATAACATTATTTTCGACAAAATAGGTTATGCAAGTAATAGATTTTGCACTTAACGCGGCTTAGAATCCACAAGTAGACGGCTCAGAAGCAAATTCGTTTCCAGCGATATTGAAACAATTATGGAAACGTAATGCTATTTGGCATATTGCATGTGTATGTGTTTTGGCCACCATTAATATTTGTGTTGGACAGACCGAAGAATCCCGATGAACAGCGGCGCTGAAGAGGCGGCGGAAATGAATCTGATTGGCTTACAGAGCACTTGTTGGTCGTCCGCTCCGAGTACATTTAACAGTAATGAGTTCAGAATCGATTGTGTAGCGATGTATGATATCGATTGTGCAAGGATTTGAACGAAAGCCAGTGTACAACTGCGCCGAACAAGCGAAATTGAATTAAGTGGTCCGGTCGTTATTTATGCACGAGAGTTAATTTCTTCCGCAGCAGGCGCGTTTTATCTCAGAGTTGGAATAAGGCGTTAAAAGAAAATAAAAACCGGAATATTGCCAGTGAAAATGAGTCATGGCTCGTAAACGTCGCTGCGTTGCCGTTACAAACAGATGAAACTGGGTTGCTGTGGCTTTCGCGGATTTAGATGCGTTCGCACTTCCGCTTGTCCGAATAAACAAGAAGAAAAATTCTGTGTCACATTTACATTCCTTTATCTAATTGCAAAACATTATTTTTACAAAAGTTTATTCTTCTCTCTTCTTCATACTAATCGAGCAAAACATTACCAACATGGGTTCATTTCTTAGTACTTTCTAAGCAGAAGGGACATTTTTATATTATATTATTTTATTTATATTATAATATTTAAATTATTTATTACCTTCTCTATACGTACTGTGTACATATTGTATAGAGAAGGTATTGTATTGCTCCCAAAAATTCGATACCGAGATTTCAACGGAAATATATGTTTTGAGACCCCCTGATCCCAAAAAAAGCATTTTTAGAAAAATGTTCGTGTGTGTCTGTCTGTCTGTGTGTCTGTGGGCAGAATAGCTTAAAGATTTTCAAGAAAACCCCCAGCCCAAACTACCCTTTACATGGAAAAAAATTCGAAAATTTTGATTTTCTTAAAAATGGCTTTAACGATTTTGATTAAAATCTCGTAAATTTAATATATTTACTTGATAAATAAAATGTATATCTTGAATTTTTTGGGAATAGCCTCTGAAGACTACTTTATTCTGGACGAATTTTACGGAATTTTGCATAGCTGCTAAACCGTAAGAGCTGCACAAAAACTTACCCAACATAAAATATAGAACACATTAAAACACACAATTTATGTTATATATATTTTTTTTCCATGGAGTTGATCGTTTTTAAGATATCTCTTGTTTTTGTTTTCAGTTATGAAAAACACTTTTCTCATACAGGAATTTGTCAACTCCTGTCCATTCAAACAAAGGAGCTTCAATCACATAGCAACCAGCTTTTGACTATGACTTTAACCAATGGTACTCCCTTATTTCGCTTCTGCTTATAAGGAAACAAGTAATACGACTATTTCTGTTAATTTTTTCTCGATTAGCATGCAGTAAATAGAAGTAAGAGCTTGTTAACAATAATTTGTTGCAGAGATGTAGAGAATGTCATGTGAATGGAACACACATATTTTTTAATATAATTACTATAAATGACACTGCGGGTGATGACACTGATGATATATGGTATGAAGATGGAGCACCGGTAAAATGCCATGGCGGAGGAAACCGGAGAAAACCCACCCGCTTCGTCCACCAGAAATTCCACATGCGGTCGCTTGGGATCGAACTCGGACCGTCTAGGTGAGAGGCGAGTGGTCTAGAAGGGAAATATACAAATACACCAGCTGCAGTGCTAGCTACTTAAATATTTTAAATGCCGTACGCTATGTGATGCATTTAAATTCCTTTCTCTTTGCATGACTGGAAATAACTATATAACGACTTTCCATTTAACACAATCTTTTTTAAGTTCCTTCAATCTGGTTGATCATATTGGACTATGAATGAAATTGTCAAATGATGCTCAAATGAAGTTACTCGAAATTAGTGTTCTCAGTATAAGGGAAAACCGAAAAAAAAAAATCCGGGTAACTCACCCTAATACGATTCGAATTCGCGACCTGTTGAACGTGAGGTAGACACCCACCACCACACTACCCAGGCGGGCTGAGAAAAGCTTAAGTATTGGAAATTTTAAAAACTATAACAAGGAATATTTTGAAAATGATTAACATCATCAAACATGTATTTGAAATGAATTGTGTTTTTTAAGAAGATATACATTTTTATGCTGCAAGATTTTTCTATCTCTTATGATTTACTATCTATGCAAAAGTCATCAAGAATGAACACTTTAGAAGCTATACATTTTATTTTGGTTGTGTGTAAATACGTGGCAATTTATCAAAAATCATTGCATCCATTTTGAGAATATCTTTCATTTAAGGGTATATCGGAGCTTCTTTGTTACATTAAATCCCGCACGTTTGAAAACCTCTTTCTTAACTAAAGGCTTTCCCCCTCTGCCGGAAGGTCGGGTTTTTTCGAGCTTCGAGTAGTCGAGTGCAGGCACTCTCTGGAGAGTGTGTGAGAAAGACAGCTGGAGTTTGGAGTCCGGATTCGTTCTGACTAGGTGTTTTCTTTGTTTTTGTTTGCATTTACTTTCTCTACACGTACTATGTACATAGTGTATAGAGAAGGTATTGTATTCCACTCAAAAATTCGATACCGAGATTTCACCGGAAATATATGTTCCTAAAAGGCATTTTTGGGAAAAGGTCCGTGTGTGTGTGCGTGTTTGTGTGTGTCTGTGGACAGCATAGCTCAAAAACGAAAAGACCGTTAAATACCACAACTTGTTATTTAAGTTTGGTATCTTCCAAGGATGCGACATGAAGATTTCCAAGAAAATTCCCCCATCCCCAACTACCCTTTATATGGAACTTTTTTCGAAAATTTTGATTTTCTCAAAAATGGCTCTAACGATTTTGATTAAAATATCGTATATTAAATATATTTACCTGACAAATAATATGTATATCTTGAATTTTCTGGGAATAGCCTCTGGAGACTACTTTATTCTGGAGGAATTTTGCATAACTGCTTTACCGTAAGAAATGGACAAAAACTTACCCCACAAAAAATGTAGAGCACATTAAAACACACAATTTATGTTATATGATTTTTTCGAGTAAATGATCCTTTTTGAGATATTCCTTGTTTTTTGGTTTCAGCTTTGAAAAACTTATACTTTTCTCATACAGGAATTTGTCAATCCGTGTCCATACAAACAAAGGAACTCCAGTCACCTAGTAACCAGCTTTTGACTTCACTTTAATCTATGATATTCCCATATTTTGCTTCTACTTACAAGGAAGCAAGTAATAAGACTATTTCTGCTATTTTGTTCTCGATTAGCTTGAAATAAATAGAAGAATAAGCTTATTAATAGTACTTTGTTACACAGAAGTAGAGAAAGTCATGTGAATGGAACACAAGATTTTTATGTACTCGTTTGCTCAATAATAGCCTGTTTATATTTTTTTAATGTTTTTGTTTTAACCATAATGGAAAGTAAATAAAGTATTTTCAACAATGAACTAAATAAGCATGAAATACATTGAAATCAACCATATTTTTTTTAGAGTGATTAATTTGAAGGTGAAAAGGAGAGAGGAAGGTCCAGTAAAAAAGCGGGACCAAGGGAGAGTTATTGGTTTTTTTGTTGCTAATGTTTACTGCATTTCATTTTCTTTGGTTTAATTCATCATTCTTGTCGTTTCTATTCCACATTTTGGGGAATATTGTTCTCTTCTTTGGTTGTGTTTGTATTTTTTTTTTTAGAACGAGTCCTTCTCAAGGTTAACTCGGTGTGAGTATTTATTTAGTTTTTAACTATTCCTGTGTAACCAAAATTCTGTGTTGTCCCCACACAGAGGACGTTCTCAATCCTCATTATTATATTGCTCTGTAATTTTATTTAGGTAAGACTTTTCTAAAATTTGCTAACTGGGATTTTTTTTTTGTATCCGTTGTACCCGAGACTAGCATTTATTAAACCTTGAGAGTTGAAATTCAATTTTTTTTGTGCCTTTGGGTAAAATAGTAACAGGCACGGCACAAGAGTAGTTTAGGATGAAGGATTTTGTTAAAAATTATAAGTTTCGCATTGTTGGAAGATACTGAGTTTGGTATTTAACCGAATATTCATTTTTGAGTTCAGCTGTTCACAGAAACATGCACTTACGGATGGACCTTTCCCTGTATGATTTTGATCCAAGAGCCCTCAGAACATGTATTTCTGTTGAAATCTTGGTATTGATTTTTTTCTTCCTACTATGTAAATTGTACGAAAATAAAAATCTGAGTGTTACATTCACGTGACTTTTCCAAACATATCGTTTATTATTTTATCTACATACCTATAACAAGTAATGGGAGTGTTGCATTCCACGCAAAACTTGGATATTAAGATTTCACTGTAATTCTCTTTTCGAGTCACCATAGTTATAAGAAATCTGTATTGTATTCACATGAATTTCGCTACTCACTCTTATACGAACTACTCTTACAAAGGCTATTCTAGTTGCCTCTTATTAATCCAGATAAACGTTCAATTTCATTTACACATTTCGTTATAGGATACACTAGATGATGTGATAGTTGCATTTTAAATAGCTTGTCCCTGTTTGATGGCTTTAAAATGTCATGATCTTTGTGCGGTCACGAGGAAGAAAATGAAATCAATAACAGCTTACCGCTTGAAGAAAGCATGTGTATTTGAAGATTCAAACGAATAAAGAAGAACATTTCGGAAATTCTTAATGCCACAAGAAGATATTTCTGATAAAATGAAGTTTTATTAAATTCTACACTTTTTTGTATATATTTATTACTCATTTAGAATCAAGATGACTCCACAGATTATTCCTAAGTAGTTCCAGAGAGATGTACATTTGAGGTGATATGTTATACTGAAAAAAAAAGAAATAGTTAAATAATAATAATCTAGAAATAATTAATGAAAAAACCATCATCCAAATTAATATAATTCGGTAATTTTTGTAATACAAACAATGTAAGCATACCATTAGAAAGACAGTGCCATACTAAGCATCTGCTTTAATTTTTACGGAGAGTGTAGCTCTGTTAAGCCGATGTCCCACGGTCAAAATTTGGTCTAACTTTTTTATACAACGTGATCGTTGTGTACAATTTCTCAATTCCATTCCCAAAGGAGTGTGTGTATTGGTCCAAATGTTTCTCACATGCACATGAACAGCTGATTGAAAATGGTGGAGGTTGCTGATTCACAATTATTTACGATCGTTGTCGCAAGCTTGGTTTATGTATCCATTGCAAGAGCATATTACAATAGAAAGAAAAAATCAATAAGGAGGCGCTGGTGGACTAGACCATGGCTGGGACGTAGGAATCCAGGCCAAGGAAGAGGTGTACTACATATGCTACAAAATGAACTCGTTTCTGACTCTGTAAATTATTTTAACTTCCTTAGAAAAGATGAAAATTTGTTTGAAAAGTTGCTGTCCTTAGTTGAGGCAAAAATCACTGGCCAAAATACAAAAATGTGGCAGTCCATACCAGCAAATCAACCAGCTATCACGTTTTTATATTTTTGTTGAGAAAAGGCTAGGAACAAATGCATCCAATAAAATACATTTCCAGGGATTATAAATACCCGAGTCATTATTTCATAAATCTCTGCCACACAAACAAATGTGTATTTCAACCATAGTTCACTATAACCCTATTATTTACGACAAAGTCTACAAGATACAGCAAAGTTTCACACAAACAATCACGTGGACGGGAAGGAAGACCAAGCGCTAGTTGTCATCTTATTACGTCATTACCACCAGGTCGCTCATTGGTTGATTACAAAAATTGATTGGACCAAAAATTAGAAACCGCTGTATGCTGTTGTAGCCAACTGGAATTGGACCAAAAATAGGACAGAAATTGTTTACAATGAAATTATCCGATGTCCCAGTATCCAATTTGTAGTTTGAAGAGTATTAGACCAAAATATTTGACCGTGGACATTGGCTTTACATCTGTCCCTCCGACACATGGGCGCCAACTTATTCCA
Organism: Hymenopus coronatus; assembly: GCA_030762935.1. Lineage (NCBI taxonomy): Eukaryota > Metazoa > Arthropoda > Insecta > Mantodea > Hymenopodidae > Hymenopus > Hymenopus coronatus. The sequence goes on along the minus strand of CM060882.1, from coordinate 32,953,381 downwards.
CCACGCGTCCTAACGCTGCCCTTGAGCCAATGGGAAAACAATCTCTATATTTAAACAAAAATACCCGCCAATCCTAGTCAGGTATCAGTTTTTCTAACTGGTACCATCAGCGTGGGTTGCAGTTAATATAAATACAGTTCCTCGACGAAGTCCGGGCGCTAGTTCGTCAGAATACGCGCAGACTCCACATCGCCCCTAGTCAACGTTGTACCGCCAAGAAGTTAAGTTACTCTGTAGTAATATCAAGCGTGAGGAAGTGTAATTCCAAATAGGCTAGAAACTAAGAAATTGTAAGATATATATATATATATAGCTATTCGAGGACGATACATCAACGAAGAGATTCGATCCTGCGATCACCTAATCCTGAATCTCCGACGAACTTTAACTCGACTTTGTGTCGAGATACAAAAGGAGGTGTTCACCATTGACCATCTACCTCATACGTGTCACCTCACATTTTATTTGTCATGTAAATATATTTAATACAATTAGGTACAATTTAATTATTACATCTTAAATACTAGTTTAAAAATCTGATGTGTTACACTCACATGACTTTCTCTAGCTGTTCTACAAACTTCATACATAAGATTCTTCTTCTTTCTGCACCTTGCTAATCGAGGTACTCATTAGCACAATGTTCTTACTATTTAGTTCCGTATACGTAGGGAGAAAATAAGGGAATACACTAGGCTAAACCAATAGTCAAATGTTTTAAAAGCTGTCGTTATGCGATTGTCATTACAAATCGCTTCTTTTCTTGGCCAGGAGTAGAACATAAGAAAAACGGACACTCCCGTCTGAGAAAAGTATAAGTACTTCACAACTGAAACTAATAACAATGAATACCTCGAAAACGGTAAGCTCCACGAGAAAAATGTATATGGCATAATCTGTGTACTTTAACAAGACCTAAATTGTTTGTATAGTAAGTTTTTGTCTATCTCTTACGGTTTAGCAGTTATGCCAAACTAAGCAAAATTCATTCAGAATAAACAGATCTTTAGAAGCTATTCCCAGAAAATTCGAGATATATATTTTATTTGTCAGGTAAAGATCTTTAATATACGATATTTTAATCAAAATCGTTAGAGCCATTATTAAGAAAATCAAAATTTTCGAAAAAAGTTCCATGTAAAGGGTAGTTTGAGATGGGGGGATTTTTCTCAAAATCTTCGAGTCGCATCCCTGGAAGATACTAAACTTAAATACCAAATTTGGTATTTTAGCTACTTTTCGTTTTTGAGTTATCGTGTTCACAGACACACGGACACACACACGGACCTTTTTCTGAAAATTTCTTTTTTTGGATACAGAGGGTCCTAAAACATGTATTTCCGGTTAAATCTCGGTATCAAATTTTTGGGTGGAATACAATATTTCTCTATCCCTATGTACATTGCACATACGGGGCTAGAAAAAGTAAAAATTAATGAAGTTTTCATTGTTGCTCTGTTCTATACTCCATAGTTTGGGGACTTTAAAATATGCATTCTTTCAAAATTTCAACAAGGAATCATTTTTGGGTTGAATAACATTTAAGTGGCCAACCCAAGCTTGAACAGAGAAACCGGAGGGAAGAAGCCGCAGAGCGTGAGATAAACAGCATCGTTCTGGTTGTCATAATTTTTCTTCAATGCTGCTCGAGTTATGTTTCCGATGAATAGTGCAAATTAAGATGTTAGCATAAAACACTGTTTGCATGGGCTGTATGTTAACGGTCGTTGCTTCGTACATTTTGAACCCTTAGAAAATGCTTTCTTGTGTAATGCTTTCAAATAACTTTTAAAGCGCGTGTAGTACATGTAAGTTAAATTAGTGATTTAGATAACAAACATTCCGGCTGAAAAATGTACAATTCAACAACGAATATTTATGTACGAAAGTTACATCAAAACAGATTCATGTCAACAAGTGTGTATGCAAATTTATAGACAGATCTCCTTGCAGGAAGTTGAAGGACACTATTTTGATTAACTACAATAACATATTGATGAAATTAAACATGATTGTAAACACGCCACAGGTTAATGAAACTTTTCAAATAGAATAATATGGAAATTTGTTTAAGAGCAAAAGAACCTTCTAGCAGTTGACAGGGTAGCTCAAAAGGACTCATACCACATTTCTTTGTCTTTTGCACACCTCTAGCACGATGTTCCACTTTCTGCTTATGAAGTACGCCCATGTGCCCCTTTATCTGCCCACGCATTTTTCTCTCTTTCTGGGATCCCACTTGGTTGTTGTATAGGTCCATCTGTTGTTACACATTCCTGCAACGTGACCTCCCCATTTCCATTTGAGACCTCTACCATGATAATTGCGTCTGCCATACTTGTTCTCCTCCTGATCTAGTTTCATAGTTTGTCCCTAAATGCTACCTCTAGTAGCTTCCTCTCCATTTTTCGTCGAGATACTCAGATCATACGAATTTTCCCTTTTAGTGATCATGTTTGACTACCACGCAGTAGTCGCCCTCCGTGGTGTAATGGTTACCATGCTAATTTCATATACCCAAGATCGCGGGTTTAAACCCGGCGGAGGACGATGGTTTTTTTCGGGTGTAAAATCCTTAGCATGGCTTCCTTCGGAAGGGAAGTAAAGCCGTTGGTCCCGTGTCGTAGATTTACGGCACGATAAAGAATCTCAAGCCTGATAGGGAGATCTCCGAGCAAAATTAAACGGTCTTTCACGCCACATTTAGAATGGGACACTGAGAACCACAACAGTTAAAAGAGCGTCCATAAATAGCACCCCATTTACATTTACCATGCAGTGGATGTACATAGGAAATGACGCTACTAAACTGTCGCTGTTTATCTCGCATTCGACTGGTCTCATTCCTCCCGCGCTCTCTCTCTTTGCACTTCCAAGATAGATTAGGAATACCTTTAAGACTTACAAGAATGCTTACCTGTGACTATAAGCTGGACGTCTAAATCAGCCCTCCACTCTTCTAGTTCAGGAGGGCTGTGCCCCACGACACACCTGTAGGAACCTGCCTCTTGATACAGCACTCTGTCTAAGGACAACTCTGGCCCAGGGGCGATGGGCTGGAGACGGCGATCCACGCTCATCCTGTTCCAGCAGCCGCCCCCGGGGGTGGTAGCTGGACACTGCAACTGAACAGCACCGCCTAGAGCGACTTCCAGTTGTCGCTCACCGCCGCTAGAGGTCGCGTCCAGACCGGGATCCTGGGTCATTTCTCGCTCTTCCTCATCTGTAAAGAGAGAACATGTCTTTCCTGACTATCCGATAATAGATTAGTGGAACAACATTGTGAATATCCTTCCCGATGAGACGGTTACGACGGAGCTGTAGCGCAGGAAAGGATAACTGCAAACATAACTTTTTTATTACTTTTGTAACATATTTTGTTCTAGAAAAAGTTGAGAATTATTTTTTTCCAAAGTAAAAAATAAAATTAATAGCAAATTTGCATAATTAGCTACAGTTCTCTCCCGACTATGTATCTCATTATATATTATTACTTTCTATACCACTACAGTAAATAGTATAATTCCACCCAAAAATTCGATACCTAGATTTCACAGGAGAAACATATTTTGGGGACGACTGAAAGCAACAAAAATGTTAGTAAAAATGCTGTGTGTGTTTTTTTTTAATTTATGTAATTTGTTTAGTTTATAAGTTTGTTTTTAATTTATTTTTGTATTTTATTGCTTATTTATTTCGATTAGACTATGAAAATGTAATTATTTATATCTTGAAAAATCGTTATAGTTTTATTTTATTATTTTTGTTAGTTTTTGTTATTATGTAGTTTATTAAAATTTATTAGTTTTATTATTTTTATTTTATGCTGTATATTTTATTTTAATATATATTTATAATTAATCTATTAATAACAAATGTATGTGGTATGGAAAAAAAATACTTTTTTAAAAATCTGGCATATTAGCCATGGGTTTAGAAATTAGGTACCAGGGTTTTTATACAGATTTTTATTTATATTTTATTTTTATGTGTGTGCGCGTGGTGTGTAAGTGTGTGTGTGTGTGTGTGTGTGTGTGTGTGTGTGAAAAAAAAACGAAAATTGCGCTAAATACCAAACTTGATATTTAGTTCTTTCAAGGAGGCGACAGAAAGTTTTTAAGAAAATCCTCGTACTTCAAATCCTTTACATGGAGGTGTTTTAGAAACTTATGATTTTTTCAAAAATTGTAGTAAGGATTTTGATTATGCGGCTCTAAAATAATAAATCCCAAAGGAAGGCGGTTTCACTTTCAGATTCGGGTTTACGTACCGTTTCCTCTATACATTATCATATTTTATCTATACAAGGTGGTCTAGCATCACCGTATTTGGCGTGTGCGTTAAAGAGTTACAGAACTCAACGGAGCTATTTCAAGTTAAACCCCACAGTGGCGAACTGGCGAGAGCGACCTTCGCTTTACCCCTCTTGTTCATAAGCGGAGGCGGTAAGTCGAGTGTTTCGCTGCAATAAAGTTTTTGTGTCGATACATAACAATGGGCCCATCACTTCACACCCGTGACGAAAGAACAAAACAAAACAATGGGTTGGAAGGGAAGAATCGGTTCCATCTGTAGGTAAGGACATGGCGTCAGTCTTCAGGACACACGCGAGATAATTTGCATTGATTATCTCAAAAAAGGAAAAGTAATCAATGGCAAATATTATGCGGACTTCTTACAGCGTTTCAGTGAAGAAAACGAGCAAAAATGGCCGCATTTAGCGAAAAAGAAAGTTTTGTTTCATCAAGACAATTCACCAGTTCAAACGTCATTATCGCCATGGCCAAAATCAATGAGTTAAATTTTGAATGACTTCCTCATGAAATCTATTCGCCAGAGTTAGCCTCCTCTGATTATTTTCTGTTTCCAAACTTGAAGAAATGGCTTGGTGGCAGAAGATTTGGAGAGGTGGAGTCTGCAGTTGATGGCTATTTTGCAGACCTTGATAGTTGTCACTATAAACAGGGTATCGAAGCTATTGAACATCGCTGGGAAAGACGTCTCGAGCTGAAAGGAGACTGTGTAGAGAAATAAAGAAGTTTTTCCCCAAAATGTTTGTGGTTTCTTTGTTAGAGCGAGTATTTCTGGGACAGTCCTCGTACAACAGAACACCAAACGAACTTTCCGATGTGACGACCTGCAACATCCCTATACAGAGACTGAACCTACGAAGAAATGAAACTTGCACCCTGTCAAAAAATCCAAGATTGTTGTGAACCTCGCCATAAGAAACTAAAAAAATCTTCTGTGTACCATTCACATGACTTTCATTATATCTCTGCAACAAATTATTCTTAAAAAGCTTATACTTCCATTTTCTTTATGCTAATCAGAAAAAATTAGCATAGTCTTCTTTCTTGCTTCCTTGAAAGTAGAAGCGAAATAAGGGAGTACCATAGGTTAAAATAATAGTCAAAAAGCTGGTTGCTATGTGACCGAAGTTCCTTTCCTAGATAGGAGTTGACAAATTCCTGTATGAGAAAAGTATACGTATTTCAAAGCAGAAACCAAAAACAAGGAATGTCTCAAAAACGATGAACTCCTCGAAAAAAATATAAATTGCATAAATTGTGCGTTTTAACGTGCTCTACATTTATCGTGTAGTAAGTTTTTTTCCATTTCTTACGGTTTAGCAGTTATTCAAAATTCCATAAAATTCATCCAGAATTAAGTATTCTTCAGAGGTTATTCATAGAAAATTCGAAATATACATTTTATTTGATAGGTAAATAGCTTTAATATACGATATTTTAATGAACATCATTATAGGCATTTTTGAAAAAATCAAAATTTTCGAAAAAAGTTCCCTGTAAAGGGTATTTGGGGGTGGGGGATTTTTCTCAAAATCTTCGTGTCACATCTCTGGAAGATACTAAACTTAAATACCAACTTTGGTATTTGACCGACTTTTCGTTTTTGAGTTATTTTTTTAGTTAAAGGGGACCCTAAAACATATATTTCCGGTGAAATCTCGGTATCGAATTTTTGAGTGGAGTGCAATACCCTCTCTATACACTATGTACATAGTGCGTAAAGAAAAAGTAAAAATGGTTCATCTGATTCAATGGAAATCTGGTAAGCAAGGCTCTTAAGCATTCACAGTGGTCCCACGTGGTAGCAAAAAGCACATGAGCTCTGAATTCGCATTTTAGATTATCTTAGGATGTTAATGTGTGCTCTCCATTTCGCACCTTGTTGAAACAATTTATTTTCTTACACATACCGAGTATATGTTTAAAATATGAACACAGTGTATAGCAATTCACGTTTCTTACAGTAGTCACGTGAAGGTATTAGACAGGATTTTCAGAAGCACAGTCTTGTGTCCACAGTAATTCAAGTGGATAAAATAAATAGCATAATATCTATATGCTAAAATAAAAAAAATGGCTGTTCGTTTCATGGCAATAGTAGTCCAGACTTCTTTATTCCACCGCTAAAATCATAGTAAAATTCAGTTACTACGTTTCAAAGTACACATTACAGCAAAGTTTTCGACAAACCTATTATGGTTTTCAAATGGGGAGAGTTCTACTCTGCAGCGAATGAGATGCGTTATAGTGCTCTGCGTCGCTACCTCCACTCTTTTCATGTTTCCCTCTCACTTGCATACTGAGCATGCAAATCTATCTGAGGACGTAATATTTATTCATGTGTTTTATGACAATTATTTGAGCTAAAAGTCTGTAATTTTTACGGTTCTGCTACGGACATTACTTATCTTCCTCGCAAGTTTTTTTTTGGTCTATTTTTGAAAAATCGTAATATTTTGTCTTAGCGCAAGCAGTATTTCTGTGAGACGGAATCACTTAGCGCGTTACTCTCCAGTTAAGCGGGAATATGTCAACACAGCAGCACTCCGATTGGCTGCCGGCCTGGTGGGCTCAAGGACAAACCTCATCCCATTTTATTCCATTTATCTGCGCATGTTCCTTGACAATTACTGCATTTAATATTGAACGCTACTTAGATCTATTTCACAGTCTTTTGAAAGTAATTTGTACTGGAGGGTTTATCGTTTGTGAAAATAATTTGAGATCACTTTGTGGTTTACCGCGAATAATGCGAGTCAATTGAGCAAATTAATGTCGTGACGGCATATTTCCATGATAGTTCAGTGGTTAGAGCAATCGGTTGGACAGCAAAGATCCGTGGTTCAAATCCCGGCAATGGCATTGAATTTTTGAGTCTAACTTACGCTCACAATAATATGCATGATTAGGTATAGACCATTTGTTACGTCAGGGAATGTCACAGAAGTTGATATAAAACTTTACTCGTGAACTCTTTTAATAACGGGAGAATTGTGAAAATATTCGAATATTGTTTTACAGAAACAATTGGTAAACGAAGTGTGATGTTTCTATGGCAACTGCGGCGGCTTTGCCCTCTTTATGTGCCTCGACGGAATTATCAACTGCACTACAGCTGTATCGGGTGCCTTGTTTGCTGAAACGGAAAACATTAATCCCGGATGCGCGCCGCACTTTTATCTTCTGTTTATTGGTCTTGATGCGGCCGCAGCGACAGGTTTTAGGTTCGAATCCCACTGTGCCCTTTGAGTACAGCACCACAAAGGGAATCTCTCGGGCACCAACAGCTGCTGTCTGACAAGTGAGTAACGGGCTGCGCGCCACTCTGGCAGATTGCCACCAGGTCGCGTGACGTCATGGCTAATCACTACCATTAGCTCGGCTAATTGTGACGGATTTTGTTTCAGCTCGTTAACCTGTGTGTGTTTGCAGGTGCCGCCATAAACAGTTTCGTGTTTCAGCAAGGTGGTGACAAAATACAGGGTCACTACACATTTTTAAAAATATCACGTTTTCTATTCACATGACTTTCTCTGCAAAACATTATTCCTTTATCTATATCGTGGTAATCGATTTAAATATTAGCATATATGGTTGTATTCCTTCTAAGTAGAAGGGAAATAAGGTGATACGCTAGGCTAAAGCCATACCCAAATCTTATAAAAACCAGTTGCTAAGTGAAACAATTGAAGTTCGGTTTGTTTGCACAGCTAGGAATAAAATAAAAGAAAGAGGAAACGAAACATGATCATCCATTTGAAAAAAAAAAGTTGAGGTAGCTTAAAACAGAAACCAATCACGAGGAACATCTAGGGGACGGTTAATTCTACAACATAATAAAAAAGAGATAATAAAAGGTTTGTGATATAAATTGTGTGTTTTAACGAGAGCAACATCCTACTTTCTCTAGCACATATGTATAATGTACGTAGTGGATAGAGAAGGTAATGTTTTCACTCAAAAATTCAATACCGAGATTTCACTGGAAATATATGTTTTGAGGCCCCCTAAATCCAAAATAAGGCATTTGTGTGTGTGTGTGTGTGTGCGTGGCTCTATATGTGTCTGTGGGCAGCATAGCTAAAAAACGAAAAGTCGGTTAAGTACCAAACTTAGAAGATGCGAAGATGATATTAAAAATTCCGCCCACCCCAACTGGCATTTACATGAAACGTTTTTTGAAAACTCTTGATATTCTCAAAAATGGCTCTAATGATTTTGATTAAAATACCATATGTTTAAGATATTTTTATAACAAACGAAATGCATATTTTGAATTTTCTAGGAATAGCTTCAGAAGACCTCTTCACTCTGGATGACGTTTGTACAACTGGAAAACTATAAAAAAAAAAAAAAAAAAAAAAAATATATATATATATATATATATAAAATAAACTTTCCACACAACAAATGTAGATCGCATTAAAACTCACAATTTATTACATATACAGCTTTTGTAGAGTTAACTGTTATGTTCCGAATTATTGGTTTTAATTTTAGCCACTTAAATTTTTTTCAAACGGGAAGGCATCTTTCGTCTCGATACCCGTTTATTTACTCCGGCAAGCAAAGAGATTGGAATTTTAAATGTTTCACATAGCGTCCGACTTTTAAAGGATGAGACCATCACTTTAGCCTGTGCATTTCCTTATTTTCCTTCTACTTCAAAGAAGCTTATAATAAGCCTAATTCTGCTTAAGTTTATCTCGATTAGCATGATGTAGGTTACAGATTAATGTTTAGAATAAAACGTTTGTTTACTGAACAACTAGAGTACATCATATGAATCAAATGAAATGGAGGTTTATTTATGGACGCTTTTAAACTGCTGTGGTCCTCAGCGACCCATTTTATATTGGGCGTGAAAGGCCGCTTAATTTTGCTCAAGAGCCTCTCTATCACGCTTGAGGTTATGTTTTTTTCGTGCCGTAAATCTCCAACACGGGACCACCGGCTTTACTTCCCATCCGAAGGCAGCCATGCTAAGGATCTTTACGCTCGAAAGAATCCATTGTTCTCCGTCGGGTTTGAACCCGCGACGTTGGGTATATGAAGTTAACATGGTAACCACTACACCAAGGAGGGAGACTATCATGTGAATCAAGTAATAAGATCAGTTTCTGCTAATGTTTTTCTTAATTATCAAGAAGTAGAAAGAAGTATAAGTTTTTTAACAATAATTGTTACAGATATGTAGAGAAAGTCATGTGTATAGAACACATCAGATTTTTACTTCACCCAAAAATTCGATACCGAGATTTCACCGAAAATATAGGTTTTAATGTTCTCTGTAACCAAAAAAAAGCGTTTTCAGAAAAAGGTCCGTGTGTGTGAACACGATAACTCAAAAACGAAAGTCGGTGAAATACCAAACTTAGTACTTAAATTTAGTATTTTCCAGGGATGCGACACGAAGATTTTGAGAAAAATCCCCCAACCACATTGAACTTTTTCCGAAAAATTGTATTTTCCTAAAAATGGCTGTTACGTTTTTGATTGAAATACCGTATATTAATGATATTTACCCGACAAATAAAATGTATATCTTGAATTTTCTGGGAATAGCTTTGAAGACTACTTTATTCTGAATGAATTTTACGGAGTTTTGCATAACTGTTGAACCATAAGAGATGGACAAAAACTTACAACACAAAAAAGTAGAGCACGTTAAAACACACAATTTACATTATATAAATTTCTTCGTGGTCGTTTTTGAGATATTCCTTGTTTGTGGTTGGTTTCACCTTTAAAAAACATACTTTTCTGATACAGGAATTTATCAACTACTGTCCATACAAACAAACGAACTTCAATCACATTGCAACCAGCTTTTGACTATCACTTTAACCTATGGTACTCCCTTATTTCGCTTGTACTTACAAGGAAGCAAGTAATAAGACTATTTCTGCTAATTTTTTCTCGATTAGCAGAAGTAAATAGAGGCATACACTTTTGAGCAATAGTTTGTTGCATAGGTGTAGGGAAAGTCATGTGAATGGAACACACAAGATTTTTAGATATTGAAAATCTCTTAGCAATACGATCTTCGAAGCTTTGGGCTGTGGAAAGACATGAGATAGATGCTAGTCTATGTAAACGGATTGAGGTCACGTTAGATAAATTATGGTAGTTAACGCCACAAGAGGTTCACAAGAGCGATTGTTGTCGCCATTATTGTGTAATCTCGTAGTTAATGTCCTTATTGAGGAGATAAACAGTAACGAGTTCTATTGTCAAGGGTATGTGGATGACTTGATCATCCTTGTTCTTGGGAAAATCCCGTCACAATATTTACCAGTGACGGCCGCTGAGGCATGCCACTGGGGTGCCAAGAAAGTATTGTAGTAAAAAAACTCTTCAAATATATTTTTACTTTCTCTACACCTACTATGTACATAGTGTATAGAGAACGTATTGTATTTCACCGGAAATACATGTTTTAGGACCTCCATAATAAAAAAAAATTTTTTTTAGAAAAATGTTCGTGTGTGTATGTGTCTGTCTCTGTGTACATATGTGTGTGTCTGTGGGCAGCATAGCGCCAAAAAGACGAAAATACCGTTAAATACCAAAATTGGTATTTAAGTTTGATATCTTCCAAAGATGGGACACGAAGATTTTGAAGAAAATCCCCCCACTCCTAACTACCCTTTACATGGAACTTTTTTTTGAAAATTTGGATTTTCTCAAAAATAGCTATAATGATTTTGATTAAAATATTGTATATTAAAGATAATTACCTCACATATAAAATATATAACTTGGATTTTCTGGGAATAGCCTCTGAAGACTACTTTATTCTGGATGAATTTTACGGAATTTTGCATAACTGCTAAACCGTAACAGAAGCACGAAAACTTACTACACAAAAATATAGACGACATTAAAACACACAATTTATGTTAAATACATTTTTATCGTGGAGTTGATCGCTTTTAAGATATTCTTTGTTTTTGGATTCAGCTTTTAAAAACTCATACAGGAATTGTCAACTCCTGTCTATACAAACAAAGGAACTTGAGTCACATAGCAACCAGATTTTCACTATCACTTTAGCCTATGCTACTCCTTTATTTCGCTTTTTAACAATAACTTGTTGCAGAGATGTAGAGAAAGTCACATCTCATTTTTATTATTGCAGTATCATGTGTAATTCTGTGAATAACCGGCACATTTCTGGACGCGCCTCATAGTAGAAGCTTAATTTATGGACTTCTGAGATTTATTAGAGTTTACAGGGTTGATAATTAGATAAAATACAAGAGCTGGATAAAAACTAATGAGAATTATTTTTACTATCTCTACACGTACTATGTACTAGTGTATAGAGAAGGTATTGTAATGCACCCAAAACTTCGATACCGAGATTTCACCGGAAATACATGTTTTGTCCGTGTGTGTGTCGTCTGTGTGTGTTTCTCTATATGTATGTGTGTGTGTGTGTGTGTGTGTGTGTGTGTGGACAGCATGGCTCAAAACGAAAAGGCCGTTAAATACCAAACTTGGGATTGAAGTTCAATATCTTCCAAGGATGTGACATCAAGATTTTCAAGAAAATTCCCCCCTAACTACCCTTTACATGGAAAAAATTTCGAAATGTTTGATTTTCTCAAAATGGCTTTAATAATTTTGATTAAAATATCGTATACTAAAAATATTTACCTGAAAAATAAAATGTATATTTTGAATTTTCTGGGAATAGCCTCTGAAGACTACTTTATTCTGGATGAATTTGCGGACTTTTGTATAACCGGCAAACCGTAAGAGATAGACAAAAACTTACTTATCAGAAAATGTAGAGCACTTTAAAACACACAAATTATGATATATACATTTTTTTCGTGGAGGATCTTTTTTGAGAGTTCCTTGTTATTTATTGGTTTCAGCTTTAAAAATCTTATAATTTTCCCATGCGGGAATTTGTCAACTCATGTCCATAGAAACAAATGCACTTCAGTAACATAGCAACCAGCTTTTGACTACGTCTTTAGCCTATGCTACTGTCTTATTTCCCTTCTGCTTGCGTGAAAACAAGTTATAAGACTAATTTTTTTCTCGATTAGCATGAAGTAAAATGAAGCATAAGCTTTTTAACACTTATTTGTTGCAGAGATATAGAGAAATCCATGTGAATGGAACACATCAATTTTTTGTCTCTGAAATAACTTTATTGACAGAGGTACTTATAGTCACACATCTTCAATATAACCGCCCCCGTTATTTATAACCTTTTGCCAAATGTTCGGAAGGCGTCGTGTATCATCTGCGCCTCTGTTTGTGTTGATGTATAGTATTGACCCCCTAAAGCATTTATAATGTCATCTCTGTTGTTGTACCGGATCCCTCAGAGTGGTTCTGTCACTTTGGCAAAGATATTGCAATCGCAGGGATGAATGTCGGGTGAGTACGGTGGATGTTCCAGAATCTCCCATTGCCAGCGGTGCAAGAGGTCCTGGACAGCAATATAGCTGTGGCATCTTACTTTGGCAATGGGTTGCTGTTCCATGAAATGTCGCTTTCGCCTGAGAGCTGGACAAATATTGTGTTGAAGGAACGTGCAATAGTAGGCAGCGAATTAATGAATTGAGGTTCGCGGTTCTCCTCGTCCAAAGAAAGTTCGAGTTACACGTGCTGTAAAAGTGATGTTCATTGTGGCATAATGGGGTAATACTGCATCACTTGATCCTGTACCACCAGAAGTGATAATAGTCCCTGTGATGATGATTTCTTTGCGAGGTGAAAGAACCACTGCGAGGGATCCGGTATAATACCAGAGATGACATTATCCATGCTATAGAGCAGTCAATACTGGACATTAACAAAAATAGATGCGCATATGGTTTACAACGTCTTCTGAACTTTTGCAAAAAGTCATAAATAATGGAGGTGTGTAACTGTAAGCACCTATATCAATAAGGTAATTTCATACATACAAATAGTTCTCACAGCTTTTCATCCATTTCTTGTAGAAAACGAAATTAACAATTAATTATATACTAGGTATATAGTATAAGTTAGAGGTCAAAATTAAAACAAATAATAAGAAATGGACTGACACTTAATGAATGAGTGATGAAAGGATAACAATAAGAGATTTTCAATAGAATACAAGAGAAATAAGAGGCGTTGATCGACTTGTAAAAGATGCACACCCTGAACTGGTATTTATTCTAAGTAATGTGGAAGAAGATAATTAGATGGAATAAAGACTAAATCATACAATAAACAAAAGCTTTCTGTGCGGGAAAGTAGGAGTATGTCCATCTCTCGGTTAAATACCAATCTGAAGGCTACGAGTTCAGATTTTATACTGATTTATAATAATATCAATCTACATTTAACCAATTTTTTCCCCGGAAATTTCGATCCAACGTGATCGACAGTTGTAAAAGGAAGAGGTGTAAGCCAGGCTGGTCGATTTTCTCAATTGGCGCAGTTAAGAGAGAGTCGTGTGTACGCGACGAAGCATCGAGAAAACTGCACTGTAGAATTGTTTCGGAATAAAGAGTATTTCTAATAAGTTTTTCAAGTGATAGAATTTTGTTACAATTCTATTTCCCCAAAGAAACAAATGTACTGGATTATCTCTTATCCAACTTGGCTAAAAGATCAAGTCTTTACAATATTTGTCATATAACATCTAGTAAGGATAACATCTAGTAAGGAAAAGCAGATAATAAGTCCGCCTGGGTAGTGTGGTGGTAGCGTGTCTGCCTCACATTCAACAGGTCGCAAGTTCGAATCTCGCTGAGGCTGAGTGACCCGGATAAGATTTTTTTTTCAGAGTTTTCCCTTATTATGAGAAGACGAATGTCGAGTAACTTTAAGGTCCATAGACCTCGAGATCATTTGAGCATCGTTTCAACTATAATTATTTCATTCATCGTCCGATATGACTAACCAGGTTAAAGGACGTTAAGATACATACAAAATAATAATAATAATAATAATAATAAAATAAATCAATAATCAGTAGAACTCCGTCTTTGGTTACGAAGCGCACACAGTTACGATCACACAGAGCAGCCAGCGGTATAAATAGAGGGTAGAGTGGAGGAGTTAGAAGAATAAAATCCACACTTTGAGGTATAATCTCTTCCAGAAGTAGCTTATTACATGCACTGACATTATATGCATCGTTCAAATTCATAAAATAATACAACAAAATAATTATTTCATAATATGATTAGTAAATAAAAACGTATTTTATTTTATAAATAAAAGTATAAAGCTTGATTAAAAATCATGAAAATAATGTGTAGAGTTTTGAGAAGAGAATGAACATAAATCAACCACACACGTTCAGAATTCATTGCAGCGAATTATAAAATACAGCTTTACTGTATCGAAAGAAAACGCTCGTCACTCAAAATATGTTTGAATCACCCACAAACTTGTTCAGTGTCGAACGCGTACCGTTTCGTATTTTCGACATTTTTTTCAATCTGCGCTATCTTTCAGTGTTCACTGGTTTATCTACCAGCAGGAACTAAACGAGTCCAGGCAGTGACCAATGTAACGCTTTTCGAAACGGGCTGTATAGACCACTTCTACTCCATTACGTCATTGTTATACTCTGTGTGCACCGAACCTCAATCCGGTAATTTTGGGTCCCCGAACCGAGTTCTAGTAATTATTGTAACTCCTCAAAATAATATTTGTCAAGGCCTTTCATGAATAAACTGTTTTATTATCGTATCTATTGAAAAAATGCATCCACTAATTAAAATTTAGCACTATACAAATATCCACGCGAAATAATTTCTTCCAATATTCACGCGTTTACGGAGCGCTTTCATATCAACTTTTGCAAATGTATTTATAGCTTCTTCATCATCTCAACACATACATCACAACTTTATGGTAACTTCAAATGAAAACATAGTGCGCGCAACTCCTTCAAAAATGTTTATGGTCAAGGAAATAGTTTCAAATGTTTTACTTATACTGAAAATGCTGGCGTTAGAAGGCGCTGTAATGAAATTATTCTGCTTTATATTCCTCCCCTAGAAGCTAAATTTTGTTTCTTCTCTGAATTATGCATAAGTTTATTGGAAAAGGAGCATTTGAATCTTCTGTAACTGTGTTAAAAACTTGAATTTATATAAAAACAGCAGACTGTTCTTTACGGAAGAATGAACTTTATTGACACAAACTCACATTTCATTCTTTTCCCTTTGGTTGCTATGGAAACCGTTAGGCATCGTCGGATGTCATAACTTCTTCTGCATGCGCATTCTTTCCTTACTCCTGTCGTTCTTTTTGTTTATTTAACGTCGCTTCACCATCTAGGTCATATCACGATACACAGCCTTCATTTGGACACGTGTCCAATCTAACGATAACTTTCTGGCACCGGAAAGCATACTGTTTGCTGGCGATATCGAATATTCGGAGACGCTTAAATTTCAGCGCATATATTTCTCATGCAGATTATAATTACAATAACCAAATATGTACCTTCGTTATAGGAGTCTTGCGCCGTCACATATAGATCACATTTTTAACAAAACTTGTATTAAAATTCATTAATCCTTCATGGCCAAGTAATAAAGCCATGCTTCATCAGAAAGGATAACTTAACATCCTACATTCACATGGTTTTCTCCACATATTTTGTAACAAATTCTTACAAAAGCTTGTTCTTCTCTATGCTTTATGCTAACCGAGATAAATATTAGCAGAGATGGTTTTATTGCTTAGTTTCCTAAAAGCAGAAGAGAGATAAGAGAGTACGCTACGCTAAAGAAATAGTCAAGCTTTTAAAGGATGGTTATGTGATTGAAATTCGTCTCCTTTTGCATGGCCAGAAGTAATAAAGACGGTAATGACGTGTTTACGTTTCAGAAAGGTTTAAAACATTTTAAATTTAAAAACAATTGCAAGCAGTATCTCGTAAATGGTTAACTCTTCAAAAAATGTACATTATTATAAACTGTGTCATCGTTTTATTGTTATGTGCATTTTTTGTGCATCTCTTACGGTTTACCAGTTATTCTGAAATCGAATCAAGAGGTCTTCAGAGGTTATTCCCAGAAAATTCAACATTTACATTTTATACGTAATTTAAATATCTTTAATATGTGATATTTTAATCAAAATCGTTACAGCAATTTTAGAGAAAACGAAAATTATCGATTTTTTTTCCATGTGAAGGGTGGTTTGGGGTTGGGGAATTCACCTTAAAATCTCGTGTCGCATTCTTGAAGATACTAAAATTAAATGGTAACAAGTTTAATATTTAGCCTACTTTTCGTTTTTGTGTTATTCTGCCAACACAAACAGGAAACTTTTTCTAAAAGTGCTTTTTTTTTTTGGATTCGGGGGTTCTTAAAACAAGTATTTGCATGAAATCTAGCTATCGAATTTTTGGGTGGAAGATAATGCCTGCTATGTGTAACATGTGCTATTAGAAAAGGTAAAAATAAATTATACGCAGTCAATAGAGGGATTGAATTAATTGTTTTTTTCATACAAGTCGTGTGCTGGATAGGAGTTGGAAAGGTAGAGTCAGACTGAAAAATTCAGTGCTATAACCGGGATTTGAACCACGGATCTCCCGATCTCTAGGCGGTTGCTCTGCCATGGCAACATGCCGCCATTGAATTTCTCAACTGACTCGCATGTTTCCCGGTAAAGGTGATCTCAAATTATTTTGAGCTGACAACCTCAATGGCAACTTACAATGTTGTAAGTACTTTAGACCTAGTATTCATAGTATAGCAAACTATTATGGCCAATTGGTATTGGATTAATTGTTTTTTTTTCACACAAGCCGTGTGTAAGACAGAAGTTTGATAGAGGGATTGTTTACATTATCCAGCTATCGTGGGTCAGGGACTTTCTGGAATTGCTGGAAACGAGAGAGCTAATTAAATCGCATAAAGGATAAAAGGTAGTTTTCGGTAGGAGGATCTTTTAAATTTATTTATTAGCTTAAAGTCCTTTAACCTGATAGGATATATCGGACGATGAATAACATTGGTAAAATGATGCTCAAATGATCTAGGGGTTCATGGAGCTTAAAGTTACTCCACATTCGTCTTCTGAGGATAAGGGAAACCCCGAGTAAAACCTTATCCGAGGAAATCACCCTAAGCGAGGTTCGGACACGCGAGCTCTTGAATATGTGAAAATCTTTGTGTTGCATCCTGGAAAGATAATACACTTAAATACAATTTAATATTACCCGGCTTTTTTTTTTGAGTTATAATGTCGACAGAACCACCCCCCTCACACACACACATACACAGGTAGATTAAGTCAACGACATATACATTGACCTTTTCTAAACATGTTCTTTTTTGGATTCAAGGGTCCTCATAACATGTACTTCCGATGAAATCTTGGTATCGTAGTTTTTAATGGCATACAATAAAAATATAGCACAGAAAATATAAGGGTTTATTAGTAATTTTAACGATCCTTTCAGTGCCTAAAGTCCGATTTCTTTGATAAGTTGGATTTTAAGACAGTACATGTCTTACCACAGAATTAAAAAGTATTTATAAGGGAAATATAATGCACTTATACACCTTATATATACACTCGTATATATAAGAAGGATCAAATGTCCGCGCCGTGGCCGAGTGGTTAGACCACTAGCCTCTCACCTAGACGGCCGGGGTTCGATCCCAAGTGACCGCATGTGAGATTTGTGGTGGACAAAGCGGCGCTGGGGAGGGTTTTCTCCGGGTACTCCGGTTTCCCCCGCCATCGCATTCCATCGGTGCTCCATCATAATTCATGTATCATTAGTGTCAGTGGTTAAAGCGGGCGTTAAACACTACCAAAAAAAAAAAAGGGCCAAATGTGCATTTGAAATGACCAGGGAAGAAACACGTCCAAAATTGCCAAAAACGGAGTTTACCACGGGATGGCCAGCGACCTAGGTAAAAAAAAAGGACCGTTAGTGACGGGACAATGAACCGAAGGGGGTAGAAAGCCCAGCGCCCAAGGGTGAACATAACAAAAGAGAGTGCAACGGCTTTCTTGTTGGTCGAGGGAAGCGACTTCACTTGCTATGGGAGACGCGGTGAGTTAAAACGTGCTATTTGATTCAGCCCGTGGAGACGAAAGGACCGCTATAGAAACAGTTTTATTTAATACACAATAATAAGTGTCACAAGTAATAAAGGATGGGAGGCGCGGTCGCGTATAGAGTAACTTTTTTTGGTACTGTTTAACGCCCGCTTTTACCACTTGTAGCAGGTGATGACAATGGTGATACATGCAATTAAGAACATAAATTTTGTGTTTTAATGTGCTCTACATTTTTTATGTGGTAAGTTTTTTTCTACCTCTTACGGCTTACCAGTTACACAAAATTCCGTAAAATTCATCCAAAATAAAGTAGTCTTCAGAGGCTATTCCCAGAAAATTCAAGATATACATATTATTTGTCAAGTATATATCTTTAATGTGTGATATTTTTATCAAAATCGTTAGAGCCATTTTTTAGAAAATCAAAATTTTGAAAATTTTTCCATGTGAAGGGTAATTGGAGGTGGGGGGATTTTCATGAAAATCTTTGTGTCGCATCCTTGGAATATACTGAACTTAAATACCAACTTTGGTATTTAACGATATTTTCGTTTTTGAGCTATGCTGCCCACAGACACACACACACACAAACACGGACATTTTTCTAAAAATGCTTTTTTTGGCTTCAGGCGGTCTCAAAACATATATTTCCGGTGAGATCTCGGTATCGAATTCTTGGGTGCATTACAATACCTTCTCTATACAATATAGTACGTGTAGAGAAAGTAAAAGTCACGGGACTTGATAAGGAAGGAAAGCCATTTTGCGAGAGTTAACGTCACCTTCCTCGGGCGAACGCGTGTGTTGATGTAAGCGCGTCGGAATCATTGATGATTTGTATCTTAAATACTTTAAGGTCATCTTTGGAGTGTAAACCAATGCAAATACATTTCGTGAAAGTGTTCTTATTTACCACAGGGTCATTAAATTATAAGGTAACCCCTCTCTCGGCCTCTCTCCACTGCGCGAGAGATCAGAGAGTCGCCGGGTAAGACGCACTGGAGTCCATATCTTAAATAAATGCTGCTCCGAAACAGGAAGTATAAAGGACCAATCACATTGAAAACTGTTTTGGAACATAGTCGCAGAATTAAATGCACCATGAGCATTCTCAATGACAAATAAACGTGGACAACAACCAATTAACAATTAAAACAAGTGAACAGCACCCTGCGAGTGAATAGCAAACTAAAATGTCTGGCAGAGATGAGAGTGTTACAGCATTCGTGTATATGGAAACTAGGGTAGCCAATTTGGTTTGTGTTTTATATTTTAAAGAACGGTTGTCTTGTAGACGTTGGTGGATTCATCTCCTTAATCAAAGACGAATTAACGGAGGAGTAATGAGAGAGAATCATCAAGCGAAGCCATTCTAATAAAACATCAAGCAGTGGTTCTCATTGGTTGATTCCTACGTAGCATGCTAGCTTTGACGCAAACGCCTGGCGTTTGTAAGCTTCTCTATTAACGTACTATGGTTATATTAATGCCAATTTAAGTATGGTGCATATATTGGCTGCGAGCTTCTGTGTCTACGTTACGTCTACGTTTGATTTTCGATGTGACTGGCTCTTAACAAGTTAAAGATTTTCTTACTCATTCACCTACAGCAGAAATCTCTGTATAATCTATAGAAACTTAGTGACAGCATCATGCAAGAAATCACAAAGATTCCTGCTGCTAGGCTTCGAGGAGAGAGCGAGAATATTTTCGCAAATTATGCCACCCGTATGTGAGCAGAAGGTCAACACTTCATAATTTATCTTAACATAGTGCTTTAACCCTCTTTTGCCTGTCGGTACCTATAAGTTCCACTTGTTTTAAGCGTAATTATATAAATAGGGTTTTACTCTAGGATTAAATCCATGTTATACTAACCTTCAACCATAAACGACAAGTAATCAAGACTGTTTTCTATTTTAAAAATGTATACAATTATTGCCCTAAAAGTGCAGTGATTTGTTAAATAAACAACAGAGTAAAACCCACAGTAGTCCCATTATCTTCCAAGCATCACACCGATATTTCACTTGGGCTCTCCCCGTCCTTTATCACAGTCACTGGGATTTGAACTTGCAACATTTGGTTTTGAATGGATCATCTAACGATTATGGTCATTTGAGGTAGTTTTTGATAATGCCTTTGGCAGGATTATGAAAACTGGTTTAGAAGAATGTAAACTTTTAGTTGGGAAGAAAAGGAGTAATAAAAGATCTACATTTATTTTCATTTGTATTTTTTCTATTATTTTATATAATAATTTTATAGGTTGATTCCCATAAATTTTTACTTGAACTCCAGTTTTAAACTTGAATTAAAGGAAAAACAGCATATGCACTATACAATGCAGGCAACTAAGAGTTAAAGCGCCTTTGCCAGCACCACTTTCCCGGCGACTCTCGGATCTCTCGCGCAGTGGAAAGAGGCCGCGACAGGTGTTTACTTATAATTTAATAATCTTATTATAATAATAACTCCGAGACTAATCAGTCTAAGATAAGAAGCCGTATAAGTGGAGATCACTGCTCTTCGACGGAATCCACATCTATTATTTGTAATTATAATATTGCAATTTATGTTAGTACTGCCATATTAAGTACAGAATTATATAGAAGTAAGCTGAATTATTACTTTCCAGCAGAAGCAATGCCGAATAAAAACGCACTTACTTCTCTAGAATGTTAAACACTTTGAAAACCCTCCCGATCCTGCCTTTACAGGTTTATGCAGGTCTAAACGTAAATTTCCGCTACAACTCAGAGTTTCACCTTAATGTGTCCTGAAGTATTGACACTATTCGTGTCGAAACTAGAATAATTCGGCTATAAGACATGCTAAGAGACTAAAAGCTTTCTCGGTGTTATGGCTCCAGCCTATGCGTGAACACAAAGGCTTGCATGCCAAGTTTAAAGAGGGCATAAAGTGGAATATGTAGTGAACCACTTGCGTTCCCGGTGTTTCAATATTACAAAGTACTTTCTTTATTATCATAGCCCTTTCTTCCCTTAGGATGGAGGAGGAGAATATTTTTAAGGGGCTTCAACAGAAGTTCTGAGCATGCCCTGTTAAGGGGACTCAACTATCTGTTTTACTTTCTCTACACGCGCTAAAAATAAAAATAAAATCTGTAACCTGTACCCCGGTATCTAATTGCGTACACGGGGGCAAATATCTCAGATCTTATTTTATTTATTAACAAACATTCTTTTTTAAATTTACAAAATAAAATAAATGTAGAACTGTCAGATTAATAATAAATAACTTAAATTAAATTAAATTGTACATCTGAACCTGTACATTTAACAAAATTAAATTTAATATTTTAATGTCTATGTTTTACATAATTTATTATTAATTACCTAAAATTTTAAATTATATATATATATATTTTAAATAATAAATTAAATTTAAAATATTATTATTAATTAATATTAATGGTCCTTTATTTTACTATAATTAATATATTTAATTCTTTATTATCCTTTTATCAATTTATTTTATTTTAATTTATTATTATTATTATTATTATTATTATTATTCATTATATTAATCCCCATTTATCATAATTTACATTATAATTTATTATTATAATTATATATAAAATCTTTAATATTTATCCTAATTATACCATTATTTTTAAATATTTTATTACTTTGTTCAACATTCTTGTTACTATATATCTATAGTTACATAATGTAAGATAAACAATAAGCTATTATTAAAATTAAAACTTTTAAAATATTACTGGTAATCAGTAAATAAATAACACGTAATATGTGCATAGTGTATAGAGAAGATATTTTATTACTCCCAAAAATTCGATACCAATATTTCACCAGAAATATATATTTTGGGGCTCCCTGAATACAAAAAAGGCATTTTAGAAAAAAATGTGTGGGCAACATAGCTCAAAAATGAAAAGTCCGTTAAATACCACACCTGGTATATAAGTTAAGTATCTCCCAATGCAAAATGAAGATTTTCAAGAAAATCCCCCACCCCTAAAGGCCCTTTACATAGAAAAAATTTGAAAAAGTTTGATATTCTCAAAAATGGCTCTAGCATTTTGATTAAAATCTGTTATTTTAAGATGTTTACACGGCACATAAAATATACATCTTCAATTTTCTGGGAATTGCCTTAAAAGACCAATTTATACTGCATGTTTTTTTTGGGGGGGGGATTATTCATAGCTAGTAAACCGTTAGAAATACAGAAAATTTACTACACAAAAATGTAGAGCTTCTTAAAATCACAGTTTAAGACATACATTTTTTTCATGGAATTGGTCGTTTTCGAGATATTCCTTCTTATTGGTTTTAGTTTTAGAATACTTTTCTCTTACAGGAACTTGTCAACTTCTGACCACGCAAAAAATGGATTTCAATCCCATAGCAACCACATTTTAAAACACGTAACTGTCGGTTTAGCCTAGAGTGTTCCCTTATTTTCCTTCAACTTATAAGGAACTAAGTTGAATTTGTGGTTCGTGAGTTTGCCGCTATGCGCCATATTGACGAGGGATCGGCTCGTCGCCCACAGATGGCACTGCAGGACGAAATCTCGACTTGCGGACGCGAATTCTTTTTAGATACTGTTTAACATCCGCATTTACTACCATAGCACGGGTGAGAGGAGAATGGTCTAACCACTCGGCCATGGCGCGGCTGCAGATACGAATGGCGCAATTTTGCCCAGAAACCTTCTTCTTTCAATGTATGGGGTTCTTTTACGTGGAGATAAACATTACACGGGACCGTCGGCTTTACTTCCCTTCCAAAGGAAGTCGTGTCAAGGATTTTTGCATCCGAAAAATCAAGCACCCTTCGACTGATATGAACCTGCTATCTTGGGTTTTAGAGACTAGAATGGTAACCACTAGGCCACCGAGGACGACAATGTGTGTTTACTTCAAACGAAAGGCACAAATGAGCAACTATCATTATCACTTGTCAGGTTATGACACATGTACTGCTGTGAGATCTTAGAAACGTCACTGTTGTGGAAAAAGCAGAGTCCATTATCAGTAATAACAATGCTTTCAGTGTCATTGTTCGGGTTAAACATTTCAAGTAATTGTTCTACATTGTTATGTAAATATGTAGAAATATTTTGAAACCTCTGATGTGTTCCATTGACATGACTTCTCTCTCTTTTGTGCAACAAACTGTTCTTACAAAAGGTTATTCTTCTCTCTACTCTAAGCTAATTAAGTTAAGTATTATCAGAAATTGTCTTATTACTTAGCAACTTATAAGCAGAAGGGGAATCAAGATTACACTAGGCTAAAGCGAGAATCCAATTGTTTAAAAGCAGGCCCTTACGTGTTTGAAACTCAGTTCTCTTTGCATGACCAGAGAGAGAGAGAGAGAGCGAACAGGAATGCCAAGGTCCCGTCTGTGAGAAGTTGAAGTACATATTTGCAAATAGAAACTAATAACAAGGAAAATCCCGGAAATTGACAACTTCACGAAAAAATATATATTATATAATTCGGTGTGTTTTAACGAAATCATACACATACACTTATGTTTGTAATTACTTTCTCTAGTCCCATATGTACATAGGGATAGAGAAGGTATTGGGGTAGGGAAGGTATTTTGGGATCACCTGAGTCAGAAAAAAGGTCGTGTGTATGTGTATGTGTCTGTGGACAGCGTAGCCCCGAAACGAAAAGACCGTTAAATACCAAACTTGGTATTTAGGTTTAGTATCTTCTAAGGATGCGACACCACAAACTACCCTTTATATGCAAAAAAAAAAAAACTCTAAAATTTTGATTTTCTTAAAAATGGCTCCTACGATTTCGACTAAAATCTCGTATATTAAAGCTATTTATATCCGAAATAAAATGTATATCTCCAATTTTCTGGGAATAGCCTCTGAAGACCTCTTTATTCTAGATGAATTTTGCCCAATTTTGCTTAACTGCTAAACCGTAAGAGATAGACAAAAACTCACCACACAAAAATGTAAATCACATCAACACACGCAATTTATGTCCTATGCGTTTTTGTTGTGGAAGTAACCGTTTCCGAGATATTCCTTGTTATTTGTTCCAATTGTAAAGCAATAAACTTTTCTCATACAGAAATTGTCCGTTTTTCTTTTGTTCTCTCCTGGCCAAAGAAAGAGGCGATTTGCAATAACAATCGCAAACGATAGCTTTTAAAATATTTGGCTATCACTTTAGCATATCTCATTCCTTTAGTTCCCTTCTACTTATAAGGAACTAAGTATTAAGAACATTCTGGTAATGTTTATCTCGATTAGTATTGTGTGGAAAGAAATATAATCTTTTGTAAGAAGATTGTTTGTAGAGCACCTAGAAAAAGTCATATGAGTGTAATACAACAGATTTTTTGGTTCAGGGGTCTCAAAACGTATATTTCCAGTGAAATCTCGGTATCGAATTTTTTGATGGAATACAATACCTTCCCTGTCTAATATCTACATAGTACATACGAACTAGAGAAAGTAACAGTAACGAAAATATCTCCATGTGAAAGATTTTGGGAAGGAGAATTTTCCTGTCCTACCCTTGAAATAAACTGACAAAGATACTTAACAAATACATATGTATAATATTTAGGTCGTTCGATAAAGATTGCCACTCCCCTATAACTCCTGCAAAGTAGAAGTTTGAAATATGTCTCGATGTATGCATGAAGATCGGCTTTAGTACTGTCTACTGCTACCAGATGACGTTGCTACTTCCCATAGGTAGCTGCTCACTGGAGTGGCAATTGGGACCGGATTGCGGCAACGCTTGTGGACATCAATGAAATAACATGGAAGCAGACAAGCACAGGCAAAGTTGGACTGTGTGGTTTCCACAAGAGTTTTATGGTCTATGTGGGGAGACAGACAAGCACGGGCAAAGTTGGACTGTGTGGTTTCTCTGGAGGGAAAGAGTTACTGAGTCAGACATCCACAAGAGGTTCGTGGTCTATGTGGGGAGACAGACAAGCACGGGCAAAGTTGGACTGTGTGGTTTCTCTGGAGGGAAAGAGTCACTGAGTCAGACATCCACAAGAGGTTCGTGGTCTATGTGGGGAGACAGACAAGCACGGGCAAAGTTGGACTGTGTGGTTTCTCTGGAGGGAAAGAGTGACTATTCAGACAGCCACAAGAGGTTAGTGGTCTATGTGGGGAGACAGACAAGCACGGGCAAAGTTGGACTGTGTGGTTTCTCTGGAGGGAAAGAGTGACTGAGTCAGACATCCACAAGAGTTTTATGGTCTATGTGGGGAGACAGACAAGCACGGGCAAAGTTGGACTGTGTGGTTTCTCTGGAGGGAAAGAGTCACTGAGTCAGACATCCACAAGAGGTTCGTGGTCTATGTGGGGAGACAGACAAGCACGGGCAAAGTTGGACTGTGTGGTTTCTCTGGAGGGAAAGAGTGACTGAGTCAGACATCCACAAGAGTTTTATGGTCTATGTGGGGAGGCAGACAAGCACGGGCAAAGTTGGACTGTGTGGTTTCTCTGGAGGGAAATTGTGACTATTCAGACATCCACAAGAGGTTAGTGGTCTATGTGGGGAGACAGACAAGCACGGGCAAAGTTGGACTGTGTGGTTTCTCTGGAGGGAAAGAGTGACTGAGTCAGACATCCACAAGAGGTTAGTGGTCTATGTGGGGAGACAGACAAGCACGGGCAAAGTTGGACTGTGTGGTTTCTCTGGAGGGAAAGAGTGACTGAGTCAGACATCCACAAGAGGTTAGTGGTCTATGTGGGGAGACAGACAAGCACGGGCAATGTTGGACTGTGTGGTTTCTCTGGAGGGGAAGAGTGACTATTCAGACATCCACAAGAGGTTAGTGGTCTATGTGGGGAGACAGCACCAAGTCGAGGATCCGTGTTTCACTGGGTGACCGAATACAAATAGATAGGGACCGTGCTGAAAAATTGGTCACCGTCTACGAGTCATAGTTTTTCCATGGCACTCCTTAAAACAAACGCCAGTCTATGGAGTGGGAGCATACTGGGAACCCTCGTCCCGAGAAGTCAAGGACGGGACTATTTGTTCGGAAACAAATGAAACTGTGTTCTGGGTAGTGATGAGAAAAGCTTTTTCTTTTAATCTGTTTCTGTTGCAACTACGAAACGGTTTCGAAATAACAATTTCCTGCAACAGAAATTCGCTAAACTGATGAGGACCTGTTGTCTACCACCAAATACTGTTCAGATACATACAGTCCATCGATAAACTCACAATGCGCCAAATGCAACCACTCACTTGGTGCACTGAAGAGGAAATTATCAAATTACGGAAGCCAAGCAATGTTGCGCGTTAACGAGAGGGAATGAGTTTAATTTGTACATTCGAATTATATCAGGCCGCGGCAATGACAGAATATTTACTCTAGTGGAACCCAACAACCGAACATAGTAACTGTTGCAATAAGTGAAACAACTATACAGGCGTTGCTGTTATTGTTGCACGAATCTCTTGCGGGGAACCGATACATGAAAGAACAACACAATGTACGCAATTTCCAGAAGTGTGTTATGAAACAGTTTTAGTGGCGAAACAGTTTCAAATAGTTGTTATGTTAGTGAAACTGTTTCAAAATAGTTGTTATTTTTGTCCCATCGCTAGTTCTGAGACCAGGAAGAGATACTCCTGGTGGTTTGGCTGCTTCCCAATACGACCATCGGTGCTGCAGTTCACTGCAACAACTCTCCGCCGACACATTCAACAACGTCACTACGGAAAATGGAGCCGAGGTGATCTTCTCCAACAAGACATTGCACGACCAAATGCCAGTCGCCAGACCATTTCCACCATTCGTGAACTATCGTTTACTGTGTTGCCACATCCTTCATATTCGCCGATTCTGGCTTCTAGTGACTATTCGATTCGATGAAAGAGGTCATGAGGGGTAAGAAGCTCATCACCAATGACGAACTTCATGCAGGTGTCAAACACTGGCGCGGGATACCGCCAAATAATAGTCGCTACGGAAGCTGTCAGAGTGATGGAAACAATGCATAGACATTACATTTGTAATTTAACCTGAATGCGTTTGTTTAAGAAATGACTTCTGTGAACCATAAGAAATGTAGTGTCCATGATTTTTAAGTCTCTAGCATTACTTTCTCTGCACGTACTGTGCACATAGTGTGTAAAGAAGGTATTGTAGTGCACCCAAACATTTGATACCGAGATTTCACCGGAAATATATGTTTTGAGACCCCTGAATCCAAAAAAAATTTTTTTAGAAAAATGTCCGTGTGGTCTGTCTGTCTATGTGTATATGCCTGTGTATCTGTGTATATGCATGTGTATCTGTGTGTATGTGTGTGTGTGTCTGTGGGCAGCATAGCTCAAAAACGAAAATACCGTTAAAAACCAAACTTGGCATTTAAGTTTGGTATCTTCCAAGGATGCAACACGAAGATTTTCAAGAAAATCCTCCCTCCCCAACTACTCTTTACATGAAAAAAATCTCGAAAATTTTGATTTTCTTCAAAATGACTAACGATTTAGATTAAAATCCTTATATTTAAGATACTTACTTGCCAAATAAAATGTATATCTTGAATTTTCTGGGAATAACCTCTAAAGACCTCTTTATTCTGGATGATGTTTATTGAATTTTGTATAATTACTAAACCCTAAGAGATATGCAAAAACTGACTACACAAAAAATGTAGATCGGGATAAAACACAAACATTCTGTAATTTACATTTTTTTCGTGGAGCTGGTCATTTTTTTTTAGATATTTCTGTTTTGTGGTTTCAGCTTTGAAAAACATACCTTTTTCATACAAGAATTTGTCAGTTCCTGTCCATACAAACAAACGAACTTCAGTCACATAGCAAGCAGCTATTAACTATCACTTTACCTATGTACCCCCTTATTTTTCTTCTGCTTTCAAGGAATCAAGTAATAAGACTATTTCTGCTAATTTCTTCTCTATTAGCATGAAGTAAATAGAAGCTTATCTAAGATTTTTAACAATAATTTGTTACAGAGATGAAGAAACAGTCATGCGAATGGAACGCGTCAGATTTTTTTAAATAAAAACTATTATTTTGAATTTAGCAGATTCCAAAACGGTTAGTGCTAACATTTTAGTATTGAATTTTTGGCTGGAATACAATACTTCTGCTTACTCTAGGTAAGAATGTGTTTTTAAGCAGTCTTGTAACTTAATATTATTTCTATTCTATGCTTGCTGCACTATAACAGAAATGCATAAAGACTGAATGCGATGAAACGTAATTGATTATTAAATTAATTAATGAGGATATAAGCCTAGGGCTGAGGGTTGGTCGCTGATGCAGAATAACTAGGCTGTGTGAACTGTGCCTGTAACCATGGGAATTTTGTCCCTGGGGATTTCAACCATTACTGCGTTACCACTGGCTATTTTATCATGACACTTCCATACCATTTCCCTACGGCCAGTTCCATACAGGTTGCTGCGTATGACTTTATATAAATTATTAATTAAATGACGTTTCGAATCTTCTCCTAAACGTTCAACGCATGGATGCAATTCTTTTTACTTTACCACACACACTGGTGTTCTAAAATATGGCTAATTCCCCTGAATTACAATAATGATTTTTACTTTCTCTTCACGTACTGTGTACATCTCGTAGTGTATAAAGAAAATATTGTGCTGCACCCAAAAAGCTGTTACCGAGAGCTATTTTTGAGAAAATCAAACATTTAGAAAATGTTTCTATGTAAACGGTAGTTTGGGGTGTGGGGATTTTCTTGAAAATATTCGTGTCACATCCTTGGAGATACTAAACTTAAATACAAGTTTGGTAAATAACGGACTTTTCGTTTTTGAGTATGCTGTCCACACATACACATACACACAAAGAAGGACTCAAAATATATATTCCCGGTGAAGTTTCGGTAACAAATTTTTGGTGGAATACAGTACCGACTCTATCTACTAGACACATTGTACAAATGAGCTAGAGAAAGAAACCTGGCAACCAGCATCCAGGATTCTTTTAAATCTACCCTCACCTAGAATATAACAAAACTCAAGTACTCTCCCTGCGTTAAATTGGACTAATTTAATTGTTCCCCGTATTAAATAATTTCAGGTAGATCACCGTGACAGTCATATGATAGCTTTGAAGTTGAATTTAATCCACTCCTTATGATTTAGCAGTTCACCGCAAAAATATATATTTTTGGCCCCCCTATGAAAAAACAAATTATTATTGGTATACGATGGTTCCACCACTTGGCATTACTTCTATAAGTAGGCACTTTTGTTATTTGGTCATTAGAGCTGTATTGTGGTTACTTTCTGGCCTGTTATAAACATTTGGGCCCTAAGCTGTATAGCGTAGCCCAACGTGGAGGGCCCTAAGCCGCAAAGCGTAGCCGAGGGATCTGTGAAGCTAAAACACCAATGATCCCAAGAAGAAGTCGAAATTTCGGCGATCTGGCAACTTTCACATCTGAACAACTTAATGTTTTCAACACTTTCAAGTATGGATCGCCAGTATCACATCTCCATATAGCTTGAACCATCGTATAACTTTACCAAAACCTTTTTTTTTTTATAAAAAATGGTTGTGTGTGGTCTATGGGCAGTATAGCTCAAAAACAAAAAGTCCATTTAGCACCAAACTTGGTATTTATGTCATGTATCTTCCGAGTATGTTAAGGTTTTCAAGAAAAACTCCCTAACCCAAACTACCCTTTACATGAATTTTTATAAAAAAATTCTCTTTTTCACAAAAGTGGCTCTAACATTTTGATTAAAATACCGTCATCAAATGTATATCTCTGCAAAAAATATTGTTAAAAAGCTTATACATCTATTTACTTCATGCTAACCAGAAAACATTAGCAGAAATAGTCTTATTACTTGCTTCCTTGTAAGTAGAAGCGATATATGGGAGTATAATAGATTAAGGTGAAGTCAAAAGCTGGTTACTAGATGACTGAAGTTCCTTTGTTTGTATAGACACGAGTTGACAAATTCCTGTATCAGAAAAGTACTAGTTTTTTAAACCTGAAACTAAAAACAAGGAATATCTAACAAACGACCAACTCCTCAAAAAAAAAATCATATAACATAAATTGTGTGTTTTAATGTTCTCAACATTTTTTGTGGGGCAAGTTTTTGTCTATTTCTTACGGTTTAGCAGTTATGCAAAATTTCGTAAAATTCATCCAGAATGAAGAAGTTTTCAGAGGCTATTCCCAGAAAAATCAAGATATACATATTATTTGTCAGGTAAATATCTTTATTATATGATATTTTAATCAAAATCGTTAGAGCCATTTTTGAGAAAATCAAACATTTCGAAAAAAGTTCCATGTAAAAGGTAGTTGGGGGTGGGGGGATTTTCTTGAAAATTTTCGTGTCGCATCCTTGGAAGATACCAAACTTAAATACCAAGTTTGGTATTTAATGGTTGCTGTCCACAGACACACACACGCACACACGGACCTTTTTCCAAAAATGCTTTTTTTTGATTCAGGGGGACCCAAAACATGTATTTCCGGTGAAATCTCGGTATCGAATTTTTGGGTGTATTACTCTATACTCTATGTACATAGTACGTGTAGAGAAAGTAAAAATATAGATCTCCTTAAAGCACACAATTTATATCATATACATTTTTTCGTGGAGCTGACAATTTTCGAGATATTCCTTGTTATTGGTTTCAGTTTTAAAATATTTTTCTCATTCGGGAACTTGTCAACTCCTGACCACGCAAAGAAACGATTTCAACCCCATTGAAAAGCATTTGACTGTCGGTTTAGCCTAGTGTATTACCTTATTTTCCTCCTACTTATGAGGAAATAAAACAGTTTCTACTAATATTTATCTGAATTATCATGAAGTAGATAGAAGAATAAGCTTATTGATAATACATTATAGAGATGTTGAGAAAGTCATGTGAATGGAACATATCAGATTTCTACTTTCTCTACATGTACTATGCACATAGTGTATAGAAGAAGTGTTGTATTTCACCCAAACATTCGGAAATACATGTCTTGAGGTTCTATTGAGTCCATAAAAGCATTTTTAGAAAAAGGTCCACAGTGTATCTGTGTGTGTACATCGACAGTATAGCTGAAAAACTAAGAGAGCGTTAAATACCGTTAAGGCGAGACAGCGGAGTTTGAGAACGCTGACAGGAAAGAGGGTCCGGGAAGGTAAGAAAAGATAAACAGTGGCGTTAGTGCATTATACCAGGTGGAAGGGAAGTCATTACATTAATTTACACCAGTGATAGATCTCGGTATTTGGAACACTTTTTGTATCTTAGGATTGTAATGCACCCAAAAATTCGATACCGAGATTTCACCGGAAATATATGTTTTGGGTCCCCCTGTATCAAAAAAAAAAAAAAGACTTTTTATAAAAATGTCTTTGAGTGTGTCTATGTGTGTGTGTGGTATTTAAGTTTGGTATCTTCCAAGGATGCGACAGAAGATTTTCAAGAAAATCCCCCACTCCTAAACTACCCTTTACATGGAAAAAACTCGAATATTTTGATTCTCTCAAAAATAGTTCTAACGGTTTTGATTAAAATCTCTTATAGTAATTAAGATATTTACCTGACAAAGAAAATGTATATCTTAAATTTTCTGGGAAAAGCCTCTGAAGACCTCTTTATTCTGGATGACCTTTTCTTTAATTTTGCAAAACTAGTTAACCATAAGATATAGACAAAAGCTTACTACATAAAAATTTAGAGCTCATTGGAATACAAAATTTAAAGTCATATACATTTTTTTCGTGAAGTTGACGGTTTTCGAGATATTCCTTGCTGTTGGTTTCAGTTTTGAAATACTTAAAAACTTTTCGCACATGGGGATTTGTGAACTCCGGGAAATGCATAGAAACGATTTTCAAGCACATGGCAACCAGCGTTTAAATGCTTTGACTACTGTTTTAGCCTCGTGTATTCCCTTATTTCCCTTCTACTTATAAGGAAGGAAGTACTTAAGAGAATATCAGCTAATGTTTATTTCGATTATCATAAACTACATAGAAGAATATGCTTTTTAACAATAATTTGCTAAAGCGATGTAGAGAAAGTTATGTGAATGGAACACAT
This sequence comes from Hymenopus coronatus, assembly GCA_030762935.1. NCBI lineage: Eukaryota > Metazoa > Arthropoda > Insecta > Mantodea > Hymenopodidae > Hymenopus > Hymenopus coronatus. The sequence continues at coordinate 32,920,957 of CM060882.1, read as the reverse complement.
CAAACTGATTTTTCTTTCTCTATACGCACTATGTACATAGTGTATAGAAAAGGTATTGCACTCCACCCAAAAATTCCATACCGAGATTTCACCGGAAATATATGTTTTAGTGTCCCTTTTATCTAAAAAAGCAGTTTCGGAAAAAGGTCCGTGTGTGTGTCCGTGAACACTTTAACTCAAAAACGAAAAGCCGCTAAAACACAAAACTTGGTATTTAAGTTTATTATCTTCCAGGAATGCGACACGAAGATTTTGAGAAAAGTCCCCCCACCCCAAACTACCCTTTACGTGGAACTTTTTTCGAAAATTTTGATTTTCTCAAAAATGGCTCTAACGATTTTGATTAAAATTTCGTATATTAGAGATATTTACCTGACAAATAAAATGTATATCTTGAATTTTCTGTAAATAGCATCTGAAGAGTACTTTATTCTGAATGAATTTTACAGAATTTTGAATAATTGCTAAACCGTAAGAGATGGACAAAATCTGTCTGCACGAAAAATGTAGAGCACGTTGAAACACACAATTTATGTTATATATATATATATATATATATATATATATATATATATATATATATATATATATATATATATATTTTTTTTTCACGAAGTTCATCGTTTTTGAGACATTCCTTGTTTTTGGTTTCAGCTGTGAAAAACTATACTTTTCTCGCACAAGAATTTGTTAACATCTGTCCATACAAACAAAGGAGCTTCAGTCACATAGCATCCAGCCTTTACAATGACTTTAACCTATGGCACTCCCTTATTTCGCTTTAATGTAACACATCATATTTTTAAATTGTAACTCCTTAATTTTACAATAGATGTAATTCTTTGAGTGTTATATAGGTACCTGAAAGCTTAGAATCTGTCTCCCGTGCTTTCCTATATGCTCTTTCATCTGTTTTTGGAATTTTAGTAGCACATATTGAAATTACCAGCCAAGGCTTCTCTCTGCTTATACGCTACAATGTATTCTGCTAAGCCCCAACGGCGCATTGTTGTTGAATAGACATAAAAACAGTTTATATCATTCAGCAGACATATGCGAGTCACCTTGATAGAAGGGTCGTTGTTTGTTGGTAGCTTCTTTCAGAGTTACTAAGTTAGAAACATATGGAATTAGAGGTCTAGCAAAATATTTAATTAGTTCATACCTTATTGGTAGCAACAAACAAACTACAAACAAGGGAATCTAACAACAAAAACTACATTCAGCTTCAAAACGGTAAATTATGGGGTTCCGCAGGGTTCTGTGATGAGTCTTCTCTTATTTATATATAATATTCAAAGAGTGTTTCAATAGTTCGTGTCTCCAATTGAAGTACCCAGCATATAGTTCTTGTATCATCTGCAAAAGAGATTGCTTTACAATCCCGATTGTTGGGCATATCCCACACTTTTACTTGCAATCCATTAACAGGAAGAAAATAGCGTCAATAATGGAAACAGCTTTGTAGATTTATGATTGGACGAATCTGAGTACACTGTGATGTAATTCACTTAACCCAAGTCTTTCTGTAGCTCTGAAATAACATAAGGGCTGATCACATTCCTCACAATTGTTATAGACTTCGTTCTTGCACATGAATATTGAGGTTCAAAACATTTCTTAATCAATTTGGAAGTACAGTCTATTGATTGAAACGATTAGTTAAGAATTACTGTGTGAAATGCAAAACATACTTCAGCTGCTGCATGCATTTATTCTTTGTGTCCAAAATTCTTATTTCTGAAAAATGTGGAAATGGTTGCACTTGATGCAGTTGCATTAGTTAATGTATATGTAAATAGCGTATTATTTCGGATATCCCTCTATTGCTATTGGAAAATTTGCCAAACATTTTTGACGATAAACGTCACTGGCTGTCTTTGCCCTTTGGATGAAAGAATAAAGGGATACGTTTTCTTCTCGGTTCCATTCCGAAAAAATGACTGTAGAAGAGAACTGTAACAACACGTCAAGTAACAGCCAATCTACACTACCAAAGTGAATAAATAAGTAATAATGAATAAACTGCAGAGACAGAGCGTAAAGATGCACATTGTTGAAGAAACACGAGCAGACAATCTGAATACTAACATAGCCGATGCTGCATTGCCGTAAACAATGCCAGTTAAACTTGATTATTGCATGCTATAAATATAATATTATCCTTACAATAATACAATAAATAAAAATGAATAACTATGATTTAAAGCTTAAACTTATAGCTTAAAATTACAGGAGGACATTTCTTAGGATATTTCTAAAAAATAGAACATTATTTATTTTTCCAGTCTTATTCGCAACCGCAGGATAGTCCTTTAAAAAAATCTGATGTGTTCCATTCAAATGACTTTCTCTATATCTCTGCAACAAATTATTGTTAAAAAGCTTATGATTCTATTGACTTCATGCTACTCGAGAAAAAACTAGCACAAGAGTCTTATTACTTGCTTCCTTGTAAGTAGAAACGAAATAATGGAGTGCCATAGGTTAAAGTGATATTCAAAAGCTGGTTGCTATGTGACTGAAGTTCCTTTGTTTGTATCACAGAAGTTGACAAGCTCCTGTATGAAAAAAGAAATGTTTTTAGAGCTGAAACCAATAACAAAAAAAAAAAAAAAAACAAAAAAAAAACATTAACTCCACGAAAAAAATGTATATGACATACATAATGTGTTTTATCGTGATCTACATTTTTTTGTCTATCTCTTACGGATTGCAAGTTATGCAAAATTTCCTAACATTCATTCAGAATAAATCAGTCTTCAGAGGCTATTTCCAGAAAATTCAAGATATACATTTCGTTTGTCATAAAACTATCTTTAATATAAGATAGTGGGGTGGGGGATTTTCTTGAAAGTCTTCGTGTCGCATCCTTGGCAGATACCAAGCTTAAATACCAAGTTTGGTATTTAATGGTCTTTTCGTTTCTTAGCTACGCTGAGCACAAACACACACATACACACACACATACACACAGAGACAGACAGACACATGGACATCTTTCTAAAAATGCTTTTTTTAATATTCAGGGTGTGCTAAAGCATGTATTTTGGGTGAAATCTCGGTGTCGAAATTTGGGCGCATTACAATACCTTCACTGTACTACGTACTATGTACATAGTGTATAGAGCTTATACTAGCTACTGATGATATTGCCTGAAATAAACAGTGAAGTAACAGGCATGCATTACTTACATCTCACGTTAAGAAAATATCCAATGGAACTATATTCTCCAAGAAGGTGTCTGCTTGTACATTTGTACCAGCCGCTGTGTTCTCTTCGGATGGCGCTGAAGTTGAGAAAGCCGTCGCCAGATTGAGCCACTGGCGGTGCACCATCATCTAAAACAATCACAATTCACAATATAATTATAGTTATATTAATAATTTATTAAGGCAGTGTGGCAATGAAATACCCCGAAAATGTACTAAATAACCAAAACATCCGATGTGTTACACTTACATGGCCTTCTCTACCTATTCTGCAATAAAATATTCTTAAAATATATTCGTTTAACCATTGGTTCGACTGCGGAAACATACAAAAATTTGATGTGTTCCATTCACATGACTTTTTCTATCTCCCTGTAAGAAATCATTCTTAATAAGCTTATTATTCTAACTATTCATTGTAATCAAAATAAAAATTAGCAGAAATGGTCACATTACCATTTCCTTATAAGTAGGAGGGAAATGAGGGAATATACTAATCTAAATCGACAGTCAAATCTTTTTAAAACTGGCTGTTATGAGACTAATTTAGTTCTATTTGCATTATAGGAGTTACGAAATTCCCGTTTGAGAAAAGTTTTAGAACTTTAAAATTTAGATCAGTAATAAGGAATGGTAAAATATACAAATAAAGAAAGAGAAAAGAGAAAAGGAAGAAAGTGTAACATAAATTGTGTGTTTTAACGAGATCTATCTATTTTGTGTAGTAAGCTTATCTATCTCTTAGGTTTACCAGTTATACAGAACCTAGATGGCTGGGTTCGATCCCAAGCGATCGCATTGAGATTTGTGGTGGACAAATTGGCGCAGGGTTTTCTCTGGATTCTCCAGTTTCCCCTGCCATTACATTACACCGGTGCTCCATCTTCATTCCAGGTATCATCAGTCATCTCCTGCGGTGCCACAAATAGTAAAAGCCAGCGTTAACACTATAAAAATGCTATACAGAAGTCATCTAGAATGAAGAGGGTTTCAGAGGCCATTTCCGAAAAATTGATGCTGTACATTTCATTTCTCATGAAAATATCTTAAACATACTATTATATTTTTATCAAAATCGTTAGAGCCAGGTTTGGGAAAAGCACAATTTTCGAAAATTTTCTATATGGTGGTGGTGGTGATTTCATGAAAATCTTCCTGTCGCTTCTTTGGAGGAATACTGAAATTAATACCAATGGGCTTTTTCGTTTTTTAGTTATGTTGTTCATCGTCACGCACCGGATATATACACACCGTCCTTTTACTACATATTTTTATTTTCTTGTATTCAGGGGGTATCAAAATATAAATTTCGGCGAAATCACTGTATAACATTTTTGGGTGAAATACAGGACCTTCTCTAATTGATGAGTACATTGTATATTTGTGAATGAGAATGTAGTAAGCTTTCGTAAGAATACTTTTTTACTTTCTCTATATGCACTATGTACATAATGTATAGAGAAGGTATTGCACTCCCACAAAAATTCGATACCGGAAGTATATGTTTCACCGGAAGTATATGTTTTAGGGTCCCCTGTATCCACAAAAAGCATTTTCACAAAAAGGTCCGTGTGTGTGTGCGTGCGTGTGTTAGTGTCAGTGTCAGAGTGTCAGTGTATCAGTGTGTCGTAAACACACTCAAAAACGAAAAGTCGGTAAAATACCTAACTTGGTATTTAAGGTTAGTATCTTCCAGGAACGCGACACGAAGATTTTGAGAGAAATCCCCGCCACCCAAACTACCCTTTACATGGAACTTTTTTTGAAAATTTTGATTTTTGCAAAAATGGCTAACGATTTTGATTAAATTATCATATATTAAAGATATTTACCTGACAAACAAAATGTATATCTTGAATTTGCTGGGAATAGCCTCTGAAGACTACTTTATTCTGGACGAATTATACGGAATTTTGCATAACTGCTAAACCGTAAGACTTAGATAAAAACTTACTGCACAAGAAATGTAGAGCACATTAAAACACACAATTTATGTTATATACATTTTATTCCTAGAGTTGATCGTTTTTGAGATATTCCTTATTTTTGGTTTCAGCTATGATAAACTTACTTTTCTCTTAATTTGTCAACTCCTGTCCATGCAAACAAAGGACCTTCAGTCACTTAGCAACCAGCTTTTTACTATCACGTTAACCTATTGTACGTCTTCTACTTGTTTCGCTTCTACTTATAAGGCAGCAGGTAATAAGAATATTTCTGCTAATTTTTTCTCGATTAGCATAAGGTAAATAGAGGAATAAGCTTTCTAACATTAATTTGTTGCAGAGATGTAGAGAAAGTCATGTGAACGGAACACATCAGGTTTTTCTATTTACTTCATGTTAATCGGTACACATTTTTGCTGAAATAATTACATTTCAATGTTGCTTGTAACCACATTAGGACCTGAGTGGGATGTTTTGAGCGGTAGATCTGAGAGCCACATTTGGTAGGTTTCGTATCCGATTCCTCTAAACTTTGGTCTTTTAGTGGTTTTTCGTGCCAGGTAGGATAATTTTTGGGTATTCAAAACATTAAGAGAGTTACGTGAATAATCTTTTGACTATGTCACAGTTTATTATCTGAAACGTCAAGCGATACACGTGATTTGAGGTTCTAGTGATTCAATAGTCTTGTATTTCTTTAGAGGCGTTTCAAAAGTAGGGGAAGACCGTGTAATTTGGATCAGCGTGTATTTTGGACCGATGTCTGTTTAAGAAAATTTTGTCCCGCTTTTAATGTCGTGTTTTCTTCCACCGAAGATCTTTCTTTGAAAACCAAACTAAAACAACGGATCATTCAATATATTAAGATAAGTGTGATGTAGATTTATTTCATTAATTCAGTTTAGGATTATAAGAAATGTGATACTTAAAAGGTGTTGTGTCGTGTAATCTGGACCGAAGGTGAAGTATACTTTGGTTCGCACCAAATTACACGGAATATTTGGATATCACATTCCAAATGATCATGTTTGTATATATTTATTTACCTGAGGTCACGATTTCAATTTACTTTGGTAATTTATTTAGATATGTACACATTACTGTTACATATTATACAAGTTGCGTAAAATACCAGATGACATCAAGAGAAGCTAACAAATCTAAGTGCCTGTGTTGTAAGTGGAGAAAGAAAGATCTGAGAAAGATCAAAATAAAAACTCAGAAGAGACTTTTTGTGTTATATGTGGGGAATCTTACGAGGAAGATGGACACAGTGCAATAAATGCAAAGGATGTACTGACATAAATCATTAATTTTTTTACTTTCTCTATACGTGCTATGTATATAGTGTATAGAGAAGGTATTGCACTCCACCAAAAAATTCGATACAGAGATTTCACCGGAAACATATGTTTTAGGGTCCCCTTTATCTAAAACCAAAGTATTTTCAGAAAAAGGTCCGTGTGTGTGTCCGTGTGATCATGTGTCTGTAAACACGATAACTCAAAAACGAAAAGTCGGTAAAATACCAAGCTTGGTATTTAAGTTTAGAATCTTCCAGGGATGCGACACGAAGATTTTGAGAAAAATCTCTCCATTCCAAACTACCCTTTACATGGATCTTTTTTCGAAAATTTTGACTGTCTAAAAATGGCTGTAACGATTTTAATTAAAATATCGTATATTAAAGATATTTACCCGACAAATAAAATGTATATTTTGAATTTTCTGGGAATAGCCTCTGAAGACTACTTTATTCTGAGTGAATTTTCCGGAATTTTGTATAACTGCTAAACCGTAAGAGATAGACAAAAACTTACCACACAAAAAATGTAGAGCACATTAAAACACACAATTATAGTTGTATACATTATTTTCCTGGAGTTGATCGTTTATGAGATATTCCTTGTCTCTGTTATCAGGGACGAAAATCTTAACTTTTCTCATACAGGAATTTGTCAACTTATGTCCATACAAACAAAGGAACTTCAGTCACATAGTAACCAGCTTTTGACTATCGCTTTAACCTATGCTACTCCCTTATTTCCTTTCTACTTACAAGGAAGAAGAAGATAAGGCTATTTCTGCTAATTTTTCTAGATTAGCATGAAGTAAATAGAAGCATAAGCTTTTTAAGAATAATTTGTTGCAGGAATATAGAGAAAGTCATGTGAATGGTACACATCATATTTTTACTTTTGTGATAGCTGCATTGTGTAGTGAAGAGCGAAATCCTCCTTTAATTCGGAAAAAAACCTGAAAATGTTATGTTCGCAAAACTTTGTATGACATTGATGTAAGGTGATATTAATTTTGTTAAACTTAAACTACTTCACTGGGACATTTTGAATAATAATATACATAATGGTTATTCCAGGTCTAAATGAATTACTATTGTGAATTTCAATCTTTAAAAATGATTATAAAGTTATACGAATCGATTATAAATGTATTATATAGTGGTCCAATTTACGCACCCTCTCAGGCCAAATTACACACCTCTGGTCCAAAATACACCCCTTAGAAAAATACAATAATTATAATTTGCAAATTATGTATCTGGAACTAAACCTTGAAAACGCTTATAATGGTATAAGCTAAACCCATTAACACATAAAAGTAAGTTGTGGACTTTGACGAAGGTTTTCGGACCAGATATTAGCACTTAAAGTTAGGCGGCCCAAATTTCACGGACTTCCCTTATATTAGTACTTCATAACCGTCACACCTATAAATACATGGATCATTCATTAATTAGTCGCAACAATTGATTGAACAACAATAAAGCATTTTTGGAGCAGTCACATTATTGCAGTGTTTAGAAGTTATCTTCTCCAACATGAAGAACTTGCCTCCATATATCAGGGAGACGATGGATGCCATCCACAGCGTCTTGTAGTCTTAATATTCGAACAGACTGCTCTACTGCTGGTTCTAAAGCGAACTCCTGTAAGTGGTAATTTCACCTTCTTAAAAATCTGATGTGTTCCATTCACATGACTTTCTCTACAGCTCTGCAACAAATTATTTTTAAAAAGCTTATGCTGCTATTTACTTCATTCTAATGGAGAAGAAATTAGCAGAAATAGCCTTATTACTTGCTTCCTTGTCTCGTAGAAGCAAAATAAGGGGGTACCATAGGTTAAAGTGATAATCAAAAGCTGGTTGCTATGTCACTGAAGTTCCTTTGTATGGACAGATTTCTGTATGAGAAGAGTATAAGATTTTCAAAGCTGAAACTAAGAACAAGGAATATTTCTAAAACAATACACTGCACGAAAAAGGTATATAAAATAAATTGTGTGCTTTAACGAGCTCTACATTTTCTGTTAGGTAAGTTCTTGTCTATCTCTTATGGTTTGCCTGCTATCAAAATTCTGTAAAATTCATCCAAAATAAAGTAGTCTTCAGAGGCTATTCCCAGAAGATTCAGGATCTACAGTTTATTTGTCAGGTAAATATCTTTAACATACCATTTTTAATCAAAATCGTTGGAGCTATTTTTGAGAAAAGCAAAATGTTGAAACTATTTGCATGCAAAAGGTAGTTGGGGTGGGGGTATTATTTTTTTAATTCCTTGTGTCGCATCCTTGCAAGATACCAAACTTAAATACCACAGTTTGTAATGCTGATTTCTCATGAATGCAATTAAATGACCTCCAGGTTGTTATGTTACGACTGCCTCGTGGCTGTTTATTGAGAACATCTCGGTTGTAAAGAAACAGTAACATGAATATAACCTTGTTTATTCTTAGTGAATATATACATAAGTAGGAATACTAAGAAAGCGGGCAAAGGGCAAAACAAAAGAAAGGCAAAAATTAATATAGAAATTGCTATTTGAACTATTACATCGTCGTTGGGAAAGATACGTATGGTCTTGTCACTTTTTATGGCTATAACATGAAATTAAGTTATTGTGTATTACTTTTTCTACACATACTATGCACATAGGGTATAGAGAAGGTATTGTATTCCACCCAAACTTTTGATACCGAGATTTCACTGGAAATACATGTATTGGGTTCCCCTGAATTAAAAAAAAAAAAAAAAGCACTTTTGGAAAAAATCCGCTCGCGCGCGCGCGAGTGTGTGTATATGTGTGTCTCCGGACAACATAGCTAAAAAACGATAGGCCGTTAAAACATTTAGAAAATTTTGATTTTCTTAAAAATAGCTCTAACGATTTTGATTAAAATACCGTTTCTTAAAGACATTTACACGGAAAATAAAAAGTATATCTGGATTTTTTTGGGAATAGCCTCTAAAGACTTTTCTTTATTCTGAATGAAATTTGCTGAGTTTTGCGTAACTGGTAAACCGTGAGACATAGACAAAACTTACTGCACAAAAAATGTAGATCAGCGTAAAACACAAAATTTATGCCAGATACATTTTTTTCATGGAGTTGATCATTTTTGAGATATTCCATGTTATTGGTTTCAGCTTTAAAAAGCTTCTCTAGCGGGAATTCGTAAACTCCTGTCTATACAAACAAAGGAGCTTCAGTCACATAGCAACCAGCTTTTGGATTTCACTTTAACCTATGGTACTCCCTTATTTCGCTTCTACTTACAAGGAAGCAAGTAATAAGACAATTTCTGCTAATATTTCTCATTTAACGTAAAGTAAATAGAAGAATAAGCTTTTTAACAATAATTTATTGCAGAGATATGGAGAAAGTCATGAGAATGGATTACATCAGATTTTTTTCAACTGCTCAGATGGCTTAATGCGTAACGCGAGAAGCTGCTATCCCATAGTTCGATTCCTATCAAAGAGTAAATATTTTTTATTATTATTTTTTGCATTTCAAAGGAAGTGCCGCGATACGTGGCATACTGGCACTTCAGAATCTTATAGCCGTTGCTTTGAAATTTCAATAAACAGGCCATAAGTCTCCTATCTCAAATTACTTATTTACGTAATCTACATATTCTGTGAAAATATATCGGTGTAGTTCAAACACCCTGTATACAAGGATAGTGACACAAAAGTATTTTCGAAATGAAGAGAATGTCAAAGAATATTCCTAGAAAATTCATGCTTTCGTTTGTTGTGTTATTTTGGGATAAAGTTTTAGTAGAAAACAAAACCGCTGGCTCCCCCACCTTCTAGGCCAAGTAAGTTGGTTTAATTACGTACGGAAACCAGTTATCACATGCCTCGTTACCTATGTCTGCAACCAAATTACATCTACAAAACTATGTTAAGGTGAATAATTATATCAAAACCCTGTATGGCGTCACACATTTGCTACCGAATTAGGAGCTATGTTACCCAATTTATAAGTAATATACTCTTATCTTCATAAATTATGATGGAATACACAATATTCCATTCATATGACTTTCTCTACATCTCTGTAACAAATTATTGTCCGTTAGCTTATTCTTCTATCTGTTCATGCTAATCGTGATCTTATTCCTTGCTTCCTTGTAAGCAGAAGAGAAATAAGGGAGTATACTAGGATAAACCGACAGTCAAATGTTTTAAAATACTGTTGCTATGAGATTGAAATAAGTTTCGCTGTGTGACCTTGAGTTGACAGGATCCTGTATGAAAAACGTTTAAGTATTTTAAAACAGACACTAATATCAACGAATATTTCGAATACGGTCAACTCCACGAAAAAAATGTATGCTTCAAATTGTGTGTTTTAACGAGATCTTACCGTATACCATTTATGAAAAATCGGAATAATCATTCAAAATAAAGAGGTCTTCAGAGACTACTTCCAGAAAATGAAAACATACATCTTATTTGTCATGTAAAAATCTCAAATGTAAGAGATTTTAAACAAAATCGTCAGGGGCATTTTTGAGAAAACCAAAATTTTCGAAATTTTTTCCATGTAAAGGGTAGTTGAGGTTGGTGGGATGTTCTTGAAAACTTCTTGTCGCATCATTGGGATACAAACTTAAATACCAAGTTTAGTATTTAATGGGCTTTTTGTTTTTGAGTCTTGCTGTCCACAGAAACAGACAGATAAACTGACACATACACTGACCTTTCTCTAAAAATGCTTCTATTTTTGGATTCAGGGGATATGAAAACATATTTCCGTTGAAATCTTGGCCTTGAGATTTTTGGTGGAGTACAATAGCTTCTCTACTTACAATGTATATTGTACATACGTGCTAGAGAAAGAAAACTGTGATAGGTTACATTCATATGACTTTGTTTATGCTGTATCGATTATTATTTGATATAGGGGCAAAATATTCTTACGATTTCTTGGGAATATTCCGATAAATGCGAGTCAGTTGTGAAATGAATGCTGTGTTGGCCCGTTGCTATGGTAGCTCAGTGGTTAGAGTAGCCGGAAAATCCGTGGTTCAAATCTCAGCTATCCTCGACCTATCCAACTCCTGTCCTACCCACGGCTTGTGTGAATAACAATTAAATTAACAGTATTCTTATGAATGTTTATTTTTCAGGTATATTATTTTTAATTGAGGTACATTTTTGCAGAAAAACCAACATTACACAATTGGTTATATGGTACGTGGGTTTGGAAAATAAAAGCACCTGATGTGCTCCATTCACATGATTTTCTCTACATCTCTGTAACAAATTATTGTTAATAAGCTTATTCTTCTATCTCTTTAATGGTAAAACATAAGCAGAAACGGTGTTGTTATTTACTTCCCTTATAAGTAGAAGGAAAATAAGGGAATACACTAAGCTAAAACGACAGTCAAATGTTCTAAATGTGGTTGCTATGAGATTGAACATAGAGCGTTGAGAAGTTCCCGTATGAGAAAAGTTCAAGTATCTGTTTTAAAACTCAAATCAATAACAAGGAATACCTCGAAAACCCAACTCCACGAAACATATGTACATGACATAAATTGGTTGTTCTATCTGATCTATATTATTTATGTAGTAATCTTTTGCCTATCTTTACGATTTACCAGTTATGCAAAATTCAATAAAAATCACCCAGAATAAAGATGTCTTTAGAGGCTATTCCGAGAAAATTCAAGATGTACATTTTATTCGTCATGTAAATATTTTAAATATAAGTGATTTTAATCAAGGAGTTTTGAAAAACTAAACATTTACGAAACTTTTTCCATGTAAAGTTTAGTTTGGAGTGGGGGGGGGCATTTTCATTAAAATCTTCGATTCGCACCCTTGTAAGATACCAAACATAAATACCAAGTTTGGTATTTAACGGTGTTTTCGTTTTTGAGCTATCCTGTCCACAGACACGCACACACGCACCTTTTTCTAAAATTTCGTTTTCTGGATTCAGCAGGTGCGAAAACAGGTATTTCCGGCGAAATCTTGGTACCGAATTTTTGGGTGCATTACAATACCCTCTCTATAGACTATGCACATAGTACGTGTAGAGAAAGTAAGAATTAAGATATGAACACTGTATACTGGCCTTGAAAGTCCATACTGTTTGCTTGGAATAGTGAGAAAGAAGTGAAAATCAGGCTGACCCTATAGTTCAGTCGGTAGGGCACCTGCTGTCTATGTTAGAATATTGTCACAACCATGATGGTTGGCGCTTAGGGGTGTAGCTGGTTAGGGTAGAAGCAACTCAAAGTTTGGTGTAATCAATAGTTTTTTTTCTTGGTTTGATGCCTCATTAAGCAGTGTTGAGCAGTTTACAATCTTAAGGGGAGAAAACCCTAGAGTACTAGTGAGTCTTAGCTTGAAGTATTGTCGGGCCCGAGGAGGAGTCGTGGAGGCTACATCGTTCGGACTTGACGGATTTGCAAGACGGAAAGATAGACGGGCAGCGTCGCGGCCCTCATTCCAGAACGTGACTTCTCCCCCGATCGGCGTTATCGCGCTCCCTTATATTGCTTCGATCTAACTCAATCCTAATGATGTCTGTTTCCTGTATGTGGAGAGTCGAAGCCTAACTTGAGTGTTAGATTGAGCGGAAACACGTGTTCTATCCATGTTGTTTGATGCAACATTGTTCTAGAACTTTCCATGGAAATAACGTCATTCGGAAAGTCCCTTGTGGCAATCCTAAGGAAGTCTGGTATGCCCACTCACATCCTGTCACGAATGAATCTTGGCAAAGTCTTTCAAGTTAGAAAACAAAATATAAAACCAAAAGGATTTAGAAGTGTGTCAGGGCAATAATATAATTCAGTGTATTGTAAAACAAATTTATGTGTACCATTCACATGACTTTCTCTACACCTCTGCAACAAATTATTCTTAAAAAGCTTATACTTCTATTTACTTCATGCTAATCAGAAAAAAAAAAATAGCAGAAATAGTCTTATTACTTGCTTCCTTGTAAGTAGAAGTGAACTAAGACAGTACCATAGGTTCAACTGATAGCCAAAAGCTGGTTCCAATGTCTCTGGTGTTCCTTTGTTTGAATGGACAGCAGTTGACAAAATACTGTACGAGAAAAGTATAAGTTTTTCAAAGCAGAAACCAAAAATAAGGAATGTCTCAAAAACAATGAACCCCACGAAAAAATGTATATAACATAAATTGCGTGTTTTAACGTGCTCTACATTTTTCGTGCAGTAAGTTTTTGTCCATCTCTTACGGTTAAGTAGTTATTCAAAATTCCGAAAACTTCATCCAGAATAAAGTTTTCTTTAGAGGCTATTCCCAGAAAATTAAAGATATACATTTTATTTGTCAGGTAAATATATTTAATATACGAAATTTTAATCGAAATCGTTAGAGCCATTTTTAAGAAAATCAAAACTTTCGAAAAAAATCCATGTAAAGGGTAGTTGCAGGTGGGGGGATTTTTCTCAAAATCTCTGTGTCGTATTCCTGGAAGATACTAAACTTAAATACCAAGTTTGGTATTTTACTGACTTTTCGTTTTTGAGTTATCGTGTTCACAGACACACACACACACACACACACATGGACCTTTTTCCGAAAATGCCTTTTTTGGATAAAGGGGCCCCTTAAACATATATTTCCGGTGAAATCTCGGTATCGAGTTTTTGGGTGGAGTGCAATACCTCCTCTATACACTATGTACATAGTGCGTATAGAGAAAGTAATGAAAATGGTTCTCCTACACATACTCGTACATGCGACAATATCCGGGTTCGGTACCCAGGGGGTGGAGATTTTCTCCGGCCAAGATTATTCCCTAAACCTCCCCGAGTCTGGAAGTATGAACAAGAATTTAATTTAGCGTATAAAAGAACCCAAAGAAATAAAATCCACTGATAAATTTACATGGATTATCATCATTGGTTATATGTTCTAATGATGGAACTGGCCATTGTAGTTAAAGGGGAGTATAAATGGAACCATAAAAAAGTGAACATCAAGAGAAATTTGAAAACCGATAAAGTAATGAAGCATTAATACTTGTTATCTCGGAAACAGCTTGTGTCACAAAAAAACTTATTTGAAATAATGTGAGCTTTTTAAACAGATCTCCATTTTGCTGCACAGTATATTTTCGCCTGCCTTTTAAAATATTTTTACTGAACATAGAGGAATTCACAGGATAGTCCCTGAAAATTCTAGATATAGAATTTAGTTTACATGCACATGTCTCTAATACATGGCATTTTAATTAAGGTCGACGTGTTATTTCTGAAAAAAAAAAAAATTGAAGATTTGAAAATCTTCTTCACCTAAACATAAAAGCTAATTTTGGTTGGCGGATTTTCTTGAAAATCTTCCTGGTACGTTTTGGAAGATATTAAACATAAAATAAGAACTGAAGCTTTCCTGGTGACGTATTAATTCAAAATCTTCTCGGGCTTCTAGCCAGGTAAAAACTTGGCTTGACACCAACGTTTCGAGGAAGTGCATCTTCCTCGTCTTCAGGGTGAACTGATGGTTTGAGCTTGCGGAGACTGGTATTTATAGAGCTGGGATGAAGCTAACATCTGATTGGTTCGCAAACGAGGCCATAATATCACGCGAACCAATCAGATGTTAGCTTCATCCCAGCTCTATAAATACCAGTCTCCGCAAGCTCAAACCATCAGTTCACCCTGAAGACGAGGAAGATGCACTTCCTCGAAACGTTGGTGTCAAGCCAAGTTTTTACCTGGCTAGAAGCCCGAGAAGATTTTTAATTAATATTAAACATAATTCACAGCTTGGATTCAACCTAATTTTCGCTTTTGAATTATGCTGTTCGCAGACATGTACGCACGAAGCTTTTATAAAATCTAACATCCTTCATTTATATAACTTTCTCTACATCTCTATAATAAGTTATTGTTAACATGTTTTTCTTCTTTCTAATGGAGATAAAAATTAGCAGATATTGTCTTATTACTTTCTTCCTTTTAATTAGAGCGGAAACAAAGGATTGCATTAGACTAAAACGATAGTCAAATGTTCTAAAAGCCGATTGTTATGTGATCGAATTTTGTTTCTTTGCATGGCCAGGTGTTGATATATTCCGAAGAAAAGTTTTAAGTATTTTAAAGCAGAAACTAATAACAATGATGGTCCTACAGATAGACAACTGCATGAAACAAAATGTATATGCCACAGTGTGTTACTACAAGATCTACATTTTTTGTGTAACAACTTTTTCCTATCTTTTACCAGTTATGCAAAAGTCATCCAGAATGAAGAGGTCTTCAGAGGCACTTCAGAAAATTTAAATATGCATTTTAAAGGTCATATCGTCATATACGGTATTTCAATAAAAATAATTACAGCTACTTATGAGAAAGTAAAACATTTCGAAACTTTTTCCATGCAAAGGATACATTAAGGGGAGGGGGACTTTCCTAAAAAAAAACTTCATGTCGCATCCTTGGAAGATACTAAATTTAAATACGAAATTTGGTATTTTATCGATTTTTCATTTTTGGGTCCTCGACACACACAGACACACACGCACACACACATGGGCCTTTTTTTAATTTTTTTTCCGGTGAAGTTTCGACATCGAATTTTTGACTAGAAGATTAATACCTTCTCTATCTACTACGCATTTAACATAGTACATATAGAGAAAGTAGAAATTATTTTTCTGGGTTCAGCGGAGCTTCAAACATATGTTTCTGGTGACATATCAACATTGAATTTGGGGTAATATACAATCTTCTATTTCCTCTATGTGGGAAAGAAAATAAAAAAGAAAAATATTATGGTTTTTAAAGGGTTTATTTATGACCCTGTACCCTATTTTACTGTAAATTCTGCTTTTTATGTGAAATTTTCCTTATGAATTATTACATTTGATATGCCCGAACATTGTTTTAGAAAAGAGTTAATTTAAGCTTTGTTTTGTTTTCAACAATTATGAAAGAACCTTATAAATGGAGTTTAGTATAGTCCAATGTCCTTATAATGCCTTTCTGCGGAGTAAAAGGCTCATTTCGTTTTATTGATATTTCGTTAAGCCACTTATTCATATTTTTATCTTAAAAGGGACGAAGTTACACCTTTCAATACGATACTGCATCTATGTGTACGTACTATATGTGTAAATAAACATTAGAAATGTATGTGGTAGAAAGCAGTACAATTTGAGATTGGCTATTAAAATAATTTAATACATTTCGTAATTAATGAACATGCAATAAACTTATCTATCTACGCACGCGTGGACACGAATCGCTCGTAAACAGCTTTGACATTTTTTTCTTAATTCGCAGCTGTTGAACGATAGAATCTACTTTTCTATCGATCCTTGATAAATGTTAATAGCGTAGATGCACTGCTAGTGTATACCTTCGCTATATCCGATAGGTATCATTATACCTTAATCAACTTCTAAGATTTTAAAATGAAACTGCTTTATTTTACTCTACTATCCACAATTTATGTTACTTTCTCTAGCACGTATTGCAATGTACTGGTAGTTATAGAAGGCATTGCACTCCACCCAAAAATTCTATAACGAGATTTTAGCGTAAAATTTTGTGTTGAGATCCAAAACAGCATTTTAGAAAAAGGAAAGTGCGAGTGTTTGTGTTGATTTGTGTTGTGTGTGTGTGTGTGGGTATGTGTGTTTGTGGACAGCTGGAAGAGAAATGTCCATTAAACACTCACGTTGGTATTTAATTTTAGTTATTCTGATTGACATGTTCATGACTGTTGAACCGTAACATAGACAAAAACTTACTACAACAAAATGCCATTCTTGTCAAAACACAACATTTATGTCCTTTACATTCTTGTTGTGGAATTTACCGTTTCCAAGATAATCTTTGTTTGTAATCTTTGTTTAAAATTCTTATACTTTTCTCAAATGGGAAGTTATCCGTACTTATTTTGTTTTACTCCTAGCTATGCAAAGAATCGAATTCCAACAATAACCACATAGCAATAGCTTTTAAAACATTTAACTGTCGCCTTAGCACAGTGTATTCCCTTAGTTCACTTCTACTTATCACTAAGTACAAGTCGATTCTCCTAATAATTATTTCGATTCGTATGGATTACGAAGAAGAAGAATGTTTTGTAAAAAGTTTGTTTGTAGAACATTTACAGAAAGTCATGTGAATAATTACACATGATTTTTGACATTGCTTAAACCAGGCTTCCTCTTGAGCACACCGAAATTCCCATCTTATATGTAGGTTAAACCATATGAGAAAATGAACAGATAAGCTGGTCATTTAACCTTTTAAATATAGTGCCGAAATATGGAATTTCATTCAACTTTGTCCTTTTATGCCAAGCTGTGGCAAAACATGGTATGGTCAGGGGTGAACAAACCACTTCGCGTACAACGTAGTATGAACAAACCGCTCCCTGAATTAAGAAATAATACTATCATTATTCAGTAAGTCTGAAAAACGTTTTAAAAATTCGCCCAATAAGCCATATATTTATTAATGCCTTTTGTATGTCAAGAACAATATAAATTATTTTATTACCAGTGCTAATATTAGACTATACAACACGAAAAAACTCTAATATTTATATGCCCAGTACAGTTTAAGGGGAGTGGGTAGTGTAAAATGACAAAACATGACATTTTCTGTTTTTAATGGAAAAAAATTATGCGATTCTTTCTGATTCAAAATATATATGGTTTATTGATCATTTAATATTTTTACTTCTAACATATTTTTAGGTTAGAAACACCACCTTGCTGAATTAAGGGGCTACTAAATTGACAAAGATGCAAAATTTATTTTGACTAATGATATTTGGCCATAATTTTATATTTTTAATAACTAAAAAAGTGAGTACAATACTATTTTTCAAAATTTACAAAACAGGTTGTTTTACCTGGGCCCTTCCCATTCTAAACCAAAGGCGAGATAGAGCACCCGGCAGGCCTCTCCACACCCCACCAACGGCATATTTCCGGCCGTGAAATAGATACTGTTTTGGCGGCAGAATGCAGCTTGACTTGAACCAAAGTTTTCCCTTGCTTTATATATTACTCGGAATTAGTGTAAAAAATCCGTGTGAGTTGACAGACATAATCGATTTAAATTTGCTGCGGAGGAATATGAAATTCTACAATCGCTCTACCTCCAGTCGAGTTAACTGCGATTATCTCAAAAATGCTCTTTTTGAAGCATGTGTTCCTTTGTCTTAAAAACTATAAAAGTGACATGGCTCAAAATGCTTACACTTCTCTGGGATATTCCAGTACATACACTGAAGAAGAGTTATATCTTTAAGTGTAATACATTTTTTAAACAATTGAGGATGTTGCTTCAAAATTTAGGTATACATTTTGTTATAGACAATAATTCAAATCAGAAATATTATAGATAGCTTAATTCCCCTAGTTCAGTGGTGTAAGACAGAATATCTTTATATGTAGTAAAAGTTTCAGCTTTCTGCTTCTACTGGTTTCTCAAAAAAGGGAATATTAAAATGTCTAATTTTTGCCATTTATTTAGCAAACAATTTTTTGAAGTTTTTTTTTTCAGACAACCCACAAACAACATAATCATAGAAATTTAAAGAGACATAGTGAATATATTCGGATTATATAGTAATTTTTTCCATTGATCTTTAAATTACAGCCAGAGAAATTCATATATTTTGGGTTTGCTGTATATTCATGTAATACTCACACTACCCACCCCCTAAGTGTAAATAGCTTTTATCATACGCCATTAAAACTTTTTTATAACATTCCTACGCATATAAGACATCTTTCATCTCAGAGCTTCAAGCTTAGGGTCAGATCAACAATGACGGTCAATTCTCTATATACAGTTGTTGAACTTTACAATGTATATATGATGTTCTATTGAATTTTATGATTATGTAGTTTACTGACTTACTGACGACGTCATGAACTCTTTTATTCTAAGGACTAATAAAGGGTCTTGACCACGTCTCACCCTACAATACTACACCTCATCTATGCCGTCTGTCATGGACCGAGATGGGTGACGCAGCGGCCGGGCGGTAGGCCAAGGTCCTTGTGAGCCATGGAGTTATAATAAATGATCTGTCTATCTATTATAGTGACATTTTTTGCTTTCTCTGCCCCGTATGCACAATATACATAGTGTATAGAGAAGGAATTGTATTCCACCCAAAAATTCGATACCGAGATTACACCAGAAGGACATGTTTTGAGACCCTCTGAATAAAAAAAAACATTTTTAGAAAAATGTTCGTGTGTGTGTCTGTATGTGTGTGCGTGTGCGTGTCTGTTGGCAGCATAGCTCAAAATTGAAAAGACCATTAAATACCAAACTTTGTATTCAAGTTTGGCATCTTCCAAGGATGCGACACGAAGATTTTCAAGAAAATCAACCCCCCACCGCAACTAGCCTTTACATGGAACATTTTTTAAAAAAAAAAAGTTTTTTCTCAAGAATGTCTGTAACAATTTTGATTAATATCTGTTATATTTAAGATATTCAAGAGACAAATAAAATGTATATCTTAAATTTTCTGGGAATAGCCTCTGAAGACATGTTTATGCTGGATGAAATTTCTGAAATTTTGCATAATGGTAAACCGTAAGAGATAGACAGAAACTTACCATGCAAAAAAATGTAGAGCTCGTTAAAATACACAATTTATGTTGCATAGATTTTATCCTGGAGTTGACCAATTTTAAGATGCTCCATGTTATTGGTTTCAGCTTTAAATCACTTATACTTTTCTCATATGGGAAATTGTTTACTCCTGTCCATACAAACAAAGTTATTTAAATCACATAGCAAGCAGCTTTTAAAATACTTGACTATCGATTTAATCTAGTTTATTTCGCTGCAACTTATAAGGACGTAACTAATAAGGCTCTTTCTACCAATTTTGTTTCGATTAGCATTAAGTAAATAGAAGAATAAGTTTTTTAACAATAATTTATTGCGAGATGAAGAGAAAGTCACGTGAATGAAACACATCAGATTTTTTAAGAATAGTATGTATTTGAAGCAGCTGGAGAAAGTTATGTGAATAGAACACGTCAGTTTTTTGTTGTACTGACGTTTGTACAGGTCGTGTGGTAGCGCGGCTGCTTGCCAAGCAGGAGATCTTAGTTCGATTTCCGGTACCGGCATGGGACACCTAGTCCGGGGTGCACTCAGCTTTGTGAGATCCCTGAGGGGCCAAATGAGCAGATACTGATTGAGAAGTAGTGGCTCCAGATCGAGAAGACCGGGAGGGATTTGAGGTGCTGGTCACGTCTCACCCTCCAGCACTGCACCAAATTCATGACGCTTTCGGGTCTAGATGGGGGAAGCAGCGGCCGGGCAGTAGGTCAAAATTCTTTGTGGACTGTCATGCTATGCAGTTAAGTTTTGACGTAGGTACCAAGAAACAAGTTAGCATATACTCTTATGGAGATACAGAAGAAAAACCCAGTTTTATTCGTAAAAGCCGTAGGTGACTGTACTTATTCGAGTCTCTTTTTACTTCCTCTATACGTGCCATGTACATATTGTATAGAGAAGGAATTAAACTCCACCCAAAAATTCGATACCGAGATTTCACCGGAAATATATGTTTTAGGTTCCTCTGTGTCCAAAAAAAACATTTCCAGAAAAAGGTCCTCGTGTGTCCGTGTGTCTGTGAACACGATAACTCAAAATCGAAAAGTCGGTAAAATACCAAACTTGATATTTAAGTTTAGCATCTTCCAGGGATTTGAGAAAAAATCCCCCACTACAAACTACCCTTTACATGAAACTTTTTTCAAAAAGTTTGATTTTCTCAAAGATGGCTCTAATGATTTTGATTAAAATTTAATATATTAAAGATATTTACCTCACAAATAAGACGTATATCTGGCATTTTTTAGGAATAGTCTCTGAAGACTTCTTTATTCCGGATGAATTTTACTGAATTTTGCATAACTGCTAAACCGTAAGAGGAGGGGATAAGGCTACCACATAAAAAACGTAGAACATGTTAAAACACACAATTTATGTAATATTGATTTGTTTCGTGGAGTTGATCTTTTTTGTGTATTTCTTGTTTTTGGTTTCAGCTTTAAAAAAATGTCAATTTTCTCATACAGGAATTTGCCAACCCCTGTCCACACAACTTCAGTCACATAGCAACCAGCTTTTGACTACTCCTTTAACCTATGGTACCAACATCTTTCGCTTCTACTTACAAGGAAGCAAGTAATAAGACTATTTCTGCTAAGTTTTTTCTCAATTAACATGAAGTAAATAAAAGCATAAGCTTTTTAAGAATAATTTGTTGCAGAGATGTAGAGAAAGTCATGTGAATGGAACACATCAGTTCCACGTCCATACAGGTCGTGTGGTAGCGTTGGCAGCTCGGCTGCTTGCCAAGCGGGAGATCTGGGTTCGATTTCCGGTACCGGCGCGGGAGACATACTCCGGGGTGCACTCAGCCTCGTGATATCCCTGAGCGGCCTAATTGAGCAGCTACTAATTGAGAAGTAGCGGCTCCAGATCGAGAAGACCGGAAGGGATTTAAGGCGCTGATCACGTACCACTCTCCAGCACTGCACCCCGTTCATAACGTTTTCGGGCCGAGATGGGGGATGCAGCGGCAGGGCGGTAGGTCAAGATCCTTTGTGGACTGTTGTGCCATGCAGTTAAGTTTTGACGTTGGTACAAAGAAATAATTTAGCATATACTCGTATGGAGATACATTAGAACACTTCAGTTTTATTAGTTTATTGAAATATTCGTTCAAGTGGCTCTTGTAAAACCCTATGGGCAGGTAGTTGACAAGATTCCTGAGGAAACCACTACTTATCCTTCCTTCGAGGAAGGCATAATAAACATGAGATTTTTTGTGTTCGCAGAACCCCAGAGTTACAGGATTACGTAAAAATTTAATTACTGGCATCTGTGAATTCTCGAGAAAGCGTATTCACCTTTTTCGCTAAGCCACGATAAGTAAAATTTATAAAGCCGGGTCAAACGGTGGCTTGATGCAGAGGTAAAAGCTGGCACTAAATCATTTTTATATATTGCTTTAATGGAATTAATTTTAAAGGCAGCTGTTGTAAAATGGCAGAGAAAGGAAAGTGAATTAAGGGCTAGAGAGGGGGGGGGGATAAAAAAGAACCTTGCTCCAGATTTTACAAGTTTACTAGAGCAGAGGAATACGGAGCAATTGAGGTTTAAGGTTTAAAAAAAAAAATTCTTCGTAACCCGGGTAGATTCTAATGAAATGCGACGCACCTGCAAGATTTACATTTAAACTACTTGCATAAGTCTTACAACTACTATATATCATCGGAGTGGTTTCGCTAAAGTTTACAACTTCTATTATTCATACATCCCAATTTCGTTTCTTTGTTACGTATGCGGCGGACATGGCACCTTCACTCTTTTTGTTTTGTGAGAAAAGAGAAGTATAAAAGCTTTGGATGCAGTCCTTACTGCACCCAAAGGAAATGTTAGAGCCCATAAAAAGGAGGTTTTAGTTTTACGGAATACTTTTACTCTTTAAAAAAATGGTGCTGAGCTTCGCTTTTGTTGTATCCATTGTTTCTGCGGATAGTCTGAATTTAGCGGATGAACTATTCTTTCAAATGCTTGGATGTTCACCTCGGAGACTTACTTTAGCGGTGTTAAAATAAAAAAGTACTCGTAAAACCTCCGAGAATCACATAAAACTAACACAGAAGATATCTCAACTCTTGAGAGATATGCAAGGTAGTGCAATTCACAAATAGTATATTGCGTACTAAGAACTGTAAGTTATTATTAGGTCATTGGGAATACAAAGCCCGCAAGAGGCATTCGAGTAACTTTCACTTCATGGTTAGCCAATTACTCTTTGAAATACTTGAAAAAAAAAGCTGTAAAAAAAACAATACATCAAACTTTCTTTTCAATATTTTATTGACAATTAAGAAATAATGAATGTGAACAAATGAAAGGCTACATCTAAATTATATAGCCAGAGCCTTCTTATACACTCTTTTTTACTTTCTCTACATGTACTGTGTATATAGTGTATAGAGAAGTATGCATTCCGCACACAAATTTGATACCGATATTTCACCGGAAATAGATGCTTTAGGATCCCCTGTGTCCAAAAATAGTATTTTCAGAAAAAGCTCCGTGTGTATGTCTGTGAACACGATAAAAAACGAAAATTGAGTAAAATACCAAACGATTTTAAGTCAAACTCGTATATTAAAGATATTTGCCTGAAAAATGAAAATCTTGAATTTTCTGGGAATAGCCCCTGAAGTCCTCTTTATTTTGGATGAGTTTTGCGGAATGTTGCGTAATCGCTAAACTGTAAGAGATAGACAAAAACTTATTACACTCAAAATGTAGATCTCGTCAAAACACAAAATTTACGTCATTTACGTTTTTGTTGTGGAGGTCACCGTTTGCGTGATATTCCTTGTTATTGGTTTCAATTGTGAAGTAGTTACCATTTCCTCAGACAGGAAGTGTCCGTTGTACTTTTGTTCTATTCATGACCAAGTCAAGAAGCGATTTGCAATGACGACAGCTTTTGAAACATTTGACTGTCACTTTAGCCTAGTACATTCCCTTAGTTCCCTTCCAGGTATAAGGAACTAGTAATAATAAAATTCTGCTATTATTTATCTCGATTAGCCTGTGTAGAAAGAGGAATAATCTTTTGTAAGCAGTTAAAGAATGCCATGTGAGTGTAACACATACTTATTTTAGAGTTAATGATATTCCTTGTGTTTAATTTTGAAGTTTCCAACACTTACTTTTCTCAAATGGGATGTCGTTATTCACATTTTTCATCCTGATCATTCTAAGAGAAGGTAGAGCTTTAAAACATTGGACTATCGCTTTAGACTAGTGTATTCCCTTAGTTATCAACTATTTACAAACAAGAAATAAATCAATTTCTGCTAATGTTCATCTTCATTAGTATGAAGTATAAGAATTAGGTGTTGTAATAAAATGTTTGATGCAGAAGGTGTAGAGAAGATGGTGTGAATTATTATTTTCTCTACACGTACTATGAACATAGTGTATAGAGAAGGTATTGCACTCCACCAAAAAATTCGATACAGAGATTTCACCGGAAATATATGTTTTAGGGTCCCCTGTTTCCAAAAAAAGTATTTTCAGAAAAAGATCCGTGTGTGTGTGTGTCCATGTGTCTGTGAATACGATAACGCAAAAACGAAAAGTCGGTAAAATACCAAACTTGGTATTTAAGTTTAGTATCTTCCAGGGATGCGACACGAAACTTTTGAAAAAAAATTCCCCCGCCCCATACTACCCTTTACATGGAACTTTTTTCGAAAATTTTGATTTACTAAAAAATTGGCTCTAACAATTTTGATTAAAATGTCGTATATTAAAGATATTTACTTGACAATGTATATTTTGAATTTTCTGGGAATAGCCTCTAAAGACTACTTTATTCTGAGTGAATTTTACGCAATTTTGCTAAACCGTAAGAGTTAGATAAAACGTATTACATAAAAATGTAGAGCAACTTAAGATACACAATTTACGTTATATATATGTTTTTCGTGGAGTTGGTCGTATTTTAGAATTCAGATGTTAGCTTCATCCCAGCTCTCATAAATATCAGTCTCCGCAAGCTCAAACCATCAGTTCACCCCGAAGACGAGGAAAATGCACTTCTTCGAAACGTTGGTGTCAAACCAAGTTTTTACCTGGCTAGAAGCCCGAGAAGATTTTGAATTAACACGTCACCAGGAAAGCTTCAGTTCTTATTTTAAATTCCTTGTTTTTTTTGTTTTTTTTTGTTTCAGCGTTAATACACATACTTTTCTCACACTGGAATTTGTCAACTCCTGTCCATACAAACAAAGGAACTTCAATCACATAGCAACCATCTTTTGGCTTTCACTTTAACCTATAGTACAACCTTATTTCACTTCTACTTTCAACGAAGCAAGTAATAAGATTATGCCAGCTAATTTTTCTCGATTAGCATGAAGTAAATAGAAGCATAATCTTTCTAATAATAATTTGTTGCAGAGATGTAGAGAAAGCCATGTGAATGGAACGCATCAGATTTTTTACGTAGTAGAGATACTAATGAATATTTACAACAATTAACGACATTAGGGGAGATAAACCTGCGAATGTAATACATAAAATTTACCCTCTCTACCCGACCTCTTTCTCTACCATCTACGTTCTGTCTTTGATACAGAGGCTTCATTAGAATACACGTTTTGGGGACCCTGAATACAAAAACACCATTCTTAGAAAAAGCTTCATTTGTATATGTGTGTTTGTCTGTCCGTCTGTAAATAGCCCAGCTCGAAAACAGCCATTTTGGCATTTAAGTTCATTATCTTGCATGGGTGCGACAAATTTCAGGCTATTCGTTCCATCCCATACTACTCGTAGAGTATTTTTTTCTCGGAATTTTCAATTTTCTCAAAATAGGCTGTAACGATTTTGGTTAAAATTATGTATATTAAAGATATTTACATTAGAAATGAAATTTAAATCTTGAATTTTCTGAAAAGAGCCTCATGACTTTTGCAAAACTGGTAAAACAAAAGAGATAAACAAAATGTTACTAGATAAAAATGCATATGTCGATAAGCCACAATTTATGTGAAGTTAACAATTTCCGAGATGTTGCTTACAATTGGTTTAATTTTTCTAATATTTATACCTTTCAGAAATGGGAAGCCGTCATTCGCATCTTTTATTTTTACTCCGGGTCATGCAAAGAGAGCTTAATTTCATGCTATAACTTCAGCTAGCTTTTAAAATATGTGAATGTCAGTTTCACCTAGTGTACCAACTCATTTCTTTTCTAGCTACAGAGAAACAAGCAACAACTATTTCTGTTATTGTTTACCTTGATTAACACGGAGCATATAGAAGAATAAATCTTTGTAAGAATACCTTTTTGCAGGATAGGTAGAGGAAGTCATGTGAATGGAACACATCAACTTTTTACTTTCTCTAACACTTATATATATATATATATATATATATATATATATATATATATAGAGAGAGAGAGAGAGAGAGAGAGAGAGAGAGAGGGGGTGTTTTATTCCAATCACAAATTTATACCAATATTTCACAGAAAATACACGTTAGGGTCCGCTAAATCCAAAATGGTTCCACGTGAGTGGAACGTGGAACAGTGTTATAATAATTTGTTAAAGCGGTATAGAGAAATACATGTGAATGGAACACATCACTTCCTTTTTATTCCTGGTCAGGCAAAGGAAGCGTAATTTCAATACCGCCACTTAGCGGCCAGCTTTAAAATATTTGAATATATGTTTAAACTTGACTCCATGGCATAACAATCCGCAACGGACCAAGGCCTACCTCCTGGCCGCTGCAAATCCCATCTCCACCCAGAAAGGCGTCATGAATAGAATGCAGTGCTGGAGGGTGAGACGTGATCAGCATATCGAGTTCCTTCCGGCCAGTTGATGCAGTATTCTCGATCCTCTAGCTACTTCTAAATCAACTAGCTCTTCAATTGGCGAGGCTGAGTGCACCCCAGTCCAGGTCTCCCAGCGGGGAAAAATTCATCACGCCGGTAACGTGAATCGAACCCAAGTCTTCTGCTTAGCAAGCAGCTGCGCTAACACCGCGCTAAGGAGGCGCCAATAATAAATAATACTTTCAATTTTATTTCTGTTAAATGTAAATGGCGTGTTCTTTATGGACGCTCATTAACTACTGTGGTTCTCAGCGCCCCATTCTAAATTGGGTGTAAAAAACCGCTTAATTTTGCTCAGAGACCTCTCTATCAGGATTGAGGTTCTTTCACGTGCCGTAAGAATACTACACGTGACCACGGCTTTACTTCCCTTCCGAAGGAAGACATGCTAATGATTTTTACACCCGAAAAAATCCATCGTCCTCCGCCGGGTTTGAACCCGTGACCTTAGGCATATGAAGTTAGCATGGTAACCATACACCACGACAATATTTCTGTGAATTTTATCTTGATTAGAATAGGGCAGATATAAGAAAAGTTTATTGCAGAATAGGTAGAGAAAGTCATATGATTGAAGCACATCAGAGCTTTAGTATCTACATTACTCACGGATTCTCAGCTACCACTTTTACTTTGTTCATAATTTAAATGCATACAGCGCTTTGACGTTCCACACTTGAAGTTCAGAGCA
This sequence comes from Hymenopus coronatus, assembly GCA_030762935.1. Classification (NCBI taxonomy): domain Eukaryota; kingdom Metazoa; phylum Arthropoda; class Insecta; order Mantodea; family Hymenopodidae; genus Hymenopus; species Hymenopus coronatus. The sequence continues at coordinate 32,893,354 of CM060882.1, read as the reverse complement.
AACAAATCAAAATTATAAACATGGAATGAAAAAAAAACAGCCATCAACGAGATGCAGCATGGGAATATTTTAAGCAGAAACTAAACAAAGAACTCAAGTTCATATATAATTTGGCGCAGTAAGCAACAGAGGGAATGTTTGTTCAGAGCAGAACGTTACGTTAAACGACAAAAACTCTCATCAGCAAACTGGTCGGCCCCCACTTGAATGAAATTACTCGTGCCTCCCACCCCATCCCTCGGCCCCTCAACGGAAATTTACGACATTGGCCGCCGCACCACGTGTCCGGATGCTTGTTTGTTCTAATAATAATGATACAACACAGTTCATATATCTTCAAGCGGACATCTTTTGGTTCTGCTGTGTTTACCAACCTTTTCTTCACGTGTTTATACGCTTTTATCATTGTAAAGTGAGTTTTCAAACACAGCTACTAGTAGCTGTCTATTCTTTCTCTTATATTCTCTGCCTAATCAATATAAATGAAACTGTATGCAAAATGATACCTTGCTTGGTTTTAATAATACATAAAAGTCTCATGTGTTCCATTCACATGACTTTATCTATATCTCTGCAACAAATTCTTGTTAAAAAGCTTATGATTGTTTACTTCATACTAATCGAGAAAAAAAAAATTAGCACAAATAGTCTTATTATTTGCTTCCTTGTAAGTAGAAGCGAAATAACGGAGTACTGTTGGTTAAAGTAATGGTCAAAAGTTGAGTTCCTTTGTTTGTATGGGCCAGAATTGTTAAATCCCTGTATGAGAAAAGTATGTTTTTAAAGCTGAAACCCAAAAACAAGGAGTAACACAAAAACGATCAACTCCACAATAAAAATGTATATAACATAAATTGTGTGTTTTAAGATGCTCTACATTTTTTGTGTTGTAAGTTTTTGTCCATTTCTTACGGTTTAGCAGTTATGCAAAATTCCGTAAAATTCATCCAGAATAAAGTAGTCTTCAGAGGCCATTCTCAGAAAATTGAAGATATACTTTTATTTGTCAGGTAAATATCTTCAACATACGATATTTTAATCAAAATCGTTACAGCCATCTTTGAGAAAATCAAAATTTTCGAAAAAAGTTCTATGTAAAGTGTAGTTTGGGGTGGGGGGATTTTTCTCAAAATCTTCGTGTTGCATCCCTAGAAGATACTAAATTTAAATACCAAGTTTGGTATTTAATCGACTTTCCTATTTTGAGTTATCGTGTTCACAGACAAACGGACACACAAACATGGACCTTTTTCTGAAAATACTTTTTTTGAATACAGGGGACCCTAAAACATATTTCCGGTGAAATCTTGGTATCGAATTTTTTGGTGGAGTGCAATACATTCCCTATACACTATGTACATAGTGCGTAGAAAAAGTAAAAATCTGATGTGTTCCATTCACATGACTTTCTCTACATCTCTGCAAAAATAATTGTTAAAACGCTTATCCATATATTTAGTTCATGCTAATCGAGAAAAAAATTAGCAAAATAGTCTTGTTACTTGCTTCCTTGTAAGTAAAAGCGAAATAGAGGGTACCATGGGTTAAGTCAAAACCTGGTTACTATGTGACTGTATGAGAAAAGTAATTTTTTCAAAGCTTGAAACAAAAACAGGGAATATCTAAAAAACGATCAACTCCACGAAAAAACGTAAATTACATAAATTGTGTGTTTTATCGTGATCTACATTTTTGTGTGCTGAGCTTTTGTCTATCTGTTATGGTTTATCAGTTATGCAAAATTCAACAAATATCTTCCAGAATAAGATAGTTTTTAGAGGCTATTCTTAGAACATTCAAGATATACATTTTATTTGGCATGCAAATATCTTAAATATAAAAAATTATAATCAAAATCGTTATGGGAATTTGGCAACTTCTAACAATGCAAAGAAACTAGCTTTTAGGAGGTTTGAATATTGTTTTAGCCTGTTGTATTCCCTCATTTCCCTTTTCCTTATAAGAAAGTATGTAGTAAGACAATTTCTGCTGACATTTATTTTGATTAGCATTGCAATGGAAAATTATTGTATAACCGTTATTATTGTACAATAATATTTTGATACATTGCCTATGCTTTGTATTATTATTATTAGTTAAGGAGGGATGTAATACGTACGAACGATGATCAAATGTTTATTAATGTAAATAATCTAGATTCCTTGAGTAAGGAACAAATGAGTCAGTAATAGATTGTCTCCTGTTTTATGTGTGTTTGAAAAAGTTTACTATGGGACGTAGAAGAAGTAAGAAAGAAGGTACATCAGTGTGATATCTTTGAATACCTCGTCGGTACACATTGTAAATACAGGGCATACCTAATCTCTTATATTAACATTAATTTATGGAGATACTTGTAGGATTAATTGATTTTTTATTTCAAAGATTAACAGTGAAATAAAACATTTTGTGGAATTATAAAACGAATCGTGTTTATTCAGTAGCAAGTCCTTCCTTATACAAATGACGTTGAGAAAAGAGTCCATGCAAATTTAAATATATATATATATATATAATGTATATTAAAACAGCTAATTGACCAGGCAGACACGAAAGATAAATTTATTAATTAAAACCGAAGCTGCTGAAAAGACATATAATTGGAAAAGGAATATTGGACGAAAAGGTTTACATTATATCAGGTAAACAAACTTTCCGATAGTAAAAAACCCTACCAGCATGGAGTAGAAGAATAAATTTTTCTCTCAATAATTTGTCACAGAGCTGTAGATAAAGTTATGTGAATATAACTATTACACAGCCAAGTCTCAATGACGCTATCTTTTTAACCTTCTGTCTCTTTGAGCTGCTCGCAGGTGTTCAGAAACCGTATTAAGTAGTGGATTTGGGTGGTTAGTGAACTTGTTAAAATGTTCTGTTTAAGCAATTGAAATGCAAAATAAGCTCATATTTTTACTTCCTTTATACGTATTATGTACATAGTGTATTGAGAAGATAATGTAATGCATCCAAAAATTCGATACCGAGATTTCACCGGAAATACATGTTTTGGGTCCCCCTGATTCCAAAAAAAAATCAGAAAAATGTCTGTGTGTGTATATCTGTCTGTCTGTGTGCATATGTGTGTGTATGTGTGTGTGTGTGTCTGTGGGCAGCATAGCTCATAAACGAAAATTCCGTTAAAAACCAACCTTGGCATTTAGGTTTGGTATCTTCCAATAATGCGACACGAAGATTTTCAAGAAAATCCCCCACCCACAATTACCCTTTACATGGAACGTTTTTCAAAAATGTTGATTTTCTCAAAATGGCTCTAACGATTTTGATTAAAATATCGTATATTAAAGGTATTTAGCTGACAAATAAAATGTATATCTTGAATTTTCTGGAATGGCCTCTGTAGACTAGGTACTTTATTCTGAATGAATTTTACGGAATTTTGCATAACTGCTAAACTGTAAGAGACGGGAAAAAAATGTAGAGCACGTTAAAACACACAATTTATGTAATATACATTTTGTTCGTGGAGTTGACAACTTCTGACCATACAAAGTAACTTCAGTCACATAGCAACCAGCTTTTGACTATCACTTAAACCTATGGTACTCCCTTATTTCGCTTCTACTTACAAGGAAGCAAGTAATAAGACTATTTCTGCTAATTTTTTCACGATTAGCATACAGTAAATAGAAGCATAAGTTTTTAATACTTTTTTTTACAGAGATGTAGAGAAAGTCTAGTGAATGGAACACGTCAGATTTTTAAAGTTAAGGAATGCTGGGTAATATAGGGAAGCTGGCTGATGTTTATTCCTGTGAGTAGTATCGGAGTATTATGCTTATGTATACACATCATACTGACTCTGTTTTCGCATGCGCGAGGAGTAATCGTAAGAATAATGGTTTTGTGAAGGTTTGTAAAATACGCCATCCGTGTGAATAATTATATGAGCTATAAAAAGAAAAATAGTTTATTCTTGAAAAGAGGAAATCGTGTGTTAGACGATCATGCCTTAGCGTCTTGTTGAATACTCCCAGACAAAGAGTCTACAGTGTTTTTCCGACTTGTTAACCAAGAATCGAAGTGCGAAACGTTACAAATTGCCATCCATCGGGTGTAAAATTATCTGGATTTGCTAAGGATAATAATGACAAAATAATAAGTAACATAATAAATCCTTAAATATCTTTAAATGTAAAATAAGGATGAAAGGTAGTTTTATCAATGTTTCTGTTTAAATCTTGTAAAGGCAATCAAATAATAATGTTGCAAGCCCGAGCAATATTGCCAAATTAAGGTGAAAATTGTTCCGTGGGTAGGCTCGAGTGATTTGCCCCAACCCGTGAAAATCTTTACTGCCTATATCTTTAATAGCATGTAACCTCTGGAGTACGGGAAGAAGATATTATAGAGTCTTCAGATTCATTCGGCCTTTGGCGTCAGTCGTTGGTCCACACATTACGAGTTCATCACGCATTATCTTTTGCAGAGGACTAGCGAACGATAAGTAGAAGAGGTGGATGTCAACAGTTTCAAGATCACCTTAGTAAATTGGGACATGTATAGTTCGTTTCTAATATTCATATTTGAACATTCGCTTGCGTCTCGTAAACCCTCAATCGCAGTATTTATGCCGATCGGTAACTCAAATAACTGGAGGTATGGTAGCGTAGAGGGTTTTAATGGCACAGTAAACACATGTTCATACTCTTTACAGCATTAAATGAAAGCTAACCTACACAGAGTAAGTTAAGAAAACACCTAAAAACTAAAGAACGAACAAAATGTCCTGGTGAAAAACAGTTCTGCAGGCCCAGTATATCAATCTGTTTACGTATCAAAAATTGGCTTAAAATATTTGGCAAAGGGATAACGAAAATAGATATAACGTCGTGCAAAATGTAAAAAAAAACGATAGAGATAGAATCTGAATGTTGAAAAAAAAAATTGGAGCTATAAAATTAAATAAAAATTTCTTTTTGAATTAGTTATGCAACAAGGGACGGAAATAATGTGGCTTAGGTTGAGAGGATACAAGATTCGTAAGACAGTTGATGATGGTAAAAAGATGAAAATCCCCTATGCGAGGATAAGGAAAACTGGGCGCATATTTTGGCAGATTGCGTGAAGACGGAGGATGATAGAGTAAAATTATTACCGGAAGTATTTTTAACTTCAAACAGACGGAGTACAGCATGCTGGGACTTGATTTCAAACGCCAAAACTGACCAACCCTGGGCTCATACTTAGTGGAAGTACGTGTACTAAGAGACAAGACATTTATGTAAATATTGTATAGACATACTTGGTATATGAGTTATCTACATATGTGAATACGTGGGTGCAGTTTTGAGTGCGGATATATGTATTATGAGAGTGTTCTTTTTTTACTGAGTTTTTTGTTCTGTTTTTGTAACGCGCGCGCGTGTGTATTTATGTATGGGAAATAGAGGTAGATACAAAGGGCATCTATAAAATAACAGCTGATTTGGCATAACTAAATAATAACGAAGGATATCAACACGAAACTTTGTAAACAAGGTCACAGTACCTTCCTCTATTTCTCAACGTAATCGTCATTGCCATCAAGGTATTTATTTGCACATGATATCGGTTTTTCAAAATAGATGTTATATTCTTCCATCGCTAAAGATCTGAGCCAAGACGTCACTGTCACTTTGAAGTCTTCCACCCAAAAGTCATGTACGGTGTCCAAAGTGAAACACCGGATTTTCTGAATTCTTTTATCAACATTTCCTTTAACTCCTCTATAACGATTCATGAACTTACACTAGTCGTTGTCGTGTACACTGGCTCTTTCTTGATTATTCGTAAATTATGCGTCATTTCCTCACTGAAGACTCGTTTATTGCATTATCACCATACACTTGCGCTATCTACCTATGAATTTAATTTTGTGTATTAAAAAAACGAATACGTTCTTTGGCGGTAGAAAAATACGTCGGCATTGAAAAACTGATACCACGTGTCAGTAAATGTCTTGACAGAATGGAGATTACGTTGAGAAATAGTGTAAGGGAGTGTAATTTTGTAAACTAAGTGTTGTGTTGATATCTTTCGTAATTATTTATTTCTGCCAAATCGTTCGCTACTTTCTGGATGTACCTTGTAATGTTTTAAATTCAAGTATTTTTAGTGAGCATATACGTACACCCCTCCCATGCGACCGTGTGACGCAATTGATGTATTATGTACTTAATAAACACTACCACCACCACTACTACAACAAATATGCAATACACGCAGTCTAAGGTTCAATTCCACAACTACCCTTTGAGAGAAGGATTACGTCACGTATTTAAACCCTTTGGTGCTATAGGCCGAATAAATATGAAGACTGAGTATTATATCCAGCTCTAGCAATTCTAGCAAACTTAAGATACAACTACCTCTCTGTTATTTCTAGCAATGTAAAGATGATACTTTTATTAAATCTCTCGAGGGCGTTGGTATAACCCATCGTGTTTTCTTGGAAAAGTGAATTATTCAGAAACTAGGAAAATATAAACACATCTAGCTTTATATAAACACAGACAACCGGTAAGGTACACATTTTAAATTAATATGGGAAGATAGAAAGTCCTCAATACCGTCTTTAGAGAGGATTATTTCTCAGCTGTATACTTTTTATTAACAATTATAAACAACTGAATATAAAACGCCAGAAGAAATATCTGTAGATGATTTAATGAGATTCAATTGCTCTAAGCAATTCGTGTTATTTGGAATATATTATGTCTATATTTTAACAAGATTCAGAACGTTTTCCAATTAGCATTAATGTTATTTTTAATCTAACTTTTAGCAAATTGCAACATTAATTACTGGAACGGTTTGCATCTACTGTATGCTTCCAAAATGCTTTTTATACTGCCTATGACTTGACTAGCGATATATAAAACGGAGGGAACACTTTATATGTCACTCAAAGACGGTAGCGTATGTGATCCCCATTCAGCAAGTCCCGGATTCGATCCCCCACGACGCCAACTCTCACGTGGTTTCCCCGGGTCGACAAGCAAAGGCTGGGGCAATTCATCTTCTGCCATGACTTTTCTGTCGATCATTTACTTTATCTATCAATTTCTTGTTATATGTTTCAGGGTTGAGGTCCGGGCGATGCTGTACAGTGTGTTACGGCTGGGCGAGACTCTATAAAGTTTTCTTCCCTGGCGTTGTTCTGAACCTCTCATTCGAATGCTATAGGGCAAGTCCACTGGCGACTCAGGGTTTGTGGGTAGGACCCTGGTTGTATCGATCTAGAAACGTTGGGAACCCTGTGCATGCTTGAGCCCGTCGTCATCCTGATTTGATCGCCCTAGATCTCTCCTCTTGAACCTTTTTTTTTACCCCTTTCACAGGTTGTGCGCCAGATATAATATGGTTACCTCCTCTGTCGCCACGCATTTGTGGGATAAACATATCCTCCCCAACATTTCATTGTGGCTTATGCGAGGGGATCCAGCTGCGACGTGGTGGGAAAAGTTCGAGCTACTCATTCCTTCCGCTCTTCGGCGGGCCACCGTGTGAGACAGTTCTAGAGCCTAGCTGAAAATTCGTCGAGGAACAGATGGTCTTTAAGATCACAACGAAATTTCGGTGCGTGGCCTCCAAAGTAGGCAAAAGTGGAATTTTTTTCGGTGTGGGCAAGATTCTGAGGTTAAATAGGTTTTGGCAAATCTAAATTCTTATCATTTTGAAAAATCCATTTTGCTAGTCGGGACAATCAGGGGTTTCTTTTAATTGCGAGATTAAGTTTTCAAATTGTGAATTGAAACTTACAAATGTAATAAATGTAAAAGTGTTAATAGTAAAATCAGTTATACCTTCAATGGCCTTTTGTTAAAATATTTCATGTAAATAAATTGTGAAACCCGCCTGGGTAGTGTGGTGATAGCGTTTCTGCTTCACATTCAACAGGTCGCGAGTTTGAATCTTGCTTAGGGCGAGTTAACGGGTAAGGGTTTTTCGGGGTTTTCCCTTATCCTGAGAAGACGAATGTGAGTAAGTTTAAACTCCATAGACCCCGAGATCACTGAGCATAATTTCACCAATCGTAAAAATAATAATAATAAAAATAATAATATTAATAATAATATTAATAATAATAAAAATAATAAAAACGCACAAGCTTCGTGAAAGTCCTAAAGCGAAAATTCCAGGAAACTGCAAAGAAACACTGGCAGAGTTTCACATTATATTTTATCTTTTTTTTTTTTTTTTTTTTACCTTAACGTCCTTTAACCTGGTCAGTCATATCGGACGATAAGTGAAATTGGTGAAATTATACTCAAATGCTCTTGGGGGACATAGAGCTTAAAGTTACTCTATATTTGCTTTCTCAGGATAAGGGAAAACCCCGAGAAAAAAAACCTTATCCAAGTAACACCCAAAGCGAGATTCAAACTCGCAAGCTGTTGAATGTGAGCAGACCATCATATTACCCAGGTGGGCAATAATTCTTTGTTACATAACCTCATTTTCAGAAAAAGTATCTTTGGTGTACTTTGAAGAATTGTCGCAAGGTCTTGTCAGTGCTAGCTCTCTTATTACCCTTATACTCTCGTTTCATAATATACTATTATTTGACATATTTGTATGAGACATGAACATATTAACGGTGGGGACACCATGATACTGATTATTGCGGTCTACCATCCCCTGCCGGGGAAGGGACAAGAGGAAGGGAAAGCACAGCCCAGCTCACAAGAAACAACAGAGCTAAGCACAGGGACGCACGGAGGTCCCTAACAGTATCACTATATGGCAGTACTTCCGTGCCGGGAGGCCGTCGGAAGAATGTCAATGCAACGCCACCTCAGCGCAAGCAGGGGGAAGAGAGTTTTATTCGGATTAAGCAGCCGTGCCACTCGCTACAACGCCTCAAGCCGATCTGAAAGATGAAAAAGGGAAATGAAATGCAGGAATGAAGAGAAAGGAACCGTGGGAGATATATAGCATCTCGCCTAAGCGGCCCCAGGAAAACGCCGTATGGAGTCCCAGACAAAACGCATGCGACACTTAGCTCGGTGACATAATTGTATACGTCATTAAGATATGAACTTTTGTGTAATATCATTTTTTCTGCTTCTTAAGATTTAACAATTGTGCAAAATTTATTCAGAAAGAACAGGACTTCATAGGATATACCCAGAAAATTCAAGGCATACATTTAATTTATTATGAGAATACGTAAAATGTACCTATACTATTTAAATCAACATCAATACATGCACTTATGAAAAATTAAAATTAAACGAAATATTTCTTTAAAAAGCTGATGTGTACCTTTCACATGACTTTCTCTACATCTCTGCAACAAATTATGCTTAAAAACTTATACTTCTATATACTTCATGCTAATCAGAAAAAAATATCAGAAATAGTCTTATTACTTGCTTCCTTGTAAGTAGAAGCGAAATAAGAGAGTACCATAGGTTAAAGTGATAGTTAAAAGCTGGTTGCTAGGTAACATTAGTTCTTTTGTTTGTTTGAACAGCAGCTGACAAATTCCTGTATGAGAAAAGTATAAGTTTTTCAAAGCAGAAACCAAAAACAAGGAATGTCTCAAAAACTATGAACTCCACGGAAAAAATGTATATAATATAAATTGTGTGTTTTAACGTGCTCTACATTTTTTGTGTAGTAAGTCTTTGTCCATCTCTTACGGTTTAGCAGTTATTCAAAATTCCGAAAAATTCACCCAGAATAAAGTACCCTTCAGAGGCTATTCCCAGAAAATTCAAGATATACATTTTATTTGTCAGGTAAATATCTATAATATACGAAATTTTAATCAAAATCGTTAGAGCCATTTTTAAGAAAATCAAAATTTTCTAAAAAAGTTCCATGTAAAGGTTAGTTGGGGGTCAGGAGATTTTGCTCAAAATCTTCGTGTCGCATACCTGGAAGATACTAACCTTAAATACCAAGTTTGACTTTTCGTTTTTGAGTTATCGTGTTCACAGACACATGGACACGCACACACACACACACATATACACACACACATTAAAAATGTTACATTTTCCATTCACAGATGTTTCTCTACTTGCTCTGCAAACAAACTATTCTTACAAAACATTGTTCTTGTTCAACTTTAAGCTAATTGAGTAAAGCATCAGCAGAAATGGGCTTATCGCTTAGCTTCTTGTAATTAGAAAGGAAATAAGGGATGCGCCAGGGTAAAGGAATAATCAAATCATTTGAAAGCAGGTCACTATGTTATAACAATTAATAATTATTAATTGTAACATTAGGTTCTCTTTGCATGACTAGGAGTAAAAGAAATGAAAAATGGATGAGGATTTTAAGTATTATACTTAACTGATACATATTTTAAAATCCAAACCAATAACAAGAAATGTTTCGGAAATCGTTAGCTATAAAAAATGTTTCGTTTCGTGATCGGCTTAGGCTCCTCGTATTTGTAGGACTTGCATGCTAGCGCCCAAGGGTCAGAAGCCTCGAGGAGCCAACGGAACGAAACCACAGAATGGAGAACCTGTTGCGAGGGGTCAGCCCGTAGCCAGGCATGAATATGTGGAACTGGATGATATGAAACGTAAGTGAAAGTGATGATGGCGCAATTGGTGGAATGAGTGGCGAGGGAAAACGGAAGACCAGGAGAAAACCTGCCCAGACACTGCTCCATGAATCCCACATGCGGGCGCTTGAGATCGAACCCGGGCCGCCTAGATGGGAGGCGAGCGGTATAACTACTAACCTATTTGTCGAATTGAGAGTGTTAGCGAGATGTGCATTTTTAGTAACTTCCTCTCCTTATGGTTTCTCATGTAATTAGAATTCTTGCTAACACTTTTATTGGTAAGCTTGTTCGATTATCAACTTCAAGTAATCGAATGCTATAAAAATCCAGTCCGTTTTGTAAAAGTAATTCAGAATGAAGACGACTTCAAGGGAAATTTTCAGAGAACTCAAGATATAGTTTTATTAAAGATTATGGTATTTTAATTCAAGTCGTTAGAGCCATATGAGAGAAAACAAAAATGTCTAATTTTTTTCTATTTAAAGGTTAGTTTGGGATGGGAGGATTTTCTTAAAAGTTGCTGAACTTAAATGTTAAGTTTGCCATTTAACCGAATTTTCGTTTTTGAGTTAGGCACGCGTTTCTTATTCTGAAAATACTTTCTTTTGGATACAGAGAGCTCTAAAACGCATACTTCAAGTGAAGTCTCGATATCGAATTTTTGGGTGAAATGCAGTAACTTTTGTACCTATGAATCACCTAGAATGCCGCATGCTTTCCACTCTCTTTTTATTTATTATTATTTTATTGTATTTTTTGATTCAGAAAATCACAAAATTTTCTCTGAAATCTTGGACTATACTTTTTAGGGTGATGGGAAATAGTTTCTTTACTTGCCACGTGTAAAAGAGAATCTAAAATTATTGCTTAGTATGAAAATTTAAAATATGTAATCATATAATGAATATATATTTAAAACCTTTAAGGAGGATTTGTGCCCCAACAAATTAAGAGCAAAGAAATTACAACATAAAAACAATGAAAACGAAAGGAAGTTAAACATTTATGAAAGCAATCTAGGATATCAGTCATTATCAAATATAATTCAGTGCTAAATATAGCCACACTTAAAAATGCCTATTAAGTAACCGTTTATGTTTGATATTTACTTTCTCTACACGTACTGTGTACGATATTTCACCGGAAGATATGCTTTAGGGTCCCATTATCAAAAAAAAAAAAAAAAATCTGTGTTCCGTTCACATGACTTTTTCTACATCTCTGCAACAAATTGTTGTTATAAAGATTATGCATCTATTTACTTCACACTAATCGAGAAAAAGTTAGCAGAAATAGCCTTATTACTCGCTTCCTTGTAAGTAGAACCGAAATAAGTTAGTACCATAGGTTAAAGTGATAGTCAAAAGCTGGTTCCTATGTGACTGAAGTTCCTTTGTTTCTATGGACACGAGTTGACAAATTTCTATATGAGAAAAGTGTGTCTTTTTAAAGCTGAAATCAAAAACAAGGAATATCTAAAAACAATCAACTTCACGAAAAAACTGTATATAACATAAATTGTGTGTTTTAACGTGCTCTACATTTTTTTGGTGGTAAGTTTTTGTTAGCTCTTACGGTTTACCAGCTATGCAAAATTTCATAAAATTCATCCAGAATAAAGTAGTCTTCATAGACTATTCCCAGAAAATTCAAGATATACATATTATTTGTAGGTAAATATCTTTAATATACGATATTTTAATCAAAATCGTTAGTCATTTTTTATAAAATCAAAATTTTTGAAAAAAGTTCCATGTAAAGGGTAGTTTGGGGTGGGGAATTTTTCTTGATAATCCTTTGTGTCGCATCTTAGCAGATACCAAACTTAAATACCGAGTTTGGTATTCAACGGTCTTTTCGTTTTTGAGCTATGCTGCCCACTCACACACACACACACACACACACACATAGACAGAAACAGACAGACACACACGGAAATTTTTCTAAAGATGTTTTCTTTTGGATTCAGGGGGACCCAAAACATGTATTTCCGGTGAAATCTCGGTATGGAATTTTTGAGTGCATTACAATACCTTTTCTATAAACTATGTACATAGTACATAAAGAGAAAGTAAACAAACATTTTCAGGAAATGATCCGTGTGTCTGTGAACACGATAATTCAAAAACTAAAAGTCGGCAAAGTACCAAACTTGGTATTTAAGTTTAGTATCTTCCAGGGATGCGACACGAAGATTTTGAGGAAAATCCCCTCCGCAAATTACCCTTTACATGGAACGTAATTTGAACAATTTTATTTTCTCAAAAATTGCTCTAACCATTTTGTTTAAAATATCATACATTAAAGATATTTACCTGACAAATAAAATGTATATCTTGAATTTTCTGGAAAAAGCCTCTGAAGACTAGTTTATTCTGGATTAATTTTACGGAATTTTGCATAACTGCTAAACCTTAAAAGCTAACAAAAACTTACCACACAAAAAATGTAGAGCACATTAAAACACACAATTTATGTTATACACATCTTCTTCGTGGAGTTGGTTGTTCTTGAAATATTCCTTGTTATTGATTTCGCCGGAATTTGTCAACTCCTGTCCTTACAAACAAAGGAACTTGAGTCACATAGCAACCAGATTTTGACTATCTCTTTAGCCTATGCTACTCCCTTATTTCCTTTCTACTTGCATAGAAGTTAGTAATAAAACTATTTCTGCTAATTTATTCTCGACTAGCGTGAAAACAATCTGATGTGTACCATTCACATGACTTTCTGTATATCCCTGCAACAAATTATTATTAAAAAGCTTATACTTCTATTTACTTCATGCTAATGAGTAAAACATTAGCAGAAATAGCCATATTACTTGCTTCCTTGTAAGTAGAGGTGAAATAAGGGAGTACCATAGGTTAAAGTGATAATCAAGAGCTGGTTGCTATGTCACTGAAGTTCCTTTGTTTGTATGGACAGCAGTTGACAAATTCCTGTATGACAAAAATAAGGAATGTCACAAAAACGATGAACTCCACGAAAAAATGTACAGAACATGAATTGTGTGTTTTAACGTGCTCTACATTTTTTGTGTAGTAAGTTTTTGTCCATCTCTTACGGTTTAGCAGTTATTCAAAATTCAGTAAAATTCACCTAGAATAAACTACTCTTCAGAGGCTATTCCCAGAAAATTCAAGATATACATTTTATTTGTCAGGTAAATATCTTTAATATACGATATTTTAATCAAAATTGTTAGGGCCATTTTTGAGAAAATCAAAATTTTTTAAAAAAAATTCCATGTAAAGGATAGTTGGTGGTGGAGGGATTTTTCTCAAAATCTCCGTGTCACATCCCTGGAAGATACTAACTTTAAATACGAAGTTTGGTATTTCACCTACTTTTCGTTTTTGAGTTATCGTGTTCACAGACACGCTGACACCCGGACACACACACACACACACACACACACACACACACACAGACGGACCTTTTTCCGAAAATGCTTCTTTTAGGTAAAGGGGACCCTAAAACATTAATTTCCGGTGAAATCTCGGTATCGAATTTTTGAGTGGAGTGCAATACCTTCTCTATACACTATGTACATAGTGGGTATAGAGAAACTAAAAATAGAAGCATAAGCCTTTTAACAAAAATGTATTGCAGAGATGTAGAGAAAATCATGTGAATGGAACACACCAGATTTTTTTAATTGTATTTCTCGTCTTTTATTTCAAATTCATATAGGTACATACGATGTGAAAGGATGTACGACGTGAGCCGTTGTTAGGGAAATCAGAAATGGTAGGAAAATGGTAATGAAATGGCCAGGAGTAAGTGACGTCGTAGGAAATTCTAAATATTAATGTGCAAAAGACTTATAAAAGCAGATACAAGAAGCGAGAGTTAATTATAAATGAAAGAGTATTTGTATAATTAAAGAACAATAAATATACCGACACATAAAACAAGAGTAGGAATATAAAGCATTCTGAAATATTGTCTTCAAAGTGCTGTTAAAAATTAATGCTACAAAACAGAATATTATAATTTGTCGATTATGATATATAGATTTAGTTAAAAAGCGTTGAATAAAATTAAAAAAATACTCGTGTGTTCCATTCACATGCTTTCTCTACATCTCTACAACAAACTGTTGTTAAAAAGCCTATTCTTCTATTTACTTCAAGCTAATCGAGAAAAAATAGCAGAAATCGTCTTACTGCTTGTTTCCATGTAAGTAGAAGCATAATAAGGGAGAACCATAGGTTAAAGTGATAGTCAATAGCTGGTTGCTATGTGACTGAAGTTCCTTTGTTTGTATGGACAGCTGAAATCAAAAACGAGGGATATCTAAAAAACGATCAACTCCACGAAAATTTAATATATAACATAAATTGTGTGTTTTAACGTCCTCTACATTTTTTGTGTACTAAGGTTTTGTTTATCTCTTACAGTTTAGCAGTTATGCAAAATTCCGTAAAATTCATCTTCAGAGGCTATTCCCAGAAAATTCAACATATAGATTTTAGTTGTCAGGTGAACTCTTTAATATACGATATTTTAATCAAAATCGTTGAGGCCAGTTTTGAGAATATCACCATTTTCGACTTTTTCCTATGTTAATGGTAGTTTGGGGTGGGTGGATTTTTCTCAGTCTTCGCGTTGCATCCGTGGAAGATACTAAACTTAAATACCAGGTTTAGTATTTTACCGACTTTTATTTTAGAGTTATCGTGTTCATTGTTATCCCTGTTATTATTGTTAAAAAGCTTATTTTTCTATCTACTTCATGCTAATGGAGATACTCATTAGAAGAAATTGCAGTTTGACTTGCTTCCTTGTAATAGAAGAGGAATAAGGGATACACTAGGCCAAAGCGATAGTCAACTCTTTTAAAAGCTCGTTGCTATGTGAAATTTGTTTCTTTGCATGGCCAGGAGTTGCCAAATTGCCATATGAGAAACTTAAGTATTTTAAAACTTAAACCAATACCTACCTAGGAATTTCTTGGACATTTTTAACTCTGCGAGAAAAAATAAATGTGTGGCATTGTGTCCTTTGACAAGATCTCCATTTTTTGTTACTAAGGACTTGCCTATCTCTTACGGTTTACCAGTTATGGAGAAGTCATCCAGAAAGAAGATGTCTTTAGAGATTATTCCCAGAAAATTCAAGATATACCTAATTATTGTGGTGAAAATATCTTTAAAATACGACATATAATAAAAATCGTTAGAGCTGTTTTTGAGAAAATAAAATTTTCGAAAAATTTGTATGTAAAGGGTAGTTGGGGTCGGGAGATTTTCTTGAAAATCTTCGAGTCGTATCCTTGGAAGATGTTTAATTTAAATACCTAGTTTGGTATTTAACGGACTTCTCATTTTTGCGCTATGCTTCCAAAGTCACTCGCACTAACCTTTTTCTAAAATGATTTTTGGGACACATGGGACCTCAAAACATTTCCGGTGAATTCTCGACATAGAATTTTTGAGTCAAATACAATAGCTTCTCTATCTATATAGGGACTAGAGAAAGCAAAATGGCATCACGTGGCTCAATTTTATTGGGACAATGAATTTATACATTGAAACATTATTACTTGGATAACCTTCGAAGTTAAAATTTTGATACATGACAAAAATGTCACTGTTATTGTGCACAATAATTGCTATAAATTCCAATAAGATATTTTGCATACTAAGGATTTTCCAAATATCAGAAATGCATCAAATTAAGCAAAATTTATTCATGATTGAATCATTTTAGAATTCGAAGTTCATAATTTTAGAATTACTCATTTATCAAGGCGAAAAGCTCGTAAGATAGTTGCTTATGCTAGTAGAAGTATATACCCATTATGTGGGAGTAAGGAAAACTGGTCGTACACTTTTGCAGATTGCGTGCGTTAGGAGAAATTATTACCAGAGGTATTTTTAGCTTCAAACAGACGGAGGACAGCATGCTGGTACTTGATTGTGAACAGCCAAACCTGGCCAAGCCGGGGTACATACTTAATGGGAATACGTGTACCAAGAGACAAGGTGTTTGTGTAAATACTGTGTACAGCTATTTGATATATAAACATCTACCTGAGTGTGTATGTGTGCTTATTTTAGCGTATGTGTGTGTGTGTTTTACTTTATATACATGTACTATGTACATAGTGTATAGAGAAGGAATTGCATTCCACCCAAATTTCGATACTGAGATTTCACCGAAAATATACGTTTTAGGGACCCCTGTATCAAAAAAAAAAAAAAAAAAGGCATTTTCAGAAAAAGGTCCATGTGCCCATGTGTCTGTGAACACGATAACTCACATACTCTGTAAAACATTTGGTATTTAAGATTAGTATCTTCCAGGGATGCAACGCGATTATTTTAAGAAAAATCCCCACCCCAAAATATCCTTTATATGGAAAATATATTTTGAGCATCTCAAAAATGTCTACCGAATTTGATTAAAATACCGTTTAATAAAGACATTTATACGGCAAATAAAATGATGTCTTCAATTTTCTGGGAGTAGCCTTTAAAGACCTCTTTATTCTGAATGAATTTTGCTGAACATTGCGTAACTGGTAATCCGTAAGATATAAATAAAAACTGATGCGTACCATTCACATGACTTTCTCTGCACCCCTGCAACAAATTATTCTTAAAAAGCTTATACTTCTATTTACTTCATGCTAATCATAAGAAATTAAATGAAATAGTCTTATTACTTGCTCTCTTGTAAGTAGAAACGAAATAAGAGAGTACCATAGGTTGAAGTGATAGTCAAACGCTGGTTGCTATGTCACTGAAGTTCCTTTGTTTGTATGGACAGCAGTTGGAAAATTCCTGTATGAGAAAAGTATAAGTTCTTCATAGCAGAAACCAAAAACAAGCAATGTCTCAAAAACGATGAACTCCACGAAAAAAAAAATATATATATATAACATAAATTGTGTGTTTTAACGTGCTCTACATTTTTTGTGGAGTAAGTTCTTGTCCATCTATTACGGTTTAGCAGTTATTTAAAAGTCCGTAAAATTTGTCCAGAATAAAGTAGTCTTCAGAGGCTATTCACAGAAAATTCAGGATATACATTTTATTTGTCAGGTAAATGTCTTTAACATATGATATTTTAATCAAAATCGTTAGAGCCATTTTTGAGAAATTCAAAATTTTCGAAAACTGTCCCATGTAAAGGATAGTTGGGGTGGGGGGATTTTTCTCAAATATTCGTGTCGCATCCCTCGAAGATACTTAACTTAAATACCAAGTTTGGTATTTTACCGACTTTTCGTTTTTGAGTTACCGTGCTCACAGACACACGGACACACACACGGACTTTTTGTGTATACAGGGGACCCTAAAACATACATTTCCGGTGAAAGCTTGGCATCGAATTTTTTGGTGGAGTGCAATACCGTCTCTATACACTATGTACATAGTGCGTATAGAGAAAGTAAAAAATGTACACAAAAAATGTAGATCACGCTAAAACCAACAATTTATGTCATACACATTTTTTCGTGGAATTGACCATTTCTGAGATATCTCTTGTTATTTGTTTCAGATTTAAAATAGTTAAACCTTTCTCACACATAAAGTTGTAAACTCTTGGCCCTGTATAGAAACGAATTTCAATCCTATAGCGACCACACTTTAAAACATTTAGTGTTTGGTTTAACCTAGCGTATTTCCCTTATTTCCCTCCTACTACTGAGGAACTGAGCAATAAAATCGTTTCTGCCAATGTTTATCACGAGTAACATGAAGTAGATAGAAGAAGCTAACTAGCAATAATTTGTCTACTGAGATGTAGAGACAATCAGATTTTTTATTTTCTTCTGCACGTACAATGTATACAGTGTATAGAGGAAGTATTATATTCCTCCCAAGAATTTGATACCGAGGTTTCACCGGAAATACATGTTTCAGGACCCCCTGAATACAAAAACAAAAACAATTTTTTTTTCTCTATACGTACTATGTACATAGTGTATAGAGAAGGTATTGCACTCCACCAAAAAATTCGATGCAGAGATTTCACCGGAAATATATGTTTTAGGGACCCCTGAATCCTAAGTATAAGCCCGTGTGTGTGTCCGTGTGTCTGTGAACACGATAACTCAAAAACGAAAAGTCGGTAAAACACCAAACTTGGTATTTAAGTTTGGTTTCTTCCAGGGATGCGACACAAAGATTTTGAGAAACATACCCCACCCCAAACTACCCTTTACATGGAATTTTTTCGAAAATTCTGATTTTCTAAAAAATGGCTCTAACGATTTTGATTAAAATATCGTATATTAAAGATACTTACCTGACAAATAAAATGTATATTTTGAATTTTCTGCGAATAACCTCAGAAGACTACTTTATTCTGGGTCAATTTTACGGAATTTTGCATAACTGCTAAACCGTAAGAGATGGACAAAAATTTACCACACAACGACTGTAGAGAACTTTCAAACACACAATTTATGTTATATACATTTTTTTCGTGGAGTTGATTGTTTTTGAGATATAACTTGTTTTTAGTTTCAGCTATAAAAAACATACTCTTCTCATACAGGAATTTGTGAACTCGTGTCTATACAAACAAAGGAACTTCAGTCACAGAGCAGCCAGCTTTTGACTATCACTTTAACCTATGGTACTCCCATATTTCGCTCCTACTTACAAGGAAGCAAGTAATACGACTATTATTATATATATTTATTTGATTAGCAGGAAGTAAATAGAAGCATACGCCTTTTAACAATAATTTATTGCTGAGTTGTAGAGAAAGTGATGTGAATGTAATACATCAGATTTTTACAAAAAGGTCGGTGTGTGTCTGTCTGTCTGTCTGTAGGTTTCTGTGGACAGCATAGCTCAAAAGACCGTTGAATACCAAACTTGGTATTGAAGTTATGTATCTTCCAAGGATGCGACACGAATATTTAAAAAAAAAATCCCCCCACCACCAACTACTCTTTACATGGAACTTTTTTTGAAATTTTTGATTTTCTTAAAAATGGCTCTAACGATTTTGATTAAAATATCGTACATTAAAGATATTTACCTGACAAATAAAATGTATATCTTGAATATTCTAGGAATAGCCTCTGAAGACTACCTTATGCTGGATGAATTTTACGTAATTTTGTATAAATGCTAAACCATAAAAGATCGACAAAAACTTACCACACAAAAAATGTAGAGCACGTTAAAACACACACTTTATATTATATATTTTTTTCGTGGAGTAGATCGTTTTTTATGTATTCCTTGTTTTTTGGTTTAAATTTTGAAAAACTTACTTTTCTCATACAGGAATTTGTCAACTCGTGTCCATAGAAACAAAGAACTTCAGTCACATTGCAAAAAGCTTTTGAACTATTACTTTAACCTATAGTGCTCCCTTATTTCGCTTCTATTTACAAGGAGGCAAGTAATAAGACTATTTCTGCTAATTATTTCTCGATTAGCATGAAATAAATAGAAGCATAAGCTTTTTAACAATAATTTATTACAGAGATGTAGGGGAAGTCATGTGAATGGTACACATCAGATTTTTTTTTCTACTGTTGTGAATATATTTAAAACAGGAGTACGTAATATTTTCAATTAAAGTATTTTAGATAGTGCGTACGGTTACCCGACCGATGCAACTATGTGACGCTATTGAAGTAATATTATGCACTTAATAAACACTACTTACACTAAGGATAGACTCTTGATGCAACTCGCATAATGTACGGTTTTGTTATTACCTAATAAAGACCATTTCAAAATATTTATTGTAATCAAAACATCTTGCACACAAAAGTCAGCTTTTTGTGAATACTTCGCAGAATAGCCATTAAAGTAAAAGATAACGGTTAGAGAAAGTTGTGTGATTGTTATGTACCCCCTTTGTGTTGCTCAGCCGGAGGGAACTGAAGTATGTGAACACTTGTCGAGCCCAAATTAAGGGAAAAGCTAAGCCCAGTAGAATCTAGTTAACATCTACGTGAGTTGACGTTTAATTAAGCTCGCATTGTTCCAACAAAAAATGTTCGCTTTAAAACAGCTCATAACTTCTTCTGCTTTTGTTTCAACAGGATCAGCTGAGATAGCGGAACAAGAGAGGCCTGTTTATTCCCTTCATGCAATATTAAGGTTCATCCATCTTGATATTTATAAAATTCACAATCTCACTTCGATTGGTTTAAAATTGTGAAAGACTGGTCTATACGAGATATTCCTTTGTTTCTTCTGTTTTTAAATAAACATTTGGACTGTAAAAACAACCAAACAGGACATGCACAATGCAAAAATGCACAAACACGTAAGAAATTACCACTTGTTTATCAACATAACAATCTAACCTCTAAAATCTGATGCCATATTGAATTTGCAGACTAGCAAACTTATGGATCAGAATTTCCCCTAAAATATAAGCCAACCACAGCATTCTAGACTAATTAGTTCCAGAGTTATACTCCGTTTTATAAAACCTTTCAAGCAATTTTAAACAAAGGATTACAGTTACATTCATATAAATTAATTAAAATAGTAAATATTGGTCAATTGCAATAAAACATATATTAAATTAATCAGAATGAATCATATTTTCATAATATGCAAAAAAGTAAAAATATTAAAATTTGTCATTCTGGCCTCTTAATAATAAAAAATCTTATATGTTCCTTTCAACTGACTTTCTCTACCTTTTATGCTAGCAAACGTCTTACAAAAGATTCTGATTTTATTTATATCAAGCTGATCACGATAAATATTACCATAAATGGTCTCATTACTTAGTTTCTTTTAAGCAGAAGTGAAATAAGAGTACACCTTAGGCTAAAGTGATAGTCAATTTTTTTCAAATCATTGCTTTGCGATTGTCGCTAAAGTTCCGCTCTCTTTTCACGACTGGAAGTAAAACAAAACAGATATGAAACGGGTGAAGATTTCCCTTTTAGAACAGTTTAAGTACTTTAATATTGAAATCAATAACAGGAAATGTCTTATGATCAATTTTACAGAAAATATATATGAAATAATTGTGTGTTTTAACGAGATCAACATTTTTTGTGTGGTAAGTTGTTGTCTATATCTTATGGCTTACTAGTTATATAAAAGACATTCAGAGTGAAGAGGACTTCAGGGGCTGCTCCCAAGAAAATCAGGATATTCATTTTATATCTCATGTAAATATTTTTAATGTAAGGTATTTTAATTAAAGTTGTTGGGATAATCCCTTAAAAAATCGAAAATTTCGTAAAAACATTTTTATGTAAAGAGCATTTAGTGGTGGGGAATTTCTAAAAGTGTTAGTGTCACATCGTTGGAAGATACGACACATAAATACCAAGTTTAATATTTAAGGGATTTTTCGTTTTTAGTTATGCTCTCTGCAGACACACACAGGCATTTTTTCTAATTTGTTAGGATTCAGGGGCCCTCAAAACATCTAATGTAACGGTGAAATCGAATTTTTAATGGAATACAACACTTTCTCTATCTACTATGTACAAAAGACACAAAAAGAATCCGGCACTGTCTTGTTCCGTACATCGAATTCCTTACCGTTTGTGGGGTACTTTATTACGTCATGTTTTTATTTTATTGGCTGATACTGTCACCTTGCAGGTGAGTGTTCTATATCGAACCAATAGAGCATACCTATGCTGGGTTTGTCAACTCATTCGCTAATAGGAATAGCCACCTCCCTCAATTGGAAGCGAGATTAGGTAACGTGTACTACAACAGTAAGCTACAACCTCTCCTCCTTCCCCAAATAGAGCGACAGAAGGGCCAGCGGATATCAGAAGACACGCCCTATAAATGCCCCTACAGACAATCAGAAATTCGATGTCTATTACTATTTGTGCTCAGTGTACAATGTACATACGTGCTAGAGAAAGTAAAAAAAGTTTATCTATTACGCAAAAACTATTCTTACAAAAGCTTATTACTTTACAAAAATTGTTTTCGTTTTGTGAATTTTTTGTAGTCTTATTTAGAAAAATCGTTTTTATTTTTAATATATATATATTATTTCATTAAATTGTTTTTCACACAAGCCATGCGTAGAACAGGAGTTGCATAAATGGAGTCAGATTGAAAAATTCAATGCCATAGCCAGGATTTGAACCACGGATCTCCCGGTCTCTAGTCGGCTGCTCCTGTCCTACACATGGCTTGTATGAAAAACTTAAATTTAACACTCGTTGAGCAAAATAGTTGAATAAACTATGAAGCCCGGGACTTAAAAGAAATTAAGACTTTGTATGAAGGGATTGTTCTGCCACTGCCCCTTATGGATGTGAAATTTCGACAATAACAGCGGACCAGTTACACAGATTAGAAGTCATTGTAATTAGATGCTTAATTTTCATACTTAGTACATAGAACAAAGGTAGAAAGATATTGCATAATTTGATACCAAGATTTCAGTGGAAATACACGTTTAAAGGTCTGTGTATTTGAATAATCTGATGTGTTCCAATCAAATGGTTTTCTCTACTTTTATTAGAAAGCATTACTCGTTTATTATGCTTATCCAGATCTACACTTGCAGAACTAGTCTTATTACTTGCTCTGTTGTAAGTAGAAGGGAAATAACCGACAGTCAAATTGTTTAAAAGCCGGTCACTATTTGAAGCAATTGAAATTCCACTCTCTTTACTTGCCAGGAATGAATAAAGGAGAGACGAAAAGAAAGATGACCTGCTGTTTGAGAAAAGTTTAAGAAGCTTAATCACACATAATCTCTCGAAAACGGTTAATTATAGAAAAAATGTATGTGACATACACAAGATCTATACTAAAATTTTGTCTATTTCTTACGGTTTATCAGTTACACAAAAGTTATACAAAAGTCATCCAGAGTGAAGATGTCTTGATAAGCTATTTCCAGAAAGCTCAGGATATATATTTCTTGCTCACAAAAATGTCTGAAACATATGGTATATTATTCAAAATCGTAGGGCCATTAGTGAAGGAAAAACTTTCGAAAATTGTCCAAATAAACGGAGTTGGTGGTGTGTTTTTCTGGAAACTTTAGTTTCGCATCCTTGGAAGATACTGAAAATAAATACCATGTGATATTTAACTATTTTTTCGTTTATATTCTAGACGTTCCCGGGATTCAAGCCAGGTGTAATGATTAGGAGTCATCGACGATTTGGGAACGTGCATCTCAGGATTCATGAATCCTGATGATGGGAGAGATGCACGCTCCCGAAACGTCGATGATTCTTCATCACTATACCTGGCTTGAAGCCCGAGAACGTCTAGAATATGTTCGTCGCCAGGAAAGCTTCAGATCCTACTATTCTTTCGTTCTTGAGTTATGCTGTGAACAAAAACACACACACTCACACATGAACCTTTTTCTAAGAACTGCATTTTTTGGACTCAAATCATTTACGGTAAAATCTCGACATCGAATTTTTGGGTGGAATTCAATACCTTCTCAAACTTAGGTGTTCTGTACATTACATGTATGTACATACGTGCTAGAGAAAGTAAAGAGATACACTATTAAATTATATAAAGTGATTGCCCTACCACTACACCTTTACGGAATTGAAATTTGAACAACAGCAGACCAGTTGTAGAGATTAAAAATGGGATTTTTACTTTCTCTACATTAGTTTATATTACATAGGTAGAAAGGTGTTTCTTTCGTACCAAAAATTCGATACCAAGAAATACACGTTTTGGCGTCTGATCCAATAAAGCATTATGTACGAAGTTAGTTAATTTCATGTAGCTTCTAAGTGGAGCATAGGACATAATTACGATGCTTTCTTGATCGGATTTTAATTGCTAGTTCGTGAGTCTGCCCTGTGCGCCATGGTGATGAGCGATCAGCACGTCACCCTCACATAGCACTATAGGACGAAATCACGTCTTGTGGAAGCGAAATGGCGGAATTTCACCCAGAATCTTTCGTTTTACAAGCTAAAGGTTTCTTTTACGTGTAAATAAACATTACACGGGACCACCGGATTTACTTCCCTTCCATAGAAAATCATGCTAGGGATTTGAATCCGAAAAAAATCCATTACTCAGGATTGAAACTAGAATCTTGGATTTTGGAGGGCGATATGTACGAAGCAGAGGGCGATATGTACGAAGCAGAGAAGGTAAAAAATTAAAATATCCGGAAATAATATAGAATGTGTGAGAAATTTGGTCTGAGCAGTATACAGTGTGCACACAAAGTCGTTATACCCCTATATAAAATTCAAACTGAAGTGAAATAAAAATACAGATTTCCAATATTTACGGATTTAAATGTTTCTCCTTACATCTTACGATTCCAAAACATCAGTATGTGTCCCCCCATTGTCTCTGCACAGCCGAATACGCCGCCATGTTCTCGTGTTCTCTTACTTAACATCATTAGAGTCACTGTCTGGAAAGCTACTCGCACCGCATTTTGCAGTTCACCAGTTGTAGCGTACCGCTCCTTCCGTACCTTCTCTTTGATGAAACCCCATAGTGCATTATCTGGAGTTGTTAGATCAGGGCTACTTGGAGGCCATGTGAGATTTCCTATCCTCTACCGATCTAACGATTTCTAAAGAGCTGCGCCCCATCATGTTGAAACCAAACACTATTTAAGATTCACGCACTTTGCATCCGACCACAAGCATTAACACATTCCTCCAAATCAGCATCTGATAATTCATTCACATTCAATGGACGCCACCACTTCATTTTCAGATCCACTTTAGTGTGTTTCCTTATGGTTGATTCTGGTACCCCTAACTCTGCAGCACATTTCCTTGAGGATGTAACCGGAGATTGTTGGATAGATTTTTTCCACGTCGCAAAAATCCAAATCTGGTGGATGGTCTCCCACTTCTCATCGCGTCGCGAACACTGCCCGTTAAAAATGTATTCCGTTCCCACGCTAACAACGTCTTCTTTGTCGGTGCTGCTTTCACAAACCGTCCAACAAAATCATCCATGACATTTTGCCATTAATTTGACGCTCATTGCGGACACTAAGGGTTCCTCAATTGTGTAATCAATTGTATCAGCCATTCTTTCTCAATATTTCGGAATCAATTTGATTCATAAGATTTGTTGACAATCGAAGTCGTCAACAATGGATATCTGACAGGAGAATAATATGAATATATACCAACCTAAAAAAAACAACATATATACTCACGTAATTTTAAATTTAGTACAGGGCTATACAGACTTTGTGCGCACACTGTATATTAGATTGTCTTTGCTGCAGTAAAGCTTTAAATTTAATCAGCTTTAAAATTCCGGCTGATATCCTTAATAATAGTATTTTATAAAAGATTTGGGGTTAAAACGTTTAGTATGTTTTCCTTACAGAATTTGTATGATTTCTATTCAACCGTAATACGCTGTCTCTGTGACAGGTTTAAGAAGCATTTTATGCTATTAACGACAGAAGTGTGGATGCAGAAATCATTATGAGAGCGGTTGCTGTCAGACTCTGTGATATCTCACACTGAATTGAGATAAGTCGCCGGCTTATCTCCAGTAATCCTCTCGAATTCTCGCCGCGAGTAGTTGGTGTGACGTCACGGTCAAAGGGCGTATCGGAAATGTTCCCCCTCGACTGTTGAAAAATTGGGTGTCCGGGACCCGAGTTCTGTCGATTTTCTGTCCCCGCCGCTCTAACCCTTCTCAAACCATTGTCACGGGGGCACAAATGATGAAAAATGTGTAA
Organism: Hymenopus coronatus; assembly: GCA_030762935.1. Classification (NCBI taxonomy): domain Eukaryota; kingdom Metazoa; phylum Arthropoda; class Insecta; order Mantodea; family Hymenopodidae; genus Hymenopus; species Hymenopus coronatus. The sequence goes on along the minus strand of CM060882.1, from coordinate 32,867,178 downwards.
ATGTGATTTTTTTTTCCCTCCCGCATATGAGCTCAGAGAATGTGCGTACTGAATCTGCGATCGATACCCAAGATTGGGGACTTTCAACTGCGAGAAAATTGTATTTTATCAAGAAAAATCAGTGTGTTAAATTCACATGACTTTCTCAATTCCTGTATTATTTATTAATGGAAGTGCAAGTTCTTCTTACGAAAGCTTATTTATACATCTACTTCATCTTAGTTGAGATAAAACTTTGCAGAAATAGCTACATTTCATTATATATTTACAGGAAATAGCGATAGTCAAATGTTTAACAAATGGAGGCTATTTTTACTTTCTCTACACATACTATGTACATAGTGTATAGAGAAGGTATTGCACTCCACCAAAAAAGTCGATACCGTCATCTTAGTTGAGATAAGACTTTGCAGAAATAGCTACATTTCATTATATATTTACAGGAAATAGCGATAGTCAAATGTTTAACAAATGGAGGCTATTTTTACTTTCTCTACACATACTATGTACATAGTGTATAGAGAAGGTATTGCACTCCACCAAAAAAGTCGATACCGAGATTTCAACGCAAATATATGTTTTAGGGTCCCCTGAATCCAAAAAAAGTATTTTCAGAAAAAGTTCCGTGTGTCAGTGTGTCCGTGTGTCCATGTGTCCGTGTGTCTGTGAATACGATAACTCAAAAATGAAAAGTCGGTATAATACAGAACTTGGTATTTAAGTTTAGTATCTTCCAGGGATGCGACACAAAGATTTTGAGAAAAATCCCCCACCCCAAACTACCCTATACATGGAACTTTTTTCGAAAATGTTGATTTTCTAAAAAATGGCTCTAACAATTTTGATTATAATATCGTATATCAAAGATATTTACCTGACAAACAAAATGTATATTTTGAATTTTCTGGGAATAGCTTCTGAAGACTACTTTATTCTGAGTGAATTTTACGAAATTTTGCATAACTGCTAAACCGTAAGATATAGACAAAAACTTACCACACAAAAAATGTAGAGCACATTAAATCACACAATTTATGTTGTATACATTTTTTTCGTAGAGTTAATCGTTTTTGAGATATTCCTTGTTTTTGTTTTCAAGTTCGAAAATCTTTGTGTCGCATTCTTGGAAGATAAACTTAAATACCAAATTTGGTATGTAACAGTCTTTAGTTTTTGAGCTATACATCCATACACTATGTACACAGTACCTGTAAATAAAGTAAAAATATATTCATGTTGCACCTTTGGAAAATACTCAACATCAGTACAAATTTTGGATTTATTCGGCTCATCGTTTTTCAGTTATATGTTCATGTACACACATACACGCTCGCGCGCGGACCTTTTTCTAAAAATGCTTTCTGGGGGGGGGGGTTCAGGGAACTTCAAATATATATTTCAGGTGAAATATCAGCATCGAATTTTTGAATGTGAAATGTAACTCTCTCTCTCTCTCTCTCTCATATGTACATAGTATATAAGGTAAAAATATATTGACAGAAATTGAATCCTTTGATGAGATTGCATGGCGTCTCACAAATACTAGGACACTATGGGTTTTTAAGGCAAACAAATCTAATGTATTCTATTCACATGACTTTCTCTAGCTGTTCAGCAAACTAACCTTTTATTCAAAAGATTCATCTTTTATCTGCACCAAGCTAATCAACATAAACCTTAGCAGAATGAATCTTATTGTTTGCTTCCTTATAAGTAGAAGGGAAATAAGAAAATTCACAAGCTAAAGCCATAGTTTTTTGTTTTTTTATGTGAAACAATTGAATTTCCATTTTCTTTGTTTGCCAGGAATAAAAAAAAACAAGAAACGAGAAAAAAAATGTCTTCCGGTTTGAGAAAAGTTTCAGTGGTCTAAAATTGAAACCAGTAATCCAGAATATCTCGAAAATGGTTAACTCTACAAAAAGTGTATATAGCATTAATTGGGCGTTTTAATGAGATCTACATAATTTGTGCAGTACGTTTTTGTCTATCTCTTTGGTTTGCCAGTTACATAAAAGTCATTCAGAATGAATAGATCCTCAGAGGCTATTCCAAGGAAATTCAAGATATACATTTTGTTGTCATTAAAAATCTTAAACGTAAGGTATTTTAATCAAAATCGTTAAAGCTATTTTTGAGAAAATCAAAGTTTCAAATGTGTTTCCATGTAAAGGGTAGTTTTTGGGATGGGGGTACCTTCTAGAAAATTTTAATGTCGTATCCTTGGAAGATGCCAAACTTAAATACCAAATTTGGTGCTTAACGGTCTTTTCGTTTTTGAGCTATACTGCCCACATACACAGACATACGCATAAAAACATGCAGGGACCTGTTTTTAAATTTTTTTTATTTAAGTGGTCTCAAAACATTCATTTTTCGGTGAAATCACGGTATCAAATTTTTGGGTGGAATAAAATACTTCCTCTATACACTATGTATATAGTACGTTTAGAGAAATTAAAAATCTGATGTGTTCCATTCACATGATTTTCTCTACATCTATGCAACAAATTAGTTTTTAAAAGCTCATGCTTCTATTTACTTCATGCTAATCGTAAAAAAATTAGCAGAAATAGTCTTATTACTTGCTCCCTTGTAAGTAGAAGAGAAATAAGGGAGTACCATAGGTTAAAGTGATAGTCAAAAGCTGGTTACTATGTGACTGAAGTTTCTTTGTTTATATGGACAGGAGTTGACAAATTCCTGTATGAGAAAAGTATGTCTTCATAGCAGAAACCAAAAACAAGTAATGACTCAAATACGATGACTCCACGAAAAAATGTATATAACATAAATTGTGTGTTTTAAGTTGCTCTACATTTTTCGTGTAGTAAGTTTTTGTCCATCTCTTACGGTTTAGCAGTTATTCAAAATTCCGTGAAATTCATCCAAATAAAGTAGTCTTAGAGGATATTCTCGGAAAATTCAAGATATAATTTTATGTTTCACGTAAATATCTTTAATATACGAAATTTTAATCAAAATCGATAGAGCCATTTTTAAGAAAATCAACATTTTCGAATAAAGTTCCATGTAAAGGGTAGTTTAGGGTGGGGGGGCTTTTTTCAAAATCTTCGTGTCGCATCCCTGGAAGATACTAAACTTAAATACCAGGTTTGGTATTTTACCGACTTTTCGTTTTTGAGTTATCGTGTTCAAGGACACTCGGACACACTGACACACACACACACACACACGGACCTTTTTGTGAAAATGCTTTTGTGGGATACAGGGGACCCTACATATATTTCCGTTGAAATCTCGGTATCGAGTTTTTGGGTGGAGTGCAATACCTTCTCTATACACTATGTACATAGTGCGTATAGAGAAAGTAAAAAGAAACGGATTTCAATACCATAGCAACCATATTTTAAAATATGTGACTGTCGGTTTATTCTAGTGTTTTTTTCTTTAGCATGAAGTGGATAGAAGAATAAGCTTATTAACAGTAATTTATTACAGAGATGTAGAAAAAGTAATGTGAATAGAACACATCAGTTTTTTGAAATAAAAAGAGCCAAGCCCATACAAGTGAAGTCAAATGTAGCCCCATCAGCATCCAAAAGTGCCATCACACCGGTTAGTTTACTTGGCTCCTCCCCTTCCTTTATCATATGCACTTTTGATTATATCTTGGTTACTGTGGATTTTTTTTAAAATTAACATATGCATCGACTTATCTTTTATACATATATAACTATGTATAATATGTAACAGTTGCTTACATTTTAAAAAGCTTATTGCGGTATAAAGCTACCACTGCTAATAACAATGGCATCCTGGTAGCCGGTGTTCTCTCACGTGCGCCACGTCGCGTCCTCCTGTATTTTCTGTGGCGATGAAGCCGTGGGAAGACCGCTTTAAGGACACAGCCTGAATACACACGACTTGCTTTGCACGTAACACGGGGTGATGTATGGTTGGGGTGCCAGGGTGAGCTCTAATTCATCCCCCAACAAACATTCTCCCCGTTTATTTATCGTCCGCGCTATTTCATATGCAACCAGCGTTTTTTTAGTCGGCTAAGAAATGGGGCGGGAGTTGAGAAAGAAATACGAACACTCGGGTTAGGGTTGAATATGTAAAGATGATCGTCAAATGTCTGCATTTTGATTAGCACGTTCCCGCTTCTGTTTATGATAGCTGTAAAAATTACACCATCACACTATATCTTCTTCTTTTTGTTTATTTTATTCTTTCGCAAGTTCTGAACCCTTTTAAATTTAAATTAGACGTCTCCATGTAACATTTAAGGAAACCTTCTAAGAGAAAGAGACACTATGTTAAGTACCATCAAAGTATGAAACGTCTAATAAAAATCTGATGTGTTCCATTCACATGACTTTCTCTACATCTCTGCAACAATTATTTTTAGAAAGCTTATGCTTCTATTTACTGCATTCTAATCGAGAAAAAATTAGTAGAAAAAGTCTTATTACTTGCTTAGCAATATTAATTTTGGGTAATATAGTTTAATATCACTTAGCATTGTGTTATGTTAAAAATCTGATGTGCTCCTTCACATGAATTTCTATATCTCTATAAGAAATTGTTGTTAAAAAGCTTATTCTTCTAATTTCGTCATGATAATCGAGATAAACATTAGCGGAAATTGTCCCTTGTAGGTAGATGGGAAAAATGTAATATCCTTTAGCTGTTCGGAAAACAAAGCATTTATTCAAAACATCTGTCATCTACTTCATGCTAATCAAGATAAGCATAAACAGAATTAGTCTTATTACTAGCTTCCTTGCAAGTAGAGGGAGTTAAGAAAATGCACAGCCTAAAGCGACAGTCTCATCCTTTAAAAGCTGGTCGCTATGTGAAATTCTTTGCTTGTCAGGATTAATCAAATGAGAAGAAAGATGCCTCACCGTTCGAGAAAAGTTTAAGTGGCTTAAAATTGAAATCAATAATCCGGAATACCTCGAAAACAGTTAGATAACTTTAAACAAAATGTACATGACATAAATTGTGTGTTTCAATGATATCTATATTTTTTATGTAGAAAGTTTTTCTATATCTCTTAACGGTTGGCCAGTTATATAAATGTCATCTAGAATGAAGCCTTCAGAGGTTATTACCAGAAGATTCAAGATATACATTTCGTTTGTCATAAAAATATTTTATACATAAGGTATTTTAATCAAAATCGTTAAAGCCACTTTGGAAGAAGTCAAAATTTTCGAAAAATATTCCATGTAAAAGGTAGTTGGGGGTGGGGGGATTTTCTTCCAAATATTCATGTCACATCCTTGGAAGATACTGAACTTAAATACCAAGTTTGGTATCTAACCGACTTTTCGTTTTAGAGCTATGCTGCCCGCAGACACACACATACCTACCTTTTTCTAAAAATGCTTTTTTTGGACACAGGGGATCCCAAAATATGTATTTCCGGTGAAATCTCGGTATCAAATTTTTTGGGTGCATTACAATACCTTCTCTATCCACTATTTACATTTTACATGCGGGCTAGAGAAAGTAAAATGTGACGTGTCCCATTTACATGACTTTCTCTACATCTCTGCAACAAAATATTGTTAAAAAGCTTATGCTTCTATTTAATTAATGGCAATCGAGAAAAAATTAGCAGAAATAGTCTTATTACTTGCTTCCTTGTAAGTAGAAGCGAAATAAGGGAGTACCATAGGTTAAAGTGATAGTCAAAAGCTGGTTGCTATGTGACTGAAGTTCCTTTTTTTGTATGGACAGGAGTTGACAAATTCCTGTATGAGCAAAGTATACTTTTTCAAAGCAGAAACCAATAATTAGGAATATAAAAAAAAAAAAAAAAATAAATAAAAACCACAAAAAATATATATGACTTAAATTGTGTGTTAACGTGCTCTACATTTTTTGTGTTGTATGTTTTTGTCTATCTCTTACGGTTTAGCAGCTATGCAAACTTCTGTAAAATTCATCCATAATAAAGTAGTCAAGAGATTATTCCCAGAAAATTGAAGATATACAGTTTATTTTTCAGGTAAATGTGTGTAATATACGATATTTCAATCAAAATGTTAGTCACTTTTGAAAAAATAAAAATTTTCGAAAATGTAAAAGGTAGTTGGGTGTGGAGTGATTTTGTCGAAAATCTTCGTGTCGCATCCTTGGAAGACACTGAACTTAAATACCAAGTTTGGTATTTAACGGTCTTTTCCTTTTGAGCTATGCTGTCCAGACACACACGCACACATACGTACCTTTTTAAAAAAAATTGGATCTAGGGGGTCCCAAAATATGTATTTCCGGTGAAATAACGGCGTCGAATTTTTGGGTGCATTACAATACCTGCTCTATACAGGATGTACATTGTACATGTGAGTTAGAGAAAGTAAAAAGCGGCTGAAAAAATGGCAAGTAATAATATCATGATTCATACCAACATGGGGAAATAAAAGTCGAACAAAGGAAATAAGGCCGAGACACCTAAAGAATGCAGGAAAAGACAGCCAGTTGGTGCGTTCCATAGATATTTGTGCGAACATGTGAAAAAGAGAATAATAGAAAGGTTCCAACGATACCCTATGTAGCGCCATTGAAAGCTGGAGTGAAGTCTTCATTTCAACAGCGAACAAAACGTTGGATATTAAATTCTGTGTGAATGATCGCTTTGGAGATATCTGTGTAACACTTCAAGCGTGTGTAGATTTGAAACCTGGCGTAAATGATAATTCCTACCTCATGGCAATATTTCACTGAAGTTGTACATTCCCGGCTACCTCCATTTATAAGTTACATTCACATTTCATTCTGTAACCCATATAGTTTGTTAACGGCTACAAAACTAATCTTACAAAAACCTTTTATTTTTTTCGGTAAATCTTTACGATGGTTGCAGCACATCACACACGCACACGCACACACACTTAAAAATTATTTTAAGTGACTTCTACTGGTGATCCACATTTGAAAGTGTTTAAAACATTAAATTGTTCAAATGTAAAAGTCGCTAGATTGCCGAAGTTTTGACTCTCACATCTTTTTCTCCACCTTTCTTTTTTTTTTTTTTCTATTTACCTAACTTTTTACTTTGCGGTTTGATTATTGTTTTTCCTGTTACACGCACAAACATTTCACAAACACACAAACACCCAGGGCGAAACTCGAACCCACGATCCCCTACGCCACGAAGTACCAAAGCGACGCACATTAGTGAGTGCGCCTTCTTGGGAGTATTGGAGTTTTAGCTTCTCGTCGTCACGTAGCTTTGGCTATGTTCTGTCGTCGTTCCGCTACACTGCCACTCTCCTCTACTTATATAAAAATATCTCTCGGCTACGTTTTGCGGCTTAGATCCCTAAACGTTTATATCAGACAAATAACCACAAAGCGGCTCCAGTGGTAGAATAACAAAGTAGTCACTATTGAAAAGTAAATGGAGTTTTTTATTTATGGACGCTCTTTAACTGCTGTGGTTTTCAGCGTCCCATTCTATACAGGCGTGAAAGACCGCTTAATTTTGCTCATAGGCCTCTCTATCAGGCTTGAGGCTCTTTTACGTACCGTAAATCGACGACACGGGACCAACGGCTTTACTTTCATTCCGAAGGAAGCCATGCTAAGAATTTTTACGCCCGAGAAAATCCATCGTCCTCCGCCGGGTTTGAACCCACGGCCTTGGGTATACGAAGTTAGCATGGTAACCATTACACCACAGTGGGCGACGTATTGACTTTTTTTTTGTAATGTTTTACGCCCGCCTTTACTGCTCTGGCACCGCGATGACACTGATGATACATGAATGATGATGGAGCCCCGGTGGAATGTGATGGCGGGGGAAACCGGAGAACCCGGAGAAAACCCGCCACTGCACCGATTTGTCCACTACAAATCTCACATGCGGTCGCTTGGGATCCAAGGTGAGAGGCGAATGGTCTTGACCACTCGGCCACGGCGCGGCCGACGTATTCAAGTAATGCCAAGTGGTGTAAATATAGATAGCAGTAATATTTTTGCTATCATGTACAATGTACATAGCAAGTAGAGAAGATATTGTCTTTAAACCAACAATTTTATAAATTTTTGAGGAACCCCTGAATAAAAATACTGAGATGTCCCATTCACATCACTTTCTCCAGATTTCTATAACAAATTATTGTTAATAAGCTTATTCTTCTACATACTTCTCTGCTAATCCAGATAAACATTAGCAGAAGTGGCCTTATTACTTGCTTCCTGGTTAGTAGGAGGGAAATAAGGGAATACACTAGGCTACAGTAATAGTCAAATCGTTTAAAAGCCGGTTGCTTTTCATTGCATGACCAGCAGTGGACAAATTCCCGTATGAAAAACGTATCAAGGATTTAAAATCTTAAACCAAATAAAATGGAATCAAAATATACTGTGAAGTATATAATAAGTGTTTAATATATATACATATATACCTTATTAGAATTAATAAAGAATATTGGAATACACATCTTATGACAAGGAATCTCTTAGAAACAGTCAGATTCACTAAAATAAAAGTCTATGACATAAATTATGTGTTTTAACGAGATATATATTTTTTGTTTAGTAAGTTTTTGTCTCTCTCTTACGGTACCATTTATAAAAAATTAAGCAAGAAAAAAGAGGTCTTCAGAGGCATTTTTCAGAAAATTCAAGATATATATTTTATTTGTCATCTAATTGTATTTAATATACAATGCTTTAATCAAACTCTTTATGGCCAATTTTGAGAAAATCGAAAATTTAGAAAATTTGAGCTATGCTGTCCACAGACAGTTTTTTCTGGATTCAGGGATCTTAAAACCTGTATTTTCAGTGCACAGTTAGTATCAAAGTTTTGGGTGGAATACAATATCCTTTCTATACACCATGTACATAGTACGTGCACAGAAAAAGTAAAAATCTCATGCTTTCCATTCACATGTCTTTCTCTATTCTGCAACGAACTATTACAAATGCTTATTGTTTTCTTAATTTCAATTTATTCGGAATAAGCATTTGCAGAAATGATTTTACTTCTTAGTTCCTTATAAGAAAAAGAAGAAAACAAGGAAGACATTACTAGGCTTAAGAGATAATCTAGTCTTTATATGAGGGAATTGAATTCTCTTCTCTATGATGACCAGGATGTAAAAACTGAATAACGACATCCCGTTTGAGAAAAGCTTAAGAAACTTTTAAAACCAATAAAAAAAATGTCACAGTAATGGGTATTTACAGAAAAATAATGCATATATCATAATTTGTGATTTTTAGCAAGATCTACATTTTTATTTCTCTACACGTACTATGTCATGGAAAGGATTGCATTCCACCCGAAATTCCGATACCAAGATTTCACCGGAAATACATCCTGAATCCAATAAAAATCATTTTCAGAAAAAGGACCGTGTGTGCAAGTGTGGGGTTGTGGACATTATAGCTCAAAAACGACAAGACTGTCAAATACCAAATTTGGTATTTAAGTTTGGTATCTTCCAAAGATGCGGCACGAAGATTTTTAAGAAAATTCCACCACCCCCAATTACTCTTTAAATGGAAAAAATGCAACAATTTTTATTTTCTCAAAAATGGCCCTAATTAAAATGTATATCTTGACTTTTCTGGTAATAGCCTCGGAATACATCTACCGTAAAAGATAGACAAAAACTTATTACACAAAAAAATGTACATCACGATAAGTCACACAATTTGTCATATACATTTTTTATTAGAGTTGGCCGTTTTAAAAATATTCCTTGTTATTGATTTCAGCTTTAAAATACTTCACCTCTCAACTCCTGGCAAAGAAACGGATTATTATCCTATATCAACCAGATTTTAAAACATTTGATTGTCTGTTTAGCCTAGTGTTTTCCCTTATTTCCCTTCTACTTGTAAGGAAGCATTAAATTGATAAAAGAATAAGCTTATTAATAATCATTTGTTGCAGAGATATAGAGAAGGTCATGTGAATGGACCACATCAGGTTTTTGTGTAGCAAAATTTTATCTATCTCTGACGGTTTACCAGCTAAGCAAAAGACCTTCAGAATGAAGTGTGTTTCTGAGGTTATACCCAAAAAATTCAGGATAGAAATCTTCAACTGCTGTGTGGAACAGGTGAGGCAATTTGGGAAATGATCTTGGTTATGATAAGAAAAATGACGTGGACAATAAAATATAACATTTAAAAAACTTGTGGAAGAATTAATGGAACATTTAGAAAAAAAATATGTAAAGAAACAAAATTGCAGTTTTACAAAGTTATGGCTATACCCATACTAGTATACCGAGGGAGTTTTGCATATTAAAAATTCTGATGTGTTCCATTCACATGACTTTCTCTACATCTCTGCAACAATTTATTGCTAAAAAGCTTATGCTTCTATTTAGTTCACGCTAATCGAGAAAAAAATAACAGAAATAGTCTTATTACTTGCTTCCTTGTAAGTAGAAGCGAAATAAGCGAGTACCATAGGTTAAAGTGATACTCAAAAACTGGTTGCTAAGTGATTGTACAGATAGGAGTTGACAAAATTCTGTGTGAGAAAAGTATACGTTTTTTAAAGCTGAAACCAAAAACAAGTAATATCCAAAAAACGATCAACTCCACGAAAAAATGCATGTAACATAAATTTTGAGTTTTAAAGTGCTTTATGTTTTTTGTGTGGTAAGTTTTTCTCCATCTATTACGGTAAAGCAGTTATGCAAAATTTCGTAAAATTTATCCAGAATGAAGTAGTCTTCACAGGCCATTCCCAGAAAATTCAAGATATACATTTTATTTGTGAGGTAAATATCTTTAACATATATTTTAATTAAAATCGTTACAGGCATTTTTCATAAAATCAAAATTTTCGAATAAAGTTCCATGTAAAGAGTAGTTTGTTGCGTTTAGATTTAGTGATTTCATTAACTTAAGGGTATAAGACTAAGAAAAGGGGTAAGTTGAGAATTGTTCCGTTTTCAGCATCAGAAAAAATGGCCAGACTTAATAGAAGCAATAATGCTCTGGTTTCAGGGGTCCTATTCTTACATGTAGATACTTTTATCTGCCATCTAGTGTCCTAAGTGTGAGACTATTATCAAACTATTTTCTTTAAAAAAATGAACCCTTCATACATTATCAATACAATTATAAACTCAGAACTATTGGCGTAAGCAGTTCCAAACTGATATTCAGTAACTACTTCATCCTCCAAACTTTTAAAATATAATTCATATATTTTAAAGTTCTAAAACTCATAATTTAGTATTTACATTTATTTAAGATTAGAAATGTAAACAAAAGTCACAATTCCAATATTAGTTAATACTATAACTACCTCAATATAACTACATGATACTTTTTTAAAAGCTCAAAGAAAATATTCAAGTAAGATTTAAAAATTAATATTTTATAATAACTTTAACTTCTAAATGTCTTTGGTTTATTTAGACTTCTAAATTTCCATGATTAATATTTTCAGTTCCTTTATTCCAAATTAACTTCCTCTACCACCAATGTAAGAAGGACTTTTAAGAATTGATCTACTGTTATACAAAGCATAGATTCAAGTCTGCCAAGAATAATTCATTGGCAGATCGTGGAGTTGGTATTACAATGGCCCACAAGAATCAATGCTATTTCGAAAGGTCATTCGTACACCGCACTCATGCATATTCTGAGGTTGCTCTAAGGGTAGAGGATCTAAATATAGCTTTGATTTGTAATTATTAATTAGTTGCCCAGTGGCTTCACTGTTTGAGAAATTGCCACTTGATTATATATGAAGGGACGAGCAAATTTAGGGTATAATGTAAAAGGGACAGGCTCTGCGGTCAAGTGGGCTGCCCTCTGACCTCTCAACAAAGAGGCTCTGGGTCAATTCCCAGCTGAGGCGGGAAGTTTTCTTTAATCAAAATTATTCCCAAACCACCACAGTGTCAGTAACAATTATTGTGGGAATGTATGACAGTTTATTTAAAATAATCTGATGCGTTTTACTGACAAGACATTGTCAACCTATTCTGAAACAAACTATTCTTAAAAAACCTTATTCATCTACTTCATAATAATAAAGATAAACATCAGCAGCAATGGTCATGTTACTTAGTTCTTTATGAGTAGAAGGCAGCCAAGGGAATATGCTATGCTAAAGTGATAGTCAAATGTTTCAAAAGCGGTTGCTATGGAACTGTCATTGAAATTCCGTTTTCTTTATGTGACCAGGAGTAAAACAAAAGAAACACGGTGATTTCTACTTGAGAAAAGTATAAGTTATTAAAATAAAATCAATAACAAGAAATATATTGCTCCACAACAAAAATGTATATGACAAATTATGTTTTAACGAGATTTTCATTCGTGTGTGGTAAGCCTTTGTCTGTTTCTTATGGTTTATCAGATATGCAAAAGTCATTCAGAATGAAGAGCTTCAGGGGCTATTCCCAAAAATTCAGAATACGCATTTTTTTGTCATTAAAATATCTTAATACACGGCAGTTTAATCAAAATTGTTAGTCATGTTTTAGAAAGTAGACAATTTCGGAAACATGTTCCATGTAAAGGGAGGTATAAAGGGGAGAATTTTCTTGAAAATTTAACGAACTTTTTTAAGTTATGCTTACACAAACACACTACACAAAACACAGATAGAAAGTGAGATAGAAAAATTCTCGAACCTTTTTCTAAAACGATTTTTGGATATACAGGGAACCTCAAAACATGTATTTCCGGTGAAATCTCAGCATATAATTTTTTGACGAAATGCAGTATCTTCTTTACCTATTATGCATATTATATATGTGCTAGATAAAGTAAAACTGACAAAATCACGTTAAATATATAAATACATGTTTTGGATCCCCCTGAGTCAAAATTGTTACAGCTATTTTTAAGAGAGTAAGATTTTTCTAAAATTTGTCCACGTACGAATGAATGAATAAGTGTATTTATTAACATAGCAATATCAAACATAGAATTTCAACAGTCGCACGGGTCCACAGGTAGTCTGTGATGGGGGAATGTTCTTGAAAACTTTCGTGTCGCATCCTTGGAAGATATTAAATCTAAATACCAAGTTTAGTATTTAACGATCTTTTCGTTTTTGAGCTATGCTGTCCACACACACACACACACACACACACACACACACACACACACACGGACCGTTCTCTACAAATTATTTTTTTTGGACTCAGGGGACCCCAAAATATATATTTCTGGTGAAATATTGGCATCGAATTTCTGGGTGGAATACAATACCTTCTCTATCCACTATGTACATTGTACATGCGGGATAGAGAAATAAAAACTGTGAAAAATAGAGGGGAAAATTGTAGCTATAAAAATATTAACAGGGAAAGAAGAAAAAAATGAGAAGCAGAGATGAGTTCTTGCAGAAAGCAGGAGAAAAATGAGTAAGATAAGTAAGGAGTGCAAAAGAAGAAGAGAGAGGAGGAGAGGACAAAGTAAGATAAAGAGGAAATGGTTGACAAAAGCTACTCGGGAGGCAAACTGAAGTAGTAATAAGGCAATTAAAATTTGTACATAGTTTAGTTTAAAGTAAGAAAACTGTAAAGGCTATAGTAAAAGAAGTTGCACAAATAAATATTCATTCAGTCATACTAGAGGCAAAGAGTAGAGAATGTAAAAACGTACACTGAAAATAAAAGCGATACAGGAATTCGAATGGAAAATAAAAGCTAACAGAGAACGCTTGAAACCACAAACCAAACAATAATTCTTCCATCTATATTCGTTCCAAACGCAAGTAAACTGATCACATGCTTTTGTGTTATTGTATTTGGGTTTCAAAAATCTATACACGAGCGATTTCGGAGGTTGCAAATACTGCGCATGTGCTGGCATCCCCATGGTGACGCGCGATTAAGAAACCGCAGCTCTGCGCGCGTTATTACATTACATACATTTCCTCACTGCGTCTCTTTACCTCTTTCTCTCCCTCTCTCACCCTTTCCAAACACTCTTCTGTCCCTGAGTGTTAAATACAGTGCCATATTTTGAAAACCTTTATAATACTGCATTTTTACTATCTCTACATGTGCATGTACTTTGAAGGTAGAAACAATACAATTCCATGCCGATATTTCACCGGAAATGTGTGTTTTGAGGTCCCTGAACAACATATTTAGAAAAGGGTCCGCGTTTGTTCGTGCGCGCGCGCGTGTGTGAGCGAGTAACATACCTCAAAAAAATAAGTTCTGATAAACCAAACTTGATATTTAAGTTCGACGTCTTCTAAGAGTGAGGCAAAAAGATTTTCCAGATAACTCCCCAACCCATACTATTTTTTACGTGAAAGATTTTTAGTAAAGTTTATTTTTCTCAAAAATACCCCTATTTTGCTTAAAGTACCATTAGTTTAAGATTTATTCATGAACAATGAAATGTATATGTTGACTTTTCTAGGAGTAGCCTCTGAAGACTGCTTCATTCAGAATGACTTTTGTATAACTGTTAGGGACAAAAACGTAGACCACAAAAATGTAGATCTCGTTAAAACGCAATTTATATCATACCTATATATCTTTTTGTAGAGTTAATCATTTCCGACATATTCTTTGTTATTGGTTTCAATTTTAAAATATTTATAGCTTTCCCCAATGGGAAATCATCATTCGTTTCATATCTCTTTTGTTTTATTCCTGGCTACGCAAAGAGAACCGAATTCAATTGTATCACATAGCAACGAGTTTTTAAAAACTTTGACTATCGCTTTAGTCTACTGCATTCGTTTAATTTCATTCCACTTACAAGGAAACAAGTAATAAATTTGATGTTTATTTTGAATAATATGATATAGGCAAAAGATTAATGTTTTGTAAGAACAGTCTCCATGGCAACAATGGCTTCAAGTTCGATCACTCTTTGTATTTTCACATATCCATTTAGGTATTAATTTATCTTTATAATTATATTAAAATCTTGATGCACAATTTTCTATTGAAGATTTCATAGGTTTCTGGTAGCTACAGATTTTTATGATAAAATCCATTTAGCCTGATTGGCTTTTGAATTTTTACATGATTAATTTCTGATGGTGGTCACATTATCATTCATAAATTCAAATCATCATTCTCCAATTTAGCGTCTCATTGAGACAGGGAGCCAACCCACAAAATGGAAAATAAAAAAGAAAAAGTTTTATAGTGTTTTTCAAAAGCCACTTCAAATTTAAACCATTATAAATATTATAATAATATTTGAGAGAAAAAAAAACCAAAAATATCACATACTGGACAAGAAATGAAGTTTTTTAAAATATTGGGAAATTGTCCTACATTGTCTGGTTCAAAGTATCATTTTTTCTGCGACTCCATGCAGAGCATTTTGCAGATGATGTCTTGGAATAACAGAAATATCTTGCAAGATAATATCTTTTAGTTGCTGTCAGATTGTTGGTTGCTTTCTCGTTCTTTCAGGTAAACCCATAAGTAAAAGTCGATCGGATTTATATCTGCAGATCGCGGCGGCCTCTTTGTTGGAAAGTGTCTATTGATGACAGGATCGTCAAAGATCTAGGTGGTTAATTGTTTTGCAGGGATGTAGATATGAGGTGGAACGGCAGTTTACTTGCAGAAATGTTTTCGGTAGTCCTCAATCTGGGGATGAAGGAGTTTTGAAATCACCTCATAGTGTCTATTTGCAGCATTCCTTTGTTGTCTTCTGAAACGACATCGAACAACAGTCTAACAGAATACGTGTCCACTCGAACCGGAGTAAAAATCACAGTCAAAAGAACTTGCGATGGCACAGGTGTTCACTAATGCACAATCAGCTATGACTTACAATGCAAGCCGTACACACATGTTCGGCATTTACGGCCTCGGGTTGTAGTCAACATATTGTGGAAGGAATGCTAAGAAAAGCAGTGAAATGAAATATTGTCACATTCTGGCTGCATGCTTATGATGTGGTAGTAATGTACACAAGTAATTATTCATATGTTGGCGACATTGCCAACTAAACGGTTCATAAAAACTGTTTGCAGAGTAGTCTCTTCCTCTTTTGTATTGTGTGTCTGGTATGGCAAGTCATCTCCTTAGCGCGATGGTAGATCTGTTGCTAACCGTGGTACCACCGGGAGACCTGGGTTCGATTCCTAGTACCGGCGTGGGGTTTTTTGCCACGCAACACCTAGTTTGGCGTGCACTCAGCCTTGTGAGGTCCCTGGGGGGGGGCCAATTGAGGAGCTGCTTGATGGAGAAGTAGCGCCTCCAGGTCACCCATGATGTCTGTCATGGACCGAGATGGGAGACGCAGCGGCCGGGCGGTAGGCCAAGGTTCCTTGTGAGATGTCCTACAATGGAATTATTATTATTATTATTATTATTATTATTATTATTATTATTATTATTATTATTATTATTATCATCATCATAATCTAGCACGGAATAGTAAGAAGGAGCGTTGTTCCTCCAGGTAGCCGAGCTTGGCTCCACGCCAAGATGGTGGCAGGTGTCATGTGGATTCATCTTTAAGGTAAAATAACTCTATTGTTAGTAAGAAGTGTTTGTGTACTTGTATTGGTAGACTAGTTAGCCTTAACTTAAATTATAATAATGCAGAACCGCTTCCCTTGTGGCCTCTGATAGAACAGAACTGCATCCTCAAATACAAGCCCATCTGTAGTGTAAAATACATTCCCCATACATTTCCTCTCATAGTCAAGCGAGTTTCTGGATTTATAACAACAGACGTGGCAATATGTTGACAAAGTCATTCATAAGACTTTCTCTACAAACTGTCGTTATAAAATTTGTCCATTTATCCACATCATGGTAATCCAGATAAACGTTAACAGAAATAGTTGCATTCATTCAGTCTTTAGAAAAAATATAAGCTATTAGACTACGCTAAAGCAGTAGTCAAATCTTTTAAAGCCTGTTCGCTATGTAAAACAATTGCATGTCTAGGATAAAACAAATAGATGAAATGAAATGTGACATCCCGTTTGAGAAATGTTAAATACTTAAAATTGAAACCGATAACAAAGAATGTCTCAGAAACTGTAACTGTACAAAAAATCTATGACAAAAATTGCGTGTTTTAAGCAGGTATCTATTGTCTGTATAGTAAGTTTTTCAAAAGGTTTACCAGTTATGTAAAATTCAGCAAAATTCATCCAGGATAAAGAAGACTCCAGAGACTGTTCCTAGAAAATCAATATACACATTTTATTTGTATAGCGGATATCTTTAATATACGGTATTTTAATCAAAATCGTTAAGTTTGTCCCGTATCTCTTAACTGTCATGTGACTAACATTCTCCCATTGGCTGACGCGGTGGAATGGGCTAGTATCCTTCGTTTTAAACCTCTTGGGATCCATTTTTGAGACAGTCAAAGTGTTCTAATATTTTCCATATAAAGTGTAGTTTGGGTTGGGTGTATTTTCTGAAAACTTTCAGGTCGCATCCTTGGAAGAAACTAAAACTTAAATATCAAATTTTGTGTTCCACCGACTCTTCGTTTTTGTGTTACCGTGTTTACAGACACCGCACACACGAAAAACGCGGGACCCTAACATATGTATTTCAAGTAAAATCTCAGTATCGCATTTTTTGGGCGGATTGCAATACCATCTCTACCTATATAGAGAGAGTAAACATGGGGGAACGGAGAGAGTGGCAAATTAAATAATGAAGATATTGTAAAAAGAATGCTAAGATAAGCAATGAAATGAAATATTCTGATTTGTTCCATTCACATGACTTTTTCTACAAACTATTGTTACAATCTATTTCCCCATATCTACATTGTAGTAATACAAATAAACATTAGCACAAATAGTTATATTAGTTCTCTCTTTAGCAGGAGGGAAATAAGATAATACACTGGACTAAAGCGATAGTCAAACCATTTAAGGGCTAATTGCTCTGTGAAACAACTGAAATTCGGTTCGTTTTGCACGGCCAGGAGAAAAACAAAGAAAGATGAAAACAAAGATGATCTCCTGTTTGAGAAAAGTAGCTTAAAATTGAGAACAATAAGAAAGAATGTCTCGGAAACTGTTAACTATACAAAAAACGTAGTTTTGTTTAGTAAGGCTTTGTGTACGGTTTGCCAGTTATGCAAAAGTTATCCATATGATGAGGTCTTCAGGGTCTATTCCCAGAATATTCAAGATATACATTTTATTATCTTTAATATGCAGCAATTTAAACAAAATCGTTAAGCCATTTTTGTGAAAAACAAAACTTTCAAAACATTTTGCATACAAAGGGAGCTTGTGGTCGGAAGATTTTCGAGAAAATACCGACTATTGCATCCTTAGAAGATATTAAACTTTCTAAACACACCAGACACTTTTTTCTAAAATTATGCGTTGTTGCATCCTTAGAAGATATTAAACTCACGACACATATCACACCCTATTTTTTAAAAATATTTTGTATTTCTTCAGGGGACCTCAAAATATATATTTCCGGTGAATTCTCCACATCGAATTTTTGGGGTGGGATGATTTTCTCTTGCATCGTTGTTGCATCCATGGAAGGTATTAAACTTAAATACACAAACACACACACACACACACACACACTTTTTTTCTAATTTTGTTTTTAATTTTATCAGGGTACCTCAAAATAACTTTTCTACCTACCAAATGCAGAGGACTTTTAGAGAAAGTATAAAGATTTGAGACAGAAAATACTCATTTGCGGAAAGAAAATGCAGACTGGAACAAAAAAATCTCAATAATGGAATTCCATTGAAGGTGTTGACTTTGGGTAGAAAACTTGTGCTTGTGCTGCCATCTGTAAGCATATACGTTATGTAAGCATTCTTTTTACTTTCTTTACATGCACATAGTGTATAGACCAGGTATTGTATTCGAGCCAAAAATTCGGTACCGATATTTCATTGGAAATACATGTTTTGGGTCCCCCTGAATCCAAAAAAAAGCATCTTTACAAAAAGGTCAGTGTGTTTGTGGACAAGATAGCTCAAAAACTAAAATATCGTTAAATACCAAAGGATCGTTGTGTCCAAGGATGCGACACGAAGATTTTCAAGAAAATCCTCCCACTCCCAGCTACCCTTTACATGGAACTTTTCCCGAAAATTTTGATTTTATTAAAAATGGCTCTAAAAATTTTGATAAAATGTCAGAAATTAAATATATTTACATGACAAATAAAATGTGTATGAATTTTCTGGGAATAGCCTCTGAAGACTACTTTATTCCAGATGAACTTTACGGAATTTTGCATAACTGCTAAACCATAAGAGATGGACAAAAACTTAAAACACAAAAAATGTAGAACACATTAAAACACACAATTTATGTCCGGTATATTTTATCGTGCAGTTGATGGTTTTTTATATGTTCCTTGTTTTTGGTTTCAGCTTTCAAAAAATGATATTTTTCTCATGCAAATTTCTGTCCATACAAACAAAGCAACTTCAGTCACATAGCAACCAGCTTATGGTTATCAGTTTAGCCTATAGTACTCCCTTATTTCCATTCTACTTACAAGGCAGCAAGTAAGAAGACTATTTCTGCTATTTATTCTCGATTAAAATGAAATAAATAGAAGCATAAGCTTTTTAACAATAATTTGTTGCAGAAAGTCATGTGAATGGAACACATCACATTTTTAGTTAATCTTATGCCACGCATTAATCACAGGCTAGTGAATGGTTAGCTCTATGTTTTTAGAACACCATTAGAGTTCGGATGCACTAGAAGCACCTTACGTCTGCACTAACTTATATTGTATATTATTATTTACGTTGATGCTCAGCGTTTGCGGTAAAGTTTTCGTTATGAATGGCTCTTTACCGTGCTGATGCATAATTCTTGCCTATGATGAAGCAAGTTTCGCTCTGCGCCGTAAGAAATGTTAACTCTATTATATTAGTAAGCCCTGTGACAAACTCCACCACAGGAAATTTCAAAATACAGCTATATTAAAGGAGCAACGTTATTATAGACAGTGGCGGCTCGTGTCCGTCCCTGAAACTTAAAACTGTACAACAGTTATTAAGTAAACTTGCCATCACTTTCTCTAGCTCTAGAGTTTATTATGTGTATACAAACTATTCGTACTCTACTTCTCTACTTAGTACATAGGTAGTGAAGTCATTGCACTTCAGCCAAAGATTCCATACCGAGATTTCACTTTAAAAAAGAAAGGAAAAAAAACCACGTTTTAGAGTCTTCTGTATAAACAAAAAATATAGTGTTTACACTCACAAGACTTTCTCTAGATGTTCTTACTTCTTCTGTCTACACCATGCTAATCAAGATAAACATTAGCAGAATGTTCTTATTACTTAGTTCCTTATAAGTAGAAGGGAGCTAAAGTAATGTGCTTTGCTAAAGTGATAGTCAAATTTTTTAAAAGCTGTCGTTATGCGATTGTCATTGTAAATCGCTTCTTTACTCGGCCAGAAGTGGAACAAATGAAAAACGGATACTTCGTGTGTGAGAAAAGTATAAGTACTTTACAATTGAAACCAATAATAAGGCATATCTAGGAAACGGTTACCTCTACAACAAAAAACGTAAAGGACATAAATTGTATGTTTTGTGATATCTACATTTTTGTGTAGTAAGTTTTTGTCTATCTCTTACGGTTTAGCAGTTAAGCAAGATTCGGCAAAATTCTTGCAGAATAAACGTGTTTTCAGAGGATATTCCCGGAAAATTCAAGATATACATTTTATTCGGGATGTAAATATCTTTAATTTACGGGATTTTAATCAAAATCGTTAAGCAAATTAAAATTTTGGAACACTTTTCCACGTAAAGGGTAGTTTGGGGTGACAAGATTTCGTGTTGCATCCTCGGAAGTTGCCAAACCTAAATAGCAACTTTGATATTAAAGGGTCTTTTCATTTATAGCTATGCTGTCTATACACGCACACTCACAGATTCACACGGATGTTTTTCTAAAAATTCTTTTTTTTTTTGGACACAAGGGACCCCAAAACATATATTTCCGGTGAATCTCCACAACGAATTTTGGGTGGAATACATTACCTTCTTTATCCACTATGTACATAATACAAGAGGGCTAGAGAAAGTAAAGAAGCATTTTTAGAAAAAGGTCCCTCTGCGTGTGCCTGTAAACAACAAAACTCGATAACTACAAGTCTGTGAATACCAAACTTAATATTTAAGTCTAGTAGCTTCCAAGGATGCGGCATTGAAGATTTTTCAGAAAATCCCTCACCTCAAACTCCCTTTACATGGACATTTGTTAGACAGCTTTGTTTTTCTCAAAAATTGCTGCAACGATTTTACTTAAAATATCGCATATTAAAGATCTTTACATGAAAAACAAAATGTATATATTTAATTTTCTGGTATAGTCTCTAAGGTCCTGTTGCTTCTGGATGACTTTTGCATAAACCATAAGAGATAGACAAAGCATTTCTAACCAAAATAATCTAGATCTCGTCAAAAACACACAATTAATATCATATACATATTTTTGGTAGAGTTGACCGTTTCCGCATTATTCCTTGAATTGATTTCAATTTTAATTTACATAAACGTTTCTCAAACGGGAGGTCATCTTTCGTTTCATCTCTCTCTTGTTTTACTCCTGGCCCTGTAAAGCGAAAACCGTATTTCAAATTGTTTCTCATAGTGACCAACTTTTTATAAAATTCGATTATCGCTTGACCCTAATGTATTACCCTATTTCCCTTATACTTAGATGAAACTGATAGAACCATTTCTGCTAATGTTTATTTGATTATCACGATGCAGATAAAGGAATAATCTACTGTAAAAATAGTTTTTAGAAAGAGTCTTGTGAATTATTTGTTCTAATCTACTTCATTCTAAACAAGAAGAACCTTTGTCAAATCACTTTTCGTTATAGATAAACCGAAGTGATATTCAAATTTTTAAGTAATGGACGCTATATGCTGGCTTTCTCTACGTATCCTATGACAAACTTTTTAAAACGTGTAATATTTAACTGATTCATGTTAATGCAGTTAAGCCTTTGTATAACTGCGTTTATTACATATTTCTTTGTAAATACAAAGAACTAAGGAAATGACCAGGCTAAAGCGCTAGTCAAAGCTTTTAAAGCTGATGGCTATGTGATACCAAAGTTTTACTCTTTTCTTGACCAGGAGAAAGAAAACTAATCATGATTGTCTATTTAGGAAAGTACAGTAAGTATTTTAAAATTCCAACCAATAAATAATAAATATCTCAGAAATGATTAACTTCTGAACAAAATGATTGACATAAATTATGTGTTTTATCGAGATCAATATTCTTATATACCTAGTAGGATTATATCTTTAATTTATTGATTATACAAAAAGTCCTCCAGACTGAAGAGGTTTCAAAAATTATTAATCCTAACATTCCATAAATTATTATTCATCTCTCTTCTCTTAATTTATATATCTATACAGCTTTAATATATGGTATTATAATCAAAATTATTTTGAGAAAAAAATAAACATTAGAACACATAATACATACAAAGGCTAGTTTGCGGTAAGAGCATTTCCTGAGAATCGTATCTTCATAAGAAACTGAACTGAATTTTTTTATTCAGAGGTCCCCAAAAGTGTATTTCTGGGGCAATTTCGATGCCGAAGTTTTGGGTAGAATGCAATCCTCCTCCACATACTTGGCACAGTGTACACTCAAAGACAATAAAAATGTGCCTGAAGCTTTGATTTTGCTGAAAATTTATTTTTATTGGTGCCATTTTAGTACAACATACCATGCGAGTAAGAAAAGGCAAAACCGATTGGGCAATCCGCCCCTTCATCCCTTACCTCCCTTGGCGCTCCCTCATAAGCAGTGTATTAGTTTTACCCACCACGTGCGCAGATTACCTTGACATTAGAACTGCGGTGTGAAGGGCAGAGAAAAGATTAACCTACTCGTGTCTCATCCGGTGAAAGGCTGGATTATTGTCCAACCAAAAGTTCGCAACCCAGAACTTCATTTGTCGTAAGTTACGATTCATGTCCAATCCCTTCACTTTGGTAACGTGGCCCGGCCAATACGCTTTTGAATGAATCAATAAGTTGTATTTATTGAAATAACAGAAAATACATTGCTTTTCATTAATCTCACGGGTCCACAAATCATACGCGCGTTTACAATACACAAAATAGTAAGGAATGTTAAAAACAATCAAACAAAAATGAAAAGAGTAAACACAACAATAAAAGAGCAAAGCTATTCAAATACAGCAACTTAAATTTACAACACAGAATAAAATTTACTCAGATGTAGTAATGCACACTGTTATAGTAGACGAATACACTTAAGAGTATATATATATATACATACATACATACATATAAGTAAACACACACATGATTAACACCACCACAAATCGATGGCCGAAAAGTATGACATAAAATATATGTAAAACTTTATAATCATTTTTGTTTAACTGCTATCCTCCCCGTCTTCCCTATTATTAGCCTTCACAGATCTCAGCTGTCTTTAAAAGTAGATATTTACCTAGCCAGTTCACGAATTCCGTGCCTGCCAGTAGAGCCCAACATGCTTCTAGCTCTACATTCGTGGTGGTAAAGGATCGCAGTAAATATGTTTCCCTCCATTCCTCCCTACCTCTACATCTTATCGCGACTCTTCCTCGCAAATGGGGCAGACTCTCATACCATTCTTGTCGGTAATTTTTATCATCCGCCATGCTCCTAGTCTAATCCACGCGAGCAACTCTCTAATGAGTTTGGTACATGTTTTGAAGTTCAATACGCTTTTAAGATATTAGAAAGCAGGCGCAATACATAGGTTGGGTCATAGAATGCGTCGTTGAGAGCACATATGTGCTGTAGAAAGTAAAAATATTTTTATTTCTTAACGGCGCTGTCTATTGCCAGGATTATATCTGTACCGGCGGTGAGCCGGAATTTCATCACGCAGGAGTTCTTATACATTCCAGTAAATTTACTGGCATGAGGATGTCGTTTTCAAGCTCACTTAAAACTGAGCGAGGTTTTAATCCACGAAACTTTAAAAAATACTTAACTTGGAGCATTTTTATAAGAACAACGTTGTAATTTTAAATAGCCATGATCTTATAATTTTAAAACCTGTTGAAAATGTAATTCTTTTTGTGTATAATAACTGGTATGTATTTCATAAGCATATCTTAAATACTGTGGTGTTGCAAAATTTCCCAGGTGTAAAACCTTATAGAATCTATACCTTTTTACTTTCTGTACTTAGTACATAGGTAGAGAAAGTATTTCACTCCATCTAAACATTCGATACCGATATTTTACCGAAAACACGTTTTATGGTCCCCAATAGCAAAATAAGATTTTTAGAAAAGCGTTCGAGTGCGTGTGTGTCTGCGTCGGTAAAATGCCAAACTTGATATTTAAGTTTACTATCTTCCAAAGATGTGACACAAAGATTTTGAGGAAAATTCCCCCACCATAAATTACAGTTTATATGGATCACTTCGAAAACTATGATTATATCAAAAGTGGCTCTAACGATTTTTATTAAAATGTCATATATTGAAGATTATTTACGTAACAATTAAAATGTATATCTTGAATTACTAGGAACACACTCTGAACACTTCTTCATTCCGGAAGACTTTTGCATAACTGGTAAACCTCAATAGAGAGACAAAAACTTACTACACAAAAGCTTTAGATCTCGCTAAAACATACAATTTATATACTATACATATAGTTAGTAAATTTACTAGATTTTCCTTGTTATTGGTTTTAGTTTTAAAAATATACTTTTCATGCGGGAAAATGTCAACTCTTGGTCATATAAAAAAGACGCATTTCAGCCACAGCGACCATTCTTTAGAAGATCTGACATGATTGTAAACACGCCACAGGTTAATGAAACTTTTCAAATAGAATATTATGGAAATTTGTTTAAGAGCAAAAGAGCCTTCTAGCAGTTGACAGGGTAGCTCAAAAGGACTCATACCACATTTCTTTGTCTTTTGTACACCTCAAGCACGATGTTCCACTTTCTGCTTAAGAAGTACGCCCATGTGCCCCTTTATCTGCCCACGCATTTTCCTCTCTTTCTGGGATCCCACTTGGTTGTTGTATAGGTCCATCTGTTGTTACACATTCTGCAACGTGACCTCCCCATTTCCATTTGAGACCTCTACCATGATAATTGTGTCTGCCATACTTGTTCTCCTCCTGATCTAGTTTCATAGTTTGTCCCTAAATGCTACCTCTAGTAGCTTCCTCTCCATTTTTCGTCGAGATACTCAGATCATATGAATTTTCCCTTTTAGTGATCATGTTTGACTACCACGCAGTAGTCGCCCTCCGTGGTGTAATGGTTACCATGCTAACTTCATATACCCAAGGTCGCGGGTTCAAGCCCGGCGGAGGACGATGGATTTTTTGGGCGTTAAAAATCCTTAGCATAGCTTCCTTGGGAAGGGAACTAAAGCCGTTGGTCCCGTGTCGTAGATTCACGGCACATAAAAGAACCTCAAGCCTGATAAAAAGGCCTTTGAACAAAATTAAGCAGTCTTTCACGCCCAGTATAGAATGGGACGCTGAGAACCACAGCATATAAAGAGTGTGCATAAATAAAACACTATTTCATTTTAGAGTATTCTACATAAAAGGGAGCAAGGAATTAATACCATTTCTACTAATACAATGGATAAAAGCATAAGATTTTTAATAATAATTTGTTTCAGCGATGTAGAGAAAGTCATGTGAAAGGATCAAAGACTTGTTTTATGTATTCGACAAGTGCATACATGTCTAGAAGCAAGACGAGGTCATTTCGAGCATTCTCTATGAGCTGTGTTGTCTTGAACATCTCCTAACAAGCTGAAAACTTAAACAATAGAATAATTTGTCACTTTAAACTATCTTAATTAATACCATTTTGAACCTCAATAAATCGAAAACGAAGGGTTTTGGGACATGTTCTTATATGAACATTTATTCTTGTTTCCATTTATAGTACCAGCCCCGATATTTGAATCACCCTATACATATGCATATATGTGTGTGTGTTTTTGTTTTGTCCTCTAAGCCATCCCTAGTAGTTACGGCACTATATTTTTGATCACGTTGTGTAGGGGACGAAGGGAACACCTCGTATCTCATTCCAAACCAAACGGGTTGGCTCAAGCTATTATGTCTTGGCCCAAATTCGGGAAACCCGATGGTCGCCCACTGACTGATTAGTGTTTTCAGGTTTACTCGGTTCAGCAGGCGAATGCTATGGTAGTTTATCTTTTACCGACTTTCCTGTTCACATCACTTCCTTGTGTGTTTCAGGGTTGCAGAAGAAAGCGACGCTGTGCAGGCGATTTGCGCAGGGATGGTGAATGTGCGCTCTATGAAAGTTTCTATTTGGTGTCGTTGGGAGGGCCTGCAAAGGAGAACGACGGACTTTTTTTTGGGGGGGGGCGTAAATATCCTTAGCAAATCTTCTTTCGGAAGGGAAGTAAAGCCGTTGGTCCCGTGTCGAAGATTTATGACAGTTAAAATAGCCTTTAGCCTGCTAAGAGAGGCCTCTGAGTAGCGGCCTTTCACGCCCTTAGTGAGAACCATCAGCAGTTAGTGTCCATAAATAAAAACCATTTCCATATCCTCTGGACCTGTCTCCGGGATCCTTGTGGTTGGCGCTCGTATTAAAAGTAATATAACTATCCATAACTAACAATTCTATTTAATAAACCAATTTCTCCTAATAAATTTAAAGAAGAGGAAACTGCTACATTACAAGAACATAATAAAAATCATCACAATACCATTCTTGGTATTAAATTTAATAACCCTTTATTAATTAATAATCTCCGTTTATCTAAACGTTCATATGGTTGGCGCTCACCATGTCATCGAGTATTCAGGGGCTTGATGGTGTTCATCAGTGAATGTGTACCCGTCGATCTTCGGGTATCTCAGTCTTCCTTCTTTAACTTCCAAAGACGGGATCTCGCTGCCTAGTTACGTCACCCATCGGTCTGATCGGGTCGGCTGACAGGGTGGCGGTACAGCTATCTTCATTAAGAACCACATAACCCATACTCCTGTCCAACTCCCAGCATCACAGCACGCGCAATCCGGCTTGCCGTTGGCGGGCAGGACGCGCTGCTGATAGCTGCATATGACCCACCAAACCACCGCTTCCACGAAGCGCTCTACACCACCCTACTGAACCTTCACCCAGTGGTATGCATCGCAGGAGATCTCAACGCGAAACATGCCCGCTGGCATAGCCGCACCAACAACCCCCGAGGCCGCGGGCTCTACCGCCTCATCAACGATAACCCCAGCCTCGTCGCGCACGGACCGAGAGGACCTACGTGTCATCCGGCTCGCGGCAGACCGGATGTTCTTGACATCATAATCACCAAGAACTTACCATTCCATCTTGACCTCTCGGCGGTAAACGAGTTGGACTCCGACCATAACCCTGTCGTGGTGGATACAACCGAGACCGTATCAGCTCTGGTAACACCAGACTGGATAAATGAGATCGACTTGGACGCAGCCGTCCTAGACCTAAACCAAACCGTGGACCCGCGACCTCGCATCGATTTCATCGAAGCGCTGGAAGCGGCAGCCACGGCTTTCTCCCGACAAATCCTGAATGTGGTACGCGCGCATACCCACCGCATCCCATCTGACAAACCTAACCCGAGAACCATACCTAACGAACTCCGACAGCTGCTAAAAGCCAAGGCAACAGTGCGGAAGCTATGGCAGCGCTTCCGCCATCCCAGGATCCAAGCAGTCTACCAGCAGTTCAAATCCCTGGCAAGGCGCCTGCTTCGCGCGCACCGCAAAGCGGCCTGAGAACACACAATGACAAATGTAAACCTGGAAGAAAAACAACCCTGGAGGATCATCCGATCCCTCAGGAAAGATAAAAGTCAATTTCAGCATCCCATCCATGGCACCCGTGGGAGACTCTCTTTTGAGCCCCAGGATAAAGCAACGGATTTTGCAGAATATCTGGAGTCTCAATTCGAACCCCGAGAAGACCCCCAGGACGAAGACTTTACTGAACTCGTGGAAGCGACGGTAGACTACCTCTACGAGGAGCCCCCGCCGCCCCACGATGAGATCCACATTCCCTTAGTCACCCCGAAAGAGGTGGCCTCTCAACTCAAAAACCTAAAGCCTAACAAAGCCCCTGGACATGACGGTGTCTCGGCGCCTATGCTCCAGCACCTGCCCCGAAAGGCCGTAATCCACCTGACGCGGATTTAAAATGCATGCCCACCTCCGTCACTTTCCAACGTGATGGAAGGAGGCAAGGACCCGGTCTTCCCAGCAAGCTATAGATCTATTAGCTTACTCCCGATCGTCTCGAAAGTATTCGAGCGGTTACTCCTACCACGCCTCACCCCTCTCTTCGAAGAGCGACTCCTACTCCCGGATCACCAGTTTGGTTTCCGTACTGGACATTCCACAACCCTGCAGTTGCTGCGACTGGCTGAGAAGGCTGCCCTGGGCTTCCAGGACAACTTCAAAACAGTCGCGGTGCTCTTGGACGTGGAAAAGACCTTCGCCACCACGTGGCATCAGGGACTCTTGTACAAACTCAAGAACGCAGAAATCCCTCCCCCCTACCTTCACCTGCTAGGTGGCTTCCTTCGGGACCGCACTTTCAGGGTGAGGGTGGAGGGGACGCATTCCACAGTCAGACCCATAGCGGCGGGAGTGCCGGAAGGCAGCGTGTTGTCGCCGTTACTCTTCGCCGCCTACATGTCCGACTTCCCCACTGAACCCAGTACTATTACGTGCCAGTATGCCGACGATGTGCTCATAATGACACGTAACAAGAACGTCTGTTATTGCTTCCCCCCGCTACAGAGACAGCTCCAGGCCATAGGCAGATGGAGTGAACATTGGCGGATGGCCATCAGCCCGCAGAAGAGCTCAGCTCTACTGCTGGCTAAAGTCCGTGGCTGGCGGCCGGAGAGGTCCCTGAGGTTGCGGCGGCGGCGGATCCCCTGGGTCCGCACCGCCAAATACCTCGGAGTTCTCCTCGACCGCGGCCTTACTTTCACTCCACATGTCAGGGAGAAGGTTGGTATGGGACACGCTGCCCTATGGCAGTTGTTTCCAATCTTCCGCTCCACCATGCCCACACACCTAAAACTACGGCTGTACCGCGCGGTCATCCCGCCCCTGATGCTGTACGGCTGCGAGATCTGGGGCTCGGTGGCTCGTTCCACCAGTCTGGAGACCGTGCAGAACAGGGCACTGAGGATGATATATGGCACAGACCGTAGATTCCCGTCCCACATTCTCCATTCCTATTTCGGAATCCCTTACATAGTGGACGTTGTGCGAGAAAGAGCTCGCACAATATACACTAAACTTGCTCCTCACACAAATCCTCAGGTGAACACTCTCGGTCTTTACGACCACACGCTGCCTAGGAGACGCGTAAGCTACCGCCTTCCCAAGGACGCCTTGGTATGGTAGTTTTCGGCCGCCTCTCCCTTCTTTACAGTATCACCCGCCAAGTTAAGCAGCATCGGGCCCGGTCACAACTCGGATGGGTGACCGTCCAGTTGTTCTCCAACCAGATTTTGCAACACTGGCTTTCCCCCACCCCGTATCTACATCCTTTCAGTTCTCCCCACTAGCTGGCACTGCTTTCCTTGACAGCCCGCAAGCGTACACTCGGGCGACTAGTTCCTGCTCGTGGCTCCTCCTGGAGGGTTCCAAGCTCTTCAGCTGCGAGCCCTTAGCACTCGTGGCACTTCTGGTCGAATGTCTAAGCCAAATATCAGGAACTTATCGGATTGGGTTGGACTCGGCATTATTCTAATTGAAATAAACCCCGTGAAGTTTTTTTAAAAAACAAAGACAACAATCATTATTAGTATAAAAATTAAATGAAGTTTCGTCATGGACGTTAAACACACCTAAAAATATCTGATGTGTTCCATTCGCATGACTTTCTCTACATCTCTGTATCAAATTATTGTTAAAAAGCGTATGCTTCTATTTACTTCGTGTTAATCGAGAAAAAATAGCAGAAATAGTCTTATTAATTGCTTCGTTGTAAGTAGGAGCGAAATAAGGGAGTATCATAAATTAATGTGATACTTAATAGCTGGTTGCTATTCCTGTATGAGAAAAGTATAAGTTTTTCAAAGCTAAAACCAAAAACAAGGAATACCTAAAAAGCGATCAACTCCACAAAAAAATGTATATTACATAAATTGTGTGTTTTACCGTGCTCTACATTTTTTTTTTTTGCGGCAAGCTTTGGTTCATCTCTTGCGGTTTAGCAATTAAGCAAAATTCCGTAAAATTGTCCCAGAATATTCAAGATATACATTTTATTTGTCAAGTAAATATCTTAAATATACGAGATTTTAATCAAAATCGTTAGATGCATTTTTAAGAAAGTTAACATTTTCGAAATTGTTTCCATGTAAAAGGTAGTTTAGGTTTGGGGGATGTTCTTCAAAATCTTCGTGTTGCATCCTTGGAGGATACCAAACTTAAATACAAAGTTTGGTTTTTAACGGTCTTTTCATTTTTGAGCTATGCTGCCCACAGACACACATACACACGCACACACGGACCTTTTTCTGATTTTTTTTTATTTCAGGGACCCAAAACTTGTATTTCCGGGGAAATCTCGGTATCGAATTTTGGGGTGCATTACAATACCTTCTCTATACACTATATATATAGTAGGTGTAGAGAAAGTAGAAATCCGTTACTTTCGTATACATTAAAGAGAAAATAAACGAATACGGTTACTTCCTGAACCTAGGCTTATAACACTTAATTGTCACTGAAAAGGATTATTTTTCTGTCGAAAAGTTTTTCACCAGTTCATTTTGTGCGTTCTTTTCACGCGAGATGGAAGTCACCACCAATCATATAATTTACATCGTGCTACTTTCGAACTGGTGTAATGCGTTACTTATCAGCATAGATGCTGCGACTGCGAATTTACGAAACACAAATGAATGTCCTAAATGTAAATATTGGAAAGGTTCAACACAATTTCCATTTCATCAAGGTGATGTCAAAACTGTGGGAATCCAGTCCTACTCATCGTTTGATAGTCCTTTGCAAGATCCAATGTACGATAAACTCGCTACCTAGTGGTGACATCATTGGCGGCAATGGCCGAACATATCTAAAGACCCTAACTAATTACAATCTGTCTAATCATCTGTTCTGCTTACGCACTATTTTCTTTACTAATAGCTTTTATTAGTATTTCTTTGCATTTGCTATCACATCTGTATCTATTAATTAATAAATGTGTGCAAAACTGAAGTATTTATATCCGTTATGTGTAGGAGTTCTTTAAAGCTGCCATTCGGGATGTCACAGTATCAAATCCCGTGTGCCGGGCAGCGTTATTTAATCAGGGTATATGTAACCTTCACCAGGTTCTAGAGCTAAAGATTCTACTTTATTGAGTAAGTAACATAATTTCCTCTTTCATGTTCAAAACTAAAGGTTAAAAATATTTTGGGAATACTTTATGATTAAAAATCTGTTAGGTTTAGGCTTCGGATTGTTAGGAATGGACACCTGAACCACGATGGCATGGCACGCACACAGGCCATTCGGCCCTTTGCGACTTATGTAACCACTGGTAAACAGAAATGATAAGTATGAATGAATGAATGAATAAGTGTATTTATTAACATAGCAATATCATACATAGAATTTCAACAGTCGCACGGGTCCACAGACCGTACGTGCTTTTGTAATACACATTACAAGCAATATTAAAACAACAACCACAACAAAGAATTAAAAGAGTAAACACGAAAATAAAAAGACAAAGGAAATACACAGCCAAAAGCAATATTAAACAACAATAAAAATTAAGAGTGAATCCGAAAATAAAGATACAAAGATATTCAAATATACCAATTTAAATTTACAGCACAGAGTACACCTTCATAAATGCACCCTCTTATAATAGATAATTACACTTAAAAGACATATATACATATAATATATACAACCCTAGTACAACAGTGACCTAAGTATGACATAATATACATCTATGTAGAACATTGTAGTCACTTTTGTTTAGTTGATCTTATCCCCCCCCCTTCTCTATTGGCAGCCTCCTCAGATCTCAGCTGTCTTGCCTTAAGTATAAATTTACCTAGCCCGCCCATGTTTTCCGTGCTTGCCAGTAGCGTCCAACATGCTTCTATCCCTACATTCGCAGTGGTAAAAAATCGCTGCAAATATTTTTCCCGCCATTCCTCCGTACCCCTACATCTTGCCAAGATGTGAGTCCACGACTCTTTCTCCTCGCAAATGGGACAGATTCTCGTACCATTCTCGTCAGAAATTTTCGTGCTCCTCCATGCTCCTAGTCTAATCCACGCGAGCCCCTCTCTAATGAGTTTGGTATCAGTTTTGATGTATTGCTCCATACCCCACTCCGATTTCAGCCCAGACTGTGCTTCTAATGACACCTTCTCTGTGCATTGCGCAATTATTTGCTGTCTGTCAATATCACAGAGACGTTTCTTAATTTTTCTCCAAATACTTCGCCTGTTTTCCTGCCCCGCCATCCAAATGTCTCCCATCCCAATGGTTTCCAACCCTTTCTTTAATTTTGATGCCCACGTCAAATTACCTTCCATTCGCAACTGTTCACGGTAGCAGACTGCCCTAATTAGAGATTGGTTTCCGTGAACGATTCTCAGCCAATATTTAACTGCTCTGATTTTGCACTCTATCGTTTCACTATGTACCCCGAATTCCCTCATTATTCCGCAGTTTGCCGTACCCCTCCCTACACCCAGAATTCCTTTCAAAAATTGGGTCCTCACTTGATCCAGATTCCCTGTTTGTTCCCACCCCCATATTTCTCCTCCGTATGTCATCGTGGATCTAACTGTCGCTCCGTATACAGTTTCCATTAAGGTTATGGAGATATTCGGAATTCTGCAGCGTATCCGGAGAGCTTCCGCCGCTTTCACCCTTGCCTTGTGTTTCGTAATGTCAATGTGTTTTGTCCATTTTCCGTTCATTGTAAATGTGAGTCCTAAGTACACAAAAGATTTAACATTGTCCAGTATCTGTCCTACATATGTCCAAGTCTCCTCCCTGCTATGAACACAACCCTTTTTGAAAGTCATTGCCTTATTCTTATTCACATTAACTGTAAGTAGCCATTCATCGCAATAATTCTTAAGTTTGTCCACTCCTCGTTGCATGATAAGTAGGCAAGGACCAAACTACTCAGGTGTGCCTCACATCATCCAGGGAACAATTCCGTGGAGTTTTCCATTTGGATCCTTCATTTTGAAGTACGCGCATCAACCCCTTAAACGACGCTCTTTTGTTTTATCCCGGCAATGCAAAAGAGAACTGAAATTCAATTGTTTCACATGATCTTTTAAAAGAGCTAGCTATCGCTTAACCCAATGCATTCTCTTATTTCCGTTCTATTTACAAGGAAGCGAGTTATTTGCTTCCTTGTGGGTGGCAGTTACTTGCTCCTGTCTACTAAACTCTCTAGATTAGTCACCGAAGGAGATTAAAGAGGCTTCCTATGAATATCGGAAAGAGTTAGCGACGGGAGCGCATTGCCTTTGAAGATGTCCCTCACAGACAGGGACGAAACGTTAGGTAGAAATATTTTAACTAAACATATTTTAACCTACAGACTACGGCAAAATAGCCCGAAAATTTTAAATTTTAAAACTATGGACACCGGCCGTGAAAGCTTACGCATAAATTTAGTTATTCTTTTATCTACCTTATGCTAATCAAGATAAACAAAACTAAAATTAGCCTCATTACTTCTTATTTTTAAGTCGAGGGAAATAAGAGGAAGCACTAGGTTAGTTAAATCTTTTGAAAACCGTTCGCTATTTGAAACAGTTGAAATTCGGTTTTCTTTGCTCTGCTGGAGTAAACAAAAAAGAGACGAAAAGAACAACGACTTTTCGTTTAGAAAAGCTTAAGTAATTTAAAAGTGAAATCAATTGCTTGGAATATATTGAAAACGTTTAACTCAAGAAAAAAATTTACATAGATTGTGTGTTTAACGAGATCTATTTTTTTGGTACCCATTTTGTGTACCTCTTACAGCTTACCGTTATATAAAAATTATAAAAAAGTGATCCAGAATGAGAGGTCTCCAGAGGTTTCACGGGAAAATCCAAGATATACATTTGATTTGAAAATATATTATTAATCAAAATCGCTAGAGTCATTTTTGAGAAAATCAAAATTCTCGAAAAATATTGCACATAAAGGGTTTTGGGGTAGGAAATTTTCTTGAAAATCTTTGTGTCGATTACTTGGCAAATACTACAGTAATTGAACATACATACCAAGTTTGTTATTTAAGAGACTTTTTGAACTATGCTGCTCACACACAGCGCGCGCGCGGACATGTTTCTAAAAATACTTTTTTTGTTTTACTCAGGGGTCTAAAAACATGTATTCTGCTGAAATACCGGAATAGAACTTTTGGATTATATACAATAGCTTCTCAGTCCACTGTGTATGTATGTATGTATGTATGTATGTATGTATGTATGTATGTATGTATGTATGTATGTATGTATGTATGTATGTATGTATGTATGTATGTATGTATGTATGTATGTATGTATGTATGTATGTATGTATGTATGTATGTATGTATGTATGTATGTATGTATGTATGTATGTATGTATGTATGTATGTATGTATGTATGTATGTATGTATGTATGTATGTATGTATGTATGTATGTATGTATGTATGTATGTATGTATGTATGTATGTATGTATGTATGTATGTATGTATGTATGTATGTATGTATGTATGTATGTATGTATGTATGTATGTATGTATGTATGTATGTATGTATGTATGTATGCATGCATGCATGTATGTATGTATGGGCGGTGGGGGATTTTTCTGAAAATCTTCGTGTCGCATCCCTGGAAGATTCTAAACTTAAATACCAAGCTTGGTATTTTACCGACTTTTAGGTTTTGAGTTATCGTGGTCAAAGACACACGGACCTTTTTCTGAATACTTTTTTTGGATACAGGGGACCCTAAAGCATATATTTCCAGTGAAATCTCGGTATCAAATGTTTTGGTGGAGTGTAATACCTTCTCTATACACTATGTACCAAGTACGTATAGAGAAAGTAAAAATAAGTCTCATGAGGTATTTTTAAAAAATATGCGTTCAAAAACCTAGTTTTAAAGCAAATGAGTTTACAAAAAAATATGTAATATTATATTTCTTATATATATGCTATATTCAAAAAGTTTCCGAAATTTGTAAATAACACAGAAACAAGTAGGTTAATTCTACAAAAAATGTATTGTGTGTTTTAATAAGATTTTTGTATTATAAGTTTTTGTATATCCCTTGCTCTACTAGTTATACAACAGTCATCCAGAATGAAGAGGTCTTCAGAGGCTATTCTCGAAAAATTCAAGATATACACTTCGTTTGTCATACAAATATGTTAAAAATAAGATATTTTAATCAAAATCGTTTGAGGCATTTTTGAGAAAATCAAAACTGTCGAAAAATAATCCATGAGAACGGTATTTGGGGGTATTTTCTTGAAAATCTTCGTGTGTTACCCTTGGACGATACCTAATTTCAAAATCAAGTTTGATATTTTCGTTTTTGGGCTAAGCTACGTACATACACATGCATAGACATTTTTCTAAAAATACTTTCTTTGGATTCAGGGGTCTCAAAACATGTATTTCTGGTGAAATCTCTGTATTGAACTTTTGGGTGTAATACAATACCTTTTCTATAGACTATATAATAGTACGTGGGTGAGAAAGTGAAAAAGTGTTTTAATTTTTCACAATTTTTGGTCTATTTCACAGCTACATCACCTAAAGGCAGCATGACCAAGCTACGATTGCGTCTTTAATCAAGAATTTGCTCGCTAATAGAGATGCAATATTTTTGAATTGTGGACGGGGCCGCCTCTGTTGAACGCCGCTGTTTCCACCCGCACATAACAACTTAACACAGCCACACGACCCCTACTGGGAAATGAAATATGCACAGCCTTGCGGAAGTATGAGGCCACCCGCCGAGCCAGCGAGGCAGGCCAGTAATGGGAAAAGGATAAGCAGAAAGGAGGATCTGCCTATTTGTTTATGGGGGAGGGATAATTACAAATTCTTCGCTAGAAATGTTAGTGTTCTTGGTTCACCAGCATCTGTCCAACCTTCGTATTAGCCAACCACAACACAGCAACTGCGTATCTGAACTTCATAATGTATTTATGTAGTGCAAGGAATTAAAACATTTACACTTATACGAGTACAGGATGTTAAACATTCACCGCATTCTAAGATAAAACGAAGATATTCATGAAAAACCTAATACAGGGTATATCTTTAATAGTATCAAACATATTGCCTTCAAATGTAAAAAAACTAACACATATTTTGAAGTGTTCCATTTACATAGCTTTCTCTGCCTACTTTACAAAAACCTATCGTTGAAAACGTTTTACTTTCTCTATACGTACTATGTACATAATGTATAGAGAAGGTATTGTAATGCACCCAAAAATTCGATACCGAGATTTCAACGGAAATACATGTTTTAAGACACCCTAAATACAAAATAGAATTTTTAGAAAAATATCCGTGTGTGTCTGTGTGTATGTTTATGTGTTTGTCTGTGGGCAGCAAAGCTCAAAAACGAAAAGACCGTTAAATACCAAACTCGGTATTTAGGTTCCGTATCTTCCAAGGATGCGACACAAAGCTTTTCAACAACCCCCCCCCCCACCCCAAACTATCCTTTACATGAAACTGTTTTCAAACATTTTGATTTTCTCAAAAATGGCTCTAACGATTTTGTTTAAAATATCGTATATTAAAGTCATTTACCTGACAAATAAAATGTATATCTTCAATTTTTTGGGAAATGCTTCTGATGACTAATTTATTCTGGAAGAATTTTACGGAATTTTGCATAGCTGCTAAGCCGTAAGACATGGACAAAAACCCACGGTTTAATAGCTATACACAATTCTGTAAAATCCATCTAAAATAACGCGGTCTTGACATACTACTCCCAAAATTCAATTATGTAAATATATTTAATATACGGAATTTTAATCAAAATCATTAGAGCCATGTTTGAGAAAATCAAAAGTTTCAAAAACGTTTCCATGTTAAGGGTAGTTTGTGGTGGGGGGTTTCTTGAATGTCTTCAAGTCACATTCTTAGAAGTTAAAATTAAATACCAAATTTGGTATTTAACGGTCTTTTCGTTTTTAAGCTATGCTGTTGCGAGATACACACACAGGTCTCTGGGGACCTCAAAACATATATTTCCGGTAAAATTTCGACATCGTAGCCACCATGTACATTATGTGTACATGCGTGCTAGAGAAAGTAGAGCGTGATAAATAGTTAACGGCTTCGTGTTTGTGAACATTCTGAGTATTGGAAAACTTGAACCAATAAGAAAGAATATCTCGGAAATGGCTAAATGCATGTATAAATGTATTTAACCTAAATAGTGTCTTTTAACGATACCTACTTTTTTGTGGATTAATTTTTTGTTTATCTTACAGTTTAGCAGTTATTCAAAGTCTTCCAGAAAGAAGGGGACATTAGAGCCTATTTCCAGAAAATTCGAGATATACATCTTATTTGTTGTGTAAATATCTTTAATATACGAAATTTTAATCAAAATCGTTAGAGCCATTTTTGAGAAAATCAAAATTTTCGAAAAAAGTTCCATGTAAAGGGTAGTTGGGGGTGGGAGATTTTTCTCAAATGCTTCGTGTCATACACACACACACACACACGGACCTTTTTCCGAAATTTTTTTTTTAGATAAAGGGGACCCCAAAACATATATATCCGGTGAAATTCGGTATCGAATTTTTGGGTGGAGTGCAATACCTTCTCTATACACTATGTACATAATGCGTATAGAGAAAGTAAAAAATTAGCAGAAATAGTCTTATTACCTGCTTCCTTGTAAGTAGAAGCGAAATAAGGGAGTACCATTAGTTAAAGTGATAGTGAAAAGCTGGTTGCTATGTGACTGAAGTTCCTTTGTTTGTGTGGACAGGAGTTGTCAAATTCCTGTATGAGAAATTTACAAGTTTTTCAAAGCAGAAACCAAAAATAAGGAATATCTAAAAAACGATCAACTCCATGAAAAAAGTGTATGTAACATAATTTGTGTGTTTTAATGTGCTCTACATTTTTGATGTGGTAAGTTTTGTCCATCTCTTACGGTTTAGCAGTTACGGAACATTCCGTAAAATTCATCCAGAATAAAGTACTCTTCAGAGCCTAGTCCCAGAAAATTCAAGATATGCATTTATTTGTCATCTTAAATATACGATATTTTAATCAAAATTGTTAGAGCCAATTTTGAGAAAAGCAACATTTTCGAAAAAAGTTCCATGGAAAAGATAGTAGGGTGTAGGTTTTTTTTTTTTTTTTTTTTTTTTTTTTTCAAAATCTTCGTGTCGCATCTTTGGAAGATGCCAAACTTAAACTACAAGTTTGGTTTTTTACCGACTTTTCGTTTTTGAGTTATCGTGTTCACAGATATACGGACGCACACACACGCACGCACACGGACCTTTTTCTGAAAATGCTTTTTTTTAGATAAAGGGGACCATAAAACATATATTTCCTGTGAAATCTTGGTATCGAAATTTGGGTGGAGTGCAATACCTTCTCTATACACTGCACATAGTACGTATAAAGAAAGTAAAATCCTGACTATCGTTTTAGCTTGCTGTACTATTGCTTTCATTACCAAGTAATATATACGTACGAGAACAAAGTAGGTATAGAATGTTGTATTCGACCCAAAAATTTGATACCGATATTTTATCGAAAATACATGTTTTAAGGACACCCGATAAAATCAAGCATATTTGAAAACAAGACTGTGTGTGAGAGTATAACTAAACAATGAAAGGTCGATTAAATGCCAGACTTGGTATTTTTTAAGTATCTTGTAAGGATGCGACACAAAATATTCAGAAAAAATGCCCATCATAAACCACTCCTTAAACAGAAGAATTTTCGAAGATTTCGTTTTTCGTAAAAATGGCGCAAACGATTTTGTTTAAAATATTGTGGATTTAATATATTTGAAAGACAAATAAAATGTTTATATTGAATCTTTCGGGAATCCGTTAAATACCAAAATCAATACTTAGCTTCAGAAACTTTCAAAGATAAAACACAAATATTTCCAAGAAAATCTCCCACCCCAAACGACTCTTTACATGACAAATTTTTATATTCTGTAAAATGGCTGCAACAAATTTGATTTACAGGCATATTTTGATATTTTCATAACAAATGAAGTATAGCTATATCTTGAATTTTATAGTAATAGCCTCTGAAGAGCTGCTCGTTTTCTATAACATTCCCTAATTGGTAAACCGTAAAAGATATATTAAAGCTTACACATAAAAATGTTGATTTCTTTAAAATACACAATGTGTGCAATTTACATTTTTAGAGTTAACCATTTCGGAGATATTCCTTATTTTGACTTTCTCTACACGTAATATGTACTCAGTGTATAGAGTAGGTAACGCACCCGAAAATTTAATACCGAAATTTCACCAGAAATACATGTTTTGAGACTCCCTGAATCCAAAAAGAGCATTTATAGAAAAATATCCGTGTGTTTCTGTCTGTCTGTCTGTTTGTATGTGTATGTGTGTCTTAGGCAGCATAGCTCAAAAACGAAAAGTTCATTAAAAATCAAACTTGGTGTTTAGGTTTTGTATCTTTCAAGGATGCGATACGAACATTTTCAAGAAAATCCCCCACCCCCAACTACCCTTTACATGGAACTTTTTTTTAAAATTTTTATTTTCTCAAAAAAGGGTCCTAACGATATTGATTAAAATATCGTATATTAAAGATATTTATCCTACAAATAAAATATATATCTTGCATTTTCTGGGAATAGCCTCTGAAGACCGCTTTATTCTGAATGAATTTTACGAAATTTTGCATAACTGCTAAACCGTAAGAGATGGTCAAAAATTAACTACATAAAAATGCAGAGCACGTTAAAACGCACAATTTATGTCATATACATTTTTTTTTTTTTTTTTTTTTTTGCGGAGTTAAACGTTTTTGAGATATTCCTTGTTATCGGTTTCGACTTTGGAAAATATACTTTTCTCATACAGGAATTTGTCAACTGGTGTCCATACAAACAAAGGAAATTCAGTCACATAGCACCCTGCTTTTGACTATCACTTTAACCTATGGTCCTCCCTTATTTCGCTTCTACTTACAAAGAAGCAAGTAATAAGACTGTTTCTGGTAATTGTTTCTCGATTAGTATGAAGTAAATAGAAGCATAAGCTTTTTAATAATATTTTTTGCAGAGATATAGAGAAAGTCACGTGAATGGATAGCGTCAGATTTTTATTTAAAAACTTCCAATTCTTATGACCTTTCTCTGATCTCACAAAGAGAAGGTAATTTCAATTTCATCACTTAGGGTCCAGACTTTAAAATATCTGACAGTCATCTTATCCTAGTGTATTCTCTTATTTCTCCTCTCTTGCAAAGAAGCATGCAATAAGACAATTTCTGGTAATGTTTCTCTAGATTAGCATGAAACAGAGAGAAGAATATCTTTCACAAGAACAATTTGTTGCTCAGTATGTAAAGAAAATTCAAGTGATGGAAGATGATTCTTTTTATACTTACAAAGAAATATACAAGTATAAATATATCCATAAGCTTTCACGGCTGGTGTTCATAGTTTTATAATTTAAAATGTGTCTATCAAATCATACGGAACACTAGTTGCTCCGATGGAGCACTTTTTCTCAGGCTGTGTCAGAGAGGTAAAAGAAAAAAAGACTGACAAAAGAAAGTGCGGTGAATCTCCTTAGTTTTGCGCAATACCGCGAGAGGAGCTGCAGATTGTATTTCCATCAGAAAGTAAAGCTAAATCCACTTTAGCTGAAACGTCGATAGGAAGTACAGTATTTGGATCTTGTGGTTGAAAAGGCTGACGTAATCGAGTGTGTGCTTCTGGTATGACGGAGCACCATCTCATTTTCCTAGAAACCCTGTGCACTTGAGCAATTCATTAACTAATGGACAGACCGTGGGGTACCATTAACCCAGTCTGCTTCTCCAACTTCATTTGCTTGAAATTTTTCCTCTGAGGTCAATTTAAAAGTCACGGAATGTTCAAGACGACTGACAAGATTAAAATATTTGCCCAAGTCATTGCACTATAATGCCTTCTTTAATTTGCTAAGAGCTTGTTTAAAATGTCCCTCATGATCTGAATATATTTTCAAATATATGTTCCAGTTTCTTCTAAATTATGTACTGCTAAGAAATAATATTTTGAAATATTAGAGTACCGAGTGCTTTATCTTAACATATAAAAGTCAGTTTATGTATACATATATGTACATGTATAGTCACTATTTTTACTTTCTCTACACGTACTCTGTACATAGTGTATAGAGAAAGAATTGTAATTCACCCAAAATTTTGATACAGAGATTTCACGGGAAATACATGTTTTGGGTCCTCTTGAATAAAAAAAAAAAAAAAAAAAACATTTCTGGAAAAATATCCGTGTGTGTGTGTGTGTGTGTGTGAGAGAGTGTGTGTGTCTGTGGAAAGCATAGTTTAAATACGAAAAGACCGTAAAATCTAAATTTGGTATTTTACCCTTTGTTGCCTGTCGGTACACATAAGTTCCACTTGTTTTAAGCGTACTATACAAATAGGGTTGCACTCTAGGATTAATTTCCTGTTATATTGACCTTCAAACATAAACGACAAGTATTCATATATTGTAAAAATCTGATGTGTTTCATTCACATGACTTTCTCTACTTCTCTGCAGTAAATTATTGCTAAAAAGCTTATGCTTCTATTTACTTCATACTAATCGAGAAAAAAAAATAGCACAAATAGTCTTATTACTTGCATCCTTGTAAGCAGAAGGGAAATAAGGGAGTACTATAGGCTAAACTAATAATCAAAAGCTGGTTGCTATGTAACTGAAGTTTCTTTGTTTGTATGGACAGGAGTTGAAAAATTCCTGTATGAGAAAAGTATAAGTTTTTCATAGCTGAAGAAAACAAGGAATATGTCAAAAACGATTAACTCCACGGCAAAAATGTATATAACATAAAGCGTGTGTGTTAATGTGCTCTAC
Organism: Hymenopus coronatus; assembly: GCA_030762935.1. NCBI lineage: Eukaryota > Metazoa > Arthropoda > Insecta > Mantodea > Hymenopodidae > Hymenopus > Hymenopus coronatus. The sequence continues at coordinate 32,825,100 of CM060882.1, read as the reverse complement.
ATTTTTTGGATGTTACGTTTTTGTCCATCTCTTACGGTTTAGTAGTTATGCAAAATTCCGTGAAATTCATCTAGAATAAAGTAGTCTTTAGAGGCTATTCCCAGAAAATTCAAGATAATTTTATTTATCAGGTAAATACCTTTAGTATACAATATTTTAAACAAAATCCTTTGAGACACTTTTAAGATCAACATTTGCGACAAAAGTTCCATGTAAAGGGTAGTTGGTTTTTCTTGAAAATCTTCGTATCACATCCCTGGAAGATACCAAACTTAAATACCAAGTTTGGTATTCAACAGTCTTTTCGTTTTTGAGCTATGCTGTCCACAGACACACACATACCTTTTTTCCAAAAATGCTTCTTTTGGATTCAGGGAGACCCTAAACATTCATTTCCGGTGAAATCTCGGTATCGAATTTTTGTGTGCAATACAATACCTTCTCTATACACCATGTATATAGTACGTGTAGAGAAAGTAAAAATATATACAATTTTTGCCCTAAAATTACAGTGATTTTTTCAAATAAATAAAAGAGAAAACCGCCATAACTACAACCAAATGTAACCCCATTAAATTCCAAACATCACACCGATTGTTTTACTTGGGCTCTCCCCGTCCTTTATCACAATCACTGGGATTTGAACAGGCAACATTGGGCTTTGAATTGATGGCCAGTCCATTACCTATCACCTAACACTCATGGCCATTTGAACTTAATTCTTTTGGTATTTCATTTGGCAGCATTGTGAAAACTGGTTTAGAAGAGTTTAAACTTTTAATTGGGAAGAAAAATATTAATAAAGGCTCTACATTTATTTTCATTTCTATTTTCTCTATTATTTTATATAATAATTTTATAGGTTTATTCTCAAATATTTTTACTAGAACTCCAGTTTTAAGCTTGACTTAAAGGAAAAACGGCATATGTAGTACACCAGTGCAGGCAACTAAGTGTTAATTTTGGTATCTTGCAAGGATGTGACACGAAAGAGTTTCAAGAAAATCCCCCACCCTCAACTACGCTTTTCATGGAACTTTTTTCGAAAATGTTGATTTCTCAAAAATGGCTCTAACGATTTCGATTAAAATATGGTTGGTATATTCCAGATATTTACCTGACAAATAAAATGTGTATTTTGAATTTTCTATTAATAGCCTTTTAAGACTACTTTATTCTGGATGAATTTTACCGACATTTCCATAACAGCTAAATCGTAAGAGATGGACAAAACTTACCACACAAAAAATATAGATTACGTTAAAAAACACAATTTACACATTATACACTATTTTTCGTAGAGTTGATGGTTTTTGAGATATTCCTTGTTTTTGGTTTCAGCTTTAAAAAACTTTCATACAGGAATTTGTCAACTCCTGTCCATAGAAACAAAGGAACTTCAGTTACGTAGCAACCAGCTTTTGACTGTCGCTTTAATCTATGCTACACACTTATTTTCTTATTTATGTTATTTTGTTCTGAATTAACATGAAGTAAATAGAAGCATAAGCTTTTTAAGAATAATCTGATGCAGAGATCTAGAGAAAGCCATGTTGATGGAACACATATGATTTTTTTTACAAAAATTTGACATTTAATAGAAACTCTTTGCGATAAACCTCCTCTTCTCAGAAATGATATGGTTAGTTTTACTTTGCATAGAGATATATTAATTTTCCGCCATCTTAGAACTTATATTTCGTACAGGCCAGGAAAATAAAGTTAATAAAATAAAATAGATGTAGGCGGGCGTTTTACGAGATTCGATTCACCTCTCTATACACTATGTACATAGTACGTATAGAGAAAGTAAAAATAATAAACACAGAAATCAGACAGGAACTTGAAATATTTTGCCTGGAAGATACAATATTGAAGTCTAGATATCACTGGAACACTTCAACAGAGTGAAACCAGAAGTAATCCTAAAACAAATTCTAAAATACCAACCAAAAAATAGTATTGTAGATATTACACTTTTGTGGTGAGATCGCCTTGTATGGGTTAAATGTGCACCCCCCCCCTCTAAAAAAAAAGAAAAGATTTTGTGTTGTTTAATGTTCAATTAAGCAGTAAATTTCAAACCAGTATAATGGCCAACGCGTATGGGTGTTTAGTTATAGTTTCTCGAATAGCAGAATCAAAAACGGAAATGTATTTCAATTCATGGGTTAGGGTTCTTATTTAGTGATCTTGTGATATTAAATGCTCAACTAAACAGTAAATATAGAGGATAAGTTTAAACCAGTATCACCGTCAGTACGTATGCGGTGTTTGGTTGAAGTTTCTCAAATAGCAGAAGCAAAAACAAGGAAAGGGAAATGTGTTTCAATACATAGTATAGTGTGCTTATTTAAGATGATGTGGAAAGACCTAGAATAAGATAGGCTTAGGTCGGAAACACAGGACTGAAGCACGTTGTGTGTCCAGCTGATAGCTTGTAATACTACACCATACACAACATCTGTCAAATTAATTGCTTTTACAAGTTTTTGAAGTAAAAAACAAAGGACAGTGGAAGGGAAAAGATCGCTAGTTGAAGGAACATCTACTACAATCACATTTTTTGGCCTGTCAGAAGTTATTACTGATAAACTGGTGTTATTTCTGTAAAGATCGCGGCAAGATTATAACTTAGTTTTGTTCTAATTTCTTGGTTTAAAACTGAAGGAGGCAAAATATCAGATCTTGACAAAACCTTATTTTTTGTTTCTCATGCTTATAGCCATTAATTCCACTACATGAACTTATAAATAAGTGCACACAAAAAAAGAAAGGGTGACAAGTATCAGAAATTATCCAAAAGATTATAAAGGCTTTCACTGTGGACTGTATGTATGGCATTCCTAGTCGGAGAAACACGCTCCATATTTTCACGACTCTGGTATCATAAGTAAATAAGCTGCTAAATGGACGAATTAGCAAGAGGTTACTTATAAACCGGAGTAGGTTGCATTTTTTGCTGGTTCTTAACGGTCTTTCCGATTTGGAAATCTAAATTCTAAGAAACAATACAGAATCGTTCTGTTGATAATCTATAACATATTTGACTAATTATACCAATTATTTCCTTATTTATCCTTCTGCTATTTACTGCTTAATTGAACATTTAAAAGCGCAAAATCACTTAAATAAGTACCCTAACATATGAGTTGAAATACATTTCCCTTTCCTTGTGTTTGCTTCTCCTATTTGAGAAACTTTAACCAAACACCGCACACGTACTGACGGTGATACTGGTTTAAACTTATCCTCTATATTTACTGCTTAATTGAACATTTAATATCACAAACATCACTTAAATAAGTACCCTAACCCATGAATTGAAATACATTTCCGTTTCCTTGTTTTTGCTTCTGCTATTCGAGAAACTATAACTAAACACCCATACGCACTGGCCATTATACTTGTTTGAAACTTACAGTCTAAATTTACTGCTTAATTGAACATTTAACAACACAAAATATTTTTTTGATAGGGGGGGTGCACATTTAACCCATACAAGGTGTACTCATCACAAAAGTGTAATATCTATAATACTGGCTTGGCAAAAACGTGCTTCACCAACCACAATGCATAATGATAGGTCATTTCCGATCTATTTTCTATATCTGTGTTCAGAAGAGATCAAATGAGCTAATCCATGAAGGAGGGGTGAGGAGGGGGGAGGAGGGGAGAGGAGGAGGAGGAAGAAGATAAGAAGAAGAATTACAAGTGGCTTCAGGATTGACAGTTTATGTAAATCAACTAGATTTAAATAGCAGTTAGTGATTACTCAAGAACAAAATTAAATATGGTAGACAAACTGAATATTTAAATTAAGATCACTTACCTTTAACCCATACTGGACTGGCAGGCGGGTTAGAATCCACGTCACACTTAAGAGAGACTGGTATGCCCTCTCGTAGTGGAAAACCGAAACCAGGCTCTCGACTTATAGCAAATGATGGACTATCTGCAAATACACAAAAATTCCAAATCTGTGTCAAGAGCGTGTACAAGAAGAAAACATAAGTTATTACTTTCCCACAGCCTTTCTATGCATACTTTCTCTACCATGCACATAAGTAGAGAAGGTGTTGCATTCCACCAAAAATATCCATATCGAGATTAGACCCGAAATGTATTTTTGCGGACCTCTGAATTAGACAAAATGTCTGATGTGTTTCATTCAAATGACTTTCACTACATCTCTGCAACAAATTATTGTTAAAAAGCCTATGCTTCTGTTTACTTCATACTAATCCAGAACAAATTAGCAGAAATAGTCTTATTACTTGTTTTCTTGTAAGTAGAAGCGAAATAAGGGAGTACCATAGGTTAAAATGATAGTCAAAAACTGGTTGCTATGTGATTGAAGTTCCTTTGTATGGACAGGAGTTCACTAATTCTGTATCAGAAAAGTATAAGTTTTTTAAAGCTGAAAACAATAACAAGGAATATCTCAAAAACTATCAACAGCGCGAAAAAAATGTGTATAACATGAATTGTGTGTTTTAACGTGATCAACATTTTTGTTTTGCAATTGTTTGTCCATTTGTTACGGTTTAGCAGTTATGCACAGTTCCGTAAAGTTCATCTAGAATAATGGTCTTCAGAGACTATTCCCAGAAAATTCAAAATATATATTTTATTTAGTCAGGTAAATAGCTTTAATAAACGATATTTTAATCAAAATCGTTAGAGAAATTTTTGAGAAAATCAAAATTTTCGAAAAAAGTTCCATGTAGAGTGTATTTGGGGTGGGGGATGTTTCTCAAAATCTTCGTGTCGCACCCCTGGAAAATACTAAACTTAAATACCAAGTGAGGCATTTTACCGACTTTTCATTTTTGGGTTATCGTGTTCACAGACACACGGACACTCATACTTACATGGACCTTTTTCTGAAAATACTTCTTTTTTTGGATACAGAGGACCCTAAAACATATATTTCCGGTGAAATCTCGGTATCGATTTTTGGGTAGAGTGCAATACCTTCTCTCTCTCTCTCTCTCTCTCTCTCTCTCTCTCTATATATATATATATATATATATATATATATACACACAATACGTGTAGAGAAAATACGAATTAAAAAAGCGTTATCTTTGGGTCCGTGAAGAGTAAAACTCAAAGCGAAACGTCCGTTAAATAGGTTCCAAATTTGACATTTAAGGTTAGGATCTTCAAAGATAAAAGATGCTATCTTCCAACCTTTTATCTTTATATAATTATCTAGAGCCGAAAAGGTTTATCTAAACCCAGAAAAGCACCATCCCTAAGGTTCCCCTTTTATGGGGTTTTTCTATTTGTACCAAAACCTGCTCCTCTAACAAAGACTCCGCAGGAGCCACTTAAACCATAAGATAAGACAGTCAAAGAACTTCAGTGAGGACGGGAGGGTCTATTTAATGCTCTCCCCAGTAATCTCAAAGAAAATGTTGGGAATTTCTGGGATTTTAAGGCTTCTCTTAAGGAGTACTTTTGCAATAAATCATTTTACTCTGTGGATGAATATAAAGTGACAATTCTGTCTGAAATACCGTAATAATTGTATTTATAAGTATCATAATGTATTGCATTTTATATATATATATATATATATATATATTAGTGTGTGTGTTCTATATTCAAATTAAACTGATATATACTTTGACTTGCACGAATGTATCAAATGAATTTTTTAATATTTAGCAATGACACAAGATCTTTACAGCCTGATGCTTTGATATTTTACACTCTAACACATAATTGTACATTTCTGCACTGTAAATTCTATAATATATTTGTAAATATATATTGCGATTATTTAATATTTATAGAGTACATAATACAATACCTAATCATATTTTAGTTTTATATACTTACTAGTAATAACCATTATATCAATAATTAGAAAATGAAAGAACTAAAAATCTGGTGTGTACCATTCACATGACTTTCTCTATATCCCTGCAACAAATTTTTCTTAAAAAGCTTATACATCTATTTACATAATGCTAATCAGAAAAATTAGCAGAAATAGTTTTATTACTTGCTTCCTTGTAAGTAGAAGCGAAATAAGGGTTTACTATAGTTTAAAGTGATAGTCAAAAGCTGGTTGCTATGTGACTGAAATTCCTTTGTTAGTATGGATAGGAGTTGACAATTCCTGTATGAGAAAAGAATAAGTTTTTCTTAGTGTCTGTGAACACGATAACTTAAAAACGAAAAGTCGGTAAAATAACAAACTTAGTATTTAAGTTAAGTATCTTCCAGGGATGCGACACGAAGATTTTGAGAAAAATCCCCCCACCCCAACTACCCTTTACATGGAACTTTTTTCGAAAATTTTGATGTTCTCAAAAATGGCTTTAACGATTTTGATTAAAATTTCGGATATTAAACATATTTACCTGACAAATAAAATGTATATCTTGATTTTTTTTGGAATAGTCTCTGAAGACTGCTTTATTCTGGATGAATTTTGCATAACTACTAAACCGTAAGAGATGGACAAAAACTTAACCCACAAAAAATGTAGAACACGTTAAAACACACAATTAATGTTATATACATTTTTTTCGTGGAGTTGATAGTTTTTGAGATATTCCTTTTTCTTGGTTTCAGCTTTGATAAAATACTTTTCTCATACAGGAATTTGTCAACTCCTGTCCATACAAACAAAGGAACATCAGTCACATAGCAACCAGCTTTTGGCTTCCACTTTAAGCTATGCTATGCACTTTAAGCTTATTTCGCTTCTACTTACAATAAAGCAAGAAATAAGACTATTTCTGCTAATTTTTCTCGATTAGCATGAAATAGATAAAAGATAAGCTTATTAAAAATAATTTGTTACAGAAATATATTCATGTGAATGGAACACATCAGATTTTTTCGTAGTAGATTAACATGTATATATGTATATCCCTTGACAAGATTTATGTTCAATGGTTTCCTGGCCTAAACGAACCTCCAGAATGTTTTCTAATCTAATGTAATCTAACTTTCTGTCTACCGGCTATCCATGGACCTGGAGGACACCAGGGCGTCTAAACAATCACCCAGAGAGAGCTGATCTCCCGCGGGTATCGGGACCAGCTGATCCCTCGAGACAAATCCAATCAGAGCTCTGCCTCACTGGAGGGACTCACATGTTTACCACGACTCTTTCTTATATACCGCGTCTCATTCTGAAAATGAGACATTTGGTATTAAAAAGAGCAATCTCCACCTTTCTTTTGCGAAATTAACATATTGGTGCCGCTGAAATGCGCTAGTAGCCTACTACAGAAGTGTGGTGCTTGTTTGTTTCTCAACGCACAAAATCGCATCTTTTCAATTCATTTAAATCAAATGTTGGTTTCAAACAGGACGATCTCTACCATCTGCACCTATTGGCTGTTACCATTCTGGTCAGGTGACTGGCAGCAATACGGCTGCTGTGGTAGAAATAAAAGTGTTTTCTGTTCAGGTGCGCTATATCATAAAATTGTGAATTATATTAAAGATATTTTCATCTTTTTACTTTCTCTATACGTACTATATACATAGAGTATAGAGAAGGTATTGTATTGCTCCAAAAAATTCGAAAGGTACCGAGATTTCATCGGAAAAAGATATTTTATAGCCCCCAGTACAAAAAAAAAGTAGTTTTATCAAAATGTCCATGTGAGTGTGTGTGTGTGTTTGTGTAAAATGAAATGGAGTTTTATTTATGGGGTACTTTAATTGATGTGGTTCTCAGCGTCTAATTCTATATTGAGCGTGAAAGACCTCTTAATTTTGTTCAGAGGCTTGAAGTTCTTTTGTGCCGTAAATCTACGACACGGAACAAACGGCTTTACTGCCCTTCCGAAGGAAGCCATGGTATGGCTTTTTACGACCGAAAAAGTTCCATCGTCTTCCGCTGGGTTTGAACCCGCGACCTTGAGTATAAGAAGTTAGCATGGTAACCATTACATCACGGAGGCCGGCTGTGTGTGTGTGAGTGTGTGTGTGAGTGTGTGTGTATATGTGTGGGGGGGGTCAGCATAGCTCAAAAACGAAAAGACCGTTGAATACCAAACTTGTTACTTAAATTTGGTATCTTCCAAGGATGAACCACGTAGATTTTCAACTACCCTTTACATGTAACACTTTTCGAAAATTTTGATTTTTTTCAAAAATGGCTCCGAACGATTTTGATTAAAATACCTTATGTTTAAGATATTTTTATGACAAACGTAATATACTTGGATTTTCTGAGAATAGTCTCTGAAGACCTCTTCATTCTGATTGACTTAGTATAACTGGTAAACAGTAAGAAATATACAAAAGCTTACTGCATTAAAATGTAGATCTCATTAAAGCACACAATTTATATCATATACATTTTTTTGTAGCGTTAACAGTTTCCGAGATATCCCGGATTATTGCTTTCAATTTTAAACCACTTAAAATTTTTCTGGAACCGGAAGATATCTTTCTTCTCGTTCCCGTTTGTTTACTTCTGACAAGCAGAGATTGGAGTTTCAGTTGTTTCACACAGCTACTGGCTTTTAAAGGACTTGACCATCACTTTAGCTTGTGCATTTTCTTATTCCCCTTCTACTTACCAGGAAACTAATAATAAGGCTAATTCTGCTTATGTTTATCTTGATTATCATGATGTAGATAACAGATTAATGCTTTGAATAAAAGGTTTGTTTACCGAACAGCTAGAGAACATCGTGTGAATGGAGCACATTAGATTTTTCCCTTCTACTTACAAGGAACCAAATAATAACAACAATTTCTATTTTGTTTATTTTTATTATCATGAAGTAGATAGAAGAATAAGCTTTTAAACAATTTGTTACAGAGATTTAGAGAAAGTCATGTGAATGGAACACATCAAGTTTTTTTCGTAGTATATAAACATAGTATACATGTATATGCCTCAATAAGTTGTTTGTTGACAAAAACGAACCTACACAATGCTTTTTAATCTAATAGTGAAGGAAGTTACTTTCTGATCTACCGTCGTATTGTTTGAGGGACTCTAAAAGACGTGGTAACAACAGAGACTATACCCACATTATTAAAGAATCTAGAATAAATGTTTAGATATGTACTCGTAATATATAAACATACGTATGCATGTATAAGCTTTGACAAGTTCTACGTTCAGGCCAAAACGAACCTACACAATGCTTTTTAATCTAAACTAGCCCGCCTGGGTGGCAGCGGTCTGCCTCACATTCAAAAGGTCGTGAGTTCGAATATCGCTTAGGGCGAGTTACCCAGATAAGGTTTTTTCGGTGTTTTCCCTTATCCTGAGAAGACGAATGTCGAGTAACTTTAAGCTCCATGGACCCCGAGATAATTTGAGCATCATTTAACTAATTTCATTCATAGTCCGATATGACCAACCAGGTTAAAGGACGTTAAAAAAATCTAATATTGAAGGAAGTTACTTTTTGACCTACCGTCGTATTGTTTGAGGGACTCTGGAAGACGCGGTAGCAATGGAGGCTCTACCCACATTATTAAAGAAACTAGGAGCTACTCTGTTACACTCATTGCTCGGTAATGTTCTAGAAACGTGGACTTTAAATACCAGCAGAAAACTGACTTCCTCTGTTTTCCATTACCATCTTAGAAGTGTAACAGTCTAGTCATTTAGCTTAACGTTGACTGTCCGTTTCAAGCACCATTAATTACTCCGTAAGATGTTATTTCTGTGTTTACGGCCACTTTCCCATTTCTCCAAGGTACTTTGCTTCAAGCCCAGGCATCGTCACGTAAGACGCAACTACCTGCCTGGTATATACGACCTCGTAAAACCATTTTATTTCGGAATTAAGTAAGAAAATGGCATCGTCTTATAAATAGCCAGCCTCATGTCCGACAGGATGGCCAACCCATGAGCTACAACTTGCAGCTTTATTGGTCTACGTCGAGAAGAAGGCACAACCTTAACGATTTCTCCATGTGCTATAATGTGGCGCGGATTTAGACCCTCGGGGTTTGGGTGACTACTTTACATGGGTTATAGCCCTTTTTATTTCCCAGCAATAAATGCAAAGGTTTCATTTTGTTACACAAATGGCACAAGAGCTATTCTTCCAAAGTCATGAGACATTTCAGGTAGAGTGCTCGCCAATATCATATAACCAAAATTACCTCATAAACGTGGGCGAAACAAGGAATCCCTTGTAAGCAAACACAAAGACTCAAAACTTCAAAAAATCCCTATAAGACAAATTAACAAACAACATTGTAATATGCCTAAATATAAAGAGATATTTATGTTTTTGAATAGTGTTTAATGCTCGCTTTTACTACTTGTGGCACCGCAGGTGATTTTACTAACGAAGCATGGAATGAAGATGCAGCACCAGTGAAATGTGATGGCGGAGGAAACCGGAGACTCCGGAGAAATGCCAACCCTGCGCCGCTTTGTCCACCCCAAATCTCAAATACGGTCGCTTGGAATCGAAGTGAGAGGGAGTGGTCTAACTACTCGGCCACGGCGATATTTAAGATTAGGATTACTCATGGATGGGGCCCCAGTCATGAGACAGAACATTGCACGTAGAACTTTGGAGACCCTTTTCAACGCAGGTGACCTCAGAGAGGGAGGGATGAGACACAAAGAGCGATCAGATACGGATGACGCTGGGCACAAGCATGGACGGGGCCGCTAACGTTTCCAGATTAAACGACTCTAAAACCGCCTGGTCCCAATACGTTGCGTTATTAACAGTAAAACCTCCTCTTATTAATTGAACTATGTCAACACCTAATAAGGGATAGCTGACAATTTAGTAATTACTGTAGTCCTTAAAAAGATATTTGTCCTCAAGGTAGTACATAACCTATAAATGCTTTTGCTATAACTAAGAATAAATCATCCTTGAATCTTCGGGTGCCACTTTCATTTCTGAAGTTTAATATGAGCTTTTAAAAAAATATATAATATTTGCGGTGTTTATCAGTCACTGGAAGAATGATCAAAAGGAATAAACGTGGAGTCACAACCTCCACCCCACTCCCGAGACTTCAGCCAAAGTGGTCGTGTCACTGCAGTTGCCACTCGAGAAAATTGGTGCCTTGGCCGCCTCTCCCTCTTTTGTTTTTTGTTTTTTTTTTTTTTTTCGTTTAAATACAGTCCGGAGTTTGGCCAGGACTCCGTCTGTGTATTCCCTTTTCACCCTTTTTCTCCCTTATCTCCATTTTCCCAATATTTCCTTTGTTTTTCAATTTGATTACCATTTTTGCCTATTGGACACATACACATTTACATGCTCACAAATACCCATGTCTATGGCGGGACTGGAATCCACGATACGTCTTCAGCTGCAGCCGATTCACTGCGACTATGCTCGTAGTTGACGGCACATCAAGCGGGCACCGCTGCTCCGTCTGTGGAACCTCCAGACCAGCGCCGTCCAAACCATCACTGTCTGCAGCGCATATGCTTCCGCGAAGGTACAGTACAGTCATCCATTGAGTTCCAGGGGCCTTCCGACACAGGTTCTTCACTTCCAGAATACATTCGTCACTCTTCCGTCTGATGCTCACTGACCCTGAGGGTTACGAGAGGACCTTAAGGCTGTGTGTGGAGCCCAGGGAACAAGTCCGTTGGGTTTTCCAGTAGGCTAGCACCTGTTTTATACATCAGCCCCCTTTGTTCAAGCAAGGATAGAATACGCCACTTACGCGCGTCAACCCCGAGGGAAGACTGCCGGCCTTTACCAGTTTGTGTCTACTAACTCTCCAAGTTAGTGCCGAAGGACAACTCAATCTCCCATGTGTGTCGGGGCACCGCTACGTCCAATGCAACCCAATCCGAACACCCCCCTCCGGGATGGGCTTGAACTGGCCTGAACAAGTCTAATAACGTCAAAAGCACCAAGGGTGCTTGGGGTTCACAGTGTAGCAGCTGAAGAGGTCGGCGCCAACCGAATGAGTTGCCATACTCTGCCGCTGCTGTTGTAAATTCGGCCACATTGAAATCACCTTCACAGCTGAACCACTACTAAGGAATCGCAGCCGGTATTACGCCACATCTAGATGATTCGACCACTTCCCCTAAGAGGTGCAGTTTTTTTTTTTTTTGGATAGTGTTTAACGCCCGCTTTTACTACTTGTGGCATCGCAGGTGATGACACTGCCGATACATGAAATGAATATGAGGCACCGGTGAAATGCGATGGCAGGGGAAACCAGAGAAATTTGTCCACCACAGATCTCACATGCGTTCGCTTGGGATCGAACCCCAGCCGTCTAGGTGGGAGGCGAGTGATCTAACCACTCGACCACGGCGCGACCACATGTGCAGTCAGCTTCCTCAGCGAGTGCACCACCACCTCCAACCACCATTACAGCTACGCTTCCATTATGCGTAGCCTTCGCCTACCACGCTTTGCGGGATGTACAGCTCCTGAATCGATGGGCCGCCCGCAAGGCCCTCATTGGGCCCCACACTCCCCTATCACCATCTCCATAGCCACTCAGCAATATGTCGCACTCCCAAGGTCGCAGGTTCAAACCCGGCAGAGGACGACGGCTTTTTTTCGGAAGGGAAGTAGAGCCACTGTCCCGTGTCGTAGATTTACGGGACGTAAAAGAACCTCAAGCATGATAGAGAGGTCTCTGAGCAAAATTAAGCGGTCTTTCACGCCCAATATAGAATGGGACACTGAGAACCACAGTAGTTAAAGAGCGTCCTTACATTTTTACTCAACAATATGAGATTTACACCACTGCCCTAGCTGTCTCGAAGACAAGATCCAGAACATTCTCGAACTCATAACTTACTCTTCAAGGTCGCGTCACCTCTTCACGACTAACAGTGAGCGGTAGCTTGATACTGCTGCTACAACAATGAGGTCATTGGATAAAGCTACCGGGCGACAATCAACAGCACCGGTCGCCTCTTCAGGGAAGTCAGACTGAACTCCATACAAGCCACGCTCATAGCTGTGATCATCACGTCTGGCACTTGGCTCTCCGTGGCAAGACGGACCGGCACCAAGTGGATAAGTTCAAAAAAGTTGATGTATTCCATTCACATGACTTTCTCTACCTGCACACAGGTTATTCTTCTATCTGCATCATGCTAAACGAGATAAATATTAACACAATTGGTCTTTCTCCTTAGTTCCTTATAAGGGAAATTAGGGAATATACCAAGCTAAAGGGATTGTCATACCTTTATGAACAATTGTTGTTCGGTTCGCTTTGCGTTTCCAGAAAAACAAAAGAGAGATGAAACGAAAAGGGACCCCGTTTGAGAAGATGCGCAGTTTAAGGGATATCTCGGAAACGGTCAACTCTGCAACAATACTGAATGACATAAATTGTGTTTTATCGAGATCTACGTTTTTTGTGTATCTCTTTTGGCTTACTAATTATGCAAAATGCAGCAAAATTCATTCAGAGTGAAGATATTCCCAGAAAAGATATACATTTTATTTGTGATGTAAATATAATTTTTGAGAAAAAATATTCAAAAAATTTTCTATGTAAAGGGTAGTTTGCGGTGCGGGAATTTTCTTGAAAATCTTCATATCGCATCCCTGGAAGTTAATACCAAGTTTGGTATTTAAAGGTCTTTTCGTTTTTGAGGCATACTTTTCACAGACACACACACAAACATACAAGCGGGTCTATTTTACTAAAAATATTTTGGGACTAAGGGGACTTTAAAACGTACATTTACGGTGAAATATTGACTTCGAATTTTTGAGTGAAATATAATAATTTCTCTTTACTTATATATTATGTACATAGTACGTGTAAGAAAATAAACATTGGACGAAATCAGCCCAGTAATTAAACAAAAGGCTACTCAGCACCAACTTGGGTGCTAATCTCCACAGGAGCAACCATATAAACATCGGTTAAAGCCAAATAAAAACTACACAAGCCTTCCTAAACTCCCCACAGTGACAGTCAGGGTCTTGGCAGGACGCGCCTGTCACCCAGGATTCCCCAATCCTACTGCTCGGCTATTGCCGACAGTTCCCATGTCCACACGAACGAGGGTGCAATGCAGATCCTCTATCTCCCGCACTTCTCTTCTTATACTTGAGTATTTCTATGTCTACAATCCTACACTTCTCCCGCCACCTTATGACTTCTGTAACAATAGTTTAATAAAAATCTGATGTGTTCCATTCACATGACTTTCTCTACATCTCTGCAACAAATTACTGTTAAAAACCTATGCTGCTGTTCACTTCATGCTAATTGATAAATTAGTAGAACTATTCTTATTACTTGCTTTCTTGTAACTAGAAGTGATTTAAGGGAGTACCATAGGCTAAAGTGATAGTCAAAAGCTGGTTGCTATGTGACTGAAGTTCCATTTTCTTTCAGCTCTTCGTCATTGTTGAAGTGTTGACCACCAAGGAAAGACTTGAGATGTAAGAGCAGATAAAAGGCTGTACGGAGGATGTTCAAACTCGTCCCAACCAAATCCCTGTTGGAGGGTTTTCGTCACATTTGCAGAGTGTGGTCGTGTGTTGTAAAGAAAAACAACACCTTTTGACAGAAATCCTCGGCGCTTATTCTGTATTGCGCGGCGCAATTTCCTAAGTGTCTCGCAATAAACATCTGCTTTGATTGTTTGACCACGCGGTAAGAAATCAATGAGTAAGATGCCTTTCCAGTCCCAGAACACTGTGCACATCATTTATCGAGGTGTCAAGATTTGTTTCGGCTTAACCTTTGCTGGGGATGAAGTGTGCCTCCATTCCATAGATTGCCGCTTACTTTCAGGGGTGTCGTAAGAAACCCAAGTCTCATCTCCTGTGACTATCTGTTTCAGAAATTCTTCGCAGTCTTCATCATAACGGGTTAAAAACTGAAGTGCACTACCCATCCGTTTTGTTTTGTGTTGCTCAGTAAGAATCTTTGGTTCCCAACGTGAGCAAAGTTTACGAAATTTCAGTTTTTCGGTAACAATTTCATGAATTTGTGATCGTGAGCTTTGGGGAAATTCCATAGCGAGAGCACTAATTGTAAACTTGCGGTTTTCCTGGATCTTGTCATCAATCGCGTGAACCAGTTCTTCTGTAACCAAAGATGGACGCACACTTAGTTCTTCATCGTGCAATTCACTACGTCCTTCATTGAACTGTCGGACCCATCTCCTCACCATTGAATCACTCATCGCATTTTGTCCGAAAAACTTCTCGCATTTGCCGATAAATTTCAATTGGTTTCACTTTCCTAGCATTCAGAAAACGAATCACAGAGCTGATTTCACAAGCGGCGGGATTTTCAATCAACACCGGCATTGTAAACAAGCACAACAAAGCGTTTGTGGCTGACAGCGATCTCAAAATGGCGCACGTTTCTTCTCCTTGATACAGAGCGTCTACCGCGCATGTGCAGAACTGAGATCGCAGCGCTGCAGCGGAGATAAATTGAAACGGAAGTTACTTTCTAAACGTACCTCGTATAACGATTGTTTACTGTAACATTCCAGCCGTGTTACAGATTTCTGACTCACTTTACCATTCGGTGGCACCGTGGCCTAGTGGTTAGACCTCCCACCTATGGGACCAGGGTTCGATTTCAAGCGCTCGCAAGCGTGTTTTGCGGTGGACAAAGCGGCGTTTGGGTGGGTTTTCTCCGGATCATCGATTTCCCCCGCCACTCATTCCATCAATTGCTGTATCATCACCTTTCCTATTATCCATTTCGCTTGAATTTCATATCATGCACTTCCTCATGCTCATGCCTGGCTATAGACCGACCACGAGTTGTAGGTTCTATATTCTGTGATTTCGTGCCGTTGTCTCCCCGAAATGCTTCTGACCCCTAGGCATCCGCTTGTAAGTCATAGGTGGGATGTCGACTACAAAACGAAACGAAACGAAACTTTTAAATGCTCGCATTTAATTGGCCACAACCATCAAACCACTTGACAGTTTATTTGCTTTTATTGCTTTCAAAGTCTTTATATATATATATATATATATATATATATATATATATATATATATATATTTATTTATATTGGAATCAATATAAAAATTATGAAGCTACTATTATATTTAATAAACTAATTTCCCCTAAGTTTTAAAAAGGGGGTGCCGCTATATTAGAAAAGGATGATAAAAACATCATAAAGTCGATCTCGGTATTTTATTACTTTCTCTATATGTACTATGTACATAGTGTATAGAGAAGGTATTGTAATGTACCCAAAAATTCGATACCGAGATTTCACCGAAAATACATGTTTTGGGTCCCCTGAATCACAAAAAAGAAATTGGAAAAAGGTCCGAGTGTATGTGCGTGTGTGTCTGTGGACAGCTTAGTTCAAAAACGAAAAGACCGTTAAATACCAAACTTGGTATTTAAGTTTGGTATTATTCAAGGATGCGACACGAAGATTTTCAAGAAAATCCCCCCACCTCCCCCTTTATACTGAACTTTTTTCGAAAATGATTAACGATTTTGATTAAAAATCGTATATTAAAGATATTTACCTGACAAACAATATGTATATCTTTAATTTTCTGGGAATGGCCTTTGAAGACTACTTTATTCTGGATGAATTCTACGGAATTTTGCATAACTGCTAAACCGTAAGAGATGGACAAAAGCTTACCACACAAAACATGTACAGCATGTTAAAACACACAATTTGTGCTATATACATTTTTTCTGTGGAGTTGATCGTTTTTGAGATATTACCTGTTTTTGGTTTCAGTTTTGAAAAACGTATACTTTTCTCACACCTCCTATTCATACAAACAATGGAACTTTAGTCACATAGCAGTCAGGTTTTGACTATCACTTTAAGCTATGGTACTCCCTTATTTCGCTACTATTTATAAGGAAGTAAGTAATAAGACCATTTCTGCTAATTTTTCCTCAATTAGAATGAAATAAATGAAAGCATAAGCTTTTTAACAATAATTTGCTGCAAAGATGTAGAGAAAGTCATATGAATGGTACATATCAGATTTTTTCTAATAACTTTAAAGAGGGGGTATCGCTATATTAGAAGATAATAAAAAAACATCATAAAGTCATTCTCGGGATTTTATTTCTATTTTTACTTTCTCTATACTCACTATGTACATAGTGAATAGAGAATGTATTGCACTCCACCAAAAAATTCGATACCGAGATTTCACCGGAAATATATGTTTTAGGGTCCCCTGTATCCAAAAAAAGTATTTTCAGAAAAAGGTCCGTGTGTGTCCATGTATCTGTGAACATGATAATTCTAAAACGAAAAGTCGGTAAAATACCAAACTTGGTATTTAAGTTTAGTATATCTCAGGGATGCGACACGAAGATTTTGCGAAAAACACCCCACCCCAAACTACCCTTTACATGGCACTTTTTTCTAAAATTTTGATTTTCTAAAAATTGGCTCTAACGATTTTGATTAAAATATCGTATATTCAAGTTATTTACTTGACAAATGAAATGTATATTTTGAATTTTCTGGGAATAGCCTCTAAAGACTACTTTATTCTGGATGAATTTTTCATAACTACTAAACCGTAAGAGATGGACAAAAACTTATCCCACAAAAAATTTAGAGCACGTTAAAACACACAGTTTATGGTATATTTTTTTTTTTTTTTTTCGTGGAGTGGATCGTTTTTTAGATATTCCTTTTTCTTGGTTTCAGCTTTGAAAAACATATACTTTTCTCATACAGGAATTTGTCAACTCCTGTCCATACAAACAAAGGAACTTCAGTCACATAGCAACCAGATTTTGGCTTTCACTTTAACCTATAGTACTCCCTTATTTCGCTTCTACTTACAATAAAACAAGAAATAAGACTATTTCTGCTAATTTTTCTCGATTAGCATGAAATAAATAAAAGATAAGCTTATTAACAATAATAATTTACAGAGATATAGAGAAGGTCATGTGAATGGAACACATCAGATTTTTTTATTGTTTAACTATGATTTTACTGCAAATGGCACCGCAGGCGATAACACTGATGATACATGGGATGATGGAGCACCGGTGGAATGCGATGGTGGGGGGAATCAGAGAACCAGGATAAAACCCAGCATATATCCCACATGTGGTCACTTGGGATCGAACCCGGGCCGCTTCGGTATCAAATTTCATAAACCTTTATTAATTAATAGACTCCGTCCATTGCTAATTTCTTGAAACTGACGGTAAAGCATTGAATTTGACAAATAATGGGTAAGGAGCTTAAAGTAACAGATCAAGTAATGCAATACACACAAACTCCCCTCCATCAGCTTCCTTTACTTTCCGTCTCATATAAAAGCTGGTCCACTTGACTAATAGCTTAGCACTCGTTCTGTGCCATCTGTACCAACTTGCTTCTGGTGGTGGCAGGAATGAGAAAACGCTTTGGGAAGTTTAAATTAAACCCAGGATATGATTGCTGCCCCCCCCCGCTTTTTTTTTTTTTTCATTCTCGGCACGTATCTTGCTCAGCGCGCGGCGTCTCTATTTGAAAATAGGTTGAAGTAAGCATATACAATCTGCAGAACTCATTTAGCGTCAGATCTCGACATACTTACCCTTGCAACAGAGATTTATTAGTTCTTTGTTTCGCTGCAGGCCTTCTAAATGTGCCAGCATTTGCGTTAGAGGAGGCCGTGGATACTGCGGATTCAAGTTTAGTTTTTGCTTTCTCTAGCCTCATATGTACAATGTACATAGGGATAGCGAAGGTATTGTAATGCACCCAACAATTCGATACCGAGATTTCACCGGAAATATATTTTTTGGGGTCCGCTGAGTCCGAAAAAAACATTTTTAAAAAAAGGTCCGTGTGGGTATGTTCGTGTGTCTGTCTGTCTGTCTGTCTGTGGACAGCATAGCCCCAAAACGAGAAGACCGTTAAATATCAAACTTGGTATTTAGGTTTACTATCTTCCAAGGATGCGACACGAAGATTTTCAAAAAAATCCCCCCACCACAAACTACCCTTTATATGGAAAAAATTTCGAAAATTTTGATTTTCTTAAAAGTGGCTCTAACGATCTTGATTAAAATCCCGTATAGTAAAGCTATTTATGTCCGAAATAAAATGTATATGATGAATTTTTTTGCAAATAGCTTATGAAGACCTATTTATTCTGGTTGAATTTTGCTTAACCGTTAAACCGTAAGAGATAGAAAAAAATCGCTACACAAAAATGTACATCACGACAAAACACACAATTTATGTCCTTTACGTTTTTGTTGTGGAGGTAACCGTTTCCAAGATATTCCTTGTTAATGGTTTCAATTGTGAAGTACTTAAACTTTTGTCAGACAGGAAGTGTCCCTTTTTCTTTTGTTCTGCTCCTGGCCAAGCAAAGAAGTAATTTGCAATGACAGTCGCATAACGATAGCTTTTAAAACATTTGAGAATTACTTTAGCATAGCGCATTTCCTTATTCCCTTCTACTTATAAAGAATTAAATAATAAGGACATTCTACTAATATTTATCTCGATTAGCATTGTGAACAAAGAAGAATAATCTTTTGTACGAGGTTTGCAGAGCAGTGTAACACATCAGATTTTTATTTTCTCTACACGTACTATGAACATAGTATATATAGAAGGTATTGCATTCCACCTAAAATGTCATTACCGAGGTTTCCCTTCTATCCGAAAAAAGTATTTTCTGAAAAAATATCCGTTTGTGTGAGTGTGCGTCCGTGTGTCTGTGAACACGATAACTCAAAAACAAAATTTCGGTAAAATACCAAACTTGGTACTTAAGTTTGGTATCTTCCAAGGATGCGATATGAAGCTTTTCAACAAATTCTCTCTTCCCCCAACTACCCTTCACATGGAAAAATTTTCGAAAATCTAGATTTTTTCAAAAATGGCTCTAAAGATTTTCATTAAAGTATCCTATATTAAAGATATTCATATGAGAAATAAAATGTATATCTTGAATTTTCTGTGAATAGCCTTTGATGACATCTTTATTGTGGATGAATCTTAGGAATTTTGCATAATTAGTAATCCGTAAGAGATAGACAAAAACTTATTTAACAAAAATTATAGATAACGTTAAAACACACATTTATGTCATATACGTTCTTTTTACATTGAATTGACCGTTTATGATATATTAATTATTTTTTTCAGATCTAAAATATTTAAACTTTCAACACGGAAAGTTGTAAAGTTGTAAACTCCTGGCTCCGATAGAAACGGATTTCAACCACATGGCAACCGGATTTTAAAATCATTTGACCATCGTTTTAGCCTAGTGTATTCCCTTATTTTCCTCCTACTTATAAGGAAGCAAGTAATTACGAAAATATCTGCTAATTTTTACGTCGATTATCATAAAGAAGATAGAAAAATTTGCTTTTTAACAATAATTTGTTACAGCGATGTAGAGAAAGTCATGTGAATGGAATACATCAAATATTTTGTTTCTGTATTGTTGAATTTACAAAGTCGCGATAAAGGCAAATATTCGAGTCATTTGTGTTACAAAATACAGAGTATATAATCTTAAAAGCTGATGTGTTACAATCACATGCTTTTCTCAACCTATTCTGTAACAAACTATTTTTACAAATGCGTATGCAAAAGCTGTTTAATCCTTATAGGTACAAGCAATGCATTAGTCTAAAGCGATAGTCAAATACTGCAAATTGTTTTGTTTGCAATGGAAAACGAATGACTAATTCCAGTTTGAGAAAATCGTTAGTATTGTGCACGTTTTGGCAAGGAATATCTGTGAAAAAGTTTAACTGCACAAAGCTGCTTGCTGTAAGGTGATATATATTTTTGGTGTAGTAAAATTTTGCTCTTGGGTTAAATTTTCAATTAATTACAAGTCCCGTTCTGTTGCTTAAACTATATAGCTTATCCTAATATACAATGCTTAGGTGCTTCATCCATTTTGCTCCCTGGCTGTTAATGAGTGTAACCCTATTTTTATGCTACCTATTTCATCCCATTCACTGGCGCGCCGTGGCCTAGTGGTTAGACCACTCGTCTCTCACCTAGACGGCCGGAGTTCGATCCCAATCGTCCGCATGTACAATTTGTGGTGGACAAAGCGGCGATAGGGCGGGCTTTCTCCGGGTACTCCGGTTTCCCCCGCCATCGCATTCCACCGGTACTCCATCATCATTCATGTATCATCAGTGTCACCACCTGCGGTACCATAAGTAGTTAACGTGGGCGTTAAACGCTACCAAAAGAAAATATCCCATTCACTGTGTTTTCTCTGCTGTTCTCTCTCCTTTTTTTTCTTGACTTTTTTTTTTTTTTTTTTTTTAGCTCTTCGAAATACTTTCCTAATTCTTTATCCCTCTCTTTTCCTTGACAACATTTTCATCGCTTTATCTTTTCAAACACTCTATCCCATTCGTGCTCCCCAACTTCTTTCATTGAATTTCTTACGTTAATACATTCAGCTAAACATGAAACATGACTGTTTTGCTCCCCGCATTAAGTACAACGTTCTAATTCATTGTCTCATCGCTTTCAGAAGTCATACGGCTTCTCATCTAAGTTAATCCTTCCCTCTCTTATTTATTACATACCTCTTTATTTTTCGGCATAAACAAAGCCATTTTTACTTTCTCTAGCCTCGTATACATCATGTACATAGTAAATAGAGAAGGTTTTGTATTCCACCCAAAGATTAGATGTAAAATTTCAACTGAAATATATATTTTGGGATCACATGACTTCGAAAAAAACATTTTTAGAAAAACGTCCTGTGTGAATGTGTGTGCGCGCGCGCGCGCGTTAGTGTCTGTGGATAGCATAGCTAAAAACAAAAAGACCGTTAAATACCAAACTTGGTATTTGAGTATGTTATCTTCCAAGGATGCGACACGAAGATTTTTGAAGAAAATCCCCCCACTCCTAACTACCTTTTAGAGGGAATAATTTTTGAAAATGTTGTTTCTCTTAAAAATAGCTCTAACGATTTTGATTAAAATACCCCATATTAAAGCCATTTTTATACAAATAAAATGTATAGCTTGAATTTTATGGAAATAGCTTCTAAAGACCTGTTTATTCTGCATGAATTTGGCTTAAATTGGAATAATTAGTAAAACTTAAGAGATAGACAAAAACTTACTATAAAAAATGTAGATATTGTTGAAATACACAGATTATGTCATATACTTTTTTTCGTGGAGCTTAACATTTTCAGGTATTCCTTGTTAGTATTTTCAATTGTGAAGTACTTATCCTTTTCTCAGACGGAAGTGTCCGTTTTTCTTTTGTTTTACTCCTGGGCAAGCAAAGAAGCGATTTGCAATGTCAATCGCATAACGACAGCTTTTAAAACATGTGACTACCCCTTTAGCCTAATGCATTCCCTTTGTTTCATTCTACTTATAAGGAACTAAGAAACAGAATTCTGCTAATGTTTATCTCGATCAACATTGTAAGAATCTTATTAGTAGAGTAGCTAGAGAAAGACATGAGCGTGTAACATCAGATTTTTTTAAAAAAAGGTCTATGTGTGCCTGAGTGTGTATATGCCTGTGGACAGCATAGCCCAAAAATGAATATACTGTTAAGTACCAAACTTGGTATTTAGGTTTAGTATCTTCCAAGGATGCTACAAGAAGATTTTCAATAAAATCTCCCACTAAAAACTACCCATTACTTGGACAAATTTACTAAAATTTTGTTTTTCTAAAAAATGGCTGTAACAATTTTGGTTAATATACCATATATTCAAGACATTTACACCCCAAATAAAATGCATATCTTGAATTTTCTGGAAATAGCCTCTGAAGACCTCTTTATTCTGAATGAATGTTGCCAAAACTTACTTAACTGCTAAACCGTAGGAGACAGATAAAACTTACTGCATAAAAACTGAAGATCTCGTCAAAACACATAATTTATGTCCTTTACATTTCTGTTGTGGAGGTAACCGTTTCCGAGATATTCCTTGTTATTGGTTTAAATTGCAAAGTGTTATACTTTTCTCAGACAGGAAGTGTCAGTTTTTCTTTAGTTCTACTCCTGGCCAAGCAAAGATGCGATTTGCAATGACAATCGCATAACGACAGCTTTTAAAACATTTGTCTACCACTTTAGCATAGCGTATTCCCTTAGTCCCTTCTGCTTATAAGGAACTAAGTAATAAGAACATTCTGCTAATGATAAGTATTGTGTAGAAAGAAGAATAATCTTTTGTAAGGAGTTTGTAGAGTAGCTAGAGAAAGCCATGCGAGTGTAACACATAAGATTTTTTTTCTCCGTTTCTCTATGTCTCCCATCTCTATTCTTGCACATCCTCATCTTCGCTTTTATACAGGTATACTTACATTGCAATTTCCTGTGTAGGATCGTGCCAATTCTTGTTTTTTGCGGTTTACAGATGAAGAGGAAATCATCAGAGGCTATTCCCAGAAAACTGCAGATATTTAACTTGTCATCAACATATATTAAATATATGATATTTTTAAACAAGGTTGTTATAGTGATTTTTACTTTCTCTACACTATGTATATAGCGTATAGATAAGGTATTGTATTGTGCCCAAAAATTCCATACCGAAATATCATCGAAAATGTATGTTTTGGGTTCCCCTAAATCCATAATAAGCATTTTAAAAAAATATCCGTAATACCCTTAAATACCAAAGTTTGATATCTTCCAAGGATGCCACACGAAGATTTTCAAGAAATCACCCCACCACAAACTACCCTTTATATGGAAAATATTTTGAAATTGTTGATTTTATTAAAAACGGCTAACAATTTTGATTAAAATTTGTTATATTTAAGATATTTACATGCCAAATAAAATGCATATCTTGAATTTTCTGAGAATAGCCTCTAAACACCTCTGGATAATTTTTATTGAATTTTGCATAACTGCTATAACGTAAGAGATAGACAAAAACTTACTTCACAAAAAATGTTGATCACAATAAAACACCCAACATATGTCACATACATTTTTTTCGTAAAGTTGGCCATTTTCGGGATATTCCTTTTTATTGATTTCAGTTTTAAAATACTTTTCTCATAAGGGAACTTATCTCCTGGCGACGCAAAGAAACTGATTTGAATCCCATAAAAGCCTATTTTAAAACATCTGACATTTGGCCTTGTGTTTTCCCTTATTTATCTTGTACTTATAAAAGAACTAAGTAATAAGAGCATTTCTGCTAATGCTTTAGCAAGAAACAGAAAAATACGAGTTTGTTACAGAAATGTAGAGAGAGTCATGTGAATGGAGCATATCAGAATATTCCATTTAAGCGAAGTTCGAGCACGAGCATCTTTGGAAGGTACTGAACGTCGATATTGAATTTAGTGTTTAAATAGAGTTTTCGTTTCTGAACATCTGATGTGTTAAATTCACATGACTTTCCCTACCTATTCTGTAAGAAACTATTCTTACGAACACTTAATCGTCAGTCTACTTCATATCAATCAAGATAAACTTTAGCGGAATTGGTCTTGTTAATTAGTTCCTTACAAGTAAGGGAATGAGACAGTATACTACATTAAAGCAAAACTCTTATTGTTTAAAAGCTGCCTTTATGTGAAACAATTTAATTTCGGCTCTCTTTGCAAAGGCCAGGAGTACAACAAAAGAAACTTGAAACGAAAGATTACCTCCCGTTTGACAAAGTTTAAGTTGTTTAAAATTGAAACAAATTACAAATAATAACTCAAAAAGGGTTAGCTCTACAAAAAATGTGCAGAACACCCAAGATTTATATTTTAGTTGTACTGTAAATACCTCTAATATGCGGTATTTTTTCAAACTCGTTATTTTATCAAAATAGCCTCTGAAGGTCTCTTCATTTCGATTAAATGTTGCATAACTGGTAAACCGTGAGAAATATACTTAAAAGGAGACGCCATTTAAGACCATTTTTGCTAATGTTTATCTTGATTAGCATGAAATTGATATTAGAATAAGCTTCTTAAGAGTAGTTTTTTACAGAAGCATAGAGAAAGTAATGTAAATGGAGTGCATCAGAATTTTAGAAAAAGGTTATTTGTGGTGTGTGCGCGTTTGACTGATTGCATCTGTGAACAACATTAGCTGGAAAAGAAATGTTTGATAAATAATAAACTTGGTTTTCTTTAATTTAGTTATCTTCCGAATATACGAAACGAAAATGTTCATGAAAATCCATCACTCTCTACTACAACGTTTTATAGAAGTTTGATTTTATAAAACATAGCTACAACGATGTTGATTGAAATATCATAAATTGAAGATATTAATACTATAAACAAAATGTATATATTGAATTTTCTGAGAATAGGCTTCAATTGGAAAGGATTTGTATAATCTGTATAAGTGGTAAACTTAAGTAATTAAGGAAAACGCACTACAGAAACCATTTAGATGCTTTTTATATATTTTGTATAGCATAAGCCATTTCCGATATATGTTTATAATAGTTTGAATTGTTCACTTTTTTTTACTTCTTTAAAGTTATTTTGATATTTAATTGTTTCTCTCGGTTGCAATTTTAATGCATTTTATAGATTTTTGTGCAAAGGTTTATCTGGATTAAAATGAAGTAAATAAAACACGCTTTTAGACGAGTAACTTGTATTACATTAATAAACGATAGAGGGTAGAGAAATACATATGAATATAACAGAATTTTTAGCCGAAAACTAATAATTTCTATTTCACTTATTTATAAAACGCACTTTCTGTTATAATCATATATAAATTATGTTTACTTTATCTAGCATCTAGATAGTAACCAGAGAAGGTATTGTACTCCACCCAAAATTCAATGTCGAGATTTCATTGTACATATGAGATCGAACAAGATATTTTTAGAAAAAAGGTCCATGTGTGTTTGTGTGTCTGCGTACAGAATAGCTCAAAAATGGAATTTATGTTTAGTATCTTCCAAGGATGCAACAGAAAGATTTTAAAGAAAATCTCCCCACCACAAACTACCCTTTACATCAAAACATTTTTGAAAATTTTATTTTACTCAAAAATGGCTCCAACAATTTTGTTTAAAGTACCGTATAAAATGAAATGTAGTTTTATTTATGAACGCTCTTTAACTGCTGTGATTCTCAACGTCCCATTCTATATTGGGCGTGAAACACCGTTTAATTTTGCTCAGAGGCCTGTCTATCAAGCTTGAGGTTCTTTTACGTGCCGTAAAAATACCGTATATTAAATATAGTTGCATCACAAATAAAATGCAAATTTTGAATTTTCCGGAAATAGCCTCTGAAGACTGCTTGATTCTGAATACGTTTTACAGAAGTTGCATAACGG
The DNA here is from genome assembly GCA_030762935.1 of Hymenopus coronatus. Taxonomy (NCBI): domain Eukaryota; kingdom Metazoa; phylum Arthropoda; class Insecta; order Mantodea; family Hymenopodidae; genus Hymenopus; species Hymenopus coronatus. The sequence continues at coordinate 32,798,924 of CM060882.1, read as the reverse complement.
TTAAACCGTAAGAGAGAAACACAACCTTAATACAAACAATGTTTTTTCACACAAGCTGTGTGTGGGACAGGAGTTGGATAGGTAGAGTCAGACTGAAAAATTCAATGCCATGGCTGGGATTTGAGCCACGGATCTCCCGGTCTCTAGCCGGTTGCTCTTCCACTGAGCTACCATGACAACATACTGGCATACCATTGAATTTCTCAATTGACTCGCATGTTTCCTCATAAACCATAAGGTGAATTCAAATGATTTTGAGGTGACAACCCCAATGGCGACTTACAATGTTGTAAGTACTTTAAAATTCAGAATTCATAGTATAGCCAACTATTATGGTCAATTGGTATTGGATAAATTGTTTTTTCACACAAGCTGTGTGTGGGACAGGAGTTGGATTGCCAGAGTCAGACTCAGCCGGGATTTGAACCATGGATCTCCCGGTCACTAATCGGTTGCTCCTCCACTGAGCTACCAATTGATCATAATAATTGGCTGTACTATGAATCCTGGGACTTAAAAGAACTTACAACATTGTAAATCGCCATTGTGGTTGTCATCTCAAAATAATTTGAGATCACCTTGTGGTTTACCGCGAAACATGCGAGTCAGTTGAGAAATTCAATGCTATGCCGACATGTTACCAGCCATGACATTCAATTTTTCAGTCTGACTCTACCTATTCAATTCCTTGTTATTGGTTTCAGTTGTAAACTACCTAACTTTTCTCACACAGGTCGTGCAAAGTGAACCGAATATCAATTGTTTAGCATAGCGCAGCTTTTAAAACATTTAATCATCGCTTTAGTTTAGTGTATTCTCTTATTTCCGTTCTACTTACAAGGAAACAAGTAAAAAAAATCGAAGTGTTACACTCATATGACTTCTCTAGCTGATCTGCAAACTTCTTACAAAAGATTATTCTTCTTTCCACTCAAAGATAATCACGATAAACATTAGCAGAATGCTCTTATTACTTAGTGCGTTATAAGCAGAAGAGAACTAAAGGAATTCGCTATGCTAAAATGATAGTCAAATGTTTTAAAAGCTATCGTTATGCGACTGTCAATACAAGCCGCTTCTTTGCTTGGCCAGGAGTAGAACACAAGAAAAACGGACACTTCCTGTCTGAGAAAAATATAAGTACTTTGTAATTGAAACCAATAACAAGAAATACCTTGGAATCGGTTGCCTCTACAATAAACACGTAAAGTACATAAATTTTGTGTCCTGACAAGATCTACATTTTTGTGTGCAGTAATTTTTGTCCATCTCTCCGGTTTAGCAGTTAAGCAAAATTCTAAAAAGTTCATCCGTAATAAAGAGGTATTAAAAATTTTATATGGGAAGTGGATATCTAAAATACACTGTATTTTAATCAAAATAGTTAGAGCCATTTTGGAAATTTTTCCATGTAAAGTGTAATTTGTAGGGGGGGATTTTATTTCTAGCTATGATATCCACAGTAGCACAAACAGAAGACACACACACGTGGACCTCTTTCTAAACATCATTTTTTTGACTCAGGAGATCCCAAAACATATATTTCCGGTGAAATCTCTATTCCTATGTACAATGTACATACGGGCTGGAGAAAGTAATATCAATTTTGCTAATGTTTATCTCGATTAGCATGATGTAAATAAATGAATAATCTTTTGTAAGCATAGTTTGTATATGGAACAGCTTGAGAAATTATGTGAATGGAACACATCAGATTTTTATATCTTACTGAAGTTATTGTTATACATTCATTGTTGAACAATACATTTCATTTTGCCCACGACAACTTGATTTCATTGCATTTTGGTTCACTGCGTGTAACCTAAATATGGTGGGACATTCATTTATTGCCAAAGGCAATGTGTAATTGGAATCTTTGCAAATATATGACGCGCTCTGGATTCCAATACGCCATCGGGATCTAGCATGATGCTGAAATGGTTGCTATGATACGTAAACAAGCGAGCATTTCTGCGAATTCTTTCTCTTATTGAAAATAAAGGGAATGGAAGAAAATACAATATGTTTAGAGAAGCGAAAGTGCGCAATTTATAAACCATTTTGTACACTCCGATACGAACGTGGAAAACAGTTGAGTAGAACTGAGGAAATGTTTAACAAAATCTGATGTGTTCCATTCACTTGACCTTCCCTACATCTCTGCAACAACTTCTTGTTAAAAAGCTTATGCTTCTATTTACTTCATACTAATCGAGAAACGATTATCATAAACAGTCCTATTACTTGCTTTCTTGTTAAGTAGAAGCCAAAAAAGTGAGAACCATTGGTTAAAATGATAGTCAAAAGTTGGTTGCTATGTGACTGAAGCTCCTTTGTTTGTATGAACAGGGATTGTTAAATTCCTATATGTGAAAAGTATGTTTTTTAAAGCTGAAACAAAAAATAAGGAGTATCTCAAAAACGATCAACTCCACGAAAAAAATGTATGTAAGATAAATTGCGTGTTTTAAGGTGCTCTACATTTTTTGTGGTGTAAAATTTTGTCCATCTCTTATGGTTTAGCAGTTATGCAAAGTTCCGTAAAATTCATTCAGAATAAAGTAGTCTTTAGAGGCTATTCCCAGAAAATTCCAGATATACATTTTATTTGTCAGGTAAATATCTTTAATATACGAAATTTTAATCAAAATCGTTAGAGCTATTTTGAGAAAATCAAAATTTTCGAAAATAGTTCTATGTAAAGTGTAGATTAGGGTGGGGGGATTTTTCTCAAAATCTTCGTGTCGCATCCCTGGAAGATACTAAACTTAAATACCAACTATGGTATTTCACCGACTTTTACAGTTTGAGCTATCGTGATCACGGACACACACACACGGACCTTTTTCTGAAAATTATTTTTTTAGATACAGGTGACCCTAAAACATATATTCACAGAGAAATCTCGAAGTGGAATTTTTGGGTGGAGTGCAATACCTTCTCTGTACACTATGTACATAGTACGGGTAGAGAAAATAAAAATCTGATGTCTTCAATCCACATTACCTTTACTACACCTTTGTCACAACTTATTACTAATAAACCTATTTTTTTAGATATTCTTTGTTGTAATATATCAATTTTAAACTAATTAAAATATTCTCAAACATGAAGTGACATTTCATCTCTCTTGTTTTACTGCTGCTCATGCAAAGCGAAGGGAACCTCAATTGTTTCACGTAGGACTAACTTTTAAAAGAACTGACTATCGTTTTAGCCCAATGCGTTCCTTATATTCCTTCTACTTAGAAGGAAGCGAGTAATTAGACTTATGTTGAACTTGATTAGCATATCGTAAATAAAAGAATTTTCTTTTACAAGGAACGTTATTTGCGACAACTACAGAAAGTCGTGTGAATGTAACATCTCACTTTTACTCGGGGAGTCTCAAATGATAAATTACTTTCGCTACACGTACTATGTATACAGAGTATAGAGACGGTATTGTATTGCATCCAAAAATTTGATACCAGATTTTAATGGAAATGCTTGTTTTGTGACCCAATGAATCCAATAAAAACAATTTTAGAAAAGGGTCAATGTGTGGGTGTGTGTGGGTCTGTGGACAGGAGAGCTAAAAAAGAGACCGTTAAATACCAAACTTGCTATTTAAATTTGGTATCTTTCAAGCATGCGATGTGGAAAAATGTTCGAATATTCTTATTTTCTCAAAAATAGCTTCAATGATTTTGATTAACATACCACATATTAAAGCCATTTCCATCTCAAGTAAACTTTATATCTTGAATTTTCTGGGAATAGTTCTGAAGATCTATTCATTCTGGATGAATTTTGCATAGCGAGTAAACCGTAAGTGATAGACAAAAATTAATTATATAAATGAATTTTTTTCGTGGAGTTGACCGTTTTCGAGATATACTTAGTTATTCATTTCAGATTTAAAATGCATTTCTCATGCGGGAACTTGTCAGCTCTTGCCACATTTTAAAACATTTGATTATGGGCTTAGCCTAGTGTTTTCCCTTATTCCTCTTCCACTTATAAGGAACTAAATAACAAGATCGATTCTGCTAATGATTATCTCGATTACATGAAGTATAGAAGAAAAGCTTACTAACAATAATTTGTTACAGAGATGTAGAGAAAGTTATGTGAATTAAACACATCATATTTTACTTTCTCTATACGCACTATGTACATATTGTATAGAGAAGGTATTGCACTCCACCACAAAAATCGATACCGAGATTTCACCGGAAATAATTGTTTTAGGGTCCCCTGTATCCAAAAAAAGTATTTTCAGAAAAAGGTTCGTGTATTGTGTCCGTGTGTCTGTGAACACGATAACTCAAAAACGAAAAGTCGGTAAAATACCAAACTTCGTATTTAAGTTAAGTATCTTCCAGGGATGCGACACGAAGATTTTGAGAAAAATCCCCTTACCCCAAGCTACCCTTTACATGGAACCTTTTTCGAAAATTTTGATTTTCTAAAAAATGGCTCTGACGATTTTGATTAAAATATCGTATATTAAAGGTATTTACCTGACAAATAAAATGAATATTTTGAATTTTCTGGAAATAGCCTCTGAAGACTACTTTATTCTGTATGAATTTTGCATAACTACTAAACCGTAAGAGATGGACAAAAACTTAACCCACAAGAAATGTGGAGCACGTTAAAACACACAATTTATGTTGTATACATTTTTTTCGTGGAGTTGATCGTTTTTGAGATATTCCTTTTTCTTGGTTTCAGCTTTGAAAAACATACTTTTCTCATATAGGAATTTGTCAACTCCTGTCCATACAAACAAAGGAATATCAGTCACATAGCAACCAGCTTTTGGCTTTCATTTTAATCTATGGTACTCCCTTATTTCGCTTCTACTTACAATAAAGCAAGAAATAATATTATTTCTGCTAATTTTTCTCGATTAGCATGAAATGAATAAAAGAAAAGCTTATTAACAATAATTTGTTACAGAGATATAGAGAAAGGCATGTGAATGGAACACATCAGATTTTTTAAGTAAATACAATAGTAACTGTAGGAACGAAAGTAAAATATTTGTATTATATTAGAAACCTATGCAAACTAGCTCCGAAATATTCATCTCATTAATTGTTCAGTAATTTCCATTTAGTGTGTAGGTGTCAGCAAGGATATTATTCAAGAAATATCCCAATTTATCATAATTACTATGTTTATGATATTCTCATAGAGGTGGCTGTCAATTTAACGTTGAGTTTAATTATTATTTGTTATTTTAGTCTTAATTGAGTTCGTTAAGTATATTTGTTATTCTCGTTTACCAAATAAGCAAAGGACAACAATGAACTAGGTCGTAATTATTTTGTTTACGCTGCGCTGTTGAATACTCCAAGTCTTCTATTTACGTAAAATTACTGTATTTAAAACATTAGAACCTTATTGATACTGATTTATCTAATTATATTTTTCAATATGATACCATTTTTTTTCTTTTACAATATGTGTAGTCTCTAATTATACAGAATAATAATAAACTTACTGGTAAATCTATTCGGCAGCTATTAAATTCACCCCATTAGTCATGTAGCATTCCAATTTACATAATATGCACTGCAACTGGTTTGGGATTACCGAGTTGCAGCCATACTAACGAAACTTTTTTTTTTTCCCTCTACATTTACCATGTTAAATACATACGAGGGTCGGCTGATAAGTCCCGGGTCTCTCAATGAAAGCAACAATTTTTAAACAAAATGCTCTATTGCTCAACATAATCTCCAGAAAGGCAAATACATTTGTCATATCGGTGTTCTAATTTAATTAAACCATCTCTGTAGTGCGATTTATCAAGGTCCTCAAAATAGTTGTTTGCCGCATCAATGACCTCCTCGTTGCTGTGAAATCTTCGTCCTCCTAGATTTTATTTTTTTGAGATTTGGGAACAGGTAATAGTCTCTGGGTGCTAGATATGGCAAATAGGGTGGTTGTTCAAGCAATTCCAACTTTAATTCTTACGTTTTTCTCATTGCAATGACTGAACGTTGGGCCTGAGCATTGTCGTGATGAAACAAGATTTTTTTTCTGAGGTCGTTTTCTTTTCACCTCATCACTCAAACGTTGCAGTAAGCTTGCATAGTAGTCACGAGTGATACTTTTGCCCTTTTAGAATTAATCAATAAAAATAATTCCCTGTGCATCCCAGAAAACACACGCCATAACCTGGTTAGCTGACAAAATTGACTTTGCTTTTTTTGGAGTTGGTTCACCTGGAGCAGTGTACTGTTTTGGCTATGATTTACTTTCTGGAGTGCAGTGATGTATTCAACTTTCGTCCATGGTAATAATCATCTCAAAAATTCATTGATATTTATACGGTAGAGCTCCACATTCTTAACAGAAACAGTTTTTCTTTGCAACTTTTGATCAGGTGTCAACAAACTTGGTATCAGACCTTGTGAGAGCCCAAAACATTAATTAAATTATTACCTGCACGTTCTTTTTCTCAAACAACCTTAATCTCTGGTCTTCCAGCACTAAACGATGAATTTTTTCAATGATCTCTTGAGTTGCCATTTCTACAGGGCGTCCAGAGCAAGGTTCATCACTAGTGCCCGTAAGTTCCGTTTTAAACTCTGCAACCCACCTTTTAGTCATTGAATATAAAGGGGCAGAGCCTTTCAATGTACTGTCCATTTCCTCCTTGATTTTTTTTAAGCGTTTAGCCTTTCAAATAGATGTACTTAGTCACTGCTCGTTTTTCCAAGTCCTCCATTTTCGTGAAAACTCTGAAATTGTCTTGTTTAAAATGGTGTCAATCGAACGTTAATCAAGCTACTGACCTGTAAATATAGATACAAGCTAGTCTAGAGTTAAACTATACGATGCTATCGTCTAACTGGCCTAGTGGCGCCATATCTGTGTGAGGCCCGGAACTTATCAGCCGACCCTAGAATTAGGTAGAGAAGGTATTGTGTTCTACCCAAAAATTCGATGTCAAGATTTCACCGGACAGAGACACACACAGTCAGATAGACAGACACATACACACACATGAATTCAGGAGTACCAAAACATGTATTTCCGGTGAAATCTTGGTATCACATTACGTAAATAATACAATAGAGAAAGTAAAAAGTTGACATTTTTTCCAAATGTATCGAGGACAGAAAGTGGCAGAAATAAAAAAGTCTGATGTGCTATGTTCATATGGCTTTCTCTACGTCTCTGTAACAAATTATGGTTAAAAAGATTAATCTTTCTACTTTATGATAATCGAGATAAACATTAGCAGAATTATCCTAATTACTTACTCCCTTGTAAGTAGAGTAAAATAAGGGAATGCACTAGATTAACCCCATAGTCAAATCTTTTAAAAGTTGGTTGCCATGGGGTTGAAAATCGTTTCTATCCAGGACAAAGAGTTTACAGCTTTCTGTGTGAGAAAAGATTAAGTATTTTAAAACTGAATAATATAACAAGGAATGTCTCAGAACCGGTCAATTCCACGAAAAAAACCTATATTACATAAATTATGTGTTTCAGCATGATCTACATGTTTTGTGTAGTAAGTTTTTGTCTATCTCTTACGATTTACCAGTTACGCAAGCTTGGCAAAATTCATTCAGAATAAAGAAGTCTTTAGAGGTTATTCAAAGAAAATTCAAGATATACATTTTATTTGCAATATAAATACATTTAATATACGACATTTTAATTAAAATCGTTAAAGGCATTTTTGAGAAAATAAAAACGTTGCGACTGGGGAATTTATCTCAAAATCGTCTTGTCACATCACTGGAAAATACTATACAAATATCAAGTTTGGTATTTTACCGAGTTTTCGTTTTTGAGTTATCGTGTTCACAGACACACGGTCCTTTTTCTGAAAACATTCTTTTTGGTTCCAGGGGACCCTAAAACGCTATTTCCGGTGAAATCTCGGTATCGAATTTTCTCTATACACTATGTACATAGTACGTGTAGAGAAAGTAAAAACGTTGCTGGAGTGGAAGTTGGACTGAAGAATAGAGATAGGGAAATCAATGGATGCATGTAGTAAGAAGAAAATATGAAAACAGCAAAGAAGTTATAGAAGAAGATGTAGAAGACAGAAATGTTCGGATAGATAAAATTCATTTCGGTTAAATCATAACTATTGTATTATAGAAGTTTCTGCTGTGTTTAATTCACATAATTTTCTCTACCAATTCTACAACAAAAATATTCTTGCAAAAGCTTATTCTATTTACTTCAAGCTGATGAAACATTGGCGAGATAGACATTAGCATAATTGTGTTATTACTAATTCCTTGTAATTAAATTTAATCATTTACCATGCTAACTTCACATACTCAAGGTCGCGGGCTCGAACCCGGCGGATGGCGATGGATTTTTTCGGGTGTAAAACTCCTTACATGGCTTCCTTCGGAAAGGAAGTAAATCCGTTGGTCTGGTGTCATAGATTTACGGACGTAAAAGAACCTGAAGCCTGATAGAGAGGCCTCTGAGCAAAATTATGCGGTCTTTCACGCCCAATGTAGAATGGGACGCTGAGAACCAAAGAAGTTAAAAAGCGTCCATAAATAACACGACATATACATTTTTTTTACAATTAAATAAGGAAATGAGCAATGCCAAAGTGATGGTCAAATGTTTAAAAACTGTTACTACGTTACGAAATTGCTATTCCGTTCTCTTTTAACAATAAAAAAAGTGAATAATGACTTACGATTTGAGAAAAGTCGAAGTATTTTAAATTTAAAAACCAACAAAAAGAATAAGTATGTCCGCCTGAATAGTGTGGGGGTAGCGTGTCTGTATCACATTCAAAAGGTCATGAGTTCGAACCTCGCTTATGGCGAGTTACACGGATAACTTTTTTTTTTCGGGTTTTCCCATTTCCTGAGAAGATGAATGTGGAGTAAATTTTAGCTACATGGACTCCAAAATCATTTGAGAATGATTTCACTAATTTCGTTCATCGCCCGATATGACCAAACAGGTTCCAGCCACAGAATAAAAAAGGGTCAACTACTCAAAAAAGTTGTGTTTAACGAGATCAACATTTTTTGTACAGTAAGTTTTTGTCCAGTTATGCAAAAGTCATTCAGAATGAAGAGTACTTTAGAGGCTATTAGCAGAAAATTCAAGATATACATTTTATTTGCAATACAATATTTTAGGCAAAGTACTTAATTAAAATCATTACAACCATCAATTAGTGAATAGTGTATAGAGAAGGTATTGTATGGCACCCAAAAATTCGATACCGAGATTTCACCGCAAATACATGCTTTGGGACTCCCTAAATACAAGATAAAAAAAATAATTTTTAGAAAAATGTCCGTGCGTATGTCTATCTATGTGTTTGTATGTGTGTGTGTGTTTATGGGCAGCATAGATCAAAAAGGAAAAGTCCGTTAAAGACCAAACTTGATATTTAAGTTTGCTATCTTCCAAGGATGCGACACAAAGATTTTCTTGAAAATCTTCGTGTGGCATCCCTGAGAGATAAAGTCTTATAAGACGATCGGAAGAAGCATTCCAGAAAAGAGAAAAATCATGTTCAGTTCTGTATTGACCTTTCAGTTATAGTCGCTTTTTGTTTTCTTTCTTTTTTCTTGAATTAGTTTACTCTTATTTTGAAACTCGTTTTCTACTTTTTCCCTTCACTGCCCATTCCCATGTTTCTACACCAGAGCCATCTAGGACCTCACAAAGCCCAAGGGATCGAACTGAGCGGATGCACTTAAATCCTGGAGCTTTGGTCACGTGACGTCGATCCTTTGACTAGCACCGAGTGCAACACCACGTGTGCCAAAAGAAAACAAAACAGCACTGGCTACTTTCTGCTACGTCTTGTACTGGGACACACCTTCCACATACAAACTTGTTATCCACATTTCAAAGAAAAGGAATCTTATGTATTTCATTCAAATAACTTCAACTTCTTCTGCAAGCAAACAATCCTTGCTAAAGATTATTCATGTATCTACACTATGCTAGTCGAGATAAGCATTACCAAAAATGGTTTAATTACCTAATTCTTTTTAAGATGAGAGAAATAAAGGAATACTCTAGGATAAAGTGGTAGTTAAATACTTTAAAAGCTGGTATTGGATTCATTGTTTTTTTTTTTACACAATCCGTGTGTAAAACAGGAGTTGGATAGGTAGAGTCAAACTGAAAAATGCAATGCCATAGCTGGGTTTTGAACCACGGATCTCCCGATATCTAGCCGGTTGCTCTGCCACTGAGCTACCTTGGCAATATGCCCGCATAACATTGACTTTCTCAACTGACTCGCATGTTTCCCGGTGACTTGGGAAATCCGTGGTTTAAATCCCGGCTATGGCATTGCATTTTTCAGTTTGGCTCCACCTATCAAACTCCTGTCCTACACATGGCTTGTGTGAAAAAACAATTAATCCAATACCAATTGACCATATTAATTGGCTATACTATTAATCCTGGGATTTAAGTACTTGCCACATTGTAAGTCGCCATTGAGGTTGTCATCTCAAAGTAATTTGAGAAGACCTTGTGGTTTACCGGGAAACATGCGAGTCAGTTGAGAAATGCAATGCTATGCCGGCATGTTGCCATGGTAGCTCAGTGGCAGAGCAACCGGTTAGATATCGGTAGATCCGTGGTTCAAATCCCGGCTATGACATTGATTTTTTCACTCCGACTCTATCTATCCAACTTTAAAATCTGTTCCTATGCGATTATCATTGAAATTCGGTCCCTCTCGTTCACCGGGAATAAAACAAAAGAGAGATGGAACGACTTAGGACTTTTCATTTAAAAAAAAATGATATTTTAAAATTGAAAGGAATATTGGGAAATTGTTACCCCTGTAAAAAGACAGCATAAATTGTGTGTTCTAACACGATCTGATTTTTACTTTATATGTATAGAGAAGGTATTGTAGTATACCAAAAAGTTCTTTTAACGGAAATACCCGAGACCACCTAAATCCAAGTAAAGAGCATTTTTAGAAAAATGTCCGTGTGTGTCTGTGTGTCTGTCAGTATGCGTATGTGTCGGCGGGCAACATAGCTAAAACAAACAGTTTGTTAAATTAAAATCTTGGTATTTAAGGTCAGTATCTTCCATGGATGCGACATGATGACTTTCATGAAAATTCCTCCACACCCAACTAAACTTTTTACTCAAAAAGCTTTGAAAATTTTGATCTTCTCAAAAATGACTCTAAAGATTTTGTTTAAAATATGATAGTATAAATATATTTACATGGCCAATAAAGTGTATAGTTTTAATTTTCTGGGAATAGCTTCTGGAGACATCTTTATTCTGTATGAATTTTACGGAACTTTGCATTACGGTAATCCGTGACAGAGAGACAAAAACTCACTCAGCAAAAAATGTAGATCTCCTTAAAACACACAATTTATGTTATATTCGTATAAAATTTTTCGTAGAGTTGCCCGTTTTAGATATTCCTTATTGGTTTCAGTTTTTAAATAATTATAGATTTCTCATACGGGAATTTTCAACTTCTGGTCATACAAACAAAGGAACTTCAATCACATAGCAACCGGCTTTTAAAATATTTGTCGCTTTAGCCTAGTGTTATACCTTTTTACTTTCTCTACACGTACTATGTACATGAATGAATGAATAAGTGTATTTATTGACATAGCAATATCATACTAGAATTTCAACAATCGCACGGGTCCACAGACCGTACGTGCTTTTATAATACACATTACAAGCAATATTAAAACAACAACAACAACAAATTAAAAGAGGAAACACGAAAATAAAAAGACAAAGGAAATACACAGTCCAAAGCATTATTAAACAACAATAAAGAATTCAGAGTGAACCCGAAAATAAGAATACAAAGATATTCAAATATAGCAATTTAGATATACAGCACAGAGTAAACCTTCATAAATGCACCCTTTTATAATAGAAAATTACACTTAAAAGACATATATACACGTAATATATACAACATATATAAAACCATAGCACAACAGTGACCTAAGTATGACATAATATATATGTATGTAGAACAATGTAGTCACTTTTGTTTAGTTGATCTTATTCCACCCCCCCCCCCCTTCTCTATTGGCAGCCTCCTCAGATCTCAGCTGTCTTGCCTTAAGTATAAATTTACCTAGCCCGTCCATGTTTTCCGTGCCTGCCAGTAGCGCCCAACATGCTTCTAGCCCTACATTCGCAGTGGTAAAAAATCGCCGCAAATATTTTTCCCGCCATTCCTCCGTACCCCTACATCTTGCCAATATGTGAGTCCACGACTCTTCCTCCTCGCAAATGGGACAGTTTCCCGTACCATTCTCGTCAGAAATTTTCGTGCTCCTCCATGCTCCTAGTCTAATCCACGCGAGACTCTCTCTAATGAGTTTGGTACCTGTTTTGATGTATTGCTCCATACCCCACTCCGATTTCAGCCCAGACTGTACTTCTAATGACACCTTCTCTGTGCATTGCGCAATTATTTGCAGTCTGTCAATATCACAGAGACGTTTCTTAATTTTTCTCCCAATACTTCGCCTGTTTTCCTGCCCCGCCATCCAAATGTCTCCCAAACCAATGGTTTCCAACCCTTTCTTTAATTTTGATGCCCACGTCAAATTACCTTCCATTCGCAACTGTTCACGGTAGCAGACTGCCCTAATTAGAGATTGGTTTCCGTGAACGATTCTCATCCAATATTTAACTGCTCTGATTTTGCACTCTATCGTTTCACTATGTACCCCGAATTCCCTCATTATTCCGTAGTTTGCCGTACCCCTCCCTACACCCAGAATTCCTTTGAAAAATTGGGTCCTCACTTGATCCAGATTCCCTGTTTGTTCCCACCCCCATATTTCTCCTCCGTATGTCATCGTGGATCTATCTGTCGCTCCGTATACAGTTTCCATTAAGGTTATGGAGATATTCGGAATTCTGCAGCGTATCCGGAGAGCTACCGCCGCTTTCACCCTTGCCTTGTGTTTCGTAATGTCAATGTGTTTTGTCCATTTTCCGTTCATTGTGAACGTGAGTCCTAAGTACACAAAAGATTTAACATTGTCCAGTATCTGTACTATGTACATAGTGTATAGAGAAGGTCAATACACCCAGAAATTCGAGACTGGTATTTCATCGGAAATACATGTTTTGAGACCCCCTGAATAAAAAAAAAAGCATTTTTAGAAAAATGTCCGCGTGTGTCTGTGTGTATGTGTGTGTCTGTGGGCAGCATAGCTCAAAAACTGAAAGTCCGTTAAAAACAAAACTTGGTATTTAGGTTTGGTATCCTCCAAGGATACGACACGAATCTTTTCAAGAAAATTTCCCCACCCCCAACTACCCTTTACATGGCACTTTTTACAAACACTTTTACTTTCTCAAAAATGGCTGTAGCGATTTTAATTAAAATGACGTACATTAAAGATATTTACCTAACAAATAAAACGTATATTTTAAATTTTCTGGTAATAGCCTCTTAAGACTGTTTATTCTGGATGAATTTTACGGAATTTTGCATAACTGCTTAACCGTAAGAGAGGGACAAAAGCTTTCCACACAAAAAATGTAGAGCACATTAAAACACGCAATTTATGTTGTATACATTTTTTCGTGCAGTTGATCGTTTTAAAATTACCCTTTGTTTTTGTTTTGAGCTATGAAAAACTGATACTTTTCTCATACAGGAATTTGTCAACTCCTGTCCAGTCAAGCAAAGGAACTTAACTCACATAGCAACCAGCTTTTGACTATCACTTTAACCAATGGTACTCCCTTATTTTACTTCTGCTTACAAGGAAACAAGTAATAAGACTATTTCTGTTAATTTTTTCTCGATTACCATGAAATAAATAGAAATAAGAGATTTTTAAGAATAATTTGTTGCAGATATGTGGAAAAAGTCATGTGAATGGAACACATCAGATTTTTTCTTCTGTGTTGTATGTATAAAACTAATATCTTGAATTATTTTGGCAGGCATAAAGCTGGAACAAAATTACTTCACTTTTGCTGCACATCTTGGCATAAAAATTAAGTTTATAATCTGAGATGAGCTCCTAAACTTCTCAATTACGCTCGGTCGGAGAAAACATTTTTTTGTTGTAATTTTGTATGCAGCATAGTAGCCTATCAATAAGCACTAACGTTTTAAGCTGTGCTCACTTCAAAGCATTAGACTATAACATTTGCATATTTTATTATTGTGTCTAATTTTAATTAATAGAAATTTCTCTACAGTCATTTTTTGTAACAATAAATACAATGACACGTGTATACCTTACCCACATTGCATGTGGAGCTTCGGAAACTGATCGTGGTGGTCTCAGTAGGTTGATGAACCAGACAAGTGACAGTAGCTTTATGGCTTTGCAGCTCTCTCCGAGTTTGGGATTCAAACAGTCGTGTGTATTTGATATTTACATTGTACATGAAGCTTCGGAGATTAGTTGAGAGGCTGCAGCAAGATGATTACCTCGCAACTCCCTTAGGAGCCAGAGAACCGCGTATACTTCCATTCCACATGAAGCCTCAGAGACTGGTTGGGCGACTGCAGCAAGACCTGGTGATGAGAGACAATTGACAAAAGGGCTTTGATGGCATTGCAGCTCTCTCTGAGCCTGGGAGTGATTGTAGCGACATGATGACCCCGTCACACTGTACCGAGATGAGCCTGGGAGCCAGAGAGCCGTATTTACTTACATTGCACATGGAGTCTCAGAGACTGCAGTAAGGCCTGGTGATGAGCCAGAAAAATGACTGTAGCGTTATGGTGGCCCCGTAACACTTTACTGAAATGAGCCTGGGAGCCAGCGAGCCGTATTTACTTACATTGCACATGGAGCCTCAGAGACTGCAGTAAGGCCTGGTGATGAGCCAGACAAGTGACTGTAGCGTTATGATGACCCCGCAACACTGTACCAAGATGAGCCTGGGAGCCAGCGAGCCGTATTTACTTACATTGCACATGGAGCCTCAGAGACTGCAGTAAGGCCTGGTGATGAACCAGACAAGTGACTGTAGCGTTATGATGACCCCGCAACACTGTACCAAGATGAGCCTGGGAGCCAGAGAGCCGTATTTACTTACATTGCAAATGGAGCCTCAGAGACTGCAGTAAGGCCTGGTGATGAGCCAGACAAGTGACTGTAGCGTTACGGTGGCCCCGCAACTCTTTACTGAAATGAGCCAGCGAGCCGTATTTACTTACATTGCACATGGAGCCTCAGAGACTGCAGTGAGGCCTGGTGATGAGCCAGACAAGTGACTGTAGCGTTATGATGACCCCGCAACACTTTACTGAAATGAGCCTGGGAGCCAGAGAGCCGTATTTACTTACATTGCAAATGGAGCCTCAGAGACTGCAGTAAGGCCTGGTGATGAGCCAGACAAGTGACTGTAGCGTTACGGTGGCCCCGCAACTCTTTACTGAAATGAGCCAGCGAGCCGTATTTACTTACATTGCACATGGAGCCTCAGAGACTGCAGTGAGGCCTGGTGATGAGCCAGACAAGTGACTGTAGCGTTATGGTGGCCCCGCAACACTTTACTGACATGAGCCTGGGAGCCAGAGAGCCGTATTTACTTACATTGCAAATGGAGTCTCAGAGACTGCAGTAAGGCCTGGTGATGAGCCAGACAAGTGACTGTAGCGTTATGATGACCCCGCAACACTGTACTGAAATGAGCCTGGGAGCCAGAGAGCCGTATTTACTTACATTGCAAATGGAGTCTCAGAGACTGCAGTAAGGCCTGGTGATGAGCCAGACAAGTGACTGTAGCGATATGATGACCCCGCAACACTGTACCAAGATGAGCCTGGGAGCCAGAGAGCCGTATTTACTTACATTGCACATGGAGCCTCAGCGACTGGTTGAGCGGCTGCAGTAAGGCCTGGTGATGAGCCAGACAAGTGACTGTAGCGTTATGATGACCCCGCAACACTGTACCGAGATGAGCCTCGCTGGAGTGCGGTCCAGGCCCGCTGGAAGTGTTGAGATGGTGTGGAGGGTCTAGGCGCCAGGCCAGGGCTGCAGGGGGGTGCCCGCCCTCCACCACACAGCTAACTGCCAACTCGGCGCCCTCCTTGAGTGGCAGGAAGGCGTTACCGGGATCCAAGCGTCGGCCGTCGACTGCCAAGTACAGTCCTCGCGGCGGATCTGCAAAAACAACAAAACCCATTGTTATCCATTTTTTGCTGATAGTGAAACTTGTTGACGTCTGCAACATGCAGACCTACATATTTTCAGTCAGTTGTAATTTTAAACATCAGGAAACGCTCTAGTGAGATAAACGGTAGAAATTATCTGAAAACGCAGTGAATAAAGTGCACGAATTAGAGGATGAAACGAAAATTGATGCGGCATAGTACACATTTTCTAACAAGATACTATCTAATGGACTAAAAAATAGAATCTGTTGTGATGACAGCAGCAAACGCGTATACATATATATCAATAAAACTTATTCATAGTTAATAAGGATAAATTCAAATAATTATAATTAACTTAATAAAATTTTGACATGTGGAATTTGATATTTAGAAAGGAAAACTTTGCATTGTAAACACTTTTAAATGGAAATATATTATTATTACTTTCTTTACACGTATTATGTACCTGCATAGTATATAGAGAAGGTATTGCATTCCACCCAAAATTTCAATACCTATATTTCACCGGAAATACACGTTATAGGGGCCCCTGAATCCAACAATAAACATTAAAAAGGTCCATGTTAGGGAGAGAGAGAGAGAGAGAGAGAGAGAGAGAGAGAGAAAGAGAGAGAGTGAGTGAGTGTGTTCATGTGTCTGTGAAATGAACTAAAAAACAAAAATACGGTAAAATACCAAACTTGGTATTTAAGTTTAATATCTGCTAAGGATGCGACACGAAGATTTTAAACCTATTTCTCTGACCACAAGGTATCCTTTACATGGAAAACATTTTCAACATTTTGATTTTCTCAAAAATATCTCGAACGATTTTGATAACAATACCATACGTTAAAGATATTTACATGCCAAACAATATGTTTCTGGGAATAGCCTTTGAAGGCCTCTTCATTCTGGATGAATTTTGCATAACTCGTAAGCCGTAACAGATAAACAAAACCTTACTACAAAAAAAATATAGAACTCTTTAAAAACAAGTTATATCATATATCATTTTGTGCAGAGTTGATCGTTTCCGAGATATTCCTTATTAGAAGGTTTCAATTGTAAACTATGCAGCTTTTCTCAAACCAGAAGCCACCTTTCGTTTCATCTATATTTTGTTTTACTCCTGTTCTCACAACTATCGGCTTTTAAAGTCTTTGCCTATCGCTTTGTCATAGTGTATTGCGTTTTTAGTTTCTGCTTACAAGGAAGCAAGTAAGAAACAATTACCGGTAATATTTGTCTGGATTAGCGTGATGTATAAAATTAATAATCTTTTGTAAGAATACTTTGTTTTCAGAACAGGTACAGAAATTCATGTGAATGGAACACCAGCTTTTTTTAAAATTATTTGATTTTAAGTCACTTCAACCACATGACCACACCGCGATAGATCTGTTAGAAAATACTTTGTGCATCGGTTATGTCATACAGTTAGCCTTCTATTTCTCCTCTCTGTACCATTTAATATTGCTTCCTGATGCAAAATAGCGGCCTTAGTACATAGCAAATGTACCTCGATTTTCATACGCATCAGGCAACTGCATCATTCCTTGAATACGTGAAAGTCAGATGGTGCTTTGACATTTTACCGGAGATGTACCAAATGGACCTCTACTTCCACACCTGACGGGCAGATAATAGCTCGATTATCACAAAGTAGATAGAAGAATATGCTTTTTAACTATACTTTGTTTCAGCGATGTAGAGAAAGTCATGTGAATGGAAAACATAAGATTTTTATAGTGTTTTAACTTTCGCTTTTACTAAAATTGGCACCGCAGGCGATGACAGTGGCGATACATGGAATGAAGATGGAGCAACTGTGGCATGCGATGGCGTGGGAAACCGGAGAACCCGCCCCTGCGCCGCTTTGTCCCCCACAAATCCCTAGGAGCGAACCCAGGGCGCCTGGGTTAGAGGCGAGTGGTCTAACCACTGAATTTAAATACCAAGTTTGGTATTTCACCGACGTTTTGTTTTTTAGGAATGCTATCCAAACCACACACATATACACACAAGGACCTTTTTTCTAAAAATGTTTTTTTTTTACTTGGAAACATGTATTTCCGGTGAAATTCGGTATCGACTTTTTGGGTGCAATACAATACCTTCTCTATCCAATATGTAGGTACATTGTACAGACGGGCTAGAGAAGGTAAAAGTCAATAAGTTTGGTGCCCATGAGACTTAACCCCAGGACCTAAAAAATGCCCTCCTAAGACGCTGTCGCCTATGCCATTCACCTCGGTCTAAAATTTGTTTCTCGTCTTTTTAGGGCCTCTCTGTTCACGCGGCGTACTT
Source organism: Hymenopus coronatus (assembly GCA_030762935.1). Classification (NCBI taxonomy): domain Eukaryota; kingdom Metazoa; phylum Arthropoda; class Insecta; order Mantodea; family Hymenopodidae; genus Hymenopus; species Hymenopus coronatus. The sequence continues at coordinate 32,780,503 of CM060882.1, read as the reverse complement.
TTCGTCATCCGTTCTTGGGCAGAAGGAAAGAAGATATTGTGTGACAGTGTCGGTAGATTGATGGAGGACGCAGCGGCGATTGATTGCAACTGTAGATCCATAAGGCCGTGAAATTGTCGTCGATTGCTTTGTTTTGCAACAGCGCCAGCCACAGACTCGTGAATATAGACACAAAAGGAACAAAGAGACAAAACAACTGACGCAAGAAGTGAGGAAACATATGTTATCCGTCCAAAAACGTGTCGCGTAACAGAAAGCATTTCACGGCTGGCGTACGAAACCAAACAAACAGATTTGAGCTTTCAGCCAGTAGCGCTTTTCGGCTACCCCGTCCATCCGGTTCTATCACAAGTTTAATAATAATAATAATAATAATAATAATAATAATAATAATAATAATAATAATAAGCTTAATGCCAACAAGAGTAAAGTACATAACGCCAAAAAAGCAGCGAAAAGGAATAAAAAGCAATTTATACCATGCACAGATATAGAAAGATTAGATAGGAAATTCTCTATTCTTATGCATTGTGATTGGTGAAGCACTTTTTGCCATTTTGCCATATTTTTGAGATGTATACTTCTTTTGTGGGTCAAATGTGAGCCCAAAAATAAAATTTTGTGATGCTAAATATTTAATTATGTAGTAAATTTATACTAAGTTTTAAACCAGTATATGGTCAATACGTGTGTGGTGTTTGATTGTAGTTTCTCGAATAGCTGAAGCAAAAATAAGGAAAGGGAAATATGTTTCAATATACAGGTTAGGGTATTTATTTAAGTGATTTTATGGTGTTAAATGTTCAACTAAGCAGTAAATTTATAGTGTAAAGCTTTGAATTTGTATAATGGCAATACAAGTGTAATGTTTGGTTGTAGTTTCTCCAATAGCAAATACAAGGAAAGGAAAATGTGCTTTAACACATAGATTAATGTACCTATTTAAGTGATTTTTTGGTGGTACACTTACTAAAATATTTGTACATTATTAATGAACGATTCTGTATTGTTTGTTAATTTTAGATTTCCAACTCGGAAAGACCGTTTAGAAGATTGGATGAAGGAATTCGCAGACAAAATTGGCAACCTACGCCGTGTTATAAGAAACCTCTTGCTAATTGTCCATTTAGCAGTTATCGGGAGAAATAATTACATCAAATTATGTGCTTTGATAGCAGAGCCGTGAATAGCGGGCGTATTATCGCGATATTCCTCGACCGAAATTCTTGATTAATATCACACATTCGGCCTTAAGCCAATGCTGTAATATTTTGTTATATTAACAGTAGCTTTAGACCAAGAAATTAGAACAAAATTAACCTTTGGCCTTGCCGCGATGTTTACTGCAGTAATACCAATTTATCAATTATAACTAATGACAAGACAAAATATGTGACTGTATTAAATATTCCTTCACCTAGAGATCTCTCCCCTTCCATTGTCATTTTTTTACTTCAATAATTTGGAAAAACAACAATTAATTTGACAGTTGTTGCGTATGGTGTGTATGTTAGTGTAGGAAAACGCTAGCATTTCCGACCTGTGATACTACGATATCATAACTATAGTCCTACTATCCTATTAAATTAATAATTAGCTTATAGAAATAATGGTGAAATGCGATAGATAATTACCAAGTTAACTGGATACCGAAGTAATAAACATTATTCTAAACTAACTTGAGCTACATTTTCTTGTACAAAGATTATTAGCAACAAAAAAATTATTCTTAGCAAGTTTCAGTTAATATGTCATTTCAATTTGGATATGTTAATTTATTCAAATTAATTATTTAAAATGTAAAAATATACCTATACTCCTACAGATACTGAACTATAAACACAATATTTTACTTCCTCTAGCAGTGCGTAACATTTACATAGTAGACAGAGAAGGCATTGTAATTTAATCATAATTTCGATACCAAAATGTCACAAGAATGCAAGTTTTGAAATCCCCTGTTTCCAAAGAAAGGGATTTTTAGACAGCATAACTCAAAAACAAAAAGTCGGTTAAATACCAAACTTGGTAATTAAGTTTAGTATCCCATAAGGGATTTGATCAAAATCCTCCCCACATCAAATTACTCTTTACATGGAACATTTTTAGAAACATTTTTATTTTTTCAAAAATGGCTCTAACAAATATATTATAAAACGTATATTTTGAATTTCCTAGGAATAACCTCATTCTGGATGAACTTTGTATAACTACCAAACCATAAGAGATAGACGAAACTTCACTACACAAAATAATGTAGATCTCTTTAAAACACACATACGCATTTTTTGTAGAGTTAGCTGCTTCCAAAATATTCTTTATTATTTGATTCAATTAAACTTTTCTCATACGGGAAGTATTCTTCCGTATTCAATAGTTTCACACAACGACAGCTTTTGAAGGATTTGATAATCTCTTTAATCTAGTGTTTTTCCTTATTTCACTTACTTATAAGGAACTAACCAATAACGCCATTTCTGATAATACTAATCTTGGTTGGCATGAAGTAGATAGAAGAATAAGCTTTCACAGGAATAGTTCATACCAGAGAGGTAGAAAGCTAGCTTCTACCCAAAAAAGAGAAAGTCGGAATCTCCTGACCTCAATCCGACCGACTTTTGGTTGTGGGGTTACCTTAAAAAACGAGTTTTCCCTAACACATCCAACAACCCACCCGCAACTGAAAGATGCTATCTCGAAATAAATTGCTAATATTTCAAGACATCGTTTGCAAAATGCTGTGCATGGAGTAGTAGAAAGAATGATACACGTTGATCAAGACAACAGAGATATCTTCCGAATTTGCGAGGGTTATGTAAGTCGCTAAGGGCCCCAACCCCCAGCTTCATTAAATTTGTTAGTAGATATTGATCTATTAATTAAAATAATTTCTTTTGTTAGATCTGTTTAAATAATTTACATTACTATATTAATATGTAATTGCTAACAATACTGGCAAAAAAGAAAATAGTATAAAATAATAAGTAATTTCCAGCTTGCAAACGTTCTGCTTGTGCCTGTTCTTTATTTTGGGTTTGAAAAGTGAGGAATGAGCATGTTAACGGTGGAGGACCTCTGCGAACAGTTACTGATCTAATGCGGCCTGCCACCGTCCTGGGGAAGGGATGCGTGGAGGGGAAACCACAGGCCAGCACATAGGAAACGATAGAGCCAAGCACAAAGAGGCACAGAAGTTCCTAACAGTTTCACTAGATAGCAGCCCTGGTGCGCCACGGGGGCTATACAAGTGCCGGGAGACCGGAAGGATGCATCTACGACTGCATTTAGCCTCAACCAGCCTAAGCAACCGTGCCAATTGCCTGCAAAGCCTGAAGCCACACCTGCACCGACCTGAAAGATGAAGAAGGGAACTGGAATGAAGGAGAAGATATAGTGGTAGATATACAGCACCCCAGCATTCGTCTAAGCGACTCCAGGAAAACCACGGAAAACCCCAGTGCCAGAGTGCGTGGCCAACGAGGATCGAACCCGGACCTCCCAAATGCCAGTCCCAGACCAAAAGCCTGAGGCCCTGGCTCGATTTGTTTCGGTTTAGTGTACATTAACGTGCATTTCTGGTGAAATCAAGTTGCCAAAGTTTTAGCTGGAGTGCACTATTTGCTCTACTAAACAACAGCAAAAATAAAAGTATTATTACACACATAGTAACATTCCTGAACAATGGTGACGTAATGAGTTAAGAACAAAAGAAAGCGAGATAAAAAAGTTCACAGTTCTTGCATATGATGTATCTTCACTGGAACCTTTATTTCGCATTTATTTAAAATGGTGGAATTTTCATGCTTCAAGAAACACAATATTCTTTCTCTGTCTTATCCAGAGAAAAAAAATTGTCGCAATGTGAGAACGAGCGTTAGCGTGCAAAATTAATATCGTCGTCTACGAGAGCAGAACAAAGAACAGTCTGCTACTACTGGTTTAATTTGCACGTGACGTGACGTAAATTTACATGCGAACTACTTTCTTCAGTATACGCTCTAGTGCACAAATCGGATTTCTGAACGAGCATAATAATATCTTCCTTAGGCAAGCTGCAAGTATTTAAGTTAATTAGAAATTATGTTGTAACGAGTTCGATTTCAGGTTAGAAATAATGGATTTCTACTTAAAACTACTTTTAATTTTTCTTCTACTCTTCTACATTAAGTAGAGGAAGTGTTGTACTCCATATGTTTGAGTTTTTATAGAAATACGTTTTTGAGGTGCCTGGTTCAAAAAATATTTTTACTTTATCTCTCACATATGTACAATGCACTTAGCAGATAGAGCAGCTATTGTGTTTAAAAAAATTCTATAACGAGACTTTACCAGAAATACATGTTTTGGGAACCCATGTATCCAAAAAGAGCCATTTTAGAAAGAGGGTCTCACACGTAATCGCTACGCCCGCTATTTTGGTTTTTAAGACTTTTACATGACAAACAAAATGTAGATATTGAAATATATAGCGAACACCTCTGAATTCTGTTTATTCTGACTGACTTTTATGTGAATGGTAGCAGTACATCTTATTGAAATATATAATTTATGTTTAATAACTGATTATGTTGAGTTAACCCTTTCCGAAATATTGCTTGGTGTTGATTTAAAATTTCCAATAATTATCGTTTTCTCAAATGGTAAATTGTTATTCCTTTATTTTCTATTTCTACTTTCTCTATACGCACTATGTACATAGTGTATAGAGAATGTATTGTAATGCACCTAAAAATTTGATACCGATATTTCATCGGAAATACATGTTTTGAGACCCCCTGAATAAAAATAAAGCATTTCTAGAAAAATGTCCGTGTTTGTGTCTGTCTCTGTGTACGTGTGTGTCTGTGGGCAGCATAGCTCAAAAACGAAAAGACCGTTAGTATATAAGTTTTGTATCTTCCCAGGATGCGACACGAATATTTTCAAGAAAAATTCCCACCCTAAACTACACTTTATATGGAATGTTTTTCGAAAATTTTGATTTCCTAACAATGGCTCTAACGATTATGATTAAAATATCGTGTATTAAAGATATTTACCTGACAAATAACACATATATCTTGAATTTTCTAGGAATAGCCTCTGAAGACTACTTTATTCTGATGAATTTTATGGGATTTTGCATATCTGGTAAACCATAAGAACTTATCACACAAAAAATGTAGAGCATGTTAAAACACGCAATTTATGTAATATACGTTTTTTTCATGGAGTGGAATCGTTTTTGAGATATTCCTTGTTATTGGTTTGCACTTTGAAAAACTTATACTTTTCTCATACAGAAATTTGTCAACTCCTGTCCATACAAACAAAGGAGCTTCAGTCACATAGCAACCAGCTTTTGAATATCACTTTAACCTATAGTATTCCCTTATTTCATTTCCACTTACAAGGGAGCAAGTAATAAGACTATTTCTGCTATTTTTTTTCTCGATTAACATGAAGTGTATAGAAGCATAAGCTTTTTTAATAATTTTTTTGCAGAGATGTAGAGAAAGTCATGTGAATGGAACACATCAGATTTTTTTTTGTAACTTAACGTCCTTTAACCTGGTTGGTGATATCTGACGATGAATAACATTGGTGAAATGAGGCTCAAATTTTTTCGGGGTCCATGGAGCTCAAAGCTACTCGACACTTGTCTTCTTAGGATAAGGGAAAACCCCGGAAAAACCTTATTCGGAACTCCCCCTAAGCAAGATTCGAATCCACGACTTGTTGAGTATGAGGCAGACACGCTACCTCCACATTACCCAGGCAGCTTAGTACTTTTATGATGGTAGTGTGCTGGGAATTTTAATTCTTTACATGTCTTCTGTGATACTTCTTAAATGCCTCTAAAGAACCAAAAGCCTGGACTAAGTAAAACCTAAGAATACATTTATAAAATGACAATGTTAAGGTAGGAGCAACAATTATACAATTTACTTTCTCTACTACTTAGAGTAAGTAGCGAAGTGTTGATTTCCACTCAAAAATTAGACATCGAAGTTTCTTTATAAGTCTATATTTTGAAGATTCCTGATTAAAACAATATTTTTAAAAAAAAAGTTCCATGTATGTGTGCTCGTTTGTGTGTGTATGTCTTTGAATAGTACAACTGGTCGAGAAAACGAAACATCTGTTAAATGCTTAATTTAATATTTGAATTCTCCATTTTCAAGGTTGTAAAACGAAGTTTTCAAGAAAATCCTCACACCAAACTGCCTGTAATTGGAAAACTATCAGATGAAAGTAAAGCCGTTGGTCCCGTGTCGTAGATACGAACGTAAAAGAACCTCAAGCCAGATAGAGAGGCCTCTGAGCAAAATTTAGCGGTCTTTCACGCTCAATTTAGAATGGGACGCTGAGAACCACAGCAGTTAAAGAGCGTCCATAAATAACACGCCATTTACATTTTCAGAAGCTATTGCATTTCACCCAAAAGTTGGGTGCCGAGATTTCGAAGGAAATACATTTGATGACTCCTCAATAAAAAATAATGTTTAGAAATAAACCCGTATGAGTCTGTGGTCCTCATAGCTCCAAAACAATTATCGGTTAAATAACAAGCTTGGTATTTACGTTCTGTTCTTCTAAAGTACCAAAGGTTTAAGATATCTTCATGACAAACAAAATATATGACTTGAATTTTCTTAGAATGGTCAATCAAGAGCTATTTATTGAATGACTTGTATAACTGGTAAACCGTGAGGGCTTACTACACAAAAAATGTAGATCTCGTTAAACCATCTAATTTATGCCACGCTTGTTGGCCCAACTACCTCGAATTTTCGTTTGCAGATATCCCACCATGCGTTAAAGGAGTTGCAGAACTCAACGGGTCTATTTCAAGTAAATTTGAGTAGTGTAGAACAGAAAGGCGCGACCTGTCCACCGTCTCCGCTGATAATCAAAAGGGCTAAAACGATGGTCTCGCAAGTCAGTTCCCCAATTGCAGGTTTTAAATTGAAATAGCCCGGTTGAGGTCTGTAGCTCTCTTAATGTATGAAGGAGTACCTGTATACGTCAAACACGGGACAATTGGGACACCCGGTATACGATTTTTCATTTTTCTACACGTACTATGCACCTACATAGTATATGGAGAAGGTATTGTATTGCACCCAAAAATTCGATAATGAGATTTCACCGGAAATACAGCTTTGGGTCACCCTGAATCAAAATAAAAAAATTAGAAAAATGTCAGTGTGTAATGTGTGTGTGTGTGTGTGTGTGTGTGTGTTTCTGCGGATAGCATAGCTCAAAAAACTTGGTATTTAAGTTCAGTATCTTCCAAGAATGAGAGAGAAAGGTTTTCAAGAAAATTAAAATGTGGCATGTTAAAGATAGTCACGTGACAAATAAAACGTATATCTTGAATTTTCTGGTAATAGCCTCTAAAGACTATTTATTCTGGATGAATTTTGCGGAATTGTGTATAGCTGGTAAACCGAAAGAGATAGACCAAAAGTTACTTTATAAAAATATAGATCTCGTTAAAACACAAAATTCATATTCAATACATTTTTTCGTGAAGTTAGCCGTTTTTGAGATATTTCGTGTTATTGGTTTTAGTTTTAAAATACTTATACTTTACTCATACGGAAAATTGCCAACTCCTGGCCACAAAAATAGTCGGGTTCAGTCTCATAGCAGCCACATTTTAAAACATTTGACTGCCGGTTTAGCATAGTGTAATTATTTTTTCGCTTTTACTTGTTAGGAACTAAGTAGGTAATAAGATGTTTCTGATAATGGTTATCTTAATTAGCATGAAACAGAAAAATAAGAGAATTAACAATAATTTGTTACAGAGATGGAGAGATAGTCAGAGTAGAGTTAACCGTTCTCATTGTTGATTTCATGTTAAACTGCTGCAACTTTTCTCAACCGGGAACTCATCTTTGCTATTTTTTGTTAACGTTTATCTGGAGTAGCATAATATTGATAAAAATATGTGTTCCATTCACATGACTTTTTCTACATCTCTGTAACAAATTATTGTTAAAAAGCTTATTCCTCAATTTCATGCTAAAACATTAGCAGAAATGGTCTTATTACTTAGCTACAAATGGAAGGAAAATAAGGGAATACACTAGGCTAAACTAATAGTCAAATGTTTTAAAATGTGGTTGCTATGGGGCTGAAATCCGCTTCTTTGCGTGGCCAGGAGTTACACAAGTTCCCGTATGAGAAAAGTGTTAAATACTTAAAACTGAACCAATTAAAGAGAAATATCTAAAAAAGCAGTGATCTCCACGAAAAAAAAGTATGGCACATAAATTGCGTGTTTCAACGAGATATACATTTTTTGCAGAAAGTTTTTTCTACCGCTTATGGTTTACTAGCTATGTAAAATTCAGCAAAATTCATCCAGAATAGACAGGTCTTCAGAAGCTATTCCCAGAAAATTCAAGATAGACATTTTAATTGTGATGGAAATGGCTTTAATATGTGGTATTTTAATCAAAATTGATAGAGCAATTTTTGAGAAAATCAAAAATTTCGAAAATTTTTCGATGTAAACTGCAGTTTGGGGTGGGGGGATTTTCTTGAAAATTTTTGCGTGGCATCCTTGTGAGATACCAAACCTAAATACCAAGTTTGGTATTTAACGGTCTTTTCGTTTTTGAGCTATGCTGGCTACAGACAGACCTTTTTCTCAAAATGCCTATTTTGGATTCCGGGGGTCCTAAAACGTGTATTTCCGGTGAAATCTTGGTATTGAATCCTTGGGTGGAATGTATTACTTCTTCTATACACAATGCACAAAGTACGTACAAAGAAAATAAAAATCTGATGTGTGACATTCACATGACTTTCTCTAGGTGTTTCATACATAAACTTTACTTACTAAAGGCTATTTTATCCACACCAGGTAATCTAGCTAACATAAGCAGAATTGATATATTTATTTCTTCCTTATAAGTAGAAAGGAAATTGGCGAATTTAGATTAAAGCAATAGTCAAACTCTTTTAAAAGCTGGTCGCTATGGGAAACTATTCAGGTGCGGTTCGCTTTGCATGGTGCTGTTTGTGAAAATGCACTTTAAATTTTAAATCAACAAGGAATATCCTGAAAACGCTCTATTCTGCAAGAAAAACGATACGACAGAACTTACGTGCTTTAAATAGATCTGCATTTTTTGTGCAGGAAGCTTTTGTCTAACCATTACGGTTTAACCTTTAAGGAAAATTCTGAAAAAAATTTTCAAAATAAAGAGATATTCAGAAAAAATTCTTAGGAAATTCAAGCTATACATTATAATCAAAGTCGTTAGAGCTGATATATTGCACAATCAATATAACAATAAACATTAATTATAGTAAAATAATAATATTTAAAGGTTTAAACTTTTTTTTCTGAAGCAACCAGAAGAGTAACAAAACTTCTATATGCCAACTTTATTTAATAACATAAAACAATATACTAATGCTTTTTGTTTTACAAAAAAGTAATTTATGCATCGTGCACAACTTTTGATTAATTGGCGTAATAACAATATTTAATTATTTTTTAAATCCAAAATTATAAATACATAATCCTATGGATAATTGTATCACAGCAGTATGTAGAAAAAATTTAAAAAAGATTGCTTGAAAGATTTAGAAATTTCAGTTTTGGGTAACTTAAGGCTGTAAATCCAAGTGCATTGCGGGGCATTTCAGCTAGTCTAGAAGAATTTCTAACTAAACCGTTTTACTAATGTTTTTGTTGCTATTATCATGAAGCAGGGAGAGGAATAAGTTTTTTAATCATAGTTTGTTGCAGAATAGCTAAAGAGAGTCTAGTGAATGTAATTTCAAAGTCATCAAATAGCGTTTAGCTCTAAGCCTTTAGACCCAAACGTCCTGTGACAAGAAACAAACGCATTCAGGATCAAGGGATGCGGATTTCTCATTATTCTTTTGTCATCGTGTGGTTAAAATTTATCGCTTCGGAGTACATATTCCTTGTTAGTCTTTTAACTGTTTTTGTGCTGTGAGATTTTTTTATTTTGCTTTGAAGTACCGCAACTGATTATTTGTGTTTCTTCACAAAAGCTGGATGAATAAGTGGACTCAAACTCATAAAAGCTACAGAATCCTCGAGGCTTACATATGAAGGCTTGTAGTAGAACAAACGAAAATGGATTTTCAATCCCAATTCACGTTTCACTCGTATTTCTCAACTTACAAGCTGTGAAATCTTCCTGTTTGGTGTAACATTTTAGCATCTCCCGAATTACTGACGATTCTCAGCAATCTTACGTATTTCTCTCTTCTGTTTCCTTTTAACAGTTGTTTGCAACTAGGTAAAATTTTGATTTCATTCCTAAACATATGATATTTGCATTTTTAGTATATTTTAAACTGAAATGTTCCGCTTCTGTTTTTTGCAACACTTAAAACAAGCACTGTTTTATATCGAAAATGTAAAATCTAGATTTCACCACAAATATGTGTTTTGAGGCTCATTATCAAAAATCTGATGTGTACCATTCACATGACTTTTTCTATATCCCTGCAACAAATTATTCTTAAAACGCTTATACTTCTATTTACTACATGTTAATCTAGAAAAATTAGCAGAAATAGTTTTATTACTTTCTTCCTTGTAAGTAGAAAGGAAATAAGCGAGTAGCATAGGTTAAAGCGATAGTCAAAAGCTGGTTACTATGTGACTGGAGTTCCTTTGTTTGTATGGACATGAGTTGACAAATTCCTGTATGGGAAAAGTTAAGATTTTCGACCCTGAAAACAAAAACAAGGAATATCTCAAAATCGAACAACTTCAAGAAAAGATGTATACAACATAAATTGTGTGTTTTAATGTGCTCTACATTTTTTGTGTGGTCAGTTTTTGTCTATCTCTTAAGGTTTAGCAGTTATACATAATTCCGGAAAATTTACGCAGAATAAAGTAGTCTTCAGAGGCTATTCCCAGAAAATACAAAATATACATTTTGTTTGCCGGGTAAATACCTTTAATGTACGATATTTTAATCAAAATCGTTAGAGCCATTTCTTAGAAAATCAAAATTTTCAAAAAAGTTCCACGTAAACGGTAGTTTGGGGTGGGGGGATTTTTCTCAAAATCTTCGTGTCGCATCCCTGGAAGATTCTAAACTTAAATACCAAGTTTGGTATTTTACCGACTTTTCGTTTTAGAGTTATCGTGTTCACAGACACACGGACACACTGGCACACGGACACACACATGGACACACGGACCTTTTTGTGAAAATACTTTTTTTAGATAAAGGGGAAACCTAAAACATATATTTCCGGTGAAATCTCGGTATCGAATTTTTTGGTGGAGTGCAACACCTTCTCTATACAATATGTACATAGTTCGTATAGAGAAAGTAAAAAGCACAATTTTTACTCTCTCTACTTGGCACGTTTATTAAAGTAGCTAGTGTATACCAACAACCATGTTTGGGGTATGTAGCCCAGTGGTTATGGGGGAACAAGTGAAAAGATGTATATATGATGTGCACCATTTGTATAACATGCTGAACCTCTCTGTAACAAATTATTCTTAAATAATTCTGTCTACTTAATGATAATCAAGATAAACATTAGCAGAAATGGTTTTAGTACTTAGTTAATTATGAATCGAAGCTAAAGCGATAGTCTAATCTTTTAAAATCTGTCGCTATGCAAATGACATTCAAATTAGAAAATCTTTCCATGGTCAGGAGTAAAATAGAAGCGATATGAAATGGATGAGGAACATATATTAAAATGAGAAAAGTATATTAAAATAAAACCAATAAAAATTTTGTGTGTTCCATTCACTTGACTTTCTCTGTATCTCTGCAACAAATTATTGTTAAAAAGTCTATGCTTCTATTTACTTCATACTTATCGAGAAAAAATTAGCAGAAACAGTCCTATTACTTACTTCCTTGTAAGTAGAAGCGAAATAAGGGAGTACCATAGGTTAAAGTGATAGTCAAAAACTGGTTGCTATGTGATTGAAGTTCCTTTGTTTGTATGGACTGGAGTTGTAAAATTACTGTATGATAAAAATATGTTTTTAAAGCTGAAACCAAAAAAACAAGGAGTATCTCAAAAACTACCTACTCCACGAAAAAATTGTATTCTAAGATAAATTGTGTGTTTCAAGGTGCTCAACATTTTTGGTGTTGTAAGTTTTTGTCAATCTCTTGCGGTTTAGCAGTTTGCAAAATTCCGTGAAATTCATCCCGAGTAAATTAGTCTTCAGAGGCTATTCCCAGAAAATTCAAGATATACATTTTATTTGTCGTGTAAATATCTTTATTATACGACATTTTAATCAAAATCATTAAGAGCCATTTTTGAGAAAATCAAATTGTTCGAAAAAAAGTTCCATGTAAAGGAGGTTTAGGGTGGGGGATTTTTCTCAACATCTTGGAGTCGCATCCCTGGAAGTTACTAAACTTAAATACCAACTTTGGTATTTTACCGACTTTTCGTTTTTGAGCTCTCGTGTTCACAGGCACACGGACACACACAGACCTTTTTTCTGAAAATGCTTTTTCTGGATACAGGGGGCCTTAAAACATATATTTCCGCTGAAATCTCGGTATCGAATTTTTGGATGGAGTGCAATACCTGCTCTACACACTATGTACGTATAGAGAAAGTAAACATGAATATCTTGGAATTGGTTAGCACTACAAAAAAACTATCTATGTCATAAATTCTGTGTTTTAACAAGATCTAGATTTTTGTCCATAAAGTTCTGGTTTTATCTCTTACAGGTTACAGGTTTTACAAAAGTCGTCCAGAACGAAGAGGTTTTCAGTCTCTATTCCCATAAAATTCAAGGTATGCTCATTACTTGCGATGAAAATATTTTAAACATATGATATGTTAATCAAAATTGTTAAAGTTAGTTTTGTGAATTCAAAATGTTCGAAAAATGTTTTATGTAAAGGATAATTTGGAGGGTTGAAAATCATATCCTTGGAAGATGCTAACCTTAAACACAAATTTTGTTTTACTGTTTAAAGACACTCTCTCGGACCTGTACCTAAAAATCTAATGATTTATTCCCATGACCTTTTCTGATTATTCTTATCAAAATATTCTGACGAAAATTTATTCTGCTATATCATGCTATTGAAGAAACATTAGCCGAAAGTAGAAGGTAAATAAGAAAATACACTAGACTAAAGCGACAGTCAAATCTTTTAAAAGCTGGTTGCTATAGCGAATAAAATCAGATTCTCTTTAAATAGACAAGACAAACAAGGAAACGGGAGTGAAACTTTCCCGATTGAGGAAAGTATTATGAAATTGAAACCAATAAAAAGAATATCTCTGAAATGGTTAACCCTACAATAAAGAATATATATAACATATAATGTGTGTTTTAATATGATCTACAGCTTTTGTATGGTAAGCTTTATCTATCTCTTAGGGTTTATGAGTTATATAACAGTCATCCAGAATGAAGAGGTATTTAAAGGATATTCTCAGAATATTCAAGATATGCATTTTATTTGTAATTTAACAATTTCAATGCACAATATTTGAATAAAAATCGCTATAATCATTTTTAAGAGAATCACAATTTTCGAAATCAAAAATGCCATATAGAGGATAATGATGTGTAAAGGAAATGTCTTGAAAATTTTTGTCATATTCTTGGAAAATGCTGAACTGAAATATCAAGTTCGGTATATAACGGACTTTTCATTTTGAGTTATCGTGTCAACAGACGCACACATATAGCACATGCTTTTTTTTTATTTTTCTTTTTTTGGGGGGGTGGGGTACAGGGGACTCTAAAAGAAGTATTTCTGTTAAAATCTTGGTGTTGATTTTTTGGGAGAAATGCAATACTTTCTCTACCTATGTAATATACAGATGTAGAAAAAATAAAACTGTTTTTGTGAACTTAGGGGTCTTAAAACATATATTTCAGGTGAAATCCTGATATCGAATTTTTGAGTGGAATACAGTACCTTCTCTATCTATTATTGCATTGTATATACGTAGTTAGAAAGTAAAATCCTACTTATTCTATCTAATTCATGTTAATAGAGATAAACATAGCAGAAATGGTCTTACTTCGTAATGTATTACTCAAATATTTAAGAAATGGACGCTATATGATGACTTATAAATTCCGTTTTCTTTGCATGGCTCAAAATAAACAATCTGATGTGCTCCATTCACATTACTTTCTCCACATCTCTGCAACAAATTATTGTTAAAAAGCCCATGCTTCTATTTTCTTCAAGCTAATCGAGAAAAAATTAGCAGAAATAGTCTTATTACTTGCTAACTTTTAAGTAGAAGTGAAATAAGGGAGTGCCGTACGTTAAACTGATAGTCAAAAGCTGGTTACTATGTAACTGTAGCTTCTTTGTTTGTATGGACAGGAGTTGACAACTTCCTGTATGCGGAAAGTATTTCAAAGCGGAAACTAATAACGAGGAATATCTTAAAAACGATCAGCTTCAGGAAAAAAATGTATATAACATAAATTGTGTGTCTCCGTGTGCTCTACATTTTCTGTCTGGTAGGTTTTTGTCTATATCTTACAGTTTAGCAGGTATGCAAAATTCGGCAAAATTCATCCAGAATAAAGAGGTCTTCAGAAGCTATTCCCAGAACATTCAAGATATGCATTCTATTCGGGGTACAAATAGCTTTAGTATACGTGAATTTAATTCAAATCGTTAGACATTTTTAAGAAAATGAAAATTTTCGAAAATGTTTCCATGTAAATCGTAGTTTGTGGTGGGGGATTTTCTTGAAAATCTTCGTGTCGCATCCTTGGAAGATACTATATCTAAATACCAAATTTGGTATTTAACGATCTTTTCGTTTTTAGCTATGCTGTCCACACACATACACACACACAGACCTTTCTCTAAAAATGTTTTTTTTTTGGACTCAGGGGATCCTAAATCAAGTATTTCCAGTGAAATCTCGGCATCAAACTTTTGGGTGGAATACAATACTTCCTCTATGCACTATATACATAGTACATGTAGAGAAAGTAAAAATAAAGAAAGAAAGAAAGAAGAGAAGGAAAACATATCAAGACTTCCCAAATGAGAAAAACATAAAATATTGTAAATTTACAACAATTCGAAGGTATATATCAGAAATGCTTAACTCCACCAAAGTAGCTGGCCTAAATCGTGAGATCTAGATTTTTGTAGTAAATTTTTGAAACATCTAACGGTTAAATCAGTACACCATAGTAAAAAGGACTTCATGCGGCGTTTGAGATAACAAATAAGGCGAAAAAAGCCAAATTTGTGGAACGACAACTCATGGATTCTGCACCACGATAACGCACCAGCTCACAAGGCTATTATTATGGACGAATTTCTGGCCAAAAACTCAACAAATTTCATCGAACAACCACCGTATTCAGCGGATCTGGCTCCTGCTGATATTTTTCTCTTTCCAAAGCTCACGTAACCGCCCGTTTTCTGTCGATAGAAGACATAATGGAAAATTCGCGGCGACAATTGACATCGATTCCTAAAATTGCCTACAAAAAATGTTTTGATGATAGGATTATTCGTTGGCATAAATGTATAATTTCAGAAGGGGCCTACTTTGAAGGCGATAAAATAACATTGGATGAATAATTCATTTTTTGTGTTTTATTGGCAAATTCCCGGAACTTTCTTGACACAGTAGTTGTTCTTGGTGCTTAAATATAGGATTATAGGATTATTCTACTTAAACAATTGACAATGCAATCCAAACAGACTAGTTATTAGCCTCCATTAAATTTTCTCAGCAAATTCAATTGGTATTGTTTAATTTCGTCCCATCTACGCATATCCTGAGATAAAGAATTTGCATCCTACTACTGGAATAACTAACTGACAGCACAAAATGCCACAGGTACACTATATAGCAAACAGAAAGCAGCAGTTCTCAAATTTGATACACATCTCTGATTTAACGGGAAACTGTGATGCACTAATGTAATATCTGGTGTAATGAAACTCTAAGCTCGTATAATTTCGCAATGTTTAGCATATGCGCGAATGGAGCAGCCTGCAGGAGGAGTAATGCATTAGCATAATGAACCTGAAAGCTGCAACATCGTCCAAATACACTCAGTCTGCAGCGATATTGGCTACCTAATGGCCACAACTGCCCGCCTAAATCTGCCGCGGACCTTAATATTCGTTGCTCAGAGCGCAGCAATCAACTTCGGAGTTCACATCCTACCGAAATGTACTAGGTCACACGCTCATTTACAACTGCACAAACTAATCATTCGGGAGATCCAAAATTGGGTGCTTGATTTGTTTGTACGAGCTGTTTCTAGGTTATGCCGCTTCCACAGAAATGTGTCTGCTCTTTTTACTTTCTCTGACTGATGGTTTAGGAGGGTACAGAAGTGTTTTTATAGATTTTTGCCGCAAAAAATGCAAAGTATTTATAGTAATATTTGCAATTTTTACTTTCTCTACACGTACTATGTACATAGTGTATAGAGAAGGTATTGTACTCCACCCAAAAATTTGGTACCGACATTTCACCGGAAATATGTTTTAGAGTACGCGTGTCTGTGACCACGATAACTCAAAAATGAAAAGTGGGTAAAATACCAAACTTGGTATTTCGTAAGTTTAGTATCTTCCTGAGATGCGACACGAATATTTTGTGAAAATTTTCCCCACCACCAACTACCCTTTCCATGAAACTTTTTTCGAAAATTTTAATTTTCTCAAAAATGGCTCTAATGGTTTTGATTAAATTATCGTACATTAAATATATTTACCTGACAAATATAATGTATATCCTGAATTTTCTGGGAAGAACCTCTGAAGGCTAATTTATTCCGGATGAATTTTACGGAATATCGCACAACTGCTAAACCGTAAGAGATGGACAAAAATGTACTACACAAAAAGTATAGATCACGATAAAACACACAGTTTATGTAAAATACATTTTTTTCATGGAGTTGATCGGTTTTGACATATTCCTTACTATTGGTTCCAGCTTTAAAAAACTTATACTTTTCTGATACAGGAATTTGTCAACCCCTGTCCTACCTTTGATTATCGCTTTAACCTATCCTTATTTCGCTCCTACTTACAAGGAAGCAAGTAATAAGCATAAGTTTTTTAACAATAATTTGTTGCAGAGATGTAGAGAAAGTCATGTGAATGGAACACATCAGATTTTTTAGTCCTCTAGGATGGTTGAAATGCTGGTCTTGGACGCTACTTTAAAGCCTTGCGTCAATTAAATGATTCTCTAAGCCAAAGTTTAAACCATTTCTCTCAGGTTTAACTTTTTGATATTTTCCCACATTCAAATCTATCTTCTTCTCAAAGAAAAATACAGCTGGAGGACTGAAACATTTTCCCAAAGCAGTAGGAAATGTGTGTGATAAAATGTCTGGTTAGATTTTTGCTTTGGCGTTAGAGTAGCTTTAAAACATAAATTAGTCCAATTATGAGCAGTTTTTCCCACTTTGTGATATAAAGGTATCAAGAGTGTAACATTAAAAGTTCTGATGTATTCCATTTACATGAA
Organism: Hymenopus coronatus; assembly: GCA_030762935.1. Lineage (NCBI taxonomy): Eukaryota > Metazoa > Arthropoda > Insecta > Mantodea > Hymenopodidae > Hymenopus > Hymenopus coronatus. The sequence continues at coordinate 32,763,016 of CM060882.1, read as the reverse complement.
TCTCTCTATCTGTTCTGCAAACAAATTGTTCTTATAGAATAATATTTTTATGTAAACAATGCTAATTAACATAAGTATTGGGTACCAGAAATGGTGGAGTGCAATACATTCTCTACGTTTTCTCTCTGTCTCTCTCACTCACTCTCTCTCTCTATATATATATATTCACAGAATTTGTAAATTACTTAAATTAGTAATTTGAGATAGGAGACTTATGCCTGTTTATTGACATGTCGAAATAACGGCTATAAGTTTCTGAAGTGCCAGTGCGCCACTGGGTAATTTATCAACCATTCGAGAGCATAACACGAGAAACCAAGGGACATATTACAACGTACCTTTCTAGCGTAGTGCTTATGATACTGGCTTTCAAGTGAAAGATAGTTTCCGAGTTCGGGTCTCGTTCACATATCGCGGCATTTCGTCTGGAATAATAGAAAGCATTTACTCTATGACAGGAATCGAACTCATGACCTTTGGGATAGCAGCTTCCCGGCTTCGCATCAAGCCACCAAAGCAGTTGAAAAAACGCCTCCAGACTAGGCCACATAACACAACACCGTAGTTAATGCTCAGTGTTACACTGTCAAACGATTAGTTGGAGATTTTACAAATTTTTGCGACATTAAATCCTTAGAACGCTACTAACGAGCTGTTAAAAATCGATATTTCCATACTCGGACAGCAGTTTTAAAGAAACTATAAGCCATTTTTTCAACGTGCTTTGATTTAACATCGTCTTATCAGCACCCGATACCACACGTTAAACGCTATTTAGCTGCGTTATGTTTATCCGGGGACCATGCATCGCCGATCTCAAATTACTTATAGCAGCCACGTGCACAATCTCGCAAATTATTTCGGTGTAGTTCATTAACACCCTGTCGATATATATATGAAATTTCGCTTATGGTTGAATGCATGCGATCATGCACCTTATCTGGTTCTAGTACTACACTTGAGTGTTTCTTTTACCCCTGTATTTCTTCGGCCCTGTGTTCAAAGTACCCATTTTGAGTGTAAGGTTCTTTTATTTTAGCCAATACGAGACGGACTTATCCAGGAAATGTATGGACAGTCATTGGGAAATGTGCTGTTTGCCTTCTAGCTACTCAGGGAAAATATTTTCGTACTCCTCCCCTTTCGCCGCACCCTGCGTCTGATGTTTGTTCACAGGCTAGTTGGACTTGTTTCATATCAATAAGAGACTGACATTTCCAGAAGTGGACTTGTGTGTACAGTCATTGCGAAGTATTCCTTCCAACCACTCAGGTACAATGTTTCGGAACTCCTCTTTCGCCTCTCATCCGGGTCTGATATTTATGAGGTATGTCTGACTTGAATTCAAACCAATAAGAGAGGATTGATCCAGGGGCTGGTGTGAACTATTATTCAAAAAATAAATACTTTATTTGTTGACGGCGCTGTCAATTACCAGGGTCATACTACCCTCCAACGTGCTGGAATTTCGTTTTGTAGAAGTTCTTTTACATATCAGTACATCTACTAATATAAAGTTGTCGTTTCTAAGCACACTTTAAAAGTATCAGTCTTGGTCAGGTTTGAGCCCACGACCTTTGGATCATATAGCCAGTGTGTAACTAACTGAACTAACCAGAATGATGGTAGTTACCTTCCTTGCGATTTTACCTTCCAGCCACTAAGATAAACTTTCCGTATACATCCCCATTTGCCGCTCACCTAGTCCTGATCTGATCTGATTCACAGCCTGGGGCATAAATCTGACAGTTTTTAAATAAATCTGAACATGGTGTCTTGTCAAAAATACAGTTTAAATCATGTTGTAGCTTGCACAATGGCAGGAAGTTTCAAATGACTTGGATCACTGATGATGTTTCTTTTTGTTATGGTTATGGTCTGACAGAGTTCATACTTTTCAAGTACGATTTGTTAGGAATCCTAAAACAAGCGTTGTTCTACTGAAATGGATTCAGCTCATCAGCTGTAGTCGGGTTTGTTATGACGTTTCTACTTAACGAATGTGCCCGGTACAGGTCTATGCTCTATCGCAACTGAACTGGAAGGTGCTTTTTCAGACCATAACCACAACTGTCAACTGTGTTACCGATGCTTTTATCTAAATCATAATAATCGAGATAAGCATTAGCAGAATTAGTCTTATGACATAGTTCCTTATAACCACAAGGGAAATAGGGGAATATACCAGGCTAAAGCGATAATCAAAGCGGGTTGCTATGCGAAACAATTGACATTTTGTTCTTCTTACAAGGTTAGCAGTAAACCAAAAGAGAGATGAAAGGAAAGAAGGCTTCCCGTTTGAGAAAAGTTTGAAACTAATAACAAAGAAGATTTCGGAAACGGTTAACTGTACAAACATATATTTGACAACTTGTGTGTTTTTTCGAGAACTACATCTTTGTATAGTAAGTTGTTTTTCTATATCTTACAGTTTACCAGTTAAGACTATAGGCATTCAGAATGAAGACGCCTTCAGAGGCTATTCTCAGGAAAGTAAAGGTATACATTTAGTTTATTTTGAAAATATCTTAATTATAATGTATTTTAATAAAAATAGTTATTTTCGTTACGAGTAAAAACTTTCAAAAAATACTCCATATAAGTGTAGTTGGGTTGAGGAGATTTCTTCAAAAATCTTTGTTTTGTATCCTTGGAAGATAATGAATTCAAACATCAGGTTTGGTATTTAACTAACATTTATATTTTAATTACGTTGTCCACACACACAGACAAACAGAAGGACCTCTTTCTAAAAATGTTGTCTTTTTTTTTGGATTCAGGAGATCCTAAAACATGTATTTCCGGCGAAATATCGGTATAGAAATTTTAGGTGGAATACTAGTTATGTTTATTGTATGTACCTATGTGCTCGAGACAGTAAAAATAATTGAATTAAATCATCAATGAACCATGTCATCTGAATCTCCATGCTATTGTGTATACTTGCAACACGACCAACATAACACGTTGACATTAATTTAAAAACTGTCTAGTGGTTATATCCCATCCTATAATTTAGTCAGACTTGAATTCAAACAAATATCCACAGCTGGTGTGAAACGTCGTTGCGAATAGTATCTTTCAGACACTCTTACAGTCCCTTTTTGCCTTTCACCTAGGCCTACCTTTTTTCAGAATTTAGTCGGAATTAAATTCAAACCAATAAGAGACGGTTGGTGTGGAACGTCGTTGCGAAATGTATATTCCAGCTACTCAGTTGAAATGTTTCCACACTCCTCCCCTTTGCCTGTTCTTTGTTCATAGGTTAACCGGAGTTGAATTCAAACCACAAAAGAAATTGCCTCACACAGGGCTGTTACGGAAGACAGATGATAAACAAATTCCGCCAACATTGAATAAAATAAGAAACAAAAAACATCCTTATGATTCTCTGCACTCGACTGTACATCGAAATCGTATCGATTTGTGGTGGTATTCTTAAAGAACGCTAATGAAAAATTCTCTATTTTTCCGATACTGCGAATATTTTGTTTATTGTAAAATAACTATTCCGAGCAAACAGAGACAGAGAGGGAAAAACCTCATTAAAATTAATTGCCTCGAAATGAAATTCTTTTCGTTGAGAAGGTTTCCTTCGACACTGCTGTATTTATTGAAAACACCCAAGGAAAAAAAAAAAATGAATCAATAACTGCCGCAAGCAATTGTGTGATACTTCCCCCTCTATATTAAACACGTTATCCAATGGGGGTTGGTAGGGGTGTTCATATACCGCACCGTGTTTGTCTGGGTTCTTTTGTTTCTACAGCTGGGACGTCAGCCAAGCATGCTTTCTCTCTCTTTAGGCGCAAAAATTGTTCAGATTCAAACAGTTGAGTTTTTCATTCAGCTAAAGGCTGCAGGCATTTGGGTAAAGCTTTTATATTTTTGAAAGTAGAGTTCAGATCTGGTAACATATCTTTCAGCCCAAAGCTGCTTTGATATTCTCATATAGAATAAAAAACACATAAATGTTTTTAACCATGGTAGATTCAAACGTAAACGACAGACTTTGGGACTTTTGAGGACAATAACGAAAATATAAAATAAATAAACTAACGTCATCAAAACTAGATATTAGTTTTTGTACAGTTACAGTCAAAAATACTTTCAGAAGCCTACACAAGATATCTATTATCTTGTATTAAAAATCTGAAGTGTTCCATTCACATGTTTTTCTCTACATGGCTGTAAACATTATTGTTAAAAAGCATATTCTTTTTACTAATTTATCACAGTCGAGATAAACATTAGCAGAAATTGTCTTAATTAATTGCTTCCTTATATGTAGAAGGAAAATAAGGGAATACACTAATTTAAAACGATAATCAGGTCTTTTAAAGGCTGGTTGCCATGTAGTTGAAATCTGTTTCTATGTATGGCTAGGAGTTTACACCTTTCCGTATGAGAAAAGTTTAAGCATTTTCAATCTGAAACAAACAACAAGGAATATCTCAGAAATGGTGAATTCCACGAAAAAACGTATGTAACATAAATTGTGTGTTTTAATGTGATCTACATTTTTGTTTATTCAGTTTTTGTCTATTTCTTACGGTTTACCAGTTACACAAAATTCAGCAAAATTCCTTCAGAATGAAGAGGTCTCCAGAGGCTATTCCCAGAAAATGCAAGATATGCATTTTATTTGCCACATGAATATATTTAATATATGGTGTTTTAATAAAAATCGTTGGAACCATTTGTAATAAAATCTAAATTTTCGATTTTTTTCCGTGTAAAGGTTAGTTTGACGTGGGGGAATTTTTCTCAAAATCTTCGTGTCGCATCTCTAGAAGATACTGGACTTAATACCAAGTTTGGTATTTTACCGACTTTTCGTTTTTGAGTTATTGTATTCGCAGAGACACGGATACATACATAGACGGACCTTTTTCTGAAAGTACTTTTTTTTGGATTCAGGGAACCCGAAAACACTCTATTTGCGGTGAAATCTGTATATTGAATTTTGGGTGGAATGTAACACCTTCTCTATGCACTATGTACATAGTACGTGATGAGGAATTTTAAATTACTGAAATTGAAATGGAAATGGAGTTTTATTTATGGTCGCACTTTAATTACTGTGGTTCTCAGCGTCGCATTCTATATTGGATGTGAAATACCGATTAATTTTGCTTAGAAGCCTCTTTATCAGACTTGAGATTCTTGTAAATCTACGACATGGGACCAACAGCTTTACTTCCCTTCCGGAGGAAGCCATGCTAACGTTGTTAAGGATTTTTCCATCGTCTACCGCCGGGTTTGAACCCGCGATCTTGGGTATATGAACTAGCATGATAACTAGTGCATCACGGAGTACTAAAAATTACTGAAGATACTATAGTAAACCAATTCTTATATTAATGGAGGGTGAATGACAATAATTTCAAAAATATTTTTATTAATCTTTATGAAGTTATATAAAATTGAATATCCTTCTTTATTTTATACTTATTTTATAGTTTTGGACAATGTATTTATATTATTTTCTCTACCACATACATAACAGGTAGAGAAGGTTTTGCATTCCACTCAGAAATTCGATATCAAGATTTCACTGGAAATACGCGTTTAACGGATTTCAGAATAAAAAAATGAATTTTAGACTGTATGTGCGCGCGCACCCACCTGTCTGCGAACGGCATAACTTAAAAAATAAAAGTCACTTAGACACCAAAGCTGATATTTAAATTCAGCTCTTTTAAGGATGTGATATGAAGATTTTCAAAAAACTCTCCCAAACCCAAACTACCCTTTAAATGGAAAACTTTCCATAACTTATTTCCTCTGCTACGGCTCTAGATAACTATTTTTAATAAAATAAAACAAGTTTAAGATTTTCCTGGGGTAGAGGGTAGCGTATACTCAACCTATTCAAAAGGTCCAACTAGAATCTCGCTTAGGAGGAATTAGTTATCTGGGATAAGATTTTTCGGGGTTTTCCCTTATCCTGATAAGACAAACTTCGAGTAACTTTAAGCTCCTTGGACCTCGAGAATATTTGAACATCATTCCATCGATTATTTACTCATCGTCCAATATGACCATCCCTGTTAAAGCTAAAGAAAAATATGTTTTCATAATTAATAAAATGTATATAATGATTTTTCTGGGAATAGCCTTCGAAATAATACTTTTTGCGTAACTGGTAAACCGTAAAAGACAAATTTTGCTGCGAGTACACAAAAATAATAGATCCGTTAAAATACACAATTCATGTGAAATGCATTTTGTTGAAGCTAAGGAAACTGTGAGTGACATTTTGAATTATGGGTCTAAAAAAACAAAAAACAATAAATAAATAACACAGCGATAATCGCCTTTCTTTTTTTTTTTAATATAAAATTGTTATTGTATTGTTTGAGCATCTATGGAGAAATAAAATTTAGCTGTTATCCCTTACTTTGGAATATAAAGTCATTAAGATATCGTTCAATACACCTATTTCTTAGCATACTATTTTATAAAAAGAGTGGTTTTCTTAAAATTACATTTTCTCAGCTACTAAATATTCAATTCGTATCAGTTTTTGTTTAAATGCAACTAAAATTTACTTTATGCAAAAGTATAATTGTAATATTAAAGTTAACATGATTATCCAAGCACCATTATTAATTTTTCAAAAACGCATTTTTACGAAAAAGTTATTTATTTGAAAATTAAAAGTTCTAAAACTTTGAAAAAGATATCATAATATAGTAATCAAAAGCTACTGGAAACTTTTTATGTGAATTTCAAAGCTCCATTTTCAAAAAATGAGAAGCAAATTATTTTTTTAAACTTTGAGGCCTGTGAAACAATTTACGTAATTCAAGTGCATAATAAAATTAATGAAGTAATTTATATATTTTAAAGTATCCAAATAGAATTAAATTTATATTAACAGGGTAGCAATGAAATCTCAATCAATTTGTCAGAAAAAACTGTACAAAAACAATACAGAAATTTGAAATTTCACTCAGTGTCCATTAAACATTTCTGAGATATTTGTTCTCATTGTTTTCAATGTACTAATTCTTATACTTTTATAAATGCCAAGTTGTTATCCGTTTTACTTCTACCTTTTAAAGCTTAGTAACGAAATTTTAACACCATCACATGGTGATGAGTTCTTAAAAGATGTTAATATTGCTTAAAACTGTGAATTTTCCTATTCAGATTGTATTTACAAAGAAATATACAATAAAATAATTTTTAAAATGTTTATTTAGATTACTGAAAAGTAGATAGAAGAATAAACTTTTGGAAACATAAGCAGATAAATTCATGTGGGTATAGCACATTCACCTACTGTAAAACTTGAACTAATTAAGTGATGTGTTTAAAAATGCATCGTGTGAAGCATAAATTTAGACAGCAAAAATTGTTTATTAAGTGGGACAGTAATATTCACTTGTAATTTTCGGTCAAACGTTTTTTTGCAAAAATCAGGTTCATCAATCTTGTTTTACGTATTATTTTAAGAGTCTGCATCCTTTAAATGACCTCCACATGTACATTTTAAATTTATTTTACTCTAATTTCATTTTATTAACATTTTACTCCAATCTGAAACCACCTTCTCTTATAGGTTTCTCCATGTAAAGAGACCGACATTTACACTGGATATTCAAAATACTATGACTAATAGAGGAAATAGGAATGCGTTTTACTTTCTCTACACGTGCTATGCACATAGTTTATAGAGAAGCTATTGTAATGCACCCAAAAATTCTATACCGAGATTTCACCGGAAATACATGTTTTGAGACTCCCTGAATAAAAAAGAAATCATTTTTAGAAAAATGTCCGTGTGTTTGTGTCTGTGTATATATGCGTGTATGTCTGTGGGCAGCATAACTCAAAAACGAAAAGACGTTGAATACCAAACTTGGTATTCAATGAAGATTTTCAAGAAAATCCCCAAATCCCAACTACCCTTTACATGGAACCTTTTTCTTCAAAAATTTTGATTTTTTCAAAAATTGCTCTAACGATTTTGATTAAAATGTCATATATTACAGATATTTATATGACAAATAAAATGTATATCTTGAATTTTCTGAGAATAGCCTCTTAACACTTCTTTATTCTGGATGAATTTTACGGAATTTTGCATAAGTGCTAAACCGTAAGAGATGGACAAAACCTTACTGCACAAAAATGTAGAGCACGTTAAAACACATGATTTGTGTCATATACAGATTTTCGTGAAAATGGTCGTTTTTTTAGATATTCCTTAGTTTTGGTTTCAGCTTTGAAAAACTTATACTTTTCTCATACAGGAATTTATCATCTCTTGTCCAGACAAACAAAAGACCTTCAATCTCATTGTAGCCTGCTTTTGACTATCACTTTTAACCTATGGTACTCCCTTATTTCGCTTCTATTTACAAGGAAACAAGTAATAAGACTATTTGTGCTGTTTTTTTCTCGATTAGCATAAGTAAGTAGAAGCATAAACTTTTTAACAATAATTTGTTGCAGAAATGTAGCGAAAGTCATGTGAATGGAACACATCAGATTTGTTATATATTGACGAGTCACAAAATAAATAATACAAATTATATGGGAGTAATCAACGCAATATCTTTGTCATGAGTATACGAATTTTTTATTAAGCACAGGAATAAAACTAAACATCTGAGGAGTTCTATTCGCATAACTTTTTCTATGTCTCTCTAACAAATTATTCTTAGTAAGGTTATTAATCTAGCTACTTTATGCTAATCGATATAAACTTTAGCAGAAATGGTATTATTGCTTGCTTCCTTGCAAATTAGAAGGGAAATATGGGAATACACTAGCTTAAAGCGAGAGTCAAACATTTTAAAAGCTGTTGCTATGTGCTGAAATTCGTTTCTTTGCAACGCCAGGTGTTGGAAACATCCAGTATAAGAAAAGTTTAAGTATCTTAAAACTGAAACCAATAATAATGAATATATAGAAAATGGTGAACTCCACAAGAGATGTATATGACTTAAATTGTGTTTTAACGAACTCCATATTTTTTCTGCAGTAAGTATTTGTAGAACTTACAGTTTACCAATTATGCAAAAGTTATCCAGAATGAAGAGATTTAGAGACTATTCTCAGAAAATTCAAGATAAACATTTTATTTATCTTGTAAATATCTTTAATATACGGTATTTAATCAAAATCTTAAGAGACATTTTTGAGAGAATCAAAATTTCAACAAACTTTTTCCATATAAATGGTGTTCGCACCCTTGGAAGATGAACTTAAATATCAAATTTGGTATATTACCGACTTTCCGTTTTGGATTTATCATACTAACAGCTGCACGTACACACACACACACACACAAGGACCATTTTCCAAAAATATCTTTGGATTCAAAGGACCCTAAACAGTGTATTTCCGGCGAGACGGCGATATAATTTTTAGTAGAATGCAATATTTTCTTTACCTTTGTATTACGTACTAAATGGAGAAAGTAAAAATCTGATGACGGTTTCTAGAGCATTCAGTTGCAGTTTTGGCGTTACTGCATTAAAATTGTAGGACAAAAATAACATTAATAACTAAAAACTAAATACCCAGGATTGAAGCTTCAATGGTGTTATACCATCATTGTGTAGCCTATGTGAAGAAAAATTTGCGTTCCTAGTTTTAAAATCCTAGAAACTAGATTTGAAATCCATTCGTCTTTTTAAATAACCATACAAGTCAGAATTTTGAATTATGGTACTTCATTAGCTCGCCTGGGCAGTGTGGGGGTAATGTGCCTCACATTCAACAGGTCGCGAGTTCTTACTTAGGGTGAGTTAACCGGATAAGGCTTTTTCAGGCTTTTTCTTGTCCTGAGAAAACTAATATCGAGCACTTTTAAGCTCCATGGATCCCGAGATCATTTGAGCATCATTTTACTAATTTCATTCGTCGTCCGATTAGACTAACTAGGTTAAAGGACGTTAAGCCACTATACATATACATATATGTATACACACATATCACTGTTGTTATATGTAATGGTATAAATTTCAAAAATATATCTTATATACCGTGGATTTACCAAACTTCACCTTTAGAACTACAGAAGATACTTTTGGGGGGAGAGGCCTCTTTCATTAAGGTTGACCATATGGCAAACATTTCCAAAAATGTATTTAAAATGAAAGCACACAACATGGGATATCTTTCTTAATTTTAGATATGCTAAACATAAAGTTTGGTTTTTAACGGAATTTTCGTTTTTGAGCTATATTGCCCACAGACTCACTGACACACACAGACAGACAGACAGACAGACACACACGGACATTTTTCTAAAAATGCTTTTTTTGGATTCAGGAGGTCTCAAAACATGTATTTCCTGTGAAATCTGGGTATCGAATGTTTGGGTCCAATACAATACTTTCTCTATACACTATGTACATAGCACATATAGAGAGAAAGTAAAAATGTTACTCAAAATATACACTATCTACTTGGAATTCATTAATTTTTGCCACTAGAAGAATATGTTGCTATTTATTATCAGGAAACTGCGGAAACATAAGTAGGTGGATTATAAAAGGAAATCGTTTTATCCTTTATATTCTATTAAAATATTCATTACTGTTTGGTGTCAGAAGTGCCGCAATGATATTATTGTATGTAGTAACTTATCTTTCACCGCACAACGGATCATTAACTCCGCTCCGAACCAAAATCCTAACCTCAAGTTCCAAGCTAAGTTAGTTTGAGAAAGCAGGCAAAAGGGCGAACACACTAGATTAAAGCGACAGTCAACTCTTTTAAGCTCTGGTCACAAGGTGATGTATTTTCAACGCTGACCTCTTTGCTTGGCCAGGGGAAAAATGTCTCTGATGTGCTACATTCAAAATACTTTCTCTACCTGATATTATTTAACAGTACATATAGAAATTATTCTTAAGACAGCATTATTTTTATCTAATATATTTAATGAGATGGGTCTTTACAGAGATAAATAAATTACACATTTAGTTATAAATACAAAAGTAATAGCGATAGTCAAGCTTTTAACAACTGGGTACTGTTTTCGCTGGCCTTAAAATTCTCTACCCTTACCATACAATTTCAAGAAACAAATGAAAATCATCAGAATGTATGTACAAATCTAACAGTGTCCCGTAGATCAGCCGGTAGAGCACCTGTCTGCTGTGTGAGAGGTCCCGGGTTCAATTCCCGGGTGGGATAGATATTTTTCTCTAGCCCAGATTATTCCCCATCCTCTTCAGGATCTGGAAGTGCGAATGTCCTTGTGTGAGATATAATGATTAAAACCTAATGAAATAAATACACAAGAAAACTCCTTTGCCACTACGTAATATGTTGTAAAAGGAAATGGCATCGATGTGATCATGTAATTAAATGCAGAGAATAAAAACATAGCAATTAATAACAGATATCTCGAAAATGAGTTATACCACAAATATTTATGTAAAAAACTGTGTTTCCAAAGTGCTAGATTTTAGAAATCTTAAGATAAAGTTTCCATCTGGAGCTTTTAAATGCAGTGGACGGAAATACCAAGTTTGGAATTTATCAGACATTTTATTTATAAGTTACCTTCTCTATACGATTCGGTGTGGAAATTTCACGGAAATATAATTTCTGAGTGAAAAAAGCAGTTTAAAAAAAAAAAAAAAAAGATCAGCGCGCGATGTGTGTATGTGTGTGAACGCAGTAAAAACAAAAAGTTGGTTAAATACCAACAAAGATATTTAATTTCAGTACCTTCCAATAAATTACCCTTACATGGAAAAATATACGAAAAACTTGTCTAATATCGGCTCTAACGATTTTGATTAAAATACGCACCCACCTTAAATATATTAATATATATTTAGATGACAAATAAAATATACATTACAATTTTCTAGGAATATATTCCGAAGTCCTCTTCATTCCTAATGGCTTTTACATAGCTGGTAAATTGTAAGAGATACACAAAACGTAACTACACAACAAATTTAGACATCGTAAAAACAATTTTGCCTAGAGTAAACCTTTTCAAAGATATTCTCTGTTATTGGTTTCACTTTTAAAATACTTAAATATTTTCTCACACAAAAAACCTTCGTTTTTTTTGTCCCCCCTGGTCATGGAAAGAGAACCAAATTTCAATCAATCGCACAGAGACAGTTTTACAAGATTTGATTATCGCTTTAACCTAGTGTACTCCCTTATTTCCTTTCAAGAAAACAAGTAATATAAAAATTTTGCAAATGTTTATCTCGATTGGCATTGTATACATAAAATAATAATTTTTATGCAAGAGATAGGGAAGCTATGTGAATGAAACAGAGCAGAATTTTATGAAAATGTGCTTGTTATTTCAGAGAATTTCAAAGCAGATATTTACGGTGAAATATCGGTGTCAATTTGTTGCTGGAATGCAATACTTACTAGTTACGTGATAGAAGAATAAATAATGAACATTTTTTTTCATCGGTTTGCGATTTTAACTTCCCTTAAAGCTGCTTTTTCTACACCAGCAATTTCGATTTGCTTACTAACCTCGGTTACAAATTTTCAAATTAACCTTAACGTAATATCTCTCACTATTACACGAGAGCTTTGAGAAAAAGCAGATTTAATTTTTATTAATTACAGAAAGGGTAGGCTTTGAAAGCCTTGCCTCTACTCTATGTTATATATTTTTTTTTTTTGGCAGTGGTTTACTAGCCACGCAAAAAGATGTGATTTACGAGGGCTGCATTATCTCGACATATTTTCCTCTGTTCCCATATCGCGGCGGCAGATTTAGCATTCATGTTGCGTTATTCATTTGGTCGACTGCTGCCATATTGCCACTTGCAGCAAAATCCTCTGTTAAGCCAGGAAGTGACGGCACGACGGAAATGTCAGGAGGAGGAGAGAGTGGGAGGGAGCACACAAACACTGGTGGCGCCCCCCTCCCTTCTCCTTCTCCTGACTCTGACGTACCATTACCCACAAACACATGCTGCAAAACACCAGCTGCGTGTGTGTGCGCGCGTCTTTTAAAAATATGCCACAGTTTAGTAAATTTGACAACCATGTTGTTGCAGTACGAAAGATATCATACAAACGTATATGTTTTACTTTCTCTACTGCAACGTATGGTAGGTTTTAAATTCTGGCATATTTTGAGGCCCTCTGATTCTAGCTTAAAAACTTTCACAATAAAAATAATAGGGTATCTAATCCTAGTTCTTTCTCTAGCCCCATATGTACAATGTAAATAGGGATAGAGAAGGTATTGTAATCCACCCAAAAAGTCGATACCGAGATTTCACTGGAAATATATATTTTGGGGTCCCCTGAGTCCGAAAAAAGCATTTTTAAAAAAAGGTCCCTGTGTGTGTGTGTGTGTGTGTGTGTGTGTGTGTGTGGACTGTATAGCCCCAAAACGAAAAGACCGTTAAATACCAAACTTGGTATTTAGGTTTAGTATACTCCAAGGATGCGACACGAAGATTTTCAAAAAAATCCCCCCCACCACAAATTACCCTTTACATGGAAAATATTTCGAAAATTTTGATTTCTTAAAAATGGCTCTAAAATGTTGATTAAAATCCCGTATATTAAAGCTATTTATGTCCGAAATAAAATGTATATCCAGAATTTTTGGGGAATAGCCTCTGAAGACCTCTTTATTCTGAATGAATTTTGCCGAATTTTGCTTAAGTGCTAAAGCGTAAGAGATAGAAAATAACTCACTACACAAAAATGTAGATTACGACAAAACACACAGTTTATGTCCTTTACGTTTTTGTTGTGGAGGTAACCGTTTTCGAGATATTCCTTGTTATTGGTTTAAATTGTGAAGTACTTAAGCTTTTCTGACAGGAAGTGTCCGTTTTTCTTTTGTTCTACTCCTTGCCAAGCTACTCGTTTTTTTTTTTTTTTTTTGGATCCCGCGCACCTACCACAAAATATTTAATGGAATTATTTCTCTAAAAGTTTTTAAACAGGAAGCCAATAGAGGAATACTCCTATTACATTTTCGAATTTATAGAGTATTAAAATCTTTAAAATGTAACAATGTGTTTCCGTCTTAAAGCAAAGGATTTAAGTTACCGCGACTTGCGATACTCCTACACAGCGAATCACTTACCGATCACCGCTAAAGGGTAATGAGTCTAGTGCTGCACTAAGATCATCGTAGTAACATTAATTTGAAGCACATACGAGTAAGGAAACACAATAAGCTGCAGAGTATAACTAAATAATTCAACCATTGAATGCGCTTTTATTAACCTAAGTCCCAACTACTGCTAATTACCCCACAAACATTTGTGTATTCTTTGGTTTAGCCAGGCTTGTTGCGAAGCCCAGTAAATTTCTGAAGAAAGAATTTGTATTAAATTTAAAACTAACAAAGAATATATTCCGAATCTGTTGCCTGCTTGCATTCCAGCTTATTGTTAAGGCATAAAATGGGCTCATTGCGATAAAAAGTGATTCCATTCGCAATTTAATGTACAGACAGTCTAGTGATTATAATTATTATTATTATTATTACTTCTACTACTACTGAACATAGATACCGTCCCAGTGGTTCTTATTACAGAAAACAAGTTTTTTTTTAATTTGCTTAAGGGCTCAAAATCAGTAGTTATCCACTTGAAAAAATAGATAGAAGTGATTATTTTAATTCTCTTCAATTTAAAGGTCTGTTTAAAGGGTAATTTCAATTGTTATATTATTCTTTGCCTTATTATTACTATTATTAATAGCTTTATGTATTTAATTTTATTGACATTATTTACATTGTTAAGGATAACTTTCACAAAATCTTAACAAAATGCATACATAATTGGTTAAGTGAAAAAGAGCAACACCAGAGCTTGGTTGCACTATACGCCTCTACCTATACAGTTCTTAAGTTCTAGGTTGACAAATATTACACTTCACATTAGCATCCGAGACACACTTTTATTCTCTTTGCTAAATTCTTAGATATGGTGTATGCACTCCAACAACCCTCTAATCTTTAGGTATATGAAAACACACGTATGCGATGATCTGAAATTCGAACCAAACAAGTTGTTTGTTTACCGAGATCCTAGAACTTAATTTCCTTCATTACTCTGACTGCAGCTAATTGCTTCTTCCAACGTAAACTATCTCCTGCCTTTACTTACGACTTCTTAACTAGCATCCAGTTTTTACTTTCTCTAACCATATATACAACATAAATAGTAGATAAAGAAGATATTGATTCCGCCCAAAAAAATTGATATCAAGATTGAACAGAAAATACAATTTCCAGACCCCCTGAATAAAAAAAAGAATAAATGTCCGTGTGTATGTATGTATCTCTGGGCAGCATAGATCAAAATGGAAAATTCCGTTAAACACCAAACTTGGTATTTAAGTTCAGTATCTTACAAGGACGAAACACGAAGATTTTCAAGAACCGTCCCCCAACTACCCTACCATTTTGATTTTCTCAAAGTGGCTCTAACGATTTTGATTAAAATGATATATTTTGAAACATATTAAGGGCATTCGAAATGCACATCTTAAATTTTTTAGGAATGGCCTCTGAAGACCTCTTCATTTTGGATGACTGTTTTATAACTCGTAAACCGTAAGAGACAAAAGCTAACTACGCAAAAAATGTAGATCTCATTAAATCACACAACTTATTATATATATTGTAGAACTAATATTTACGACATAATCCTTGTTATTAGTTTCAATGTTCCTACTTAAACATTTCTGAAGAGGGAAGCATACTTTCGTTTAATCTCATTTAGTTTTTCTCCCGGAATGCAAAGGAGAACTGAATTTCAATTGTTTCATATAACGATAGATTTTAAAAGGTTTGGCTATCACTTTAGCCCTGTGTTCCGTTTCTTCAAGGAAGGAAGTAATAAGATCATTTGTGCTAATGTTTGTCTCGATTAGGATGGCGTAGATAGAAGAATACTCTTTTATAAGGAAAGTGTGTTTGTGGAAAAATTAGAGAATACCATGTGAATAGAGGACATCAGATATTTCATTTAACTCTTGCTTAAACACCACACCTCAATAACTACTTCCCTACAATAGAATTATAATGTACATTTCTAAATTTTTCGTTGATTTTAATACATGAAACTGTTTGTCGCAATTATTCCTCTATTTTCTCTTATTTCTTTACAAAATGGTTATAAATTTAATAGACAAGATTTACGTGTCACGATGAAACCTCGAAAGTGATATTTGGTACTCAACCTACTGTAGATAAGTAGTAAAGAAAAAATGCAATTGACTGGCGTAGTATATTGGTGTAAACTATGACACCGGAATTTATGATTAACGGTTACTTTATAAAGAAATAATGGGGACATAGGTAGATTGCAATAAATAATTGTCAACAAATAATGTAAACATCACGAGTTATAATTCTATTACAGGTAAGAGACATTAGCTAGCATTGAAGCAAAACAATGGTAAAAAACTGAGTAGGTAGGGTATTAGTTGTCTCGGTGAACTCCGTAAATAAGAAACTCATTAGCACAAGGATTAGTTCTTAGAATTCAGTATGTTGAAAAATCTAAACTATTTTTTTAATGCACATGGATCGTTTATAGGAATTAGAAGGGTACAAGAATAATTATAATATAATTAAAAAAAAAATCTGATGATCATGATTTTCTCCATATCTCTGCAACAAATTATTGTTAAAACACTTATGCTTCTATTTACTTCATACTAATCGAGAAAAAAATCAGCAGAAATGGTCCTATTACTTGCTTCCTCGAAAGTGGGAGCGAAATAAGGGACCACCATTGGTTAAAGTGATAATTAAAAGTTGGTTGCTATGTGACTGAAGTTCCTTTGTTTGTATGGACTGGAATTGTTAAATTCCTGTATCAGAAAAGTAGGGTTTTTTAAAGCTAAAACAAAAAAAAAAAAACAAAAAAAAAAAACAAGGAGTATCTCAAAAACGATCAACTCCATGAAAAACATTTATATAAGATAAATTGTTAAGGAGCTCTACATTTTTGTGCTGTAAGTTTTTGTCCATCTCTTACGGTTTAACGGTTATGGAAAATTCCGTAAAATTAATCCAGAATAAAGTAGTCTTCAGAGGCTATTCCCAGAAAATTCAAGATATACGTTTTATTTGTCGTGTAAATATCTTTAATATACGAAATTGTGATGGAAATCGTTAGAGCCATTTTCGAGAAAATCAACATTTTCGAAAAACCTCCATGTAAAGGGTAGTTTGGGGTGGGGGGATTTTTTTCAAAATCTTCGCATCCCTGGAAGATACTAAACTTAAATGCCAACTTTGGTATTTTACCGGTTTTTCGTTTTTGAGTTATCGTGTTCACAGACACACGGACACACACACGGACCGTTTTCTGAAAATGTTTTTTTTTTTTGGATACAGGGAACCCTAAAACATAGATTTCCGGTTAAATCTCGGAATTGAATTTTTGGGTGGAGTGCAATACCTTCTCTACACACTATGCACATAATACGTATAGGGAAAGTAAAGTAGTAAAACGTTCTGTCTAAGATTAATAGGAGGTTTAAGCGCAGGAATTTAGGCAGGATAGTCAGAAGAAGGCGGGACTTAGGTTAATAAAGTAGTGTGTATTTTCAAACTTAGTTGTTATTCTTCCCATTACAGGAGAGACAGGTTATACAAAGTACAATCGGAAGTCTTAAGTATTGCACTTACCTCATCAACCACTTATCGTGATAGAAAGGGGATTCGCCATATAGTTTCAACAAGTCACGGCAACTTACTCCTGTTTATTGCGGAAATACGAAGTAGTAGGGTTACTTGTGCTTATGTTCAGGAACAGTTTGCTGTGCACCGTAATACGAATTGGCAACTCGATCCAAACGATCTTGTATTAGTCTCCATTACAAATTCTCAATCAATTTAAACAATGTCCACAACTTAGAAAAGAATGTTAAGAGGGGAAGTTGCCATTGTTGCTTGACGGGCTTCTTCCCTTCCCTTCCCTTCCTATCTCTTCCTCATTGTTACCCGCCCGTCAGTATTTCATCATTAGACATCGCCACTGTATATAAAACGTGATCTCTGTTTATGCGCGCCCGCCTAATGGAAATTGGGGATCTACTTCAGTGACAACGTGGCAGACATGAGGGAGTACAAATGGACCTCTCGCATTAATGTCTTACTTGCTGTCATGTATAATCAGAAAACCCGGTTGTTGAATTTGGTACAGCGGATATGGTTATGTAACTGCTTTGCGTTGAGCAGAATTTGGTTCCTTGCTCATGTTTTACCTCCGACGAAACGTCATTGCCAAAGAATTGAACAGGTAATGGATTATTTTATTTGGACTGGGAAGCTCTACCGCATTGCGCGTACCCAACTGCGTCTCCCTAAGGGCCAGGGTGGCTGGGGATTACTGGATGTGGCTCTACAGGCCCAGGCATTGATCCTTAAACTACTTCTGTTTGCCATGGATGATAAAAGTGACCCTGTGGATGTCGTATTACAACAACAGTATGCATCGTTTTGGACTCAGGGAGAACGTGACAAGGTTCCCCAGCTGTTTCATGCAACGTACCATGCATTCAGTGCATTATCACTGGAGAAGGTCGCTTGTGGTGATTTTAGTACTGTGAAAAATGTTTATGCTTCTCTTCGGCGACCTGTTGCTGTTACTCCACATGTCCAAGAGAAATATCCTCATTTGCCTTGGAAACGTATTTGGAGCTGTTTTAGCATTCCGCACATTAATGTGGAATGGATAGCGGTAACATATGAAGTGGTCAATGAAGTTCTTCCTACGGCAGACAAATTATATCGTCACCGGATGACCATTTCCAGCAATTGCCCAATTTGCCAAGCAGCGGATTCCCTTCCACATCGCTTGCTCGAATGTTCCGGTAAAGCAGCCATATGGACTTGGGTTTTGGGAAAATGTCGCAATTGGATACCTGGCGGTTGGAACCCTTCACCAATCGAAATGTTACATCTGAATGTGCCGTAGCTGAATCCTCCATTGCACAATTCCCTTATTCTGTTGTTAATGGGCACCTTTACATGGTTACAGACGATGGACAATCACGCTCATTGTACCCTGACCAAACTCAGGAATTTTTCTACACTGAGAGATGGAAACTGATCCACAAACGCCAGACCGCGCCTTTCCAACCATGGCTCCTAAAAATAATACACACTTGAAATTTTCCTGCATCAAATCCTTCCTTACCGATTACATAAACACTTACAATAATAATAAAAAAGAAAAAAACTTAGATGCCTTATTGTTATTTACATTAGCTTGATTGACTAATTGCAAAGTAATAAGTATAAAAAAAATAACTGAGCTTAATATAATTGGTCCCCAAGGACAAAAAAGTATAGTTTCTTCTTTCTTTTTCACATTTAGTCATTTGGCAATGTCCTGTCAGGATGTTGCCATGGTAGCTCCAATTAGAACAACCGGACGGACACTGGAAGATCCTGTATAAAAAAAAATGGAAAAAGAAGCTACGTTTCGGGGAAACGTTTTCCCTAATTACGTGCGCGCTTGCGTAGAACATCATTCTTTGCTCCATTGTATGCCTATAGTGTCGACCATTTTCGCATCCACCCTTTGAGGAAGATCAAAATCCTCACGATTACAGCAGTTGCATCGGGTTGTGAATGGTGTACTAAATAAAAAGTCTGATGTGTTACACTCACATGACTTTCTCTAGCTGTTCTACAAACTTCTTACATAAGATTATTCTTTCTGCATCTTGCTAATTGAGGTACCCATTAGCATAATGTTCTTATTACTTAGTTCCTTATAAGTAGTAAAAAATAAGGGAATACACTAAGCTAAAGCCACAGTCAAATGTTTTAAATGTCGTTATGCGATTGTCATTACAAATCCCTTCTTTTCTTGGCAAGGAGTAGAACGAAAGAAAACTGCACACTCCCGTCTGAGAAAAGTACGTATAAGTACTTCACAACCGAAACTAATAACACTGAATACCTCGAAAACTGTAAGCTCCACGAGAAAAATGTATATGACATAACTTGTGCATTTTAACAACACCTACATTTTTTGTATGGTAAGTTTCTGTCTATCTCGTACGGTTTACTAGTTATACCAAATTAAGCAAAATTCATCCCGATTAAACAGGTCTTTAGAAGCTATTCTCAGAAAAGTCAATCTATACATATTATTTGTCAACTAAATATATTTAATATACGATATTTTAATAAAATATCGTTAGAACCATTTTTAAGAAAATCAAAATTTTTGAAAAATGTTCCAGGAAAAGGGTAGTTTGGGGTGGGGGGATTTTTCTTAAAATCTTCGTGTCGCATTCCTAGAAGATACTAAACTTAAATACCAAGTTTGGTGCTTTACCGACTTTTCGTTTAAAGTTATTGTGTTCACAGACGCACGGACACACACCCACGCACGGACCTTTTTGTGAAAATACTTTTTTTGGATACAGGGGGCCCTAATACATATATTTCCGGTGAAATCTCGGTATCGAATTTTTGAGTGGAATACAATACTTCTCTATCCCTATGTACATATGTACATACGGGGCTAGAGAAAGTAAAAAGTACAAAGCCTTCCCTCCTAAACTGGTACTTGGTTGAAATTATAGGATATAGTGTGTACTACATCCTGTGCACTATGGCTTAAGAGTATATGCACCACCTCTTTTGAAAGAAAGAAATGAAGTGAAGCAACCACTTGAAATTGCAGGCCTGAGAATTACACGGAAGTCTAACTGTCCCTACTTCGAAGACAGTCCCAGCTGCAGCTGCTCAGAGAGGACGATTAACCAAGCTGCCCTCTAGAGGTCACGGGGAGTTCTCTTTTCATGAGAAAGAATCCGCACCATCTGTTCGGCTTCTCTCTGTACTAAATGCTCTAGAACTACGTCTGAAACATGGGAAGAAAACGGAAATTATGGTAGGTGAAGTCACCTACCAACCAGGGAAAATCCGAAAACAGGAGGTAAAATTTTGCAATGGACGGGAATAGAAACCGTAGCCTCCCGAATGCGAGAATACCACATTACCATAGCTCTACAATTCATACAATTCAGTAAATAATAAAATAAATGGCAGGGATTGGTTGAAATCCACTATTTGTCGGTATCAAACACCAAGGTAATGTGCGAAATAGTCTAGTTAATATTCACTCCTTCTAAAGCTAAAGTCTTTATGGTAGCGCGAGATTTGTAGACTTGGCAAAGTCAGAAATATTTGGAAAAGTCAACATCAGTTTGCCAAGTGCAGATGAAAGCCAAAACATTGACATAGCAAATGAAGCTCCCCTGTGTGGTTATGCTGCAGCCCACTCTGCCAAGTTCTGCGGACTGCATAAGCAAACGGCGCCCTCAGTGCATGCGGAGAGATATAATCAAATTTCCCTTTGAAGGACATCTGTGATGTTTGCCTAGCCAAGCGTACCGTGCATGTTGCGGCAACGCAAGAAACACGGCGCAAGTAACAAATGTCAAGTGGGTGCAATATCTCCCCATTTAGACACAGTATGAGAGTTTAAGAGCTGTGTATCCAAGTGGATTCCTATGAGACAGTTTTGAAATTACTCGTACGTAATCTGCATGGCCATGAAAATAAATATCTGACTGTTCCATTCACATGACTTTCTCTAACTGTTCTAAAAAAACTATTCTTACAAAAAAATAATTTTTCATGTACCTACATCATACTACTCAACATAAAACGATCGCCCTCCGTGGTGGAATGGTTACCATGCTAACTTCATATACCCAAGGTCGCGGATTCAAACCCTGTGGAGGACGATGGCTTCCTTTGGAAGGGAAGTAAAGTCGTGGGTCCCGTGTCGTAGATTTACGGCACGTAAAACCTGATAGAGAGGCCTCTGAACAAAATTAAGCGGTCGCTGAGAACCAAAGCAGCTAAACAGCGTCCATAAATAAAACGCCATTTCATTTCAAAATAAAATATTACCAGAAAAGATCTTATTACTAAATGCCCTATATGTAGAGGGAAAATATGTCTAAACACTAGGCTAAACTGCCATTTAAATCGTTTTAAGGCTGTCGCTACGTGACTGTCATTGACATTTGGATCTATTTCCACGGTCAGGAATAAAACAATAGAGATATGAAATGGACGTTTGGGAAACTGAAGTATTTTAACATTGAAACCGATGACGGTTAATTTTTCAGAAACGGTTAACGCTACAAATAATTTAGTGTTTTCCAGTCACATGAATCTCTCTACATCTTTATAACTAATTAGTTAGAAAACTTATTCTTCTATCTACAGCATGCTATACGAAAGCAGAAATTGTCCTTATTACTTGGTCTCTTGTAAGTAAAAGGGCAAAAAACTAATGTATTTCATTCACTTGATGTCCTCTAGCTGTGCGGTAAACAAACCTTTCATTCAAAATAGCAATCTCTTATCTACAACATACTAATCAAGATAAACATAAGCAGAATTAGTCTTATTACTAAGCATACTCGTAAATAGATGGGAAATAAGAAAATACACAGGCTAAAGCGATATTCCCGTATGGCGATCGTATGTGAAAAAATTTAAATTCCAAACTCTTTGCTTGTCAGGAATAAACAAACGAGAAACGAGAAAAAAAATGTCTTCCCGTTTGAGAACAGTTTAAGTTGTTTAAAATTGAAAACAAAGAATCCGGAATATCTCGAAAACGGTTAACTCTACAAAAAGTTTGTACCTACTTGTATATATGACATAAATTGTGTGTTTTAATGAGATTTACATTTTTTGAAAATTCATTTTTTGTATAGGGGAAAGGTACCTAAAATGACATAGGTGGGTAAAACAACACATCAATATTATTTTCGATAGATACACAAGATGGAAGCTGAACATTGCTTCCCATAGTTAGTGCCACCGTTACATTTTTTCCATTGTCGCTCGATAGCGCTTCGGTTAGTTTTGGCGCGTTCAGAGCGGAAAACATGTTTGTGCAGGCGATTCAAAAAATAAGTCCTGAATTTTATGTAATAACGTCTATATTTATAACTTCTGGAATACATCCACAGGAAAGGATAATATAACAAAGATATGTTCTTACTTCTACTCTAGTATTTTATTGACATGGTTGTAACATTTGAGGTTATAATGGCTAACATGAAGCAATGTGATGAAGGGTAAAATGACATAGTATGTCATTTTGCCCTCCTAATAAGTCATTTTACCCTATTACTGAATTTAAGATACAATCACGTCTAGAAACACTTCTGTTTAAAAATAAATATCATTTTCATTAATTTTTCAAATATTATGTATTTGAAATAAGTATTTTAAGCCAATAAGAATAATTTTATGTAAAAAATTAAGCCCGATATTTTGTCTTACTTTGTAGAAAATGATGAACAAATAAAAATGAAAATCTAATAGCCTTCGCCAACCAGAATCCACATTAGTAGCACGCACACAGGCCTTTAATAAATTCCAGATGCAGAAAGTTTTCTCTTTGCTTTCAACAGCTATTGAGAGACACTGTATTCTGTCTACGCAGATTTTCAACGTGAATGAATCTGCGCTAACAACTGTGCAGAAACCACCAAAGATATTCGCTGCAATAAGTTGGTGCTCTAACTAGTGCTGAACTTGGACTTCATGTTACAGTGGTGGCCTGTATTAGTTCCTATGGCTTGCATTAACCTCCAGCGAAGCCAATTCCGTGCAAGAAGTTGAATCCAACACTCTATGATGAACTCCCGGCAGACTTCGGAACTATTCCTAAAATGGCTACAGCATTTCATATCTGTAGTTGACAAAGTTCTCATCCTGGATGAGCATAGCAGTCATAAAAGTAGTATTCAAGATTGCCAGAGTCTGAAGTTGTAATGTTATGTCTTCCATCGCATTTCACACACAGACTACAGCCTCTTCATTTGTCTTTTTTTTGGCCACTTGATACCTAGTACAACGAGGAAGCCAGAAAGTGGTTGAAGAACAATCCAGGTAGAACAATGTCTCTCTACCAGATTTCAAAACTTTCCATTATCTGTTAGCTGCAAACCCAAAAATTGCAGTATCAGGCTTCGATGCTTCAGGAATTTTCCCACTGAACCTAGACAAAACCGCAGATCATTTGTGTAAGCCAAGAATACAACAGATCAGCCTTGTGACACCCATCACATACCTTCAACCACGGTTCAGCACTGTACAGCACATCCCTCCTACTCTTCAATGCTTGAACTACTGAAATACTGCAAGAAATTTCTCCCAAACCCTCATCTTCTAACCTTGAAGCTAAACGAAAGGGGACAACCCAAGGAAGTCAGGATCTGACAGTAACGCCCAATATGCAGTTGGTAAAAGAAAAATAAAGGCAGAAAAAAGCTCTGAAGCTACGAAAATCAAAGAGAGGTTCTGTCAAGCGCCAACTGCTCGTGTATTCAGAACTCAGTGAAGAAGTCCATTCAGATCCAATTGATGGCATTGGTAGTGAACATGATGAAGATGCTTCTTCAAGCATCTACTGAAGTGATTTGTTCACCCATTCAAAGTCTGGGGAAGTGTGGCTACGATGTATGAATTGTTGAAGTGGAGCCATGAAGGTTGTCCAGGAGTGTGACTACGATGTATGAATTGTTGAAGTGGAGCCATGACGGTTGTCCAGGAGTGTGGCTACGATGTATGAATTGTTGAAGTGGAGCCATGACGGTTGTCCAGGAGTGTGGCTACGATGTATGAATTGTTGAAGTGGAGCCATGACGGTTATCCAGGAGTGTGGCTACGATGTATGAATTGTTGATGTGGAGCCATGAAGGTTGTGCAGGAGTGTGGCTACGATGTATGAATTGTTGAAGTGGAGCCATGAAGGTTGTCCAGGAGTGTGGCTACGATGTATGAATTGTTGATGTGGAGCCATGAAGGTTGTGCAGGAGTGTGGCTACGATGTATGAATTGTTGAAGTGGAGCCATGAAGGTTGTCCAGGAGTGTGGCTACGATGTATGAATTGTTGAAGTGGAGCCATGAAGGTTGTCCAGGAGTGTGGCTACGATGTATGAATTGTTGAAGTGGAGCCATGAAGGTTGTCCAGGAGTGTGGCTACGATGTATGAATTGTTGATGTGGAGCCATGAAGGTTGTCCAGGAGTGTGGCTACGATGTATGAATTGTTGATGTGGAGCCATGACGGTTGTGCAGGAGTGTGGCTACGATGTAAGAATTGTTGATGTGGAGCCATGAAGGTTGTGCAGAAGTGTGGCCTCGATGTATGAATTGTTGAAGTGGAGCCATGACGGTTGTCCAGGAGTGTGGCTACGATGTATGAATTGTTGAAGTGGAGCCATGAAGGTTGTCCAGGAGTGTGACTACGATGTATGAATTGTTGAAGTGGAGCCATGAAGGCTGTCCAGGAGTGTGGCTACGATGTATGAATTGTTGAAGTGGAGCCATGAAGGTTGTCCAGGAGTGTGGCTACGATGTATGAATTGTTGAAGTGGAGCCATGAAGGTTGTGCAGGAGTGTGACAACGATGTATGAATTGTTGAAGTGGAGCCATGAAGGTTGTGCAGGAGTGTGACAACGATGTATGAATTGTTGAAGTGGAGCCATGAAGGTTGTGCAGGAGTGTGACAACGATGTATGAATTGTTGAAGTGGAGCCATGAAGGTTGTGCAGGAGTGTGACAACGATGTATGAATTGTTGAAGTGGAGCCATGAAGGTTGTGCAGGAGTGTGACAACGATGTATGAATTGTTGAAGTGGAGCCATGAAGGTTGTGCAGGAGTGTGACTACGATGTATGAATTGTTGAAGTGGAGCCATGAAGGTTGTGCAGGAGTGTGACTACGATGTATGAATTGTTGAAGTGGAGCCATGACGGTTGTGCAGGAGTGTGATTACGATGTATGAATTGTTGATGTGGAGTCATGAAGGTTGTCCAGGAGTGTGGCTACGATGTATGAATTGTTGATGTGGAGTCATGAAGGTTGTGCAGGAGTGTGATTACGATGTATGAATTGTTGAAGTGGAGTCATGAAGGTTGTGCAGGAGTGTGATTACGATGTATGAATTGTTGAAGTGGAGTCATGAAGGTTGTGCAGGAGTGTGATTACGATGTATGAATTGTTGATGTGGAGTCATGAAGGTTGTGCAGGAGTGTGATTACGATGTATGAATTGTTGAAGTGGAGTCATGAAGGTTGTGCAGGAGTGTGATTACGATGTATGAATTGTTGAAGTGGAGCCATGAAGGTTGTGCAGGAGTGTGACGACGATGTATGAATTGTTGAAGTGGAGCTATGAAGGTTGTCCAGGAGTGTGACAACGAACCAAGGATTTTGTGTGCGAACTGTGCTTATAATTAATTTTTTTCTCTATTAGCCTACTAGTTTTGATCAAAATGAAACAAGAATGTTGTATGCGAACATCTTATGCTCTTTTATTACTAACTTATTGCTTTTTAATGTGAGATTTGCAGAACCTTAAATTTAAAAAGAGAGTTTCAAATTACAAGACAATTTTTGTAATGTAATTATTTATGTTTACCTTGATTTAAATGTGATATTATTTCTTAATTTCTATCCGTTTGTTAAGTAATGTCTCACATTATTTTGGTTTTTCCCAATATGGGTAACCTTTTTAATTACATATACTAATTCCAAGTAAAAAATATTATATGTCAATTTGCCCTCCCAGGCAGCCTAAAATGACATACTAACAACATTTTCAAAAATCAAAATTTATGAATTACCGTATTATGCTAGGGATAATTTTGAATGTGCATAGTGTTACCCATTAACTATTGTAGTCATTCAACAGATTTCTCTAATTTTAATTATATAATGCACTAAAAATGGGGGTCCTAATAAAAGTATGTCATTTTAGGCACCTTTCCCCTACAGGAGATCCTAAAACGTGTGTTTTCGGTGATGTCTCGGAATCGAATTTTTGGGCGGTATACAATACCCTCTTTACCTAAGCATCGTGTATTTTTTTAGAGGAAGTAAAAACACAGGAGGATCTTGGCCTACAACTAAAAATGATTCGCTTATCTCAGAAGTAACATAAATAAAATAATATAAAGTTTATAGGGGAGAAAAAGCTTCATTACACAAATATATTTGCAGGAATAACCAAAACAATTTTAATGGGTTTTGCATTACATTTGGGATTAATCTGGCATTGTATATAGACAACAGAATTTTTATATATTTTTCATTTATTTTAATCAAAACTGTTGCCTTGTTTGTTAAATAAAACACTTTTCAGCTCCTAGTTTTACCACTTTCCTTTATCCCATAAATACTTAACTGCAGAACACTATTGCTTTTCTTGTTTGAAATGATTTACAAAAATCATTAAATTTTACAAACATCTGATGTGTTCCATTCACATGACTTTCTCTACATCTCTGCAACAGATTAATGTTAAAAGGCTTATGCTTCCATTTACTTCATGCTAATCAAGAAAAAAATTAGTAGAAATAGTCTTATTCCTTGTAAGTAGAAGCGAAATAAGAGAGTACCATAGGTTAAAGTGATAGTCAAAAGCTGGTTGCGATATGACTGAAGTTTCTTTCTTTGTATGGACAGGAGTTAACAAATCCCTGTGTGAGAAAAGTATGTTTTTTAAAGCTGAAACCAAAAATAATGAATATCTCAAATATATCAGCTCCACGAAAAAAATGTATATAACATAACTTGTGTATTTTAACTAGTTCTACATTTTTTTGTGTAAGT
Organism: Hymenopus coronatus; assembly: GCA_030762935.1. Taxonomy (NCBI): domain Eukaryota; kingdom Metazoa; phylum Arthropoda; class Insecta; order Mantodea; family Hymenopodidae; genus Hymenopus; species Hymenopus coronatus. The sequence goes on along the minus strand of CM060882.1, from coordinate 32,735,394 downwards.
TACTGTCCATCTCTTACGCTTAAGCAGTTATGTAAAACTGTAAAATTCGTTCAGAATAAAGTAGTTATCAGAGAATGTTCGCAGAAAAGTCAAGATATACATTTTAATCAGGTAAATATCTTTAATATGCGATGTGTTAATCATAATCGTTAGAGCAATTATTGAGAAATTTTGGAAACCTTTTTCATGTAAAGGGTTGTTGGGGGTGGGGATTTTCTTCAAAATATTCCTGTCGCATCCTTACCAGATACCAAACTTAAATACCAAGCACACACGGACCTTTTACGGAATTTTGCATAACTACTAAACCGTAAGAGGTACACAAAACTTACCACACAAAAAATGTGGAGCACATTAAAACACATACTTTTTGTTATATAATATGTTTCGTGGAGTTGATTCGTTTTTGAGACATTCCTTGGGTTTGGTTTCAGCTTTAACGAACTTATACTTTTCTCATACAGGAATTTGTCAACTCCTGTTTGTACAAACAAAGGAACTTCTGTCACATAGCAACAGCTATTGACTATCACTTTAGCCTATGGTACACCCTTATTTCACTAATGAAAAGGAAACAAGTAATAATACTATTTCTGGTAATTTTTTCTCGATTAACATTAAGTAAATAAAAGCATTAGCTTTTTAACAATAATTTATTGGGGAGATGTAGAGAAAAGTCATGTCAACAGAACATCTCAGATTTTTTCCTACTGTAACAACCCAGAAAAATGTAGCTTCTTTGGCTACTGCTCCTCCCACATGCATTGTACATGTCCTTACCACTGCAGACTCCTTTTCTATAACAGTCATTTACAGCTGGTATTTGTCTAGTATAAAACACCTTACGTGTGCCTCGGATTAGTCCTATACTACTTCTAAGCCCACTTTCGCAAACACTTTCTTTTTCATACCTTCATTTATTGTCCAGCATTCAGATTCAACTTTGCAGTACTGCTTTCATAATATGCTTCTTTGTTTTTTCTGGCAAAGTCCAAACTCCACAAAACACTGTTCGGGTATCAAATGGCTTTTCTTTTACAGTTTACTCTTCCGGCTTTATCTCTTTGTCAGGAAACGTAACGTGATTTTTATGGAGTGGTTTTCAGCCCTTTGCCAACTCCATACTTGGATGGCATGGCCGTTGCCTCTGTTGGCCGAGTTTCATGATTCCCATTGGAACTTCTCGGCTACCATACCGGTCCCAGGGCACACTAAGTCCCCTCTGAATATCTCTCCAACAGGCAATTCCCTATTTTCTGTTCCCCATCTCCAGAGTGAGGACTTAGAGGTAACATAATACCAACACTAGACAAAGAAAGAAACATAAAAGGCATACAATATTAAATTAAACAATAACAAATGCAGAATATTCTATTTATGCAGTATTACTGTAAATTAATAAAGCGTAATATTTTCCATTAATAATAATGGACCATTATTACCAATATTATTGTTAAATAATAAACATATAAAATTTTCTTTACTTATGTATGTTTATATAGTAAAACCTCTACTTGGATACTCGTGTTAAGTTATGACATACATTTGAATGGCGCGGCAGGGAAACAGACGGAGTATTTGGAGAAAGATTAAGTATCGCCTCTGTCATATTGACAGAGAGCAAATAGTTGCGCAATGACCGGAGGAGAAAACGTTGGCGAGGAGGAAGAATCGTGGGCTCATACCTTGGCAAGATGTAGGGGTACAGAGGAAAGGCGAAAGTTTTTACCGCAATTATTTACCACCGCATGCTGGGCGCATATAATTGGGAACATATACATTTTACTTAAGGCTGATAATAGGGAAGGGGAGGGAGTGTAAGAAGAGATTATAATGTTTTATACATTTTGCCACTCTTTTCGCTCATTGAATTACTGTGGTGTTAGTATGTCTCTCTTAAGTGTATTTGTTTACAATAATAAGAGTACACTTATGCATTACAATACGGTTTACGCTGTATTTGAATGTGTTTGCGTTTTTATTTTCGTGTTCACATTTTTCATTTTTATTTTCAATATTTATTTTTATTTTATGTATTACAAAAACACGTACAGCCTGTAGGTCCGTGCGATTGATGAATATCAGTGCATTATACTGGTGTTTAAATAAATATATCGATTCATTCATTCATAAATGCCTCACTACTTTGGTCATATTTTCTTGGAACCAGACGAACTCCTTGTGTTTACATACCCAACATACCAGTATATTGGACACCCCTGTTTCTACATTCTTGAATTACTCAATTGGTCCCTTTTTAAACTATATTGTGGTTAAATTTGAGTGAGGTACATATTGACTGTTATTGGGCCTTGCAACCATTACCACAGTTTAATGAGAGTAGTTTTCTTTTGCAATTGTGCACTGGCATTTCTAATTCCTGGAACTTGTACACGCTTTGTTTTTAGTGTGGTTTAAGTTGAGATTTGTGGCGGTACTGAGTTCGTGTCCCGGTGCGGATTCTTATTAGCGGGAATGGTGTAGGTTTGAGTTGGCTTGGCTCAGGGTTTTTATCAGCATGGAAACTCTTTCAGGTTGTGGTGAGACACAAGTGCTTTATTAACTGAGTCCGGCCTTTTTCCGCCGTAGAACACACGCGTATACTTCTTAATTTTCTACTGTGACGTTACACTTTACCCGCACGCCACTATTATAATTTATTCGTTTGATTCAGTGATATGTCTCGTACTATGCTCAGTCTTAAAATCACTTACTTCTGTCACAAGTAAGGGTTACACCACGCGCTCTAATACCACATCTTGGTCGTGCGGAGTTCTTCGTCAACTGCCTCACAATTAAACGGTAGCCTGGGTGGCCCCACCACGCATTCTAAATTTCACATCTTGTTGGTCCGAAGGTTCTTCACCAAGTGCCTTACACTGTCGCCTGACCAGAGGGAATCATTGTCTTGTGTCCCGTTAGTTTTCCTTGCCAGGGCATTCTCACCCCTTTCCCTCGGGTCAATTCACGGCAGATAACGGATCTTGTACCCCGAGCTCATGCCTTATACGTGTTAAAAGTCTTTCTACCCTTCCCATTTTCACTCTACATTTATATTTTATCTTCGCAATATAATTTACATTCTTGGCTATGATTTATATTTCTCTTTTTAATACTTCTTTCCCTCGGAACAAGACATGTACTGGCTCAGATTTCAGTGAGCATTTTAAAAACTGCACACAAGGTTGAAGAAATAACTTCCGATGAACATGATATTATTTATGTTTCTAAAAATCCATGTGCTCATCAACGAGCTCTCGAATGCACTAAGGGATTGGAGAATTATGCATTTGCACATGGTCAGCCACACATTGTTGAACTTTTATTGGGTTTGAACGAGATATTGAGGAACAATAGGGATTGTTTTCTTCTTCCTCTTCTATAAAACACGGTTTGGGCTCCGGCTCCGGAAGTCACGATGCTCTTTGTGGTTGGTGTGTGCAATTTCTGGAACTCTATTTTATTTCATGTTCATGTGTTGTTTCCAGTTTGTTCTATACCCTTATTCCTTTATTTAATTCTTCTACTTTAATGTCGTATTTCATTGTTGTGCTGTTTATCTAATATATTATATATCCAGCTATGGTTCTGAGGAACTTCATTTTTGGCGTTTGAATACTTATTTTATGTTGTGCTGCAATTTCCCAAATTTCTGAACCATATATTGAATTGGGATAGTCATCGTTTTATAGAATTTTATTATTGAATCCTGTGTTGCTTTATTGGTTAAATCTGTTCTATTTTAGCTAGGTTTATTTAATTTTTATTATTATCTGTTTTTGTTTCGTATGCTATTTCACACCAGAGGAAATTAAACTGACATTTGTTCAATAGTTCTATTTTCGATAATTTTTCACCCAAAAGTTCGATACCGAGATTTCACCAGGAATACATGTTTTGAGACTGACTAAATCCAGAAACAAACATTTTTAGAAACATATTGCATGTGTGTATGTGTGTGTGTGTGTGTGTGTGTGTGTGCGCGCGTGTATGTGTCTGTCAACAGCGCATCTCAAAAACGAAAAGTTCGTTAGATGCCAAACTCAGTAATTAAGTTTATTATCTTCCAAGGATGCCGCACGTAAAAAATGGAATCTATGAGTATGAAAATAACTAAAAGTATATAAAATAGAACCAATGTTTTTCTTCATTCTTAAAAGTTGAATTTTGGGTGAAATTCTTTTTTTAGGGAAATTCTTTGTTTATTTTTACTTAATTCATCCCTTTCTTACCGATCCAATTCATCCCTTTCTTACTTTCAGAAATATTCCCTACTCCCAAATACCCATTACACTAAAATTTTTTAGAAATTTTAGATTTTCTAAAAACTGACTAACGATTTCGATTAAAACAAAACCGTAAGAGATATAAAAATTACTACAAAAATGTAATCGCTTTAAATCTAACCATTTCAGGGATACTCCTGTTGTTGGTTTTAGTTTTCAAAGACTTTGTTTTCTAAAGAGGAAGTCATCATCTATTTTTTTAATTTTTGTTTCACTCCTAACCATGCAGAGAGAACCGAATTTCAGTGTAAATTTAAAATATTTTACTGTCGCTATAGTTTTGTGCATTTCCTTGTTTACTTTCTACTTATAAGAAACTAAGTAATAGGATAAATTCTGTTAATCCTATTTATCACGAAGTAAATAGAGGAAGAGTATTTTGTAAAAATAATTTGTATGGAGAACAGATACAGAAATTTATGTGAATGGAACATATCATATTTTAATTTTTGTTGTGTTCCTAGTCATGCAAAGAGAACCGAATTTCAATGTAAGTTTAAAAGAATTAACCGTCTGTTTAGCCTAGTGCATTCACTTATTTCCTTTCTACTTATAAGAAACTAAGTAATATGACAATTTCTGATAATGTTATTCTCAATTAACAAGAAGTAAATAGAGGAATAATCTTTTGTAAAAATGGTTTGTGTGCAGAACAGCTAGAGAAATCCATATGAATGGAACACTTCATATTTTTTTTGAATCCCTGGCCATGCAAAGAGAACCGAATTTCAACATAAATTTAAAAGATAAGACCGTGGGTTTGGCATAGTGTATTTTTTCATTTATATAGCCCTTCTATAAAATTTAAGGTCATATCCGGGGCTTTACATTAGAAACAACTCATTTTCCTCAAATACACACACACATTCACTTTCACATACATACTTCCAGACTCTAGAATAGGGAATAATTCTGTGTAAAAAAAATTTCTCCGACGCAGTCAGGAATCGAATCCGGGACCTCCGGGTGAAAAGTCAGCTCGCTGACCACTCGACTAGTATATTCCCTTATTTACTTTCTTCTTATAACAAACTAAGTAATATGACCATTTTTGATATTGTTAACCTCAATTAACAGGAGGTAGATAGAGGAATAATGTTGTGTAAAAACTCTGATGTGTTCCATTCACATGACTTTATCTACATCAGTGCAACACATTATTGTTAAAAAGCTTATACTTCTATTTACTTAACGCTAATTGAGAAAAAATTGGCATATATACTCTTATTTCTTGCTTCCTTGTAAGTAGAAGCGAAATAAGGGAGTACCATATGTCAAAGTGATAGTCAAAAGCTGATTGCTATGTGATTGAAGTTCCTTTGTTTGTATGTATGGACAGGAGTTGACAAATTCCTGTATGAGAAAAGTTTTAAGTTTTTCAAAGCTGAAAAAAAAAAACAACTCTAAAGCAACAATATTATATAACATAAATTGTGTGTTTTAATGTGCTTTACATTTTTGCGTGGTAAGTTTTTGTCTATCTCTTACGGTTTAGCAGCTATGCAAAATTCCGTAAAATTCATCCTGAATATAGTAGTATTTAGAGGCTATTCTTAGAGAGTTCATGATGTGTATTTTATTTGGCATACATAAATATCTTAAATATTAGACATTTTAATCAAAATCGTTAGAGCCCTTTTTAAGAAAATCAAAATGTTCGAAAAAGTTCCATGTAAAGGGTTGTTGGGTGTGTGGGGATTTTCTTCAAAATCTTCGTGTCGCAATCTTGGAAGATACCAAACTTAAATACCACAGACAGACACACACAATCGGAACTTTTTCCATAAATGTTTTTTTTTATTCAGGGGGATCCAAGACATATATTTGTGGTGAACTCTCGGTATCAAATTTTTGGTTGGAATACAATACTTCTCTATCCTTATATATATTGCGCATACGGGACTAGAGAAAGTGAAAATGGTTTGTATACAGAACAGATAGAGAAAGTCATGTAAATGGAATACGTCGAATTTTTTCCTACGAACTAACCGTGTTTCTATTATGAATAGCTGAAAAGGGGTTACTTATGTAGTTTGGTGAAACTTGTATTTCTGTGACATAATACCCTTATATCCCTGTTTATCACTTTACACGTCTATGTTGAGGTAACAAGTAAAAGCGTACTGGGATTACTTCTGGAAACTTCCGCAGAGCGTGTAAACAACCCCCTTTGTTCGCCCGCCCGCGCGCGCGCGTAAAGAGAACCCGCCATATCATTATATGTATGTATCCGAAGCGTGAATCTGGAAAGCAAATTCAAATAATCTTCTCCTTCGCCAACTCAAGTTCATTTTCTGTGTTTCTCGGATTTCTCGCGCTACCCAAATCACCACCTGTACTGCTATCCAAGTTTGCTCGTGAAAGCTAGTCCTCACAGTCAATGGAAGTCTGCCGTCTAGGATTACAATCAGGTATTCATCACGAGATTGAAGCGGGGGGGGGGGGGAGCCAGTCCCAGCTTCCAGCTCTTTCCCAACTATATATTAGACCAGAAAATGACGTTTGCAATTCTCTTCTTCTTTGCGAGAAAGTTAAACGTTTGCCTTCGGCCGTTTTTGTGTTCTTACATCATTACAAAGCCATCAAGGAAGCGCCGAAATAGAAACACACAGCGGGGAAAATATATGATGTGTTGCTTTCATACGACTTTCGCTTTTCCTCTACCCTTTATTATGCTACATTCACAATGAGATGCCAGCTCAGACGTAACGTAAGCGCAAAATTTTGAACTCATTATATTTAATGCAAGCATTCACATAGAAACATACAAGACGCAACGCATGAGTTTGCAAACTCCAAACTGTATCTTTTCTTTGCGTGCAGAGAGGAGGAATTCTGCTTTTTTACTTTCTCTGTACTTACTATGTACATAGTGCATTGCACCCAAAAATTTGATACCGAGATTTCACCGAAAATACATGTTTTGAGACCAGCTGAATAAAAAAAACATTTTTAGAAAAATGTCCATGTGTGTCTGTCTGTGAGTGTGTATGCATAGCTCAAAAACGAAAAGACCGTTAAATACTAAACTTGGCATTTAAGTTCAGTATCTTCCAGGGATGCGACATGAAGAGTTTCAAGAAAATCCCCCGACTCCCAACTGTCCTTCACATGGAAAATTTCCGAAAATTTTGATTTTCTAAAAAATGGCTCTAGCGATTTTGATTAAAATATCGTATATTAAAGATATATACCTGACAAAATATGTATATCTTAAATTTTCTGGGAATAGCCTCTTAAGACTTACTTTATTCTGGATAAATGTTATGTAATGTTGAGTAACTGGTAAACCGTAAGAGATAGACTAAAATTTAGCAAACAAAAAATGTTGAGCACGTTAGAACACACAATTTATGTTATATACATTTTTTCGTGGGGTTGATCCTTTCTAGATATTCTTGTTTTTGGTTTCAGCCTTGAAAAGCTTACTTTTCTCATACAGGAATTTGTCAGCTCCGTCCATTCAAACAAAGGAACTACAATCACATAGCAAACAGCCTTTGACTATCAATTTAACCTATGCTATTTCCTTTTTCGCTTCTATTTACCAGGAAGCAAATAATAAGTCTGTTTCTAATAATTTTTTCTCACTTAGCATGAAGTAAATGGAAATATAAGCTTTTTAAGAATAATTTGTTGCAGAGATGTAGAGAAAGTCATGTGAATGGACCACATCAGATTTTTTTCTCTGTGCATTGCCTATGAATTCAATAACAAACGATCGCACTGCGAGATTTTACAGGACCTGCTGCATATGCATGCTCTTCTATTTGGCCGTGCAGTGCCGCGCCATTTCTAATTTCCCTTAAGAGGTTATGATAATTGCGAATCCAATCTTTGATTTAATGGATATAACTATAACCTGCGTCTAGATTGCTTGGTTCTCATAAATAAAAGACGCAGAGAAAAATTGTTAGTTCATTAGATGTTTAGTTTGATCATTTTCTGTACTCTCTATGCTTGTACTATTTTGAATAAATTTGAATGTGCAATTATCGTGACGTCAATGCCGCGAGCGTCAGCTGTTAGTGTGTAAATTTAAAATATATATTTGTAAAACATTACGAGAATTTTCTTATATGGTATTGTTGGTTATGTTGTTCAATTTGAAACTTGCGGAGCGCTTGGGAGATATTACCATGTAATTCACAGAACTAGAAATCCGTGCCAACTTCTTGCGTTACGCTTGCGACTGCGTTGTGAACGGTTTTCCTCGCGTTTGCACTTATGTTGCGTTACGTCTGCGCTTGCATCTCATTGTGAATGTAGCTTTAGTGGGTATACCGACTATTCTTACCAGATTTAATGTATAGTATATTGCGTATTAAGAACAGTAAGTTATACTTACATCAGGTCGAGAATGCATATTGAGAATATGAGGCTCCCAGGACCGATCTTTTGCAAGCATTCGAGATATACGTAACTTACAGTGCATGGTTAGCCAATTACTTTTTGAAACACTTGAAAAAAGAAAAGCAATAATATTTCAAAATTGCTTTTCAATATTTTACTGATTATAAAAGAAAAAATCTGACGTGTTACACTCACATGATTTTCTCTACCTGCTCTACAAACAAACGTTGTACAAAAATTATTCTCCTTTCTGTACAATGCTATTCGAGATAAACATTAACAGAATGCTCGTATTATTTTGTTCCTTATAAGTAGGAGGGAACTTAGGAAATGTACTATGCTAGAGTGATAGTCAAATCTTTTAAAAGCTGTCGTTATGCGATTGTCATAAATCGCTTCTTTGCTTGGCCTGGAGTAGAATAAAAGAAAAACGGAGACTCTCTGTCTGAGAAAAGTATAAGTACTTTACAAATGAAACTAATAAGGAGGAGTATCTCGAATAGGTAAATTGTAAGAAAATAATTTATATGACAAATTGTGTATTTTAAACTCCCGGTCTCTAGCCGGTTGCTCTACCACTGAGCTAACATGGCAACATACCGACATGGCATTACATTTATTAACCCTCGTTTTTTTCTCTCTCCCTCAACTCTCAAATTCGTAATTTCTCGTTAAATTTGAGATCACCTTGTAATTTACTGGGAAACGTGTGGGTCACTTGACAAATATAATGTCATGGTAGATCAATGGTAGAGTAACCGGCTAAGATCCGTGTTTCAAATCCCAGCTATGGCGTTGAATTTTTCAGTTTGAATCTACCTATTACTATAGTTTATATTTCTGTCTAGTTTATTTAATTTGAGACAAACCTTTGCATAATAGCTAGAGTATATATTTCGATATACATAGCAAGACAATAGAGATAGTCAACTGTTTAACAATGGATGCATTATATTTTTTCCATGCTACTAGGAGCGTTCAATAATGCCTTATAAAGTCCAAGAAATTACACTCGTAGCATCGAAAAAGTTTTGTATTTAGTAACCGTCATCTCTTACTAGATGGCAGTTAAAGTTTCAGCTATATCCATTAAGTGGCTTCGTGGTCATAGGGGATTGAACCAACAATCTTGTGATTATTTGGAAAGATGAAAAAAAAGCGAGTTCCGTGCTGTGATTAAACATTTTTAACACCGAAAGAAATAAAAATCGCGTTGGATGAAGTTCATGGCACATCTGCTCCTGCGTTTACGACAAATTACAATTGGATAAATGAATTTAAACGTGGCCGCAAATCCCCTAATCATCAACATCGTTCCGGAAGTTCAGTAGAAGTGACTTCCTCCAAAATGGTTAACAAACTCCAGGAGTGATCGTCTAATCAAAGTTCTCGGAATAGTAGAAGCCACAAGCATATCACAAGGTGCAGTGTTCTGAATTTTTCACCAAAAATTGGGTGTGACAAAGGTTTCGGCAAGATGAGTGCCGCGTTTTCTCTCAATGGAGGATAAACAGAGTCGTGTGATCGATTCGGAAGCTGGTTTTGCACTTTTCCTTCACAACCCTGACGAGTTTATGCGTAGATGCATAAATTGGGTGAAACATGAATACACAGCTACACTCTAGAGACAAAAGTACAGTCGAAACAGTGGGTTTTTACAGGTGAACCGGCTCCAAAGAAGGCAGCGGTGTGGAAATCTGCAGACAAAGTGATGGCCTCGGTTTTTTCGGACGCACGCGGAATCATCTACATTGATTATTTGCAAAAAGCAAGAAATGTACATGGAGAGTATAATGCACCGATTAAACTGAGAAATCAAGAAAACACGCCCTCTGCTGGTAAAGAAAAGCATTCTCTCCATCAAGACAATGCAAGGATGCACACTTGCACAGTTTTTATGTAAAAAATTATAGAATTACAGCATCAGCCGTATTCACCAGATTTAGCCCTAGTGACTTTTTTTAATTCCAAACTTGAAAAACTGGCTCCTCGGAAAACGATTCACGTCAAAGGAAGCTATCTAAGCAGATGTCTATACTGAGGATCCTCAGAAATCGTACGTTTTGGAAGGCTTAAAACAGTTGGAGAAACGCTGAGAAAAGTGTATCGAGCTTAAAGGAGATTAAGATGAAAAATAAGAAAAGGACTTATTGAACGCCCCTCGTATCGAGACAAATAACTAAACATCGAAAATACTTTGAAAGAACGGCCAAATATTCTATTATTTTATCCATTAAAAACGGATATAGCTTATGGTACAGAAGAAGTGATCTTAAATAATTTCTGTGTTTTAAAAGATATATATTTTACAGCTAACGGTTAAACTTCACCAGTTACTCAAAATTATACAAAAGTAATTCCCACGAAGAGTGTTTCACAAACATTTTTTCAAAGATTCGTAACAAAAAGAATGTATAGTAATATTAGATTGCTGAAAATCTTCGTTTCGCATCTTTGAAAAGTACTGAAGTTAATTACAAAGTTTTGGGTTTAAGTGGGATTCTCTTCTAGAGTTACGCAGTTCACAGTCAAGATAGATAGATAGAGAGAGAGGTAGACACACACATACAATGTTTTTTATTCAAAGTGTCTCAAGACGCACATTTATGGTGAAGTAACCGTATTGAACTTTTTGGTGGATTACAGTGCTTCCCTTACTATGGGTAACAGCGAAGGCAAAATCAACAAAAGCTCAACTCGCGAATAATTTTACAACTATTATTATTGCAGCTATAAATACATTTCAGAATATCTGTCATAATATTATTAATCTTAAAGCACTTATTTATATTGAAAGAAAAGTTATTAGTTACTCAATTATGATTTAATTTAATGTACTTTTGGAATATTAGAATTCACAATTCCGCACTTGCTAGCTTGAAGGTTTTTATCCTTAACCAAAATGAACATAAAATGTAATAAGCTGTACCAAAATGTTTATGAAATATTATTTTTTAACTTCACTGCCGCTTTACACATTAAACAAAGGAACTTTTATAATCCACCCCAAAAATTTGATATCAACATTTCTATAGCAAAGCTTTGTTTTAAACACCCCTGAATCCAGAAAAAAAAAACAGTTGCATGTTACACAACCCCTGAATTTAAAAACACTGGTGACACACACTGTGTCGGAAGGGAGGGGAGGAGCATAAATGATAAACGAAAAGCCGGTTAAACATCAAATTTGGTATTTAAGTTCCTTGTCTTTCAAGGATGCGACAACAAGGCTTTTGGGGAAATCTGTCCACTCCAAAATACACTAGGACAGCTTTTTCGAACATTTTGACTGATTTAAAAAACGGTTGTATTCATTTTGATTAAAATATGAAAATTGTGACGGTTAAATTTTGGCATATATATTTTACCCGTAATAATGTTTAATTTTCTGGTTGCCATATTTCATTACATATAAATCTGAGACACGGAACTACGGCTCCCCCTGTCGGTCAGGCGCTAAGTCAGGTGTTTGCTACTGGACTGTGAGAGATCGAGTATCCCATATCATAGCAGTTTTGAATGAACCTGTTGGTTGATTGCCAATGTAAGTTATGCCATACTTGGAGAATTCAAATCTATTCTTAGGTCAGTTCCAAAAAAAGTTAGTTCTACCGCTGTTACCAGAATCAAGAAACTCAGACAGGAACTGAGCTTATTTTTCATAGTTAAATACTTCAAGTCCTACTGCCTCGGAACACCTATCACGCTTCCTGGATCAAGGCTAAGGTAACCACCTAAATGGTCATGATCAACATGTAAATTGCTCATCATCTCTTTACAACATAATATAAAAATAACATACTCATCATCTAGAGTTACCTCTCTCGTAGTGTCTGATTTCAGGTAGGGTATTATGTTTCACCACACCTGGTCCTGTCTCCTACCTTTTAGGTTAAGTGTAGAATAAGTGTCAACCTCGAAACGTCTGTCTGTGCCCATCCCTAAGTATCCGTTACACTTGGCATGAATCGACAGTGTTTGATCGTAAAGTCGCACCTAAGTTGACACTGTTTCGGTATAAAGCCCAGCACGATATATTTGTCGTGAGGTGCTATGAACCGCTATGTGACTGCGAGTTTGTTGCAGAATATTTGGGAAGTTCATGCGAGGGCAAAACATCAACATTTCAAAGTGACCACATAGCGACACACTTTTTAAAAATCTGACTATCGCTTTATTCTGCTATATTTCTATGATATCCATCAATGAAATGTATAGACGTGTAAAGAAAGTTTACCTGGGTTGAAAGGCAATAGATAATAATGATGACATACTGTCTTATTGAACTCTATGTGAATTTAATCTTTTAACGTGATGCATTACCAAAGGCACTCAAGTTTAATCCATTTTTCCTACTTCACATTCTAACATAAGTAAAATGTTGATATCGTTAAAGTAAAAGATAAACTTTTTATTTGGATCGTAAAGGCGAACGTTGCACACAGATTCTATAACAACAGAAGAGGAAATTCCCTTTTTCTCTCCGTTACCAAGGAGACGGGCGCTTCTTGTGGTATTTACACGGAGCGAGGGAAACTTCTTATAGGGGGAGAGGGGAAAGTTTCTAACAATGGAGACACATCCTACCATACAGGTGGAATGAGGAAACCTATTTGTCAAGTTGAGAGATCATCATAGTGGAGTTTCCTGAAACTCAAACAAGCCTCAAGGTGCGCTTTCAGCTCGAAAAAGAAGCGTTCGATAGGAGCGGATTTGCAAACTGGAATTTCTCTGTTGGCCATCCATTTAGGAAATGGATTTAGTCGTACTCTTGAGAAAGAGGGCGTCTTAACAAATAAAAAACTAGTTGAACATTCCACGTCGATATCTCTTTCTGTCACGTCTGTGCCTTGGAGACGCTAGAAGTGTCCTGATTTCGCGTACGTTTTAAACCTAGATCCAAAAAGTCTCCGAAATAGTTTATTTTCTCTTTAAGGTATACGAAAGTAAAGGCTACATTAGTTTTACTTTTTAATCCCAGATGTACAATGTATATAGTGGATAGAGAAGGTATGCATTCCACCCAAAAATCGATATAGAGAGGCCCTCCGATTTTGAAAAAAAATTAGAAAAAGGTCCGTGTATGTATAGCTCAAAAACAAAAAGTGCATTATATAGCAAACTAGGGATTTCAATGTTGTATCTTTCAAGGATGAGACACGAACATTTTAGAAGAAGATCCTACCACCCCAAACTACCATTTACATGGAGAAATTTTCGAAAATTTTGCTTTTCTCAAAAATTACTCAAACGATTTTGATTAAAATTTCGTATATTGAATATATGTACATCAAAAATGATATGTAAATCTTGAATTTTCTGAAAATAGTCCCTGAAGACCTCTTTATTCTAGAAGAATTTTGCCTGCTTTTACATAACTGGTAAACCGTAAGAGAAAAAGAAAAACATACAACATAAAAAACACATAATTTATATCATATACGCTTATTTGAAGAAGTAGCTCTTTCTAAGATAATACTTGTTATTGGTTTTAGCTTTAAAATACTTATTCTTTTATCTTAATATACAATATTTTAATCAAAATCATTTGAACCATTTTTGAAAAACTCTAAAACTTTGGAAATCTTCCATAGAGCGTGGTTTGGGATAGCCTATTATCTTGAAAATCTTTATATCATATCCTTTAAATATACTAAATTTAAATACAAAGTTTGGTTTTCCAGTGGCTTTTGGTTTTGCAGTTATGCTTACCACACACACGCAGACCTTTTCTCTAATTTTTTTATTCTGGGGGACTCAAAACATGCATTTCCGGTGAAATCTCGGTATTTAATTTTTGGGTAGAATACAATACGTTCTCTGTCTACGTATGCATAAGGCACATACGTGCTAGAGAAAAACATTATTATTCTTTTCTTCTGGATTCAGGTGAAATCTCGTATCAAATTTTTGGATGGAATACTGTATCCTCTCTACCTACTATGTGTATTGTAGATACGTGCTATCGAAAGTAATGGTATAAAAGTGTTTCGATGTTTAATATTGTTACATTCACGCAATCTTGTATTAGATTTCATACAGTTTCCGCGGAAACCAAAATTCCAAGGATCAGAGTAAGCACCGCTGGGGAACGAACGCGGGAACTCCTGGATCCGCATCAACTCGCATGGTTATGTATAATGAAACTATTTCTGCAAACGTTTACCTGGACAATGGAACATGTGTTTAACTACATACTTTTGAAAAATCAAAATTCATTGGTTTGCTTTGTCACAGAACAATGAAATTTATACCATGTAACAATCAACTGTTTCGTAATATGTTGATAAAATAAAGTATGTAATATAAATTCATAGTTTTTCTCAGAAGGTTTCTAAAGTGACTTCAACAAACGAAATTTTCAAAACACATATTATTTAGGTACACATAACTGGCACAATTTTTTCACAGAAAATCCAATTTTTTGGGACAGATAAATTACTTAATGGTGCGTAAAATGAGCAGAAAGATACTTTGAAATACAACATTTTGAATTTCTAAACATCTAAAATCTTTGAATTTTAAGGAAAAGAACATTTATATAAATTTCAACAATTTTTTTGTCTATATATTTCAATTTATAAAAATTCTAATCCACTCTCATTTTATGCATCACTAAGTTCTTTATCTTTCCTAAAATTGTATTTGCTGTGAAAGAAAATTGTGGCTTTTATGGATTCTTAAATAATAACATGTGTTTTGAAAATTTCGTTTGTTGAAGTCACTTTAGAGAAGAGGTATAAGTTTTTATTACATACTTTACATTATCAGCATGTTAGGAAATACTTGCTTGTTACATGGTATGAATTTCATTGTCCTGCGACAAAGAAAACCCATGAATTTTGATTTTTCAAAAGTGTGTAGTTAAACACATGTATGGTGCTTTCCACACGTCTCACTGTCCGCAACACGAGAAGAGCTTTTAGAAGAGATATAACGGGTTGAGAAACTACTCTGTATAGATTTACTCTCCCCAAGAGAAACACAGTAAAGACATTTACAGAAGACGCTTTTCTAATCTTGTATTAACTCAAGTGAGGATTTAACATTGTTTAGAAGGCTAATAAGTGTCCTTTTATGTAAAGGATAAAATATTTTACACACAGCTCGTTTAAAATAAGGGGGTTACCGTAAAGTGGACATTAAAAATTCTAATCCTCAGGACCACTAAATAGTCATTAAGTGAGTGCACGTTAATTGCCTCGCATGCACCACAAATTGGAAACTATACCTTGTACATGGTAACTAAGCAAGAGTTCTGTTCTCTAATCTTGCTTTATCTGCAAGTTGCTCTCAAGTCGCCTTTAAGAAGGTCACATGCAGATTATAACCTCTATATCGGGGAATCTCATTTGCTGAGCGCCAGAGAACTGCTTAGTCTGCAGACTTTACTGGCTTCAAACACGGTAGGTAACCTGAGTGGACAAGCTTTCTTACGCCTTAGATAATCAAGAGGAACACTAGCCTACTCTATGTCTTATATTCATATGGATTTCAATATCAAATTTCGTTTAATACTCTTTCTATTACTTATCTTTAGTAAGCTAAAGAAGTATTACATAAATGAAAAATCTGGTCTGTTACAATCACATGATTTTCTATACATCTGTGAAAAATTAGTGTTAAAAAGCTTATTCTTCTAAATATTTTATGATAATTAAGATAAACGTTACCAGAAATTGTTTTAATTATTTGCTTCCTTGAACGTAGAAGGTACATAATGGAATGCACTAGGCTAAAGCGATAGTCAAATCTTTTAAAGGTCGGTTGCCACGTGGAAGGAATCCATTTCTATTCACAACTTTCTGGATGAAAAAAGTTGAATTATTTAAATCCGAAATATGGAATATCCTAGAAATGGTAAATTCTACGGAAAAAGCGTATATGTCATGAATTGTATGTTTTAATGTGATCTACAATTGTTGTGTGGTAAGTTGTTGCCTATCTATTAAAGTTTAACAGTTACGCAACATTAAGAAAAATTCATTCAGAATAAAGAGATCTTTAGGGGCTATTCCCAGAAAATTAAATATATATATATATTTTTTTTTATTTTCAATATAAATGTATTTCATTTACGGTATTTTAATCAAAATCGTTAGAGCCATTTTTAAGAAAATCAAAATTTTCAAAACTTTTTCCATGTAAAGGGTAGTCTGGGATGGTGGGATTTTTCTCAAAATCTTCGTGTCGCATCCCTGGAAGATACTAAACTTAAATATCAAGTTTGGTATTTTACTGACTTTTCGTTTTTCATTTATCGTGTTCACAGACACACGGACATGCACCGACCTTTTTCTGAAAATACTTTTTTTTATTCAGGGAACCCAAAACATGTATTTCCGGTGAAATCTCGGATTTTTGGGTGGAATGCAATACCTTCTCTATACACTATGTACATAGTACGTAAAAATGTGTGTCCCATTCACATGACTTTCTGTAGCTGTTCCACAATCTTTCCTTACAAAAGATTATTCTTTCGTCTATGTCATGCCAATTGAGATAACATTACCAGAATTGTGTCTCTCTAAGTAGACGAGAAATAAGAGAATACATAAAGGATAGTCTGAGCTTTTAAAAGCTGCTCACTAAATGAAACAACTGAAATTCGGTTCTATTTCTGTGCTAGAAGTAAACAAAAGAGAGACGAAAAGAAAGATGTCTCCCTTTTGAGAAAAGTTTAAGTAGTTGAAAAATGAAACTATTAACTTGAAATGTCTGGAAAACAATTAACTCTACAAAAGAAAAAAAAATGTGCACGACATAAATTGTATGTTTTAGCCAGATCTTCATTTTTACGTCATATTTGTCTATCACTTACGGTTTATCAATTATGAAAAATTCAGCAAAATTCAGCCGCAATAAAGAGGTCTTCGGAGGCTATTCCCAGAAAATTAAATATATACATTTTATTTTTATGCACATATGTTTTAAGCGTGGTAATTTAATCAAAATTGTTAGGCATTAGTGAGAAAATCAAAATACTCGAAACATTTCTCATGTAAAGGGTATTTTGGGGTGGGTGGATTTTGTTGAAAATATTAAGCGTCGCATCCTTGGAAGATTTTATAACTTGGAGCTCCAGAATATCGCAGAAATTTTTCGATTCTTAAACCTTGATTTCTTATTCTTCTAGGCTTCTGGCGACTAAGTAAGCCCTGAACAAAAATCTAAATATCAAGTTTTGTGTTTAACCGACTTTATGATTTTGGGATATCGTGTACACAGAGAAGCGGACACACATGGATATCTTTATAAAATGCTTTTTTGGACTCAAGGTACCTCAAAACATATATGTCCGGTTAAATCTTGAAGTGAAATTTAGCCTAGTGTATTGCCTAATTTCCTTTTAACTTATAAGAAACTTAAGTAACAAAATCACCTCTCATGTTTATTATAAAGTAGAGAAAGATAGCCAGTTGCTCTACCACTGAGCTACCATAGCAACATGCTTTTGAGATGACAATCCCATTGGCGACTTACAATGTTGTAAGTACTTTAAGTCCCAGGATTCATAGTATAGCCAACTACTATGGACAATTGGATTTGGTTTAATTGACGTGTGTATACGACAGGAGTTGGATAGGAATTGTCATTGGGGTTGTCATCTCAAAATATTTTGAGATCACCTTGTGGTTTACCGGGAAACATGCGAGTCAGTTGAGAAATTAAATGCTATGCCGGCATGTTGCCATGATAGCTCAGGGGTAGGGCAACCGGTTAGAGACCGGGAGATCCGTGGTTCAAATCCCGGCTATGGCATTGCATTTTTCAGTCTTACATTACCCATACAACTCCTGTCCTACACACGACTTGTGTGAAAAAGACAATTAAACCAATTGGTATAGAAAATCATGTGAATATAACAAATCGGATTATTAGTCTGATTACAAGGGAATGATGAACATTTTAAGAGCAAAATGTAGATAGCTCTCCTATGGCACTCATTTTATGCTTCCTTATCTTTTAATACGTTTCCAATCCTTCATTAAATAACTCTTATAATATTACGAGAAGAAATATTTGAACAAAGTCCTTCACCTCAAAATACACTTTTGTGGAATACTTGTATAACTGTTTTATCAAAAGTGACTAACGATTTCGTTTAAAATAGCAGTCACTATTGCATTTGTATAATAAATAAAATATATCAACTTTATCGGAACTAATATAAAATAATTAAATTAACCTTAATTTTATGGGAAGAGTTGCTGAAATGCGCTGTATTTGAGTGATTGTAAAATAGTGATTTTGTATTGATTGATCTGATTTTGTATGAATTTGTGTACATAGAAAACTGTAACTTTAGTTTAGAGAAAATGAAAGACAATTAGAAAATACATCTCGTTTCTAGTAGGATGTTTTTCTTTTTTTAGCGTCTGCCGTTTGGGAAATATTGTGTAGTTACACGCTTTCCAATAATTGCCATTTAATGGACGTGCATGATGTGCGTTAGCATCTCCTCTGCATGTAAAAGAAGCAGTGTATTCCGCTGCAAAACTCAATGGCAAGAATTCACCGAAAATAGATATTTTGACGACCTCTGATTTTAAAAAAGATATTTTAAGAAAAAAGTAGTTGTCGGTCTATACAGGCCATTTCAAACCAGATAGCAGTCGATTAGCTTATAGTTTGACTTGGCCGAAACTTCATGTCGTAACTTTCGAACTCTTTTAATTAAAGTTTTATGTGTGTTTAAAACTCGCACACATTTGGGATTAGGCAGCGAAGAAACAACGTTTGTCTTACGCCATACCCACATGCTACGTTTTCCATTACTAAAGTGACCTGTGCCGCGCCGGCGTGTCTATCAAACCACGTCTACACAACACGACTGGGACCTTCGCTACCTACCGGCACCTCTCGTGTAGTGGACCAGGCACGTGCCATTTGGTTATGTACGACTGCCTAATCCGTGGTGATTTATAGTAGTTTTTGTATGTACCAAATTTAGTGCTCAAAATTATATTCACGTATCAAGGAGGTCCTCATCTTCGTTTGGTGTCGTTTTGAAACCTCCTGTACATCAGCCTATGTGTATGACCGTCATAACTCAAAAAGAAGAATTCGGATAAATTCAAACCCTGTATTTCTGTAGAATATTTTCCAAACAGGTAACACGAATAATTTAAACAAAATCCCAAAGATCATTAAAAGTTTTATTAACATACCGTATATAGCTTACATTTACAAAGGAAATGCACTTTTGAGGATTCTGGGAAGAACCTTTGAAATCCTCTATATTCAAAAGAAATGTGCGTATAATCTTGTAGAACAGGTAAAAGCTAAGCATAGAAATGAAACATACGAAACCTGTAGATATCTTAAACACACAATTTATTTCAAGTAACTTTTTCGGCATAAGCTGTTTCACAGATATACATTACCTATTGGTTCGAATTCATATATAATTTGACAGTCTTTTAAAGTCCTGTCGATGTTCAGTTATTTCTCGGCATTGCATAGAAAGAGGACAGAATATGATGTCCAATATATAGCGTCGCTATTCACTTTGAATTCATAACGAAACATGTGATGCAGCAACATCTGCAAAGGTTTATCTCAGTTAAATGAATTAGTCAAAATAATATGCGTTCGTTATATAGCCACTAATAAATGGGAGCTGTTAGACAAAAGCTGTTATGTCAATGGAAAATATGTTTAATTTCTCTACATGTACCTAACGTATAAAAAGGTGTTGTATTCCAACCAAAAACTTGAAACCGAGATTTTATTGAATACTTTAAGGCCCTCTATGACCAAAAAAAAAAAAAGGTATTTTTTAAAAAGACCATGTATATGTGTACAGAATAACTCAAAAACTAAAAGGCTGTTAAATACCAAAATTGGTATTTAGTTTACTATCTTCCAAGGGTACGTAACGAAGCTCTTCAAGAAAATCCTGCCACTCCAACTGCCCTTTACATGGAAATTTTTTTCAAAATTTAATTTTCACAAAAATGGCTTCTAAGGACCTATTCATTCTGGATGAGTTTTGCTGAATTTTGAACAATTGGTAAACCGTATGAAATAGAGATTAGCTTATTACACAAAAATTGAGATCTCAAAAAAAAAATTATATCATATATAGTTTTACTTTCTCTACACGTACTATGTACATAGTGTATAGAGAAGGTATTGTGTTCCATCCAAAACTTCGATACAAAGATTTCACCGAAAATACATGTTTTGCGTCCCCCTGAATCCAAAAAAGCATTTTTGGAAAAAGGCCCATGTGTGTGTATGTGTGTCTGGACAGTAAAGCTCAAAAATGAAAAGACCGTTAAATACCAAACTTGGTATTTAAGTTTGGTATCTTCCAAGGATGCGACTCGAAGATTTTCAAAAAAAAATCCCCTAACCCTAACTACCGTTTACATGAAACTTTTTTTCGAAAATTTTTATTTTCTCAACAATGGCTCTAACGATTTTTATTAACATTTCTTACATTTAAGATGTGTACATGCCAAATAAAATGTATATCTTAAATTTTCTGGGATAGCCTCTCAAGACTACTTTATTCTAGACGAATTTTACGGAATTTTGCATAACTGCTAAACCACAAGAAATGTACAAAAACTTACCACACAAGGAATGTAGAGCACGTTAAACTACACAATTTATGTTATATGTATTTTTTCGTGGAGTTGTTTCCTTGTGTTTGGTTTCAGCTTTGAAAAACTTATACTTTTAGTCACAAAGCAACCAGGTTTTGACTATCACTTTAACCTCTGTTACTCCCTTATTTCCCTTCTACTTACTAGAATGCAAGTAATAAGACTATTCCTTTTAACTTTTTTCGATTAGGATAAAATAAGTAGAAGCATATGCTTTTTAACAATAACTTGTTACAGAGATGGAGAGAAAGTCATGTGAATGAAACACATCAGATTTGTTGTTGTTGTAGAGTTGACCGTTTTGGAGGTATTTCACAATATAGGTTTCACTTTTAAACTATGCAACTTTCCTCAAACGGATTTATCTCTTTTGTTAAACTGGCAAAGCGAACCGGTCTCAACGGTTCACATATTGACCGCCTTTTAAAAGATTTGATTATCACTTTAGTCTAATGTATTCCCTTATTTCCCTTCTGCTTAGAACGAAACAAGTAACAAGACAATTCTACTATTCTATTATCTCGATGAATATGATGTAAGGATTTTTTTTAAGAATAATTTGTTTGAAGAACATGTAGAGAAAGTCATGTGAATGGAACACATCTGAGTTTTAAGGATAATTCACTGAGAAATATGTAGAAACATATGTATGTAGTATTTGTATTTTTTTCTAGTGGGGTTGCCTATTCATCTTTTGTTTCTTTTTTGTGATCATGCAGGGCAGAAAGAATTTTCAAAGTCAACACAAAGCGACTCACTTTTAAAAATCTCTTTTTGCTTCAGTTAACTCTATTTTACTTGCTCTAGACGTTCTCAGGTTTCAAGCCATGTGAGGTGATGTGGAGACACCGACGTTTCGGGAGCGTACATCTCTCCCTTCTTCAGGATGCTGAATGATTGGATTGGCATTCTGAAGAAGGGAGAGATGTACGCTCCCAAAACGTCGATGTCTCCACATCACCTCACCTGGCTTGAAGACCGAGAACGTCTAGGGCATATTCGTCGCCAGGAAAGCTTAAACTCTTATTTTTCTCTTATTTTCTTACACCTACAACGAAATGTACGAGACATTTCCGCAACGTAAGTACTGTTTCGTTCTGCCTCCACATGCTAGACATGCCAACTCATCTCTCTGATTCATTATCTGTACCCTGACGTCATTACAGCCGGATAGTCTCATGTTTAAAGTTGTTAGGAATCGTTCTGAACTTTTAATACAATTCCGTAATACGGTTTTTGAAAGCAAGGAGTGCTGAGTCAGCTAAAATTCATCGTCAACTTGTAGAGATTTGCGGTAAAAAGGTAGAAATGGCGAAAAAGTGGGTTAGGCAATTCAATGATGAACAATCCAATATTCATGACGAAGCATGGAATGGGCGTTCTTCTGTTGTCACTCATGGTTTAGTTGAACAAGCGAATGAGGCAGTTCGTGAAAACAGACTGTTCACATTAGGAATGTTCACAAAACACGATGTTTAGCCCTGTCTTCAGTGGCGGCATCTTTCTTTGAAGAGAGCATACAGAAGTGCACTCCCCGCTATAACAAGTGCCTGAATAATAGTGACTACTATATCGAAAATTAGTTTAAAGAATGCTCTTTCATGTACAAATACATGATGAAAAATCTGATGTGTTACACTCACACGACTTTCTCTAGCTGTTCTACAAGCTTCTTATATAAGATTCTTCTTCTTTCCGCATCTTGTAATCGAGGTACTTATTAGCACAATGTTCTTATTACTTAGGTCCTTATAAGTAGGAATATAATAGGGGAATACGCTAGGCTAAACCAATAGTCAAATGTTTTACAAGCTGTCGTTGTGCGATTGTCATTACAAATCCCTTCTTTTCTTGTCCTGGAGTAGAACAAAAGAAAGCCGCACACTCTTGTCTGAGAAAAGTATAAGTACTTCACAACTGAAACTAATTACAATGAATACCTCGAAAACTGTAAGCTCCACGAAAAAAATGTATCTGACATAACTTGTGTATTTTAACAAGACCTACATTTTTTGTATAGTAAGGTTTTGTCTATCTCTTACGGTTTACTAGTTATGCCAAATTAAGCAAAATTCATCCAGAATAAACAGGTCTTTAGAAGCTATTCCCAGAAAATTCAAGATATACACATTATTTGTCAGCTAAATATCTTTAATATGCGATATTTTAAACAAAATCGTTAGCCATTTTTGAGAAAATCAAAATTTTCGAAAAAAGTTCCATGTAAAGGGTAGTTTGGGGTGGGGACATTTTTCACAAAATCTTCGTGTCGCATCCCTGGACATACACACACACACACTGACACACACACGGTCCTTTTTGTGAAAATGCTTTTTTTGGATACAGGGGACCCTAAAGCATATATTTCCAGTGAAATCTCGGTATCGAATTTTTGGGTGGATACAATACTTCTCTATCCCTATGTACATTGTACATACAGGGCTAGAGAAAGTAAAATCAAATATTTCATGCACTGTTTCCATATTGTACTTAATTTCTGCACATACCTCGTATAAACGTTTATCTCGATTAAACAGAAATAAATATCAGAATAAGCTTTCAAGGAACAATTTGTAGAAGAGAGAGTAGAGAAAGTGATGAGAATGCAGATTTTATGTTTTCTAGTCCCATCCATGCGTTTATGGTGAAAAGTAGCAAAGACCTACGTCAGCAGAGAACAAAAAGTGGATTCGACACCAGGAACGCCAGAAAACAAAACCCTGTGAATGGGGAATATCTGACAGCTTTTGTTGAAACAAAACATAGCCGGTTGACAAGTGTAAAAGATTGACAGCGAAATAATTTCGACAGCAGCCATGTTTTTGTCTACTCTCTGTCACATGCAACATACAAAAGAATTCAGTGGCGAAAATATACATGGAAACACAGTTAGCAGAAATAACGCACGCTATTAGTGATTCAAATAGGTTAACCGAGAATTATCATGAATTAAGTTTAATATTATACGACTGGTAAACCACAATAATATGCAGATCATTAGAGTGAGGTATAGTTTGTCAATTAGCCTTGTTCATAACATTAGCGGTTTCGAAATATTTGCTGTCACAAATTTTTCAGGTAAAGCAAGCTTCCATGATTATTATACTTGTTTTATTTACTTTCTGGAAAGTATACAGAAGGTACTGCTTTTCAACCATAGAACTCTAAAGAGATATTTCACTGGAAATACACATTTTAGAGTCCCCTGAATCGAAAAGACACATTTTTAAGAAAAATTAACTGTGTGTGTGACTTTGTGGATAGCATGGCTCAAAGACACAAAGTACCTTGTATACCAAACTAAGTGTTTAAGTTTGGCATCTTCCAAGGATGCTATTCAAAGATTTTCAGGAAAACCTCCAACCCAACTACGCTTTACATAGAATATTTTCGAAAAATGTTATTTTTCAAAAATGGCTCTATCGATTTTCATTATAACACCACGTATTAAAGATATTTACGTGATAACTATGATGTATATCTTTAACTTCCTGAAAAATAACATCTAAAATCCTCTTTATTTTGAATTAATTTTGCATATCTGGTATAACACCAAAATTTATTGCGCAGAAATGCATACATTTACGTCATATACATTTTAGTGAATAAATCATTCCTAGAGATTCTTTGTTATTACTTTTAAATTTCAATACTAATACTTTTCTCAAATGGGCGGTCATTATTCACTTTTTCCGTCCTGTTCTTGCAGTGAGAATGGAATTCCAAATGCGTAACATAGTGATAGCTTTTAAAAGATTTGACTCTCGGTTTTGCATAGCACATTTCCTTATTTCCCTTGTAGCTACAAGGAGCTAAGAAACTTCTGCTAACGTTTATTTAGTTAATGTTTTAGTAGCATGAAGTAGATGAAAATAGCTTTGGAAAGATTAATTTGTTGCAGAGTAGATAAAGATATGTGAATGGAAGATATCAGAACTTTGGAAAAATATAAGTGTGTGTATTTGTGTATGTGTGTGCGTGTGCGCGCGCGATCAGCACAACTCAAAATAAAAAGTCAGTTAAATACCAAACTTGATATTAAGTTCGTTATCTTCCAAGGATTAGCACGAAGATTTTCAAGAAAATACTATACCCAAGCTAACATATACTTTGAAAAATTTTCAAAAATATTGATTTTCTCAAAAGTGCGTCTTACAATTTTGATTAAAATACCGCATATTAAGTACATCTAATGACAAAACGTTTATTTGCAATCTTCTGTGAATAGTCTCCAAACTCCTTTTCATTCTGCATCACCTTGCAGAACTTTTGTAAGAAATTAACAGACGATTAATGCACAACATTGAAGACCACCTCAAAACACACAATGTATATCCTACACATTTTTTGTGGATATAACGCTTTCAGAGATATTCCTGGTTATGGGTTTCAATTTTTCAATAACTTTTCTTTTCTCAAATGGAAAATC
Organism: Hymenopus coronatus; assembly: GCA_030762935.1. NCBI lineage: Eukaryota > Metazoa > Arthropoda > Insecta > Mantodea > Hymenopodidae > Hymenopus > Hymenopus coronatus. Next base: position 32,709,709 of record CM060882.1, on the reverse strand, counting down.
GTTATTCACATTTATTATCCCAGTCAAGCAAAGACAACGACATTTCAATACTTTCGCATATTTGACTATCACTTTATTTATTATGTTTCCATATTCTCCTGATATAAAGAAACAGTATGCAATAAAACAACTGAGTATGTATATTTAGATTAATAAATTAAAAATTCTGATGTGTTCCATTCATATTACCTTCTCTAAATCAAATTATTATTAAAAAGCTTATACTTCCATTTATTTCATTATAATCGAAGAAAAATTAGCAGAAATAGGCTTATTACTTGCTTCCTTGTAAGTAGAAGCAAAAATAAGGAAGTACCTTATGTTAAAGTGATAGTCAAAAGCTGGTTGGTACGTGACTAAAGTTCCATTGTTTGCATGGACAGGAGTTGACAAATTCCTGAATGAGAAAAAATATAAGTTTTTCAAAGTTGAAACTAAAAACAAGGAATATCTAAAAAAAACGATCAACTGCACGAAAAAATGTATATAACATAAATTGTGTGTTTTAACACGCTATACATTTTGTGCGCCTTTCTGTATATCTCTTATGGATTAGCAGTTATGCAAAATTCCTTAGTCATTCAGAATAAAGTAGTCTTCAGAGGCTATTCCCAGAAAATTTAAAATATACATATCATTTGTCATGTAAATATATTTAATATACGATATTTTAATCAAAAACGTTTGAGTAGTCTTTTTTGAGAAAATCAAAATTTTTTAAAAAAGTTCTATGTAAAGGATAGTTGGGGATGGGCGCATTTTCCTGAAAACCTTCGTGTCGCATCCTTGGGACATACCAAACTTAAATACCAAGTTTGGTATTTTACGGTCTTTTCGTTTTTGAGCTATGCTGTCCACACACACACACACACATACACACACACATACACTCACACACATAGATATTTTTCCAAAAATGCTTTTTCTGGATTCAGGAGGACCCAAAACATATATTTCCGGTAAAATCTTGGTATCGAATTTTTGGGTGCATTGCAATACCTTCTCTATACACTATGTACATAGTACGCGTAGAGAAAGTATAAATGAATAGGCTTTTGTAAGAATTGAGTATTGCAGCCTAAGTATAGAAAGCTATATAAATGTAGCACATCAGGATTTTTCACACAGGGTTCATTAGTAACAAAAATTGACTTAGATTAAGGAAGAGATATTTTATTTTGTTTTCCGCCATAGAATTTGTTTCTCTACTACCTACATATTAACCAGATTAAATTTGATATTCCGTATGAAAATTTGGAGATATGATCGCAAATCAAGCTTATGAACTCCAAAAATTCTGATTTACATTTACAAGACCTTCTGCACCTATTCTGTAATGAATTATTCTTACAAAAGTTTATTCTTCTACCTACTTTACGTATATAAATATAAACATTAGCAAACATTCTTTTATTTTATACTCTCTGGTAGATACGCGGGAATAAAGAAATACATAGGCTAAAGCGATAATAAAATCTTTTAAAACCTGTCCAATATTGATACATAGACATTTTCATCTCATTGCTTGGTCAGGATGAAGAAAACAATACTGATTTTCCAATTCAGAAGTATATAAACATTTTGAAACTGAAATCAGAATCTAGGAATATTTCGGAAACGAATAACTCAAAAAAAAATGCGTTTTAACAAGCTCTACATTTTTTATGTTATAAAATTTGTTCATCTTTTATGGTTTAACGGTTTTGCAAAAGTCACCCAGAATGAACAGCGATGAAGGATTGTGTCGTACTCTTTTTGTCTCATCCTTTTAAGGTGAACTTAAATTTAAGTTTGGTATTAAACCGACTAACCATTTCTAAGTTATACTGTTCACATTGAGACAGTGCATTTCTTGTCACGGGGCAAAGGGTTATTCAGAAGGGAAATATAAATCATAGCTAATAATATAAATTACATCAAGAAGAGAAAATATAAATGTACAGTGAAAATGGTAAGGGAAGAAAGACTTCAAACCTGTATATGTCACGAGCTGGTGGCACAAGATACCGTTACGTCCGTGCATTAAACCGAGGGTAAGGGGTTGAGAATACACTGCCCGAGAGAACATAACGGAGCAGAAAACAATGCTGTCCGCTGGTCAAGGGGACGCTTTTTGAGGCAGTCGACGTAGAAGATCGGCTGAAGTAAGATATGAAATTTAGGGTTCGTGGTGGAGCCGAAAGAGAGTGAAAAAGTCATTTTAATATTGAAGAGACTACGGAACATATCATTGCATCATACTGATAAATAATAATAGCCGCGGGCGAGTCAAGTGTAAATTCATAGTAGAAAACTGGAGGAATACGTGTGTGTTCGACGGCGGATAAAGGCCGAGCTAAATTAATACAGTACTTGTGTCTTACCACACTCTGAAAGAGTTTCCACGCTACTAAAAAAACCCTGAGCTAGGCCACCCATATACCCACACCATTCATACTATCCTTGATCTGCCCCAGGATACGAACCTGCAACCCCTTACTGCCCCAACATACACATGGACACACATGCAGACACAGCTTCGCCCCGCGCAAGCGGACATTTTTCTAAAACTTCCTTTTGGATTCTGGGGCTTAAAATCATATTTCTGTTAATACTTATACATCCAATATTTCATGGGATACTATACTTATCCTAATTACTACCCGCAGTAGAGAAAGTAATAATAAAAAATAAAATATAATTTTTCATGTAAAGAGTAGCTATGTGTGTAACAATTATTAACACATATGCGTATAAAATATTTGCATTACTAATAACATGTGTATTTGTTAATCCTTTAGTAATAGATTCTGTCTGTCTTCTTTCTTAATGAACTTTGTATTCCTTTGTATAGGCGGTAAATATAGAAATTTAGACAAAACTTACTACATTAAAGATGTAGATCTGGTTAGAACATACAATAAATTATTGCACGGTGCCTATATGGTTATTTGAGGAAACTACTTCATTTAGTAAGAGGTAATGTTGCAGCAATTTCAGCAATCGATATGAGTGGTCATATGTCGAAAGAGCTGTGTCCTCTTAAAGCAATGCTGGCATAAACATGGGTTTTAATATAAAAGCTCCAATAACTAAATTAGACAGAGCTCTTAGATGAGCTACTGACACTGTTGCACAGACTCCGGATCAGCGTATCATAGAATCATATAAGTTTTGATTTCAAGAACATCAAAATGTACCAGATGAGTTGTGTGGAGTTAGGGCAATCTCTTGGGTTTTCTTCGCTATTGCTCCCTAACCACACATCCTTAAAATTCATCAGCTTAATAGTACGAGGGCCGTTTTCTTTTTCAACCTCTGATAGGCTACAAAGAAAAGACAAGTTCATAGAAAACAATTATTTTATTCCTAATTTTTTTTTACAGTTTTGGTTACTTTTCAACATAATCACCCAAAAGATTGACACATTTATCGTACCTGTGCGCAAGCTTTGCAATACCCGCTTCAAAAAATGTTGCCGCCAACGATTTTAAATAAGAATTGACGTTGTTTTAAAGATCTTCGTTGGTTTGAAAGTGCTGCCCTCCTAGCCACGTCTTCAGTTCAGGGAAAAGGTGAAAGTCGCTGGGTGCCAGGTCAGGACTGTACGGCGGATGATCAAAAATGTCCCATTGAAATTGTTCAAGGAGCCGATGGGTTGTGCCAGCAGTGTGTGGACGAGCGTTGTCATGGAGCAACACAATTCCTGAGTCAGCATTCCTCTTCGTTTGCTTTGAATGGCTCTCCGCAAACGTCGTAAAGTACGAATATCTTTTCTTTTATTTATAGCCTATCGGAGGCTGAAAAAAATAAAATGGCCCTCGTAAAAGAACTCTGTATCCTTGCAGTTTTGGTATACTTATTATCGCTCGGATCTCTCTCCAAACGTGGACCCATCTGCATCTTAAGCTCTGAGGCCACCTGCTTCCCTCTCGTGTACCAGCTTTATCTCTGAACCTACTACTCCGTAATAATGCACAGTGTAGAAGTATCTTCTATCCCACACTGAGTATCCCGCAATATGTACAATGATGTTTTGTGACTTTAGCTATTTCCAAAACTGTGATTAAATAGGATTGAATGTTCAAGTGTTAGCAAATGTTAGGTAGCCACTAATTAATTTCTTGAAGGTATGTAATGAGTATGAAATTTCAAAGAGACATACAGCAAAATATGTAATGAAACCATTTTTGGAAACATTTATCTAGAATAACACGAATAAGAAGAATATGGATTTGTAACCCGCCTCTGTAATGTGGGGGTAGCGTGTCGGCCTCACATTCAAGATTTCCAATCTCGGTTAGGATGAGTTGGTCGAAAAAGGTTTTTTTACTTTCTCTACACGTACTAGGTACATAGTGTGTAGTGAAGGTATTGCAAAAAAAAATGTAAATGGCATGCAATTTATGGACGATCTTTAACTATTGTGGTTCTCAGCATCACATTATAAATTGGGCGTGAAAACCGCTTAATTTTCCTCAGAGGCCTTTCTATCAGTCTTGAGGTTCTTTTACGTGCCGTAAATCTACGACACGGGACCAACGGCTGTACTTCCCTTCCGAAGGAAGCCATGCTAAAGATCTTTAAACCCGAAAAAATTCATCGTCCTCCACCAGGTTTGAACTCGCGACCTTGGGGATATGAAGTTAGTATGGTAACCAGTACACCACGAAGGGCGAAAAAGAAGAAGGTATTGTATTCCACCCAAATATTCGATACCGAGATTTCACCGGAAATTTATTTTTTAGGGTCCCCTGTATAAAAAAAAAAAAAACATTTTCACAAAAAGTCCATGTGTGTGTGTGTTTGTGTGTTTTTCCAAGTGTCAGTGTGTCCGTGTATCTGTGAACCGATAACTCAAAAACGGAAAGTCGGTAAAATACTAGACTTGATATTTAAGTTTAGTATCTTTCTGGGATGCGACACGAAGAGTTTTAGAAAAATATCACCTCAAACTACCCCTTACATGGTCCTTTTATCGCAAATTTTGATTTTCTCAAAAATGGCCCTAACGATTTTCTTTTAAATGTCATATATTAAAGATTACAAATAAAATGTATGTCTTGAATTTTCTGGGAATAGCCACCGAAGACTACTCTATTCCGTAAGAAATGTAGAAAAACTTACCACACAAAAATGTAGAGCACTTTAAAATACACAGTTTATGTTATTATTTTTTCGTGGAGTTTATGGTTTTTCAGATATTACTCGTTTTTGATTTCGGCTTTAAAAAGTTTATACTTTTCTCATACAGGAGTTTGTCAACTCCTGTCCATACAACAAAGGAACTTCAGTCAAAGAGCAACTAGCTTTTATACTATCACTTTAACCTATCGTACTCCCTTATTTCTCTTCTGCTTAAAGGAAGCAAGTAATGAGACTATTTCTGCTGATGTTTTCACTATTAGTATGAAGTGAATAGAAGCATAAGCTTTTTAACAATAATTTGTTGCAGAGATGTAGAGAAATTCATGTGAATGGAACACACCAAATTTTTCCATGATATGTATTATATATACGTATAATTATGATGTATTTAATTATGTATTACATCCTATCTGGACGTTAAAAACATTGTAGAAAAGTGCATAGATAAAGAAGAACGAGAAGGCCTCCAAAACCGGGGCATATCGGCCTCGGTGGCTTAGTTGCTTAGGCGCTTTTCTCAACCCAAACTACTGGTTAAAACCCGGCATAGACCGAGGTTTTTGAATTGTGTTTAAAGGGAGAGTGAAATCCCTATCCCGCCAATGTTAAATTTACTAATTTAATGACTCTTTTTCTCAGAAACTATTTAAGCTACAATGATGAAATTTTTATAGGACATAGATATATATGTTGTAAGTTTACTAGGATTATTGCATCTTAAGAAAGTTATACTTTTTTTCTTGATGATAGAAAAACATTTAAAAAAAATTCGGTAATTATTTGTTTAAAAATTAACTAACTATTGTATTAAAGTAATGCTAGTCCCATAGTATAACCAATTTTATCATCTTAAACTTTCATTGAACTAGCTAATACATTTTCTCAGAAAAAGGGGCATATATATTGAAAAACGTTAACTAGAGAAAATGCAGTTTAAGTAAAAACTTAGAAACAAACTCGTATACATTTGAAGCAACACACCTGGACTCGACCTGATATGTAATCCCGATCCTCTTTAGTATCCTCTTGTTGAAGCCTGTCTCTACTTCTTGCATATCGGGCCTGCTTAGACATGCTTTGCTGCTTTTGTGATACTCAGCTGTCGAGTTCTGTTGGATGGTAACTGTCTTTATACCCAATATAAATGACTTGTTTTTTCGTAAAATATATTAGCTAGCTCAATGACATTTTCAGATAATAAAAACAACACATTGATGCTACTGTGGAACTAGGATTATGTTAATAAGATGGTTAGTTAATTTTTAATAAAATTACTATCGAAAAATCTTCAAAAATTCTTTTCATTATCAAGAAAAAAGCATCTTTTCCTTAAGAAACAACACGATGGAACAATGTTAATAATTCAGTAAACGTGTCACATATGCATCTATATCCCATACAAATTTCATCATCATAGCTTAAATAGTTCCTGAGAAAAAGTTCATTATTTAGTAAATTAAAATTTGGTTGCTGTAAGATTATTTTGAAAAAAATATTTAAGATACACGAAATTAGGTTACAACTATTAGTTGTATATTAAATTAAAGAGAAAATTCAAAATTGTAACCCAGCATAAAAAGTTGTAAAAAAACGATTTTTAGTCTCCCCTTAAAATCGACAGACCCATATCAGTAGATTAACTGCCATCTAAAAGAGTTCCAGCGAGACGAAATTTCGGCACACCGGAGGCACTGAAATGATTGTGGCGATTGATAGCGTCGTTAACAATCTTTCTCACATAGGCTATATATTGTTCTGTGTGCTTCGAATGCACCTCTGGGTGAGATGCATAAGAGCGACCGATCTGGGGTTCCAAACCTTTCCTGATTGTACGCATCCGAAGTCGCTCAAACTCGCCCCTGGCGTGCCCGTGAGCAGACCGAACGCGCCAGGGGAAAAACCTTCCCAAAGCCACATCCACCACATAAATTCAAATGGCTAACACTGTCTTCTGTATCTTCAACCCTCAAACAGACGATGATGAAAGAAGAGATGGATACAAGAGAGTCGCAGTAGTCGCCTTAAGACTCGGGAAGCTACGAAAAACCCATGCTCTGAGTAAGCAAATTTTGGGAATCGAAACCAGGACCTCTAGAATACGAGCCTAAAGCACCACAGGACACCCGTTTCACAGTGATAGTGGAAAGAGAAAGTCAAGTGAATGTAATACATTAGATTGCTTTGGGGGGAGCAGCGCTTGACAATAACCCTTAAACTGCACAATCCACATGATAAAATCGTTAATTCAAAATTTATATGTGCCTACGATATTTTCAGCGTTTCAATAATACGAAATAATGAAGTCACATTCATTGGTAGCAATTCACATCAGTTTTCGAAATGCTATTTCGGAAATTAATGACTCTTTAAATTGATGAACTTGGGCCGCACACTGTATGAATAATTTTGGCCAATAAAACGGAATGCATAATTATTATTGCAGCGGTAAAATTCCCTTCCGTCCGTGCGAATTGAGCAACGTCGTGTGAACAAATGAAATGCATGTAATAAACTTTCTCGGCAGGTGGGAACGTTACGAACCGTCTGTTGGCCCTCGTTATTTCCAGCCCGTCGTTAATGGCTGGATTATGTTTTCTGTTTCACAACAGATGTATCACGGCTTTCAGCGTCACTGGGCGTGATCAATAACTCAAACTTTTTACACACATTAGCTGCAAAACAAGAGGAAATACTGTGTTCAACACAAACATTCCAGATACCTTAATTTCACTGGACGTATACGTGTTGAGTTCCCCTGAACCTTGTTAATTTTCTTTTTGAAATGAGGCAAAAAAGTAGACAGGGTAATTAGATATGGTGCTGGAATATAGGGGATCCCTAACATTTCCAGGCCAAATATCATCGGATTCTCCTGTGACCCGCATTCGGGAAGTTAAGGGTTGCCTGTCGTGATCTGCATACCTGACTCATGGTTTTATTTAGGGAGTTTCTACAGGTCGCCAAATAAAAATGTTTATCTTGAATTAAGCTTGCTTAATTGCTAAAAATCAGGCTTACGTGATAGATCAAAATCTGAAGTTTTCCATTGACATGACGTTCTCTGGCTATTCTTCAAACCTCAAAAGGCACTCAAAAACTCCTTAGAAAAAGTAGAAAAACAAATTATTTTTGATAGATTTTTTTTTTATTTTTCAACACAATCTTCTTTAAGCTCGATACACTTTTCCCAGCGTTCTATAACTGTTTTAAGCCTTCCAAAAAGAAGGATTGCGGAAGATACTCAAAATAGCCATCTGCTTGGGAGATGACCTCAACGTTTTCCACCGAGCCGTTTTTTCAAGTTTGGAAATAAAAAAGTCGCTGGGGGCCAAATCTGGCGAATACGTGTACGTTGCAGTATTTTAAACCTTCATTCTACAATATACGCCATCGAAACTGCGCGGCCGTTACATCTTTCATTGTCTTGATGGAAGAGAATCTTTTTCTTTGTCAGATGAGGGCGTTTTCTTCTTGATTTCTCCGTTCGACCAGTGCAATAACGATGCATATTACTCTCAATTTATCGTTGTTTTTTCTGAAATAAGCAATGTAGATGATTCCGCGTGCATCCTAAAAAATTGAGGCCACCAGCTTGTCTGCAGATTTCACCATCTTTGTCTTTTTCAGAGCCTTTAAAAATCCACTGTTTCGACTGTAATTTTGTCTCTGGAGCACACTAGTATATCCATCTTTCATCCACAGTCATGTATCGATGCAGAAACTCGTCAGCATTGGACAGAAAAGTGCCAAACCAGTTTCCGAAGCGAAAACACGATTGAGTTTATTCTCCATTGAGAGAAAACGCAGCACCCATCTTGTCGAGACCTTTGTCAGGTCTAATTTTTGGTTCAAAATTGAGAACACTGTATCAAGTGATGTTTCTATGACCTCTACTATTTCGCAAATTTGATTCAAGGATTACTGAAAACCATATCCTGGATTTTGTCAGTAATTTCGGAGTAAGTCACTTCTACTGGACAACCGGAACGATGTTCATCATTAGTGAATGTACGGTCACGTTTAAAGTCATTTATCCAATTTTTGTAAACCAGAAGCAGATGTGCCATGAACTTAATCCAACTCGGCTTTTATCTCTTTCGGTGTTATATATTTTAAATAGAATCACCGCAAGAAATTCGTTTTTTTTTCTTTCTAAAGTAGCACAAGATTTTTGCTGTAATCATCTATGACAACAAACCACGTGATAGATATAGCTTAATCTTTAACTGCCATCTAGTAAGAGGGGACAGAATACCAACTATTTTTAATGCTACACTGTTGTGCAAATCGATGACTGATGCTGCCGTTATACGAAGAATAATACATTATTTTTATGTTCAGGAGAATTGCTGCCCATTGCGAAAAAGAGATTACATATTTCTTGGGGGATAATTGTTAAAGCTAATTTTGAGAAAATCAAAACTGTCAAAAAATAATACACGTACACAGTAGTGGGAATTGTGTTTTTTCTTGAAAAACTTTGTTTCTTATCTTGGAAGATACTGAACTTAAATAGGTATTAACTTTGTTATTTAACGAGCTTTTCGTTTATGAGCTATACCGCCGACAGACAGAATCACTCTTCTTCTTCTTCAGAAAATGAAACAGTGTGATCAGAATTGACACGGCATTGGCACGGCTAGTACTATATTAAAATAGAGATGTAGCGGTACGGAGGAATGGTGGGAAAAATATTTACCGCGAAAATTTACCACCGCGAACGTAGAGCTAAAAGCATGTTGGACGCTACTGGCAGGCACGTAAGACGTTGAAGGGCTAGGGAAATTTATACTTAGGCAAGAAACTGAGATCTGAAAAAGCTGCCAATAGAGAAGAGGGGGGAGAGGAATAAGAACTAAACAGAAATGACTACAATGTTTTACATACATATCTTATATGTCATACTTATGCCATTGTTGTGTTATGGTTTTATATATTATGCATATATTATGTGTACATATTTATTTTACGTGTATTTATCTATTATAAGAGGGTACATTTATGCTTATGAATAAAGTGTACTCTGTGCTGTAAATTTAAGTTGCTATATTTGAATATCTTTGTCTTTTTATTTTCGTGTTTACCCTTTTAATTCTTTGTTGTTTTAATATTGCTGTTTATTGTGTATTACAAAAGCACGTACGCCTGTGGACCCGTGCGATTGTTGAAATTCAATGTATAATATTGTTATGTCAATAAATACACTTATTCATTCATTCATACTAAAATAGGCTGCATGTTATTCTTCAACAGCGTTTATATTCGCGTGTGGCACCTTATCTGTAATCATGTGTGTGTGTGTTGTGTACGCATTCCTTTCAGGGTCCACGAGCTGGGAACACAACTATAAATAGAGAAGGTAAGAAGTATTGTTACGTGAGGCGTGTTTATACCTAGTCCTTCAATTAATGGAAATTTAGTAAACATGCCCCAATTAGCCTAAAATTGCTCTTCCATGACAATGTGATCCCAAGAGTGAAATAAGGGTGCGTGGTCGGCAGAGGAGGCAAACTTCGGTTAACTGGACGACCGTTAATTTCTGAGGGAAGGGAAACGCTGACCGCCATGTCTCTTACCAAGAATGCATTTCTTTAGAAGGAACTACCAGTGGCGTACTATGTAAATACTTAGTATTGCATAACACTCAAAAACTCGATACCCAGATTTCACCGACAATACGTCTACGTGACTTTCTCTATCTCTGAAACAAATTATTGTTATGCTTCTATTTACTTCATGCTAATCAAGAAAAAAAAAAAAATACTAGAAACAGTCTTATTACTTGCTTCCTTGTAAGTAGAAGCGAAATAAGGGAGTACCATAGGTTAAAGTGAAAGTCAAAAGCTGATTGCTGTGTGACTGAAGTTCCTTTGTTTGTGTGGACAGGAGTTGACAAATTCCTGTATGAGAAAAGTAAAGTTTTTCAAAGCTGAAACCAATAACAAGAAATATCTCAAAGACAATCAACTTCACGAAAAAAGTGTAAATAATATAAATTGCGTGTTTTAACGTGCTCTACATTTTTGTGTGGTATGTTTTTGTCCATCTCTTACGGTTTAGCAGTTATGCAAAATTCCGAAAAATTCATCCAGAATAAAGAGGCTATTCCTAGGAAATTCAAGATATATATTTTGTCAGGTAAATATCTTTAATATGCCATATTTTAATCGAAATCGTTAGAGCCATTTTTGAGATACTCAAAACTGTCAAAAAAAGTTCCAGGTAAAGGATAGTTGGGGTGGCAGGATTTTCTTGAACATCTTCATGTCGCATCCTTGGAAGGTACCAAACCTAAATACCAAGTTTAGTTTTTAATGGACTTTTCGTTTTGGAGCTATGCAGCCCACAGACACACAAACGGACATTTTTCTAAAAATGTTTTTTTATTCAGGGGGCTCAAAACATGTATTTCCGGTAAAATCTTGGTATCGAACATCTTGGTACACTATGTAGATAGTAAGTGCAGAGAAAGTAAAAATAGCAGAATTAGTCTTATTACTTGCTTCCTTGCAAGCAGAAGAGAAATAAGGAAGTACGATAGGTTTAAGTGATAGTCAAAAGCTGGTTGCTATGTGATTGATGTTCCTTTGTTTGTATGGACACGAGCTGACAAATTCCTGTATGACAAAAGTATATAACCAATAACAAGGAATATCTCAAAAACAAATTTTGTCGAAGTTAGCTTAACTGTTTAACCGTGAGAGATAAACAAAAACTTACTGCAAAAAAATGTAGAACTCGTTAATACACAAAATTTGAGTCCTTTACGATTTTATTGCGGAAGTAACCGTTTCCGAGATATTCCTTTTTATTGGTTTCAATTGCGAAGTACTTATATTTTCTGTATCAGTTTTTCTTTTGTTCTACTCCTGGCCAAGCGAAGAAGCGATTTGCAATGACAATCACACAATGATAGCTTTTAAAGCATTGAATATCACTTTAGCCTAGGCATTCCCTTAGCTCCCTTCTACTTATAAGGAATTAAATAACAGGAACATTCTGCTAGTGCTTATCTCGATTAACATTGTGTAGAAAGAAGAATAATCCTTTGTAAGAAGTTTGTAAGGCAGCTAAAGAAGGTCATGTGAATGTAACACATTAGATTTCTTTTTTGGCCTTAAAGGAGGATATAACAGAGAAATAGTTATGTTGCTTGTGATTTTTATGCGATCGAGCTCCATGTATAATTTGGGCGAAGAGCCGTCTTTGGGAACTGCATGGAAATTTGATCACTCAACTTGTTCTCATGACGTTTTACTTTCTCTACCACGTACGTACAATGTGAAAGTCCGCCAAACATTTATATACCGTTTCAAAAAATCTCTGAACTAAAAGGAATACCTAGAAAGGAAGTCCATGTGTATATGTGGGTATGTGTCTATGAACACCATAACTGAAAAATGAAAAGTTCGTTAAATACCAGACTTGGTTTTTTAAGTTCGACATCTTTAAAGGATGCGACTCGAAGATTTCCCAGAAAAAAACCTAATTTCTAACTGGAACACATAATTTTTACTTCCTCTATGTGTACTATGTACATAGTGTATAGAGAAAGTATTGTAATGCACTAAAAAATGCGATACCGAAATTTCACCGGAAATATATGTTTTGAGACCCCCTGAATCCAAAAAAAAAAACATTTTTAGAGAAATATCCGTGTGTGTGTCTATCCGCCTGTCTGTCTTTGTATGTGTGTGTGTGCCTTTGGGCAGCAAAGCTCAAAAACGAAAAGAGCGTTAAAAAACAAACTTTGTATTTAAGTTTGGTATCTTCCAAGGATGTGACACGAAGATTTCCAAAGAATTTCCCGAACTTCTATTCTTTATATGGAGAAAATTTCGAAAGTTTTGATTTTCTCAAAAATGACCTACGATTTTTATTTAATTCTCTTATATTTTAGATATTTACTTGCCAAATAAAATGTGTATATTGACTTTTTTCGCATCTGAAGACTACTTTATTCTGGGTGAATTTTACGGAATTTTTCCTAAAAAAGATTCCACAAAAAATATACAGCACATTAAAACACGCAATTTATATCATATACATTTTTTCCGTGAAGTTGACCCTTTTTGAGATATTGCTTGTTTTTGTTTCAGCTTTGAAAAACTTATACTTTTCTGATACAGAAATTTGTCAACTTCTGTCCATACAAACAAAGGAACTTCAGTCACGTAGCAACTAGCTTTTGACCATCACTTTAACCAATGACTTGTTTCTGCTTACAAGGAAGCAAGTAATACGACTATTTCTGCTAATTGTTTCTGGATTAGCATGAAGTAAATAGAAGCATACATTTTTAACAATAATTTGTTGCAGAAATGTAGAGAAAGTCATGTGAATGGAACACATCAGATTTTTAACCTATAGTCGAGGGAAAAAAAACGTAAACCTGGAACAGGCTATCACCTTCACTAGATCAGATAAAACTGGCTCATACCATAATCTGTTTACAGCTTTGTGTTTCCTCATTGCACCATTAAATTTTCGATGAGATCCATAATGTGTTTATAAGGGCATAGTCGTTATTTACTGGAAATAATGTACCAAAAACACGCATTATTTCGTTCAGAAACAATTTGATCAACTATTGATTTGCTAGCAACCAAAGCGAAGCAATTAAAACATAAATTTCCATGACAAAAGACTTTCATTATTCTGCAAACAAAGCAATGTCAATATTTTTCTGTAAACGTCATTTTTAACAAAGTTACAGGAGCTTCAAACATATCTGGGATCCAATATGTCAAGCTTTCGTTTAAATGGAAAGTTACGTAAATCGTGATTAAAAAAATTGTGGTTTTAAATTATCTACTGCCCATCTATAGTAAAGAGGAGAAGAATTAAATTGCACCTAAAAGTTTGATATGCAGATTGCAATAGAAATACGCGTATGTACCTTCTCCAATTCTCGTCTATTGTAAATAGAGGAAGAATTTATGTAATAGATGCATGGAATCATCTGCATCGATTACTTGCAGAAAGAAGAAACGATAAATGGAGGTACGTTATTGTACCGACTGAACGGATTAATCAGGAATAAATGCCCTCATCTGGCAAAGAAAGATTTCCTGCCAGCAAGACAATGCAAGGATGCACATCTGCGTAGTTTCGATGGCGAAAATTGTAGGATTAAGATTTAAATTACTATAACATCCACTGTATACACCAGATTTGGCTCCCAGTGGTTTCTTTATTTTTTATTTCCAAACTTGAAAAAGCGTCTCGGCGGGAAACGATTCACGGCTAACGAAAAGGTCATCTCCAAAGCAGATCTTCGGTAACTCTACTTTTTGGAAGGCTTAAAACAGTTTGAGAAACGTTGCGAAAAGTGTATAGAACTAAAAGGAGATTATGTTGAAAAATCTGATATGTACCATTCTCATGACTTTCTCTATATCCCTGCAACAAATTATTCTTAAAAAGCTTATACTTCTATTTACTTTATGCTAATCAGAAAACGTTAGCAGAAATAATCTTATTACTCGCTTCCGTGTAAGGAAATAAGGGACAACCATAGATTAAATTGATAGTCAAAAGCTGATTGTTATGTCAATGAAGTTCCTTTGTTTATATGGATAGGAGTTGACAAGTTCCTGTATGAGAAAAGTATGTTTTTCATAGCAGAAACCAAAAATAAGGAATGTCTCAAAAACGACGAACTCCACGAAAAAAATGTATATAACATAAATTGTGTGTTTTAATGTGCTCTACATTTGTTGTGTAGTAAGATGTTGTTCATCTCTGACGGTTTAGCAGTTATTCAAAATTCAGTAAACTTCATCCAGAATAAACTACTCTTCAGAGGCTATTCCCAGAAAATTCAAGATATACATTTTATTTGTCAGGTAAATACGTTTAATATACGAAATTTTAATCAAAATCGTTAGAGCCATTTTTGAGAAAATCAACATTTTCGACAAAAGTTCCATGTAAAGGGTAGTTAGGGGTGGGGGTATTTTTTTTCAAAATCTTCGTGTCGCATCCCTGGAAGATACTTAACTTAAATACCAAGTTTGGTATTTTACCGACTTTTCGTTTTTGAGTTATCGTGTTCACAGACACACGGACACACTGACACACCGACATATAGACACACACGGACCTTTTTGTGAAAATGCTTTTTTTGGATATTGGGGACCCTAAAACATATATTTCCGGTGAAACCTCGGTATCGAATTTTTGGGTGGAGTGCAATACTTTCTCTATACACTATGTACATAGTACGTATAGGGAAAGTAAAAAGAAAAGAAAAAAAAATATACAAAAAATAATGTTTTTCTATCTTTTTCTAAGAACTTATTCAACGCCTCTCGTATCTACATACAATCTACATAATATAGATCATTCAATACAATATGGAGGCTTCATTATGTAATACTAAAACAATGGCAGTTAAAGAAGTATATTCAATTCTAAGCAAAAATTGTAGAAATTATATAAAATTAGAAATAAGAAATGAGTTTACTGCTACGTATCATTTTTGATGAAGTTGAGGTAAATGTTTAATAAAACACTGGAAATAATTGATAGTGTCTTCAAACCAACTTTAGTTCAAAAGCATACTCCTCTAAGTCTGCTGTATCGAGGTACATTCCTGGAGGAAAGAGATCACTTAGTCGTCTAATAAAGAGATGGAGGGAACATTTCTTAGCGATATCGTAACAGGCTTAATGGCCTAACACTTGGATAAATAATAATACTAATAATAATAACAACTCAGGTACAGATTTACACTAAGGATGAACAGAATTAGTACACTCACCGAGTACCACTAAGCGCTGCGGCGTTCCGGTGGCAATGACGCGGCCCGTGACGGGATCGCGGTCCTCACAGTGCCACACACCTTCATCTTCCACTCTGGCACTGGGAATACGCAGTTCTCCTGTAAGTAAGTCCTGGAGGTAACGGTGTCCCAGACCGTCACCATTCTGGAGAGGAAACGCGTCCACAATGCGGCCATCGTGGTACCAGAGAGGCCCGGCGGCAGAGCTGCCAACAGTTTCATAACCATCAGCTTACTAAACCCTCTACTACAAGATTTAAGACAAAAACTTTTAAAAAAGACACCAAAGAAAATAATTAAAATTATTAGTAGAGTAATAAATAGAGTTTGGTTTTGTGTTCCGAAGCGCACACAGTTACGAACGTACAGAACAGTCAGCGGTATAAAGAGAAGGTAGTGGGACTGGATTTTTAGTGTAAAAATGCACACGTTGAGTAATAATCAGTTTCAAAAGTTGCTTATTATATGTATTGACATTATATCATCGGTCTTTAATCATAAACTAACACAATAAAACAGCTATTTCATAATATGATTAGTAAATATAAACTCCGTTTACTTTTACAAATAAAAGTATAGAGTTGACACAAAGATACAGGATAATAAAGTGCAGTGCTTTGAAAAGACAATGCACATATATACATCAAACTCACTCAGAATTCATTGTCATGGATTGTAAGATACATCTTTACTGTTTCGAAAGAAAGGCTCTCCTCCTGGTCCACAAGTTCATTCAGTCTCTAGCGTCTATCCTTTCGTATTTTCGACATTTCTCAATCTGCGTTCTCTTTCACTACTCACTGGCTTATCTACCAGCACGAATTGAGCGAGGTCAGGCAGTAAGCAATGCTGGATTTGCAACGCGTTTCGAAGCGGGCTGTAGAGACCACTCCTAAACCATCAGGTCGTAGTTATACTGCGTGTGCACCGAACCTCAATCCGGCAAATTCGTGACCCAAGGCCAAGCTATAATAATAGCATAGAAATCGTTAAATTAAAACAAGATATAGTTTATTACTTTCTTTACACGTACTATGTACATAGTGTATAGAGGAGGTATTGCACTCCACCAAAAAATTCGATACCGAGATTTCACCGAAAATATATGTTTTAGGGTCCCCTGTATCCAAAAAAAGTATTTTCAGAAAAAAGGTCCGTGTGCGTCCTGTGTCAGTGTGTCCGTGTAACTATGAACACGATAACGCAAAAACGAAAAGTCGGTAAAATACCAAACTTAGTATTTCAGTTAAGTATCTTCCAGGGATGCGACACGAAGATTTTGAGAAAAATCCCCCGACTCCAAACTACCATTTACATGGAACGTTTTTTCGAAAATTTTGATTTTCTAAAAAATGGCTGTAACAATTTTGATTGAAATATTGTACATTAAAGATATTTACCTGATAAATAAAATGTATATTTTGAATTTTCTGGGAATAGCGTCTGAAGACTACTTTATTCTGAGTGAATTTTACGGAATTTTGTATAACTGCTAAACCGTAAGAGATAAACCAATATTTACTATTTCCGTAAAGTTCATTCAAAATAAAGTAATCTTCAGAGGCCATTCCTAGAAAATTCAAAATATACATTTTATCAGGTAAATATCTTTAATATATGATATTTTAATCAAAAGTGTTAGAACCATTTTTGAGAATAAAAGTTTTCAAAAAAAGTTCCATATTAAAGAGTAGTTTAGGGCGGGGGGATTTTCTCAAAATCATCGTGTCACAAACCTGGAAGATACTAAATTTAACAAGTTTGGTATTTAACCGTCTTTTTGTTTTTGAGCTATGCTGCCCACAGACACACATACAGACACACGGACAGTTTTCTAAAAATGCTTTTGTTTTGTTCAGGGGGTCCCAAAACATATATTTCCGTGAAATCTCGGTATCGAATTTTTGGGTGCATTACAATACCTTCTCTATACATTATGTACAGAGAGCGTGTAGAGAAAGTAAAAATTAATGGAGGCTGTTACCTAGAAACCATACAGAGAATCAAGTAGAAAGTGGCATTATGATGTGGGAATTATGTTTGGAGGAACCTACAAATTCAACTGAACGATATATTTTGAACATTTTAGATTTCCAATGTCAGGGGAGAAAGCTAAGCCCATGTTTTTTAAAACGTATAAACAGGAAAAAGCCAACGCCAGTACAATAAAGCAATCAATGACATCTATCAAAATTTGTGGCCAAATGATAGGACATTTTAAAAACTTCTTCTGGTGGTTACAGACTAGGCTCTATAGAAAGTTACAACTAACCAATTTATATTTTTTTTTAGCTTAACGTCCTTTAACCTGGTTGGTCATATCGGACGATGAATGAGATTGGTGAAATGATGCTCAAATGATCTCGCTATCCATGGAGCTTAAAGTTACTCGACATTCGTCTTCTCAGGATAAGGGAAAACCCAGAAAAAAACCTCATTCGGGTAACTTATCCTAAGCGAGATTTCAGCTCTCGACCTGTTGAATATGAGGCAGACACGCTACCACTACACTACCCAGGCGGGCAATTGAAACCTTTGTTCCCTATGTTAAAGCATGTGACATACCAGACCATGCCCTTCACAGGTTTTGGGAATACATTAGGAATGAATATGATATTGCAAATGAATTAATCTCCGCCCTGAAGATGATTCTACGTAAAGCTCCAAGTCGTGTTATTGCCCACAAGGAATTTTTTTTTTTGGTAGTGTTTAACACCCGCTTTAACTACTAATGGCTCCGCAGGCGGTGACACTGATGATGCATGAATGATGATGGAGCACAGGTGGAATGCGATGGCGGGGGAAACCGGAGTACCCGGAGAAAACCCGCCCCAGCGCTGCTTTGTCCCCACAAATCTCACATGCGGTCGCTTGGGATCGAGCCCCGGCCGTCTAGGTGAGAGGCTAGTGGTCTAACCACTCGGCCACGGCGCGGCCCCACAAGGAAATCACTGCCCCTGTCAAATCTAGCAGTGGTCACTCGCTGGGATCGTGAAGTCATTATGTTGTTATGTTGTATGAGCATTTTAACAAATATAAGGAGTTTCTGCCTTCACAGGATCCAGCCGATGCAGTACAATTTTCAACATCCAAAAACTTCTGCTACCGGAAAAAATACATAATTTGCACAGATATATGTTTTGTGTTCATGGTTAGCAGTATATACTTGCATCTATTAAACAATTGGAAGAACAAGGCTCGAAAAGTTAAAACAATTAAATATTTTTACTTCGGTGAAGGACCAGTTCGAGGGCTTTGCCAAACAAACTTGAATCTGGTCTTCATTAGAATCCGTATGTTGAGGTATTTGCCACATCTGTAAAAATACCATTCCGAATGAGATGTCGAAAAAGCATTAAAATCTACAAAGCCGTTTTATTTGCTAATAGAAATACCCTTATCGTTAAAAGTGTAGAAATGCTCAATATCTTGTAATATTACTGCTTCCTGCATTTTACTATTTCTGATGAGTGATGTTTTGATGCATTTTTGTAACTCAGGAATCTAGATTATAAGATAAGATTGTTTTAATCATTTGAATAAAGCAATTTTTTGTCTCTCTCTTTTTACCCTATTTAGGTGCATTTTCCTTAAACTAAACCTAACACTTTGGTAGAATTAAAACGATTATAAATGCCTTCAGAGGAGAGAAAGAAAAGGACTGAAGAATATATGGTTCTGGATCTTTTTACGTGTGTGAAACTGCTTCATATTTAATTTGTGAATATAATGGTGAAATACAATGTGTCCTAGTGTACACATATTGCTATCAGGTGAGGTACAATGTGTCCTGGTGTACACATGTTACTATCAGGTGAAATATAATGTGTCCTAGTGTACACATGTTACTATCAGGTGAAGTACAATGTGTCCTAGTGTACACATCTTATCAGGTGAAGTACAATATGTCCTAGTGTACACATGTTACTATCAGGTAAAGTACAATATGTCCTAGTGTACACATGTTACTATCAGCTGAAATACAATGTGTCCTAGTGTACGCATGTTACTATCAGGTGAAATACAATGTGTCCTAGTGTACGCATGTTACTATCAGGTGAAATGCAATGTGTCCTAGTGTACACATGTTACTATCAGGTGAAATACAATGTGTCCTAGTGTACACATGTTACTATCAGGTGAAACACAATGTGTCCTAGTGTACACATCTTATCAGGTGAAGTACAATGTGTCCTAGTGTACACATCTTATCAGGTGAGGTACAATGTGTCCTAGTGTACACATGTTACTATCAGGTAAAATACAATGTGTCCTAGTGTACACATCTTATCAGGTGAAACACAATGTGTCCTAGTGTACACATCTTATCAGGTGAGGTACAATGTGTCCTAGTGTACACATGTTACTATCAGGTAAAATACAATGTGTCCTAGTGTACACATGTTACTATCAGGTGAAATACAATGTGTCCTAGTGTACACATCTTATCAGGTGAAGTACAATGTGTCCTAGTGTACACATGTTACTATCAGGTAAAATACAATGTGTCCTAGTGTACACATGTTACTATCAGGTGAAATACAATGTGTCCTAGTGTACACATGTTACTATCAGGTGAAATACAATGTGTCCTAGTGTACAAACATTGCTACCAAGTTAAGCACAAGTCCTAGTGTACATACCTTGCAACTACTTGCAGGAGGCGGTGAGTCTCACCGATTTGAGACTCCGCTGCTGAAGGTCCGAGGTCACATTCAAGTCTAGCTTCACTATGCTGTAATACGGGGTACTCGATGATGCGTGGAGGTGACGGGGATGTAGTACTAGGCTCGGGAGAGAAAAGTTGAGAAGATTCTGAAGACCAGTCGACGTCATCTTCCAGTGGAGTGGGCTTGGGGGCCGGAGCAGAGGGGGCGGCTCTGTGTTGGTGACGCCGTAACGAGCGTGACAGGGAGGCGGCTGCGGCGGCAACTGGGGCGCTGCTCTGACCTGAAAAATAACAAAAACATGTCACATTAAATTACGAGCACACTGCATCAAAATATTCCCCAGTATTCCTAGTTTAAAATAACACACAGGATGTTTCATTAGCAACACATAGTATTAAATAAAGTAACATTTACTTTCTCTACACGTACTATGTACATAGTGTATAGATAAGGTACCTATTGCATTCACCCAACAATTTCATTAGAAATACACGTCTTAGAGTCCCTTGCAACAAACAAAAGCAAACCCACTTTTAGAAAAAAGATCCGTGTGAATTCGTGTACACAAACGATAGCTGAAAAACCAAGAGTCCGTAAAATATCAAAGCTGGTATTTAAGTTTAGTATCTTCCAAAGATCAGATAAAAAGATTTTGAGTAAAATCCCCTATTTCATGCTATTCTTTACCTGCAAAAATTTCGAAAATGTTGATTTTCTCAAATTAACGATATTTATTAAAATACCGCATATTAAATACATTTACATTATAAATAAAATGTATATCTTGAAATTTCTAGGAAAAGCCTTAGAATACCTCTTTGTTCTGGATGAATTT
Source organism: Hymenopus coronatus (assembly GCA_030762935.1). Classification (NCBI taxonomy): domain Eukaryota; kingdom Metazoa; phylum Arthropoda; class Insecta; order Mantodea; family Hymenopodidae; genus Hymenopus; species Hymenopus coronatus. The sequence continues at coordinate 32,688,291 of CM060882.1, read as the reverse complement.
TGCTGGATTTTACATAAACGTAAGAGATAGAAAATGTATAGCTCGTTAAAACACACTATTTATGTTGTAATTATTTTGTTTGGAGTTGACCGTTTCTGAGATATACTTTGGGATTAGTTTCAGTTTTAAAATACTTCAAACTTTATACATAAGGGAAGTTGTCAGCTTCTGGAATGCAAAGCAACGGATTTCATACATATGGCAACCAGCTTTTAGAAGATTTAACTCTCGTTTTAGTCCGGTGTATCCCACTATTTCATACATATGGCAACCAGCGTTTAGAAGATTTAACTCTCGTTTTAGTCCGGTGTATCCCACTATTTCATACATATGGCAACCAGCTTTTAGAAGATTTATCTCTCGTTTTAGTCCAGTGTATCCCACTATTTCATACATATGGCAACCAGCTTTTAGAAGATTTATGTCTCGTTTTAGTCCAGTGTATAACCACTATTTCATACATATGGCAACCAGCTTTTAGAAGATTTAACTCTCGTTTTAGTCCAGTGTATCCCACTATTTCATACATATGGCAACCAGCTTTTAGAAGATTTATGTCTCGTTTTAGTCCAGTGTATAACCACTATTTCATACATATGGCAACCAGCTTTTAGAAGATTTAATTCTCGGTTTAGTCCAGTGTATCCCACTATTTCATACATATGGCAACCAGCTTTTAGAAGATTTATGTCTCGTTTTAGTCCACTGTATCCAACTATTTCATACATATGGCAACCATCTTTTAGAAGATTTAACTCTCGTTTTAGTCCAGTGTATCCCACTATTTCATAAATATGGCAACCAGCTTTTAGAAGATTTAACTCTCGTTTTAGTCCGGTGTATCCCACTATTTCATACATATGGCAACCAGCTTTTAGAAGATTTAACTCTCATTTTAGTCCAGTGTATCCCACTATTTCATACATATGGCAACCAGCTTTTAGAAGATTTAACCCTCGTTTTAGTCCACTATTTCAGTCCTACTTAAAAGAAAGCATTTCTGCTAACGTTTATATCGATTGTCATAAAGTAAATAGAGGCAGAAGCTTTTTAACAACACTTTGTTACACGTAGAAAAAGTCATGTGAAGGAAGCACGTCATATTTTTACTTTCTCTACACGTCTCTAAGTACATAGTGTATTAGAGAAGGTATTGTAATGCACCCAAAAATTCGATGCCAAGGTTTCACCGGAAATACATATTTTAGCACATCCTGAATCCAAAAAAAAAAAAAAAAAAAAAATCATTTTTAGAAAAATGCCCGTATGTGTGCCTGTGTGTATGTGTGTGTGTCTGTGGGCAGCTTGACTCAAAAACGAAAAGTCGGTAAAATACCAAACTTGGTATTTAAGTTCCCTAACTTTCAAGGATGCGACAGGAAGCTTTTGAAGAAAATCCCCCTCACCACAAACTGCCCTTTACATGGAAATATTTTCGAAAATTCGGATTTTATTAAAAATGGCTGTACCGATTTTGATTAAAATCCCGTACTTGAAATTTATTTACATCCCAAATTAAATGTATATCTTCAATTTTCTGGGAATAGCCCCTGAAGGCCTCTTTATTCTGGATGAATTTTGCCGAATTTTTTTTTCACTGCTAAACTATAAGAGATAGGCAAAAACTTACTACACAAAAAATGTAGGTTTCATTAGAACACACAATTAATGTCATTTAAATTTTTGTTGAGGAGGTAACCGTTTCCGAGATATTCCTTGTTATTGGTTTCAGTTGTGAAGTACTTATACTTTTCTCAGACAGGAGGTGACCGTTTTTCTTTTGTTCTACTCCTGGCCAAGCAAAGAAGCTATTTGCAATGATAAACGCATAACGATAGCTTTTAAAACACTTTACTATCACTTTAGCCTAGTGCATTCCTTTATCCCTTCTACTTATAAGGAACTAAATAACAAGAACATTCTGCTAATGTTTATCTCTATTAACATTGAGTAGAAAGAAGAATAGTCTTTTGTAAGAAGTTTGTAGAGCAGCTAGAGAAAGTCATGTGAGTGTAGCACATAAGATTTTTTGCAAGGTTCCCCTATCGATTAAATTAAACGTTCTTATTATAATGCGATCGGCAACGTAAATCTATGTTAATATATTTCTTTTATAACAAATGTATATTTTGAATTTTCTTGAAATAACCTCTGAAGACTACTTTATTCTGGATGAATTTTACGGAATTGTACATAACTGCCAAACCGTAAGAGATGGACAAAACTTATTGTACAGAAAATGTAGCTCGTGATGAAACACACAATTTATGTCATATACATTTTTTCGTGGAGTTGATTATTTTTAAGATATTCTTGGTTTTTCCTTTCTTTCAAAAACATACTTTTTTCATACAGGAATTTGTTAACCTCTGTCCATGGAAACAAAGGAACTTCAGGTACATAGCAACCAGCTTTTAACCTATGGTACTCCCTCATTTCGCTTCCACTTACAAGGAAGCAAATAATAATACTATTTCTGCTAATGTTTCTCGATTAGCATGAAGTAAATAGAAGCATATGTTTTTTAACCAAAATTTGTTGCAGAGATGTAGAGAAAGTCATGTGAATGGAACACATCAGATGTTTTTACTTTCTCTAGTACGTACATAGTGTATAGAGAAGGAATTGTAAGGCACCCAAAAATTCGATATCGAGATTTCACCGGAAATACATGTTTTTGGTCCCCCAGAAACCAAAAAAAGTAATTTATTTTAAGAAAAAGTCCGTTAGTGTGTGAGTGTCTGTGGACAGCATAACTCAAAAAACGAAAAGTTTGTTAAATACCAAAGTTGGTATTTAAGTTTGGCATCTTCCAAGGATGCGACACGAAGATTTTGAAGAAAATCCCCCTGCTCTCAACTTCCATTTACGGGAAAAGTTTTCGAAAATTTTTATTTTCTCAAAAATGGCTCTAGCTGTTTTGATTAAAATGTCATATATTAAAGATATTTACAGACAAATAAAACCTATATCTTGAATTTTCTGGGAATATCCTCTGAAAACTACTTTATTCGGTATGAATTTTACATTACTGGTAAACCATAAGAGATGGACAAAAAGTAACCTAACAGAAAATGTAGAGCTCGTTAAAATGTACAATTTATGTTATATACACTTTTTTGTTGTGTGGATTCTTTCTAAGATATTCCTTGTTATTGGTTTCTTTAAAATACTTACTTTTCTCATACAGGAATTTGTCAACTCGTATCCATACTAACAAAGGAACTTCAGCAACCAGCTTGTGACTATACTTTTAGTCTATACTACTTCCTTATTTCCCTTCTACTTGCAAGGAAGCATGTAATAAGATTATTTCTGCTAATTTTTCTCTATTAGCATGAAGTAAAATGAAGCATATGATTTTTAACAATGATTTTTTGCAGAGATGTAGAGAAAGTCATGTGAAAGTCATGGAATACATAGGATGTTTTGTTTTATGAATAGACAATTCCAAATATGAAGTATGTTTTAGCAATTTATTAGTTATAACAAAGTCATCTTGGACGCCATCTTTTAAATACTATATTTTCCTCACGAACTAAACACACAGCATTTGAATTAGCAGTTCTGTTTAAAACATGGAAGCTGTAGCTTACTTTCACTTTATCTCAGCGCTACACAAGTTCCAGAACAAACTTCTCAATAAGTTATCTTTAATCTGATTGCTTCGTGCCTCCAGGTAATGTCATGGTTACGAAAGATATCTTCTGTTCCGATTCCCTGGAGAGAAACTTCAAGTTAATTTATCACGCAACGTTTGCGGAAAACACACTAGAGGCATATTTTCATAATTCATTTATCACTCCCAACTGGTAGGCGTCCCAAACAGAAATCTAATCGGTTATAAAATGCATGGAATTTAATCAAACTGGCAGGCACATTTAATTGTATTCTAGCTGGATTATTAGGCCTGGAACTGCGATTCAAATAATTTGGTTTGCATCTGCGTATTTTATATTAAATTATTGAGCAATTATCTCCAAGTTTTTTTTTGTGGAGACCCATCCATTTACGAATTTAATCTTAGTTTTGCAAAATTTCTAAACAGTACAGACGGATTGAATAAGAAGAAAAGTTGCCAAATTATGAAATATGGGGAAAATCCCAAATATTATAACTTTGACAGAGAAATAGAGAAAAAAATCTGATGCGTACCATTCACATGACTTTCTCCATATTCCTGCAACAAATAATTCTTAAAAAGCTTATACTTCTATTTACTTTATGCTAATCAGAAAAAATAGCAGAAATAGCCTAATTACTCGCTTCCTTGTAAGTAGAAGCGAAATAAGGGACAACCGTAGGTTAAAGTGATAGTAAAAAGCTGGTTGCTTTGTCAATGAAGTTCCTTTGTTTATATGGATAGGAGTTGACAAGTTCCTGTACGTTTTTCATAGCAGAAACCAAAAATAAGGAATGTCAAAATGTTTAATGTACGTAATTTTAATCTAAATCGTTAAAGCCATTTTTGAGAAAATAAAAAATTTCGAAAAAAGTTCCATGTAAAGGGTAGTTGGGGGTGGGGCGATTTTTCTCAAAATCTTCGTGTCGCATTCCTGGAAGATACTAATGGAAGATACTTTTCCTTTTTGAGTTATCGTGTTCACAGACACACGGATACACGGACACACACACACACACACACACACACACACACGGACCTTTTTGTGAAAATGCTTTTTTTGGATATTGGGGACCCTAAAACATATATTTTAGGTGAAATCTCGGTATCGAATTTTTGGGTGGAGTGCAATATTTTTCTTTACACTATGTACATAGTGCGCATGGAGAAAGTAATTACAAAAATCTAGTTTCCACTGGTTGCTATTTTTAGCTTATATTCGGACATTAAAGCACATAGTGAATAAAAATATTAGTAGGCGATGTCAAAACAATATTAAGTAATTAAATTTTATTTTCTCTACCACGCATAGAAAGCAAGGAATGTATTGCAGTCCACCTAAAAATTCGATGTCAAGATTTCATTGGAAATGTATGTTTTGAAGACCTTATATCCTAAAAAGTGGACTAAAAACAATGGCATTTTGCCCAGAGACGTTCTCTTTGAGTATTTGAGGGTCGTTTACATAACAATAAACATTGCACGAGACCAAAAGTTTTATTTTCCTTTCCATGGAAGCAATGTTTTGATTTATACGTCTGAAAAAATCCATTAACCCCCGCTGGTGTTGAAACCTTATAGGTGTCTTTAATATACTTCTAATCAAAATCGTTACCGCCATATTGAATATAATAAATGTTTTCTACTTTTTTTTTCTATTTAAAGAATATTTCTATTGAAGATATAAATAATAAAAATAATTAAAATATCAAGTTTGGTGTTAATCGGCATTTCATTTTTGGATCATCATGTTCATAGACACACAAACCAACATACACACAAAGACACACACGGACCTTTTTTCTAAAATTGTTTTTTTTGGGGGGGGAAGGAGACCCTAACACACGTGTTTTCAATGACGTCCCGGTATGGAATTTTTGGGTTGCTTTTATCAAGTATCCTTGAGTACTAGAGCCTGGCATGCTAATCAGTACACCATTTCGCAACGGTGCACTGGGGCAGATGTCTCATTGTACCCCATGTTTAGGTAATAAATGAGGTTCTCCTTAAAGCTATATCTCAGAGCTTTGATAATCCTCTACCTGTTTATGCCTGCGAGATCTTGGACATGACCCTGTCTACGGAGCCTGCAAAGGGTACAGAATAGAGTTCTTCGCGTCATCTACTCTGGATATTGTGCCTTCCCCGTGAAACTGCTGCACTAAAACCTCGTCCTTTCCATATGTGGAAAATAAAATTAGGCGCCGGGCTGACAAATTCTATTCCGGTTTACTATACTATCGGATCGGCCTAATCCGATTTCTTGGGAATTAAAATCCCAGTCATCGCTGCTTCAGGCAACACAAGGTTCCCCGCATGACATGCGGGCATCCCCGATAACAAAGTAGCTAACTCTATCAGCAGAAAAATCTGAACACCTCCACAAGTCTCTCAAGAGTAGCTTGGACTCAACATGAACAAGAACAGAACTGCTGATATAGAAGTATTGGAAACACATAAAACCAGCTGCGCATAGGGCCTGTTGCAGTCTGAACAGCAGTCTTCGAAGAGCAATACTGCTATCTCCTTTCACTCTGCCATCATCTTGCAACTCCATCCTATCCACAAGTGGTTACTTCCAAAGATGTATGTATAGGTACTCTTTTAATATTCCTTCAGGATGTCGCTGCTCAGCAGCACTACACCATTTGAGGAGTCTCTGCTAATGCGCTGACCCCTTTATACCCCTCAATCAAAAATAACATAATTCCCTTCAAACGGGACCGCTCCCCCTGCAATAACTATTAGCAAACAAAAGACGAGGTGTCTGTAGGCTGCACTAGAATAAGAGGCAACGTAATAAAATTGCTGAAGACTCTGCTTGCAGAGCCTCAGTTAAGGGACCAGTAAGTCGAACACTTGGCAACTCTAAGGTTGGTTACCGAACTGCAAACCACCTAAACCCAAACTTAAACGTTATCATGTTCTGAAAACTATGTACTTATAAATTTATTTCACACGGGAAAATAACATTCCTGTTAATTTACTTTTTTCACATAATCTGTGTGTAGGACAGGAGTTGGATAGGTAGACTCAGACTGAAAATGCCATTACCGGATCTCCCAGACTCTAGCCGGTTGCTCTATCACTGAGCTACCATGGCAATATGCCGGCATAGCATTAAATTCCTCAGCTGCCTCGCATATTTCCCGGTATATCACAAGGTGATCTTAAATTATGGCCGGTTACTAGAGACAGCGAGACCAGTGGTTCATATCCCGGCTATGGCATTGAATTTTTCAGTCTGACACTGCTTATCCAACTCCTGTCCTACACACGGCTTAAGTAAAAAAAAATAAATTAACAGAAATTGACCTAAGAGTTGGCTAAACTATGAAGCCCGGACTTAACAAAGTACTTACAATTTGTAAGTCACCATTGGAGTATGCCATAATGTACATAGCGGATAGAGAATATATTGTATTGCACCAATAGATACGATATCGATATTTCAATGGAAATACATGTTTTGCAATCCCATGAATAAAAAAGAAGCATTTTAGAAGCATGGGTATGTGTGAGTGTGGTTTTGGACAGTATAGCTCAAAAACGAAAATTTGGTTAAACACCAAAATTGGTATTTAATTTCAGTATCTTCTAAGAATGCGACACGCCCCAACCCCAACTACCCTTTAGAACATTTATCGCATATTTTTATTTTCTCAAAAATCCTCTAGCAATTTTGATTAAAATGGCACATGTTTTAAGATATTTTCATGACAAATGTAGGGTATAGTTTCAAATTTCTACTAATAGCTCCTAAACATTTCTTCATTTTGGATGACTTTTATATAACAGAGAGATAGACAAAAACTTACTATAGAAAAAAATGTAGATCTCGTTAAAACACACAATTTATGTCATATTCATTTTTACTTTCTCTGCACTTACTATGTAAATAGTGTATAGAGAAAGTATTACACTCCACTCAAAAAATCGATACTGAGATTTCACCGGAAATGTATGTTTCAGGGTCCCCAATATCCAAAAAAAGCATTTTCACAAGAAGGTCCGTGTGTGTATGTGTGTGTATGTGTGCCCATGTGTCTGTGAACACGATAACTCAAAAGCGAAAAGTCGGTAGAATACCAAACTTGGTATTTAAGTTTAGTATCCTCCAGGGATGCAACACGAAGATTTTGAGAAAAATCCCCCCACCCATAACTACCCTTTACATGGAACATCTTTAAAAATTTCGCTTTTCTCAAAAATGGCTCTAACGATTTTGATTAAAATATCGTATAATAAAGACTTTTACCTGACAAATAAAATGTATATCTTGAATTTTCCGGGAATAGCCCCTGAAGAGTAGTTTATTCTGGATGAATTTTACGGAACTTTGAATAACTGCTAAACCGTAAGAGATAGACAAAAACTTATTACACACAAAAGTAGAGAACGTTAAAACACACAATTTATGCTATATACATTTTTTCTTGGAGTTCATCGTTTCTGATACATCTTGTTTTTGGTTTATGCTATAAAAAACTTATACTTTCCTCATACAGGAATTTGTCAACTGCTGCTCATACAAACAAAGCAACTTCAGTGGCATAGCAACCGGCTTTTGACTCTCACTTTAACCGATTGTACTCCCTTATTTTGCTTCTATTTACAAGTAAGCAAGTAATAAGACCATTTCTGCTAATTTTTTCTCGATGAGCATGAAGTAAATAGAAGCATTAGCTTTTTAGCAATAATTTGTTGCAGAGATGTAGAGAAAGTCATGTAAATGTAGCAGATTTTTTGTAGAGTTGGCCGTTTTAGGGATATTCCGAATTGTTGGTTTCGTTTTAAGATACTTAAACTGGTCTCATAAGGGAAGTCATTCCGAGCAAGAAAAGAGGACGGAATTTCAGCTGTTTCACATAGGGACCAGCTTTTAAAAGAATTGAGTAGAGCTATAGCTTGCTATATGGTTGAAGTTACTTTGTTTGTATGGACAGGAGGTGACAAACTCCTGTATGTGAAAAGTATGTTTTTTAAAGGTGAAACCAAAAACAAGAAATATCTCAAAAAGACCAAATCAACCAAAAAATGCATAATACATAACTTTTGTGTTTTAACGTGCTCTACATTTTTTGTGTGGTAAGTTTTTGTCCATCTCTTACCGTTTAGCAGTTATGCAAAATTCCGTAAAATTCATAGAGAATAAAGTAGTCTTTAAAGGCTATTCCCAGAAAAGTCAAGATATACATTTAATTTGTGAGGTAAATATCTTTAATATACGGTATTTTAATCAAAATCCTTAGAGCCATTTTTAAGAAAATCAAGAAGTTCGAAACAAGTTTCATGTGAAGTGTAGTCCAGGGTGGGAACATTTTTCTCAATATCTTCGTGTCGCATTCCTGGAGGATACTAAGCTTAAATACCAAGTTTGGCATTTTATCGACTTTTTGTTTTGAGTTATCGTGTTCACAAACACACGGACACACACACAAACACGGACCTTTTTGTGAAAATGTTATTTTTTTTTTGGATTCAGGGACCCTAAAACATATTTCCGGTGTAATCTCGGTATAGAATTTTGGGTGGAATGTGATAACTTCTCTATACACTATGTTCATAGTACGTGTAGAGAAAGTAAAATGCTAGAGAAAACCATGTAAATGGAACACATCATATATTTTTAATTGTAGGTTATTACATATTTTACGATTTTCCAGATGTACAGCTAGAATTTATCAAAATGAAGAGGATTTCACGGAAAACTCAACATAAACATTTGGTTTTTCAAGAAAATATGGTAAACGTATCGTATACTGATACAAATCTTCAGAGCTATATTTGAGAAACTCAACATTTGTGAAAATGTTCTATGTAAAGGATAGTTTTAGGTAGCAGCTTGGTAGGTACTGAACTTAAATCCAAATTCGGCAGTTATCCAACTGCTTTACTTTCTCTAACCTATACATAATACCTAGGTAGAGAATGTTGCATTCCACCCAAAAATGCGGTACCAAGAGTTTGCTGAAAGTACAAGTTTTAGGTTCTTCAGACTTCAAAAAAAGTTTTAGAAGAGGAGAGAGTATCCGTGTGTCCGTAAAAAACTTAATACAAAATAGAACGATCCTTTAAATGCCAAATGTTCTATATAATTTCAGTTTCTTTCAAAGTTGTGACACGAACATTTTCAAGAAAACGCCCCACACCAATCTTCTCTTTACATGGAAACATTTTCGAAAACATTCATTTTTTCAAAAGTGTCTAAAGGTTTTATTTAAAATGCCATAATTTACAGGTATTTATATGATCAATAAAATGTATGTCTTCAATTTTCTGGGACAAGCGTCTAAAACAATTTTTCATAACTGGTAAACCATAAAAGGTGGACAAATTATTACCAGAAAAAATTTTTTGATGTAGTTGGGATACACAATTCATGTAATTTATAAATTTTTGTGGAGTTAACAAATTGTGAGATATTTCTGGTTAGTGCTTCAATTTTAAAATCCGTATACTTCTCTCAAACAAAGTAATCGTTTTATATAGCCCTAAAAGAGAACTGAATTTAAATGACAATCTCATAGGGGGATTTTAAAATATCGCTCTAACCTAGTGTATTCCCTTATTTCTCTTCTACTGGTAAAAACTAAACAGTATAACTATTTCATCTTGAACAGCATGATGTAGATAAAAGAGTAATCCTTTGTATGAATAGTTTGTTGTAGAATAGATAGAGAAGATCTAGTCGCCCTCCGTGGTGTAATGCTTACCATGCTAACTTCATGTACCCAAGGTCGCGGGTTCAAACCCGGTGGAGGACGATGGATTTTTTCGGGTGTAAAAATCCTTAACATGACTTCCTTCTGAAGGGAAGTAAATCCGTTGGTCCCGTGTCGTATATTTGCGGCACGTAAAAGAACCTCAAGCCTGATAGAGAGGCCTCTGAGCAAAATTAAGCGGTCTTGCACGCCCAATATAGAATACGACGCTGAGAACCACAGCAGTTAAAGAGCGTCCATAAATAACACGTCATTTACATTATATTTTAGAGAAGCTAGTGAGAATGAAACACACGAAATTTTGTAATTCTGGTACCAAAAATATATTTCTGTCTCGATGTAGAGCTACATTTCTGTAGAGAAGTTAATAAACATTCATTTCGAAATGTGAAAATATCAGAGAGCAAATTCAAAAGGACTTTTACAATCGTGTAGGCGTGCAATTTTCGGCTCGAATACTTTCACATCCTATTTTGGTGTTATAAAAGAAACAACCTATGCCTGCATTAGAATTATGATTTGTTTTTACGAACTCGGCGCGAAAGTAATTACAGAGAATATTTCTGACCATGGCGCCTTTGAGGTCACGTGACGGGGAATATGGTAATGCTGGCATATGAGGTCGGGAAATGGGCGTGACGATGCATATCATAATCTAATGGACGACTTTCCTCTCAAAACCATCACATCAACAAGATCTTCGTTACACAAACCTTTCAAGGGAAATTTCTTTTTACTTTCTCTGGTGCGTATGTACAAAGCACATAGAGAAGGTTTTGAATTCCAACCAAAATATGATACCGCGATTTTATCGAAAGAACATGTCTTGAGAACTCGTGAATAAAAAAAATATATATTTAGAAACATGTCCATGTGTGTGTTTATGTTTGTGTGTGTGTGTGTGAATGTGTGTGTGTGTGTGGCGGGTGGAGGGTGTCTGAGAAGAATAATTAAGAACCGATAAATATGTTAGGTATATTGAAGAGAATTTCTGGTGCTCAAAATTTGTGTTACATTTTTAATGAAGTTAAGAGGATTTAATTAGCGATTTGAAATGAATTATTTAAAATCTTATTTAATTATTTGAACTATATTGATTTTAGTCATACTTATAAACCAAATTTGGTATTTAAGCAAAGTACCTTGCAAGGATTTGATACCAAGTTTATTAAGAAAATCCCTCCATCCTTACAACTGTTTATATGGGGCATTTTTTTAAACATTTTGATTTTCTCAAAAATGGCTCTAACAGTTTTTATTAAAATGCTATATGTTTAAAATATTTTCATTCGCAGTGGCTCACCCTACCCGTATTTAGGACTGATTTATAAGCGGACGCCTAGGGGCTCGGGGATCCAAAGGCACGAAACCACAGAATGGAGAACCAGGAACGAGTGGTCGGCCCGTAGCCAGGCTTGAGCGAGAGGAAGTGGCTGATATGAAATGCTAGCGAAGTGGATGAGAAGAAGGGTGATGGTGAGGCAATTGGTAGAATGAGTGGTGGGGGAAACCGGAGGGCCCGAACAAACCCGCCTAGACGCCACTAAAAATTCCACAAAGGGACGTTTAGGATCGAACCAAGTCCGCCTGTGTAGGATGTGCGCAATCTAACCACTCGACCACAGCGACAAACGAAATGAACTTTCTGGTAAGATCCACTGAAACCTCTTCACTATGGATGACTTTTGTATAACTGTTAAACCGACGAGATAGACAAAAACTTGCTAAATAAAACAACATTGATATCTTTAAAGCACACAGTTTATGTCAAACATTTCTGTACGGTTAAAATTTTCGACATTTTCGAGCTATTGATTTCAGTTTTAAGCTACTTAAACTTTTCTCAAACCTCCTAGCAAGCAAAAAGAACCGGACTTCAATTGTTTCATAAGTGACCAGCTCCCTCATTTCCCGTTCTGTTTTCAAAGAAGCAAATAATAAGACCAATTTTGGTAATGTTCATCTTAATCAGCAAGACGTAGATGAAAGAACAATCTTTTATGAGAAAAGTTGTTTGTGGAACAGCTAGAACGTGAATGGAGCACATCAGATATTTCCTCTTCGCTTTTCTTTCAGAGCGCGGCCATTTCTTTGCCTGTGGCATGTTTGTTTCTCTCTGGGCTGCAGATGGGGACGGGGCTTCGATAATGTCGATACATCGATAACCTTCCTGGTCAGTGCTATCGTATACATCCACAGAAATTTAGCTATCGCTTTGCTTCCTCTAACATTTACGTTATGGTGTGAATTGGAAGGGAATGAACGGAGAAACCTGAAATAAATTACAAAATGATGTGTTACATTCACGTTAGTTTCTATATTTTATTATTTTTTCTAAGTACACTGCCGAGCATAAAAATTTGATGTGTTCCATTCACTTAATTTCTTTAGTTATTCTGCAAGAAACTGTTCCTGCAAAGGTTTACTATTCTATCTACTTCATGCTAACCAAACATTAGCAGAAATGGTCTTATTACTTAATTCCTTGTAATCATAAGAGAAATGAGGTAACGGACAAGACTAAATTGATTAAAAAATCGTTTAAAAGCTGTCATTATTTGATGCAAATGGGATACTAAGACGAAAGAAAAGTAAGCAACGACCTCCAATTCGAGTCCAAGTATCGTAATGTAAAAAACCAATATGAAGGAATATCTCAGAAATTGTTAATGCAGCACGTCCTAGCTCTTGAAGTGAAACCAGAGCGTGTTTTGCATAGTAGTATTGGCCACAATAGGTCTTTTATTACTTTCTCTACACGTACTATGTACATAGTGTATAGAGAAGGTATTGTATTGCACCCAAAATTCGATAACGAGATTGTACCGGAAATACATGTTTTGGGTCCCCCTGAATCCAAAAAAAAAAAACATTTTTGGAAAAAGGTCCATGTGTGCGTGTGTCTGTGAACAACATAGCTCAAAAACGAAAAGATCTTTAAATATTCAAATTTGGTATTTAAGTTTGGTATCTTCCAAGGATGCAACAATTCTATTAATGTTTATCTCGATTCAGAATAAAGAGATCATTAAAGGCTATTCCCAGAATATTCTAGATATACATTTTATTTGTAATATAAATATCTTTATTCTGAATACATTTTTTCTGGAACTGACCATTGCTGAGATTTTCTTTGTTATTTGTTTCAGATTTAAAATACTTCACATTTGGTCACACGGAAAGTTGTAAACTCCTGGCTCTGTATAGAAACGGATTTCAACCACACAACAACCAGATTTTAAAAGATTTGACTACCGTTTTAACTTAGTATATTCCCTTATTTTCTTTCTACATACAAGCAAGTAATTAAGACAATTTCTGTTAATGTTTATCTCGATTATCATAAAGTAGATAAAGGAATAAGCTGTTTAACAGTAATTTTTACAGCGATGTAGGGAAAGTCATGCGATTAGAACCCATTAGATTTTTAAGAAACATTTTTCGACATTTTCGAATTCCTGAAAACTAGGTCTAATTATTTTGATTAAAATGAAATATATTGAAGATGGTTACATGGCAAATACAAGCTCCTGAAGACTCTTTAGTTTCGCGTGATTTTTATATATTTATTTATCTATCGAATAAAACATACAGCATTACAAAGTAATATTACACGTTTTAGTTTTCTTTTAGCGTTATGTTTCTATTGAATCAAGTGTGAATCTTTTAAATATGTAAGGCAACAAGTATGGTTGTGGAAAAATGTTATTTCTATTAAAAGTTAAGTGTAATTTCTAAAATATAATTACTACACGTTTACAAATCCCAAACATATTAAATTTACATAGGCCGGTTTTCCCTTTTTGTGGTTTATAGGTTTGATTTCAGATTCCTTTTATACTTTGTTTCCATTTTGCTGACAATTTTTATTATTTTAACTGTTCAAAGTCTATTGAATTACGAGTCTGTAGAATACCTTGGTGTGTTTTGTTATTAGGACATTGTCGGTGGTTGGGCAATTCCAGTCTCTTCTGGTAAATTGTTTTATATGTGCAAGTTTTAAACCGCACAAGTAGACAGCATTTATATAATAATCGTAGATATTGTTAAAACAGTCAATTTATATCCTATGTAGTTTTTGTAGAGTTAACCGTTTCCGAGGTATTTTTTGTTATTGGTTTGAATTTTAAGCTACTTAGAATTTGTTTTATAAAACTTTATTTTTTGTTACACCTCTCTTTTGTTTTACACCTGGCCGTGCAAAGCGAACCGAACCTTTTAAAACATTTGACTATCGTTATATGCTAGTGTATTCCTTATTTCCCTTCTACTTATAAGGAAGTAATTCAGCCAGTTGTACTAACGTTTTTCTCGATTACCACGATGTATATAGAGATTATATTTTGTAGCAATAGTTTGTAGAGAAATTAATCTAAATGGAACACATTCGATGTTTGCACATTTACTCCATCATGAACGAGGGAAGATAAACGAAATTATTTAAAACTAATTGGTATTTATAAGGTCGCGCTTCCAACTCGGGTAAATCAGTTAGATTTTAACGTAAATAATGATTGTGATTTATGTTTTAGTGGCGTATAAAATATTGTGCAGCATATGAAGTTAACATGTATTTAGAATTTCATTAAAATTATCACCTTCAACAAGCCTAAGAGGTTAAACTGTTCACTCATATTAAAATATTATTTTATTCGGTTATTACACAATTTACTGGTTCTCTTATGCTTCTAAAATAGACACGAAGTTATTTATACGCAGTTTTAATAAGTATAAAATACTTGATGAATATCTGAAATTCTGAGAACTGCATTCCTGATACTAATTAATATTATCTTTAAACAGTACGCGCAGACATCCTTTGCGTGTTCTCGTCTTTTTGTGGCTCTTGCAAATGGATTAGTAATTAGGTCACAGGATATTCCAGACACTTCCTTTGAAAATTAATTAAGGCAGTTCCTCCCGCCAACGTTTCTAATATCGACTGAGTACAGGAAAGGACGAACAAATGCGAATCAGGTCACATTCGGCTTAACATCTGAATAACGAGGTCCTAATTAACATCTGATCATGGAAGTGCAGACCAACGATCAAAGAGAATTTATAAGTCTGGTGTACTGGCATTCCCGAGCTTGTCAGTTGTCCTAAATATCTTATTTGTGGAAATGCAAGCCATTTCAGGTCAATAATAAAACATCAAAATAAAAGAATACTCAACTAATCGAAATTAGCAAAGAATAGGAAAGTATTATCAGAAATAGACTTCAGTGATATTCCATGACCTTTCTACTTACTCTTTAAAAAGAATCATGCAAAAGCTATTCTTATATCTACGTACGCTTAATAAAAATACATCTTAAGTGCTTTTTATAGCGATTTTGGTAAAAATGTCAATATTTGAATTTTTGTCAAATATAAAACAGATATTTGCAATGTTTGACTCTAATAGCGCCAATGTGACAAGTTTTGGACGTCATTTTAAAGTGCTGAGAGGCTAAATGACTATGTCAAATTGTAAATCTATCTTTACTTTCTCTATACGTACTATGTACATAGTGTATAGAGAAGGTATTACATTCTACCCAAAAACACGATATATTTTTTACTTTCTCTATACGCACTCTGTACATAGTGTATAGAGAATGTATTGCACTCCACCAAAAATTTGATATCGAGATTTCACCGGAAATATATGTTTTAGGGTCCCCTGTATCCAATAAAAGTATTTTCAGAAAGAGGTCCCTGTGTGTGTGTGTGTGTGTGTGTGTGTGTGTGTGTGTGTGTGTCCGTGAGCCCGTGTGTCTGTGAACACGATAACTCAAAAACTAAAAGTCGGTAAAATACCAAACTTGGTATTTAAGTTCTTCCAGGGATGCGACACGAAGATTTTGAGAAAAATCCCCCCACCCCAACTACCCTTTACATGGAACTTTTTTCGAAAATTTTGATTTTCTCAAAAATGGCTCTAACGATTTTGATTAAAATTTCGTGTATCAAAGATATTTACCTGACATATAAAACGTATATCTTGAAATTTCTTGGAATAGCCTCTGAAGAGTAGTTTATTCTGGATGAATTTTACTGAATTTTGAATAACTGATAAACCATAAGAGATGGACAAAAACTTGCTAAACAAAAACTGTAGAGCACATTAAAACTCACAATTTATGTATATACATTTTTTTCGTGGAGTTCGTCGTTTTTGAGATATTCCTTATGTTTGGTTTCTGCTATGAAAAACGTATACTTTTCTCATACAGGAGCTTGTCAACTCCTATCCATATAAACAAAGGAACTTAATTGACATAGCAACCAGCTTTTGACTATCACTTTACCCTATGGTAGTCCCTTATTTCTATTCTACTTACAAGGAAGGAAGTAATAAGACTATTTGTGTTAATTTTTTTCTGATTAGGATAGAGTAAATAGAAGTATAAGCTTTTTAAGAATAATTTGTTGCAGGGATATAGAGAAAGTCATGTGAATGTACACATCAGATTTTTTTTTTTGCAATATAATTTATTTTGGGTCGCTTTAACAGCATGGTCATATTGCGACCTTACAAATTGTACATAAAATAGTTATTTACACATTGGTAAAATATGATTACATTTATACTTTACAATAATTCAAAAAGTTTACACTGTCTTATAAATATTATTGTCTTTTTCATTGTCTGGTGGTTATGTAGAGTACTTAAAAGTCATCGAAGCCGGCCTGAAGTCTCTGACGTATCTCGGACACTGCAGCAGGATATGTAGGACAGTAAGTGATGTGTTGCAGGTCTCACATTTTGATTCTGAATCTTTATTAATGATGAAGGAATGTGTCAGTTTGCCTTGTCCAATTCTGAGGTGGGTAATTATTGTTACGATATAAAGATTCCACCAAAAATACACGTTTTAGGCTCTTCTGTATAAAAAAGCATTTTCAGAAAAAAGGTTCATGTGTGTGTGTGTGTGAACACGAGAAAAAAAAAACTAAAAGTGGATTAAATACCAAACAAGGTATTAAGTACAGTATGTTCCAGGGATGTGACACGAAGATTTTCAGAAAAATCTCCTCACCCCAAACTAGGCTGTACATGGAATATTTTTTTGAAATTGTTGAAAATCTCAAAAATGGCTAACGATTTTAAGTAAATTGTCGTGTAATAAAGATATTTACCTGACAAATAAATGAAGTTATATCTTGAATTTTCTGGGAATAGCCTCTGAAGACTACTTTATTCTGGATGATTTTTGGAATTTTGCATAGCTGCTAAACCGCAAGAGACATAAAAAGCTTACCATACAAAAAACACGTTAAAACACACAATTTAGGTTATATACATTTTTTTTCGTGGGGATGATCTTTTTTGAGATATTCCTTTTTTTTTCAGATTTAAAAACTTATACTTTTCTCATATAGGAATTTGCCAACTTCTGTCCATACATACAAAGGAACTTCAGTCACTTAGCAGCCAGCTTTTGACCATCACTTTAACCCTATGGTACTGTGTTATTTCGCTGCTACTTACAAGTAGGCAAGTAATAAGACTATTTCTGCTAATTTTTTCTCGATTAGCATGAAATAAAAGGCTTTTTAACAATATTTTTTGCAGAGATGTAGAGAAAGTCATGTGAATGGAACACATCAGATTTGTATTAATTTCAGTTTTTTTCGTTATTTTCTCAAGTTTACAGTCTATCTACTCCCACAAAAATGGTTCTACAGATCTGATAATTTTCTCTGATATACTTCAGAATGGGGGAAAAAAAAATATGTATTGGAATTTTGATATTCGTATTATTTTAATTTTTAATAAAAATATTTTAGTATCATCTAACTCTGCATTTTCTCAGTTTTACACTATGTGATATAAAATACATTTTAAAAAGCTATCCAATATGGAAAATTCCATTCAAACAATTTGCTACTAATGTATTAAGCAATGTAGTTTTCCAAAATGCCAATTTGGTGTGACCTCTATCAGTGAAGCTAGATTTCTGATTGTGCTAATAAAATTGATGTAAATTAATTTATAGATCCAGAATGACGATACATGTGCCGAACCTTTGTATAGCTATTCTGTAGTTCCTAGACATGGCTGTGCAAGAAAAGTGAAAGCTCTAGTCATAATACTTTAGAAAATGACTTCTAGTATTTCGGCTTCCCCTAATAGAAATTATTTAATAGTGCTTGCATTGTGGGTACAAGACAGATGCAGGACGCTTAAGCGAAAGTCAGATGTTTAAAACGGAGTCTCAAGATCAAATTGTCCAAATTAAAGAAACAGTGGGAAAGGTGCAGTAAATCATTCCACTCCGTGTGAAGTATTGTGGCATGCCGCTCTGCGACGCAATGGGAGTATTTGTGAACACAAGCTTTTCTGCAGGTAGTGTTTTTTGCTTTTCAATTTCTGTAGCATGTATGTACATACAATGTACATAGTATTTAGAGAAGGTATTTATTGTATTCAACCCAAAAATTCGATGTTTAGATTTCACAGGAGAAATACATTTTTGAGGTTCCCCCGAGTCCAAAAATCAGTTTTAGAAAAAGGTCCACCATGTATATGTCTGTGGACAGCATGCCTGAAAAGAAGAACGTTAAATACCACTCTACAAATATATAATTTTTTTTGTTTTAATGAGATCTACATTTTTCGTGTGTATATTTTTGTTTGTCTCTAATGGTTTGCCTGTTATACAAAAGTCGTCCAGAATGAAGAGGTCTTCAAAGGCTAATCCCTGAAAATTCAAGATAGATATTTCGTTTGGCATGATATCTTAAACATGAGGTATTTTAATCAAAATCGTTAGATTCATTTTTAAAAAAACAACATTTTCGAAAAGTGTTCAAGAAAAGGTAGATTTTGGTGAGGCTTTTCTTGAAAATCTTCTTGTATCATCCTTGGAAGATACTGAATTTAAATATTAAGTAAGATATTTAACAGACTTTTCGTTTCTGTGCAATGCTACACACACACACATACACACACTGACATTTTCCTAGAAAATGCTTTTTGGGGATACAGGGGGTATCAAAATATGTATTTCCTGTGAAATCTCGGTATCGAGATTTTGGGTGCAATACCAATACCTTCTCTATACACCATGTACACGGTACGTGTAGAGAAAGTAAAAATTCTCAACCTATTTTTTTCGAACTTTTTATGACCGCACAATTTTGATGAGCAAGTAATTTAATTTGCAATTCGTGTGGAGCCCCTGCAAAAAATATGAAAATTATACTTTCCGCTTTTCAAAGCTAACATTCTGTTTATATTTGCTTTAAAACATTATATTCGCTACCGAACACTGCATGTGCGTATATATGTCAACGACACATACTCCCCTTTACTGAAATGAGTTCTGACGTCAGCACCTCGCTAGAGTTACCTTTGAACATGCCTGTTCTACATGATGGCTTTTAAATTCCATACTGTTCCATGACATCGCATGAAACAAGTTAATGTTAAAAGCACATACAAATTATAGTACAATTCTATTAGCACATTAGTCCATAAGACATTTTTAAAAATGAGTCTGCATCTATCATTTTTACTTTCTCTTCTATGTACATAGTAGGTATAGATGGTATTGTAACCCACCCAAAAATTTTATTATGAGGTTGCACCGCAAATCTCTGTTTAAAGAAATACAATTTTAGTAAAAATTTTATGTGTTCCATTCACATGATTTTCTCTAAATATCGGTAATAAATTATTGTTAAAAAACCTATACATTAGGAGAAACGGTCATATTACTTGAAGGGAAAAAGAAATATACTAGGCTAAAGAGATAGTCAATTTTTTTTTCAAATATTTTAAAAGTTGGTTGCGATGTGGATGAAATCCGTTATAACAAGAGATATGTCAAAAATGGTCAATTCCACGAAAAAATGTATATGGCATGAATTATGTGTTTTAACGAGATCTACATTTGTGTAATAAGGTTTGGTCAATTTCTTACAGTTTATCAGTTATGAAAAACTCAGCCAGAATGAGGAGCTCTTCAGAGGGTATTCAGAGAAAATTCAGAATCTATATTGTATTTCTCATATAAATATCTGTAATACATATCATTTTAATCAAAATCATTGAGCATTTTTTGAGAAAATCTAAATTTTCGAAAATTTTCTCATGCAAAGACTAATTTGGGGCAGGGAGATTTTTTGAAAATCATCTTGGTGCATCCCTTGCAGCTACAGAAAATAAATATCAAGTTTGGTATTTAACGGACCATTTTACAATTATAAGGGGTATTCAGTATTCAGTATAAAATATTATAGCTCACTGTATAGCACTTCTACAAATAAGTTGCGTGGTAAATAACATTAATATTACACTCTTTGAGATTAAAAAGCTTTAACATGTAACGTCGAGAGGAAAACAGTGTATTATAAATGTAAAAGTTTCAACAGATTTATTGCGTCATTGTTGCTAAGCAACCATTATGTCATCTGTACTATGAAAGTACGCACGATTTTGATCTTCATATTCAGTTTATACTGCTAGGATTGCGGAATAAACATAGATTAGTAAAAAGCCTAATATATTGTATTCACATAATTTGCTCTACCCTCTAAATTTTATTGGTGGGTCCACAAACTATTCAAATTGATATTTGTAGCTAGTTCACTTTTAATTGAGATCAAACGTTTCAGAAACAGAAACAGTAATTTTTACTTTCTCTATACATGCTATGTACATAATGTATAGAGAAGGTATTGCACTCCACCAAAAAATTCGATACCGAGATTTCACCGGAAATATATTTATTTTAGGGTCCCCTGTATCCAAAAAAAGTATTTCCAGAAAAAGGTCCGTGTGTGTGTGTGCGTTCGTGTGTCCGTGTGTCTGTGAACACGATAACTCAAAAACGAAAAGTCGGTAAAATACCAAACTTGGTATTTAAGTTTAGTATCTTCCAGGAATGCGACCCAACTACCCTTTACATGGAATTTTCTCGAAAATTTTGATTTTCTAAAAAATTATTAACGATTTTGATTAAAATATCGTATATTACAGATATTTACCTGGAAAATTCAATGTATATTTTGAATTTTATGGGAATAACCTCTGAAGACTACTTTATTCAGGGTCAATTTTAACGGAATTTTGCAAAACTGCTAAACCATAAGAGATGGACAAAAACTTACCGCACAACAAATGTAGAGCACCTTAAAACACACAATTTATGTTACGTACATTTTTTCGTGGAGTTGATTGTTTTCTAGATACTTCTTGTTTTGGTTTCAGCTATAAAAACTTGTACTTTTCTCATACAGGACTTTGTGAACTCGTGTCTATACAAACAAAGGAACTTCAGTCACAGAGCAACCAGCTTTTGACTATTACTTTAACTTATGGTACCCCTTATTTCGCTTCTACTAACAAGGAAGCAAATAATAAGACTATTTCTGCTAATTTTTTCTCGATTAGATGAAGTAAATAGAATATTTTGTTGCAGAGATGTAGAGAAAGTCATGTGAATGGAACACATCAGATTTTTAATGTGTAAACAACTGGACAGTTAACACTGACATTAAATTTCCGTATTATTTCCATGCTATCTTGAGTAACAAATGAATATGGAAAGGACGTCGAAAGTATTGAACGATTCTAGTCATTAACGACGGATATTTCGGAAATGGCTAACCAAGCAAAATCTATTAAAATACATAAATTTGTGTTTTAAAGATATTTACATTTTTGTGTAGTACGAGGGCTGTCCCAAAAGTATCCGACCTAACAAAGAAAGCACAAAAACTTGGGGGAAAACATATTTATATCTCTATATATTCTCCTTTCTGTTCGATACACTTTTCCCAGCGATGTTCAATAGCTTCGATACCCTGTTTATAGTGACAACTATCGAGGTCTGCAAAATAGCCATCAACTGCAGACTTCACCTATTCATTGTTAGCAAATCTACCACCACGCCATTTCTTCAAATTTGGAAAAATAATCAGACAGGGCTAAATCTGGCGAATAGGGTGAATGAGAAAGCAATTTGAACTTCAACTCACTGATTTTGGCAAGGCAATAATGGACGTGTAAACTGGGGCATTGTCTTGATGAAACAAAACTTTATTTTTCGCTAAATACGGCCGTTTTTGCTCGATTTCATCACTCAAACGCTGTAACAAGTTCGCATTGATTACTTTTCCTTTTTTGAGATAATCAATGAAAACTATCCCGCGTGCGTCCCAGAAACCTGACGCCATGACCTTGCCTGCAGATGCAACTGTCTTCGCCTTCTTTGGAGCCGATTCTCCCCTTCCAAGCCACATTTTTTATTGTTCCTTCGTCTCAGGCGTGAATGATGGAACCAGGTTTCGTCCATTGTTATGAATTAACGCAAAAACTCAGCTTTATTGCTGAAACGTTGCCAAATACTCGACTGAAACATCCCCAAGACGCTGTTTTTGTTCTATTGGGGGCAAACGCGGCACCTAACTTTCATACAACTTTCTCATATCTAAATTCTCAGTTAGTTTGTATTGCACACAAGTTTTTGAAATGCCTGAAATATCTGCTAGCTCGTGTACTTTCAGTCGACGGTCATCCAATACCATTTTGTGGATTTTCTTTACAATTTCTGGACTTGTAAGCTCATTTGGTCAACCCCTGCGATGTTCGTCTTGGCAATTCGTACGGCTGCGCTTAAACTCTGCTACCCAATATTTCACTGTTGTAAACGAAGGAGCAGACCCCCCCTAAACACTAATCTAGCTCAGCTTGAATATTACTCGGGCTAAAACCTTTTAAATGAAAGCATTGTATCACATAACGATGACCAGTTTTATCCAGGTTTACAAATTTGCTGAGAGCATTCACTAATGGTGGCTGCCAAATAAATGTTAAACGGTGAAAAATCGTCAAACTTAAAACTTAAGCTTTCTAAGGTTGGCACTTTTTACCAACGTTGTTGTTTGAAACCGCTATCTATGCATCAGGTCGGATACTTCTGGGACAGCCTAATTACGTTTTCCTCTATTGCTAAACATGTACCAACTATACAGGAATATACAATTTTACTTCCGAATGACGAGCCCTTTACATACTTTTTCCAGAAAACTCAGGATATACATTTTATTTGTGACTAATTTTAATTTATATATCTTAATACAATGTTTATGAATATTATTGAGAAAGTTGAACATTTCAAAACTTTTCCATGTAAAAAGTAGTTTGGTGTGAGGGAATTTTTATGTAGATCTTCATGTCGCGTCTTTGGAAGATATTGGACCTAAACACCAAGTTTGGTATTTGAGTTGTGCTTGTTCAGATACAGACACATACATGTAGACCATATTCTAACATGTTTATGTATTCCTTCACATGACTTTCTCTATTTATTCTATAGAAAGATATTCTTACAAAAGTTTATTCTTCTGTATACCTTGCGTTAATTCAGATAAACGAAACAGAATAGGTCTTAATGCTTCCTTTGAGTGCATGATTAGTATTGAACTCGTTTATTTATTTCCTTCAATATTTTCTGCCATCGAACGAACACACACGCATTCCTCCTAAGTTCTCCCCCCTTCTCAGGTACTCTTTGCGCCACCGCTCCTATCATCTCTTATTGTTTGTGACACTTATTATCGAGTATTAATAAACACTGCTTCTATCCTGGCCATAAGTAGTCCGTTCGTTTCCACCGCGGAGTCAAAAAGCACGTCTTAACTGATGCGTTATCCATAGCAAGTGAAGTCGCGTTTTTCGCCCAACAAGAAATTCGTTGCATTCGCTTTTGTCATGTCCACTCTCGGGCGATGGAACTTATACCCCCTTCGGTATGTTTTCCCGCCCGTTACGGTACCTTTTGCTACCTGGGTCTCTTGGCAGTTCGTGGTAAACCCAGTCTTTTGCACTTTGCGACGTGTTTCACAGCATTTCTTCTCTGACCATTTCCAAAGCATATTTGTCCCTTCGTGATATAATTTATATCTCCCTTGTAAATGTATTGTAATTACGTGGTACGATGCGTATTACCCTAATGTCCAAACTCGTATTTAAAACCTTCTCTACAGAAAAATTACTAGAAAAGTGGACTAATCTCTGGCTAAGAGTTTAAGTGAACAAAAAAAAAAAAAATAAAAAAAAAAATCTCCTGAGTTTTCGATTGTAGGTCTTGCAAGCTATTTCTAACAAAATTATACTCCTATATGACTTAATTCTGGACACGAACAATTTGAAAGTTACCTGTGATGTTTTCGTTTAGTCACTGTATGGTGTTATATAGCATATGTGAAATGTCAGAAAAAAACAGTATTTCACCTTTTGTTCCAGTAGAAGATACATAGCAGAAGATATATTTTACCATTTAAAAATCTATTATTCACAGACTTTGATAAAATTATTCACAAAAAAACATCGCACACCTGCTTTATTAATCTTAATTTCTGCATTTATTCATCCATTAAAATATTTGTAATAAGTTAATTTGTTATTTTTTTGTTTGTATTGCATATAAATTTATAATCCCAGCATGTTATGCCTTACAATAGGATGCTGGTTGTTATTGATTATTATATTAATTTTTACTTTCTCTGTTCGTACCTACAATATACATACATAGTGCATAGAGAAGGTATTGTATTCCATACAAAAATTGATGCTGAGATATCAGAGGAAGTACATGTTTTAAGGAACCCCGAATCCAAAAAGAGCATTTTTAGAAAATATTCAGTGAGTGCGTATGTGTATGTGTGTGTGTGTTTGTGTAAAGCATAGCTAAAGACGCAAATACCGTTATATACTAAATTTCGAATTTACTTAAGATCTTTCAAAGATGAAACAATGAAGACTTTCAAGAAACTTCTTCCATTCAAAATAACCCTTTATATGAAAAATAAAAATAGTTAAATTACAAATATCTACAAGACTTATTAACTGTATATCTTGAATATTCTGGAAATAGCCTCTGAAGGCCTCTTCAATTTGGATACATATTCCATAACTAGTAAATCATAAGCGATTGATAAAACCTTACTACAAAATGTGGATCTTGTTATAATACACAATTTATGTTTTATATATGCTTGTGGAGTTAATCGTTTAGAAAATGTTCCTTGTAATTGGTTTAAGTTATACGCTACTTAAATCTTTCTCAAAAGGGAGATCATCTTCCATACATTTCTCTTCTGTTTTACTTCTGACCGTGCAAAGTGAAAACTGTATTTCAATTGCTAGCGATCTGTTTTTTAAAAGTTTTGAATATTGCTTTAACCTAGAGTATTAACTTATTTTCCTTCTACTTAGAAGGAATTATTACAACTATTTTTGCTAATTTTTATCTCAAGTACCACGGTGTAGATAAATGAATGCTCCTTTTTAACAGTAGTTTGCAGAGTAAATCATATAGATGAAACCCAATTTTCACTTTCTTTATACGTACTATATATGTAGTGTATAGAGAAGGTATTGCAATCAAAATTTGATATCGAGATGTCACCGGAAATATATGTTTTGAAACCCTCTGAATCCAGAAAAGGCATTTTTAGAAAAATGTCCGTGTGTGTCTATCTGTGGGTGTGTGTGGACAGCATAGCTCACGAAAAGGCCGTTGAATTCCAAACTTGGTATTTAAGTTTTGTATCTTCCAAGGATGCGACACGAAGATTTTCAAGAAAATCCCTCCACCTCCAACTACCCTTTACATGAAATTTTTTTCGAAAGTTTTGATTTTCTTAAAAATGGCTCTAACGATTTTGATTAAAATATCGTACATTAAATATATTTACTTAACAATTAAAGTGTATATCTTGAATTTTCTGGGAATAGCCTCTGAAGACTACTTTATTTTCGATGAATTTTACGAAATTTTGCATAACTGTTAAACCGTAAGAGATTGACAAAATTTTACCGCACAAAAAATATAGAGCACGTTAAAATACACAATTTATGCTATATACATTTTTTTCGTGGAGTTAATAGCTTTTTAGATATTCCTTGTTTTTGGATTCAGCTTTTGAAAACTTACCTTTTTCTTACAGGAATTTGTCAACTAATGTCCATACAAACAAAGGAACTTTAGTCACATAGCAACCAGCTTTTGACTATCACTTTTACCTAAGTTACTCCATTATTTCGCCTCTACTTACAGGAATGAAGTAATAAGATTATTTGTGCTAATTTTTATAGATAAATATTGAGTATATAGAAACATAAGCTTTTTAACAATGATTTGTTGCAGAGATATAGAGTAAATCATATGGACGAAACACAATTTTTATCAGTATAGTGTTTAATTATAGGTTTTAAAGCGCTATTCATCATATGTAAACGATTATGTGACGTTTTTATTTCATCAAGTCTGTTATGCACTTGAATATTCACATGAAAAATTAGATGGAGATTTGCAGTTTTTCCTCTGCCATCTTCAATTACGTCTTACTTGAAACAAGAGGGAAAGTAAGCAGTGTAACCGGCGAAGGAAATCTTAAGAGAGGCGATTAAATATACAAGAGAGAGAAGTAAAAAGGAAAGGAAAAAAACTGTAGAAGCCGATTTCCTAGTCATGGACTTAGTACTGAAGAAGCACGGCAGATGTCAGCACCGCGGCGGATAAAATTGGATTTTAGTCCGTATGCAGAGCGAGGCAGGATATCGAACCCCACTTCCATCCCAAGTTGTTGAGAGAGGAAATGTTTGTAGTCCGTAACTACCCTTACTACTTCTTCTTATTTTATTCTATTACACTTTGTTTATTTTTCCTCCCTTAACGTGCAGTTTTTGTTTCCACCGCCTTGTTGGATGTCTGCAGGAAGAAAACTCTGTCAGATATCTGCAAGAACAAATGGTGGCAAAAATTGGGAAGGAAAACTTTTGTTTGGAAAGGAAATGAAGTCTGTGAATCCAAGCAATATCCTCTGTGTCTAGAAGAAGTTGTTGATTTTGTAAGAGAGAAGTTTAGGTAAATACCCACAGTGTTCGCGAAATTACCATGCGAATTCTTCTGGCATAATAAGTGGTTGTGTTTTACTTATCTGTGGAATCTTAAACACACAGTACAAATATCTGATGTGTTCTGCTTGTACCCTGCACACAAACTGGTCCCAGAAGATTCTTCTATCTCCTTCATGGTAATCGAGATAAACATTTCCAGAAATTATTTTATTGCTTGCTGCCTTGTAAGTATAAGAGAAATAATGAGAAATACACTAGGCTAAAGCGATAGTCAAATATTTTAAAAGCTGGTTGCCATACAGACAAAATTCTTTCTTTGCATTTTCAGAAGTTGAAAAATTCCCGAATGAGAAAAGTATAAATATTTTAAAAATAAAACCAATAACAAGGAATATTTCAAAAACGGTCGACTCCACGAATAAACTGTAAAAAACACAAAATGTGTGTTTAACAAGAACTACGTTTTTTTGTGTAGTAAGTTTTTATCCATATTTTACGGTATAACAAAATTCTGGAACATTCATCCAGAATAACGTGTCTTCAGAGGCTATTCCCAGAAAATTCAATGTATACATTTTCACATGTAAATATACGTTATTTTAACCAAAATCGTTATAGCCTTTTTTGAGAAAATCAACATTTTTGAAAAATTTTCAATGTAAAGGGTAGTTGGGAGTGGCGGGATTTTCTTGAAAATCCAACTTTGGTGTTTAACGGACTTTTCGTTTTTGATCTATGCTACACACAGGCACACACTGATAGACAGACAGACAGACAAACTGGCTGGCATACATAACGGGCATTTTTCTAAAAATGCTTTTTTTGCATGCAGGGGATCTCAAAACATATATTTCCGGTGAAATCTCGAGGTCGAATTTTTGGGTACAATACAATAACTTCTCTATACACTCTACATAGTACGTGTAGATAAAGTAAATTAGATAGGTTGTGTATTTCAACCATATCATAATGTTTTGTGTTCAAGTTTTTATCTATCTCTTACGGTTTATTGTATGAAAGTGATCCAGATTAAAGAGGTCTGCAGAAGCTTTTCCAGAAAAGTAAAGATTTGTATTTCATTTGTCATGAAAATATCTTAAACATATGGTATTTGATCAAGATCGTTTTAGCCATTTTTGAGAAAGTCATGTGTTTCGAAAAATCGTCTATGGAAAGAATAGTTTGGAGTGAGGGATTTTCTTGAAAATCTTGGCCTGGAGCCCCGGTACTAGGCTGGCCATTCCCCCTGGTACTGTATTCAGACTGAGATATATGTCATAAGCCTTGAACCATGACTTGAAGCTTTCCTGGCGGCGGTATGAAAATAACTTTTCTCGGGCTATCAGCCAGGTGAATTCAGGAATAATTTCCAAGCTTTCAAGAGCTAACGTCGCTCTCATCTTCAGGGAAATTCATAAATATTGTGTTGTCATAAGCCTTGTCAGGCAGACTAGTGGTTATTCATATTTTCTCGGATAGTTAGGCAGAATTGAAAACCCTTACAACGGCTGAAACGACTTCCAGATTAGTGTAGGTATGCCAAAGGATGTTGATCAGACTTTGTGCTCACAGACTGTTACCTTGTCTGATTCCCACTTGACCTGGAACCCAGATGAGATAACAAACAGGTTAGCTAAGCGGGAAAGAGGACCGTATCCTTTTGGGGTATGTCCCCTAGAGGTGTCAAGTATGAGATAACCCAGATCACAGATAAGGCTCATTTTGAGATTTGGAAAAAGCATTATAACACCAGATTTTATTCCTGGGCTGGCAGCAAACTAAGCGAGGCTTTTTTGAACCTAACTAAAACCAGGCTCAGAGTAGATGTTATGTCTCACTTTACACAACACTCTAAAATGACATTTATGCCTAATGATGCTTATTGAGGACCTCATAAGTAGGAAATGTGAGATGGACTTTGAAACCTCCCAGCACATTACGTTTATGTTTAATGTTTTCACAGGTACTGTGTATCTATGAATCTATATATCTGTGTAGACGCAAGAGTGAAGCTCTCCGAATACACTGCCGAATTCCGATTATATCCATAACCTTAATGGAAACTGTATATGGGGCGACAGATAGATCCACGATGGCATATGGAGGAGAAATATGGGGGTGGGAACAAATAGGGAATCTGGACCAAGTATGGACCTAATTTTTTAAAGGAATTCTGGGTGTAGGGAGGGGTACGGCAAACTCTGAAACAATGAGGGAATTCGGGGCGTATAGTGAAACGATAGAGTGCAAAATCAGAGCAGTTAAATATTGGATGAGAATCGTTCACGGAAACCAATCTCTAATTAGGGCAGCCTGCTACCGTGAACAGTTGCGAATTGAAGGTAATTCGACGTGGGCATCAAAATTAAAGAAATGGTTAGAAACCATTGGGATGGGATACATTTGGATGGCGGGGCAGGCAAACAGGTGGAGTATTTGTAGAAAAATTAAGAACCGCCTCTGTGATATTGACAGACAGCAAATAATTGCGCAAAGCACAGAGAAAGTTTCATTAGAAGCACAGTCTGGGCTAAAATCGGATTGAGGTAGGGAGCAATACATTAAAACAGGTACCAAACTCATTAGAGAGGGGCTCGCGTGGATTAGACTAGGAGCATGGAGGAGCACGAAAATTTCTGACGAGAATGGTACGAGAATTTTTTTCATTTACGAGGAGGAAGAGTCGTGGACCCACATCTTAGCAAGATGTAGGGGTACGGAGGAATGGCGGGAAAAATATTTACCGCAATTCTTTACCACCGCGAATGTAGAGCTAAGAAGCATGTTGGACGCTACTGGCAGGCTTGGAAGAAGTGGACGGGCTAGGTAAATTTATACTTAAGGCAAGACAGCTGAGATCTGAGATGGCTGCCAATAGAGAAGAGGGAGGGAGAGGTAGGAACAAGTAAACAAAAGTAACTACAATGTTTTACATACATATACATATATATACACATATTGTTATACTTATGTCACTGTTGCGTTATGGTTTTATATATTATGTGTATATATTTCTTTTAAATGTATTTATCTATTATAATAGGCACATTAATGCATCTGAATAAGGTGTACTCTGTGCTGTAAATTTAAATTGCTGTATTTGAATATCTTTCTCTTCTTATTTTCGGGTAAGTCTTTTAATTCTTTGTTGGTGTTCTAATATTGCTCTTTAGTGTGTATTACAAAAGCATTTGCGGTCTGTGGACCTGCGCGATTGTTGAAGTTCAATGTATGATATTGTTATATCAATAAATACACTTATTCATTCATTCATTCATATATTTGGGTATCGATAACATGCCAACATACCGGCAGGGCATTAAATTTCTCAACTGACACGGATGTTTCCCGATAAACCACAAGCTGATCTCAAATTAGAGACTTAAAATGTCGTAAGTACTTTAAACATAAGAGTCAGGGAGGAATTTAATTACCTGCCGGCATATTGGCATGCTGGTTCACTGGTTAGAGGAACTTGCTGAGGCCTGGAGATCCATGGTTCAAATTCTGGCTATGACATTGAATTCTAATGCTACCTATGCAACTGTCTACCGTGATATTTCGGTTTGGTCCACGAAATGTCTTGGCCATTTTTTGACACCGAATTCCCCGGGAGGCATTCCTGTCTGTCTTTGAACATTTCCCTAGGTATGGAGTCGCGACAACCATACACCTACTTTGTTTTCGTGTCGCATGGCATTACTATTTTGATCACGCATTTACTTGGCTTATTGGAATATAGGTACATGCGACAAGACAATCGTCTTAAGAGTTGCCCGTCAATGGCAACAAGTGGACCTGGCACCGCGCAGTTGTGAATAAACTGTCCCCAAAACTTCTGTGTTGGCGCGAAGTAATCGTTTACATTCCAGTTTCCTTATTCTAAGGCATGGAATTAAAAATTCAAACCTATCAGCACTCATGGTTGCTTTGCACTTAGATCCACATAACTCTGTATTGAATTATCCTCTAGTGCACAAATTATTACTTGCTTTACCAATAGATATAGAAGTTAACCATAATTTCATCGGAAATACATTTTTGAGTACCCCGGAATAAATAAATAAGGAATTAGAAAACGTTCAGTGATTGTGTGTGTGAGTGTGTCTGTGGATAGCTGCGCTCAAAACGAAAATATATAATTTAAGTTTACTAACTTCTAAGGATGCGACACGAAGATTGTAATAAAATTCCCCACCTCAAACTACGCTTTACATGGAATTTTATTTTAAAATTTCGTTCTTCTCAAAAATGATTTAAGGATTTTGATTAAATTAGTGTATATTAAATGTATTAACATGGCAATTAAAATGTATATCTTTAACTTACTGAAAATAAGCCGGTGAATACCTCCTTATTCTGGATACATTTTGCATAACTGATAAACCATAAGAGATACACAAAAACTTATTTCTCAAACACTGTAGATCTCATACAGGTACGCAATTTATTTCATTGCTTTATTTAGCAGAGTTTCCGGGATATTTCTTTTAGTAGTTTCAATTTGAAGCTACATACTTAAACTTTACTTAATTTTTTTTCTCTACAATGTACATGGTGGTTAGAGAAGGTATTGTATTCCACCCAAAAATTCGATACCAAGATTTCACCGGAAATACATGTTTTAGGACCTCCTGAATTAAAAAAAAAAGCATTTTCAGAAAAAGGTCCGTGCGTGTATAGCTCAAAAACGAAAAGACGGTTAAATACCAAATTTGATATTTAAGTTTGGTATCTTTAAAGGATGTGATACGAAGATTTTCAAGAAAATCCCTTCAACTCTAACTACGCTTTACATGGAATATTTATTGAAACTTTTGATTTTCTCAAAAATGTTTCTAAAGATTTTGATTAAAGTGTCGTATAGTAAAGCTATTTACATCACAAATAAAATTATATCTTGAATTTCTGGATAAAGCATAACTAGAAAACCGTAAGAGATAGACAAAAACTTATTACACAAAAAGTGTATAGCTCGTTAAAATACACAATTTATGTCCTATTCATTTTCTTCGAGAAGTTTACTGTTTTCGATATTCCTTGTTATTAGTTTCAATTGTAAAGTACAGGAAGACAGAAAGTGTCCATTTTTTTCTACTTCTGGCCAATTACTTAACGACAGCTTTTAAAACATTTTATTATCACTTTAGCCTGGTGCATTCCTTTAGTTTCCTTCTACATTTTAAGGAACAAAGTAATAACAACATTCTGCTAATGCTTATCTCGATTAGAATTGTGTAGAAAGAATAGAGTAGCTAGAGAAAGTCATGTTAGCGTAACACATCAGATTCTTCTTTTTATGTCTCTTTTTTCTACACCTGGCCGTGCAAAGCGAACCGAATTTTAGTTGTTATCACAGCAATTGGCTTTTTAAAAGATTTCACTGTTGTTTTAGCCTAAGTTTTATCTTATTTACCTTCCACTTATAAGGAATTAGATAAGACTAATGTATTTTCCAATTAGTATGAAGCAGATGTAAGTATAAGCTTTTTAAGAATTATTTGTTACAGAGAGGTAGGAAAAGGCATGTGAGTGGGAAACATTATATTCTTTTTTTTTTCAAAGCTGTTAGTGGAAAACTTACAAGAAGAGCTTTGGCCTCTGTCATGCAGGGTTGTGTATGTGTGTGAGTGTGTGTGGGTTAGTGACTTTGTTTCTTTCTATCTATTTGTTGATTGGTATAAACCATATTATCCATGAAGAGCCAAGAAAATGCCTCGAGGAGTCTTCGCTTCTTTGGTCTGACTAAAACACGTCAGAGAGAAGAGTATTATGTCTCTGCTTAGCATGCAGCGTCGTGAAAAACTAGTAAGTTTCGCAGACGTCCTTCGCTTTCAAAATAGTTGAATTTTTAGGCGGTGAGGAAATGTTGCCGATCAATTTCCTTTCAGATGCGGAATTTTTCGAATTATCAGGTTCTAAAGTTCTGCGTTTTATGTGGCTGCTTATATACACATCAGTATTTGATCCTAGTATAATTTCATCCGTATCATAGATTATTACATCATCAGTCTCTATAGTAGGGTCGGCTGATAAGTCCCGGGCCTCACACAGATATGACGCCAATAGGCCAGTTGGACGGCAGCATCGAAAAGATTAACTATAGATTAACTTGTATCCATAGTTACAGGTCAACAGCGTGTTTAGTTTTCGAATGACATCATTTTAAACAAGACAACTCAAGAGTTTTCACGAAAATGGAGGATTTGGAAAAACGATCAGTGATTAAATACTTACATTTGAAGGGTTTAACGCCTTAAGAAATCAAGGAGGAAATGGACAGTACATTGAAAGAATCTGCCCCTTCATATTCAATGATTAAAAGGTGTTTAAAATGGGACGTACGAGCACTAGTGATGAGCCTCGCTCTGGACGCCCTGTAGAAGTGACAACTCCAGAGATCATTGAAAAAAATCATCGTTTAGTACTGGAAGACCGCAGATTAAATTGTTTGAGATAGCAGAGGCTGTAGCATATCAAAAGAACGTGCAGGTAATATTTTAGGTATCTAATGTTTTGGGCTTTCACAAGGTCTATGCAAGATAGGTACCGCTTTTATGAACGCGATAACTTAAAAACGAAAAGGCGGTAAAATACCCAACTTGGTATTTAAGTTTTCTTTCTTCCAGGGATGCGACGCGAAGGTTTTGAGAAAAATCCCCCCATCCCGAACTACCCTTCACATGGAACTTTTTTCGAAAAGTTTTATTTTCTCAAAAATGGCTTTAAAGATTTTGATTAAAATCTCTTATATTTAAGATATTTACATGCCAAATAAAATGTATATCTTGAATTTTCTGGGAATAGCCCTAAATACCTCTTTATTCTAGATGATTTTTATTAAATTTTGCATAACTGGCAAACCATAAGAGATAGAAAAGAACTTACCACACAAAAAATGTAGATCACGATAAAACACAATGTATGTCATATGTCACATTTTTTCGTGGAGATGATCGTTGTTGAGATATTCCTTTTTATTGGTTTCAGCTTTAAAACACTTATAACTTTCTCATACAGGAATTTATCAACTCCTGTCTATACAAATAAAGGATTCATCACATAGCAACCAGCTTTTGACTATCACTTTAACCTACGGTACCCCCTTATTTGGCTTCTACTTACAAGGATGCAAGTAATAAGACTATTTCTGCTAATTTTAGTCAATTAGCATGAAAAAAATAGAAGCGTAAGACTTTTGACAGTAATTTGTTAC
This sequence comes from Hymenopus coronatus, assembly GCA_030762935.1. NCBI lineage: Eukaryota > Metazoa > Arthropoda > Insecta > Mantodea > Hymenopodidae > Hymenopus > Hymenopus coronatus. Next base: position 32,653,867 of record CM060882.1, on the reverse strand, counting down.
AGAAATGTAGAGAAAGTCGGGTGAATGGAGCAAATTAGATTTTTCTGTTATATCGTCTCCTAATAAAAATTAATAAATATGCAATTGTTCACCAAGCTAAATATATTTCAATTTGTATTTCCATTGATACCAATATCATGTTACTAAGTGTTTCCTAATAATAATTATTCAAGTTTACAATGTGAAAGATTATGTATAACACTGTATGCTGTAAAACATGATATTGGTGAATATCGAGTTGAATGCCGATCATATACACCTGTACATAAAACAATAAATTTGATAGATAACTATTATTAATTTCTTGCAGTGTCTTTTATACCAGCCACATTTTGCACATGGACCGTTAGTTGAGAGCTGGCGTTCCAACAGAAGAAGATCGTAAGAAAGAGGGAAACTTTTTGGGTATATGTGCAGATTGAACTTATGTCTCTCGACTCCAAAACGATCCAGTTGGCAGGAAAAGTTAGCTTGTCTTTTTAAACTGCTCTTGTTATCTGTTTGAGAAGCTAACCAAAGTGTATTGGAGTGTTCGCCAAGGATGTTAACAGCTCCGACCGTCAGTTTTATGAATCTGTGTTGGCATTCTGCCTTATCTGCAGGGTATTTACACTCTAACAGTTACTAATACCCTGCCTGTCTGGCTTATTTGCAGTAAAGCTTTCTGGGGCAGTTTGATCTGTTTTCTAGTGCAAGGAAAACAAGAGAGCTCTGTGCAGCGATACAAGATGGTCATTGGGGACCACTACTTTCGGGAGGGGTTAGACGATATAGGGAGCTTTGTATTTGGTAACCAATTTCTTACACAAACCTTTACCACTTACTGCAGTAGACAGAGAAGGTATTCTTTTCCAATATTGAGATCACACCAGGAATTTTCATTTCGAGGTTCATTGGTAAAAGTAATCTGATGTGTTACATTCATATCACTTTGGTAACTATTCTGCAACAAAATATGTTTACAAAAGCTTATTCTTCTGTTTACTTCGTGCAACTTTAACAGAAATGGTTTAATTACACAAGTATTTTCTTAGATACTATGTGCTAACGTTTTCCAATTGGAATAACAACTTATAATTGAAAAAAGCTGATGTGCTACACTCACATGACTTTCTCTAACTGTTCCACAAACTTCTTAGATACGATAATTCTTCTTTCTGCACCTTGCTAATCGAGGTACTCATTAGCACAATGTTCTTATTACTTAGTTCCTTATAAGTAGGAAGAAAATAAGGGAATACACTAGGCTAAACCAATAGTCAAATGTTTTAAAAGCTGTCGTTACGCGATTGTCATTACAAATCGCTTCTTTTCTTGGCCAGGAGTAGAACAAAAGAAAAACGGACACTCCCGTCTGAGAAAAGTATAAGTACTTCACAACAGAAACTAATAGCAATGAGTACCTCGAAAACGGTAAGCTCCACGAGAAAAATGTATATACATAACTAGTGTATTTTAACAAGACCTACATTTTTGTACAGTAAGTTTTTGTCTATCTCTTACGGTTTACTAGTTATGCCAAATTAATCAAATTCATCCAGAATAAACAGGTCTTCAGAAGCTATTCCCAGAAAATTCAAGATATACATTTTATTTGTCAGATAAATATCTTTAATATTCGATATTTTAATCAAAATCGTTATAGCCATTTTTAAGAAAATCAACATTTTTGAAAAATGTTCCATGTAAAGGGTAGTTTGGGGTGGGGGGATTTTTCTCAGAATCTTCGTGTCGCATCCCTGAAAGATACTTAATTTAAATACCAAGTTTGGTATTTTAGCTACTATTCGTTTTTGTGTTATCGTGTTCACAGACACACGGACACACGGACACACACACACACACACACACACACACACACACACACACACACACACACACACACGGATCTTTTCTGAAAATGCTTTTTATGGATACCGGGGGTCCTAAAACATATATTTCCAGTGAAATCTCGGTATCGAATTTTTATGTGGAATACAATACTTCTCTATCCCTATGCATATTGTACATATGGGGCTAGAGAAAGTAAAAAGAGCATGTATTGCAAGATTTAAACTATAACCAAGAGTATATTAGAAATGGTTAACAACAACAAATATTAGACATAAGTTGTGTGCTTTAACATTCTTTGTGTACTAATAGTTTGCCCCTCTCTTACGGTTTGCGGAAAAGTTACTCAGAATAAAGTTAAAAAAATGGAATCTATGAGTACAAAAATAAACTAAAAGTATTATTAATGAGACCAATGTTTACATTTGTTCTTAAAAGTATTTTGTGCAGAAAATTCTTTTTTTGGGAGGATTTCAGAGGGTTTTCACAGAGAATTTAAGATATAGTTTTCATTTGTCATGAACATATCACAAACATGTCTTATTTATTCCAAAGTCATTTTTGCGTGTCGCATTCTATGAAGATGTTGAACATAAATATCCATTTTGTAATGTAACAGATTTTTCATTTTTACTTTCTCTACACGTGATATGTACATAGAGAAGATATTACATTCCACCCAAAAGTTTCATACTGAGATTTTATCAGAAATGCACGTTTTAGCGTTTTCTATATTAAAAAAGAGCATTTTAGACAAAGCTATGTCTTTGTCCATGTGTATCTGTGAACATAGATAAACATAACTAAAAAAAATAAAAGTTTGATATCTTTCAGGGATGTGACACGAAGATATTGAGGAAAACCACCCCCAAACTACTCTTTACATGGACAAAATTTCGAAAATTTTAACTTTCTAAAACTGGCTCCCATTATTTTGATTAAAATACCACTTATTAGATATAATTAAATGAAAAATAAAATGCATATCCTGAAATTTATGGAAATACTCTCTGAAGATCTCCTTATTTTGGATGAATTTTGCTGAATTTAGCAAACAACAGATAGACACTTACTACTAAAAAATATAGATCTCGTTAAAACACTCAATTTATGCCATGCATTTTTCCTGAAGTTGACCGTTTTTGAATATTCCTTATTATTAGTTTCAGTTTTAAAATACTTTAAAACTTTTCTCACACTGGAATTTGTAAGCTCCAAGCAATGCACACAACGGTTTTCAAACACATGGCAAGCATTTTTTAGAAGATTTGACTACCGCTTTTGCCTAGCGTTCTCCCTTATTTCCCTTCTAGGTACATTCTGTTAATGTTTATCTCATTTAGCACGAAGCAGATAGAGGAATAAGCTTTAAGGATGGGGAGAGTCCAAGTAAAATAACCGGTCTGACGTCACGCTTGAATGCTGACAGGGTTACATTTTACAAACAAACAGAATTCAACCTCATGGCAACCAGCTTTTAAAATATTTAACTATCGCCTTAGTGTACAGTACTCCTTTATTTCCCTTTTAGTTACATCTTGTTAATATTTATCTCGTTTATCATGAAGTAGATAGAACAGTAAGCTTTTTAACAATAATTTGTTACAGAGATGTAGAGAAAGCCACGTGAATGAAACATCAGACTTTTTAGCTATGCACGCACAGACGTTTTCTAATAATAATTTGTTTTATTTTGATTCAGGTGGAATCAAAACATCATATATTTCCAGCGACATTTTTATCCAACTATAGGGTGAAGTACAATACTTACGCTTCTTACTATAGCCAACTAGTAGAGAAAGTAACATGTTTTTAGAAAATGTCCACATGCGGTGTGTGTGTGCGCGCGCTCGTGAACAGCATTTTCGAATCAGTATTGGGCATTTCTTCGAAGGATATTGTCGCGAACAAGATTCTGCGACGTGAGGGGTAGCTATTTAAAGGTGGTGAAAGGAAGGCAGATGATAGAGCAAGTATACAACAAGACTTAAATTAAGCTAATATATTAAATAAGATTAAATCATTTGTTGGTAGCCAAAGTTGGTTTACAAAGATGGGGGATTGCAATATACTCCATTAATCCATCTGGGCCAAAATCATTCTGACTATAAAGCCGTACCTTAAGAAATATGTCATATTGTGTCTGGGCGAGGTGAGAAATTAAGTGGTCGAGGAGGTTGAGCGGTTGAGCCCGGAACGCCGCCCCCAGACGCACAGACGAAGCAGAGGTTCCCCGACGGTCAAAGGACAAGATCTGGTGGTCGGATCTGCAGTCCATTAAATATATTTAGTGGCATCCCGGAAGGGCAACATTGTGGCCGTTCTCCTAATATGGAGAACTAACGCCCTTAGCCAATCAGCACCGAATGCTTAAATGTTTTAGAATATCCGGTGTGACGTCAAAGTGCGAAGTGGTGGCGTGCTATCGGAAGAGGCTAGTCACTTCCATCCTATTACTTAATCAGCTTATAAAAAAGCTTATAATTTTCCAAGAATATGAAAGAATCAAATCCAAATAGTTTTTAATTAATAAAACATTATAATAACTCCATGGCACGACAGCTCACGGGGAACCTTGGCCTACCTGCGTCCCCCTTCTCGGTCCATTACAGACGTCATGGATGGGGTGCAGAATTGGAGGGTGAGACGTGGTCAGCGCCTCGAGCCCCGCCCCGGTTAATGCGGTTCTCATGACCTGGAGACGCTACTTCTCCATCAAGTAGCCCCTCAATTGGCCCCCCAGGGACCTTACGAGGCTGAGTGCACCCCGGGCAAGGGCTCCCAGCGGGGGAAAAAAACCCACGTCTGTACTGGGGATCGAACCCAGGTCTCCCGCTTGGTGAGCAGTTATGCTACCACCGCGCTAAGGAGACGACCTAATGAAACATTACTAAAACAATATAAATTAAACTCTCGCCAATATAGCATGAGAAAATCCCTCACGCTTAACTTTATTTACTAATCATATTATGAAATAATGGTTTTATTGTGCTACTTTATGAATTAAAACGATGTATATAACCTCAGTTCATGTAATTCGCTACTTTTGGGGCAGATTATACCTCAGCGTGTGTACGTTTATGGTAAAATCCCCTCCCCTCTACCCTCAGTGTATACCGCTGACTGCTTTGTGTGTTCGTAACTATGTGCAAAACCGAGCTCTCAATATTATATTCAAAATCCGTTTTCTTTGTATGACCAGGACTAAAAGAAAACCAATAAAATTGACGTGTTCCAGTCACATGACCTTTCTACCTATTCTATAAGAAACTATTCCTATAACTATTTTTCTATTCATTTCTTGTTAATTAAGATAAGCATTAGCAAAACTCGTCTGACTACTTGCTGCTTTATAAGTAGAAGAGACATAAAGAAATGCACTAGTCTAAAGCGACGTCAAATGTTTTAGCAGCTGTAGCTCTGAGATTGTCATTGAAATTTAGTACTCTTTCAATGGCCAGGAGTAAAATAAAAATGTTATGAAACGAACGTCTACTTGCCGTTTGAGAAAGGTTTTATGTAGCTTAAATTTGAAGATAATAACAGAATATTTTTTTTACTTTCTCTACACGTGCTATACATATAGTAGATAGAGAAGATACTGTATTTCATCCAAGGTATCGAAAAATATGATTTGAGGTACTCTGTAAGAAAAAAAAAGATAGAGAAAAAGGTACCTGAGTGTGTCTATACGTGTGTGTGTGTGTGTGTGTGTGTGTTGGAGAGCATAGCTCAAAAACAAAATGAGCTAAATATCACATTTGGTATAATCCAAGCATACGACTCAAAGATTATCAAAATAATCCTTCAACCCAAACTACCCTTCTGTTTTTCTTAAAAATAGCCTGAACGATTTGATTAAAATACCGTATATTACAGATATTTACATGACAAATAAATATATATCTTGAATTTTCTGGAAATAGCCTCTGAAGAGCTCTTTATTCTAGATGAATATTGCATAATGGTTAACCGTAAAAGAGAGACCAAAAAGGTAGAACTTTTGAAAACACATAATTTATATCATATAATTTTTTGTAAGGTTAACCGTTTCCGAGATATCCTTTGTTGTTCATTTAAAATTTAAGCTTCGTAAACCTTTCTCAAACAGGAGAGCAACTTTCACTTCATCTGTGTTTTGTTTTACTCCTGGCCGTGCAAATGAACTGTTTTACATATCGACCGATTTGAGATATTTCACTATCACCTTAGGCTAGTATATTACCTTATTTCCTTTCTACTTAGAACAACTAATACAACCCTTTCTGGTAACGTTTATCTGGAAGTAGATAAATAATCTTTGTAAGAACAGTTTGTAGAGATAGTCATGAAAATTAAACACGGCAGATGTTTTGGGAACCAGGATAATTCAACATTTATCATTACCACAGTTGTAAGTCAGTAGGTTATATAATATTATCAGTAATAACAAATCAGTTTATAGATCGATATGTAACAGACGGTCAATATCTAGAAATTCTTTGAGCAGTTTTACCCGCAGCAGTTTTAGTTTTTATTGCCTTACCCTCTATTCGACCCCAAAGCATTTATCTCCGGTGTCTTCTCGGTGTAGAAATGTTATGTAGAACACAATACATTCTCTATGTACATTGTAATACGCTCTAGAAAAAACAAAAATCTGATGTGTTACACTCACATGACTTTCTCTAGCTGTTCTACAACCTTAATACATAAGCTGCTGCTTCTTTCTGCACCTTGCTAATCGTGGTACTCATTAGCACAATGTTCTTATTATTTAGTTCTGTATAAATAGGAAGAAAATAAGGGAATACGCTAGGCTAAACCATTAGTCAAATGTTTTAAAAGCTTTCGTTATACGATTGTAATTACGAATCGCTTCTTTTCTTGGCCGGGAGTAGAACAAAAGAAAAACGGACACTCCCGTTTGAGAAAAATATAAATACTTCACAACTGAAACCAATAACAATGAATAGCCTCGAAAACGGCAAGCTCCACGAGAAAAATGTGTATGACATAACTTGTGTATTTTAACAACACCTACATTTTTTGTATAGTAAGTTTTTGTCTATCACTTACGGTTTACTAGTTATGCCAAATTAAGCAAAATTCATCCAGAATAAACAGGCATTCAGAAGATATTCCCAGAAAACTCAAGATATACATTTTATTTGTTAGGTAAATATCTTTAATATATGACATTTTAATCAAAATCGTTAGAGCCATTTTTAAGAAACTCAAAATTTTCGAAAAAAGTTCCATGTAAAGGGTAGTTTGGGGTGGGGGATTTTTCTCAAAATCTTCGTGTCGCATCCCTGGAATTTACTAAACTTAAATACCATGTTTGGTATTTTACCGACTTTTCGTTTTTGAGTTATCATGTTCACAGACACAAGGCCACACACACGGACCTTTTTCTGAAAATGTTTTTTTTTGGATACAGGGGGTCCTAAAACATGTATTTCCGGTGAAATCTCGGTACCGAATTTTTGGGTGGAATACAATACTTCTCTATCCCTATGTAAATTGTACATATGGGGCTAGAGAAAGTAAAAATGAGGTTCAGGGTGGGCGGTAGATCTCTCTTCCAAATGTATACAAGTGGATAGAAATGTCAAATGAGTGACGCTTACTTAGCCATGCGACTGTGTAATTTGCAAACGTAGTCCCTGAAATTCTATAGTAGACTCCGATCCGTAACAATTAAGAACATTCCGGATATTCAATTTCGTGACCTCTTGCGGAATTCGCATTAGGTAATTTATTTTAGTAAATTAATTGCCTGAAACGTAAATTTCGCACACAAAAGGAAACTCTGTAGCGGTAGCGAGGAAGAAAAATGGCTGTCTTGTTCACCAAATCTTTGCTCCATTCTTTCCATTAAAAACAATGGGATTCTATTAATGTAATTACTCGGCAAGCCGACTGCCATTAGCTCCAGCCAACTTTAATCTAAAGGAGGAAGAAGGGAGGGCGGGTTATATAATTGGCACTTGAGGGAGTCGAGATATCTGATGTTCAAAACACTCCTTCATAATAAATTCCTTGACTCAACAACTCCTCTACTTCATCATATCAAGCAGCAGCAATCAAAAACTTGCCCCGTTATATCCACTAGCTAACTACTTCAACGAGCTATCTCGATATTTCTGGAAGCTAGTCTGCGTTGCTAGAGAACTGCGGAATCTGACCTTTATAACAACATAAGACAGTATTTGGAAACGACACAAAAGTGTCACTTTTATATTATTTTAAGTGGAAACTATTTATTACTAAAAATAAATAACATTCGGGTAGCATCATTACAAGATATTGAATTTGGTTTATTAGATACTTAGGTTTAGACTTTCTCTACACGTACAGAAAGTATTGTATTGCATTAAAAAATTCGGTACAGAGATTTCACAGAAATACATGTTTTGGGACCCCCTCAGTCAAAAAAAATCAATTTTAGAAAAAGTTCCGTGTGTGTGTGTGTGTCTATGGGCACTATAGCTTAGAAACAAAACGTCCGTTAAATATCAAACATCATATTTAAGTTCAGTATCTTCTAAAGATGTGACACGAAGATTTTCAAGAAAATACTCTCCAATCCAACTACCTTTTACATGGAAAACATATAGAAAATGTTTAAGAAATAGCGCTAACGATTTTGATTAAAATATCGTATATTAAAGATATTCATATGGTAAATAAAATGTATATCTTGAAATTTTTGGCAATAGCGTCTGAAGACATCTTTATTCTGGATGAGCTTTGTGGAATTTTTCATAACTGGTAAAACGTAAGACAGACCAAAACTACACAAAAATGTAGATCTCGCTAAAACGCACAATTTATGTCATATACATTTTTTTCGTGAAGTTGACCATTTTTGAGATATTTATTGCTATTGGTTTCAGGTTTAAAACACACATAAGGCAATTTTTCAACTCCTAGCAATGCAAAAAAAGGAACTTCAAGCGTATAGCAACAAGATTTGATTGTCGGTTTAGCCTAGTGTATTCCCTTATTTCGCATCTACTTACAAGGAAGCAAGTAATAAGACTATTTTTATAATTTTTTCTCGATTATCATGAAGTAAATAGGAGTATAAGCTTTTTAACAATAATTTGTTGCAGAGACGTAAAGAAAGTGACGTGAATGGAACATAAGATTTTTTTTGGAGGCTACACCACCCCAAACTGGACAGGTAAAGGCGAGGATGGATTTGAAAATCACAATAGCTGTGGCACTGTTGAGAGAGGATTTACGATTTATAAGAGGAAAAATCTGATGTGTACCATTCCCATGACTTTCTCTATATCCCTGCAACAAATAATTCTTAAAAAGCGTATACTCCTATTTACTATATGCTAATCAGAACAAAATAGCATAAATAGTCTTATTACTTGCTTCCTTGTAAGTAGAAGCGAAATAAGGAACTACCATAGGTTAAAGTGATAGTCAAAAGCTGGTAGCTATGTCAATGAAGTTATTTGGTTAATAAGTTGCTGTATGAGAAAAATATAAGTTTTTCATAGCAGATACCAAAATAAAGGAATGTCTAAAAACGACGAACTGCACGAAAAAAATTATAGAACATAAATTGTGTGTTTTAACGTGCTCTACATTTTTTGTGTAGTAAGTTTTTGTCCATCTCTTACGGTTTAGCAGTTATTCAAAATTCCGTAAAATTCATCCAGAATAAAGTAGTCTTCAGAGGCTATCCCTAGAAAATTCAAGATATACATTTTATTTGTCAGGTAAATATGTTGAATATACGAACTTTTAATCAAAATCGTTAGAGCCATTTTTGAGAAAATCAAAATTGTCGAAGGGTAGTTGGGGTGGGGGGATTTTTCTCAAAATTTTCGTGTCGCATCCCTGGAAGATATCAAGTTTGGTATTTTACCGACTTTTCGTTTTCGAGTTATCGTGTACACAGGCACACGGTCACATACACACACACATGGAGCTTTTTGTGAAAATGCTTTTTTTGGATATTGGGGACCTAAAACATATATTTCAAGTGAAATCTCGATATTGAATTTTTTGGTGGAGTGCAATACCTTCTCTATACACTATGTACATAGTGCGCATAGAGAAAGTAAAAAGTTGTGAAAGATGAGAATGGGCCAAGTTGAGCTTCTTATTGATGTGAGATTTTCAGGTGAGGCGCCGGTCGAAGAGAGCTCCTAGGCATTTTACTGTTTCGTTGTACTTCCATTCAACAAGAGTATCGTCAGCCTTAGCTGGTGGAGGAAAAGGGGGCCGGTAGAGCGTGAATATCGTAGCTTTAAATTTACCATGATTTAGGGAAATGCGTCGAGATTTGAGCCTGGTGGATAGAGAATTCAGTGTTGGTTTAAGGTGGGTTGGTAGCAATATTTATATGATCGTGTGGAATACCTGTCACCGGCATACATAGGAACACCAATAGAAGGCATGGGGCATGTCTGAAGGGGAAATATTGAAGAGAGTTGGTCCTAGCAGAGATACTTGAGGAACGCCAGCAGAAACTGACCTGGTTGAGGATTGCCCTCCACCTATTGTAACTGAGAATATCCGGTCCGTTAGGCAGCTGTAAATATGGTAGAGATAGTCAAGAAGTCCAATGTTTGCAGTTTGTACAAGAGACCAGGATACCATACTTCATCACATGCTTGTGTGAAGTCGAGAAATGCAGCCAAGGCGTGCTGCTTTTTACTTTCTCTATACGTGAAGGTATATAGAGAAGGTATTGAACTCCACCAAAAAATTCGAAACCGAGATTTCACCGGAAATACATGTTTTACGGTCCCCTGTATCCAAAAAATAATTTTCATAAAAAGGTCCGTGTGTGTGTGTTCGTGTGTCTGTGAACACGATAACTCAAAAACGAAAAGTCGGTAAAATACCAAACTTAGTATTTAGGTTTAGTATCGTCCAGGGATGCGACACGAAGATTTTGAGAAAAATCCCCCCACCCCAAATTACCCTTTGCATGGAACTTTTTTCGAAAATTTTTATTTTCTAAAAAATAGCTCTAACGATTTTGATTAAAATATCGTATATTAAAGATATTTACATCACAAATAAAATTTATATTTTGAATTTTCTGGGAATAGCCTCTGAAGACTACTTTATTCTCGGTTTTACGGAATTTTGCATAACTGCTAAACCGTAAGAGATAGACAAAAACTTACCACACAACAAATGTAGAGCACCTTAAAACACACAATTTGTGTTATATGCATTTTTTTCGTGGAGTTGAATATTTTTGAGATATTCCTTGTTTTTTTCAGCTATAAAGACATACTTTTGTCATACAAGACTTTGTGAACTCGTGTTCAAACAAACAAAGGAACTTCAGTCGCAGAGTAACCAGCTTTTGACTATCCTTTAACCTATAGTACCCCCTTATTTCGCTTCTACTAACAAGGAATCAAGTAATAAGGCTATTTCTGATAATGTTTGCTCCATTAGATGAAGTAAATAGAATAATTTGTTGCAGTGATATAGAGAAAGTCATGTAAATGGAACACATCCGATTTTCTCAAATTTTGCGCTACATACTCTGTAACTCTTAACAGTAGAATGACCATGCCTGAAACCAAACTGGAAAGTAACACAGAGGTAGTAGATATGTATTTGCAGATTCGTCCTCTACAGCTTAATAACACAGGTTTATTTGTGTGACGATACAAAGAGAATAGCAATAGTCGAATGTTTCAGAACATACTATTTCCATGACGTTGCAAGCAAAAACTGAGCATTGGCAGAACTTTAAAATAATGTCATATTATATTGTTACTAACGTATATTTCGGAAACGGCAGATACCACAAAGTAACTTATTTGAAATTAATTGTGTTTGGGAGGATATACAATTAGTGGGAAATACGTTTTCGTCTCCAATATCGTCTACTAGTAATGTAATATTATATAAATTTTCTACCGTGTGAAGAAATACTATAAACTATTTCCAAATAATTAAATATTTTCATTTTATTTCTTCATAAATATCTTAATGGTTTATGAAACAAAATCCATATAGCCATATAAATATATAAAAATGTTCCGTGTATATTACAAATGTGTATTCGCACATGGCACAAATTGTGTGCTTCAACGAGATATACGTATTTTGTGTACTAAGATTTTGTCTATCTCATACGGTTTACAAGTTGTGCAAAATCCAGCAAAATTCATCCAGAATAACGAAGCCTTCAGAGGTTATTCCCAGAAAATTCTAGATATACATTTTATTTGCGACGTAAATATCTTTAGTATACGGTAGTTTCATCAAAATCTTTAGAGCCATTCTTAAGAAAAACAACATTTTCAAATATTTTCCCATGCAAAGTGTAGTTTGCACTGGGGAGATTAACTTGAAAATCGTCGCGTCTCATGTTTGGAAGATACAAAACTTGAATACCAAGTTTGGTGCATAACGGTCTATTCGTTTTCGAGCTACACAAAGGACCACTTTCAATTTTTAATTTTTTGACTCAGTGATCCTTAAAATATATATTTACGGTGATCTCGACAACGAAATGTTGGGTGGAATACAGTAACTGTTCTACCTACTATGTGCATAGTACGTATAGAGAAAGTACAAATATGAATGGAATTCAAATCCTGTCCATATTGGAAAGCTTGCCGTTCCCCCTTATACAAACTACGGATCTCCGTACCCGCCGAGATGTCACACGGCAGTGCAACTCACCATCAGCCTGTATGAAACTTGCAATAATATGGTAATCAAGTAGCACAAAAAGAGAGAAGAGTAAAAATGTCATCACTAGGAAGAGATGCTACCGTGTGACTTTATGGGCATTGCTAAAAGAATAAATATAAAAAGCTGATGTCTCATTCACATGGCTTTCTCTGCATCTCTATAATAAATTATTGTTAAAGAGCTTATTCTTCTATCTACTTAATTATAATGGAGACAAACACTAGCAGAAATGGCCTAGTTACTTAGTTCCATATAAGTAGAAGGGAAATAAGGGAACACACTAGGCTAAACCGACAATCAAATGTTTTAAAATATGGGCATGGGATTGAAATCGTTTCTTTACGTGATAAAGAGTTGACAAATTCCCGTTTTAAGTATTTTAAAACTGAAGCCAATAACAAGGAATATCTCGAAAACAGTCAACTCCAGGAAAAAATACTATGGCATAAATTGGCGTCTTAAGGAGCTCTACAGTTTCGTGTTTCTTACGGTTTACTAGCTATGCAAAATTAAAAAAAAAAAAAAAATCTCCAGAATAAAAGGTATTTAAAGGTTATTCTCAGAAAGTTCAAGATATACATTTTATTTGCGATGTAAATATCTTCAGTTTACGGTATTTTAATCAAAATCGTTAGTCATTTTTGAGGAAATCAAACTTTTCGAAACCTTTTCATGTAGAGGGTCTTTTAGAGTTGGGGGATTTCACTGAAAATTTTAATCGCATCTTTGCTAATTACCCAAATTAAATACCAAGTCTTGTGTTTAATGATTTTTTCGTTTTTAAGGAACACTCTCCACACTCAAAAGGACCTCTTTCTGTAACTGTTTTTTTGGATTAAAGGGTTCTCAAGACATATTTAAGGTAAAATCTCGATATCAAAGTTTGGTTGGAATACAATACTTTCTCTAATTACTACGTGCATAGTACACATAGAGAAAGTAAATATATTAATGGAATCCGTATCCGCTGCGATGTCACACAGCACTACTACGTCACCAAGAGCTTAGCTGTCCCTGTGCGCTAAACAATGAAACATGCAATAATATGGTAATCAAGTAGCACAAAAGAAGAGAAGAGTAAAAATGTCAACACTGGGAAGAGATGCTACCGTGTGACTTTATGAGCATTGCTAGAAGAATAAATATAAAAATCAGAGTTGCTTTGCACTTGGCTTGAAGAAAGATGACTTGGGATCCTTGGGCAGCTCCTTTCAATTCAGTTATAACCACAAGAGATCCCCCAAGAGAAACATTTCTGTATATCAAGGAAATGAGACAAGGGGAGGATGAAGGAACATTTTTAGCATCCTGGAAAAGAGAAAAGAGAGATGCTGCATTATTGATCACTTGAGCAAATAAAGTGAAGCCAGTCTTGAGTAATAAGAAACCGAGGAGAGGCTTGATGGAGCACTAAAAGCAAACGCAAATAAAAGAGAACAGATAACTACCTTGCCTTAGAGACTGTTTCTTTTGCGATTATCATTCCTTAAAGGAAAGTTACCCGGCGGGCATTAGCATTTTATATAACTTCGTATTCATATTTATACAGCACGAGCGTTCTTGCTTATGGCAAAAAACTAACTGGCTAGCAGAAGTCTGAATAAATAAACATATCTTCTGCCTCTACCTGTAAGGAAAGCATTGCATTATGCACATGTACTCAATATCAAAATCTCATCGTAAATATATATTTTGAGGCTTTCTGATTAAAACACATCATGTTTTGTATACACACGGTTTTCTCTACTCACTCTTCTACAAATTATTTTTACAAGGACTAATACGTTCCATTCAGATGACTTTTTCTAATCTTTCTAACAACCTGTTACAAAGTTATTATTCTATCTATTTCATGCTGATCGACATAAATATTCACAGAAATTATCTTTATTATTTCGCTTCTTTTCGTATCGGCTGACCTTCCCCGTAATTGCAGCACTGTCACCTCCTACAACATGCAAGCCAATGCCTAGGGATCATAAGCTTATCGGGGAGCCTACGGCACGAAACCACAGAATGGAGAACCTGTTTTGAGGGGTCGACCCTTAGCCAAGCAAGAACGTGAAGTGGATGATGTGAAATGTAAGCGAAATTGATGAATGGAAAGGTCATGATGGAGCAACTGGTGGAATGAGTGGCGGAGAAAACCCACCCTTCGTTCACCTCGAATCCCACATGTGGGCGCTTCGGATCGAACCCGGGCCGCCTAGATGGGAGGTGCGCGATCTAACCACTCGCCTTTATTATACCGGTTCTTAACGTTATGTCGGTCCCCATGGCAACGCTCGCCAAAGTACCTCGTTTTGGTGCTTCGTGGCCAGGTGATCGTGGGCGTTTGTGAAATTGAATATGTCTGTGAAAGTAAAACGAACACAGTAAATACATAGGTCAAGAAAGCAAGTGAAGCAAAAAGGAAAAAAGAAAAGAAAAAGGTAGTACAGTGCGGCAGACCTGAAATGCCATTGTTCCTATATTCAGATTACACTTGGATAATATATTTTTACTTTCTCTATACGTACTATGTAAATAGTGTATAGAGAAGGTATTGCACTCTACCAAAAACTTCGATACCGAGATTTCACCGGAAATATATGCTTTAGAGTATCCTGCATCCAAAAAAAGTATTTTCAGAAAAAAGTCCGTGTATGTGTGTGTGTCCGTAAAATACCAAACTTGGTATTTAAGTGTAGTATTTTCCAGGGATGCGACACGAAAATTTTGAGAAAAATCGCCCACTCCAAACTACCCTTTACATAGAATTTTTTTCGAAAATGTTGATTTTCTAAAAAATGGCTAACGATTTTGACTAAAATATCGTATATTAAAGATATTTACCTGTTAAATAAAATGTATATTTTTTAAATTTTCTAGGAATAGCCTCTGAAGTCTACTTTATTCTGGGTCAATTTTACGGAACTCTGCATGACTGTTAAACCGTAAGAGATGGACAAAAACTTACCACACAACAAATGCAGAGCACTTTAAAACACACAATTTATGTTATGTACATCATGTGATTGTGTTTTTAGATATTCCTTGTTTCTGGTTTCAGCTATAAAAAAAGTATACTTTTCTCATATAGGACTTTCTGAACTCGTGTCCATACAAACAAAGGAACTTTAGTCACATAGCAACCAGCTTTTGACTATCACTTTAATTTATGGCATTTCCTTATTTTGCTTCTACTTACAAGAAAGCAAGAAATAAGACTATTTCTGCTAATTTTTTCTCTTTAGCAGAAAGCAAATAGAAGCATAAGCTTTTTAAAAATAATTTATTACAGAAATATACAGAAAGTGATGTGAATGTAACACATCAGATTTTTATTATTAGAACCAGCTTAGAAATACAATACCACAGGCGGGATTTGAGGACGGTTCTCCATCTCTACATGCGGTTCCTCCAGCCCTTTGAGCTACTGTGACCATTAGAATGCAAAAAAAAAAAAAAAAAAAAAAAAAGTAACATGGACCTGCCCTTAAATTTTCTGAGACTTTAAGAAAAACTCCTGTTTCTTTTGTAATATCATTGTTTCAACTGTATCCCATCATTTA
The DNA here is from genome assembly GCA_030762935.1 of Hymenopus coronatus. Taxonomy (NCBI): domain Eukaryota; kingdom Metazoa; phylum Arthropoda; class Insecta; order Mantodea; family Hymenopodidae; genus Hymenopus; species Hymenopus coronatus. Next base: position 32,637,803 of record CM060882.1, on the reverse strand, counting down.
GTGACAAACCCAGGATTTGTAACTTGCAAATTCTTATAGCAGTAAGAATAAAATTACTATTGTTTTCTTCAACAAAACTGTATCCATGGTAACGACGAACTGAATAAAAGAAGAGGAACCCCATTGCTTGCCCAGGTTCTGACTTCTTTGGTTTTTATCCTATCTCATTGAATTTTTACTTTCTCTACCTACTATGTACATAGTGCATAGAGAAAGTATTGTATTCCATACAAAATATTTGATACCAGATTTTACCAGTAATACATGTTTTGGGACCCCCTGAATCCAAACAAGCATTTTTAGAAAAAGGTTGTGTGTTTCTCTGTGTGTGTCTGTCTGTATGAGTGTCTGGCAGTATAGCTCGAAAACGAAAAGACCGTTAAATACCATACTAGGTATCCAAGTTTGGTATATTCCTAGGATGTGACACAACGTTTTTCAACAAAATACCACCACCCCAGACTACCCTTTACATGGAAAAATTTACGAAGCGTTTGTTTTTCTCAAAAATAGCTCCCAAAATTTTGATTAAAATACCACCTATTATCCATCTCAAACAAAATGTATATCTTGAATTCTCTGGGAATAATTTCTGAAGACCTGTTTAGTCTGGATGAGTATTGTTGAGCTTTGCGCAACTAGTAAACGGTAAGATATAGACAAAACTTACTGCACCAAATATGTAGATCTCGTTAAAACACACTATCTATGACACACACGTTTTTCCGTAGAGCTCATCGTTTTCGAGATATTCCTTGTTATTCATTTAGTTTCATGCGGGAACTTAACTCCTGGACACGCAAAGAAACTTACAAGGAAGCAAATAATAAAGACAGTTTCTGCTAATGTTTATCTCGATTAGCATGAAGAGAGAGAAGAATAAGGTTATTAACAATAATTTGTTACAAAGATGTGGAGAAAGTCATGTGAATGGAACACAAAAGAATTTTCAGCTTATCTCTACCTATCCAACGTGTCCTGCACACGGCTTGTGGATAAAAAAAAATCATTAATTATACACTATTGTTATGAAAGCTAGTTTTCCGTATGTAGTTACAAGGAAAATAAGTAAATTCACTTGGCTAAACCGATGGTCAAAACTCTCAAGAGCTGGTCACTATGTGGGGGGTATTTAAACTTGATTTTTCTTGCATGAATAGGAGAAAGAAATTAAGTCAATGGCAATTTCTCAGTTGAGAAAAAGTGTATATATTGGGAAGCTTACTCTCAAACAGGGAATATTTCGGAAAAGGTTAACTACACAAAAATGCATTTGATATAAGTTGTATGCTTAAAGATATCTACATTTTGTTTGTGAAGTGAGATTTTGTCTACCTAGCATGCTTTCCAGTGTTGAAAACCTCATCTGGAATGAAGAGGGCTTAAGAGGATAGTCTCAGAAAATTCAATATATATCTCTATTATTTCTGATGTAAATATGAATAAAATATAGTATTTAATAAAATCAAAATCATTAGAGCCTGTTATAAGAAAATCGAAAACTCCGAAAAATTCTTCCATATAAAGAACAGCTTTAGGGAAAGGGAGATTTTTCTGAAAGACTTCTGCTTGCATCCATGGAAAAGTGTACTTCAACACCAAGTGTGTATCTTTTTATTTACTTTATGAAAAGTAGATGTAACCTGAAAACCAAAATATGATATTTGGAGCTACGTTGTCCACACACACACACACACACACACACACACACACACACACACACACACACACACACACACACACACACCAGACGTTGTAGCAAAAAACGATCTTCTTGGATTCTGACTCCTCAGAAATGTCATTTGGGTGGCATGCAGCAGCTTCCTTCTATCTACTATGTACATTATACGTGGAGGAGAAAATAGAAACTAATGCATTGTAGTCATATGAGTCTTTCCCGTCAATCTTCTACAAAATATTGATACAAGGGCAAATGTTTGGGTTTACTTCTCGTTATTAGAGAACACTTTTAGACATTTTTACTTCCTCTAGCATGTATGTACAATGGAAAAAGTAGATAGAGAAGGTATTCTATAGCACCCATAATTTAATAACGAGCTTTCACCGGACATATATGTTTTGAGACCCCTTGAATAAACCATAAGCATTAAAAAAGACCAATGGTGTGCGTGTGTGATTGTGCACAGAATAGCTCAAAAAGGAAAAGTCCGATAACAAATTTGATATTTAAGTTTAGTATTTCTCAAAGAAGCGATTCGAAGATTTTCAAGAAAATTGTCGCACACCAAACTACACTTAACATACAAACAATTTAAAAATTGACTAATATATTTGACTAAAATACCGTATTCAAAGGCATTTACAGTGCAAATAGTATATATATCTTGAAAGCCCTGAGAATAGCTTCTGACCTTTGCATATCTGGTAAACAGTAAGAGATAAGACAACAAAATTACGTCACAAAACATATACAAATTGTCAAATAACACAATTTAGTCTTCTACATTTTTGTTGTTAAGATATTCCTGGTTATTAATTTAAATTATAAAATACTTAAAGCAGCTTTTCCCGAGCAAACGCAAAACGACAGTTTTTAAATCATTTTACTATCGCTTTATCATAGTGTATTCCCTTATTTCCCTTCTATTTACAAGTAGCTATGTAATTAAGAATATGTTGGTACTTTTAACTCGATTAACATAGAATATAAAGAAGAATAATGTTTCATAGAAAATTATCTGTAGAACAGGTGGAGAAAGTCATGTGAGTGTAACACATATTTTTTGTAGCTATGAGAAGAATTCAATATGCTAAAGCCATAATCAGATATTTAAAAATCTGGTCGCTATATGATTAATTGAAATTACAGTTCTTCGTGGCCACGAGAAAAAGCGAATAGCGGCTTCCTAATTGAACAAACTATTAAATATTTGAAAATCGAAATGAATAAAAATGTTTATTTGGAATAGATTGTATGAGTTAACGAAATCAACTTTTTTTTTTTTTATTGTTTCATTTACTTTAACATCTAAGGTCAAATCGGGTGCTTTGCATTTGAAACAACTCGCTGTCTGTAGGTTCTTTACGTTGGTTTAAATCATTTTATTTTTCTCAAATACACACATATTCACTCTCACATACATACTTCCACACTCTGTGAAAAATTCCCCGCCCCAGCCAGGAATCGAACTCGGGACCTCCAGGTGAGAAGTCAGCTCGCTGACCACTCGACCATGGAGGCAGTCTCAACATTTTTGTAAGTACGATGTGGTGTATCTCTTTCAGTTTATCAATTACAGAAAAATAATTCAGATAGATTGGGAACTACACGAGAGTTTGCAATTTGTCAAGCAATGTCCTATTTTTATGATCTTTTCACCAAAATCGTTAATCTCTTTATATATATTAAGTGTCTTAGATAACATATATACCTATATACTTAAGACATCTTTAGAAAATGTTTGTAGTCGGATTACCCTCCCCGTATTTAGTTACTTATAAGTAGAAGGAAATAAGGTATAACACTAGCAATACTCACTTTTTTTTAAAAAAAAAAAGAAAAAAAAAAAAGCCGATCGCCGAGTGAAACCATTGAAATTGGGTTCGCTTTGTAACAAATGACAAATGTAATGAAAGATGACCTCCCGTTTGAGCAAGTTTGAGTAGCTTAAATCTGTAAACAATAACAAGGAATATCTCGAAGACGGTTAACTCCACAAAAAAAAGTCTGTGGCATAAATTTTGCGATTTCACTGCATTTTTTGCAGGTAATTTTTGTCTATCTCTTACGGTTCACCAGTTATGCAAGATTATCCATAAGAAGAGGTCTTCAGAGGGTTTCCCAAAAATTCTAGGTATACAAAATTTAAACACAAATTCTATGTAAAGAGTGGTTTGGGTGGGACAATTTTCTTGGAAATTCTCATGTCACGTCCTTGGAAGATACTAAACACACAGAGACAGACATAGACACACTCACAAACACGAGGATAGGCTGATAAGTCCCGGGCCTCACACAGATGTGGCGCCACTACACCAGTTAGACGATAGCATCGAATAGATTTACTCTAGCCTAGCTTGTATCCATAGTTACAGGTCAATAGCTTGTTTAGTTTTCGAATGAAAACATTTTAAACAAGACAACTTCAGAGTTTTCATGAAAATGGAGGATTTGGAAAAACGAGCAGTGATTAAATACCTCCATTTGAATACCTAAAGATGAAATATCTAAAGAAATCAAGAAGGAAATGAACAGTACATTAAAAGACTCTGCCCCTTCATATTTAATGATTAAAACGTGCATTGCAGGTTTTAAAATGGGACGTACGAGCATTAGTGACGATTCTAGCTCTGGACGCCCTGTAGAAGTGACAGCTCCAGAGATCATTGAAAAAATTCATCGTTTAGTACTGCAAGACCACATATTAAAGTTGTTTGAGATAGCAGAGGCTGTAAGCGCATCACAAGATCGTGCAGGTAATATTTTAAGTAATTTTTTGGGCTTTCACAATGCAAGAATAGGTGCCGTGTTTGTTGACACCTGATCAAAAGTTGCAAAGAAAAACTGTTTCTCTTAAGAATGTGGAGCTCTACCGTAAAAATCACAGTGAATTCTTAAGACGGCTTATTACCATGGATGAACATTGAATACATCACTACACTTCAGAGTGTAAATCACAGTCAAAACAGTAAATTGCGCCAAGGTGAACCAATTCCGAAAAAGTCAAGCTCAATTTTGTCAGCTAGCAAGGTTATGGCGAATGTTTTCTGGGATGCACAGGGAATTATTTTTATTGATTACTTGGAAAAGGGTAAAAGTATCAGTGGTGACTACTATGCAAGCTTACTGCAATTTTTGAGTGAAGACTTGAAAAGAAAGAAAAAGACCTCATTTAGCCTAAAAAAAATCCTTCAGTCATTGCAATGGAAAAAATGTGCGAATTAAAGTTGAAAATTCTTGAACAACCGCTCTATTTGCCAGATCTAACACTAGCACCCAGTGACTACCAGCTGTTCAAAAACCTCGAGTAAATTCTTGGAGAACGAAGATTTCACAGCATCGAGGAGGTCATTAATGCGGTAAACAGATATTATGAGGACCTTGATAAGTCGCACTGCAGAGATGGTTTAATTAAATTAGAACACTGATGGGCCCGGGACTTATCAGCCAACCCTAGCATATACACATGGACTTTTTATAGAACTCTGATGTGTTACCTCACATGACTTTTTTAACCTGTCTACAAACATACTTCTTAAAAAGATTATTCTTCTTTCTACATAATGCGAATCGAGATAATCATTAGCATAATGTACTTATTACTTAATTTCTTATGAGTGGAAGGGAACTAAAGGAATGCACTATGATAAAGCGATAGCCTCAGGTTTTAAAATCTAACGTTATGCGATTGTCATTGAAATGGGCTTGGTTGCTTGACCAGGAGTACAGTAAAAGAAAAACGGACACTTCCTGCCTGAGAAAACTATATGTACTTTAAAATTGAAACCAATAACAAGAAATATCTTAGAGACGGTCCACTCTACAACAAATATACAAATGACATTGTGTGCTTTAACAAGGTCTATATTTTTGTATAGTAAGCTTTTGTCTATCCCTTACGGTTTAACCTTTACGCAAAATTCTGCAAAAGTCAAAGAATATAGTGCTCCTGAGAGGCTATTCCCAGAAAATTCAAAATATACATTTTATTTGTGATGTGAATAGCTTTAATATACAGTGTTTTAATCAAAATCGTTGGAGCCATTTTTGAGAAAAAGACAATTTGTAGTTTGGGGTGGGGAGATTTTCTTGAGAATCTTCGCATCTCATTCTTGGAAAATAAACTTAAATACCAAGTTCGTTTTTTTAACGGTCGTTTTGTTTATGAGCTATGCTGTCCACAGAAACACAAACACACACACATACACCGCACACGGCCCCTTTCTACAAACTGATGTGTTCCATTCACATGACACTCTCTACATCTCTTTAACAAGTTAATTATCTTATTCTTCAATCTACTTCATGTTAATCGAGATAAGCATTAGCAGAAACTGTCTTATTACGTAGTTCCTTTTAAGGAGAAGGGAAATAAGAGAATACCTAGGCTTAACCGACTGTCAAATGTTTTAAAATATGGCTGGGATTGAAACACGTTTTTACGATATCTACATTTTTGTGTATTAAGTTTTTGCCCACCTCTTACGGTTTCTCAATAATGAAAAATTCAGAGAAATTCATCCAGAATAAAGAGGTCTTCAGGTCTACAACAGATATACAAATGACATAAATTGTGTGCTTTAACAAAATCTGTATTTTTGTATAGTAAGTTTCTGTCTATCTCTTACGGTTTAACCTTTACGCAAAACTCTGCAAAAGTCAAACAGAATATACTGCTCCTCAGAGGCTATTCTCAGAAAATTCAAGATGTACATTTTATTTGTCGTGTAAATATCTTTGATATTCGATATTTTAATCACAATCACTACAGGCATTTTTTAGAAAATCAAAATTTTCAAAAATGTTTCCATATAATGGGTAGTTTGCGGTAGTTCGTGTCACATCCTTGAAAGAAACCAAACTTAAATACCAAGTTTAGTATTAAAGGCCTTTTTGTTTTTGAGCTATGCTGTCTATAGACTCACATGGACCTTTTTCTAAAAACGCTTTTCTTGAACTCAGAAGCTCTCAAAACATTTATTTTCGGTGAAATCTCGGTATTGAACTTTTGGGTGAAATAAAATACTTGCTCTATACACTATGTATATAGTACAGGTAGAGAAAGTAATAATATACAAGTATCCTTATACTAACCGAGATTTCAACTAGATCTTTCCAGATCGTTATGCAAATATGCTCCAAGATTTATTTCACAGTAAAGTAGGTTGTGTTTATTTTCCAAACAAACGCGAGCTTACTTTCATTTCAGTAAATCCACACACGATACTTACAAGGTAAGGGATTCAGTACCATTAAGCATTCAAAAGAGAGAGAATTTTCGGGAAAGGATGAACGGTGACGGTGAAGATAAGCCAGTCAGAATGTGTGCTGCTAGATCACAAAGATTTCACTTAACAACCACGTTCTTGCTTTTAGCACTGTACATTATGTCAAATGGGGAGCGAGTTATCGAAGAAGATGCGTTGAAAAGAAAATCGTCACGTTATCACACATTCTTATGTTGGGGAAAATGGAATCTGCCTTTTAGAATAGACACATCAATATCGTCTTCCATCCCTTCAAGGGCTTTATGTGAATAAGAACGGAAATCAGTGTATTGCGACTCACAATTATATTTCAGGAGAAAATCTAGTGGTTATGGCATCCACGTAACATTTTTACTCTCTCTACCCCCAGAGAACTATCGTATTCCACCCAAAAATTCGATGCCGAGATTTCACAGAAAATACATGTTTTAGGACCCCCTGTATAAAAAAGAAGCATTTTCAGAAACATGTCTGCGCCCGTGAGTGTGTATGTGTGTGTCTGTCTTGTACCAAAGGTACCAAACTTGGTATTTAAGTTTGGTACCTTCCAAGGACGCCACACGAAGTTTTTCAAGAAAATCCCACCACCCCTGATTATCCTTTTTCGAAAATTTTGTTTTTCTTAAAAACGGCTCTATCGATTTTGATTAAAACACCACATATTAAAATCATTTCTACCACAAATAAAATATATATCTTGAATTTTCTGAGAATAGCTTCTAAAGACCTATTTATTTTGGATGGATTTTGCTTAGTTTGGTATAACTAGTAAACTGTAGGAGGTAGACAAAAACTTGTAATACAAAGAATGTAGATCTTGTTAAAATGTCACATACATTTTTTTCGTGGGGCTTATCGTTTTCGAGGTATTCCATGTTATTAGTTTCAATTGTGAAGTACTTATACTTTTCTCACACGGAAATGACCGTTTTTCTTTTGTTGTACTCCTGGCCAAGCAAAGAAGCGATTTGCAGTGACAATCGCACATCGACAGCTTTTAAAACATTTGACTATCACTTTAGCCTAGTGCATTCCCTTAGTTCCCTTCTACTTATAAGGAATTAAGTAATAAAAGTCTGCTAAACGTTTATCTCGATTAGAATGGTGTTGAACGAAGTTTGTAAAGTAGTTAGAGAAAGTCATGTGAGTGTAACACATCAGATTATTCTTCCTTCATAATTTACGATACTCGTGTGGAGAACTTTTACCTCTAGGAGTTATAAAACAACGCCTGGGATCAGATATCTTAATGATTATAAGGATACTCAAAAATAAATATAATTCCTAAACGGGAAGAAATGAATAGAAGCAAAGGAACGTAACCAACCACAAGGGGTTTTCCTTGGCAGTGGAGCTAGAAGCTACAATTTCTATCTTTGGGATAACTCAAAACAAACATAATATACTAGTTTCGGCTGATAAATCCCGGGCCTCACAGATATATGGCCTCACTAGGCCAGTTAGACGGTAGCATCGTATAGTTTATCTCTAGACTAGACTAGCTTCTATCAATTTTCGAATAACATCATTTTATACAAGACAACTTTGGAGTTTTCTCGAAAATGGAGGATTTGGAAAAACGAGTAGTGATTAAATACTTCCATTTGAAACGCTTAATGCCTAAAGAAATCAAAGAGGAAATGGACAATGCATTAAAAAACTCTGTCCCTTCATATTCAATGATTAAAAGGTGCGTTACACAGTCTAAAATGGGACTTACGAGTACTAGCTATAAGCCTCGATTTGGACGCCTGTAGATGCGACAACTCTAGAGATCATGGAAAAAAATCATTGTTAATACTGAAGAAACCGCAGATTAAAGTTGTTTGAGACAGCAGAGGCTGTAAACATATCAAAAGAATGTGCAGGTAATATTTTGGGCTTTCACGAGGCCTGTGTACGATGGGTACCGCGTTTGTTGACACCTGATCAAAAGTTGCAAAGAGGAAAGAATGTGGAGCTATACCGTAAAAATCCCAGTTAATTTTTAAGACAGCTTATTACCATGGATGAAACTTGGATGCATCACTACACTCCAGAAAGTAAATTACAATCAAAACAGTGGATTGCGCCAGGTGAACCAACTCCAAAAAAGGCAAAGTCAATTTTGTCAACTAACAAGGTTATGGCGAGAGTTTTCTGGAATGCGCAGAGAACTATTTTTATCGATTAATTGGAAAAGGGTGACTACTACGCAAGCTTACTGCAACGTTTGAATGATGAGGTGAAAAGAAGAAGACCTCATTTGGAAAAAAAAATCTTGTTTCATCACAATGCTCGGCCCATCCTCCAGTCCTTGTAATGGCAAAATGTGCGAATCAAAGTTAGAATTGCTTGAACATCCACCCTATTTGCTAGATCTAGCACCCAGTGGCCACCAGCTCCCAACCCTCAAAAAATGTCTTGCTATTTCATAGCAATGAGGAGGTCATTGATGCGATAAACAGCTATTGAAGACCTTGATAAATCGCACTACAGAGATGGTTTTATTAAATTAGAACACCGATATTACCAATATATTAGCCTTTCTGTTGATTATGTTGAGAAATAAAGCAAAAAAATTTAAATGCTGTTTTCATTGAGAGGCCAAGACTTAACAGCCGACCCTCGTGCAATACACACCCACACACCCTGGAAGAATTAAAACAAAATATCCACCAGTAAATTGTCAGAATTTTCCAAGATAAACCCCGGAGAGTGATGAATAGTTTCCTAAAGAGTTACCAAAAATGTTTAGACAATGACGGTAGACAATTTCAGCATCTCTTTCATAAAATTGGTAAGTAAAGATTTTAAAAGTAGCTTTAAAAATGTGATGTGTTCCATTTCCATGAATGTTTCTACATCTCCTTACAAATTATTGTTAAAAAGCTTATTATTCTATCTACTTTATTCTAATCGAGATAAATATTAGCAGAAATGCTTTCTTGTAAGTAGAAAGGAAATAGAAGAATACACTAGGCTAAAATGACATTAAAAGTTGGTTACCATGAGGTTGAAATCAGTTTCTAAGCATTGCCTGGAGTTCATAAATTCCCATATATGAACAATTTTAAGTATTTTAAAACTGGAATAAATAACAAGCAATATTACAAAAATAGTGGACTATACGAAAAAAATATGACATGAATTGTGTGTTTTAATGAGATCTACATTTTCTGTGTAGTAAATTTTTGTCTATCTCTTACGGTTTACTAGTAATGCAAAATTCAGAAAATTGTATCCAGAATAAAGAGGTCTTCAGAGAATATTCCTAGAGAACTCTAATATACATTTTATTTGCCATGTAAGTGTATTTAATATACGGTATTTTAATCAAAATCTTTAGAGGCATTTTTTAGAAAATCAATATTTTCGAAAAAAATTGCCACGTAAGAGTAGTTTTGCATGGAGGGATTTTCCTCAAAACCTTCGTTTTGCATCCTTCAAATATACTAAACTTATATACCAAGTTTGGGATTTTACCGACTTTTCCTTTTTGACTTATCGTATTGACAGACACACAGACAAACTGGAACACGAACCTTTTCCTAAAAATGTTTTTTTTTTTATACTGGGGAAACTAAAACGCATGTTTCTGGTTGAGATAGTACATATCTTGTTACGGGCAAAGAGTTATTCAGAAGCGAAATATAAATCTTAGCTAATAATATAAATTATACCAAGATGGGTAGTAAAAATATACATTGAAAATTGGCAAGGAAAGAAAGATTTCAAACACGTATAAGTAGCCGAGTTGTTACAAGCTGGCAGCACCATATACCGTTAGGGGTAGTGCATCGACCCGAAGGGGTGAGGTTAGACTGCCCAAAGGAACATAACGGGAAGGAAACAAGCAATGTTACCGCCGGTCAGGCGACCCTGTTTGGGGCACTTGGCGCGGAACATCGGCAGGACCAAGATGTGAAATGTAGGGTCCGTGGAAGAGTCGAGCAGGCTACCCTTAGTTGTGACGGAAATAGTTAATTTCAATACAGACCAGAGTACGGACGAGATCACTGCAACAAATTTAATAAATAAGAATAGTCGCGGTCGAGTAAAGTGTAGTTTCACAGTAGGAAATTTATGAGGAATGCGTGTGTGTTCGACGGAGGAAAACAGCCGAACTAATTGAATAAAGCACTTGTATCGTACCACGCCCTGAAAGAGTTTCCATGCTAGTAAAAATCCCAAGCTAGGTCACCCTCATATCGTCACCATTCCTAATAACAAAAACCTGCACCCGGGACACGAACCTGTAACCACGTTACCGCCACATGGTGAAATGTCAGTATGGAATTTTTGGGTGGAATGTAATACATTCGCTATACACTATGAACATAACTTGTGGAAAAAGTAAAAATGTTGCATGGCTTCGTCCTCACGGCAACAAGCGGTGAGAACGCGGACAGGCAAACACCGTGAAGCTGGTTCGTACTTTTTTGACTTACTTGTTAGTTTGAAGCTTCCGCTACGAGGCTATTTATTTATCATGTATAGCTCTAGTGAATAAATGAAAATTTAAAATATACATTTTATTTGGGATATAAATAACTTTAAAAATATTTAACATAAAATTGTTAGAGACATTTCTTAGAAAAACATTTTTCCATGTAAAGAGTAGTTTGTGGAAAAGAATTTTCTTAAAAATCTTTGTATTGTATCCTTGGAAGATACTAAAGTTAAGTACCAGGTTTGGCTTTCAAAGGGTTTTTCGTTTTTGAGCTATGCTGTCCACAGATACACCTAATAGACCTTTTGTTAAACATGCTTTTTTCTGACTCAGGGGACTCCAAAAATTATATATTTCCGCTGAAATCTCGACATTGAATTTTTGGGTAGAAAACAATACCTTATATATCCATACGGGTTAGAGAAGGTTATTATTGTGCGTTACTTTCCAATCCACCCACATATAATAAAACCACATAATTTTTATCTCAATTAGCAAGCAGCAGAGGCAAGAATAAGCTTTTTTAAAAACAATTTTTGATGAATAGGTAGAGAAAATCATATGAATAGAATACATCACATTTTTGTTCTATTCATATAAAGGATATTCACCTGGAACTTTATATGGGCCAGCCTGTATATATGAATGAGCTAATATATATGGAAGAATAGCTTTTTAATGAAATGTCGTAATATTTTTAATGGGTGGAATAAGTTATAACATAGTACATCAGATTTTTTTTTAATTTTTATTTTTTGTTGTAACACATTTTTCTTTATGGTAGATTTGAGCGCTTTGTGTTGTTTATTCGACATTTCAGTTTTTTCAAACGTTTTTGATATTTCGATTTAAATTTACGCTTAAAAGATCCATTGAACCGTTAAATGGCAAGTTGTTTGGCTTTTTATCGGCGGCCGGCGTGTGGTGATGTGATCATTAATGCAAAAAGTAACAGCTCCATGAGAGCAAATTAAATCAACCTCTGGGTTCATTATTAAAAGTGCCTCACGGTAGAGACTCATTAAAACGAAATTTGTATGCCTCAGACGGCGATTTTTTTCGCGCTCTTTGTGAACCGAAATTAAATCGTCTGTAGCGGGTTCATATAGACTCTATTTGCTTTCAATGGCTGCCTGCGATGAAAGCCAGCATACATTGTTGCTTAACTTAGCAAATAAAGTCCGGAAAGATGTATTATTTCCTATTCTAGATTCATTTAGCCATAAACTGCCATTGGAAATGTATAGATTTCTGCTAGAATGCCCTTTTATCGCTGCGCTTATTATGTTAACATACAACCACAGATATAGAGAGATTAGATCGGAAATGCTCTATCTTTATGCATTGTGGTTGGTGAAGCACGCTTTTTACCAAGCCGCCATATTTAGACACTACACCTTTGAGGCGAGTACGCTTTGTGCTGGTTAAATAAGCACTTAAAAATAAGATTTTGTCGTATTAAATGTAAAATATGCAGTAAATTTAGATTAAGTTTTAAACCAGTACTATAATGGTCAATATATATGGGTGGTGTTTGGTTGTAGTTTCTCGAATAGCAGAACCAAAAACAAGGAAAGGGAATTGTGTTTCACAACTTAGGTTAGTGCATCTGTTTAGGTGATTTTGTGGTGTTAAATGTTAAATTAATCAGTAAATTTAGACTAAGTTTTAAACAGTATAATGGTTAATACGTGTGTGGTGTTTGGTGGTAGTTTCTTGAATAGCAAAAGCAGAAACAAAGTAGGGAAATGCTTTTCAATGAAAGGTTAGTGTACTTATTTAAGTGATTTTTCGGTGTTATGCTTAGTGAAATATATACTATAGATTAGAGATGTACCTAACAGTTATTTTCGCGTAACAGCTATAATTGTCACGGTTACCATGCGAAAACGGATATAAATAACGGTTACCAGTAACGGTTATCACGTTGGCAGTAACATTGTAATAATATGTATGGTAACGCTGTGTTATGCAAAAAGGATTTATTTTTTTCACACAAGCCATGTGGAGGACAGGAGTTAGGTAGAGTCAGACTGAAAAATGCAATGATATAGCCGGAAATGAACCACGGACCTCCCCGTCTCAAGCCGGTTGCTCTACCGCTGAGCTACCACGGCAATATACCGGCATAGCATTAAATTTCTCTACTGACTCGCTTGTTTCCCGGTAAACCGCAAGATGATGTGAAATTATTTTGAGATGAGAAGCCCCAATGGCGACTTGCAATGTCGCACCTTACAGTTAAATCATTACTAATTGATCATAATAATAGGCTAAACTGTGAATACTGAGACTTAATGACATTCTAGGTCGCCATTACGGTATGTCATCTCAAAATAATTTCATAGCACCTTGTGGTTTACCGGGAAATATGCCAATCAGTTGCATGTTGGCATGGTAGCTCAGTGGTAGAGCAACCGGCTGGAGACCGGGAGATCTGTGGTTCAAATCCCGGCTATGGCATTGGATTTTTCAGTCTGACTCTACATATGCAGGTTTTATTTTTGTTTAACTTTCATCTACCACCTTTTGGTAGTATTCTGACAATCTCTGTGGTCTTTATCGGTTCCTTGCTCCATATTCAAGATAACTGTCATTAAATTACCTTTAACATTATTTGCAGATCTTACATAGCGGCTTATTAACTTCTTTACATAGTATATGGTAGAGAAGGTATTGCATAGCACCCAAAAATTTGATGACGAGATTTCACCGAAACTACATGTTTTAGGATCCCCTGTATCCCACAAAAATTAGAAAAAGGTCCGTGTGTGTGAATACGAGAGCTCAAAAATAAAAAGCTGTTGAAATACCAAATTTAGTATTTAATTTCAGTATCTTTCAAGAATGTGACTCAAATATTTTAGAAGGACCCCCCACCCCAATATATCCTTTACATGGAAACATACGATATAGACAAAAACTTACTATACAAAAAATGTAGATCTCGTTAAAACACATAATTTATTCCATTTACGTTTTTATGGTAGAGTTGACCGTTATTAGATATTCTTTGTTATTGGTTTCAGTTTTAAACAAATTAACTTTTCTCAAACGGGACCATGTAAAACGAATCGAACCTCAATTGTTTCACATAGCGACCAGCTTTTAAAAGATTTGTCTATCACTTTAGCATAATGCGCTACCCTCTATTTCCTTCTAGTTATAAGGAAGTAAGTAATAAAATAATTTTGGTTATAGTTATTTCTATTAGCATGATGTACATAACAGAATAATATTTTGTAAGAATAGTTTGTATTTGAAAAAGCTACAGAAAGTAATGTGAGTGGAAGACTTCAGATTTTTTATATAATTGGATCGTAAAATGTTATGGTCCATATAAGTTGGATTTTGAATCAATATTTATCATTGTGCAGCAATATTTATATCTGCAATGTTTGTTTGTTTACGCGTCAGTAATAGACTTCTAGGTAAGACCATATCTTTTTCACTATTTTGTCCGTTATTCTATTGTTATTAATTACTTCATATGTTGTTTTTGGAAATACCTAATTTGAAAGTGTTTTTGTTTCTCATCAATCAACTATTGTGTGTGGTAACGAGCATTTTCATTTTGGATAAACAAATTGTTTAAGCAACGTAACAATTTTTCACAATAACCAGACAACATTTTTAATTTTAATCAAATCACTTCTTCAACGGACCTCGTCGGCGATGGAGGTCAATTCTAAGAGATAATCACTTCTTCGATGGACCTCTTCAGAGAAGAAAATATTAGTCACATTTGACGGGATAATTATATTATTTTCCGGAATATTTCTGCCGAAGTGATAAACAAAGATAATAATTGAAAAGGAAAATATAGGAGATATTTTGAGTATTTTGACAATACTAATATAATTATAATTGCACGTATTTGAAACGATTTTTGTGTTTCAAACAGAAGGCTATCGTTTACGCTGATTTTGATTGCTGTTGAAAATTTATTGAATAAAAAGAAAATAATTCGAGAGAAAATGTCCTCCTTTCGTAAGTAATTCCTGCACCTCCAACGCACTCTGAGAGTAAAAAGATCTCGTAAAGTGCTTTGCTGACGTGCTACCAACTGACGCACTGCAATTTGTAGGAATTTTAGAAACCTGATTCTTCTGTAGCGAGTTTAAGGTGAATATTTCGGTTAACACGTGATCGTATGAAGTGTCCAATCTAGTACATTTGCGCGTAAAATTTCAACCTATCAGAACTCATTATCTCTGCATTTTAATCTCTTTTTTTATGAAACCCACGTGCAATTGTTTTTCTAAATTTATTACACCCACGCGCACCTGTTTTCTCTCTGAATATGTGCAGTTATATTCCAGTTCATAATAGTGAAAATTCCAATATGCATATTAATTGCAATCTTGCTTTACTAAACAAAATAATAGAATGTAGCAATACAGAGAGATCTGTTTATTTTACGCGAAAATAAAAGAATGTAATACAAACAGATCTGTGCTTATTTTACGCCAAAATAGCAATGCAAAGAGATTTGTGTTCATTTTATGCCAAAATAATAGAATATAGCAATACAGGTAAATTTGTATTATTTTACATCAAAATAATAGAATGTAACAATACAAAGAAATTTGTGTTTATTTTATGCCAAAGTAATAGAATGTAGTAATAGAGAGATTTGTGTTTATTTTACACCAAAATAATAGAATATAGCAATACAAAGAGATCCGAGTTCCTTTTATGCCAAAATAATAGAATGTAACAACACAAAGAGATCTGTGTTCAAAAATAATAGAATGTAGCAATATAAAAATATCTGTGTTTATTTTAGGCCAAAATAATAGAAAGTATCAATACAAAGCGATCTGAGTTCCAAAATAATAGAATGTAGCAAAACAAAAAAATCAGTGTTCAAAAATAATAGAAAGTTGCAATACAAAGAGATCTGTGTTAAAAATAATAGAAAGTAGCAATACAAAGAGATCTGTGTTCAAAATAATACAAAGTAGCAATACAAAGAGATCTGTGTTCAAAATAATACAAAGTATCAATACAAAGCGATCTGTGTTCCAAAATAATAGAATGTAGCAAAACAAAAAAATCAGTGTTCAAAAATAATACAAAGTAGCAATACAAAGAGATCTGGGTTCAAAATAATACAAAGTAGCAATACAAAGAGATCTGTGTTCAAAATAATAGAAAATAGCAATACAAAGAGATCTGTGTTAAAAAATAATAGAAAGTAGCAATACAAAGAGATCTGTGTTCAAAATAATACAAAGTAGCAATACAAGGAGATCTGTGTTCAAAATAATAGAAAATAGCAATACAAAGAGATCTGTGTTAAAAAATAATAGAAAGTAGAAATACAAAGAGATCTGTGTTCAAAATAATACAAAGTAGCAATACAAGGAGATCTGTGTTCAAAATAATAGAATGTAGCAATACAACGAGATCTGTCTTCAAAATAATAGAATGTAGCAATACAACGAGATCTGTCTTCAAAATAATAGAATGTAGCAATACAAAGAGATCTGTTTTCAAAATAATAGAATGTAGCAATACAAAGAGATCTGTCTTCAAAATAATAGAATGCAGCAATACAAAGAGATCTGTCTTCAAAATAATAGAATGTAGCAATACAAATAGATCTGTCTTCAAAATAATAGAATGTAGCAATACAAAGAGATCTTTGTTCAAAATAATAGAATGTAGCAATACAAAGAGATCTGTCTTCTAAATAATAGAATGTAGCAATACAAAGAGATCTGTCTTCAAAATAATAGAATGTTGCAATACAAAGAGATCTGTGTTCCAAAATAATAGAATGCAGCAATACAAAGACATCTGAAATTTATGATAAGGGCATCAAGTGACAGTGATTTCAGTGCAAATATACGTCAAGAAAATGGGATTTTAGGAATATCATTCTTGTGTCCATATAGGCTAAGCATTGTTATTTTATTCACGAAATAGGCTTATTACAATTTTTCTGTAGCAAATTGTCGCGAGCGAATTTATCGATAAAAGTTGGGAGCTCTCTTATATAACTTATGATAAAACAAAAGTGATAAAACTAAAATGATAAGTTAAAATAACAGAACTAGCAATGTAGCCTCCTGTGAAGGTTTCAAATTGAACTCGGTTGTTTCCCACTACAAATACTAATTATATAAAGTGTAAGGAAGTGTTTAGTTGTGTTTGCACGACTCCGTGTGAGAGGAAGAAGTAACAAGTTGGGAATGGGACCCCGATATTTCCGCTACCCATCGTCTTGCGGTCGGGAACGGATTGTAACATAGTGGCTTTACATGCAAAGCTGCGAACTCCTGGCACTCCGCCACGCAGATATTACTCCGAATAAGAAAAAATAAATCTTCACCGCTCGCTTCCTTCATTCTCCACATTTTTGGAAATGATTTGTCACCCACTTCCTCCTTGCATTCGTTCCAAATTTTCTCTGGATATTTATATCCGGCGCAGATGATAGAGAAACGCGTGGAATATAACGTACCTTGCCTTCATTGATTATGCAAAGCCTTTGATTTTGTCAGTTGCAGTAAATCAGGAAGAAAAGGCTTGCGGAGATGGGCGCGTCCGCACAACTCCTGCTAGGGAAAATGTTGCCGTCCAAAAGAAACTTAAGCCCGCCTCTGTAGTATGAGGTAGCATGTCTGACTCTAATTCAAGAGGTTCCGAGTTCGAAACTCGGCTAGGGCGAGTTCCCATATAAGCTTTTTACTTTCTCTACACGTACTATGTATGTAGTGCATAGAGAAGGTATATATTGCACCCAAAAACTCAATACCGAAGAAAGCATTTTTAGAAAAACGTCCTTGTGTGTGTCTGTATGTGTATGTGGCAGCAGAGCTCAAAAATGAAAAGATCTTTAAATATCAAACTTGGCATTTAATTCTGGTATCTTCCAAGAATACGACACGAAGATTTTCAAGAAAATCACCCAACCCCAACTACCCTTTATATGCAAAAAGTTTCGAAAAATTTGAATATCTCAAAATGGCTCTAATGACTTTGATTAAAATAGCGTACGCTTAAGATACTTTTATGGCAAACGAAATCTGTAACTTGGATTTTCTGTGAATGGACATTGAACACCTCTTCATTCTGGATGACTTTTGCATAACTGCCAACCCGCAAGAAATATACAAAAACTTACTACTCAAAAAGTGTAGATCTCATTAAAACATACCATTTATGTTATATGCATTTTTTGTGGAGTTAACCGTTTTCGAGATATTCCGGATTATTAGTTTAAATTTTAGCCACTTAAACTTTCTCAAATGAGAAGTCATCTTTCACGTTTCTTGTTTGTTTACTCCTGGAAAGCAAAGAGATTGGAATTTCAACTGTTTCACGTTGTGACTGGCTTTTAAAGGCCGAGGCTAATCCTTTAGACTGAGTATTTTGTTATTTCCCTTCTACTTACAAGGAGCTAGTACTAAGACTAATTGTGCTTGATCAGCATGATGTAGATAATAGATTAATCTTTTGCATAGAAGGTTTCTTTGCCATACAAGTATAGGCTACGTGAATGGAACACGTTAGATTTATTCCCCTCAACTGACAAGGGACCAAGTAATAAGGACAATTTCTGCCAATTAATATTTCGATTAGCATGAAGAAGATAGAAAAATAAGATTTTGAAAAATAATTTGTTATATCTATGATTTTTTTACCCTTATTCTGGGAACATGAAATGTCGATTACCTTTAAGGCTCCAGCTCATTTGAGTATCATTTCACTGATTTCATTCATCGTCCTATATAACCTAACATGGTAAAAGATGTTAAAATACAAAACAGAAAAGCCTGTTGTGGTCCACTCACATGGCTTTCTCTGGCTTCTCTATAACTTTCTTTATAAAGGATTACATTTATAATGTCATAATAATCAAGATAGGCGTTGTCGGATATTAAAGATATTTACCTGACAAATGAAATGTATATCTTGAATTTTCTGGGAATAGCCTCTGAAGAGTAGTTTATTCTGGATGAATTTTACTAAATTTTGAATGACTGCTAAACCGTAAGAGATGGACGAAAACTTACTTCACAAAAAATGTAGAGCACTTTAAAACACTTAATTTATGTTATATACATTTTTTTCGTGGAGTTCGTCGTTTTTGTGACATTCCTTATTTTTGGTTTCTGCTATGAAAAACGTATACTTTTCTCATACAGGAACCTGTCAACTCCTATCCATATAAACAAAGGAACTTCATTGACATAGCAACCAGCTTTTGACTACCACTTTAACCTACGGTTGTCCCTTATTTCGCTTCTACTTACAAGGAAGCGAGTAATAAGACTATTTCAGCTAATGTTTTCTGATTAGCATAAAGTAAATAGAAGTATAAGCTTTTTAAGAATTATTTGTTGCAGGGATATGGAGAAAGTCATGTGAATGGTTCACATCAGATTTTTTTGGATATTGGAGACCCTAAAACACATATTTCCGGTAAAATCTCGGATTCGAATTTTTGGGTGGAGTGCAATACCTTGTCTATACACTATGTACCTAGTGCGTATAGAGAAAGTAAAAACTGGTTCCTATGTGATTGAAATTCCTTTGTTTGTATAGTCAGAGGGTGGAAAATTCCCGTATGAGAAAAGTATAAATATTTTAAAGTTGAAACCAATAGCAAGGAATATTTCAGACACTAACTGCTCTAAAAACAAAAAAAAACAACAACAAAAATTCAAGATATACTTTTCATTTGTCATGTAATTATCTTTAATATACGATATTTTAATCAAAGTCATTGGAGCCAATTTTGAGAAAATAAACATTTTTGAATTTTGAGAAAATAAACATTTTTGAACATTCTTCCATGTAAAGGGTAGCTGGGGGGGATTTTCTTGAAAATCTTCCTGACGCATTCTCGGGAGATACTAAACTTACGAAGTTTGGTATTTAACGGACTTTTCCTTTTTGAGCTATGCTGCCCATAGACAAAAACGAACACACTGAATTTTTTCTAATTTGTTTTCCGATGGTCTCAAAGCATGTATTTCCGGTTTGAATTTTTGAGTGGAATACATCATCTTCTCTATACGCTATTTACATAGTACGTGCAGAGAAAATAAAAAGCCGATGTACTCCTTCTGTAACAAGCTATTGTTATAAAAACGTATTCTTCTATCTACTTCATGTTAATCTAGATAAACGTAGGTAGAAATGGTTTTGATACTTGCTTTCTTGTAAGGGTATACACTAGGTAAAGGCGATAGTTCAACTCCTTTAACAGCTTGTCGCTATGTGAAACAATTGAAATTCAGTTCTCTTTGTGAGGCCAGGAGTACAACAAAAGAGAGACGAAACAATATATTTGCATTGTTTTCGCACAGCAGGTGGGAAAGAGGGGAGAGACCGGTTCCTGCATTAAGCGGCACCTTTCCCCCTCATACAAACCCTCGCCGCTCTGGCAGGTAATATGTGATCTTACTTATATCGTAACTGTGATTAAGTAGTAGTTTTGTGTTGATATCTTTCGTTATTATTTAATTATGCCAAATCGTCTGTTACTTTCTGGATGGCGCTCGTAAGTCCCAGTTCACTGAAGAAAAAGGGAAAAAAGATCAAATATATAATAAAAAAAATGTATGTGTTCCATTCACATGACTTTCTCTACATCTCTGTAACACACTATTGTCAATAAGCTTATTCTTCTATCTACTTCATGCTAATCGAGATCAACATTAACAGAAACAGTCTTATTACTTAATTCCTCATCAGTAGAAGGAATATAAGGGAACATTCTAGGCTAAACCGACAGCTAAATGTTTTAAAATGTAGCTGTTATGAGATTGAAACGCGTTTGTTTACATGGCCAGGAGTTGACAAGTTTCCGTATGAGAGAAGTATAAATACTCTAAAACTGAAACCAATTAAAAGGAATGTCTTAAGAACGGTCAACTTCACGAAAAAGTGTATATTACAACAAGTGAGTTTTTTAACGAGATTGGTTGTGTAGCAGGTTTTTGTCTATCTCTTACGGTTTAGGCAAATTTCAGCAAAATACATCCAGCATAAACAGCTCTTAAAGAGCTTTTCCATAAAATTCAAGATATGCATTTAATTTGTGATAGAAATGGCTAAAATATGTGGTATTTTAACCAAAATCGTTAGAGCCATTTTGGAGAAAATCAAAATTGTTGAAATTTTTTGTATTTAAAGGGTAGTTTGGGGTGGGGGATTTTCTTGAAAATCTTTGTGTTGCGGCCTTGGAAGATAGCAAACTTAAATACTAAGTTTGGTATTTAACGGTCTTTTCGTTTTTGAGCTCTGCTGTCCACAGATACATACGCGAACCTTTTTCTATAACCTTATGCGTTCCATTCACATGACTTTCTATACATCTCTGCAATAAATTATTTTTAAAAAGCTTATGTTTCTATTTACTTCATGCAACCGAGAAAAAATTAGCAGAAACAGTCTTATTACTTGTTTCCTTGTAAGTAGAAGCGAAATAAGGGAGTACCATAGGTTAAAGTGATAATCAAAAGCTGGTTGCTATGTGACTGAAGTTCCTTTGTTTGTATGGACACGAGTTCACAAAGCCCTGTATGAGAAAATTATGTTTTTTATACCTGATACCAAAAATAAGGCATATCTCAAAAACAATCAACTCCACGAAAAAAATGTAATAGCATAAATTGTGTGTTTTAAAGCACTCTACATTTGTTGTGTGGTAAGTTTTTGCCTATCTCTTACGGTTTAGCAGTTATGGAAAATTCCGTAAAATTGACACAGAATAAAGTAGTCTTCAGAGGCTATTCTCTGAAAATTCAAAATATACATTTTATTTGTCAGCTAAATATTTTTAATATACGTTATTTTATCCAAAATGTTAAAGAGTTATTTTTTAGAAAATCAAAATTTTCGAAAAAAGTTCCATGTAAAGGATAGTTTGGAGTGCGGAAATTTTTCTGAAAATCTCCGTGTCGCATCCCTAAAACGTATATTTCCGATGAAATCTCGGTATCGAATTTTTTGGTGGAGTGCAATGACTTCTCTACTTACTATGTACACAGTACGCGTAAAGAAAGTAAAAAAAAAGAAAAGGAACAAGAAAAAAAAAACGCCATTGAGGAAGTGACCTGAATGACCCTTGTTTTACCCCTGTTCACGACTGCTGTCCGCTCATTATCTCCATGGATCAGCAAGAAGGAAAAACGAAGGTTGCTCAGGCGACAGACGGATTTTTAACTCGCAACAGCCCCTTGAGTTCTGCAACTCTTTTAACGCACGAAGGGTTATCTAAGCACATCAAACACGGGGTAGTTGGGCCACCTGGTATTATATGACGCGAATACGTTGTAGCTCACTGTAAGGACGGGCTCCTAGGACATGTTGAATTTTCTCAGTAACAACGTAGACAAAATCCGTTTTCAAGTGAACTTCTTGAATGCAAATGTTTAAACTAGAAGAGAAAGTATATTAAAGCAGCGAATATCATTTCCCCTATTCCACTGTTACGTAGTTCTCAGTTAACGCCATCTATAATATTTATTTTGTTCTCAGAAGTCCTTGGTGTTGAAAGAAGTATAGAGAATTGTTTTCCTACATGTCCGACACGTATAACAAATGTTCATCCTAAGGTCAATAATAAATCTATCCGTTCGCAAACTTACTAGACAAACTTTTCCCGCCTCACAGATATCCGGTGCTGGGTGGTGGTGTCGACTAACTTGACAACCGAAAATGGTAAAAAGAGTCTTATATACCCGATGTTTTTACGAGCTGAATCTGTGAAGATGCTCAACTGCTTCTTTAAAATCATATTAATCTTTCTAACGCGCACGGCATGTAGGATATACTATATATTCCACCCACAAATTCAATATCAAGATTTCACCAACCGGGCGGAGAACGATATTTTTTTCATGTGTAAAAATCCTTAGCATGGGTTCCTTAGGAAGGGAGGTAAAGCCGTTGGTCCCGTGTCGTAGATTTACGGCACCTTTAAGAACCTCAAGACTGATGGAGAGGTCTCTGAGGAAAATTAAGCGGTCTTTCACGCCCAATTTAGAATGGGTCGCTGAGAACCACCGTAGTTAAAGAACGTCCATAAATAACACGTCATTTATATTTCAAGATTTCACCACAAATATACTTTTTATGGACCCAAAGAGAGGCATTTTTACTTTGTCTAACATATACTAGGTAGAGAAGTTTGTTTGTCGAGTATAGATTTTAGCCAACATTTATATTTTGGGGTCTTCTGAATCCAAACAATGGATTATTAGAAGGAGGTCCAAATGTCCTCATGTCCCCGTTTTAAGGTTAGATGTATCAAAAGGTAACATATTTAGAAAAAACGTCCATAATTGTGTGTATGTGAACAGCATAGCTCAAAACAGAAACCCCCTTTAATAACAAACTTGGCGTTTAAGTTCATCTTCCAAGGATGCGATAATAAGGATTTCAAGAAAATTCTTCCACATCAGTTATTCGGTACATACTTTTTTTCTCGAATATGTTGATTTTTCAAAAACTGCTCTAATAATTTTGAATAAAATACTATAGTTTAAGATATTTTCATGATAAATGAAATGTATGTTTTGAATATTATGGGAATAGCCTCTGCAGACCTCTTCATTCTGGATGACTTTTGTATAACTGGTAAACCGTAATCTTACTAAAGAAAAACTGTAGATGCTGTTAAAACACACAATTTATGTCATATACAATTTTTGTAGAGTTAAGCACTTCCAAGATATTTCTTGTTGGTGGTTTCATTTTAAAAACACTTAAATTTGACTCAAACGCGAAGTCGTCAAACATTTCATATCTGTTTTACTCCTGGCTACTCAACAAGAACCGAATTTATATGTTGTCACGTAGTGACCATATTTTAAAGGACTTAACTATACATTTAGCTTAGTGCAATCCTTTAAGTTCCTTCTACTTAAATTCTACTTACAAGGAAGAAGCAGTATAAGACAACATCTACTAATGTTCATTTTGACCAACATGATCAGATAAAAGGATTAGCATAAGTTGATTTATTAGCTGCTTCCTTTTAAGCAAAAAGGAAATACGAGAATACATTGCTCTAAAGTGATAATCAAATCTTTTAATAGCTGGTCGCTATGTGAACGATTGAAGTTCGATTCGATTTGCATGACCTTCAGTAAAACAACTGAGATGAATCGAAAGGTGACTGTCCATTTTAGAAAAGTTAATTAGTTTAAAGTTGACCCAGTAACAAAGAACATACCGAAAATGAAACTCTTCACAAAAATGATTAACACATAAATTGTGTATTAAAAACAGTTTTTGTATATCTTTTACGGTTCATCTGTTATGCAAATGTCACTAAGAATGAATAGGACTTCACAGACTATTTCCAGAAAATTCAATACATAAAATTTTATTTGTGATGTAAATATCCTTAAATCAAACTCCTTAAAGCCATTTTTTTTAAAAAGACAAAACTTTCAAACGAATTTCCATGTTAAGGAGAGTTTTGGGGTGAACGGAATTTAATGGAAGGTTCTAAACTTAAATATAAAGTTTGGTATTTAACACTCTTTTCGTTTTTTGACTTATGCTGCTTACAAAGACACGCACGCGCGCTAACCCAAGTTTCTCTAAAACTGCTGATTTATTAATTCAAGAGAGCAGCCTAAAACATGCGTTTCCAGTGATAATTGTTTTTACTTTCTCTACACGTACTATGTTCATAGTGTATAGAGAAAATATTGTATTGCACCCAAAAATTCCATACCGAGATTTCACCTCAAACACATGTTTTGAGCCCCCCTGAATTCAAACGAGGTTTTTTTTTAGAAAAATGTCCGTGTCTGTGTGTGTGTCTGTGGGCAGGATAGCTGAAAAACGAAAAGACCGTTAAATACAAACCTTGGTATTTAAGTTTGGTATCTTCCACAGATGCGATACGAAGATTTTCAAGAAAATCCACCTCAGCCCAACTACCCTTTACTTGAAAAACATTTCTAAAATATTGGTTTTCTCGAAAATGGCTCTAACGATTTTGATTAAAATCTCTAACATCTACATATCTAACATATTGTGTATCTTCAATTTTCTAGGAATAGCCTCTGCAGGCATGTTTACTCTGGATGAATTTTGCAGAATTTTGCATTACTAGTAAACCGTAAAAGATGGACAAAAACTTGTTTGATAGAAAACGT
Organism: Hymenopus coronatus; assembly: GCA_030762935.1. Lineage (NCBI taxonomy): Eukaryota > Metazoa > Arthropoda > Insecta > Mantodea > Hymenopodidae > Hymenopus > Hymenopus coronatus. Next base: position 32,612,285 of record CM060882.1, on the reverse strand, counting down.
AGAGCTCGCTAAGCACACAATAGTTGTACATTTTTTCGTGGACTTGACCGTTTTTAAGATATCCTTTGTTGTTAGTAGTATACGTACTTTTCTCATACAGGAGTTTTTCAACTCCTGTCCATACAAACAAAGATACTTCAATCACATAGCAGCCAGCTTTTAAAGTATTTGAATATCCCTTTTACTTACAAAGAGCTTTTCTGCTAATGTTTTTTTGATTAACATTAAGTAAATAGAAGAAAAAGCTTGTCAGCAATAATTTATTGCAGAGGTGTAGAAAGTCATGTGAATGGAAGACATATTTTTTTTTACAGTGTTTAACGATCGCTTATAGTACTATGGCTCCGTAGGCGATGACACTGATGGTAATGTAACGAATTTGAAGCACCAGTGGAGTCAATCGCGGGGGAAACCTGATAACTCGGAGAAAACCCGCCGCTGCGCCGCTTTGTGCACCTAAAATCCCACATGCTGTTGCTTGGGGTCGAACCTAAGAGGTTAGTGGTCCAACAACTGGGGCACTTGCGGTCACATGATAATTCGATAGTGATTTTTTGGGTAGAGTGTAATGTCTTCTTTACATTGCACATACGTGCTAGAGGAAGTAAAACAAAGGGAAAAAATAGCGAGTAGAGAGGTAGAGAATAAAACTCTGATATTTGATTACTATCCTTTTTGCTCGAGAGTGCTAAGTGCAATGAAGTACATGCTGTAAGAGGTGGGTTAGGCAGAAAAATGGTTCTCTTATATATCTCTAGAGAGAGGGGTAATTGAGGTCTGAGGGGGATGGGGTGATAATGTGAGGAGTCGATTGCCCATGTCGCGAACTCGTCTCCACCATCAACTTATACAGCATCAGCTCGCTCTGTGGGTAAGTGGTGAAACCATTACTGTCAGCAGTGTGGCCCACTTCCATGTACTATGTGTCTGCTGGACCATATACCATTGTAACAACCTGATGCATTTCTGTCTTTATGATCAGGCGAGGATTCTGCACTTGTACCATCGAAACAGGTCACCATATATTTATAAAAACATCTGATGTGTTCCATTCACATGACTTTCTCCACATATCTGCAACAAATTATTGTTAAAAACTTTATGCTTCCTTTTACTTCATCCTAATCGAGAAAAAAATTAGCACAAATAGTCTTATTACTTGCTTCCTTGTAAGCAGAAGTGAAATAAGGGACTACCATAGGTTAAAGTGAGAGTCAGAAGTTGTTTTCTATGTGACCGATATTCCTTTGTTTGCATGGACAGGAGTTGACAAATTTCTGTATGAGAAAAGTATGTTTTTTAGAGCTGAAAAAAATAGGAGTATCTCAAAAACGATCAACTCCAGGAAAAAATGTACATAACATAAATTGTGTGTTTTAATACGCCATATATTTCTTGTGTGGTAAGTTTTTGTCTATCTCTATTGGTTTACCTGCTATGCAAAATTGAATAAAATCATCCAGAATAAAGGTCTTTAGAGACTGTTCCCAGAAAATTCAAGATACACATTTTATTTGGCACTTAATTATCATAAATATAATAGATTTTAATCAAAATTGTTAGAGCCATTTTTGGAAAAATCATCATTTTCAAAAATTGTTCCATATAAAGCGTAATTTGGAGGGGGGATTTTCCTGAAAATTTTCCTGTCGCAAAATTAGAAGATAGCAAACTTAAATACAAGTTTGGTATTTAACGGTTTTTTCGTTTTTGAGCTATGCTGTACAAAGATACACACACACAAACATACACACACGGATCTTTTTATAAAAATGCTGTTTTTTTGTGTGTGTTTTTTTTTTTTTCCTTTTGATTAAGTGAGGTCCAAAAAATGTATTTTCGGTGCAATCTCGATATCGAATTTTGGGTGCATTACAATACCTTCTCTATACACTATGTACATGGTACGTGTAGAGAAAGTAATAATCTTTTTATTAACTTTCTCTAGCCCACATGTGGACTGTAGGTGCGTAGTATTCCACCCAAAATTTCGATGTCGACATTTCATCGGAAATATATGTTTTGGGTTCCGATGAGTTCGAAAATGCTTTTTAGAAAAAGGTCCGTGTGTGTTTGTCTTAGTGTGTGTGTCTGTGGCCAGCATGACTCAAAACTAGAAGAGCGTTAAATATCAAACTTGGTGTTTGGGTTTGGTATCTTTCAAGAACGCAACACGAAGATTTTAAAGAAAATCCCGCCACCACAAACTACTCTTTGCATGGAATATGTTTTGAAAATGTTGACTCTCTGAAAAATGGCTAACCATTTTTATTAAAATCCCATATATTAATGATATTTACATCCCAAACAAAAAGGTATATCTTGAACTTTCTGGCAATAGTCTCTGAAGATCTCTTTATTCTTGATGACTTTTGCTTAACTGCTTAACTGTAAGAGGTAATCAAAAGCTTACTACAGAAAAAATGTACATCTCGCCAAAACACACGTTTTTGTTGTGAAGGTAACCGTTTCCGAGATATTCCTTGTTATTAGTTTCAATTGTAAAGCTTATATTTTTCTCAGGCAGGAAGTGTCCCTTTTTATTTCGTTCTGCTCCTGCCCAAGCAAAGAAACAATTTACAATGATAATGGCATAACGACAGCATTAAAACATTTGAAGATCACTTTAGCATAGCGCACTCCTTTAGTTCCCCTTCTACATATAAGGAACTAAGCAGTAAGAACATTCTGCTAATTACTATCTCAATTAGCATGATTTAGAAAGAATAATAATCTCATGTTTGTAAAGAAGTTACAGAAAATCATATGAGTGTATAACGTCAGATTTTTTTTTTTTAATTTTATAGTTGGCATGTCATCATTTATGCTGTACAGACCATAGATAACAAACATATTACATATGTTAACATTCGCGGTTGACTATGCTAGCTCCTCTAACATAAACAGAAGTTATTGGTACAGCAATGATAATATAACTTTACAAATAAATATTACAATTGAATGAAGGTATAAAGTATTTAACGGCCTTTTTGTTTTTTGAGTATGCTGCGCACGCACACATACGCACGCACACACACCCGGAAATTTTTCTAAAAATACTTTTTTGGATTCAGGAGGCCCCAAAACATGTATTTCCGTTGAAATTTCGGTATCGACTTTTTGGGTGCAATAAAACACCTTCTTTATACACTATGTACATAGAACTTGTAGAGAAAATAAATTATTTTCGGTAGATTTTTCTACATAATCACCTTTTAGCTCGATGCACTTTTCCCAAGGTTTCTCCAACTGCTTTTAAGCCCCCCCCAAAAAGAGGATTTTGGAAGGGCCTCAAAATAGGCATCTGTTTGGGAAATAACCTCTTCGTTAGACGTGAAAAATTTTCTGGGGGCCAAAACTTTGAATACGAGGGACGTTGTAGTAACTCAAACTTTAATTCTTCAATTTTCACCATTAAAACTGCGCGGGTGTGCACTCTTGTATTGTCTTGAGGGAAGAAAATCTTTCTTTGAAACATGAGAGCGTTTTTTCTTGATTTCTCCGTTCAACTGGTGCAATAAATATATACACATATTCTCCATTTATTGTTCTTCCTTTCTGCAATTAATCAATGAAGGTGATTTCACGTATATTCCAAAAAACCGAGAACATTGCCTTGTCTGTAGATTTTACCACATCTGCCTTCTTCGGAGCGATTCATCTTTAAAAACCCTCTGTTTCAACTGCAATTTTGTCTTTGGAATCTAGTAGTATATCCATGTTTCATTCACAGTTCTGAATCGATGCAGAACAGAAACTCGTCAGGATTGCGATCAAAAAGTATCAAACCAGCTTCCGAATCGATAACACTATTGATTTATTCTCCATTGAGAGCAATCGTGGCACCCATCCTGCTAACACCTTTCACAGACCCAAGTTTTGGTGCAAAATTGAGAACACTCTACCTTGTGATATGGCTGTGGCCTCTATTTTGTCAACCATTTCGGAGGAAGTCACTTCTACTATACGTCCGAAACGAGGTTCATCGTTTGTGGATGTATGGTTTCGTTTAAACTCATTTATCCAATTGTAAATTGTTGCCAAGGCAGGAACAGATGTGCCGTAAACTTCATCCAACTTGACTTTTATCTCTTTCGGTTTTAAGACTTTTAAATAGAAGTGTTTATTCACCGCAGGTAACTCGTTTTTTACATCTTTCTAAAGAAGAACAAGATTGTCGATTCATTCGCCTGTGGCGAAACCACGTGATGGCTACAGCTGAAATTTTAACTGCCACCTAATAAGGGACCATGGTTACTAATTACATTTTGTAATGCTACAAATGTAATTTCTTCTATTTTCTAAGGATTTATTGAACTTCCCTAGTATTTTATTTACTAATGCTAATTAAACATTACTAGAAATTGTATTATAAGTTAGTTCCTCATAAGTAAAGGGAAGTAAAGGAATATACTAACCTAGAGCGATAGTCAAGTCTTTTAAAAGCTGTCGCTACGTAATTGACTTTGAAATTTGGTTATCTTCCTATAGCGGAGGAGAAATTCCCGTTTGAGAAAAGTAGAAGTATTTTAAAATTTAAGTCGTTAAGGAGTAGTGGGAAAAAAATCTAATGTGTTACATTCACATGACTTTCTCCACATATATGCAATAAATTATTGTTAGAAAGCTTATTCTTCTATTTACTTAAAGCTAATCGAGAAAAAATTAGCGAAAATAGTCTTATTACTTGCTTTCTTGTAAGTAGACGAGTAAAAAGGGAGTGCTATAGACTAAAGCAATAGGTAAATGTTTTAAAATCTTGGTGTTATATGATTGAACTTCCTTTTTGTTTGTGTGGCCAGGATTTGCAAATTCTCGCATGAGAAAGGTATAAGTATTTTAAAGCTGAAACAAATAACATAATAAATCACGAAAAAATGTTTAGAACATAAATTGTGTGTTTTAACGAGTTCTACATTTTTAATGAAGTAAGTTTTTGTCTATCTCTTAGATTTACCAGTTATGCAAAATTTCACAAAATGCATCCAGAATAGACAGGCCTTCAGAGGCTATTCCCCGAAAATTGAATATATACATTTTATTTGTCATATAAACATATTTCATATAGGACATTTTAATAAATATTGTTAGCCATATTTGATAAAATCAAAATTTTCGATGCTTTTCGATGTAAACTGTAATTGGGGGGTGCGGGGATATTTTTTTAATCTTTATGTCGCATCCTTGGAAAATATTGAACTTAAATACCGAAGTTGGTATTTAAGGGACTTTTTGTTTTTAAGCTATACTGACCACTGACACATACACACACAGGGAAATTTTTCTAAAAATGTTTTTTTTTTTTTTTTTTTTTTTTTTTTTGGATTTAGGGGGTCCATATTTTTCCGCTGAAAACTCGGTATAGAATTTTGCGTGCATTACAATACCTTCTCTATACACTATGTACATAGTATGTGTAGAGAAAGTAAAAATGTTCGTGTGCATGTCTGTGGACAGCACAGTTCAAAAACAAAAAGTCCATTAAATACCAAACTGGGTGTTTAAGTTCAGTTTCTTTCAAGCTGCGACACGAAGATTTTCAAGAACCCCCCCCCCCCGTATCCAGCTACCCTTTACATGGAAAACTTTCCATTTTTTTTTTATTTTTACAAAAATGACTTAACGATTTTTATAAAAACATTTTTGTATAACTGGCAAACCATAAGAGAAAGAGAAAAACTTATTGTACAAAAAAATTATAACTCAATAAAACATACAATTTATGTTATATATATTTTGTGTGGAGTTTACCGTTTTCGTGTTGTTTCGAATTATTGATTTCAATTTTAGCCACAAACTTTTCTGAAAAGGGAAGACATCTCGTTTGTGTACTCTTGACAATCAAAGAGATTAAAATGTCAAGTGTTTCAGATAGAGATCGACTTTTAAAGGACGATACTATCGCTTTAGCCTATATATTTTCTTATTTCCCTTTCAAGGAGCTAATAATAAGGTTAATTCCACTTATGTTCATCTTGATTAGCATGATGTAGATAACCGGTTAGTGTTTTGAATAAGGTTTGTTTGCCACACAGCTAGAGGACATCATGTGAATGGAACACATTGGAGTTTTCCCCTCTGCTTACAAGGGACCAAGTAATAAGGACAATTTCTGCTGTTTATCTCGACTAGTATGATGTAAATAGAAGAATAAGCATTTTAAAAATAAGCTAACATGCTGTGTCGGAATGTTGCCATGTTAGATTGGTGGCAGAGCAACCGGATAATGATCGGGAGATCCGTGGTTCAAATCCCGGCTATGGCATTGCATTCTTCAGTCTGAATCTACCTATCCAACTCCTGTCCTACACACGGCTTGTGTGAAAAATTATTAAAACCAATACCAAATGATAATAGTTTGCAATACTATGAATCCTGGGACTTAAAGTACATACAACATTGCAAGTCGCCATTGGGGTTGACATCACAAAATAATTTGCGATCACCTTGTGGTTTACGGGAAACATGCGAGTCAGTTTGAGAAATTGAATGCTATACCGGCATTTTGCCATGGTAGCTCATTGGCAGAGCAACCGGCTAGAGATCGGTAGATCCATGGTTCAAATCCCGGCTATGGCATTGAATTTTGCAGTCCGACTCTACCTATCCAACTCCGGGACTGTGTGAATAAACAATTAATCCAATATAATAAAAATAGTTCTACTTACATTGTTGGAAGTCAAACATATACGACAAAGAATGTTCTTTATTTAAAGATCGGGGAGCTGCCAAAGAAGTTCAAATAATTTGCAGTTAATTACATGTATAAATGAAGGTTATAGGATAGGATAAAGAAATTTCAATCACATTGTAACCAGCTTTTAAATAATATGACTATCGCTTTAGCGTAATGTACTCTCTTATTTGCCTTCTACTTACAATGAAGCAAGTAATAAGACCAATTCTGCTAACGTTTAGCTAAAATAAACATCTTTATGAGAATAACTTGTGAATAAAACAGCCAGAGAAACTCGTGGCAATGGAAGACATAGGATTTTTTCATATGGTAGGTCGCCATTTGTTTCTCTCGTGGCCATAAAAGGATAATGGAAGACATCAGCAGTAGATGCTGACAAAGACCGCATCTGATGTGACCGTGTGGATATGACGTCACACAGAAGATAAACTCAATCTAACGTAACAGACGAAGGAAGCACTATTTTCTGTAAAGAGAGGAAATGAAAGCCAGTTTGAGGAACACGGGATACCTTGCAGTGTTCACTTCAAAGGGCATGTAGTGCTGGTATTACATCCCTTAGGGTAAACATGGGGAGGGGGTGGCATATCTGAGGGGGTTGTCAGTTTGTATCTGTCAAAGCGTAGCCAGGCGACATTACTCACCCTGACAACTCCATCACACGCGACATGCACACATACCTTATCTACATTCGTTGCTCGCAATGTTCTAGTAATGGGAATAAACAATGTAACGTCTTCTGCGTCTACATCTGAATGCACTGCGTCTTAGAAAACACAATTCCAGTATGCTTGCATCCCACACAGGTAATTTTAGATCAGCTAAAGCCTGCAGCAAATATAACTCTGATGTGTTGCTGTCACATGACATTTTCTGCTTTGTTGTCTGTTGGTAGCCATAAAAAAATCTAATGTGTTCTATTCATATGCCTTTCTATATGACTGCAACAAATTATTCTATTTACTTCATCTAATGGAGCAAAAATTAGCAGAAATAGTCTTATTACTTGCTTCCTTGCTAGTAGAACCGAAATAAGGGGGTACCTTAGGCTAAAGTGATAGTCAAAACCTGGTTGCTCTGTGACTGAAGTTCCTTTGTTTGTATGGACACGAGTTCACAAAGTCTTTATAGCTGAAAAAAAAACAAGGAATATCTCAAAAACCATCAACTCCACGAAAAAATTGTATATGACATAAATTGTGTGTTTTAAGGTGCTCTACATTTGTTGTGTGGTAGGTTTTTGTCCATCTCTTACGGTTTAGCAGTTATGCAAAATTCCGTAAAATTGATCGAGAATAAAATAGTGTTCAGAGGCTATTCCCAGAACATTCAAAATATACATTTTTATTATCATGTAAATATTTTTAATATACGATATGTTTATCAAAATGTTAAGAGTTATTTTTTAGAAAATCAAAATTTTCGAAAAAAGTTCCATGTAAAGTGTAGTTTTTCTCAAAATCGTCTTGTCGTATCCCTGGAAGATACTAAACTTAAATACCAAGTTTTGTATTTTACCGACTTTTCACTTTTGAGTTATCGTCTTCACAGACACACGGACACACACACTCATACGGACCTTTTTCTGAAAATACTTTTTTTGGATACAGGGGACCCTAAAACATATATTTCCGGTGAAATCTCGTCATCGAATTTTTTGGTGGAGTGCAGTATCTCCTCTATACACTATGTACATAGCACGTATAGAGAAAGTAATAATCCATTCCATGACTATTTGTATCTCTGTAACAAATTATTGTTAATAAGCTTATTCTTCTATCTATGTAATGCTAAAGCTCTAGTCTTATTACTTAGCTCCTTATAAGGATGCACTAAGCTAAGTTGACAGTCAAATGTTTTAAAATGTCGTTGTTAAGGAATTGAAATCAGTTTCTTTGCGTGGCCAAGCGTTGACAAGTTTCCTAATGAGAAAAACTGAAATCAATAAGAAGGAAAATCTTCTAATCGTTCAACTCCTTCAAAAAAAAATGTATATGACATAAATTGTGTGTTTTATCGTGATCTATATTCCTGTTTAGTACATTTTACTTTCTCTATATGCACTATGTACATAGTGCATAGAGAATGTATTGCACTCCATCAAAAAATTCGATACGGAGATTTCACCGGAAATATAGGTTTTAGGGTCCCCTGCATCCAAAAAAATGTATTTTCAGAAAAAGATCCGTGTGTCTGTGAACACGATAACTCAAAAACGAAAAGTCGGTAAAATACCAAACTTAGTATTTAAGTTTAGTATCTTCCAGGGATGAGACACGAAGATTTTGAGAAAAATCCCCCCACCCCAAACTACCCTTTGATCTTCTAAAAATGGCTCTAACGATTTTGATTAAAATATCATATATTACAGATAGTTACCTGACAAATAAAATGTATATTTTGAATTTTCTTGGAATAGCCTCTAAAGACTACTTTATTCTGGATGAATTTTGCATAACTACTAAACCGTAAGAGATGGACAAAAACTTAACACACAAAAAATGTAGATCACGTTAAAACACATAATTTATGTCATATACATTTTTTCGTGGAGTTGTTCGTTTTTGATATATTCCTTTTTCTTGGTTTCAGATTTGAAAAGCATACTTTTCTCATACAGGAATTTGTCAACTCCTGTCCATACAAACAAAGGAACATCAGTCACATAGCAACCAGCTTTTGGCTTTCCCTTTAACCTATGGTACTCCCTTATTTCGCTCCTACTTACAATAAAGCAAGAAATAAGACTATTTCTGCTAATTTTTCTCGATTAGCATGAAATAAATAAAAGATAAGCTTACTAACAATAATTTCTTACAGATATATAGAGAAAGTCATGTGAATGGAACACATCAGATTGTTTGTCTATCTCTTACGGTTTACCAGTTATACAAAGTTCAATAAAATTATCGAGAATAAAGACGCTATTCCCAGAAAATTCAACAATTAAATTTTATTTGGTATGTAAATACCTTAAATATAAGAGATTTTAATCAAAATCAATAGAGCCATTTTTGAGGAAATAGAAATTTTAGAAGTTTTTTCCATGTAAAGGGCAGTTTGTGGAGAGAGGGATTTTCTTGAAAATCTTTGTGTCACATCCTTGGAAGATACTAACTTAAAATTAAGGTTATTTAACGGTCTTTTCGTTTTTGAGCTATGCTGTCACACACACAATCTCTCGGACGTTTTTCTAAACTATGTACTTCCATTGAAATCTCGGTATCAAGTTTTTGTATGGAATATAATGCAATCTCGATACACTATTCCCATAGTACGTGTAGAGAAAGTAAAAACTATTTCTATTTTTGGATTTTTCAATCTACTTTATTTTAATGGCAATAAACATAACGATTGTGAAACATGCTTTATTCAATATGGCGCTCCATCCCACATATACATTCAGGCAAAACTATATGTTTTAAGAAATTTTCACAAGCAGTGATATGTATATCTTCTATTATCAGGGAAAGCCACTGAAGTCATTTTTCGTTATAAATATCATTTGCATGCAGGTAAACTGTAGGTACCATCTTCATTTTATTTCAAGCTTTATGTGTTATAATCGCCAACTATATACAGAAACCGAGTGAGGTGGCTCATCATTTCGTCTGGGACTGGTATTTGGGTTCGCTCCACCTTGACCGCGCACTTTGACTCTGGGTTTTTCCGTGGTTTTCCAAGTGCCGCTTACGCGAATGCCTATGTCGAACCACGGCTCCTTTCCCTTTCATACCTTCATTTCATTCCCTTCTTCATCTTTCAAGTCGGTGCAGGTGTGTGGCCTTACAGGCAGATGGCAGGGTTGCTTGCTCCTAGTGCTCTTGACCCTGGTTGCGCTTGTTGAGGCTAGGTGACTTTGTAGAAGCCTCCTTCCAGGCTCCCGGCGCTTGTATAGCCTCCTTGGGGAACTCCAGGTACTTTAATACCTTTTATAGTATGTATTGAAACAATCAGAAATATTATCCGACCCGGCACACTAGCAATTCGATTCACCTTTATTATTCCTGATTCTCTTAAAACCCAACCTTTATGAAATATTTTATTTTATAAAAAATAGAACATGAAATAATCTTATTATAATTAGCAGCTTTTATTCGATTAACACATCTTCTTAATTGGAATAATTTATTCAATTTTATCATTAACAGTGATAAACCTCTATTTTGGTTTCAACTTGTATAGCCTCCGTGGCGCGCCAGGGCTGCCACTAGTGAACTGTTATGGACTTCCGTCATGCTGGTCTGTAGTATCCCCTCCTCTCCTCACTCTCCCCGGGAGGGGGTGAGATGTACTCCACTGCTAACATGCTCTATCCTCTACTATACAGAGAAAGTTAAAACTACTTTCACTCCGGACTGTATACGTTTTGTACTAATGCCAAACAAAGTCCTGCACATAACGGATACTCTCGTGATGAACGAGAACTGCATAGAGGAACGAGATTTTAATATGAATAATAAATAAAGCGTACACGTGAGCTGGGAATAAGTAAAGAAATTGGTGAGACTGTTACACGTTCTATTTATTTTCCCATTTCAGCAACCGAGCACGTGAACTGCATTTTATGGCATGTATTTTTAATTTACGTTTGAGTTATGCGAGATTAACGCGCGCACCCTCAGGATTTATCGCGGGAGTATAAACTGCACAGAACTTTATGTACAAGCATTAGCCCCCCCCCCCACCTCTCGCGTTGTATTTTATAATGGAAAACTTTAACCTAAAATGCAAATTGAAGTGTGGAGGGAGGTACGGGAAATTCGACTTTTCCGGGGAAACGACGCCGCACAATGTTTGTATTAATATGCTAGGGTCAGTATGATAAACGCGTGCACGACCCTCGTTTGTCCCTTGATCCAGGGTTCACGAGTTCACACACAGAACAGTGCAATTGGATTTTCGGGATGTTGCAGGCTTTGAACGTGGCCTCTGAAATACATATTAGAAAAGCTCTTTGTTGTCTTTTCAAAACTGATTAACAAAAAATAAATAGTTATTTATGATATAAGTGTGTAAAGTCATTGCTTTTGCTTTCTCTACACGTACTATCTATAGTGAATAGAGAAGGTATTATAATGTACGCAAAAATTCGATACCAAGATTTCACCGGAAATATATGTGTGTCTATGAACACGATAATTCAAAAACGAAAAGTCGGTAAAATACCAAACTTGGTGTTTAAGTTTAGTTGCGACACGAAGGTTTTCAAGAATATCTCCCCAACCCCAACTACCCTTTCCATGGAACTTTTTTCGAACATTTTAATTTTCTCAAAAATGGCTCTAACGGTTTTGATCAAAATATCGTATATTAAAGGTATTTACCTGACAAATAATATGTATATCTTGAATTTTCTGGGAATAGCCTCTGAAGACTACTCAGTTCTGGATGAATTTTATGGAATTTTGCATAATTGCTAAACCGTAAGGGATAGACAAAAACTTACCACACAAAAATGTAGAGCACATTAAAACACACAATTTATGTTACGTGCATTTTTTTAGTAGAGTTGATTGTTTTTTTGATATTCCATGTTTTTGGTTTCTGCTTTGAAAAACTTATGCTTTTCTCATACAGGAATTGTCAACTCCTGTCCTAGAAACAAAGGAACTTCAATCACATAGCAACCAGCTTTTGACTATCATCTTAACCTATGGTACTCCCTTATTTCGCTTCTACTTACAAGGAAGCAAGTACTTTGACTATTTATGTTAATTTTATCTCGATTAGCAATAAATATAAAAGCATTAACTTTTTAACAATAATTTGTTACAGAGATATAGAGAAAGGCATCTGAATGGAACACATCAGATTTTTTTAATCGAGTGTGAATTTTATGAAATAAGGTATAGGTGAGGTACATAACCACACCAGAATTGTGTATCATACAATGTTTTTTGCACAGCAATACGAAATTACAATGGAATAAATACAGTGTGTCCCGTTGAATTGTTACTACTAAGAAATGCTTATATCTTCTCACATAGTCAAGTTATAAATATGCTTTTCAACTTGTATTGTGTAAAAATTTTCCAGGTTTCATGACAAGGAAAATTATGACGCTAGTGCGCATGCGCGTGGCATGGCAACACACTTGAGTTAAAATGGTGGAAGTCACGGTCCAGCAGAAAGTGAACTGTTGTTGGTTAGCCGAACTGAAGGTCCCAAATGCAGTACAAAGAAGATTTAGACAGTAATATGGTGCAATGATCCACATCATTATACCTTAGTGAAGTGGCATAATCCAAAATAATGAGGTCTTTAGAGGTTATTTCCAAAAAATTCAAGATATATGTTTTATTTGCGTTCTAAATATATTTAATATACACTTTCAAACAAAACCGTTATTCTTTTTTGAGAGTTAAAAATAATCCTTATAAAGAACATTTTGGAGCGGAGGATTTTCTAGAAAATCTTCTTGTCGCATATTTAAAAGATGTTAAAAATAAATACCAACTTTGGTATTTAACGGTCTTTTCATTTTTTGGGCTATGCTGCTTACAGACAGGAACAAGCATACACAGATAGATACACACGCGCGTGCATGCTCGGGCCTTTTTCTAAAAATGTTTTCTTGGACTCAGGGTACGTCAAAATATATATACAGTGTTACTACAAAAGAAATAGACAACTTCAACTGCCTGTAAAACAAAAACTATTAGAGATAGCAACCTAATTATTTTGAAGGTATATTGAGAAACTTTCAAAGTTTCGTTTGTTTCTATTGGTAACGCTGTAGTGTTTTGTTTGTTGTTGTTGTTGTAGAAGCTGAAATGGCGGAAAATCCTGTGGAAAAGGCATATTGCGTGTTGGAATTTGCTAGAACGCAATCAGCAACTGTTGTCCAACGACATTTTAGAACACGTTACCACAAAACGCCACCGACTAGACAGTCAATCTACGACTGGTATAGAAAATTCTAGACAACGGGATGTTTGTGCAAAGGGAAGAGCTCGGGAAGACCAAGAGTTTCGGAAGAAAACGTTGAACGTGTTCGTTCTGCCTACATAAGCAGCCCACAGAAATCGACATCTAGGGCAAGCATGCAATTACAAATTACACAGCAAACTGTATGGAAAATCTTGCGGAAGCGACTGCACATGATGCCTTACAGATTACAGATGTTGCAGTTTCTGAGTGAAGAAGATAAGGACATACGGCGTGACTTTTGCATCGACATGTTGCGACATGATGAAGACGATGCTGGTTTTTGTGAACGCATCATTTCATTTTTGTGGTAACGTGTTCTAAAATGTCGTTGGACAACAGTTGCTGATTGCGTTCTAGCAAATTCCAAAACGCAATATGCCTTTTCCACAGGATTTTCCGCCATTTCAGCTTCTGCAACAACAACAAACAAAACACTACAGCGCGACCAATAGTAACAAATGAAACTTTGAGAAATTCTCAACATACCTCCAAAATAATTAGGTTGCTGTCTCTAATAGTTTTTGTTTTACAGGCAGTTGAAATTGTCTATTCCTTTTGTAGTAACCTTGTATATATTTCCGGCCAAATCTCGATATCGAATTTTTGTTTGGAATACAATGTCTTCTCAAGCTACTATTTAGCTACATTGTATGCACATACGTGGTAGAGAAATTAAAAATATAGATATTGTTAAAACAAGAACTATGTCGTATACATTTCCAAGTTATTCGTTGTTATTCGTTTCAATTTTAAAATGCGTATTCTTTTCTCAAACAAGAAGTCATCATCCGTGTTTCTTGTACTTTATTCTGTTTTTGGGCATACAAAGAGAACCAAATTTCAATTTCATTCGCATAGCGACAGCTTTTAAAAGATTTGACTATCACTTATACTAGTGCATTCCCACATTTCTCTTCTCTTTACAAAGAACTAAATAATGAGATCATTTCTACTAATGTTTGTCACCATTCTCTCGGAGTGATGATATAGTCGTCTCCATAGCGCGGTAGTTGTGTGAGATCTGAGTTCGATTCCGGTACCGGCGTGGGGAATTTTCCCCCGCTGGGAAACCCGGTCCAGGGTGCACTCAGCCTTACGAGGTCCCTGGGAAGCCAATTGAGGAGCTACTTGATTGAGAAGTAGCGGCTCCAGATCGAGAAGACCGCATTCACCGTCCGGGAGGGACTCGAGGAACTGATCATGTTTCACCTTCCAGAACTGCGCCACATTCATGACGGCTTTGGGAGGAGATGGGGGATGCAGCGGTCGGGCGATAGGCCTTGGTCCCTCAAGGACTGTTGGACTATGGAGTTATATAGAAAAATAATCTTTCAGAAGAAATTTGTTTGCAGAACAGGTAGATACCTCGAAAAATTATGTGAGAGGAACAGATTATATAATTATATGGCAAGTATTTAGGTTACGATAACCAATGACAACAAAATCTATAAAAATATGGAAATGTTTATATACTAAACATAAATACAAATATATAACAACAATTGTTCTACAAATCATGAACATACAATAGGAGTATTAACGTATTACGGATTTCAAATGCAAAATGTTCCATATTGCCACAACACTGAAGGGATTGTTTGTTGTTCTTTTCAGCACAATTGGTCGCACAGTGTTCCCGTTCCTGCCCCCTCTAACACCCTAGGTTTTACTGAAGGGGATTTAGTTGCTTTCGCCTGCATTAAAAGACAATCATTATGTCGACAGTAAACTTTTTACTTACCTGAAGCATGTATGTATAATGTACATGGTAGATAGAGAGGGTATTGCTAACGAGATTTCACCTGAAATATATATTTATTTTGAGACCCCTGAATAAAAAAAAAAACATTTTTAGAAACATATCCGCGTGTGTGTGGGCAGCATAGCTAAAAACTCTAACCGACTATGTACACAGTGCATAGAGAAGGTATTGCATTCTATCAAAAAATTTGATACCTAGATTTCACAGTAAACAAACAAAAGAATTTTTACAAAACGGTCTGTGTGTGTGTGTGTATGATAATGGACAGCATGGGGCTCAAATCCGAAAAGAGCGTTGAATACCAAACTTCGTATTTAAGTTTGGTATCTCACGGATGCGACACGAAGATTTTGAGAAAAATCCCCCACCCCAAACTGACATTTATATGGAACTTTTTTCCAAAATGTTTATTTTTTCAAAAATGGCTAACGGTTTTGATTAAAATATTGCAAATTAAAGATATTTACCTGACAAATAAAAAGTATATCCTGAATTTTCTGTGAATAGCCTCTGAAGACTACTTTATTCTGGATGAATTTTACGAAATGTTGCATAACTGCTAAACCGTAAGATATGGACAAAAACTTACCACACATAATGTAACTTACAATAAAACACTCAATTTATGTCATATACACTTTTTCGTGGAATTGATGATTTTTAAGATATTCTTGATTTTTTGTTTCAGCTTTGAAAAACATACTTTCTCATACAGGAATTTGTCAACTGCTGTCCATACAAACGAAGGAACTTCAGTCACAAAGCAACCAGCTTTTGACTATCACTTTAACCTACGGTGCTCCCTTATTTCGTTCTACTTACAAGGATGCATGTAATAAGACTGCTTCTGCTCATTTTTTCTCGATTAGCATGAAGTAAATAGAAGCATTTGTATAGAGAAGCATTTATTGCAGTGATGTAGAGAAAGTCATGTGAATGGAACACATTAGAGTTTATAAACATTTTCTTAATTAGTCCCCGCTTAATTAAAGAAATTTTTCATTTTATATTTAATGTAAAATGTTGCATATAATCAGCTGTACAATATATTATCAATTTTTCATATTAATTCCTTTCTAAGCAAGAATTATCGCGATTATCTTAAACCGAATAAAGGAATTACTAGATTGTGTAGAATTCGGTGGACTGCTGTGTGGAGGTTGTTTTTCCTCAGTTGATGCAGCATTTTTGGTAGGGAAATGTCAAAAAGCGTTGCATAGATAGCATCTTGTTAACCTGCCGCACGTACAGGTCGTGTTTTTTACAGCGGCAAGCTGCCACTTCACCGAGATATGGACCCACATTACTACAACCATGTCTAGTTCCATAATAATAATAATAGGCCATTCTTCGTGACATGCAACAGGCGAAATACCCGCATTTAAAACTCTGCTATACAACATAGATATTTTTATTATTCTATGCGAGCTCCGTATGGCTCACAAATTGACTACCCACTTACTGCAACGAGAGCAGTGGTTCAGAATATAGCTTATTGCAGCCAAAAAGTTTATACTTAAGCTTTTCATATAGCGAGCATCAGATTTTGTTTTAGTACCTTAAACGTGCTCTGCAGGTTGCTATTGCGTGCTCGAAAACAACAAAATATGCAGCGAAACGTCTGGTGGCTCTCTTAATTTCTGTAAACAAATGTTTATCCTTCTATTTACTTCATTCTAAACGAGAAAAAGATAGCAGAAATGGGTCTTAGTACTTGCTTTCTTGTAATTAGAAGGGAAATAAGGGAGTAACTAAGAAAAAGCGACAGTCAAATGTTTTAAAAGCTGGTTACCATGTGATTGAAGTTCCTTTGTTTGTATGTATGAGCAGGAGTTGACAAATTACCGTATGTACATAGCAGATAGAGAAGGTATTCGATGTCACGACTTCACATGAAATATACGTTTTGAGGACCCTTGGGTCCTAAAAAAGCATTCTTAGAAAAATGGCTGTCTCTGTGCGTGTGTGTGTGTGTGTGTGTGTGTGCGCGCGCGCGCGCGTGTCTGTGGACAGCATAGCTCAAGAAACGAAAAGACCATTAAATACCAAACTTGCTATTTATGTTTAGTGTCCTCCAAGTTTGCAACATGAAGATTTAGAATAAAATCCCTCACCACAAATTACGCTTTACATAGATAAACTTTCAAAATTTTGATTTGCTCAAAAACGACTAAAAATGTTAATTAAAATAGAGTATTTTAAAGATATTGATATCCCAAATTAAATTTATATCTTGAATTTGCCGGTAATATCCTCTGAATACGTTTTTATTCTAGATGAATTTTTCTGAATTATTGTATTAACTGGTAAACGTAAAAAAGGACAAAAACTTAATGCAGAAAAAATTAGTACTCCAAAACACACACTTTGTGTCGTACAATTTTTGTTGAAGAACTGACCGTTTCCATGATATTCCTTATTATTCGTTTCAATTTTAAGCTACATAAAATTTTCTCAAACAGGAAGACATTCTTTTTCTTGTTTCTCGTTTGTTTACTCCTGACAATCGGAGAGATAGAATTTCAATTGTTTCACATAGTGACCGGCTTGACTATAGCTTTAGCCAGTGCACCTTTGCCTTCTATTTACAAGGAAAAAATAATAAGACTAATTCAGCTTATATTTATCTTGATTAATGTAATGTAGATAACAGATTAGCTTTTAATAAGGGATTTGTTTGCGGAGCAGCTAGAGAAATTCATGTGGATAGAACAATACAGATTTTTATTTTCTCTACATGAACATTGTACGTAGTGTATAGAGGAAGAATTGTATTCCTCCCAAAAATTAGATACTGAAATTTCAACTGAAATATATGTTTTGAGACCCCCTGAATCCAAAAGAAAGCATTTTTAGAAACATGTCCATGTGTCTCTGTGAGAGTGAGTACGTGAGTGTACGTGAGTGTGCGCGTGTGTGTGTGTGTGTCTGTGGCCAGTATAGCTCAAATACGAAAAGACCGTTAAATACCAAGTGTTTGGTATTTAAGTTTGGTATCTTCTAAGGATACGAAATTAAGATTTTCAAGAAAATTCCCCCACCCCCAACTCTCTAGAAAAAATTAGAAAATTTTGATTTTTTCAAATATGGATCAAACGATTTCAATTAAAATCTCTTATATTTAAGATATTAAATAATAAATAAAATGTATATCTTGAATTTTCTGAGAATAGCCTCTGAAGACATGTTTATTCAGGGTAAATTATGCGAAATTTTGCATAACTGTTAAACCGTAAGAGATAGATAAAAACTCATTACACTGTAGATCACGATAAAACACGCAATTTATATCTTATACATTTTTTCGTGGAGTGATAATTTTTTAGATATTCCTTGATATTGATTTCAACTTCAAATACATAGCAACAAGCTTTCGACTATCGCTCCCTTATTTCTCTTCTACTTAAAATGGAAGCAAGTAATAAGACCTTTTCTGCTATTTTTTCTCGATTAGCATGACGTAAATAGAAGAATAAGTTTTTTAACAATAATTTTTAGCAGAGATGTAGAGAAAATCAGATTGTTTGTGTTCGCCCTAGACAACGTCACGTCAGCTGTGGATCGCGAGCTACGAGCGCTCGTGTAATAAAACAGCCTTTACCTTTCTCGTGAAGTAACGAGAAGCATTCTCATTGCTTACTAGCACAAAGACGCCACCACAAAAATACAAGCGCGTGACAGAATTATCTTTGAAGCAAGAAGCAAATTAGTGATGCGAGGATACACCCTTTGAGAGTTAGCAATTCGCTCTTGCAGCTACGAACCGTAATCCCGCTGTGACTGAGGTGAAATCTCTGCCTAATGTGCTCATTCAACTGAAACGACTCGAGAAAATAGGAGCCGTCTCGATGACGTCTTTCAGATGTAGCACACAGTTACTTAATAACGAGCATGTGCCGATGTTGAGACACAGAGGGAACAAGTCATGCTTGTATCGCATCTTGATACTGTTGCTCTCTCAGGAGACTCAAGTGATAGACAGTCTTTAAAAACCGGGGTGCTAGCTTTGACATTTCATATCCTTTACTCGAGTTCAAAAATGTATGCAGCATTTCAAGAGAACATGGTAAAAGAATCTGATGAGACAATGCTAAGCATTAGCAGAATATACTTATTACTTAGTTCCTTGTTAATAGAAGGGAACGAAAGGAACGCGCTATGCTAAAGCGATAGTCAAATGTTTTAAAAGTTGTCGCTATGCAACTGTCATTGAAAATGGCTTCTTTGCTTGGCCAGGAATAAAACAAAGGAAAAATAGACACCTCCTCTTTGAGAAAAGTATAAGTATATTAAAACTGAAACCAATAACAAGGAATATCGGAAAAATTGTGAAATCTGTAACAAAAATGCATATAACATACATTGTGTGTTTTAACGAGCTTCTACATTTTTTAAGTAAGTTTTTGTCTATCTCTTACAATTTATTAGTTATGTAAAATTCAGGAAAATGCATCCACAATAGAGAGGTCTTCAAAAGCTATTCCCAGAAAATTCAAGATATACATTTTATTTATGAAGTAAGCAGCTTTCATGTACTCTATTTTAATCAGAAAATGTTCCATAAAATCTGATGTGTACCATTTTCATGACTTTCTCTATATCCCTGCAACAAATTATTCTTAAAAAGCTTATACTTCTATTTACTTTATGCTAATCAGAAAAAAATAGTAGAAATAATCCTATTACTTGCTTCCTTGTAAGTAGAAGCGAATTAAGGGACTATCATAGGTTAAATGATATTCAAAAGCTGGTTGCTATGTAAATGAAGTTCCTTTGTTTATATGGATCGGAGTTGACAAGTTCCTGTATGAGAAAAATATAAGTTTTTCATAGCAGAAACCAAAAACAAGGAATGTCTCAAAAACGACGGACTCCACGAAAAAAATGTATATAATATAAATTGTGTGTTTTTGAGAAAAATCCCCTCCTCCAAACTACCCTTCACATGGAATTTTGATTTTCTAAAAAAATGGCTGACGATTTTGATTACAATATCATATATTCAAGATATTTACCTGACAAATAAAATGTATATTTTGAATTTTCTGGGAATAGCTTGTGAAGACTACTTTATTCTGAGTGAATTTTACGGAATTTTGCTTAAGTGCTAAACCGTAAGAGAGAGAGACAAAACTTGCCTCACAAAAAATGTAGAGCATATTAAAAAACAATTTATGTTGTACACATTTTTTTCTTGAAGTTGATTGTTTTTGAGATATTTCTTGTAGAGATATTTCTTGTTTTTAGTTTAAGCTACAAAAACATATATTTTTCTCATACAGGACTTTGTGAACTTTTTTTTTTCTTTTTTTTAAACAGTACCGGAGTCTGGTCAGGACTCCGGAGCTGTATCCCTTATTTACTGCTATGATTACTGTATGATTATTGCTCGTATACACAAACATATACACATTGCACAAACATATAACACCGATGCCCAAGGTGGGACTCGAACCCACGATCCCCTGCCCACGAAGCACCAAAACGAGACGCCTTAGCGAGCGTGGGCGAACTCGTGTCCATACAAGCAAAGGAACTTCAGTCCCATAGCAACCAGCTTTTGATTATCATTTTAACCTATGGTACTTCCTTATTTCGCTTCTACTTTCAAGGAAGCAAGAAATAAAACGATTTCTGCTAATGTTTTCTGGATTAGCAGGAAGTAAATAGAAGCATAAGCTTTTTAGAAATAATTTTATTGCAAAGATATAGAGAAAGTCATGTGAATGGAACACATCAGATTTGTTTTCTTTCATTGTTTCTTTTATCTTTATTTCTCTTATTCTCTTCTACCTACAAAGAAAGACTATTTCTGTTAATGTTTATATTGATTATTATGGATTCGATAGAATAATAAGCGATTGTATGAAGAATTTGTTGCAGAAAAGGTAGAGAAAATCATGTGAATGGAGAACATGAGATGTTTTTCGTGGTCTTACTCACTTCATTGCAGGTACAATAGGGATGTACAAGATTGAAGTGATAGTCATATGTTTAAAAGTGTGGAAAAATGCTGACTTTGAAACCCCATACTCTTTGTATAACATCAACATGCCATGTTATAAAAATTAATAACTTCCGTCATGTACTGCAGGCAAGAATCAGAAGCAAAAGAAAACAGAAATGCCTATCTGCAGAAGGCTGAAACAAATATTGAAGATGTCAGGGCTAAGAAACCAAAGGGCCCCCATTTATTGATCTCAATACAGAGTGGAAGAGAGCGCTGGGTTGACATCGAGCTCTTTCACTGAGAGAAGGTTATTTAATCATCGACTTAAAAGCTTGTCGTACCAAAAACAAACCAATTCCAAAGAGGAAAATGAAATAGGAGGAAGAGACTGAGAAGAAGATGGAGAACCTATCATTTTGCCTGATGAGTCCAAGTGTATCTTTCATTTCATGGCCAGCAGTCTGTGCTAACAAGAAGACGTCTCAGCTTGGTTGTTAGGTAACCAAGATAACATTTGATGGCAGGGGTGGAGAGGATCAAATACACGAGCACCATCCAGAAAGTAACAGACGATTTGGCATAACTAAATAATAAAGAAGGATATCAACAAAAAACTTTATTTGTATAGATAAGGAACCTTAAGCTACCTTCACAATGAGACGTAAGTGCAGACGTAACGTAAGCGCAAGAGTTTGGACTCATACTATTTAATGTAAGCATTCACATAGAAACACTCAACGCAATGCAACGTAACGCAAGGGTTTGCAAACTCCAAACTTTATCCTTGCGTTTCTTCTATGCGGTATCTGTTGTGTAATGTCAGACGATTGCAATGCTAGTTTTTCAGCGCCCTCTAATCTTCCATTTGGCTGTGACGCGCCCTTTTTGAATTACTGATTCTATGCTTTGATTTAATGGATGTACCCGCCATCTGCGTCTGGATTTCTTGACTCTCACAATTCGTAATGCTCAAAGAGATGATACACATTGCATTAAAGGTGCAGCTTTATAATTTTCTGCAGTCTCCACATTTGCGCAATTTTCAACATTTTGGTCAGTTTATAATGCCACTGATGCGTCAGTTATGTGTATAATTTTATAAATTATTTATTATAAAAGATTAAGTTAATTTTCTGATATAAAATTGTTAGTTATGTTATTAAATTTGAAATTCGCGGTACGTTATATGCTCATGTATTTATTAATCTAGAAACCAATGCGAAATTCTTGCGTTGCGTTTACGATTACATTGTGAATGGTATCTCTTTGCATTTGCAATTGCATCTCATTATAGTATTACCTACTCTATTTCCCAATGTAATCAAATTCTATCAAGGTATTTTTTGTCACGTGGTACCGGTTTTTCAATGTTATACTCCTCTACCGCCAAAGATCTGAGCTACATTGTACTGCCACTTTGAGGTTGCGACATTTTTTCACCCAAATATTCTTGTTTTGGTATCCAAAGTGATAACGATCGATGTACTTTCACTCCGGTCTTTGTCGTGCACACTGGTTCTTTCTTGATTACTCGTAATCTAGACTCGATCATTGCATTATCATTATACACTTGTTCTACCTGCTTATAACATTCGATTGACAGAACTTTTTGTGCATTCCAAAACAAAGAATAACTCCTTTGGTGGTAGAAAAATGTAACATGGGTACCACGTGACAATATCTGTTTGAGTGAATGGAGTTTATTTTGAGAAATAGAGTAAAGTACTGTAACTTTGAAAAAAAAAAGTTTTATGTTGATATTCTTCGTCATTTTTTAGTTACCAGAAATCGCCTGTTACTTTTTGGATTACCCTCGTAATACAAGAGTGTGTCATTTCTGTGGAGATCCACTAATCTGGCTTATACCAACGTTAGCAGATTCGTTTATGTTACTGGGTGTTCTCTTTGGAGATCGTTTACGAAATTGCGAGTTTCAAACTGTGAGTGTGAATAAATAATGTATATTTTGAAGTGAAGAGAAGAGAGTTTATAAATATATGAGAATTTTGTATTTTCATTTTATTCTACATAATGCATGTGATCTAGGCAAGACATACTATATACAATAATATGTACTGTCTTATAGTAAGAGAGACTGATGCGAATGGTTAAACAATATTGGGATCTCCAACAAATCAACACTAGTACCTCCTCCTCCTCCTCCTCCAACAGCGATACCTTCACCACATCACCACCCATATCTCCACCATAATCACCATTTGTATCTCCTCATATATCACCACCCCTACCTGATCACCATCACCGATATCTCTTTCTCATCCACTACTACCACAAATACTAACATAATAATCACCATCACTGTATATCTTCCTCATCTACCACCACAACCACTAACACCATAATCACCATCTCTTTCTTATCTACTACCACCGCAACCGCAAACACAACAATCAGTCACATCTCCTTCTCAGCTACCACCACAGGAATCACCTTCACCAGATTTTGATAGGGAAGAAAACCCAACCCAAGCTACCCTTTACATGGAAAATGTTTCGAAAGTTTTGATTTTGTCAAAAATTATCCTAATGCTTTGATTAAAATACCGCATATTTAACATATTTATGTGACAAAATGTACATCTTAAATTTTCTGGGAATAGCCTCTAAAGACCTCCTCATTTTGAAAGAATTTTGCTGAATTTGGCTTAACTGGTAAACCGTAAAATATACACAAAAACTTACTATGCACGAAATGTAGATCACTTTAAAGTACACAATTTATGTCATATACTTTTTTCGTGGATTTAACAAGGAATATTTCAGAAATGGTCAATTACTTCAGATTTAAAATACTTAAACTTTTCTCCCACGGAAAAGTGTAAACTCCCCTGCATAGAAACGGATTTCAACCACATGGCAACCAGCTTTTAAAAGATTTGTCTGGTGTATTCTTTTATTTTCCTTCTACTTACAAGGAAGCAAGCAATCAAAAACAATTTCTGCTAATGTGCATCTCGATATTCATGAAGTAGATAGAAGAATATGCTTTTTAACAAGAATTTGTTACAGCAATGGAGAGAAAGTCATATGAATGGAACATATCAGATTTTTCAGGTAAACATTGTTGCCAAATGTAAGAATATTGGTTGTGAGTTCCAGAGGACGATACTATTACCCTCGGTCTCTTAGATGCATTCGTTGTCTGAACAAAAGCCGATGTATAGAAAACAGAATCACAGTGCACCACTGCCAGAGGATTAAAAGTGACCCGACCACACAATTACTCACATCACGAGAGTGATCACCTTGGCTGATGTTAATTAAAAGTCTCTCCAGGACGAGCGCCGCTCGTTAATCTTGTTTGTACTTTTGTATTGACATTTTGACTTTAATGGCGCCGTGAACCTTATGTTCAGTGTCAAATAGCGAAATCGCTGACAAATGGCACAGCAATTATTGGATGATGATAACGCAACACCGAGCACAATATATTTCACGGTCTAGGTGAAACATGAACCAAATTTCCAAATATTCACAGCACCGACGCTGTTCATTTGCTTTGCTAGGAACAACAAAAGCCTGATGTGTGTCATTCAAATTGACTTTCTTTACCTACTCTGCAGATATTACAAAAAATTATTCATCTACATCATACTAAGATATAAACGTTAGCAAAAATTGTCTTATTACTTGCTTCCTTGAAATAAGGCAATACACCAGGCTAAATCGATGGTCAAATCCTTTTCTAAGCTGGTCGCTATATGAAACAATTGAAATTCGGTTCTCTATGTATGGCTAGGAGTAAAACAAAAGGTATGAAATAAAAGATGACTTCTGGTTGAGAAAAGTCTAATTAGTTTAAGTTTGAAACCAATAAAAAGGAATATCTCAGAAACGGTTAACTGTACTAAAAATTGTATATGAACATAAATAATGAGTTTTAACGAGATAGATATTTTTGTGTAGTAAGTTTTTACCTATCTGTTACGGTTTTCCAGTTACACAAAAATCATTCAGATGAAAAAGTCTTCAGAGGCTATTTCCATTAAATTCAAGATATACATTTCGTTTGTCATGAAAACTCTTAACCACATTAAATTTTATTCAAATTTGATAGACATTTGATAAAGTCAAAACATTCGAAAAATGTTCAATGAGAAGGGTAATTGTAGTTGGGAATTTTCTTCAGAGTCGTTGTGTCATATCCTTGGAAGATACTAAACTTAAACACCAAAGCTCTTCTATTTTAACTATGCTGCCACATAGGACCTTTTTTTTTCTAAAAATGTGGGGTTTCAAGGCTGGTATTTCCAATGAAATCTTGGTATTTAATTTTTGGGTCAAATACAATACCTTTTCTATCTACTGTGTACATTACACATCCGTGCTAGAGAAAGTAATTATTTCGAGATTTTGTTCTCTGCACTGAAACCCTCATTACAGACCAACACGCAATAGTCACACAATTTCTCTACACAATCTCTATGTATACTTTTATCATCGTTAAATACAATTTATAAATAAGAATATTTTTATGCCTATCTATAGATGAAATGTCTAAATTCTAGAGTTCTTATCTAAATGATTTCAGAATTTTGTAACAAATCGGGATTGATGAACTACACCGAAATATTTTCAGTGAATAAGGAGGTGTCACAAAAACTAATTTGAGATAGACTTATGACCAGTCTGTTCAAATTTAGAAGTGACCGCATGGGAAATTTGTGGTGGACAAAGCGGCGCAGCGCGGGTTTTCTCAGGGTTCTCAGGTTTCCCCCGCCATCGAATTCCTCTGTTCCATATTCGTTCCATGTATCAATGTCATCGGGAGTTAAACGCTAAAAAAAAAAAAAAACAAAGAAAGCAAAAAACAGACAGGCAAATTTAGAAGTTATGGATCTAAGTTTTTTAAGTGTAAAATTACACTGATTAATGATGATATCCTTTGTAAATCAGAGCTTGAAGTTTTTATATATATACCTCAAGTTTATTTATATATATATAAGGTTACTTGGGTAAGTCTCCAAGCGGAGCCGAAATCAGGGAGGTTACTCTCCATCGCTTACTGCCATTAGGGCAATACGTTGAATTTAAAAAGGTCCCCTGGCATGCCGAACACATCAGAACGGAACTGGATACGCCATTTTTGCGCGTCAATCTCGAAGGGAATACAGCCGAAAAAAAAAAAAATCGGTAGGGCCGACAGTTATCTAGCATATCATCTACTAGCTACCCGGGCTAGTTCCGGAGGTATATTAGGTGTCTCATAACCCCGTCTAGAAGTCACAGTCCAGACATACCAAATCCCCCATGGTTTCGGGAACCACCATTTAACCGAGCCCAACCCAATCCGAACAACTCCCTTTTGGGAGGGCTCAGATGTTCGGGCCAGCGTACTTCTATTGACGTTAGCGGTCTCTTTAAGAAACTTAAATACGAGGGCCGTTTTTTTTCAACCTCCGATAGACTATAAATAAAACATTTCATAGAAAACATTCATTTTATTACTAAATGTTCTGTACACTTATGGTTAATTTTCAAAAAATCGCTGAAAATATTGAGACATTTATCGTACCTGTGCATAAGCTTTGCAATATTTGCCTCAAAAAATGTTGCCGCCAATGACTTCAAATGAGCATTGACATTGTTTTGAAGAATTTCGTTAGATTCAAAGTGCTGCCCTCCTAGCCACGTCTTCAGTTCAGGGAAAAGGTAAAAGTCGCTGGGTGCCAGGTCAGGACTGTGCAGCGGATGATCGAAAGTGTCCCATTGAAATTGTTCAAGGAGCCGATGGGTTGAGCCAGAGAGTTGTCATGGATCAACACAATTCCTGAAGTCAGCATTCCTCTTCGTTTGTTTCGAATGACCCTCCGCAAACGTCGCAAAGTACGAAGATCTTCAAAACAACGTCAATGCTCCTTTGAAATCATTGGTGGCAACATTTTTTGAAGCGGGTATTGCAAAGCTTGTGCACAGGTACGACAAATGTCTCAATATTTTTTGTGATTATGTTGAAAAGTAACCATAAGAGAACAAAACTTTTAGTAATAAAATAATTGTTTTCTATGGACTTGTCTTTTATTTATAGCCTATCGGAGGTTGAAAAAAAAGGCCTGCCTATATTGATTTACATTTTGTACTTTTTTCTACATGATAAATAGTTTGTTATACTTTTCGTTTATTTTAGACGAGTGCTAGGGTTCCAAAGCGCCCGCACCACGCCAGCTGAGATTGAAACCTCCTCTCTACAGTGAATCTACGACACGGGACCACTAGCTTTATTTCCCTTCTGAAGGGAGTCAAACTAATGATTTTTATGCCCGAAAGACTCCATCGCCCTCTTCCGTGATGTAGGAAACCAGAGGTTAGCGTGTTGTCCATATATTTCGGAGGACGACACTTCACAGTAGCATAAAGGAGGGTAACTAGAGAAAATCGTGAAATGAACACTGCAAGCGTTTCTGTATTCAGGATACTTCAAATGTGCATTTCCATCGAAATCCTTGTCTGTATTTTTTGGGTGAGATGTAATAGTAACGTGGTGGAGAGTGTCGTAAACTTTTGTGGAAATAGTTTGTAGGAGAGAGATAAAATGAAATGCTGGTGAGTAGAGAAGGCAATTTGAGTGAAACACGTCTGACTTTTTCTATGACAATGCGCCTCGTACTGCGAGCAAAGTCGTAAACGTCAGAATGACGTAGGTAGCAGAACTGTGGCAAAATTGCAGATGTTGTGCGAGAAATAACGAAGCAAACAAACAGAAAAACAAAACGCTGAGTGATAAATTCCTAGAGGTCGACCCAGAGCAACAAGTGTGCAGATAGAACAATAAAATAAGGACGCTCTCGACTTCTGATTGAACAGACTCACGCCACTCGACTTTCAAGTGTTGAAATAAACCTCCAGAGCTGCTACGTTGCTTTCTTCAGACTCTGAGAGCAGCTGCCATTTTGGTTTACATCTCTTTAGGTCTTCTACAACTTATTCTTGTTAATATAGATGAACTTCCATTATAAATTTGCAAGGAATAACGACAGGAATTACGTAAAAATCTGATGCATTCCATTCACATGACTTTCTCTGACTGTCCCACAAATAAACCCTCCATTAAAAAGATTAATCTTTTATCTACATCATGCTAATGAAGATAAACATAAGCAGAATTACTTGCTTCCTTGTAGCTAGAAGGGAAATAAGAAAATACACAGACTAAAGCGATAGCAAAGTCCTTTAAAACCAGTCGCTATGTGAAACAAATGACATTTCATTATCTTTTCTTGCCAGGAGTAAACAAACGAGAAACGACAAAAAAGATGTCTTCCCGTTCGAGAAAACTTTAACTACCTTAAAAGTCATACCAACAGTTCATAATATCTCGAAAACGGTTAACACTACAAATGTATAACATTAATTGGGTGTTTAAATGAGATCTACATTATTTGTGGAATAGCTTTTTGTCTATCTCTTAAGGTTTGCCAGATATACAAAAGTCATCCAGAATGAAGAGGTCTTCAGAAAATATTCCCAGAACACTTAATTTGTACTAAAATATTTAAAACTAAGTTATTTTAATCAAAATCGTTAGAACCATTTTTGAGAAAATTAAATGTTTGGAATTTTTTCCATGTAAAGGGTATTTTGGGGGGGGGGAGATTTTTCTCAAAATCTTCGTGTCGCAACATGGAAGACACTAGACTTAGCCACCAAACAATTTTGTTTAAAATACCGTATATTAAATATATTTAAATGGCAAATCAAATGTATATCTTGAATTTTCTAGGAATAGCCTCTGAAGACCTCTTCATTCTGAATGAATTTTGTTTTATTTTGTGCAAATGGTAAACCGTAAGAGATAGACCAAAACTTACTTCACAAAAATCTAGATCACGTTAAAACACACAATTTATGTCATATACGTTTTTTACGTGGATTTCACCATTTCCGAGCTATACCTCATTATTTGTTTCAGACTGAATATACTTAAACTGTTCTCACATGGAAAGTTTTAAACGCATTTCATTCACATGGCAACCGGCTTTTAAAAGCTTTGATTATCGTATTAGCCTAGTGTATTCCCTTTATTTCCGTTCTACTTACAAGGAAGCAAGTAATTAAGATAATTTCTGCTAATGTTTATCTTGATTATCATAAAGTAGACTGAAGAATATGCTGTTTAACAGTCACAGTTACAGCGATCAGATGTTTACTTTCTCTATACGTACTATGTACATAGTGTATAGAGATGGTATTGCACTCCACCCAAAAATTCGATACCGAGATTTCACCGAAAGAATATGTTTTAGGGTCCCCTGCATCAAAAAAAGCATCTTCAGAAAAAGGTCCGTGTGTGTGTGTGTGTGTGTGTGTGGTGTACTTTTGTCTGTGAACACGATAACTCAAAAACGAAAAGTCGGTAAAATACCAAACTTGGTATTTCAGTTTAGTTTCTTCCAGGGATGCGACACGAAGATTGAGAAAAATCCCCTCACCCCAAACTACCCTTTACATGTAACTTTTTCGAACACTTTGAACTTTTCAAAAATGGCTCTTACGATTTTGATTAAAATATCGTATATTAAATATATTTACCTAACAAATAAAATGTATATTTCGAATTTTCTGGGAAAAGCCTCTGAAGACTACTTTGTTCTGCACGAATTTTATGGGATTTTGCATACCTGCTAAACCGTAAAAGATGTACAAAAACTTATACAAAAAATGCAGACCTCGTTAAAACACACAATTTATATTTTATATATTTTTCTCGTGGTGTTGGTCGTTATTTAGTTATTTCTTGTTTTTGATTTCACCTTTAAAATCATACTTTCCTCATACAGGAATTTGTCACCTCCTGTCCATGCAAAGAAAGGAACTTCAGTCACATAGCAACCAGATTTTGACTATCACTTTAACCTATGGTACTACCTTATTTTTCTTCTACTTACAAGGAAGCAAGAAATAAGACTATTTCTGTTAATTTTTTTTCTTGATTAGCATGAAGTAAATAGAAGCATAACCTTTTTAACAATATTTTGTTGCAGAGATGTAGAAAGCTATGTGAATGGATCACAAATTTTTTTTTGTTATTGCCTATGACTTGGAATTGAAGTAGAAGAGTGGCACAACCACAATAGCTTCATTTGTTTCCTTTCTTGTTACTTTCGCTATTTGGAACATTGTTCATTGGTAGAGGTGGTATGCTCTAAAACCAAAATCTGGTACCAAAATTGCATTGAAAATACATGTTTTGAAACCCTTTGAAACCGTAAAAATGCATTTTTAGAAAAGGATTTTCTGTGAATGAACTCTGACAACCTCTTAATTATGGATGACTTTTGTACAACTGGTAAACCGTAAGATATGAACAAAAATGCACTGCACAAAAATGTAGATCTCGTTAAAATACAAGATTTGCACCACACTTCTGTATAGTTAAATGTTTTGGAGATATTCTGAGTTATTGGTTTCAGTTTTAAGGTAGCCACTTAAATTTTTCTCAAACGGGAGACATCTTTCATTTCGTGTCTTTCTCTTGTTTACTCCCAGCAATCAATTGTTTCACTTGCCGACCGACTTTTAAAAAAGTTAATACATCACCATTTCCTTTTTATTACAAGCAAGTAATGAGTCTAATTCTGGTAATGTTTATCTTTATTAGCATGATGTAGATAAAAGAATGTTTTGTAAGGAAAGTTTGTTTGTGGAACAGCTAGAGAAAGAATGGAACACTTCAGATTTTTCAAAATGTAATAATTTATTTGTCAAAATTGGTGCACTATTTTGAAAACGTATACAGGTATTTTCTTTAATATGGTTTTAAGAGACAGCATACAATTGAAATAAAGAGGTGAACCACTGCAGGGTGTGGAACATTTTTAGTGTGAAAAAGTTTTGGAATAAAATTTGCGAGAAAAAATAGTTTAAAGTTAGTACTGCCTAGTAAGTATTTGCCTACCAGTATAGATAATTGGTAGTTTAAGTGTTGCAAGTAGAGATAATTATATATTTTCTTAAAGTTTAGAACTCATAATTTTTATTAGGAAAATATATTGTTTAAAATGTTTCTCAATTGGTAAAATTTCACAGATGTATCACTTTAATCATAGATTGAAGAACCCGGAACGAAATTGGCCAATAGCCAGGCATGAGAGTGCAGAAATATAGATATGCAATGTAGGTTAATTATGGACCAATTGGTGTAATTAATTGCGGTCAAAATCGAAGAAAATCCACTGAGACGTGGCCTGCAAAAATCTTACGCGCATTTCTCTGAGACTCAGCCCAGCCGAGTGGTGTAACCTCTCGGGCTTGGCGCCGATTGTTATATAGGATCTTTCATATACATATTACGCAATTTTCAAATTGCGTGATAACATTTTGTTTTCAAGTTTACTGTACTGTATTCATTACTTTTAATATCGATTGTCATTCGACTACTTGATCTATTGTTGTTTGTGTATTTTAGGATCTTAATTAACATGGATGGTCATCTCCTTAGCGCGGTGGTAGCGTTGCTGCTTGCCAAGCGGGAGACCTGGTTTCGATTCCCAGTACCGGCGACTTTTCCCCCGCTGGGATACCAGGTCCGGGGTGCACTCAGCCTCGTGAGATCCCTGGGGGGGGGCCGATTGTGGAGCTACTTGATAGAGAAGTAGCGGCTCCAGGTCATGAAGACCGCATTAACTGGTCGGGGGGAGTCGAAGCGCTGACCACGTCTCACCCTCCAATACTGCACCCCATCCATGCGTCTATAATGGACAGATATGGGGGACGCAGTGGCTGGGCGGTAGGCCAAGGCTCTTAGTGAGGTTTACCAAGGAGTCAATTGACATGGAGCTGTTCACAAAGGAGGTAGTGCTATTGTTGTGAATTTTTAATACAAAACAGAAGAATACTATGCAGAGACTGTTTGTAGACTTCGCTTAATCTAAGGACGTAATAGTGGTCCTACAGCATCAACAGTCATGCGGTTGATAAAAAAAAAATCGAGGAAAGTGAGATAAAATTCCGTCAATCTGTGATCTCACTTCGTGGCGACTTAGATTGGCCTCCAAGATCTTGTGTTCTTACTGTGACTTCATATTATAGGGTTATCGAAGTGAAAGGTCAACGTGAGTGGTTCTCCATCATTAAAAAGAAATTCAATGTGAGATCAATAGAGAAATCTAAGAAAGAGTCATCGCGAAGTTCATAGATCGAGTAACTGGACAGTGGAAGGGGATACATGCCTCATATAGTTTTCCGCAAATGGGAATGTATGTAGATGGAAAAAAAATATTTCAATACATTTTTATTTAGTTATTGCATTTTAATAAGTGCGTGATATATGAAAGACCCTATATATTATTCTGTTATACTGCATTAACCCCGAAATCCTTGCGTGCGTTGAAACGCTTAACACTAA
Organism: Hymenopus coronatus; assembly: GCA_030762935.1. Taxonomy (NCBI): domain Eukaryota; kingdom Metazoa; phylum Arthropoda; class Insecta; order Mantodea; family Hymenopodidae; genus Hymenopus; species Hymenopus coronatus. Next base: position 32,579,579 of record CM060882.1, on the reverse strand, counting down.
TACTTTTAAATCCCTGAAGTTTACTTTGCAACTGCTTTGTAATCTAAACTATTAGTCAGGCAATAAACTCTTACTTTCGTGTGTATTCAGTTTGCAAGTGTATGTAATAACCACGCAACGTTTTATTTATGTGGAAAGAAAACATATTTCGTAAATACTGCAAGTAAACTTCTCTATTTCGTATATTTTATACCAAAATTATGCTACGCCCCCTTCATTCTAAATGGGTTTTACATCACTTTTAAACCGTAGTATACAAAACACCTAATGTGTTCCATTTATACGACTTTCTTTATCTATGCTATAACAAAATGTTCCTACAAAAGCACATTCTATCTTCTTCATGGTATTCGAGATAAACATAGCAGAAACAACTGTATTACTCACAAATAGCTTACAAGTTAAAGAAAATAAAAGCTTATACTAGGCTAAAGCGATAGTCAAGGTTGTTAAAAAGTGGTTGCTCTATTATTGAAATTCAGTAGAGGATTGTCACTTTTTCGCCCGAGATGTGCCAAAGCCATCGCCATACGACATGCACGAATGGATTTACGAGGTGTTTCGTTTTGAAGATGAGTTAGACATGATCCAGATAAACAGTTTCACACGGCAGGTGTTCATTAAGTGTAAGTCAGAGGAAAGAGTCCAGAAGACCATCAAAACCAATGGTGAGTCCATTTTTCCTCATAGTAATGGGCAGAGAAGTAAGGTGACTATAACAACAGCTGGAATGGGTTTTAGAATTGTCAAGTTATATCATGTACCTCTGGAACTGGACCCAGTGTTGTCACTAACGTTTGATTCTTGGGGCTCGAATCTGCGTTATCAAATTCGCAATGGAGTGCGAACGGTTAAAATGGAGTTGAAAAAACATACTCCTTCTTATATTGACATTGGTAATATTAAGAGCTTTGTAAGCTATGAGGGGCAATTTAGTACATGTGCATTTTGTAATAGTACGGGTCACTTACGTAATAAATGTTCACGACGTAGAGTAATAACTCAGACGCTACGCGGTGAGGATCCACCAACGTGGGCACAGTTAGCACAAGGTTCCTTCCCCATTAGACGGGTGCCGGCGGTATTAGCGGAAGAGAAAGGCGGACAACAAACGGAAGTGCTACAACCTAAGGTGGCCCCATTAGAATCTGTTTCAGCTCGCGAGCAACAAGAAGAGGTTGTACGTAGCCCGGTCACCGAGGGGCAAAATCGAAAAGTAATTTCACGACCTGACAAGATTACGGCTGTGAAACTGGATCTGCCTACCACTGAGGAGGAAGGTTCAGAGCAGAAGCAGCAAAGGCAGTTGCCTCCAGGACAGGAGAACAAGAACGAAAACACGGAAGTGGTGGAAATGGAAACACAGCCGGCGTCTATGATCGGTGCTAGTAGTCGAGATCCGAGGCTGCAGAAAAAGCGAAAAGAGGGGGGGGTGATGAAGTGTACAAATCGGTTAGTAAGAAAACAGAGAAAATGATACCAGTGCCAAGTGATGGGGGTACGGTTGAGATAGCTACCATGCCTCCATGCTTTTTTTTTATTGTCATGGTGTTATGTCAACACATTATATCTTTAAATGTGAATTGTTTGAGGAATCCAGTAAAGCAGATGCTATTAAGAGACTTTATTTCTGATTATGATCCGGACATTGTGTTTTTGCAACGAGTAAATATTGATAATTTAAGTTTTATAGGGCCTCACTATAATTAGTCACTAACATTGGAGAGAATGAAAGAGGTATATTGCTTTAATTTATAGTGCAAGGTTGCCAATTCGTTTAATAGAAAAGCACGAAAGTGGCAGAATCACAGCTTTGTTTACTGCAGATAATGCTTTATACTTATATCTTTACCTGCCGTCTGGAACAAATAAGCGCAAGGAAAGGGAGGAATTTCTTCTTACGCAAACCATTTTTTATTTAAGCCATCGATAACACCAACTAATTATTGGAGGGGATTTTAACTGTGTTCTTAATACCAGAGATCAGCGGGGGGAGTTTCATCCATCCCTTGCCCTGGAACGATTGGTCCAGGACTTAAAACTACAGGTTGCTTGGGAGTCTAAAAATAGAAGCCAGACACAGTACACTTTTTATAGGGACAGGCTGCCTCTAGGATTGATCGCTTTTATGTAAATATGTTCAAGCAAGTGCAAGACGTCCAAGTTGTGCCAGCCGCGATCAGCGACCACCATGCGGTCGCACTGAAGGTCGACTTAGATTGTCCATTTCCTTTTTATGGTAGGGGGTATTGGAAACTCAATAATAGGCTATTGGAGACTGATACGACACAAGATGACTTCAGGGGCAGTTGGCAAGAACTGCAGCATAGGTTGCGACACAGTAAACTGTCAATTATTCAGCAATGGCTTTTAGTTATGAAACTGCACATCCAGTCATTTTTTAAGAAACTGGGCATAACTAAAGCGAAAGAAAATGGTATACGCATGAGCTACTACGAGTATTGTGCACTTTTGGATGATTTGCATCGGTTGCAAAGAGAAGGAAGAGCGGTTCATGTGGAACTGTCGCAAGTTAAACAAAAACGGTTTTCTCTGAAAGAAGACGTCCTAGAAGGGTCAAAGATACGATCTTGTTCTAAATCGATTATAGGGGAGGAGAAAAGCTCTTTATTCCATATAGCCTCAGAAAAGCAGGGTGCTCTATCCAGATATATCCCTGATGTGACGTTGTCAAATGGGACAGTAGCGTCCACGACTAGGGAATGTAAGCAGACATTCCAGGAACATTTTACGTCCGTGTTCTCTGCAACCCCAAGTTCAACTGCAGCGACAGTGGAGCTACTGAGCAGCGTAAATAAACAGATTTCGCTGGAACAACAAGAATATATGACACAAGCAATAACGGCGGAGGAAATAAGGTATGCCATACGGCATGCTAGTTTGCAATCTGCACCCGGACCCGATGGATTGACCTATGGCTTCGACAAACTTTTCTTCCCGGTCATAAAGAAGGAGTTACTCCAAATCATGAATGAAGTATTGAATACTACTGGTAACGTGGTAGGCTTCAGTGACGGAATAATAGTTTTGTTGCCGAAAGTGCATTCTCCAGTCACCATACAGGACTACCGTCCAATAACTCTCTTAAACACAGACTATAAATTATTTCTGAAAGTAATGGCAAATAAATTCCGTCATATTCTACCAAAGTGATTGAGAGTGGCCAAACTTGTAGCATACCTGACAGGAAAATAACACATAATTTTGCTGTAATTAGAGACCCTATTTCATACTTTGAAAGGCACCCTGAAGAGAGTGGAAGTGTTGTGTGTATTGACATTGAAAAAGCTTTTGATTATATCCATCACGATTATTTGTTTGCGAGTTTGGAACGTTTTAGAATCCCAGCTAAAACAATTACTAGTATCCTATCCTTGTATGAAGTGGCTCATTCCAGAGTGCAAATTAGTGGCTTCTTCACGTCACCAATACCCATAAACCGTTCTGTGCGGCAAGGATTCCCAATGTCCATGCTATTGTTTGCCTTTTGCCGGGAACCACTGTTACGAAAGCTCCACAACGAGTTCTATAGTCATTGTCCAGCGAACAGACTCTTTACTGTTAGAGCGTATGCGGACGACGTCACGATTTTGTTGCGAACAGCAGCGCACCTGCAGATGCTGAGATACGCACTACAATTGTATGAACAAGCCTCAACAGGAAAAGTAAATTTTCAACGTTGATGTCTCTTGGATCGTGGAAAGGACATGTGCTATATGGCATACAGAAGAAAGATCAAATGCAAGTGTTAGGCCTGCAGGTCTGTCAGACACTTCCAGGGATGATCGAGGTAAACTAGAATGTTTTGGTGACGCGCGTTAAATACGTGCTTGTGCGACAACTTAGCAGGAGACTGAATTTAATCCAGAAGGTCTGGTACGTTAACACTTATGCTTTGTCGAAAACCTGGTATCTGGCACAAGTTCCACCAATTCCTGAGAAATATGCACAATTGATTGAACAAGCTATAGGCTATTATATTTTGCGTGGTTGCCTTTATAAGGTGGCCAGAGATCAAATTCGACAACCACTCGGGAAAGGAGGGTTGGGTTTAAAAAGTAAGGCAATTCTTGTGAAAGGGATACTGGAAGCTCTGGCTGGGATTGGAGATTAACAGGATATTGCGTATTGGGCTGCTTTGCAACGGTCATCGCAGAGGCTTGAAGCTGTTCCAGTAAGTTTTTGGCCCCTGTGGGTATTGCTGAGAGAGTTTCCTGATTCCCTGAGAGATGTGGTAGCGGGAATACGGACAAGGATACTGTATAAATATTTACTCACAAAAAAGGTGAAATTATCTGGAATTCAAGCAAAATATCCGAATAACAATTGGAGTACAATTTGGAAGGCGTTCAGGACCCCATAAATACCAACAGAATGGAAGGTGCAAGCATACGCCTTAATACACGAAATTATCCCGACCGAAGAAAAGAAGTATTGGCATAATCTGGTTCAGAGTCCCTTATGCCAGATGTGTGGAAGGCTAGATACACCGAGGCATCGCCTCACACAATGTGTGGAAGTCCAACAGCTATGGAACTGGACAACAATAGAATTTACAAAACTGTTCCCAACAGAACTATATGGCCTCTTTCTCCAGATGCAATCTAGTGGCGCAAAATATGAATTTCTGCAAATATGGTTTGCCATGGGGTACCAGTATTTTGTGTTCACAGAGACCAATAAGAACGTCGTCACTTTCAAAAGGCTGTTGAGAAAAGAGCGACTACACTTAGCTAAATTAACGTCTCCGAAACGGTGCGCGGCACAGATTGCATGTCTCGGTGTGTGACAAGGAGCGAGATTCAATGATTTCCTTACAGGTAGCTTGCGATTAATGTTTTGTGCTTCTATTCTGTACAGAAAAGGAGAATCCAGATCACCTAGTTCTATCGGTAACATAAATCACCAGACTCCCAGGGCCGTTGTTTCTACCATTAGGAGGAGCATCCAAACCAGGGAAAAATGGAGGGAACGTCACCATTTAGCACCAGTGTAACTCTGTGAAATTACCATGGTTGTTTGAGTCAATTTATTGTTCAAGTTTATATCCTGGTTTTTTATACTAAAATGTTGTAATTTTATCTATAAATGGAAATAAAAGAAATCGAAATGTACATGTTTATTTTCTCTACTCAGTTCTTACACACTACAGAGATAGAGACGGTATGGCACTTCACCCAAAAATTAGATACAGATATTTCGGCCCCTTAGAGTCCCCGGTAGCAAAAAGAAAAAATCTGATGTGTTCCATTCACATGACTTTCTCTATCTCATGTTAATCGAGGAAAATTAGCAGAAATAGTCTTATTCCTTGCTTTATTGTAAATACAAGCGAAATAAGGGAGTACCATACGTTAAAGTGAAAGCCAAAAGCTGGTTGCTATGTGACTGATGTTCCTTTGTTTGTGTGGACAGGAGTTGACAAATTCCTGTATGAGAAAAGTAGGTTTTTAAAGCTGAAACCAAGTAAAAGAAATATCTCAAAAACGATCAACTCCACGAAAAAATGTATATAACATAAATTGTGTGTTTTAACGTGCTCTACATTTTTTGTATGTTATGTTTTTGTCCATCTCTTACGGTTTAGTAGTTATGCAAAATTCATCCAGAATAAAGTAGTCTTCAGAGGCTATTCCCAGAAAATTAAAAATATACATTTTATTTGTCAGGTAAATATCTTTAATATATGATATTTTAATCAAAATCGTTAGAGCCATTTTTTAGAAAGTCAAAATTTTCTAAAAAAGTTCCATGTAAAGGGTAGTTTGGGGTGGGGGGATTTTTCTCAAAATCTTCGTGTCCCATCCCCGGAAGATACTAAACTTAAATACCAAGTTTGGTATTTTACCGACTTTTCGTTTTTGAGTTATCGTGTTCACAGAAACACGGACACACTCACACTCGGACACACACACACACACACACACACACACACAAACACACACGACCTTTTTGTGAAAATGCTTTTTTTAGATAAAGGGGACCCTAAAACGTAGATTTCCGGTGAAATATCGGTATCGAATTTTTTGGTGGAGTGTAATACTTTCTCTATTCACTATGTACATAGTGCGTATAGAGAAAGTAAAAAGGAAACAAAAAAGGAAAATAAGCAATTTTAGAAAAATGTCCAAGTGTGTTTCCGTGTATCTGTGAACACGGTAACTCAAAAACGAAAAGTCCGTGAAATACAAAACTTTGTTTTTATGCCTAAAATATGTGTTTGCGGTGAAATCTCGGCATCGATTTTTGGGTGGAATGCAAGACCTCCTCTAGTTGCTATGTACATCATATATACGTGGTGTGCTGCCGGCTACCGGCGAAAAATGATAGACTAGTGTAGTTTGTAGTTTTTATTATTTTAATTTATATACAATTATAATAATAAATAATAAACAAAATTATAATAAATAGCGATTAAAATAGTAACTAAATAATAATAAATTAAAATAAAATTACTAAAAGGATAGTAATAAATAATTAAACACATTAGCTGTACTATAGTAAAATGATAATTAATATTAATTAATAACAATAGTATAAAATAACCAAGTTTAAAAAAAAAAAATATATATATATATAATTTTGAATTTTTGGTTAATTAATAATTAATATAATACTTAATCATTTAAATATTACATTTAATTTTGATAAATATAGGTTCAGATGTATAATTTAATTTCAGTTATTAAGGTTAAGTTATTAATCTGACATTTGTACATTTATTTTATTCTGTAAAATTTAAAGAAAATGTTTGTTAATAAATAAAATAAAGTCTGAGATATTTGGCCCGGTGTAAACAATTAGATATAGGGGTATAGCATATGGATTTTTTTTTTTATTCTTCTTTTAATTTTTATTTTTTTGTTTATGCTTGCTAGAGAAAGTAAAACGAAAGATTACACACAGGCAGCAGAGATGAAGTTCATCAGATATGTAAGAGAAACACTACCTATATACTATGAACGAAGTAGAGGAATTAAAAATATATGAACTTGTATATCTAAAAACCGAAACGTAGTTATAGAATATTTTACTTATTTGACGATACTGACCATGATTTCCATTATTTTACTCGGTGGAGTAAATTTTAGCGGATGGATTTTGAAATGTTGTACCTACTAGTTTGTCCTGAAGTTATTTAATATGACAAATGCTGCAGAATATACACATTAAGGAAGTTTCATCATATTCAACGAAATGGGAGTAAAACGAGAGGTTGGGAAACATTTTGAACTTGCTGCGTAATCAATAAATGATTTCCTCTGTTGTTAATTATAGAATATATTGTTTGAATAATTTGCGAATTGCTGGACAAAATTTTCCCCCTTTATATATTTAGTATACATTGATAATGACGTTGATTCAATTACAAATTAAATAAATACATATACATATCACACCATATGATAAGGATCGATTCTTCAGTGTGCTGAGATTTTCATTCGGATCTATGGAAACGATCGCTGGTTCTCTATGCTGAGATTTTCATTCGGGTCTATGGAAACGATCGCTGGTTCTCTATGCTGAGATTTTCATTCGGGTCTATGGAAACGATCGCTGGTTCTCTATGCTGAGATTTTCATTCGGGTCTATGGAAACGATCGCTGGTTCTCTACTCTACGACGCCCAACGATCCGACGAACAGTATTTCAGTAGACATGCTTCCAAGGGCATCGAGAGTGATGGTCGGACCTTTCACTGAACAATGGTGGCCTTTGTCCTTACACATGATTGCGCTGCGTTAATAAACTAGTAACAGTTGCAGGGTTTGTTGCTTGGTTAGAAAACTTAAAACTGCACAACTTATTTAGTTATGCCCATGGAATCTCATGTTCTGCTGCCAAAATACGAAAAGTATGTCAATATATAATAATATATTGACATATTGAAAGATATCAATAAACTTAATTGGGAGTTTTAACCCCTCCGCCTAGTTGCGCTACTACGAATTCATATTCGCAAGACCCTGACCTGAGATCGATGCAGAATGTTCTATATTGTTCGCCGCTGAGGCTAAGTTGAGGCACACCGTAGGGCAGGGCTGGTAAGATAAGCACCCGCAATGTGAAATGTTCTACCCTTACAATCGCCCCTTCCTTTTCCCTTCCACCTGACAGAGAAGCGGAGAGGTTACGTGTGCAACAGTGGCGGTTATTCTTGAAGAAAAAAATACGTGTTCTCCCAGTCCCGATTAAATATTCGCCGTTACCTCATATTGCTCATGTAAGCCACCATTGCACTGATAAGAATGAACCGGTTTCTTTTGCTCTACGTGACTGTTGAAAGAGTGCGATGGGTCGAGAGGGACGAAGCTTCTTCTTCGACTAGTCAAGATGGCAAAGAGGAGGCACCGCAGAAACGCCGCTGCTAAGGCAGCAACCGACACCTCTTCCCCGGCAGCCACTGAGGAGGCAGCACCTCCGTCACCATCGGTCGGGGTAAGCTCCGATTCGCCGCCGGCCGCCAACTCAGTCTCGCCGAAACTGTGCTACGCCCGCACCGCCGTCGCCCAGCTTCACACCGCCGCCGCAGTTCAGTGCCGTGATACGGGGAACCTTTCCACCCGGCATCTGCTCACAACCATGCAGTCGTGGTGGCCTTCTTGAGGGCCACCCGCATATACTGCGACCGGGGACCAACGCTGTTGGTTCGAGTGGTGCTTCAGGACCAGGCTGACTTGGAAGCTGCCTTGGCGTCAGGGTTGCCCTTATTGTGGCGACTCCTGGTCGTCGAGGCTAGCCGACAGGAATGCCAATGGCCCTGTCGACGCTGCTGTGCCTTCGGGCACACAGTTGACGAGTGTTCCTTGCCGCCGCGGTGCCACTACTGCGGTACCAACACCACCAATGCCGTGTGTACTGGGCATGAACATTTCACCGGGCAAGCCCAGTGCCCTCTCTACCCTAAGAACAGAACTTCACTACTACCGCTAGCCCGGACTACACCACCGCTGACTTCCTTCGCTGAGAAAACAACACCTGCATTCTCAACAGACGCGGTGACGCGGGGCACTATTCAGGACCTCCACACGGAGATCCTGAACGTCGGCGCTCGTCTAGCCGCTCTGGAAGAGACGTGCAGTAGCACCACCCAGAAGCTCCATGAACTTCAAGCTTCAAACACCTCGGTCATCTCCACTCATCAGGCATCTGTAGCTGATCTATCCATCCGGGTAGAAGGCATCACTTATCAGCTGAAGCAGGTTCTCCGCAGCAAGCTGCCTAATCTGCTGATTTGTATCCTTCCCGAAGCCAGCAGAACATCCCCGCTCCTGTTCCTGCCCAGGTTGAGGGACACGCACAGCCAGCGGCTCTTCGAGAGTCGACCAACTGGAAGACGTCCCGGAGGTTGGTTGACCACTACGCAATAAACAGATTCAGTAAGCTTTCTTCATCCATTTCTCTCCTCAATTTCCACCTTTTATTTCATTTCTATGGTCACCTTCATTCCCAAGGATGCAGTCAGGTCTCATGGCTGTCTGCCTGACACATTTTACCCGCTCCCACACAATCTGTTACTAACGCGGGTGCATTAGCGGAACCGTGCTTAGCTCAACGCACGATCATCTCAGCAATCTGCGTTTTATAACGTGGAGGATTTTTTTAGTGGGTATGTTGCAGGAGGAGCAGAGAGTCCCACATATCCTCCCAGCCATTATACCTCGGATGGGGGTCGAATGCCTGCCGTGGGGCAATAGCAAGCCTTACACAAAGAACAATTTAATTCGTGTAACGCATTTATTTGTTCAACAATGGCCTTTGTATTATAGTAAACACGGAACTAACAATTATATGCTTATTTATAATTCACTAACCTGTGATATTCCTTTATATGCATATGCACGGCCGGTGTTATTGTAGGTTAAATATAACATGTCCGGGCTTGTAGGCCGTGGTCGAATATTAAAATTATTAAAATGATTAAAACTGACGTTTCGTCCTCAGCTATGGAGGACATCTTCAGAAATGAAGCTGGGCAGGAACGACTAGCGACTGCAGATTCATGGAGCAGTGGACGACAATATATACTGTTGAGGTAGTGGGAGGGGAGTAATTGGACTGCTGTGTTCTGATTGGGTGTTGTGCTTGCCGGAGCGAAGACGCTGTAAGGCGTCCAGGTGTGGTTGAGCTTAGATCCGTCTTCTCTATTAAGATTATTGGAATGTATGTATATTTCAATGGATTCTCTGACCATTCTGGGGTAGTAATGTTTGGTAGTTGCGAGGACTTCTGTTTTTACAAATAATAGGACATGTTTGAACCATGACTTGAAGCTTTCCTGGCGGCGGTATGAAAATAACCTTTCTCGGGCTATCAGCCAGGTGAATTCTGGAATAATTTCCAAGCAACGGAGACCATTGGTTCCTAGTCAACGCCTCCCATGCCGGACCCGGGCCAATCACAGCGGCATCTGGCCGGTCCCCCCCACCGGACTACTATATATAAGGCGTACCCGGAGTCTCTACATCATTCCCTGAAGATGAGAGCAACATTAGCTCTTGAAAGCTTGGAAATTATTCCAGAATTCACCGGGCTCATAGCCCGAGAAAGTTATTTTCAAGACATGTTTGTCTAAGACGAAGGCATGATCTGCAACAGCTGATTTATCTATATGGCCGAGGCGACAGCATGTTTTGTGTTTGGCGATGCGGGTTTTTATGCTGCGTTTCGTTGTGTCTATGCAATTAATAACTGCAATATTCGACCACGGCCTACAAGCCCGGACATGTAATATTTTACCATTTATATGCATGTTTACAATATGTGAATATTTTACTACTTTCTCTAAGCGTACAATGCACATCACGTATAGAGAAAATATTTATTGCACCCAAAATTCGATACCGAAATTTCACCGGAAATACGTGTATTAACACCCCCTGAATAAAAAGTATATTGTGTTACACTCACATGCCTTTCTCCAGCTGCTCTACAAACTTCTTAGATTATTCAAGATTATTCTTGTTTCTACACCATGCTAATCGAGATAAACATTAGCAGAATGTTCTTATTACTTAGTTCCTTATAAGCAGAAAGGAAATAAGTTAATGCACTAGACTAAAGTGATAGTCAAATGTCTTAAAAGCCGTCGCTATGCGATTGTCATTGTAAATCGCTTCTTTGCTTGTCTCAGAAAAGTATAAGTACTTCTCAATTGAAACTAATAACAAGGAATATTTCGGAAACGGTTACCCCTATAACAAAAAGGACTTAAATTTGTATTTTGAAGAGATCTGCATTTTTGTGCAGTAAGGTTTTGTCTATCGCTTACGGTTTAGCAGTTGAGTAAAATCCGGCAAAATTCATTCAGAATAAAGAGGCCTTCAGGGGCTATTCAAAGAAAATTCAAGATATACATTTTGTTTGTCGTGTAAATATCTTTAATATACGGTATTTTTTATCAAAACCGTTATAACTATTTTTGAGAAAATAAAAATTTTCGAAAATTTTTCCATATAAAGGGTAGTTTGGTGCGGGGATATTTTCTTCAAAATCTTCGTGTCGCATCCTTGGAAGACACTCAACTTGTATGTCAAGTTTGGTATTTTATCGAAATTTGGTTTTTGAGTTATGCTGCCCACAGACAGACACACACGGACATTTTTCTGAAAATACTTTTTTTGGATTCAGCGGGTCCCAAAACATGTATTTCCGGTGAAATCTCAATAGCGAATTTTTGGGTGGATTACAATACTTCCTCTATACATTATGTACACAGTACATGTAGAGAAAGTAATAAATGGACATGAGTACAGAGTTACGTGGAATGTGTTTTCTTTGATTTATTTTCGACGAACGAATTCTAGTTACTAAAATGAACACAGATAGTATTTATATCCTTAGTAGGTGCTAACATCTGCAGTGACAATAGAGCGCTGACTACCAAAACAAAATTAAATGAATATATAAACAATAAAAAGGGGTTTTACCAAACTGTCCCTAACAGCACTAAACGCCTATACAAGTTTATGACATAATTTTACCCGTTTCGATTCCATTATATCGCACCGTGACGTTGGGCCATTGAAACCATATGCTGACACATAGCTGGAAGCCATAACGAAAACTGGAAACCACAGGAACAATGAACTGTCTGCTGTCAGGAACAAGTGTGGACCGAACGTTACATTAACAGCTTATTGCTTTAACGGGCTTATTTCATTGTGCAGATCTCTGTTTCAAACTTAAGACAGCAAGAAACACGCACAGTTCTTATATCCTCTGCAAAGTCACAAGCTGCAATATACGAGGACCGTTTTTTTCAACCTCCGATAGGCTAAAACTAAGAGAAGTTCATAAAAAACAATTATTTTATTACTAAAAGTTTTGTACACTTACTTTTCAACATAATCGCCGAAAAAATTGAGACATTTATCGATCCTGTGCACAAGCTTTGCAATACCCGCTTCAAAAAATGTTGTCGCCAATAACTTCAAATAAGCATTGACGATTTTTTGAAGATCTTCGTACTTTACGACGTTTGCGGAGAGCCATTCAAAACAAACAAAGAATAATGATAACTTCAGGAATTGTGTTGATCCATGACAACGCTCGTCCACACACTGCTGAACAATTTCAATGGGACATTTTAGATCATCCACCATAGAGTCCTGACCTGGCACCCAGCGACTTTCACCTTATCCCTGAACTGAAGTCGTGGCTAGGAGGGCAGCAATTTCAAACTACGAAGTTCTTCAAAACAACGTCTATGCTCATTTGAAATCATTGGCGACAACATTTTTTGAAGCGGGTATTGCAAAGCTTGTGCACAGGTACGATAAATGTCTCACGCTGATTATGTTGAAAAGTAACCATAAGTGTACAAAACGTTTAGTAATAAAATAACTGTTTTCGATAAACTTGTCTTTTATTTATAGCCTATCGGAGGTTGAAAAAATAACGGCCCTCGTAGTTATTTATTATACAAGTGAGAACAATTTAAAACGCGAACCGAAGGATGGCGTTTTAAGTTCTACGAGTGGATAATAGAGGTTTGTCCAATTGTATAATACATTATGTTATCCTATAAATAGGATAAATTTATATATGAGAAATATTCAGTTAATGAGTTTACAACAGGTAGTAATAAATTAAATAAGGCATTGAATTGCGGCGTTCTTATAGTTATAAAAGAGTTACCGGAGCAACGAATGAATTTTGTTTACTCTATCCCTCCGGTAGCGCTAATAACTATCACTTTGATTTGAAGTCCAAGTTTTGTTATGTCGTTTCTGCATAGCAACGGTGTCTATTACAAGTATCTATAGGATAAAAATATTTATAACAAGGCCTTACTAAAAGCTGGCGAGTTGCACTCACATCTCCTTATCTATCTTATTATCTTGTTAATGCAGATACACTTTAATACATATTAAAATATCTGATGTGCTCCATTCACATGACTTTCTTTACATATCGGCAACAAATTGTAGGTCAAAAGCTTATTCTTTTATTTACTTGCAGAATAGATTTATTACTTGCTTCCTTGTAAGTCGAAGCGAAATAAGGGAGTACCATAGGTTAAAGTGAAAGCCAAAAGCTGGTTGCTATGTAACTGATGTTCCTTTGTTTGTATGGACACGAGTTGACAAATTCCTGTATGAAAAAAGTATGTTTTTCAAAGCTGAAACGAAAAATCATGAATATCTTAAAAATAAACACTTCCACAAAAAAATGTATATGACATAAATTGAGTGTTTTATCGTAAGCTACATTTTCTGTTTGGTAAGTTTTTGTCCATCTCCTACGGTTTAGGAGTTATGTAAAATTCCACAAAATTCATCCAGAATAAAGTAGTCTGCAGAGGCTATTCCCACAATATTCAAGATATATATTTTATTTGTCAGGTAAAATATCTTTAATATGCGATATTTTAATCAAAATCGTTATAGCCATTTTTAAGAAAATCAAAATTTTCGAAATTTTTTGCATGTGAAGGGTAGTTTGGGGTGGGGGGGATTTTCTTGAAAATCTTCGTGTCACATCCTTGGAATATACCAAACTTAAATACCAAGTTTGAGCTTTAACGGTTTTTTCCTTTTCGAGCTATGCTGTCCACAGACACACACACAGACAGAGAGACACACATTCGGACCTTTTTGTAAAAATGCTTTTTTTGGACTCAGGGGGTCCTAAATCATGTATTTCCGGTGATATCTCGGTGTCGAATTTTTGGGTGGAATACAATACTTTCTCTATACGTACTATGTACATAGTGTATAGAGGAAGTAAAAATTTTAGGTGTTACAATCGCATGACTTTCCCTATATCTCTATAACAAATTATTGTTAAAAAGCTTATTCTTTTGCCTACATGATGCTAACCGAGACAAACATTAGCAGAAATTGTCCTTGTTACTTGGTCTCTTGTGAGTAGAAGGGAAAAAAGCCAATGTGTTCTATTCACATGATGTTGTTTAGCTCTTCGGCAAATAAACCTTTTATTAAAAATATTAATCTGGTATCTACACAATGCTAATAAATATAAACATAAGCACAATTAGTCTTATTACTAGCTCCTTGTAATTAGAAGGGAAGTAAGAAATACACAGCCTAAAGCGATAATCTCTCCTTTAAAAGCTGGTCGTTATGTGCAATAATTGAAATTTCAATCTCTTTGGTTTCCAGGAGTAAACAAACGGGAAACGAGAAGAAAGATGTCTTTCCGTTTGAGAAAAGTAAGTGGCTAAGTAGAAACTAATAATCCGGAAAATCTTCAAAACGGTTAACTCTACAAAAAAAAAAAAAAAAAAAAAAAAAAAAACAACAACACATTTTTTGTGTATATGTTACGGTTTGCCAGCTATACAAAAGTCATCTAGAATGAAGAGGTCTTCAGAGGCTATTCCCAGAAAATCCAAGATATACATTTCGTTTGTTATAAAATATCTTAACACATACGGTATTTTAATCAAAATCGTTAGAGCCATTTGTGAGAAAATAAAATTTTTCGAAAAATGTTCCATGTAAAAGGTAGTTGAGGTTGAGGGATATTCTTGAAAATCTTCGTGTCGCAACCTTGAAAGATACCAAACTAAAATACCAAGTATTTATCTGTATTCTCGTTTTGAACTATGCCGCCCCAGACAGACACAGACACACAGATACACACATGGAAATGTTTCTAAAAAATGCTTTTTTTTATTAAGGTGGTTTCAAAACATGCATTTCCTGTGAAACCTCAATATCATATTTTTGGGCGCAATAAAATACCTTCTCTGTACACTATATACATTGTAATTGTAGAGAAAGTAAAAATCTTATGTGTTCACATAACTTTCTGTAGCTGTTCCATATATAAACCATACAGGTTACTGGTAAACCATAAGAGAAGGATGAAAACTTAGTTCACAAAAATGTAGTTCGCGTTAAAACACACGATTTATGCCATATACTTTTTTCATAGAGTTGACAATTTCCGAGATATTCCTAGTTATTGGTTTCTTTTATAAAATACATATACCTTTTTCAAACAGTAATTCCTTTGCTTTACTCTATGGAAAGAGAACTGAATTGCAATGTCAATCGTATTGTAAGAGTTTAGTAAAGAAAGAAAAAAAAGTGTGGGACGTTTTTCCAAAAATGTCTTTTTTTGGATTCAGAGGGACCCAAAAGTTTTATTTCCGATGAAATCTCGGTATCGAATTTTGGATGGAATGAATACCTTCTCTATACACTATGTAGATAGTACGTGTAGAGAAAGTATAAATATTTTAAAGTGTACATTATGAGATAAATATATGTCATGCTTCGGTATTTAATGGAAAAAGAGAACATGTTATGGGCAAATTGTGGGTTGATAAAGATAAACCCCGGCTATCTATGACAGTTTATTGGTGAACAGTACTGCAATAGCAAAATTGCATTATTAACCCGGTAGGTAAAAAGTCAGTAACATTTAACAAGTAATTTAACCGTTGGTGTTTATGCCCAGGGCGCGATGATTATCGCGGCACTTCATACAGGGGGGGGGATGTAATAGCGTGTTTTACAACTACGGTAATGGGGATGATAAAGCTTAATGTGGTCCAGAGGATCTCAAAAACAAATAACACTTACAAAGATGAGGTTATAACAGTGAATTAGTAAATCGCTAATCTTGGTGCGGTTTTCCGCTCTCTTAACCTTTTCTTCTTTGCGAGAGGGCTAGTTATAAAGATGAGGTTATAACAGTAAATCGCTAATCTTGGTGCGGTTTTCCGCTCTCTTAACCTTTTGTTCTTTGCGAGAGGGCTAGTTATAAAGATGAGGTTATAACAGCAAATTAGTAAATCGCTAATCTTGGTGCGGTTTTCCGCTCTCTTAACCTTTTCTTCTTTGCGAGAGGGCTAGTTATAAAGATGAGGTTATAACAGTAAATTAGTAAATCGCTAATCTTGGTGCGGTTTTGCGCTCTCTTAACCTTTTGTTCTTTGCGAGAGGGCTAGTTATAAAGATGAGGTTATAACAGTAAATTAGTAAATCGCTAATCTTGGTGCGGTTTTCCGCTCTCTTAACCTGTTGTTCTTTGCGAGAGGGCTAGTTATAAAGATGAGGTTATAACAGTTGATTAGTAAATCGCTAATCTTGGTGCGGTTTTCCGCTCTCTTAACCTTTTGATCTTTGCGAGAGGGCTAGTTATAAAGATGAGGTTATAACAGTAAATTAGTAAATCGCTAATCTTGGTGCGGTTTTCCACTCTCTTAACCTTTTGATCTTTGCGAGAGGGCTAGTTATAAAGATGAGGTTATAACAGTAAATTAGTAAATCGCTAATCTTGGTGCGGTTTTCCACTCTCTTAACTTTTTGTTCCTTGCGAGAGGGCTAGTTATAAAGATGAGGTTATAACAGTTGATTAGTAAATCGCTAATCTTGGTGCGGTTTTGCGCTCTCTTAACCTTTTGTTCTTTGCGAGAGGGCTAGTTATAAAGATTATAGGGGTGTTAAGTGTATCGTGATATCCCACTTTTCCTAATGCCTCACTTGCCTTTCTTGCATTTGCTTTTTTTTTTCTCCCCACTCACAAACAAGAGTTCTGCTTTAATGTTTTCTCTTTCTGCATAAAGAAACGTTATTGCGTGAAGTGATAAAAACATGTTTTTGTGCTCAAAGAAAAGCTACAATATAGAGGGATGACACACAGTCACGAGGTCCTGGGTTTAAATATTGTGAGCCGACCAATCTGGTTATTTTTACTTTTTATATAATAAATAAAAAAATGTATAATATACCCCGGTATATAATTGCTTACACCGGGCAGTATGTACAATATACATAGTGGACAGAGAAGATAATGTATTCCATCCAAAAAGCCGGTACTGAGATTTCACCGGAAATATACGTTTTAGGGTCCCCTGTAACAAAAAAGAAAGCAATTTTAGAAACATTTCCGTTTGTCTTTGATAACTTGGTATTTAAGTTTAGTATCTTCCAAGGATACAAAAGGAAGATGTTCAAAAAAATCCCACCACCCCAAACTATCCTTTAATAGGGACATTTTTAGAGAATTTTGATTTTCTAAATAACAGCTCTAGGAGTTTTTATTAAACTATCGTATATTTCGGATATGTTTATCACCAACGTAATGTATATCTTGAATTTTCTCCGAATAGTATCTGAAAACATCTTCATTCTGGATGAATTTTGTATAAACTTCATGTAACTGGTAAATCGTAAGAGATAGACAAAAATGTAGACCTCATAAAAACACACAATTGTCATAGGAATGCAATTGTTTTGTAGAGTAACGGTTTTTGACATATTCCGGGCTGTTGGTTTCAGTTTTAAAGCACTTTTTAAAGGAATATATTTCTTTTCGTTTCTCGTTTATTTACTCCTTGAAGTAAAAACACCCGAATTTCAATTGTTTCACTTAGCGACCGGCTTTTAAAAGATCTAGCTATCGCTTTAGCCTAGCGTATTCCATTATACTCTACTACTTAAAAAGAAGCAAATAATAAGACCTATTATGGCAATGTTTATCTTGGTTAACTTGATGTGCATAAAGATAATATTTTATAAGGACAGTTTTTATGGAACAGCTAGAGAAAGTCATAAAGTCAAAATATGTTTTGAGGTCACTTGAGTAATAAAAAAAAACATTTTAGAAAAACGTCCGTGTGTGTTTGTGCGGTTTTCCGCTCCCTTAACCTTTTGTTCTTTGCGAGAGGGCTAGCTATAAAGATTATAGGGGTGTTAAGTGTATCGTGATTTTTCACTTTTCCTAATGCCTCACTTGCCTTTCTTGCTTCTGCTTTTTTCCCCCCACTCACAAACAAGAGTTCTGCTTTAATTTTTTCTCTTTCTGCGTAAAGAAACGTTATTGCGTGAGGTGAATGATAAAAATAGTCATGTCAAAATAATATATACCAGCAAGATATAAAGTCAGTTATTTTATTTTATTATTAAGAAGCGCATCGAAATTGTAAAATACATTGTCCAGCAAACATTTTTTTACTTGAGCCTTAAACTGCACACCATTCAGATCTCTCGCTATATTTAACTTCACTCTAGATGTACATAGTGGATAGAGAAGGTATTGAATTCCAGTAAAAATGTTCATACCGAGATTTCACCGGATATACATTTTTCGAGACGCCCTGAACCCAAAAGGATTTTAAAAAACATATCCGTGTGTGTGTGTGAGAGTGTGTGTGTGTCTGTGTGTGCACCTGTGGGCAGCATAGCTCAAAAACTGCTTTTCTTGGCTTTGCTTCCTCCCCCCCCCCCCACTCACAAACAAGAGTTCTGCTTTAATTTTTTCTCTTTCTGCGTAAAGAAACGTTATTGCGTGAAGGGAATGATGAAAACATGTTTTTTTGCTCAAAGAAAAGACAATAGAGAGGGATGCCCCGAAATAGCGAGGTCCTAGGTTCAAACACCATGTGCTGACCAATCTGGTTGTCTTATTTTCTATAGCCAGTATGTACAATGCATATATGGATAGAGAAGGTGATGTATTCCATCCAAGAACTTGGTACTGAAATTTCACCGGAAAGGATACACACAAATATTTCCAAGAAAATATCTTCACCCCAACCATCTTTTACATAGAACATTTTTTGAAAATGTTGATTTGCTCAAAAATGCTTATAAAATGTTTTTAAAATCGTCATAAGTGTAAGATATTTTTATGGCAAACCAAATGTATACTTTGAATTTTCTGCGAATAGCCTCTCAAGAACTCTCCATTCTGGATAAAATTTGTTTAGCTCTCGTATAAGTGGTAAATCGTAAGACGGACTGAAAGGTACCACACAAAAAATAGATCTACGTAAAACACAATTACTTTGCAGAGTTAACCATTTTCGTGATATTCCGAGTTATTGCTTTCAGATTTAAACTACATATATTTTAATCAAACGGGAAGTGACGTTTCGTTTCATTTCTCTGTTTTACTGCAGGCCATGCAAAAAGATTTGACTATCAATTTCTCCTAGTCTATTGCTTTATGTCCCTTCTACTTACAAGGAAGCAAGTAATAAGACAATTTATGCCAATGTCGTAGAGAAAAGAATAATCTTTTGCAAAGAAAGTTGTTTGTGTAACACCTAGAGAAAGTCATTTGAATGGAACACGCCGGATTTAATGAAAAGAGCTTTTAAACGTTTTCTAATTTGGTATATGTAGTCTCTGGACTATTTATGCTATTGTTGCGTCTCTAATATAGGCCCTATACAACAATCCCTGAGAACAGGCACAGACTTCTCTATGAACGCAACATAACGTAATGGCAGGCGGTAGGCTTGGCGAGTTAGAGAGATCTAGATTTTACTGGTAGTCAGGAATAGCCAATGCTAGTAGAGATGACGCGAAAGTTATAAAATTATAAATTGATCAAGAACACAAGTTATTACCTATACCATGACACCTTACACTGATGGGCGTTGACCATATAGCAGTTGTTGGCTAGCCTGACCTTCACCATGCGGAGACTGTCTGAATAGATTCCTTCCATTGCTGTGAACGGAACTGCGGCGCTCTGAGGACCAAACCAGTCCAGTGATTGGATACTTTAAATAATATTATTTTTCAATTAACCAACTACCTAAATCGTCACTAACGAACGCTTCTGTCAGCTGTCATTAAGGACAGCTTTAGTGTTTATTTGATAGCCCGACACCTATATACTACACGATATTTTGCTCAATAATACGCCATCTGAAATGTCACTGATTTATTCACTTCAAGTTAATAGATAGAAGCGGATGGGCCCTCGTTCTCACTTTTGTAAGTAACCCAACATTTGACTCATCCAACTCATACGGTATTGACGCAATGAATCGTTTTTCTCTTCTTCGGATTACCAATGATGTTCTGCTTCCTAGACATTTATGCAACACATTAATTAATAATACATATTCAGTACAATTTTTCAAGCTTAACTGTCTTGCAATTATATAGGATTACGTTACATATTTTGTTATCTTTTGCACACAATATTTCTTATTTTTTCTAGACGTACTATGTACATAGTGTGTCGAGAAGGTATTGTAATGCGCCCAAAAATTCCATACCGTGATTTCACCGTAAACACATGTTTTGAGACCCCTGAATAAAAACAAACATGTTTAGAAAAATGTCCGTGTTTGTGTGTGAGTGGGCAGCACAGCTCAAAAACAAAACGTACGTTAGGAATCAAACTGGTATTTAGATTTGGTATCTTCCAAGGATGCAAAACGAAGAGTCAAGAAAATATCCCCACCCCCAACTACCCTTTACATGGAACTTTTTTCGAAAATGTTTATTTTCTCAAAAATGGCTCTAACGATTTTGCTTAAAATATCCTGTATTAAAATATTTACCTGACAAATAAAATATATATCTTGAATTTTCTGGAAATAACCTCTGAAGACTACTTTATTCTGGATGAATTATACGGAATTTTGCATAACTGCTAAACCATAAATGGACAAAAACTTACCACACAAAAAGTGTAGAGCAGTTAAAGCATACAATTTATGTAGTATGCATTTTTTTTTCGTGGAGTTGATTGTTTTTAGGATATTCCTTGTTATTGGTTTCAGCTTCGAAAAACTTAGTTTTTTCATACAGGAATATGTCAATTCCTGCCCATACAAACAAAGGAACCTTAGTCACATAACAACCAGCTTTTGACTATCACTTTAACCTATGGTACTCCCTTATTTCGCTTCTACTTACAAGGAAGCAAGTAATAAGATTATTTCTGCTAATATTTTCTAATTTGTTGCAGAGATGTAGAGAAAGTCATGTGAATGGAACACTTCAGATTTTTTCATATAAAAGCCCTTGTGCGCACACCCACGTACGCTTAATGCTCTCTGGGTACTTTTTCTCATTACTTTAAACACACAAATTTACACATTTAAAAGATCTGATGTATTCCATTCACATGATTTTGTATCCCTATTCTGATAAAAAGGAAGAAAAAAAACGTTTCTTACAAGAACATTTTTTACTTTCTCTACCCCCATATGTACAATGTACATAGGGATAGAGAAGTATTGTAATGCACCCTAAAATTTGATACCGAGATTTCACCGGAAATATATGTTTTGGGGTCCCCTGAGTCCGAAAAAAACATTTTTAAAAAAAGGTCCGTGTGTCTGTGTGTGTGTGAGTGTGTCTGTGGACAGCATAGCCCCAAAACAAAAAGACCATTAAATACCAAAGTTGGCATTTAGGTTAAGTATCTTCCAAGGATGCTACAAGAAGATTTCCAAAAAAAAATCCCCCACCACAAACTACCCTTTACATGGAAACAATTTCAAAAATTTTGATTTTCTTAAAAATAGCTCTTACGATTTTGATTAAAATTCCTTATATTAAAGCTATTTATGTCCGAAAGAAAATGTATATCTGGAATATTTTGGGAATAGCCTCTGAAGCCCTCTATATTCTGGACGAATTTTGCTGAATTTTGCTTAACTGCTAAACCGTAAGAGATAGAAAAAAACGTACTACTCAAAAAATGTACCTCATGACAAAATACACAATGTTTGTCCTTTATGTTTTTGCTGTGGAGATAATTGTTTTCGAGATACTCCTTATTGGTTTCAATTACTAAGTACTTAAACTTTTCTCACACAGGAAGTGTCTGTTTTTCTTTTGTTCTACCCCTAGGCAAGCAAAGAAGTGATTTGCAATGATAATCGCATACCGATAGCTTTTAAAACATTTGACAATAACTTTAGCATAGTGCATTCCCTTATTCCCTTCTACTTAAAAGGAACTAAGTAATAACATTTTGCTAACATTTATCTTGATTACCATTGTGTACAATGAAGAATAATCTTTTGTAGGAGTTTTGTAGAGGAACTAGAGAAATTCATGTGAGTGTAACACATCAGATTTTTTTTACCTACATCATACTACACATTTGCTCCAATTACTTATATTCTTATATTAGTAAACAGAAGAAAAAATAAGCAAAAACAATGTTAAGGCGATAGTCAAATTTACATTTAAATTAGGTTTACTTTCCATGGCCAGGAATAAAATAAGAGATATGAAACGGATAAGGACTTCCCGCATGATTAAACTTTAGTTATTAAAATAGCAAAGAAGGAGTATCCCTTAAATCGTTAGCTTTAAAAAAAAGCTATACTACAAGTTTTGTGTTTTAACGAGATCTGCGTTTTAGATTATCTCTTACGGTGCACCAATTATGCAAAAATCGTTCAAAGTGAAGAGCACTTTAAGAATTATTCCCAAGAAATTCAGGATATACATGTTATTTTCCATGTTAATATTTGGCATTTTAGTCAAAATCGTTAGAGCCATTTGAGCAAAACGAAAATTTCGAAAAGTGTTCTATGTAAATAGTAATTTGCGGTTGGGAGATTTTGCTGAAAACATTCGCATTGCATTCTTAGAAGATTGGTATTTAAGCCACTTTTCGTTTTTGTTTTCTCTACACGTATATATACAAAGTGTATAGGGAAGGTATTTTAATGCACCCAAAAATTCCATATCAAGATTTCACTGAAAATTCATATTTTGTGAACCCCTGGATAAAAAAACAAAGCATTTTCAGAAAACTGTCCACGCGTGTGTATGTGTGGTGGGACAGGATAGCTCAAAAACGAAAATTCCGTTAAAAACCAAACTTGGTATTTATCATCCAAGGATGCGACACGAAGTTTTTCAAGAAAAATTCCCCTAACTTTTGATTTTCTAAAAAAATGGCTGTATCGATTTTGATTTAAACATCTTATATTAAAGATATTTACCTGACAAATAAAATGTATCTCTTGAATTTTCTGGGAATAGCCTCTGAAGACTACTTTATTCTGGATGAATTTTTCGGAATTTTGTATAAGTACTAAACCGTAAGAGATGGACAAAAATTGCCACACAAAAAGTGTAGAGCACGTTAAAACACACAATTTATGTCATATGCATTTTTTCTTGCAGTTGGTCTTTTTTTTTTAGATATTCCTTGTTTTTGGTTTCAGCTTTGGAAAACTTATACTTTTCTAATACGGAAATTTGTCAACTCCGGTCCATACAAACAAAGGCATTTCAGTCACACAGCAATCAGCTTTTGACTATCACTTTTACCTATTTCACTTCTGCTTTCAAGAAAGCAAGTAATAAGACGATTTCTGCTATATTTTTCTGATTAGCATGAAGCAAATAGAAGTATAAGCTTTTTTACAATAATTTGTTTCGAAGATGTAGAGAAACTCATGTGAATGGTACACATCAGATTTTTTAATTATGCTGTCCACACACACATATTAATACACACCACGGACCTTTTTCTGAGAAGGGTTTGTTTTTCTTTGTAATCAGGGCTGTTCAAAACATGTATTTTTGGTGAAATGTGTTATGGAATTTTAGGTTGGAATGCAGCATATTTTATACCTACTATGAACATTCTACATACGTGTTGGAGAAAGTAGAAATGTTTTCATTGACTTTCAGAAAGTCAAAAAATATATTTTCGGTGAATTCTGTATTTTATGGTTGATGACAGTATAGAAGGTTAGATTACACTAGAAAGCATTCTGTAGGTTCGTTTAGGCCAGGAAGCCACTGAACATAGAACTTGTCAATAAATATACATGTATATATACTATGGAAAAAAAATGTACAAAGCTCTTGCTTAAAGCTTGGGTTACAAAAATAGCAGAATAGACATATAATCACACCATTTGTATTTGAGGCCTCTGCTATATTTATTGTGCTCTATAAAAGCACGTGAGCTTCCCTTTATTTTCAATCACATAAAAACAAAGAGTATAAAAAATTAGTGTTAAAATGTATAAATAAATATAATTTCATTATATGTAACTCTGATATAATGTCAATGATATCCTTCTAATTATTGACATAATAGTTACTACTAGTAATTATATAAAACTAAAATATGATAATTGTATTATGTACTCTTCATAAATGTCAACAAATTACAATACATATTTACAAATATGTTATAGAACTTCCAATGCAAAAATTTACAATTATGCACCAGAGTATAGGTGGTAGAGTTGATTATCCGCGCACGTCGCAATCAAAGCCGGGACTGCATCCTGAGACCAAAACCACAGGCCTGTTTAACGGTATAAAAACGGTTTAGCTGGATTACATGACCAGAATGGTGCCCGTTTCAATCATGTATAGATATTACAGCGAAATGTGTTCCCGGGCTGCAGGCTTTAACTGGCTGACGTGCACGGAATAATAAATAACGCAGCTAGCGCTTCTGACGGCAGGAAATGATGAAAACGGTGCGGTTTAAAGGAACATCTCTGTTTTTAATTTAGTTCGTGCGATTGCAAGAAATCCTCCGGTCATTTATCACTGCATTGACTTAGGATATTAATTAAACCCCTTTGCTGTGTACATTACCTTGTCATTCAAAGCACAAGATGACGAGGTACCAACTGAATACTGATTAATGATGACAGGGCTGTCAACTGTTGAAATACATAGTCAGCACTCAACGCTCGAGTCTTTTAGTGCCAGGAGATTGTAAGCAAAGCTATAACAAAGTTGTATTTTGCTCCATTCATAATTCCGATACCAAAATTTCACATAAATTCATGTTTACTTTCTCTACACGTACTATGTACATAGTGTATAGAGAAGGTATTGCATTCCACCCAAAAATTTGATACAAGATTTCACCGGAAATACATGTTTTGAAAAAAACATTTTTAGAAAGCGGTCCGTGTGTGTGTGTGTGTGTGTGTGTATGGATAGCATGGCTTAAAAACGAAAAGACCGTTGAATACCAAACCTGGTATTTAACTTTGGTATCTTCCAAGGATACGAAACGAAGATTTTCAAGAAAATCCCCTCACCTAACTACCCTTTACATGGAACATGTTTAAAAAAATTTGATTTTCTCAAAAACAACTAATGGTTTTGATAAAAAATC
The DNA here is from genome assembly GCA_030762935.1 of Hymenopus coronatus. Classification (NCBI taxonomy): domain Eukaryota; kingdom Metazoa; phylum Arthropoda; class Insecta; order Mantodea; family Hymenopodidae; genus Hymenopus; species Hymenopus coronatus. The sequence goes on along the minus strand of CM060882.1, from coordinate 32,554,212 downwards.
TCTTATATTTAAGATGCTTACATACCAAATAAAATGTATATATTGACTTTTCTGGGAATAGCCTCTGAAGGCTACTTTATTGTGGATGAATTTTACGGAATTTCGCATAACTGCTAAACCGTAAGAGATGCATAAAAACTTAACCACACCAAAAATGTAGAGCACTTTGAAACACACAATTTATGTTATATAATTTTTCGTGGAGTTGATCGTTTTTTTGATATTCCTTGTTTTTGGTTTCAGCTTTACAGGAATTTGTCATCTCCTAACCATACAAACAAAGGCACCTCAGTCACATAGCAACCAGCTTTTGACTATCACTTTAACCTATGGTACTGCTTTATTCCGCTTCTATTTTCAAGGTGGCTCTAGTGATTTTGTTTATAATGTCGTACATTTAAGATATTTACATACCAACAAAGAAAAAAATGTATATTGGTCCTGAAATTTCTGAGAACAGCCTCTGAAGTAACTTTATTCTAGTTACTTTTGCATAATTGGTAAACCGTAAGAGATAGTCAAAGGTTTCTATACAAAACCTGTAGATGGCATTAAAATACACAATTTATGTTACATTAACTTCTGTACAACCATACATTCCTTATATATTCCTTGTTATTAGTGTCAATTTTAAAATATATAGTTAAACCTTGCTCAAAAGAGATGTCTTCTACTATTTCATATCTCTTTTGTTTGAATTCTGACTGCAGAAAGAGTACATACAGCAATTTGAATCGTATACCAATAGCTTAAAAATGTTGACTGTTGCTTTAAGTTAGTATGTTCCTTAATATTCCTTTTACTTACAAGGAATAGAGTAATAACACAATTTCTGCTAATGGCTTTCTCAATTAGTATGGAGTGGTTACAAGAATAACTTTTTTAAGAATATTTAGCTTACAGAACAGGTAAGGAAAGACATATGAATGGATCACATCAAATTTTTCATATAGACATTCATATAATTGTACATAAATGCTGGAAAATTTTAATACGTATTTATCACACTAAAGATTCAACATCTTGACAAAATCTTAAACAGTTAGGAACATCGAATCTAATACTTTTCATCTACTATTATTATTATTATTATTATTATTATTGCACAGACTGAAATGTATACATTTCAGAAATTGAAATTTTGAATGCGTTAAAATATTAGTTCATTAACATTGTTCAAAAGCACTAAAGTGATGGTATCCCCATTTTGATGCAAGATAAAAGTTTTATGCTGTGTCCCACCCTCGGGTGAAGCCAATAATAGCCATCAAATGACGTCATTTCCTGCTAGAGAATAATTGCCCTTTATATTTCCTGCCGTTTTGTGTTTGTGCCTATGCAGTAATCCCCTTAAGCCTTTAATGGTGTACCATTATTCAGCTTTTTGCCCCCAAAATTCCCCTTTTCATTAGTAAAATTGTTTCATTGCTATGGCGTCTATATGGAAATACGAAGAATAGAGAAATATTTGAAAGCGGTGGACTGCTGCTGCTGGTGGAAAATAAACAACCGTGTAGAATTAACCAGAAAATGTGGCGCTCCATAAACTCATAAAGAAACAACGGAGCCTTTGTTAAAAAGCTCGGGATTTCGGGCCGTAATATTATATTATTGTTGACTTTTGTTTTGCAACTTTTCATGCTTTACAATGGCACCTGCACGAAGATTGGTTTTCTGCGCTACACATGATGTTCATGTTTTATTTTAGAGAGGTGTTCGTGCATAGTGTTTTATTAATGGTTTTTTAATGGTAAAGAACTTGTAACATCATGCGGAAAGCGTATCGATACTATAGCACAGACATGAATGAAAAAATCTCTACCACTGAAATGCATATATATTATACATTCATATGAGAGTAATTACTTTTCCATTCTCGCTACCTTACTCAGATTCCATTTTTACTTTATTTAGTAAATACTACATAACTAAAGAAGGTTTGAATTTCAAACAAAAATTCGATAACATGAAGTACACATTTTAGGATCCCCTTTTTGAAAATCTGATATGTTTCATTAACATGACTTTCTCTAGCTTTTCAGCAAACAAACCTTTTATTCAAAAGATTAATATTTTATCAACATCATTCTGAAAATCTTGGTATTGCATCCTTGAAAAATGCTGAACTTAAATACCAAGTTTGATAAATAACCGAATTTTCCTTTTTGAACTAAGCTAGCCACAGGCGCACGCGTACACACACACACACACACACACACACACACACACACTTAGACATGTTTTTTTATTCAGGGGTCTTAAAACATGTATTTGTGGTTACATCTCCATATCAAATATTTTTGTTGAAATACAAACCTACTTTATCCACTATGTACATTGTACATGTGTGATAGAAAAGGTAAAAACGCATTTTTTTGAAAAATATTCGTGTGAATGTGTGTGTGTGTGTGTGTGTACAGCATAGCTCAAAAAGGAAAAGTCTGCTAAGTACCACACTTGATAATTAAGTTCAGCATGCTCCAAAGATGTGACGCGAAAATGTTTAAGAAAATACCTCCGCAAGCTCCCTTTACCCGAGGCACTTGTAGAACAAAACTATTCTCAAAAATGATAACGATCATGATTAAAACATCGTATATTAATATTGTGACAAATAAAATGTATATCTTGACTTTTCTCGGCCTCTGAAGTACTCCTCATTCTGGAGGACGTTTTGCATAGCAGATATGGACAAAAATATTACTACACAAAAAAATCTGATGTGTACCATTCGCATGACTTTCTAGATCTCTGCAACAAATTATTCTTAAAAAGCTTGTACTTCTATTTATTTCAGTAAAAAATTAGCATAAATAGTCATATTACTTGCTTCCTTGTTAAGTTGAAGCGAAATAAGGGAGTACCACAGGTTAAATTGATAATCAAAAGCTGGTTGCTATGTCACTGAAGTTTCTTTGTTTGTATGGACAGCAGTTGACAAATTCATGTATGAGAAATATAAAAGTTTTTCATAGCAGAAACTGAAAATAAGAAATGTCTCAAAAACGACGAAATCCACGAAAAAATGTATATAACATAAATTGTGTGTTTTAACGTGCTCTACATTCTTTGTGTAGTAATTTTTGTCCATCTCTTATGGTTTAGCAGTTATTTAAAATTCAGTAAAATTCATCCAGAATAAACTACTCTTCAGAGTCTATTCCCAGAAAATTCAAGATATACATTTTACGAAATTTTAATCAAAATCGTTAGAGCCATTTTTGAGAAAATCAAAAATTTCGAAAAAAATTCCATGTAAAGAATAGTTCGGGGTGGGGGGATTTTTCCTCAAAATCTTCGTGTCGCATCCCTGGAAGATACTAAACTTAAATACCAAGTCTGGTATTTTACCGACTTTTCGTTTTTGAGTTATCGTGTTCACAGACACACGGATCTTTTTCCGAAAATGCTTTTTTAGATAAACGGGACCCTAAAACATATATTTCCGGTGAAAGCTCTGTATCGAATTTTGAGTGGAGTGCAATACCTCCTTCTCTATACACTATATACATAGTGCGTATAGAGAAAGTAAAAATGGATCACGTTAGGGGTACCCATAGGTGAAATGTCTGAATTTTATATTATTGAACCTATAATTTTAATTAATGATGATTTCGCGGGATAACATTTTAGTTAAACTGAAGTCGTAAAAATCCAAGCTTTCGGCCATCTTAACTCTGTCGGCTTAAAAAACTGGAATAAAAACGAATAATTATAGCTTAGTTGTATACCTGTAGCTGTGTTCAATCACAACCAATCAGATATGGCTTCTTGGCACGAGATTTGCGACAGGTTAACACGCAGCTTTCAGCTAAGTTTCCCCGAAGTCCGCTACTGGTGTAGTGTAGCGGTCTTTCATCCAAAACATTAATATTTATATGCGTAAAAACAAGCATCACAACGAGCTCGCCTGGGTAGTGTGGTGGTAGCGTGTCTGCCTCGCATTCAATAGGTCGTGAGTTCAAATTTCGCTTAGGGTGATTTACCCGGATAAGGTTTTATTTGGGGTCCTCCCTTATCCTGAGCAGACGAATTATTAGAGCATTATTTCACGAATTTCATTCATCGTCAGATTTGACTAAGCACGTTAAAGGTTAAACTTAAAAAAAAAAGAGGAAAAAATATCACAAAAGAACTAATACAAGGACTAGGCAAATTTAACACCGACTCTTTGACCGCAATATTGGTTTAGGAGAACAACAAAATAATATTTTGAATACCTAGAAAACCCAATTAGAGATTAGGGTGTAGACTGGGAGAAATTATCAACACACACACATTCATACTCAACTTCCCCACTTTCACATTTCTTTCAATCTTCTTTTTCAGCAGGCCTCTAAGTCCCAGTGCTTCTCAGCCAAAACGGCTCCGGGGGATAAGAGCCCCATCCACGAGTGACACGGGTCCACACCTGCACCTCACATTTACAATGAACGGAAAATGGACAAAACACATTGACATCACGAAACACAAGGTAAGGGTGAAAGCGGCGGAAGCTCTCCGGATACGCTGCAGAATACCGAATATATCCATAACCTTAATGGAAACTGTATACGGAGCGACAGTTAGATCCACGATGACATACGGAGGAGAAATATGGGGGTGGGAACAAACAGGGAATCTGGACCAAGTGGGGACCCAATTTTTGAAAGGAATTCTGGGTGTAGGAAGGGGTACGGAAAAATGCGGAATAATGAGGGAATTCGGGGCACATAGTGAAACGATAGAGTTCAAAATCAGAGCAGTTAAATATTGGATGAGAGTCGTTCACGGAAACCAATCTCTAATTAGGGCAGTCTGCTACCGTGAACAGTTACAAATGGAAGGTAATTCAACGTGGACTTAAAAATTAAAGAAAGGGTTGGAAACCATTGGGATGGGATACATTTGGATGGCGGGGCAAGAAAACAGGCGGAGTATTTGGAGAGAAATTAAGAACCGCCTCTGTGATATTGACAGACAGCAAATAATTGCACAATGCACAGAGAAGGTGTCATTAGAAGTACAGTCTGGGCTAAAATCGGATTGAGGTATGGAGCAATACATCAAAACAGGTACCAAACTCATTAGAGAGGGGCTCGCGTGGATTAGACTAGGAGCATGGAGGAGCACGAGAATGGTACGAGAATCTGTCCCATTTGCGAGGAGGAAGAGTCGTGGACTCACATCTTGGCAAGATGTAGGGGTACGGAGGAATGGCGGGAAAAATATTTGCCGCGATCTTTTACCGCTGCGAATGTAGGGCTAGAAGCATGCTGGATGCTACTGGCAGGCACGGAAAACATGGACGGGCTAGGTAAATTTATACTTAAGGCAAGACAGCTGAGATCTGAGGAGGCTGCCAATAGAGAAGTGGGGGGAGGAATAAGTTCGACTAAACAAAAGTGACTACAATGTTCTACATACATATATATTAGGTCATACTTAGGTCACTGTTGTGCTATGTTTTTATATATGGTGTATATATTATGTGTATATATTTCTTTTAAGTGCAATTATTTATTATAAGAGGGTGCATTTGTGGAGGTGTACTCTGTGCTGTAAATTTAAATTGCTGTATTTGAATATGTTTGTATTTTTATTTTCGGGTTCACTCTTAATTCTTTATTGTTGCTTAATATTGCTTTGGACTGTGTATTACCTTTGTCTTTTTATTTTCGTGTTTACTCTTTTAATTCTTTGTTGTTGTTTTAATATTGCTTGTAATGCGTATTAAAAAAGCACGTACGCTCTGTGGACCCGTGCGATTGTTGAAATCCTAAGTATGATATTGTTATGTCAATAAATACACTTATTCATTCATTCAAATAACATAAATATGTTCTCTAATAATGTAAGCTCTAACTCTAGTATTAGAATCAGATCCAAGAATTTGTTGCCCTCTGTGGTATAATGGTTACCATGCTAACTTCATATACCCAAGGACGCGGGTTCAAACCCGGCGGAGGACGATGGATTTTTTCGGGTGTAAATATGCTTAGTATGGCTTCCTTCGGAAGGGAAGTAAAGCCGTTAGTACCGTGTCGTAGATTTACGGTACGTAAAAGAACCTCAAGCCTGATAAGAGAGTCCTCTAAGCAAAATTAAGCGTTTTTTTACGCCCAGTTTAGATTGGGACGGTGAGAACCTCAAAGGTAAAGAGCGTCCATGAATAACACGTCATTTTTTCAAGAATCGACGAAGCAATACAGGCGACGTCACATGGTTGAACTCCTCCATATGCATATAGTTATTTTTTTTCTTTTTTATTGTTTTTTTTAAATAATATAATTCCGGAGCCTTGTCGGTACTCCGACGCTGTATACCCTACTTCTGTTTATCTAACTTTTAAGTTTGTTTTGCTGTATGATTACTGAATTACCATTTTCTTCTTTTACACACACTCACACACATTCATACACAAACATAGAATACCCATGCCAAAGCCGGGACTCGAACCCACGATTCCCTGCACCACGAAGCACCAAAGCGAGACACCTTAGCGCGCGCGGCCATGGGGTCCGGCTCCTCACGAGGAATGTGGATTCTAATTGCAGGGACTCGACCAATGGCACAAGAAACACCGCCAGATTTACGCCTAGCATACCGATGGTACTGCATGTCATCTGTACAGTTAATTCTTCATCGTCATTAAGTATCACTAAAATTCTAACACGCCATAACCACAGGGAGAGAGTGGTACTCTCCATGCACTCCTATCCTCATCTTACGCCTTGAACTACCAATCTCTTATACTGTAATCCATTCTCAGCCTCACTATTAGTTCTCAAGAAGCCCGGCTGGGTCTTGGTCAAGCCAGTCTCTAATACTACCGTCATCCACTGTGGTCGTACAGCGGGCCAGTTCACCTACACCAAGACTGTGCTGGTGCAGTAGCGGTACCGCACAATTCCTCACATATCACTACTCATAGAGGGGATATTTTAGTCGGTATGCTCTCTTGCGCTCCGGGTTAGCCAGCACGGGTTAATTCTTAAGGTGGATTCTCCCATTCACTCGAAAAAAAAAAGTGCTACCACTTCCAATGCTGCTTGGTTTTCTAAGAACGAAATCTGGTAACAGGACTGTAAGAAGCTTCCCGCGAGATTTTCTCTGCTGTCCGCTTCTGCTGTCGCGCTTAGTTCATCTATCCAAGTTGCTGACAACGCTCAATGCTGCTTAAAAAAATTGGATTTTTACGACTTCAATTTAACTCGGTTGTTATCCCGTGAAGTTATCATTAATAACCAACACCGAGAAAGCCTTACATTTTTGTAATTGTGATATTTATTCCTCAAGTAACACACTAAATCATAAGTACGCATATACGTTATCGTTGCAATATCTCTAGTGTTTTTTAATTTTTAATTGTTTATCTTAATATTAACAAAAGAAACTCCACACGATGAAAACATTACAATTTTGATGAAATAAGATCTATTTTGACCGTTAATAATATTTTAGAACAAATGTTGAAAAAATATTTTATTAGATTTCTAGGTTTCGAGCTAAATTTTAAACTTATGGGACACAATATTTTTATTAAATTTATTTTAGGTCTTCATAAGATATTCTAATTAATATTTCTACAGTGATAACCTATAAAGTAAAATCTCTCCAAACAATATAATACTTATAGTTTAGGTGTACCACTTAAAATTCGCAATAAAATTGAAAAAAAAAACCTTGGAACGTTTTGAAAGTAAAATTGTAGAGCAAACAGAAAGCGAAAAGAATATTTTTGAAATCATAAATGTTATCTGCATTGAGGGAAAACTATAAAAACCAGTGTAAAGTTATTTCTAATGATCAGTCATAGACACCTAATCCTTCAGGTTATGAAACTAGATGGTTCATTCTTAATAATAGGCATACAAACAAAAAACGGATGTTTCAAGGATTTTTCCCAATTTTCACTTATGTTGTACCCTTAAAACAATTAATATCGTATAAAATGTTTTTGTAGTGTTAACCAATTTGGGCTTTTCTTTCGAACATGTAACGTGCAATTAACGTCCAATGCCAGTGGAATATTTTTTCGAAGTAAAGTTTTAGTTTTTTTTTTATTTAATATATTTTTAAAACGTTTAACTAGGTTTCATGCCGGAGAGCGATTTTTTAACAAAATATAAGGCTTATAGCCTTTATTTATTCACTTTCTACTCATGTAACCATACTAAAGAATACAGTACAGCGTCTTCTTGAACATGCACTTTGCGTGCCTCCTCGTGTCACATGTTCGAAACTATCCCCGAATTTTTAAATACTAATATTTTGATTTCATTCGTTTCATCCATCTTTATGTTTTACTCGTGGTTATGCAAAATAAAACCCCATATCGATAGGTTTTAAAATATTTTGACTATCGCTTTAGCCGAGTGCATCCCTTATTTCCTTCCTAGTTACAAGGAAGCAACGTAATAAGGCCATTTCTGCTAATGTTTATCTCGATTATCATGAAGTAAATAGAAGCATATGCTTTTACTTTCTCTACACGCACTATGTACATAGTGTACAGAGAAGTATTGCACTCCACCCAAAAATTCGATACGAAATTTTACCGGACATATATGTTTTAGGGTCCCTTAGCATTTTCATAAAAAGATCCGTGTGTGATGTGTGTGTCCGTGTGCCCGTGTGTCTGTGAACACGATAAATAAAAGACAAAAAGTCGGTAAAATACCAAACTTGGTATTTAAGTTCAGTATCTTTTGATTTTCGAAAAAATGGCTCTCACGATTTTGATTAAAATATCATATATTAAAGACATTTACCTGGCAAACAAAATGTATATCTTGAATTTTCTGGGAATAGCCTCTGGAGACTACTTAATTCTGGACGAATTTTGCTTAATTTTGCATTACTGCTAAACTGTAAGACTTAGATAAAAACTTACTACACAAGAAATGTAGAGCACATTAGAACACATCGTGTTATATACATTTTTTTTCGTGGAGTTACTCGTTTTTGAGGTATTCATTGATTTTGGTTTCAGCTATGAAAAACTTACTTTTCTCATATAGAAATTTGTCAACTCCTGTCCATATAAACAAAGGAACTTCAGTTACATAGCAACCAGCTTTAACCTATGATACTCCGTTATTTCGCTTCTACTTACAAGGAAACAAGTAATAAGTCTATTTCTGCTAATTTGTTCTCAAGTAGCAGGAAGTAAATAGAGGCATAAGCTTTTTAACAACACTTTGTTGCAGCGATGTAGAGACAGTCATGTGAAATGGACACATCGGATTTGTTTAGAAGAATAAATGCTTGGTATTGGCGCAGGTAGTTTTCTAAATTGTGACGTGTAGCAGTGTTTACGTGGCTTGACGCAGTGCGGAGAGTAATGGAAGTTAACTCGATAATTGGGATGATTACTTTAGGTAAACTCAAACCTGCGAGCTTAGGGCGCGGCTTTAGACGCTATATTGGGATCATAACTTAATTGGCCAGACAATGCGACGTATTGCCCCGTAATCATCCGTTATTAGTAACGCAGGTATCGATATAGTTGGATTTGACACATAACTATATTGCCTAAGTCATCCTGGATATATATTGCTGTTAGATTGTATTCGCTGACCTAAGCCACTTGCCTTCCTACATCAATTCAAAGGCACTCACCATTAGATCCAGAAGTACAATCGTTTTCAACATTTTATCTTAGATTTGTTAAAACTAATCAATGTACTAAACGACGACAAAGCGAGGTATTTGTTCACCTTTTACTTTCTCTACACTTACTATGTACACAGCGTATACAGAAGGTATTGCACTCCACCCAAAATTTCGATACCGAGATTTCACCGGAAATATATGTCTTAGGATCCCCTATATCCTAAAAAAGCATTTTCACAAAAAGGTTCGCGTGTGTGTGCTTGTGAACACGATAACTCAAAAACGAAAAGTCGGTAAAATACCAAACTTGGTGTTTAAGTTGAGTATCTTCCAGGGATGCGACACGAAGATTTTGAGAAAAATCTCTCCACCCCAAACTACCCTTTACATAGAACATTTTTCAAAAATTTTGATTTTCTAAAACCTGGCTCTAACGATTTTGTTTAAAATATCCTACATTAAAGATATTTACCTGACAAATAAAATGTATATTTTGAATTTTCTGGGAGTAGACTCTGAAGACTTCTTTATTCTGGGTCAATTTTACGAAAGTTTGCATAACTGCTAAAACGTAAGAGATGGAGAAAAACTTAGTACACAGCAAATGTAGAGCACCTTAAAACACACAATTTATGTTATATACATTATGGAGGTGATTGATTTTTAGATATTCCATGTTTTTGGTTTGAGCTATAAGAAACTTATATTTTTCTCATACAGGACTTTGTGAGCTCGTGCCTATACAAACAAAGGAACTTCAGTCACATAGCAACCAGCTTTTGGCTTTCACTTTTAATTATGGTACTCCCTTATTTCGCTTCTACTTACAATAAAGCAAGAAAAAAGACTATTTCTTGTATTTTTTTCTCGTTTAGCAGGAAGTAAATAGAAGCTCTAGCTTTCTAAAATAATTTATTGCAGAGATATAGAGAAAGTCATGTGAATATAACACATCATATTTTTTATTTTACTCCTGTCCATTCAAAGATATCCGAATTTCAATATCAGTGCACAGTGGCACCTTTTTAAACATTTGAATATCACTTTAGCCTTGTGAATTCCCTTATTTCCCTTTTACTTATAAGGAACCAAATAATAAGACCGTTTATGGCAATGTTTATTTTAATTAGTATAGGGAGATAGGGGAATATTTTTTTACTTTTTCTATACGTACTATATACATAGTGTATAGAAAAGGTTTTGTAATGCACCCAAAAATTGGACACGGAGATTTCCCCGGAAATAAATGTTTTGGGTCCCCCTTTTTGGAAAACAAAAGTCCGTGAGTGTGTGTACGTGTGTATGTGTGTATGCGTGTGTGTCTGTCTGTCTGTGGACAGCATAGCTCAAAAACGAAAAGACTGTTAAATACCAAACTTGGTATTTAAGTTTGGTATCTTCCAAGGATGCAACACGAAGACTTTCAAGAAAATCCCCTCACCCCCAACTACCCTTTACATGGAACTGTTTTCGAAAATTTTGATTTTCTCAAAAATGGCTCTAACAATTTTTATTAAAATATGGCACAAAAAATATAGAGCACATTAAAACACACAATTAATGTTATATAAACGTTTTTAGAGGAGTTGATCGTTTTTGAGATATTCCTTGCTGTTGGTTTCAGATTTAAAAAACCTGTGCTTTTCTCATACAGGAATTTGTCAACTCGTGTCCATTCAAACAAAGCAACTTCAGTCACCTAGTAACCAGCTTTTGGCTTTACTTTAACCTATGATACTCCCATATTTCGCTTCTACTTACAAGGAAGTAAGTAACAAGACCATTTCTGCTAACTTTTCTAGATTAGCATGAAGTAAATAGAAGACTAAGCTCATTAACAATAAATTGCTACACAGAAGTAGAGAAAGTCATGTGAATGGAAAACATCAGTCTTTTTTTTTTTTTTTAAAGATTAGTCTGTTACAGAACAGTAGAAGTACTGAGGTTAGATGAACACACAGTTCTTTTTTTGTCATTTTCAAGCAAAGAGAACGGAACTTCAATACCATCAAAAAGCTTTTAAAAGAATTGAATTGACTATCGCTTTAGCTTATTGTGTTTTCTTATTTTCTTTCTCCTACAAGGAAATAATATCTTAGGAAAACCATTTCTATAAATGTGTATACTGATAAGTTAAGAGAAGAATAAACTTTTGTAAGAATGACACGTGAATATAGTACGACACTAATTTTTTAAAATTTTTATTTGTTTATTATTTGTTTGTCTTTTTCTACCAGGGATATAGGATGCACACAGTAGATTGAGAAGGTATTATTGCACTCTACTCAAAAACGCCTACAGAGATTTTACCGGAAGCATATTATATTTTGAGACAACTGTATGAAAGAAGACATTTTGTAGTTTCTCTACACGTACTACATACATAGTGGATAGAGAAGGTATTGTTTTCCACCCAACAATTTGATAACGAAATTTCACCGGAAATAGACGATTTAGGGTTCCCTGCATGCAAAAAAAAAAAAGCAGTTTTAGAAAAAGGCCGTGCTTGTGTTTGTGTGTGTGCGCCCGCGCATGTTCGTGTGTCAGTGTCTTATGTCCGATTGTGGTGTCAACGAAAAGTCGGTAAAATACCAAACTTCGTATTTGAGTTTACTATCTTCCAAGGTGACGAGGATTTTGAATAACATCCCCCACCCCAAACTATCCTTTACATGAAAAAGTTTGATTTTCTCAAAAATACCTTAGAATTTTGACAAATATTTACATGCCAAATGAAATGTATATGTTGAATTTTCTGGGAATAGCCTGTGAAACCTCTTTATTTTGGATGAATTTTGCTGGATTTTGCAAAACTAATAAACCAAAAGGGATAGACAAAAATTACTACACAAAGTATATAGATCCTATTGAAACACGCAATTTATGTCTGTACATTTTGTTAGTGGATTTGACCGTTTTTGATACATTCATAATTGGTTTCAGTTTTTAAATATATTTACTTTTCTCATATAGGAATTTGTCAACTCCTGGCCATACAAACCAACAACAGCTTCGATCATATATCAACTACCTTTTAAAAGATTTGACTATCTCTTTAGGCTATGGTACTCCCTTATTTCCTTTAAACTTACAAAAAGCAAGTAATAAGACCATTTTTGCTAATGTTTTCTCCATTAACATGAAGTACATAGAAGAATAGGCTTTTTAACAATAATTTATTGCAGAGTTGTAGCGATAGGCATGTGAATGGAACATGTCAAATTTTTAAGAAAAAGGTTTGAGTGCGTGTGTTTGCGGTTGTCTGTGGACAGCCTAAGTCAAAAACAAAAATTCTATTAAATATCAAACTTTGTATTTAGTTCGGCATATTCTAAAGACGTGACTCGAAAAATTCAAGATATTCATTTTATCTGTCAGGTAAATATCTCCAATATACGATATTTGAATCAAAATCGTTTGAGCTATTTTTGAAACAAATAAAAATTTTCGAGGGTAGTTTGGGTGGTGGATATTTCTCCAAATCTTCGTGTCGCATCTCTGAAAGCTACTAAACTTAAATACCAAGTTTTTAGTTTACGAAGTTTTCGTTTTTCAGTTATCGTGTTCACAGTCACACGGACACACACACGGGCCTTTTTCTGAAAATGCTTTTTTTGGATACAGGAGACCCTAAAATATATATTTCCGATGAAATCTCGGTATGGAATTTTTGTAGTACGTGTAGAGAAAGTAAAATTACACCAGGTTAAACCGACAGTGAAATGTTTTAAATGTGGTTACTATGGAATTGAAATCCGTTTCTTTTCGTGGCCCGGAGTTGACAAGTCTCTGTTTGAGAAATTCTCAAGTATTTTAAAACTGAAATCAATAAGGAATACCTCGGAAACGGTAAACTGCACGAAACTAATGTATATTACGTAATTTGCGTGTTTTATCTAGATCTAAATTTTTGTGAAGTAGTTTTTGGTCTATTTATTGCGGTTTAACAGTTATGCAAAATTCAGCAAACTTCATCCAAAGTAAAGATTTCTTCAAAAGCTATTTACAGAAAGTTTAAGATATAAAATTTATTTGTTATTTGTAATATACGATATTTTAACCAAAATCATGAAAATCAAAATTTCCATGTAAAGGGTATTTTGGGTTGGGGAAGTTTTCTTGAAAACAGAAATACCAAGTTTGGTATTTAATTGTATTTTCATCTTTGAATTATGCACAAACACAGACATTTTTCTAATTTTTTTTTTTATTCAAGGGGTCCCAAAATTTGTATTTCCTATACAATATTTGTTATCGAATTATTAGGTACATTACAATACCTTGTCTATACACTTATATATAGTACGTGTAGAGAAATTAAAACTGTTTTTTTAATTATAATCGTAATTGCATCATATTTATTTTAGCTCTAATTGCAGTAGTAATGTCATTAACATTAATAAAGGAACTTTGCGGTAAATATATTAACAGATACCAAAATTATTGTAATATATAAATAAAAATTCATAAAATCATTTATATATAATAAAAAACAAATAATTTACATTATTATATAAATATATATATTACATAATATTAATAATGATAATAATAATGATAGAGAAGCAAATAAAGTATAAAAGAATTAATAAATACCAGCTTGTTCAGGGAGTCCTAAAACGTGTACTTCCGGTGAAATGTCGGTGTGTAATTTTTGTTGGAATACAACTTTCTCTATACACAATTTAGATAGTACGTGTAGAGAAAGTAAACATGCTTTTCTTTGTATACAGGATATCCGAAAACCTGTACTTCCAGTGAAATATATGTAGGTAAATGAATAAAATGTAATATCTTTTCCACCTATGTATTATACACGATGTAGATAAAGTAATGAATCTATATAGTTATAGAGTTGAAACTTTAATGGGTTTATATTATGTAGCATATGTGTACAATAATTTTAGTTTCCAGCTTAAATGTAAGTTAGACTTAAAACCCGCACTATAAAATTAATTTTTACTTTCTCTACACGTACTATGTATGTATATAGTGTATAGAGAAGGTATTGCACTCAAGCCGAAGATTCGACACCGAAATTTCACCGGAAATATATGCTTTACGGTCCCTTGTAACCCTAAAAGCATTTTCAGAAAAATGTTTGTGTGTGTATGTGTGTGTGAACAAGATAACTCAAAAACGAAACACCAAACTTGGTATTTAAGTTTAGTATCTTCCAAGGATGTGACACGAGCTTTTCAGAAGAATCCCCCCACCCCAAACTGCCCTTTACATGGAAATTTTTTCGAATTTTTTTATTTTCTTAAAAATCGCTACAACGATTTTGATTAAAATACCGTATATTAAAGATACTTACCTAACAAATAAAATGTATGTCTTAATTTTCTGAAAAGAGCCTCTGAAGACTACTTTATTCTGAATGAATTTTAAGGAATTTAACATAACTGCTAAACCGTAAGAGATGGATAAAAACTTACCGCAAAAAAAAAAAAAAAATGCAGAGCACGTTGAAATACAATTTAAGTGATATAGATTTGTTTCGTGAATTTGATCGTTTCTTTTTTTAGATATTCGTGTTTTTGGTTTCAGCTTTAAAAACATACGTTTCTCATACAGGAATTTGTCAACTCCTGCCCATACAAACAAAGGAGCTTGTCACTTGGCAACCAGTTTTTGACCATCACTTTAACCTATGGTACTCCCTCATTTCACTTCTACTTACAAGGAAGCAAGAAATAAGACGATTTATGTTAATTTTGTCTCGATTAGCATAAAGTAAATAGAATCATATGCTGTCTAACACTAATTTGTGGCAGACATATAGAGAAAGTCATGTGAATGGAACACATCACATTTTTCAGCATTTTTGTAAAATTTCGGATGCATTAATGCAATTTTAATTATTTTTAGTCGTGTGTAACGTGCCATGAATAAAAGAATCAGATTTTACACGAGATCTCCCAGTGCCTGGAATCAGAATTTTGTGGTATAATTGAGACCATGTGTTAATATGGTATTAATTTTCAGCGAGGATATTGTTTGTATGAGCTGTGTTGTTGGTCACATGCACGGTGTGACGTAATGTTGTATGACGCTTGATTTTGTAACTATATCGCGTACGGTATATTTATTAAAGAATTATGCGCTCTAAATGGCAATCCTTTGAATTATTGCTGAACGGATTATCGGGTTTCATACGGTACCTGACTATGCACAGCTCAATTCAGGCTTATAGGCTGCTTGTGTATTATCAACAAGTTATCTATTTTATTTTCCGTTTTGTTTACTGTATGGTGCTATTTATTTACGGCTCAATTGTGCGCTTTAGAATGTTTTAGAATACTCTAAAATCTTATTTAGTAGAGTCACAGGGAAAATATTCTGATGTATTCAATTCACATGACTTACTTTACCTATTCTGTAACAAACTATTCTTAAGCCTATTTCTCATCTGTTTTATGCTAATTAAAGCAATCCTATAACTTAAACGGTCTTATTACTTAGTTCCTTACAAGTAGAATAGAAATAACGGAATACCCTACCAAATGTTTTGTCATATCCAGGAATAAACCAAAAGAAAAAAAATCTGATGTGTTCCATTCACATGAATTTCTCTACATCTCTGCAAAAATGTGTTTTAAAAAGCTTATACTTCTATTTACTTCATGCTAATCGACAAAAACTTAGCAGAAATAGTCATATTACTTACTTCCTTGTAAGTAGAAGCGAAATAAGGGAGTACCATAGGTCAAAGTGATAGACCAAAGCTGATTGCTATGTGACTGAGGTTCCTTTGTTTGTATGGATAGGAGCTGTATGCGAAAACTATAAGATTTTCAAAGCTGAAACCAAAAACAAGGAATACCTCAAAAAGGATCAGATCCACGAAAAAAGTATATAACATAAATGGTGTGCTTTAACGTGCTCTACATTTTTGTGTTGTAAGTTTTTGTCTATCTCTTACGGTTTAGCAGTTATGCAAAATTCCGTAAAATTCACTCAGAATAAAGTAGTCTTCAGAGGGTATTCCCAGAAAATTCAAAAAATAAATTTTATTTGTCAGCTAAATATCTTTAATATACGATATTTCAATTAAAATCGTTACAGCCATTTTTGAGAAATTCAAACTTTTCGAAAAAAATCCATAAAAGGGTAGTTGGAGGTGGGGAGATTTTCTTGAAAATCTTCATGTCGCATCCTTAGAAGATACCAAACATTTTGGTATTTAATGGTGTTTTTGTTTCTGAGCTATGCTATCCACAGACACACACGCACACACACGGACCTTTTTCCGAAAATATTATTTTTTTGACAGGGGGACCCAAAACATGTATTTCCGGGTGCATTACAATATCTTCTCTATACACTGTACATTGTATGTATAGAAAAAGGAATAAAATGGGAATTTGTGAAAGTAATTTAAAATTAAAACCAATAACAACGAGTATCTCGGAAATGGTGTTTCAACAAGATCTACATGTTTTGTGTAGTAAGCTCTTGTTTACTTATATCTCTTACCTTTTATCGGTTGTGCAAAAGTTATTCCAAATGAAGAGGACTTCGGAGGTTATTCCAAGAATTTCAGGATATATATTTATTAATTTGCCATCCAAACATACTTAATACAGAATTTTAATCGAAATCGTTAGACATGTTTGCGAAAGACAGAATTTTCGAAAATATTTCTATTTAAATGGAACTTGAGATGAGGGAATTTCTTAGAAAATCTGCCAATCCTTAAATAGTAAGTTAGTAGTATATAAGAGTGTTTTCTTTTTACTTTATCTATACGTACTATGCACAGAGTGTATAGAGAAGGTATTATATTCCACCCAAAAGAACTAAGATTTCACAGGATATACATTTTTGGGTACTCCTGAATCCAAAAAAAAGCATTTCTGGAAAAAGGTCCGCGTATGTGTGTGAGTGTGTGTGTGAGTGTGTATGGACAGCATAGCTCAAAAAAGAAAAGACCACTAAATACCAAACTTGGTTAATAAGTTTGGTGTCTTTCAAGGATGCGACACGAATATTTTCAAGATAATCCCCCACCCCCAGCTACCCTTTACATGGAACTTTTTTCGTAAATTTTGATTTTCTTAAAAATAGCTCTAACGATTTTGATTAAAATAAAATGTATATCTTTTATTTTCTGGGAATAGTCTCTGAAGACTACTTTACTCTGGATGAATTTTACGGGAATTTGCATAACTGGTAAATCGTAAGATATAGGCAAAAACCTACTTAAAAGAAAATGTGGATCACTATAAAGAATACAATTTGTATTATGTACATTTTGTTTTTCGTGGAGGTGGTCGTTCTTTTAGATATTCCTTGTTATTGGTTTCAGCTTTGAAAAACTTATACTTTTCTCACACAGGAATTTGTACACTCCTGTCCATGCCAACAAAGGAACTTCAGTCACATAGCAGCCAGCTTTTGACTCTCACTTTAACCTATGGTACTCCGTTATTTACCTTCTACTTACAAGGAAGCAAGTAATAAGACTGTTTCTGATAATTTTTTCTCGATTAGCACGAAGTAAAAAAAAAGAATAATCAGTTTCACAAAAACTTGTTGTAGAGATGTAGAAAGAGTCATCTGAATGGAACATATCAGGCTTTTTGTTTTCATTTTCTCCAATTGACCTTTAACTAAAATATCATATGTTAACCATGACTTGAAGCTTTCCTGGCGGCGGTATGAAAATAACTTTTCTCGGGCTATCATCCAGGTGAATTCTGGAATAATTTCCAAGCTTTCAAGAGCTAACGTCGCTCTCATCTTCAGGGATCATTCCCTGAAGATGAGAGCGACGTTACCTCTTGAAAGCTTGGAAATTATTCCAGAATTCACCTGGCTGATAGCCCGAGAAAAGTTATTTTCATCATATCTTAAGTTATTTTCATGACCAATGAAATGTATTAATTTAAATTTTCTGGGAATAAACTCCAAATACCTTTTCATTCTCACTGTGTATGAATGGTAAGAGATAGACAAAAGATTACAATATGAAAATGTGGATAACGTTAGAACACACAAACATTCATACGTTTTTCTGTGTAGTTAACCAATGGTCAACATATTTCTTGTTATTGGTATTAAAAATAGGTCATTAACTTCTTACTTTCTCTACACGTACTAAGTACATAGTTTATAGAGAAGGTATTGTATTCCATCCAAAAATTCGATACCGAGATTTCACCGGATACATTTATTTATCTAAAAATGGCATTTCTGGAAAAATGTCTGCGTATGCGTGTGTGTGTGTTTGTGGATAGCGTAGCTCAAAAACGAAAAGACCGTTAAAGATCAAACTTGGTATTTAAGTTTGGTATCTCCTAAGGATGCTACACGAATATTTCAAGAAAATCACCTACCTCCAGGCACCCTTTACATGGAACTTTTTTTGAAAGTTTTGATTTTCTCAAAAATGGCTGTAACGATTTTGATAAAAGTATCGTATAGTAAAGATATTCACCTGACAAATATATATCTCGATTTTTCTGGGAGTAGCCTCTGAAGACTACTTTATTCTGGATGAATTTTGCATAACTGCTAAACCGTAAGAGATGGACAAAAACTTACCACACAAAAAATGTAGGTTACATTAAAACACATATTTATGTTATATATTTTTTCGTGTAGTTGATCGCCTTTGAGATATTCCTTGTTTTTGGTTTCAGCTTTAAAAAACTTATACTTTTCTCATGCGGGAATTTGTCAACTCGTATCCATTGAAACAAAGGAACTTCAGTCAGATAGCCACCAGCTTTTAACTATCACTTTAACCTATGGTACTCCCTTATTTCGTTTCTACTTACACGGATACAAGAATAAGACTATTTCTGCTAATTTTTTCTCGTTTAGCATGAACTAAATAGAAGTATAAAGTTTTTAAAAATAATTTGTTGTAGAGATTAGAGAAAGTCATGTGAAAAGTACAGATCAGATTTTTTCTTTTATTCCTGCCCAACGAAAGGAACCGAATTTGAACGACAAATGCATAGCGACAGCTTTTAAAAGATTTGACTGATGCTCTAGCTTAGTGCATCCCTTCTACCCTTCCTCTTATAAGGAGCTAAGTAACGGGAAGATGTATTGATAAGCGTTAAATGGATTAAAGTAACAGTAGTAAGTTTATAGAACAGATATAGACAGTTATGTCAATGGAACATCAGATACATACTTTCTCTAACCCGTTTGTACAATGAACATAGTGGATAGAAAAATATTGTATTCCATCCTAAAATTCGTTGTCGAGATTGCAGTGGAAATATGTTTTGAGGTCCCTTAATCCGGAAAAATATTTTTAGTAAAAGATCCGTGTGGACAGTATAGCTCAAAACAAAAAGACGCAAAATATTAAACCTGGTTTTTAAGTTTAGTATCTTCCAAGGATGCGATACAAATATTTCAAGAAAATCCCCCCATCGGATACTACCCTTTACATAAACAAATTTAGAAACTTTTGATGTTCTCAAAAATGGCTAACGATTTTAATTAAAATACCATATATTAAAGATATTTACATCCCATCTGTAATTTTCTTGGAATAGCCTAAATAGCTCGTTAATCTGTATGAATTTTTCTGAATTTTGCTTAACTGGTAGACCGTAAACAATAGAAAAAATCTGATGTGTACCATTCACATGACTTTCTCCATATCCCTGTAACAAATAATTCTTAAAAAGCTTATACTTCTATTTACTTTATGCTAATCAGAAAAAATTTGCAGAAATAGTCTTATTACTCGCATCCTTGTAAGTAAAAGCGAAATAACGGACAACCGTAGGTTAAAGTGATAGTCAAAAGCTGGTTGCTATGTCAATGAAGTTCCTTTGTTTATATGGATAGGAGTTGACAAGTTCCTGTATGAGAAAAGTATACGTTTTTCACAGCAGAAACCAAAAATAAATAATGTCACAAAAACGACGAACTCCACGAAAAAAATGTATATAACATAAATTGTGTGTTTTAATGTGCTCTACATTTTTTGTGTAGTAAGTTTCTGTCCATCTCTTACGGTTTAGCAGTTATTCAAAATTTAGTAAAAGTCATCCAGAATAAACTACTCTTCAGAGGCTATTACCAGAAAATTCAAGATATACATTTCATTTTTCAGTTAAACATGTTTAATATCCGAAATTTTAATCAAAATCGTTAGAGCCATTTTTGAGAAAATCAAAATTTTCGAAAAAAGTTCCATGTAAAGGGTAGTTGGGGGTGGGGGTATTTTTCTCAAAATCTTCATGTCGCATCCCTGGAAGATACTAAACTTAAATATACAAGTTTAGTATTTTACCGACTTTTCTTTTTAGAGTTATCGTGTTTACAGACACACGGACACACACACACACACACACACACACACACACACACACACACGGACCTTTTTGTGAAAATGCTTTTTTTGGATATTGGGGACCCTAAAACATATATTTCCGGTGAAATCTCGGTATCGAATTTTTTGTGGAATGCAATACTTTTTCTATACACTATGTACATAGTGCGTATGGAGAAAGTAAAAACGTACTGCACATAAAATGTAGCTCTCCTTAAAACACACAGTTAAACTATTAGTATTTTTTTCGTGGAGTTGACCGTTTTTAAGCTATTCCTTGTTATTCATTTAAATTTTAAAATACTTAATACTTTTCTCTTACGGGAACTTGTCAATACCTGACCACGGAAATAGTGGATTTCAATAGCATAGTAACATTTTAAGCATTTGACTGTCGGTTTAGGCTAGTGTATTCGATTATTTCCCTTTTACTTATAAACAACTAAGTAACAAAACTGTTTCTGGTAGTTTTTATCTCGATTAAGATGAAGTAGATAGAAGAATAAGTTTATTAACAATAATTTGTTATAGAGAGGTAGAGAAAGTATGTGAATGGAGAGATTTTTTCCTTTGCCAACGATATTGGGCATTTTGACTGATGCTCTAGCTTAGAGTATTCTTTTATTACCCTCCATCTTATAGGAAACTAAGTAATAAGAACATTTATTTTAATATAAGAGTGATATAGATAAAAGATTCATCTTTTGTATCAGTAGCTTGTTTACAAAACACAAAGAGACAAGCTTTTGAATTTAGTATCAGATACTTCTGTTTCCCTTCACATTCAACATTTTCAGTGTGTGGCAATATACGTGGTAAATTAGAAAGCATTACTTAGCACGACTACAAACAGTTGCCATGGAAACAAGAGATAATCAGTTCCTTTGTATATAATAAGCCAGTAGCGAAATGCATTAATACTCTGAATTTGTAACCTAAACTCAAAATTCAGAACAGAGAACAAACATATCATCAAGCTCTGATAAGCAATTTCCTAATGAACGCGGATATTTTTGGAAGGTGCTACAGAGAACAGCAGATCGAATGCTGTCAAATTGAATCCCTTTGTGACACCCGGCATCGCTACAGACACATTGCTAACGCAATCATGTAATAGACTGGATCAAATAAGATTGATGGTCGAGTGGAGTATCATATCATAACATCAAGTAAATACGCACATTTGGTTATTAGTTCTTTAGGGTGGGCTAAAACTAACAGTTACATAGAACAGTGACAGAGATTTACTAGATATTGAGTAACGGTTACAAAAATACAGAGTTTCGCATATCACTTTATAGTTCTCAGCCTTCATCAAGAGGTGTTACTAACCAGATTAACAACTGCTCACACTAAATTAGTTCATCGCTTTAACCTGTGCATTTTCTTATTTCCCTGCTAGTTATAAAGAAGCTAGTAATAAGACTAATTCTGCTTACGTTTTATCTTGATTAGCATGATGTAGAGAACAGATTCATCTTTTGACAAAAAGGTTTGTTTGCCAAACAGCTAGAGGACATCATGTGAATGGAACACAATATATTTTGCCCTTCTACTTACAAAATCAAGTAATAAGGACAATCTCTGCTAATGTTTATCTTGATTAGCATTGATGCAGATATAAGAATAAGATTTTTAACAATAATTCATTACATAGATGTATAAAAAGTCGTGAGAATGGAACACATCTCATTTTTTGGGTTCAGGAGACTCTAAAACGTGTTTTTTTCAGTAAAATATTGGTATCAAATTTTTTGTGGAAGCAATACCTTCTTTAACTATGTGGAGAGTTTAAGATGGTAGTTTTAAGTTGTACACCCTGTAGCTTTTTCTACCTGCAAGTCCTTATAAAAAGAGAAATATAAACGCAAAGTAAAAGTCATTGGAAATAAAAGACAGCTGATTACGATGATAGGCGCAGTCAACTGTCAGACGCAATAACATCTTCCGGAGCTTGTTAGAAATAAGAACACGCAAGATATGAAACGATCGGAGCCCGGAGGAAGTTGCGCAGAATAAAAGGGGCGGCAGATGGCAGAAATTTATTAGTCCGGGCACGTACGTGGTGAACATGCAATTTTTAATATTGTCACTGAAAGGGAAACAGCGTGCAAGGAACTTGGCAACTTTCTCTTCCCCACATGAATGCTGCAATTTTTGTGTAGTGTAAGCATTTGTGGGTACTTGGAACAAGATGTGCATGCTAAGTGCGTCATAGAGGGATGAAGGTGGGTCTTATCAGAAACCGTTGCTAAGCGACCATGTAGCAACCGTATCGCTGCGCAAATGTTTTCCTTGAAAATAACGAATACTTAAACATCATAGGGAAGTCTTAACTTTATAACCTGTTTAAAAAAAAAAAGAAAAGAAAAGAAAAAGGCATTTGATCTTACACTTGCTTGACTTTATCTACCCATTGTCGTTTATTACTTTCCCCTAGCACGTATGTACAATGTATATAGTGAATAGAAAAGGTATTGGTTCCAACCAAAAATTCAGTAACGAAATTTCACCGGAAATGCGTATAATGTATACAGTGAATAGAAAAGGCATTGTATTCCACCCAAAAATTCACCGAAAATACATGCTTTAAAACACTAAGTCCAAAAATGTTGTGTGTTCCATTCACATGACTTTCTCTACATCTCTGTAACAAATGATTGTTAAAAAGCTTTATGATAATCGAGATAAAAATTAGCATATACTGTTTTAATTAATTGCTTCCTTGTAAGTAGTAGGGAAATAAGGGAATACACTAAGCTAAAGTGGCAGTCAAATATTTTAAAAGATGGTTGCCATTTGGTTGAAAACAGTTTCTATTCGGGGCAAGAAAATTACAACTTTCCATGTGAGAAAAGTTTAAGTATTTTAAATCTGAAACAAATAACAAGGAATATCTCATATATAGTCAATTCCACTTAAAAATGTATATAATATAAACTGTGTGTTTTAACGGATCTACATTTTTTGTGTGTAAGTTTTGTGTATCTCTTAGCAGTTAAGCAAAATTCAGCAAAATTCATTCAGAATAAAGAGGTCTTCAGAGGCTATTCCCAGAAAATTCAAGATATAGATTTTATTTGCCATATAAATAATTTTAATCAAAATCACCAGAGCCATTATTGAGAAAATCAAAATGTTCGACATTTTTTCCATCTAATGGGTAGTTTATGTAGGGGGGGGCATTTTTCTCAAAATATTCCTGTAGCATCTCTGGAATATACTATATTAAATGTAAAATTTAGTATTTGACCGACTTTTCGTTTTTGAGTTATCGTGTTCACAGAGACACGACAGACACACGGACCTTTTTCTGAAAATGTTTTTTTTTGGATACAGGGGACCCTAAAACTGTATTTCCGGTGAAATCTCGGTATCGAATTTTTGGGTGGAGTGTATTACCTTCTCTATATACTATGTACATAGTACGTGTAGAGAAAGTAAAACTGAATTATCGATGTGAACAAATGAAAGGTTACATATAAATTATATGGACAAAGCCTTCTTATACACTCAAATATATAGGCATTTTAACAAAAAAAAGGCAAAATAATTCTAATATATAAATACAAATTCATAAAATCATTTATATACAATAACAAAAAAACTAAATAATTTAAATTATTATTATTACTTGAGGTAGCTCATGTCTTGAGTGTTAGGTCATTTCCTAAGTGCACTATAAGTATTAAGTACGAGTATTAATCTTACTGTAAGTACTTAATAGTGCTTGTTGGCATGAAAATTAATAAATGAATTTAAATTTAACTCACATTACCAAATATGTATTCATAATGATTAACTTGCATATCAAGTGTTTCAAAAAAGCATGTTTATTTTCTATAGTCCATATGTACACTCAAAGACATTAAAAATCTTGTATGTTCCATTCACATGACTTTCTCTAGCTGTTACACAAACAACTTTCCTTACAAAAGATTGTTATTTTATCTACGACGTGCTAATGAAGTCAAACATTTGCAGAAATTGCCTTATTACTTGCTTCTTTGTAAGAAGATGGAACATAAGGGAACACTACGCTAAATTGATAGCCAAAGTTTTTAAAACCTGGTCCTATGTGAATCAACTGAATTTCGGCTCGATTTGCATGGCCTGCAGTAACATAAAATAGATGGATCTAAACGTCACTTCCTGATTGAGAAAATTTAAAGCGGGATATCTCAGAAACGGTCACCTCAACGTAAAAAAACGTATATGACATAAATTATGTGCTTCAACGAGATCTACATTTTTTGTGTGGTCGTTTTGTCTATCTCTTACAGTTTATATACGTAATACAAAATTCTGGAAGACTCAACCAGAATAAAGAGTTCTTCAGAGGCAATTCCCGGAAAATTCAAAATATTCATTTTATTTGTGATTTAAATAGCTTAGTATGGGGTACTTTAATTATAATTTTGAAAGCCTATCTTGAGAAAATAAAAAAAAATGGAAAAAATATTCCATGTATAGTTGGGGTGGGGGCATTTACTTGAAAATCTTCGAGTTGCATCCTTGAAAAATACTGAACTTAAATGTATTTTTGAACTATGCTGTGCACAGACACACAGACATACACACATACACACTGATCTTTATTAAAATGTTTTTTTCTGACAGAGGGGTCTTCAAAACATATGTAATATATATAAGCATATATTTCTGCTGCAATGTCGCTATCGATTTTGTGGGTGGAATAAAATACCTTCTCTATCCACTATGTACATTGCATGTGGGGCTAGCGAAAGTAAAAAATCAGCCTAGCTCTGTGATTTTGCTGAAAATGTGTACGTTTGACAGGGACTTGGACCTTATGGTTATCTAAATGGAGCAATTCCGGTACAAGATATCAGGCGAGTAACAAAAGGCAAAACCGAGTGGACCAACCTGCCCTTGAAACCTAAACCCGCTCGACGCTCCCTTAGAACAGGTTGACTTATATAAGCAGTGAATTAATTTTACTCACCAAGTGTGTGAATTGCCTTAGCATTAGAACATCAGTACTTAGTACATAGAAAAGATTAACCTAATTTTGTATCACCCGGTGAGAGTGGTCGAATATTCTCCAACTAGAGAGTTTGGGGATCACCAGCTCAGAATTTTAATGTGTCGCAAGTAACGTTTCATATTAAAACCCTTTTCTTCGGTAACTTGACCTGCCCGATACGGTTTTAAGAGCATTGCAAACAGTTGAAAGACTTGGGCGGAGTCAGCGAAAACACCTCGTCTTACGCTACGTATTTCCATGCGTAATTTTAATGTTTTTGACTGTAAAAAGTACATAGAGAATAGACAAGGTACCTATAGTATTGCACACAAAAATTCGATATCAAGATTTCTCCAAAATACATGTTTTGAGACCCCTGAATAAAAGAAAAACATTTATAGAAACATTTCGTGTGTACCTGTCTGTCTGTCTGTCTGTCTGTCTCTCTCTCTCTCTCTCTCTCTCTCTCTCTCTCTGTGTCTTTGGAAAGCATTGAACAAAAATGAAAAGTAGGTTAAATACCAAACTTGGTGATTATGTTCAACATCTTTCAAGGATGCACACGAATATTTTCAAGAACATTCCTCTCGCAATTATCCTTTAGATGGAACATTTTTCCTAAATTTTTATTTTATGATAAATGGCCCTAATGATTTTTATTAAAATGTGGATTAGAATATTTTCATGACAAACGAAATATATATCTTGAATTTTCTTTTAATGGCCTGGAAGGCCTCTTCATTCCTGAACGGCAGTTGTATAACTTTTGTATAATTAATAACTCTATGGCACGACTGCTCAAGGGGACCTTGGCCTACCGCCCGGCCGCTGCGTCCCCCATCGCTGTCCACTACAGACGTCATGGATGGGGTGCAGTATTGGAGGGTGGGACGTGGTTAGCGCCTCGAGCCCCCCCGGCCGGTTAATGCAGTCCTCATGATCTGGAGCCGCTACTTCTCCATCAAGTAGCTCCTCAAATGGCCCCCCAGGGACCTTTATGAGGCTGAATGCACCCCGGGCCAGGTCTCCCAGCGAGGTAAAAATCCCCACACCGGTAGTGGGGATCGAACCCAGGTCTCCCGCTTGGTAAGCAGCTGCACTTTTTTGTATAATTGGTAAACCGTAATAAATAGACAAAAACTTACTATACAAAACAAATGCAGATCTCGTCAAAGTACTCCTTTTATGTCACATACAATTTTTTTGTAGAGTAAGCCGTTTCCGAGATTTCCGAGTTATTGGGTTCAGTTTTAAGCTACTTTAATTTTTCACGAAAGGGAAGACGTCTTTCTTTTCGTGTCTCTTATGTTTACTTTTAACAATTCACCAAAGAAACATTCAACAACAGAAAGGTTATGGCTACCATGTTTTGGGACAAAAAGTTGTGTTGCTAGTAGAGTTATGCAGCCCGGAACCACTATCAATGCAGCTGTTTATTGTGAAACTTTACGACGTTTGCCGAGAGCCATTCAAAACAAACGAAGAGGAATGCTGACTTCAGGAATTATGTTGATCCATGACTACGCTCGTCCACACACTGCTGGCACACGGCTCCTTGAACAATTTCAATGGGACATTTTCGATCATCCGCCGAACAGTCCTGACTTGTCACCCAGCGACTTTCACCTTTTCCCTGGACTGGAGAGCAGCACTTTCAAAACAACGAGGATCTTCAAAACAACGTCAATGCTCATTTGAAATCATTGGCGGCAACATTTTTTGAAGCCGGTATTGCAAAGCTTGTGCACAGGTAGGATAAATGTCTCAATCTTTTCTGTGACTATATTGAAAAGTAACCGTAAGTGTAGAAAAGTTTTGGTAATAAAATAATTGTTTTCTAGGAACTTGTCTTTTATTTATAGCCTTTCGGAGGGTGAAAAAAAAAAGGCTCTCGCAAAGAGACGACGGTCACTAAATACAAACTTTTGGATTTTCTAAGGCCTTATTGAACGCCCCTAATATATATAAATGCATGTTAGTGTATTTAGAAAGAGATGCGAGAGTAACACATGAGAGGTTCATTACGCCGACAGAGTTGCCTCACCTGCCATGTTTGATGTCATTTGTCAAACGTAGCATGTGAACATCGACCTGGTGACGTGGTCGCTCGTTTATATTAGTGAAACATAAACAAGCAACTGTTCGATTGCAACAAATCAAGACACATGTTGGCCGGCCATTGCGTGTTGCAACGTAAATGATGATTCACCTGGGACTGTAAATATTTCACTTAAATCAACCGAATGACCTATGCTCGTGTTTCTCTGGCTTCGTGGGCAGCTTGGCACACGTTTCCCTCTCTACTTTTATGTTCTGTTAAAATCCTATATCAAAATTCTGATATTTGACATTCACATAAATTTCTCTATAAACTATTGCTACAAAAGATTATTCCTTTACCTTCACACTGATAATAGAAAAAAAACATTAACATTCTGTCCTAATTGGAGGAAAAATAACGTAGAACTCTAGAGTCCAGACTAAAGCGATTGTCAAATGTTTTAAAATGACGGTCTATATCTGAACCAACTGAACTTCTGTTCTCTTTGTATGGTCAGGAGTAAAACAGAAGAGAGATCAAACGAAAGATGAATTTCTTTAAAATTAAAATGATAACAGGAGACATCTCATAAATGATTTAACTCTGCAAAATAATAACAAAATTATATGATTGTGTATTTTAACAAAATAAAACGTTTTGTGCAGTAAGTCTTTTAAGGTTCATCAGTTATATAAAATTCAACCAGAAGGAACAAGTCTTAAGAGGCTGTTCCCAAAAAATTCAAGATATACATTTTTTCCATATTAATGTTTTTAATATGCGGCGTTTTAATCAAAATCGTAAGATCCATTTTTGAGAAAATAAAAATATTCGGTAAATGTTCCATATAAAGTCTAGTTTGAAGTGGAAGGATTTTCCTGAAAATATTCGTGTCACATCTTTGGAAGATACTGAACTTGGGTACCGAGTTCGATATTTAACCGATTAACAGCCTTGCTGTCCAAACACACAGACCTTTTTACTTTCGCTACGCGTACTATGTACATAGAATATAGAGAAGAGAACTTGATATCGAGATTTCACCGGAAATACATGTTTTGGGTCCCGCTGAATCCAAAAAAAAAAAACCAAAAAACATTGATACTCCTACACAATCTAGGAAAGGTTAGTTTTATTTAAACAAAAACGGAGAAGCGTGGGATATTTTGAAAATGAATTTGGAAGAAAACGCTGTATAATGAAATGTACCTAGTAAACAGGTTTATTGTATGTAACATATTTCAATTACTTTAAAGTCCGAAGCAAGGGGAGAACAGCCAAATGTGTATTTTCTATATATGCTCAAAGTATCCAACAAATATTTGTTACAAAAAAGCAATTTTTGATTTTTGACCGATTGTAGTCAAGATATCACTCCCTCTGTCTCTTAAACCCTATGCATATATTGTTATAAACTGATGGTGAGAATTTAAAAAAATTCCACAAATAATATTGCATATTATTGTGCTGCAGTCTACAAGGAATAATATCCACGTTTCCCCGAAAACTTGTGTTTTAAAATCCCCTAAATTCAAAACAGCCACATAAGAATAACGTCTGTTTACTTGCCTGTCAAAAACGAAAAGTGTCTTAAAATTTGGTATATGTTCATAATCTTCCAACTTAGAACTCGAAGATTTGCAAGAAAAGCCCTTATCTCAAAATAACCCTACATCAGGATTTTCTGAATTGTGGTATGTATCGTGAGCTGTTTTTGTTTGACGCGGTTTCTTTTTGGACTGCTTAAAATAATTTAAATGATTACAATTTTTATGCGATAAATTCATATGACTTACTGTACCTATTTTATAACAAAATATTCTTACTAAAGCTTATTTTTGTATCTAACACTATGCTAACTAAAATAAATATTAGCAGAAATGTTCTTAATAAATAGTTCCTTGTAAGTAGAAGGGGAATAAGCGAATAGACGAACCTAAAATATCCTTTAAAATATGTTCACTGTGTGAAAAAAAAATAAATTCGGTTCTCTTCGCAAGACCAGGAATAAAACAAAGGAGATTATGACACTAATGGTGACTTTCCGCTTGTGAATTTATTTTGAAATTGAAACCAAAAATAATAAGGAATAGCTCGAAAATGGGTAACTCTACAGAAAGAAGTAGGTATATGACATAAATGTGTGTTTTAATGTCTACATTTTTGTGGAGTAAGTTTTAGACTATTTCTTACGGTATACCAGTTATGCAAAGGTCATCCAGAATGATTCAAAGGTTATCCAGAATGAATAGATCTTCAGAGGCTATTGCCAAAAAATTGAGCATATACATTACTTCATGAAATATTTTCATGAAATTTTTAGAGCTATTTTTGGGAATAATGGACATTTTCAAAAAATGTTCCAAAGTTTTGTGTTGCATCCTTGGAAAATGCTGAACTGTAAAGTTTTCTAGATATAACCCGTTTTTTGCTTTTGGCTATGCAGTTCACAAACACTCAAACATACACCCAAACTTTTTTTTTTAAAATGACTTCCTTATTCAGTGTACTCAAAAAATTTCCGCTGAAATCCCGCTTTGGAATTTTTTCCTGGAATGCAATACCTTCTGTACCTACTGTGCACATTAACATTCATGATTGCGAAAATTATAATCTATTGTAAGCAGGTTTTGTAGATATAAAAACATAAATAATGTTGTAGAAAGTCATGCAAATAAAGTACATATTTCTGCTTTTGTTGTATAAGGTAAATTCGAAAGTTGTATCAGACAGACTGAACACAATCAGATTGCCATTGTTCTAAACATCTAGATAGGTAACGTGAGAGTAAATAAACTAGAAGCTTTTGTTTTGATTTATATTGCACCAGTTTATCAAGTGAAAGGTGTTTTCTGCGCGCTGTAATTCTTTATAAAATACCAGGCAAGATCCCCCGCTTTCAAATCTTGGCAGTTATATAATGCCATCTCGTACCGTATTTTTTTTAGCTATTCATGCCTTTTCTCGGGCCACTTAACCCAAGAGATCATCTTTATCTTTTCCCATAATGCATTGCCGCGCACTACTTTACATTCCCTTGCCGTTATTCTTCTGTTTTGTTCCGTATCGCGTTTACCTTTTGTTTTGGTGCGCGGTGAAATTCCCAGTACGGCAGTAATAGTAACAAGAACCTCTCTTTTCCACACAAACCAATTCTGTGCTTATGCTTTGTCGAGGATTACCAGAGAGTAACTCGGCTACACTGCGGCAACCATAAATATGTGTATAGATGGCTTCTGTTTTAAATCCAATACCCTACTTCAGAATGTGGGTGTAACTGCCCATTGTCTCCCATACAAGACACATAGTTTCTGTTATTGCATCCCCGTTTGCGAAACGAACATGTGTATACAGGGCGATTCAACCAGAAACCTATTCAGTGATAAGGTGTTGGTATAGTATAGTATAAGTTTTTCAAAGCAGAAAACCTAAAACAAGGAATATCTCAAAAACAATGAACTCCACGAAAACAATGTATATAACATAAACTGTGCGTTTTAGAATGCGCTGCATTTTTCGTGTAGTAACTTTTTGTCTATCTCTTACGGTTTAGCAGTTATTCAAAATTCCTTAAAATTCATCCAGAATAAAGTACTCTTCAGAGGATATTCCCAGAAAATTCAAGATATGCATTTTATTTATAGGTAAATATCTTTAATATACGAAATTTTAATCAAAATCGTTAGAGCCATTTTTGAAAAAATCAAAATTTTCGAAAAAAGATTCATGTAAAAAATAATTGGGGGTGGGGGGATTTTTCTCAAAATCTTCTTGTCGCATCCCTGGAAGATACTAAACTTAAATACCAATCCTATTTTGAAAAGTCTCCACATCGCCTTGTTGTTTGATCTATTCAAGCTGCTTAGTTGCAAGGTACGATGTTTTTATGTTTGTTTGCATTGTGTTTTCTGTTCATTGCGACTTTCTTGTCAGTTTGTGATGGTTCAATCAGTAGGTCGTGAGTAGAAAATAGTAAGGCAGTAAAAGCTGACATGCTCAAGGTGTATGGAAAGTGTAGGAAGAATGCACGGTGTGTTCTTGTACGGTGTGCAGAAACATATCCCAACAACGTCAACCATCCCGGCAATTATTTACCAACCTCTTCAACTAGTTACATGAAAATGGTAGTGTAGCATCTAGAAAAAAATGTATGTGCTCCATTCACACAACTTTCTCTACAATAAATTATTGTTAAAATATTTATTCTTCTATTTACTAAATGCAATCAAGAAAAACTTGACAGAAAGGATCTTATTTCCTTGTAAGTAGAAGGGAAATAAGAGAGTACCATAAGTTAAATCGATAGTCAAATCTTTTAAAAGCTGGTTACCATGTGATTAAGTGCCTTTATATGTATGGACAGGAGTTAAAAAATTCCTGTATGACAAAAGTATAAGTGTTTTAAAGCTGAAACTAATAATAAGGGATATCTTAAAAAGGTCAACTCCACGAAAAGATATATAACAAAAATTGTGTGGAAAGTTTTTCTCTAAATCTTACAATTTGTCAGTTATGCAAAATTCCGCAAAATTCATCCAGAATAAACATGTCTTCAGAGGCTATTCACAGAAAACTGAAGATATAAATTTTATTTGTCACATAAATATCTTAAATATAAGAGATTTTAATCAAAATCGTTAAAGGCATTTTTGAGAAAATCAAAATTTTCGAAAAATGTTCCATGTAAAGGGTAGTTGGGGGATTTTCTTGAAAATCTTCGTGTTGCATCCTTGGAAGATACCATACTGCAATACCAAGTTTCATAAAAATGTTGTTTCTTTTTGTTTTGTTTTTTTAGATTCAGAGGGACTCAAAAACATACATTTCCGCTGAAATCTAGGTATCGAATTTTTGGGTGCATAACAATACCTTCTCTACACACTATGTAAATAATAAGTGTATAGAAAGCAAAAACGTACAGAAACATACAAGTGACAAGGGAGAAATGAATTTGTTTGGCTATTGTAGCAGTAGATCAACACATTAGTTCCCACACAATTCCCGCACGTGGAAGTGGCATAAGTCATGCACGTATACCTCGCATTCTCCTTCGACATAAGTTCTATCCTTATCATATCTCTCCCCATCAAGAGCTGCATGAAACGATTTTGAGAATCGTGTTAACTTGAGTGCTTAGGCATTAAGACATGATTCTCCAGATTCATCATACTATATCTTGTTTAGTAATGAATAGGGATGCTTCTTGGGGACCGATAGCGGTACAGAATCTAAGTTAGCTCAGCATGGTATATAGCTGTGATGTGTTGGCAATACAGTGTGTGCGTTGTGGTACTAATAGAAGGAAAATGGAGCTGTGGTAGACCGTGATGTTTTCACTAGCAGTGGAAGGCGATTGAGGTTGAATTGGTGGTAAACATAAACATCACTGATTTACGGAACTAACACTTTTAATATTTACATACATTTAATTGCTGTTGTGCAACAAGTCATCAGCATCATTATCCGTTTCATTTTCTCTCAAGATTAATAGATTACAATGTACAACACACATTCGTAACGTCTCAAATGTGAATCGTCTCTGATTGGCACGTAAACAGGTTTTGTATTGTGAAAATCTTCGTTTTACATCGACTCCATCAATAAAATATTTGTGTGGCAACACTTCGCAGCACATTTCGTATTTCACGCATTATTGAATATCCGACAATTTTTACTTTCTCTACACGTATTATGTACATAGTGCATAGAGAAGGTATTGTAATGCACCCAAAAATTCGATACAGAGGTTTAACCTGAAATACATGTTTTGGATCCCCCTGAATCCAAAAAAATCATTTTTGGAAAAAGGTCCGTGTATGTGTGTATGTCTGTGGACAGCATAGCTCAAAAACGAAAAGACCGTTAAATACCAAACTTGGTATTTACGTTTGTAATCTTCCAAGGATGCGACACGAAGATTTTCAAGAAAATCCCCCACCCCCAACTACCCTTTACATGGACATTTTTTCGAAAATGTTGATTTTCTCAAAAATGGTTCTAGAGATTTTTATTAAAATATCGTATAATTAAGATATTTACCTGACAAATAATATATATATATATATATATATATTTAATTTTCTGGGAATAGCCTCTGAAGACTACCTTATTCTGGATGAATGTTACTAAATTTTGCGTAACTGCTAAACCGTATGAAATGGACAAAAAATTGGCATACAAAAACTGTAGAGCACATTAAAACCCACAATTTATGATACATACATTTTTTCGAGGAGTGGATCTTTTTTGAGATATTCCTTGTTTTTGGTTTCAGGTTAAAAAACTTGTATTTTTCACATACGGGAATTTGTCAACTCTTGTCCATACAAACAAAGGAACTTGAGTCACCTAGTAACCAGCTTTTAACTTCACTTTAACCTATGATACTCCCTTATTTTGCTTCTACTTACAAGGAAGCAAGTAATGAGACTATTTCTGCTAATTTTTTCTCGATTAGCATGAAGTAAATAGAAGAATAAGCTTATTAAGAATAATTTTTAACAGAAGTAGAGAAAGTCATGTGAATGGAGCACATCAGGTTTTTTACAAATACTGTCTACACTTTATTTTTCACGCGGTCGAGAACAGATGTCACGGATTTCTGATTAATTGTTTGCACAAGTTCATACACAGCTTTCAGGGCTCGAGGCATTTTAATGTTCGATGTTTCCAAGTATGTGTTATTATCCTAGATACATCTGTAAAGTTCTTCAGTATGACTTTTAAAGCTTCATGCAATCCATTTGAACCAAGAGATTTTACAATATTGATTGAAGAGCATGCACTATCATCAAAGGCATTAACTACATGTAAAACAGTATTGTAATATACAGCATAGTATACTGCTGCACGTTTCCCAACGCGTTACTACAGGTTGTTTACATACGGCGCGTGCAGTCGCCAATGCTGGTCGGTCTCTACTCGGTAGGTAAGCAACTGGTATTCGCATGTGTCCCGCTATCGGTTCCCAGGATACTATCCTCAGTGATGAAGCAAAATTTACTAATCATGGCAGTTATACCACAGAAAAATTTACTGTTGGTCTGTTTACAATCGCCGTTGGCTTCATCAGGTGGAGAGTCGGTGTCTGTGGAGTTTGAACGTGTGTTGTAGGCCTTTTTTCCATAGAACTCGCACAAGTATCGCAGTCTCCTGGCAGACCATCTTCCACAGATGCTAGAAGACGTTCCTTTGCAGACTAGGAGGAACCTGTGCTACCAACATGATGGTTGTCTATCCCATAGTACAAGAATTAGGTCAGTTTATTTCATGGATTGTTTCCAGATCGTTGGATAGGACAAAGAGGACCTGTGTCTTGGCTAGCCCGTTCACCGGATTTGACTTCTTTAGACCTTTTATCTGCGAGGGAAATCTGAAAGACACTATCTAGAAGGATATCAAAGAACGTATTACTGCTGCCTGCTCTAAATTTTCGCTGAAATGCTAGAACGTGTGCAGCAGTTTTTACTTTCTCTATACGTACTATGTACATAGTGTATAGAGAAGGTATTGCACTCCACCCGAAAATTCGATACCAAGTTTTCACCGGAAATATATGTTTTAGGGTCCCCTGTATCCAAACAAAATATTTTCAGAAAAAGGTCCGTGTGAGTGTGTCCGTGCGTCCGTGGACACGATAACTCAAAAACGAAATAGTCGTTAAAATACCAGACTTGGTATATAAGTTTAGTATCTTCCAGGGATGCGACACGAAGATTTTGAGAAAATCCCCCACCCCAAACTACCCTTTACATAGAATTTTTTTCGAAAATGTTGATTTTCTAAAACATGGCTCTAACGATTTTGATTAAAACATCGTATATTACAGATATGTACCTCACAAATAAAATGTATATTTTGAATATTCTGGGAATAGCCTCTGAAGACTACTTTATTCTGGGTCAATTTTACGGAATTTTTAATAACTGCTAAACCGTAAGAGATGGACAAAAACTTACCACACAACAAATATAGAGCACTTTAAAACACACAACTTATGCTATATACATTTTTTACTGGATGTCATTGTTTTTTGGCTTCAGCTATAAAAACTTATACTTTTCTCATATAGACTTTGTGAACTCGTGCCCATACAAACAAAGGAACTTCAGTCACATAGCAAGCAGCCTTTGACCACCACTTTAACTTACGGTACTTCCTTATTTCGCTTCTACTTACAAGGAAGCAAGTAATAAGTCTATTTCTGCTAATTTTTTCTTTACTTGTCAGAATCCACATGAGTCCTTTGTTTTTCTTTAGTGTGTGCTAGCACAGGTTATACAAGTGCCGGTGTGTAAAATTTTCAAAAGACGATATTTCGGGAACTATTTACACTAGAATCCTGCATCAACACCATCAGCATTCTAATTTACTTCACGTTTATTTTGTTGATGTAAATAGGCATTGTTTAATTTTAAAATTGTAATTTTCTCAAAAATATAGTTTCTAAATGTTAAAATCTGTTTACAGGGTAAAAGTATGGGCCTGAAACTACCAATAGTCACCCTTCGTGACGTAATGATTACCGTGCTAATTTTATATGCCAAGGTCGCGGATTCAGACCCGGTAGAGGACGATGGATTTCTTGAGGAGAGAAATTCCTTAGCTTGGCTTCCTTGGAAGAGAAGAAAAGAGCCTCTGAACAAATTAAGTGTGTTTTCACGCCCAATATAGAATGGGACGCATAGAACCACAGCAGAGATATACAAGAGGAGACAGTGACATACTTTTCGTAGCTCCAGATTATAATACGAGGTACGTCCAGAAAGTAAGTTCCGTTTGGTAATAAAATTAAATTGTGTACAGATATAGAAGAATTATTTATTGTACAAAATTCTACAACTCTTAAACTACTTTTCCACATAACTGCCGAAATTTTGCAGGCATTTGTCATGGCGTGGCACAAGTTTTTGTATACCTTCTTCATAGAAGTTTGCCGCCTGTGTTTTCAAAAAGTTGGAAACGTTTTCCTTCAGCTCTTCGTTATTGTTAAAGTGTTGACCGCCAAGGAAAGACTTGAGATGTAAGAACAGATGAAAGTCGCTAGGAGCGAGGTCAGGGCTGTACGGAGGATGGTCAAACATGTCCCAGCCAAAGCCCTGTAGGAGGTTTTTCATCACTGATCTGATTTCACAAGCGGCGGGATTTTCAATCAATTGTAAACAAGCACAACAAAACGTATGTTGCTGACAGCGATATCAAAATGGCGCATGTTTGTTCTCCTTGATACAGAGCATCTACCGCGCATGTGCGGAACTGCGATCGAAGCGCTGCAGCGGAGATAAATTGAAACGGAACTTATTTTCTGGACGTACCTCTTATTAATAACAGTTTGATCATACAATGATTTTTAACATTTTTCAGAATCTAGTTCTGTTTACTCTTGTTGTAGGCTCTTACATAATCTAAGAAAAGGTGGTATAAGGACATTTATAATGCATTTCCAGTAGCTGTTATACCGTAAAAATGGCATCTATATATCATCTCTCTCTCTCTATGGAATCCATACTGATCCTCCCGGAGTTGGGTTTTCGCTATTTGGATTTTATTAATGCTTGTATATATTTCAGCAGGGAGATCCACAGACAAATTAATGGTAGTATATAATTTACCCTAGAATTTGCCTACCGACCTGGGAAAACCACCAGGGTGGCCGGTCCAACATAAATCAATCTCGGAACCTCTAGGATGATACTGCAAGCTGCTACAAAGGTGTCCTGTCAAATTGAATATGACGCAGGTGAAAATAATGGCATTCTTCGGCAAAAGTGAAAGTGTTATCTGATTTTAAGGGGAATTAAACGGTGCACCAAGGGAAATGGCGCATGTAAAACCTCATTACCCGTGTAGTCATGCAGATGGGTAGGCACGAATAGCGATGTTATCACTTTTAATGTTATCTATACACATCCCTTGCATAAACATTCGCTATATCAATAAAATATTCAATTATTACGCAATATTCATGACGGACTGCGCACTGAATAAACAGAATATTTTCAATTTATACGAGATATTTTACATCGTGATTATTTAAAGAGAGCGAATCTAAAATCATTTCAAAACAGTTTTCAAAGCCCCCTGTGCCGTATCACTGAGTTAGCTATTAACACAAAAGTGGCCATATTCAGCTTAATACTAAAGGATATTTCCTAAAAAGTAAATAAACCATGTTTGCATTCCACCCAAAAATTCAATACAGAGGATTCACCGGAAATACATACTTTTAGAACCAAAAAATTAGAAATAGCTCCGTATATGTAAATGTGCGTGTGCCTGTGTGTATGTGATTGCAGCATAGCTCAAATAGTACAGTCCGTTAAATAACAAAATTGGCATTTAAGGTTATATACTCCAAGGATGCAACACGGAGCTTTTCAAGAAAATCCCCCAACCCCAAACTACCCTTTACAAGGAAAAATTTTTGAAATCTTTGTTTTTCTCAAAAATGACTAACAATTTTAATTAAAATATCGTAATTGTAGAATTTAGATCAGAAGAAATATATATATATTGCATTTTTGGGATTGATTTTGAATACCCGTTTGTTCTGGATGAATTTTGCATACTAGTATACCTAATAAATATACAAAAAAATACTATACAAAATATTTGATGTGTTACACTCACATGACTTTCTCTACCTGCTCTACAAATTTCTTACAACATATTATTCTTCTTTCTACACAATGCTAATCGAAATAAACACTATCTGAATGTTCTTATTATTAATATATTATTAGTTAAAGGTAACTAAGATAATGCACTAGGCTAAAGTGATAGTCAAATGTTTTAAAAACTATCGTTATGCGATTGTCATTGCAAATTGCTTCTTTGCTTGGCTAGGAGTAAAACAAAAGAAAGACGGACACTTCCTGCCTGAGAAAAGTTTAAGTGCTTCATAATTGAAGCCAATAACAAGGAATATCTTGGAAACGGTTACCTCCACAACAAAAGCGTAACGGTCATAAATTGTGTGTTTTGATGTGATGTACATTTTGTGTAGTGAGTTTTTGTCTATCTCTTACGGTTTAAATTCCCCTGTATAAACACATTTTTAGAAAAGGCCTATTTGACTAAGAACGCAACTCAAAAACGAAAGGTCCGTAAAATATCTAACTTGGTATTTGAGTTTAGTATCTTCCAAGGATGCGACACGAAGATTTTGAGCAAATTTCCGCACCTCAAACTACACTTTACATGGAAAACTTTTCTAACATTTAGATTTTCTCCTAAGGCCCCCAAATATTTTGATTAAAATACCGTATAATAAAAATATGTATATGACAAATAAAATGTATATGTTGAATTTTCTGGGAAGAGCCTCTGAAGACTTGTTTATTCTGGATGAATTTTGCTGAATTTAGCGAAACTAGTAACTTGTAAGAGATATACTAACAAAAAAGTGCATCTCGTTAAAACACACAATTTATGCCATATACATTTTTTCGTGGAGTTGATCATTCTTAGATATTTCTTGTTATTGGTTATAAAATGTTTAAACGTTTAACATGCGGGAATTTGTAAACTCCTGATAATGCAAAGAAGCGGATTTCACCCTCATGGCAACCAGCTTTTTTGACTATCACTTTAGCCGAGTTTGTTGTTGTAAATAGAAAGTTTGGTATTTAATGATCTTTTCGTTTTTGAGCTATGCTGTCTACACACACACACACACACACAGATTTTTTCTTAAAAAATATCTTTTTCGGACTCAGGGGACCTTAAAACATATATACATTCAGCGAAATTTGGACATCAAATTTTTGGTGGAATAATATAGTTTTTCTAGCTTAGATATAGGTGCATTCAATGAAAACATGTGCTAGAGAAAGTAAAAAATATATGTATATTCCTGTAAAAGAATATATTTTCCAAGGCTGAAATAAAGTAACACATTAAGACCCACAATAGCTCCGTTCATAGTAAAAGTTTTAGTACTGCATTATGGTAAATTCCTGTTATCAAATAACAATGAATCCGCAAGGATTGAATGTAATTCAGATTTGAAAACTAATTTAACTAAAACTGGATTCAGAATGAATGTCACTACTTCACAGAGTAAGTATTTGCTAGTTTTGTTTTATTCTTGTGTTCCTCCGTTGCTGGCTGTATACGTCATAGCGACCCGAGAAATATATGTTTGGAAGAATTACATCTGCTTGTAGCTCTTCGTCTTTCACAGAGTTATGTCAACCGTCGTCACTTAAGCAGAACGTTTAACAAGAACACACATTTCTGTTCATTATGACATACACTCATTTTCTCGGTGCATGAACTTCGTTTGGAGATGCTCTGATCCACTTTATTAAAATTCAGTCCAAATGGAAAGACAAGATTAACTTTGGAGAATCCAACAGTTCACTTAATTTTTAAGCACGTGTTATGAGATAGAAGACATGTTTCATAATTTGTGACAGATTTCCACATTTCAGTGCAAGAAGTTTATGAGATATTAATACTACTAACTGTGTGTAATTAATATTACTAATATAACTTGTAGATAAGATGCATATATTGAGAATATGTCTCAATGCTTAGCTTGGAGCACAACAAAAAGAAATCTGATGTGTTCCATTCACATGACTTTCTTTACTTCCGTGTAACAAATTATTGTCAGTAAGCTTATTCTATTTACTTCATGCTAATCCAGAAAAAAATATTAGAAATAGTCTTATTACTTGCTTCCTTGAAAGTAGAAGCGAAATAAGGGAGTACCATAGGTTAAAGTAATAGTCAAAAGCTGGCTGCTATATGACTGATGTTCCTTTGTTTGTATGGACAGGAGTTAACAAATTCCTGTGTGAGAAAAGTAACTTTTTCATAGCTGAAACCAAAAACAAGGAATATCTAAAAACAATCAACTCTACGAGAAAAATGTATATTACGTGAATTGTGTGTTTTAACGTGCTCTACATTTTTGTGTGGTAAGTTTTTGTCTATCTCTTACTGTTTAGCAGTTATGCAAAGTTCCGTAAAATTCATCCAGAATAAAGTGGTCTTCAGAGGCTATTCACAGAAAATTCAAAATATACATTTTATTTGTCAGGTAAATAGCTTTAACATACGATATTTTAATACATATCGTTAGAGGCATTTTTTAGAAAATCAAAATTTTCGAAAAAAGTTCTATGTAAAGGGTTATTTTGTGTTGGGGGAATTTCTCAAAATCTTCGTGTCGCATCCCTGGAAGATACTAAAATTAAATACTAAGTTTGGTATTTTACCGACTTTTCGTTTTTGAGTTATCGTACTCACAGACACACGGATCTTTTTCTGAAAATATATATTTTGGATACAGGGGGACCCTAAAACATATATTTCCGGTGAAATCTCGATATCGAATTTTTTGGTGGAGTGCAATATCTTCTCTATATACTATGTACATAGTGCGTATAGAGAAAGTAAATATGGGTCCAAAGATGAACGTTCATATTACACCACACCAAACACCGATTTTCACTCCACCAAAAAATTCGATACCGAGATTTCACTGGAAATATATGTTTTAGGGTCCCCAATATCCAAAAAAAGCATTTTCACAAAAAGGTCCGTGTGTGTGTGTGTGTGTGTGTGTCCGTGTGTACGTGTGTCCGTGTGTCTGTGAACACGATATCTCAAAAACGAAAAGTCGGTAAAATACCAAACTTGGTATTTAAGTTTAGTATCTTCCTGGGATGCGACACGAAGATTTTGAGAAAAATACCCCCAACCCCAACTACCCTTTACATGGAACTTTTTTCGAAAATTTTGATTTTCTCAAAAATGGCTCTAACGATTTTGATTAAAATTTCGTATATTAAATATACTTATCTGACAAATAAAATGTATATCTTGAATTTTCTGGGAATAGCCTCTGAAGAGTAGTTTATTCTGGATGAATTTTACTAAATTTTGAATAACTGCTGAACCGTAATAGATGGACAAAAACTTACTAGACAAAAAATGTAGAGCACATTAAAACACACAATTTATGTTATATACATTTTTTCGTGGAGTTCGTCGTTTTTGTGACATTTTTTATTTTTGGTTTCTGCTATGAAAAACGTATACTTTTCTCATACAGGAACTTGTCAACTCCTATCCATATAGACAAAGGAACTTCATTGACATAGCAAGCAGCTTTTGACTATCAGTTTAACCTACAGTTGTCCCTTATTTCGCTTCTACTGACAAGGAAGCGAGTAATTAGACTCTTTCTGCTATTTTTTTCTGATTAGCATAAAGTAAATAGAAGTATAAGCTTTTTAAGAATTATTTGTTGCAGGGATATGGAGAAAGTCATGTGAATGGTACACATCAGATTTTTTCATTATGTAGTTGTTGCTGACACACAATGTTTAGGGTTCTCTGTTGCCCAGTATCTCATGTTCTGTAAATTCACATGATCAGAAAGAGTAAACTATGGTTCTTACTCATGATGTAATGGAAATGGTCTAACAAACCATCATTGATGCTATTCAAAAGCTGTCATTCTCGCATAATTGCTGCAAAACCATCTCACGACATGGCTTCAAATTAAGACTGGCAACTCCTACTTGTGTGCGCCTGTTGTGTTACTTTTAGACTTTGGGCTCTGAATAATTCTTCGGTGAATGTCTGCAAATAGCCTCTGGTGTGCGAACTGAAGGAATTCTTTGTCGTTTTACACTTTGCACAGATACCTAGATGCATCCAAATTTTATACAGACTCTACATTTATGGTAGTCATCTGTCCGGATATTTGGCCCCAAAAATTTCGCGAGCTTCCTTAATCGAACCTGTTTTCACATATGCGTTCCAATTCTTTATTCTATTGAGAAAGTCATTTAGCAGGACGCAAAGAGAAACGTCTAGCTTCATTGATGAAATAAGCTGAAATGTTGACAGAATAATGTTAACAATCGATGATTGCATAAAACTGTCCATTGTTGTAGAATTGTGCCGCTTGAATATGCATAGAAGTTGAAATAATGCATTCACTTTCAAAGAGGAGGCGTACTTCTTTTAACTATGCCACCTGTATTTAAATGCTTTTGCCGTAAATAAACTTTTTTTAATCTACTCTAATTTGCCTTTATGTGTAGTTTGATTTAATTACTTTAAAATAGTTTCTCTGATACTGTAAAATTAGTTCAAATGTTGTAAATTTAAGTATTCACCTATATTCTCAAATAATGGTAAACAATATCATCATGCAAAGTTTGGTAGGCGAGCTACACATTAGTTGTATATAGTTCTATATCTTACTAAACACGCTTAGCAAAAATGAAAACAAAATATATACGAAATAAATATAATAATTTATTGCTTAATTACAAGACAAAATGGAAGATTACAGTAATTGCCCGAAGTAGTTTCCTCCTACTTCGAGACATGCCCTAACGAGGGATTCATGCTATCGCTAGCTTTCTTGAAAATTCGTGGAGAGCTTCGTATTTGGTGAAGTCTGGTGTGGACTGGTAACCATATCCGGAAGTCGCACAAACCAGAGACTATAAATGTTCCTAGACGAAAGACTCCATTGGAATTAAATCAGCATATCAGCATATATAAATTTTAACATGGGTGGTACTATTTTAAAGTGTATTGACAAGACGAAATTTTTAGGTATTATTTTAGATTAAAGCCTTACTTGGCATGAACAGGTTGATTTTATATGCACCAAATTAAATAAAGCATGCTTTGCTATTAGATGCCTGAAAATGTGTATGGATAATAACTGCTTGCTTTCTGTATATTATGCCACTGTACAATCAGTTTATCATACAATATTTTAATAAGGGTATCTGCAACGGAAGTAAATAGGACATTTTTAATTCAGAAGGGAATGGTAAGAATAAGTTTTAATATGAAGCCAAGACATTCACTAAGAGATATTTTTAAACAATTTTATATTTTTACTTTGACTGGTTTATTAATATATAATGCTGCACGGTTTTATACTTATTCACTCTCAACTGTGACGTTCATAATCATTTTACCTGAAATATGAATGACATCCATATAGAAAAATATAAAACAATTAAATTCAAAATCACCAAAGTGCCTCATAAGTAAAATTATCAATGCTCTCCCATATGAAATTATTAAAATAGATGATATGTGTAAATTTAAAAGGTGACTACGTACATTTTTACATGACAAAAATTTTTATTGTATAAGTGAATTGTTTAATTAATGTGCATTTTATGACGAGTCTATCTGTACAGTGTATGGCAACAAACAATAAATCTGTCTTTCGAGCAGGCCATGAAATGAGGCCCACTTAACTAATTCTCAGCAGGAAATTTTGAATTCAAGAAACTGTGATCGTATAAAATCACATCTTCTGCATGATACAACTCAATTCTAGGAAACTATAAAGACGTCTCTACATTTAGGCGTTGAGGAAAGATTGTAGAAACAAAAAGTGATCATAAATGAGTCCACCCCAAACTTTTAGGCATAATCTCCGTTGCTGACTGTTCTGCCGTTGACGACTGAAAAATTGGGAAGAATTCATCGCGAGTAAACCCAGCATCATTAGCGAACAACATGTTAAGACATTCATGAACTAGCATAAGTCTGTAACTTGTGAAGGCAGAAAGTATTCCAAGACTCCAAGACCGCCATATTTAAAGTTTGTAAAGTTTAAGAAGGTAATACG
Source organism: Hymenopus coronatus (assembly GCA_030762935.1). Classification (NCBI taxonomy): domain Eukaryota; kingdom Metazoa; phylum Arthropoda; class Insecta; order Mantodea; family Hymenopodidae; genus Hymenopus; species Hymenopus coronatus. Next base: position 32,509,655 of record CM060882.1, on the reverse strand, counting down.
GGTTGAGACAACAGTTTCACATAATATATGTAATGAGTGCAACAATGAAACTAATGCTATTAAACACGAACAGAAATACAACCGCTCCGAAAGACAAGTTTAGAACGAAGAAAAGCTACCATTAAGGGGTTTTTCCCTCCATTTCCTGCCTATAAGTGTGACAAAAGGAGGACATTAACACTGGTCAGTCACCCTGGGGGGGGGAGACAGCAAGTTTACAATTACTTATTATAGGGACAGGTGTTCAATTCTCCTACACGTGTAAGCAGTAGCTTTTCTTAACGAAAAGGTACGAAACGACCAATGGGAAGTCGATGTAACAATCACATAGGGTAAATTCAGCGAATAAGGTTAGATATTTTGAAAAAGCACTTAAAGTCGAAAAGTTCGCAAGTTCACTTCAGTTGGAAGGTCCGCCGTTTCACTCCTCGTTGGAGAGTCGGGTACGTAGCAGTGATGTCAGTAACTCAAAGGATGAAATATTAAATCGAGTCAATAACATTAAATATTACTGCTAAAGGTCGCAACAACTTACGGTGTGTAATACCAGTGTGCGTATGTGATGAGGCGTGGTTAACAAAATAAACAGGTGACGGGGAAATAAAAGAGTTAAGAACGGAAAATGAAATCAACCAGGCGCATTGGATACCATACACCTCATTGCCGAAACGGCGCCTGTAAACCGTAGCCGCACCAGGATACAGAACGTTTTCGTGCACAGTCCTTCAGCCACGTATCTAACGCCTTACCTTACTGCAATGGGTCTTTGTTATATCTGCGTCCACATAGGAGGAACTCGTTCTTCACGGTCAATGTTTCGAACCTCTCTTGGAGTGCCAACATCCGAATGAGCTTCTCTCTCTCCCCTTCTCTCCCTCTCTCTCCCTCTCTCTCGCCCTCTCTCTCTCGCTCTCTGTCTCTCTCTCGCCCTCGCCCTCGCCCTCTCTCTCTCTCTCTCTCTCTCTCTCTCTCTCTCTCTCTCGCCCTCATCAATTCTTGAGAATGTTCATGAACAAGGTCGCTGCTTGTCGGAGTGCCTTTCAGCATAAAGCTCATGTGCTAGTAATGCATTCCCAGAGATAACCTATATCACAGAATACATTTTTTTCCTGTGCCTTCTTATCTTGTATCTTGAAAATGAAACAATCGGTACACAAGGATTTTATTCAATCAACTATTATAAATGTGTTCTGCAACCAACAACCAAACGCAACAAAAATTAAACAATCAGCTCAAAACATTCAATTCAAGCAATTTGTATTAGGTCAGCGAAGGGATAAATCCTTTAATAACTCAGTAGCAAATGCTTTTTGATGAATGCTCTTATGAACCTTTTACTGTTTTGATGCCGCGTGGATGCCTTCAAAATAGCTAACAGCAATGCAAATCATATAAATTGAAGAGACTGTGTAGGCATATGCTAAACCTACATATCGACTTCAGTTGATATAAAGATCATACCCAGATCAAGCTTATTTCGACTACTAAACCAATTAGTGGAAGCTACAAAGAAATGGCTCGTTTGTAGATTCGCCTACAAAAGTAATACAAACAGTAGCAATAACAATAATAATATAAATATAAACGACAATTATAATTATAATAGTAATGCACACCATAATAATTATAATAATAATTATAATAATAACAATAGTTATAGTCATAATAATAATTCAAATAATAATAATAATAATTCAAATAATAATAATAATAATTCAAATAATAATAATAATAATAATTCAAATAATAATAATAATAATAATAATAATTCAAATAATAATAATAATAATAATTCAAATAATAATAATAATAATTCAAATAATAATAATAATAATTCAAATAATAATAATAATAATTGAAATAATAATAATAATAATTGAAATAATAATAATAATAATAATTCAAATAATAATAATAATAATTCAAATAATAATAATAATAATTGAAATAATAATAATAATAATTGAAATAATAATAATAATTGAAATAATAATAATAATAATTGAAATAATAATAATAATTGAAATAATAATAATAATAATAATAATTCAAATAATAATAATAATAATAATTCAAATAATAATAATAATAATAATAATAATAATAATTCAAATAATAATAATAATAATAATAATAATTCAAATAATAATAATAATAATAATAATTCAAATAATAATAATAATAATAATTCAAATAATAATAATAATAATAATAATAATAATGTTTAATGGCTTCTTTTACATTTTAAAATAATAATTATAATAATAATAATTATAATAATAATAATTATAATAATAATTATAATAATAGTATTAATAATAATTATAATAATAATTATAATAATAATTATAATAATCATTAAAATAATAATTATAATGATAATTATAATAATAATTATCATAATAATTATAATAATAATAATAGTAATAATAAAGTAATGGATTGTTTTACATTTTAAAATAACAATAATAATAATAATAACCCATAGCCAGCTATTCTTACAAAAGCGTGTTTTAATATCACCAAAATTATTATTATTTTGTCTAAGCGTTAAATTTTTCTGAAAAATCCAATATAAACGACGAAAAGAAAGCAACATAAACCAAAAGAAGAAACACTTTAAAACAATTCACGAAATGTGTTCAGTCCGCATACACTGAAACAAAACACACAGGGAAGCTGTTCACAAAATGTGGTCTTTCATAACTTTGTGATAGATGTTAACGTTTGTTTATAAAATTACGGAACTGTATATAGATTTATGCGTGTAAAAACATGTGACAGTCAATGAGGTATGTTGTCTATAAGAAACTTTTTTTCTCTTTTTATGTTTCATTTAATACAAATGTTTTGCATAATTATTATGCTTTATATAAATGACAATCCCTCATGCAGGGGAAGCTGCAAGTAGCCTTTCCTTTCTGAATAAATGACATAAAAAGTTCAAAGACTTTTAATAACATGTCGTTCTTTGATGAGTATAATTTTCTAAAAATCTATCAAAGTTGAAAGAGATGCGTTAGTCTTTCATATAAGGAACATTATTCTGTTATTCACGATATATTATATATACATATTATATACTGGATGCAGCCGCCAATATAATAGAAAAAATTCAGGGGGGCCCAAAACATGTATTTTCGGTGAAATCTCGGTATCGAATTTTTGGGTGCATTACAATTTCTTATCTATATATTATATGCATGGTACGAGCTGAGAAAGTAAACATTTAGCATTTTTCATGTACATTTTTCATCAGGGTAGGTGGAGTCGGGGAAATTTATTGAAACACCTCTTGTCGCATTCATGTTTAGTATTTAAGCAATTTTTTTTTAATTTTTTTTAGTTATCGTGTTCACAGACACACGGAAACACACATACAAAAGCAATTCTAAAGCTCTTTTTGTTAAGTAGAGAAATATAAGTGGGGAAGCACAAAGACGATCATGGAAGTAAAGTAAGCTAATATTCTAGTAATTAATCCATTACTGTAAGCTAATATTCTAGTAATTAATCCATTACTGTCGTTCCTTATAACAACAGGAACTGGTGTTGAGAGTCGTGCCCCTCGGGTTAAATTGTTTTCTTACTCTTCCCCTTGAACTACTCACCTGCCGCGTCCATTGTTCATCAGTCACTGTTTGTGTGTCGGACTTGAATACAAACCAATAGTATATTAGCAAATCAGAACTGTGTCGAACACAAATGGTAAAAAGATTCCGCTAACACTAAATGAAGAAACACACCAGAAGACAGTAACAGCATCGATACATTTCTGTGCACCTGACTATGTAGTATATGTAGAGAAAGTTAAAACCGAGCGTCTATTACAAGTGGAGTAAACAAAGTTTCCAGGACAAACCACCCCGAAAATAAATATGCCCTCTAGACCATGCGGAGAAAAGAGGATCACAGATGTGGAATTACAGAAGAAACATCAAGATTGACCCCAAATAAAAAGTTGAAAATTGTGGTTCCCCATGTTGGCCAAAGCGAAACAAGCTGAATATAATTTCGGTCTGAAATTGTAAACGCCTGATATGGCAGCTTCCCGCATATTGAATCAGCCGAAGTAGTTGCCGCACAATCGCGGGGATAGCTGCATTCAACATCCTAAAAGAGAAAGCGATATAAGCAGAATTATACTACACTACGGACATAATGACATCTCTAAGGCATCTGGTGGCGAGGATGAATGTACGCTGCTTTCATCAAGATCTACTTAAATAACCGATATCAAGACACAGTAAATATTGCGCATGCGTACTCTGTAAAAGACGTTTTGAAGGATATCAGTAATTTATCATTTGTTAACCATTTTGTGATCATAAAAAAATAGCAAACAATTTTGCACGTCAACTCTAGTTTGTTATAAATCCATGGCACGACAGCTCACAAGGAAACTTGGCCTACCGCCCAACCGCTGCGTCCCCATCTCAGTCCATGACAGACATCATGGATGGGGTGCAGTATTGGAGGGCGAGACGTGGTCAGCGCCTCGAACCTCCCCCCGGCCGGTTAATGCGGTTCTCATGATCTGAAGCCGCTACTTCTCCATCAAGTAGCTCTTCAATTGGCCCCCAAGGACCTCACGAGGCGAGTGCACCCCGGTCCAGGTTTCCCAGCTGGGGAAAAATCCCCACGCTGGTACTGGGAATCGAACTCAGGACTCTCGCTTGGCAAGAAGCAACGCTACCACCATGCTATGGAGACGTGGACTTAAATATCAGGTTTAATTACAAAATTTCCTTTTAGAGCTATGTTGCTCACGAACACACATTCCTCGCACATTCACAGACCTTGGAATTTAAGACTTTTATATCATTTATACAGAATTTATCATAAATGGAAATTATAAAAATCTGATGTTTTCCATTCACATGACTTTCTCTATATCTCTGCAACAAATTATTGTTTAAAAGCCTCTGCGTCTACTTACTTCATGCTAAGCGAGAACAATTAGTAGAAATAGTCTTATTACTTGTTTCCTTGTAAGTAGAAGTGAAACAAGGGAGTACCATAGGTTAAAGAGATAGTCAAAAGTTGGGCTAAGTTACTGAAGTTCCTTTGCTTGTATGGACAGGGATCCCTAAATTTCTGTATGTGAAAAGTATGTTTTTGAAAGCTGAAACCAAAAACAAGGTATACCTAAAACAATCAACACCACGAAAAAATGTAAAAAACATAAATTGTGTGTTTTAAAGTGCTCTGCATATGTTGTGTGGTAATTTTTGTCCGTCTCTTATGGTTTAGCAGTCATGCAAAATTCCATGAAATTGACCCAGAATAAGTAGTCTTTAGAGGCTATTCCCAGAAAATTCAAAATATAAATTTTATTTGTTAGGTAAATTTCTTTAATGTACGAAATTTTAATCAAAATCGTTAGAGCTATTTTTGAGAAAAATCAATATTTTCGAAAAAAGTTCCATGTAAAGGGTAGTTTGGGGTGGGGGGATTTTTCTCATAATCTTCGTGTCGCATCCCTGGAAGATACTAAACTTAAATACCAAGTTTGGTATTTTACCACATTTTCGTTTTTGAGTTATCGTGTTCACAGACACGCGGACACACACACACGGACCTTTTTCCGAAAAAGGTTATTTTAGATAAAGGGGATCCTAAAACATATTTTTCCGGTGAAATCTCGATTTCGAATTTTTGGTGCAGTGCAATACCTTCTCTACACACTATGTACATAGTGCATATAGAGAAAGTAAAAATTGAGGCTGCGAAACTCGCATATCAACTTTAGTTTTCAAATAATTAAACATATATGTAGCTAAAAATACTTTCAGACGCTTCTGGAATCTAACTTGTATGTGTACACAAATGCTAGGTGAAAGATACAACCAGAAGATGGCTGTGAGAGCAGATGTTATTTCAAAAGATACAAAACGTTATTACATTACACCTGTCTGAAAATGAGAACGCCTGGGAGGACAGCTTCCCGCATAATGTATGAGCCGAAGCAGTTGCCACATGGTCGCGGCGATGCTGGTTTTCACAACCACACCAATCAATATCAAACTAGACAGACGCGTAGAGCAAGACCCTAGTAGATATTAAAATCAAGTTGGCATTTACTCCCCGCGAAAGACAGACTTCTGATGTATTACCACCACTCGAGTTTCTCTACCCACTGTTGAACTATTCCTATACAAGCTTACTTTATTTTATTACACGTTAATCCAAATGGATTTTTACAGAAATAATGTATCGACATTTCATTGAAGGTGAAACGGATATGCAGGACCTGCAGTGAAAGCAAAAAATTTAAAAAGCTGTTTCTATATGCAGTATTTAATTTATTCGGAAATAATGAATGTCTAATGTCTCATTAACACCATAGAATTTTTTAAAAAATGTACGATGTAAAGGGTAGTTGAAGCTAGGGATTTTCTTCAAGGTCTTCCTGTCGTACCTTTAGAAGCTTCTGAAATTAAATACCAAGCCTAGTATTCTTTTCACTTCATGTTTTCGAGTTATGCTGTTCACATATACATATGCATATACTATTTCTTTGTTTAATATGCTTTTTTTGGATTCAGAATGCATCAAAACACGAATTTCCAGTGAAATTCTGTTTCGGTTTTGAGATGAATGCAATATGTTCTCTACCGACATACTAAGTACGTAAACCGACTGGACTCGGCTGAGTAAGAGTACTCAACATACTCTACCACAGACCTCAGAGCCGGGGAAGAGGTGACGGTAATAGACTATTCGTCACTGGCCGAACTGATTTGATTCAACCGTGGCGCTAAGTTACCCTCAATGCTGAAATGTGCTGCTCTTTCGGCAAATACCCAATTTGAAACTGTAAGTCTATAACAGAGAAGTTAATAATATAATTAAATAACATCAGCTTTAATTTAGACAATGTATGAAACATTTGTTGTTCTATTTCATAATCATGTACGTTTTTACTTTCTCTATACGTACTATGTATATAGTGTATACACAAGGCATTGTATTGCACCCAAAAATTCGATACCGAGATTTCACCGGAAATATATGTTTTGAGACCCTCTGAATCCTAAAAAAAACATTTTTAGAAACATGTCCGTGTGTGTGTGTGTGTGTGTGTCTGTGGGTAGCATAGCTCAAAAACGAAAAGACCGTTAAAAACCAAACTTAATATTTAAGTTTGGTATTTTCCAAGGATGCGACTCGAAGATTTTCAAGAAAATCTCTTCACCCCAAACTACCATTTACATGGAACTTTTTTCGAAAATTTTGGTTTTTTAAAAAATGCTCTAGAGATTTTGATTAAAATCGCGTATATTACTGGTATTTATATACCAAATCGAATTTATATCTTGAATTTTCTGGGAATATCCTCTGAAGGCCTCTTTATTCTGGATGAATTTTGCCAACTTTTGCGTAACTACTAAACGGTATGAGATAGACAAAAAATTACTATAGAGAAAATGTAGAGCACGTTAAAAAACACAATTTATGTTATATACATTTTTGTCTTGGAGTAGATCGTTTTTTAGTTTTTTGATATTTTAGGATTACAGTTTAATTCTGTTAAATGTAATAATTATAGATTATGGTCAGTAATTTAGTAAAAGTAATAAAATTCATTGTTTTCGATTTCACCTTTCAAAAACTTACAATTTCTCATACAGGAATTTGTCAAATCCTGTCCATACAAACAAAGGAACTTCAGTCACATAGCAACCAGCCTTTGACTATCACTTTAACCTATGGTACTCCCTTATTTCGCTTCTACTTAAAAGGAAGCAAGTAATAAGACTATTTCTGCCATTTTTTTACTCGATTAGCATGAAGTAAATAGAAGCATAAGCTTTTTAACAATAATTTGTTGCAGAGATGTAGAGAAAGTCGTGTGAATGGAACACATCCGATTTTTATTAATTATAATTGACCTGGCCTGGAAGTTTTATACTGGTTTCTAAGATGAGACAAGTAAAATAAATCATTAGGAAAACTGATTTGCATACGCTAGTGGCACAGTCATGAAATTAAGTGCTCAAAAGGGAAGTATGCATATAACCTAATATAAAAGGAGTAAGAAGAAGAGGAATTATAAAAGTAAATAGAGATCTCTCGCCTGCCAAGATGGTTATTTCACCTACCTTAATGGAAAGCTCGTTGTGTCGAGCTGGAGGCAAATTTCATTTGTTTCCACCACCAAGGTATTTCTGTAATTTCACGCACTTTACGCTTAAAGGGATGCCAAAACCGTGGCTCACGACACAATGTGGGACATCGGTGATTAACATGTTGCTCAATGAGGTATCTATTTCTCTAATATTTGCTATAGTAGTTGAAAATCTGTTTACTGTATTCTGTTTAAAATGCCTAAAAACGTCTTTGTTACACCTCGTTTCTTGTTTCCATCACTTCTTACTTTTCTGTTTCAAAGCTGTAAGACCAGGCGACGGTATTCGGTTGGCTATGGTGGTAAACATAAAAACAAAAATAGGATTCCTATTTAATAATAAGAAATCTGATGTGTTCCATTCACATGCCTTTCTCTATATCTCTGGAACAAAATATTATTGTTAAAAAGCTTATGCCTCTATTTACTTCATAGTAATCGAGAACAAATCAGCAGAAACAGTCGTATTACTTGCTTCCTTGTAAGTAGAAGCGAAATAAGGGAGTACTATTGTTTAAAGTGATAGTCAGAAGCTGGTTGCTATGTGACTGAACCTCCCTTGTTTGTATGGAGTGTTTTAAAGCTTAAAACAAAAACAAGGTGTATCTCAAAAACGATCAACTCTACGAACAAATGTACATAAGATAAATTGTGTGTTTTAATGTGCTCTACATTTCTTGTGTTGTAAGTTTTGTCCATCTCTTACGGTTTAGCATCTATGTAAAATTCCGTAAAATTCATCCAGATTAAAGTAGGCTTCAGAGGCTATTCCCAGAAAATTCAAGATATACATTTAATTTGTCAGGTAAATATCTTTAATATTCGAAATGTTAATCAAAGTCGTTAGAGTCACATTTGAGAAAGTTAAAATTTTCGAAAAAAGTTCCATGTAAGGGGTAGTTTTGGGTGGGAGGATTTTTCTCAAAATCTTCGTGTCCGTAAAATATACTAAAATTAAATACCAACTTTGGTATTTTACCGACTTTTCGTTTTTGAGCTATCGTGTTCACAGACACACGGATGCACACTGAAAATGCGTTTTTGGATACAGGGGAGCCTAAAACATATATTTTGGATGAAATCTCTGTCGAAAGATCGACTTCTCGTTGTAGAAAAGTTTAGGTAGATTAACACTGAACCTTTTTCGAGGTATTTCGATTTATGGTTTAACTCTAAAAAAAAAAAAAAAAAATTCTGATGTGTGACACTCACATGCTTTCTCTAGTAGTTCTACAAACATACGTGTAGAGAAAGTAAAAATAAAAGAAAATTCATGTTAATCTCACTTTATAAGAAATTATTTGTGCTACTGCACGGGTAGTGGATTTGCACTTTGTAGAGGCTGCATCCCTGGCGTCGCTGAGCTTCCAGTTCTTCAGGCTACGCCCCTCGTACAGTTATCATTTCGGGGTACACTGGTAGCTTAATAAACTGTGGATGGGGGTGGAGGTGGGGGAGGATACGTTCGACCTGGAAACGTTAGGGACCCCGTTCTTGCTCGAGCCTGTCGTTATTCATATCTGGGCGCCTTTCGGTATTTCCTCATCTCCCCCTCCCAAGAATCATAGCGAAAATAGAAGATGGTAGAGAGCCTTAGATATACACAAAAACGTTTCTATTAAGAAAAATATGATGTGTTCCATTCACATGACTTTCTCTAGCTCTTCCACAAACAACTTTTCTTACAAAAGATTATTCTTTATTGTAATGCATTCTAATCAAGATAAACATAACCAGAATTGGTCTTATTACTTGCTCGCTGTTGGAACAATTGAAATTGGGTTCTCGTGCTGCAGATTAAGTAGTTTAACACTTAATTGATTTAACTGTAAAAAACGTATATACAACAAATTGTGGATTTTGGCGATACTGAACTTAAGTACCAAGTTTGCTATTTTACAGTAAAAACTCTAATAAAACGTAGCGACAAATGAGTCAATAAAACAATTTTAATATGTATGATAAAATAATTATTCATTGGATTAAATTTAGAATTGTTTGTGTTATTAAATTAATAAGATTTGGGTAAAATGAAAAATTTCGCTTTCGAGTTATCGTCTTCACTGGCACACGAACACACACAGTACCTCCTTCTATGATAGTTTTTTTTTACAAGGGACCCCAAATCGTGTATTTCCAGCAAAATTCCGGTATCATATTTGGGTGGAGTGCAATACCTTGCCTATCTATGTACTATGTAGAGAAAAAAAACAAAAAAACAAAGCGCATGTGCAAGTGCATGAACCCTTAGACCTGCAGACGGAATGACACCTTAGCATTGAAGACACCAGATAACAGGGTGTATAACGTATCTAATTTCCCAATGCTATTGCTCTGCTCTACTTCCGAAATGGTGAGAAATCTGCGGAATGTAAACATCTAGACTTGGGAGCCCAGCGCCCAAGAAAACGTGCGTGTATATTATTTATAATCCTTGGCTCCTTTATGAAAAGGTAAGTACTTACGAGGGCCATTCAGAAAGTGACAGACGATTTGGCATACCTAAATAATAAATAAAGTTACCAACACAAAACTTTATTTGCAAAGTTGCAGCACCTTACTCGATTTCTCAACGTAATCTTCATTCTATCAAGGTATTTGCTTTCACGTGGTACCAGTTTTTTTAATGCCAGTGTTATACTTTTCTACCGCTAAACAACTTATTCGTGATTTTGAATGAACAAAATAATCATCCAATCGAACTTTATAGGCAAATAACGCAAGTGTATAGTGATAATTCAATGAACAAATATTCGGTGAGGAAATGTTGCATCATTTATGAGTAATCAGGAAGAATCAGTGTGCACGACAAAGACCGGAGTGGAAGTTCGTCAGTCGTTATGGAGAAGTTGAAAGTCAATGTTGATAAAAGAATTCAGAAAAATCTGATGTCCTCCATTCACTGACTTTCTCTATATCACTGCAACAAATTATTCCATTTACTTCATCTAATGGAGCAAAAATTAGCAGAAATAGTCTTATTACTTGCTTCCTTGTTAGTAGAAGCGAAATAAGGGGGTACCATAAGTTAAAGTGATAGTCAAAAGCTGGTTGCTCTGTGACTGAAGTTCCTTTGTTTGTATAGACACGAGTTCACAAAGTCCTGTATGAGAAAAGTATAAGTTTTTATAGCTGAAACCACCAAAACAAGGAGTATCTAAAAAACAATGAACTCCACGAAAAAAATGTACGTAACATAAATTGTGTGTTTTAAGGTGCTCTACATTTGTTGTGCGGTAAGTTTTTGTCCATCTCTTATGGTTTAGCAGTTTTGCAAAATTCCGTAAAATTGACCCAGAATAAAGTAATCTTCAGAGGCTATTCCCATAAATTTCAAAATATAAATTTTATTTGTCTGGTAAATATCTCTAATATACGATATTTTAATCAAAATCGTTAGAGCCAGTTTTTAGATAATCAACATTTTCGAAAAAAAGTTCCATGTAAAGGGTAGTTCGGTGTGGGAGGATTTTTCTCAAAATCTTTGTGTCGCATCCCTAGAAGATACTAAAATTAAATACCAAGTTTGGTATTTTACCGACTTTTCGGTTTTGAGTTATCGTGTTCACGGACACACACACACGGACCTTTTTCTCAAAATACTTTTTTTGGATACAGGGGACCCTAAAACATATATTTCCAGTGAAATCTCGGTATCGAATTTTTTGGTGGAGTGCAATACCTTCTCTATACACTGTACAACGCAGGTATAGAGAAAGTAAAACTGGTGCTTTACTTTGGGCACCACACATACTTTTTAGATGGAAAGAAATTCTTTGCCGTGAAGGCCTCAAAGTTGCAGTTACATATTCGCTCAGATGTTTAGCGGTGAAAAAGTACATCTGAGTTGAAAACTCGCTACCACGTGACAATAAATACCTAGAGAGCAATAACGATTACATTCCAAAAGTGCTTTATCTTTGTAAATAAAGTTTTGTGTCAATTATTTTGTTACTATTTAATAACACCAAATCGTCTGCCACTTTCTGGATGGCACTTGTATTTATTCGTCACGGTTGTTAGAATTATTTGCACGAGTTAGAAACCATAAGAGTATGTATGATTGAAATTTAATGAAAAATTATAAAAAATAGACTGTATTGTTTTAATCTCATAAATAATTGAAATATTACTGAATATAAAAAAGGTAATTGGCCACCATGTGCAGTTTTAAATACCTTAACTGCAGCTGCAGCACAGCATTAGAAATGAATCTCTAATGGACTCGGTAAGAAAAATTTTAGTTCGACGAGATCTCATTCGTATTATGCAAAGTGAAAAACAAAGTTGTGCACCAATTCAAGAACAAAGGGACAGACCAGGCAGCAACTGAGGGTCTAATCTGGTGTAATCAAATCTTTCCTGTTTGCTCGCTATTGATATTTTCAGCAGTTTCCTTCCTGTAAAATGCTCTTGGCGGAAGCTTTTCTGTTACAGAAATAACATTTACTTTACATGTTCACAGAGATACAGTGAATAAGAATTTTGTCCTAGCCTTTACTGTCAGATATATTTAACATATGTTTTCAATTTTCAAAAATATAAAAATATATTTTTTGTCATAAAAAACATGCATTAGTTTAAAACACTTTGGAACCTAAACCAAAAAGACACATACAAATCCAGGGTAATTTAAAAAAGTATATATATATTGTGAACCTAAGGTTAAAATATTAGTCAAAAAATGTAATTCTTTTGTCACAAATGACTTTCGGTATTATTAAAAAAAAAAATCTAAAGTGTAGCATTCACATGACTTTCTCTACATCTCTGCAACAAATTATTGTTAAAAAGCTTATGCCTCTATTTATTTCCTGCTACTCGAGAACAAATTAGCAGAAACAGTCTTATTACTTGTTTCCTTGTAAGTAGAAGCGAAATAAGGCAGAACCATAGGCTAAAGTGATAGTCAAACGCTGGTTGCTATGTGACTGAAGTTCCTTTGTTTATATGAACAGGAGTTGACAAATTCCTATATGAGAAAAGTAAGTTTTTCATAGCTGAAACTAAATACAATGAATATCTCAAAAACGATCAACCCCGCGAAAAAAACAATATATAACATAAATTGTATGTTATAACGTGCTCTACACTTCTTGTGTAGTAAGTTTTAATCTAAGTCTTACAGTTTAGCAGTTATGCAAGTTCCGAAAAATTCGTCCAGAATGAAGTAGTCTCCAGAGGCTATTCCCAGAAAATTCAAGATATACATTTTGTTAGTCAGGTAAATATCTTTAGTATATGATATATTAATCAAAATCGTTAGAGCCATTTTTGCGAAAATCAAAATTTTTGAAAAAAGTTCCATGTAAAGGGTAGTTTAGGGTGGGGGAATTTTTCTCAAAATCTTCGTGTCGCGTCCCTGGAAGATACTAAACCTAAATACCAAGTTTGGTATTTTACTGACTTTTCGTTTTTAAGTTTTTGTGTTCACAGACACACACACACACACACATGGACCTTTTTGTGAAAATGTTTTTTTTTTTTTTTTTTTTTTTTTGATATAAGGGACCATAGAACATATATTTCCGGTGAAATCTCGGTATTGAATTTTTGGGTGGAGTGCAATACCTTCTCTATACACTATGCACATAGTGCGTGTAGAGAAATTAAACACATTTAACCATAACCTTTAAACCATTAGTTAAAAATCTTATATGCCCCATTCACATGACCTTCTCTACATCCCTATAACAAATTGTTGTTAGTAAACTTATTCTTCTATTTATGCTAATCGAGATAAACACTAGCAGAAACGATTTAATTACTTGGTTCCTTAAAGTAGATGGAAAACAAAGGAATACACTAGGCTAAATGACAGTCAAATGCTTTAAAATGTCGCTGCTATGTGTTTGTAATTCATTTCTTTGTGCGGCCAGGTGTTGACAAGTTCCCATATAAGAAAGGTATAGGTATTTTAAAACTGAAACCGATAACAGGGAATATTTCAAAACGGTCAACTCCACGAAAAAATGTATATAATATAAATTGTGTTTTTTAAAGACTTCTACGTTAGTTGTTAAGTTTTGGTCTCTCCCTTTCAGTTTACCAGTTATGCTAAATTCATGAAGAATAAAGATGTCTTCAGACGTTATTCCTAGAAAATTCAAATGTTATTTGTCATGTAAATATCTTTAATGTACGATATTTTAATAAAAGCCATTTTTGAGAAAATCAATATTTTTGAAATGTTTTCACGTAAAGGGTTATTGGTGTGAGGCCCCCCCTCTCCGGAGGGATTTTGCTGAAAATCTTCTTGTCGCATCCTTGGAGGATTCACTCGTTTCATAATCGGCATTTTGTAGGACTAACACCCCACTAGGATTTACAAGCCAAGAGGTCAGAAAGCTTGTTGAGGAGCCTAATGGCACAAAACCCCAGAATGGAGAACTGCTATGAGGTGTCGGCCGGTAGTCAGGTACGAACATGAAGAACTGGATGATATGAAATATAAGCGGAATTTATGCCTGGAAAGGTGATAATGGAGCAATTGGTTGAGAGAGTGGTGGGGGAAACCGGAGGGCCCGGAGAAAACGCGCCCAAGTTTAGTATTTACCGGAGTTTTTATTTTTGAGCTATGCTGTTCACAGAAAGATAGACGCTTTTTAAGGGATCTGAAAATATACATTTCCGATAAATCTCGGTATCGAATTTTTGAGTGTAATACAACAGGTACATTTTCTATACTCTATGTACATAGTACGTGTAGAGTAAGTAATAAAGGTATAATTGACCACCAGGCGTAATTTTAAAATGCCTTAACTGGAGCTACAACAAAGCAATAAAGGTGAAACTACACTGGATAGGGCAAGAAGAACTAGAAAAGGACAGAAAATGCAGAATCTGAGGGTCCAACCTACCAATCTGGTGGATTTTAATGTAAACCATGCATTCAAATCTTTCCTTGTTTTCTCACTTCGACATCTTCCTGAAAAATGCTCCTTGTGGAACATTTTTTCTCTTACACAAATAAAATTTGCTTTACCTTTTCATAGAGGTAAGGTAAATAAAAATTGTCCTAAGTTTTACTGTATCTAAGCATATACTTTCAATTTTCAAACATAAAAATTATATTTTTATGATAGAAAAAGCATATGCATAAGTGTAAAACATTTTGGAAGACTAAACCAAAGGTGACACATAGAAATTAAGGAATATTTCAAAAAGTAAATATATTGTGAATTTAAGGATAAAATATTAGACCGAAATTTTATTTCTTCTGTTACGGGACGTCTTGTGATGTGACAAAAAAAAATGGACCCTAACCTCCAAATCATTAGTGAAAATGGCTACAATTTGCACTGAACTTATTTGCATTATATTAAACCTATGTTATACACTTTAAAATGCTATACTATTTGTTTGAAATTTCAAACTTTGAATGATACATGTGTTTAATTTAGAAACTAAACTGGAGATTCTTGGTATGGTGAGGAATTAGCCAAGCGTTGTCCCATGCTCCAGTTAATCTGGAGTGGGAAAGTTGCAGCAGTATTGTGTCCACTAGTAGGAAATCACACGCTATCGCCGTCAGCATTTCATTGCATTCCATTAGGTCAAGTCGTGCATGGCAGTGCGATTATTCTGGCTCGCTCGTGCGGGGTAATGGTGTTAGCCGAGCACTCCTTTCGACAGTGCCATTGTTTAGCCCGCTGCTTAACCGATTCTCCAATAATTGAACTCGTACTTTCTTTCCTCTCCTCCACTTTTTATCTACCTGTACCACATTGTTCCATAGAAAAACGAAATCTACAAAGCGAAAAGGCTCTGGAATTCATTAGGGGGAACACCCCGAAAAGCTCTTTTACTTTCTCTACTTTCTACATAGGTAGAGAAAGTCCTGCATTCTACCCAAAAATTTGATACCGACATTTCACTCAAAATACACATTTTAGTGCCTCGTGTATCCAGAAAAATATTTTTACAAAAAATCTGATGTAATCGATTCACATATCTCTGCAACAAATTTTTGTTAAAATGTTTATGCTATTTACTTCATGCTGAGTTAGAAAAAATTAGCAGAAACTGTCTTATTACTTGCTTCCCTGTAAGTAGAAGCGAAATAAGGGAGTAACTTAGGTTAAAGTGATAGCAAAAGCTGGTTGCTATGTGACTGAAGTTCCTTTGTTTGTATGGACAGCAATTGTTAAATTCCAGTATGAGATAATTATAAGTTTTAAAGCTGAAAACAAAAACAAGGAGTATCTCAAGAACGATCAACTCTACGAAAAGAATGCCTATAACATAAATTGTGTGTTTTAATGTGCTCTACATTTTTTGTGTGGTAAGATTTTGTCTATCTCTTACGGTTTACCAGTTACATAAAATTTCATAAAATTCATCCAGAATAAAGTGGTCTTCAGAGGCTATGTTACAAACACGCAATTTTCTCTATCCATTCTTCATCAAGCTGTTCTTAAAAAGGTGTTTCTTAAGTTGATGGTAATGTATGACATGTTTAAATAAGGGATCTCACGAAGCAGAGAAACAAAATAATTTATATACCAAACTTGGTATCTTCTAAGACGCGACACGAACATTTTCAAGAAATTCCCCCTACTCCAACAACAATTTGCATGAAACATTTTTCGGAAATTCTGATTTTCCCAAAACTGGCTCTAATCCTGTTTAGTTTCTCTACACGTACTATGTACATAGTGTATAGAGAAGGTATATTAATGCACCCAAAAATTTGATACCGAGTTTTCACCGGAAATACATGTTATGAGACCTGCTGAATCCAAAAAAGGCATTTTTTAGAAAAAATTTCGTGTGTGTGTGTCTGTCTGTATGTGTGTGAGACTGTGGGCAGCATAGCTCAAAAACGAAAAATATGTTAAAAACCAAACTTGGTATTTAGGTTTTGTTATCTTCCAAGGATGAGACACGAAGATTTTCAACAAAATCCCTCCACCTCCAACAGCCGTTTATATGGAACTTTTTTAAACAAAAGTTGGTATTCTAAAGATGTCTCTAACGATTTTGATTAAAAGATCGTATATTAAAGATATTTACCTGACAAATAAACTGTATATCTTGAATTTTCTGGGAATAACCTCTGAAGGCTACTTTATTCTGGATGGATTTTAAGGAATTTTGCATAACTGCTAAACCATAAGAGGTGGACAAAAACTTACCACACAAAAACGTAGAGCACATTAAAGCACACCATTTATGTTACATACATTTTTTTCGTGGAGTTGATCGTTTTTGAGATATTCATTATTATTGGTTTCAGCTTCGAAAATCTTAACACTTTTCTCATACAGGAATTTGTCAACACCTGTCCATACAAAGAAAGGAACTTCAGGCAGATAGCAACCAGCTTTTGACTATCACTTTAACGTATGGTCTTCTCTTATTTGGCTTCTACTTACAAGGATGCAAGTAATAAGACTATTTCTGCTAATTTTTTCTCGACTAGCAGGAAGTAAATAGAAGCATAAGCTTTCTAACAATAATTTGTTGCAGAGATATAGAGAAAGGCATGTGAATGGAACACATCAGATTTATTTTAAATTAAAATACTAGAAGTTTAAAATACTATATGTTTAAGATACTTCCATGGCAAACAAAATTTATATATTTCATTTTCTGGTAATAGCCCCTCAAGACCTCTTCATTCTGGATACTTTTATATAATTTCTGTATAGCTGGTGGACCGTAAGAATCAAAGACAAAAACCTTACTACACAAAATATGCAGATCTCGTTAAGACACATTTTATGTCGTACAATTTTTGTGTAGTTAACCGTTTCCGAGATATTAATGAAAAAGTTAAAAACGAAAAGTCGGTTAAATACCACACTTAATAGTCAAGTTAAATCTCTTCCAATGATGGGACAAAGCTTTTCAAGAAAACCCTAAACATTAACTGTTAGATGGCACAACCATCCAAAATTTGGTTTTTGTCAGAAATGGCTTTAACTGTTTTCATTACAATATCGAATGTTCAAGATATTTACATGACAAATAAAATGTGTATCTTCAATGTTCTGGTTCTCTTCATTCTGAAGACTTTTGCATAACTGGTAAACCTTATGAGATATAAAAAAACTTAGCTGGATAGGTAGAGTCAGACTGAAAAATTCAATGTCATACCCGGGATTTGAACCACGAATCTCCCGAGCTCTAGCCAATTGCAAGATAGGAATTACTTAAGTACTGGGACTTACGTACCTGCAACATTGTAAGTCGCCATTGGGGTTGTCATATAAAAATAATTTGAGAACACCTTGTGGTTTACCGGGAAACATGCGAGGCAGTTGAGCTCAGTGACACAGCAACCGGCTAGAGATCGGGAGATCCATGGTTAAATCACGGTTATGGCATTGAATTTTTCGGTCTATCTCTACCTATCCAACTGCTTCACACGACTCTAGTGAAAAAACTCTTTATCCAAAAACTTACCTACTACACAAAAAACGTAGAACTCGTTCAAACACACAATTCGTGTTAACATAATTTTTAATGGAGTTAACCATTTCCGAAATATTTTCAACTCTTTTGTTTTCTCCCGGAAATGCAAAACAAACGAATTTCAATTGCTTTCCCAGCAATTGAAATTGATGAGCTTTGAAAAGATTTGACGGTCACTTTAGCCTAGCGTATACCCTTATTTACCTCCTACTTCCAAGAAAGCTAATAATAAGAGCAATTCTGCTATTGTTTATCTTGATTAGCATGACGTAGATAAAATAATACTTTTTTGAAAAGAAAGTTCATAGGACAGCAAGAGAAAGGGTTGTGACTGGAACATATAAGATTTTGTTGTAGAAATAACCACTTCCAGATATTCTGTTAATTTTTTCAATTCTACAATATATATTTAAAACTTACCACAAATGGTAAGTCCTCGTCTGTTTAATATCTCTTTCAATGTTAATTTAATTGTTTTTCGTTTGTTTGTTTTCACACAAGCCGTGTGTAGAACAGGAGTAGGAAAGGTAGAGTCTGAAAAATGTAATGCCACAGTCGAGGTATAAGCAACAAAGGTCTCGACCGTTGTCCAATTTTAAGTAGAAGGGAAATATTGTAATACACTAGGCTAAAACGATAGTCAAGTCTTTTAAAAGCTGGTTGCCATGTGAATGAAATCCGTTTCTTTGTATTACCAGGAGTTTACAAATTCCCGTATGTGAAATTTTAAGTATTTCATTGCTGAAACCAATAACGAGCAATATCTCAAAAAGGGTCAAACCCACGACAAAAATGAATATGACATAAATTGTGTGTTTCAATAAGGTCTACATATTTCGTGTGGTAAGCTCTTGTCTATCTCTTGCGGTTTACTAGATATGCAAAATCCAGCAAAATTCATCCAGAATAAAGAGGTCTTCAGAACTATTCCTAGAAAATTCAAGATATACATTTTATTTGTCGTCTAAATATCTTTAATATTTGATGTTTTAATCAAAATCGTTTGAGCCATTTTTGAGAATATCCAGATTTTCGAATTCTTTTCCATGTAAAGGGCAGCTTGGGGTGGGGCGATTTTCCTCAAAATCTTTTGTCGCATCCTTGGAAGGTACTAAACTTAAATACCAAGTTTAGTGTTTTACTGACTTTTCCTTTTGAGTTATTGTGGTCACAGACACACGAACATACGGACGCACTCAGACCACCTTTTCTCATTTTTTTTTTCACTTTCTCTAAAGGTATATTGTACGTAGTGTATAGAGAAGGTATTGCAATGCACCCAAAATTTTGATACCAAGATTTCACCGAAAATACGTGTCATGAGTTGCCCTGAATCCAGAAAAAATCTTATGTGTTACATTCACATGACTTTCTCTACATTCACATGACTTTCTCTACATTCACATGACTTTCTCTACCCGCTTATGCTTTTATTTACTTCATCCTAATCGAGAAAAAATTAGCAGAAATAGTCTTATTACTTGCTTCCTTGTACATAGAAGTGAAAAAAGGGAGTACCATAGGTTAAAGTGATAGTCAAAAGGTGGTTGCTATGTGACTAAAGTTACTTTGTTTGTATGGACAGGAGTTGAAAAATACCTGTCTCAGAAAATTATGTTTTCCAAAGCTGAAAATAAAAATAAGAAATATCTAAAAAGCTATCAACTCCACGAAAAAAAAATATAACATTTATTGTGTGTTTTAATGTGCTCTACATCTTTTGTGTGGTAATTTTTTGTCCATTTCTGATGGTTTAGCAGTTATGCAAAATTCCGTAAAATTGATTCAGGATAAAGTAGTCTTCAGAGTCTATTCCCAGAAAATTCAAGATATATATTTTATTTTTCAGATAAATATGTTGAATATACGATATTTTAATCAAAATCGTTACATTCATTTTAAAGAACATGAAAATTTTCGAAACAATTTCCATGTAAAGGGTAGGAGGTGGGGGGATTTTCTTGAAAATTTGCATGAAGATACTAAACAAATACCAAGTTAGGTATTCAACGGTCTTTTCGTTTTTGAGTTATGCTGTCCACAGACACAGACACACACGCACACACTCAGATGCACACACACGAACCTTTTTCCAAAAATGCTTTTTTTGGACTCAGGGGGATCCAAAACATGTATTTCCGGTGAAATCTCGGTATCAAGTTTTGGGTGGAATACAAATACTTTCTCTATACACTGTGTACATAGTACGTGTAGAGAAAATAAAAAAAAAATGCATTTATGGAAAAAGGTCCGTGTGTGTGTATGTGGGTGTCTGTGGACAGTGTAGGTCAAGAACGAAAACAACGTTAAGTACCAAAGTTGGTATTTAAGTGTGATATCTTGCAAGGATGCGACACAAAGATCTTCAAGAAAAGCCCCCACCTCAAACTACCCTAAACATGGAACAAATTTCGAAATGCTGTTTTTCTCAAAAATAGCTCTAACAATTTGATTAAAATCTCTTATTTTTAAGATATTTACATGCCAAATAAAATGTATATATTGAATTTTCTAGGAACAGCCTCTGAATACCTCTTTATTCTAGATGAATTTTGCTGGATTTTCCGTAGCTAGTAAACCGCAAGAGATAGATAAAGCTTACCACACAAAAATGTAGATCACAATAAACACACAATTTATGTTTTTTTCGTGGAGCTGTTTGTTTTTGAGATTTTTTTTACTTACTTCAGCTTTAAAAACGTATACTTTTCTTATACAGGAATTTTTCAACTCCTGTCCTTACAAACAAAGGAACTTCAGTCACATAGCAACCAGCTTTTGACTATCACTTGAACCTGTAGTACTCGCTTATTTCGCTTCTACATTGCAAGTAGCAAGTTTATTTCTGCTAATTTTCTCAATTAGCAACAAGTAAATAGAATCATAAGCTTTTTAGTAATAATGTGTAGCAGAAATGTAGAAAAAGTCATGTGAATGGAACACATTAGATTTTTTCTACAGGGGACTCTAAAACGTGTCTTTCCGGTGAAATTTCAGTATCGAATTTTGGGTGGAATGCAATATCTTCTCTATACACTATATACATTAAAGTATTTCAATGTCATAGGATGCTGTAATGGTAGCACAGTAGTAGGGTATCCGGCTAGAAACCGGAGAACCGTGGTTCAAATCCCGGCTATGACATTGAATTTTTAAGTTCGATTGTGCCTATTGCTGACCATGGAAAGAGGACAATGCGTAGTTTTTAAATGGTTTCCCTATTGCTTTAGTCTAGTGTAAGGTGGACATACTCATGAGCATTTTTCTGTGGGTCAGTGTGACGGGCTCTTTAATTTGCAACGCTCGGCCACGTGTAGGAGTTTAACTTCAACTCCTTTAACCCCCAGCGGTCTGTTCTCTAAAACTGTACAAACGACCGGCTCTTGTACACGAATGTTTTTCTCACCCCTTCCACCCCCTTAACCTAACTCTGGGGCTGCTTAGTTAATTAAAGTTATACGACGGCGTTGGCATTTACCTCGTTAGGGCTACCGGGACCTTACCCGCTTCCCACCAGGGGTTCCCAATTTTCTGACTTAACCTTCACCTCCGAGATAAGTTCTCTTTCAGCACAAGCTCACGGGATAAACTCGCTCCACGTCACAGAGATGCTGCGATCCAATTGGCGAATCTGTACAGTGCCCTTCAACTCACACTAAAAACATGCTGATCCAGTTTGATAGTTTCCAAAGATATAACTCATAAATTTTGAGCAAATACGCTGCACACAACTAACTTTACATGATATTACCAAAACTCTGATGTGTTACATTCACATGACTTTCTCTACATGTTACAAATTATTGTTAAAACTCTTATTCTTTTGTCTACTTCAAGATAATCAAGATAAAATTAGCATAAGCATTCTTATTACTAGTTTCCTTATAAGTAGAAGGCATAAGGAAGTATATATGCTAAAACGATAGTCATATCTTTTAGAAGCTGATTGCAATGCGATTGAAATTTATTTGTTTGTCTAGATATGAGAAGAGTATCAGTAGTTCACAACTGAAACCAACAGCAAGGAATATCTAAAACAATGAGAAACTCCACCAAAAATGTTATATGGCAAAAATTGTGTGTTTTTACGAGATCTATGTTTTTGTGTGTCTCTTGGGGTTTACCAGTGATGCACAATTCGCCAAGTGCATCTAGAACAAAGACATCTTTAGAGACTTTCCAGAGAATTCAGGATATATATTTTATTTATCAAGCAAATGCCTTTAATTT
Organism: Hymenopus coronatus; assembly: GCA_030762935.1. Lineage (NCBI taxonomy): Eukaryota > Metazoa > Arthropoda > Insecta > Mantodea > Hymenopodidae > Hymenopus > Hymenopus coronatus. The sequence continues at coordinate 32,486,875 of CM060882.1, read as the reverse complement.
ACAATATTTTAATCAAAACAGTTGGAACCATTTTAAACTTAAATACAAAGCTTGGTAGTATGTAATTTTTAGTTATCGTGCACACGGACCTTTTCTAAAAATGCTTTTTTTAGGATACAGGATTCTAAAACATGCCTTTCCAGTGAAATATCGATATTGCATTTTTGGATGGAATGCAGTACCTTCCCTATACACTATGTACATAGCACGTGCAGAGAAAGTAAAAATATCACAAACCTTTTATCAAAATACCAAAATATTTTAATGCCAAATAAAATATATATCTGGAACTTTCTGAGAAACGCCTTTGAAGTCATGCGCATTCCGACTTATTTCTGTATATCTGATAGAAAAACGTTACTGCACAAAACATCTAATATTTTCCATGACTTTCACTACCTGTTCTGCACACAAAATAATCTTACAAAAACCTATTCTAATATCTACTCGAGATAAACATAAGAAATTATCTTATTACTCGCTAACGTTTAAATAGAAAGGAGATCAGGCTAAAGCGATAGACACATGATTTAAAACTTGCTTGCTATGACTGACTTTTAAATTCAGTTCTCTTTGCATGACCAGGAGTAAAACCGGAGAAAACTGAGAAGTGTTGTTATTTGAGTTAAGTATGGGTATTTTAAAATTGAAGCCAATAACAAGGAATATGGCGAATATGGTTAACTGTACAAAAATAACTGCATGTTTAAATAACTCTACGATTTTTAAGGGCACTTTTATCGCTCCTTAGGTTTACAAATTATGCAAGCGTCAGTCAGAATGAACAGAATTTCAGAGGCTATTCCCAAAAAATTCAAGGAATACATTTTATATGGCATATAGCTATACTTAATATATGGTATTTTAATCATAATCGTTACAGCCATTTTTGAGAAACTAAAAATGTTCAAAATTTTTTGATGTAAAATGTAATTTGGTTTGGAGGATTTTCCTATAAATCTCCGGGTCACATCCATAAAACTTGCAAAATTTATATACAAATGTTCGTATTTAACGGACACTTCGTTTTTGAGTTATGCTTTTTACAGACATACACTGAACTTTTTATTTTACCTAGCGCGTATGTATATGTACATAATAGCCAGAGAAGGTACCTATTGCATTCCACCAAAAAAATTCTATATAGAGATTTCACCGGTAATACACATTTTTGGGTACCCTGAATCAAAATGAAGTATTTGTACCTCCTCTGGCGCATATGTACAACGTACATAGAAGATAGTGAAGGTATTGTATTCCACCAAAGGATTCAATTTGATGCTCGATTTAGGATTTTAGGATCCCCTGAATTCAAATAAAGCATTTTTACCTTCCCTATCACTTACGTACAACGTCTTTAGTAGATAGAAAAGATATTGAATTGCACCCAAAAATTCGATACCGAGATTTCACCTGAAATATGCTTTAAAATCCCGTGAGTACAAAAAGCACTTTTAGAAAAAGGTATGTGTGGGGGGAGGCTCTGGAAAGTACCACTAAAAACAAAAAGGTCCGCTAAATACCAAACATTTTTTATTTTCTTTTGATGAATTCCGGAGTCTTGTCAGGACTTCGGCATTCTATTCCTTTTTTCCTTCCCCCCCCCCTCTCTCTCTCTCTCTCTCTCTCTTTCCCTTTTGTCCATCTTCCCAACATTTTCCTTTGTTTTTCTGTTTGATTACTGTTTTGCTTCTAACACACACAAACATACACAGTTACAAACACAGAAACAATCCACGATCCCTTGCGCGACGAAGCACCAAAGCTAGGCACTTTAGCGAACGCGGTTATGGGGACCGACACTTGGTATTTAAGTTCAGTATCATTCAAGAATGCGAAACGAAGATTTTCAAGAAAATTCTCCACCCCAAACTACCCTTTGCATGGAACAATTTTTGCTCTTCTCAAAAATGGCTCAAACGATTTTGTTTAAAATAGCGTATATCAGAGATATTTATATGACGAATAAAATGCATATCTTCAATTTTCTGGGAATAGCTTCTGAAGACCCGTTCATTTTGTATGAATTTAGCTGAATTTTGAATGACTGGTAAATCGTAAGGCTGTCGCCACATCACCCCTATACTCGCCGCCATCCAACACGCGACTCCAGGCGCTTCGGCTTTCAGTCAATAGGCGTCTTGCGGCCGTCGAAGCAAGGCTGCGCACCTCGCTCCTCAACTACGCAGCAGCATCATCACAACTCATCAAACTATGGAATTCGTTACTAAACTTCGCCGTCAACCTCGACGCAGATGTGCTTCCGTCCACACAGCGCAAGCTGTATTAGAACGAGATGTACTGTCTCTTCGGCGGTGTTTTAGCTAGTGGGTTGGGGCACTCTTCCAAGCATGTAGGGTTTAGCAATTGGAAGGAGGTAAGTGTTTTCTTAGTCTGAGGCAAGGGCTTCAGGCGCGTGACAGAGCGGAAGAAGGAAGCACGTTCGCTGTGTGCTGTCTGATTCCTGTAGATTTTGAAGATTTTCAGCATACGTTTACCCCTCCCACAGCGGTGTTACTTGAGCGATATGCTACCCCAAGCCACTAGCTATATCACCGCTGAACATACAATACATGTAGAACAAGACCAACAAAGAACCCGGCGTGTCTAAGCCCTTGAAGCATCAGTCACCACGTTCAAGAACACAGGGACGATCTCAATGCAACACTCAACCTCAGGATAGCTATGCAAGGCAGGTCGCAGTCAACCCAACTCCGATACCGCCACCAGAACAAAAGCGTCGCCGCCAACAGCAAACACTTGACAACACCTGCTCAACAGGCGACTCACCAACACTTGCATACTCAAATTATCCTTCTTCAGAACTTCACCACTTAAATTAACACCATGCAATGCAGCAGGCTAGGTGTCTGGGTACCCACCGCAGTCTTCATGGCTATTAGGGCACTTACCCATAAGCCCCCGGGCACCAGTCATTCCCCACATCATACAATGACCTTGATTGATCGTTAAGACTCGCACTAAAGTTACTCTATCCATCTACTCTAGCACGTTGGCCTATAACCGAATGCTCTTTGGGGAATTCAATCATATTTCGTTCTGCAGACATGATTATACTATCTTTCCCTGTAGTCTGCTATTTTATCGATTAGGTTGAATATTCCCAATTGCTCTCGGATATTAACACTCTTCTGTTAAAGTATAACCCGCCACAAAACTCAAGAATTCCCTTTTTTCCATCCAACTCAAAGCATCTTTATTCAGACCCATATAATAGTAGTGGCACTGTAAGACTTTATAGCATTTCAATAAAGTTTCTTTGATAGAGTTCTTCAAATTGTTCCACAAATGTATTGAAATAGGTTTAGCTTTCTATTTATATATTTTGTTTAAACCTTACCAATGAAAACTCTTAAATATTTAAAATCAATCACTTATTCAACAGGTGCATTATCTTATACAATTTTTGCTCTGATAGGACCTATTCCATAAAATGCCATTCTTTTGGTTTTTTTCAGCTAATTTTTTTTAAATTATATTTAGTTGCACTGCACTTAACCATAAACTGCTCTTTGCAAATTGTCTTCAGTAGAGGCAATAACTGCTTGGTCGTCTGTAAAAACTGAAGTGTCCATACTGATATTAAATTAATACAAATGTTAGATCATTAGAAACAGTCACAACAAAGTAAGATCCTTTCTCACCCTCATCGTTCACTCTATCGGCCACCCAAGACCTATACCTCGCTCCTCACCTTCATTCCTGGCACCCCCTCCAAAAAAGTCTCAATGCATATCCCCTACAGTGAAGCATAGGGGTGATTCAGTGATGGTTTGGAGTTGTTTTAGAGATAAAAAGGTAAAAAAGAGGGAATAATAAAGAAGACCAGTACCACAACATTCTTCGACGCCCCACAAAACCTTCTGGAGCGCGTTTAATTGACAAGGAGTTCACATTGCAAGACGATAATGATCCGAAACATTCATCTTTGCTATGCAAAAGGTATCTGGACGATTAGAACAGAGGGAAGAGCTAAGGAGCATGGCATGGCCTCCTCAATTCCCTGATTTGTAACTCCATCAAACTTCTTTGGGAACATTTGAACAGAGAGGTCAGAAAGTGACCCTTGAGTAATTTAAATGAACTGCGGAGCCATTTAAAAACGGCATGGAAGGAAGTTTTGGAAGAAATACTAGGATATTGAAGCAGGTATCAAAGCACAAGGAGGTTTCTTTTAATAATAGAGTGAGTATACCTTTTTAGTATCACTGTAAGTATATCCATAAAAGATTTCTGTTATATTTTACTTTCTCTAGCCCATATATACAATGTACATAGTGGATAGAGAAGTTATTGTATTACACCCAAAATTTTGATATCGAGATTTCCCATAAATATGTTTTGAGATGCCCTGAATCTGAAAAAAAATCATTTTTAGAAAAATATCCCTGTGTCTATGAACAGAATAGCTTAAAAATAAAAAGGTCAGTAAAATACCAGACTGGGTGTAAGTTCACGAAGATATTTAAGAGATATTTAAGAAAACCTACCACCCTCAACTACCCCTTAGATGAACAATTTTTCGAAAATTTAATTTTCTCAAAAATGGCTAATGTTTTCATTAAAATACCACATACTCAATGAGAATACAATATGTATTTTTAATTTTTCGGGAATAGCCTCTACAAAACCGTTTATTCCGATTTAAGTTTTGCAGAATTTTGCATGACGGTTTTGCAACATATACGTTTTGTTTGAAGAGTTGACGTTTTCGGGATATTACTTCGTTATTGGTTTCAATTTTAAATAGCTTTCCTCAAACGGGACCATGTAATGTGAACCCAACCTCCATTGTTTCACATAGCGACCAACTTTTAAAGTACTTTACTATAGCTTTAGCCTAATGTATTGCCTTATTTCCCTTCCATTTATAAGGAACACAGGCATCTTGCAATAAATCCTATAAACATATTAAAAAATTAAATAAATAAATATTGTGTATATAATGTGAAAATTTCAATTGAGACTATAGGATTTCTGCAAAATTAAGCATTTTATAAAGAAACGTGTTTATTAAAAGTAAAGTAAATGTAATTCGTTGTATTTTAATAAGAGAAGATTTGTATGGTATTTTGAGGGTCAGGCTATGTTTTTTTAAATGCGAACCAACATTTTTTATATTGGACAGATAGAGTCAGACTGAAAAATTTGATCAGAAAAATCAGATGAACCACTCTAACCGGTTGCTCTTCCACCCAGCTACCATGGCAACATGCCGGGATAGCATCGAGTTTCTCAACTGATTCGCATGTTTCTCGGTAAACGATACAAGGTAATCTCAAATTGTAAGATTGACAACCTCAAAAGTGACTTAAAATGTTGTAAGTACTTTAAGTCCCAAGATTTATTGTATAGCCAACTATTATGGTCAATTGGTATTGATTTGATTGTATTTCACACAAGCCGTGTGTGGGAAAGGAGTTGGATAGGCAGAGTCAGACTGAAAAATTCAATGCCATAGCCAGGTTTTGCACCACGGATCTCCCGGCCTCTAGCCGGTTGAGAAAGTCAATGTCATGCCTGCATGATGCCATGGTAGCTCAGTGAAAGAGCAACCGGCTTATGCGAAAAAAACAATTAAATCAATACCAAAATAAACAAATGTTGGTTTCCATTTAAAATACTTACTTTAACCCTCAAATTACCATCCAAACTTCTCCAATTAGAACAAAACAAATGACATTAAGTTTCCTCCATTATATCAAGCAATTTTTATTCAAGATGTTTCTTTCTACAATGCTTAGATGATCCAACCTGTTTATATACACACAGAGAAAGAACTGCTACACTCTAAGTTAAGAAAGCGGAGGAGAAATTAAAAAAATCTGATGTGTTCCATTCACATGAGTTTGTCTCCATATCTGTAACAAATTATTGTTAAAAAGCATATTCTTCTATCCACTTTATGATAATCGAGATATTCATTGCTTTCTTGTAAGTAGGAGGAAAATATGGGAATATACTAGGCTAAAACGATAGTCAAATCTTTTAAAATCCGGTTGCCATGTGGTTGAAATCCGTTTCTAAGCAGGCCCAGGAATTTACAACTTTCCGAGTGAAAAAGTAAGTACTTTACATCTGAAACAAATAACAAGGAATATTTCAGAAATGGTTAATGTAACGAAAAAAACATATATAACAAAATTGTGTTTTAATGTGATCTACATCTTTTGTGTAGTACATTTTTGTCCATCCCTTGCGGTTCACCAGGTATATAACATTCAGCAAAATGTATTCCGAATAAAGAGGTCTTGAGAGGCTATTACCAGAAAATTCAAGATATGCATTTTATTTGCCACATAAATATCTTTAATATACGGGTTTTTGATCAAAATCGTCAGACATTTTTGAGAAAATCAAAATGTTCAATTTTTTTTCCATGTAAAGGATATTTTGGGGTGGGAGAATTACTCTCAAAGTCATCGTGTCGTATCCCTGTAAGATACTAAACTTAGATACCAAGTTTGGTATTTTAGCAACCTTTTGTCGTTGAGTTATCGTGTTTAGACACACGGACACACCCACACGCGCATCTTTTTGTAAAAATATCTTTTTGGTTCCAGGGGACCCTAAAACGTCTATACCAGGTGAAATCTCGGTATCGAATTTTTGGGTGCATTACAATACTTTCTCTATACACTATGTACATAGTGTGTATAGAGAAAATAAAAACCTTAATGGTAATATAAACGATATCCTCTTGATATAACCATAGCATTCTAAACTGTGTTAATAATAACAAGTGCGTTAAGGTCAAAGTACAGAATTAACATCATATAATTTCGACACGAAAACTGGAACGGCCCGTGCGACACGACCGCAACATGACGTCATTAATTACGCACCGGAGCTGATAACACCGTGTTAAATGCGACGTCATATAAACCATCCTAAACCCACGGCCTGTTTTTTTATTTCTTGTTTAGGTGGTAACAGATTAACCCGTTCAAGGCGTGTCAAGCATATATTACGTAGATTATTTTAAAAAGCTTTCATGACATAGGATATTATGCCCTGTACCCCTACGTGTGATATACACGTTCACTTTATAATATGATAAACACTCAAGTCCCAAAAATAAAGCTCCATTAAAAAAGCTGATGTTTTCCATTCACATGACTTTTTCTAGCTGGCCCACAAAGAAACCTTTTATTCAAAATATTAATTTTATCTACATCATGTTATCAAGATAAACATAACCAGAATTATTCTTATTACTGGTTTCTTTGTAAATATGCAGAAGAGAAAGAAAGGGATGCACGGCTAAAGCGATAGTCAAATCCTTTAAAAGCCGTGCAAAAAAAACAAAAACAAAAACAAAAAACAAATGAAATTCCATTCTCTTTGCTTGCCAGGAGTTAGGAAACAATAAGCAAAGAAATGTGATGTGATCCATTCACATGACTTGTGTAACAAATTATTGTTAAAAACCTTATGTTTCTATTTACTTCATGCTAATCAAGAAAAAAATAGAGATATAGTTTTATTATTTGCTACCTTGCAAGTAGAACCAAAATAAGGGAAACCATAGCTGATTGAAGTTCCTTTGTTTGTATGTATGGATAGGAGTTTACAAATTCCTATATGAGAAAAGTATAAGTTTTTCAAAGCTAAAACAAAAAACAACGAATACCTTAAAAACGACCACCTCCACGAAAAAATGTATATAACATAACTTGTGTGTTTTAATGCGCTCTGTATTTTCTGTGAAGTAAGTTTTTATCCATCTCTTACGGTTTAGCAGATATGCAAAATTCCGTAAAGTTCATCCAGAATAAAGTAGTCTTCAGAGGCTATTCCCAGAAAATTGAAGATATACATTTTATTTGTCAGGTAAATATCTTTAATATACGATATTTTAATCAAAATCGTTAGTCATTTTTTAGAAAATCAAAATTTTCGAAAAAAAGTTCCATGTAAAGGGTAGTTGGGTGTGGGGGGATTTTCTTGAAAATTTTCGTGTCGCATCCTTGGAAGACACCAAACCTAAATTTCAAATTTGGTTTTTAACGGACTTTTCGTTTTTGAGCTATGCTGTCCATAGTCACACAGACACACACACATACAGAGAACTTTTTGTAAAAATGTTTTGCTTTTTTTTGGATTCAGGGGGACCCAAAAACATGTATTTCCGGTGAAATCTTGGTATCGAATTTTTGGGTGGAATACAATACCTTCTCTATATACTATGTACATAGTTCGTATAGAGTAAGTAATAAAAATGTCTTCGCGTTTGAGAAACGGTTGTGTCTTAAAACTGAAACCGATAATCCGAAATATCTCGAAAACGATCAACAGTAACTGTATGTTTTAATGAGATCCAAATTTTCTGTGTAGCAAGTTTTTGTAATCTCTTAAGGTTTGCCAGTCATATAAAATCAACCAGAATGAAGAGTTCTTCATAGGCTATTCCGAGATAATTGAAGATATACATTTCATTTGTCATAAACATATCTTACACATAAGGTATTTTAATCATAATCGTTAGAGCCATTTTTCAGAAAATCAAATATTTTGAAAATGTTTCCAAGTAAAGAGCAGTTGGAGGTGAGGGGATTTACTTCAAAATCTTCGTGTCACTTCTTTGGAAGATTCTGAACTTAAATACCAAGTTTGGTTTTTCACGGACTTTTCGTTTTTAAGCTATGTGGCCCACAGACAGAGAGACACACACAAACACGGACATTTTTCTAAAAAATTGCTTTTCTTGGATTCAGGGGGTCCAATACATTTATTTCCGGTGAAATATTGGGTGCATTACAATACTTTCTCTATACACTATGAACATAGTACGCGTAGAGAAAGAAATAAAACATATAATATAAAATGAAAGTCTTCATGGCTATAGTTTGGAAACACTGATTTGTTAAACCAGGGCAAGTGTTCCCAGCCGTCATCTATTTATACGATTAATATCTTTCTTACATTCATTATTTTACAGAAAACACTACTAAATACTACTCACTGAAACATTCTGAAAATAACCTAATTAACCTTATCTAGATATTACAGTAATATAGTTCTTATATAAATGTAAAATAAACTAAAATATATTAACCTGTTATCATCATTTAAAACCCATTTTATATACACGTATTGTCCATTAATTTAAAATATTAATTATTGAATTACCGTATTTTACTTAATTTAAGACATTAAAATGTTAAATGCAGAATTTAATAAATTATCAATTATAATTTCTTACTATTTTTCTTTAAAATGCATATATATATATATATATAGTATTTCATGGTTAAATAGTTATTAATTCAACTATTCTTGAACTAATTTGAGTTTTTGCTTCCTGTGTTTAAATTAATTATTTTCGCAATTAATTTTAAATTAGTGTTTCTTTCTCTTTTCTTATCTTCTGTTTTATTTTCTTTTATATGCTTCTAACTTTTTACATAGAATTAAAATAAAACTAAAAAACTGGTACTATAATGGAATCTAGTATTAGTGATGGGAAGCAAATCTTGGTGGAATACGCATCAGCATTCGCATATGCGACTAGGAGAAAACCACGAAAAACCCAAACGTCAGCCGGGAATGATGGAACCGGAGAAATCCTGAATGACAGTCGTGCAATTATCTTGGCCCCACCTCGATCGATTTCCGGTGTATTGATATTGACATAGAATCTTTGGGTGAGAAGGAAAGTGAAGAGGCATTCACAAAAAAAATACGTTAATAAAGAATGCAAGTGAATATAAAATAGTTAGGAACTCATAAAGTTCCAATCCATTAACTTCAAAACATGCACTAATTCGATATTTTTATTATACTCCTCTCAATTATAATTTTATCCCAGAGGATAACAATAAGTGGTTAATTCTAAAAGGTTGCTTTTGCTTTTAGGTGTGTAATGAGCTTAAATTCATGTTTGATAGCCGCGGTAATTAAATTTTGATGGACCATCAAGCAGTTCTACTGAAGTACAGCAAAAATTTAACCATTAACGTGCAAAAACTGGTAATTACAAACATTTAGCTTACAGCGTTATTATTAACACATGAATTGGTTCTGCTGAGCTGTGAAAATAGGAAATTGGAGGAAAAATGTGATGTGATGCATTCACACAATTTCCTCTACCTACGTTCGGGTACCAGGATTATATCATATTATTAATAATTATTTTATAAAGAAATAAAGGGTAATAGGGAAACAATTGCGATAAATTAAGTGTAAGTAGGAGTTACAAAATGTGTTGCTTGGTAAAAATCCTTTAGTAGAGGCAAGTTGCGTTGGAAGAAGCAATTAGCTCCAGATGAGAGTAACGAAGTGATTAAGTTACATGAATCTCAGTAAATAAGAAAAGCAACTTTGTTCAAGGTTCAGTGCATCCGTTAGTATGTTTACAAACTCAATAGATGGTTAAAAGACATTTTAAAAATTTTATTAGAAAGTGGTAAAAAAACAATAAAGGCTCTTCCTACCAATAATAATGAAATTTATCCAAAATTGACTTTAATGACAATTTAAAAAGGTAGGTTTGTTTAACAACATTGTTATTCTATAAATGTGCAGATTTCATTTTTATTACTAAATGAAACCTGTGTAGCTATAAAACAATACCTAGTTTTAGGAATAATACTTGGGATTGAGTAGTCGGATGAAAAATGTGACACCGGTGCTAATATAAGTGTAAAAATTAGAAACGTAGAGCATGGGTGAGGTAGTCTAACCTAGGCGGGACTTAGGTTCCATAAGGACATGCATTACGAAAGTTTTATTTACTCTGGTGCCTACTGCGCTTCAAGTCCCTTACGCTTCTTCCTCATTAAGTGGCAATGGTATCTTCGTGCTTGCTACACCGAGAGTAGAGGAGCGGTAGACTCGTCACACGTTTAACGGTGATCGATAAGTGATTCACCATTTACAGTTTAACGATTCACGGTAACTTAAAATCTTTGATTTACAGTTGCAATTTGCGACAGAGGCACCATTTTATGGGGGTGACTGCGCTCTGGAATTTCAGCTCTCGGCGGCGGGATTGCTGTGCCGGGCTCAGGTGGTTTATTCTGACCTGAGTGGTGGGCTCCAGGCGCTCTCTAAGCTAAGATGAACTGCCTGTGAAGTATTAGGGACCCCTCCCCCATCGGTTGTCTCCCTGTTAGGATGTCTGTCGGCCGCCCTCTGAAATTACACTCATATCATCATTCCTTCAGAGGTATGACATACAATAAGCCCACGTCTACAGTGTGGAATACCCCTCCGTAACGCACGCGCGCTGGCGCTGGCGCTGGCACTGGCACAGGTGGTTAGTGGTTAGACCACTCGCCTCTCTCCAAAGCGGCCCGGATTCGATCTGGTATTTATGACGGTCAAAGCGGTGCAGGGGCGGGTTTTCACCGGGTTTTGCGTTTTCCCAGGCAAGCATAGGCAAAACCGGTAGTCATATATTTTAAAAGCTGGTTGCTATGTGATTGAAGCACCTTTGTTTATATGGGAAATTCCCTTATGAGAAAAGTATAAGTATTTTAAAACTGAAACCAATAACAACAAATATTTCAAAAAACGGTCACCCTCACGAAAAAATACATGTAACATAAATTGTGTGCTTAAACGAGATCTACATTTTTTTTTTTTTTTTTGTTATATCGCAAAATCATTTAGAATAAACATGTCTTCAGAGGCTATTCCTAGAAAATTGAAGATATACATTTTATTTGTAAATGAGAGACTTTAATCAAAACCGTTACAGATATATTTGAGAAAATTAAAATCTTCAGAATTTGTTACAGGGTAAAAGGTAGTTGGGGTGGGCAATTTTCTTGAGAATCTTCGAGTCGTATCCTTAGAAGATACCGAACCTAGGTACCATAACGTTGTTTTCGTTCTTGAGCCACACAGGCACTCGAGTGCGCGGACCTTTTTCTACTTTTCTACACGTACTATGTACATAGTGTATAGCGAAGGTATTGTTATGCACCCAAAATTTTGATACTGAGATTTCACCGGAAATACAGGTTTTGAGACATCCTGAATCCAAAAAAAAAGCATTTTTAGAAAAATGTCCGTGTGTGTGTGTGTGTGTGTGTGTGTGTGTGTGTGGGCAGCATAGCTCAAAAACGAAAAGTCCATTAAAAACCAAACTTGGTATTTAGGTTTGGTATCTTCCAAGGATGCGACAGGAAGATTCTCAAGAAAATCCGCCCCACTCCCAAATACCCTTTACATGGAACTTTTTTCGAAAATTTTGATTTTCTAAAAAATGGCTCAAACGATTTTGATTAAAATATCGTATATTAAAATATTTACCTGAGAAATACATTGTATATCTTGAATTTTCTGGGAATATCCTCTGAAGACCACTTTATTCTGGATGAATTTTGCAAAACTACTAAACCGTAAGAGACAGACAAAAACTTAACACACAAACATTGTAGTGCAGGTTAAAATACACAATTTATGTTATACACATCTTTTCTGTGGAGTTGATCGTTTTTGAGATATTCCTTGTTTTTGGTTTCAGCTTTGAAAAACATACTTTTCTCATACAGGAATTTGCTAACTCTTGTCCATACAAAAAAAAAACGAACTTCAGTCACATGGCAACCCACTTTTGGCTTTCACTTGTACTCCCTTATTTCGCTTCTACTTACAATAAAGAAAGAAATAAATAAAAGAATAAGCTTATGAACAATAATTTGTTACAGAGATATAGAGAAAGTCATGGGAATGGAACACATCAGATTTGTTCATATAGTTTTTTGTAGAGCTGGCCAATTTTGAGATATTCCTTGTTATGGGTTTCTGCTTTGTAATCTGTGTACTTTTCTCATATGGGAATTTGTCAACTTATACCCATACAAATAAATGAATCTCAGACACATATAACCAACTTTTAAATGACCTCATTATCGCTATAGTCTAATGCATTCACTTATTTCCATTCTACTTACAAGGAAGCAAGAAAAAAGATCAATTCTGCTAACGTTTGTCTCGATTAGCATAATGTAGATAAAATAAAAATGTTTAATAAGAATAGATTAGTGTGTGGAACAGCTAGAGAAAGTCATGCAGCACATCTGTTTTTTTTTTATTTGTGGTTTAAATAGCTTTAATATATATATATTAATCAAAATCGTTATATCCATTTTTGAGAAAATTAAAAATTTCAAAACTTTTTCATCTAAAGAATAGTTTGGTGTCGCATCCTTGGAAGATACCAAAATTAAACACCAAGTTTGCTATTAACGTTCTTTTAGTTTTTGTGCCATGCCGTCCACACATGCACACACACACATGGAACTTTTCTAGTTCTTTGGATTCAGGAGACCCTAAAACATATATTTCCGTTGAAATCTCGACATCGAATTTTTTACAGTACCTTTTCTATACACTATGTACATGGTAGTGTAGAGAAAGTCAAAATATAGCTATGGATTCAGGGGTTCCAAACACATGTATTTGCGGTGGTATCTGGATATAGAAATTTGGGTGGAGTGCAATACTTTTCTGTTAACCATGTGCATTGTGCATACGTGCTAGAGAAAGTAAACTACAAGCCTTTGTTAGAATCGTTTTTTGATGAAAAGGGAAAGTTATTTTAATGTAATGCATCAGAATTTTCTGGTTTGTAGAGGAAGTAGTGAATGGTAGGGTATAGGGATCATGATATACCCTCTCAAATATTCACATGATTTACAGCACGTAAAAAATAAAAGAATCAAGCCTGATAAAAAGGCATGTGAGCAAAATTAAACGGTTTTCACGCCCAGCATTGATTGGGACACTGAGAACCACGTTAGTTAAAGAGCGTCCGTAAATAAAACTCCATTATATATTATTTTATTTCATTTCATTTATTGACATATGCACTTTGGAGTTTTAACAGATGTCCATATAGCTGCAGTTATATTGAGTTGCAGTTTGCATTTATTTGACAGGCGGATGTCCAAGCCAGCGGAAGATAGCAGCTACAGGTGCAGAAGATAACGCGATATGCACCATAAAGCATACCGCTTGGCTTTGTGAAGCATCAGCCCACTGTTATGACGTATACATCTACCTGCAGGCAGGCAGGCAACTTGAGCTGGACGCATACCCATAATGTTATCAATAGGCACACCTTTTGTCTATCGTAATTGGATATTTCGGCTACATCCTACCTGAGGGACGCTAATTCGATCACCGTCAGTATTCCCCAAGGTCCGTCACAGCGCTGTGAGTAAATCCGGATTGTCCCGTGGGATTGCCGCTACGTTATAATTCCTGCATCTAATCCAGAATCTTCACGATTCAATTACGTAAAACTCTGGCGAGTAACGACTAGAGAATTAAATGCACTTACGGGCCATGCATGGCGCAGTTGTGAAGCCATTTTCTTTTATTACATGCGCGGATAGTCAGTGGCGTAATGCTTGAAAGAGTTACTTCGTCCCATTAATGGTTTTTACGACTTCTCTGCCAGTGAAATATCCACATAGATTCATTATATACTATTTGATCTTGATTTTACTTTACTGCATTCTCTACTACGAACAGTAAGTAGGATAAACTGCATTACACCCAAGAATTCTATGTCGAAAGTTCACAGAAGATTATTATTTATTATTTGATTAAAGGGAGGCACAAGAGTGTCATCACCGCCACCCTCAGGCTATATATATTAATTTATAGGCTGTTATATACATAAATTCGTAATCGGCTTACCCTCTCCGCAATTGTAGGACTGGCTTACAAGCCTGTCAGGAGCCTATGGCACGAAACCACAGACAGAATGGCGAACCTGTTACGAGGGGTCGGTCCATAGCCAGAAATGAACCAGACATGAACATGAGGAAATGGAGGATATGAAATGTAAGCAAAATTGATGAAAGGAAATGTGAGGATGGAGCAATTGGTGGAATGAGTGGCGGGGGGAACCGGAGGACCCGGAGAACACCCACCCAGACGCCACTTCGTCCACCCCGAATGCCACATGTGGGCGCTTGGGATCGAACCCGGACCGCCTAGATGGAAGATGAGCCGTCTAGCCACTCACCCATGGCGCCACATATATACAAAAATAATACTTTCAAAGCAATCACAGGAACACCGAAATCACAGAAAATACAACTATACACGCTGTCAATTTGGCAAAATGAGAAAAACCTTACCCTGATCAGAAACAGTGCATCACTATCACAGGCAAAAACAAAACACGAAACATGCGCAATTATGCACTTGTATGGAAGTTCACTGAAGATATCTTAAAATGGTTCACTAAAATTGCTGAAAACAAATTAAAAGCCGTAATGAAATACATAGAAGTTACAAACATCATGCATATTATAGTTTAGTTTCTGGAGTTGCTGAATTTGGTATCATATGTAATTAACACCCAGGTTATTTATGTATATGTACTTGCCCCTCTATTTGTACATGTTTATACCTAAAGCAACTAAATCTATTTACCTCTTCTATAAGTTACAACATCATCAATTCTATTATTAAGTTCCTGTCTTTCTTTGACAACTTTCCTCCCCCATTTCTCTCTGTAGCTACCTGTTTCAGAAATTTTTTTCTATTGTTTTGCAGCAGTATATTAGCCCGCTGAGTATTTTATTAGATTAATTCATATTTTTTCATAAGGTCCATATAGGAACTATCTGCTTCAGCAGCCAAGACTGAACAGATTGTAGAATACAAAAACCTAAGGCGAAGAAGCTGCTATTATGCTCGCCAGAGTTACTTTCTTTGTTAATGTTAGTAACACAATTGCTTTTGTGGAGTAAGATTCTTAGCGCATTAAATACATAAGCAACAGGGGTAAATTTCAGAGAAAGGTTAGTTCCCAAAAAGTTAGAAGCTCGGGAATTCTTCATTATAAAGAGCGATCACGGGAGTTGAATACAAAGAACAAAATTAGTCACGTGACAACGCTATTTTCGCGCTTCTTTTCAGCCAATCAGGAAAGATTTTAGCTATTTAAGCGATGCGTTTACGAGGAACTGCTATTGCAGCTTATTCTGCGTGATACACGCGCGATGCTGTACGCGGTTCGCTATAGGTTGTACTTTGTACTACGTGAACGCGCGTTGTGAGTGTCCATGTAATTTTATTACGCGAGAGATTGCAATATCGCACGAGTCGATGGTCGCGAAAGGGACGCAGTAGTTACCAATGACAGTCGAAAATAATAAATTAGTAAACAGCAGAAAATAGCACTAGTTATTATTATTTCTACGTCTTCTAGAATTCTTATGTCGGGAGTCGCTCGTAGGATTGGTGCCCCAACAAGCAACAAAGGAGACTAAAAGTATCATTTAGTGGAATGGTAAGTGCATTACTTCTATTTTCGAGTCTACCCCGTGTTACATACCTTAGTCATTCTTTTTCCTCCTGAATGAGAGTCAACTTGTGTTCCACAGAGACGAGCATAGCCGGTGCAGCAAGGAACTTTTCAAGGTATGCACACTTTCGTTTATAGAGTATTTCCCGGATGCTAATCCTGACCGACTCCGAAGTAGACAAATGAACGGCGACATTATTGACAATACCCGATAGTTTTCAAAAAGTTTTAAGTACAACATCTCTGGCGAAAGCTTTTACGAATTCTTATTCAATATTACTTTTCTCCACATTTTGATTTCCTCGCACTAAATTATACGGTGTAAAAAGCTATCGACACTATCATATAGCGAGCATAGATATTTATCAACTTTTAGACTGATTAATAGGATTGTTCCTGTTCTTGCCCATGCCAGACCCTCTCTTTCCATTTTTTCACAGACATTAATGTATTTCTAAAATATTTTTCTTAACAGTCCTATATAACATCATGGTACCCGTATCCCTTAAGCTACCTATTATAATGAACTAGATAACTTAACACCTCAGTCTGTAAAATCAAGAGTGGATTTTATGAAACGAGGCGAAAAGAAACTTTGCACACTGTGGCACACAATGTTTGTACTTTCTCTACACGTACTATGTACATAGTGTATAGAGAAGGGATTGCACTCAAGCCAAATATTGGATACCGAGATTTCACCGGAAATATATGTCCTAGGGTCCCCTGTATCCAAACAAAGCATTTTCAGAAAAAGGATAGGATATGTGTATGTGTCAGTGTGACTGTGTGTCTGTGAACATAACTCAAAAACGAAAAGTGGATAAAATACCAAACTTGATATTTAAGTTCAGTATCTTCCAGGGATGCGACACGAAGATTTTGAGAAAATCCCCCCACCCCAAACAACCCATTACATGGAACCTTTTCCGAAAGTTTTGATTTTATTAAAATGGCTCTAACGATTTTGATTAAAATATTGTATATTAAAGATGTTTACCTGACAAATAAAATGTATATCTTGAGTTTTATGGGAATAGCCTCTGAAGACTACTTTATTCTCGATGAATCTTACGGAATTTTGCATAACTGGCAAACCGTAAGAAATGGACAAAAACTTACCACACAAAAAATGTACAGTACGTTAAAACACACAATTTATGTTATATACATTCTTTCCTCGAGTTGATCGTTTTTTTTTTAGATATTCCGGTTTTTGGTTTCAGCTTTGTAAAGCATGCTTTTCTCATACAGGAATTATTTGT
Organism: Hymenopus coronatus; assembly: GCA_030762935.1. Taxonomy (NCBI): domain Eukaryota; kingdom Metazoa; phylum Arthropoda; class Insecta; order Mantodea; family Hymenopodidae; genus Hymenopus; species Hymenopus coronatus. The sequence continues at coordinate 32,469,310 of CM060882.1, read as the reverse complement.
CAACTCCTGTAAATACAAACAAAGGAACTTCAGTCACCTGCAACCCGCTTTTGACTATCACTTTAACCTATGGTACTCCCTTGTTTCGCTTCTATTTGCAAGGAAGCAAGTAATAAGACTATTTCTGCTAAATTTTCTCAATTAGCATAAAGCGAATAGAAGCATAAGGTTTTTAAAAATAATTTGTTACAGAGATGTAGAGAAAGTCATGTGAATGGAACATCAGATTATTTTGTACATGAGGTACGAAATTGAAACAAAATAAATATTAGAACGAGTTATCGTTTTCACGGACATATACAACAGCGATTACTTGTACGTATAATAAATATTGGAAATAACTAAATAAAGATGCCCATGACAATTTTAAGGCCGGAGAAAAATTGCTTTACTTAACTACATGTTTCAATAAACAATGAATACTTAAAAATTATGGCTCAGTTAGAAGATTTTGCAACATTCAGTTGCAGTATGATGTAGCGAAACATACCATAGAAGATTTGTTACCTAAATTGTTTTAACAAACACTGCATGCTATATATTGTATTTTTCACCATAATGCGTAAAAATACAACTTGCTTGCTTTCGCTTACGGGTTGCAAAACATAATTTTAAGACTATCGTGTAAAACATCCATACTATAACAAATGCCTTTATTGACACAGAAATTGTTTACAAATACAATCTTTCATTCATTTTGAAAATAATTCGCTCGACGTTTTGACGAGTAAACCGCTTACGGCTGCACGCCATCCATGGCTCGCACATTACTGCGCGCTAACACTCCAATCACTCACGACTCAGTACAATTCACAACGTAACACTACAATCTACACTGCAATTCTTCCTGCTTTTATAGCTAGAAAATACGTCACAAAAAATTGGAAACTTGTTGAAGATACGGATGTTTCTAAACGAATCTCAAGGACACCAGGTTACGATGTGTCACGTTCTTTGTCCTGTTACATCACACCATTGTTTACGCATCCAACTGTGATGTCCCACATTTCAGCTCCACCGCCGCATACCTGAGCGGACATGAGAGCGATCACATACACGGACGACATTGCCACAACATTTACTAAAATACTAAATATTATCCTCCCCTTATAAAACAAAGGAGTTTTGCAAATTTTCTATAATGCATCAAAGCTTCACGCCACTACTACCATCACAACCGATCTTCTGAATAGATTTAAACAAAAAGTGTGAGACGAAAAGTTTATCATCAATTTATTTGGAGAATGAATGATTTTGGTATTTTATAATGCAGATTTACCTAAACTTTGCATAATTTGAGTGTACTGATGTAAAAAATATCCGACTTGTTCAGTGCACATGGTTTCACTCGCTGTTTCGCAAACAAAGTATTCTTACAAAAGTTTGTCTTTTATGTACATCATGCTAATCAATATAAACATTAACAGATTTGATGTTTGTAATTGCTACTTTGTATATAGTAGAGAAATAAGCAATAGTCAAATCCTTTAAATCGCTATCTAAAACAATTGACAGACGGTTTTCTTTGCTTGCCAAGAGTAAAACAAAGGACAGATGAAACGAAGGACGACTTCCCGTTTGGGAAAGGTTTAAGTAGTTTAAAATTTAAACCAATAACAATATCTTAGAAACGGTTAAGCCTACAAAAATGCACACGAAATCAATTTCATTCTTTTCGAGATTTATATTTTCTGTGCAGTAAATTTTTACCTGTCTCTTACGGTTATATAAAAATCATCCCGAATGAAGAGTTCTTCAGAGGCTATTTCCAGACAATTCAATACATGCATTTCGTTTGTCCTGAAAATATCTTATACATATGGCATTTTAATCAAAAGTTTCGCAAAATGATCCATGTAATGGGTCGCTCTTAGGGTTGGGAGGGTCTTTCTTGAAAATCTTCGTATCGCATCCTTGAAAGATACTGATTTAAATACCAAGTTTGATACTTAACATACTATTCGTTTTTAGGTATGTTGCCACACACACGGACCTTTTTCTAAAAATGGATTTTTTCAGGGGGTCTCAAAATATGTATTTCCGGTGAGATCTAGGTATTGGAATACAATACTTTCTCTATGTACATTGTATATACTGTGCTAGAGAGATCAATATCTATGCACTATTCTTCCAAATAATATTAAAACATTTAGGAAGAATATTTAAAAAGTTAGTCCATTAATAGACAATCCTATATTTATTTCGTTGCTGACTATGATCAGGGAACGGAGATGATACATAGTATCTCAACCCAATGTGATCGTTTGTGATTGCCACCCTGAGGAAGAACGGATGTATCGCAGGAGGGTATAGGACGCAGGCAGGACGGCCCACAGAGACGCACAGAAGTTCCCGACGATTTCAAGCCTGATGAGTCGGTCACACGGAGGCTCCTCAAAGAAGGCTTCCCTATGACGGAACCGGAGAAATTCCACCTATCTGAAGTGGCTCAGAAAAACCTATCAGGCAGGCCCGAGAAAACTTTCCAAGAAGCAAGCAAGTGCGTCATCTGTCCGAAACCGAACAGCTCTGCATAGCTTCTCAGACTATCAGCAAAATGAAAGGAGAAGCGCAATGATAAAAAAAAAATGTGAGAAATGAAATTCTTGGTGGAAGAGAAACTACCTTAGAATTCGTCTAGTCAACTAGAGAAAATGACGAAAAACACATACTTGGCACCAGGAATCGAATTCAGAACCTAGTTTAACCCATTAGACGCCCTGCACAAGGAATTCTTACTGAGAGGGGAGGATAAGCTGTTTCCAAATTTTACAGATACATGACCCTAATTGGTTTGTTAATTGGTGGTTTGTTACTAGAGCTAGAATTTTGGTTCATGGCACCATTATTGTGTACAGAAAATTGTATCAATTTCAACAATATATCTTACATATTGTGGAATTTCCAAACTTTACAGATACATTAGCCTAAACCGATTTTGTTCTTAGAGCTAGAATTCTGATTCATGCCATCATTTTTGTATGTATGTATTTATTTCTCTGCAAGTGGATATCACCCGGCGGCAGAGTTATGTATCTATACAAGATAAATAAACAGTAAATCACAGCTGCCAGTTTATGGCTTTGTAAGCTACATATAATAGTTATTTATAACAAATATGAAAACATTAATTTTTCTCTCAATTCAGATTAATTAGTTTCATAATTATAATCACCATCCAATTTAGCATTTGTATTTACAACAATATACAATCACAAACATTTCATCTAAGGAATATTTACAAAAATTATCCAACATTATTATCAAGATTTTTCCTAAATTTCTTCAGAGATAGAGGACAACGCCGAAAGCCTGCTCCAGGCAATTCATTCCAGTCTTTTATGGTTCTATTTACAAAGGAGAACTTTCCCACGTCAGTTCTGTGTCTTCTACCCTTAATTTTGAACGGATGATCGTTTTGTGCATAGTAAGTTGGGTTTTCCAGTTTGTCAGTAACGTCCTCCCTTGCGTTTAAGCCAGCGTAAGCTTTAAATAAAGCGCACAACCTCGTCTCTCACGCCTAACTTTCAACGGCTCCCATTTTATCTCCTCAGCGTTTGTAGGCCCAAAATATTTACCCCTTTTTATGAATTTTATAGCCCTTCTCTGTATAAGTGGTATACATTTCAACAAATAATCTTACATATTGTCGTGTTTCAAATTCTACAAATGGATCACCCTCAACTGGTTAGAGCGGGAATGTTTATTCATGTCACCATTTTTATGTATAATAAGTGGCATTAGTTTCAACAATATAACTCTTATTGTGGAGCTTTCAAATTTTATAGATACATTATCCAAAACTGGTTTTGCACTTAGAACCAAAATTTTGAATCATCGCGCCATTATTGTGTATAATAAATCGTATACATTTCAACAATATATCACAATTTTAACAATACACTGTGTTTGTATTATTATGTAAGCTTATTTCCTTAACGGCTGTATCTAAATTGGGTCTATAGCCTTTCAGGCACCCCACGTGGACACCCCTGTCTATTTTAGCCCCAAACCTGAGGTTGAAAGTGCCTCAAACACAGAAATCTCACGCAAATTAACAGCGGGTGAGGCGGGAATGGGTACAAGATAATCCGCTAAAATCGTTAATGTACTCCACTGCCCTCTGGCGGAGAGGTAAGAAGTGGGGACCGAGTGTATCCCATTATTTTCTACTCCTGTCTACTCTAATCTTCGTTGCTTACTACCGAAGTTGATGACAGACCTCGGCTTCCTTACTAACTACGAAGTTTAATCACTTTCTGTTACTTAGCGGCATCTATAGCAGAGATTCTTACGACTGGCTGCTTCTAACCTCACATTTATGATGGAACATAGCGACACGTGGCGGTCGTCAGCGGGAGCTCAGCCCAACAAAGAACACCCTTCCACAGCCTTAATTTAACCTTCTTATTTGGGTTACGCCTTGTACTGTCGTTATCCTATCGTTAACTAAGGTACAACTCCAGAGTGAATCGTTAAAAAGAATAAGTGTCCTTAAAGACATAGGGAGAAAGATTCGAGCAAACTGCAAAGAAACACTTTCGCAGTTTACTGACTTAAGATCTTTTAACAAGCAGCAAAGGTATAACTAATTTTACTGTTAATGCTTTTTAAGCTACAGCCCTTCAATTACAATTTGAAAACTAAATCTTGCGATCAAAGAAACGCCTGATTGTTCCAACCAGCAAATGGGCTTTTCAAAATAATAATAATTTAAACTCGCCGAAACATATTCAACCCCACAATTTTGCCCAAGCCCAAAAAATCCCATTTTTGCTTACTCTTCGCGGCTACTGTACTTTTAAAGACGATCTATCCTTCGGCGAATTTCCAGCTAGACTGAAGGAGTTTTTCTCACGGTGGCCCGCCGAAGAGCGAAGGAGTGAGTAGTTTGAACTTTTACTACCAGGGCGCAGCTGAATCTCACCGCATACGTCACTTTCAAGATTTTGGGCGAGTTCGTTTATTCCATAAGTCAGTGGGGATGGCAAATATGGCGTAAAACTTTTAGGGGTAGACATACAGTCCAGCCTTGAGATTTACAGTTAGAAGTTTGTGAATCATGCTTATAGAGTTCGAAAATTTTGACACAAGTTGTTCATTTTATCACATTTTTGTATATGGTATGATATTAAGTCTTATGATTCATCAGTTAAACTAAATTGACAATGAGATGCAAGCACTGACGTAACGTAGCATAAGCGCAGACGCAAGCAAACGCCATTCACAATACAATCGTAAGCACAACGCAAGAAGTTGGCGCGGGTTTCTAGATCCGCAAGCATCTTCCAAGCGCTCTGCAAGTTACAAACTGAATAACATAACCAACAATACTACATAAGAAAATTCACTCAATCTTTTACAGATACATATGTTATAAAATTACATACTAACAACTGACGCTCGCCGCAGTGACGTAACAATAATGGCTCATTCAAAATAGTACAAGCATAGAGACTTCAGAAAGTGATAAAGCCACACATTTAATGAACTAAGAATTATGTCTCTGCGTCTTCGATTTGTGAGAACTAAGAAATCTAGACAGAGGATAGTTATATCCCTTAAATCAAAGAAGGATTCGCAAGGAGATTGTCATAACCTCTCGAGGGAAATATTAGAGATGGCGCGGCACTGCACGGCCAAATGGAAGAGCATGCATGTACAGCAGGCCCTGTAAAGTCTCGCAGTGCGATCGTTTGTTATTGAGTTCATAGGCAATGCATAGATAACCGAAGCAGAATTCCTCCTCTTTGCATACAACGTAAGGATAAAGTTTGGAGTTTGCAAAATTTTGCGTTGCTTGTTTTTATGTGAATGCTTATACATTAAATACTTTCTACCTACAAAGAACTAATTCGTTTTTTAAATAAAGAAATTGTTTGGACAATCGAATTTTACAGGCAAATAACACAAGTGTATAGTGATAATGCAATGAACGGATCTTCAGTAAGGAATTGGCGAATAATTTACGAGTAATCAAGGAAGAACCAGTGTGAACGAAAAAGACCGGAGTAGAAGTTATTCAAACATGTTGGAGGCGTTGAAAACTATTGTTGATAAAACAATCAAGAAGAACCGATGTTTCACTTTGGACACCGGACATGAATTTTAAGGTGGAGAAGATTTCCCAACCATGAAGACCTCAAAGTGGCAGTGACATATTTGCTCACATCTTTAGCGGTGAAAGAGTACAGCATCTGCATGAAAAACTGGTACCACGTGATAATAAATACCTTGATAGCAATAATGATTACGTTGAGAAATAGAGCAAGGTACCGTAACTTTGTAAATACAATTTTGTATAAATAAAACTTTCTTTATTATTTATGTCAAATCGTCTGTCACTATCTGAATGTCCCTCGTAGATATAAGAATACGCTTTTTTAACAGTAATTGGTTAATGGGTTGTAGAGAAAGGCATTTCAATGAAACACATGAGATTTTTAATTTTGGTGGAGCATGTGAATAATTAAATTTGCAGTGCAGGAAATTTCATACATTGGATGTACTCAAATTACTATAATAATTCCTTACGGTCGCTGTAGGCAATACCTCTAATGAAGAACATATTGCAATCTGGCTTCGTAATGAACTCAGGGTCACATAATTATGTTGGTTTCTTGTAATTAGCTTTGGTAAAGCAGGTGGAATAATAACGTATATTAAAGTCAGTAGTACGGAGGGTGAACTCCTGGCCGCGATGTAATGTGTGTCAGAGATCCGATACTGCGGCTCTGTGCTTCCAATATCTATTAATGGTTTCAACAGTTGGCATGGAAATCTGATACGCAGCGGTTTCACGACCAACTCTACTCATTGCCATTTCATGCACTCTGTTTATATTAAAAATGTTATTTATATAATCTGTTTCATGCTACTCGACATAAATGTATGCATAAAAATGCTTTCAATTAGGCAATATGCGAAACAGCCTTTTACGTCACAAGTGGGTTTATTCTGACCAAATTGTCGAAGGGTAACATTACAACAGTGTCCATCATGGTTATTACACGTTTTGAAACATAAAATTCCCCGACTTTTCCAGGTTTTGCAGGTCTTCAATCACGCAAGAAGCTTGTCTACAGCATTCTAGTTCTATATTTTAACCATATTTATAGGACATTTCAGCCGCAGGTCAAGCTTAGACAATTTCAACCAATCGCGGTTATATGACTGGAGGGATATTGTCGGAAAATTCTATCGCAGCTGATGTTCGTATGTCTAATCTCCTAGTAACAAGATGACAATTCAGGAAGCCAACCTACACTTTTGTAACTGTTGGTTCCACATATGCACTTTCAATTAGTAGTTACAATGTTTATTTAAAGTTTTATCCAGTTAAATATTTAATTAAAAACAAATCTGATGTGCTCCATTCACATGAATTTCTCTAAATCTCTGCAACAAATTATTGTTAAAAAGCTTATGCTTCTATTTACTTCATTCTAATCGAGAAAAAAATTAGCAGAAATAGACTTATTACTTGCTTCCTTGTAACTAGAACTGAAACAAGGGAGTAGCATAGGTTAAAGCAACAGTCAAAAGCTGGTTGCTATGTGACTGAAGTACCTTTGTTTGTATGGACAGCGGTTGAACAAATTCCTGTATGAGAAAAGTATATTTTCCAAAGTTGAAACGAAAAAATGTGTAGTATTAATTGTGTTTTTAATGTGTTCTATATTTTTGTGTGGTAAGTTTTTGTCTATCTCATAGGTTTAGCAGTTATGCAAAATTCCGTAAAATTAATCCAGAATAAAGTAGTCTTCAGAGACTATTCCCAGAAAATGCAATATATACATTTTATTTGTCAGGTAAATATCTTAAATATACGATATTTCAATCAAAATCATTAGAGCAATATTTAAGAAAATCAAAATTTTCAAAAAAAGTTCCATGTAAAGGGTGGTTGGGGTGGGGGATTTTCTTGAAAATCTTCGTGTTGCATCCTTGGAAGATATCAAATTTAAATACCAAGTTTGGTATTTAACGTCCTTTTCGTTTTTGAGCTATGCTATCCAAAGGCACACGACCTTTTTCTGAAAATGCTTATTTTTGGATTCAGGGGGTCACAAAACATGTATTTCCGGTGAAATTTTGGTATCGAATTTTTGGGTAAAATGTAATGTATACACTATGTACTTAGTATGTGTAGAGAAAGTAAAAAGGGAATGAAAATAATGATTATTTGTATTGCTTATGTAAGAGATGAGTGCAATAACCTCAAATAAGATGAGGGGTCCTGCATTACTTAATAAAAGATGAAATAAAATAATTATTCCCTATATGTATGTACTGTTGCTATCGATATTCGTACATTGGCTGTACATACGGTTGGCCATATAATCAGGAGGCGATGAAGAAGGAAAGAAAAAAATAAAAAAATTGGTAAATAAATATGGTCGAATGATCATCTACTATTTGAGAGCTAATTTAAGTATTACAATCGTAACCTACTAAAATCTCTCTTCCTATATGTTATAAATTATGAATAGTCTATTTCGCTGACTTTCCTTATCAAATACATCTCGTGTTTGCAACTCTTAGGAGAATTCACTCGTGGCATTACTTATGACACGTGATCATAGGAAGTGACCAATCCCATACATTGGCGCATATCTTGGCATTTTAATTTTTTTATCACACCCAGGTGAATTTTTTTTTCTAAATTTATCGCACCAACGTGCATTTTTCTCCCTGAACTAATGATCGTCTGATAATAATAGTATCTGTTTGCAGTGATATTCCCCTACACGATGGCGGAAGTTCTAAAATGTGTTTATTTAACTCCAAAATAATAGGATTTATCAATAAAAAGAGATCTGAAATTTACCATATGGACATCAAGTTGCAGTGATTTCGGAATATTATTGCTCGTGTCCATATAGGCCAGTCATTGTTATGCTATAGTCTTATTAAATGCAACTCAAGCTACAACTTTTCTCTAGATAAATTCGCTCGCACTAAGTTTCTCGGAATCTATCGATAAAAGTGGAGCTCTCGTTATATTACTAATGATAGTTTTGCAGTGTCTTGTCATCTTGGAGCAGCAGAGTAGCTGGACGTTTATTTTTACTTTCTCTAGCACCGTATGTGCAATGTACTTAGGAATAGAGAAGTATTGTATTACTCAAAAATTCGATACCGAGATTTCACCGGAAATACATGCTTTAGGACCCCCTAAATCGAAAAAGAGCATGTTCAGGAAACAGGTCTATGTGTGTGTTTGTGTGCGTAGACAGAATAGCTCAAAAACGAAAAGACGGTTAAATACCAAACATGGTCTTTAAGTTTGGTATCTGCTAAGGATGCCACTCGATTTTCAAGAACATCCATCCACACCTAAGTACCCCTTATATGGAAAATTTTTCGAAATGTTTGTTTTTCTTAAAAATGGGTCTAACGGTTTTGATTAACATACCACATATTAAAGCCATTTCTGTCACAAATAAAACCTATATCCTGAATGTTCAGGGAATATCTTTTAAAAGCTTGTTTACTGTGGATGAATTTTGCTTAATTTAGCAAAACTTGTAAAACGTAGGGATAGAAAAAAACTTACTATACAAAAATGTAGATCATGTTGAAATACACAAGTTATGTCATATACATTTTTTTCGTGAAGCTCACAGTTTTTGAAGTATTCCTTGTTATTAGTTTAAATTGTGAAGTACATATACCCTTCTCAGGCGGAAGTGTCCGTTTTCTTTTGTTCTACTTCTGGCCAAGCAAAGAAGCGATATGCAATGAAAATCGCAAACGACACTTTAATACATTTGATTATCACTTTAGCCTAGTGCATTCCCTTAGTTCCCTTCTACTTATAAGGAACTAAGTAATATCACTCTGCTAATGTTTATCTCGATTAGCATGGTGTTGAAGGAAGTTTGTTTGTAGAGTAGCAGACAAAGTCATGTGAGTGTAACACATCAGATTTTTGTACTAAGGTGGCTATGTCATCCACACACAACCCCCAACCGCATCTGTTTTTGGTGAGCGTGTCCATCGGACCTAACCGAGAGAAATAATGTTATAGTTCACCGACCTTCCCCTTTCTGCTCCTCTACGCCGTGACAGGCCAGAAGATCTACTTAAAAATGGAAAGAAGGGTAAAGAAAATAAAACTGCAATAGATGCCATCTCACTTTCGATTCAAAGGAAATGAAGCTGATTGACATGACCTTCTGTAAATTTCTGCAACAAATTATTGTTAAAAAGCTTATTCTTCTATTTACTTAATGCTAATTGACTAGCAGAAAGTCTCGTTACTTGCTTCTTTGTAAGTAGAAGGAAAATATGGGAGTGCCATAGGTTAAAGTGATAGTCAAAAGCTGGTTGCTATGTGACTGAAGTTCCTTTGTATGGACAGGCGTTAGCAAATTCCTGTATGAAATAAGTATGTTTTTCAAAGATGAAACCAAAAACAAGGGATATCTAAAAAACGATCAATTGCACGAAAAAATGTATAAAACATAAATTGTGTGCTTTAACATGCTCTACATTTTTTGTAAGGGAAGTTTTTGTCCATCTCTTACGGTTTAGCAGTTATGCCTATTTCCGTAAAACTCATCGAGAATAAAATAGTCTTCTGAGACTATTTCCAGAAACTTCAAGATATACATGCATTTGTCTGATAAATATCTTTATTACATGATATTTTAATGAAAATCGTTAGAGCCATTTTTGAGAAAATCAAAATTTTCGAAAAAAGTTTCATATAAAGGGTAGTTTAAAGTGGAGGGATTTTTCAGAAAATGTTCGTGTCCCATCCCTGAAAGATGCTAAACTTAAATACTAAGTTTTCTATTTTACCGACTTTTCGTTTTTGAGTTATCGTGTTCACAGTCACACTGACATATACACGGACCTTTTTCTGAAAATTTTTTTTTTATACAGGAGACCCTAAAACATATTTCCGGTAAAATCTCGGTATCGAATTTTTTAGTGGAGTGCAAAACTTTCTCTATACACTATGTGCATGGTACGTGTAGAGAAAGTAACATGTTGATTCTAGCTTTAAAAGTTTTAAGAAAACAAGTGTTACTTTTCATCTTAGGTTATGTTTCATGTGTTAATATTATGCATTACTTAGATTTTTATTGGTAGTGAACTGAGTGATAATCACGATCTTCCTTAAGAATTGCAATGCAAACGCCAGTGCCCTCTTTATGAAGCGTTATTCCTGAACTTAAGTCATTCATTCCTTGTAGTAAATAAGGCATGTAAAATATTGCAAACAGCATCACCACAAAACAGCGGTTGTGAACAATAAAACCAAGGAATAAGCATAAAAGATAATGCAAAAAGACATGGAGAAGCTTAGGGAAAATAACCCAGACATCGCCATAAACAACAAGTTGGCATCTAAACGAGACCGAATTTACGGCTACATATATCCATCAAGATAAATAACCAGGGCATAAAATGCTACATTTCAACACACAAGCGAAGTTATTCGACTGAGATATTATGTATAAGCCCGCCGGGCAGTAAACAGTTTTAACGAAAGTGCACAAATTTGAATGCGACGCCTTTAAGGGAAAATATTCCCCCTGCCACATGGCGTAACATACTTGAATATATGACGCTAAAATAGTTTTATGTGTGTTTTGTGATTTCTAGTTTTTCAATAAAGAACCATGTTAGGAATGAAGACACATTTTTACTTTCTCTATACTCACTATGTACATAATGTATAGAGAATGTATTGCACTCCACCAAAAATTCGATACCGAGATTTCACAGGAAATATATGTTTTAGGGTCCTCCGTATCCGTGTGTCCGTGTGTCTGTGAACACGATAATTCAAAAACGAAAAGTCGGTAAAATACAAAGCTTGGTATTTAAGTTTAGTATCTTCCAGGGATGTGACACGAAGGTTTTGAGAAAAATCCCCCCACCATAAAACTACCCTTTATATGGAACTTTTTTCGAAAATTTTGATTTTCTTAAAAATGGCTCTAACGATTTTGATTAAAATGTCGTATATTAAAGATATCTACCTGACAAATAAAATGTATATCTTGAATTTTCTGGGAATAGCTTCTGAAGACCTGTTTATTCTAGATGAATTTTGCTTAATTTGGCATAACTAGTAAACCGTAAAAATATATAAATACTTACTATACAAAAAATGTATATTTTGTTAAAATACACAACTTACACCATATACATTTTTTTCGCGGAGCTTAACGTTTTAGAGGTATTCGTTTTTATTAGTTTCAGTTGTGAAGTACTTATACTTTTCTCAGACGGCAATACGTTTTTCTTTTGTTCTACTCCTGGCCAAGAAAAGAAGCGATTTCTTATGACAATCGCAAAACGACAGCTTTTAAAACATTTGAATATCGGTTTAGCTTAGTGTACTCCCTTATATTCTTCCTACTTATAAAGAACTAAGTAATAAGAACGTTATACTAATGAGTACCTCGATTAGCAAGGTGCACAAAGAAGAATAATGTTATTTAAGAAGTTTGTAGAATAGCTAGAGAAAGTCATGTGAGTGTAACACATAAGATTTTTTACTTTCTCCACTACGTTAGTATACATAGTAAGCAGAGAAAGTATTGCATTCCACCCAAAATTCTATTTCAGCAGAAATAGTACATGATTTGAGGACCTCTGAATTAGTATTAAGAGTAGAGTATTTATTGGACAAACATTTTACATTTACAGGTGCATAAATTGCACAGGTAAGATAGTGCACGTGCTTATATACAGGTGTTAATGAACTACACTCAAATAATTTGCGCGATTGTGCACGTGACTGATAAAATAATTTGAGATTGGCGATGCATGATCCACGGATAAACATAACCCAGCTACGTATGGATATCAGGTGCTGATAAGTCGGTGTTAAAGCAAGACAGGTTGAAAAAATGGGTAATTATAGAGAACTTGGGCCCCTCTAGGAATTTAACAAATTGTGGTTTGACTGTAAGTTTGGTTTATACTTGTTACGTTTTCACCAATTTTTTTTTATCGGAAAAGCTCAGTAATTAAGTTAAACGCTAATTTATTACGTGCGCGTAGCGATCCTTTTTTTTTTTTTTTGAAAATGTATGAAGTAAAGAAGGAGTAGAATATAAATAAGGAAGTCTTGTAGTACTTTTGCAATGTAAATATATAATAATACTACACACTAAAGTGCCTAAAACCTGAGTTTCATTGTCGGCGGCAGGCGAACAGTGTTGTGGAATGCAACACCGGCATATGTCGCTAGACGCTGTGCTGATGTATGACAAGATGTTTCACACAGATACAGCTGTTCAGTAAATTTTATAATACAGGAACTTCGGCCACTCTAAAATCGAATGAAACTAAGTGCGATTGATTGACATTTTATTTATGATGACAGTTTCAAAGCCTGTGGATTTCAAATTTAGCGCGAGGTTAGGTTCCAATCCGTTTAGGTTAGTGTGTGTATATAAATTGATGTTTCTAATTTTATATCGTGGTAGTACCTCATTATCGATATTTCCAAAAACTCCTAACAGCGCAATGGATACAACATTAGTTTTTTAAACCATCTCCCCACCATAATCCCTCTCTAACCACACCGGTCCCGTTAGAGTGCAAAACTGGCATAAGTCGCAGCGGAGAGAGTTAGCGGCCCAACTTGTAAATAATTACCAAAAAATGGCTTAGAATGTCTTTAAAACTGCTGCCCGAGTATAGAAATATCAATTTTTAGCAGCTCGGTACTGGCGTTCTCAAGATTTAATGTCGCAAATATCTGTAAAATCTCGAACTAATCACTGGAGGTATTTCAACTGATCTGGTGGGTTAATGCGCAACGCGGGAAGCTGCTATCCCAAATGTCACGAGTTTGATTCCTGACATAGAGTAAATGTTTTTCATTATAATGTTTTTTTCATTCCCGACGAAGTGCCGTGATACGTGGCGTACTGGCACTTCAGAAAATTATAGCCATTACTTCGAAATTTCAATAAACAAGCTATACGTCTCCTATCTCAAATTAATTATTTAAGTAATCTACATATTCTGTGAAAATATTTCGATAGTGTTCAGTAACACCCTGTATATTGGGCTGCATACCATGTTTTACTACTAATTAAAATCACAAAACCATTTAAGAATAAGGATACTTTATAAAACATCTGATATGCTCCATTTACATGACTTTTTTCTACATCTTTGTAACAAATTAATGGTAATCAGATTATTTTTCTATCTAGTTGATGCTAACTGTGATAAACATTAGCAGAAACAATCTTATTACTTATTTCCTTGTCAGTAGAAAGAAAATAAAGGAACACACTAGACTAAACAGACAGTCAAATGTATTGAAATGTGGTTGCTATGGATAGAAATCCGTTTTTTTTTTGTTTTTTTCTGCGTGGCCAGGTGTTGACAAGTTCCCGTATGTGAAAAGTTTTAAGCATTTTGAAAATGGAATCAATAACAAGGAGTATCTTGAAAATGGCAACTGCATGAAAAAACTATAAATGACATGACTTGTATGTTTTACGGAGATCTTCATCCCTTACCAGTTAAGCAAATTTCAGGAAAAATTCATCAAGAATAAGGAGGTTTTCAGAGGCTATTCTCAGAAAATTCAAGATATGTACATTTTATTTTCCATGTGAGTATCTTAAATACAAGATGTTTTAATCAAAATCGTTAGATCCAATTTTGAGAAAATCAACATTTTCGAAAACGTTCCATGTAAAGGGTAGTTTGGTGTGGGGGAATTTTTTTCAAAATCTTAGTGTTGCATCCTTGGAAGATACTGACCCTAAAACATATATTTTCGGTGAAATCTCGGTATCAAATTTTTGAGTTTAGTACAATATCTTCTATATACACTAGAAAACGTATAGAGAAAGAAAAAATGGATGAAATGCCAAACTTTCTATCTTTGTTTACCCTCAGGACCTATAAACCATCAGCGGGATCAGACGCCGGGTAAGAAAATGAGAAATGTGATATGAAATGTATATGAAATGAATGATAGGAAAGATGATTATGGAACAGTTGGTGTAATGAACAGTAAAACATGGGTTAAACCCATCCAGACGCCACTTTATCAAACACAAACCCCGCATGCAGGCTCTGGGATCAAAACCAAACTATCTAGGTGAGAGGCGAGTGGTCTAATGACTCGATTTGGCCACGAAAATACTAAACCTGGTATTTTAATTTAGCATCTTACAAGGAACCACATGAAGATATTCAGAAAAATCTCCCCACATCAAATTACTCTTTTCACGGAAGATTTGTTGGAATTGCCGGTTTTCTTAAAAATGACGAAGGATACTGAACAAAATGCCATATATTACAGATATTTACATGACAAATAAACTGTGGTCCTGAATTTTTGGATAATAGTCTCCGAAGATCTCTTTATTCTCGACGACTTTT
Source organism: Hymenopus coronatus (assembly GCA_030762935.1). Lineage (NCBI taxonomy): Eukaryota > Metazoa > Arthropoda > Insecta > Mantodea > Hymenopodidae > Hymenopus > Hymenopus coronatus. The sequence continues at coordinate 32,453,929 of CM060882.1, read as the reverse complement.
GCATTGCAGATAAACTGCACAACAAATAAACGCACAATTTATGTCCTGGAGTTAACCAATCTGAGATATTGTTATTCATTTAAATTTTCAAGTACTTATGCTTTTCTCAAATATAAGTCGCACTTCTATTCTTTTATTATTTTCATTTTATGCAACAAGTATCATGTATTATAAGGTAGACAAGGTATTACATTCTATCCAAAATCCTGCGCGTCTATGTGCCTGCGGAAAGCGTAACTTAAAAGTCTGATGTATTCCATTCACATTATTCTTCTGTGCAACTTTGCAGCAAATAGGCTAAAGTGATAGTCAAAAGATGGTTGCTATGTTACTCAGGTTCCTTTGTTTGTATGGACAGGAGATGACAAATTCCTGTATGAGAAAAGTTAAGTTTTTCAAAGCTGAATTCAAAAACAAGAAATATCTAAAAAACGATCAGCTCCACAGGAAAATGTATACAACATAAATTCTGGGTTTTAATGTGCTCTACATTTTTTGTGTAGTAAGCTTTTGTCCATTTCTTACGGTTTAGCAGTTTAGCAAAATTTCGTAAAATTCACTTAGCATAAAGTAGTCTTCAGAGGCTATTCCCAGAAAATTCAAAATATGCATCTTATTTGTCAGGTAAATATTTTTAATATACGATATTTTAATCAAAATCGTTAGAGCCATTTTAAAGAAAATAAAAAAAATGGAAAAAATTTCCATGTAAAGGGTAGTTTGGGGTGGAGGAATTTTTCTCAAAATCTTCGTGTCACAACCCTGGAAGATACTAAACTTAAATACCAAGTTTGGTACTTTAGCGACTTTTTATTTTCAAGTTATCGTGTTCACAAACACACGGACACACATATACACGGACCTTTTACTTAAAATGCTTTTGTTGGATACAGGGAACCCTAAAACATATTTCCGGTGAAATCCCAATATCGAATTCTTTGGTGTAGTGCAATACTTTCTCTATACACTATGTACATAGTACGTGTGTAGAAAGTAAAAATTCAGTCACATAGCAACCAGCTTTTGACTATCGCTTTAGCCTATGGTACTCTGCCACCACGTACAAGGAAGCAAGCAATAAAACTATTTATGTTAATTTTTTCTCTATTGGCATGAAGTAAATAAAAGCATAAGTTTTTTAACAATAATGTGTCGCAGAGTTGTAGAGAAAGTCATGTGAATGGAGCACATCAGATTTTTAGCCTAGATCCATTGGAAGGAACAATGGTTTTCAATGATGACAGAATTATGAAATTCCGTTGAATGGTTCCTAATATAATCCTACATATCTGATGATAACGTCGAGAATGGGACGCTTTATACCTTAATCAAACGCGAAGCTATTGTCCTTACCATCCTCAAGAGCAACGCTTGAGGTGCAGGAGCAGCAGGAGGCGATAGGGCGGAGGCAGACTGACTGACAGAGTCGCTCAGAGGTTCCTAACAATTCCAAATATGATCACAACGAAGGATTGACTTCGAAGAAGACTTCCCTCTAGCGGTACCGGGTAGAACGCGACCCACTTGAGGCGATAACAGAAGACAGATATCTGGCTGGACCGAGACAAATTTTCCAACGAGAAGGACCTACGCCATGTGTTCGACACTAGCCGCCAGAGTACGATCCTTAAGCCTGGCCTGAATCTTGAAGGAGGAAGGGGAAGATAGGAAATGAGAGAGATAAGAAATCGCAGTAGAAGAAAAAAAAAACACCCCAGAATTAGTCTTGCCAAAAATAGAAAATTAAGAAAAACCCATGGTCGGGAACCGAGTCTAGGGCCACCTGTCTAAAGTCTATCACTTGTCCGACATATACACGTGTACAATTTTCCTTTCTCTATAATATTGAGCGTAACTATGTTGTAATAAATTGGGTTCAAAAAACTGCATATCGACTAGTAAATTTAAATCATATGAAGGCAGGAAAAGGCCGTAAACTCGATATTTATTTTCATTTATTTTAATTGCGGTAAACTAGTTGACCCGTTAGCGCCGGCTGGAAAGATTTAGATAACCATTCAAACATAAGAGATTTCAATGCTGAAAAGGCAACATCAATATGTCCTTCCAGTCATGCAGTGACAATCAATAAAGGAAAATCATTATGCGTTTAAGTTAAACGAATGTTCTGCGGGGTGAGAATGTAATTCAATAGCTGCCGGGTTCAGCTGTCTGAAAAACCAACAAAAATTCTGATATTACATTCACATTACTTTCTCTAGCCATTCCACAAACAAACTAAAGGCTATTCTTTTATTTATAGCATACTATTTGCGATAAACATTTGGAAAATTGGTTTTACCTTTTTAAATAGAAGAAAAATAAGAGTTCTGAGGCTAAAGCGATAAAGAAACCTCTTAAGCACTTGTCGCTATGTGAAGCAAGTTAAATTCTGTTCTCTTTACAAGGCCAGAAGTAAAAAAAGAGAGAGATAAGACGTAAGAGTTGTTCCCGTTTGAGAAAAGTTTAATTAGTTTCAAATTGAAATCAATAGCAAGAAATAAGTCGGAAACGGTTAACTATTCAACAAAGATGTATGTGACAAACTGTGTGTTGTAGGGAGATCTTCACTTTTTGTGATGAAAGAGTTTGTCTAATGTATTACGCTTTACTAGTAACACACAAGTCATCCAGAATAAAAAGCTGTACGCAGACTATTTCGAGAAACTTCAAGATATACATTTCAATTGTCATTTTTGAAAAATGTTTCATGCAAAGTGTAATTGGAGGTGTGTCGCATCTTTGGAAGCACTGAACTTAAACACCAAGTTAGATATTTAATGGATTTCAGGGGCCTCAAAACACGTATTCCCGGTGAAATTTCTGTATCCAATTTTTAAGTGAAATACAATAACTTCTGTCTGATTTGTACACATGTGATTTTCTGTACCAGTTTGACAATAAATTACCCTTATTTTAAATTTAAATGTCAAGTTTGGTATTTTACTAACTTTTCGTCTTTAAATTACGTTCTTTCGGTACAGGTTACCTTAAAACGTGTATTTCCGGTGAAATCTCATTATCGACGCCTTGGGTGGAACGCAACACCTTCTCTACACCCGTACCATGTAGTATGTAGAGAAAATAAACATGCTATAGTGATATATTTTATTTTATAAAAACTGTACCTACTACTCCCGCCTCACTTTGTTTTGTCTTCGCTGCCCAAAACAGGTTTTAGAGCACGTGCTGCTTGCATCTCCAGGTAAACATACAGTCAACTTCAGTCTTTAGGTACCCTACTAACAAGACGGTAAGGAAAGGCACGAGAAAGCAACATATTAGAATTTTTAATACCAGGCACTAAAATACACTGGTTTTAATGTCTGGGAATAACGTTCAAACGAAACACCACAAATCCAGGATAAGAGGGATGGAAAGCACTTTCTTTCCCCGGGACTTGCACCCCCCTTGCTCCCCAAGTGCCTTTCTATGTTAACTGCCCGGTACAAGTGGCTTGTATAATGCATAACGCGATGACTTCAGCATAAAACAGAAATACATAAAACACCGCAATATCCCGTACGGGTTTGTCTCTCTTTTTGAAGTAAGGCTCATAAATCCTGTAATAGCCTTCTGCAGATAGAGCTAAGCTTTTTGAGAATCGAAAGGTAAAACGAGAATAACGTGCGGAAATAAAAAATATCGGGCGAGAAAAGTGTTACATAACTGTACAAAACTGCTCGCGGATATTTACGAGAGTCAATAAACTCGAGTACTTGAAGTCTAGGTTGATAATGTGTTACAACGGTAAATATACCGAGCGGAGTGGCAGATTATGTGTTCAAATCCCATGAGCTACTAATCTGACTGGTTTTTACTTTCTCTACACGTACTATGTACATAGTGTTTAGAAAAGTTATTGTAATGCACCCCAACATTTCAAGATTTCACGAAAATCATGGTTTAAGACACACCTGAATCCGAAAAAAGCACTTTTAGAAAAAATGTCCAGGCTTGAGTGTGTGTGTGTGTGTGTGTGTGTGTGTGTGTGCATAGCCCAAAAACGAAGAGACCGTTGAATGCCAAACTTTGTATTTAAGTTTGGTGTCTTCCAAGGTTGCGACACAAAGATTTTCAATAAAATCCGCCCACCCCAACTACCATTTACATGGAACTTTTTTGAACATTTTGATTTTCTCAAAAATGACTAAGATTTTGATTAAAATACTATATATTAAAGATACTTACCTACCTGAAAAATAAACTGTATATTTTGAATTCTTTGAGAACAGCCTCTGAAGATATTTTATTCTGGATGAACTTTACGGAATTTTGCATAACTGCTAAGCCGTAAGAAATGGGAAAAAAGTTACCACAGAAAAAATATATAGAAAAGCGGTAGACTGGACAGCACCCTAACCTCCATCAGCTTTGCGCGGAGCCAAGCGGCAGGCATGTTATGAGTAGGTAGATATATCAAAAGGCAAGCTGTACTTAGCCATCTGATTACGGATGGAAGAACAGACGGGATGACACTTTGCCATCTGCTTGACGTAAAACTAGGGTAATATGGCTTAGGGTTGAGATCTTAACTGGTTACTGCCCACCAAGATTTCTTACCAAACAGGTATATTGCGATATAACCAAGCTGTTAAAGCAACGTAATTTAAAAGATAATTTTCAAATATCTTTTACGAACTCGTATCTATTAGGAGTATTGAAATTTTGTTTTACTAATAAAATGAGAGAAAAAACAGTCTATCGTATAACGACCCGCTCTTAAAATATTTGGCTAAGTTTTAGTCCAGCATATTCCCCAATGCAAAGAAATATAGAATAAAACTATGGTTATTAAATTTCATGAAAAATCACAAAAAATAGACAATTTTAATTCCATAAAATAATTCAAACATTCCTGAATACAAAAATTATAATTGGCCACCAGACGCCATTTTTAAACGTCTTAAATCACTGGAGCTACAGCAAAGCACTCGATATGAAACTGAACTTGGCAAGAAAAATTTCGACGACATCTCATTCGCAGCATGCAAAATAGAAAACGAAGTTGTGCAGAAGAAAAACAGTAACGCAAGAAGAAAATAACAGAAAGGCAGTAGCAGAGGAGAGAAAAAGGAAAACTATCAACCTGGTGGATTTTAATGTGAGCCATGCATTCAAATATCTCATTGTTTTACTGATATTTTCAGCGTTTTTCTTCCTAAAAATGCTCCATGCGGAGCAGATTTTTGTTACACAAATAAAATTTTCTGTACAGGATTATGGGGGTACAATGAATAAGAATTGCTCTAGGTTTTACTGTCAGATGTATTTAAGCAGATGTTTTCAATTTTCAAACATAAAATTTGTATTTATTGTGACAAAGAAAGCGCATTTATAAATTTAAAACAATTTTGGAGGCTAAACCAAAGGGATACGAAGCAACCTAGAGTAATTTGAGTAAGAAGATTTTTTTTTTTAAGTTTAACATCCTTTAACCTGGTTGTTCATATAGGATGATGGTTGAAATTGGTAAAATGATGCTCAAATGATCTCGGGGCCCATGAAGCTTAAAGTTTCTCGACAGTCGTCTCTTCGGAATAAGGGCAAACCCCGAAAAAAAACCTTATCCGGGTAACTCACCTTAAGCGAGATTCGAACTCGCTACCTTTCGTATGTGAGGTAGACACGTTAACACCACACTACCCAGGCGGGCTAGTAGATTTATTGCCAGTCTTGGATTAAAACATTTCAACTTTGTTTTGTCTCAAGGGGCTTTTTAGTTACTTGACAAAAACATAATCGAATATGACCATAGCTTCCAAACCGTTAGAGCAAAATGATGAAATTTGCACTGTAACTTATTTGCATTATATTATACATGTGGTACAAATTTAAAGTGAGCTAGTATTATTAGTTTAGAACTTCAAAACTTCAGTCCTAATATTTATCTCTATTAGCTGGAAGTAGCTACAACAATCGGTCGTTTTAAGAACAGTCATTTTGCAGAAAACTTAGGCACATAAGACGGACATCATTTGACATTGAATCGGTGGTTTTATAGTATATAAACCCTTTGAGGGGCGCCCTGGGGGAAGGACCAGGTGGGAGAGGACGAAGAGAACTCGGCACTGAACCAGTAGGGTTCTAGGTTGTAGTACCTAAACCTGTTAAGGGACGTATGACGTGAGAGAAGACACCGGGCGGCCGGAACCATAACGAACAGTACAGCAATGACAGGATTCTACTGTTATCAACATGAGACGTCCAGGCAGACCAGGTACTCTGCCACGGTTACAGTCCAAAGCGTCCACGAGGCCGGGGTCGTGCAGGTTCACCGGTACTTGGAACCCTAAAGCAGATAAATTGGCGAAAGATAAATGAAATGATGAATGGAACTACGTAGAGGAACAGGGAATTCAGAGAATAAAAGAAACCTTTCCGAGATTAACCTTGCGGTCCGGTAAAACTCCTGATAAGATCCATAGACCACACGTGGCGAACATTACTCCCAAAGTGTGAACAGAGTTAGCCCTCCTCTCCTTGCCTGTAGTGGCGACTGACACACACACAGTCATACACACGCGCCAGGTTATTTTTTGGTAGTGTTTAACGCCCGCTTTTAGTACTTGTGGCACCGCAAGCGATAACACTGGTAATAGATGGTGGGGGAAACCGGACAAAACCCGCCCCTGCGCCGATTTGTCCACCACAAATCCAACATGCGGTAGCTAGGGATCGAACTCGGGCCATGAGAGGCGAATGGTCTAACCAGTCGGCCACGGTGCGGCCCCTCGCGCCAAGCTGAACCGGCTTTCTCTAGCAGTGGCGGGTTCGGTATTTAGTCAAGCTGCTACAGCAACTCCACACTTAAACTTGTCACTAAGGGAGGGGAAGTAGGAGAAGGGCTTCACACTTTGGGAGTAATGCTCGCCAGGCCTACTACAGCCGGGCTGGACAATCAGGGAGTATCGAGCCAGGAATACCCATTACACGGTTTACCCGCATTCAGAAGGTGCGTGTTGGATCCCCGAGGTCGGTCTACATGACTCATGTTTGTTGGGGGGAGGGGTTCTTCGGGTCACCAGGCAAATTCTTGGTAGTTCTGTTTAATACCCCGAATGTTCTGCCGTTTAAATTGTCATTTCATTCGTGCTTCATCCCGTTGGTTTCTCTCAACGTTGGAAATGTCGGCGATGGTACGTGGTGCGGAATGGCAGGGTATAAAGATTTTAATGGTGACTACCTCTGTCCCCCGAATACGACTTTTGCCAGGATGAGGAGCACCTAGAGGGAGCGTTGTGCCCCTGGTCTGCCTGTCCGACTCTCTGGATTCTTTAATAAGGTCCCTGGCATTGCTGTTCCATTGCTGCTGGTTCCAGCAACCCTGTATAACCTTTCACCTCATCCCTCCCTCCCAGGAGTTCCTCTCGTGGAACACAGGCACAATAACATCCTAAGATCAATGCCGAAACCTTCCGTCCGTCCCCTGTTCTGATCCATACGATACCCCGATGGTGTCTCGCTACTTTGATAGATAAAGAAAAGCGTATGATGTAACACATTCGATCCTCCCCCCCTAAATTTTCATCTCGCTAACAGTTACCCTGAACTCCACGTCAACTTGTAACTCTGAATTTCAAATTAACGAGCACACCGTTTCAGTGCAATTTATTTGCAGCTCTTAACTTCTTAACAAAGGAAGATCAAAGTTAAAAACATTCATTAAAAATTCACGTGTTTAATTCACACAAAAAAAAAAAAAAAAAAAATGTATCTGTATCGTGCAAATGAAAAAGCCGTCGCTTTTCGCTAGAACAATTTTGCATGATGGCGAAAAGATTAGCGAATTCTGTTGTGTATTTTAATTAAACATCCATTAGGAGAGGCACGCAGCAGCACGCGCGTGTCCGGGGCGAAATCCGACTGTATTATAAGCACCCTCTATCGAAATAAAAACAGATAAAAACTATCGCTTACTTGGAAGCTGTTAATGACTGATTTTATCGGCTATTGTTTTGACATATTGCACCCTTCGACAGAAAATAAATGTTTCCCAGAGAGGAGCGATTGATTGATTGTTTTGCTTCCTTTTTTTTTTTTGTTGCTCTTTTGGCCGAGAGCGGAGTGATTTATAAAATGGATTATTGGATGCTATCACGTGATCGCTAAGCCAAATTCAACAGTAACGCTATCCGTGCGTGCTCAGTAAGGTTTGTTATGCACTTGTCGAGTATATTGACTATGTTATCGCATGGATCGGTTTGATTGCGAACAAAAAAGAAATTATCAATGCAGAAGAAATTTGTGTGTAATGGCATAGAGATTATTGGAGATTATTAACAATGGTAGATTAATGCTGAAATGTTTTGAGTTAGTAAGCTTTCCTTCTCAAGCTGATTACGGAGCTAAATTGCTCTCGATTTGCAGTCTGATGAGCAATGTTTTGATAATTTGCCATTTGTGTTCAGCGACATTAAATGATACTTAGCAATGCGCTGGTTTAATTGAACATACAGGCACATTTACACTTCTCTATTCACTATTCTGTAAGCTATGCTAAATGGATAAGTGGACCGAGTTTTTAAGCGTAAAAAAAAAAGTAATTATGTAAGTACTCTATGAACATCTGTGATTAATTTTGACCCAATATTTTTCACAATGTTTCATTTTTAGGGTTCAGATGTTTATTTATATATTTTTATCATTATTCTCCTTTATGTATATGCTTCTGATCTCACGAAATTTATTCATTTTGAAGAATGGGAATATAATACAAGATTTGTAGTTATATTCTTCACAATCAAACATACGCACCTTTTCATATTTTTGTTTATTAAGGTTATGAAAAAATATATTTCCAGTGAAATATTCATATTGAATTTTATATGCAATTGCTTTGATAGATCAAGCAAAAGGTAGACAAAAGAATAAGATTTGGCAATCACAACTGTATAATGTTTTTTTCAGCAGTAAACTATAACGGCCCTTACTATTACATAACGAAAAATATGTGGTGAACAATAATGAGTGGGGACGACACTTTGACCCAGTTCGCCGCGAGGTTCACTGGAACTATTGTATACAGAATAACAATCAATCGAAAGCTCTTTATCCGACGAAGCACAAACAGGTTTTCCTTTCTTTTCGCAGTACAGCATCTTTGAATAGCCTCTTTGAACATTAGTATAGACAATTAACCACCAACCTAAACTCCGTCCACGCTTGGATAAAATGTCTTCCTGCTGAGATACATAAAATACAATGAGATTTGGGGAAAAAATAGTTTTAGGCTTATATTTAGGATAAGCTTTTTTATGCATTTGTCGATTATATTGGTTATAATATTGCAGAAATGGTTTGATGGCGAACAAAAAAGAAATTACAATACAGGAGAAATTTATGTGTGGTGCCTTAGAGATGATAGGTTATTGCTGAAATGTTTTGAGTTAGTAAGTCTTCCTTCTCAAGCTAGATTATAGACTTAAATTGCTCTCGATTTGCAGGCGGAGGAGCAATGTTTTGATAATTTGCCATTTGTGTTCAGCGACATTAAATTATACTCAGCAATACGCTGGTTTAATTTAACGCAATTTACACTTCTCTATTCACTATTTTGTGAGCTATTCTTAAGGGATAAGTGGACTGAGTTTTTAGGTGAAAATGAAAAGAAAGTATTTTGAATTCTGTAAATACTGTATGAATTTTGAGCAAATATATTTCACGATTCTCCATTTATAAACTTCAGCTATATGTTTCTATCTTTTTACTATGGTTCTCCTTTTGGTATGTGCCTTTATTCTCAACATTAGATTCTTACGCAAATATTTATGCATTTCGTGGAAGGGCACAGAGATCCATTGGAATATAATACAAGTATTTTAGTTATTCTCTCACAGCCAAACACACACACACACACACACCGTTTTCTTTCTTTTTTAATTAAGGTTCTGAAAACGTGTATTTTCAGTTAAATATTCATATTGAATTTTATTTTGGAATGTAATTCCTTCGTTTCTTACAATGATATGGTAGATCAAGCAAAAGGCAGAAGAATAAGATTTGGTAAGCAAAACTGTATAATTTGTTTTAGCAGCAATAGGGTATAACGCCCCTTGCAATTACATAACGCAAAACATATGGTGAACAATAATGAGTGAGGACGACACTTTGACCCAGTTCGCCGCGAGGTTCACTGGTATTGTGAATAGAGAATAAGAACAACCAATCCGACGGAGCGCAAAAAGGTTGTCCTTTCTTTTCGCAGCACAGCATCTTTGAACCCATAGATCCGTGAGCATCAATATAGACAATTACCCACCCACCTCTCCATCCACGCTAGGACAAAATATCTTCCTGGTGAGATACATGAAATACAATCGTTCCAGATCTATGCTTAGGATAAGCTTTCTTACGCATTTGTCAATTGTATTGGTCATGTTATTGCATAGATCGGTTTGATTGTGAATAAAATTCTATCAATGTAAAAGCAATTTCTGTGTGATGGTATAGAGATTATTAGCAACGGTTGATCATGTTTTGAGTTAGTAAGCTTTCATTCTCAAGCTGATTATGGCATTAAATTGCTCTCGATTTGCAGCAGAAACAGTAGAACAATGTTTTGACAATTTGCTATTTGTGTTCAGCGATATTTAATGATAGTTTGGCATTGTGTAGACCGGTTTATTTCAATACAAAGGCAAATTATCGCTTCTCTATTCAAACTTTTGTAAACTATTCTTTAGGGACACCGAGTTTTTAGGTGAAAATTACAGTATTATCCATTTTAGTTTCTCTAGCACGTACACAGAATGTACATAGTACACAGAGATATTCGATACCGAAACTTCAATGGAAATATATGTTTTGAGACTCCTGAGTTAAAAAAAAACAATTTATTTTTAGAAAATACTCATCCGTGTGACTGTGTGTGTGTTCATGGATAACATAGCTCAAAAACGAAAGTTCTGTTAATATCAAACTAGATAAATAATACAGAAAATTTTATCTATTTTTTATTAATAGATCTTTTATTTTCATTAGTTATTTTGTTATCATGCATTTACTGTCACTATTATGTTTCATTTTATATGTAAATGTTATTATCTATTATTAGTCTTAAGTATTATTTAAAACTATCAGTGTATTTGTTACATAAAATACGATAGAGAAGTTTTATAGATCAACATCGGCCCGTAATTTGTAACTCTTACATTATTAATTGTTCTCATCGGCCTGTAAAGGTACTTTGCTGATAGGCAAAAATAAATTTAAAACAATAAATACATATTTATGTTACATGTAGAGATATGAAAATACAGGCAAGCATATGCGAGAAATGAGCATGGAATCTTAAAGTAGGAGTCATATAGTATCGCGTGAGTGTTTTTGCTGAGTTTGTGATGTATGACCTGCTGTTCGTTAAGTGTATAACTAAAGCCTTGCACATTGCAGCGTTTACACGTCACAGGGGCAGATGTTATCTCAACATGAGTTGCATGCTGTATAATGCTGTAAAATACCAAAGGGTGTTAGTTAACACCATTTTTACTTTCTCTACACGTACTATGTACATAGTGTATAGAGAAGCTATTGCACTCCACCCAAAAATTCGATACCGATATTTCACCGGAAATAATGTTTTAGCTTCTCCTGTATAAAAAAAAAAGCATTTTCAGAAATAGGTCCGTGTGTGTATGTGTCCGTGTGTCTATGAACACGATAACTCAAAAATGAAAAGTCGGTAAAATACCAAACTTGGTATTTAAGTTCAGTATCTTCCTGGGATGCAACACGAAGATTTTAATAAAAATACCCCTACAGCAAACTACCCTTTATATGGAACATTTTTCGAAAATTTTTATTTTCTCAAAAATACCACTAACGATTTTGATTATAATGTCGTATATTAAAGATATTTAAGTGACAAATAAAATGTATATTTTGAATTTTCTGGGAATAGCCTCTGAAGACTACTTTATTCTGGATGAATCTTACGCAATTTTGCAAAACTGCTAAACCGTAAGAGATGGACAAAAGCTTGCAGCACAATAAATTTAGAGCACCTTAAAGCACACAATTTATGTTATATATAGTTTTTATGTGGAGCTGATCGATTTTGAGATATTCCTTGTTTTTAGTTTCACCTTTAAAAAAAAAATTATATTTCTCATACGGGAATTTGTCAATACAAAGGAACTTCAGTCACATACCAACTAGCTTTTAACTATCACTTTAACCTTATCACGCCCTTATTTCGCTTCTACTTACAAGGAAGCAAGTAATAAGACTGTCTGTTTCTGCTAATTTTTTCTTGATTAGTATGAAGTAAATAAAAGGATAAGCTTTTTAATAATAATTTGCTACAGAGATATAGAGAAAATCATGTGAATGGGACACATCAGATTTTTTTTTAGAACAATGCCGCTATGGAGGGAGAATAAGAAACAAAATTTGTTGCATTCGCATGCCTTTTTCTACCCTCTATCATTTATTTGTATAAATAACATCTACAAGCTGTTCTCACGAAAGGTTGTTATTTTCTAAAATCTTAAGATAACTATTCACGTTTGGAAAACAGTTCTTCAGATTTAATGAGAGGTCTACGTCATTTTTACTAGGGTCGGCTGATAAGTCCCAGGCCTCTCAATGAAAACAGCATTTAAATTTTCCTCCACAAAGTCTAATGCATTTGTCATATCGGTGTTTTAATTTAATTAAACCATTTCTATAGTGCGATTTATCAAGCTCCCCAAAATAGATGTTTACCTCATCGTTGCTGTGAAATCTTGACCCTCCAAGAACTTTTTTGAGGTTTGGGAGCACGTCTGACGAATAGAGTAGATGTTCAATTAATTCCAACTTTAATTCGTACATATTTGCCATTGCAATGGCTGAACATCATTGATTTGAAACAAGAACTTTTTTTGTTGTTGCAAAATGAGGTCTTTTTCTTTGGACCTCATCACTAAAACGTTGCAGTAAGCTTGCCAGTGATACTTTTACCTTTTTCCAAGTAATCAACAAAAATAATGCCCTGTGCATCCCAGAAAACACTTGCCATAACCTTGTTAGCTGACAAAATTGACTTTGCCTGTTTTGGAGTTGGTTCACCTGGAGCAGTCCACTGTTTTGCCTGTGATTTACTTTCTGGGACGTAGTGATATATTCAAGTTTCATCCATGGTAATAAGCCGTCTCAAAAATTCAGTGCGATTTTTATGGTAGAGCTCCACATTCTTTACAGAAACAATTTTTTTTTGCAACTTTTGAGCAGGTGTCAACAAACGCGACATCCATCTTGCACAGACTTTGTGAAATCCAAAAATATTACTTAAAATATTACTCGCGCATATTTTTGATATGCTTACAGCCTCTGCTACCTCAAACAATTTTAATCTGCGGTATTCCAGTACTAACGATGACTTTTTTCATTGATCTCTGGAGTTGTCACTTCTACAGGGCGTCCAGAGCGAGGCTCATCACTAGTGCTCGTACGTCCCATTTTAAACTCTGCAACCCACCTTTTAATCATTGAATATGAAGAGGGAGAGTCTTTCAATGTACTGTCCTATTCCTCCTTGATTTCTTTAGGCGTTAAGCCTTTCAAATAGAAGTATTTAATTCCTGCTTGTTTGCCCAAATCCTCCATTTTCGTGAAAACTCTATAAAGTTGTCTTTTTTTAAAAACCTGTCATTTGAAAACTAAACAAACTATTGAACTGTTACTATGGATACAAGCTAGTCTAGAGTTAAGCTATACGATACTACCGTCTAACTGGCCTAGTGGTGCCATATCTGTGTGAGGCCCGGGACTTATCAGCCGTCCCTCGTATTACAAAACTTCTAGTATTTTAAAACTGAAACAAATTATAAGGGATATCTCGGAAATGGTCAACGCCACAAAAAATGTAAATGGCAGAAATTGTATTTTAAAGAGATCTAAATCTTTTGTGTAATAAATATTTGTCAATCTCTTATGGCTTACCAGTTATTTAAAAGTTATCCAGGATGAATAGGTCTTTAGAGGCTATTTCTAGAAAATTCAAGACACTTTTTATTAGCCATGCAAATATCTTTAATATATGGTGTTTTAATCAAAAGCGTTAGAACCATCTTTGAGAAAATACATTTTTTGAATTTTCTTCATCTATAAAAATAGTTGGGAGTAGGGGGAAATTGCTCAAGATCTTCATGACGCGTCATTAGAAGATACTAACCTTAAATATTAATTTGGTATTTTACCGATTTTTCGTTCTGATTTATTTTGTTCAGGGACACACATACACACAAACACACACACACAAAACGTTTTAATTGGACATTAGGGAACCTAAAGCTTATATTTCCGGTGAAATCTCGGTATCGAATTTTTGGGTGGAATACAATACTTTCTCTATCCAGTACGTACATTGTATATACATACTAGAGAAAGTAAAAATATGTAACACCACATTAAATTTTATTCTGATAAAAATATTAAATTGGAAAAAATATGCAAGTTTTGAAAACATCCCAACACTGTCAAAAAAAAAAATCTCCCTATTGTTCTTTTCATTTATTTATCGCTCAATGAGCATATATTTTGTGAAATGGAACATTTTAGGTATAATGAGTAGGAGTTACAGAGTTAAATTTTTACAAGGAAATGAGGTGTTATTTATGGACGCTCTTTAACTGCTATGGTTCTCAGCGTCTCATTCTATACAGGGCGTGAAAGACCGCTTAATTTTGCTCAGAGGCCTCTCTATCAGGCTTGAGGTTCTTTACGTGCCGTAAATCTACGAAACGGGACCAACGGCTTTACTTCCCTTCCGAAGGAAGCCATGCTAAGGAGTTTTACACCCAAAAAAATTCATCGTCCTCCGCCGGGTTTGAACCCTTTACCTTGGGTATATGAAATTAGCATGGTAACCATTACACCACAGAGGGCGACTAAATTTTTACAGCAATACATTTTTATTCATATGATTAGTATTCGCAAAATGAAGTATGTTTTCTTCTTTTTCAGAATTCGACACTCTTGATACTACTTATAGAAAACATTTTGGGCCATAAACCAAAGTTTTCTTAAAAAAGGAGCAAGTAAACTTGGATCATAGCTTATCCAGAATGGGTGATCAAACCAATGGAAGGAAATAAACTGCAGTGATGAAAGAGATATTGGAAAAGTCGTGAATCAAATTAACCAAGGCAGATTTTACTTAGCGACCGAAAACCACTTCGGTCAGGGGTTTAGAACCAGGGACCTCTTGAATGTGGGCACAGGCGTTAACACTTAAGTCATCCCACTCATTCCTACTTTTATCAATGTAATAAAATAATCATATCCTTACGAAGATTCACAAGTGTTGGTTCAGTAATTGAGTACTTATACTTTGTGTATGCATGTGTGTGTTTTGTCGGAGGAGCTCCACGCTGCAGTCATTGGTTTATTGTACGACAGACACCAGGAGGATAGGATGAGGTTATGTCGAAGGGCGGCCGAAACCGGACAACGGGGAAGAGTCACCGTGGAGGGTCCCTATCATATTCCAAATAGTTATTCATCTCGACTTGGGGAGCACTACGAGCCCGCGCCTCAGATCCGACTGAACTTCCTGAGTCTACAGACGACTTCAACGCCATCCAGTTACCGAGAGTCGTATTTCTAGAGCGCAGTCATCAACATGGAAGGGCGCCACGACCGCAATCATCACCGTCACTTACAGCCCTAAAAGAGAACCGGTTACTAAAATAAAGATGAAATGAAGGGATAGGAAATTGGGAAGAATGAAGAAACCCTACAGGATTTGCCTAGTGACTCGGAAAATCCCCCGAAAAAACCCTTGGGTCTCTACTGTTTGAATGATACCGAATCAATTTTCTCATTTGTCTTTAAATTCTCCATAAACTAAAATAATCCTGTAGCTACGTTGTAAATGCAAAGAAACAAATCTGATTTGTTCCATTCACATTACCTTCTCTACCCATACTGTAACAAGCTGTTCTTACAAAATTATGTTTTAATATCACCAAAACTCAGCATTATTTTAGCTAAGTGAACCAGAAACCATTACAGTACGTTTAATGAAAACAGACTTCTTACATTAATTTAAAACTGATTCGTTCCTTACTAGGTATTATAAAAATTGTAATATAGACAACGAAAAGTAAAGATCATAGACCAAAACAATAATCACTTAAGCTAGTTTCTACTGTAATAAATATTAAAACATGAATTATCTTTTAATGAAACATGCTTACGGAATGTGTATACAGCACTCGTCTCAAGGAAAATCCAATGGGAAGCGAAAATTCACAAAATGCATCGTTTAATAAGCTTACATTGACGCTTGTTTATAAAATCACAGAGCTGTAAATATATTTATATTTTTATCACTTATCATAAATTATTATTACCATATTCTTACAAATATTCATGAGCATTTGTTCAATAATCGAGAGCTTCAGGTGTGTGTGTGATGCCGAAGGGGATTACAAGCTGCAGACATTGACTTATTTCACGCCAAACACCAGGAGCTTAACAGGAAATGAGAGTAATGTCAAAGGGCGGCCGAATTTGGAAGACGGGGGAAGAGTCAACGTGGAGGGCCCCTAAATTATTCCAAGCAGGTATTCATCTCGATGCGAAGAGCACTAGGAAGCCGCTCCTCACCTCCGAAGGAACTTCCTGAATCTACAGACACCACCAACACCATCCCACTGCCGAGAGCTGAATTTCCAAAGCGCAGTCACCACCATGGAAGGGCGCCACCACTGCAATCTTCGCCGACGCAAGTATGAAAGATGAAGGCACAGAAAATGTAGGGGAATGAGAGAAAAGCTCGCCAGAATTTTCTAGTGACCCAGAGAAACCCCGGAAAACCCATCGGTGAGAGAGGTTGAACGCGGAAATCGACTCCACAGCTTCTCGATTGCCAGTCCCACACAAAACGCCTGAGCCACTGGCCTCGGTATTTATGGTTTGTGTGTTACCGAATAGAATTCCTAATTAGTATTTAAACTCCCCTAAAGCTTAAGATAATCCTCTAGGTACACTCTGAGCACAAAAAGGATTGAAACATAATATAATAATACTCTTTTTGACGTAGAATAGAAATTCCTGTCCGACGCAATTATATAAATCGTAATTACAAACACTCGAAAGCTAAAAATATAACTCCTTGGGGGCAACTTTCTTGATAGACTCGTTGACTATTTAATAACAAATCATAAACAAGTAAAGAAAACAAACATTTCTATTAATTCATGCTGTCGTTGGCATTCCCTTTGGCATTGTTTTCGCTTTCATGATATTTATTTTGTGAAAATGAGAAAACGTCAACCTGATATATTCAGTTACACATCTGTGCCGCTTTCAGTTATTTTGTTTCACTTATTGGCTGCGTAATGTAATTGTTTCTCGGCAAGGAAAACAGTATACAGTTTCTTTCAAGCTTCGAAGGGAAATTAATTATGCCGTTAAAATAACAAAGATCAGTGATGTAAAAAATTATATTCATATATTCACGTTATTTTAAAACAGGTAAGGAGAAAAACTAATCCAACGGGCACTATACTGACAACCGACCTTGCTCGTCTACGCCACCCATTCCCTCCGCTTCTCCTTCACCTGTGTTTCGGATCGTTTCGTGCAGTGGCGGATACAGCAACTACACCTTGGCTCACCACTAGTGTACCAGATCTCGCACGTACGCACAGAAGGCCTTTACAACGGACTCTAGCCTCAACCAGCGCAGCCAGGAGGAAGAGAGTTTTACTCAGAGCAAGCAACCGTGCCATCTGCCTGCAAAGCCTCACGCCACACCAGCGCCAATCTGAAATACGACGAAGGGAAATCAAATGAAGGAATTAAAGATAAAGAAACTATGTTAGATATACAGCACTCCAGCATTCGCCCAAGTTGCTCGGGGAAAACCACGGAAAAACTCAGGGCCGGAGTGCGAGGACAACGGAGAGCGAACCTCCAACCTCTGCCAGTCCCAGACGATACGCTTTAGTCACCTGACTCGGTAATGCATGATATTCGTGAAAGAGATGCAAGTCACTTGAGCCCCAGCACTATTCAAAATGGAAATTCTATTGTAGAATGGGCACTTAAAATATTACATTATAAGTACTGATCATTAAATATAGCAACAGTTTTTATAAATATATTTCTGCTTTCAACAATACCGGTCTCTAGTTCACTTCACCTGCCCTGATTTAATGCTTGAAAAATATTAAAAACTACCAATTTCATAACTTAAGAACAAAATGACTCACCAGTCAGGCACTGCAATTCAAGATACTCACCTGAAAGCAGAGAAATAGTACATTTGTTACTAAAAATCTTTACTTAGGTTCAACAATAAAAGTACACCAGATGTATTAGTGAGTTTTTTTTTTTTTTTAGCTTAACGTTCTTTAACCTGGTTGGATATATGGGACGATGAAAGAAATTGGTGAAATGATGCTCAAATGATCTCGGGCTCCATAGAGCTTAAAGTTATTTGACATTTGTCTTCTCTGTATGACAAAAAACCCCGAAACAACCCTATACGGGTAACTCGCCCTAAGCGAAATTCAAACTCGCGACCTATTAAATATGAGATAGACACGCTATCACCACACCACCCAGACGGGTTAAATAATAATTAAATATACTACTTGTTTTGTTCCCATTGGAAGCTCTGAAGTATCTCTCCAAGGCATATCTAAAATTGCTCCAGGTTTTTCAAATCATGGACACCATTAACTGGATTTTTTTTTCGCGTTGTTCATCGTGCTGCTAACGCTTCATATATATACAACCCTCCAACCACGGTCGTAGGTGGGAACAGCTAACTATAGATACAAGAATATTCTGTAACCTGCTTCAGTCCTAAGAGAGAGTATAGAGTCAAATGGCATCTCTCTGTTTCTTTCTAACTCATATATGTTGCCGTTAGCTTCGTTCTTATCTACTGTCGCGCTGTCACCTAGTTACATGTGTAAATATGCATTTTTTTTAATTTTACACTCTGAACACAGAAAATTCTGCTTATCCTGCAGAGTTTTATTTTCTATCAAATTTTCTATTAAATTTAGTGTCTCTCTTATTTTTGTAGGTCCAAATTTCTAAATATAAAAACGTGTTTTGCAGGAAAAATTCCATATTAGCTACCTGTATGTTTACCATAGATTAATACACTAAAAGTCAGAACGCAACAATATATTTTTCTTAGCTAGAATAACTAAAATTCTGATACGTTTAATAATAGAAAATGGAATCTTTGTAGCATGAAATAATACTGAAGGTTTTATTTAGCAGACCAACGCTTTGAAATATTATTAACATTGCATTTTGGGCAAATTTTATTATTATGGTGCATAGATCCTTGTTCTTCGTTACTCAACACATCCCCGACATATTATCTACCTTTAATACCGGTGCTATAATTTTCAAGTCAAAAGTCTACGGAAAATCCTATAGATACCCATATCAGTCGAAAAATCAGACAAATAGAAACTTTTTAACTTTTTCTGCACGTATTATGTACATCATGTTTAGAGAAGGTATTGCATTCCACTCAAAAATTCGATACCGAGTTTCGCCGGAAATTGACACTTTAGGGTTCCCAGTATCAAACAAAAACAAAATTTTAGACAAAGTTCCGTGTGTGTGTCCGTAAGTCTGTGAACACGATAACCCAAAAACGAAGAGTGGGTAAAGCACCATATTTAGTATATGGGCAAGTTTAGTATCTTCCAAGGATGCGACACGAAGATTTTGAGAAAAATCCCCACACTCCAAACTACCCTTCACATGGAACAATTTTTAAAGTTTTTATTTTCTAAAAAATGGTTATTTACACAGCAAGTAAAATTTATATCTTGAATTTCCTGGGAACATCATGTGAAGATCTCTTTATACCGAATGAATTTTTCAGGATTTTGCATAACTAATAAACCGTAACAGATAGACAAACACTTAGTACACACAACATGTAGATGTTGTTGAGGCATACAATTTACGTCATATACACTTTTACTTTATCTACACGTACTATCTACATAGTGTATAGAGGAAGTATTGTATTCCACCCAAAAATTCGATACCGAGATTTCACCGGAAAACAAAAAAAGCATGTGTGTGTGTGTGTGTGTGTGTGTGTGTGTCTGTGGACAGCAAGCTCAAAAACGATAAGACCGTTGAATACCAAATTTGGTATTTAAGTTTCGTATCTTCCAACAATGCGACACTAAGATTTTAAAAAAAAATCCCCCCATGGAATTTTTTTCGAAATTTTTGATTTCCTTAAAAATGGCTCTAACGATTTTGATTAAAATCTCGTAATGTTTGACTTGAAGTTAAAGAAGAGTATGCTATTAACTATAATTTGTTACATGGAGAAAGTCATGTGAATGAATCACTTCAGACTTTTTTATTTTCTCTATAAGTATTCGTACATAGCGTATAGAGAAGGTATTGCACTTCACCCAAAAATTCGATACCGAGATTTCACCGGAAATATATGTTTAAGGTCCCCTTTATCTAAAAAAGTCATTTTCAGAAAAAGGTCCATGTGTGTGGCCGTATGTTTGTGAACACAATAACTCAAAAACGAAAAGTCGGTAACATACCAAACTAGGTATTTAACTTTAGTGTCTTCCAGGGATACAACAGGAAGATTTTCAGAAATACCCCCACCCCCTACTACCCTTTACATGGAATTTTTTTCGAAAACTTTTATTTTCTCAAAAATGGCTTTAATGATTTGAATTAAAATAACGTATATTAAAGATTGACTTTCTCTACATCTCTGCAACAAATTATTGTTAAAAAACTTATGCTTCTATTTACTTCATGCTACTCGAGAACAAATTAGCAAAAATAGTCTAATTACTTGTTTCCTTGTAAGTAGAAGTGAAATAAGGGAGTACTATAGGTTAAAGTGCTAGTCAAAAGCTGGTTGTTATGTGACTGAAGTTCCTTTGTTTATATGGATAGGAGTTAACAAATTGCTATATGAGAAAAGTAAGTTTTCATAGCTGCAACCAAAAACAATGAATATCTCAAAAATGATCAACTCCACGAAAGTAATGTATATAACACAAATTGTGTTTTTTAACGTGCTCTACATTTCTTGTGTAGAAAGTTTTTATCTAAGTCCTACGGTTTAGCAGTTATGCAAAATTCCGTAAAATTCGTCCAGAATAAAGTAGTCTCCAGAGGCTATTCCCAGAAAATTCCATATATACATTTTATTTGTCAGGTAAATATCTTTAATATACGATATTTTAATCAAAATCGTTAGAACCATTTTCTAAAAAAGTTCCATGTATAGGGTAGTTTGGGGTGGGGGATTTTCCTCAAAATCTTCGTGTCGCATCCCTGGGAGATACTAAACTTAAATACAACATTTGTTATTTTACCGACTTTTCGTTTTTGAGTTATCATGTTCACAGGCACATGGACTCACGGACCTTTTTATGAAAATGCTTTTTTTTTGGATATAAGGGACCCTAAAACATATATTTCCGGTGAAATCTCGGTATAGAATTTTTGAGTGGAGTGCAATACATTCTCTATACACTATGCACATAGTGCGTGTAGAGAAAGTAAAAAGAAAGAGGATTTTTCACAAATATGAAAGGGGCCGCTTGGAGATTAATGTATTCGCGTAGAATTATATGCGTACAAATATTTGCCGCATTCAACAAAGCACATAAGTTGCATCGAGCGATTGCAGTTTCACTTTAGAAGTGTACGAAATGATTACAAAATAAACTACAATTCTACAAAGAAAATCCTAGTGGTTTATTATTTAAGAAGTCGCCATATAGTTTGGGTCTGTGAAGCCCAAATAGCCCGTTAAAACGCCCTGAGAAGAGTAGATTGCTATTCAAGACCAAGCATAAGCACGAGTACACTCAGGGAATCCATAAAGTGAATCTTAATTTCTTGACGCTAAGGAACACAGCAGTTAAAGAACGTCCATAAATAAAGTTCATTTCCATTTGCCATTTCCCTCCAATAGTAGACTGTGCGCGGAGCCCTAGCACCGCAACATAGTAAACGCACTGTATTATATGGAAGTGAACAAGCTGTTTCTATGCTTGCACAACATATTTGTCATAATATTACGAGGAGTAGTCTGCAATTTGCCAAACGGTCTGTACCAACACCCAGGCAAGGAAACTATGACAAAGGCTTAGACCCTCGGCCGTGTGTGTATGGATCAAGGAGGTTTCTGTCCCTGGCACTCCAAACACAGGAGAAACCATCTCATTGTGCTGTGTGACCATTAGCAGGGCTTCAACAATAGCCAACAAAGCAATCGCTATCACGCTGACATGCACCCAACACCAGCCAACCTGTCTCTCGTCTACTTTAAGTGCCTTCCTTTCACCTAACTTCACCACGAATTACGACTACCAGGAGGTTTCATTGCCTTTAAATTAATGATTTTAAGATGAGAAAATTGTCTATTTTCAGTACTGCCAAATATATCTTCACTTATATGTCAGAGCTACATGACGAACGACATATTGTAAACGTTTGAAAAGCCTTTCAAATCTTTGAAGCACGATAAGTTCTACCAAAAAATTCAGTATGAAAATTTTACTCTAAAATTACATTTTGATCTACTTTGAAATTTACACTATATAATTGAGTGCGAGGAAACTAAAATGTTGAGAGAAAAATATGGAATAAAAATTGAAAAAATGATAGTGTACTTAAAACATTTTGAAAACAATAAAAAAGTATTTCTGAAACAACTAGATAATTATGCAGGGAAAGTAAGCGAGAAATGGGAGCGGAAAATCGCCAAAGAAAGAGAAGATCTTAATAATAAAGCTGATGAGGTTGCAAGTGTAAAATTGATAAATAAATTAAGTTAGCAAGGTATAAGATCGTATAATTAGAGGAATGGTACATATACATAAATAACCAGGGTGTTAACTGTATATGATATCAAATTCAGCAACTCCAAGAAAGTAATTATATATGAATGAAGTTTGTAATTGAAAATATAAAATAAATTATCTATCTGTCTGTCAGTCTGTCTATACATATATCTCTCCATCTCTCTTTAATCTATCCTATTCTAATCCAGTATATTCTAATCTATCTTATCCTATTCTATTGTAATCTATTCTAATCTATATGAAATATAGAAATAATATTTTTACAAAAAGGGCTATGTATGTGAATTGGTTAAGTACTAAGTTAAATATCAAGTTCATCGTATGCAAATTCTAATGATGTTAAAGAACAATATTTTCAAAAATAATAAAATGATTTAGCATTTTTTAACCAATCCTTGTTTGATTTTCAAGCGATATAACTCGGCATTCGGGAGGTCCCGGATTACGAACACAGGGCTGATCAATCTGAACAGCTTTGGTGCTTCGTAGCGCTGGGGATCGTGGGTTCGAGTCCCGCCTTGGGCATGGGTGTTATATGTTTGTGTTTATGTGTGCGTTGTAGAAGTAAGAAAACAGAAACCCAGTAATAATACAGTAAAACAAGGTTAAAAGAAGGTAAATAAAAGTAGGGTGTACAGTGCCAGAGTCCCGATCAGACTCCGGTACCGTATTTAAAAAAAAAAAAAAAAAAAAAAAAAAAAAAAAAAAAAAAAAAGTCACCCCTCTCCCCCCCCCCCATTTATCATGATCGCTTGCCGGATGCAAGGGTAGATATTTTCATCCGTGTATTTTCCTAACCTCCTTCCTCTTCATCGCCGCACCTGGCATTGGACTAATCACTCTTCTTGATATGCTATGATCTAGAACAGGTGTCACCAGCCCTTTAAGTAAAGAAGAGAAGCCAAATTTTCTCGAAATTGCCTACTGTGCATGGAAAGCAGAAACAGATAATTCCTTCAGTGCAGTGGCAGCATGCAACATTTTACTTTTGAAATATGTATTCTACCTTTCACAAGTTCTTGATTGCTAGAATAGTTCTTCTATTATATCTGTTGTACTGTATTTATACTTCGGCTATATATATTCGTAGATTTGGGTGTTAACTAGTAGTAGAAACATAAATAATTACCAAATGCAATGAATATCATTATAGTATTAACGTAATAAAACAACAAGCTTCTAAATTTTATAAATTCCGTTATAATTGCCTTGTAACCCACACAGTAACGGATTTTGTAACGAAAAACCTTCACGTTTATAGCACGAATATGAACAGGTATCTTGGTAATTAATTACTATCAAAAACGAATCTCCTTATTAAATGTTGTTCTCACTTGTATGTGTTGGATAATGATGCCAAAAATGTAATTTACTGAGGGCAAAACTTTGCAAAAACTACACACTTATTCCGCCACTGTTTACTTACTCTAGCACTATGTACATACAAAGTACACAGTAGCTAAAGAATGCATTTATTCCTTCCAAAATTTGGATTGGAGATTTCACCGCAAATATATATTTGCAAGTGCATTGAATTCGAAAAAAGCATTTTTAGCAAAAGGTCCGTGTGTGTGTCTGTATGTATGTCTGCAGACAGCATTTCCCTAAGACGAAAATAGCCTTAGAAACAAAACCTGGCATTCATATTTAATACCTTCCAAGAATGCGACACGAAGATTTAACAAAAATTCCCCCTTTACATGGACAAATTTTAGAAAATGTTTATTTTCTCAAAAATAGCTCTAACGATTTTGATTAAAATATCGAATATAACAGACACATACATCACAAATAAAATGTGTATTTTAAATTTTCTCGAAATAGCCTATGAAGACTTCTTTATTCCTGGACGAGTTTTCTAGAAATTATATAGGTTTTCTTTGGAGAGAGGCCCGATTTTGAGATATTCCCGTTGACCATTTTGTATGAGAAGGTATTATAGTGCACCCAAAAATTCAATAACAAGATGTTATAGGAAATATATTTTGAGACCCCCTGAATCCAAAATATATATTTTTAGAAAAATGTCCAGTGTGCGAGTCCTGGTGTGCATCTGCGAATAGCATAACCTTCCCCCCCAAAAAAGTAGGTTAAATACCAAACTAAATATTTAGCTCAGTATCTTCCAAGGAGGCGACATGAAATTTTCAAGAAAATCCCACCACCCCCAAATACAACTTACATGAAATATTTTTCGAAAATCTTTATTTTCTCAGAATTCGCTATAACGATTTTGATTAAAATACCGTATTTAAAAGATATTCACATCACAAATAAATTGTATGTTTTGAGTTTTCTGGGAACAGTCTCTGAAGAGCTATTCTGATTGAGTTTTGCAGAATTTTGCATAACCGTTAAACCCTAAGAGATGGCCAAAAACTTACTACACAATAAATGTAAGACTCGTTAAAGCACAGTTTATATCCCATAAATTTTTTGTCATTATTTCTGTGTTGTTCCTTGTTATTCGTTTCAGTCTTAAAATGCTTAAACGTTTCTCATACGGAAATTTGTCAACTCCTGGCCATGCAAAGAAACGGATTTCAACCACATGGCAACTAGATCTTAAAATTTTTGACTATCGCTTTAGCCTTGTGGAATCTCTTACTTCCCTTCTACTTAATAGAGAGCAAGTAATAAAGGCAATTTCTGCTAAAGTTTATCTCGATTAGCAAGAAGTAAATATAAGAATACGCTTTTTAACAATAGTTAGTTACAGAGATGTAAAGAAAATCATGTGAATGTAACATCAGATTTATTTTTATGAAAATTACACGATCATATGGTATTTTAATCAAAATCGTAAACCCAGTTTTGGGTAAATCAATATTTCCGAATATTTTTGCATTAGTGTGGGGAAAACTGTCGTTCCGGGTAGATCTTCGCGTCGAATCTTATAAAGATGCCAAATTTAAATATGAAGTTTGGTATTAATCGACTTTTGGGTTATCGTGTTCACAGACACAGACACATACGAAGACAAAAACTCTTTTATAAATTTTGTTTGACTCAAGAGGACCGTAAAATGGTATTTTCAGAATTGAATTTTTGGAATACAATACCTTTTCTACACATTATATACGTGGTAGATAAATATATACGTTAGATAAACTTGGCTTTACAGTTATTCATACTTGATAATAAATATAAAAGCTAAAAGTCAATAAATTACAATGATGTCATATTTTTATTTTACTCCTTAACTTGCAAGATCATTCGCAATATGAAGTTCTACTTCAGCACAAGTTGAGTCGTTTTTCTTCATATTTGGCTCTTTGATTCTCTCTAGTCGTTTTTCTACTTTAGTCTTTAACCTCAAAGTACTCTTGGTAACGCGTAAAGTTCTGTTAACAAAAAAAAAAAAAAAAAAAAGCGAGTTCCTCTCTGTAATTTTCCAGCTCCACTTTTCTTCCTTCATTTATTTCAGTTTTGCCTGCACAACCGCAAAACTAAAAGGCTTTGGTATTTATAAAGGAAGGATTACGAACCAATGTAGGTCAAGAGGCAAACCTGTTAAATTGAATACATAAAAAGAGAAGCAGGAAGGAATATACTTGAAGGTATAAAACCACGAGAAATATTTGCACACGTTATTGTGTTTACCTTTGTGCTATCTTTCAAAATCAACTTTTTAGTGCAATACAGTACTTTGTCTACCGCGCAAGCCGGTTGTGCCATAAAGTATGTGTCAGTCATTTTGAAGGACCTGAATTCGATTCCTGTTGTCGCCCATTTTGATCAAGAGTTTCTCGTGGTTTTCTGCGGTTAGGAAGGTGAAAATAGAGCAACGCCTCAGGTGTTTTCGTCCCAGGTCGAGGGTAAGATCCCAATGGCCGGCCTACCTGATCCATTGGACATTTTCAAATCACCTGGCGAATGGTATTTAAGTTTGGTATCTTCCAATGATGCGACACGAAGGTTTTCAAGAAAATCTCCCCACCCCCAGCTACCCTTTACATGGAACCTTTTCCGAAAATTTTGATTTTCTTAAAAATGGCTTTAACGATTTTAATTAAAATGTAAAAAAATTAAAGATATTTACCTGACAAAAAATGATACAGTGCATTCAAAAGTGATCGAGATGTGGTGGAAGATTTGCCTCGCTCTGGTCGGCCATCAATGGTTTCAACTGAACTGAACTTTGCTAAAGTGAAGAATATGGTGTCTGAAAATCGACATTTAGGCCTGAGAGAGATTGCCGCTGAACTTTCTGTGTCTCACGAATCGATTCGTACCATTTTAAACGATTGTTTGGGCATGATACGCGTTGCAGCTCGGTTAGTTCCGAAAACTCAATCCCGTAAGGATTGCTGAAGACATGCTAGAACGAGGCAGTTCCGACTCCACATTCATGAAACGTATACTGTATCTGGTGATGAGACGTGAGTTTACGAGTTTAACGCTCAAATCAGTCAACAAGCTTCCGAATGGTGCCTTCCAACTGAACCGAAACCTAAACGGGGCACGTCAAACTCGATTAAAACTGAAAATCATGTTGACAGTTTTTTTCGATTATCGCGGTGTCGTGCACTCAGAGTTCTTGCCAGAAGGTCAGATGGTAAATAAAGACTATTATCTGAGCGTTATGTGGCGTTTGAGAGAACAAATACGGCGAAAAAGGCCGGATTTGTGGAACGACAACTCATGGATTCTGCACCACGATAACACACTAGCTCACACGGTTATTATTGTGAACGAATTTCTGGCCAAAAACTCAACACATTTCGTCGAACAACCACCGTTTTCACCTAATCTGGCTTCTGCTGATTTCTTTCTCTTTCCAGAAGTCAAGTTACCGCTTCGAGGCACCCGTTTTCAGTCGATAGAAGACATAAAGGAAAATTCGCGGCGAAAATTGACATCGATTCCTAAAAGTGCCTACAAAAAATGTTTTGATGGTTGGATTATTCGTTGGCATAAATGTATAATTTCAGAAGAGGCCTACTTTGAATGCGATAAAATAAAATTGGATGAATAATTCATTTTTTTTTTTGTTTTATTGACAAATTCCCGGAACTTTGACACAATAGTATGTACTATATAAGAAGTAGAGAAGGTAATAAGCGTATGCAACAGTGCAGATAAAGAAGGTCATGTCAGATATTTTTATATTTTTCTCAGGCTATAATGTTAACTAGATGAGTCTTATTATGAAGGTAAAAAGTTAATGAAGTAGGCGGTGGTGTGCGCGCAACGTTCGATAACTATCTTTGGAGCTGTTCATCATTCCCCGGGCTAATTACTGAACATGCAGGTGAGAGAGGTTCATTATACGACCTTGAGCGCCGCACGCGACTGCTATTCAATACTTTGTCGGTCCAATTAGTTATTGGAGGTTTCATGTTTATGTGTTGTTTTGGGGCCCCTGTTCCCTAACGAGCCAATAAGGCCAACTGACGCCGACTCTTGTCATTCCTTGTTACAGCCTCACTTTTATACGGGATATTAATGGCGTCCATTGCTCTGGACACTGCTTCCAGCTCATGCCCTGCAATTAGCATTGCATTTACACCCTCTCCATTGCTTACCTATGATAAACCTTCATTATACACGAATGTTCCCAGTGATTTCAGACAAATGATTTAAAGTCTTATTTAATTATTGCTTTCTCTGTTAGTATCTACTGAGCTCATAGGTAGAGAAAGTATTATGGTGCTAAAAGAGCAAGAAAAATCTTAAGTGTTCCATTCACATAAGCTTCTCTACATATCTCTAACAAATTATTGTTAAAAAGCTTATGCTTTTTTTACTTCATGCTAATCGAGAAGAAAAACATAAATAGTCTTATTACTTGCTTCTATGCAAGTAGAAACAAAATAAGGGACTGCCATAGGTTAATGTGATAGTCAAAAGCTGGTTGCTATGTGACAAATTCATGCATGAGAAAAGTGTAAGTTTTTTAAAGCTGAGACCAATAACAAGGAATATCTCAAAAACGATCAACTCCACGAAAAAACGTATATCACATAAATTGTGCTTTATCAAGATCTACATTTTTTGTCTAGTTAGTTTTTGGCTAATTCTTACGGTTTACCATTTATGCAAAATTCAATAAAAGTCATCTAGAATAAAGAGGTCTTTAGAGGCTATTACCAGAAAATTCAAGATGAACATATATTATCGCATGTACATATATTAAATATAAGAGTGATTAATAAAACATTTGAGAAAGTCAAAATTTTCGAAATTTTCTTCATGTAAACGGTAGCTTGAGGTGGGGGATTTTTTTGATCCTGTAGCATCCTTGGAAGGTACCAAACTTAGATACCAAGTTTGGTATTTAACTGTCTTTTCATTTTTGAGCTATGCTGTCCATAGCTGCACACACGCAACACACGGACCTTTTTCCAAAAAAAAATTTTTATTCAGGGAGTCTCAAAACATGTATTTCCGGTGAAATTTCGGTATCAGATTTTTGTGTACAATACAATACCTTCTCTATACACTATGTACATGGTACATGTAGAGAATGTAAAAATGTTTGTTTCGTAAACAACTTTAACTCTCGACATAGTTTTTTTTTTTTAAATTAAATGAAATGGAGCTTTATTTATGGACGCTCTTTAACTACTGTGGTTCTCAGCATCGTATTCTACGAGGACCATCCTGAGAGTAATGAACAATTTGGTACAACTAAATAATAGCGAAACATATGAGGGTCGGCTGATAAGTCCCAGGCCTCACACAGATGTGGCGCCACTAGGCCAGTTAGACGGTAGCATGGTAAGATTTAACTCTAGAATAGCTTGTATCTATAGTTACATGTCAATAGTTTGTTTAGTTTTAAAATGAAAGCATTTTAAACAAGAACAACTTTAGAGTTTTCACGAAACTGGAGGATTTGGAAAAACCGAGCAGTGAATAAATTCTTCCATTAGAAAGGCTTAACGCCTAAAGAAATCAAGGAGGAAATGGACAGTACCTTGAAAGACTCTCCCCCTTCATATTCAATGATTAAAAGGTGGGTTGCAGAGTTTAAAATGGGACGTACGAGCACTAGTGATGAGCCTCGCTCTGGACGCCCTGTAGAAGTGACAACTCCAGAGATCATTGAAAAAATTCATCGTTTAGTACGGGAATTATAAAGCGTAAAGTCGTTTGAGATAGCAGAGGCTGTAAACATATCAAAAGAATATACAGGTAATATTTTAAATAATGTTTGGGCCTCTCACAGGGTTTCTTTAAGTTGGGTGTCGCGTTTGTTGACAACTCATCAAAAGTTGCAAAGGAAAATCCAAACCTAAAGAAATTTCTTGTAGGGCGAAGATTTCACAGCAACGAGGAGGTCATTGATGCGGTAAACAGCTATTTTGAGGAGCTGGACAAATTGCACTACAGAGATGGTTTAATTAAATTAGAACACCGATATGACATTAGCCTTTCTGGAGATTATGTTGAGAAATGAAGCAACAAAAAAATTAAATCTGTTTTCACTAAGAGGCCCGGGACATATCAGCCAACCCTCGTATCTACTGAGTACGTAGGAAGAGAAAGTACTATG
The DNA here is from genome assembly GCA_030762935.1 of Hymenopus coronatus. Classification (NCBI taxonomy): domain Eukaryota; kingdom Metazoa; phylum Arthropoda; class Insecta; order Mantodea; family Hymenopodidae; genus Hymenopus; species Hymenopus coronatus. The sequence continues at coordinate 32,423,593 of CM060882.1, read as the reverse complement.
GCGATTTAATAAGTGTGGTAAAATCGCAAGAAAAAAATGTTTGTTTGGTAAACAACTCACTTTAATTCTCGACAATGCAACCTTATTTATGGACGCTCTTTAACTATTGTGGTTGTCAGCATCCCACTAAACGAGGGCCATCCAAAAAATAACGAACGATTTGCCATAACTAAATAATAACGAGGCATATCAACACAAAACTTTATTTGCAAACTAACAGTACCTTACTCTACTTCTCAACTTTATCTACACTCTGCCAAGACACTTTTTACTTTCTCTATACGAACTATGCACATAGTGTATAGAGAAGGTATTGTGTTCCACCCAAAAACTCGATACCGAGATTTCACAGGAAATATATATTTCGAGACCCACTGAATCAAAAAAAAAAGTATTTTTAGAAAAATATCCGTGTATGTGTGTGTGTCTCTGAGCAGCATAGCTCAGAAAAGAAAAGACTGTTAAAAACCAAGCTTGGTATTTAAGTTTGGTATCTTCCAAGGATGCGACACGAAGATTTTCAAGAACATCCCCTCCCCCAAAACTACCCTTTACATGGAAAATTTTCGGAAATTTTGAATTTCTTAAAAATGGCTTTAACAATTTTGATTAAAATCTCTTATATTTTAAGATATTTACTTGCCAAATAAAATCTATGTCTTGAATTTTCGGGGAATGGCCTCAAAAGACCTCTTTATTCTAGGTGATATTTATTGAATTTTGCATAATTGGTAAACCGTAAGAGAGAGACAAAACCTTACCACACAAAACATGTAGATCACAATAAAACGCACCATTTATGTCATACATTTTTTATAGAGTTGATCGGTTTTGGGATATTCTTTGTTTTTGGTTTCAGCTTTAAAAAAACCTATACTTTTCTCATACAGGAATTTGTCAACTCCTGTCCATACAAACAAAGGAATTTCAGTCACATAGCCAGCTTTTAACTACCACTTTAACCTATGGTACTCCGTTATTCTCCTTCTACTTACAAGGAAGCAAGTAATACGACTATTTCTGCTAAGTTTTTCCCGAGTAGCATGAAGTAAATAGAAGCATAAGCTTTTTAACAATAATTTGTTGCAGAGATGTAGAGAAAGTCATGTGAATGGAACACATCAGGTATTTAATGCTGGTATTATATTTTTCTACTGCCAAAGAACTTATTCGTTTTTATAAATGCACAAAATGCTTGGCAAATCGAATTTTATAAGCAAATAACAATGTGTATTGTATTAATGCAATATGCGACTTTTCATGAAAAAATGGCACATAATTAACGAATAATCAAGGACGAACCAGTGTGCTCGACAAACACCAGAGTGAAGTTTATCAATCGTTATGAAGGAATTGAAAGCAAATGTTGATGAAAGAATTTATAAAAACCGGTATTTCACTTTGGTCACCATACATGACTTTTTCTCATGTATTCATGTATGGGGAAAACCTCAACATCTTGGCAAAGATCTTTAGCGGTGGAAGAGTGTAACATAGGCATTGAAACACGAGTACCACGTGACAATGAATACCTTGCTAGTAATGGTGATTACGTTGAGAAATAGAGTAAGTTACTGTAACTTTGTAAATAAAGTTTTGTGTTCATATTTTTCGTTATTATTTAGTTATGCCAAAGCGTCCGTTACTTTCTGCATTTCCCTCGTGATTGGGCGTGAAGGACTGATTAATTCTGCTCATAAGCCTCTTTATCAGGCTTGAGGTAAATCTACGACACGGAACCAACGGCTTTACTTCCCTTCCGAAGGAAGCAATGCTAAGGATTTTTACGCCCGAAAAAAATCCATCGTCCTCCGCCGGGTTTGAACCCGCGGCCTTGAGGTATATGAAGAAAAAATGGGGTTTACTAAAACTGTATAGTTTTATTCACTTCGCTTGCATCTCTTATAAAGGAATTGCATATGATTAAAAACAAGTTTATGTCAGAATATAAAAACTCTGATGTGTCCCATTCGCATGACTTTCTCTGCATCTCTGCGACAGATTATTACTGATAGTTTATTCTTCCATTTACTTAATGCAAATGGAGAGAAACATAAGCAGAAACGGGCTTATTTTAGTTCCTTATAAATAGAAACGAAATAAGGAAATATACTAAGTTAGCCGAAGTCACATGCTTCAAAGTGTGGTTCCTAAGAATAAAAATCCGTTTTTATTTTATTTTTTTTTTCGTCTTTGCGTGGCCCGAAGTTGATAAGCTCACGTATGTGAAAAGTATTTTAAACTGAAAGTAATATCTCGAAAACGGCGAACTCCACGAATAAATGTATATCATATAAATTGTGTGTTTAAGATGATCTATATATTTAAGTATTAAGTTTTTGTCTATCACTTAAGGTTTACCAGATATGCAAAATTCAGAAAATTTCACCCAGAATAAGTACGTCTTCAAAGGATATTCCCAGAAAATTCAAGATATATACTTTGTCAGGTAAATATATTTAATATAAGATATTTTAATAAAAATTATTGCTTGAGCCATTTTTTAGAATCAAAATTTTCAAAATTTTGTCCATGTAAAGGGTAGTTTGGGGTGTGAGTCATTTCTCAAAAGCTTCGTGTCATATCCTTGGAAGATATTTAGCTTAAATATCAAGAAATGTTCTTGTTGTGTTATCGTGTTCGCAGACACACGGACACACACACACCCTAAAACCTATATTTCTGGTGAAATCTCGGTATCCAATTTTTGGGTGGAGTGCAATACCTTCTCTATAAACTATACACAAGGTGCGTGTAGAGAAAGTAAAAATTATGTTCCTAGTCTATGGAGGAAATATTTCATTCCAGACAAAAATTCGATACCGAAATTTCACCGGAAATTAATGTTTTGACATTCCCTGAATCAAAAAAAAAAAAAAAAAAGGCGTGTGTATAGACAGCATAGCTCAAAAACTAAAATACCGTTAAATACCAAAACTTGGTATACAAGTTTGATACCTTCCAAGGAATCAACACTAAGATTCTCAAGAAAATCCCCCACCCCAAAATCCCCCTTACATGAAAAAAAATTGAAATGCTGAATTGATGAATTCTGCTGAATTTTGTAACTGGTATGCCGTAAGAGTTGCGCAAAAACTGCACGAAACATGTATATTACGTTAAAACACACACTTTATGTCGCATATATTTTTGTTTCTGGGTTGACCGTTTTCAAGATATTCCTTGTTGTTGATTTCAAGTTTAAACTACGCATATTCTTAAATAGGGTCAGGTTTCGTTTCATCTTTAGTTTTCTGGAAATAGAAAGCGAACCGAACTTAAATTGTTCACATATCGACCGGCTTTTAAAATATTTGACTATCGCTTTAGCCTAGCATATTGCATTATATCCTACTGTTTATAAGCAAGTAGTAAGAACAATTGTGTTAATGTATATCACGTTTAGCATAATGTCGATAGAACAATAAACTTTTGTAAGAATACTTTGTTTGCAGATCAGCTGTGAATGGAAGACATCAGTACTTTTCCTTTCTCTATAGTACCATAGTGTATAGAGAAGATATCGTATTGCACCCAAAATGTCGATAGATATTTTTGGATTGAGTAAAAAAAAATAATTTTTAGAAAAATGTCCGTGTGTGTGGATGTGTGTGGGTGGGTGTGTGTGTCTGTGGACAGCATAGCTCAAAAACGAACAGACCGTTAAATACCAAACTTGGTATTTAAGTTTGGCGTCTTCCAAAGATGTGACACGAAGATTTTCAAGTAAATTCTTCCACCCTTAACTACTCTTTACATGGAAATATTTTCGAAAATGTTGTTTTACTTAAAAATAGCTCCTACGATTTTGATTAAAATAACACATATTAAACACACATATTTATCATAAATAAACTGTGTATCTTGAATTTTCTGGGAATAGCTTCTAAAGACCTGTTTATTCTGGATGAATTTTGTTTAATTTGGCGCAACTAGTAAACCGTAAGAGATAGTCAAAATCTTGCTTTACAAAAATGTAGGTCTTGTTACAATACACCAGATATGTTTCAATTGTGAAGTACTTATATCTTTCTCAGAGGGGAGTGTCCGTTTTTCTTTTGTTCTACTGCTGGCCAAGCAAAGAAGCGATTCGCATTGACAATCGCATAACGACAGCTTTTAAAACATTTGACTATCACTTTAGTCTAGTGCATTCTGTTAGTTCCATTCTACTTATAAGGAACTAAGTAATAAAGCTCTGCTAACGCATATCTGGATTAGCATGGTGTTAAAAGAAGTAAGAACTTCGTTTGTAGAGTAGCTAAAAAAAGTCATGTGAATGTAACATATATTTATTTTTTAAATTTTCATATATTTTCAGAAGTCAGCTAGGTATTTAGAATTATTGCTTTTTTTTGTTTATGTCCTGAGCGTCTCTCTGAAATAGGAAATGGTTGGTTGGTAAATTGCTCTTTTTTCTTGATCTACTTTTTCTAGCTGACTACCGCTGACCTCAAAACCGATGGTGTGGCCCTAAATATATGCAGTGTTGTACGATCAATAGCAATGATGTCTATTCTTCTCCCTACTCTGTCAGCTATGCATGGAATTTCTTCATGAATTTCGAATCTTTTCAGAGTAAATGCAGCTGCAATTTTGGTTATTTTTCTCAGGAGTGCCTGGCATTCAAAAGTACGGTTTCTTCGTAGGCAAGCATTGAGCACAATAACTGCAAAGGGAGCAAAGTCACATGCAGCATCAAAATTCTTTTTCCCCATTTGTAGCTAGTGAATATTTCTAAATGTTGTTGCACTTAGGACGATCTTTCTCCATGCTTCATCTTTATGTTGCCTAACTATTTAATTAAAATCTTATATGTTCCATTCACATGCCTTTCTCTACATCTCTAAAACTATTGTTAGTAAACTTAATCTTGTATCCACCACATGATAATCGAGATAAAAACTGGCAGAAGCGGTCTTATTATTTAGTTTCTTGTAAATAAGAGGGAAATAAGGGAATACCTAGGCTAAACCGTTTTAAATTATGGTTGCAACGGGACTGAGATCCGTTTCTTTACGTGGCCAGGAGTTGAAAAGTATTTTGAAACCCATAACAAGGAATATCTCGAAAACGGTCCACTCCAAGGAAAAAATTATATGACAGATTGTGTATTTTAACGAGATCTACAGCTTTTGCGTAGTCAAAATCATGCAGAATAAAGAGGTCTTTAGAGGATATTATCAGAAAGTTCAAGATGTATATTTTGTCATACAAATATCTTAAATACAAGAGATTTTAATCAAAATCGTTTGAGCCATTTTTGAGAAAACAAAAGTTTTCGAAATGTTTACCATATAAAGGATAGTTGGTGGGGGGATTTTCTTGAGAATCTTTGTGTCATATCCTTGGGAGATATTGAAGTAAGATATCAAGTTTGGAATTTAACGGATCTTTTTCCAAAAATGCTTTTTATGGATTCAGGGGGTCCTTAACATGTATTTCCACTGAAATCTCGGTATCTAATTTTTGGGTGCAGTACAATATATTCTCAACATACTATATTTGTAGTACGTGTACAAAATGTAAAAACTGATGTGTTACAACCTCATGACTTTCTCTAGCATAAACATTAGCAGAATGTTTTTATTACTTATATTCTTATAAGTAGAAGGAAGTAAGTGAATACACGAAACCAAAGTCGCCCTCCGTGGTGTAATGATTACCATGCTAACTTCATATACACAAGGTCGCGGGTTCAAACCCGGCGGAGGACGATGCATTTTTTCGGGAGTAAAAATCCTTAGCATGGCTTCCTTCGGAAGGGAAGTAAAGCCGTTAGTCTCTTGTTGTAGATTTACGGCACGTAAAAGATCCTCAAGCCTGATAGAGAGGCCTCTGGACAAAATTAAACGGTCTTTCACGCCCAATTTAGAATGGGGCGCTGAGTACCACAGTAGCTAAAGAGCGTCCATAAATAACGCGCCATTTATTTTTTTTTCTCTACATCTCTATATCAAACTATTGTTTATAAGCTTAATTTTCTATGCAGCTCATGTTAATCGAGATAAACTCTAGCAGAAACGGTCTTATTATTTAGTTCCTTGTGGGAAATAAGGGAATACACTAGGCAAAACCGTTTTAAAGTGTGGTTGCAATGGGACTGAGATCCGTTTCTTTGCGTGGCCAGGAGTTGAAAAGTATTTTGAAACCAATAACAAGGAATATCTCGAAAACGGTCAACCCAAGGAAAAAATTATATGACATAGATTGAGTATTTTAAGGAGATTACATATTTTGTGTAATACTTTTTTCTATCTCTTACGATTTATTAATTATGCGAAATTTAAAAAAAATCATCCAGAATAAGGAGGTATATAGAGGCTATTACCTGAAAATTCAAGATATACATTTTATTTGTCATACAATTATCTTAAACACAAGAGATTTTAATCAAAATCGTTTGAGACATTTTTGACAAATTAAAAGTTTTCTAAACTTTTTCAATGTAAAGGGTAGTTGGAGTGGGGAATTTTCTTTAAAATCTTCATGTCATATCCTTTGGAGATACTGAACTTGGATATCAAGTTTGGTATTTAACAGACTATTTAACGGATCCAGGGGTTCCTAAAATATATATTTGCGTTAAAATCTCGGTATCTAATTTTTGGGTACAATGCAATATCTTCTCAGTACACCATGTTAGTAGTACGTGTACAGCAAATAAAAACTGATGTGTTACAATCACATGACTTTCTTAAGCCTCAATAAACTTCCATGCTAATCGAGATAAACATTAGCAGAATATTGTTATTACTTAATTCCTTATAAGCCGAAGGGAGCTAAGTGAATGCACTAGACCAAAGCGATAGTCAAATGTTTTAAAAGCTGTCGCTGTGTGATTGTCACTGATCAGGAGTAAAACAAACGAAATACAGGCGACATTCTATCTAAGATGTATAGCATTTTAAAATTGAGCCAATAACATGGAATAATTTGTACATAAAGGATATAATGTCCTTATGTAAAGGACATAAATTGTGTGTTTTGACGAGATCCGCAGCAAAGTTTTGTCTATAAATTACGGTTTACCAGTTATGCAAAAATCATTAAGAATAAAGAGGACTTTAGAAACTATTCCCAGAAAATCCCAGATACACATTTTATTTCTCATGTAAATGTATGTAATGTACGATATTTTTAATACAAATAGTTATTTTTTAGAAAATTGAAATTTTCGATTTTTTCCCTATAAAGGGTAGTTTGAGGTAGGGGATATTCTTGAAAATCCTTTTGGAGGTATTCATTCGCCCCTAATATAATGGAATTAATAACCGCTTTGTTATACCTTCCCGTGTAGATCATTAAGATCTATGAGGAGATGGAAAGAGATTTTTAGACAAAACAGATTAAAACTGCTATCCATGATTCTAATTGCCGTCTATTTTATGTTAACCATTTCCAAAATGTTTTACTATTCGTCTGAATTTTCAAGTATTTGTTTTCATTTCAACTGAAGAATCACTGATATCTCTCTCTCTCTCTCTCTCTCTCTCTCTCTCTCTCTCTCTCTCTCTCTCACACACACACATATACACACACCTTTTTCCAAAAATGATATTTCGGTTCAAAAGTGTATCAAAAACTGTATTTCCGTTGAAATTTTGGTATCCAATGTTATGGTGGAATACAATATTTTCCCAACTTACTAAAGAAAGCAATGAAAACTGCTAGAATTAGTTTTTTAGATATAAAACCCTATTTTTACCTTCTGCAGTAATTACCTAGATAGCCTCCAACACCCAAGAATACAGGCTCAAACCTGGCGGAACGTGAAGGACTTTTTCGATCGCAAACATGCTTAGCATGGCTTCCCTAAGTGAAGTAGAGCCGGCGATCCCATAAAATTTTCACATGCACGTAAAGGAAGCTCATATCTTAAAAGAAGACTTCTAACAAAATTCCGCCATTCCATGTCCGCAAGTCCTGATTTCGTCCTAGTGTCATCTGTAGGAGACGAGCTGATACCTCGCCACCATGGCGCATAGCGGCGGTCTCACGAACTAGAATGTCAAATCCGATCACAGAAACATCGCAACAATGCCCTATGCTGCACTTATATTTTTACTTTCTCTATACGCACTATGTACATAGTGTGTAGAGAAGGTATTGCACTCCACCCAAAAATTCGATACCGAGATTTCACCGGAAATATATGTTTTAGGGTCCCCAATATCCAAAAAAAGCATTTTCACAAAAAGGTCCGTGTGTGTGTGTGTGTTCGTGTGTCCGTGTGTCTGTGAACACGATAACTCAAAAAAGAAAAGTCGGTAAAATACCAAACTTGGATTTAAGTTTAGTATCTTCCAGGGATGCGACACGAAGATTTTGAGAAAAATCTTCCCATCCCAAGTACCCTTTACAGGGAACTTTTTTCGAAAATTTTGATTTTCTCAAAAATGGCTCTAACGATTTTGATTAAAATTTCGTATATTAAAGATATTTACCTGACAAATACAATGTATATCTAGAATTTTCTGGGAATAGCCTCTGAAGAGTAGTTTATTCTGGATGAATTTTACTGGATTTTGAATAACTGCTAAACGGTAAGGGATGGACAAAAACTTAATACACAAAAAATGTAGAGCACATTAAATCACACAATTTACGCTATACACATTTTTTCGTGGATTTCTTCGTTTTTGAGATATTCCTTATTTTTGGTTTCTGCTATGAAAAACGTATACTTTTCTCATACAGGAACTTGTCAACTCCTATCCATATATCAAAGGAACTTCATTGACATAAAAGCAGCTTTTGATTATCACTGTAATCTATGGTTGTCCCTTATTTCGCTACTACTTACAAGGAGACAAGTAATAAGACTATTTCTGCTAAATTTTTCTGATTAGCATAAAGTAAATAGAAGTATAAACTTTTTAAGAATAATTTGTTGCAGGGATATAGAGAAAGTCATGTGAATGGTACACATCATATTTTTATAAAAAGGGTTCAAAAACCAGAAGTTTGTTAAATGCCAATGTTGGTATTTACGTTTGCCATCTTCCAAGTATACCACACGAAGATTTTAAAGAAAATTTAGGCATCTTAAACTACCTTTTACTTAGAAAAATTTTCTCAAAATATGGTACTAAAGATTTTTATTAGGTACACGATATTTTTCACGAAAAATAGAATGTACATCTTGATTTTCTTTAGAATGACCTCTGAAGTCCTCTTCATTCTAAACGAATTCTACGTAATTTGGGTAAGTAATAGACAAAATCTTATTACACACAAGTTATATTGAGTGAATAAATAAATAAGTGAGTTTATTGTAATGAGAGTATACATAAATTAAACTTCATCAATCGCACTGATCCACTGAATACACAAAATAGTAAGCAGTATTAAAAACTAAAAATTAAAAAAATAAACACGAAAATAAAAGGACAAAGATATTCAAATACAACTTAAACTTTCAACAGCATAAACCGTATTCCGATGTATTAATGTACCCTATTACAGTAAAAAATTAAACTTAAGGGGAGTCGAAATGGCAGTTCTGTACTTTTTTTCGAAGAATGTTTCGAATTTCTCGCTCATTTTGATATAATTTTCATACAGGTACCCTAATTGTAAATAGTTGAAAAATATTGTTCAAAATAATTCTGCGCAGCATTTTTAGAACATTCTGGTACACTCACTTGATAAAACACCAATAATTTTGTAAATATTAGTGTTACAGAAGAGAACTTCGTTTATATTTTGATCAGAAAGTTTTACTTGAGCTGTTGGCAGCATTGGCATCCCTCTCATATTTTCTTCATCTGAGAGTTTTCAAGTAGTATTTGGAAAATTCGGTTACATTTTTGTAAATTTTATAATTGAAAGCAGTTTCTGAAGAAGTAAGATATTCTATACAAATGCTCCATTATCTCTGTAACTAATTGTCACTAAGGGCTGAAATGTTACCAGATATTTGCACCTAAATAAATTTTAACGAAAAGATTTTTAGGTATATGGATTAGTTATTCTTTTTAAATTTAAAAATCATAATTTATCAATAAAACTTTATAAGCTTTATTTAAAACAATCATAATGTTTCTTACAATGACCAGAAGTATTCTATTTTTACTTTCTCTATAGGCACTATGTACATAGTGTGTAGAGAAGGTATTGCACTCCACCAAAAAATTCGATACCGAGATTTCACCGGAAATATATATTTTAGGGTCCCCTTTATCTAAAAAAAACATTTTCGGAAAACAGGTCCATGTGTGTGTGTGTGTGTGTGTCCGTGTGTGTGTGTCCGTGTGTCTGTGAACACGATAACTCAAAAACTAAAAATAGGTAAAATACCAAACTTGGTATTTAAGTTTAGTATCTTTCAGGGATGCGACGCGAAGATTTTGACAAAAATCCCCCCGACTCCAACTACCCTTTACATGGAACACTTTTCGAAAATTTTGATTTTCTCAAAAATGGCTTTAACTATTTTGATTAAAATTTCGTATATTAAAAATATTTATCTGACAAATAAAATGTATATCTTGAATTTTCTAGGAATAGCCTCTGAAGAGCAGTTTATTCTGGATGAAATTTACTGAATTTTGATTAAACTGCTACACCGTAAGAGATGGACAGAAACTTACTAATCAAAAAGTGTAGAACACGTTAAAACACACAATTTATGTTATATGCATTTTTTTCGTGGAGTTCGTCGTTTTTGAGACATTCCTTATTTTTGGTTTCTGCTATAAAAATCTTATACTTTTCTCATACAGGAATTTGTGAACTGCGGTCCATACAAACAAAGGAACTTCAGTGAGATAGAAACCAGCTTTTAATAATTATCACTTTAACCTATGACAGTCCCTTATTTCGCTCCTACTTATAAGGAAGCAAGTAATATGGCTATTTCTGCTATTTTTTTTTTTTTTTTTTTTTTTTTTTTTTTTTACTGATTAGCTTGAAGTAAATAGAAGTATAAGCTTTTAGTAATAATCTGTTGCAGAGATGTAGAAAAAGTCATGTGAATGTACACATTAGATTTTTAGGTATATGGATTAGTTATTTTTTTTTAAGTTTGAAAATCATAATTTTTCAATAAAATTTATAAGCATTGTTTAAAGCAATCATAATGTTTCTTATACTGAACAGAAGTATTCTATTTTTCATCATTCAACAGTAAAGATATTGCTGCATATACCTTTAAACATTTAGTTCGTTATCTTAAACAGTTGCTAAGATAATGGGTCAAACTTTAACATTGGCAAGATGGAGCATTTCGACTTTCATCAAGATAAATATATGCACACCATACTAACACCACAACAAAACAATGACCGAAAATTACGACATAAAATATGTATGTGAACCATTATAATCACTTTCCTAAATATCTGATGTTGTCCATTCACATGACTTTCTCTACATCTCTGCAACAAATTATTGTTAAAAAGCTTGTTCTTCTGTTTACTTCATGCTAAACGAGAAAAAATTAGCAGAAATAGTCTTACTACTAGCTTCCTTGTAAGTAGAAGCGAAATAAGGGACTACCATAGGTTAAAGTGATAGTTAAAAGCTGGTTGCTATATAACTGAAATTCCTTTGTTTGTATGGACAGGAGTTGACAGAAGTTTTCAAAGCGGAAACCAGCAACAAGGAATATCTAAAAAAACTATCAATAACACGAACAAATGTATAGAATATAAATTGTGTGTTTTTTGTGTGATAAGTTTTTTTTTTCCATCTCTTATAGTTTAGCAGTTATGCAAAATTCCGTAAAAATCATCCAAAATAAAGGAGACTTCAGAGGCTATTTCCAGAAAATTCAGATAAACCTCTTTAATATGTGATATTTTAATTAAAATTGTTAGAGCCATTTTTGAGAAAATTAAATTTTTTTTTTTTTTGGAAAATCTTTGTGTCGCATCCTTGGAAGATACCAAACTTAAATACCAAGTTTGGTATTTAACGGTCTTTTCATTTTTGAGCTATGCTGCCCACAGACAAACACACACACACACACACACGGAGATTTTTCTAAAAATGTATTTTTTGGATTCAGGGGGATCCGAAACATATGTTTCCGGTGAAATCTTGGTATCGAATTTTTGGGTGCATTACAATATCTTTTCTATACACTATGTACATAGTATGTGTAGTGAAAGTAAAATGATATTAGATTCCTGGGAAAGTATACGATTTATGTCAAATACCATTTTGGGAGCAGAATGTAGGCCGTTTACTTTGTGAATGGCCCCAAATGGGTGAGTTTTAATTCGTTCGTTGGTTACATAAGATTCAGTGAAAGATGTTTAACTGCACTCACAATGCCAACCTTTTGTGACTGGTTCCCGGTGTGCGGCGTTGGTCTTCCTCATGCTCGACTGGTCACAGGTTCCAATCTCGCTTCCTGCAGAAGGCTAGGATAGTTTCTGGGAATGCGGGATCGGTAGAGCATGGATTCTGGTAAGGATGTTAGCGGAGATCTTAGCGGTGGAAAGAGAACTACGGTATTTAGTTTTCTCTATTTGCTTTACCGGCGAACTAATAAATTACACCTCGTATCACAAAGTTTCTCATAAGTCCTGGTTGCAGCTATGAACTTGACTAGTGTGATTTTTCTAACGGCTGACATTTCTTAATTCAGGGTCTCAAAACGCCCAACATAATCCTCTAGCGCCAATTTTGTACTACGCCCAACGGATTTACAACACACTAATGTTACGGAGGTAATTTAGGAATCATAACCAATAGAATTCCTCGCTGCAGAACCTGTACGGCGCACTTAATGATTTCGCGGCTTACTAAAATTCAAACTTAAGCCGCCAACTTAGCGAGCGCGTTCCCGTCCCGTCTGGACATAGCATCGCCGTCGATGTCTTCCAGAAAAAGTGCGTGTTGCCCTGATTCTTCCATTCTTTGTATAAGAATCTGAGATTTGTAACGTTTATGCCTTTACTTTTGCGGGATTGGGGATTTTTCGCGCTCTTTTTGGCGTCATCTTATTCCCACCACACGGTTTACTTTCTCGTGTGCACATTTTCCGTTACTCTGCGCAAGTTCATCGGCCTTAAGTGACTTTAGTTCACGTGACTTAATTTAAACAAAGATGTTTCTCTTTTTACCCTCACTAAAACACAAAAGACCGGGCGCCTAACTGTCGACAATACGCACGATTCTGAGTTACCTTGCTGTCTCTACAGATTCATTCCAGAAAATTCTTAGCTTAAACATTTAATAACTTATCCACTAACACAAAATCTTCTCAATTTATTTGCATACCCTTAACACATGTGTTTATTAGGTAATACGAGGGTCGGCTGATAAGTCCCAGGCCTCGCACAGATATGGTGCCACTAGGCCAGTTAGACGGTAGCATCGTATAGTTTAATTCTAGACTAGCTTGTATCCATAGTTACAGGTCAATAGCTTGTTTAGTTTTCGAATGACAGCATTTTAAACAAGACAACTTTAGAGTTGTCATGGAAATGGAGGATTTAGAAAAACGAGCAGTGATTAAATACTTCTATTTAAAAGGTTTAACGCCTAAAGAGATCAAGGTGGAAATGAACATTACATTGAAAAGACTATACGCCTTCATATTCAATGATTAAAAGGTGGCTTTCACAACTTAAAATGGGACGTACGAGCGCAAGTGATGAACCTCGCCTTAGACGCCCTGTAGAAGTGACAACTCCAGAGGTAATTGAAAAAGCATCGTTTAGTACAAGAAGACTGCAGACTATAGTGATTTGAGATAACAGATGCTGTAAACATATAAAAAGAACGTGCAGGTAGTATTTTAAGCAACTGTTTGGGCTTTCACAAGGCCTGTGCTAGATGGGTGCCACGTTTGTTGACACCTGATCAAAAGTTGCAAAGAAAAAAATTTTCTCTTAAGAATGTGGAGCTCTACCGTAAAAACCCCAGTGGATTTTTGAGAGGCTTATTACCATGGCTGAAACTTGGATTTATCACTACACTCCAGAAAGTAAATCACAGTCAAAACTGTGGATTGCGCCAGGTGAGCCAACTCCAAAAAAGGCAAAGTCAATTTTGTCAGCTAACAAGTTTATGGCGAGTGTTTTCTGGGATGCACAGGGAATTATTTTTATTGATTACTTGGAAAAGGGGTAAAAGTGCCACTGGTCACTACTACGCAAGCGTACTGCAATGTTTGATTGATGAGGTGAAAAGAAGAAGACCTCATTTGACAACAAAAACAAAAGATCTTGTTTCATTACCTATTTCACCCTATTCGCCATATCTAGCACCCAGTGACTACCACATGTTCTCACACCTCAAACAATTTCTTGCAGGACGAAGATTTCACAGCAAGGAGGAGGTCGTTGATGCGGTAAACAGCTATTTTGTGATAAATCGCACTACAGAGATAGTTTAATTAAATTAGAACACCGATATAACATATGTATTAGACATTCTGGAGATTATGTTGAGAAATAAAGAAAAATAAACTTTTAAATGCTGTTTTCATTGAGAGGTCCGGGACTTCTCAGCCAACCCTAGTACTTAACCAACTAACATTAATTTAATATACAGGTTTTGTCTCAGAGGGAAAATAAAACTCGCTTTGTCTGCAATACCATATAATATATTCGACTTTGAATCAAGTGTACTTTCTTGCCATTACCAGCTGCAAAACAACGAGCCTTCACCGCAAGCATTGGCACGCCTGCACCAAGAATTGTTTTTCTGCTCGCAATTAAAAAGTTGGTTCTGAAGCAAAAAGTGCTGCCAATAAAACAAACATCAAATTGTTTACGCAGTGCCCGCGGCGCTGGTAGCGTACATAAATTTACATTCATATTCTCAGCAAAACCCTTCCCCACTCAATGGCAGAGATAATTGCCAACAAAACAAGCGTTTGGAATCATCAGAGGGTGATGATGTTGGCAACCATGGTGCTTTTCATTTGAAGCGAGAGCAGCAAATATCCAAGTTTTTTCCACTGTAAGACAGTATCTTTTAAAGGATCGTTTTATAGTGGTCAATTCGAATGTGGTACGTGGGAATTTGGGTACTCAATTTTAAGGACGGGGAATGCTGAACTAAATTATCTTATTACTGCAATAATTTTACATTCTATACTACATATAGTTGCTAAGGTATTATATCCCACTTAAGACAGGAAGTCTAGATTTCACCGGAAAATGTATGTTTTAAAGTCTCTTGTATAAAACACTATCCGTGTGTATGTGAACAGCGTAAAGTTTAGCTTTTTCAAAGGATACAACACAAAACTCTTCAATTAATATCCCCACACCCAACAACCCTTTGCATAGACTTTTTTTTTCGAAAATTCCTAATGATTTTCAATAAGTATAATTGTATTAATATATTTCCAAGAGAAACTAAATGTATATCTTGAATTTTCTGGGAATAGCCCTGAAGTCTTTTTCATTAAATGAAATGAAATGGACGCTATTCAGCTGCTGTGATGTTCAGCATCCCATTCTATAATGGGCGTGAAAGAACGCTCAATTTTGCTCAGAGGCCTCTTCGTCAGGCTTGAGGTTCCTTTACGTGCCGTAAATCTACGACACGGGACCAGCGTTTTACTTCCCTTCCGAAGGAAGCCATGCTAAGGACATTTACGCCTGAAGAAAACCATCGTCCTCCGCCGGGTTTGAACCCACGACCTTGGGTATATGAAGTAAGCATACTAGCCATTACACTTTTTCATTAGAAATGGCTTTTCATTATCTGGTAAACTGTAAGAGAATAAAATCTTACTTCTTGCTACCTTCATGAAACACTCAAGTTGCGTCAAATGCATTTGTGTAAAGTTACGCATTTTTTAGATATTTCCTACTTTTAAATTTTCTAACAGTTATACTATTCTCAAACAGAAAGTCAGTATTCCAGTTTCCCATACTGTGCAAGCGAGGAGAACGGATTGTCAAAGCCAACACTTAGCAACCCGCTCATAAAATATTCTACTATCGTTTTAGTCTGGCCTTATTCCTCTTGTACTACAATGAAATGAAAGTAAACAATTTCTATTAATGTTTATTTCATTAGAATTATCAGAAAATTACCCTGTAGAATCCCAAAAGATAGCAAGATGGCTTTTCATGCAGAACCTAATACCATTTCGGGAAAGATCCTCATTCTTTTCGTTGCTGCTGCTATCAGCTACAGGCTCCAATCGTGACGGTCCTGGTTGTTGTAGACTTTATATCCAAAGTGGAAGTTTTAAACAGTCTAGCCATCTTATTTTCTGATGCCCTACTTAGTGTGGAAGGTTCTTTGGTCGCACGCCCGTGTGTTGTGGCCAATCCCCACGATGTGCCCCACCCACTTCCATTTCGTATATATTGCTGATAATGTTGCGTCTCTGGTGTCTGTCATCTTCCTCAGGACTTCCTTGCGGATCTTTGTCCATTTTTCTTTGCCTTGTTTCTAATATGTTTCTTTGTCTGTCTGTTACGGGCAAGGTAGAGTTCCATATGGTAGGACAGGAAGGTTGCTGCTTTCCATTATATATTTTATTTACTCTAGCACTTATACACAATGCACATAGTACGTAGATGGAGGTGGTGTATTCGAGCCATGAATTCGATTCGGGTTTCACCGGAAGTAAAGTTTTATCGCCCTTGAGTCCCAAGAAAGCATTTTTAATAATCAGATCCGTGTATGTGTGCGTGTATACGAATATGATAACTTAAAAACGAAGAAGTCAGTTAAATACCAATCTTAAATATCAAGTTTACCATCTTCTAAGGCAGCAAAAGGAAGATAACCATGAAAATTTCTCCACCCGAAACTACTGTTTAGGTGGAAATATATTTTAACATTTTGATGTTCTCAAAATGACTCTTAACGCATTTGATTAAAATACTATTTATTAAAAATAGTTAAATAAAAACTAAAATGTATATTTTGAATTTTTAGGGGATTATCTCTGAAGTCCTCTTCAATCTAAATGTCTTTGGCATAGTTAGTAAACTCTACAACATAGACTAACAGTTACTTTACAAAAGATCTAATGTGCTGCATTCACATGACTTTCTCTACATCTCTGCAACAAATTGTTACAAAGCTTATGCTTCTATTGATTTCATGATAATCGAGGAAAAAATTAGCAGAAATAGTCTTATTACTTGCTACCATGTAAATAGAACCGAATTATGGGAGTAGCATAGATTAAAGTGATAGTCAAAAGCTAGTTGCTATGTGACTGAGGTTCCTTTGTTTGTATGTACAGGAATTTGTGAATTTGTATGAGGAAATAATGTTTTTTAAAGCTGAAACCAAACACAAGGAATATATCAAAAACGACCAAATGCACGAAAAAGATATATATAACATAAATTGTGTGTTTTAACGTGCTCAACATTTTTGTGTAGTAAGTTTTTATTTATCTCTTACGGTTTATCAGTTATCAAAAATTCCGTAAAATTCATTCAGCATAAAGTAGCCTTCAGGGGCTATTCCCAGAAAATTCAAGATATAAATTTTTTTGTGTCAAGTAAATATCTTTAATGTACATATTTTAATTAAACTCGTTAGAGCCATTTTTGAAAAATCAAAATTTTCGAAAATTTCCATGTAAAGGGTGGTTTGAGGTGGGGGATTTTTCAGAAAACCTTCGAGTCGCATCCCTGGAAGATACTAAACTTAAATACCAAGTTTGGTATTTTACAGACTTTTCGTTTCTGAGTTATCGTGCTAACTATTCCTGCAAACTTTTTCTCAATTAGTATGAAGTAAATAGGCACAGGCTTTTTAACAATAATTAATTGCAGAGATGTAGAGAAAGTCATGTGAATGGAACATTTAATGTTTTTTGTTTTCCAGCTTTAAAAATAATTGCCTATTGTTTTAGCCTAGTGGATTCTGTTATTTCTTTATTACTAAGTAGTATACCTTATATGTTAATATGTATTCGATTAGCAAGAAATAAATTGAAGAATGAACCTTAGTAACAATAGTTTTTTTACAGAATAGTCAGACAAAGTCATGTGAAAGGAACATATTGTGCTGTTTGAAAGGATGAAGTTCAGACCCCAGAATTTGCATCATGTTGCCAAAATGCTTCGTTGGAGATTTTTACGGGTGTTATCTGATTAGCATAAAGTAAACAGAAGAATAAGCTTTCTTAAGAGTAGTTTATAGGTAGAAAGAGCTATGTGTGTGTAACAGTATGGTTTTACAGTGTCCCTGTTACTTTCCATATCTTTTTATGGACAGTTTGTACCGTTGCAAATAAAAGGAGGGTTCATTAAGAAGAAAATTAGAAAGTTTGTTGGAAAGCCATTGCTGCCAGGAAGAACCACAGCGATAAGCTGATTAGGGTTTTACCTTTATTATCCCATGAACAGGGGCTTATAAGTATTACCCGCTGCGCAAGCAAATAGGTTAATTTTCGTGGCCCATTTTCTGTCGAACAGCAATATCCCAGAGATTTTCTTTACGTAAAACACAGCGCCCTCTACTGCACGCTTATTGCTGAGAGAAACTACACCTTTTTGTTTAAGTATAATACGAATACATTTAAATAAAGTGCTCCTCTTTATTTAGGAACGATAATTACAAGAAATTTAATAAAGCAATATCCTAAATGTTTTGATAGTGATAAAGTAGGAATTTTAATTGCCAACTTCAACGCTGGAATATGTACGCCTTTTGACCAGTAATGTATTACTGATTTTACCTGTGTATGTGCTTTTCTGTTTTTTTTTTTGTTTTTTTTTGGTTAGTGTTTAACGCACGATTATACTACATGTAGCATCGCAGAATATGACACTCGTAATACTTGGATTGAAAATGGAGCACCGGTGGAATGGAGGGGGAAACCAGAGAACCCGGATATAACCCGCCCTGCGCCGCTTTGTCCACCACAAATCTCACAGGCGGTCGCTTGGTGGGAGACAAGAGGTCTAACCACTCGGCCACGGCGCTGCCACGTGTGCGTGTGTTTTTTATGTTGCGCTCGAGCATCGTCTTTCATGTTCTTTGGATAACCTGATAGATTTTAGTTCCCAAAGTCGCAGGTTCAAACCCGGCGGATAGAGAAGGACCTTAACGAGCATAAAAACTCTTAGCATGCATTCCTTTGGAAGCGAAGTTTTATTTATGGACGCTCTTTAACAGCTCTTTATCTCAGCGATCCATTCTATATTGGGCGTGAAAGACCGTTTAATTTTGCTCAGAGACCTCTTTCTCAGGCTTGAGGTTCTTTTAAGTGTCATAAATTTGCGACACAGGACCAGCTTTACTTCCCTTCCAAAGGAAGTCATGCTAACGCTTTTTATGGAAGTAAAGCCGTTGGTTCTGTGTCGTAGATTTACGACATGGAATAGAAAGTCCAGTCTGATAAAGAGACTTCTGAGCAAACTTAAGTGATCTATCATGCTCAATACAGAATGGATCGCTAAGAACCACAGCCGTTAAAGAGCGTCCATAAAACTCAATTTAGTTTAATTAGAATGAAGAAAATGTCTTTATTAAATAAATATATTTTAATATACGAGAACTGATCAACTAGAAGTGAGACCGTTTTCTTGTTTTTTCTTCACTCTCTTTCTCCTTCTTCTCCATCATTAATTATTATTATTATTATTACTATATCTTTTCTTACATACACATGTTGGCCTTAATGTTTGAATAGTGATGCATTTGAACACAACGTATTTCTAATTTTGGCTCTGTGTGTCTATGCAAAATAATGTGACGTTCTATTCATATGACTTCCTCTACTTCTGTTAAAAGCTATTGTTAAAAAGCTTATTGTTCTGCCTATTTCACGCTAATAGTGATAAAATAATATATATATATATATATATATATATATATATATATATAGTCTTATTACTTGATCCCTTTTAAGTAGGAAGGAAATGAGGGTATACATTAGGCTAAAGTGATAATCAAATATCTTAAAAGCTGGTTGCTATGTATTCAAAATGTCTGTATGCCTAGGATTTGAAAAATCCCCGTATGAGAAAAGTGTAAATGTTTTAAATCTGAAACTAATAAAAAGAAGAATCTCAATAATGGTCAGCTCTACATAAAACGTACATGACATAAATTATGTGTTTTAACGAGATCTAAACATTTTGCATAGTAAGTTTTAGTCTGTCTCTTACAGTTCACCAGTCATGTAAAATTCATCCATAATACAGAAATTTTCAGAGAATATATCCAGAAAATTCAAGATGTACATTTTATTTATCGTGTAAAAATATATATTATAGATATTTTCATAAAAATCGTTTGAAATTCTTTTTAAAAAATCAGTTATAGAAAATTTTCCATATAAAGGGTACTTGGTGTGGGTAGATTTTCTTAAAACTTCTTAAAAATCTTTGCATCGCATCCTTGGAAGACACATAACTTAAATACCAAGTTTGGTATTTAGCAGACTTTATCGATGCCGTTAATACACATACCCCATGTTATATGCATTTTACTTTCTCTACACGTACTATGTATATAGTGTATAAAGAAGGTATTGTATTGCACTCAAGCATTCGATACCGAGATTTCATCGGAAATGTAGGGATTGAGAACCCAAAGAAATAATTTTTAGAAAAATGTCCGTGCTTGTCTCTTTGTGCGTAAGCTCGCTTGTGTATGTGTGTGTGTGTGTGAGGGGGTATAGGTAAAATCGAAAACTTGTTATTTAAGTTCAGTATCTTCCAAACATGCAACACGAAGATTTACAAGAAAATACCCCCACATCCATGCACCCTTTACATGGAAA
This sequence comes from Hymenopus coronatus, assembly GCA_030762935.1. Lineage (NCBI taxonomy): Eukaryota > Metazoa > Arthropoda > Insecta > Mantodea > Hymenopodidae > Hymenopus > Hymenopus coronatus. The sequence continues at coordinate 32,402,913 of CM060882.1, read as the reverse complement.
AAAATTCTTTTCTCAAAACTGACTAAGGATTTTGATTTAAATATCGCAAAGATATTCACATGACACTTAAAATGTATATTTTGAATACTCCAGGAAGAACCTCTAAACACACATTTAATTTTTATGTATTTTGTGGAAGTTTGCATAACTGGTAACCCGTAAAGGATAGACACAATCTTACTTAACAAAAATGTAGAGCTCGTTAAAACATAAAATTTATGTTATTTAAATTTTTTTCTTGTAGTTAAACGTTTTTGACATAATTCTTGTATTTGGCTTAAGTTTTAAAATATTTTCAGATAATTTTCTGATACGGGAATTTGTCAGCTCCTGGCCATACAAACAAACGAACTTAAATCGCATAGCAACTACCTTTTAAAATATTTGACAATCACTTTAGTCTGTAGTCCTCCTTTACTTTGCTTCTACTTACACGGAAGCAATTAATAAGACCATTTATTTTTTCTCGATTAGCATGAAGTAAATAGAAGAATAAGCTTTTTAAGAAAGCTTATTTGCAGAGATGCAGAGAAATTCATGTGAATGGAACACATTATATTTTTTATTATTTGTTATTCGTTTTAATTTTATACTACTTAATTTTTTGATAAGGGAAGTGCGTTTCGTTTTATCTCTTGTTTTACTGCAAGCAACGCAAAGCGAACTGAACTACAACTGTTTCGCATAGGATCAGCTTTTAAAATATTTGAATCGATTCATCATAGGGTATTCCCTTCTACTGACAATGAAGCAGGTAATAAGACAATTTCTGCTAATGTTTACCATGACTAGCATGTCGAGATAAAAAAAATCGTATGTGTTCCATTCACATGGTTTTATCTAAATCGCTGCACAAATTATTGCTAAAAAGGTTATGCTTCTATTTACTTCACGCTAAGTGAGAAAAAATTAAAGGAATAAACTTATTCCTTGCTTTATTGTAAGTAAAAGCGAAAAAAGGGAGTGCCATAGATTAAAGTAATCGTCAAAAGCTAGTTTCTATGTGACTGATGTTCCTGTGTTTGTATGGACAGGAGTTGACAAATTCCTGTATGAGAAAAGTATGTCTTTCATAGCTGAAACAAAAAACAAGGAATATCTAAAAAAGATCAACTCTAAAAAAAAATTATATAACAAATAGTGTGCCTCAAAGGGCTCTAAATTTTTGTGTGGTAACTTTTTGTCTATTTCTTACGGTGTACCAGTTACACAAAATTCCGTAAAATTCATCCAGAATCAAGTAGTCTTCAGAGGCTATTCCCAGAAAATTCAAGATATACATATTAGTTGTCAGGTAATATATCTTTAATATACGATATTTTAATCAAAATAGTTAACCATTTTTTTAGAAAATTAAAACTTTGGAAAATTTTTCCATGTGAAAAATAGTTTGAGGTGGGGGGATTTTCTTGAAAATCTTTGGTATCAAGTTTGGTATTTAACAATCTATTCGTTTTTGAGCTATGTTGCCCACAGTTACACACACACAGACATACATACAGACACACACACGGACATTTTTCTAAAAATGCTTTTTTGTATTCAGGGAGTCTCAAAACTTGTATTTCCGGTGAAATCTCGGTATCGAATTTTGGGTGCAATGCAATACCTTCTCTATACACTATGTACACAGTTCGTATAGAGAAAGTAAAAATCTGATGTGTTCCATTCACATATCTTTCTCTACATCTCTGTAACAAATTATTGTTATAAAGTGTGTTCTTCTAACTACTTCATACTAATCGAGATAAACATTAGCAGAAATGCTTTCTTGAAAGTAGAACGAAAACAATGGAATACTGTAGGCGAAAGTGAGGGTCAAATCTTTCAAAAGGCTGCCATCTGGATGAAATCCGTTTCCTTGCATTGCCAGAACCTAAGCAATTCCCATAATGAAAAAGTTTAAATATTGTAACACAGAAACCGGTAACTAGGAATATCCAAAATGGTCAACTCTACGAAAAAATGTATACGACAAATTGTGTGTTCCAATCGAGATCTACATATTTTATGTAATAAGTTTTTATCTCTCTCTTACGATTTAATAGTTATAGAAAATTCAGGAAAATTCGTTCAGAATGAAGAGGTCCTCAGGGGCTATTCCCAAAAATTTCAAGAAATAGACTATATTTGTCGTGTAAATATCTTAAATATGCCGTATTTTAATCAAAATCGTTAGCCATTTTTGAGAAATCAAAAGTTTTAAAAAAATTCCATCTAAAACTTAGTTAGGGATGGGGGAATTTCCTCAAAATCTTGTGGTGAATCTTTGGAAGATACTAAACTTATATACAAAGTTTGGCATTTTATCAACCTTTCATGTTTGAGTTATGTTTACGGACACTCACGTACCTTTTTCTAAAAGTTTTTTATACAGGGGACCTAAAATATATATTTCTGGTGAAATATGGTATTGAATTTTTGGGTGGAATGCAATAGCTGCTCTATGTATATAGTACATGTAGAGAAAGTAAAACGTTTCTATTCTTTATTTATTTATCACCCTCTATGTATACAATGTACATAGTGTATAGAAAAGGTATTACACTGCATCAAAAATTCGCTACCAGATTTCACCAGAAATATATTTTGAGACCCCCTGAATCCAAAAAACTCAATTTCTGTATTCTTATTTAAGTTTGCTATTTTCCAAGGATGCAACACGAAGATGTTTAAAAATGTCCCTTATTCAGAAATTACCTTTTACATGTATAAATGTTTTAAAATTTCGTTTGTCTCAAAAATTGCTCTGACGAAAGTGATGAAAATACCTTATATTAAAGTTTTTCACGATCACAAATATAATGTATATTTTGAATTTTCTGGGAATAGTTATTGAAGAGCACTCTATTTTGATTGAGTTTTGCAGAATTTTGTACAATGGTTAAACCGTAAGTGATAAACACTACATAAAACATAGATCTCGTTAAAACACACAATTATGTTTTAAATATTTTTGTTGTAGAGTTCACCGTTTCCAAGATACTCCTAGCTTTTTGTTTCATTTTAAAATACTTATACTTTTCTCAGTCAGGAAGTGTTCGGTCTCTTTTGTTCTACTGCTGGCCAAGAAAAGAAGCCTATTTCAATGACAATTGTATAACGATATATCTTAAAACATTTGACTATCGCTTTAGTATAATACATTGATTTAGTTCCGTACCATGTATAAGGAACTAAGTGATAAGCACTGTCAAATATCAATTAGCATGTTGTAGAAAGAATAATCTTTTTTTGTAAGACGCCTATTTGTAGAACAGTTAGAGGATGCCATGTGAGTGTCATCTACAATTTTTGTTACTTTCTCTACAGGCATTATGTATATAGTGTATAGAGAAGGTATTACATTCCGCCCAAAAATTTAATACAGAGATTTCACCGGAAATATATGTTTTGAGTTCTCCTGAATAAAAAAAAAGCATTTTAGAAAAAGGTCCGTGTGTGCGTGTGTGTGTCTGTGGATAGCACTAGTCTCTGACTGATTTATACTGGATCAATTTTACGGAAATTTGCATTACTGCTTAACTGTAACAGATGGACAAAAACTTACCATACAACAAATGTAGATACACAAATTATGTTATATACATTTTTTCGTGGAGTTGATCGTTTTTTAGATATTCTTTGTTTTTGGTTTCTACTTTGAAAAAATTATACTTTTTTCATACAGGAATTTTTCAACTCGTGCCCATACAAACAAAGAAAATTCAGTCATATAGCAACCAACTTTTGACTATCACTTTAACCTAAGCTGCTCCCTTATTTCGCTTCTACTTACAAGGAAGCAAGTAGTAAGACTATTTCTACTATTTTGTTTACTTTCTCCATCCACACTATGTACATAGTGTATAGAGAAGGTATTGCACTCCACCAAAAATTTCGATACCGAGATTTTACCGGAAATATATGTTTTAGGGTCCTCTGTATCCAAAAAAAGTATTTTAAGAAAAAAGTCCATGTGTGTGAGTGTCCGTGTGTGTGCACACGATAACTCAAAAACGAAAAGTCGGTAAAATACCAAACTTGGTATTTAAGTTTAGTATCTTCCAGGGATGCGACACGAAGATTTTCAGAAAAATTCCCCCACCCCAAACTACCCTTTACTTGGAACGTTTTTCGAAAATTTTGATTTTCTATAAAATGGCTCTAACGATTTTGATTAAAATATCATATATTAAAGATATTTGCCTGACAAATAAAATGTATATTTTGAATTTTCTGGGAATATCCTCTGCAGACTACTTTATTCTGGATGAATTTTGCATAGCTACTAAACCATAAGAGAGGGACAAAAACTTGACACAAAAAAAAAATGTAGAGCACTTTAGAACACACAATATATGTTATATACATTTTTTTCATGGAGTTGATCGTTTTTGAGATATTCCTTTTTCTTGGTTTCAGCTTTGAAAAACTTATACTTTTCTCATACAGGAATTTGTCAGCTGCTGTCCACACAAACAAAGGAACATCAGTCACCTAGCAACCAGCTTTTGGCTTTCACTTTAACCCATGGTACTCCCTTATTTCGCTTGTATTTACAATAAAGCAAGAAATAAGACTATTTCTGCTAATTTTCCTCAATTAGCATGAAATAAATAAAAGATAAGCTTATTAAGAAATTTGTTACAGAGATATAGAGAAAGTCATTTGAATGGAACACATCAGATTTTTCATATAGGAATGTTTCAACTCGTGTCCATATAAACAAAGAAAATTCAGTCATATGGCAACCAACTTTCGACTATCACTTTAATATGTGCTTCTCCCTTATCGCTTCTGCTTACAAGGAATCAAGTAATAAGACTATTTCTGCTAATTTTTTTACTTTCTCTATACACACTATGTACATAGTGTATAGAGAAGGTATTGCACTCCACCAAAAATTTGGATACCGAGATTTCACCAGAAACATATGTTTTAGGGTCTGCTGTATCAAAAAAAAAGTATTTTAGGAAAAATGTCCATGTGTGTGTGTGTGTGTGTGTGTGTGTCCGTGTGTCTGTGAGCACGATAACTCAAAAACGAAAAGTTGGTAAAATACCAAACTTGTTATTTAAGTTTAGTATCTTCCAGGAATGCGACACGAAGATTTTGAGAAAAATCCCCCCCACCCCAAACTACTCTTTACATGGAACTTTTATCGAAAATTTTGATGTTCTAAAAAAATGGCTCTAACCATTTGATTAAAATATCGTATATTAAAGATATTTACATGACAAATAAAATAAATATTTTGAATTTTCTGGGAATAGCCTCGGAAGACTACTTTATTCTGGGTCAATTTTACGGAATTTTGCATAAATGCTAAACCATAAAAGATAGACAAAAACCTACCATACAACAAATGTAGAGCACTTTAAAACACACAATTTATGTTATGCACATATTTTTGTGGAGTTGATTGTTTTTTTATATGTTCCTTGTTTGTGGTTTCAGCTATAAAACACATATTTTTCTAATACAGGGCTTTGTGAGCTCGTGTCCATACAAACAAAGGAACTTTAGTCACATAGCAACCAGCTTTTAACTATCACTTTAACCTATGGTACTCCCTTATTTCGGTTCTACTTACAAGGAAGCGAGTAATAGGAATATTTCTGCTAATTTTTTCTCCATTGGTATATAGAAGCATAAGCTTTTTAACAATAATTTTGCTTAATAATTGTGTGTATTAGAGATATAATAGTAAACGATTGTAAGCAGAAAAATTCATATTAATGTGATGCATTCAATTTTTATTGGGCAGGAAGCAGACAAAGTATTGTGAAAATAATTCTCAATGTGTGCATACGAGTATGAACAAACTGCAACAGTTTACATAGTATAATTAAAAGCAGGGGTATATAACGTGGCTTCTAATATTTTATTTCGTTGAATTAAAAGTAATTAACGTTTATTTTTCATTATAATGGGTGGGTAGCTATTATTTAAGGTTTTCGATTATAATTGTAAACATAACACTGCGTGTGGAACAGGTGTTGCGTCAACCACATATGCGGCAGGGATGTGAAATAAAAAAGCGGGGGGACAAAAGGTTAGCTGGACAATGTCCACGTGTCACATAGGTGATCAATTGATGTTAGCATATTGGATAACGGCACTGCTGTTGGTGCGTTATGATGAAGCATTGTTCCCGACTCAAAAGAACCATAATAGCGCTCTAACCAGCGTTTAAACAGTTCCTAATTACTGTTTCATATGCTAGCAGATTTACAGGGTCTTTCATAGGATGTAACAAGTAATAAAACAAAAGAAAGTCTCATGTGTTCCATTCATGTGTTATTAAAAAGCTTATTCTCCTATTTATTTCATGCTAATCTAGTAAAAAATTAGCAGAAATGATCTTATTACTTTCTCCCTTGTAAATAGAAAGGAATAAGGCTAAAGCTGGTTGCTATGCGATTGAAGTTATTTGTTTATATGGCCAGCAGTTGACAAATTCCCGTATGAGAAAAGTACAAGTTTTTCAAAGCTGAAAACAAAAACAAGGGATATCTCAAAAACGCTCAACTCTACAAAAATGTATATAACATATATTGTGTGTTTTAATCTGCTCCACATTTTTTCTGCAGCAAGTTTTTGTTCACCTCTTACGGTTTAGCAGTTATACCAAATTCCGTAAAATTCATCCAGAATAAAGTAGTTATTAGAGGCTATTCCAAGAAAATTCAAGATATACATTTTATTTGTGAGATAAATACCTTTCATATACGATATTTTAACAAAATTGTTAAAGTCATTTTTGAGAAAATAAAATTTTTCCTAAAAAGATACATGTACAGAGTAGTTGGGGTTGGGAGATTTTCGTGTGAATCTTCATGTCGCATCCTTGGAAAATACCAAACTTAAACACCAAGTTTTGTATTAAACGTCTTTTCGTTTTTGAGCTATGCTGTCCACTGACACACACACACGGATCTTTTTCCAAAAATGCTTTCTTTTGCATTCAGGGGGACCCAAAACATGTATTTCCAGTGAAATCTAGGTATCGAGTTTTTGAGTGCAATACAGAACCTTCTCTACACACTATGTACATAGTATCTACAGAGAAAGTAAAAAAGTCTAATGTGTTTGATACACAAAACTTTCTCTACATCTCTGTAACAAATTGTTAAAAAAACTCGTTCTTCTATCTACAAGGGCTGATTAAAAAGTAATGAGAAGTATGTTTTTTCTTTGAGTTCACTTTATTGATAGAGGTACTTATAGTTACACACCTTTAATATAATCGCCCCAAAATTTATGACCTTTTGAAAAATGTTCAGAAAGCAACATATACCATCTACGCGTCTATTTCTTGTTGATGTCCCATTTTTTACTTTCTCTATACCTACTATGCACATAGTGTATAGAGGAAGTATTTTATTCCACCAAAAGATTCGATACAGAAATTTCAGCAAAATACATGTTTTAGGACTCCCTGAATAAAAAAAAAATGTATTTTCAGAAAAAGATTCATATGTAGGTGTGTGTGCCTGTGGACAGCATAGCTCAAAACCGAAAAGACCGTTAAATACTAAACTTGGTATTTAGGTTTGGTGTCTTCCAAGGATGCGACAGGAAGATTTTCAAGAAAATCCCCCCACCCCCAACTACCCTTTCCATGGATTTTTTTCTCGAAAATTTAGATTTTCTCAAAAATGGCTCTAACGATTTTGATTAAAATATCATATATTAAAGATATTTACCGGACAAATAAAATGTTTATCTTTAATTTTCTAGTAATAGCCTCTGAAGACCACTTTATTCTGGATGAATTTTACAGAATTTGGCATAACTACTAAACCGTAAGAGATGTACAAAAGCGTACCACACAGAAAATTTTTGAGCATATAAAACATACACTTTATGTCATATACACTTTTTTTTCGTGGAGTTGATCTTTTTTTAGATATTCCTTGTTATTGTTTTCAGCTTTGAAAAACTTATACTTTTCGCATGCGGGAATTTTTCAACTCCTGTCCATACAAACAAAGGAACTTCAGTCACATAGTAACCACCTTTTGACTATCACTTTAACCTATGTTATTCCCTTATTTTGCTTCTGCTTAAAAGGAAGCAAGTAATAAGAATATTTCTGCTAATTTTGTTTCTCAATTATAATGAAGTATATAGAAGCATAGGCTTTTTAACAATAATTTGTTACAGAGGTGTAGAGAAAGTCATGTGAATGAAACATCAGATTTTTTATAAATACTAGAAACTTTAAATAAGCATCTTTGTTGCATATAATCATGCAATTAAATGTAAAAGGGTTTGACTATCGCTTTAGCCTATTGATTTGGCTTCTTTTCTTACTGCTTTGAAGGAATTAAGTAAAAAGAACATTTATGCTAATGTTTAGCTGATTAGTAAGAAGCAGAAAAAATATAAGGTGTTGAAAGAAAAGTTTCCTATAGAATGAGGAGAAAAAGTCATCTGAATGGAACACAAAACATTATTTTACAATTTAAAAAGAGGGGGGGAGAGAAGAAATAGAAGAAGTAACAACAGCCAGCATAGAGATGTTAAAGAAAACCAAGATTATAGAGATGCAGAAGTGAAGGAGTCATCTAATAAATAAAACGCAGAATAAAATCACCATTAAAATCGCTTCTGTGAAATAAAATACGAGACATTCTGAATAATTTTATTCTTATAGCTATTTTATGGCTTCCTTTTGTAAATACCTTAAGGGATTTGGGTGTTGGCCAGGAACAGAATCTGCTACAGACGCGCGTTTCATGGACACACATTGCACGACGTTTCATAATAAAGGAATTAGCGTAACCAGCAACTCATTAAAATGCATCAGTAACCGCAAGGCAAGACCGCATACCGCTGCTCTTTTTAGTTTCTCTTTAATTTCCAGCTGTTAAAAACGCTACAGTTGCAAATGAAGACGCGCGTTCAGCAGCAGCTACCTAAAAAAACACAATGGCTCACTTTACGTTAGCTCCCCCCTCCCTTAAGTCCATCTGTTCCTGTTCTTGGCCTCTGATTATACAAAGACAATGGCTGCAATGCAGGTTACAAAGGGTTGCGTAGAAAAAGTTGCTTTATTACAATTCTGCAAGGTAGAGGAAGATAATTAGCACGAAATTCTCAGAAAGGAATATAACACGATAATTATAATAGAAACTACGTGAAACTTGCCCGCTGTTCTAAATTTTCTAGTCATTATTTATATTTTGAAACTATTCGTTGTATAATTTAATGTGGTACACTCACACTAGTTTCTGTGGGCACTGATGCTTATTTCTTTCTGTGCTATATACTTAGAAAGACAAGTTTTGAGGTCCCCTGGAACTGGTGATACACGGAATGAAGATGAAGTTCTGATGGAATGCGATAGCGGGGTAAACCAGAGAACCCGGAGAAAACCTGCGCTTCTTTGCCCACCACCAATCCCACATGTAGTCACCTGGGATCAAACCCGAGCCACCTTGGTGAGAGGCGAGAGGTCTAACCACTCGAATACGGCTTGACATCTGAGCAGATTAGTTTTAAAACTAAAGTCCGATAAAGCCCAAATTTGGTACTGTGACGGACCCAGCTGCACCTGGATGGGGGCGGCAACGTATCCCTTAGTGATCCCCAAGTTGGGTTCCGGGACACTCTCCCTGACTTAAGAACTGGGAGTGCCTTCAAGATGGAATCAGATAATTTTTAATGCTCACTTACCCCGCCTCCTGCGAACATTCTGGCACTCACCCATAGTTGTCGGATTCGAGTTGTCGGAGCGAAATAAAGTGATATTCTCTGATTTATGGTATAAGTGAATGCTGCTCAATGGATTAGTGAAGTCCAGTGTTCCATTCTCCAGCGAGTAAAACGGAAAGAACAGATGGGTGATATGCATTTAATTAATTCGATAAAGTGAAGTAATAACTGAATAAAGCCACAACAGAAAACTGCATCGACATGAAAACTCTGAGTAACGTAACAGCATTTTCCAAGAATGCAACACAAATTTTTTCAATAAATTCCTCCAAAACAAACCACCATTTTTTCTATCAAAATGGCTCCGACAATATTGATTACAATAATCTGTGTTTGATATACTTACATTACAAATGAACTGCATGTATTAAATGTTCTAGGAATTGCACCTGAAGATCTGTTCATTTTTAATGACTTGTATACTATTAATAAGAAAATTTCGGGTGCTGTTTATCTCCATTAACATGATGTAGGTAAGACAATCTTTTGTAAGAACAGTTTTGCTTGCAGAACAGGTAGAGAAAGTGAATGCAACACACCAGGTTTTAAGATTTTGCAAAAATATGTTGTAGCAGACTAAATGGAGAAAATCGTGCGAAGGAAACAGATCATATATTCTATAAGTGGCAGACAAATCGGAATGATGGTGCATAAAAGAATTATGAAATTTTACACAAAACAAAAAAATGTAAATATGCATTACTATTATTACTATTATTATCATCATTTTCACTACTCATACTATGTACATAGTGTATAGAGAAGATAATTCATTCCACCCAAAAATTCAATACCGAAATTTCACCGGAAATACATGTTTTGGGTCCCCCTGAATCCAAAAGAAAACATTTTTAGAAAAAGGTCCTGTGTGCGTGTGACTGTGTACAGCATATATCAAAAACGAAAATACCATGGAATACCAAACGTGGCAATTAAGTTTGGTTTCTTCCAAGGATGCGACACAAAGATTTTCAAGAAAATCCTCCCAACCCCAACTAACATTTACATGGCACTTTTTTCGAAAATTTTGATTTTATCAAAAATGGCTGTATCAATGTTGATAAAAACATATTAAAGATTTTTACCTGACAAATAAAATGTATATCTTGAATTTTCTGGGAATAGCTCCTGAAGACTACTTTATTCTGGATGCATTTTAGAAAATTTTGCATAACTTCTAAACCGTAAGAGCTGGAAAAAAACTTACTACACCACAATGTAGAGCACGTTAAAACACAAAATTTATGTTATATACATTTTTTCGTGGAGTTGATCGTTTTTGAGACATTCCTTGTTTTTGGTTTCACATGTGAAAAACTTATACTTTTTTTCATACAGGAATATGTCAACTCCTGTCCTTACAAACAAAGGAACTTCAGTCACATAGCAACCAGCTTTTGACTATGTTACTCCCTTATTTCGCTTCTAATTACAAGGAAGCAAGTACTAAGAATATTTCTGCTACTTTTTTCTCGAGTAACATGAAGTAAATAGAAGCAGGAGCTGTTTAACAATAATTTGTTGCAGAGATGTAGAGAAAGTCATGTGAATGGAACACATCAGATTATTATTAATATTATTATAATTATTATTATTATTATTTCGATATATTCATTGCACTAACATTTTAGATGCTACATTTTTAGAAAGTTATTCTTTCAAAGAACAGTCAGCAGCATATTGTGAATAAAAGAGTAGCATATCAAAGAATATCACTATGGCTTCCAGCTGCTTGTGGAATAAAAAATATTGAATAGCTTATGTGCACCAACACACACACACACACACGCCCTCGCGCGCGCGCGCGTTTATTTCAAACCACATCCAAGAGATTTACTAACATCTACGGTTTTCTATTACTATTGCGTTCTATTTGCTTTTGCTTTTTATTTGCATTATTAAACAGCTTAATTCTGGCTTTGGCTTTACTCTAGCGTTTTTCAGTCTATTACCAATGTAGGTTGGGGGTTATAGATGTTCAATATGTGGTATGACTATTCAAACTATGATAACATGCTTGATTACGTCTATGGCATCAGAGGAATGGCTTTCAGCTTCAGAACAGTAACAGAATGTGTCGTCTAGCCTATAGAGCACCCAACTACTGCGACAGGGGTTTGATTCCCGGCTGGGAGTGCGAAATTTCCTTTCACCCAGTTCTCAGAGTCTGGAAGTATGCATGAAGGTAGTGAATGTGTGCGTACAGAGTTAAGGAGAGTCGGAAAATGGGATTTTCACCATCTCCCGCCCCCATTTTCATTTTTTAAGTGTATATGAATGCTTCGAATCACCAGCTCAATTTGTTATAGCTTTCATGAATGAATGAATGAATGAATAAATGTATTTATTAACATAGCAATATCATACGTAGAATTTCAACAGTCGCACGGGTCCACAGACCGTACGTGCTTTTGTAATACACATTACAAGCAATATTAAAACAACAATAACAACAAAGAATTGAAAGAGTAAACACGAAAATAAAAAGACCAAAGGAAATACACAGTCAAAAGCAATATTAAACAACAATAAAAATTAAGAGTGAGTCCGAAAATAAAAATACAAAGATATTCAAATATAGCAATTTAAATTTACAGCACAGAGTACACCTTCATAAATGCACCCTCTTATAATAGATAATTACACTTAAAAGAAATATGTACTCATAATATATACACCATATATAAAACCATAGCACAACAGTGACCTAAGTATGACATAATATATATGTATGTAGAACATTGTAGTCACTTTTCTTTAGTTGATCTTATACCCCCCCCCCTTCTCTATTGGCAGCCTCCTCAGATCTCAGCTGCCTTGCCTTAAGTATAAATTTACCTAACCCGTCCATGTTTTCCGTGCCTGCCAGTAGCGTCCAACATGCTTCTAGCCCTACATTTGCAGTGGTTAAAAATCGCGACAAATATTTTTCCCGCCATTCCTCCGCACCCCTACATCTTGCCCAGATTTGAGCCCACAACTCTTCCTCCTCGCAAATGGGACAGATTCTCGTACCATTCTCGTCAGAAATTTTCGTGCTCCTCCATGCTCCTAGTCTAATCCATGCGAACCCCTCTCTAATGAGTTTGGTACCTGTTTTGATGTATTGCTCCATACCCCACCCCGATTTCAGCCAAGACTGTACTTCTAATGACACCTTCTCTGTGCATTGCGCAATTATTTGCTGTCTGTCAATATCACAGAGACGTTTCTTAATTTTTCTCCAAATACTTCGCCTGTTTTGCTGCCCCGCCATCCAAATGTCTCCCATCCCAATGGTTTCCAACCCTCTCTTTGATTTTGATGCCCATGTCGAATTACCTTCCATTCGCAACTGTTCACGGTAGTAGACTGCCCCAATCAGAGATTGGTTTCCGTGAACGATTCTCATCCAATATTTAATTGCTCTGATTTTGCACTCTATCGTTTCATTATGTGCCCCGAATTCCCTCATTATTCCGCAGTTTGCCGTACCCCTCCCTACACCCAGAATTCCTTTCAAAAATTGGGTCCTCACTTGATCCAGATTCCCTGTTTGTTCCCACCCCCATATTTCTCCTCCGTATGTCATCGTGGATCTAACTGTTGCTCCGTATACAATTTCCATTAAGGTATATTCGGTATTCTGTAGCGTATCCGGAGAGCTTCCGCCGCTTTCACCCTTGCCTTGTGTTTCGGAATGTCAATGTGTTTTGTCCATTTTCCGTTCATTGTAAATGTGAGTCCTAAGTACACAAAAGATTTAACATTGTCCAGTATCTGTTCAGCATATGTCCAAGTCTCCTCTCTGCTATAAACACAACCCTTTTTGAAAGTCATTGCCTTAGTCTTATTCACATTAACTGTAAGTAGCCATTTATGGCAATAATTCTTAAGTTTGTCCAGTCCTCGTTGCAATCCATTTACTGTCGTAGAGCACAATACTAAATCGTCTGCGTATAAAAGTGTTGGGATCTGCAAATCCGCTACTACTGGTGCTTGAATATTCTCTGCTATCATTGTATCAGTAATATCATCCACAAAGAGATTAAATAGCAAGGGAGATAAAATACAACCCTGCCTCACTGCCCTATAACTTCGGCAGCTCTCGACACTCTGTTTCTGTCGTACTTTTCATAGAAGTATGCCAATTGTAAATATGTATATGTGAGCCAGGTGAGAAATGCAATGTTATACCGGCATGTTGGTCAGTGGTAGAGCAACCGCTAGAGACCGGTTCAAATCCCGGTTATATATATATATATTTATGTATATATATATTTATATATACATATATTTAAATATACATATAAAGTACTTCAAGTCCCAGCCAACTATTATATACATACATGTATATGTATATATACATATACATATATATATATATATATATAATAGTTGCCTGGGACTTAAAGTACTTACAACATTGTAAGTCGCCTTTGGGGTTGTCATCTCAACGTTGGGAAATTACATGCTATGCCGGTATATTGTCATGGTAGCTCAGTGGTAGAGCAACTGGCCATAGACGGGGAAATTCGTGATTCAAATCCTGGTTATGACATTGAATATTTCAGTCTAACTCAACCTATCCAACTAATTGTAAGCAATTTTAAAAAAAAAATTGAAAATAATCCTGAGTAGTAGTTTTTTTAGAACACTTTGGTACACTCACTTAGTAAAACATCAACAACTTTGTAAATATTAATGTTCTTTTTCTTCTTCATTTTCGACACAGTTTCCAGTCATTTCTTACGGGTGCACTTCAGCCTGCGGCTTATTGTGTTATCTGTATCATTTAGAGTCAACCCATTACACCTACATACCTTAAAAAGGAGTGCAGTCTTGCAATGGTATGGATGATGCTTCTTCTGGTTCTATGAATATTTTCCCAAATGCTTTGTATCTCTTGCGAGCCAAAGCCTCCAGGAGCATAAAATGTGCTGCGCTGTTTCAGTCTCCTTCCTGCAAAATCTGCTGTCTAAGTTGGCCTGAAGCACCCCAATTGTGTTGAGATGCTTTTTCACAGCGGCATGCCCTGTGAGGAAAGCAGCAATTGTTCTCAGCTGAAGTCTGCTACATTTTAGCAGGCTCTCAGCTATTTCCTTATATGATCCTTTGATAAATAGTTTACCATATCTATTAGTGTTAGATAAGAGATTCTTTTGTTGTTTGTTTTTGCGTTCTCTACACGCACTATATACATAGTGTATAGGGAAGGTATTGTAATGCATCCAAAAATTCGATACCGAGATTTCGCCGGAAATATAGGCTTTGGGACCCCCTGAATCCAAAAAATCTAATGTGTACCATTCACATGACTTTCTCTATATCTCTGCAACATGTTATTCTTGAAAAGCGTATACTTCTATTTACTTCACGCTAATCATAAAAATTTAGCAGAAATAGTCGTATTACTTGCTTACTTGTAAGTAGAAGCGAAATAAGGGACTACCATAGGTTAAAGTGATAATCAAAAGCTGGTTGCTAAGTGACTGAAGTTCCTTTGTTTGTATGGACACGAGTTCACAAGTACTGTATGAAAAAAGTTTTTATAGCTAAAACGAAAAACAAGGAATATCTCAAAAACAATCAACTGCTCGAAAAAAATGTATATAACATAAATTGTGTTTTAAAGTGCTCTACATTTGTTGTGCAGTCAGTTTTTGTCCATCTCTTACGGTTTAGCAGTTATGCAAATTTCCGGAAACTTGACCCAGAATAAAGTAGTCTTCAGAGGCTATTCCTAGAAAATTCAAGATATACATTTTATTTTTCAGATAAATATATTTAACATGCGATATTTTAATCAAAATCGTTACTCATTATTTAGAAAATCAAAATTTTCGAAAAAAGTTCCATGTAAAGCGTAGTTTGGGGTGGGGGGATTTTTCTCAAAATCATCGTGTCGCGTCCCTGGAAGCTGC
This sequence comes from Hymenopus coronatus, assembly GCA_030762935.1. Taxonomy (NCBI): domain Eukaryota; kingdom Metazoa; phylum Arthropoda; class Insecta; order Mantodea; family Hymenopodidae; genus Hymenopus; species Hymenopus coronatus. The sequence continues at coordinate 32,387,305 of CM060882.1, read as the reverse complement.
TAAACTTAAATACCAAATTTTGTATTTTACCAACTCTTCGTTTTTCAGTTATCGTGTTCAGACACACGGACTCGCGCGCGCGCGCATACACACACACGGACCTTTTTCTGAAAATACTTTTTTTGGATACAGGGAACCCTAAAACATATATTTCCGGTGAAATCTTGGTATCGAATTTTTTGGTGGAGTGCAATACCTACTCTATACACTATACACATGGTGCGTATAGAGAAAGTAAAAAAGCATTTTCTGAAAAATGTCCGTGTGTGCGTGTGTGTATGTGTGTGTCTGTGGGCAGCATAGCTCAAAAAACGAAAGGACAGTTAAATACCAAACTTGGTATTGAATTTTGGTATCTTTCAAGGATGCGAGACGAAGATTTTCAAAAGAATCCCCCACCTCGAACTACCCTTTACATGGAACTTTTTTCGAAAATTTTGTTTTTCTTAAAAATGGTTCTAACGATTTTGATTAAAATCTCTTATATTTAAGATATTTACATACCAAATAAAATTTATATCTTGAGTTTTCTGGGAATAGCCTCTGAAGACTACTTTATTCTGAATGAATTTTACGAAATTTTGCATAACTGCTAAACCGTAAGAGATGGATAGCAACTTGCCACACAAAAAATGTAGAGCACGTTAAAACACGCAGTTTATGTTACATACTTTTTTTCGTGGTGTTGATCGTTTTAGAGTTATTTCTTGTTTTTGGATTCAGCTTTGAAAAACATACTTTTCATACAGGAATTTGTTAACTCCTGTTCATAGAAACAAAGGAACTTCAGTCACATAGCAACCAGCTTTTGACTATCACTTTAACCTATGGTACTACCTTATTTTGCTTCTACTTACAAGTAATAAGACTATTTCTGCTAATTTTAAACAGAAGCATAAGCTTTTTAACAATTTGTTGCGGAGATGGTAGCATTGGTATCCTGCCCATATTTCCTTCATGTGAGAGATTTGAAGAACTGCGAAGTTGTGTTTGGATAGCTACATTACATTTTTAGTTTCCCTACAAGTACTACATACATAGTGTGTAGAAAAGATATCGTATTACATCTTAAAAACCGACACCAGGATTTCAGCTGAAATACATTTTTTGAGACACCCTGAATCAAAAACATATTTTTAGAAAACTGTCCATGTGTGTATGTGTCTGTCAGTCTATCTGCGTGTCTGTGGCCAACGTAGCTCAAACAAAAAGTCAGTTAAATACCAAACTTGGTATTTTAAGTTCAGTATCTTCCAAGGATGCGACACGAAGATTTTCAAGAAAATCTGCCTACCACCAACTATTGGCTCTAACGATTTTGTTTAAAATATCCTATATTAAAGATAATCACGTGACAAAATGTGTATCTAGAATTTTCAGGGAATAGTCTCTAAAGACGTCTTTATTCTGCTTGAATTTTTCGAAATTTTTCATAACAATTAAATTCTAAGAGATAGAAAAAAACTTACTTAATAGGAAATGTAGATCTCGATAAAACTCACAATTTGTGTTGTATATATTTTGTGAAGTTGAACCATTTTGAAATATTTCTTGTAATTATTATCAGTATTAAAATACTTATACTTTTCTCACTCGAGAACTTGTCAACACCTGGCCACGCAAATAATTGGATTTCAATCCCACAGCAACCGCATTTCAAACATTTAACTGTCAGTTTAGCCTACTGTATTCGCTTTATTCCCCTTCTAATTATAAGGAAATAAATAGGACCGTTTTCGCTAATGTTTATCTTAATGTGTGGCAGGAAGTGTGATCTCTCTCTCTCTCTCTCTCTCTCTCTCTCTCTCTCTCTCTCTCTCACACACACACACACACACACACACACACACGCGCGCTTCGCCTCTCACATAGTGGTTCGATCCCAGGCATGCGAGATTTTGGTGGCCAAAGCGAAGCAGGGGTAGGGAATTCTCCGGATTATTCGTTTTTCTCCACCATCGCACTTCATCGGTGCTGCAACTTCATTCCGTGTATCATTAGTGTTATCGCCTAAGGTGCCTATGCAGTAAAAAAGAAGAGGAAGAAAGAAAAAAACCTAATGTGTTCCATTCACATGACTTTCTCCATATATCTGTAATTAATTATTTTAATAACCTTATTCTTCTATCTGTTTAATGCAATTCGAGATAAATATTAGCAGAAGCGGTCTTATTATTTGTTCCTTCTAAGTAGAAGGAAAATAATTCCACTAGGTTAAACTGACAGTCAAATGTTTTAAAATATGGCTGCTATGGGATTGAAATCCGTTTCTTAAATTACGAGGTGTTGACAAGTTCACGTATGAGAAAAGAAAGTATATTAAAACTGGAAACAATAACAAGGAATATCTCGAAAACGGCTAACTCCACAAAAAAATGTGTGATATCAATTGCACGTTTCAACTAAATCTACATTACTATCTATTTTTATCTATTTCTTATGGTTTACCATTATGCAACATTTGGTCCAGAATGAACAGATCTTCGGAACCTGTTCCCAGGTATTGAAGATATATATTTTAATTGTGATGTAAATAGTTTTAATGATATATTTTAATCAAAACTGTTAGAGCCATTTTTCATAAAATCAAAATTTTCTAAAATGCTCCGTGTAATTGCGGTTAGGAGAGTTTCTTCAAAATCATCGTGTCGCATCCCTGGAAGATAGTGAATTTAAATACCAAGTTTGGTATTCAACCGAATTGTGTTTTTGAGCTAAGCTCTCCACAGACACGGACAGATACACGGAAGTTTTTCCAAAATGCCTTTAAAACACAGGGGACCTCAAAACATATTTCTGGTGAAATATTGGTATCGAATTTTTGGGTGGAATATAATACCTTCTGTATGCACCATGTATATAGTACGTGTAGAGCAAGTAAACAAAGAAATACAAACACACAATCATTTTCTACAAATGCCTTTTCTGGATGGAGAAGAGACTGTAAACGTATATTTCTAGTGAAATCTCGGTATTGAATTCTTGGGTGCAATATACCACCTTCTGTATGTACCATGTGCATAGTACGTGTAGAGGAAGTAAACAATCATTTTCTACAAATGCTTTTTCTGGATTCAGAAGAGGCTCTGAATGTGCATTTGTGGTGAAATCTCGGTATCGAATTTTTGGGTGGAATAGATTACTACTTTTATTTACTACAGAGAAAGTAAAGGTATCATATTTTGACAACTATATTAATTTAGTCCTCCTGTAAGGAGACGGCTGTTTGATATTTGTTATATAATCTTTATAAGAAGAAACTCTTTTGGGCTGTAAGTGCAAAGTTGAGAGAGTTTCTTGTAGAATGACGTACAAGTTATTTAAGAGATGTTGTAACATGAAATATGAGAAACTTCTACGCTAATGCTACGCCTGAAGCAATGTATCACAGCGTTGTGTAGATGCATTAAATTTTAACTTTTTCATCGCATGTTTTTCTTATTCTGGCACCGGCATGATATTAAACGTGGACCATAAATTTTTAGCAAACCGTTTACAAGCTCAGTACAATATCGTGGTTAAGTGGTCTCTAATGGTAGAATTCAGATGTAACTTGAAGTAATGTTCCTGCTCAATCCACTGATGTGCTCAATCCACAAGCAGCAAATTATTGTTAATACACTTATTCTTCTATCTACTTCATGCTGGACGAGATAAACAATTTTATAACTTAGTTCCTTATAGATAGAACGGGAATATACTAGGCTAAACGGACAGTCAAATGCTTTAAAATGTGGTTGCTATGGTATAGAAATCCGATTCTTTGCGTGGTCAGGTATTGATAAATTCCCGTATGAGAAAAGCATAAATATTTTAAAACTAAAATCAATAATAAGGGATATATTAAAGACAGTCAACACACATAAACACCCCTCACCTTTTGTAAGGTTTTGTCTATCTCTTACGGTTTACCAGTTGCGCAAAATGCATCCAAAATAAAAAGGTCTTCAAAGGCTATTCCCAGAAAATTCAAGCCATACATTTTATTTTACATGTAAAGAAGTATAATATACGACATTTGAATCAAAATCGTTTGAGAAAGCCAAAGTTGTGGGCGGGGGGGATTTTCGTATCCTTGGAGGATATTCAACTTAAGTGCCAAGATTGGTATTGTGCAGACTTTTCGTTTTTGAGCTATGCTGTCTGAAACACACACACACGCACATAAACACGGACCTTTTTCTAGAAATGTATTTTCTTTTTATTCAGGAGGTCACAAAACATATATTTCCGGTGAAATCTCTGTATCAAATTTTTGGGTGCAATACAATACCTTCTCTATACACTATGTGCATAATACGTACAGAAAAAGTAAAAGCTGGGTAAAATTGAATCGTTTTTTCTTTCTCTAGCACCTATGTACAATGTAAGTAGTGCATAGAGAGGACACTGTACCTATATTCCACCCAAAAACTTTATAGCAATATTTCACTGGAAATACATGCTTTGAGAACACCTGAATCCGGAAAAAGCATTTTTAGAAAAATGTTCATGTACGTGGTCTAAACTTGGTACTTAAGTTCAGTACATTTTAAGGATGCAACATTAAGTTTTTCAAGAAATTGTCCACCTCTAACTACCCTAAAGATGGAATATTTTTCTAAATATTTGATTATTTTACAAATGTATATATTCTATTTTCTAGGAATACTCTAAGAGAAAGACAAACTCACTACAAAAAAAAAAGATATTGCTAAAACACATTTCATTTGTTAATTATTTTTTAGAATTAACAGTTTTCAAGTTATTCCTTGTTATTAGTTTAAATTTTACAATACTAGAACTTTTCTCAAACGGAATATCATCTTTCGTTTCAAACTATTTTGTTTTACACTTAGCCATACAAATAGAATCGAATTTCAATTGTTTCACAAGGCGCTTTCTTTTGAAAGATTTGATTAATGCGTTAGCCTAGTGTGTTCCCTTATTACCCTTTCCTTACAAGGAAGCAAGTATTAATAAGACCATTTCTATAGAGTAGTCCAATAGATGAAAGTTCACCCGACGTTTCCTATTGGGCATCTTCAAGAGAAAGTTGACTTCTCACCAATAGGGCCTTCAGATTTATTCCGCCTTTGCCACCAGTCGTTTGTCCGCACAAGTCAATACTAGGAAGTGAGTTTATTACGCATTGCCTCTTGTAGAGGACTAGCGACCGATGAGTAGAAGGGATGGAAGTCAACAGTTTCGAGGTTACCTTTGTGAAATTGAACTTGTAACGTACTTTTCCAATACTTACATTTTGAACATTTGCTTGCGACTCGTAAACACACAGTCGCAACATTTATGCTGATAGGCAATTCAAACATTTGGATCGTTATGGTAATTTAAGGCATGTTAATGGTTCAACTTCCCCACTACAATATACGTTTGTTCATAATTTTTACAGAAGTAAATGAAAACTGACATAAGAAACTGCAAATAAACTGAAGAACGTATAAAATGAACTGTCGAAAAAAAAGTTTTGCACCACCAAGTACATCAACCTGTTTACGAAGGTTAAAGTTCAATTCCGCACCTCCCCTTTGAGACAAGGGCTCGCTGAACTAATAATGACGACATGAATTTAAACCCACTGGCGTTAAAGACCGAATAAATCTGAAGACCCGGTATAAGTAAATTGAGATTGTAAATCAACTGAATATTCCCTTTAATGCTCCTAAAAATATGTGTTCCATTCACATTGCTTTATGTAACTATTCTTACAAAAGCTTATTATTCTATATATTTCATGCTAATGAAATATTTGCAGAAATTGTCTTATTACTTGGTTCCTTATATATAGAAGGCAAATAAGGGAATACAGTAAGTTGAGCGATATTCAAATCTTTTAAAAGCTGGCTGCTACGTGACTGAATTTCAGTTCTCTTTGCATGATCGGGACTAAAACAGAAAAAAAAATAATGTCTCATTCTCGTTTGTGAAAATTTTAAAGATTTTAAAATCGAAACAAACAACAATAAATATTTCAGAAATGTTTAACTCCACAAAAAAGTGTGTTTCATCGAGATCTACATTTTCGTGTGGGAAGCTTTTGAACATCCCTTACGATCATTCAGAAACTTTCAGAATGAGGCTATTCCTAGAAAATACGCAAAATATACATTTTATTTGTCATTCAAATATATTTAGAGTATCTTAACATGTTTTTTTCTGTAAAAAACTAGGAAAACGTTCGAAAATTTTAAGGTTAGTTTGGGATGGGAGGGTTTTCAAGAATATCTTAGTGTTGCATCTTTGGAAGATGCTGAACCTTTGGTATTTAACATATTTTTCGATTTTGAGCTATATTCACACACACGTGGACTTTTTTTAAATATGCTTTATACAGGGGACCATAAAACGTGTATTTTTAGTGAAAGGAATAGAGCGTAGAATAGCATAGGAAAATAAAAATACCAATCTGGTTGAATGTGTACTGGGGTTACAAGAGGGTTAGCAGGAGTAACATATATTTCACAAAACTTTAAATATCTAAAAACAAAACGTGAGTAAATTTACATTATTTATCGAATTTGGAGTGGAATGCAATGTTATCTCTACCTATGTACTGTGTACTAAATAGAGAAAATAAAAATGAATATACATATAAATTTAATTCTGATAAACAAATTTAATAAAAAATAAATAAAGTTACAAATTGACAAATAATTTACTAAGTTATTTATTACGATAATTAAGCATAAACTGTGCTTCACTTTTATACACTAGTAGGATATCTCAGTTTCTGATTAAGGCTGTGCGCTTCAGAGACCGCAGTTATGCATTTTGAAACAGCAATCACGTGGAAACATATTGTATGTGAACACAGGTTCTTTTACACAACCACTGCAAGGACTATCAACACCAGGGAGCAGAATTCAGTACTACAGGACTACCCATCATTATTAGGTCCAACGAATATTCTGTCACCCAATTAAAGGACACCTAACATTTATTTCACTTCGCATGGAAGACGTCTCTTATTTCTTTCTCTACACGTACTATATACATAGTGTAAAGAGAAGGTATTGCACTCCACCAAAGAATTTGATACCGATATTTCATTGGAAATATGTGTTTTTAGAAAAAGGTCCGTGAGTGTGTCGGCGAACCCGACAACTCAAAAACAAAGAATCAGTAAAATACCAAACTTGGTATTTAAGTTTAGTATCTTCCAGGGATGCGACACGAAGATTTTGAGAAAAATCCCCCTCCCCAAACTATCCTTTACATGGAACTTTTTTCGAAAATTTTGATTTTCTCAAGAATGGCTAACGATTTTGATTAAGATATCGTATATTAAAGATATTTACCAGACAAATAAAATCTATATTTTGATATATCTGGGAACAACCTTGGAAGACTGGGTGAATTTTATGGAATTTTGCACAACTGCTAAACCGTAAGATATGACAAAAGCTTACCACACAAAAATGTAGAGCACATTAAAACACACAATATATGTTGTATACATTTTTTTCGTGGACTTGATACTTTTTGACACATTCCTTGTTTTTGGTTTCAGCTTTGAAAAACTTAGCTTTTCTCATACAGAAATTTGTCAACTTCTGTCCATACAAGGAACTTCAGTCACATAGCAACCAGCTTTTGACTATCACTTTAACCTATGGTACTTCCTTATTTCGCTTCTACTTACAAGGAAGCAAGTAATAAGACTGTTTCTGCTAATGTTTGTCGATTAATAGTAAATAAAATAAATGGAAGCACAAGTTTTTAACAATAATTTATTGCAGAGATGTAGAGAAAGTCATGTGAATAGAACATATCAGATTTTTTTACTTCCCCTAGCAGGTGTGTACAATGTAAATAGTAGATAGAAAAACTATTGTATTACACTCAAAGCTTGATACTGAGATTTCACCAGAGTATATGTGTAGAGACCCGGGAACCCCCCCCCCCCCAAAAAAAAACATATTTACAAAAATGCCACTATGTAAGTGTGTGCGGCACGCGCGCATTCATGTTTGTGGATAGCATAGTCCTAAAATAAAAAAAAAAAAACCGTTATATATCAAACTTGGTATTTAAGTTCAGTATCTTCCAAGGATGCGACACGAAGGTTTTCAAGAAAATATCACCAACCACTACCCTTTACATGAGATACTTTTCGAAAATGTTGATTTTCTCAAAAATGATTAACGATTTTGATTAAAATACCATAAATGATTAAGATATTTTTATGTTAAATAAAATATATATCTTGAATTTTCTGAGAATACCCTCTGAAGACCTCTTCACTGGATGAATTATGCTGAATTTTAAATAACCAATAAATGTAAGAGATAAAACAAAAAAATACTACACAAAAATATAGTACTCAAGACAAAAAGTTTGGCATAATCATTTTTTCGGTAGAGTTAATCGTTTCCAAGGTATTCCTCGGTATTTGTTTCAATTTTAAACTACTTAAACATTTTCTCAAGAGGGAATGCAAAAAAACTGCAATTCAATTGTTTCACATGGCGATGACGTTTAAAAGATTTGACTGTCGCTTTAAGTTAAAGTATATCGTTATCCTTCTGTTTTTAAGCAAGTATTAAGATAAATTTTGTTTAATGTTAATTTTTATCTCGATTAGCATGATGTATATAACATCATAATATTTTGTAAATACATTTTCTGTGTGAAATAGAGAGAGAAAGTCGTGTGTATGCAACACGTCAGATTTTTATTTTTTTTTTAAAAAAAAATAGCTATTACGATTTTAATTTGAATGGTATACATTTAAAACATTTGTAACTAATTAAATGAGAATATTGACTTTTATGTCATTAACTGTGAAGTCTTCGTCATTTTGTGTACGACAGAAGTTAGAAAGGTAAAACCAGACAAAAATTCAACGCCATAGCCGCCATTTGCATCAAAAATTAGGTTTGACAAAGCTCTCGGCAAGATGGGTGCCGCGTTTGCTCTCAATGAGGAATAAACACAATTGTATGGTCGATTTGGAATCTGGTTTGGCATTTTTCCGTCGCAACATTACAGAGACAAAAATACAATCGAAACAGAGGATTTTTAAAGGCAAACCGGCTCCGAAGAAGGCAAAGGTGCTGAAATCTGCAGACTAAGTAATAAGAACATTCTGCTAATTAATGCTGTTCTCAATTGGCATGGTGTAGAAAGAAGAATAATCTTTCGTAAGAAGTTTGTTTTAATAACAGCTAGAGATAGTCATGTGAGTGTAACACATCAGATTTTTACTTTCTTTATACTCACTATATATATAGTGTATAGAGAATGTATTGCACTCCACCAAAAAGTTCGATACCGAGATTTCACCGGAAATATATGTTTTAGGGTCCCCTGTATCCAAAAAAAGTATTTTCAGAAAAAGGTCCATGTGTGTGTGACCGTGTGTCTCTGAACACGATAACTCAAAAACGAAAAATCAGTAAAATACGAAATTTGGAATTTAAGTTTAGTATGTTCCAGGGATGCAACACGAAGAGTTTGAGAAAAATCTCCAACCCCAAACTACCCTTAACATAGAAAATTTTTCGAAAATTTTGATTTTCTAAAAAATGGCTGTAACAATTTTGATTAAAATATCGTATATTAAAGTTAGTTACCTGACACATAAAATGTATATTTTGAATTTTCTGGGAATAGCCTCTGAAGACTACTTTATTCTAGATGAATTTTTCATAACTACTAAACCGTAGGAGATGGACAAAAACTTGACCCACAAAAAATAAGTAGCACGTTAAAACACAAAATTTATATTATATACATTTTTTAGTGGAGTTGATCGTTTTTGAGATATTCCTTTTTCTTGATTTCAGCTTTGAAAAACTTATACTTTTCTCATACAGGAATTTTTCAACTCCTGTCCATACAAACAAAGGAACATCAGTCACATAGCAACCAGTTTTTGCCTTTCACTTTAACCTATGGTACTCCCTTATTTCGCTTCTACTTACAATAAAGCAAGAAATAAGACTGTTTCTGCTAATTTTTCTCGATTAGCATGAAATAATTAAAAGATAAACTTATTAACAATAATAATTTACAGAGATATAGAGAAAGTCATGTGAATGGAACATCAGATTTTTTCCTAACTTGTAAAAGTGGCTCGGCGGAAAACGATTCACGTCTAACGAAAGGGCCATCTCTCAAAGAGATGTCTATTTTGAGTACCTTTCGAAATTCTACTTTTTGGTAGACTTTAAACAGTTGGAGAAACGCTGGGAAAAGTGTATCGAACTAAAAGGAGTTTATGTTGAAAAACAAAAAGGAATCTACCATAACATAATTTGCTTTTCTACCTTTTGTAAGGAGTTGTTGAACACCCCTTGTATTAAAAAAGTCTGTAAAAATGAAGGACGTTTCGTGTTAAATTACATTTCGAATACTGTTTCAAGATTGCTCATTTTCTTCAATAAAACCTCGCCAGCCAATAAAAATATAACAATACTACTAGAAGAGGAATGCTCCATTAAGCTAAAAATGGAATGAAGTAGCAGTGAGGCATAAAACATCGCGGGGAGGGGGTGTATTCGCAATGAGCACATGGGGCTGAAGCTTTTTTCTCAGCCCAATAACTCAGAAAAGAATTCTTGATGAAAAATCTGCATACACGGCTAAGTTGGTAATATCGCTAGTGATTTCACAGGGGGATTCCCCTGTTGCTGCTTCTCTGATAAAGCCAGCAGCAGAGGCTTAATAGTTGTTCACCATGATTAGAAACGTAAGGGGTAACATTTAAAAACATGAGCGCTGTTTGCAATCTTCGCTCGCTTTTTGTGCGTCTGGAATTTCTATGCAACGCTCATAATCACTACTGCTCAGAATAAACCTCTAAACGTGTTCGAGACTTTCATCATTGTTGCAAAGTACTAATTTAAAGCACTCTTTTTACTTTATTATTAATCTTTTTTAATTTTTCTACACGTACTATGTACATAGTGTATTGAGAAGGTATTGTATTTCCCCCAAAAATTTGATACCGAGATTTCACCAGAAACACATGTTTTGGGTCCACCTGGATCCAAAAATAGCATTTTTGGAAAAAGGTCCGTGTGCGCGTAGCTCAAAAACGAAAAGCTCATTAAATATCAAACTTGATATTTAAGTTCAGTATCTTCCAAGGATAGGTCGTCTCCTTAGCATTGTGGTAGCGCAGCTGCTTACCAAGCGGAAGACCTGGATTCGATCCCCAGTACCGGCGTGGGGATTTTTCTCCCGCTGGGGTGCATTCAGCCTCGTAAGGTCCCTGGGGGGCCAATTGAGGAGCTACTTGATAGAGATGTAGCGGCTCCAGGTCATGAGGACCGCATTAACCGACCAGGGGGACTCGAGGCGCTGGCCACGTCTCACCCTCCAATACTGCACCCCATCCATGACGTCTGTAGTGGACCGAGATGGGGAACGCAGCGGCCGGGCAGTAGGCCAAGGTTCCCCGTGAGCTGTCGTGCCATGGAGTTTATCTTCCAAGGATGCGACACGAAGATTTTCAAGAAAATCCATCCAACGTTGAAAATTTTTCGTATATTTAAGATGTTTACATGATAAATAAAATATATAACTTGAATTTTCTGGGAATATTCTCTGAAGATCTCTTGTTTTTTATGAACTTTGCCGAATTTTCCTTAACTGGCTAACCGTAAAAGATAGAAAATAACTTACCTAACAGAAAATGTAGCGTTAGTTAAAATACACAATTTATATTATATACATTTTTTTTCCGTGGAGTTCATTATTTTTTAGATATTCCTTCTTATGGATTTCAGCTTTAAAAATGAACGTACTTACACATTTCACATACAGGAATTTGTCTAGTCCTATCCATACAAATAAAAGAACTTCAGTCACATAGCAACCAGCTTTTGACAAGCACTTTTAACTTTTGGTACTCCCTTATTTTGCTTCTACTTACAAGGAAGCAAGTAATAAGTCTATTTCTGGCAATTGTTCTCAATTAGCATGAAGTAAGTAGAAGAATAGGCTTTTTAACGGTATTTTGTTGCAGAGATGTGCATGGAACACATCAGATTTTTATATTTATTCATTCTGCACCGGTCATTGACAGATCTTGCCACTCTATAGCTTGGACCATTTGGTACAATTAAATATTGTTGCCTAAAATTAATAAGTAAGCTAGAATGTAGCTAATAACGTTTTAATCCTCAGGACAAATTGTATTGCTTTACAGTTTCTTTGAACAACAGTTGTAATGAAATACTTTTACAGAGGCAGTATTTCAACCATCACTTCATTTCACATTGTTTATAGCATCATTCATTGCTTCGTTTTTGTCTATCCGAATTGTTTTTCAGACCATTTTCATAGTATAGCCCGCTTTTACTACGCATGATATCGCGGGCAAGTTTTACTTTCTGTTCACGTACTACGTACATAGAGAAATTATTGCATTCCACCCAAAAATGCAATACCGAGATTTCACCGGAAATACATGTTTTAGGATCTCCTGAATTCTTAAACAGCATTTCCAGAAAAAGGTTCGCGTTAGTTTGTGTGTGTGTGTGTATGTGTGTGTGTGTTTTCCTTAGGACAACATAGCTCATAAACGAAAAGATCGTTAAATACCACACTTGGTATTTAGGTTTTTTACCCTTCAAGGATGAGACACGAAGATTTTCAAGAAAATTCCCCACCCCAACTACCCTTTACTTGGAAAAATGTTCGAAAATTATAATTTTTTAAAAAATGGCTCTAACGATTTTGATTAAAATCCCGTATATTAAAGCTATTTACATGTCAAATAAAATGTATATGTTGAATTTTCTGGGAGTAACCTATGAAGACCTCTATATTCAGGATAAATTTACCTAATTTTGCACAACTATTAAACGGTAAGAGATAATACAAAAACTTACTATACATAAAAGCACACAATTTATGACCATTACAGCTTTTTGTGTGGAGGTAATCGTTTCCGAGGTATTCCTTGTTATTTGTTTCAGTCGTAAAGTATTTATAGTTTTCTCAGATATGAAGTGTCCGTTTTTCTCTTGTTCTACTACTGGCTAAGCAATGAAGCGATTTGAAATGACTACAGGTTTTAAAACATTTGACTATCACTTTAGTATAGCGCATTCCTTTTGTTCCCATCTACTTATAAGGAACTAAGTAATAAGGACATTCTGCTAATGTTTATCTCGATTATCATTTTTTAGAAACAAGAATAATTTTATGTAAAATGTTTGATCAACAGGTAAATTCATGTTAGTGTAACATATTAGTCACATAGAAAACTGATACCGGCTTATATGTTACCCGAAGATGGAAACCTTAATGTGGAAAAAAAATCCTTCATTACAATATAGGAGAATGACTGCCCTTTATGCACGTTTGTTAGGTAGAAGCAACATTGTATTCAATTCAATTTTTTGCTTGGTATAACAATAAAAAGCGAATATATATTATTTTTATATTATTTTATGTAGCAAATACCGTATAAAAATAAAGTTATATTTAAAATACACAACTTGTTTTTAAAACCTTTCAAATGTTATCTAATAAAATATCTGATGTATTCCATTTACATGACTTTTTCTACAGCTTCAAAAAAAATTTAAAAAGCTTATTCTTCCATTTACTTCATGCTAATCGAGAAAAAGTTAGCAGAAATAGTCTTATTACTTGCTTTCTTGTACGTAGAAGATAAATATGGGAGCGCCATAGGCTAAAGCGATGGTCAAATATTGTAAAAGATGGTTGCTCTTTGTTTGTATGGCCAGGAGTTGACAAATTCCCGTATGAGAAAAATATAAGAATTTTAAAACTAATAATAAGGAATATCTAAAAAACGGTCAACTCTATGAACAAAATATGTATAGCTTTAACTATGTGTTTTCACTAGATCTGTATTTTGTGTTCAGTAAATTTTTGTCTATCTCTTTCTCTATATACATACTATGAATATAGTACATGTAGAGAAAGTAAAAATGAACTTTGAGGCCTGTATAATTTAATAAGAAATAGTTTTACGTCAAAAACATTGTGTATGAGTGCTCTCCACACCAACTAATAGGCGAAATAATGATATTTAAGTTTTCGGAGATTCATTTACCACTCCAAAATACTCCGTATATACAAATTGATATTTTTTATTTGCCAGAATTTTTATTTTATTGCCATATAATGCAATGAGAAATAGAATATCTTTCTTGAGCATACTGGAAAACCTTGTAAAGTTTTATTCATTCAGAAAAGAATTGTGTAATTTTATATAGCAAACACCGTATAAAAATAAAATTATATTTAGAGTTCACAATTTTTTTTAATAGCTTTCAAATATAATCTAATAAAAGAGAACAGTGTGTGGCTATGTGGATATATAAACGGGAGTTTTATGTTACGTAATATTCCTTTTTTGGGATAGTTTAATGGAAATGCTTTAATCTGGTTTCCTTTTAGAGAGAATTATAACCTGTTTTGTTAAAGTTTAACTTTATAGCTAATCCAGAGACGGAATTTAATAAAAGTTGGTCTTCTCCACAAGCAACAGAAGCTGTGTATTGGAATGCATCATTGACCTACGTTAAGAGCGGACAATAATAACTCTACTGGAAAACTGTGTGAAGCAATTAAAGACAAGAGGTGTGGAAATTCAATTACGGGGCGTTGTTCCAACAAGACAATGCTCCTGCACATAGTTCCCGTGTTGCCATAGCTGCTATTTGTAATACTGTGCTTTCTCACGGCCTGTTTAAACAACTGCTTAGCGTTAATAGAGTGTGTGCTCAGATTTTCTTATTATATGAGAATTGCAAACGTACAGATTCTAAAGGATAAACCTATTACAAATTTTGTCAATACATTATAGAAAATTATACCGGATTTTATAAGACTAACTATATTTTTATTTATAGAGCTTATATTTTCACAATGAAATGGTAGTATTTGTGCTGTATTCACATAAATCTCACTACCCGTTTTTGTTCATTTTCTTATAGTCAACCCGTAATAGCAGAAGATTATTATTTTCCCTGCTATATATACTCCAATGCACATGGTGGGCAGAAAATATATCGTATCCCAAAAATTTGATACAGAGATTCACTGTTAATACATGTTTTGAGGTCCGTTTGATTAAAAACTTTGGAAAAAGATACGCATGTGTGTGTATCTGTGAACAGCATTAACTCACAAACGAATCGAACGCTCAATACCGAACTTGTTCTGCATCTTTCAAGGATACAAGAATATTTTCAAGAAAGACCCCCCAAAACCTGAACTACCATTTACATGAAATATTTTTCTAAAACTTTGATACTATCAAAAGTGATTCTTATGATTTTGATTAAAATACCATGCATTTGAGATATTTTTATTTCCAATGAAATGTATATATTAACTTTTCTGGGAATAGCCTATGGAGTTCTTTCCATTCTGAATGATTTTTCATAACTGTTAATCCGTAAGAGATAGACAGAAACTTACCACACAGAAATATAGATCTCATTAAACAAACAATTTACGTCATATATCTCTTTTCCGCGGAGTTGACTATTTCTGGGATATTCCTTGTTATTGACTTCAGTTTTAAAATACTAAACTTGCCTCAAGTGGGAAATCCTATTGCCGTCCGTATCATATTGCTTTTGCTTTCCTCTTGGCCATGACAGTCGCATAGCGACAGTTATTAAAAGATTTAACTGTCACTTTAGCCTAGTGCATTCTCTTATTTTCCTTCTACTTATAAGGAACTAAATATTAAGACTATTATGTTAATGTTTATCTTGATTAGCATGATACAGTCAAAAGAATAGTCTATTGTAAGAATAGTTTCTTTGCAGAACAGATAGAGAAACTCCTGTGAATGAAACACAGCAGATTTCTTATAATTAATATTTCACTGAGTATATGCCATTCAGCAACATAATAGTATATATATATATACATATATATTATTTTTGCATTAGATCATTTAATATTAAATAGGTGAACCACCACAAACAAAATGGCAATGAATGCTGAAATAGGATGTCATTTGTTTTTAGTATAACTAAGGGGAAAGTTCTTCAGGGCTATCATATGGGCAGGGAACAAATTCCACAGGTGGACAGCTGCAAATATTTGGGAGTGTGCTTTCAAGTAATGCCGGATGGGAGGATCAGATATATCATACATCTAGGAAAGCGTGGAAGACATTGCACTTTGTAATGAGAACACTGAAGAAGGGGAGCGCAAAGTCCAGGGAAATTGCCTACAAGTCCTTAGTGCGGCCAGTTATGGAATATGGAGTAGCATGCTGGGACCCATACAAGGTTAATCAAACTGATTCGCTGGAAAATTTATAAAGGAGAGTAAACATTTTGGGCTTACGAAAAGCCAAGAGAATAAATGGGAGCCACTAAAACTTAGGCGTAACAGACATAGTTTAGTCGCACTACTTAAAGCTTATGGAGGTCTACATGCATAATATGGACGAAACGATCAAGGTACAGAATCAACGTAGGAGAACTTTCTTCTGTTAATAGAATCACAGAATAATGGAATGAATTGCCTGTAGGAGCCTTTCAGAGCTGTCCTCTGATCTTAAAGAATTTTAGATATCATTTAAAGAGAATAAAAGTTAAATAATGAAAGTAAATATTGTGAAGTAATTAAGGATCACAAAATCTGCTCTGTAACCATTAATGTTGAAGTTTCATAGTAAGTGGTTATAAAATATACTAGTAATTGACGTAACTATTGTTATACTGAATAATAATAAGAGGTTAGGTATTTTAAAAAACATGTATATTTAGTATTTTAGTTGTATTAGTATCATTAATTTGTATTACTATTATTAACTGTAAGATTATTATTGTAAATGGATGTTGTTCGTTTAACTCTAGCAATAGGCAGCATACAATTACAGGTAGGTATTTTAGGTATTTTAAAAAAGAATGTACAGGGTGTATATAAATGAATATCGGGGTTTTAACTTTATAATATTTATTACATTCAACTTACAGTTATGAATGATATGTCAAATGAAAAAGCAACTCAAAACAGTTTTACCAAGAAGCTTATAAATGTTCAATGTGACTACCCTTTGTCACACGGCACACATCAAGTCTATAGCCGAGTTCTTCCCAAACGTTGATAAGTATGTATTCAATAATTGTAGCAACAGCTGCTTCAATCCGGTTTCTTAATTCAGGGAGGTCAGCTGGTAGCGGAGGCACATACACACGATCCTTGATGAAGCCCCAATGATAAAAATCGAATGGCGTTAGGTCAAGAGAACGTGGAGGCCATGCATAGCAAGCCCTGTCATTGGGGCCCTTGCGGCCTATCCAGCGCTTGGGTACAGTGACGTTCAACCAATCGCGTACTTCGGTATGCCAGTGAGGTGGCGCACCATCCTGCTGGAAAATGAAGTTCTTCCAACTGAGGGAACAGCCATTACTCTAGTGTATCAAGGTAAGAAGTGCCAGTTACAGTAGGCTCACCGAAAACGAAAAGCCCATAAACTTTTCGCCGGGATACGGCACAAAAAACATTCACTTTAGGGGAATCTTGTTGCATTTGTACCATCTTGTGAGGATTTTCTGAGCCCCAGATGCGCACATTATGAGTGTTAACATGTCCGCTAAGGTGAAAGGTCGATTCATCACTGAAGACAACACGATCCACAAAATCGTCATAAAACATGTCGTTTGCGAATTTGGCACGTAATCCGTGGTCTGTCGGCTTTGGAGTCTGTAATAACTGTAAACGGTAAGGACGTAGCTGTAAGCGTTTTCTTACAACTTTCCAAACAGTCGACACAGGAACTTGTAATTCACGACTAGCCTTTCGGACTGATTTCTTTGTGCTACGAGTGAACGACTCTCTCACTCGCTCAACAGTCTCTTCACTTACTCCTGGTTGTCCCGTGCTCTTCCCTTTACAAAAGCAGCCGGTATCTTCAAACTGATTATACCATCTACGAATGTTTTTATCACTAGGAGGATCACAAGCGAACTTACTACGGAACGCACGTTGCACAGTAACTATAGATTCGGTATTTGCAAACTGCAAAACACAAAACGCTTTCTGTTTACTAATCGTCATCTTTGCTACTACCGCTATCTAGCGGATGCGGCAGAAACATTGCACGCACATGCGCACTTGTGCCAACAAACAGAACTGTTTGAGTTGCTTTTTCATTTGACATATCATTTATAACTGTAAGTTGAATGTAATAAATATTATAAAGAGTTAAAATCCCGATATTCATTTATATACACCCTGTATATTTAGTATTTTAGTGGTATTAGTATCATTAATTTGTACTTATTATTAACTGTAAGATTATTATTCTTCATTTAACTCTGACACCGGGCAGCATCCAATTACAGACAATAAATACATATACATAATTTGCATTAATTAAGACTGATGTGTAAAATTCTATATACATTTTACAAGATCTATTGTTTTCACAAATGAAGCAGTAGTCTCACATCTTTGCTTATTGGTAGTTCCTCTGTCACTGTTTATTTGCTTTTCTGGAGTTGTATAGCTTGTTTCAGATGGTGCCTTTCCTTTTGTAGTTTTGGGCAACTATAGACGAAGTTGTTCTTCAAGGTGACAGAAACATCTATTATTCGTATTTTGTACCTGTATGCCTTGGTTTTCCTATGTCCGTTAATAATTGCTGTCAATGCTGAGTTGATTTGATTGTTCTGTTTTCACTCTTTGAATTCTAGATGGAATAAACTTGCTGCATGTAGTGCTTGTCCACTCAACTATACTATCAAAGAATTCTTCCTCCTCAATTTTTCGGACGATTGAAGTTTTAGGTTGCTTATGTATGCTAGACAATATTGTTTTCAATAGTAGATTGCTTGGCTAATTTATCAGCCAGCTCATTGTGCGGCCTCCAGGAGCCCCTGAATGTGCATAAAAAATCTGATGTGTTCCATTCACATGACTTTCTCTAGTTGTTAAAAGCCTTATTCTTTTGTCTACTCCATGCTAATCGAGATAAACATTAGCAGAAATGTTTTCTTGTAAGTAGAAGATAAAAATCTGATGTGCTACACTCACATGACTTTCTCTAGTTGTTCTACAAACTTCATACATAAGATTCTTCTTCTTTCTGCACCTTGCTAATCAAGGTACTCATTAGCACAATGTTCTTATTATTTAGTTCCGTATAAGTAGGAAGAAAATAAGGAAACGCACTAGGCTAAACCGATAGTCAAATGTTTTAAAAGCTAACGTTAAGCGATTGTTATTACAAATCGCTTCTTTTCTTGGTCAGGAGTAGAACAAAAGTAAAACGGACATTCCCGTCTGAGAAAAGCATAAGTGCTTCACAACTGAAACTAATAACAAGGAATACTTCCAAAACGATAAGCTCCACGAGAAAAATGTATATGACATAAATTGTGTATTTTAACAAGACTAAATTTTATAGTAAGTTTTTGTCTATCTCTTACGGTTTACTAGTTATGCCAAATTAAGCAAAATTCAACCGAAATAAACAGGCCTTCAGAAGCTATTCCCAGAAAATTCAAGATATACATTTTATTTGTTAGGTAAATATCTTTAATATATGATATTTTTATCAAAATTGTTAGCGCCATTTTTAAGAAAATCAAAATTTTCGAAAAAAGTTCCATGTAAAGGATAGTTTGGGGTGAGGGGATTTTTGTCAAAATCTTCGTGTCGCGTCCCTGGAAGATACTAAACTTATATACCAAATTTGGTATTTTAGCTACTTTTCGTTTTTGAGTTATCGTGTTCAGACTCACGGACACACACGGACCTTTTTCTGAAAATGCTTTTTTTGGATACAGGGGGTCCTAAAACATGTATTTTCGGTGAAATCTTGGTATCGAATTTTTGGGTGGAATACAGTACTTCTCTATCCCTATATACATTGTACATATGGGGCTAGAGTAAGTAATAAAGGAATACCCTTGTCTAAAACGACAGTCAAATTTTTTAAAAGCTGGTTTCCATGTGAATGAAATCCATTTCTGTGTATTGCAAGGAGTGACAAATTCTCGTATGTGAAAAATTAAAGTATTTTAAAACTGAAACCAATAACAAGGAATATTTAAAAAAATAGTCAACTCCACGAAAAAAAATGTATATGAGAAATTGCGTGCTTCAACGAAATCTACATATTTTGTGTAGCAAGTTTTTGTGTATCTCTTACGGTTTACTAGTTATGCAAAATCCAGAATAAAGAATCATATATTCAAGATGTCTTCATTAAAAACAAAATGTATCTTGAATTTTCTGGGAATAGCCTCTGAATACTTTCATTCTAGATGACTTTTATATAACTGATAAACGGTGAGAGATGGACAAAAACTTATTGCATGAAAAATGTAGATCTCTTTAAACACATATATGTCACATGCATTTTTTGGTACAGTTAACATGTCCATGTTATTCCTTGTTATTGGTCTCAATTTTAGACTACTTTAAGTTTTCTCAAGCGGGGAAGTCAATTTTCCTTTCATCTCTTTTGTTTTACTTCCGGAAATGCTAAGAAACTGGAATTTCAATTGTTTGACATTGTTTACGATCGCTTTTGCCAAGTGTGTCCCTTATTTCCTTTCTACTTACAAGGAAGCAGGTAATAAGATCATTTGTGCTAACGATTATTTGATTAACATGAAGTAGATAAAAGAATAATATTTTGTAAGGAAAGCTTAATTGTGGAACAGCTAGAGAAGGTAATGTAAATTGAAACTTTCAGATATTTGCTTTCTCTACACGTACTATATACGTAGTGTATAGAGAAGGTACTGTATTGCACCCAAAAACTCGATACCCAGATTTTACCGGAAATAGACATTTTTGGGTCTCCTGTATATACAGAAAACATTTTTAGAAAAAGGGTCGTGTGCGTGTGTGTGTGTCTTCGTGTCTGTGAAAACGTTAACTCAAAGTCGATAAAATACCAAAATTAGTATACAAGTTTAGTATCTTCCAAGGATTCGAGACAAAGCTTTGCAGGAAAATCCTCCCGCCCCAAACTACCCTTTACATGGAAAAATTTTCGAAAATGTTTTTTTCTCAAAAATGGCTTTAACGATTATGATTAAAATATCTATAATAAAGATATTTTGATCAACAAATAAAATATATATCTGCAATTTTCTGGGAATAGTTTCTGAAGACATGTTTATTCTGAATAAAGTTTGTGTAATGTTGCTTAACTGGTAAACCGCAAGAGTTAGACAAAAACGTACTCAACAAAAAATGTAGAGGTGGTTAAAACACAATTTATACCTTATACATTTTTTTCGTGGAGTTAATCGTTTTTGAGATATTCCTTGTTATTGATTTCAGTTTTAAAATAATTATTATTTTTTCATACTGGAAGAAAAAACTGATTTCTATACAATAGCAAACACATTTTAAACCATTTGACTGACGGTTTAGTCTAGTGTATTCTCTTGTATCCCTTCTACTTAAAAAGGAACTGTGTAATAAGATTGTTTCTGCTAGCGTTTATCTCAATTAGCATGAAACAGATAAAAGAATCTGCTTATTAACAATAATTTGTTACAGAGATGTAGAGAAAGTAATATAAATGAAGCACATAAAATGTTTTGGATATTTTTAATGTATCCAAAATGAATATCACCAACAAAGTTTCCGTCACTATACAGAATGCCTTTCTGAGTATGTTTTGTTCCCTCAAGTTGATGGCGTTGCTATGGCAACGAGACAAAAGACAATATTGGTTGATTGGTTCATTACTCCTTGGGTCTGGTCCGAGTATAGAGGCATGCAAGTTATGCCGAGTTTAGTGAAATTCCTCGATAGGTAGTCGGATTATCCGGCGATTTATAAAACTGCACGGAAATTTGTTTTCATGCTGTACAGGAATTTCTCGTTAGCTCGCCTCGACCACAGGAATTGCAAACGTTTTATATAAATACTGTTCTCATTACTACACCATAAAACTTTAGTAACAAATAAGAAACATTTTTGTCATGTAATTTAAAGCAACTTTAAACGAAAATATTGCCAGTTATCCAAAGTGTTGCATGTTTATTCGTTCTATAGCGTCTATAAATCCCAGTGTCGAGATTTCATGTAAATTGTACACATAAGATTTTATTCACGGTCTCCATGGCTGAGTGGTCAGCGAGCTGACTTCTCACCCAAAGGACCCAGGTTTGATTCTCGGTTGAGCGGGAAATTCTTCTTTAATCGGAATTATTCCCTATCCCCCACATAATCTAGACATATGAATACAAGAGTGGATGTGTGTGGTGTGTTTAATGATATAAATTTATTAACTAACTCCAACAACCAAAGTTAATATATAATTGTTTCCCAAGTTAAAAGTCCAGATATAACTATACTAGTTAAAGGTGGTTGTACAGATGAAACAATAAAAACATTTTATTATGATCTGCCCCCAATCAAAAGTTGTCACGTTACGATAATGTTGATCTCTGTGCTCAAAATAAGTCAATAGTGGTATTAATAGACATAATAACCCCTAATATTTGAAAAACTTTATTTTATTTCCTACAGGCCTATTAAAATACTGAAATGTGATATTTAGAATGATATTACACATCTGGTTTATATTAGTTGAATAGTAGTTCAGAAAAAAGAGATTCTTTTTAACAAAACTTGAGAACTAGCTTCAAAATGTTCCACACAGTGTATGTTTTTTACAAATTTGTCTAAATATAGAAACTGTTTTAAGAAGAACCACGTCATAAAATAAATGTTTTTACATTTATTTAATTTTCCCCCAATGTCCCAAAAAGTTAAATATTTATTGTCTTTTAAAATTATGAAAACAGTAATTCCTGTAGTATTATTATTATTAATGTTATTATTATTACTATTATTATTATTAATTCCTCCCTTAATAAGAAGTAACAAAAAAAAAATTCACGGTTACAAGTTTTTAGTGAATTAAAATGAATATGCAAATCCATATCTATTTATTCTTTTTTGTAATACTATCGAATATTCCATCGAATAGGACATTTACAACATCGCTTGAATGCAAGATATAAAACTGTTGATGTAGGAAATATATTGGTATTGTTTTTTTTTAAATGTATGTCAAATAAAAATTAAAAGTTAGAAGAAAAGGCAATTAAAGTTGTTATTTTTTTTTCAAACCTTTTTCCTAATGGCTAGTTTTCTGTAAATACAATGTATTGGGAGTATAGATAGGATGTTTTGAAAAATTTACCTTAATGTTTATCCACTTTAATATGTTACTTGTACTTATTTTATTTATCTTTGTCTAACGGTTTTCCCCACAAACAATTCACACAATTTACTACATGATGTTTTTCTGTGGTCTTAACTGTGCGGCAAAATGAATGAACAACGTCTGTCATTATAAACTATCCCTTTTACTTCCACGTTTTCACACCTCAATTTGTGACCCACTTGATCTAGGCAACGAGTTCATTGGCCTTGCAAAAAGCATTCAAATTCAGTTCCGATATAGCATTTGTTATACCGAGTCCCGCCCACTCACGGTTACGCCTTCCGACCCACGGTGTGTATGCCACGCCTACTTTGAGGTAGAAACCAAGCAACTTGAAAACACATTACTCTTACAATTAAAATTATAATCCCGCAAATGAAGCAAATATTGATGTAATGTTGTTAATTGCACTGTACTTAAATACCAGACAAATATCTGCAGTTATATCCCTAACAGCTTGTATCTACGCGTCCTAAAATCGTCGATACAGACGCAGTTATTGATTACAGATTTTATGTTAGCCAATAAGACACGAGTTAAAGATAACTGAAAGCAAAATGCCGGTCAGATTTGCAGAGACAAATGGCTACATGTATACGATTACGAAGGCTTCCAAATTTTATTGTAAATTGAGAAATTAGACAGAAAGCTTCACTACGCGTCATACACAAAATTACTTCCTGTCGATTTTGATCCACCTTCCGTCTAACTGCGCGCGTTCTTTAGAGTAAAATGAAATGCAATTTTGGTGTAAATTCTTTACAATTGAAATCAATAATATGGGATATCAATAATATCTCCACAACAAAAATTTGAAGAGTATAAATTGTGTGTTTTGTTGAGGTCTACATTTTTGTGTAGTTACTTTTTGTTTATCTCTTACGAGTTAGCAGTTAAGTAAATTCGGCAAAATTCATCCCGAATAAAGAGGTCTTTAGAGGCCATTCTCAAATAATTCAAGATATACATTTTATTTGGGATGTAAATATCTTTAATGTGCGGTATTTTAATCAAAATGTCAAAATGAAAACTTTCGAAACTTTTTCAATGTAAAGAGTAGTTTGTGATGGGAGGGGGGGTGTTCTTGAAAATCTTTGTGTCGCATTCTTTAAAGATACTAACCTAAATGCCAACTGACTGTGCCGTGGCCGAGTGGTTGGACCTCTCGCCTAGACGGCCCGGGTTCGATCCCAAGCACCACATGTGAGCATTGCGGCGCAGGAGTGGCTTTTTTCTGGGTTCTCAGGTTCCCCCGCCATCTAATTCCGCCAGTGTTCCATCTTTATTTAATGTATCACCAGTATCATCACCTGCGGTGCCACAAGTAGTAAAAGCGGGCGTTAAACACTACCAAAAAACTAAATAAATACCAAGTTTGGTATTTAACGGTATTTTCGTTTTTGAGCTATACCGTCCACAGACACACCCGGAGTTTTTCTAAAACATTCATTTTTCGGACTCCTGGGTCCACAAAACATATTTCCAGTGAAATCTTGGTATCGAATTTTTGGGTGAAATACAATAGCTGCTATATCCACTATGTACATTGTAAATAAAAAGTAAAAATGGATTTTCTGAAAAGAGACTCATCTTTACAACACGAAATGCACAATCCGTTTGTTCTGATTGCAGCGCATGCGCAACCATGATGGACAATTGACAGAATTCCAGTCTAAAACTGAACTAGTATCTGTAATCTCCCCCTTATCTGACGTGTTTTTCGAGAGTTTTGAAACATTCTGTAGAGTAATACCCTTAGGTTTGCACATCATCTTCCTCTAATCTCTAGAGAGTTTAAGTTCTGTAGTAGTTATCAACATATTGCAGTAAAATCTTTAATTAAGCACCGCTGCATGAAAAGGAATCCTGCGCCATTGTTTCTCCTCTGTATGAAATGCTCTCGTAATCCAGGAAACAAACAAAAGACAGCAGCTTTAAGCTGTGGCCGCAGTAGCAGCACACGAGCTATCCGGTTACCGCCTTCTAACGAGCAAGAAAAATTGCACTGAAATCTTTCATGCATCTCACGCGCTCTGGGACGAGCGATTTGTCTGCCACCAAAAGGCGAGGAAAGAAGAGCCACGCGTAGCAATAATCTTTCTCGCCCACCTGGAGCATTGCAAACCCCATCGATTAAAAAAAAGGAAATAAACACGTCCGTTCCTTTTCTGTAGGGAAATGTGAACATGGACCTATTGTTCTGGTACTCCACGAATGCTTGAACATGAAGGATGAAGAGAATGGATCTTGCGGCGTGGAGAGAATAGGACGAAATCCAATATTCACCTTAAAACACGCCTCGTCAATATTTCCAAAGCTTTTCGTTTAAAATTTCCTTTTAACGTAAAACATAAATAGGTTTTCATATTAAAGAAGACAGGGTTTTAGGTTTGCACAATAATACAAAATACTCCTTTAAGGAAACGGAATTTGAGCGCTTTTTGTCATTCCCGCCAAAACTAAAAAAAAAAAAAAAAAAATCTGCTGTGTGCCATTCACATGAGTTTCTCTACACCTGCAAAAACTATTCTTAAAAGATTTATTTGTCTCTCTACTTCATGATAATCGAAATGAACATTAGCAAAATTGACCTTAATACTTGCTTCCTTGTATGTATAAGGGAAAAAAAATCTGATGTATTCCATTCATACGACTTTCTCTACATCTCTACAACAAGTTATTGTTAAAAAGCTTATTATTCTATTTACTTAATGCCAATCGAGAAAAAATTAGTATAAACAGTCTTACTACATGCTTCCTTGTAAGTGGAAGTGAAATAAGGGAGTAGCATAGGTTAAAGTGGTAGCTATGTGACTGAAGTTCCTTTGTATGGACAGTTGGCAAATTCCTGTATGAGAAAAGTATGTTTTTCAAAGCTGAAACCAATAACACGGAATGTCTAAAAGAATATCAACTCGCCAGGAAAAACGTATATGACATAAAGTGTGTGTTTTAACGTGATCTACATTTTTTCTATAGTGAGTTTTTGTCTATCTCGTACGGTTTACCAGTTATGCAAAATTCAATACAATCATCGAGAATAAAGAGGTATTTAGAGGCTATCCCAGAAAATTCAAGATATACATTTTATTTTGCATGTAAATATGTTAAATATTATAGCTATTAATCATAATCGTTAAAGCAATTTTTGAGAAAATCAAAATTTGTTCCATATAAACGGTAGTTTTAGGCTAAGAGGATTTTCTAGTATGTGTAGAAAAAGTAAAAATAAGGTGTTTCATTCACATGATGTTTTCCAACTAATCGGTAAACAAAGTTTTATTCAAAACATTAGTATGTTTTCTACATCATGCTTATCAAAATAAACATAAAATTAGTCTAATTATTAGCTTCCTTGTAAAAAGGATAAAAAACAAACAATTTACATACTTTTGTTTTCTTCGGTTCACCATTACAATGTGTACAGTTTTGTTGAACACAGCATTAATAATTCTATTCATGCTATAATAATTTGTAAGTTTCAAATCTTGGCACTATCACTAAATGATAGAATACAGTGATAAAATAATATAATGAAAGCAACAGGAGTTTTAACCAACGTCTGAGAAAATTTAGAAATTTTAACAATTAAAGATCAGGATCACTTTCCATTGAAAATTATGGGGATTTAATTTCAATTGTTGAACTATAAATACTCTTGTCATTTTCCATAGGTTAAATCGACCTTCTTTTGGTTCTGAGGTTACCTTAAAGAACGAGTTTCCTAACACGTCCAACAAACCGCCAGAAACTGGAAGATGCTCTCTCGCAAGAAATTGCTAATATTCCAAACATCATCAGCAAAATTCTGTGCTGGTATCACAGACAGATTAGTGTACGCTGAACAAGGGGACATCTTCCTAATGTTTAATGAAATCCTTTGTCCAGTATGCAAATTCTCTTGTTTGTTTCCTATCTTAAAGATTATATATAATGATTTAAAGATTGCAGTGAGTTTTCAAAGTCCCTCTATTTCCTCATTACTTTCACTAGCACGTGTATATATTGTACATAGTGAATAGAGCAGATATAGTATTCCACCGGAAATACATGTTTCGAGACCTCCTGATTAAAAAAAAAAAAACATATTTAGAAAATCTCCGTGTGTGTGTGTGTGTGTGGGGGGGGCAGCATAGCTCAAAAACGAAAAGTATGCTGATTACCAAAATTGGTATTTAAGTTCAGTATCTTCTAATGATACGACACGAAGATTTTCAATAAGGATCCCTCACCCTCAAGTACTCTTTACATGGAAACATTTTCTAAAAGTTTGATTTTACCTAAAATTGTTCTAACGATTTTTATTAAAATGCTGTATGTTTTAGCTATATTCATGACAATCTAAATGTACCCGTTGATTTTTTTGGAATAACCTCTCAAAGGCCTCTCTTTACTGCTCAAAATATGTAGATTGCATAAAAACACACAATTTATGTCGTATATATTTTTTTCTTTTTTTTTGTAGAGATATTCCGAAATATTCGTTTCGTTTTAAGCTACTTAAACTTTTCTCAAACGTGAACACATTCCCTTGTCTCTCACTTGTTTACTCCTAGCAAGCAGAGAGAACCGACTTTTGATTGTTTCACTTAGCCAGCGGCTTTTAAAAGATTTGACTATCGCTTTAGTCTAATGTATTCCCTTCTGATTACAAAGAAGCAAGTAATAATACCAATTCGAATACCATAGTGTATGGAAAAGATTAATCTTTTGTAAGAATTTTTTTTTTTTGCGGAACAGCTAAAGAAATTCATTTGAATGGAACACATTAAAACTTTTTCTACCTAAATGTCTTTTAATTTGTCCATTGTTTGTGTTATATGTTTTGATGTTTTCGACCACTTCTTCCTATTTATCTATTGCTGATCCCAAATATTTAAAGGTAGACACTTGCTCAATATTTTCCCTCCAACTACAATCCTAACTCGCAATATTGTTTACCTTGTATGAAAGTATTATAGTCATTACTACAATATGCAACAAATCTGATGTACTCCATTCACATGATTTTCTCTACAATAAATTATTGTTAAAAAGTTTATTCTTCTATTTGCTTGATGATAAATGAGAACAAATCAGCAAAAAGGGTCTTATTACTTGCTTCCTTATAAGTATAAGGGAAATAAGGGAATAGATTAGTCTCAAGTGATAGTCAAATCTTTTTAAAGCTGGTTGCTATGTAACTGAAATTTCTTTGTTTATATGGCCAGAAGTTTACAAATTTCCATATGAGAAAAATATAAGTATTTTAAAGCTGAAACCAATAACAAGGAATATCTCAAAAACTGCCAAATCTACGAAAAAAATATATAATAAAGTCTGTGTTTTAACGACCACTACGTTTTTTGTTCTCTACGGTTGATCAGTTATGCAAAATTATGCAAAAATCATCCAGAATAAACATGTCTTCAGGCGCTATTCCCTGAAAATTGAAGAACTACATTTTATTTGTCATGTAAATATCTTTAGCATACGATATTTTAATCAAAATCGTTAAAGACATTTGCGAGAAAATCAAAATTTTTGAAAATGTTTCCATGTAAAGGGTAGAATATTTTTTGAAATCTTCGTGTCAGATCTTTGAAAGATGCTGAACTTAAATAAAAAGTTTGGTGGTTAACGAACTTTCCGTTTTTGAACTATGCTTCCCACAGGCACACCCAGTGACAGACATACACGGAAATTTTATTAAAACTGCTTTTTTTTGGATTCAGAGGTTCTCAAAACATATATCTCCGGTGAAATCTCGGTATAGAATTTTTGTGTGCAATACAATATCTTCTCTATACACTATGTACATAGTACGCGTAGAGAAAGTAAAAATGATGATGAAGTTCACAAGTAAAGTTGGGTCAACAGTATCTTGATCTTCCCACACAAATCTGTTGAGTACATAAAGTCACAGGTTACTTTGTGTCGCTGTGATATTACCAGAACGATTACTCAGTGAGAAGTTTCACTTAGCTCCAGATCACGCTCCACTTAGATTTCAATTTGAAAGTTTTAACTCGTGCCATTTGGACTGTCCTGACATTCCAAGTTGAGACGATGTAATTCAGCAATTGGGTAGAAGTCGTAAACTTCGTCGTCAACCTACTTAGCTACAAGCACAAACTTGGTGGATATAGGAACAAATTGTCTCTTGGCTTGGAAATGTCACCGTGTTCTCCTTGGCTTAAGTTATTAGTATGCGCATGTTGCCATCAAAATTGGTATAAGTATTAACATTGGTATGTGTAGAGTAGAAAGGATTACCAATTCTGCTAGAACTTAAGGGACTTTATTGTTTCCTCTAAAACGTATGTACAGAGCATCTAGTGGATAGAGGAGAATTGTATTGCAGTCAAAGATTGGATACCAAGATTTCATCAGAATCCCTTATATATAAACAAGCTTTTAGAACCATGTTTGTGTGTGTGCGTCTGTCTATGTGTGACTGCGAACAACATAGCTCAGAGCTCGCAGGGTGAAGTGCTCTACCCCTACAATCGCCCCTTCCTTTTTCCTTTCACCTGGCAGAGAAGCGGAGAGGTTACGTGTGCAGCAGTGGCGGTTGTTCTTGAAGAACAAAAAAGTACTTGGATAGGTAGAGACAGACTGAAAAATTCAATGCCATAGCCGGGATTTAAGCCCCGGATATCTCGGTCACTAGCCGGTTGCTCTAACACTGAGCTACCATGGCAGCATGCCGGTATGGATTTAAATGTATCAACTGACTTCCATGTTTCCCGGTAAACCATAAGGCGATCTCAAATGATTTTGAGATGACTAACCCCATAAGTACTTCAAGACCCAGGATTCATGGCACATTATTATGGATAATTATGATAATTTAATGCCGTACCGGTATATTGCCATGGCAGCTCAGTGGTAGAGCAACCGGGCTAGAGGCCGGGAGATAATGGTTCAAATCCCGGCTATGGCATTGAATTTTTCAGTCTGATTCTACCTATCCAACTCCTGTCCTACACGCGGTTTCTGTGAGAACACAATTAAATTATCAAAAAAATTCTTGTTTCGCCAGTGCCGATTAAACATTCACCGTTCACTCATATTGCACATGTAAGCCCCCACAGCGCTGATAAGGTAATCATGAGGCTAATACCGGAATGAACCGGTTTCTTTAACTCTACGTGACCGTTGAAAGAGAGTAGGAGTGGGTCCAAAAACGAAAAGTCGGTTACATATCAAACTTTGTATTTAAGTTAGGTGTCTCCCAAGAATGCAACACGAAGATTATCAAAAAAAAAAAAAAAAAAAAAAAAAAAAAGTGCCCCACTTCTAACTACCCTTTATATGGGAAAAGTTTAGAAAATGTTTATTTTCCTAAAAAAGGCTTCAACGATTTGGATTAAAGTTTCTTATATTTAAGATACTTACATGGCAAATAAAATGTATATCTAGAATATTCTGGGAACAGCTTCTGAAGATCTCCTTATTCTGGATAAATTTCATTCAAAGAAATAGACAAAAGCTTATACACCAAAATCGTAGAGCTTCTTAAAACACACAACTTATGTGATTTACATTTTTTCGTGGAGTTGACCGCTTTCTAGATGCAAAGAAACGAATTTTAATCCCATAGCAATAACATTTTAAAGCATTTTACTCGGTTTAGCCTAGTATTACCATTCTACTTATAAGGAAATAAGTAATGAGTTTCTGCTGATGTTTACGTCGATTAGCATGTAGTGGATAGAAGAATAAGCTTAATAACAAGAATTTGTTACAGAGATGTAGATAAAGTCATGTGAATGGAACACATCATATTTTTCCTTTAACTACAATTCTTAGCTTGTTCAGAATGTAGATCCATTTCTGTTATATATGGACTACGTATTTCAAACGCAAAATGTTGCATACTGCCACATTACTAAGGAACTGTCTGTTGCTGTTTTCCGGGCAATTCGTCGCGCAGTACATAAAGTGATTTTCAGGAACATCGATCAAATTTGATCTCCTTACTTTACTCACCAGATGGTGGCCCTTGCCCTAAAGTATGACTATACTATTTTTATTGCTTTTATTTCCCTCTATTTTAGATACCTTATAACGAATGAAAGAGAAAAATCTGATGTGTTCCATTCACATGACTTTCTTTACATCTCTATAACAAATTGTTGTTAAAAAGCTTATTCTTCTGTCTACTTCATGCCAATCGAGATAAACATCAGCAGAAATATTTTATTTGTAAGCAGAAGGGAAATAATGGAATACACTAGGCTAAAACGATAGTCAAATATTTTAAAAGCTGGTTGCCATGTGGTTAAAATCCATTTCTTTGTATTGTCAAGAGTTGACAAAGTGAGAATTTTGAATTATTTTAAAACTGAAACCTATAACAAGGAATATCTCCAAAACGGTCAACTTCGCGAAAAAAATGTGTATAAGATAAATTATGTGTTTTAACGAGCACTACGTGTTTTGTAGTCATAATCGTGTTAAGGGGCTTTTTGTTTTAATATAATAATAATAGGTATAATAATTATCAGGTAGTTTCCTTAGCACGGTGGTAGGGAGACCTGGGTTCGATTCCCAGTACCGCGTGGGGATTCTTCCCCCGCTGGAAGACCTGGACCGGGGTGCAGCCTCGTGAGGTCCCTGGGGGGCCAATTGAGGAGCTACTTGATGCAGAAGGTCATGAGGACCGCATTAACCGGCCGGGTAGGATTTGAGGCCCTTCAATAGGCCAAGGTTCCTTGTGCTATGGAGTTATAATAATTATAATAATTATCATTTTCTTCCAATCTTATGTTACGACTTCTAATTACCATTAAACCTATGAGAATATGTATGATATGTACGTTTCAAAATTATATAAATACTAATTTAAGAGATGTGATAGAGCAATTGTTCTAACAATCATGAACCTAAAATTGATATATTAATGTAGCAAACGTATTTCAAACGCAAAATGTTGCATAATGCCACAGCAATAAGGAATTGTCTGCTGTTTTACGAACAGTTTCTCGCCCCGTACATAAAGCGATTTCCAGGAACATCGATCAAATTTGCTCCCTTTGCTTTACTCAAAAAGGCAACCAGTTGGTGACCCCTGCCCTAAATATGACTACTATTTGTATTGTTTTTATTTCCCTCTATATTAGATATCTTATAACTTGAATGAAAGAGAAAAAGACGTAACATATTCTGTCTGTAATATCTTCAAGTATTCCCTGTGGATATTTGAAAAGGAGGCAAGTTTTTCGGAGAGAGAAGTTTTGTGAACTCTTGACCAGTGCAGGAGAAAGCGACAGAGATTACCTGTGGGGTAACAACATCTCCCAAGTGTATCGTAAATACAAAGAGAGACACAAACGGATAAGCTTGAGGAAAACCGTACAATTCCCTTCTGAGTTCAGATTCGTGAAGGAAAATAACATTGTGTGCTTCTGACAGTCCCAATTTGTATAATATCCCGAGCTCCATTACATGCTCCACACATGTTCCTAGCTATAGTCTGCGTCTTCTATACTTAGTGAGGTAGAGAAGGCATTGCATCCCACCCCAATATATGGTACAGGGATTTTGCTGAAAATAAAAGTTCTAGGGTCTCAGTATAAAACCATTTTTACTTTCTCTAACACGTATGTTCATACAAAGTATATAGCAACTAGAGAACATATTGTATTCCACCCAAACATTCAATATCGAGGTTTCACGGGAAATGTATATTTTGAATGTCCAAAAAAAGTATTTTTTAAAAAAGGGCCGTGTGTACGTGTTCTTGAGTGTGTCTGAGGACATCATAGCTCAAAAGACTTAAATGCCAAACTTATTAGAGAGATTTAGATCAAAAATGAACTTATAACTTAAATTTTCTGGAAATAACCTCTGAAGACTACTTTATTCTGGATGAAAGTATATATCAGAACATGTGGTTACTCTATAGGAGATATGAAAAATTGTAAATTGTACTTTAAAGTATCTTGTTGAATTTGTATGCTTGTCTTGAATGATATGCCAAACTGTAAATAGTACTTTGCTATATTTGTGAATTGAATACTAACGTAGTGGTTAATATGACATTGTAATTATTGTGTTTGAATTGAATATTTGTTCTATACGCATTTTATGACAAAGCCTGAAACATGTATACACTGTCTATAGGTGAAAATAAATTCTTCTTCTTCTCCTCCTCCTCCTTCTCCTTATCCTCCTCCTCCTTCTCCTCCTCCTTCTCCTTCTCCTCCTTCTTCTCCTCCTCCTTCTCCTCCTCCTCCTTCTTCTTATTAATAATAATAATTTTACATAGCTAGTAAACCGTAAGACATAAGCTAAAACTTACTGCACAAAAGTGAAGATCTCGTTCCAACAAACAATTTGTCATATAAATAAAATATATTTCGTGGAGTCAACCATTTCAGAGATATTCCTTGTTTTTAGTTTCGGTTTTAAAATTCTTGAACTATTCTCAAACGAGAATTTGACACGCATGTTTCTTTTGTTTTACTCTTGCTCATGTATATATTTAAAACAAAGCGCAACCAGTTTTTGGAAGATCTGGCTATAGCTTTAGCCTTAGATTGAAGAAATGATTTTTAACAATGTGTTAAAGCGATACAGAGAAACCCCCTATGATTGGAACAATTCAGATTTTTGTCTTATAATTACAAGGAAGAAAATAATAATACCAATTCTGTCAATGTTTTCTCGATTAGCATGATATAAATAAAAGAATAAACTTTTGTAAGAATTGGTGTATATGGAACAGCTAGAGAAAGTTATGTTAGTGGAAGACATCAGGTTTTTATTTTCTCTACACGTACTATGTACATAAAACATTTTTGGAAAAAAGGTCTGTATGTGTACATGTGCGTGTGTGTGTCTATGTGTGTGGACAGCATAGCTCAAAAACGAAAAGACCGTTAAATACCAAACTTTAACATTACCCTTTAACATGTAGCTTTTTTCAAAAATTTTGATTTTCTAAAAAATGGCTCTAACAATTTTGATTAAAATATTCTATATTTAAAATACATACCTGACATATAATATGTATATCTTGAATTTTTTGGGAATAGCCTCTGAAGGATGAATTTTACGGAATTTTGCATAACTGCTATACCGTAAGAGATAGACAAAAACTTACCATACAAAAAATTAGAGCACATTTAAGCACACAATTTATGTTATATAGCTTTTTTTCGTGGAGTTGATCGTTTTGGAGATAATACTTGTTATTGGTTTCACTTTTAAAGTATCTAACTTTTCTCAACGGGACCATACAAAGCGTACCGAACCTCCATTGTTTCATGTAGCGATCACCTATTAAATGGTTTGAATATCACTTTAGTGTAATGTATCCATTTATCTTCTACTTACAAGGAAATGAGTAGTCATCCAATTATGGTAATGTTTATCTCGATTAGCATGATGTAAATAAAAGAATAATCTTTTGTTAGAATTGTTTTATATGGAACAGCTAGAGAAAGTGAATTTCAATTCTTTGGGTATCTCGACATCGAGGTGTTATTTAAGATCAGTAAGTAATGTGCTCCTAAAAAGATATATATCTCATTACTAACAATAAAAATGGTTGCCCTTTCATCATCTAGAGGGTGCAATATGTTCTCATGTGCTGGTCTATTGCCAACTTGGCACCCTGAGCCACGATATCGATGTCTGAAGGGTTGGAAATGATGTAGTGCTGTAATAAATCCAAGATTACAGTCTAGTGTATCGGATATCGAAGAGTTTCAGGTTAAACACATCACCCCGGGGGTGGTTGTATCTCAAACGGGGCGGGGGTGGCAATGGAGTTACGGCTGTTTTAAAACTCTCGTCACGCCGTAAAACGGAGCTATACTGCATCGGGCTTCCGCTGCTCCCAAACTTCGCCAACTATATCGATATTTCTAAACCGTATCTGCGCATGCGCTGCACCCCACTCCCTCTCACGCTATAACAGTTTAAATTAACGTCATTGTCTTCCGCGGACGCGAAGCCAAATTTTCTATCTCTCTCTCTGTTTTTTTTTTTTTTTTTTTTCGTTCCCTGGTTTTGAATTTGTGTAATTGGGGCATAGGCTGAGGAAAAAGAGCGTTTAGACAAAGGCTGTGATAAAAATTTCGGGAGCGCACATTTATATAATGGCAGGAGATAATAATGATAATAAAGGTTCTGACTCCAACACGAATAACTTTTGCGAAACGGACAACGTCATCCGGTGCCTTTTTTGTATGTTAGTTTTGGAGTTGTAGAAATTTTAAAAACAATCGAATCTGTGCAGAATTAACTTGGAGTTATATATACTGCTATTCATCTGTTTTATGAACGCTGTCTGTCCTTTTGCTGAAACATTTGACTATCGCTATTCCTCTTGACCTACAACAAAATGCATGATTACACAATTTCATAGCTCAGTGAGTAAAATACCGAAGGGTCCCATGTTAGGTTCACGAGGGGGTAGCAGCAATTTTTTCTCTACCCCACATTATACTCTGCAGATCGCTAAGTGTGATTGCATGTGTAAAATAATTAAAATTAAAAGAAAACAATCTCATGTGTTCCATACTTTCTCTACATCTCTGTAACAAGTTATTGTTAAAAAGCTTATGCATCTATTTATCTCATGCTAATCGAGAAAAAAATAGCAGAAATAGTCTCATTTCTTGCTTCCTTGTAAGTAGGAGCGAAACAAGGGAGTAGCATAGGTTAAAGTGATAGTGAAAAATAGTTGCTATGTAACGTAAGTTCCTTTGTTTGTGTGGACATTAGTTGACAAATTCCTGTATCAGAAAGGTGTAATTTTTTCAAAGCTGAAACTAAAAATAAGGAACACCTAAAAAAAAACAAAAAAAAAAAAAACTATCAAGTCCACGAACAATATGTATATAAAAATTGTGTGTTTTAAAGTTCTCTACATTTTTTGTGTTGTAAGTTTCTGTCCATCTCTTACGGTTTAGCAGTTATGCAAAATTCCGTAAAATTCATCAGGAATGAAGTAGTCTTCAGAAGCTATTTCCAGAAAATTCAAGATATACATTTTATTTGTCAGATAAATATCTTTAATATACGATATTTTAATCAAAAATGTTGGGGTTCCATGTAAAGAGTAGTTGGGGGTGGGGGCATTTTGTTGAAAATCTTCGTGTCGCAACTTTGAAAGAAGCCAATCGTAAATACCAGTTTTGGTATTCAATGGTCTTTTAGTTTTTGGGATATGCTGTCCAGGCACACACATACACACACACAAAGACGCACAGACATACACGGAACTTTTTCTGAAAATGCCCTTTTGGGATTCGGGGAACCCAGAACATGTATTTCCATGAAATCTCGGTATCGAAGCTTTGGGTGAAATGCAGTTTCTTCTCTATACACTATGTACATATTACGTGTAGAGAAAGTAAAAATATGTGTTATATTCACACAACTTTCTCTATCTGTTCGAAAAACAAACTTATTTCTACACCTTGCTAATTGAGATAAATATTAGCATAATGTTCTCATTACTTAGTTCTTTATATGAGAACTAAAGGAAATGGAAAAGAACTTTTATTTATGGACACTCATTAATTGCTGTGGTTCTCAACGACAACATTCTATACTGAGCGTGAAAGACCGCTTAAGTTTGTTCAAAGGCCTCTTTGTCAGGCTTGAGGTTCTTTTATGTGCCGTAAATTTACGGCACGGGAACAACAGCTTTACTTCCCTTCTGAAGAAGCCATTCTAAGGATTTTTAATCCCCCAAAAAATTCATCGTCCTCTGTCGGGTTTGAACTCACGACCTTGGGTACATGAAGTTAGCATGGTAACCACCACTCCAAAGAAGGGACAGCAACTAAAGTAATGCACTGTGCTACAGCGATAGTCAAATATTTTAAAAAATATCGCGATTGTGTGATTGTCATTGATATTCATTTATTTGTTTGGCCAGAAGTAAAACAAAAGAAACACGGACGACTTCTTTTATGAGGAACTACAAGCATTCTAAAAGTGAAACAAATAAGAATAAATAACTCGGAAAAGGTTACCACCACAAAAAGTGTATAGGACATAAATTGTATGTTATGCTATTCTGCGAATAGCCTCTGAAGTCCTCTTCATTCTAGATAAATTGAATAACTGGTAAAACGTAAGAAACAGACAAAAACTTGCTGCACAAAAATTGTAGATATCGCTAAAACTACAGTTTATGTCATATACATTTTTGTCGTGTAGCAAACTATTTTTAGATATTCCTTTATTGGTTTCACTTTTGAGCTACCTACCTTTTCATACGGCAACCTGTCAACTCCTGGCAATTTAAAGAAACGGACTTCAACCACATGGCAACCAGTTAGTCTATTCTCTTATTTCTTTTCTACTTACAAGAAAGCAAGTAATAAATGAATTTCCGCAAAGTTTATCTCGATTTGCATGAAGCTGATCGAAGAATAATTTGTTACATAGATGTAGAGAAAGTCATATAAATGCAACACATGTTTTTTTGGAATCAGAATCCTCAAAACATATTGTAACTACACCTTGCGCTCGTAATCACCGCACGTGCTTCAGCGGCTTGCTATTAGCGGTTTCCACGTGCGACTGCTTCTGGAAGTTTCTTGCTACGTCATCGACAGGTATAAAAAGGGAGAGCGAGCTCCACAGAAAGTTCCGTTTCAACTGTGGAATGCAAATTCTGCATTTTAAATGGAAAATTCGTGACGTGCAGTCGTAGCTGCCGCAGCAGCGAACGTTGAAAGGAAACTACATACAGCAGAATCGTTACGAAAGTTTCTAATAAAGACGATTACAAATGAAAACTTATTCACAAATAATCAGTGCAAGAAATAAAGAGTTGGAAATGACTTGTTTGTTCCAATCCAGCTGTGTGCAGGAAAGAAGCTGGAGAGGTAGAGTCAGACTGGAAAAAGGGTTGTCATAGCCGGGATTTGAACCACAGATTTACTAGTTCCCGTCCAGTTGCTCTGATCACTGATGACAGGCCGGTACGGTACTAAATTATCCAATAGACCCGAATTGGTTTATTATAAGCCCGGGACTTAGGTACTTACGTAATTTGTAAGTCACCATCGATATATAACATTTCAAAATAATTTGAAATCTCCTTGTGATTTGCCAGGGAAAACTCAGATATGTTCCATTCACTTGACTTTCTCTACATCTCTACAACA
This sequence comes from Hymenopus coronatus, assembly GCA_030762935.1. Classification (NCBI taxonomy): domain Eukaryota; kingdom Metazoa; phylum Arthropoda; class Insecta; order Mantodea; family Hymenopodidae; genus Hymenopus; species Hymenopus coronatus. The sequence continues at coordinate 32,349,025 of CM060882.1, read as the reverse complement.
AATTATTGTTAAAAAGCTAATGCCTCTATTTACATTTAGCAGCAATAATCTTATTACTTGCTTCCTTGTAAGTAGGAGCAAAATAAAGGAGTACCATCGGTTAAAGTGATAGTCAAAAGTATGTTGCTATGTGACTGAAGTTTCTTTGTTTGTATAGGCACGAGTTGACAAATTCCTGTATGAGGAAAGCATAAGTTTTCTTTTAAAACTGGTACGAAAAACAATCAACTCTACGAAAAAAAAGCATATGACATAAATTGTGTGTTTTAACGTGCACTTCATTTTTGTGTGGTAAGTTTTTGTCCATCTGTTAACGGTTAAGGAATTACGCAAAATTCCGTAAAATTTATTCAGAATAAAGTAGTCTTCAGTGTCCATTCCTAGAAACTTGAAGATATACATTTAATTTTTCATGTAAACATCTTTAATATACGACAGTTTAATCAAAATCGTAAGAGCTACTTTTGAGAAAATCGAAATTTTCGAAAATTTGACCATGTAAAGGGCACTTGGAAAAGGGGGGATTTTCTTGAAAATCTTTGTGTCGCATTCTTGGAAGATACTGAACTTAAATACCAAGTTTGGTATTTAATGGTCTTTTCGTTTTTGAGCTATGCTGCCCATAGACACACACACACACACACACGCACACACAGACCTTAACCAGAAATGTTTTTTTGTTTTTTGTTTTTTTGGATTCAAAGGGGCCAAAACATGTATTTCCGGTGAAATCTGGGTATCGAATTTTTGGGTGGAATGCAATACCTTCTCTATATGCTATGTACACAGTACGTGTAGAGAAAGTAATAATTCAGAGATAAAGAGCACGGGGTACGCTCTAATCCGTGGTTTAAACCCAGACCATGGCAATGAATGCTTCAGTCTGATGTGTTATTTTAACAACACGAGGGTCGTTCACCAAGCCTTTAGAAAAGGATTATTTTTATTTTTCCATATAATCAATCTCCTTTTAGCTCGGTACACCTGTTTCTGCAACTGTTTTTAGCCTTCCGAAAAGTAGGATTTCGGATGCTAGGTATCTGTTTGTTAAATTACCTCGTAAATCGTTTATCGCCGAACCAGATTTTCAAGGTTGGAAATAAAAAAAAAAAAAAAAAAAGGCACTGGAGCCCGAATCTGGTAAATACGGTGTATGTTGTAGTAATACGAACTTAATTCTACAATTTTTGCCATCTTCCATCTCTTGATGAAAGAGAATCTGTTTCTTTTCTAGATGAGTGCTTTTTTTCTTGATTTCTCCGTTCAACCGGTGCAATGACGATGAATAACACCTTATATTTATTGTTTTTTCTTTCTGCAAGTAATCAATGTAGATTTTCCCGCGTGCATCCCAAAAAACCAAGGCCATCACCTGTCTGAGATATCACCAACTGGGCCTTCTGCGGAGCCGGTTGGCCTTTAAAAACTAACTGTTTCGATAGTACTTTTGTCTCCGAAGTGTATTAGTGTATCCATGTTTCATCCACAATTATGTTTCGACGCAGAAACTCGCTAGGATTGCGACGGAAAAATGCTAAACCAGCTTCCGAATAATCACACGATTGTGTTTTTTCTCCATTGATAGCAAACGCGGCACCCACCTTGACGAGATCTTTGTCAGACCTAATGCTTGATGCAAAATTGAGGACATTGTACCTTGCGATATGTGTGTGGCCTTTACTAATTCGCTAGCTTTGATTCGTCGATCACTCAAAACCATATTTTGGATTTTGTCAATCAGTTGGGGCAAGTCACTTCTGCTGGACATCCAGAACGATGTTCATTTTTTGTTGATGTACGGCTACGTTTAAAAGCACACGCAGAGCAGATCTGTCATGAACTTCATCCAAATCAGCTTTTATCTTGCTATGTTGAGCTTTTTAAATAGAAGTGTTTAATCAGTGCCAGAAACTTGGCGTTCTTCCATCTTTCTAATGAAGCACAAGATTGTTGATTCAATCGCCTATGGGAACGAAATCACATGATGAATATAGCTGAATCTAGTAAGCGATGACGGCTACTAAATACGAACTTTTTTCGATGGTACGAGTATAATTTCTTGGTTTTTCTAATGAATTATTAAACGCCCCTCGTATATTACCGGTGAAATCACTACACCGAAGTTTTTGGGTGGATCCAATTCTCTCTATATGTATACTGCGCGTGATAGAGAAAGTAAGGACAGAAAAAAATAATTTCTAACTATCCAAATGGGAAAACTTTTCAACTTCATACTTGTTATCATGAAGGCAGCATGAATTAGAGAAGTATAAGGGACTCGGTGTTGCCCTAGGTTAGTAAATAATTGCTACAAATGTGACAAAGAATAGAAGTACATACCTCTGCGAGCTAAATACTTCTAAGTTTGCAATCTCAGGTATAACTTAGTGCCTCGTTTAATGCCTCCGAGATTTTTTTTTATTCTTGGGTAATTGTGCGTTACTAATTCAAGTTTCAACAGAGTTTCTGAAGCGGAATAGTTCCTTTCTCTTTGGGAGGGGGGGAGTTTTATTCCTCTTTCTGTTTCAACAATCTGAGTAAAAGAGGTTCTCTACATATCAACGCATACGCCTCCTAGAATGTTAAAGTGATTAATTAATACTGCACTGTTATGACATTGCCAGATACTATTTTGTTTCTTCAAACTTGATCCTTTCTTGTAGCTCCTAAAATAATAATTCTGAGCCTGTCAGAAAAGATAGAGCTTAAATTATAAATATTAGCGAGTTAAATGTACATAAATATATTAGCACAAATGGTATTTAAACGACAAATAAATTAACAAAGATAAGCAGCGCTCTCTCCCTGTGCAAACGCCGAGAGATTTATTCATGCATTCGTTTATTAACTGCTCTTAAAATTACATAATAATTCCTAGAATTGTCAAAATCACAATACAGAAATAAATAATATTATAAAACAATTACTAAACAAAGAAACACATATATTTGCAAATACAAACACCCGCACGGAAATATACATGCCCTATTTACATCAAATTTAGCATTAACAACGTTATAAATATTAACCCTATACTATATATTTAGATATTTTAATAATCTTGAATAAAAGTACCTTATAATTCTGTTATAAGCCTTCTAATACATTTTAGGTTTTTATACTTTTAGGAATGCACTCAGCTATCACTAGCTAAATTTTTCTGGTTGTTTCTTTTCCTCGCCTTCAGACCCTTCTCAGATTGTTCTAGCAGGAGAGATATCCGCTGCTATATAGATTGAGTTTTAAGTTCATCAACAAACTTCAGAGGGCGATTCCTGATGGAAATGCAGCACAAAAGCTAATCAATGTTCCAAAAGTAGATGGCACTGCGATATCCTCATATAAATTTTACATTTTACATTTTTGTTTTGGAGATAGTAAGATTTTAACCAAAAATTATATTCTACACCTAGATCAAGTTTTTTTTCTCTCTCTTAAAATTACGAGTTTCCGAAATGGCGTCCGTTATCCTAGATAGGTTCTACGATACCCATAAGGGGTATTTTTTTTTTCTGAGAATTGCTTCAAATTAAGCAACAATGTTACAACAGATGGAAGCAATATTGAAATGTTTATTCCTGATCTCGTAACAAGCTCAAGCGATGGTAAGGAAAAAAATCTGATGTGTTCCATTCACATGACTTTCTCTACAACTCTGCAATAAATTGTTAAAAAGCATATGCTTCTATTTATTTCCTGGTAATCGAAAAAAAAATTAGCAGAAATAGTCTTATTACTAACTTCCTTGTAAGTAGAAGCGAAATAAAGGAATACCATAGATAAAGTGATGGTCAAAAGCTGGTTGCTATGGGACTGAAGTTCCTTTGGTTTTAAAATTTAAAATTTAAATTTACATTTTTAAATTTTAAAACCATGGACACCGGCCGTGAAAGCTTACGCATATATTGAAGTTCCTTTGTTTGTATGGACACGAGTTCACAAAGTCCTGTATGAGAAAAGTATGTTTTTTATAGCTGAGACCAAAAAACAAGGAATATCTCAAAAATAACCAACTCCAAGAAAAAAATGTATATATCATGAATTGTGTGTTTTAAAGTGCTCTACATTTGGTGTGGTAAGTTTTTGTCCATCTCTTATGGTTTAGCAGTTATGCAAAATTCCGGAAAGTTGACCCAGAATAAAGTAGTCTTCGGAGGCAATTCCCAGAAAATTCAAAATATACATTTTATTTGTCAAGTAAATATCTTTAACATACGATATTTTAAACAAAATCGTTAGAGCCATTTTGTAGAAAATAAAAATTTTCAAAAAACGTTCCATGTACAGGGTAGTTTGGGGTCGGAGGTTTTTCCTCAAAATCTTGTGTCACATCCCTGGAAGATATCAAACTTAAATACCAAGTTTGGTATTTTACTGACTTTTCGTTTTTGAGTTATCGTGTTCACAGACACACGGACACACTGACACACGGCCACAGACCTTTTTCTGAAAATACTTTTTTTGGATACAGGGGATCCTAAAACATATATTTCCGGTGAAATCTCGGTATCGAATGGAGTGCAATACCCTCTCTATACAATATGTACATCGTATAAAGAAAGTAAAAAGGGAGGAGCAAGAATTGTATATTTTCAATTCCCGCTGTTGCAATTCTTTTAAGTGATATTTTTACTTTCTCTATAGGCACTATGTACATAGTGTATAGAGAATGTATTGCACTCCACCAAAAAATTCGATACCGAGATTTCACCGGATATATATGCTATAGGGTCCCCTTTATCTAAAAAAGGTATTTTCGGAAAAAGGTCCGTGTGTGTGTGTGTGTGTGTGTGTGTCCGTGTGTCCGTCAACTCGATAACTCAAAAACGAAAAATAGGTAAAATACCAAACGTACTTAAGTTTAGTATCTTCCACGGATGCGACACGAAGATTTTGAGAAAAATTCACCCACCCCAACTACCCTTTACATGGAACTTTTTTCGAAAATTTTGATTTTCTCCAAAATGGCTAACCATTTTGATTAAAGTTTCGTATATTAAAGATATTTAACGGACAAATAAAATGTATATATTGAATGTTCTGGGAATAGCCTCTGAAGAGTAGTTTATTCTGGATGAATTTTACTACATTTTGAATAACTGCTAAACCGAAAGAAATGGACAAAAACTTGCTAAACAAGAAATGTAGAACACGTTAAAACACACCATTTATGTTATATACATTTTTTTCGTGGAGTTCGTCGTTTCTGTGACATTCCTTATTTTGGGTTTCTGCTATGAAAAACTTACATTTTTCTCATACAGGAACTTGTCAAATCGATCTATATAAACAAAGATACTTCATTGACATAGCAACCAGCTTTTGACTACCACTTTAACCTATGGTACTCCCTTATTTCGCTTCTACTTACAAGGAAGCAAGTAATAAGACTATTTCTGCTAATTTTTTTCTGATTAGCATAAAGTAAATAGAAGTATAAGCTTTTTAAGAATAATTTGTTGCAGGGATATAGAGAAAGTCATGTGAATGGTACACATCAGATTTTTTATAATGCTTCAAATTGAGTAGGTTTTGAAGAAAACAATAGAATAGGATACTTCAATATGTGACTTGGGATTGAACAAATACAGACAAAAGCTAAGCGAATAAGAACAACAATGCTTTCTTCATTGCAAAATCTTTCTGAAAGTAATTAGTCATGGCACATCTTAAAGACAACGAATTGAAATCCTAATGATGATCGGATATGGTGATAGAAGGAGGATCCAAAAAGTGGTTTGTGTCTTATTTGATGAAATGCATCCAGAACAAAAGATTACTCATTTTACGGTAAGACACATTTGAAAAACTTCAATGAAACTGGAAGTGTCAAAAATAAGGCAAAGTCTTAAAGGCCAAAACGAATTACAGATGGTGATAAAGCCAAGATCTCCAGACCTGAACCCCTTAGACTTTTTCTTGTGGAGATATTTGAAGTGGAGGGTTTATAAGGACCCTACAGGAGATCTTGAGTTAAAGCAAAGAATTAGGAAACAAATGCAGCTGCTCAGGCGAACACATTAACTAATTTCAAAGACAAACTTTGGCATTGTTTGGCAGTAAATGGAGGTCACTTTGAGCCCCTTTGGTGTGAATTCATCATGTGTTACAAAACAGCACCACAAATTTTGTTATGAATGTTTTCTTGGTTTAAATTCCATGTGATCTAATACGTCCTAATAAATTTAAATTACAGTTCCATAAAGCATCCTTCTGTACGATCCCAGACCTGAAAAAAAAAAAAGAGTCACGCCCTATTCCCAATCATAGTAATATGAAAACATGTAGATATCTTACAGTTTATCTAAAAAAAAATATGATTTCACAAAATTATAACATGAAAGCTACAAGCATTGTTGCTTATTTTCGATATGTGATTTCGTCCAGTTTTTTCCGAATTACACTATTTTCTTACTTGTGTGTAGCACCATTATTACGAAGGGGGAAACAGCCTCTTCTCTCTCAAAGTTAAGTATCGAACACAGGACTTCTCTTCCTTCACTCATTAGAGTTTCAAACACAGGACTCTTTTTCTCTCTTCCGGTCGCTAAGGGGCCGAGTTAAGAACGATTTTCCAACACTCACAAGTCAATCAGAACTCGCCATGCAAATGGCACAGCCCTCGAACCATCGACGAGCCGCGAGGATAGGTAGAGTACCGTAGTTTCCCTTAGCTTCTCAATTAGTAAACCGAATATTTTAGCTAAGAGATTTAAACATTTTTACATTACCTCAAAAAATTTAGAAGGAAAACATTTTCTTACATGTATTTTTACTTTCTCGACATGTACTATACATATAGTGGGCGAAGAAAATATTGTATTCCACCCAAAAATTGGAAAAATATGCTTTGAGGTCCATAAAAGGGTTTTTATATAAAGGATCGTGTGTGTGTGTGTGTGTGTGTGTGTGGTGTAGATAGCATAGTTAAAAAACAAATAGACGTTAAATACCAAATTTGGTATTTAAGTTTCAAGAACCCCCCCCCCTCCCATAAAATAGAATTTCACAGGAAAAATGTTTGAAAATTTTGTTTTTATCTAAAAAGGCTAACGATTTTGAATAAAATATCGTATATTAAGCATATTTATATAACAAATAAAATGTATATCTTGATCTTTCTGGAAATAGCCTTTGACAAAAGCTCACCACACAAAACATGTATATATTGTTAAAGGTCACAATACATATAATATACAATTTTTGTGGAGTTAAACCATTTACGAGATTCTTTGTTATTCGTTTCAGTTCAAAAATTCTTAAGCTTTTCTCATAACAGAAATTTTCAACTTAATTTCAATCTCTTTAGCCTAGTGTACTCCCTTATTTCCTTTCTATTACAAGGAAGCAAGTAATGAGAACATTTCTGTTAATGTTTATCTCAATTAGAATGAAATAGAAGAATAAACTTTTTAACGACAATTTGTTACTGAGATGTAGAGAAAGTCATGTGAATGGAACACGTCACAATTTTAGTTGCTGACGTCCCTTGGAGTTATTATTTAGTAAAAAGTATATATTTGGCTCTAAAGGTGAACAGCTGAAATGTGTTATTCTCTTGTGTTATTCTCTCTGCTAATCCTCCCGAAACTGGTGTCCGTAGTTTGAAACCACATGTCATTGAGTGAATGTGTCCGAAGCACAAGTGAAGAAAACGGTCAGGAAAGAGTTGAGCATTTATAAAATAAACTTTATTTAACAACATATTCGTGGTTCTTTAAGTACGACGGCTCATCAAATGATTTTATGAAGGTTGGCAACAGATGCAACATCATCGGCTGAAATTGTTGTTTCGAAAACAAATCATAAGCTAAACCAGGTCAGCCTCCTGGTAACCTCTGTCACAAATACAAAATGCCATGTCCCTATCTGGAGCAGCATTTTGTACTGACTGTTGTCAAATACAAAGTTGTCACGAACAATATTGGTAATTAGTAACCTTGCATTTAAACCCTCTGAAAATTCAGGGAAAATTCCGATATGTTACATTTATACGCATTTCTATACTATTCGGCAACAAACTATTCTTACAAAAATCTGACGTGCCCCATTCACATGACTTTCTCTACATCCTGCAACAAAGTATTGTTAAAAGGCTTATACTTCTATTTATGTTATGTTAATCGAAAAACATAGCAGAAATAGTCATATTACTTGCTTTCTTGTAAGTAGAAGCGAAATAAGGGAGTAACATAATTTAAAGTGATAATCAAAAGCTGGTTGCTATGTTACAGGAGTTGACAAGTTCCGGTATGAGAAAGTATAAATTTTTCAAAGCTGAAAATAAAAACAACGTATATCTAAAAAACGATCAACTCCACGAAAAAAAATATATATAACATAATTTGTGTGTTTTAACGTGTTCTACATTTTTGGTGTAGTAAGGTTTGTCCATCTCATATGGTTTATCAGTTATGCAAAATTCCGCAAAATTCATCCATAATAAAGTAGTCTTCAGAGGCTATTCCAAGAAAATTCAAGATATACATTTTATTGGTCAGGTAAATATCTTTAATATACGACATTTTAATCAACATCGTTAGAGCCATTTTTGAGAAAATAAAAAATTTCGAAAAAAGTTCCATGTAAAGTGTATTTGGGGAGGAGTTTTTTTAAAAACATCGTGTCGCATTCTTGGAAGATACCAAACTTAGGTACCAAGTTTGGTATTCAACGGTCTTTTCGTTTTTGAGCTATGCTGTCCAAAGATAGACGGACAGACAGATAGACAGACGCGTGCGCGTGCACACACATACACGGACCTTTGGGTAAAATACTTTTTTTGGACTCAGAGGGTCTTAAAACATGTATTTCCGGTGAAATCTCGGTGTTGAACTTTTGGGTGGAATACAGTACTTCCTCTATACACTATACACTATATACATAGTACGTGTGTAGTCGAATAATATTTGTGATTGTTTCAATACATGCTATGAAAGGTATTAAAGCTCCAGAGAAAGCATCATTTTTGCATCTACCTCATGCTAATCGAGAAAAACATTAACATGTTACTTATTCTTTGTTGGTATAATACACCAAGCTAAACTCTAAAACGAAAAGTAGGTAAAATAACAAATTGGCATTTAAGTTAAGTATCTTCCACGGATGTGACACGAAGATTTTTGAGAAAATTCTCTCAAATTCAAGCTACGCTTTACATGTAACGTTTTTAAAAAACAATTGATTTTCTCAAAAATGGATGTAACGATTTTGATTAAAATATCATATATTAAAGATAATTACCTGATTAATAAAACGTATATCTTGAATTTTCTGGGAATAACCTCTGTAAAGGACTTAATTCTGGATGAATTTTATGGAACTTTACATAACTGCTAAACCGTAAGAGATGGAGAAAAACTTAACTCACAAAATATGTAGAGCACTTTCAAACGCACAATTTATATTACATGTATTTTTTTCGTGGAGTTGATCGTTTTGAGATATTCCTTGTTTTTGGTTTTAGCTTTAAAAGCCTACTTTTCTCATACAGGACTTTGTAACCTCCTGTCCATACACACAAAGGAACTTCAGTCACATACGAAGACAAAAGCACTAGAAGTGTGTACTTTTATAGTGATAGATTATTTTTAAAAAATTATGTCACAAAATACAAAAAAATGCAAAATACGGCGCATAAATTAGCAAATTAATATATTTTTACTTTCTCTACACGTTCTATTTACAATACCTTCTCTATACACTATTTAATGTACCCAAACATTCGTTACCCATGTTTCACCGAAAATATATATTTTGGGGCGCCCTTGAGTCCGAAAAAGGCATGTTTATAAAAAGACCTGTGAGTGCCTATGGATAGCATAGCTCAAAAACGAAAATATGGTTAAATGCCAAACTTAGTACTTAGGCTTGGTAACTTCCAAGGATCAGACACGAAGATTTTCCAGAAAAGCCCTCCCCCATAAACTATGCGTAACGTTTAAAAATATTCGAAAATTTTTATTTTTTCAAAAATGGCTCTAACGATTTTGATTAAAATACCGTGCATTTAAGATATTTACCTGACAAATAAAATGTATATCTTGAATATTCTGGGAATAGCCTCTGAAGACTACTTTTTTCTGGATGTATTTTACAGGGTTCTGCATAGTTGGTAAACTGCAAGACACACACGAAAAACTAACTTAACAGAAAATGTAAAGCTCGTTAAAACACACAATTTGTACTATATATTTTGTCCTGAAGTTGATTGTTTCTGAGACATTCCTTGTCATTGGTTTCAGCTTTAAAAAACTATACTTTTCTCATACAGAAGTTTGTCAACTCGTATCCATACAAACAAAGGAACTTCGGTTGCATAGCAACCAGCTTTTGACTATCACTTTAACCTCTGGTACTCCCTTATTTCGCTTCTTCTTACAAGGAAGCAAGTAATGAGACTATTTCTGCTGATTTATTTCTCGATTAGTATGAAGTAAATATAAGAATAAGATTTTTAACAATAATTTGTTGCAGAAATATAGAGAATATAACGTGAATGGAAGATATTTAATTTTTTTAGAAAAGCGCTATCCACCATCAGAAACTTTCAACTTGACAATTTGTGACAAAGATGTTGTAAGGAATGTATTTTTAAAAAATCTGGTGTTCCTTTACATAACTTGCTGTAGCTGTTCCATATACAAAAGGTTATTCTTTTGTCTGCTTTATACTAATCGAGATAATCATTAGCAGATTTTTCTTGTTACTTGCTTCCTTGTAAGTATAAGGGAAATAAGTGCGTACATTAGGCTAAGCGACAGTCAATTTTTTTAAAATCTGGTCGCTATTTGAAACAAATGAGGCTTCTTACGCTTTGCATGGCCCCGTTTGCAAAAAACCTGATGTGTACCATTCACAATATCTCTATATCCCTGCAACAAATTATTCTTAAAAAGCTTATGCTTCTATTTACTTATGCTAATCAGAAGAAATTATTACTTGCTTCCTTGTAAGTACAAGCGAAATAAGAGACTACCATAGATTAAAGTGATAGTCAAAGGCTGGTTCGATGTCAATGTAGTTCCTTTGTTTATAAGGATAGGAGTTGACAAGTTTCTGTATGAGAAAAGTATACGTTTTTCATAGCAAAAACCAAAAATAAGGAATGTCTCAAAAACGACGAACTCCACGAAAAAAAATTATATAACAAACATTGTGTGTTTTAATGTGCTCTACTTTTTTGTGTAGTAAGTTTTTGTCCATCTCTTACGGTTTAGCAGCTATTCAAAATTCAGTAAAATTCAACCAGAATAAATTACTCTTTAGAGGCTATTCCCAGAAAATTCAAGATATACCTTTTATTTGTCAGGCAAATATCTTTAATATACGAAATTTTAATCAAAATCGTTTTAGCCGTTTTTGAGAAAATCAAACTTTCCGAAAAAAATTCCATGTAAAGGGTAGTTGGGGTGAGGGATTTTTCTCAAAATCTTCGTGTAACATCCCTGGAAAATACTAAACTTAAATACCAAGTTTGGTATTTTACCTACTTTTCTTTTTTGAGTTATCGTGTTCACGGGCACACACACACACGGACCTTTTTCCGAAAATGTTTTTTTTTTTAGATAAAGGGGGCCCTAAAACATATATTTCTGGTGAAATCTCGGTATCGAATTTTTTGGTGGAGTGCAATACCTTCTCTATACACTATGTACATAGTGCGTATAGAGAAAGTAAAAATTAGGTATTTTATAATTGCAACAAATAACAAGACATATCTCGAAAACGGGTGACACTACAATGGCTGATATAACTCAAATTATACCATAATTTCTAAATTCTTCTTTCTGTCCTCTTTCATGAGAAATTATTCCGAATGCTCATATATGACATAAATTGTGTGTTTTACTGAGATCAACATTTTTTGTGCAGTATGCTATGGTCTATTTTTTACGGTTTAACTGTTATGCAAAATTTTTTCTATTCCCAGAAAATTCGAAATATACATTTCAACCTGATGTAAACATCTTTATTTTACGGTTTTTTTTTTCAAAATTGTTGGAGCCATTTTTCAGAGAAATAACACTTTTTAACAATTTCCCATGTAAAGGGTAGTTTGGGGTGGGGTGATTTTGTTGAAAAATCTTCGTGTCGTATCCTGGAAGATACTAAACAGAAATACTAAGTTTGGTATTTAAAGGTGTTTTAATTGTATGCTATGCTGCCCTCAGACACACACACACACACACACACACACACACACACACACACACACACACACATATGGACATTTTTCTAAAAATGCTTTTTCGGATTCGGGGAACCTCAAAACACATATTTCTGATAAAATCCCGGTATGGAACTTTTGGATGGAATGCAATACCGTCATGTACATACGTGCTACAGAAACCAAATATTTAATTTAACTAATTAAAAAGACTAAATTAGTTAACTGATATTTCCGGAATGAAAAGATATTTTTCTAAGAGCGTAATTGAGTAGTAGATGTCATTTTAGATCGCAAACTTGACTTTTATGGAATCCTTGCACAAAGAAGTGCAGCAGGCGTAAAATGTAAGCGTAAAGTAATTTTGTTCGAAATTTACGCTCACCAAAACAAACAGATATAGACCGTAAGTCTACAAAGAATTTAAATTATAACAGGCCGTGACCAACTAATGTTATTGTTGTGTGATGTGAACCCGTTTTTATCAATCAGAAAAACATGATAATAACCAGAAGTAATAATCAAAGATAACAATTAATATAATTAAATTAATGATTTAAATACTGTTATTATTTAAGTGAAATATATGATTATAAGGTTAGAAGGGAAAACTAAAAGTTTATATTTCGGCGAGTGTGCGGTGGAACAAAAAGTTGGAAATGCAGTAAATAAGGAGCTCTGCAAAGGACAGGAAATGGCCAGACCAATTTTTACGCCTCGCCAGGTGTAGGTGTGATCGACTGTTAATAACACGGTTTTATCTGCATACCGGAGTATTGTTTGGGCTGTCCCGAGTACTCGGCACAACAGTGCAGAGGTAGGACAGGGCAGTTGTCGCTTATAAAAGCTAGTGCAGTTTTAAAACACGTTCACCACGCTACGTTAACAACCTTTCTAAATGGAAACTAGTAGTTTTGCTTTCTCTAGCCCCGTATGTACAATGTAGTGTTGTATTCCACCCAAAAATTCGATATCGAGATTTCACCGGAAATATATGTTTTAGGGTCCCCTGTATCCAAAAAAAGCATTTTCACAAAAAGATCCACGTGTCCGTGAGTCTGTGAACACGATAACTCAAAAACGAAAAGTAGGTAAAGTACAAAACTTGGTATTTAAGTTTAGTATCTTCCACGACACGAAGATTTTGAGAAAAATTCCCCCACCCCCAACTACCCTTTACATGGAATCTTTTTCGAAATTTTTGATTTTCTCAAAAATGGCTCTAACGATTTTGATTAAAATTTCGTATATTAAAGATATTTACCTGACAAATAAAATATATATATCTTGAATTTTCTGGGACTAGCCTCTGAATAGTAGTTTATTCTGGATGAATTTTACTGAATTTTGAATAACTGCTAAACCGTAAGAGATGGACAAAGCACGATGTAGAGCACGTTAAAACACACAATTTATGTTATATACATTTTTTCGTGGAGTTCGTCGTTTTTGTGACATTCCTTATTTTTGGTTTCTGCTATGAAAAACTTATACACTTTTCATACAGGAATTTGTCAACTCCTGTCCATACAAACAAAGGAACTTCAGTGACATAGCAACCAGCTTTTGATTATCACTTTAACCTATGGTATTCCCTTATTTCATCTCTACTTATAAGGAAGCAAGTATTATGGCTATTTCTGTTAATGTTTTACTGATTAGCATGAAGTAAATAGAAGTATAAGCTTTTTAAGAATAATTTGTTGCAGGGATATGGAGAAAGTCGTGTGAATGGTACACATCAGATTTTTATATTCGCGGAGTTTCGCCCAGAAACATAGACCTTAAAAGTGTGGCTGTGCCCTGGGAACGGACTGCCGGTCTCAATAAGGATCAAAATAAACAGCGATTAGTGGAAATTGTAGGTGTTCACAGTGTCTGTATGTGCAAAACCCAAATCCCAAAATAAACTTACGGCTTACGTGAACGTGATGTGCACCGCGCCCTGAGAAGTAGAACGTTCAAGATATCATGCTCCAGAGACCAGCAGAGGGATGAAGGTACGTGAAGGTGGACATCATTTATTCCCCAGAAATCACCCATCCTAATTCCGACCAGGCGGGCTCAGATGTAATGGCAGATTTGGAGGATTATAGTATCATTTGAGCTGCAAAAGAAGCAGAATCAAATTTACTACCTGCCCAATATGAGACAGTGGCGTTTAACCCTTTGTTGTCTGTAGGTACCTATAAGTTCCGCTTGTTTTAAGCGTAGCTAAACAAATAGTAGGCTACAATCCTATTAATTTCGTGTTATGCTAACCATAAACGATAAGTAATCAAAACTTTTTATATTGTAAAAATATATACAATTTTGTCCTAAAATTGCAGTGATTGTTTTAAATAAATAAAAGAGGAAACCAACATAACTACAACCAAATGTAACCCCAATAACTTCCAAGCATCACACCGTTTATTTTACTTGGGCTCTCCCTGACATTTACCACAATCACTGAGATTTGAACTTGCAACATTTGGCTTTGAATGAATGGGCAGTCCATTACCTATCACGTAACACACATGGCCATTTGAATTTTTCTTTTTTTTTTTTTTTACTTTCTCTAGCCCCGTATGTACAATGTACATAGGGAAAGAGAAGTATTGTATTCCACCCAAAAATTCGATACCGAGATTTCACCGGAAATACGTGTTTTAGGAGCTCCTGAATCCATAGAAAGCATTTTCAGAAAAAGGTACGTGTGTGTCTGTGAACACGATAACTCAAAAACGCATAGTAGCTAAAATACCAAATTAGGTATTTAAGTTTAGCATCTTCCAGGGATGCGACACGAAGATTTTGAGAAAAATTCCCCCACCCCAAACTACCCTTTACATGGAGCTTTTTTCAAAAATTTTGATTGTCTTAAAAATGGCTCTAACGATTTTGATTAAAATATCGTATATTAAAGATATTTACCTTACAAATAAAATGTATATCTTGAATTTTCTGGGAATAGCCTTTGAAGACATGTTTATTCTGGATGAATTTTGCTTAATTTGGCATAACTAGTAAACCGTAAGAGACAGACAAAAACTTACGATACAAAAATTGCAGGTTTTTTTTTTAAAAAAATACACAAATTATGTCATATACCGTTTTCGAGGTACTCATTGTTATTAGTTTGATTGTGAAGTACTTATACTTTTCTCAGACGGGAGTGTCCGTTTTTCTTTTGTTCTACTCCTGGCCAAGAAAAGAAGCGATTTGACTGCCTCCGTGGTCGAGTGGTTAGCGAGCCGACTTCTCACCCGGAGGTCCCGGGTTCGATGCCTGGCTGAGGCGGGAAATTTTTCTTTAACCGGAATTATTCCCTATCTGGAAGTATTAATGTGAGAATGAATGTGCGTGTGTTTAGTAATAAAAAGTTTAACCTAATATTCTGAACCAACAGTTTCACAAGTAAAAGCCCCCGATATCACCATTGATGTTAAAGGGGGCAATAAAAAAAAAAGCGATTTGTAATGACAATCGCGTAACGACAGGTTTTAAAACATTTGACTAGTGTATTCCCTTATTTTCTTCCTACTTATAAGGAACTAAGTAATAAGAACATTGTGCTAATGAGTACCTCGATTAGCTAGGTGCAGAAAGAAGAATAATCTTATGTAAGAAGTTTAGAACAGCTAGAGAAAGTCATGTGAGTGTAACACATCAGTTTTTTTTGGTAGTGCCTTTGGCAGCATTATGAAAATTGGTTAGGAGAATTTAAACTTTTAATTAGGAAGAAAAATATTAATAAACGTTCTACATTTATTTTCATTTCTATTTTCTCTATTATTCTATACAATAGTTTTATACGTTTATTCCCAAATATTTTTACTAGAACTCCAGTTTTAAATTGAATTAAAGGACGTATGGCATATGTAGTATACAAGTGCAGGCAACTAAGGGCTCAAAAATCACGAACTATATTGGCTCAAACTTAACCTCAAACTTACTTAGTCTTTTGTTGCTTTTATTTAATATCAGAACATTGTAGTAGAATTCTCGACTGAATCTCGTTTCAGAATATTACCGATCCAATCAAAAAGCATAACTTTATGCTCCTACATCATAAATAACTAGTGTTGAAACTAATTATGATAATTTATTTTGTATCCAGTAAATCCTGTACAAAAATTAAAGGCCTGTCTGTAATATCACTTTTACCATTTCGCTGTTCCCTTAAAGAAATAAAATGGCGCATCAAAAGTTGATGGGAACTTCAGCTGTCAAAAGGATGACGCAACTTCCGCTTTAGATATGCCGTCAACAGCTTGACGATCTTCAAATGTCTTGACGACCCGGCATCAATGTTCCAGAAGTGTTCTTGTCATCTCATTGGTTACTCTTACACATGGCTTTTACATTTTCAAACTTAAATGCCTACAAACTCTATCTTTATAGGCTAGAATCAATATCTTGCGACTTTAAATTAAATATTTAAACTTCCAACGTCCCTTACCTGTTTACCGAATCTTTGGATTCTTCCTTTAAAAATACATTGCTCGTACGTGACATACAGTAAGCTTCTGCTAGCATTGCTTCTGTTTTCTTAGTCAATAGAGGTTTCCAGCATTAAAATCTTCCATACCCAACTCACATTATACTTGTGCTACGAAATTACCATCTACTTACATGTTTCTCTTCTCTATTTATTTACAAATGTTGACATAAACATTTAAAAAAATCTAATGTGTTCCATTCACATGACTTTCTCTATCTCTTTAAAAATGATTGTTAATAAGCTTATCTTTTATTTATTTCATGCTAATGGAGAAAAATTAGCAGAAATAGTCTTATTTCTTGCTTTATTGTATGTAGAAGCTAAATAAGGGAGTACCATAGGTTAAAGTGAAAGCCAAAAGCTGGTTGCTATGTGACTGAAGTTCCTTTGTTTGTATGGACAGGAGTTGACAAATTCCTGTATGAGAAAAGTATAAGTCTTTAAAAGCTGAAACCAAGAAAAAGGAATATCTCAAAAACGATCAACGCCAGGAAAAAAATATATATAACATAAATCGTGTGTTTTAACGTGCTCTACATTTTTTGTTTGTTAAGCTTTTGTCCATCTTTACGGTTTAGTAGTTATGCAAAATTCATCCATACTAAAGTAGTCTTCAGAGACTATTCCCAGAAAATTCTAAATATACATTTTATTTAAATATCTTTAATATATGATATTTTAATCAAAATAGTTAGAGCCATGTTTTAGAAAATCAAAATTTTCGAAAAAAGTTCCATGTAAAGGGTAGTTCAGGGGGGGATTTTTCTCAAAATCTTCATGTCGCATCCCTGGAAGATACTAAACTTAAATACCAAGGATGGTATTTTACCGATTTTTCGTTTTTGAGTTATCGTGTTCACAGACATACGGACACACACGTACACGGACCTTTTTCTGAAAATACTTTTTTTGCATACAGGGGATACTAAAACATATATTTCCGGTGAAATCTCGGTATCGAATTTTGTGGTGAAGTGCAATACATTTTCTATACACTATGTAGATAGTACGTATAGAGAAAGTAATAACAAAAAATCTGATATGTACCATTCACATGACTTTCTCTATATCCCTGCAACAAATTTTTCTTAAAAAGCTTATACTTCTATTTACTTTATGCTAATCAGAAAAAAATAGCAGAAATAGTCTTATTACTTGCTTCCTTGTAAGTAGAAGCGAAATAAGGGACTATCATAGGTTAAAGTGATAATCAAAAGCTGGTTGCTATGTCAATGAAGTTCCTTTGTTTATATGGATCGGAGTTGACAAGTTCCTGTATGAGAACAATATGTTTTTCATAGCAGAATTCAAAAATAAGGAATGTCTAAAAAACGACGAACTCCACGAAAAAAATTATATAACATAAAATGTGTGTTTTAACGTGCTCTACATTTTTTTTTTTTTTTTGCAGTAAGTTTTTGTCCATCTCTTACGGTTTAGCAGTTATTCAAAATTCCGTAAAATTCATCCTGCATAAACTACTCTTCAGAAGCTATTCCTAGAAAATCCAAGATATACATTTTATTTGTCAGGTCAATATATAAATATATATATATAAATTTTAATCAAAATCGTTAGAGACATTTTTGAGAGAATCAACATTTTCGAAAAAAGTTCCATGTAAAGGGTAGTTGGGAGTAGGGGGATTTTTCTCAAAATCTTCGTGTCGCATGCCTGGAAGATACTAAACTTAAATACCAAGTTTGGTATTTACCGACTTTTCGTTTTTGAGTTATCGTGTTCACAGACACACGGACACATGGACCCACTGACACATTCGGATCTTTTTGTGAAAATGCTTTTTTTGGATATTGGGGACCCTAAAACATTTATTTCCGGTGAAATCTCGGTATCGGCTTTTTGGGTGTACACTATGTACATAATGCGTGTAGAGAAAGCAGAAAGTAAAAATAACAAAAAATCTGAAGTGTTCCATTTGCATGACTTTCACTATTGTTACAAATGATTATTGTTATATCTACTTCATGCTAGTGGGGACAAATATTAGCATTATTACTAGCTTCTTTGTAAGAAGAAGGGAAGTAAGGGAATGCTATAGCCAGAGATAGTCGAACCCTTTAAAAGCTCATCGCTATGTAAAACAATTGAAGTTCGGTACGCTTTGTTTGAGAAAATATAAGTATTTTAAATCTGAAACCAAAAATGAGTAATAGCTCAGAAACGGTCAGTTCTACAATAAAAGCGTGGATGACAAATTATTTGTTTTAACGAGATCTATGTTGTTCTTTTGCCGTAAGTTTTTGTTTATCTTTTACGGTTTACCAGTTATGCAAAATTCAGCAAACTTCATCGAGGTCTTCAGAGGCTATTTACAGAAAATTTAATACATAATTTTTTTAAGAAATGTAAATATCTTTAAAATACGGTATTTTAATCAAAATTGTTGTAATCATTTTTAAGAAAATCAATTTTTTTCCGTGTTAAGAATAGTTAAGTGGGGATATTTTCTTGAAAATCTTCGTGTCACCTCCTTGGAAGACACCAAACCTAAATATCTAATTTGGTATTTAACGGAGTTTTCGTTTTTGAGCTATGTTGTCCACACACACACGACCAATTTTTTTTTCGGACGCAGTGGACCTCCAAATATACCTATATTTCCGGGGAAATCTCGACACCAAAATGTTGGGTGCAATACAATATTTGTCTATACATTATGTACATGCTACTATAGAAAGCAATAAAGCAAACAAGCAGTTCACGTCCAAATCATTCGATAAAAAGGGAAGTTTTAGAGAAAGGGCACATACGTGGTTAACTGGGAGAGAAGTTTGTTTGCTAACAACACAGTTGGCGAGCAAACACTGATAAACGTGCTCCAGCTAGCTAATGAAACAGAAAACAGTCTGATATAGTATACGTCACCTCGGAGATACATTGCTTGTCTAACAATATCCTGCCTGGCTGACAGTTGTTGTCAAGCTCAAGATAATACCTTGTGTGACGTCAGTACGAGTCCTATTTATGGAGAAACACACACGATATGTGTTCATAAAGCTGTTTAGAGCGAGAGAAAATGACAAATACTCCTAGAAGTGACATTTAAAACTTTGAGGACTTTTAAATTGTTCAATTTGATACTTTTTTGTTTCGTTTACCACGTACAGACTGTTACTAAAATAATTTATGATGATTTTGGTTTCATACAGTTTTTTTATACATAATATAGACAGCATTCACTAATTATTTATGTTTTAGAGTCACACGGCTGTGCTAATCTCTTATTGGTTTGAACAAAATAAATAGGGAAAAGGTTGACAAACACTGATGGATCGTAAGAGCGCCTTTCAGTCAATCTGCTATTGGATTTATGTCAAAAGCCTGGCTTTCAATGTGTAGTTGTTGGTTTGCAGCTCAGCACCAATGGAAAAGGGGACGTAGGACAAACATTAAGTGGAGTGATTGGAGAACTTGCCTTGTAAATACTGTCTCCTTTGTATCTCATTTAAAGGGAACAAAGGACATGGATAAAATAGCGAAAATGTTTGTCATTATTAAGCAAGATTATACGGCCGCGAGAGCTGAGGAACTATACGAAGTATCTCCAAAAACAGTATTAAAACACTGGAAGAAATACTACAAACGGGATATTTGGACAAATTAGAATCATCCTCCGTGGTCGCTGGGGTAACATGCTGGTCTCTGACTCCCAAGGTTGCGGGTTCAAACCCGGAGTAGGGTGATGGATTTTTTCGGGCGTAAAAACCCTTAGCTGCATTTCCTTCGGAAGGGAAGTAATGCAATTGGTCCCGTCTCGTAGATTTACGGTACGTAAAAGAACTTTAAGCCTGATAAAGAGGCCTCTGAGAATAGAACGCTGAAAACTATAGTAGTTAAAGAAAAGGTTGGGTATTACTAACAAAAGTAAAAAAACTATCGTAAGGACTGCTTAATGCACAAAATATGAACCATGTAAAATGAAAAAGTATTAAAAAAATAAAAGGAGCCGCAAAACATATAATTTTCGCTATTTGAAAAGAATGGCAATATTCTTTTTATTACTCTTATTCTTTTTTAAGTTTTTGATAAAAATTGGATAAAGTATATAAAATCCAAATTAATTATAGAAAATTAGATGCATAATAAATCAATGCGATGTTCGAGATTCGAATAATCACAAACTACACTTTTCCAAGAGCGTCTGCTTAGCGTTGCTACCTGTCAAGCGGGAAACCTGGGTTCGATTCCCAGTACCGTCGTGAGGATTTTTCTCCCGCTGGGAGACCTTGCCGGGGTGCACTCAGCCTTGTGAGGTCCCTGGGGGGGGCAATGGAGGACCTACTTAATGGAAAAGTCCGCAAGTCGTGGAGGCCGCATTAACTGACCATGTCTCACCTCCCAATGAAGTCTGTAATGGACCGAGATGGGAGACGCAGCGGCTGGGCGGTAGGCCAAGGCTCTTAGTGAGCTGTGCCAAGGAGTCAGTCACACTTTTCCAAAATTTCCCATTTTATCATGAATGGCTCGACCAATTTTGATTAAAACGCTCTATATTAAAGACATTCAAATGGCAATTAAAATGTATAACTTGTATTTTCTGGTAATATCCTCTGAAGCCCACCTCATTATGCAAAAAGTTTGCAAAACTATAATAATCCTAAGAGATAGATAAAGACTTACTGTGCAGAATATGTACATCTTGTTAAAACACAGTTTGTTTCAGATACATTTTTTATGGTTTTCCAAACTTGGTAGTTTTGCAAAAGGAAATAATTCGTCAAAATTGGAGCATTACTTCGAAAACTAATATAACCATTATCTTTAATTTGATTTTAATTTAATGAGGTAGATAAAGATTTGTGAAGCAAATTTATGAAAAAATTGCATAATTTCAATCATTCATAAAACAAATCTTAAAGTTACAAGTGTTTATTAATAAGCACGCGCCTGTCTTTTATTACTTTAGTTAATTTGTTGTTTATATACCGCAAGCGGAAAAGAAGGATACATTTTTTCTTATATCTGTAGTTCATATTATTTTACCATGAAAAATAGTTTTAATTTTTAGCATTTTTTGGTCATATTCACTATTGCATCAGCTTAAAAGAAATGAATAAATCATACTACTCAAAAATTAAACAGAAGTCCCTCAAGCACATAATTTATGTTTCATATTTGTGTGCAGTTAGCCATTTTCGAGATATTCCATATTACAGTTTTGATATTCCATACCTATACTTTTCTCAGATGTGAATTTGTCATTCTATTTTCTGGATTCAGCCTGCTCATTCATATAGAACGGAATTTCAAGACCACCAAGTAGCGACCAGATATTAAAAGATTTTATAATCACTTTTGTCTAGTATATTCCCTTATTTCCTGTGAACCTATAAGGACATGAATAGCAAAAACTAGGCTTTTGTAAAAATAATCTGTTGTGGAATAGGTGGAAAAAGTCAGGTGAATGAAACACTTTGAATTTTTTCTTTTTCTACACGTATTATGTTTATAAGGTATTTTATTCCATATAAAAACTTCATACTACGATTTCACTGGAAGTATGTCTAGAGGGCCCCTAAATCCAAAAAAGCTGTTTATAAAAAGGTCTATGTGTGTGTGATCAGCATAGCTCAAGCACAAAAAGACCGTTAAATGCCAACTTTGGTATTTATATATCTTCGGTATCATCCAAGGTACGACAAAGATTTTCAAGAAAATATCCCTACATAAACTACTTTTTATATGGAAAAGTTTTCGAAAACTTTGTTTTCCTCATAAATGGCTCTAAATATTTTTATTAAAATATTGTATAATAAAGACATTTATCTGACAAATAAAATACATATCCTGAATTTTCTGGGAATAATACCGAAGACTTCTTCAATATAGGTACATTTTTCATAACTGGGAAGCCGTCAAAGATGCACAAAAATTTACTACACAAAAAACGTAGAATTCGTTAAAACACATGTATCTCTCTCATATACTTTGTAGAGTGAACCATTTCAAAGAACGCTTTCAATTACTTTCAATTTTATGGTACTTAAAATTTTCTCAAAAGTGAGCTCATCTTTTATTCATCTCTTTTGTTTTACTCCCGGGCGAGCAAACTGAATTTTAATTGTTCTACATAGTCACTGGGTTTATTATCGCTCTGGCTTAGTGCATTTCTTTATTTACGTTTCACTGAAAGAAATACAGCCTGTTTGGCTAATGTTTGTCACAATTACTACTCTTTGGATGAAAGGACAACCTTTTGTGACAATAGTTTGTCATGTGAATGGAACACATCAGATTTTTTGTGTATCACAGTTTTCATTTGAACGGTCAATTGATTTTTCTTTTGTGCCTGTAAAAGTTGTTTTCCTTAGTCGACATTTCCGGATAAACGAAGCGATATGATCAGTACTTACAGACCAATGATAATACAGCAATATCTTGTTTATGTCAGTTCTTTGCTTGGACCTGAAAGAGGAAATCAATAGCTCCATCGGATGATAATAGACAAAACCGCCTCTCCTGTATAAAAGCTAAGCGATATCGAAAAACGATTGTCGATTGCTTCGATAAGACATAATCGACATACTTGGTTTTCTGAACATGCCCACTATCTTTGTAGTGTATGTTGATAGCGCTTTGCTGGCAGACCACATATGTCTCTGCGCTAAATGAGTGTGTTTTGTCTCGTGTTGGAGACTTGAAATGGAAGTTTTCCTTTCAAAACAGCAACGCATGCAACATCATGCGATATTGATTTTCAAAACTTAAACTTAGGTAAAAACAAATCTCATGTGTGCGTCTGGGTAGTGTGGTGGTAGCGTATCTGCCTCACATTTAACGGGTCGCGAGTTCGAATCTCGCTTAGGGTGAGTTACCCAGAT
Source organism: Hymenopus coronatus (assembly GCA_030762935.1). Taxonomy (NCBI): domain Eukaryota; kingdom Metazoa; phylum Arthropoda; class Insecta; order Mantodea; family Hymenopodidae; genus Hymenopus; species Hymenopus coronatus. Next base: position 32,325,528 of record CM060882.1, on the reverse strand, counting down.
ATAACATTTTTACTTTCTCTATACGCACTAAAAAAAATAAATAAAATAAAATCTGTAATACAACATCCTGGCATCTTGTTCCCTATACCAGGAAGTATATTGCAAACTTTATAATATATTTCCCACTTTTAAATTATTGACATACATAATTATTTTATACTTATATACTAATAACTCAAAATTTAATTTAAAACAAAACAAATTAATATAAACTGAAATAAAATAAATTCTAATCATAAAACAACTTTCACTAACACTAAACCATCTATTATTAATTACTGGAAACCAGTAACCAAATAAATGGTAACCAGCTATTTACCCATAAAACTATGCTCTAGATTATTAAAATAAATGAAAAACTAATCCTATACTACTGGTATCCAGCAGAATATGCACTGGTAACCAGCGCAACTAAATACTTATATTATACAATAATTTCTTTACATTATAGTAAACTGTAGTAAATTGTCTTTTATTTCCTTTGGCCAATATCTGTTACTAATTATATCTATACGTACTATGTACATAGTCTATAGAGAAGGTATTGAACTCCACCAAAAAATTCGATACCGAAATTTCACCGGAAATATATGTTTCAGGGTCCCCTCTATCCAAAAGAAGTATTTTTCAGAAAAAGGTATGTGTGTCTGTGAACACGAATAGCTCAAAAACGAAAAATCGATAAAATACCAAACTTGGTATTTAAGTTTAGTATCTTCCAGGGATGCGACACGAAGATTTTGAGAAAAATCCCGTACCCCAAACTACCCTTTATATGGCACTTTTTTCGAAAATTTTGATATTCTATAAAATGGCTCTAACGATTTTGATTAAAATATCGTATTTTAAAGATATTTACCTGACAAATAAAATGCATATTTTGAATTTTTTGGGAATAACATCTGAAGACTACTTTATTCTGGGTCAATTTTACTGAATTTTGCATAACTGCTAAACCGTAAGAAATGGACAAAAGCTTACCACACAACAAACGTAGAGCACCTTAAAACACACAATATATGTTACACACATTTTTTTTCGTGGAGTTGATTGTTTTTGAGATATAAGTGATAAGACTATTTCTGCTAATTTTTTCTCGATTAGACAAAGTAAATAGAATAATTTGTTGCAGAGATGTAGAGAAAGTCATGTGAATGGAACACATCAGATTTTTTTTTCTGGGGTTTGCCCTTATCCAGAGAAGACGAGCGTCTTTAAGTCCCAAGAACCCCGAGATCATTTGATCGTCATTTGGCAAATGTCATTCATCGTCCGATATGACCACCACAGCAACACATGCCACATCCTACGGTACCGATTTTCAAAATGTAAACTTGGGTAAAAACAAATCTCATATAACTGCCTCGGTGGTGTGGTGGTAGCGTGTCTGCCTCACATTCAAAAGGTCACGAGTTCGAATCTCGCTTAGAACGAGTAATTCGGATAAGGTTCTTTTCGGGGTGTTCCCTTATTCTGAGAAGACAAATGTCGAGTAAATTTAAGCTCATTTGAGCATCATTTCAGAAATGTCATCCGTCGTCCGATACGACCAATCAGATTAAAGAACGTTAAACTACAATAGAAATAAAATCTGATGATGCGTTCCATTCAAATGCCTTTCTCTAGCTGTTACACAAACAACTTTCCTTACAAACTATTTTTCTTTTATCTACAACAATGCTAATCAAGGTAAGCATTAGCAGAAATGATCTTATTACTTGATTCCTTGTAAGCAGAAGGGAAATAAGGGAATATGCTAGGCTAAATCGATACTCAAATCATTTAAAAGCTGGTCCTATGTGAAAAACTGAAGTTCAGCTCTCTTTGTATGGCCTGCAGTAATAGTATATTATTTTTTCACTGTGTACACGGGATACACATGCTAGAGAAAGTAATAGGATTCGCACGGCCACAAATGAGGGTGGGGAACGTCATGTGAATGCAACACAGAATTTCGGAAGAAATACAATACTCTTATTTACTATCTATAGTTAAGTGGTAGATAAGATAGAACTGTATATGCGTATTGCGTGGTATGTACTACTACGCTATGAGGAAAATACATTAATATAAGGAATTATTTAAAAAATGATGATTAAGATTAAAAATCTGATGTGTTTCATTGACATGACTTTCTCTACATCTCTGCAATAAATTATTGTTAAAAAGCTTATGCCTTATTTACTTCATGCTAATTGAGAAAAAAAAAACAGAGGAAATAAGATTGCTTCCTTGTAAGTAGAAGGGAAATAAGGGAGTACCATAGGTTACAGTGACAGTCAAAAGCAGGTTGCAATGTGACTAAAGTTCCTTTGTTTGTTTGGACAGGAGTAGACAAATTCCTGTATGAGAAAAGTATAAGTTTTCAAAGCTGAAACTAAAAACAAGGAATATCTTAAAAACGATCAACTCCACGAAAAAAATTATATAACATAAATTGTGTGTTTTAATGTGCACTACATTTTCTGTGTGGCATGCTTTGTCCATCTCTTACGGTTTAGCAGTTATGAATAATTCCGTAAAATTCCCAGGAAATTCAAGATATTCATTTTATTTGTCGTGTAAATGTCTTTAATATATGACATTTTAATAAAAATCATTAGAGCCATTTTTGAGAAAATCAAACTTTTCGAAAAAACTTCCGTGTAAAGGGTAGTTGGGAGTGGGGATTTTCCTGATAACCTTTGTCGCATCCTTGAAAGATACCAAACCTGAATACCAAGTTTGGTTTTTAATGGTATTTTCGTTTCTGAGCTATGCTGCCCACAGACACACACAGATAGACACACACACGAACATTTTCATAAAAATGCTATTTTTTTGGATTCAGAGGATATCAAAATATATATTTCCGGTGAAATCTCAGTATCGAAATTTTGGGTGTATTATAATATCTTCTCTATACGCTATTTATATAGTACGTGTAGAGAAAGTAAAAATCCTACATAAATCTAGTAAACAGAGAGTTCATTTCTGTTTTGGGAAATGCTGCGTTGACCTCATTTAACGTTGATTTTTTAGTGAAAGAACCCACTCTCGTTATTTTCTGAGTCTCAAAAGAAAACTACATACCCGCCACTTTCAGCGTCAGAGTATTTAGGCCCGGAATGAATGTGAGAAAATAAAATAAAAGAGAAGCGCTGCTGCGGTGAAAAAAAATAAAAGAAAGGAAAAATCCATCAACATATCACACAGAGGCAGCAGTAGCAGCGTCTTTCTCCGAGCGACTACATTGACATCGCCGATGAATAGACTGGCACTATACCGGAGCAAAAGATCGGCCTATCAATCGAAAAAAAAAAAAGGAACTAGCGTGTGAAAGGATCATTAGGGGTAGTGAATCAAACGAAAAGGATAAAGAGAGGTGAAAATAGCAAGCTCAAAAGAGAAAGTAAAACGAGGTTCGTAGTTAAAAGTGGAGAATATAATACGTAGCCGTTAAAGAGGAACTGCACAGTGCAGCCAACGTGGATGTGCAAAAATACACTGGTTTGTTGTGGGCTATGCACTTGAACTCAAGCCGTCTGAGTTCACAAACAAGGTCAGGTTTGTCGAAACTCTTAGCAATGAATGGAGTTGTTTAATTTACCTACCACTTACTTGAGGTAGAGGATGTACATTCCAGCATTACGTCCTCCGGGAGGAAATGATTGGGCGAAATATCAATTGTTTCTTTCGCACTAGGAGTATGTAAGTCTTGAATAGGAAATGTCAGACTGAAAAATGTTCTATGTGAAGGGCACTCTGAGGTGGAGGGATTTTCCTACAAAAACCTTGTGTTGCATCCTTGGGAGATGCATAATCTAAACACCTACTTTCGTATTTAATCGACTTTTCCTTTTTGAGTCACGCTGTCCACATACTCGCACAAGGACCATTTTTTAAAAATGCATTTTTGTACTCAGCGGACCTCAAAACATATTTTTTCGATGAAATCTCCACATAAAATTTTTGTGTACAATAGGTACGTTATCGTCTCTATCTACTATGTGCTTCCATAGTATGTGTAGATAAATTGAATTTGAAAGAAAATAATACAAAGTCGGGCTTACCTATTTAATAACCAAATCTCTGTCCATTTCTAACCACAGTTAATTGGTACCTCAAAAGTGCCAAGCGGAAATACTACATAGCGGAGAATGTTTTAATGGCGGTCACTTAGTCGCTGTGAACAGCTTAGAATACGAGTTTAAGTGTTATTTTTATACCAATCCTTCGTTAGTAGGGTTATTTACCTAAATGTGAGCTAAGAAAAACTTTATTTAAGCAATTATTTCTTACCTTAATGATGCGAAATCTAAGTGGTGTCATTGACCGGGATTACCCACACATGCGGGTAATGCCGGTCACTATATTCAAATCCGACATTTATGTAAATATATATCACTAAAATGCATATAAAAGAACACATGTTATTTTAGACCTTCATTATTACAATTGTCCGCTCTTTACACATATAACACAAAAATGTTTCGGACTGTCCTAGCCACTAAATGAGCCCACACATCATATGGCCCATAGAAAATAATGTCCATATGAAAGTAATGTTGGACATATGTGGAGGAATAGAAACAACAATTCTGTCACTTTTGAAGACTTCGAAATCTTCTATGGTAATATAGCTGTTATGTTTATCCAATAACATGCAGATCACACCCTCGTCGAGTGCTTGGACCACTTGATTCTCACCAAGGTGACTGCATGTGGGATTTGTGGTGGCCAAAACGGCGCAGGGGCCGGTTTTCTCCGGGTTTTTAGGTTTCCCCCGCCATCACATTCCACTGGTACTCCATCTTCATTCCGTGTATCATCAGTGACATTGCCTGCGATGCCGATGTAATAAAAGAGGGTGTTAAACACTATAAAAATATCGAATATGTTCCACTCACATGACTTTCTCCACATCTCTGCAACAAATTATTGTTAAAAAGCTTATGCTTCTATTTACTTCATGAAAATTGAGAAAAATTAGTAGAAATATTCAAGCTGAAACCAATAACAAGGAATATCTCTAAAACGACCAACTCCATGAAATAAAGTATATGACTTAAATTGTGTGTTTTATCATGATCTACAGTTTTTGTGCAGTAAGTTTTTGTCTGTCTCTTACTGTTTAACAGTTATGCAAAAGTCAATAAAAATCATCCAGAATGAAGAGGTCTTTTGAGGCTATTCCCAGAAAATTCAAGATATGTGTACATTTTATTTGGCAAGTAAATATCTTAAATAAAAGAGATCTTAATCAAAATCATTAGAGCCATTTTTTATAAAAGCAGAAATTTTGATTTTTTTTTCATGTAAAGGGTAGTTTGGAGTGAGGGGATTCGTTTGAAAATCGGTGTTTTAGTTTTTGAGCTATGCTGCCCACAGACACATACACTGACATTTTTCTAAAAATGCTTTTATTGTATTCAGGGGATCTCAAAACATATACTTCCGGTGAAATCTCGGCATCGAAATTTTTGGTGCAATACAATACCTTCTCTATACACTATGTATATAGTACGTGTAGAGAAAGTAATTATCCAATAGCAGCAATACTAGAATCTCTTTATCATGCTTTACATGCGACGGTTAGTTGACCGGCATTACCCTAACACACACATTTTGCTTAAATAATGTATCAGTACCAAGCATATTAATTCTCTAGCATACTAATTTTCACATATGTTACATTATTAAACAAATCATGAACTTTTCAGAAAGGCCTATAAATATATTAAATACATTTACTATGAGTTGTTTTCAAGCAAAGATTACATAAAAAATCTTATGTGTTCCATTCACATGACTTTCTCTTTATCACTGCAACAAATGATTCTACCTACTTCATCTAATGAGCAAAAATTAGCAGAAGTAGTGTTATTACTTGCTTCCTTGTTAGTAGAAGTGAAATAAGGGGGTACCATAGGTTAAAGTGATAGTCAAAAGCTGGTTGATCTGCGACTGAAGTTCCTTTGTTTGCATTGACACGATTTCACAAAGTCCTGTATGAGAAAAGTATAAGCTTTTATAGCTGAAACCAAAAACAAGGAATATCTAAAAAACAATCAACTCCACGAAAAAAATGTATATAACATAAATTGTGTGTTTTAAGGTGCTCTACATTTGTTGTGTGGTAAGTTTTTGTCCATCTCTTACGGTTTAGCAGTTATGCAAAATTCTGTAAATTTGACCCCGTATAAAGTAGTCTTCAGAGGATATTCCCAGAAAATTGAAGATATACATTTTATTTCTCAGGTAAATATATTTAATATACGATATTTTAATCAAACTCGTTACAGCCATTTTTTAGAAAATCGAAATTTTCGAAAAAGTTTCATGTAAAGGGTAGTTGGGGGTGGGGAGATTTTTCTCAAAATCTTCGTGTCGCATCCCTGGAAGATACCAAACTGAAATACCAAGTTTGGTATTTTACCGACTTTTCGTTTTTCAGCTATCGTGTTCACAGACACACGGACCTTCTTCTGGAAATACTTTTTTTTTGGATACAGGGGACCCTAAAACATATATTTCCGGTGAAATCTCGGTATCGAATTTTTTGGTGGAGTACAATACCTTCTCTATACACTATGTACATAACACGTATAGAGAAAGTAAAAATGCGTTAAACATAATTACTTTTCTCACTAATGCTCACAAGCCCACTAAGGGTGAGGTAACAATGGCTAGATGTGTCTTAAGGATACATTTACAGAGGGCAACACAAACCAGTAGACCACTGCTGCAATAGTCATCGAGGTAACTACGTAACCGGCATTACCCACTGACCGGGATTACCCCTGCATTGTTATAGTTTAGGATTCATATTATTTATAGTACACACTATTTTTAAAAATTTACAATTTATGATAATATATCATAAATGCATTGCATCAAGGGAGTGATTACCTGACTCACCTGGCAAACAACATACTTCCAGGTGCTAAAAACATTTTCTTAAGACGGCCAAGCGACCAAACGAAGGTTCTGTAGTTAAATATATCTTAAACGTAAATGTAATACTGCAATGTATTTTTTGTTTTCCGGTACTGCCACTGTCATTTCGATATATCAACAGAGTAAATGAGTGAAATATTTAAGACGAACAGCAACAATATTTTTACTTTCTATATATCTACATAGTGTATAGTATTGCACCCAAAAATTCGATACTGAATTTTTTCACCGGAAACGCGTGATTTAAGACCCTCTGAATAAAAAAAAAAAACATTTTTAGAAAAAAAGTCCGTGTGTGTCTGTGAGCTGCATAGCTCAAAAGCAAAAGGTCCGCTAAATACAGAACTTGATATAAAAGTTCAGTATCTTCCAAGGAAGTGACACGAATTATCCTTTAAATGGAAAATTTTCGAAATTTTTGAATTTCTAAAAAATTGTTCTATCGATTTCGATTAAAATCTCTTATATTTAAGATATTTGAGTGTTAAATAAAATGTATATCTAGAATAATCTGGGAACAGCATCTAGAGATCTAACTATTCTGGATGAATTATTTGGGATTTTGCAAAGTAGAAACGTAAGAGATAAATAAAGAGAATAAAGCTTATCACACAAAAAATGTAAACCACCTTAAAACACACAATTTATATCATATGTATTTTTTTTCGTGAAGCTGTTTAAGAGATATTCCTCGTTATTAGTTTCAGTTTTGAAAATACTTTTCTCAAACAGGAATTTGTCAACTCCTAAGAAATGAATTTCAATCCCATAGCAACCCCATTTTGAAACATTTGACTGTCGGTTTAGCTTAGTGTATTCCCTTATTTCCCTTCTACTTATAAGGAACTAAGTAGGTAATAAGACTGTTTCTGCTAGTGTACCTCCATTAGAATGAAGTGGATAGAAGAATAGGCTTATTTATAATAATTTGTTACAGAGACTAGAGAAAGTCATGTGAATTGAACATATCAGATTTTTTCGATTACATTTTATAGGCATACCCTGTACTTCCTCCTTCCCCAGAAGCATCGTTTGCTCCTTAGTTGCTTTATCGAAAACTTCATTTATATTCAAAAATAATGATGGCATTAAAATACAATATGTAAATTAATCCAATTGAATTTCATTAGACAGTAAAGACAAGAAATATTCGCCCGTCTCTAGAATCTTAAGTAGATAATAAACTTAGAAAAAACTGTATTATTGAGCTTTGTGTAGCAATCCCCCGCCCCAAGAAGCTACGAGCTACCCATTAGTTCGAGGGCCTTAGATCTTCAAGAGCTGAAATATAAACGTCAGAAAGAGAGTTCAAAGTTTTACTTTCTTAAGAACCATTCACAATGAAAATAAATTGTTAACATAATGACGTAAAACTAAAGCGCAAACTTAGCGGAATACATTGTTAATTCAAATCACAAAACGCAAAAAAGAAATAAAAAAAACCCCTTCCTTTCACATGGCTTTTTCTATCTGTTCTGCAAACAAACTTTTCTATGAAAGGATTATTCTTCTTTCTACATCATGCTAATCCACATAAACATTATCAGAAATGGTTTAATTACTGCCGGTTCCCATGGCCACGCTCGCCAAGGCGTCTCGCTTTGGTGCTTCGTAGCGCAGGGGATTGTGGGTTCGAGTCCCGCCTTGGGCATATGTGTATGTGTGTGTGTGTGTAGAAGAAGAAAACAGCAATTCAGGAATAATACGTCAAACAAATTAAAAAAAAGGTAGGTAAAGCAAAAGTTGGCTATACAGCGCCGGAGTCCCGACCAGACTCCGGAACTGTATTTAAAAAAAAAAATACTTACTTGTAAGTATAAGGGAAATAAGGTAAAATAGTCAAATCTTTAAAACCAGGTCGCCATGCGAAATAACTTATAGGTTCTCTCAGCATTTAGCTACAAGTAAAACAAAAGACATGTGAAATAAAAGATGACCTTCCATTTGAGAAATAAATACTTTAAAGCTTAAAGCATTGAGTATGAAAAGTTGTGTTTTGGGCTTTATATCTGTCTCTTACGATTTACTAGTTATATAAAAGTAATTAATAATGAAGGTGTCTTTAGAGCCTATTTCCTGAAATTTGAAGATATATATTTGTTTGTCATGAACATATCTTAAACATAAAAAGTTAATCAAAATCGATAAGTGCTATTTTTGAAAATATCACAGTTTTCTAAAAAATGTGATCCGTAAAGAGTAATTTGGGGGAGATTTTTCTGAAAATCTACGTGTCTCAACCTTGGAAGATACTTAAATATCAAGCTTGGAATTACATGGAATTTTCGATTTTGATATGTAATGCCCACACAGAGTATACATATATACATTCATAGACAGAATGTTATAAAACAACTATAGTTATTGAAGTAAACTCAAAACAGGTACTTCTAAGGAACTCTGGAAATATTGGGTGCAATGCAATAACTTTTCTACCTACTTAAACTTAAAAAAGTCAAGAGACCAAGCGCAAGAGAGAGCAAAAGAGCTGAGCTAATAATGTGGTTTGCAAAAGTACGAGGAGGTTATGTACACTAACGTACAACTGAGATAGGAGGTGCTGGGGTAACGTGTTCGATCCCCGGCGACCACCTGCTCTGGGGGTTTCATGACTACTTCTTTATTCCATTTCCCTCTTGTATATCAGGTTTACTTCCAGGTTTTTGTGTACAGCTGTAGCAAATACTAAATGGAAAAATTACTCCCCGTGGACACTAGGGGAAGGATCCCTTCCACGCCCTCTCTAGCAATGGGTCAACGGTTTCGCGTGCCTCTGGTGGCTTGACTGCGCACTGTGGACACTTTCAGTTGCTTCACCTCGTCCCAACCTCCTAGGGGCTGTTACGTCACAATAGATCTAAATAGCTCGTAGTATGCGAGATGTCCCTCTCCTTTAACCCTTTTGCATTAACTAAGGAGCCTATTCCTTTAGGTCGCAATAGAATAAGACTTGCAACCCTTGACTCTTTACTACAAAGTATCAATCTCTATATGACTCGCCTGAAAAACAATTAAAAGACACAAAAACGAACCAAAAATATGATGTGTTCCATACACATGACTTTATCTACATCTCTGTAACAAATTGGTAAAAAGCTTATTCTTTTATCTATATCATGCTAATCAAGATAAACATTAGCAGAAATTGTCCTTATTACTGGCGTCCTTATAAGTAGAAGGGAAAATATCTGATATGTTCCATTTACATGATGTCCTTTAGCTGTGCGGCAAAAGAACCTTTTATTTATATAATATGCTAAATAAGATAAACATAGGTAAGCAGCATTAGTCTTATTACTAGCTTCCTAGTAAATAGATGGGCAATAAAAATGCACAGTCTAAACTGATGCTCTAGTCCTTAAAAAGCCGGTCACTATGTGAAGCACTAGAAATTTAAATTTCCTTGCTTACCAGAATAAACAAACGAGAATAAAGAGGTTTTCCCGTTTGAGAAAAGTTTAAGTGCCTTAAAATTGAAACCAATAATCCGGAATGTCTCGAAAACGGTTAACTCTACAAAAAAAAAAAAAAAAAAAAAAATGTATATGCCGTAAATTCTTAATGAGACCTACATTTTTTGTGTAGGAAGTTCTTGCCGATCCCTTATGGTTTGACAGTTATGCAAAAGTCATCCAGAATGGAAAGGGTTTCAGAGGATATTCCCAGAAATTTCAAGATATACATTTCGTTTATCATAAAAATATCTTTAAACATAATGCATTTTAATCAGAATCGTTAGACATTTTTGTAAAAAATAAAAATTTTCGAAAAATATTCCATGTAAAGGGTAGTGTTGGTGGGGGATTTTTCTTGAAAATCTTCGTACTGCATCCTTGGAGGATAATCAACTTAAATACCAAGTTTGGTATTAACAGACTTTCTTCTTTTGAGCTATACTTTCCACTCGCGCACACACGTACTGTTTCTAATGTTTTAATCAGGGGGTCTCAAAACATGTATTTCCAGTGAAATTTTGGTATCGACATTTTTAATGCAATGCAATACCTTCTCTATACACTATGTACATAGTATGTTTATGGAAATAATCAATGAAATACGCCAAAATTAGGCTTCGATTTGGTTGCAGTCTGACTGAAAAATAGTTGCGCTCACATAAGGTTTCATTGGGACCTCCTCTCTATTAGCAATGCCGATGTTTATCATTGGTTTTAGTTTGAAATCACTTAAAATTGAATTTGTCAATTCCTTGCCACGCAAAGAATCGGATTTCACTGCTACAGCAACCACATTTTAAAACATTTGACAGTTGGCTTAGCCTAGTGTATTCCCTCATCTCTTCAACTTAATGGAAATAAGTCAAAAGTCCATTTTTGTTAATGTTTATGATTAGCATGAACTAGATAGAAGAATACGCTTTTAAGAATAATGTTATAGAGATGTAGAGAAAGTCATGTGAATGGAACACATCGTAATTTTACATTCTCTACACGTACAATGTACATAGCGTATGGAGAAATTACTGTATTACACCCAAAAATACGATAGCGAGATTTCCCCGGGAATACATGTTTGGAAAATGAATACATATTTAGAAAAAGGTCCATGTATGGATGGGCAGCATAGCTCAAAAACGAAAAGTCTGTTTAAGTACGAAACCTGATTTAAGCTCAGTATTTCCCAAGGATGCGACACGATTTTCAAGAAAATCCCCCCCCTCATCGCAAACTATACTTATCATGGAAAAGAAAAATAGTCGCCCTCCGTGGTTTAATGGTTACCATGCTAAACTCATATACCCTAGGTCAGGGTTCACACCCGGTGAAGACGATTGCTTTTTTCGAGCGTAAACATCCTTTGCATGGCTTCTTTCGGAAGGGAAGTAAAGCACATAAAAGAACCTCAAGCCTGATAAAGAGGCCTCTGAGCACAACTAACCAGTCTTTCACGCCCAACATAGAATGGGACGCTGAGAACCACAGAAGTTAAACAGCGTCCACAAATAAAACCACATTTCACTTTCATTTAATTGGAAAAATTTGGAAAAGTTTGATATGTTTAAAAATGGCTCTAGCCTTTTTTATTAAAATATCTTATAAAAGATATTTACATCCCAAATAAAATGTATATCTTGAATTTTCTGGGAATAGCCTCTAAAGACCTCTTTATTCTGGACGATATTTTTTAATTGTTCATAACTAGTAAAATATAAAGAAATAGAGAGAAACTTATTAGACAAAAATGTAGAGCTCCTTAAAAAACTATGTCAGAAATATTTTTTTTTCGTAGATTTTTCAGTTTTCGAGATATTATTGGCTGTACATTTAAAATACTTAAAAGTTTTCTCATACAAGAACTTGTGATACTCTGGCCACACGAAGAAACGGATTTCAGTTCCATAGGAACTACATTTAAAAACATTTGAATATCAGTTTAGCTCTAGCGTGTTCCCTCATTTCCTTTCTATTTATAAGGAACTAAGTAATAAGACCATTTCTGCTAATGTTTATCTGGATTAGCATGAAGGAGATAGAAGAATGAGCTTATTAACAATAATGTGTTACAGAGATGTAGAGAAAGTCATGTGAATGGAACAGAGGTTTTTTTAAAATGCCACCCCATGGTCTTGGGGTAATATATTAGCCTCTGGTTTCCAATGTCGCAAGTTTAAACTCGCCGTAGGGTCTTAAAAATCTTCTTCAGAAAGAAAGTTAAGCCTTGGTTCCAGTCTTAAATTTACGAAAGGTATAAGAGATTCAAGGTTGATATAGAGGCCTCTGAGCAAAATTAAACGGTCTCTCACGCCCAATATAAAATGGAATGCTAAGAACCACAGTAATTAAAGAGTCCATATATAAAATTCCATTCTAGCAACGCCAATCAAATGGAGATATGATAGAGGAGGCTGAATTAACCTAACCTAATCAATGGTGTTCCCCATGGAACAAACGCAATCAAGGACAAATTCCCATGGCACTTCCTAGGGTCCGAGAAATGCAGCAGTGCTATAACATCTAAGCCAAGTGTATAGTAATTATATTAGCTATAATAAATGAAGCAAATATACAAAACTTAATGGCGTTATAAAAATTCCAAGCTTTAGTGCAAGGCAACGGACAATTTTAAAGAACATCAAAAAAGTTTCGAAAACTGCACAGAATACATTTGAAAAACTGTAATTAAAATTTCATCTAATAAAACGTTGCTATAATTTCCTTCCTACCACATACTGATGTACATAATAGGTAGAGAAAAACACATATAAATTCCACTCAAAAATTCAATTCTGAGATTTTAGTGGACATAATGTTTTCAGGATCCAAGAAACAGTTGCTGTCTTTCAAATAAGTTTCTGTTGCAAATAAAAACTATTCCTATAAAAGATTATTTTTAGTTTCTCTATACGTACAATGTACATATTGTATAGACAAGGTATTGTATTACACCCAAAAAGTCTACGGAAATACAAGTTTTGAGGCCACCTGAATCCAAAAACACATTTTTAGAAAAATTTTCGTGTCTGTGTGTCTGTGGACGGTTTAGCTCAAAAACGGAAAGATCTTTAAATACCAAACTTGGTATTTAAGTTTGGTATCTTGCAAGCATGCAACAGGAATATTTTCAAGATCATCCCCCCACCCCAAACTATCTTTTATATGTAACTTTTTTTCGAAAAGTTTGATTTTCTCAAAATGGCTAACGATTTTGATTAAAATATCGCATATTAAAGATATTTACCTAACAAATAAGATGTACATTTTGAATTTGCTGAGAATTTTGCATAACTGCTAAACCGTAAGAGATAGACAAAACTTACCACACAAAAATGTACAGCACATTAAAACACACAATCTTGTTGTATACATTTTTTCATGGAGTTGATCGTTTTTGAGATATTCCTTATTTTTGGTTTCAGCTTTAAAATTTATTCTTTTTCTGACACAGGAATTTGTCTACTCCTACCCATACAAATAAAGGAACTTCAGTCACACGGCAACCAGCTTTTGACTATCACTTTAACCTATGCTACTCCCTTATTTCTCTTCTACTTGCAAGGAAGCAAGTAAAAAGATATTTCTGCTAATTTTTTCTCGATTAGCATGAAGTAAATAAAAGCATTAGATTTTTAATGCTAATTCATTGCAGAGATGTAGAGAATTGGTCTTATTACTATCTTCACTGTAAGTAGAATGGAAATAAGGGAATGCATTAAGCTAAAGTGACAGACAAATCTCTTAAAGGCTGGTCGCTATGTGAAACAGTTGTGTTTCGGTTCTCTTTGCGTGGTCCCATTTGAGAAAAGTTAGGGAGATCAAAACTGAAACCAATAACATGGAATATCTCAAAAACGATCAACACTACAAAAAGACTTAATATAACAGAGGTTATGTGTTTTAACGAGATTTATTGCTTTTGTGTAACAAGTTTTTGCCATTCTCTTACGTTTTAAAACTTTTACAATATTCTATAAAATGTATCCAGATTAAAGAGGTCCTCGGATATACATTTTACTTGTGATCAAAATGGTTAAGAACCATTTTTGGGAAAAATACGATTTACAGAAATTTTCCATAAACAGGGAAGTTTATAGTGAGAGATTTTATTTTAAATCTATTTGTCCTTGGAAGATACTGAACTTAAATATACAGTTTGGTTTTTAACGATCTTTTCATTTTTACCTATGATGTTCACAGATACACACACGAAAATTTCACTAAAAATGCTTTTTTTTTTGACTCAGGGGACCTCAAAACTTATCTGACGAAATATCGGTATCAATTTTTGGGTGGAATACAATACCTTGTTTATTCAGTATATACCTATTGTATAGATGGCCTAGATAAAGTAAAAAAGGCCTCGCCGTGGCCGAGTCGTTAGATCACTCGTGTCTCACACTAGACGCCTGGGTTCGATCCCAGCGACATTTATGATGGACAAAGCGCCAGCGGTGGGTTTTCTCCGGGTTCTCGATTTTCCCCGCCATCGCATTCCACCGTTGCGCGCTCTCTCTCTCTCTCTCTCTCTCTCTCTCTCTCTCTCTCTCTCTCTCTATATATATATATATATATATATATCCGTCTACGTGTATGAGTATGTGTGTGTGTGTGTGTGATTAGCATACTTTTAAATGAAAGTCGTTTAAATACGGACACGCACACATGGATATGTTTCCAAAAATGCCTTTTTTTATACAGGGGACCCTAAAACGTGAATTTTCGTTGAAATTGCGGTATAGAATTTTTGAATGGAATGCAATACCTTTTTTACCTACTATGTATATTGTGCATACGTGTATGATTGTAATTTACTTTACTTTATTTCATACTAATTTGTTTCACTTTTTGTTAATTCATTAATTTTATTTTTTAAAGATTCATTTATATAGCCCCTTTAACATAAATGGTGATATTGGGGCCTTTGACTTGTAAAACAACTCGTATTACTCTAGGTTTAGAATTTTAAGTTAATATACTTTTACTTTCTCTATACATACTATGTACATAGTGTATAGAGAAGGTATTGTATTGCATCCAAAAATTCGAAACCGAGATTTCACCGGAAATACATGTTTTGGTTACCCTAAATCCAAAAAAAGCATTTTTGGAAAAATGTCCAGGTCTGTGCATCTATTTGTGTGTGTGTGTGTGTGTGTATGTGTGTGGACAGCATAGCTCCAAAGTTGAAAGACCGTTAAATACCAAACTTGGTATTTAAGTTTGGTAGCTTCCAAGGATGCGACACGAAGATTTTCCAGAACATCCCTCCACCCTACTGTTTATATGTAAAAAATTTGAAAATTTGGATTTTCTCAAAAATGACTCTAACAATTTTTATTAAATCCCTTAACTCAAGATATTTACATGCTAAATAAAATATATATCTTGAATTTTCTGGAAATAACCTCTTAAGACCTCTTTATTGTGTATCATTTTTATTGAATTTTGCATAATTTGTAAACCGTAAGATAGACAAAATCTTACTGCACAAAAACTGTGGATCGCGATAAAACGCATAATTTATGTCACACATTTTTATCGTGGAGTTGATCGTTTTTGAGATATTCCTTGTTATTTGTTACAGCTTTGAAAAAGTTATACTTTTCTCATACAGGAATTTGCTAACTCCTGTCCATACAAACAAAAAGACCTCAGTCACATAGCAACCAATTTTTTACTATCACTTTAACCTAAGGTACTCCCTTATTTCGCTTCTACTTACAAGGAAGCTGATAGATAAGACTATTTCTGCTAATTTTTTTCTCGATTAGCAAGGTTTTTAACATTAATTTGCTGCAGAGATGTAGAGAAAGTTATGTGAATGGAAGACATCAGATTTTGGTTATTAGTATATACGTAATATTCGAAAAATAATTAGGTATGAAAAGAATTGAAAAGCTGGAAATAAATTATACAGTTTGCAATACATATCCTGGTATATGGAACCAGTTGCCATGAAGTTGTATTACAGATTTCATTTTTATTTTGTGTATACGTGTTTGAGAAATTAAAACCTTGTCAAGAGTGGTCGGTCACTGGGAATCGAACCCGCTTGGTTTGACTTACCAAGCACAAAATTGGTCCATGCAGTGAAAACCACGGTTCTTATGATCGCTCACCCAATGTCATCCTTTGAACTGGCATCACGCGTCAAGCATCGTTTATTCTGAGTGAATAAACCGCCACAGCAAAGCAAAACATATCAATAGAAGGTTGTCTGTTTCGAAATGCTGCATAGAGAATTGTCCTCCATTGCAGGCAGGCATTTGTTTGAATAGAGAGGGTTATGGTAGAAGGACGCCGGCGTTTGTTTTGTACGGAACATCATCCTCTCTTGTTTACAGAGAAGCAGCACAATGGTATTGTTCTCCTGACCAAGACGTGTAACACAATAAACCCAGCCAACTTAGCA
Source organism: Hymenopus coronatus (assembly GCA_030762935.1). Lineage (NCBI taxonomy): Eukaryota > Metazoa > Arthropoda > Insecta > Mantodea > Hymenopodidae > Hymenopus > Hymenopus coronatus. The sequence goes on along the minus strand of CM060882.1, from coordinate 32,308,722 downwards.
TTCGATACAAATTGTAACTATAATAATTAACAAAGGAATTTAATATCCTTCATTATTCCCAAAGAAAGAACAATGCAGAAGAGGTCATTCCCTTCTTCAGCAAGTATTTACAAAATAAGGTATTCCACCCAAAAATTTAATATCAATATTCCAACGAAAATTAGTTTTCAGGTCCACTAAGTGTAAAAAGACATTTTTAGAAACATATTAAATGTGCGCGGGCGACCACATAACTCAAAAAAATCTGATTTGTTCAATTCACTTGACTTTCTCTACATCTCTGCAACAAATTATTGCTAAAAAGCTTATTCTTCTATTTACTTAATGATAATCAAGATAAAATCAGTAGCAATGGTCTTATTACTTGTTTCCATGTAAGCAGAAGGGAAATAAGGGCGTCCATAGGTTAAAGTGATAGTACATTTTCGTTGCTATGTGATTGAAGTTCCTTTATTTGTACTGCGGGAAGATGATAAATTCCCGAATGAGAAGACTATATATTAAAGTGAGCTAATAACAAGCAATATCTCAGAAACGATCAGCTCTACAAAAAATGTTTATAGGACATAAAATGTGTGTTTTAATGAAATCCATATTCTTTGTGTTGTAAATTTCTGGCTATCTTTTATGGTTTACCAGTTATTGCAGAGTTCAGCAAAATCAAAGATGTCTTCACAGGCTATTCCCAGAAATTTCAAGATATAAATTTTATTTGTCAGTGAATACCTTTAAAATACGTTATTTTAATCAAAATCGTTAGCAATTTTTGAGAAAATAAAATTTTTCGAATAATTTTCCATATAAAGTGTATTTCGGGGTACGGGATTTTCTTGAAGATCTTCGTATCGCATCCTTTGAAAATACTGAACTTAAATATCAAGTTTTATATTTAACAGAGTTGAGCTATACTACCCCACAGACACACACGGACATTTTTTTAAAAATGCTTTTTTTTTTATTCCATAGGGTCTCTAAACATATTTGCGGTGAAACCTCGGCATCGAATTTTCAATATCTTCTCTATACTTTATGCATATAGTACGTGTAGACAAAATAAAAATAAAAGGTAGTTAAAAACTAAAGTGGACATTTAAGTCAGTATCTTTCAAGGATGCGACCGAAGATTGTCATAAGTAATACCACTAGCGTATTGTATTTTATAAGACAATTCAGCGAAATAGATAAATATATTAATTTATTATATAGAGGAAGAAAAATGTCTTAGTTTATGACTGTAATACTTACATTCGTTCTCAAATGATAGATGACGCATTCGACCATGTAATTCACCGAATTTTTCCCCTCATTTTTACTTTCTCTAGCCCCGTATATACAAGGTACATAGGGATAGAGAAGTATTATATTCCACCCAAAAATTCGATACCGAGATTTCACCGGAAATATATCTGTGAACACGATAACTCAAAAACGAATAGTAGCTAAAATACCAAACTTGGTATTTAAGTTTAGTATCTTCCAGGAATGCGACTCGAAGATTTTTAGAAAGATCCCCCACCCCGAACTACCTTTACATGGAACATTTTTCGAAAATGTTTATTTTCTTAAAAATGGCTGTAAGGATTTTGATTAAAATATGGTATATTAAAGATATTTACCTGAAAAATAAAATGTATATCTTGAATTTTCTGGGAATAGCTTCTAAAAACCTGTTTATTCTGAATGAATTTTGCTTAATTTGGCATAACTAGTAAACCGTAAGAGATAGACAAAAACTTAACGTACAAAAAATGTGTGTTTTTTTTAAATACCCAAGTTATGTCATACATTTATCTCGTGGAGCTTACCTCACTCATTGTTATCAGTTTCAGTTGTGAAGTACTTATACTTTTCTCAGATCGGAGTGTCCGTTTTTCTTTTGTTCTACTCCTGGCCAAGAAAAGAAGCGATTTGTAATGACAGTCGCATAACGACAGCTTTTAAAACATTTGACTATTGGTTTAGCCTAGTGTATTCCCTTATTTTCTTCCTACTTATACGGGACTAAGTAATAAGAACATTGTGCTAATGTGTACCTCGATTAGCAAGGTGCAGAAAGAAGAAGTATCTTATGTAAGAAGTTTGTAGAACAGCTAGAGAAAGTCATGTGAGTTTAACACATCAAATTTTTCTTCACTGCCTCCTGAATTATTATATGGCTGACCGTGGCTACACCCCCTGTACGAATACCAATAGTAACAATAGAAATAGGGAACAGTTATTTTATTTGTTTTATTTCCTGTGCGGTCGCCTGACAAAACAGTTTCATATTTTCCACCATCACGCAATGTCACGGTTGACTGTTTTTACTTTCTCTATACGTACTATGTACATAGTGCATAGAGCAGGTAATGCACTCCACCCAAAATTCGATACCGAGATTTTACCGGAAATATATGTTTTAGGGTCCCCTGTATCCAAAAAAAAGTATTTTAATAAAAAGGTCCGTGTGTCAGTGTGTCCGTGTCTGTGAATACAATAACTCAAAAACGAAAAGTCGGTAAAGTACCAAACTTGGTATTTAAGTTTAATATCTTCCAGGGATGCGACACGAAGACTTTGAGAAAATTCCCCCCACCCCAAACTACTAAACTTTTTTCAAAAGTTTTGATTTTCTAAAAAATGGCTCTAACGATTTCGATTTAAATATCGTATATTAAAGATAGTTACCTGATAAATATAATGTACATTTTGAATTTTCTGGGAATAGCCTCTGAAGACTAGTTTATTGTGAGTGAATTTTACGGAAGTTTGCATAATTGCTAAACCGTAAGTGATAGACAAAAACTTACCACATAAAAATGTAGAGCACATTAAAACACACAATTTATGTTGTATACACTTTTTTCGTGGAGTTAATCTTTTTTAGATATTCCTTGTTTTTGTCTTCAGGTTCGAAAAACTGAACCTTTTTCATACAGGAATTTGTCAACTCGTGTCCATACAAACAAAGGAACTTAAGTCGCATAACAACCAGCTTTAGACTTTCGCTTTAACCTATGCTACTCCCTTGTTTCCCTTCTACTTACAAGGAAGCAAGTAATAAGACTATTTCTGCTAATTTTTGTCGATTAGCATGAAATAAATAGAAGTATAAGCTTTTTAAAACTAATTTGTTGCAGATGTAGAGAAAGACATGTGAATGGAACACATCAGATTTTTTTATAGTGCTTAACGCCCGCTTTTACTACTTTTGGTGTCGCAGACGAACGCCTGACTAGATTTTCACCTTGTTACCATTAACCAAGACAGGAGATTAAACAAACGAACGTCAGGTGCGACAGAATTTCAAAGAAATGAACATCAGCTGCGATAATTTATTTCGACAATATCGCCCCAGTCAGATGACCGCAATTGGTTGATATTGCCTAATCTTGATTATTGTGTAGGCCCTTTAATAATTGAGTTAAATTGGCAAGAAAAATCTCCCAATTAAAGTCACCTTTTTTGTTTTTTTTATATTTCTTCAAAAATAACTGTAACGATATTGATTAAAGTGTCTATATTAACCATTACGAATAAAATGCATATCTTAAATTTTGGGGATTAGCCTCTGAATTCCTCTTCATTTGAATGACGTTTTCAGAACTGATAAACTTTCAGAGATAGACACCAATTTATTACATAAAAAAATCAATATCTTATAATATACACAATTTATGACAGATACTTGTTTTGCAGTTAACTGTTTCCGAGATATTCCGCGTATTGGTTTTAAGTTTAAAATACTAAGCTAAGTTTGAAATGCATCTGTGAAGTTGGTCAAAATTGTGAAAAATGTATTTTATTAATAGAAAACAATATACATTCTAGAATTTAAGATAACATATAGTTTTTTTCCATTTTACACACTTTAACTACATATTTATTGATGCTATTAATAGACAAGCACAACTTTAAGCCTTCTTTTGTTGCAAACTTTTTTTCCAACACCTTTCCATCCTCAAAATGTTTCATAGGATTCAATTTTTGTCTAAGTTGTTTTAGAATGTTTATACTGCCTCTCAAATGCACAAGATAAAATTAAATATAGGAGAAATGGATGACTGCAATGCCGGGGGGGTGGGGGAACCGGAGGACTCTGAGAAAGCCCGTCCGGATGCCACTTCATCCACCACAAATCCCACATGCGGTCTCTGGGATTGAACCCGGGCCGCATATGTGGGAGGCGGGTGGTCTAACCACTCTGCTACGTCCCAACCGCGGGTAGAGAATTAAATTAAATAATTCGCTATTCAAGTTTAGAAAGCTATCGGTTAAACATCGGATAAACCAAATAGTTATATTGAAGATAAAATCCAAAGGTTAAAACATAAGTCATGGCAACCATTTTAATTAGTGACGAACTGTTATCAAAACACTAAATGGTATGTGTCGTAGGAAAGAGAGGCAGTCAGAGTGTGTTAACGTCAGATGCAGCTGGAATGGTATGCAGGAGCGCAGTGAGCAATTTGAAACAAGTTGCCCGATGACCGCCGAGCCTGGTGAATATAACTAGTGTTAGACAGCGCTCGTATATCAAAGCAGTCATTATCCATAAGAGAACATCACGGAGAACTGTTGAAAGCTGTTGAGAATAATGCGCTGCCATACCAGACAGTCGCGAGGTGGATAGGTAACGTAGAGTGTGTCGGACGGCTACTGCATCGCTGGGGGTTCGAAGTACAGGAATCATCCTGTCTCCATGTGACGTCGAAGCCTCTTTGAGAAGGCAAAAAAACCATTACGTGGTAGACCGTTTGCAACACGAGAGGATATTGGAAATGCTGTGCAGCTGCAAATGAACCAGACCTACAAATGGGAGGAAAATATTGTACAGATTGTATTAAACTTTTCACACATCGTTGGCAGGGTGTTATTAACGTTGCAGGGGACTACTTTGGGGGTGCTTAAAACGTGTATGTTAGCTCTACTGTAATAGGCGTGAAATATGAAACCACTGTCATGTCATCTAAATAAATATTACATGAGTCACAGTTTTGTGTTCGTTATCCATAATATTCATACCCTCATTATTTCTATTTTATATTCTAAATTATATTTTTAGTGGATTACCTGTTTGCTTCGGCTAGTTGGGTTCCTCGGTGGAGCAAGTATCCCTTAACAGGTTGTAAACGGAGAAAGGAACTATTTCAGAGACGACACTTTTTTACGTTTTAATTTAAGTAATTTATATATTTAAACTAGTACCAAAAGCTGTTATAATTTTTGCACTGGCACTTGCTATATTTCTATGAAACTGTATTACACTATCACTTACACGTGAAACTTTTCGTTTTTGAGTTTTCGCGTTCACATACACGCGGACACCAACATTTACGGACCATTTTTTAAAAATGTTTTTCTACAAGGTGTATTTCCGTTGAAGTCTCGTATCAAATTTTTGGGTAGCGTGCAATACCTTCTCTACCTATTCACCGTTTCCTATGTATAGAAAATAGAAGGAAAGAAAAATAGTTGCCATGACTTATGCCACAACCCCCGTAGAAATATTTTATAAATTCATATTTGTCAGCTATAAATTTAGCATTTGACAACTTCTATTTTCGCAGACAGACTACCAGGCAGTTGCGCATAAGCTGTTTTCTGCCTTATGAAGTTCTTCTTGAAGACAATATCAGCGCGCAACTTTTCCCTTTATGGCTAATTGAAAGCAATTCGCATACAAGAAGCTTTCGAGTTAACCCAGTTGCACTTGCGTATAAAGACGTTAATTTGAACCGAGAGGAGGAGAGGATATCGCCGTAAACATAATGAGGGTGGAGTAAATGCCAACATAATTCAGTACAAAGCAAGATTTTATCACAGTAATGCCACCACACGGGACTTAACCGTCACGCAAATTGCCGTCGGGGAATACACTTGCCTCCAAGAAGCCGTTTTCTTTAACTGCCGCAACATGTACTGCATACCCAAGCTTTGGCCTCTTCAATTGCGTGCTTTAGGCTTTTAATTTTGCGAGAAACTTTGTCGAGATCGTGCCAAAACAACTGAAATTTTAAGATAGAAGGAATAAACACAACAATAATCAACTAAAAGAAATTGTTTATACACCATCTGCTACGAGCTACAAAAATATTCTCAAGTAGTAAAATAGTACATTTCTGGGCGAATTTATATAAAACGAAGTCTTTAAATATAACTTTCTATTAATCACGAGCTTTCATCACACACTGACCATGATATTATTAAAGTTTGCTTAATGTGTAAACCCACAGTGTATGTTTACTTAAGGTGGTACTAACTAGCAAAATATATTATTTTCTCTATACGTACTATGTACATAGTGTATAGAGATTGTATTGTATTCCGCCCAAAAATTTGATACAGAGATTTCACCGGAAATACATGTTTTGAGTCCCCCTGAATCAAGCAAAAGCATTTCTGGAAAAAGGTCCGCGCGTGAGAGAGAGAGAGAGAGAGAGAGAGAGAGAGAGATAGTGTCTGTGGACAGAATAGCTCAGAACGAATAGAATGGAATACATCAGATTTTTTTCAGATTTAAAGTACTACATTTTTACTTTCTCCTCACGCACTATGTACATAGTGTATAGAGAAGGTATTGTATTGCACCCAAAAATTTGATAGAGATTTCACTGGAAATACATGTTTTGGGTTCTCCTGAATCCAAAAAAGGCATTTTTAGAAAAAGGTCCGTATGTGTGTCTGTGGACAGCATAGCTGAAAAACGAAAAGACTGTGAAATACCAAACTTGTAATTTACATGGAACTACTTTCGAAAATTTTGATTCTCTCAAAAATTACTGACGATTTTGATTGAAATATCGTATATTAAAGATATTTACCTGACAAATGATATGTATATCATGAATTTTCTGGGAATAGCCTTTGAAGACTACTTTATTCTGGATGAATTTTACGACAATTTGCATAACTGCTAAACCGTAAGAAATGGACAAACACTTACCACACAAAAAATGTAGACCACATTAAAACACACAATTTAAGTTAGATAATTTGTTGAGGAGTTTATCGTTTTTGAGATATTCCTTGTTTTTGGTTTCAGCTTTGAAAAACTTGTATTTTTCTCATACAGGAATTTGTCAACTCGTGTCCATACAAACAAGGAACTACAGTCACCTAGTAACCAGTTTTTTTAATTCACTTTAACCTATGATACTCCCATTTTTCGCTTCTGCTTACAAAGAAGCAAGTAATAAAACTATTTCTGCTAACTTTTTTTCGATTAGCATGAAGTAAATAGAAGAATAAGATTATTAACAATAATTTGTTACACAGAAGTATAGAAAGTCATGTGAATGGAAAACATTAGATTTTTCTCACACGGAAAGCTGTTAACTCCTGACCCTGCATAGAAACGGATTGCATCCATATGGCAACAGCTTTTAAAGGATTTGACTATCGATTTAATCTGCCGTATTCCTTTTCCTTCTTACAAGGAAGCAAGTAATTAAGAAAATTTCTGTTAATGTAAGTAGATAGAAGAATCAGCTTTTTAAAACAATAATTTCTTACAGAGATAAAGAGAAAGGCATCTGAATGGAACACATAAGAATATTTACACTGCTAATATCAACTTCTTCATAAGTTTGGTTACGGGTATCAATAGTCGCCCTCCATGGTGTAATGGTTACCATGCAGGCTTCATATATCCAAGGTCGCGGGTTTAAACCAGGCGGAGGACGATCTATTTTTGCGGGCGTAAAAACCTTTAGCATGGCTTCCTTCGGAAGGGAAATAAAGCCGTTGGTCCCGTGCACGTAAAGAAACCTCAAGCCTGATAGAGAGGCCTCTGCACAAAATTAAGTGGTCTTTTGCGCCCAATGTAGAATGGGACGATGAGAACCACAGTAGTTAAAGGGCATCCATAAATAAAACATGAAACAATTACTTTTAATAGGTCCAACAAAATACGATACATTTGATAAGTCATCCATAATTTTAACACCAATTATAATAAATCTGATGTGTACCATTCACATGACTTTTTCTACATCTCTGCAACAAATTATTGTTAAAAAGCTTATTCCTCTATTTACTTCCTGCTACTTGTGAGCAAATTAGCAGAAATAGTGTTATTTCCTTGTAAGTAGAAGCGAAATAAGGGAGTACCGTAGGTTAAAGTGATAGTCAAAAGCTGGTTGCTATGTGACTGAAGTTCCTTTGTTTATATGGACAGGAGTTGACAAATTCTTATTTGAGAAAAGTAATTTTCTCACAGCTGCAACCAAAATCAATGAATATCTAAAAAACGATCCACTCCACGGAAAAAATGTCTATAACATAAATTGCGTTTTAGCGTGCTCTACATTTCCTGTGCATTAACTTTTTATCTAAGTCTTACGGTTTAGCAGTTAGGCAAAATTCCATAAAATTCGTCTAGAATAAAAGTCTCTAGAGGCTATTCCCAGAAAATTCAAGATATACATTTTATTTGTTAGGTAAATATCTTTAATATATGATCGTTAGATCCATTTTTGCGAAAATCAAAATGTTCGGAAAAAGTTCCATGTAAAGGGCAGTTTGGGGTGGGAGGATTTTTATCAAACTCTTCGTGTCACATCCATGGAAGATACTAAACTTAAATACCAGGTTTGGTATTTTACCGAATTTTCGTTTTTGAGTTATCGTGTTTACACACACACGCGCGGATCTTTTTGTGAAAATGCCTTTTTTTGGATATAAGGAACCCTAAAACATATATTTCCGGCATTGAATTTTTGGGTGGAATGCAATACCTTCTCTATACACTATGCACATAGTGCGTGTAGAGAAATTAAAAATGGTGGTTAATTGACAACAATGATAACCATTACAACAATGAAGTTCACGACATGAATAGTAATAGAATTAAAATTGTACAGTGATAAAAGATTAAATATGCTATATTATAATTACCCCTGCGTTAAAACGAATTTCCTTAAATAAGCGTACATAAAGTATTGTATTCATCTTCGTGCAAAGCCCCTTGCGGTCGAGATCTGACTTGACCAACTCATTAATAAAACTCAACTTTAGCACCTAGTTAATCCTTAATTGGTGTTATGCAGCCTTGTGGACCGCCAGTGAAATGTTAACTGATATATTTTCGCGCTTTATTAAAATATACACATATGCACCCATCTATTTTCTTATCAGTAAGTCCACAGTCTCTAGAGTAAAAGGACGTGTTCTGCTTGTTTGCATTGTTGAGTTATGTCGTCTGGAACTGAAGAAGTGGGCCCTCAGACCTCTAGTACCAGTTACGTTATTTATTTCCAACAAAGTAAATATTTTTACTGATACATATTTTTAATTCTCGATTTAAATTATTGAGGAAAATAATGTGTAATATCCCTACTATCAAATAAACATAATAGAATGTGTATATATTATATATTACTTAATATTTAAGTAACAGTATATTGATAAATACAAATTTTCGCTGTAAATTAAATCCATATACACGAATATGTTTTTAAAAAGTCTGATGTGATCCATTCACATGTCTTTCACTATATCTCTGCAACAAATTGTTAAAAAGCTTAAGCTAATATTAATGTCATCCAATCGAGAACAAAATTAACAGAAATAGTCTTATTACTTGCGTCCTTGTAAGTAGAGGCAAAATAAGGGAGTACCATAGGTTAAAGTGACAGTCAAAAGCTGGTTGCTAGGTGACTGACGTTCCTTTGCTAGCATGGACAGGAGTTGACAAATTCCCATATGAGAAAAGTAAGTTTTTCAAAGCTGAAACCAAAAACAAGGAATATCTCAAAAACGATCAACTGCACGAAAAAATGTATATAGCATAAATTGTGTGTTTTAATGTGATGTACATTTTTTGTGTGGTAAGTTTTGTCTCTCTCCTACAGTTTAGTAGTTATGCAAAATTCCTCAAGAATAAAGTAGTCTTCATAGGCTATTCCCAGAAAATTAAAAATATACATTTTATTTGTCAGGTAAATTTAATATACAATATTTTAATCAAAATCGTTAGAGCCATTTTTAAAAAAATCAAAATTTTTGAAAAATGTTCCATGTAAAGGGTATTTGGATGTTGGGGATTTTCTTTAAAATCTTCGTGTCGCATCCCTGAAACATACTAAACTTAAATAACAAGTTTGGTATTTTAGTTACTTTTGGTTTTTGAGTTAACGTGTTCACGGACCAACGGACACACGGACACACACAGACCTTTTTCTGAAAATGCTTTTTTTGGACAGGCGGTCCTAAAACATGTATTTCCGGTAAAATTTCGGTATCGAATTTTTGGGTGGAATACAATCTTCTCTATCTCTATGTACATTGTAAATAAGGGGCCAGAGAAAGTAAAAACCAGCATCTATAGTATAACAAATATAGCTGGTACTAGCATATATGGGATTTTTCTCGATTAATTTACAGAAAATGTCGGAAAACCTGGGCCCATCCTCCATGAATTCATAACTCTGAAAACAGAAAAACATGTACTTTGTGCCACCTGAAACTGAAAAGGAAGACAGGATGCCCTTGCTACAGGTGTCAGCGTGCAATATGTCGAAAAGTTTGTCAAACAAAGTGTGTCGAATTTCTGTAGAGAAAGACTGGCTGTTTGTTATACAAAAGTGTTCAGTCATCCAAATTAAACAAATAACTATATTTTGCACTTTATCATAATGTTATTTAATTCAAAAAGTGTTTGTTAGTGGACTTTTTAATAATTTGAAACAGTTTTTAAACAATTATGGTGTCAGGATTGTTAACCGTAATTGTTTTAAACTTACGCGGTCTCTCAGAGCTCCTGTACCAATTATATTTTCGTACCATACCAGTTGAGGGTTAAATAATACTGTTTTATTTGCTATAACACGAAACTGTACAGTCGACAGAAAAAGTTGTCAGGAACTCTACAGATATCTACATTAGAACTGGTATATAACATGAGACACGCACAGAGGTGAGGCAAGGGAGATGATTCTCCTGAAGCCAGAGGCAAGGATGTGGAACACAGCTGTATCTGACACATCGCATGCTGCGAGTGTTCCTGCAGTTCTACTGTTTTGTTTATAACTGCATCTTGTATCATCACATTCAACTACAAGATAAACTTAAATTCTAACCTCCTCTGATGTGGTACATGCAACAAATATGTATTCCACCGAAAATACACGTTTATATGCTGACTGTACCCAGTTTAAATCTGTGATACTTTCACATAGATTTCTCACAGTTGTATAGTATTTTTCCTACCGCATTTGTATATTACAGACTGTTCCATTTTGCCAAAGAGCAGCGAGTTTCTCGCGTTTTCACAGGGTTATTCCTGCAGTATAGTACACGCCCCATTGTGAGCTGAATCAAGAGTTGAAACATAGGTTCAAGCATTGTGCTGTGGCCTTCGAACAGAACGTGTTGGTAATCCGAATGCATGAGTATTTCGAGTAGAGTTGAAACAAGCAGGTATAGTGAATATAGGAATGGATCTATTTCACCCAAAGAAACTATATCGAGACTGCCACAAAATACACGTTTTGAATTTCATTGAACATATCAAATCTCATGTATTACATTTACAGAACCTTCTGGAACCACTGCTCTTTATTAGGTACTTGCTGTACTATCTCGTATAGTTGGTAGAGGAAAGTATTTTACTTTACCAAGAAATTCGACATTAAAAGTATATCAAACATATGTGTTTTGTTCTAATATGTTTCGTTCTCTACGTCTTTGTAACAAATTACCCTTTAACAGTTTATTCTTCTACTTCATGCCAATGGAGATAAAAGTTAGCAGAAATTGTGTTATAACTTGCTTCCTTATAAACAGTAGGAAAATAAGGGAATACTCTAGACTTAAGCAATAGTCAAATATTTTAAAAGCTGGTTGCCATATGGATGAAATACCTTTATTTTCACCGCCAAAAGTTTATAAATTGCCGTCTGTGAAAAGTTTTAAATATTTTAAAACTGAAATCAACAACAAACAATAGCTCAAAATCGTCAACTGCACGAAAAAATGTATATGAGTGGTACAGTGAATTCAAAAGTGATCGAGATGTGGTGGAAAATTTGTCTCGCTCTGGTCGACCATCAACGGTTTCAACTGATCTGAACATCGCTAAAGTGAAGAAAATGGTGTATGAAAATCGTCATTAAGGTCAAAGAGAGATCGTCGCATAACGATCGATTCATACCATTTTAAGCAACTGTTTGGACATGACACGCGTTGCAGCTCGGTTAGTTCCGAAAGACTTGAGTTTTCTACAAAAAATTAATCGCGTAAGGATTGCTGAAGAGATTCTAGACCGAGCCAGTTCCGACCCCACATTCATGAAACGCATTGTAACTGGTGATGAGACGTGGGTTTACGAGTTTGAAACTCAAACCAGTCAACAAGCTCCCGAATGGCGCCTTCCAACTGAACCGAAACCTAAAAGGGCACGTCATACGTGATCAAAACTGAAGGTCCTATTGACAGTTTTTTTCCCTTATCGTGGTTTCGTGCACTCAGAGTTCTTGCCAGAAGGTCAGATGGTAAATAAAGACAATTATCTGAGCGTTATGCGCCGTATGACAGAACAAATACGACGAAAAAGGCCAGATTTGTGAAACGACATCTCATGGATTCTGCACCACGATAACGCACAAGTTCACAAGGTTATTATTGTGAATTTCGGGCCAAAAACTCAACAAATTTCATCGAACAACCACCATATTCACCTGATCTGGCTCATGCTGATTTCTTTCTCTTTCCAAAATTCAAGTTACCACTTCGAGGCACCCGTTTTCAGTCGATAGAAGACAAAGGAAAATTTGCGGTGACAATTGACATCGATTCCTAAAAGTGCCTACAAAAAATGTTTTGATGATTGGATTATGAATGTATAATTTCAGAAGGGAACTACTTTGAAGGCGATAAAATAAAATTGGATGAATAATTCATTTTTTTGTGTTTTATTGGCAAATTTCCAGAACTTCCTTGACACAGTAGTATGGTATAAATTGTGTGTTTCAAAGAGATATTTTGTGTAGTAAGTGTCCATCTCTTACGGTTTACTACTTATACAAAATCCAGCAAAATTTATCCAGAATAAAGAGGTCTTCAGAGATTATTCCCCAAAATGCAAGATATACATTTTATTTGCCGTGTAAATGTCTTTAATACACGGTATTTTAATCAAAATTCTTTAGAGCCATTTTTGAGAAAACCAAAAGTGTCGAAACATTTTTAATGTAAAGAGTAGTTTGATATGCGGGTGTCGCATCCTTGGAGTATACTAAACTTATAAACAAAATTTACCGAGTTTTAGTTTTTGAGTTACCGTATTTACAGACACACGGACACTCATAATGAAACTTTTTCTAAAAATACTTTTTAGGAACAGGGGACATCTATTTCCAGTAAAAAATCGGTATCGAATTTTTGGGTGGAATGTTCCAAAAAAGTATTTTTAGAAAAAGTAACGTATAGAGAAAGTAAAAATATGATTGTTCCATTCACATGACTTTACCTCGATGTAACAACTTATTGTTATAAAGCATATTCCTGCATGTACTTTATGATAATCCAGATAAACAGTAGCAGAAATTGTCTTAATTACTTGCGTCCTTGTTAGTAGAAGGGAAATAAGGGAATACACTAGTCTAAAACGATGGTGAAATTTTTTTGTACTGTTTAACGCCCGCTTTAACTGCTAATGGCATCGCAGGCGGTGACACTGATGATACATGAATGATGATGGAGCACCGGTGGAATGCGATGGCGGGGAAAACCGGAGTACCCGGAGAAAACCCGCCCCAGCGCCGCTTTGTCCACCACAAAGCTCACATGCGGTCACTTGGGATCGAAATCCAGCCGTCTAGGTGAGAGGCTAGTGGTCTAACCACTCGGCCACGGAGCGGCCCGTGAAGTATTTTAAAAGCTGGTTTGTCATGTGGTTGAAATCCGTTTCTATTCATGGCTAGGAGTTTAACTCTTCTCACATGAAAAGTTGTCAAGTACTTTAAACTTGAAACAGGGAATATTTCAGAAATGGTCAATTCCACTAAAAAAAACCCTATATGACATAAATTGTGTGTTTTAACGTGAACTTAGTTCTTGTCTATTTCTTGCGGTTTTCCAGTTAATCAAAATTCAGCAAAATTCATTTAGAATAAAGAGGTATTTAGAGGATCTTCTCAGAAAATTGAAGATATACATTTTATTTGCGTGCAATTATCTTTAATACACGGCATTTTAATCAAAATTGTTGGAGCCATTTTTGAGAAAATCAAAACTGTTGAAAGTGTTTCCATGTACAAGGTAGTTTGTTGTGGAGGGACTTTCAAGAAAGTCTTCGTGTCGCACCCTTTGGGATACTAAACCTACATACCAAATTTCGAATTTTACTGAGTTTTCGTTTTCGAGTTGTGTTCACAGGCACACGAACACACTGACTCTCACGCACCTTATTCTAAAAATGTTTTTTTGGGGGGATACAGGGGGTCTATTGTCGTTGAAATCTGGGTCTCCAAAGTTTGGGTGGAATGCAATACCTTCTGTTTACACTATGTACATAGTACATGTAGAGAAAGTAAAAAGTATGTATTCTACCGAAAATACACATTTACATATTCACTATACCCAAATTTTACTGTCAAATCGATATCTAAACTATTATACATTATTTTCTCTACCGCCTTCCTATATTCGAAGAGCAGCGAATTACTCAGAAGGATATGTCTGCAGTATAGAATACGCTCCCTCATTGTGGGCATCCTATCGTTACGACTGAATCAACCGTTGAAATGCATGCGCAAGAATCGCTTTGTCCAGTGAGTATTGGCAATCACCTTCCCCTCTAACCCGGCTGAGAGGTTTGTGGTTGAATCTGAAGGAGTACTCCGACGAGTAGAGTTGGAACGCACTGCTATAGTGAATTGTGGCAGTATCTCTCCTGCAGTGGTTCTCAAGTTTGCCTTGGTTTGTGAGTCATCGCAGTTGGAGACCTTCGGATACGTAACCAACACAGAAAGAGCGGCGCGACGTAATAGGAACCTTTGGAAACGGACACACTTCCTACGGGAAACTGATTCTTCTTCGAGATGCTTCTGGAAGTTTCGGTTTCCACAAGGTTTCACAAAGTTCCGTGACGTCATTTTATAGCTATATAAGGAGGGGAAAATTGCTAGCCAGTGTATAGTTATTGTTGTGGTGGTGTGTTGTGAATTGTACTGGGTCGTGACTGACTGGAGTGTTAGCACCTAGGGTGCGCTAGCCATGAATGAAGCAGTAAACTGCCTATGTGTCAAAGCGTCTATTTGCACCAATGAATTTAAGGCCAAGATATACAGCTTTGAATTATCCGTTACAGAATATACGAAAGGATCCTATTTCACCCAAGGAAAAAATATTGAGTTTGCATCAAAATACACGTTTTGAGTTTCACTGAAACTATTGGTTATCTGTATTATATTCACCAAACCTTCTCGCACCACTGGTCTTCATTAATTATTCAACCACTTCCTGTAGTTAGTACAGGATACTTTATTTTATTCAAAATGTCGATGCCAAAGTTTTAGTGGAAATAATGTTTTGAGTTTCGCTGAACATATCATGTGAATGATATTCACTACTCTTTATTGGGTACTTTCTTTACCACCTCTTGTAGTTGGTAGAAGAGTGTATTACAACTTGTCTAGAAATTCGACTTCAAAGTTACACCGAAAATACGCGTGTTGAGGTTCCCTGAACAGATATATTGCATGCAATATAACCACATGATGTTCTCATACCACTATTGTTTATTACTATCTCAACCATCTATATTTGATGGGTAGAAAATGCATGTATTCCACTCAAATAATTATATATCTAGATGTCATCAAAAGTTTACGTTTTGAGGTTTACTGACCAAAATATGGCGTGTATTATATTCACATCACTTTATTGCGCATCTTCCATATATTAACTTCTCTACAGGATACCTGTAGTAGGGAGGGGAACATAATGTATTACATTTAAAAGAGAGTTTACGGAAAATACACGCTGTATATTCACAGTGCAGCTAAAGTATCCGATATATCGCATTCACAAAAATTTTAGATCCTTTAGTGCTATTTAGGCGACTCCTGTACTTGGAAGCATGGGTCATGGACGAAAAAAATCTGATGTGTTCCATTCACATGACTGTGTAACAAATTATTGTTAATAAGCTTATTCTTCTATTTACTTCATGCTAATCGAGTAAAAATTAGCAGAAATGGTCTTATTACTAGCTTCCTTGTAAGTAGAAGCGATATATGGGAGTAACATAGAGAAGTCAAAAGCTGGTTACTAGGTGACTGAAGTTCCTTTGTTTGTATAGACACGAGTTGACAAATTCCTGTATGAGAAAAGTACAAGATTTTTAAACCTGAAATCAAAAACAAGGAATATCTAAAAAACGATCAACTCATCGAAAAAAAAGTATATGACATAAATTGTGTGCTTTAATGAGCTCTACATTTTTGTGTGGTAAGTTTTTGTCTATTTCTTACGGTTTAGCAGTTATGAAAAATTTCATAAAATTCATCCAGAATTAAGTAATCTTCAGAGGCTATTTCCAGACAATTCAAGATATACATATTATTTGTCAGGTAAGTATCTTTAATATACAATATTTGAATAAAAATCGTTAGAACCATTTTGAGAAAATCAAAATTTTTGAAAAAAGTTCCATGTAAAGGGTAGTTGGAGGTGCGGCGATTTTCTTGAAAATCTTCGTGTCGCATCCTTGGGAGATACCAAACTTAAATACCAGGTTTGGTATTTAACGGTCTTTTCGTTTTTGAGCTATGCTGTCCACAGACACACAAGACACACACACACACACACACACACACACACACGGGTCTTTTTCCAAAAATGATTTTTTTTTTTTGGATTCAGGGGACCCAAAACATGTATTTCCGGTGATATCTCAGTATGGAAATTTTGGGTGCATTACAATACCTTCTCTATACACTATCTAAATAGTATGTGTAGAGAAAGTAAAAATACGTTGGAATGTTCTAATTGGGAAGTGAGGAAAAATCAGATACAACTGTCAAATGCGGATCATAATCATTTTCAACAAAATCAAATGTGTTCCATTATTGATCACTTTCTAACACGTCAATATCATACAGGATAAAAGGAAACGTATTATATGACTTAATATGCAATTGATAGAGGTATTTCGAAAAATAAATGTACTTTGTTCTGTGATCAGCGGTTTTGAAAAAATCTGATGTGTTACACTTACATGACTTTCTCTAGCCGTTCTACAAACTTCTTGCATAAGATTATTCTTCTTTCTGCACCTTGTTAATCGGGGTATTCAGCACAATGTTCTTATTACTTAGTTCCTTATAAGTAAGAAGAAAATAAGGGAACACACTAGGCTAAATCGATAGTCAAATGTTTTAAAAGCTATCGTTATGCGATTGTCATTACAAATCGCTTCTTTTGTTGGCCAGGAGTAGAACAAAGGAAAAACGGACACTCCCGTCTAAGAAAAGTGTAAGTACTTCACAACTGAAACCAATAACAACGAATACCTCGAAAACGGTAAGCTCCACAAAAAAAATGTAAATGACGTAAACTATATATTTTAACAAGACCTACAGTTTTTGTACAGTAAGTTTTTGTCTATCTCTTACGGTTTATTAGTTATGCCAGATTAAGTAAAATTCATCCAGAATAAACAGGTCTTTAGAAGCTACATTTTAATCAAAATCGTTAGAGCCATTTTTAAGAAAGTCAAAATTTTCGAAAAAAGTTCCAAGTAAAGGGTAGTTTGGGGTGGGGGGGATTTTCCTCAAACTCTTCGTGTCGCATCCCTGGAAAATACTGAACATAAATATCAAGTTTGGTATTTTAGCTACTTTTCGCTTTTGAGTTATCGTGTTCACAGACACATGGACACACACACACACACACGCACCTTTTTCTGGAAATGTTTTTTTGGATTCAGGCGGTCCTAAAACATGTATTTCCGGTGAAATCTCGACATCGAATTTTTAGGTGGAATGCAATACTTCTGTATCCCTATGTACATTGTACATACGGGGCAAGAGAAAGTAAAAATCTGATGTGTACCATTCACATGATTTTCTCCATATCCCTGCAACAAATAATTCTTAAAAAGCTTATACTTCTATTTACTTTATGCTAATCAGAAAAAAATAGCATAAATAGTCTTATTACTCGCATCCTTGTAAGTAGAAGCGAAATAAGGGACGAACCGTAGGTTAAAGTGATAGTCAAAAGCTGGTTGCTATGTCAATGACGTTCCTTTGTTTATATGGATAGGCGTTGACAAGTTCCAGTATGAGAAAAGTATACGTTTTTCATAGCAGAAACCAAAAATAAGGAATGTCACAAAAACGACGAACTCCACGAAAAAAATGTATGTAACATAAATTGTGTGTTTTAATGTGCTTTACATTTTTTGTGTTGTAAGTTTTTGACCATCTCTTACGGTTTAGCAGTTATTCAAAATTTAGTAAAATTCATCCAGAATAAACTACTCTTCAGAGGCTATTTCCAGAAAATTCAAGATATACATTTCATTTGTCAGGTAAATGTGTTTAATATTCGAAATTTTAATCAAAATCGTTAGCCATTTTTGAGAAAATCAAAATTTTCGAAAAAAGTTCCATGTAAAGGGTAGTTGGGGGTGGGGGTATTTTTCTCAAAATCTTCGTGTCGCACCCTGGAAGATAGTAAACTTAAATACCAAGTTTGGTATTTTACCGACATTTCGTTTTTGAGTTATCGTGTTCACAGACACACGGACACACGCACACGCACACGCACACACACACACACACGGACCTTTTTGTGAAAATGCTTTTTTGGGATATTGGGGACCCTAAAATATATATTTCCGGTGAACTCTCGGTATCGAATTTTTGGTGGAGTGCAATACCTTCTCTATATACTATGTACATAGTGCGTATGGAGAAAGTAAAAATAGTTATTTTCCAAATTAAATGGTTTATTTCAAGAGAAAGTATGTAGATAATAGTTAACCATCAGATGAGTATTTATCCTGCTATTTTCAAATAATTAATAAGTTTCCGAACACCGTTTTTCAAACGTAATCTGGTTGGATGTATTTTGTGTGTGACAACGAGCAGTTTGATTTTGAATTAAGAAATTTGTTTTAGCAACGGAAAATTTTTCACAGTAAACAGGTAAGATTTTAAATTTAAATTACTTCTTCGACGGACCTCGTCGGAGAAGAAAGTCTGTGTGTAATTCTACAAGATAATCACTTGTTGACGGATCTCGTCAGAGCAGAAATCCTTAGTGCTAATTGAAGAAATAATAACATTTTTCAGGGAAACTAATTGGATTGCTTTCCTAAATATTTTTGCTGAATTGATAAAAGAATAATAATAATAATACTTAAAAAGAAAATACAAACAATAATTTGATTATTTCGGTGCTACTAATTAATCCGTCGGAATTAAAATCGCGCAGCAGAGTTGAAAATGATCTATTGTGTTTCTTACAGTAATATTTAGTTTACACTGATTTGAATTGCTGTTACAAATTTATTAAATAAAAAGTAAATTATTTGAAAGAAAATGTTCTCTTCCATAAGGAAATCTTGCAACCTCTAACACATCCTTAGAATACAGACATCATTAAGTACTTTGTGGGCTAGCCAAGCCGATGCAAGACTTTTTCTGCTCAAGGTAAAACATAGGTTTCAAATAATGAGACGTGTAACCAGTTTAAATCAATTTAAAACCTTTCCTTCTGTGCGGTATTAAAATCAGAAGAGCAAAATTACACTATTACTATCTCTAAAAGCACTGTGTACATAGTGTATACAGAAGGTATTGTATTCCACCCAAAGTCAATACCAAGACTTCACCCCTGAATCTAAAAAAATAATTTCTGGAAAAAGGTCCGTGTGTGTGCATGCGTGTGTGCATTGTTATTTAAGTTTGGTGCCTTCCAAGGACGTACACAAAGATTTTCAAGAAAGTCCCCCCCATCCCCAGTTACCCCTTACATGGAAATTTTTTCGAATATTTTGATTTTCTCGAAAATGGCTCTAACGATTTTGATTAAAATATCGTATATTAAAGGCATTTACCTGGAAAATAAAATGTATTATCTTTAATTTTCAAGGAAAAGCCTCTAAAGACTATTTTGTCCTGGATGAATTTTACGGAATTTTGCATAACTGCTAAACCGTAAAAGATGCACAAAACTTACTACACAAAAAATGCAGAGCAGATTAAAACACACAATTTTTTCGTGGAGTTGATCGTTTTTGAGATATTCCTTGTTTTCGAATTCAGCTATGAAAAACTTATACTTTTCTCACACAGGAATTTGTCAACTCCTGTTCATACAAACAAAGGAACTTCAATCACATAACAACCAGCTTTTGACTCTCACTTTAACCTATGGTACTCCCTTATTTCGCTTCTACTTACAAGGAAGCAAGTAATAAAACGATTTCTGCTAATTTTGTCTCGATTAGCATGAAGTAAATAAAAGCATAAGCTTTTTAACAATAATTCGTTGCAGAGATGTAGAGAAAGTCATGTGATGGAACACATCAGACTTTTTTTATTTGAAAGCACCATTCATTTTAAAGACGAAAATGTTTGTTTCCAATATGTGTTTTTTACTCGCTGATTACTCTGGGGCGGTGTACGCACTTAATTTTCTCAGCAAATAAGTTTGAAGCGTATTTTAAAATATTTTTCTATTACAGTTGGCTACGGTATTGTACACCACTCAAATTAAAGTTTGATTAAAACTCGAGATAAACATCCTCTCTTGAACAGCTAATCGATACTTTATAATCTCCACGCGGCGCGTCGACTTCAGAGCTTCCTTTCCGCGTTTAATCATCCGCTAGCTTTTCGAATTTACTCTCGAACCCGGATAAAGTCCGATTTATTTCCGATACTTTCATGCTCGATAAACATTTTCCTTTTCCCAGGCTATAATGTTAAAAACATCTGATGTGTACCATTCACATGACTTTCTCCATATCCCTGCAACAAATAATTCTTAAAAAGCTTATATTTCTATTTACTTTATACTAATTAGAAAAAATTAGCAGAAATAGTCTAATTACTCGCTTCCTTGTTAAGTAGAAGCGAAATAAGGGACAACCGTAGGTTAAAGAGATAGTCAAAAGCTAGTTGCTATGTCAATGAAGTTCCTTTGTTTATATGGATAGGAGTTGACAAGTTCCTGTATGAGAAAAGTATACGTTTTTCATAGCAGAAATCAAAAATAAGGAATGTCACAAAAACGACGAACTCCACGAAAAAAATGTATATAAAATAAATTGTGTGTTTTAATGTGCTCTACATTTTTTGTGCAGTAAGTTTTTGTCCATCTCTTACAGTTAAGCAGTTATTCAAAATTTAGTAAAATTCATCCAGAATAAACTACTCTTCAGAGGCTATTCCCAGAAAATTCAAGATATACATTTTATTTTTTAGGTATAATATGTTTAATATACGAAATTTTAATCAAAATCGTTAGAGCCATTTTTGAGAAAATCAAAATTTTCGAAAAAAGTTCCATGTAAAGGGTAGTTTGGGGTGGGGGGATTTTTCTCAAAATCTTCGTGTCGCATCCCTGGAAGATACTAAACTTAAATACCAAGTTTGGTATTTTACCGACTTTTCGTTTTGGATTTATCGCGATCACATACACACGGACACACACACACGGACCTTTTTGTGAAAATGCTTTTTTTTGGATATTGGGGACCCTAAAACATACATTTCCGGTAAAATCTCGGTATCGAATTTTTGGGCGGAGTGCAATGCTTTCTCTATACACTATGTACATAGTGCGTATGGAGAAAGTAAAAAAGTTTTCCAGGAAAATCCATAGCTATGGAATATAAAATACGACGTGCTCTAATTGGCGAATCCAGGTGTGCCAACTGAAGTAGGTCGTTAATTTCATTTCCCGGTTACAGGGCGAACAGGGTTTGCTTCTAGATGAACTTGCTCTCCTATTGAAATGTACACTTACGCGCAAAACTTTCTGTTTATATTTTTATGAAACAGTGTTGCTCAAATTTATTCACCTGAGTGAAACCCGGACACGCTGCCATTAAAACGGACAAGTGTGTTATTTTGCGGGAAGGTTACCTCTTTACTTTCTCTATATTTTATAGTGTTTAGCGCCCGCTTTTACTACTAAGGCACCGAGGCGATGACACTGGTGATACACAGAATGAAGATGGAGCACCGGTGGAATGCGATGGCGGGGGAAACCGGAGAACCCAGAGGAAACCCGCCCCTGCGCCGCTTTGTGCACCACAAATCTCACATGCGGTGACTTGGGATCGAACCTGAGCCGTCTAGGTGAGAGGCGAATGGTCTAAATACTCGGCCACGGCGCACCCTTTACTTTCTCTATCATGTATGCACAGTACCAAACGAGTCGTGACCTCATTACTCAGGTGTGCATGCGATCCAGGGATGAAGCCCCGGGCCTTTCTATTAGGCTGGTACCTATTTTATATGCCAGGCCCACTTATAAGCAAGGACGGAAGTGGACACGCCACTTACACGCATCAACCTCAAGAGGAAGACTACGAAGACCTTAGTGGGGGTGACCTTTACCAGTTTGGGGCTAATAACTTTTCAGGTTAGTGCCGGAGGATACTAAAGTGTCTCACAACCCCGCTCAGACGTACCCAATCTCCCACGGGTATCGGGCCACTGCCACGCCGAGTCCAACCCAATCCGAACACTCCCTTACTAGAGGTGCATGGTTTTCGGCCCGACTACTTTTAGTAATGTCAGAAGTAGCACGGCTTCTCAGGGTCCACATCGCTTCGGAGCAGCTGAAGAGGTCGGAACCTCCACCTCATTTTCCTTTTTACTTTCTCTATACGCACTATGTACATAGTGTATAGAGAAGGTATCGCACTCCACCAAAAGTTCGATACCGAGATTTCACCGGAAATATATGTTTTAGGGTCCCCTGTATCAAAAAAATGTATTTTCAGAAAAAGGTCCGTGTGTGTGGGGGTGTCCGTGTGTCCGTGTGTCTGTGAACACGATAACTCAAAAACGAAAGGTCAGTAAAATACCAAACTTGGTATTTAAGTTTAGTATCTTCCAGGGATGCGACACGAAGATTTTGAGAAAAATCCCCCCACCCCAAACTACCCTTTACATGGAACTTTTTTTCGAAATTTTTGACTTTCTAAAAAAATGGCTGTAACGATTTTGATTAAAATATCGTATATTACAGATATTTACCTGACAAATAAAATGTATATTTTGAATATTCTGGGAATAGCCTCTGAAGACTACTTTATCCCGGGTCAATTACAACAAATGTAGAGCACTTTAAAACACACAGTTTATGTTACATACATATTTTTCGTGGAGTTGATTGTTTAATAGATATTCGTTGTTTTTGGTTTCAGCTATAAAACACATACTTTTCTCAAACAGGGCTTTGTGAACTCGTGTCCATACAAACAAAGGAACTTCAGTCACATAGCAACCAGCTTTTGACTACCACTCTAACCTATGGTACTCCCTTATTTCGCTTCTACTTACAAGCAAGCAAGAAATAAGACTATTTCTGCTAATTTTTTCTCGATTAGCAGAAGTAAATAGAAGCATAAGCTTTTTAAAAATAATTTATTGCAGAGATATAGAGAAAGTCATGTGAATGGAACACATCAGATTTTTCTAAGCTGTAATGTTAAAAAAAGAATTATCAGGAATATCCATAACTCTGGAATATAAAATACGATGTGCTCTAATTGGCAAATCCAGGTGTAGGTCGTGAATGACATTTCCGGGCTTTGGGGCGTCTAGATTCATTTCTCTCCTATTAAAATATACACCGCACAAGCAAAAATTTCTGTCTATTCTTGAGGAACAGTATTCCTAACCTTATTACCTCAGATAAAGCTCAAATCATATATGGGAACACATTCATAAAAACGGAGAAAACTTGTCATTTTGCGGAAAATTTACTTTTTTACTTTCTCCAGCACGTATACAGTGTACATAGTAAATAGAGAAGGCATTGTATTTCACCAAAAATTCTATATGGAGGTTTCACCCGAAATACATGTTTTGAGACCCCTGAATCCAAAAAAAGGATTTTTACAAAAAATACCGTGTATGTTTGTGGGCAGCATAGCTCAAAATTAGAAAGTCCGTTAAATACCAAACTTGGTAATTAAGTTTAGTACTAAGGACGTTCAATGAGTCTTGGAAAATCCAAGTGGCAGCGAAAAAACAGTGTATTCCATAACCGTCGTCTCTTACTAGAAGACACTTCAAGTTTCAGCTACCTCCAACACCTGGTTTCGTTGACATACGCGATTGAATCAACACACCAGTGCTGCTATAGAAAGATGGAAAAATAACTAGATTAGTGCAGTGATTAAAAACTTATTTTTAAAAGGCTTAACACAAAAAGAGATAAAAGCCCAGTTGCTTAAAGCTTATGGCACGTCTGCCCTTGCGTTTGCAATAATTTACAATTGGATAAATGAATTTAAACGTGGCTGTACATCCACAAATGATGAGCATCGTACCGGGTGGGCAGTAGAAGTGATTTCCTCCAAAATTATTGATAAAATATAGGATATGGTTTTGAGTGATCGACAAAATAGTTCGCGAAATAGTAGGGGTTACAGGTACATCACAAGGTACACTGTTCTCAATATTGCGCTAAAATTAGGTTTATAAAAAGGTATCGGCAAGATGGTTACCCCGGTTGCACTCAATGGACAATAAACGCAATCATATAATCTATTCGGAAGTTATTTTGGCAATTTTTCGTCGCAATCCTTACGAGCTTCTGCGTCGATACATAACTATGGATGAAGGTACTACACTCCAGAGCTAGAAGTACAGTCGAAACAGTGGGTTTTTAAACGCGAACCGGCTTCGAAGAAGGCAAATCTTGTGAAATCTGTAGACCAAGTGATGGACTCGGTTTTAATCATCTACATTGATTACTTGCAGAAAGGAAATTTTTAATTTAATGTCCTTTAATCTGATAGGTCATGACGAACGACGCATGAAATCGATGAAATGGTGCTCAAATGAGCCCAGAGTCAATGGAGCTTAGAGTTATTCCACATTCGTCTTCTACGGATAAGCGAAAACCTCGTAAAATACATTATCCGTGTAACCCACCCTAACCGAGATTTGAACTCCTGGACTCTTGAATGTGTCAGGCACGCTGCACTACAGAAGCGGACTAGTTTTAATTGTTTATCTACATATAAAGCTAAACATCTCCATGTTAAGTTGAAAATTGGCTGGTAATGATTCTAAAACAAAAACAATCTGATGTGTTCCATTCACATGACCTTCTCTACATCTCAGCAACAAACTATTGTTAAAAAAATCTGATGTGTTCCAGTCACATTACTTTCTCTATATCACTGAAACAAATTATTCTATTTACTTCATCTAATGGAGCAAAAATTAGCAGAAATAGACCTATTACTTGTTTCCTTGTTAGTAGAGGCGAAATAAGGGGGGTACCATAGGTTAAAGTTATAGTCAAAAGCTGGTTGCTCTCGTCTGAAGTTCCTTTGTGTGGACACGAGTTCACAAAGTCCTGTATGAGAAAAATATAAGTTTTTATAGCTGAAACCAAAAACAAGGAATATCTCAAAAACAATCAATTCCAGAAAAAATTTATACGATACAAGTTGTGTGTTTTAAGGTGCTCTAGATTTTTTGTGTGGTAATTTTTTGTCCATCTGTTACGGTTTAGCAGTTATGAAAAATTCCGTAAAATTGACCCGGGATAAAGTAGTCTTCAGAGGCTATTCCCAGAAAATTCAAAATATACATTTTATTTATCTTTAATATACGATATTTTAATCAAAATCGTTGGAGCCATTTTCTAGAATATCAAAATTTTCGAAAAAAGTTCCATGTAAAGGGTAGTTGGGGGTGGGGGATTTTTCTCGAAATCTTCGTGTCGCATCCCTGGTAGATATTAAACTTAAATATCAAGTTTGGCATTTCACCGAGTTTTCGTTTTTGAGTTATCATGTTCAAAGACACACGGAAACACACACGGACCTTTTTCTGAAAATACGTTTTTTGGATACAGGGGACCCTAAAAACATATATTTCCAGTTAAATCTTGGTATCAAATTTTTTGGTGGAGTGCAATACTTTCTCTATGCATTATGTACATAGAATGTATAGAGAAAGTAAAAATTATGCACCTATTTACTTTATGCTAATTAATAAAAATAGCAGAAATATTTTTATCACTTACCTTCCTTGTAAGTAGAAGGCAAAATAAGGGAGTACACTAGTCTAAAGCGATAGTCAAATCTTCTGAAAGCTGGTTGCTATGTGATTGAAGTTATTTTGTTTGTATGGCTAGAAAATGAAAACTGTCCGTATTCAAAAACTGAAATCAATATCAAGGACTATCTCAAAAATGGTGAAACCCACGAAAAAATAAATATAAAAAAGTGTGTGTTTTAACGTACATATTTTGTTAAGTAAAACTTTGTCTATTTTTTTACGCTTTACCAATTATACAAAATTCCGCCAAATGCATCCAAAGTAAAGACGCCTTCAGAGGCTATTCCCATAAAATTCAAGACAACCATTATTTTTGCCAAATAAATATCTTTAATATACGATAGGTTAATAATATCGTTATAGCAGTTTTTGAGAAAACCAAAAATTTCGAAAACTTTTCCATGTAAAGGATAGGTGGGGATGGAGGACTTTTTTGAAAATTTAGTGTCGCATCCTTGGAAGATATTTATCTTAAATACCAAGCTTGGTACTTTTCGTTTTTGAGCAATGCTGCCCATAGACACACACACACACACACTAACACAGACATACAGACATACTGACTGGCAGCCAAACTGACAAACTCCAAAAATGTTTATTTTGAATTCAGGGCGTCTCAAAACATATATTTCCTGTGAAATCTCGGTATTGAATTTTTGGGTGCAAAATAATTATTTCTTTATATACCATGTACATAGTACGTGTAGAGAAAGTAAAAATATAAGTAACATAAATTGTGTGTTTTAACGAGTAAACATCTTTTATTGAGTAAGTTTTTGTCTGTCTTCTACGGTTTACCAAAATTCCACCAAATTCATCAAGAATAAAGATGTCTTCAGAGGCAATTCGTAGAAAATCAAGATATATATTTTATACGTCATGGAAATATCCTTAATACACGATATTAGTTGTTAGAGCCGTTTTTTGAGAAAATCAAAATTTCCAAAAGTCTTTTTGTTGTATCCTTGGAAAGTACTGAACTTAAATACAAGTTTGGTACCTAACGGAGTTTTCGTTTTTGAGCTATGCGGCCCATAGACACACATACAGACCATTTGCCAAAAATGCCTTTTTTGCATTCCTGAGGGGTCTCAAAACGTACATTTCCGGTGAAATCTCGGTATCGAGTTTTTGGGTGTAATACAATATCTTTTCTATACACTATGTGCATAGTAATCTACTACATACGTATGGAGAAAGTAAACACTTCTGAATGAATAGTTTGCAGAACAGACCTCACAACAAAGGATACTGGGTAGGGAAACCTGAGGATGACATTTTTGGGTGGTGCACGTGGCAAGTATTAGATTCTGGTTGACTCAGGCTGCTGCTAAAACCTGCCGCAGAAGGGATCTTGAATGCTAATTTTGCGAGATGTGCGTGAACATACATTTCTATTAATAGCGTTACAGTGGTACAATTTGCGGTGCGCTGAGTCATTAATCCATAGCAAGCGTTTCATCATGTGTGACATGCCGCTTCAGAGTGAAATGGATGGAAATCCTGAGCCATGTCCATTTCAACCCTGGCAGCTTAGCTGCCTAGAAACTTCCCTCTCTGTGTGTGCGCGCGGGGCTATAACTCCCGGGTTAATTAATTAGGAACTAACTTCCTGCCTACAGCCCAGTAGGTGAACGGCCAGCCGGCGATAAGAGTGGTCATCAACGATCATCGTTATAATTACACCCAGACGCCCTCTGGATGTGTTAACATGAGTTATTTCCTTGCTCCTCCTGCATAATTCACATTTCATACTCAACCTCGAGAGATGTACACTAAGGTGCATAGAAAGTGGCCCCTTCCACTATCCCAATAATGTGTTTCTATCCATGTGGTTTCTATCTCCAGAAAATAAAGTTTTGATTCCACCCAACCAGTGACTGACGTGAAAAATAGATATATAAGAACGAATCAATAAACATGTCTACACACTATGTGATATGAACGTCATTAGTAGATCTCGGTTTTGGGTTCCAAAGCGCACAAAGCTATGAACACACAGAGCAGACAGCTGTATAAAGAGAGAGTAGTGGGGAGAGGTTTATAGTGTAAACATGCACACGTTGAAGTATAATCTGTTCCAAAAGCAACTCATTACGTGTATTAACATTTCATGAATCGTTCTAATTCATAAAGTAACACAATAAAGCAATTATTTCATATTCTGCTGTATTTTTACAAATAACGTATTAAGCTTGATACAAAAAATTCAGAATAATAATGTGCGGTGAAAAGACAATGAATATAAATCAACCAAACTCACTCACAATTTATTGGAGAGAATTTGGAAGCTACGTCCTTAAAGGAATAGAAAGAAAAAGCCTCTTCTCCTGTCACTCAAAATATATTTGAATCATCCACAAGTTTGTTGAATCGAACGCCGATCCTTTCATATTTTCAAATAAGACGATTTCTGGCTATCTTTATCCCGATTAGGATGAAGTTAATACAAGACCAAACTTTTTACTTTCTCTAAATGTACTATATTTATAGTGTATATAGATGGTATTGTAATGCACGAAAAAATTCTATACCGAAATTTCACCGGGAATACAAGTTTTGGATCCTCCCGAGTCCAAAATAAAACCACTTTTAGAAAAAGGTCTGTGTGTGAGTGTGTGTGGGGACAGCATAGCTCAAAAACGAAAAGACCGTTAATTACCAAACCTGACATTTAAGTTTGGTATCTTCCAAGGACACGACAAGAACACTTTTAAGAAAATCCCCCCACCTCAAACTACCCTTTACATGGAACATCTTCGAAACTTTTGAAATGGCTCCAAGATATTTTATGGGAATCACCTTTGAAGAACTCTTTATTCTGGATTACTTTTATATAACTGACGAACTGTAAAAGATATGCAAATACTTACTACACAAAAATGTAGATATCATTCAAACACACAATTTAAGTCTACATAATTTTACTTTCTCTATACGCACCATGTACATAGTGTATAGAGAAAGTATTGCACTCCACCTAAAAATTCGATACCGAGGTTTCACCGGAAATATATGTTTTAGGGTCCCCAATATCCAAAAAAAGCATTTTCACAAAAAAGGTCCGTGTGTGTGCGTGCGTGTGCGTGTGTGTGTGTGTGTCCGTGTGTCCGTGAACACGATAACTCAAAAACGAAAAGTCGGTAAAATACCAAACTTGGTATTTAAGTTTAGTATCTTCCAGGGATGCGACACGAAGATTTTGAGAAAAATACCCCCACCCCCAGCTACCCTTTACATGGAACTTTTTTCGAAAATTTTGATTTTCTCAAAAATGGCTCTAAAGATTTTGATTAAAATTTCGTATATTAAACATATTTACCTGGCAAATGAAATTTATATCTTGAATTTTCTGGGAATAGCCTCTGAAGACTACTTTATTCTGGGTCAATTTTACGGAATTTTGCATAACTGCTAAACCGTAAGAGACGGACAAAAACTTACCACACAACAAATGCAGAGCACTTTAAAACATACAATTTATGTTATATTCATTTTTTTCGTGAAGTCAATTGTTTTTGAGATATTCCTTGTTTTGGATTCAGCTTTCAAAAGCATAATTTTCACATACAGGAATTTAACAATCCCTGTCCATACAAAAAAGGAACTTCAGTCACATAGCTACCAGCTTTTGACTATGACTTTAACCTATGGTACTTCCTTATTTCGCTTCTTCGTATAAGGAACCAATAATAAGAATAGTTTCTGCTAAAGTTTATCTGGACTATTACGAAAGAGATATAAGAATAAGATTTTTAACAATAATTTGTTTCAGTTGTAGCGAAAATCATGTGAGCGGAACAAACACATAAGCTTTTTGTTGAAGCACCAGATACAGTTCCTAGAAAGACTGCAGAAGGCCGCAATGAGGCGCTATAATTAATAATTCATTGCCCTCTGGTACTTCTTAGTGTGTACTACCTCCTGCAGAGTATAACTGCTTCAGCGAATGTGGATTAAAACACGCAGTAAACAAATAATTTAAAAGCTGTTTTAATTTTAATATAGCTTGTACACACAAAGCAGCATAAAACGCAATGAAAGAGGCAGAATAATTAAATGCAAGAGAAAGAGAGACATTTTAGCGCTAGCTTCACGTGAGTGTGGAAATATTCCCCGTCTGCAGGGAACTGTGACGCGCTAGGTAGGGGCGGGGCGGGGGGGGGGTGACTGTGCCCTCCCGCAATACGCCATTCAGTTTTAACGCAAGACCGAAGTTAATCCTCGAGAAAGGGATCAGACTTTTCAATCAGGTCGTTTTATTACTACTTTTTATGGAGTTGCCACGGAAACTGCCTGCCTTGTTTTTTGTTGTTGTTTGTTTTTTTAAATTTACGAATAGATAAACATAAAAGGTCCATGCATAACCAGCAGCTTTACGAGCTCCATCAGCAATTCGCCTAATCAACTGTTTCTTTCTCATTTTTTTATTTTCTCTACGACTTACATAGCGGCAAATATTTTACAAAAATCTGTAAATGACTTTCTATAAATCTATTTATTAAATTATTGTTAATAAGCTTATTCTTCTGTCTACTTCATGCTTATCGAGATAAACAGAAATGCTCTCTTAAGTAGAAGAGAAATAATTGAATACACTAGGCTAAAACTATAGTCAAATATTTAAAAGCTGGTTGCCATGTGTTTGACATCCATGTGGTTGTCAGTAGTTGACAAATTCTTATAAAGATTTTAAAAAGTTTTCTTTTTTTAAAACTAAAACAATGCTACAGAATATTTCAAAAAAGGTCAACTCAACTTATATTCAGCAAGTTTTATCTATCTCTTACGATTTACTAGTTATGCAAAATTTCGAAAAATTCATTTAGAATAAACATATCTTGAGAGGTTATTTCCAGAAAATTCAAGATATACATTTTATTTCTCATATAAATATCTTTAATATACAAAATTCCAATCAAAACCTTTAGAGCCACTTCTGAGAAAATCAAAATTATTGAATTATTTTCCACGTAAAGGGTAGTTTGGGGTAGGCGAGATTTTCTTGAAAATCTTCGTGTCGCATCCTTGGAGGATATCAAACTTAAATATCAAGTTTGGTAATTAATGATCTTTTCGTTTTGAGCTATGCTGTCCAAAGACACACACAAGCGAGGCTTTTTCCAAAAATGTCTTTCTTTTGGGATTCAGAGGGACCCAAAAATGTATTTCCGGTGAAATCTCGGTATTGAATTCTTGGGTACAATACAATACCTTCTCTATACACTATAGTACGTGTAGAGAAAGTAATGGTAACCAAAGAGGGCGACGAAATGTATTGCACTCCAATCAAAATATAGATACCGATATTTACAGAGAACACAATGTATGGGGAAAAAACTTATAAAATTAATATAAAATGGAGAAAATGAATTAATTAAATATAACTCACTTTTATGTATTATTTATAAATAAAAATTATAATTCCATTAAATACTAATTAATGTTAAAATTATTATTCTTGTAAATATACATTTTACATTAAATTGGTTTTCAGTCCCCATGAATTCGTAAAATGGATTTTTAAAAAAAATCCATTTATAGGTGTGTGACTGTGTGTTTTGTATAAATTCGGAGCGTATTCTATTGCCTCATTGTACATCAGACCTGAGGAAGATAGAATGGGATGAGAGTAATTACAACGGGCGTCCAAAACCGGATGGCGGGGAAGAAGCCACCGTGGAGGATCCCTAAGCAATTCATCTCTACACGCGCTAGGGGCTCGTGCCCCAGATTTGACCGAACTCCCTGCGCCTATAAACGCCATCCCGCCGCCAAGAGTTGTCTTTCCAAAGCGTAGTCACCACCACGGAAGGGCGTTACCATCGCAGTCCTCCCCGACACTTACAACTCTAAAAGAAACCGGTCGGATGAAATGAAGTGACAGCAAGTCCGGGAAAATGAAGAATACTCCCCAGCATTTTCTTAGTGACCCGGGAAATCTCTCCCCACCCACAACCTCCTGAATGCCAGTCTCAAACGAAAGGCCTGAGTCACCTGGCTCGGTGTATCTGTGTCAAAAACAAATAGTCGATTAAACACCATACTTGATATATTATTTCAGTATCACCCAAGGATGCGATAGGAAGATTTCGCCCCAAGCTACCCTTCACATGGAGCATTTTTCGAAAATGTTTATTTTCTCAAAAAGTGGTGCTAATGATACTTCTAACAATATGGAATGTAATATTACCTACACGTAGATTTTCTTTTTGTTAAGAATAAATATATATATTTTTATCTTCGATACTCATACATTTTCGTTATGAATATTATTAAACAGTAATTATAGTACATTAAAGAATTTACAGCTACAATTTATTATAATATAATAATAATTATACAAAAAATAGCTTACAATATACCATTTTTACAAAGATTTTTTTGTAGAGATATAAACACTCTAAGTACCTAAAGTTAAATTAAAACAAAATGAAAAGTTTAGCGATTTGTTAGTTTCCAAAACTATACAATTAAAATTAACATTTAAATAAAAATTTATATTTAGAAAAAATCCCCCAAAATATCAGGGAAATTGTTTAAAAGTAAAAAACCGTGAAAATTAATAGATAATGCTAGATAAATCTTGTCAATAAAACAGGATGTGATTATGCTCTAAGTACCTGCAAATACTATTATCTGTAATTTGCGAATTGCGGATATTAGCTTATCCCGAAAATATTACGGCTAACCGCCTCTGTCAGATGTGTGGTAGCGAAACTGAACTGTGATGCCGAAAAAAGTCATCTAGAGGATTTGCTCATTCCTTGTCAGGATATATTTCATGTGCTGGGCTCCTTATTCTGAATAAAACAATGCACAAATAAAGTAGAAGCTGATTGTAAGCAACTCTGGACGAAGACCGAAGTGGGTCTGTTAAATAATTCATTCAAGCAACTCCCGCGGTAAAAGCTCGCGTTTTCACAGCTCACGAGATAGATGCTTCTACGAGGGAGGGGAAAAATTTAAAGACTCAGCTCTGATTTGCATATTTATGCGATATCAGGTAAGACGCAACTGGTTACGGAAGTGAGCGCAATTAAACTTTCATTTGCACATTTTGCGCGCGCACATTAGAACGTCAGCTTGTGTAAATTAGCGCGAAGCAATCATAAGAAACTGTCCTGCGACAAAAAATGCTACTGTTTCCTATATACCTGGCCTTCGCTACTTATTCTGTAACAAACTGTTCTTACACCAGCTTATTCTTCTATCTACATCACGTTAAAAGAGATAAACGTTAAGAAATAAAATTGGATTTAATACATAGCCGGGATTTGAACCATCAGCCTTCGCGGTCTCTAGCCAGTAGTTCCACCACTCAGCTACCAATTTTTGCTTTCTCTGCACGTACTATGTACATAACGTATAGAGAAGTTATTGAAATGCACCCAAAAATTCGATACCGAGATTTCACGGGAAATACATTTTCTGGGTCCCACTGATTCCAAAAAAAAAAACAAAAAAAAAAAAACAATCTAATATGTTCCATTCACATGCCGTTCTCTACATCTCTGCAACAGGTTATTGTTAAAAACCTTATGCTTTTATTTACTTCATGCTAATCAAGAAAAAATCAGCAGAAATAGTCTTATTACTTGCTACCTTGTAAGTAGAAGCAAAATAAGGTAAACCATAGGTTAAACTGATAGTCAAACCTGGTTGCTATGTGACTGAAGTTCTTTTGTTTGTATGGACAGGAGTTGACAAATTTCTGTATGAGAAAAGTATAAGTATAAGCTGAAACCAAAAACAACGAATACCTTAAAAACGATCATCTCGACGAAAAAAAGGTATATAACATAACTTGTGTGTTTTAATGTGCTCTACATTTTCGGTGTAGTATCAAAATTTTCTAAAAAAGTTCCATGTAAAGGCTAGTTGGGGGTATGGGGGATTTTCTTTAAAATATTCGTGTCACATCCTTGGAAGATACCAAACCTAAATACCAAATTTGGTTGTTAACGGAGTTTTGGTTTTTGAGCTATGCTGTCCATTGACACACATACAGACACGCACACAAGGACCTTTTTGTAAAAATGCTTTTTTTGGATTCATGGGGACCCAAAACATGCATTTCCGGTGAAATCCCGATATCGAGTTTTTGGGTGGAACACAATACCTTCTCTATACATTATGTACATAGTTCGTATAGAGAAAGTAAAAAATTTCTGGAAAAAGGTCCGTGTCTGTGTATGTCTGTGTGTAGCATAGTTGCATCACTTTAGCCTAGAACATTCCCTTAGTTCCATTAAGGGACGAAGTAATAAAGGCCTGCTAATGTTTATCTCGATTAGCATGGTGTTGAAAGAAGAATTATATTTTGCAAGAAGTTTGCTTGTAGTGTAGTTAGAGAAAGCCATGTGAGTGTAACGCATCAGATTTTTTTATAGTGTTTAACGTCCGCTTTTACTAGTTGTGGCACCGCAGGGGATGACACTGGTGGTACATGAATGCAGATGGAGCACTAGTGGAATGCGATGGCGGGGGAACCCGGAGAACCCGGACTAAACTCGCCCCTGCGTTGCTTTCTCAACCAAAATCTCACATGAGGTTGCTTGGGATCGAACCTGGGCCGTGTACATGAGAGGCTTCCTCAACGGACTCGCATGTTGCCCAGTAAACCACAAGGTGATCTCAAGGGCGACTTACAATTGTAGGTACTTTAAGTCCCAGGATTCATAGTATAGCCAACAATTATGGACAATTAATATTCGTTTAATTGTTATTTTTTTACACAAGCCGTGTGTACACAGAAATTGTATAGGAAGCGTCAGACTGAAGAATTCAATACCATGTCAACTCCTGTCCTACACACTGCTTGTGTGAAAATATAATTAAACCAACTAACAGAAATTACCTTATTACTTAGTTCCTTATTATTAGAAGAAAAATTACGGAATACACTATACAAAAACAATAGTTAAATGTTTGAAAAATTAGTTGCTATGTGATTGAACATCGATTCTCTTTGCGTTTCCAGGAGAAAAAACAAACAAAAAAAGAAATCCAGATTCGTTCATTCTCTTGCTGTTCCGTACAAAAACTATTCTTATTTAAGGATTGTTAATCTTTAATCGTGTCAATCGAGATAAACATTAGCAGAAATGGTTTTATAACTTGCTTCCTTGTAAGTAAAAAGAAATCAATGAATATATTAGGCAAAAGCGATAGTCAAAACTTTTAAAAGCTGGTCGATATGTGCAAAAATTTAGGTTCGGCTCACTTTGCATGGTCCCATTTGAGAAAAATCTGTTGAGTTCCATTTACATGACTTTCTCTATATCTCTGTAATAAATTATTTTTAAAAAACTTATGCTTCTATTTACTTCCTGCTAATTGAGAAAAAATAGCAGAAATAGTCTCATTTCTTGCTACCTTGTAAGTAGAAGTGAAATAAGGTAGTACCATAGGTTAAATTGATAGTCAAAAGCTGGTTGCTATGTGACTGAAGTTCCTTTGTTTATATGGACACGAGTTCACAAAGTCCTGTATGAGAAAAGTATGCGTTTTATAGCTGACACAAAGAACAGGGAATATCTCAAAAACAATCAACTCCACGAAAAATATGTATATTACATAAATTGTGTGTTTTAAGGTGCTCTACATTTGTTATACGGTAAGTTTTTGTCCATGTCTTACGGTTTAGCAGTTATGCAAAATTCCGTAAAATTGACCCAGAATAAAGTAGTCTTCAGAGGCTATTCCCAGAAAATTCAAAATATACATTTTATCAGTCAGGGAAATATCTTAATTATACGATATTTTAATAGAAATCGTTAGAAAATCAAAATTTTCGAAAAAAGTTCCATGTAAAGGGTAGTTTAGAGTGGGGGATTTTTCTCAAAATCTTCGTGTCGCATCCCTGGAAGTTACTAAACTTAAATACCAAGTTTGGTATTTTACCCACTTTTCGTTTATGGGTTATCGTGTTCACAGACACATGGACACACAGACACCCCCCACACACACACACACACAGACCTTTTTCTGAAAATACTTTTTTTGCATACAGGGGACCCTAAAACATATATTTCCGGTAAAATCTCGGTATCGAATTTTTTAGTGGAGTGCAATACCTTCTCTATACTATATACATAGTGCGTATAGAGAAAGTAAAAATGTGATACTTTGAAATTGTAACCTATTACAAGAAATGGCCCAAAAATGGTCAACTCCACAAGAAAAATTATATGACAAACTTTTAGTTTTAACTAGATCTACATTTTTTGAGTATTTCTTACTGTTTAACCTTTATGCAAAATTCTGCAAAACTCATCAACTCTAAAGAGGTTTACAGAGTCGATTCCCAAAAAAATTCAAAATATACATTTTATTTGTAATGTAAATATATTTAATATGCGGTATTTTAATCCAAAACGTCACAGCCATTTTTAAGGAAGCAAAATTTTCAATAAATTTTCCATGTAAAGGGAGTTTGTGGTGGAAGATGATAAACATAACTACCAAGTTTGGTATTTAATGTTGCCCATAGCCATAGCCTCACACACACACACACTCGGACTCTTTCTTAAAAAGGTTTTGTCGGACATAAGTTTCTTGTGAACTCTTTACACATCGAGTTTTGGGTGGATTACAATAACTTCTCTACCTCGTATGTATATTATAGGTACATATGTGCAAGAGACACACGTACCTTTTTCTAAAAATACATTTTTCGGACTCAGGGGACCACAAAACATATCTTTTTAACAAAATACCTTTCGTGCGGAATGCAATACCTTCTCTAGTTGCTATGTACGTTTTAGATACGGGCTAGAGAATGTAAAAGTCGATACCAGATTTCACCGGAAATATATGTTTTAGGGTCCCCTGTATAAAAAAAAAGAAAAAAAAAAGAAAAAAAGAAAAAAAAAAAAAAAAGCATTTTCAGAAAAAGGTCCGTGTGGTGTGTTCGTGAACACGATAGGTCAAAAAGGAAAAGTAGGTAAAATATCCCAGTTGGTATTTAAGTTTAGTATCTTCCAGGGATACGACGCAAAGATTTTGAGAAAAATCCCCCACCCCAAACTACCCTTTACTTGCAACTTTTTTCGAAAATTCTGAGTATCTCAAAAATGGCGCTAACGATTTTGATCAAAATTTCATTATGTTGTAGATATTTACCTGACAAGTAAAATGTATATCTTGAATTTTCTGGGAATAGCCTCTGAAGACTACTTTATTCTGGATGAATTTTACGGAATTTTGCATAACTGTTAAACCCTAACAGATAGACAAAAACTTGTCACACATAAAATGTAGAGCACGTTAAAAAACACAATTTATGGTATATATAATTTTTTCGTGAAGTTAATAGTTTTTTATTTATGCTTTGTTATCGATTTCACATTCAAAAAACAGTCTTTTCTCATACAGAAAATTGGCAACTCCTGTCTATGCAAACAAAGAACTTCAGTCACATAGCATGCAAATTTTGACTACCACATTAACCTGTAGTACTCCTTTATTTCGCTTCTATTTACAAGGAAGCAATTAATAAGGTTAGTTCTGCTAATTTTTCTCCATTAGCATTAAGTAAATAGAAGTCTTAAGTATTTTAATAATAATTTGTTGCAGAGATGTAGAGAAAGTCATGTGAATTGAACACATCAGATTTTTTTATATCGTGGAAGCTATGATTTTTGGCTCGTAAAGCTCTTGACGTTGTTATTATAAATTGTGAGCTTATTTTAGAGCCTAAAAGTTTGTGTTCATGTAAATAGACTACACTAGCTTTATTTTTAGAAATTTTTGCCATTTAGACTGCGCTTAAAACCCTGACGGAGCTTAAAAATTG
This sequence comes from Hymenopus coronatus, assembly GCA_030762935.1. Classification (NCBI taxonomy): domain Eukaryota; kingdom Metazoa; phylum Arthropoda; class Insecta; order Mantodea; family Hymenopodidae; genus Hymenopus; species Hymenopus coronatus. The sequence continues at coordinate 32,270,664 of CM060882.1, read as the reverse complement.
TCTTCACGTAGGCAGCGCCTGGAGCAGAGGACCTGTATTTCACGCCTGAGACTCAGAGAAGCCTGTCGGCCGCAGGTTATACCTACCGGCCAGCCTCTGTGTCTGTTATTTAGCTAATCGCTTGCGTACGTGAGACTCGTGCAGGCATTTGACCATCCTTCCTCGCCGGAAGTTCACAAACTAACTGGTGCGGAACAGGAAGGCCGTACACTCCAGCGTGGAAGGACATACTCCCTCTGGCTGTGCGCTGTCATAAACTGGCCAGTCTGCAGTTATTATATCGCTTACTCAGCCGTTGTAACAATTTATTCGAACGTTAATCACATCCAGGTTGAAGATTAACATTTGTGTTGTCCAGAAAATATAATTATTGAAATATTTTATATGTAGGTTCATCATTCTGAGTACATATTTGGTCTTGTAAGCTAAATTTACAAGTCATTTATTAATTGTTATGCCAACAAGCACTGTAAGTACTTATAGAGGATCAATACTTAATACTTACAGTACAATTAGGAAATGACGTAACACTCAAGACATGTGCTACTTCAAATAAAGAATCTTAATACTAAATTCATTAACAAAAGAGTGCATAAGAAGGCTTTGTCCATATAATTTAGATGTAGCCTTTCATTTTTTCACATCGAGAATTAATATTTACTTTCTCTATACGTACTATGTACATAGTGTATAGAGAAGATATTGACCCAAAATTCGATACCGAGAGTTCTCCATAAATACACGTTTCAGGGTCCCCGTATCCAAAAACTGTATGTTCAGAAAATCGTCCGTGTGTAAGTGTATCTGTGTGTGTGTGTATGAACACGATAACTCAAAAACGAAAAGTCGGTAAAATATTGGTATTTAAGTTAAGTATCTTCCAGAGGTGCGACACGAAGATTTTGAGAAAAATCCCCCACCCCAAAATAACCCTTTACATGGGTTAAATATAGAAAATCTTTATTTTCTAAAAAATGGCTATCGATTAATGGCCGTTATTAAAGATATGGCAAATTAAACTATATCTTGCATTTTCTGGGAATAGCCTCTGCAAAACCTCTTTATTCTGAATAAATTTTGCTGCATTTTGAGTAACTAGTAAACCGCAAGATAGACAACTTACTACAAGCCCGTCTGCTTCACATTCAGCAGATCATGAGTTCGAATCTCGATTAGGGTGAGTAACCCGGATAAGGATTTTTCGGTTTTCCCTTATACTGAGAAGACGAATGTCGCGTAACTTTAAGCTCCACGGACCTCTAGATCATTTGAGCATCATTTCACCAATTTCATTCATCGTCCGATATGACCCAGCAGGTTAAAGGACGTTAAACTTTTACTACACAAAAAATGCAGATCACGTCAAAACGCACAATTTATCTCAAATTGTGGAATTGACCATTTCTGAGATATTTCTTATTATTTGTTTTGAGATGAAAAATACTTAAAACTTTTTTCACACGGAAGGTTTTAAACTGCTGGCCCTGCATAGAACCGGATTTCAACCACATGGCAACCAGCTTTTAAAAGGTTTCACTATCGTTTTAGCCTAGCGTATTCCCTTATTTCCCTAACTTACAAGGAAGCAAGTAATTAAGAAACTTTCTGCTAATGTTTTTCTCAATTATCAAAGGCAAATTGGAGAATAAGCTTTTAACAATAATTTATTACCAAGATATAGAGAAATGCATGTGAATGTTATGCAACAGCTTTTTTCTTAATGTTCAACAAAATATTGAGCAGTAATTTTGCGGACCTCGTATACCCAATGTGCTTTCTCGACCGGATAAATATAAATTACAGTTCTTAGTAAGTAATAAACTATATTAGACAGTTAATGCTAAAAGTCTTTTACCAGATATCTGTAGTGTTAAAGAATAAAATTCTGTCACTCAAGTGTTATAAAATTATAATACTCCAATGTAGCCAACTTTTTTTCATGCATCCACGCCTCATTCAAGTAGACTAGGTCTCAAAGCTTGTATCGATCCATAAAATGGCGGATCATTTCAATTGGCTGAACCAGACGAAATAAATCAAGCAACAAAGACAGCAAAATTGCAACTGCTACACTGACTCCGTTCTTTAAAATTTTGTCGTTCTGTAAGAGTAAGTCATCATGTTGTCAGCACTGATGCTAAGCACGGCAACATCTGAATGTCGCAGATCATTTAGCAAGCATTCTGTGAAATAGGGAAAATACTATTTATAATTATAATGTGTCCATAAATTTTGAGAACTGTCTAAAAGCCTATATAACACCATGTTAATATTGCTTTATATTCTTCGTAGGATATCAAAACTTAATCTCGCACCATTTTTTCCCCACTTCTATCAGAAATAACTATTTTATTTTTTCTAGCCCATATGTTACATGCACAGTACATAGTATCTAGAGAAGGTATTGTATTCCACCCAAAATTGTGGTGTCGAGATTTCTTTTGAAATATATGTCCTCTGAGTCCAAAAAGAGCATTTTAAGATAAACGTCCGTGAGTGTTTGTCTGTGGGCAGCATAGCTCAAAAACGAAAAGTCCGTAAAATACCAAACTTGATATTGAAGTTCAGTATCTTCCAAGGATGCGATACGAAAGGCTTAAAAATAATCCCCCCCCCCATTTACAGCTACCCTTTACATGGAAAAAGTTTCAAAATGTTGATTTTCTCAACAAAAAAAATGCTACATTGATTTTGATTAAAATGTCTCGTGTTTAAGATATTTACATGAAAAATGTATATCTTGAAATTTCTGGGATTTTTTTTAAATCTTGTATAGCTAGTAAACCATAAGATATAGACAAAAACGTAGTGCACCAAAGATGTAGATCTACTTAAAACATACAATTATATACTACACATTTATTTGCTGGGGTTTACCGTTTCAGATTTATTCCTCGTTATTGGTTTATAATTTTAAAATACTTATACTTTCCTCATATAGAAACTTGTCAGCTCCTGGCTACGCAAAGAAACCGATTTCAGTCCCATAGCAACCACGTTTTAAAAAGTTCAACTGTTTGTTTATCCCTTCTACTTAAAAAGAACTAAGTAATGCTATTATTTATCTCGATTAGCATGAAATAGATTGAATAAAAACCTTATCCCAATAATTTATTACAGAGACGCTAAGAATGTCATGTAGTTGCAACACATGATTTTTAGATAAAGGTGCTGTATGTGTGTCTGTGGGTAGCACAGCTCATAAACAAAAACACCAATAAATACCAAACTTGGTATTTATGTTTAAATATCTTCCAAGGATGCGACACAAAGATTTTCAAGAAAATGCCCCTTAACATGAATTTTTTGTTGTCAATTTTGTTTTTCACAAAAATGGCTCTAACCATTTGGGTTAAAATAGCATATAGAGTTAAAGATATTTACATGAAAAAATATATATCATAATGCTCTGGGAATAGTCTCTCAAGAGCTTTTTGGACGAATTTTCCTAAATTTTATAACTGGTAAACCGCCAGAAAAACAAGAAAACTCACTACAGAAAAATGTAGAACTCGTTAAAACAAACAATTTATGTCATATACATTTTTTCCTGGAATTGACCATTTCCGAGATATTCATTATTAGTTTCAGTTTTAAAATACTTTTCTGAAAATTACTCGATTAGCATAAAGCAACTAGAAAACTCTGATGTGTACCATTCACATCTATATTCCTGCAACAAATTATTATTCTTGAAAATCTTATACTTCTATTTACTTTATGCTAATCAGAAAAAAATAGCAGAAATAATCTTACCATAAGTTAAAGTGATAGTCAAAAGCTGGTTGCTATGTCAATGAAGTTCCTTTGTTTATATGGATCGGAGTTGACAAGTTATAAGTTTTTCATAGCAGAAACCAAAAATAAGGAATGCCTCAAAAACGACGAACTCCACGAAAAAGATGTATATAACATAAATTGCGTGTTTTAACGTGCTCTACATTTTTTGTATAGTAAGTTTTTGTCCATTCTTATGGTTTAGCAGTTATTCAAAATTACGTAAAATTCATCCAGAATAAACTACTTTTCAGAGGCTATTCCTAGAAAATTCAAGATATAATTTTAATTTGTCAGGTAAGTGTGTTTAATACACGAAATTTTAATCAAAATCGTTAGCCATTTTTGAGAAAATAAAAAATTTCGAAAAAAGTTCCATGTAAAGGGTAGTTGGGGGGGGATTTTTCTGAAAATCTTCGTGCCGCATCCCTGGAAGATATTAAACTTAAATACCAAGTTTGGTGCTTTACCGACGTTTCGTTTTTGAGTTATCGTGTTCACGACACACACACACGCGCGGATCTTTTTGTGAAAATGCTTTTTTTTTTTGGATATTGGGCACCCTAAAACATATATTTCCGGCGAAATCTCGGTATCGAATTTTTGGGTGGAGTGCAATACCTTCTCTATACACTATGTACATAGTGCGTGTAGAGAAAGTAAAAATAAGCTTTTAAACAATATTTTTACAGAAATGTGAGGAAGTGGTGTGAATGCAACGCATCAAATATTTTACTTTTTCTATGAAAGAACCCAAAAATTGTAATACTGGAAACATAAGTTCTGAACTCCCAAACCAAACAAACTGCTGTATTCCAATCACATGACTTTCTCTACCTGTTTGTCTGCAACAAACTATTCTTATAAAAGTTTATTTTTCTACCTATTTCATGCTAATAGAGATAAATATTAGAAAAATTGTCTTATTACGCAAGTTTCTTACAACTAGAGGAGAAATAAGCAAATACACAAGGCTATAGCGATAATCAGCTTCAGCGATATTCTAATTAGAAGGAACATTTCGGAAATTGTTCACTCCACAAAGCAGCATGTGCCAAACTGTGTTTTAACCAAATATACACTTTTTTGCAGTAAGTTTTTGTCTTATAAGCAGTTTACTAGTTATTCAAAAGTCGTCCAGAATGAAGAGATCTTCGGAGGCTATTCCCAGGAAATTCAGCATACATGTTTCATTTGACATGTCAATATTTTTACTTTCTCAACACGTACTATGTAATAGTGTATAGAGAAAGTATTGTATCGCACCCAAAAATTCGATACCGAGAAGTCACTGGAAATACATGTTTTGGGTCCCCCTGAATCCAAAACAGAAGCATTTTTGGAAAAAGGTCCGTGTGTGTGTGGACAGCATAGATCAAAAACGAAAAGATACCAAACTTGGTATTTAAGTTTGATATCTTCCAAGGATGCGACATGAAGATTTTCAAGAAAATCCCCCCACTCCCAACTACCCTTTACGTGGATTTTTTTCGGTCTATTTTGATTAAAATAACGTATATTAAAGATATTTACCTGACAAATAAAATGTATATTTTGAATTTTCTGGGAGTAGCCTCTGAAGACTATTTATTTTGCAGGAATTTTGTGGAATTTTGCGTAACTGCTAAACCGCATGAGAAACACAAAAGCTTACCGCACAAAAAATGTAGAGCACATTAAAACACACAACTTATGTTATATAATTTTGTTTCGTGGAGTTGATCGTTTTTTTTTAGATACTCCTTGTTTTTGGTTTCAACTTTAAAAAACTTATACTTCTCATACAGGAATTTGTCAACTGCTGCCCATACAAACAAAGCAACTTCAGTCACGTAGGAACCAGCTTTTGATTATTAGTTTAGCCTATAATACTCCCTTATTTCCATGCTACTTAAAAGGAAGCAAGTAATAAGACTATTTGTGCTAATGTTTTTCTCGATTAGCATGAAGTGAATGGAAGCATAAGCTTTTAAACAATAATGTTTTGCAGAGAGGTAGAGAGAGTCATGTGAGTAGTCTTGTGTTTAGGGTATTTTCTCGAAAACATTCGTGTTGCACCCCTAAAAGATACTAAACTATTTTATAGTGTAACTACAACAACGCTTTTACTACAGTAGGCGATGAGTTGATTTTTAGAGCTCAATCCGGCGTCACAAAATTACTGGAATGATGTTCGGTGCACACAGATATAACTATGTGCGATGGAATAGCCATGGTCTCTACAGCCCGTTTCACTGTTGGACATTCCTCACTGCTTTTTTTTTTTTTTTTAATACATTTTCGGAGTCTGATCGGGACTCCGGCGCTGTATACCCTACTTTTTATTTACCTAATTTGTTTACTTTGATTACTGTATGATTACTGAATTTCTGTTTCACTTTTCTACACACACATACACAAACATATAACACCCATGCCCAAGGTGGGACTCGAACCCATGACCCCCTGCGCTGCGAAACACCAAAGCGAGACGCTTTGGCGAGCGCGGCCATGGGGACCGGCTTCTTGGTCTCGTTCAGTTCCTGCTAACAGATATATGTCAAAATAAGCCAAACAAGAAGAATACAACTTCGGTCTGAAAGTATGTAACGCCTGATATACTAACTTCCCGCATATTATATCAGCTGAAGTAGTTGCCGCACAATCGTGGCGATAACTACATTCAAAATGTAAAAATCAGATCTGCACCATTCACATGACTTTCTTTACATCTCTACAACAAATTATTGTTATAAAGCTTATGCTTCTATCTACTTCAAGCTAATCGAGAAAAAATTAGCAAAAATATCTGACTTGCTTCCCTGTAAGTAGATGCGAAATAATGAAGTACCACAGGTTAAAGTGATAGTTGAAAGCTGATTGATATGTGACTGAAGTTCCTTTGATTATACGAACAAGCCGGTCCTCACGGCCACGCTCGCTAATGCGTTTCACTTTTGTGCTTCGTGGCCAAGGGATCGTGAGATTGAGTCCCGCCTTGGGCATGGTTGTTATATGTTTGTGCAAAGCCTCAGTAAAACCAGTAATCATACAGTAAATTTAGGGGGGAAATGTAAACAGGGGATACAGCGCCGGAGTCCTGACCAGATTTCGGTATTTAAAAAAAACAAAAAAACAAACAAGAGTTGACAAAGTTTATTTAACGCTGAAACAAAAAACAAGGAATTACTCAACAGCTCCACGAAAAAAATATGTATATAACAAACTGTATGTTTTAAAGTACTCTACATTTTTCTCCATTTCTTAGAGTTTAGCAGTTATGCAAAATTCCGCAAAATTCATCCGGAATAAAGTAATCTTCAATTCATCCTGAATAAAGTAGTCTTCAAAAGCTATCCGAGAAAATTCAAGATCTACATTTTATTTATCAGGTAAACATCTTTAATATATGATATTTTAATCATAATCGTCATAGCCATGTTTGAGAAAATCAACATTTTCGAAAAAAGTTCCATTTAAAGGATAGTTTGGGATGGGGGGATTTTTCTCAAAATCTTCGTGTCGCATCCCTAGAAGATACTAAACTTTAATACATTCGTTTTTGAGTTATCGAGTTCACAGACATACGGACACACTGACACACGGACCTTTTTGTGAAAATGATTTTTTTTTGGATACAGGGGACCCTAAAAGATATATTTCCGGTGAAATCTCTCTATCAAATTTGTTGCACAGTTGTAGAGAAAGTCATGTGAATGGTACACATCTGATTTTTTTGTAATTCCCTACGTTAAATTATGAGCGAGTTTGGTTGATTTATGTTCCTTGTCTTTTTAACGCTCTGCACATTACTGTCCCGATTTTCTTGTATGAAGTTTTATACTTTTATTTATAAAAGTCCAAAGTCTTTTATCTATTAATTATAGTATGAAATTGTTTTATTTTGTTATTTTATGCATAAGAAAGATGCATATAATGTCAGTGCATGTAATGAGCTACTTTTGGAACAGATTGTACCTTAACGTGTGCATGTTTACGCTACAAATCTCTCCCCACTGTTCTTTCTTTATACTGTTGACTGCTCTGTGTGCACTTCGAAACCCAAGACCGAGATTTGCTAATGATGCCTCTCTTGAAGGCGAAGGCGAGGGAAACCGACGAACCAGGAGAAAACCCGCCTCTGCACCGCTTTGTTCACCACACATCCCACTTGGGCCGCCTTGGTGGGAGGCTAGTGGTCCAACCACTTGGCCACGGCGCGGCCTATACATACCTAAATACCAAGTTAAGTATTTAGCCGACCTTTTGTTTTTGATTCACACTCACGGAACTTTTTTCTAAATTTTTTTTATATAACGGATCTTAAAAATTGTATTTTCAGAGAAATACCGGTATGGACTTTTTGGAACGAATGTAATAGATTCTCTATGTATTCACTTGCACTAAGAAAAAGTGATTATCTCGGTTTCGAATTTTTGGGGTGGATACAATATCTTCTGTATACACTGTGTACAAAGTACGAGTAGAGAAAATAAAATGCACCAGAATTTTGCGTTACTTCTGCGAGGAGCAGTTAATTTGTGAGCATTGTGTGATTTCTCAGGAACTTTTAATCTTCAGTCACCGTAAATGACAAAACTTTTGAGTTTCCAGTTTCCAATTACGAAGTTGTCGCGATTTATCAACAGAACACAATAGCTTCCAAAATAAATATCTGATAGATTCTTGTTAACTGTCGCCCACCGAACTTCAGCTTCTAAATTTCCGATTGTGACTGTCTAAGGGGGTGGGGGGTTGGATTCCTCTGAGACACCCTCAGGAAATGACAGCGAGCGTAGGATGTTTTATACTTACTCACCGCTTACAGGCATTAATATCTGAAATATGCATCGAGGTCTCTTCCCTGTGGGAGTCTTGTTCATTTGAGGGTTTGTGTAATTCTTTCGTTTAAGATGTGGCATCTTCTAGGGTTGGCGAGTAACGGTTACTTATAGCTGCTACATTATTGTAACGTTTACAAAAGGAACGGTGACGAATAGATTACACAACGATTACATACCGGGCGAATGTCTTTCCCATGGGACCACACGTGGGATTTATGGTGAACGAAGCGGCATCTGGATCGGGTGTCGCCCTCCGTGGTGTATTGGTTACCATGCTAACTTCAAGGTCGCGGGTTCAAACCCGGCGGAGGATGATGGATTTTTTCGGTCATAAAAAACTTTAGCATGGCTTCCTTCGGAAGGGAAGTATAGCCGTGTGTCCCGTGTCGTAGATTTACGGCACGCAAAAGAACCTCAAGCCTGATGGAGAGGCCTCTGAGCAAAATTAACCGCTCTTTCAGGCCCAGTATAGAATGGGACGCTGGGAACCACCGCAGGTAAAGAGCGTCCATAAATAAAACTCTATTTAATTTCATCTGGATAGATTTTCTCCGGGTTCTTCGGTTTCTTCCAGCATTCATTGTCCAATTGTTCCATAATCAGCTGTCTAGTCGGCAGTTTCACCATAATTTCATATCATACACTGCCTCACTTTCATACTAGCGATCACCCATCTTGACTTCTCTCTGATCTACAGCAACAGGCGTCTGATCCCAGGCGCTGGCTTGTAGGTCCTGTGTGGGGGGGGGGGTAAACAGAGAAAGAGCAAATTTTATATTTATCATTTTGTTGAAGTTTTAAGAGGAATATAGTGGCCTTAAGTAAAAATCAGACCTGTAGGAAGCGGGTCTCAATGTAATAGCTTAATTCCATTCTCTTTGCAGGACCACAAGAGAAAAAATCATATAGGAGGTAGGTCGGAAGGTACCATTTCATTCTACCGCCACCGCAATGCTAGTGTCATCTCTCTCCCTCTCTATCTCTTTATCTCTCTCTATCTCAGTATCTCTCTTTCTCTCTATCACTATCTATCACTATGTCTCTCTATCTCTATCTCTCTATCTCTTTATCTCGCTCTATCTCTCTCTCTCTCTCTATCACTATCTCTCTATCTCTTTATCACTCTCTATATCTTTATCTCGCTCTATCTATCACTATCTATCTGTTTATCTCTATCTCGCTCTCTCTCTATCTCTCTATCACTATCTATCTCTATCGCTCTATCTCTATCTCTGCATCTCTATCTCTCTATCTCTTTATCTCCATCTCTCTATCTCTTTATCTCCATCTCTCTATCTCTTTATCTCCATCTCTCTATCTCTTTATCTCCATCTCTCTATCTCTTTATCTCCATCTCTCTATCTCTTTATCTCGCTCTATCTCTCTATTACTATCTATCTCTCTATCTCTATCTCTCTATCTCTATGACTATCTCTCTATCTCTATGACTATCTCTCTATCTCTATGACTATCTCCCTATCTCTATGACTATCTCTCTATCTCTATGACTATCTCTCTATCTCTATGACTATCTCTCTATCTCTATGACTATCTCTCTACCTCTATCACTATCTCTCTATCTCTATCACTATCTCTCTATCACTATCTCTCTATCTCTATCACTATCTCTCTATCTCTATCACTATCTATCTCTATCACTATCTCTCTATCTCTTACACTATCTCTCTATCTCTATCTCTATCTATATCTCTATCTCTATCTATATCTCTATCTCTCTATCTCTATGACTATCTCTCTATCTCTGTCACTATCTCTCTATCTCTATGACTATCTCTCTATCTCTATCACTATCTATCTCTATCACTATCTATCTCTATCACTATCTCTCTATCTCTTTATCTTTCTATTTCTCTCTATCTCTTTTATCTCTATATCTCTATCTCTCCATTTCTTTATCTCTCTCTCTCTCTCTCTCTCTCTCTCTCTCTAGTCTGTTCAGTGAGGCCATTACAGCCGTATAGCATTTTGTTTACAGTTATTGGTGATCGTTTAAGCTCTTTAAGACAATTTCTGAATCCGCCGATTGTGAAGTGCGTTTTTCAATACGAGGAACAAGGAATGCTAAGTCAGGTGAAATACTTCCCAACTTGTAGATAATTTACGTTGAAAATTGAATGGCTGAATGGTCAGAAAGTGGGTTAGTTAATTCAATAATGGACGATCCAAAATCCATCTAGAATAAAGTAGTCTTCAAATGCTCTCCCCAGAAATTTCAAGATATACGTCGATATACATGTGCTAAAACATGAATTTCCGGTGAAATCTCGGTATCGAATGTTTGGGTGCATTACAATACCTTCTCTATGCACCATGTACATAGTACGTTAGAGAAGGTAAAAAAGGTTGGTCACATAAATTGTGTGCTTTAACGAGATCTACATTTTTTTATAGTAAGCTTTTGTCTTTCTCTTAAGGTTTACCAGTTATACAAAAGTCATCAAGAATAAAGAGGTCTATTCTTGCGACATTCAAAATTTACATTTTATTTTTTGTCACGCGAAAATGTTTAATATACGGTATATTTTAATCAAAATCATTGGAGTCATTACTGAGACAAATTTTACAGAATATTTGTGAAGGGTATTTGGAGGTGGCGGATTTTCCAGAACAACTAGTTGCATTCTTGGAAGATATACCAAGATTGGTGTTTAATCGGCTTTTCGTTTTTGAGTTATACTGTACACAGATACACACAGGTTCTCTAAAAATGCTTTTCTTGGACTCAAGAGACCTCAAACATACTTCAAATTAAATTTTAATATCGAAATTTGGGACCAATAAAATACCTTCTCTATCTAGTATGCAGTTAAACAGTGCGTGTAGAGAAAGTAAAAAGCAAAAGCAAGAACAGTAACTAGCTCACTTGGGTAGCGTGTTTGCCTCACATTCAACAGGTCGCGAGTTTGAATCTCATTTAGGTTGAATTACTTATGTAAGGTTTTTTTCGGGGTTTTCCTTTGTCCTGAGCAGACGATTGTCGAGTAACTTTGAGCCCCATGGACCCAGAGATCATTTGAGCATCCTTTCACCGATTTCAATCATTTATCGTCCGATACGACCAATAAGGTTAAAGGATACTAAGCTAATAAAAAAGAAAAGTAACTAAGCTAGATCGGATCAAACGTCGAGAGCGGACGGTGAGTGTAGCGTCCCGGCCCTCTGTCACTCTTACGTAGCTTAATGATCTCAAACGACACCATATATGCTCTATCTGGTATTCTCTTTTATTCAAATGTATTTCTAGTTTCCTGTTGGTGTACTCTCCCTGAATTTTTTTTTTTTTGTACAGATAATCCATATCATCATTATCTTGTACAACGTCACTTAGTCATTCACAAAAATTAGATTAGATTTAAATATGTGATCTATATTTAAATTCATATTGTTCCGTGGTTCTTACTGCAATCTTTAGTCTCAGTTCCCTCCGTGGTGTAATTGTTACCATGCTAACTTCATATACCCAAGGTCGCTGGTTCAAACCTCGCGGAGAGCGATGTATTTTTTCGGACGTAAAAATCCTTAGTATAGCTTCCTTCTGAAGGGAATAAATCCGTTGTTCCCGTGTTGCAATGTGTAGTTTGCACGGAAAAGAACCTCAAGCCTGATAAAGAGGTCTCTGAGCCCAAATTAAACGCTCTTTCACGCCCAGTATAGAATGTGACGCTCAGAATCACAGTAGTCAAAGAACGTCCATAAATAAAACTACATTTTCATATCAATCTTTAAGCTGTTTTGTATAAAAAGTTTAAACAAAACCGGTGTTGAACAACAAACACAAGACCTTTACTTATACTTTTGTTTTCTCACAGAAATCGTTGGTAGGACAGGAGTTGGATAGGTAGAGACAGATTGCCGGCATGTTGCCATGATAGCTCAGTGGTAGAGCAACCGGTTAGAGACCGGGATGTCCATGGTTCAACGACTATGACATTGAATTTTTCAGTCTCAGTCTACCTATCCAGCTATCCTAGACATGGTTTCTGTGAGAAAACAAAAGTATCATAATTGTCCATAATAGTTTGGTTATACTATGAATCCTGAGACTTAAAGTACTTACAACATTGTAAGTCAACATCTTAAAATAAGTTGAGATCACCTTGTAGTTTACCGGGAAACATGCGAGTCAGTTACAAAGTTCAATGCTCTGCCGGCATGTTGCCATGGTAGCTCAGTGGTAGAGTACCCGGCTAGAGACCGGGAGACCCGTGGTTCATATCCCGGCTAAGGAATTGAATGTTTCAGTCTGACTACATCTATCCAAAACCTTTACTTGTTAGAAATGATTTTGATAATTTTGAAAAATAATAATAATAATTTTATCCCCTCTGGTATTAATTAAGCGTTCTCGAAACACTGATGTCCACACCAGAACTTTCAAATCCCACCACAATAAGCGAAGCTGCGAGGAAAATTAAACATCCGAAATGCATAGAAGCTCTGTGTAAACCATCAAATATAAAATAAGGTAGAAACGAAAGAAGGTCAAAAGCAGATGAGCACTCACAAACAGAATCCAATTAAACTTTTCCCTTGGCCGAATATCGCTTAATAATGTTCCAGGCAAATATCAGCCAATATAAAGCCTGTATCGTACAAGTTAGAAAATTTATCTACACTGAAGCAAAATACCATCCAGTCATTTGTTGCATTATTAACACATGGCAGTCAGATGTTTCCAAAATGGTTTAACAACATGCACAGGAATTTAACTAATCTTACATGTACATTCAAATGACTTTCTCTACCTACTCCGCAAGTAACTATTTTTACAAACATTTTTCTAAGTACTTTATGCTGATGTATGCATTTCAAAAATAAAAGTAGGATATTCGTAATTTTTTTTTCTCCATTTTAATGATTTAATTGCATATGAATATTTCGAGTTAGAAAATGTTGGTACATTCACTTGCTAAAAGATCAATGACTTTGTAAATGTTAGTGTTAGAAAAGACATTTTACTTTCTCTATACGTACTGTGTACATAGTGTATAGAGAAGGTACCCAAAAATTCGATACCGAGATTTCACCGGAAATATATGTTTTGAGAATCAAAAAAAAAAGAAAACATTTTTGTAAATATGTCCGTGTGTGTGTGTCTGTGGACAGCATAGCTCAAAAACGAAAAGAGCGTTAAAAACCAAACTTGGTATTTAAGTTTGGTATCTTCCAAGTGTGTGACACGAAGATTTTCAAGAAAATCCTCCCTCCCCAAACTACCCTTTAATGGAACTTTTTTCGAACATTTTGATTTTCTAAAAAAATGGCACTAACGATTTTGATTAAAATCCCGTATATTAATGACATTTACATACCAAATAAAATATATATATTGAATTTTCTGGGAATAGCCTCTGAAGACCTCTTTGTTATGGATGAATTTTGCTGAATGTTGCTTAACTGCTAAACGGTAAGAGATAGACAAAATCTTACTACACAGAAAATATAGAGCAGGTTAAAACACACAAATTATGTTATAATTTTTTTCCATGGAGTTGATCGTTTTTTTAGTCATTCATTGTTTTTGATTTCACCTTTCAAAAACTTATATTTTCTCATACATGAATTTGTCAACTCCTTCCATGCAAACAAAGGAACTTCCGTCACATAGCAACCAGCCTTTGACTATCACTTTAACCTATGGCACCTACTCCGTTATTTCGCTTCTACTTAAAAGGAAGCAAGTAATAAGACTATTTCTAACATTCTTTTCTCGATTAGCATGAAGTAAATAGAAGCATAAGCTTTTTAAAAATAATTTGTTGCAGAGATGTAGAGAAAGTCATGTGAATGGAACACATCAGATTTTTTGTATTTTGATCGGAAAGCTTTACTTTAGCTTTTGGGAGTTTTGGCATCCAGCCTCCATGTGAGAGTTTTGATGTACTGCGAAGTTGTGTTGGAAAGTTAGGTTACATTTTTGTTATGTAATGTTTGAAAGCAATTTCTGCAGAAGTAAAATTTTCTATATAAATGTCTCATTATGTCAGAAACTAGTTGACATAAAAAACAGAAACTTTACTACACATTTTCATCTAAACAGGTTTTATTTAAACGAAAACGTTTCCATATATACGAATTAAAAATCTGATGTGTACCAATCACATGACTTTCTCTACATCTCTACAACAAATTGAAGTTAAAAAGCTTATGCTTCTATTTAATTCATGCTAATCGAGAAACATTAGCAGAAATAATCTTATTATTTGCTTCCTTGTAAGTAGAAGCGAAATGAAAGGGTACTATAGCTAAAATGATAGCCAAAAGCTGGTTGTTATGTAACTGAAGTTCCTTTGTTTGTATGGGCAGAAGTTAACAAATTCCTGTATGAGAAAAGTATGTTTTTCAAAGCAGAAACGAAAAACCAAGAATATCTTAAAAATGATCAATTCTATGAAAAAATTTATTTAACATAAATTGCGTGTTTTAGCGTACTCTATATTTTTCATGCAGTAAGCTTTTGTCCATCTCTTATGGTTTAGCAGTTATGCACAATTCCGTAAAATTCATCCAGAATAAAGTAGTCTTCAGAGGCCATTCCCAGAAAATTCAAGATATATATTTTATTTTTCAGGTAAATATCTTTAATATACTATATTTTAATCAAAATCGTTAGAGCCATTTTTAAAAAATCAAAATTTTCGAACTTTTTTCCATGTAAAGGATAGTTTAGGGTGGGGGTATTTTTCTCAAAATCTTCGTGTCGCATCCCTGGAAGATACTTAACTTAAATACCAAGTTTGGTATTTTACCGACTTTTCGTTTTTGAGTTATCTGTTCACAGACACGGACACACACACACACACACACACACACACACACACACACACAAACACGGACCTTTTTTTCTGAAAATGCTTTTTTTGGATACAGAAGACCCTAAAACATATATTTCCGGTGACATCTCGGTGTCGAATTTTTGGGTGGGGTGCAATACCTTCTTTATCCCTATGTACATTGTACATACCGGGCTAGAGAAAGTAAAAATCATTTTCCAATAAAATTAGTAGATTATAAAACTACCATACCTTTCCTTCTAATGAACAAAGGTTGTCCATTTTTTATTAATCAGCTGTAAAAGAATTGCTGAAAATAGCTTGAAAAATTTTGCTCATTAGCCTAAATAGTTGCTCAGATAATGGGTCAAACTATAACATTGGCATTTGACATTTGCCTTTAACATTTAACTCCGTTTAACAGTTATATTATAACATTTGAAGTCGGAAAAAAAAAGAACAAAAGAAGTCTTACACTGGGCAAACAATGGTAGTTGAAGTGATGGCTTTTAATTGCCTCTAAGCTCTAAGTTCTAAGCGGTAAAGGTATCTTTGTGGCGCATGGCTGAATGTTTACCACGCAACTTAATGAAGATGCTGTCCTCTCCATGCTGATGCTTCCTGTGAGTCGCTGGTTCTTGTCTCGACTGCTGTCGTCGTGTAGAGCAACTTTGAACAACTAGGGGTGATATAAGTGAAAGTGAATAAAAATTATGATGTGTTACACTCACACGACTTTCTCTAGCTCTTCTACAACTTCGTACATAAGATTATTTTTATTTCTACACCATGCTAAACCAGATAATCAGTAGCAGAATATTCTTATTACTTAGTTCTTTAAAAGTAGAACGGAACTAAAGGAATGGGCTATGATAAAATGTTAGTTAAATATTTAAAAAACTGTCGTTATGCAATTATCATTGCCAAATGCTTCTTTGCTTGGCCAGGAGTAGAACAAAAGAAAGACTGACAATTCCTGTATGAGAAAAGTATTAATGATTTTATATTGAAACCAATAATAGGAATATCTCGGAAACGGTTACCTTCACAACAAATGCAAAGGACATAAGTAGTGTTTTGACAAAATATACATTTTTTGTGCAGTTTTTGTCTCTCTCTTACGGTTTAGCAGTTAAGCAAAATTCGGCAAATCTCATCCAGAATAAAGAGTCGTTAGGGGCTATTCCTAGATAATTCATGATATACATTTTATTTGTGACGTAAATATATTTTATTTTAAACAAAATCCTTGGAGCCATTTTTGAGAAAATCAAAATTTTCGAAGCTTTTTCCATGTAAAGGGTAGTTTAAAGTAGGGGGATTTTCTAGAAAATCTTCGTGTCGTATCCTCGGAAGATATTGAACCTAAATATCAGTTTGGTAGTCAACGGTCTTTTTCAGCTATGCTGTACACACACACACACACACACACACACACACACACATATATAGAGTACTACGTAAATAGTGTATAGAGAAGGTGTTGTAATCCCCCCAAAAATTATATACCAACATTTCACTGGAAATAATTGTTTTGAGACCTCATGAATCTAACAAGAAGTATTTTTAGAAAAAGGCTCGTGTATGTTTGAGGGGGGATAGCATAGTTAAAAGGCCAAAATTCCGTTAAATACCAAACTTGATATTTAAGTACAGTATCTCCCAAGGATGCGATGCGAAGATTTTGAAGAAAATTTCCTCTTATCTAAACTACTTTTTGGAAAAAGTTTCAAAAATTTTGATTTTCTTAAAAATTACTCTAAAGAATTTGATTAAATACTGTAATTAAAGCTATTCACATGACAAATAAAGTTACCTTGAATTTTATAGAAATAACCAATGAAGATTCTTCATTCTGGACGACTTTTATATAGCTGGTAAACCGTAAGAGATAGAAAAAAACTTACTACACAAAAAATTAGATCCCATCATAAATGCCATATGAACTATTTTCGTGGAGTTTACCATTTCCGAGATGCTCCTTGTTATTGGTTTCGGTTTTAAATACTTCCAGCTTTTAAAACATTTGACAATCGCTTCAGTATAGTGCATTCCTTTATTTCCCCTGTGCTAAAAGGAGTAAACAATACGTCCATTTCTGTTAAAGTTTATCTCGATTAGCATGAAGCAGAATAGTAAGCTTCTTAGAAATAATTTGTTACCGAGATGTAGAGAAAGTTATGTGAATGGAACACTTAGATTATTTTGGAGTTAATCATTTGATATATTTATTGTTATTGGTATTGAATTTTCCAATACTTATTTATACTTTTGTCAAATGGCAAAAATGTTTCGAACTCCATAAAATACCCAAATTTTTTAGCCTAATATGTTTTATTTGTAGCTCCAAGAAATATTACTATAATCATTTTTGATAACTTTAATTCGACGAGATAGAAAACTGTAAATGTAAATGGTGTTTTATTTATGGACGCTCTTTAACTGCTATGGTTTTCAGCATCCCATTCTCTACTCGGCGTGAAAGTCCGCTTAATTTTGCCAGAGGCATCTTTTTCAGGCTTGAGGTTCTTTTACGCGCCGTAAATCTAAGATACAAAAACAACAGCTTTACTTCCGTTCCGAAGGAAGATTTTACGCCCGAAAAAATCCATCATCCTCCGCCGGGTTATTAGAAGAATAATCTTTTATCAGAAAAGTTTTGTTGTGGAAATTCATGTGAAGTATGAATTAAATTTGTTTAGAATGTTTTTGGTTTCTCTCAAAGAAAATATATATTTACACTATGTTTAATCTACAACTTCATTGTGACTAAAGTATACTCTAGAGGAAGTGAAGCTCAGAACCATTTTGATGATACGTTTCAGCTTCAGTGCAGATAACTGATAAGGTTTATTTAACACTAAAACGCAATTGCTATGTTTGGAAGGCTCCCATGAGATCCTGTGCAGTTTTATCTAGGTATCTCAGTAGATATCTGACCTATATCTATCCGAACATTCAGCCAAAAATAAAATTACCGCGTTTACCAGCGAGGTACGCATATTATGTACAAATTCCAACACCACAAGCGTCTTTTATTATTACTGAGTTTCGTATGCGCCATGTGTAGCTTGCATTCTGTTGTTACAGAGTTATTTTGTATAAAACGTGGCCGTTCGACCAACACCACCTAACGAGAAAGCCCGAACATTAACAAATGGAATCAAAATCTTTGGACGTTGTGATAAAATAAGTATATGCACATTTGCGAGAATATTTTAAGTTTTAAGTAGTGGCCCAGAATATAATGTATCAGATTCTAATGTCGCCCTCCGTGATGTAATGGGTACCATGTTAACTTTATACAAAAAATCGCGGGCTCAAACCCGGTGGAGGACGATGGGTTTCTTTCGGGCGCAAAAATCCTTAGCACGGCTTCATTCGGAAGGGAAGTAAAGCCGTTGATCCCGCGACGTAGATTTGCGACAGGTAAAAGAACCTCAAGCCTGATAAAGAGGCGTCTGAGAAAAAAACTTATGTGTTCCATTCACATGACTTTCTCTACAACGCTGTAATAAATTATTGGTTAAAAAACATATTCTTCTATCTACTTTATGATAATCGAGATAAACATTAACAGAAATTGTCTTAATTAACTTGCTTCCTTGTAAGTAGAAGGAAAATAAGGGAATATACTAGACTTAAACGATAGTGAAATCTTTTAAATGCCGGTAACCATGTGGATAAAATCCGTTTCTATGCAGGGCCAGGAGTTTACAACATTCTATGTAAAAAAAAATTTAAGTATTTTAAATCTGAAACAAATAACAATCAATATCTCGGAAATGGTTTATTCAACGTAAATGAAACGTATATAAAATAAAGTGTGTGTTTTAACGTGATCTACATTTGCTGTGTAGTAAGTTTCTGTCTATCTCTTACGTTTTACCAGTCAGGCAAAATTAAACAACATTAATTTAGAATAAAGAGGTATTTTTTAACTATTTCCAGAAAATTTAAGATATACATTTCATTTGCCATATATATCTTTAACATACGGTATTTTAACCAAAATCTTTAGCGTCATTTTTGAGAAAATAAAAGTTTTCAAAATTTTTTGCATGTATAGGGTAGTATGGATTGGGGGGATTTTTCTTAAAATCTTCGTGTCACATCCCTGGAAGATGCTAAACTTAAATACCAGGTTTGGTTTTTTACAGACTTTTTATTTTTGATTTATCGTATTCATAGGCACATGGACACAGGACCTTTCTCTGAAAATACCCTTTTTGGATACAGGGGACCCTAAAACGTCTATTTCCGATGAAATCTCGGTATGAAATTTTAGGATGGAATACAATACCTTTTCTATACATTTTGTACATAGAGAAAGTAAAAATTAAGTTCAGTATAGAATGGGACACTGAGAATCACAGCAGTTCAAAAGCGTAAATAAACAAAGCTTCATTTCCAATTTACCAAATTATAATAGTTATTACGCTAGCGATTAAGAAATGGATGTGTCTGTTTTTCCTTCCTCAAATCCAAATCGACACTTAAAATATATAATTCTATATATTGGTTTATAGTACAGAGTTTTCAATTAACAGATTTGAGGTTTACAGGGCAGAATGGAAAAATGGCGGTATCTTAAGCAAGTTCGCTGTGAACGGCTTAGAGTACGAGTTTAAAATTGTTATTTTTATGTCAATCGTTGACTTATTTGTTTACCCCCATGTATGCCAAGAAGAGCTTTATTTAAGAAATTATTTCTTACCTTAATGATGCCAAATTGTAAGGGGTGTCACTGACCGGGATTACCCACACAACGGGTAATGCCGGTCACTATATTCGAACCTGTTATTTAGGTATAAAGTCATTAAAATGCATATAAAGCACTACATTCTACTATTAGAGCTTTAATATAACATTATAGAGTAGTGCAAGCAATTTGAAAAGCAAATCATCACGTAAATCATTTTCTTCTTATTACACATATATCAGAAAATTAATTTTTCGGATTGTCTCAACCCTACATTCTGAATGAGCCCACACGCCATATGGCCCATAGAAAGTAATGTCTAGAGGCTGAAGTCTGTTGGACGTCTGTGGAGGAATACAAGCAACAATAATTCGGTTGTTTTGAAGACGTCAAAAGTTTCCATAGTAATATGGATGCCACGTTTATCCAATAGCAGCAATACTGCGTTCTCTTTATCAGGCTTTATATGTCTGATAAAATGTTTCAACCAAACCATAAATAATTGGTCTTTTGACCATTCATTTTTGAACACCGGCATATTGCTTCCGGAGGTCCACCTTCTTTCCTCTACCGTGGAAATATGAACATGATGGGTGGAACGTAATTACCTGAAGCACATATTGCGCATATCACTGTTATGTTCTTATTTCGCTCCCAACTGGTCACAGAATCTACCCTTTTCTGTCCCTTTGGAGTTAAGTTTTGCAGGTTCCTGTGCTGTACCTATGCCAGTTTCATCTACCTTCTCCGTCAGCTGTTTAATAATGCGTCAGTACCATACATATGGTTTAAAACTAATTCTCACATATCTAACATTATTAAGAGAATCATGAACTTTTTGGAAAACCCTGTAAACATATAGAATACATTCAATACGGTACATTTGTCCTGTGTAGTTCAAGAAAAAATTACATAAAAATGCGTTTAACATATTTTTACATTCTCTACACGTACTTTGTACATAGTGTGTAGAGATGGTACTGCACTCCACCTAAAAATTCGATACCAAGACTTCACCGAAAATATATGTTTTAGGGTCCCCTGTATCCAAAAAAAAAAAAAAGCATTTTCAGTCCGTCTATAACAGGATAACTCAAAAACGAAAAGGGGGTAAAATATCAAACTTTAAATTTAAGTTCGGTATATTCCAGGTATGCTACACGAAGATTTTGAGAAAAATCCCCCTCACCCCAAACTACCCTTTATATGGATTAATTTGCGAATTTTTTTATTTTCTCAAAAATGGCTATAATGCTTTTCATTAAATTGTCGTATATTAAAGATATTTACCCAACAAATAAAATGTATATTTTGAATTTTCTGGGAATTGTCTCTGAAGACTACTTTATTCTGGATGAATTTTAAAACCGTAAGTGATGGACAAATTCTTACTACACAAAAAATGTAGAGGACGTTAAAACACAAATTTATGTCATATACATTTTTCGTAGGATTGATTGTTTGAGATATTCCTTGTTGTTGGTCTCAGCTTTAAAAAATATATATTTTTCTCATACAGGAATTTGCCAACGTCTGTCCATACAAAGGATCTTCGGTCACATAGCAACCAGCTTTCGACTATCACTTTAACCTATGGTACTCCGTTATTTCCTTTCTACTTAAAACTAAGCAAGTAATAAGACTATTTGTGCTAATTTTTTCTTTATTAGTGTGAAGTAAAAACAAGAATAAGTTTTTTAGCAATAATTTGTTGCAGAGATGTAGAGAAAGTCATGTGAATGGAGCGCATCAGATTTTTTCTCACTGCTGCTGACAACGGTACAAGCAAATGGCAACTTGACTAGATATGTTTTAAGCATGCATTTACAGAGGGCAACACAAACCAGTATATCACTGCTACGATATACATCCAGATAACTGCGCGACCGGCATTACCCACTGACCGGGGTTACCCGTGATTTCCCTATACTTTTATATGGTAGGTTACATAAGAACGAGGGCTCCGTTATTCTTAAGTCAGAACACTGTTATATTATGAGTAACTGTTATATTATATTAATTCTTTTTCATTTGACTTTTTTTTTAGCTTCATTAATTTCTCTGTTATGCTATTAAGCGGTAACTAAATTATGTATTTCCCGTTTTTGAAAATCTTATCATGGGGAACGGAAGAAGGGACAGGATACGTGAGAGAGAGAGTGTGGCTATTCTTAACCATCTGACCACTGTGTATATATATAATGCTAAGTTTGTGGTTGAATTTCATTTTTATTGTTTCTCATTCTTCTGTATGTGCTATTTTACTTTCTCTGTATAATGCATGGTACGTAGACAGAGAAAGTATTGCTCTCTTCCCAAAAATTCGATACCGAGATTTCACCGAAAATGCACGTTTTAAGATCTCCTGTATCCAAAACAATTTTTTTTAGAAAAAGCTCCTTGTGTGTGTCTGTGTGCCTATAAACACGATACCTAAAAAACGAAAAATCGCTAAAATACCAAACTTGATATTTAAGTTTAGTATTTTCCAAGAATTTTCCATGGAAAATTATTAAAAAATTTTGAATTTCTCAAAATTAACTGACGATATTGACTAAAATACCGTATATTAAAAACATTTACATGGAAAAATGAATATTTTGAATTTTCTGGGAATAGCCTCTGAAAAGCTGTTCATTTTGGACGAACTTTACTTAAATTTGCATAAATGATACACTAAGAGAGGGACTAAATTACACAAAAAATTTAGACCTCATTATAACGTACAATTTATGCCATATAAATTTTTTCATACACTTGCCCATTTTTGAAATATTTCTTGTTATTAGTTTCAGTTTTAAAATACTAAAACTTTTCTCGTACGGTAATTTTTAAACTCCTACCCCTGCAAAGAAACGGATTTAAACCATATAGAAACCAGCTTTTAAAATATCTGACTAGCGCTTTAGCCTGGCGCATTCCCTTGTTTCCTTTCTAATTACAAGGAAGCAAGTAATAAAACTAATTTCTGATAATGTTTATCTCAATTAGCATGAATTAGATAGAAAAGTAAGCTTTTTAACGATACTTTGTTAGAAATGCAGAGAAAGTCATGTGAATGGGACACATCAGATTTTTCTCATTTTTACTTTCCCTACACGTACAATGTACATAGTGTATAGAGAAGGTATTGCTCTCCACCCAAAAATTTGATACCGAGATTGCACCGGAACACACTGAAACAAAACAAACAAAAAATGAAAAAAAAACGTTTTTAGAAAAATGTCCGTATGTGTGTCTGTCTGTGTGTGTGGGCAACATAGCTCAAATTCGAAAAGACCGTTAAGTACCAAACTTGATATTTAAGGTTGCTATCTTCCAAGGATGTGACACGAAGATTTTCAAAAAAATTGGAATTTTCATGGAAAATTGTTCAAAGATTTTGATTCGATCAAAAATGGCTAACAATTTTGATCAATATATCATATATTAAAGATATTTAAATGACAAATAAAATGTATATCTTGAATTTTCTGGAAATAGCTTCTGAAGACTACTTTACTCTGGATGAATTTTACGAAATTTTGCATACTGCTAAACCTTAAGAGATGGATAAAAACTTACCACACAAAAAATGTAGAGTACGTTAAAACACACAATTTATGTTACATACATTTTTTTCGTCCAGTTGGTCGGTTTTGAGATATTCCTTGTTTTTCGTTTCATCTTTGAAAAATGTATAATTTTCTCATACAGGAATTTGTCAACTCCAGTCCATACAAACAAAGAAGCTTATGTCACTACCAATCAGCTTTGAAAAATAATTTAGCCTATGCTACTCTCTTATTTCTCCTTCTACTTGCATGAAAGCAAGTAATAATACCATTTCTGTTAATTTTTTCAATTTTCATTAGCATTAAGTAAATAGAAGCATAAGCTTTTTAACAATAATTTGTTGCACAGATGTAGAGAAAGCCATGTGAATGGAACTCATCAGAGTTTTGTATTGTACTTTTGCAATAGTTAAATGTATTCGTGTAATATTTAATCAAAATCTTAGGAAATGTCCCAGGAGGCCTTGAGGTCCATACGAATACATATTTACAAGTGTATACTGAGAACGTTTGCAATAAAACCACCACCACTTTTACATGATTTTATTCAGCTGTAGATGTTCATGATGTAGATGTGCCGTGTTGTTTTTCACATCGGATGCTCACAAATTATTCCTTTGCTTGTTAACTAAATGACGTATACACTAATTAAAATTTGCTGCCAAAAGCAAAACAAACATACCGTTATTTTACGCCAGATCATTAATGGAAATATTTCAGCAAGAAATATTAAATTCTCTGCTACACAAAAGACGATATTTTCTTTGTTATCAAGACAGTGCTTATACAACAACATGCCAGATGCCGTTGAATACAAGAGAAACAAACTGACACAAGCGCAGGTCTTGGGTCACAATCAGCTAGGGTTTAAATTAGAATTCTTGAATAGGTCGCAGAATTATTGATTTGAAGTCTTTTACAACTCGTTAACACCACAGTCGAGTGCTGTTTACGACATTCAAAGGATTTTTGTGGAATTTTGGGGCAGCAGCTGTCACCAAGTTCTTTGAGACAAATGTTAAAATCGACAAATATTTTATTTCTTAGCAGTAAAACACTACTACTCATCTCCTGGTAGTAGGAAAAGCTAAGTTCACGTTTTATTGAATGTTTTGTTTTAATTTTCTCTATCACGTAGTGCCGAATGAATGGAAACATGATAATACTTTTGGTTTCCTACGGTGCTTTTCTTTGTTTACTTTCGCAAACACTCCTTTCATAATCTGTATTCTATACCATTTCTGGTTGGCTGATCTCTTTGATTTGCATTCATACACGCATTAGCCTATGAACAAACATCAACCTAGCTCAGCGGCGAAAGGGGAGGAGTACGGAAATATTTCACCCAAGTATAAGGCATTCTTTGCAAACACGGTCCACACCAGCCTATAGTTTATTTACATTCATGTAAATAGGTGGATAAGTTTGTGCATTCCACCCAAAATTCGATACAATTCAAGTCTGTATCTAAACGACTTTACATTTTTGAGCTGGGATACTATGCTTCCGACACTTCTGTACAGATTAGAAAGTAAAATATGTGTTACATTCACATGACCTTATCTATTCTGAGATTATGCTTACAAAGACATATTTTCAATTTAATTTATGCTAATCTAAATTATCAGAAGGACATCTTTTATTACATACATTCTTGCTGGCACTGGGAAATAAGGGAATACAATAGATTGCGGGTTCAAGCCGGTGGAGTGTAACGCGTTTATTAGCGTAAAAATATTTATCATGACTTCCTTCGGAATGTAAATAAATCCACTGGGCCCGTTTTATGCATTTTTTTTTTTTCCGTAATCGGCTTACGCTCCTCATAATTGTAGGGCTGACACGCCTCTAGGACCTATAAACCAATGCCTAGGGGTCATAAGACTGTCGGGAAGCCTGTGCTACATAAGTACGCTACGTAAATAATCTTCAAGCCCGATAAAGAGACTTCTGAGTAAAATTAAGAACAGACAGAGAGCGAAGGGCGATCAAAGTTAAGTAGTCTGTCACACACAGTATTGAATGTCAAGCTGAAATAAACATCACCTAATGTCAATAAAAATTGAAACTGAAATTGCATAACCATAGTGATAAAAAATATGATGTGTTCTATTCACATACTTTCTCTATCTCTTCCGCAAAACAACTTTATTTACAATAGATTATGTTATCTAAGTCAAAATCGAGAAAAACATTAACAGAATTGTCCTTATTACTTTCTTTCTTGTAAGTAGAAGGGAAATAAGAGAATACACTGGACTAAAGCGATAGTCAAATCTTTTAAAACCGGTCACTGTGTGAAACAATTGAAATTAGGTTCTGTTTGTCTGTTAAGAGTAAACAAAAGAGACGAACAGAAAGATGTCTTCCCGTTTGAGAAAGTTTAAGTAGATTAAAGCTTGAACAGAAAACTCGGAATATCTCGAAAACTGATAACTCAAAAACTACAAAAAATACGTATATAACATAACTTGTTTGTTTTAACGAGATCACATTTCTTGTGTAGTAAGTTTTTGTCTATCTCTTAAGATTTGTCAGTTACACAAAAATATTCCAGAATAACGAGGACTTCAGAAGCTATTCCCAAAAAATTCAAGATACACATTAGTCATAACATTTTAATCAAAATCGTTAGAGCCATTTTTGAAAAATGTTCCATGCAATGGGTAACTGGAAGATACTGAACCTAAGGACAAAGTTGGTGTTTAGCAGACTTTACGTTTTTGAGCTATGCTGTCCAAATACATACACACACGTACGTGCTTTTAAAAGTGATTATTTTTAATTCAGAGGGTCTCAAATTATGCATTTCCGGTGCAATCTCGGTGTAGAACTTTTGGGTGGAATATAATACCTTCTTTATCCACTATGTACATCGCACAAACGTCCTAGAGAGAGCAATGAGTAAGTATTGGTAAATTTAAGCCAATAATAAGGAATACCTCGGAAATGTTTAACTCTACAAGAAAAAAAAAGGTATTGGATACATGTTTTGACGATTTTTCATTTTTTGTGTGGTAAGATTTTTTCACTTTCTATGATTCCCTTACCAGTTATGCAAAATTAATGCAGAATAAGAGGGCTTATGTTTTACATACACTGCATTTATAAAAAATATCGTAAATATATTGCATTTGAGTCAAAATGTTTTCACTCATTTTTGAGAAACTCAAAATCTGGAAATTCATTCCATACAAAGCCCAGTTTCAGTGTGGGATTTCTCGACATGTCTGCAAAATACTGAACCTAAATATAAAATATGGTACTAACCGAGTTTTTGAGTTAAATGGTTTGCACACACACACAGAGGCTGATAGTGATCTTTTTGGATTCAGGGTCCCCAAAACATACACTGCCGTTTGTGAAAATGGCAATACAAAGAAGCAAACTTAAGAGTGTAATGAATTTAATACCAGAGATTAGGTACAGGACGAGTAACAACAATTGATACATTATGAAACCTGTCCATGACCTTTGAGCCATCATTCAGTATTTGGCGTGGCCTTCATGTACTGCAATTAGAGCTACTATACGCCATGAATCATAAAGGTTCTGAAGTTTTTGTTCGAGCCCAAAAGTCCGGAGGGCCGTCGACCAACTATATCCCAGACATGTTCGATGGGCGACATGTCAGGCGAAGAAGATTTGTACATTCTTCGCAATAAGTGGCTCAGCATTTCCATGTTGAAATGTGGAGATACCTCAAGCAGCGGGAGTACATCGGGCTCTACAACCAACCCGTTGCTGTTCAAAGTGCTCTCAATTTCTAGGAGGCGAGATCGGTTGTTGTAACCAATGGCGCGCCAAACCATCATAGCTGGGGTTTGTCCACTCTGCTGTTCAACAATGCAGCCCTTCAGGTTGCTTTCACCATGGTACCGCCGGACATGTATGCGGTCATTTCTGTAGGGCACGTTTAAGGGGTCTCGTCCGAAAAGACTACACTCAAGCACCCTAGTGACGGCATTCAAGTTCTCATTGCAGTTGGAGGAGCTTGTGGTTTATAGATAATACAAGCCGTCGAATGGCACGTGACCTGCAGCAGACTGCGACGAACCGTGATGCAGACAAGAATACGCCTATTGCGTGATTCTGCGTCGAGCCAACACTGTGGATGAAGCTGTACGGTCATTTATGGCCATGTGGACAAAATGACGGTCATCCCGTACTATGGTTATTTTCCGTGGCTCAGTGTACGCTCTTTTCGCTGCGTAAACCTTCACCTATCCACTGCTTCCACACACACATATCACTGTCTTAGCAACATGCCCTCTACGAGCCAAAATGTCACGATATGACAAACCCCCTTCCCGGAGACCGATCATTCTACCCCGTTCGAACTCACTCATATGCCGATATGACTCCTTCTGACGTCGACGAGGCATATTTGTTGTCACTTTATTGTTTCATCCTTGTTTGACAGCTCTGCACTGACTACACGTAGTGCAACACTGACCTTGCCAGATCGACATGACATGGCTCTGTTCGGCCTAGGGTATCCTATCTCTCTGCCAACCCAATCACTTATTGCTTGCACACTCTTCTACACTTCCACCAAGTTTGAAGTTATTTGGGAAATTCTTTCTTCGTGTTGCAATTTTCACAAACTGCAGTGTACATACTATATTTCCGATGAATTTTCGATATTGAAATTTAAGGTAGAATACAATACTTTCTCTAATAGAGAAAGTGAAACAGCTGACAGAAGAATAGTTTTTAGATGAATTTGTAGATGAGGTCGTATGTAAATTTGTACTTCAGAGGACTTCTCAGCTAGTACTTCAGGTAAAATATCGACACCAAATCTATGGATGGAATAGAAGAATTATTCAAAGTGCCTAGGTAAGCGACATAGATTGTAGGTGACTTTATAAAGCATCTTCTGAGTAAGGAGATAACAGCCAAGCCCACAGTTTCTCAGAGTTCCAGATTTCTGTCTTCTCAGATTTTGCTTCATTTCGCATTCTGTCTTTTAGCGCGTCACCGAGAATCTTTCTCTCCCTGCGTTTGCTACGCATACTTCACCACTTCCCTTTCCCCCCTTTAGCCCGTCACTAAAACTTTGCGCTACCAAGTTGACGACCATGAATAATTTCCTTCAAGTCTCATGTTGTACGTAATTTGAATAAAATTATCACAGATGTTTTACATAATGCTCCAATGTTATCCTTTATCATAACTAGACAGAGAATTCCTATTATTATTCTCTACAAGTTCTATATACCTGGTATATAGAGAAAGTTTTGTAATGCACCCAAAAAATTGATACCGAGATTTCACCGGAACTACATGTT
The DNA here is from genome assembly GCA_030762935.1 of Hymenopus coronatus. Lineage (NCBI taxonomy): Eukaryota > Metazoa > Arthropoda > Insecta > Mantodea > Hymenopodidae > Hymenopus > Hymenopus coronatus. The sequence goes on along the minus strand of CM060882.1, from coordinate 32,241,720 downwards.
TTGGGACCCACTGAACACAAAAAAGCATTTTTGGAAAAAAATCCGTGTGTGTATGTCTGTCTGTGGAAAACATATTCCAAAAAACGAAAAGACCGTTGAATACCAAACTTGGTATTTAGGTTTGGTATCTTCCACGGATGAGACACGAAGATTTTCAAGAAAATCCCCCACCCCCTACTAACCTTTACATGGAACTTTTTTCGAAATTTTTGATTTTCTCTAACGATTTTGATTACAATATCGTATATTAAAGATATTTACCTAATAAATAAAATGTATATCTTGAATTTTCTGGGAATACCCTCTGAAGATTTCTTTATTCTGGATCAATTTTACGGAAGTTTGCATAACTGCTAAACCGTAACAGATGGAGAAAGCCTTAAACATAAAACATGTAGGGCACATTAAAACACACAATTTATATCATACAATTTTTTCGTGGAGTTGATCGTTTTTTAGATATTCCTTGTTTTTTGTTTCAGCTTTGAAAAACGTACACCATTCTCATACAGACATTTTTCAACTCCTGCCCATACAAACAAAGGAACTCCACTAGTAACCAGCTTTTGACTATCACTTTTAACCTATATTTCTCCCTTATTTCACTTCCACTTACAAGGAAGCAAGTAATAAGACTATTTCTGTTATTTTTATCTCGATTAGCATGAAGTAAATAGCATAAGCTTTTTAACAATAGTTTGTTGCATAGAGAAAGTCATGTGAATGGAACACACCAGATTTTTTTCCCTTAATATATATTATCCTCGCCTTTACTATGTACGCATCATAAGTTTAGATATAAATAAAATAATATAAAAGTGGCTAAATGCCTATTTTGAGGTTAGTGACTAATTTCCATTATATTCAAGTCTATTTTAAGCACCTGTCTGCCTCACATTCAACAGATTGCCCGTTCGAATCTCGCTTAGGGGGAGTTATCCGGGTAAGGGTTTTACTTTCTCTACACGTACTATGTACAGTGTATAGAGAAGCTATTGCATTCCACTCAAGAATTCTATATCGAGATTTCACCGGCAATATAGGTATGTTATGGGACTTCCTGAGAAAAATGTTCTTTTGTGTGTGTGTGTGTGTGTGTGTGTGTGTGTAGCATAGCTAAAAATGAGAAATCCGTTAAATACCAAACTTTATATTTATATTCAGTGTCTCCCAAGGTTGCGACACGAAGATTTTCAAAAAAACTCCCTAACCCCAACTACACTTTACATGGAAACAATTTCCAAAATGTTAATTTTTCTCACAAATGTCTAACGGTAGTTTAAAATATTGTATATTGAATATATTTATATCACAAATAATATGGATACTTTGAATTTTCTGGGAATAATCCCCAAAAACCATTTATTCTGGATGACTTTTGCTGAAGTTTGCATATTTGGTAAACCACAAGAGATAGACAAAACTTACCACACAAAAAACGTAACTCTGGTTAAAATACACCATTTATGAAATACATGTCTTTTTTGTAGAACTGACCGTTTCTGAGATATTACTTGTTATTGGTTTCAGGTTTACAATACTTTTCTCAAACGCGACCATACAAAGCGGAACCGAACCTCAATTGTTTCACATAGCGGCAAGCTTTTAAAGGATTTGACTATCGCTTTAGGCTAATTATTTCCTTATTTCTCTTCGACTTAAAAAGAACAAGTAATGACAGAAATTATCTTAATATTTATGTCAATTAGCATGATGTATATCAAAGAATAATATTTTGTAGGAATAGTTAGCATTTGGAACAGCTAGAGAAAATTGTGTGACATTTTTTTTTTTAATTCAGCGGACGTCAAAGTATATATTCCCAGTGAAATCTGAGTATCAAACTTTTGGGTGGATACAATATCTTCACTACACACTATGCACTTAGCAAGTGTAGAGAAAGTAAAAAGAGATAGCCCAGAGCTTGGCTGCAGTATACGCCTGTGACAGAAATGTATAACTATTTCAGTAAACGTTTATATCGATTAATATGAGCTAGATAGCAAATATGTTTTGCTGCTTTGAGTTGTCATTGAAAAGCAGAACTCTATTAAGCACACAAAAGAAATGATTTAGGGCATTAAGGTCGAAATCTGTGCAAATAGAAGCGACAATATAAAGTTTTGCCGAGTAGCCCGGTACAGCTTACGGACTTAACGCCAAAGCCTTCATGCCCGTAGAAAGCCACAACGGGAAATTGCACTTTGGAAAGAGGCAATTGGGCTCAACGCAAAGCAAGTCAAAGTGTTGATGAAGCCCCTTTGCCAAAACCGCTCGCTCGCTCGCTTTTCAAAAGCAGCAGCAGCAAGTTTCGGCGAGCAAAATCCTCTTAGCGATGTTGCACTATGACCTTCCTCGTTCATGCGCAGCGGTTAATTGTCTCGACCAGCCAAGTGAAATGCTACAACACTTTTGTTAATTGTTGTTTATATAAGCGACCGTCATCTACATACCGGCGCTGCAATACACTAGTCACATACACCACGAATATACACATGTGGAAGTTCAATACTTGTATCAGTGTTTGAGGACGATTTGAAGTTCCAGGATTTGCAGTTTTTTTCGCTATTTTCTAAAGTTATTTTTATGAGTAAAAACTGAAGACTGTAGTATCTATTATTGCCTTCTCCTTACGTCACTAGTCACACGGTGGACCGCCCTTTCTCCTCTGCTCGACTATGGGAGAAGCGATGTGAGAGAAGAATATCGATCGTTCTAAAAGTTCAACATACTTAATTGAATTGAAATTTATTTGTAACATGCCAATATTACATGGATTTACACGTCAGTATAGTAAAAAAAAAACACAGTAAAAACTCTGATGCAATCCATTCACATGACTTTCTCTATATCTCTGCAACAAATTCTTTTTAAAAACTTTATGCTTCTATTTACTTCATGCTAAGTGAGAAAAAATTAGAAGAAATAGTCTTATTAATAGCTTCGCTGTAAGCAGAAGTGAAATCAGGGAGTAGCATAGGTTAAAGTCATAACAAAAGATGATTGCAATGTGACTTTAAGTTCCTTTGTTTGTATTTACAGCAATTGTTAAATTCCTGTATGAAAGTTTATAAGTTTTAAATCTGAAACCAAAACAAGGAGTACCTCAAAAATGAACAACTTCACGAAAAAAATGAATATACATAAATTGTTTGTTTTAATGTGCTCTGCAATTTTTGTGTGGTAAGTTTTTGTCTATCTCTTGCGGTTTACCAGTTACACAAAATTCCGTAAAATTCGTCCAGAACAAAGTAGTCTTCAGAGGCTATTTCCAGAAAATTCAAGCTATACATATTATTTGTCAAGTATATGTCTTTAATATATGATATTTTAATCAAAATCGTTAGAGCCATTCTTGAGAAAATCAAAATTTTCGAAAATGTTTCCATATGGAGGGTAGTTGGGATTGAGGGGATTTTCTTGAAAATCTTCGTGTCGCATCCTCGGAAGATATGAAACTTAAATACCAAGTTTGGCGTTTAACGGTCTTTTCGTTTTTGTGCTATGCTGCCCACACACACATATACACAGACACACACGAACATTTTACTAAAAATGCTTTTTTTTTTATTCATGTGGTCTCAAGTATTTCCGGTGAAATCTCGGTATCGAATTTTTGGGTACAATGTCATCAATACCTTCTCGATACACTACGTATATAGTACGTATAGAGAAAGTAATACATAACTGATAACATGGTAAAATACATAACCATAATATTTTAAAACTTGTAACTTGAAAACTCTTTCACTGAACAGAAACATTGATTCATTAAAAATCGTTTTACATTTTGCTTAAAACTATTGTAAGGCAATTCTTGTGTAGTCAATGGTAACTTATTAAAAAATCTGATGTGATCCATTCACATGACTTTCTCTCTATCTCTGTAACAAAGTGTTGTTAATAAGCTTATCTTTTATTTATTTCATGCTAATCGAGAAAAATTAGCAGAAATAGTCTTATTTCTTGCTTTATTGTAAGTAGAAGCGAAATAAGAGAGTACCATAGGTTAAAGTGAAAGCTAAAAGCTGGTTGCTATGTGACTGAAGTTCATTTGTTTGTATGTATGGTCAGGAGTTGACAAATTCCTGTATGAGAAAAGTTTTTCAAAGCTGAAACCAAGAAAAAGGAATATCTCAAAAACGATCAACTCCACGAAAAAAATGTATATGGCATAAATTGTGTGTTTTAACGTGTTCTGCATTTTTTGTGAGTTAAGCTTTGTCCATTTCTTACGGTTTAGTAGTTATGAAAAATTCATCCAGAATAAAGTGGTCTTCAGAGGCTATTCCCAGAAAACTCAAAATATACATTTTATTTGTCAGGTAAATAACTTTAATATACGATATTTTAATAAAAATCGTTAGAGCCAATTTTTAGAAAATCAGCATTTTCAAAAAAAGTGCCATGTAAAGGGTAGTTTGGGGGGGGATTTTTCTCAAAATCTTCGTGTCGTATCCCTGGAATATAATAAACTTAAATACCAAATTTGGTAATTTACCGATTTTTCGTTTTTGACTTATCGTGCTCACAGATACACGGGCACACGGACACACACGGAACTATTTCTGAAAATACATATATTTCCGGTGAAATCTTGGTATCGAATTTTTTAGTGGAGTGCAATACCTTCTCTATACAATATGTACATAGTACGTATAGAGAAAGTAAAAAGCATAACACCAGAATGTAAGGCGATTTTTTATATTTTGTGAGTTTATTATTTTCTCTGAGTAACAAATATGTATTTCGACTGTTTTAATTGTGAATATCTGAACTTTTGTAAAATAATTTCTCATTTGATTTTAAAAAGAATAAACTCTTAAAAATATAAATTGAAGGAAACGTTAAAATTTTATACTGCATAAAATAAGGTTTACAGGAGTCCATACTCTTTAAATTAAAGATGGTTCTTAGAATTCTTTTCTATGCAATAAATATCCTATAAGGGTTAGTAGAGTTGCCCCATAGGAACACAGCATAACTACACGTTTTTGTTTTCACACAACATTATATGATTAGGATTCAAAATCTATTCATGGTTCAATCTAAAACAAAATCTGATGTGTTCCATTCACACGATTTTCTCTAGCTATCCCACAAACAAATTTTCCTTAAAAAAAATTATTGTTTTGACTACGGCAAGCTAATCAAGGTAAATATTACCAGAATTATTGTTTGCTTCCTTGTAAGTAGAAAGGACATGCGCAATACACTAGACTAAATCGACTGTAAAATCTCTTAAAAGCTAGCTCTATACGAAATAACTTAGGTTTGCATGGCTTGCAGCAAACAAGAGAGAGAAAATGTAACGGCACTTTCCGTTTCAGAAACGTTTAAGTAGCTTAAAATTGTAACAACTAATAACAAGGAATATCTCGGAAACCGCAGACTCTACATAAAAACGTATATGATATAAAGTTTGTGTCTTATCGAGATCTACATTCTGATGTAGTAAGGTTTGTCTATCTCTTACGGTTAAACCGTTATTGCAAAATTCTGTAAAACTCACACACAATAAAGGTCCTCATAGGTTATTGCCAAAAATGTCGAAATATATTTTTTGTGTGATGTAAGTGTCTCTAAAATGGTTATAGTAATTTTTGAGAAAATCAATTTTGTTTAAGTTTTTCCATGCAAATGTTATTTGTGGATGGAGGGATTTTCTTATAAATGATTGCGTCGCATCCTTAGGAGATACTAAACTTAAATACCAAGTCTGGTATTTAACGGACTTTCGTTTTAGCTATGCTGCCCACAGACACACACATGGATCTTTTTCTAAAAATGCTTTGTTTTTACTCGAGGACCTCAAAACCTATTTCGAGCGAAATCTCGTCATCGCAATTTTTGGTGGATTACATATATATTCTAGCTACTATAGGCATTTTATGTACATATGGTTAGAGAAAGTAAAAACTAAATAAAACAATATACTACATATCTGAGTTATATGGCGAGTTCACTACATTGCAGTATGTGCAGGTACACTCAAGGACATTAAAAATACCTCTGCTTCAGTGATTTTGCTAAAAATGTGAACGATTGGCAGGGACTTTGGTCTTTCTACGATATTCATTGTCGCCATACTGGTACAAAATGCTTTGCGAGTAAGAAAAGGCAAAACCAATTGGGTAATCCACGCCTTCGTCCTCAACTCCACTTTATGCTCAAAATAATGTTCTGTTTTGGAAGTAGTTATTCCGTTTTAGCCTTCTCTACAGTGTACATAATAGAGAAGGTATGCGGTTCCTACCAATATCCCATGTTGAGATTTACCAGAAATAGTAGTTTTGAGAACCTCCGACTTCAAATATTTTCTATGAAGAGCTGTCTGAACAGTATAACTAAACATTTTAAGATAATTAAGCACGTTGTCTTTAAGAATACAACACAAAGGTTTTCATAAAGAGCCCCGCAAACAAAACCAGCATTTACAAGCAGCATTTTTCGACAACTTTGGTTTCCTCAAGATGTCTAAAAATGTTAACTAAAATACCAGATGTTTAATTATATTTCATGAAAAATTAAGCTGTATCATGTATTTTCTGGGAATATCCTCTGAAGCCTTCATATTCTTGATGACTGCTGCATAATTCTCAAACCATAAGAGAGACATACTACGTAAAAAAGTGGTTAAAAATCGATAACTGATTATTATAATTATCCATTACTACAATTTATGCCAATACATTTTTGGCAAGTTAATAACTTTCCAGGTATTTCTCATTATAAGCTTCAATTTTAAAACACTTAATCTTTTCTCAAAATGAAAGTCATTAATGTTTATTCAATCATCTGGTGAATTTTAAGGCCATCACATAGCTATCACCTACTTAAAGGTTTACTTGACATTTAAAACTACTACACTTTTATTCCTTTGTATCCTCAATTAAAACGTTTATGTTACGGTTTATTTTGATTAATTTGAAGTGGTTAGAAGAATACGTTTTTTACTTTCTCTAGTACATATTCACAATGGACATAGCAAGAGAAGGTATTGTATTTCAACTAAAAATTGGATACAGAGATATCACAGGAAATATGTTTTAAGCATCCTTAAATTAAAAAATAATCATTTTTATAAAAACAGGCCCTGCGTATTGTGGACAGAACAATTCAAAAACGAAAATTTATATTGATATATTTTTAGTTCAGTATCTTCCAAGGATGCGACACGAAGATTTTCAAGAAAATCCCCCACCCCAAACTACGTTTTATACTGGACAGTTATTGAAACTTTCGATTTTCTAAAAAAGTGACTGACCATTTTGAATAAAATGGCGTACAATAAAGATATTTATCTGGCAAATAATATGCATAAGGGAACTGTATGGGGATATCTCCTAAATTCCTCTTCATTCTAAATAGCTTTTGAATAACTGATAAACTGTACCATATACACAAAAATCTGATGTGTACCATTCACATGACTTTCTCTATATCCCTGCAACAAATTATTCTTAAAAAGCTTATACTTCTATTTACTTTATGCTAATCAGAAACAAATTAGCAGAAATAGCCTTATTAATTGCTTCCTTGTAAGTAGAAGCGAAATAACGGACTACCATAAGTTAAAGTGATAGTCAAAAGCTGGTTGCTATGTCAATGAAGTTCTTTTTTTATATGGATCGGAGTTGATAAGTTCCTGTATGAGAAACTTATAAGTTTTTCATAGCAGAAACCAAAAATAAGGAGTGTCTCAAAATCGACGTACTCCTGTGTAGTAAGTTTTTGTCCATCTCTTACAGTTTAGCAGTTATTCAAAATTCCGTAAAACTCATCCAGAATAAACTACTCCTCAGAGGCTATTCCTAGAAAATTCAAGATATACATTTTATTTGTCAGGTAAATATCTGTAATATACGACATTTTAACCAAAATCGTTAAAAGTTCCATGTAATGGGTAGTTGGGGGTGGGGTTTTATCTCAAAATATTCGTGTTGCATCCCTGGAAGATAGTAAACTTAAATGCTAAGTTTGGTATTTTACCGACTTTTTGTTTTTGAGTTATCGTGTTCACAGACACACGGACACACGGACCTTTTTGTGAAAATGCTTTTTTTGGATATTGGGGACCCTAAAACATATATTTCCGGTGAAATCTCGGTATCGAATTTTTGGGTGGAGTGCAATACCTTCTCTATACACTATGTACATAGTGCATATAGAGAAAATAAAAATGTTGACCTTGGTACAACAAACTAGTTATGTCTATACAGTTTTCTTGTTGAGCTAATCATTTCAGAGATATTCACTCTTAATGGTATAATTTTAAACTACAGTTTTTTCTCAAAGGCAAGTCCTCAACCGTGTCCATCCTTCTGGACATACAAAGAGAAGCCAACTAATTGTTCACACAGTGACCAGCATTTAAAATATTTCATTATACTTCAGCTTAGCGTATCCCCTTATTTTCATTTTACTTTCAAGTAAGCAAGCAATAAGACCATTTCTGCTCATGTTTATCTCAATTAGCATGATATAAATAAAAAAATATTTTGTAAGAATAGTTTTTTTGCAGAGGATGTAGAAAAAGTCATTTGAATGGAACAGAGCAGATATTTATCTACAATTAAATATGTAATACGAGGGTCGGCTGCTAAGTCCCGGGGCTCTGAAGGAAAACAATATCAAAAATATGTTTTTTTTTGCTTTATTTCTCAACATAATTTCCAGAAAGGCTAATTACATGTGTCATCTCTGTAGCGCGATTTATCAAGGTCCTCAAAATAGCTGTCGACCGCATTAATGATCTCGTTGCTGTGAAATCTTCGGCCTCCAAGAATTTTTTTGAGGTTTAGGAACAGATGGTAGCCACTGGCTGCTAGATCTGGCGAATATGGTGGATGTTCAAGCAATTTAAACTGTAATTTGCACATTTTTCCCCATGCAATATTTTTTTTTCCAAATGAGGTATTTTTCTTTTCACCTCATCACTCAAACGTAATAGTAAGCTTGCGTAGTAGTCACCAGTGATACTTTAACTCTTCTCCAAGTAATCAATAAAAATAATTCCCTGTGCATCCCAGAAAACACTCGCCATAACCTTGTTAGTTGACAAAATTGATTTTGCCTTTTTGGAGTTGGTTCACATGGAGTAATCCACGGTTTTGACTTACTTTCTGGAGTATAGTGATGTATCCAAGTTTCATCCGTCTCAAAAGCCGCCTCAAAAATGTACCGGGATGTTTACGGTAGAGCTCCACGTTCTTAACAGAAAGTTTTTCTTTGCAACTTTTGATCAGGTGTCACCAAACGCGGCACCCATCTTGCACAGACCTTGTGAAAGCCCAAAACATTATTTAAAATATTACCAGCATGTTCTTTTGATATTTTTACAGCCTCTGCTATCTCAAGCAACTTATTCTGCGGTCTTGCAGTACTAAACGATGAATTTTTTCAATGGTTTATGAAGTTGTCACTTCTACAGGGCGTCCAGAGCGAGGCTCAACACTAGTGCTCGTACATCCCATTTTTAAACACTGCTACCCACCTTTTAATCACTGAATATGAAGGGTCAGAGACCTTCAATGTATTGTCCATTTCCTCGTTGATTTCTTTAGGCGTTAAGCCTTTCAAATGGAAATATTTAAGTCACTGCTCGTTTTTTTCAAATCCTCCATTCTCGTGAAAACTCTAAAGTTGTGTTGTTTCAAATGCTGTCATTCGAAAACTAAACAAGCTATTGACCTGTAACTATGCATACAAGCTAGTCTAGAGTTAAAGTATACGATGCTACCGTCTAACTTACCTAGTGGCACCATATCTGTGTGAGGCCAGGGACATATCAGCCTACCCTTAAAACCATTTACGCAAGAGAGTATTTGAATTAATGTAAAGATATTCAAAGCAATTTATTCCTTACTTTCTCTAGCCAGTATGTGCAATGTACATAGTAAATATAGAAGGTATTGTATTCCAACCAAAGACTCATTACCCATATTTCACCGTAAATACATGTTTTGAAGCCCTCTGAATGCAAAAAAGTATCTTTAAAAACATGTCCATGTATTTGTCTGTGTGTATGTGTGTCTGTGGGCGGCATAGAAAAGGAACGAAAAGTCGGCTGACTTGGTATTTAAGTTAAATATCTTCTAAAGATGCGATACGAAGATTTTCAGAACCCCCCTCGCCAAATACGCCTTACATGAATTCATTTTGATTCTCTGAAAAATATTTCTAACGATATTGATTTAAAAATCGCATATTAATGTTATTTACATGAAAAATAGCATTACCTTGAAATGTTTGGTGATAGCCTCAGAAGACATCTTTGTTCTGGATGAGTGTTGCGGAATTTTACAAAACTTATAAACCATAGGACATTGACAAAAAGTTACCTAACAAACATCGTAGTACTGGTTAAAACACACAATTTGTGTTAAATACATTTTTTCCTAGAGTTGGCCCTTTTTGAGATATTCATTGTTATTAGTTTCAGTTTTAAAATACTTATACTTTTCTCAAACGGTGGTTTGTCAACACCTGGCCATACAAACAAAGGAACTTCACTACATAGCAACCAGTTTTTAAAAGATTTGACTATCGCTTTAGCGTAGGGTACTCCCTTGTTTCAAGGAAGCAGATGATAAGACCATTTCTTTTGCTTTTCCTGGATCAGCATGAGGGGAAATAGAAGAACTAGCTTTTTATAAATCATTTGTTGCAGAGAAGTAGAGAAATTTATGGGAATGGAACACACCAGGTTTTTTAATGGCTTGTTGAATGGGTAGTGAAAGTAATGTGATTGTAAGAGCCAGATTTCTGTTTTAGTTTGAATTTGTGTTAATTTTGATATTGTGGGTAACAAAGTGATATTGCGAAAGGAAAATCTTTTTGCAGCAATCTCGAAAGAAGAGGTTCTGGATGTGAGTACAGCGCCTGCGACTAAGGCAACCCTTCCAGCGCTAGTCACGTCTGCTTGTACGTGACCTCGAGACGAAGAGGAAATAAAACCCTTATAGTCCTGCCACATTAACAGCTCCTTCTCCATCACTGTCAATACGGCAAGACTTTGCCAACTTCTTTAGACAAACATCTCGACTCCTGACAAGGACCCGTGTAGAACATGCGTCCTTCGCACTGTCTTTATCCCTTCTACAAATGTCCCTATAAAAATTTATTATTTTCTTTACGTACACAAAACGTGACTCATAATGGTAAGGAGATGCTTATGTTTTTATTGACCAAATCTATTAACGTGACCAGCTCTGTTTTCCGAGCATAGACGGAGTACTTTACTTTCCCCAAACTATGGGAGAAATGTAAGTTATCTATGAAAATTAAAAAATAAATAAAAAAATAATCTGTGTTCCATTGTCATGACCAGGGATAGCATCTTGGAGACCAATAGAGGGACACATGTTAATACCAGTTGCATAACCGACCTGATTTGGCGCGCCACATATAAACCACATATAAAGGGCCATTCACATTGAAAATAGTAAACTAAAATGACTGACAGAGACGAGAGTGTGGTAGCATTCGTGCACATGCAAATTAGAGTAGTCAATTTGCTTGTTGTTTTATATTTTAAAGAACGGTTGCAGACGATGGTGGGTTCATCTGCTTAATCAAAGACGAATTAACGGAAGAGAAATGAGAGAGAATCATCAAGCGAAGCCATTTTAATAACACATCTAGCAGTGTTCTCATTGGTTGATTCCTACGTTGCATGTTAACTTTGACACAAAAGCTTGGCATTTGTAAGCTTCTATGTTAACGTACTACGGTTATGTCGTCAATGTAACCATCGTGAATGAGCCTATACATATATTGGCTGCAAGCTTCTGTGTCTGCGTTACGTCCACGGTTGATTTTCGATGTGTATGGTCCTTTGCGGAACGTGACTCGACGCAGCAGTATACTTACTTACAATGCTTTATATTACAATAATGTTTTACAGGTAATTAGTGCCTTTGATGATAGTGCACGCTCTTCAATACAAAATTGTAAAAGTTATTGCTTCAATTTTTTGTAGTGTTTAACATCCATACCGATGGAATGTGATGGCGGGGCAAACCAGAGAACCTGGGTTTACGCCGCTTTGTCCACCGCGAATCTCACATGCGGTTGCTTGGGATCGTACCGGACCGTACAGGTGAGAGGCGAGTGGTCTAACCACTCGGCCACGGCGCGGTCCTTCAAATGGATTGCTTGAAGATTTGCAGTTTATACAGAAGAACTTTGCAGACGACAATAACACATTTGGAAACACGGTGCCTTGAAATGCCTCAAGCCCTGAAAGCTTTCAAGGAACTTGTGCAAGTATTTAATCAGAGACTCGTGTCACCTGTTTTATACCTGCGAGAAAGGAAGTGAAGACAGTGACGGATTTTCAAGAATGCGAGAAGTACGAAATGTGCTACGAGGTGTTGCTACGGAAACAAGTGCTGATGCAATATTTTACCCAATAGTCGATAATGTTTCCTATTTCCGTCTTGCCCCAATCACATCATTGAAGTTTTTCACAATACAAAACTTGTTTACGTGCCAATCGGAGACGATTCACATTTGAGACATTACGAATATATGTTGGGTATTGTAATCTATGTATCTTAAGATAAAATGAAACGGATAATAATGTTGATGACCTGTTGCACAACAGCAATTGAATGCATGTAAACATTAAAACTGTTAATTCCCTAAATGAGTGGTATTTATGTTTACCTCCCACCCAACCTCAATCGCCTTCCTCTGCTAGTGAAAACATCACAGTGTACCAGACAACCACTGCCCCATCTTACCTCTATCAGTACACACTGTATTGTCAACACATCACAACTATAGGTATACCAGCAGCGCTAACTTCGATTCTGTCCCGCTATCGGCCCTAAAGATGCTATCCCTACTCATGATTTTCTCTACCTGTTTCACAAACAAACCGTTCTTACAAAATATGGTTTTACTACATCATCCTAATCAAATAAACTTTAGCAGAAATGGTGTTTTTACTTGGTGTCTTTTAAGTTGAAATGAAATACTGAAAAATACACTACCTAAAGCATTAGTCAGATCTTTCGAAAACTAATCACTATGTGTAAGAAATTGAAATTGCATGTACAGGAAAAAACAAAATAGATACGAAACGAAGGATGACTTCAATTAAAGAAAGGTTCAACCATGATAGATTTAAAACCAATAACAAAGAATATCTCGGAAAGGGTTAACTCTACACAAAAGTATATAACACAAACCGTGTGCTTTAATAAGATCTAGAATTTTTGTACCTATATTAAACTTTTGTCTATCTTTTAGGTTTTAACAGTTACGTAAAAGTCATTCAGAATGAAGAGGACTTCAGAGGCCATTTCCAGAAAAATTCAAGGCATACATTTTGTTTTTCATGTAAATATCTTTAATATATGGTATTTTAATCAAAATAGTTTGAACAATTTTTGAGAAAAACAAAATTTTCAAAAAAAATGTATCTATATGGTAGTTTGGAAGGAGGCATATTCTTGAAAATCTTTGTGTTACATTCTTGGAACATATTAAACCTGAATACCAAGTTTGGTAACCTTTGATTCTTAACTTAGTGTCCATAAACCCACTCACATATACGAACTTTTTCTACTTTTCTTTTTGTCTCAGCACCTCTAAATAAGTACCTCTGGTGAAATCTCGGTATCAAATTTTCGGGTAGAATACAATAAATTCTCTATACACTACGTACATAGTACGTGCACAGAAAGTAAAAATTCTGATATACTTAATTCACATTACTTGATCTATTCTGTACCAAGATATCCTTATAGAACTTTATCCTTCTATTTACTTCAAGATAAACACTATTAGAAATGTACATATTACTTAGCTCCTTGTAAGTAGAAGGGAATTCATTAAGCTAAAGCATTATTCAAGTATTCTAAAAAGCTGTTCGCTATGTGATAGCATAAACAATTCGATTCTCTTTTCAAGGCAAGGAGTAAAGCAAAAGAAAAACAAATGGATACTTGTAGTTCTGGAATAGTAATGGTTTAAACTTCCCAATCCTTATAACGAGGAATATCTCCGCATTGGTTAAAACCAGACACAAAAGAGTCTTTTAGATTTTCAGGCTAATACATGTTTAGTTTCTCTAGCCCGAGTGTACAATTCACATAGAGAACAGAGAAGGCGTTGTATTCCACCCAAAATTTCGATATCAAGATTTCATCGAATATGTTTCTTTTGACATCCCCTGTATCAAAATACATTTTTAAAAACATCTCCGTGTGTCTATGGTGTGCATGTGACTGTGGACAACAGCTGAAATACGAAAAATCGGTTAAATACCAATCTTGGTAATCAAGTTCAGTATATTCCAAGGATGGGACATGAAGATTTTCAGTAAAAACTTTCCCACCACAACTACCTTTACATGGAGCATTTCTCAAAAATTTTGATTTTCTCAAAAATGGCATTACTGGTTTTTATTAAAATGTCACATCTATGACGTTTTTATGACAAACAAGATGTGCATCTTGAATTTTCTAGGAACAGGCAAGAACTCCACTTCATTCTGGATAACTTTTGTATAACTGGTAAACCGTAAGAGATAGGGAAATAGTTAGTACTCAAAAAGTGTACATTTCATAAAACACACAATTATATATATATTATTTTATATTTTTGAGGTAATCGTTTTCGAGATATTTCAGTTATTGATTTCAGTTTTAAGGTACTTAAACCTTTCTCAAATAGAAGACATCTTTCTTTTTTCCTCTCTTATGCTTCATCCTAGCAAGTAAAGGGAACCGAATTTCAATTGTTTCACATAGAAAAGCTCTGAATATCGGTTCAGTCTAAAGTATTCCTTTACTTCCTTTCTACTGTAAGTAATAAGACAATTTGTAGGAATGTTTATCTTGATTGGCATGATGTGGACAAAAGAATAATCTTTTATAAGGAACGTTTGTTGGTAGAACAGCTAGAGAAAGCCATGTGAATCGAACACACATTTTTATTACTTTCTCTACATGTACTCTGTACATAGTGAATAGAGAAGGTATCGTAATACACCAAAAAATTCGATACCGAGATTTCACCGGAAATACATGTTTTGAGAACCCCTGACTCCAAAGAAAAAAGCACATTTACAAAAATGTCCGTGTGTGTGTGTGCCTGTGGGCAGTATAGCTCAAAAACTAAAAGTCCGTTAAAAATCAAACTTGGTATTTGGGTTTGTAATCTTCTTTTGTCTATGCAACATGAAGGTTTTCAAGATAATCCCCCAACCTCCAACTACCCTTTACATGGAACTTTTTTTCGAAAATTTTGGTTTTATCAAAAATGTCTAACGATTTTGATTAAAATATGATATATTAAAAATATTTCGTTGACAACTAAAATGAATATCTGAAATTTTCTGGGAATAGCCTCTGAAGGCTAGTTTATTCTGGATGAATTTTACGCAATTTTTCATAGCTGCTAAACCGTAAGAAATGGACAAAAACTTACTACACAAAAAACGTAGAGCACGTTAAAAAACACAATTTATGCCATATATATTTTCTTCATGGAGTTGATCATTTTGAGATATTCATTGTTTTTTGTTTCAGCTTTGAAACACTTATATTTTTCTCATACAGAAATTTGTCAACGCCTGTCCATACAAACAAAGGAACTTCAGTCACATAGCAACCAGATTTTGACTATCACTTTACACTATGGTACTCACTTATTTCGCTTCTACTTATAGGGAAGCAAGTAATATGTCTATTTCTGCTCACTTTTTCTCGATTAGAATGAAGTGTATAGAAGCATAATCTCTTTAACAATAATTTGTTACAGAGATGTAGAGAAAGTCATGTGAATGTAACACATCAGATTTTTTCCCATTTATACGCCATCTTGAACTGCATGCCTCAAATGATGGAGTTTCCAGTGGAACATATCTTCTGTATAATGGCAATTGTTTTAACTCCTGTAGGTAATGCTTGTTGTGTTTTGTTCTTAGATCATACACAAACTCGCTGACATTCATACCTCCAGATCTTGTCGCCCAATCTTGGGCTGCTGAACCCGAAAGAGGTTTGAGAAGAATAGACATGGGGCCAGTATTGCAAATAGGCGAAAAAAATGACAAAGCATCAAGAAATGTGTCATAAGAAGATTAACAGACCTCATCCGGCAGCAAATTGAATCGAGCTGTACCTTCTCTAGCTCTAGCAAACGAAATAAAACTGAATTGGAGTAAACAGACATAATATATTTCACGTAAGCAGAAAGTAGAATCGGGAATAGCATGGTTTAGGCTGGGAGGTTGGAAAACTTGGAGTCTGACAGCAATTCTGTTGGGAGAATTTGTCCATTCTGTGGTTTAGATGAAGACTGGGTAAATATTTTGGGGCAATGTGCCAAATGGAAGAACCATCGAAGAATTAAATTAAAAGAATTTTTTTTAATTTACGCTAGAAAAAGACAGGCATGTTGGGATCTACTGGATCACCAGAGGAACTGGCACACATGTGAAATTTCTTAGCTAACGTGTACTGTTTAATTAGTCTAAGCCAATTAATCTATGATTTTCTCTTTCCTCTTCTTCAATGTTCCGTTTTTTACTTTCTCAACCGCCGTATGTAAAATGTATATAGGGATAGAGACTTATTGTGTTCCACCCAAAAATTCTATATCGAGATTTCACCGAAATACATGTTTTAGTACCTCCTGAATTAAAAAAGACATTTTCAGAAAGAGGTCCATGTACGTGTGTGTGTGTATGTGTGTGTGTGTGGTCGATGCACAGCATAGCTCAAAACCGAAAAGATGGTTAAATACCAAACTTGGTATTTAAGTTTGGTATCTTCCAAGGGTGCAACGCGAACATTTTCAAGAAAATTCTCCCACCCCTAACTACCCTTTACATGGAAAAATGTTCAAAAATGTTTTTCTTAAAAATCGCTCTAACGATTTTGATTAAAATACCACATATTAAAGCAATTTCTATTACAAACAAAAGGTATATCTTGAATTTTCTGGGAGGAGCTTCTAAAGATCTGCTTATTTTGGATGAGTTTTGTATAATCTGGCATAACTAGTAAACCGTTAGAGATAGACAAAAACCTACAATACAAAAAATGTAGATCTTGTTAAAATACACAATTTATATCATAAACAGTTTCCTCGTGGAGTTTACCGTTTTCGAATTATTCCTTGTTATTAGTTTCAATTGTGAAATACTTATAATTTTCTCCTACGGAAGTGTCCGTTTTTCTTTCGTTTCTCTCCTGGTCAAGCAAAGAAGCGATTTGCAATGACGATCGCATAACGTCAGCTTTTAAAGTTTGACTACCATCTAGTGGACCCCTTAGTTCCATTCTACTTAAAAGGAACTAAGTAATAAAATTGTACTAATGTTTATCCTGACTAGCATGGTGTTGAAAGAAGAATTATCTTTCGTGAGAAGTTTGTTTGTAGAGTAGCTAGAGAAAGTCGTGTGAGTAACACATGAGATTTTCTTCTTTTTCCTTTTTTTTCTTGTTCCCTTTAACTTGTATCTGAAATATGCAAATAAGGTCCGCTAAGGTCAGCGATCCAGTAACTGCTTGTGTAATAACTTTAATAATTTTACCCCAGTAAAGATGTATCTGGTCACCTCCTTAGCGTGGTGGTAGCGCAGCTGCTTACCAACCGGAAGACCTGGGTTCGATCACCAATACCGGCGTGGGGATTTTTTCC
Source organism: Hymenopus coronatus (assembly GCA_030762935.1). Classification (NCBI taxonomy): domain Eukaryota; kingdom Metazoa; phylum Arthropoda; class Insecta; order Mantodea; family Hymenopodidae; genus Hymenopus; species Hymenopus coronatus. Next base: position 32,224,056 of record CM060882.1, on the reverse strand, counting down.
CCGCTGGGAGACCTGGCCCGGGGTGCACTCAGCCTCGTAAGGTCCCTGGGGGGCCAATTGAGGAGCTACTTGAAGTAACGGCTCCAGGTCATGAGGACCGCATTAACCGGCCGGGGGGCTCGAGGCGCTGACCACGTCACACCCTCTGTAGTGGACCGAGATGCGGGGCGCAGCGGCCGGGCGGTAGGCCAAGGTTCCCGTGAGCTGTCGTGCCATGGAGTTATGTTAAAGATGTATCTACCCCTAGACTCTATAGGGAATAACTTGAGCCGTAGAAAAGTTCCATCTCCAAAGGCGTGAATTGAACCCGAGTACCCTTGCACAGCAGGCAGATAGCTGAGCTACAGGATCAACTTGATATACATCTTAATTTCTTTATAGAATCATTTTGAATCCAAAATTTCACAAAATAATATTCCATGTAAAGCGTAATGGGTATGGGTGGATTTTCCTGAAAATCTTCATCTCGTATCCTTGAAAGTGACCTACTTGATTAAGAGTTTTCACTTTAAGTTATCCTATCCACAGACACATTTTATTTCTAAATGTTCCTTTTACCTCATCTACACGCACTCTGTATATTGTGTATAGAGAAGCTATTGTATTGCATCCAAAAATGATACCAAGATTTCCTAGGAAATAAATGTTTTGAGACCCCCTGAATCCAAAAAAAAAACAACACATTTTTAAAAAAAAATTCCGTATGTGTGTGTCAGTGAGCAGCATAGTCAAAAATGAAAACTCCGTTAAACGCCAAACTTGGTACTTTAGAACTTTTTAAGATTGCGACACGAAGATTAAAATATCGTATATTAATGATATTTACATGAAAAATATAATGTATGTTTTGAATTTTCTGGGAATAGCCTCTAAAGATATTTTTATTCTGAATGCATTTTGTGAAATTTTGCATAACTGGTAATGCGTAAGAAATAGACAACAACTTATCACAAAAAAGTAGAGCTCGTTAAAAAACACAATTTATGCTACATACAATTTTTTTCCTGAATTTGAATGTTTTTAAGATATTCCTTGTTATGGATTCAGTTTTAAAATAACAATTTTCTGATACGGCAACTTGTCAAAGAATCGGATTTATATGCCTCAAAAACCACATTTTAAAGCATTTGACTGTCAGTTTAGTCTAGTGTATTCCCTTATTTCCCTTCTAACTATAAGGAACTAAGTAATAAAACCGTTTCTGCTAATGTTTATCTCGACTTATATGGAGTAGATAGAAGAATAAGCTTATTAACAATAATTTATACAGAGAGGTAGAGAAAGTCATGTGAATGGAGCACGTCAGATTTTTATTTATTTATATATACAAGATTGTCAAAGGATATGCTACTTGTAATATTTCTATACCAAATTTTTGGTTGGAGTATAATCTTTCTCTACTCACTATGTATATTGCACGTGGTAGAGGAAGCAAAACAAAAATTCTTCCAATAACTTAATGAAATAATACTTTTTCATTTCTGTATAGGAAACACATCGGGTTTTCCTCAGTTTCTTGAAATCATCCAAGCATGCTCATTTTTCATTCCTTAGAACAAATCTGCTTATATATGAATGCAGAAACACGAGCATGCGCAATGTCTTTCATTGACCTTACGAAGGACAATATCATGGAGAATAATTTACATATAAATCAGGATCAATAAAGATCCGAGTTTTAAAGGAAACGACTACGACTGTATTTACGATAATGATCCGGCTAACCAAAATCATAAATTTCTAAAACCCCTGCGGGTAAGGCTGCAACATTAAAAGCAAAAAAAAAAAAAAAAAAAAAAAAAAAGAAAAACAAGGGATGGTATTTCATGGATCGGTTTTCCTGCCTTGTAGTTATACTTCGATGAACACTGGTGCTGAAAAAATGCGCGTGCACGTGCACAGAGACAGAATATTTAAAAGAGGAAAAAATATGTAACCATAAAAACAATTTTACGAATATGTGAAAATGTGAAAACACGAAGTTTAATAATTAGTTTTGCAGAGTTGAGTGTCCGATTTCAAATGTTATTAAATACATAGGTTAAAATCCTACTGTTAATATTCACATGCCATTATGTATTCACTCATCTACAAATTAATCTTACTAAAGCTCATGTTTACTTTCTCTACACGTACTATGCACATAGTGTATAGAGAAGCTATTGTAATGCACCCAAAAATTCGATACCGAGATTTCACCGGAAATATATGTTTTGAGAACTACTGAATTAAAAAAAAGCATTTTAGAAACATGTCCGTGTGTCTGTGTATGTGTGTGTGTGTGTGTGTGTGTGTCTGTGGACAGCATAGCTAAAAACGAAGATTTTCAATAAAACTCCCAACCCCCAACTAGCTTTTACATGGAACGTTTTTCGAAAATGTTTGTTTTATCAAACATAGCTCTAACGATTTTGATTAAAATATGGTATATTAAAGATATTTACCTGACAAATAAAATGTGTATCTTGAAGTTTTTGGGAATAGTCCCTGAAGGCTAATTTATTCTGGATGAATTTTACGGAATTTTCCATAACTGCTAAGCCGCAAGAGTTGGACAAAAACTTGCTACACAACAAATGTAGAGCACGTTAAAACAGACAATTTATTTCATATGCATTTTCTGCGTGGAGTTGATCGTTTTTGAGATATTCCTTGTTTTTAGTTTCAGCTTCGAAAAACATATCTATTTTTCTCATACAGGTATTTGTCAAATGTCCATATAAACAAAGGTACTTCAATCACATAGCAACCAGCTTTTAAAATATTTGACTATCACTTTAATCTATTGTACTTACAAGAAAGCAACTAATGCTAAATTCACAATACATGAGAATATAATGTACCGCAAATTATAAATTTAATAACACAACCAACAATTTTATATCAGAAAATTAACTTAATCTTTTATAACAAATAAATACGTTATAAAATTATACTCACAACTGACCAAAATATTGGAAATTGTGCAAATATGGAGACTGTAGAAAGTTATACAGTAAAGCTGCTCTTTTAATGCAATGTACGCATTACGTTTTTTTTTATTTATTTATTTATTTATTTATTTATTTATTTTTGCTGCTTAACGTCCTTTAACCTGCTTGGTCATATCGGACGATGGATGAAATTAGTGAAATGATGCTCAAATGATCTCGGGGTCCATGGAGCCTAAAGTTACTTAACATTCGTTTTCTCAGGATAAGCGAAAACCCGAAAAAACCTTATCCGGGTAACTCACCCTAAGCGAGATTCGAACTCACGACATGCTGTATATGAGGCAGTCACACTACCACCACACTATCCAGGAGGGCGCATTGTGAGAGCCAAGAAATCTAGCCGCAGATGGTGGGTACATCCATTAAATTAAAGCGCAGAATCAGCAATTCAAAAATGGCGCGTCACAGCCAAATATCAATGTACAGAGGGTGCTATAAAAATTCACACAGAGCAAAATTAATCCTCTTTGCGCAACGTAAGGATAAAAATTGTAGTTTGCAAACTTTTGCGTTGCGTTGCGTCTTGCGTGTTTCTATGTGAATACTTACATTAAATAATATGAACCCAAACTCTTGCGCTTACGTTACGTCTGCGCTTGTATCTCATTGTAAGTGTAGCTTAATAGACCTTTTCTGCTAGCTTTTTTTGCGATCAGTATGAAAAAAGTAGAAGAATAAGCTTTTTAAGAATAATATGCTACAGAGATGTAGAGAAAGTCGTGTGAATGAAACACCAGATTTTATCTATTATGAAATATGTAATCAATTTCTGCCAAAGGTATATTTCAATTAAAATGAAGTAGATAGAAACATAAACTTTGGTAAGTATAGTTTATACACCCAGTAATAAACGACGTGTATAACGTACTTAAGACTATATCGTGTTAACTTGTGCTTGAAATGACCTGCAAGCATGGAAGTTGGTCCTTGCAACTTCTTTTCCAGAACACTTGGCTAAGGTACAAGCCAATCCCTCGGAAGCTCTCCCTCTCTCACACCAACTCCCAAATCGATAACCTGCCGATCGTTTTAAAACTTTGCGACGTCCTGGCTTGACTGCGGAATGAGAAGGTGCGTCCACCAACTTTCTTTTGTTCGTAATCCTGTATATATGGGAAAACAAACACCAGGCGTGAACATGCATACACAAGTGTGAACGATGTAAACGTGAAAAAACGGAGTAGAACGCAAAAATGGACTAAGCACCTGTAGAAGTCTCATTAATAAAAATCTGATGTGTTCCATTCACATGACTCTCTACATCTCTGCAGCAAATTATTCTTAAAACGCTTATACCTCCATTTACTTCATACTAATCAGAAAAAACAGCAGAAAGTCTATGTATGGACAGCAGTTGACAAATTTCTGTATGAGAATCATTTTTCAAAGCAGAAACCAAAAACAAGGAATGTCTTAAAAATGATAAACTCCGCAAAAAAAATGTACATAACATAAATTATGTGTTTTTACATGCTCTTCATTTTTTGGGTAGTAAGTTATTGTCCATCTCTTAAGGTTTAGCAGTTATTCAAAATTCCGTAAAATTTATCCAGAATAAAGTAGTCTTCAGAGGCTATTCCTAGAAAATTTAAGATATACATTTTATTTGTCAGGTAAATAGCTTTATAATACGACATTTAAATCAAAATCGTTAAGAGCTATTTTTGAGAAAATCAAACTTTTCGAAAAAAATTCCACGTAAAGAGTAGTTGGGAGTGGGGAATTTCTCAAAATCATCGTGTCGCATCCTTGGAAGATACTAAACTTAAATACTAAGTTTGGTATTTTACCGACTTTTCGTTTTTGAGTTATCGTGTTTACAGACACACGGACACATACACACACGCACCTTTTTCCGAAAATGCTATTTTTAGATAAAGGTGACCCTAAAGCATCTATTTCCGGTGAAATCTCGGTATCGAATTTTTGGGTGGAGTCCAATACCTTCTCTATACACTATGTGCATATTACGTATAGAGAAAGTAAAAATCTAAGGTAAACGTATCTGTGAATTTTCACCAAAAGTGCAAACATTTGAACAATAACAATTCACAATATTTTACTATTAAAATCTTATACATTCACATGACTTTCTCCACATTTCTGCAACAAAGTAATTTTAGAAAGCTCATTCTTCTATTTACTTCATGCTAATAAAGAAAAAATTGGCATAAAAGGACGTATTACCTAGTTCTGGTAAGTAGAAGGGAAACAAGGGGGTACCATACGTTAAATCGACAGTCAAATCTTTTGAAAGCTGGTTGCTAAGTGATTGAAGTTCCTTTGTTTGTATGGTCAGAAGTTGGCAAATTCCTGTATGAAAAACTGTGTTTTAAAGCTGAAACTAATAACAAGGAATATCTCAAAAACGGTCAACTCCACGAAAAAAATGTAAATAACATAAATTGTGCGTTTTAAGAGCTCTACAGTTTGGTGCTTTAAATTGTTGTCTATCTCTTTTGGTTTACCAGTTGTGTAAAATTCATGTGGAAGAAAGATGTCTTCAAAACCTATTCCCAGAAAACTCAAGATATACATTCTTTTCATGTAAATATCATTAACATACAATATTTTAATAAAAGCGTCAGTTATTTTTGAGAAAATCAAAATTTTCAATAAGTTTTCCATGTAAAGGGTAGTTGGTTGTTGGTTTTTTTCTTGAAAATCTTCAGGTCGCATCCTTGGAAGATACCAAACTTAAATACTTTTGGTTTTTGAGGTATGCTGTCCACAGACACGCACACGCGGACCTTTTTCTAATAATGCCTTTATTTTGGATTCACGGAGACCCAAAACATATAATTCCGGTGAAATCTCGGTATGGAATTTCTGGGTGCAATACAATACCTTCTCTATACACTATTGACATAGTACGTGTAGAGAAAGTAAAAATATGATGTTATACATTCAGACGACTTTCTCTAGCTTTTACACAATAACTGTCTACGATATGCTAATCAAGATAAATGTTAACAGAAATTGTCTTATTACTTACTTCTGTGTGACTAGAAGGTAATATACCAGGTTAAATCGACAGTCAAACTTTTAAAAGATGGTCCTATGCGAAACAATTAATGTTCGGTTTGCTTTGCATGGCCTGCAGTAAAGCAAGAGAGAATGAGACGCCACTTCCCATTTGAGAACATTTTAAGTAGTTTAGAATTTAAACCTATAAGAAGGAATATATAAAAAACCGTCAACTTTACAACAACATCGTATATTACATAAATTATTTGTTCTAACGGGATCTACTTTTTTTGTATTGTAAAGTTTTGTCTATCTCTTACAATAGACAAAATAAAGAGGTCTTCAGAGTCTATTACTAGAAAATTAAAGGTACACATTTCGAGATGTAAATTAACTTTATATACGACATTTTAATCAAAATCAAAAGGCATTTTTGAGAAAAACAAGATTTTTTTTTCAATGCAAAGGGTAGTTTGTGTTCGGGGAGGGGTATTCCTGAAAATCCTTGTGCCGCATCCTTGGAAGACACTTAATATAAATGCCATGTTTAGTATTTAACGGTATTTTCGTTTTCGGCTGTTCACAGACACGTAACTTTCTCTAAAAATGCTTTTTTCGGACTCTGCGGACCTCAACGCAATCTGTCCAGTGAATTACTAATATCGATTTTTTCCCCTAGCTACTATGTACATTGTTTGCACATACGACTAGAGAAAGTAACAAACTTTAAGAGAAGGTATCTTGGCACATTTGAAAGTGTAAATAAACAGGTGCACGTTAATTAGTAAACACACCCGCTTTAAACTTCAATTTCTGTCAGACTGTTTACTTTTTCTAGCACTTATGTACATTTACATTGTAGTTAGAGAAGATATTGTATTCCAACCAAAAATTGGATACCGAAATATTTCGGAAACGTATGCTTTGAGGACCCCTCCAAATAAAAGAAAATTTTCGAATAAGGTCCGTGGGTGTATGTGCTGTAGATAGCATAATTCAAAAATGAAAAGTCCCTCAACTACGAAACTTAGTATTTAAGTTCAGTAATCTCCAAGGAAGCGAGACAAAGACTTTTAGAATAATTAACCCACCCCAAGCAACCATTTACATGGCATTTTTTAAAAAATAACTAACTTTTTTTAAATGTCATATATTAAATATATTTACATGGGAAATAAAATAAAAGTCTTGAATTTCTTGGGATTAACCTCCGAAGACCTATTCATTCAGAATAACGTTGCATAACTGGTAAACCGTAAGAGATAGAGAAACATTTGATGCGCAAAAATGTATTTCTTTTGAAAACACACAATTTATGCCAGATACAGTTTCCCGAGAAATCGGCTATTTTTCTGTGTAATAACTAGGTATTATAAACTAGTGGAAATTATGAAAATTACTTAGCTGCATTTCCTAATGGATATTTATTGTGTGTATTCTTCTATTGATTACTAGTTTATACCTTACATCAATATTTTATATCTTATATCAATCTTTAACCCTTTACGGCACAATTTATTTTTGAGTGATGTTGCCTTTTGAAAGCTGACGTCATAGGATGTACATTTCTCTTAAAAAGTCGGTCTTAATAGACCTCTCAATTGTCTAAACTTCTAAAACATTGAGCATCATTAATCAGGTTAACCAGGTTTGGAATCCTCGCTACATTGCTATAGCAATAAATGAAGGGATGGGCCCAGGTAAAATAAACACATGCTAATTTATTTTGGTAATGTTTAACGCCCGCTTTTACTGCTCTGGCACCGCAGACGATGACACTGATGATACATAAAGATGAATCCCCGTTGGAATGAGATGGCGGAGAAATCCGGAGAAAACCCGCCCCTGCGCCGTTTTGTCCACCACAAATCTCACAGCAGTCGCTTGGGATCGAAACCGGGCTGTCTAGGTGAGAGGCGAGTGGTCTGACCACTCGGCCACGGTGCGGACATACACGCTAATTGCCATATTTAAGTGTTGAATGGATCTCGACGGCATCTTAGTGGGATATACTTCTGTATTTGTCAGAAAAAAAGATATCTTTGAGGTATTTTATTTTCCATTTTGCTCTTTTCTAATTTGCTTGTGTTAATATTCATACATTTAATGAAAATACCGAAATATACAAAATGAAGGTAGAGAATTAGTGAACCTTACAATTTTTATCCATCTCGAACAAAAAAAGCAGATCATGATGCATTATAGCACCATTGGGCTGGACAGGGTTAAAACAGTTCCCTATAAATAGTTTCGTCGGCTTATCCTCCCCATATTTTAGGACTTAGAAGCGGATGCCTAAGGGTCAGAAGCCTGTCGGGGAGCAACCGTCACGAAACCACAGAGTGGAGAACCTGGAACAGGTGGTCGGCCCGTAGCCATACATGAAAATGAGGAAGTGGATGACAGGAAAGGTGATGATGGAGCAGTTGGTGAAATGACGTGGGAAACCGGAGGACCCGGTCTTATCAATAATAAAATAATTGAAATTTCGCTCCCTGTAAAGCTGATAGTAATGTTCTTAATGAACACCTTCGCTACACTTTTCTATAGAAAGCAGAAAAGATATTAATTAAACTAAAAATTAAAGGTTGGTTAAGTCCAAACCATCAATGCTACTATACGAAGATTTTTATAAACATCTGATGTGTTCTATTCACATGAATTTCCCTATATCTCTGTAACAAACTATTGCTAAATAACTTATTCTTTTATCTACTTCATGCTAATCGAGATAAACATTAACAGAAAAATCTTATTGGTTGTTTTCTTGTAAGTAGAAGTCAAATAAGGGAACGCGCTAGGCTAAAGAGATCAACAAGTATTTTTGTCAATTGGTTGAATTTAGTTTTTTTTTTTTTTTTTCCATGGACAGAAGTTGACAAATCCCCGTATGAGAAAAGTCTAAGTATTTTAAACATGAAATCAATAAAAAGGAATATCTCGGAAATAATCAACTCCAAGAAAAATATGTCCATGATATAAATTGTGTGCTTTCAGTGACTTTTTGTCCATCTCTTACGGTTTATCATTTACACAAAAGAATAAAGATGTCTTCGTGCTTTTTAAGGAAAATTCAAGATATACATCTTGTTCCACATATATCTTTAATATGCAATTTAAAAAATCGTTAGGGCCGTTTTTGAATCAAAATGTTTCAAATTTTTTCCTTATAAAGGGTAGTTTGGGAGAAGGGATTTTCCTCAAAATCGTTGTGTAAGTTCCTTGGAAGATACTAAACTTAAATACGCAGTTATATATTTTACCGCCTTTGTTTTTTGAATTATCGTGTTCACAGACGCACGGACACACAAACACCACACACACGAATCTCTTTCTATAAATGCTTATTTTTGGATACACTGGATCATAAAACTTGTATTTCGGCGAAATCTCGGTATAGAACTTTATGGTGCAGAGAATCGCCTTCTCTATCTGTATACTGTGCACTAAATAGAGAAAGTAAAAATTCTACCATTAACAACGCTTTTTATACGAGAGCGGTTTTTTTTACTTTCTCCATACGTACTATGTACATAGTGTATGGAGAAAGTATTACACTCCACCAAAAATTTGATACCGAGATTTCACCGGAAATATATGTTTTAGGGTCCCCAATATCCAAAAAAAGCATTTTCACAAAAAGAATCGCTCGCGCGCGCGCGCGCGCGCGTGTGTGTGTGTCCGTGCATCCGTGCGCCTGTGAACACGATAACTCAAAAACGAAAAGTCGGTAAAATATCAAACTTGGTATTTAAGTTTAGTATCTTACAGGGATGCGACACGAAGATTTTGAGAAAAATCCCCCCACCCCCAACTACCCTTTACATGGAACTTTTTTCGAAAATTTTGATTTTATCAAAAATGGCTCTAACGATTTTGATTAAAATTTCGTATATTAAACATATTTACCTGACAAATGTATATCTTGAATTTTCTGGGAATAGCCTCTGAAGAGTAGTTTATTCCGAATGAATTTTACTAAATTTTGAATAACTGCTAAACCGTAAGAGATGGACAGAAACATACTACACAAAAAATGTAGAGCACATTAAACCACACAATTTATATTATGTAAATTTTTTTCGTGGAGTTCGTCGTTTTTGTGACATTCCTTATTTTTGGTTTCTGCTATGAAAAACGTATACTTTTCTCATACAGAAACTTGTCAACTCCTATCCATATAGACAAAGGAACTTCTTTGACATAGCAACCAGCTTTTGACCATCACTTTAACCTACAGTTTTCTCTTATTTCGCTTCTATTCACAAGGAAGCGAGTAATTAGACTATTTCTGTTATTTTTTTTCTGATTAGCATAAAGTAAATAAAAGTAAAAGCTTTTTAAGAATAATTTGTTGCGGGGATATGGAGAAAGTCATGTGAATGGTACACATCAGATTTTTTCTACCTCGGATAGGCTATAAATAAAAGATAAGTTCATAGAAAACAATTATGTTATTATTAATGTTGCCGCAATGATTTCAAATGAACTTTGACGTTCTTTTGAAGATATTCGTACTTTACGACGTTTGCGGGGATACATTCAATACAAACGAAGAGGAATGCTGACTTCAATAATTGTGTTGATCCATGACAACGCTCGTCCACACACTGCTGGTACAACCCATCTGCTCCTTGAACAATTTCAGTGAGACTTTTTCCATCATCCGTAGTACAGTCCTGTCCAGGTACCCAACGACTTTCACCTTTTCCCTTTACGATAAATGTCTCAATCTTTTCAGTGATTATGTTGAAAGGTAACCATTCATAAGTGTGTAAAATTTTTAGTAATAAAGTAATTGTTTTCTATGAATTTGTCTTATTTATAGCCTATAGGAGGTTGAAAAAAAACGGCTCTAGTATGTTAAATACTATTTTCTATTTTCTCAAAGATAACACCAAAGATTTAGATACCACATCTTTAGTATACGGGCAAACAAAATGTTTATTATGCATTTTCCGGGAGTTGCCTGTGAAGGGCTCGTTTCTTCTTTTTCTTTTGCTGTTTACTCTCATCGTATGGAGGACGTACACCCGCCAGAACTTGCTAGTTCTCACCTGGGGTCAGATGCCTGTTGAAGACTCTGGCTCAGCAAGAGTAGTGAGAATGGGTGATCAATCCAATGCCTGTTATGAGAGTGAGGCAGAAGACTTTAGGAAATAAGGGTGAAATGGATGAACGAAAAGGTGATTACAGAGCAGGTCATAGGACGAATGCCACGAAAACCGGAGCACCTGGAAATTCAAACACCTCCTTCTTTGATCCAGCAGGAGGTAGTGATCCTATTTTATATCAACACTTATTAGAAAACACACACAGACGCCGCTATATCCATAAAAAAAATCCTCAAATATGATCTCTGGGATAGAACCCGGACCGCGTTGGTGAAAGGCGAGTGGTCTAATCACTCGGCAACGACGCAGCCGGAGCAATGGATGTACATGAGTCCTTCAGAATAACGAGAACTTTTCAACCTATTCGCAGTATTTCCTTGGAAATTCAGTGCTCATTGTAAGAATGTGATAAAAAGCAAAGAGGAACTTAACAGAAACATTTTAAATAAGATCTTTCTGCATCCACTATCATTTATTTTATATAGATTTTTCGAACTACATTTGCGAAAAGTTATTCTTTGTCTACATCGTCTACATTTGCAGATATTTTTACTTTCTCTATACTCACTATCTACATAGTGTATAGAGAAGGTATTGCACTCCACCAAAAATTGGAATCCGAGATTTCACCGGAAATATATGTTTTAGGGTCCCCTGTATCCACAAAAGGTATTTTCAGAAAAAGGTCCGTGTGTGTCCGTGTGTTCGTGTGTCAATATGTCTGTGAACACGATAACTCAAAAACGAAAAGTCGGTAAAATATCAAACTTGGTATTTAAGTTTAGTATCCTACAGGGATGCGACACGAAGATTTTGAGAAAAATCCCCACACTCTAAACTACCCTTTACAAGGAACTTTTTTCGAAAATTTTGATTTTCTAAAACATGGCTCTAACGATTTATATTAAAATATCGTATATTAAAGTTATTTACCTGACAAATAAATGTATATTTTGAATTTTCTGGGAATAGCCTCTGAAGACTACTTTATTCTGGGTGAATTTTTCATAACTACTAAAACGTAAGAGATGGACAAATACTTAACCCACAAAAAATGTAGAGCACGTTAAAACACACAATTTAAGTTACATACATTTTTTTCGTGGAGTTGGTCGTTTTTAAGATATTCCTCTTTCTTGGTTTGAGCTTTGAAAAACATACCTTTCTCATACAGGAATTTGTCAACTACTGTCCATACAAACAAAGGAACATCAGTCACATAGCAACCAGCTTTTGGCTTTCTCTTTAATCTATGGTACTCCCTTATTTCGCATCTGCTTACAACAAAGTAAGAAATAAGACTATTTCTGCTAATTTTTCTCAATTAGCATGAAATAAATAAAAGATAAGCTTATTAAGAATACTAATTTACAGAGATATAGAGAAATTCACATGAATTTCTCATCAGATTTTTTCACCAAACATGTTTTATTACTCATGTCGAAGGTAAATCATCGATACAGAAAACGGAATTAAAAGAAGTTTTATAGCTGCTCGATATATACATATACTAATTATTATACAATTATAATTTACTCTTTCCAGAACATTAGCAGAAACGATTGAACTTTTAGATGAAAATACAGCTTTTTACTTTATGTACATAGTGTATAGAAAAGGTATTGCACTCCACCCGAAAATTCGATACCGAGATTTCACAGGAAATATACGTTTTAGGGTCCCGTGTATCCAAATAAAGCATTTCCAGAAAAGGGTCCGTGTGTGTGTGTCCGTGTGTCTGTGAACACGATAACTCAAAAACGAAAAATCGGTAAAATACCAAACTTTGTATTTAAGTTTAGTATCTTCCAGGAATGCGACACGAAGATTTTGAGAAAAATCCCCCCACCCCAAACTACCCTTTATATGGAATGGCTCTAACGATTTTGATTAGAATATCGAGTATTAAAGCTACTTACCTGACAAATAAAATATATATCTTGAATTTTCTGGAAATATCCTCTGAAGAGTACTTTATTCTGGACGAATTTTACGGAATTTTGAATAACTGGTAAACCGTAAAAGATGGACAAAAACTTACTACACAAAAAATGTAGAGCACGTTAAAACACACAATTTATGTTATGTACATTTATTTCATGGAGTTCATCTTTTTTGAGATATTCCTTGTTTTTGGTTTCTGTTATGAAAAACTTATACTTTTCTCAAACAGGAATTTGTCAACTGCTGTCCATGCATGCACACAAAGGAACTTCAGTGACGTAGAAACCAGCTTTTCACTATCACTTTATCCTATGGCATGCCCTTATTTTGGTTCTACTTACAAGGAAGCAAGTAATAAGACTTTTTCTGATTAGCAGGAAGTAAATGGTAGTATAAGCTTTTTAAGAATAATTTGTTGCAGAGATATAGAGAAAGTCATGAGAATGGTACACATCATATTTTTATGTTTTAATTGTAACATACTAGGTGGAAGAAAAGACATTGCATTCATTTAATTCAGTCAAGATTACTGCGCAATTATTATTATTATTATTATTATTATTATTATTATTATTATTATTATTATTATTATTATTATAATAATAATTATTATTATTTATCTCTTCCATTATTATAATAATTGTTATTATTTATCTCTTCCAGTTTTAGCTGGAGTTAATATTATACTGATTTCATTATTTGGAACATATGTTTTATCTTCCAACTTTTTGTATGACCATTTTCTGCTGTGACATTTTAAGTAACACGCAGGCAACATTACAGCGGCTATCGTGCGGTAACTGGTAACTGGGCCGGCACTCTCCCTTTCAAACCAGAAGTAGACCACGACGTAAATAGATTTCACTTTCTCTGTGTGACGCGTGGTTTATTAGTGTAAATAAACGTTTCGTGTCTTAACTTTCTAATAATTACAACTGCATCTTCCAATAACATATTTTATAACCTTGAGAAACTGCAGAATTTAACTACAAGAATTAAATTTAAAAAAACAAACTTAAATACACATTGCAATTTATTTCTCTAAGATAATGAACCAAATAAATGTTGCTATATTTAAACACAAAAAATAAAAAATAAAAAGCATTGCATATTTTTCAGTCAGCGACCGCGAAAAACATATTAGACGATGTTAAAATTATGTCCATACTTCAGAGTAGGCCAATAGCTACTCAACGTGTCTGCTTTGATTAAAGGTCGTGTGGAAAATAAAATCGTTGGGCTTCCACTTCCCGTTTCAGGTATGCTGTTTTGTTTACCTCCAGAAATATTTATCACATTGTTCTACCTTGTCTTAGAAGCGTTACTTCTACCGTATTATTCTGCAAAACGGTGTTCCTAAGTGATAAATATTTCAAAACGATATATAATCTCACATGGCTACTACTGAAATTAGATCGGAAATAGGAAACTCTACCTATCGTAAAAGTAACGAACTATTACATCCATTCACTCTCGCGGACTGAAGTATCTAATAGTCGGAAAACCGACTATTTTTTGTAAAATATCGAAATGCTATTATGCCTTTTAGTTTTTTTGTGATAGTGTATAGCTACTACTCGTAAATATATATAGAAGAAATGTAATACAATTTACTTCCATCCTTATGAATATTCTATAGAAACCTCTGAATCATTTTGGCAGAACTTTTTCATGATGTGTTTTTTGTTTTTAAGAACTAATCCAAATTGTAAAAGTCATCCATTCTCTACCTGTTGACCGTTTTTTCCTTTCTTTTGATTCTATAAGAAAAATTTCTCAATCTCTGATATGAATTAAGTTTTGAGTATACGTTTTGATGGAATTTCACAGTGTGTAAAAGCTACGAACAATTAAACTCAAAGAAAATACTTTAAGATCTGCTAAAAGGAGACTGACATGTACGCGGACCAGAGGTCTTGGCAAATCCCGGGCCATTTCCTGACCGAAGAACGTGAACCCAATCAAACGTTCAGTTAGCGACAGAATTTACTCATTTACTTTCTCTACCGAATACTATGCATGTATGTAATGTATTGTATTCCACCCGAAAATTTTATATCGAGATTTCAGCAAAAATACATGATTTAAGGACCCCTGAATAAAAATGTTCTTTTGAAAAAGGCTCACTCACACTCATTCTATCTCTCTCTTTGTGCGCGCGCGCGTTCGTTTTGTGTGCTTCTGCGGGCAGCATATTTCAAGCACGAAAACTCCGTTAAATACTACTTTTGGCATTTAATTTTAACATCTTCCAAGGATGCGACACAAAGATTTTCAGGAAAATGCCACCAGCCCAGATTTTTCAAAATTTCGATTTCTTAAACATGACTCAAATAATTTTCATTAAAATACCGCATATTAATGATATTTATAAAGCAAATTAAATGCGCAGCTAGAATTTGTTTGGATTAACCTTGAGTCCTATTTATTCTAAATGACTTTTATAACTCTTAAAGAGTAAGAGAAAACGCAAACATTTACTACACAAAAAAAATGAAGACACACTTTATGCCATATACGTTTTTCTTGTAGAGCTAACAGCTTCTCTGATAATCTTTGTTATTGGTTTCAATTTCAAAATACTTATACTTTCTTGAACCAGGAAGCTGTCATCCGTTTTCTTATATTTTTTCTCTCTCTCTTTAAGCTACGTCCTTAGCAGTTTAGTTGTGGGGCTAACCGTTTCCCAGGCATTCCTCGTTATTGGTTTCTATTTTAAAATACTTATACTTTCCTCAATCTGGAATTCCTCCGTGTTTCTGTTCCTTTACTCCTGGTCACGCAAAGAAGCGGATTTCAATGAAAATCGTATAGGGAAGCTTTTAAAACATTTGAATATCGCTTTAGCAGAGTAATTTTCCTTAGTTCCCTTCTACGTTTAAGGAAATAGATAATAAGACAATTTCTATTGACGTTTATTTCGATTAGCAAGGAGTAAAGAGAAGAAGATTTTGTAAGAAATTTGTTTGTAGTACAGTGGAAGAGACACCTTCAGGTTTTCGTAATACAAACAAATCACATATTTGCTAAAACCCCGGAATTTTCATTTTACTGTCCCCTTAATCTTGTGTTTTATGTAGCAAAATAACACCAATAAAACCATTTATATTTAATCTAAATAAGGCTCGACGTGGAAAAAAGAAATATAATAATAAATAATACTAATAATCACAAAAACCTGATGTGTTTAACTCACATGACTTTCTCTACCTCTCTGCAACAAATTATTGTTGGAAAGCTTTTGCATCTATTTACTTTATACTAATCGAGAAAAAATTAGCAGTAATAGTCCTATTACTTGCCTCCTTGTAAGTACAAGCGAAATAAGGAAGTACCATAGTGACTGAAGTTCCTTTGTTAGTATTAACACGAGGTGACAAATTCCTGTATGAGAAAAGTAAAAGTTTTTCAAAGCTGAAAGCAAAAACAAGGAATATCTCATAAACTATCAACTCCAAGAAAAAAATGCATATAACAAAGTGTTTTTTTTAATTGGATCTACATTTTGTGTGTGCTAAGTTTTTGTCTATCTCTTACGGTTTAGCAGCTATGCAAAAGTCCGTAAAATTCATCCAGAATAAAGTAGTCTTCAGAGGCTATTCCCAGAAAATTCAAGATTTACATTTTATTTCTCAGCTAAATATCTTTAATATACGATATTTTAATCAAAATCGTTAGAGATATTTGAGAAAATCAAATTTTTCAAAAAAGTTTCATGTAAAGGGTAGTTGGGGTGGGGAGATTTTCTTGAAAATCTTCGTGTCGCATCCTTGGAAGATACCAAACTTAAATCCCAAGTTTGGTATTTAACGGTATTTTAGTTTTTGAGCTATACTGCCCACAGACATATACACACATGTAATTTTTTCTAAAAATTGTTTTTTTTTTTATTAAGGAGGTCCTAAAACATGTATTTCCGGTGAAATATCGGTATCGAATTGTTGGGTGTATTACAGTACCTTCTCAATACACTATGTACATAGTACATGTAGAGAAAGTAAAAATATAGGACGGGTATATTAGGCCCTGAGCGGCCAACAGTGTTCCGCCAGAGGGCAGCCTAACAAAGGTTAACTGCAAGACTCCAAGAACTGTTACTGTCCATCTTGTGCGAGTATTTAGAGACTTTTCCCAGCTGAGATACGGAATAGGACACTTGTACTTACAGCTGTGTGGTGAAGCGGTTCTGCCAACCCACAACAGAATTGTTTTCAGTGTTTTGGTCCCACTGGCTCGGCATGTTGCGCCCGGTTACGTTTCCATCTCTAGGGTAATGTGCTCGGGGAAAGTTAACTACAGTCCAAACAACAAGGCGCTTTCAACTTGCTAGACAAACAAGTGAAAACATCATTCATTTAAAACATTTAGAAAACGGCAATATCATCCACGGCAAAGAAATGAGGCACAGTATTTATTAATTTCTTTACACACGGCATTTATTTAAAAAACAAAAAATATGATGTGACTTTCTCTACATCTCTGCAAAAAATTATTCTTAAAAAGCTTATTCTTCTATTTAATTCATTCTGATCGAGAAAAATTAGCAGAATGACCTTATCACTTGCTTCCTTGTAAGTAGAAGCGAAATAAGGGAGTACCAAAGGTTAAAGTGATAGTCAAAAGCTGGTTGCTATGCGACTGAAGTTCCTTTGTTTCTATGGACATGTGTTGAAAAATTCTTGTATGAGAAAAGTTTAAGTATTTTATAGCTGAAACCAACAACAAGGAATATCCCAAAAAATGATCAAATCCACGAAAAAAATCTGATATGTTTCATTGACATGACATTTTATTTACATACCTGTTAAAAAGCTCATTCTTCCATTTACTAAATGCTAGTCGAGAAAAAATTAACAGAAATGATCTTATTACTCTCTTTATTGTAATTAGACTAAAATGATAGTCAAATCTTTTAAAAGGTGGTTGTTAATGTCATTGAAGTTCTTTTGTTTGTATGGCTAGGAGTTCACAAATTCCCGTATGATAAAAGTATAAGTATTTTAAAACTGAAATCAATGAAAGGAATAACTCGAATATGGTCAACTCCACGAGAAATGTATATGACATATAGCGAGTTTTAAAAAGATCAACTGTTGCTAAGTGAATGTTTGTACATTTCTTACGGTTTACCAGTTAAACATTCCGCCAAATTCATCTAGAATAAAGATGACTTCAGAGGCTATTCCTAGAAAATTCAACATATACCTTTTTTTTGTCGTGTAAATATCCTTCATAAACAATATTTTAATCAAAATCGTTAGAGACATTTTAGAAAATCAAAATTTTCGAAAAAATGGTTCATACAAAGGGTAGTTGGGGATGCGGGATTTAATTCGAAAATACTAAAGTTATAAACCAAGTTTGGCATTTAACAGAGTGTTCGCTTTTAAGCTAGGCTGCACACACACACACACACACACACACACACCAGTGACACACCCACACAAACCAGTGACAGACACGCCAGCAACAGACACACACCAGTGACACACACACCAGTGACACACACACATCAGTGACACACCCACACAAACCAGTGACAGACACGCCAGTAACAGACACACACCAGTGACAGACACACCAATGACACACCCACACAAACCAGTGACAGACACGCCAGTAACAGACACACACCAATGACACACCCACGCAAACCAGTGACACACACACACACAAACCAGTGACAGACACGCCACTAACAGACACACACCAGTGACATACACACTAGTGACACAAACACATCAGTGACACACCCACACAAACCAGTGACAGACTCACACCAATGACACACCCACACAAACCAATGACAGACACGCCAGTAACAAACACACACCAGTGACACACACATCAGTGACACACCCACACAAACCAGTGACAGACACGCCAGTAACATACACACACCAGTTACACACCCACACAAACCAGTGACACACACCAGTGACACACACCAGTGTCAGACACACACCAGTGACAGACACACACTAATGACACACCCACACAAACCAGTGACACACACACCTGTGAAACACAAACCAGTGACAGACACACAAACCAGTGACACACCCACACAAACCAGTGACACACCCACACACACCAGTGACAGACACACACCACTGACACACCCACACAAACCAGTAACACACCCACACACACCAGTGACAGACACACACCATTGACACACACCAGTGACACACACACAAACCAGTGACACACCAACCAGTGACACATCCACACACATCAGTGATAAACACACGCTCACACCAGTGACACACCCACACACCAGTGACACACCCACACACGCCAGTGACACACACACACCAGTGACACACCCACACAAACCAGTGACACACCCACACAAACCACTGACACACACACCAGTGACACACCCACATACACACCAGTTACAGACACACACACAAGTGACAGGCACACACACAAGTGACAGACACACACACCAGTGACACACCCACACACTCACCAGTGACACACCCACACAAACCAGTGACACACCCATACACACCAGTGACAGACACACGCACCAGATACAGACACACACACCAGTGACACACCCACACACACACCAGTGACAGACACACACACCAGTGACAGACACACACACCAGTGACACACACACACCAGATACAGACACACACACCAGTGACACACCCACACACACCAGTGACAGATACACACCAGTGACACACCCACACAAACCAGTGACACACACACACCAGTGACAGACACTCACACCAGTTACAGACACACACACACAGTTACAGACACACACACCAGTGACACACCCACACACACCAGTGACACACCCACACAAACCAGTGAGACACAAACAAGTGACACACTCACCCACACAAACCGGTGACACCCACACACACCAGTGACACACCCACACACACCAGTGACAGACACACACACGAGTGACTGACACACACACCATTGACAGATACACACACCAGTGACAGACACACATCAGTGACGGACACACATAGACACACTAGTGGCACACCCACACACACCAGTGACAGACACACACACCAGTGACACACCCAAACACACCAGTGACAGACACACACACCATTCACAGACCCACACACCAGTGACAGACACAGTTACACACACCAGTGACAGACACAGACACACACACGAGTGACAAACACAGACACACACACCAGTGACAGACACTGACACAAACAAACACACCAGTGACACACATACACAAACACACACATACCAGTGACAGACACAGACACATACACAAACACACACACACACCAGAGACAGACAGAGACACACACTCACACACACCAGTGACAGACACACACTCTCACACACCAGTGACACAGACACACACACAAACACACACCAGTGACAGACACACACACTAGTGACAGACACACACACCAGTGACAGACACACACACCAGTGACAGACACACACACAAGATACAGACACACACTCACACACCAGTGACAGACACACAGACACACGCACCAGTGACAGACACGCATACACTATTGACAGACACACGCACCAGTGACAGACACGCACTCACACACACACACCAGTGACAGGCACACACTCACACACACCAGTGACACACACACCAGTGACAGACACACACACACCAGTGACAGACACACACACCAGTGACAGACACACACTCACACACACACACCAGTGACAGACACACACATACACAAACACACACAGCCTTTGTGTTCTCTGAATTCCCTTGTACTTATAAGGAACTAAGTAATAAGACCATTCCGCTAATGTTTATCTCGATTAGAGCAAGGAATACTCTTTTGAAAGGTGTTAGTTCGTAGAGTAGCTGGAGAAAGTCATGTGAATGGAACTTAGATTTTTTTCATGAACCTATAAATGTATAAAAAAGCCACTATTTAGTTCTGTTGTTATACTTTGTAAACAGCTAGTTCAGATTTCATAAAAATTGTAAGTGAAATTGGTATTTGATTGCAGAAAAATGATATAAAACTAAATGGGAGAAAATTAAACTTAAAGCTTACATGCGGAAATGTTAACGGCATTTAATTTTAAAAATGGCATAGTTTACTAAAAGTACAAACTC
This sequence comes from Hymenopus coronatus, assembly GCA_030762935.1. Classification (NCBI taxonomy): domain Eukaryota; kingdom Metazoa; phylum Arthropoda; class Insecta; order Mantodea; family Hymenopodidae; genus Hymenopus; species Hymenopus coronatus. The sequence goes on along the minus strand of CM060882.1, from coordinate 32,202,934 downwards.
GTAGAGCCACAAAAATCTGGAGAATGTATAAAACAAGACTGATTAGACATGATTGATAAAAAATTTACATATTGCCTCCCAATTTTCCCTTACAACACACCATTTATATAAACTATATTTTTACAGAATTTCCATAACCTCTCGTCTATTCTAATATAATGGATAATGAAGATAAAACATTCAATCTGTAATAATTCGTTGTAAACGCATATCAAAATTTTTATGGATAATATAATCGCTTTTTAATTTCTCTACACGTACTATGTACTTAGTGGATAGAGAAGGTACTTATTGTATTCAAACCAAAAATTCGATGTCAAGAATTTACCGGAAATATATGTTTTGGGATCCACTGGGTACGAAAAACATTTTTAGAGAAGGTACGTGTGTATGTCTGTGGACAGTACGAAAAGTCCGCTAAATACCGAAATTTATATATAATTTCAGTATCTCGCAAGAATGCGACACGAAGATTTTCAAGAAAATTCCCCCGACCACAAACTACATGGAAGAATTTTTGGAAAATGTTGATTTTCTCAAAAATGGCTCTAGTGATTATGATGAAAATACCGTATGTAAGAGATATTTACATCCCATTTTAAAAGTATAACTTGAATTTTCTGGGAATAGCCTTTGAAGATGTCTTTATTCTGTACAAGTTTTGCTTAACCGCTAAACCGTAGAGTCAAAAACTTACTGCAAAAAAAAAAAAAAAATAATAATAATAAAATTTAAACAATAATAATAATAATAATAATGCAGATCTCGTTGAAACACACAATTTATGTCACACATTTTTGCTGTAGAGTTGACCGTTTCCAAGATATTCCTTGTTATTGGTATCATTTGTAAATACTCATACTTTTCTCAGACAGTAAATGTCCGTTTTTCTTTTGTTCTACTCTTGGCCAAGCATAGAAGCCAATTTCAACGACAATCGCATAACGAAAGTTTTTAAAACATCCGATTATCTCTTTAGCTTAGCACATTCTTATTGGGGGCCTTCTAAGTAGCAAGTAGATTGAGGTAATGCTTATCTCAATTAGCATGGTGTAGAGAGGAGAATATATTTTGTAAGAAGTATGTTTGTAGAACAGTTGGTACACAGTATGTGAGTGTAACATATATTTTTACTTCCTCTACACGTACTATATACATAGTGAATAGAGAGGGTTTTGTATTACATCCAAAAATTCGATAGCAAAATTACGTACATGTTTTTGAGACCCCCTGAATCAAAAAAAGGGCTTTTAAGAAAAATGTCCATGTGTGTGTCTGTGGACAGCAAAGCTCAGAAACGAAAACACCGTTAAAAAACCAAACTTGGTATTTAAGTTTCTTTCAAGGATGGAATACGAAGATTTTCAAGTAAATCCCCCCATCCCCAACTACCATTTACATGGAAAAATTTCGAAATTTTTGAAGTTCTGAAAAATGGCGCTACGATTTTGAATAAAACCTCTATTATATAAGAAATTTACTCGACGAATTACATGTGTATCTTGAAAATTCTGGGAATAGCCTCCGAAGAAGTCTTTATTCTGGATGAATTTTTCTGACTTTTGTATAACTGGTAAATCATAAAAGATAGAAAAAACTTACTGTACAAAAATGTAGATGTACTTAAAATACACAATTTGTCATATACATTTTTTTCGTGGATTTAGCTGTTTTCGAGATATTCTTTGTTAATGGTTTTAGTTTGAAAATGCTTACCTTTACTTTTCTCTAACTGGCCACGCAAAAAAAAATGGATTTTAGTTCTATAGCAACCACGTTTTAAAACATGTGACTGTCGGTTTAGTCTAGTGAAATCCCTTATTTCCCTTATACTTGTAAGGAACTAAGTAATAAGATCGTTTCTGCTAATAATTATCTAGATTAGTATGAAGTATAAAGAAGAATAAGCTTATTACAATAATTTGTTACAAAGATGTAGAGAAAGTTATGAGAAAGAAAAGTTATATTCTTATCTTTTAGAGATAGAAAAAGTCGTATCTTATTATGGTTCCTATAAAACTGTCCCTCAAGTGACTAAATTAGCTTAGGTAGGACATGAAATGAAACGTTAACCCAAATTCAACAAGTTATGTTAAAGTTTCCAGAAGCTGCTCCACTTTGTAACCACCAGAGCAGCTTTTAGCACAGAAAATACAGCTTTCATGTTACAGTCGAAACGTCTGCATCAGAATATCTTAAGCAGAATTTATGAGTCTCCGATGTGGGCACAGATAAAATACAGCCTCATCCAATATAAATCAGAAGGGGTCATAAATCAACGCAACTCACGCTATGAAGTTTCTAGAGGGCGCTGAAAAGCGATAAAACCCCAAGTCCAGAGGGATATTAGTCATCAAAATCATGCTAACAACAACACGTTAATATAAGAAAAACTTGGACCAAGTTGCAGGACATGACAATAAGAATTTCTCTACAATGGCTGTAATATGTTCACAGGAGAGCAGTGATAACATATATATTATATACTACATGCCTTTCATATATATTTGTGATGTAAGATATAACGGAAACACCAAAACCACGTTAAACATAAAGAAAAATCAGATGTGTTCCATTCTCATTACTTTCTCTACATATCTGCAACAAATTATCGTTAAAAAGCTAATGCTTCTATTTACTTCATTCTTATGGAGAACAAATTAACAGACATAGTCGTATTACTTGCCTCCTTTAGAATAGAGTATGGACACGAGTTGACAAATTCCTGTTGGAGAAAAGTATAATTCATCAAAGCTGAAACTAAAAACAAGGAACATCTCAAAAACGATCTACTTCTCGAAAAAATTAATATGACATAAATTGTGCATTTTAACGTGCTCTATATTTCTTGTGTGGTAAGTTTTTGTCCATCTCTTACGATTTAGCACCAATGCAAAATTCCATAAAATTCATCCAAAATAATATCAGAATAGTCCTTAGAGGCTCTTTAAAATTCAAGATATATATTTTATTTGTCAGGTAAATGTCTTTAATATACGACATTTTAATGAAAATCGTTAGAGCTATTTTTGAAAAAATCATAACTTTCGAAAAAAATTTCATGTAAAGGGTAGTTTGGTATGAGGGATTTTTCTCAAAGTCTTCGTGTCACCTCCCGGGAACATACTGAACTTAAATACCAAGTTTAGTATTTTACCGAATTTTCGTTTTTGAGTTATCGTATACATACGCACACGCACACACACACACACGGACCTTTTTCTGCAAAAGCCTTTTTTGCAGACAGGGGACCCTAATACATATATTTCTGGTGAAATCTCGGTATCGAAATTTTGGGTGGAGTCAATACTGTCTCTATACACTATGTACATAGTACGTGTAGAGAAAGTAAAAATCATCTCACTCTCTAGATCTTGATAACAAATCTCATTGTTAAAAAGCTTATTCTTTTATCTATAACATAAACCGAGATAAAATTAGCAGAAGTGATCTTTATTACTTGTAAGTAGTAGGGAATTAACCAGCAGTCAAATCTTTTAAAAGCTGGTTGCTATGTGACTGAATGTTGTTTCTTTGTATTATCAGGAGTTAAATTACCGTATGAAAAAAGTTTTAAGTATTTAAAAATTGAAACAAATAATAAGGCATATCTCAGAAATGGTCAATTCCACGAAAAAATTCATCTAACATATTGTGTGTTTTAATTTACTGCACATTTTTTGTGTGTTTCTTATGGTTTACAGTTATGAAAAATTCAGCAAAATTCGTCCAGAAAATTAGATATATATTTTTTATTTGTTATGTAAATACCTTTAATATACGGTGTTTTAAACAAAATTGCTAAAGTTATTTTAGGAATATCAAAATTTTCTGAATTTTTCCATGTAAAGGGAAGTTGGGTATGGGGACTTTTCCTGAAAATCTTTGCGCCGCTTTTCTGGAAGATACAAAACTTAAAAACCAAGTTTGTTATTTTACCGTTTTTCATTTTTGAGCTTTTTTACGAGATCTAAGGCTTTGAGCAGTAGATTTCTGTCTATTGCAGTTTACCAGTTACACAAATTATACGAATGTTATCTAAAATGAACAGGTCTTCGGAAGCTATTCGCAGAAAATTCAGCATTTACATTTCGTTTGCCATAAAAAAAATCTTAAACATGTGATATTTTAATCAAAATTCTCACGTATTTTGAGAAAATAAAAACTTTTCCAAACATTTCCCAAAAATGTTCCTAAGAAAGGGTAGGTGGGAATGGGTGATCTTCCTGAAAAGTTTCAATGCCGCATTCTTTGAGGATACCGAACTTAAATGCCAGGTTTGGTATTTAACAGACTTCATACTTTTTAATTATGTTGTCCAAAGACGCGCACATACACATGCCCGCGTGGACCTTTTCCTAAAATTGCTTGGGACCCTAAAACATGTATTTCCGATGAAATCTCTGCATCGCATTTCATCAATGAAATACAACACCTTGCATATTCATTATGTACATTGTACATATACCTTGAGAAAGTAAAAAAAAATACTCTTGAGAAATTTCTAAAGCTTTGTAGTACCATCTATAAATAATACATTAACAGGTTATTTGTCTGGTAAACTGAGTAGAATCATGGGAAAATCAACATCAAGACTATACAGAAGCCGCCCAATAAAATTCGAAATATGTTAAGGCAGGTCAAAGATTTCCTCGGCCTCAAGACTCCCGGGGTATACCACATTCCATGTGAATGTGATAGAGCCTACATCGGACAGACGGGAAGAACGATCGAACAAAGATGCAAAGAGCATAGGAGCTACATCCGCCTAATGTACCCAGAAAAATCTGGCCTTGCAGAGCACTGCATCTAAGAAGGACACAGAAAGAGAGACTGGGCGACACAACCACCATGTGTAAGTCTTCAAGCTATTTGGACCGCTCCATCAAAGAAGCCATAGCTATTACATACGAAGAAAATAACATCAACAGAGACAGCGGCTTGCAGGTGAATGGCATTTGGAGTTCAGTGCTCAGCCAACACTCGCAAAGATTTGTGAAACTGCCAAAAGCTAGCCCTAGTTTTAATACAGGCTCACATCTGGCAACGGGCCAATCAGAGCAGTCCGTCCCGGCAACGGAGTCCATTGGTTCCTAGTCAACGCCTCCCATGCCGGACCCGGACCAATCACAGACCGGCATCTGGCCGGTCCCCCACCGGACTACTATATATAAGGCGAACCCGGAGATTCCTGCACGAAGCCTCTGGTCTGCATACCTGGAAGACGAGATTAGGCGTCGGGCAACAAAATTCAACGAAGGGTTACCGTTCCATCGGAGCGCCCTCGTTAGGTCTCTTGGGGATTACGATCCCACAAACCGCCACTTCAGGCGATACCGGCTTCCCCGCATGGCTTGCGGGCATCCCCGGTAACGAAGGAGCACATCCAACAGCTGCTACGGCTAAAGCCCCTTATAATCGTCAAGAGTTGCTTGGATTCAAAATTAAAACCTCAAAAAAACATTTTGATAAACACACACCAGCGGTGCACAAGGGCCGTTGCACCATCATAAGCAACCGTCGAGGGGCAACACTTGCCTCCTCCCGTCACTCCACAACCCCAACACTCACCCGCCATCCTGCAAAACCCCACAATCCCGTCAGAACGTGGTTAAGATCTCTCCGAGAGCAGGGACACGTCTATCACACCTCGGGCTGCCCTCAGCCTGCCAATTGCTCTGGTCTGGTCTACATCATTCCCTGAAGATGAGAGCGACGTTAGATCTTGAAAGCTTGGAAATTATTCCAGAATTCACCTAGCTGATAGCCCGAGGAAGGTTATTTTCATACCACCGCCAGGAAAGCTTCAAGTCATCGTTCAATACATTAATAGACTTACAAGTGTGGAGGAGTAGTATAACGAGTCAAAAAAGTCCGAACTGGCTGCGTGGAGTTTTGACTATCCGCGTCCTCGGCACTCGTTACCGTCCGTCGTTATTATAGAAAGATGTGGATGAAAACATACAGCACTTTTAAAACTACTTTCAAAGTCTTTACTTAATGTTATTAAATAAGATGCTGAAACTACCCACCATCGTGGAACATATATTTTTGGCACCTCTTTAGAAAACTGAGAAATGCCAGAGTGAGTGGGTTTGTCTTGTACTTTATGTTTTAATGAGTCTCGCAGACAGAAATCGCACGGATTTGGTCGGGGACCACAAATATCAACTAATAATTCTGTCCTGAAACACACTTTCAATTGTTCTCATTGAAAGATTGCCCTATGAACTGACCCTCTACTTTGTCTCCCCTGATTATTCCCTGCAATAAAGGTATTCCACAAAAACTGTGTAAAACATAATTTCACTACACACCATCTACAACTAATAACTGCCACGTTTTCGCATTTATCACATAGTTCTTCCAGTACGGTTGGCTGCTGGCTAGACTATCAGAAAAAAAAACCAAAACTATTTCCAAAATTCAACGGACAATTGCTTTAAGAATTTGAAAAGATTATCTATTAAATGCGAAAACATTGTTCAGGAATAATAAGCGCTTATTAGATGTGTAGTACTCCCGAGAAGCTTCATTTAAGGCTAGACATTCGATTTCTTCTCATATGAAACCAAACTCCACCCCCTACCCCGATCTTATTACTATGTAAATAACTTGCCGAGTAATCGCACTCACATTATAAGAATTTTTATCAGCACATGTTTTGCCATTACAAACATATTGGAAGAAAACATAAATCGCATTTTTATCTGCCCCATGAGCATGTTTGCTTGTTAGTTGAAAACTTTAGTAATTAAGGAAGGTAGGACCTCCGCGGAAATGTCACTCTGCGGAAAGGTCACTCGCCGAATCGCTTACATAAACACAGGACTTCTCATTACCTTGTTTTAGCATTACCTGGATTTCTGGTTAAAACGATTCAGTTTTACTAACAACAAATATTACTCACCTAAATGAACTGGCTAATAAGGTCTATGAGCAACACGTTCAACTTACCTGAAACAGAAGAAAAACTATTACTATTTAACTTTTTTTTATTATTACATTAATCTAAGGTCATTGCACTTGAATCGACTCGTCTATAGGTTCTTTTACGTTGGTTGTAAATCGTTTTTATTTTACTCAAACAGGAACACATTCACTGTCATATACATATGTCCAGACTCTGTGGGGTATAGGGAATAATTCTGGCTAGTGAATAATTCCCCGCTCCAGCAATGTTCTATGAGAAACTGTCTTGGTTGCGAGGGTGAAAGCTCTGATATTTTCCATTTACATGACCTCTACATCTAAAAAAGTAATCTAAAAAAGATTCTTCCTCTATTTCATGCAAATCGAGATAAATATCAACAAATTTTCTTATTACTTGCTTTCTTGCAAGTAGAAGGAAAATAAGGAAATGCACTAGGCTGAAACGATAGTCAAATCTTTTAAAAGCTGGTTGCTATGTGATTGAAATCAGTTGCTTTGCAGGCCAGGAGTTTTCAAATTCCCATGCGTATTTTAAAACTGAAACCAAACAAGGAGTGCCTCGAAAATGTTCAAATATGCGAAAAACACGTATATGACAAATTGTGTGTTTTAAAGAGCTTTGCATTTTATGTGTGTAGTTTTTTATCTCCAAAATGCATTCAGATTGTAGAGGTCTTTAGCGGCTAAACCCAGTAAATCCAAGATATTTCGTTTGTAATGAAAATAGCTTAAACCTATTTATTAAACTTGGTATTTAAGTTTTATATATAAAGAGAGAGCGAGAGAAAGAGAGGTAACTAAACCAAATCTTACGGCACAAAAATGTACATCTTGTTACAGAATGCAATTTATGACAAAGAGAACTTTTGGTATTAATATTTTGTTGTAATTAGTTTGAATTTCAAATGCCTTTAATTTTACTTTACTCAATTTGTAAGGCAATTTGTATTTCTTTCTCTATCGCGTACGTAGAGTGCATATAGAAGGTAGAGAATGTATTGTATTTCACCCAGAAATTCAATACCGAAATTTAAACTTTATGAAATCCGAAACTAAAAAAAAAAGAAGAACATTATTTCTAGAAAAAGGTCTTTGTATGTGTATGCGTGTGTCTGTGAAGAGCATATCTCAAAAACAAAAAGTCGAGTGATTTGTCAGGAAGATTTTCAGAAAGATCCCCCCACGCAAACTAACCCTTATATGGAAAATGTTTCCAAACATTTTATTTTATAAATATGGTTTTAATGATTTTAATTAAAATGTCATGCATTAAAGATGTTTACACTGCAAATAGAATTTTATCCGCTCCTGAAGTTCCTCTTCTATCTAAATTACTTTCACGTGACTGGTAAATCGTAAGAGATAAAAGAAAAATTGCTACACAAAAAATGTAGATCAAATTTGTCTTATACATTTTTGTAAAGCTAACCTTTTCAGAGGTATCCTCTGTTATTGGTTTCAGTTTTAGAAATAATTAAATGTAAATCCTTTCATTTTTTACTTCTGACCATAGAAATGAAAATGGCATAGCGACAGCTTTTAATAATTTGACTATCGTTTTACCTTAATGAATGCTCTGGTTTTCATCTACTTGTATCACCTAAGTAATAGCTTGATGTAAATAAAATAAATGTATTTTATAAGAAATGTTTATTGCAGAACAGGTAGAGAAACTCATGTGAATAGAAAACATCAGAATTTTTTGTGGTCATACAAAGAGCATGGAATTTCAAAGAAATCACATGTGGCATTTTAAAAATCTGCATACTGTTTTAGCCTAAAATACAAAATTTCCCATACTTAAAAGATAATTTCTGCAGCTTGATTCGGTTAAATGTTTTAGCTTTAAACTGATACTTCACTTCTATTAAACATGATTTGTTATGTCATTCTCTGTGATGTTTACCAGAGTTAACTAGCAATATTTTGAACTCGTGTAATTTTCTGATTTAATGAAGAAACCTCCCGCAGCTAAGCCGCCGGGTTATTTCTATAAAAAACATCTATGCCACAGTTATCAACCTCAGAGAGAAACAATGACGCAAATGCACGTTGGCGAGATTAAAAGAATAACTCAGATTTTTACCAATAATGTATCAAGCAAGTACCGAGCAAATACATATTCTTCCTAGAGCTCTGCAAGTTTTAAGTCAGTTTTATATGTCGAACGAAAAAAAAAATAACAAAAATTACTAGAAATAACATTTATGCACATATTTACGGCTTTACTTTCTCTACCAAACATTATACATTCGTAGGTTCTCAGTAAGTAGAGAGGGTATTGTATTCCGCTGGGTTTTCACCTGAGGTGCATGTTTTAGTGCCCCCTGAGGGAGATGCGGGATCCAATAAAACTTGCCAAAAATGTAGATCATGTTAGGATACAAAATTTGTGCTATATACTCTTTTTGTAGGTTTAACCAAGATTTTCCTTGCTGTTGGTTTCAGATTTAAACTACTTAAAAACTTTCATCAAACGCCAGTTATTTTTCGTTCTATATCTCTCCCGTTTTACTTCTGGTCATGCAAAGAAAACCGAACATCAATTTTATCGCAAGGTAATCATCTTTTATAAGATTTTACTACCGCTTTAGCCTAGTGTGTTCCCTTGTTTACCTTCTACTTACAAGGTAGTAAGATATTTTTAGAAAAAGTTCTGTGTGTATCCGATAACTGCATAACTGAAAAACGAAAAGTCAGTAAAATACCAAACTTGAAATTTAAAGTTCAGTATCTCACAGGGACAGAATACAAAGCTTTTGCAATAAAATCCATGACTACCAAGAAGCTTCTACATGGACATTTTCTTTTGAAAGTTTTGATTCCTCAAAAATATCTCAATTGATTTTGATTAAAGCTCTATATGCATCAGACACTTTTATGACAAATTAAAGGTATATTTTGAACTTATGGGGAGTATTTTCTGAAGCCCTCGTTGGATTACTTTTGCATGACTGGTAAACCGTAAGAGATAACAATATTGTACAAACATGCATTTATGTATATTTTTATGGAGTTAACCATTTTCGAGATATTCCTTGTTATAGTTCAACATTTTTAGTATTTATACAGTAAGCATGCAACAAAACTTGACTGGCAGAGGCACGGCCTGGACATCATATAACATCTCAAATCAAATTAATAATTATCGAAGTAAACAGAAAATAAACACAAGAAATGTTGCAAACTCCTAGAAAACAGTAATCTTGCATGGTTGAGTTTTAAAAGTTTTGTTGCTTTCCATGCTGAAGCTTTCGAAATATCAGTTTCTTATGCAAGACGCCTAAGAGATAAATGAGGTGACCATTTTAACCTTTCTGCGATTTCGTCTAATATCTGCTGCATAAGAATACGCCTATTTACCTTTCTTTTCCTATCACAAATGGATCCAGCCTCCCTGAATGTATTTATAAGCAAACTAAGGCCTCTTTATTCGAAACACTCACCTAGGAAATTTAGATTTTCTACAAGATTATTTAAATACATACATATCGTACATAAAGAATCTTTGTAATACTGTATATTGCATTTTGAAAGACTTCAAGCAAAACTAAATAGTTTAAAACAGTAATAATGCTATTCACGTATGAACTGGACTAGAGCAGAAGTTAAGACTGACGCACATGTGTTGACAGAACGGATGTAGGACGCGCGCCTAGGGAAATGCAGTGAAGATCACACAAGTAGTTTCCTGGCGGCCAAGTTTTTACCAAACGTACTGTACTTTCTATAACATGAAGTGGTCATACTTATTTTTTCCCCTCATTCTGGATATGAAAAAATAATTGCAATTAAATTCAAAGTCATCACATAGCAACCAGGTTTTAAAATGTGCGATTGTCACTTTAATTTATTATTTCCATTGTACCTCAAGAAAGATTACTAACAAGAGCATTTCTGCTAATGTTTATCTCAATTAGCATGAGGCAGATTGGGCAATAAGTTTTGTTAAGAATAATTTGTTACAAAGTAGGTAGAGAAAGATACGTGCATGGAACACAAATTTGTACTTTCTTTACACGTACCATGTACATAGTGTATGGAGAAGGTATTGCATTTCACTCAAAAATTTGATATCCAAAAAAAGCATTTTTGGAAAAAGGTCCGTATGTCTGTGAACACGATAGCTCAAAAACGAAAAGTCGTTAAATACCAAACTTGATAATTAAGTTTAGTATGTTCCAGAGATGCGACACGAGGATTTTGAAAAAGAAAAATCCCCCCACCCCAAACTACCCCTTACTTGGGATAACTTTCGAAAATGTTCATTTTCTCAAAAATAGCTTTAACGGTTCTGATTAAAATACCGTACATTAAAGATATTTATATGGCAAATAAAATAAGTATCATGAATTTTATGGGAATAGCCTCTGAAAGTACAGTATTCTGGATGAATTTTGCGGAATTTTATGTAACTGACAAACCGTAAGAGATAGACAAAGACTTACTTAACAGAAAATGTAGAGCTTCTTAACACACACAATTTAGGTTATATACATTTTTATCATTGGTTATATACATTTTATCATTGAGTTGAGTTTTTCCGAGATATTCCTTATTATTTTTTCACGTTTAAGATATTTGAACTTTTCTAACACAGAAAATTGTAAACTGGCCCTATAAAGAAACGCAAACCAATTACATGACAACCGGCTTTTAAGATATTTGACATTTGTTTTAGCCTAATGTATTCCTTTATTTCCCTTCTACTTACAAGGAAGTAAGTAATCAACACAGTATCTGTTATTGTTTATCTTGATTATTATAAAGTAGATGCAACTTTTTTTTGCCTTTTAACAACAATTCGTTGCAGTGCTGTAAAGAATAGCATTTGAATGGAACACATCAGATTTTTTACTTTCTCTACACGTACTATGTACTATGTACTATACACGTACACGTGTATAGAGAAAAAATTCGTTACCGTGATTTTACCGGAAATGCATGTTTTGGGACCCCCTGAATCCAAAATAAATCATTTTTAGAAAAGTGTCCGTATGTGTGTGCGTCTGTGGGCAGCATAGCTCAAAAACAAAAAGTTCGTTACATACCGAGCTTGGTATTTAAGTTCAGTATCTTTCAAAGATGCGACACAAAAGATTTTCAAGAAATTCCCTCCACCCAAATTACCCCTTACATGGGAAAAAATTAGAACATTTTAATTTTCTCGAAAGAAAACTAACAAGTTTGATTAAAATCGCTTATATTTAAGATATTTACCTGATAAATGAAATGTATATCTTCAATTTTTTTGGAAATAGCCTCTGAAGACAAGTATATTGTGGATGAATTTTTCGGAAATTTGCATAACTGACAAATCGTAAGAGATAGACAAAAACTTACTCGACGAAAAAGTAGATCACGATAAAATACACAATACATTTTATCGTGGAGTTGATCCTTTTTTTAGATATTCCTTGTTATTTGTTTCTGCTTTAAAAGGTATTTCAACCACATGGCAACCGTCTTTTAGCTCTCTCGTTTTAGCCTGGTGTATTCCCTTATCTCCCTTCTACTTAAGGAAGTAAGTAATTTAGACAATGTCAGCTGTTTATCTAGGTTATTATAAAGCAGATAGAACAATTTGCTTTTTGCTTTTGTTTTTAACATACTTTGTTACAGCGATGTAGGGAAAATCACGTGGATGGAATGCAGGTTTTTTATGTAATATTTGTTTAAAAACAAACGTGAGTCTTTTAGTAATTAAATTTTAATTGAGGCATTGTCTTTTAGGGATAATGCAGTTGTAACAAAGTAGACATTTATAATCCAAAACCACCTGAGTCGAGTAAAGGAACAAGCGAATCACACAAAAAGCCGGTTATATCCTTAAAGCGCCCCGTGAAACTCACACTACTGTTGGCTGGTGACGTAATATTCCCGTGCCGCACTGAAATTCATATCCTGCTGCACAAGCCATAATCTCTGTAGCCATGCCTTTGATCTCTGCATTCCCTTTTGTCAGCATAACGCCAGAGCTACTTTTCGTCCCCAATGTCATTTTTTTCTTGTGTCACGGCTGCCTCTATCTCAAACGCGTTCTTTTTCTCTGTGGCTGCTGCTGTATGTAAATTCGCTTTCCTGGAAATCCTTCTACCAGACTTCCGGAGACGTCGGTTCCCAATACTTGAGCGATGGAGCACCTCTTCGACAACGTCCTCGTGCAGCTAATTAATGTTCATTCATCCTCCTTCAAAAGAATTTCCTTCATAAACTAATTACAACCCGCTCATGTTAAGGACGTCACTTGTGGCATTGCTATTGAAGAAAATATTTATTTTTTACTCTGAATATATTTAAATAATTCTTTTGAAACACTCGTACTACTTTCTCTATTACTTTCACCCAAAATGATAAACAAATTTACTGAAAATACTGTTTTGAGTCCCCTGAATTGAGAGGGGATATATGAGTGAGTCTTTACAAACCTATTTCCCTTTTATTACTTTCTCTGCACGTAAGTACTATGTACAATCCTACTCTAATTTTGCCGAAAATGTGAACGTTTGACTCTGATCTTACCACGATTTTTACTGATGTCATTCTGGCACAACATACCACGCGAGTAAGAAAAGATAAAAGTGATTGGGCAATCACCCCTTCATCTCTCAACCCCGCTTGACGCTCCCTCAGAACAAGTTGACGTGTATAAGCATTGTGTTAATTTAGTCCACCACGGGCGTGAATTACCTTAGTATTACAATTTCAGTATGTAGAAAAAATTAACCTAATTTTGTATCAACCGGTGAGAGAGTGCATTATTTGCCAACCAGAAAATTTAGGGATCACCAATTCGCAACTCAAAACTTCATTTGTCACAAGTAACCTTTCATTCCATCTCGTTCCTTTCGGTTACGTGGTCTGTATAATGCGTTTTTAAGAGCACAGCAAACAGGTAGAAGACATGCGTAGAGTCAACGGAAAAAGACGTCCTATGATAAGTATTTCTAGGTGTATTTTAATGTCGTTGAGTGTACGCAGTGGATCGAAAAGGTATTGTATTCTACCCAAAAAATCGATGCCAACATTTCACCATAAATATATGTTTATAGACCCCTGAATCCAAAAGAAAGTATTAGCAAATTAGCTCAAAAGCGAAAAGCCAGTTAAATGCTAAACTTGGAATTTAAGCTCAGTATATTTCAGGAATGTGATATGAACTAACCTTTACATGGAACATTTCTGGAAATGTTAATTTTCTCAAAAATGGCTCTACTGATTTTGATTAAAATACCGTATGCTAAAGATATTTACCTGGCAAATAAAATGTATGTATATCTAGAATTTTCTGGGAATAGTCTTTGAAGATCTCTTCATTCTTGATGACTTTTGCATAACTGGTAAACCGTAACAGATAGACAAAAGCCTCCTACACAAAATGTAGATCTCGTTAAAACACACAACTTGTCATACATTGTTTCATAGAGTTGACCATTAGATCATTTCTAATCATTGGTTTAAATTTTAAAATACTTAAGCTTTCCACACAGGTGAATTTGTCACTCCTAGCCATGCCTAAAAGAACATTTTGAATCACATAGCAACGAGCTTTCAAAAGATTTGACTATTGCTTTAGCCTAGTGTATTCACTTACTTCCCTTCTACTTTAAAGAAAGACAAGACCATTCTGCTAATGTTTATTTCGATTACCATGAAGTAGAAGAAAATAAGATGTTTACAATAATTTTGTAGTGGGTTGTAAACACATTTGAATTCCTAAATATTGTGTTCATATTTTGGAACAGATCTGAAATTCTAGTGGAATGGAATGATTGTTTAAATGTTAGCAATTTTTCATTTCAAATTACGTTTCTGGAAATCTACATTTTGTTTGATTCTTTGTATTAATAGTTGGTTACTAGTTATTTATTACTGGGTGCTAGCGTCATTTTATTATATCTCAGGGCTTAATAAAAGTTTTGGTTTGAATATTATTTTATACAAATAAATGAAAAGGAGGCACTGTTTGTTAAATAGTGAAACAATTGAAATGTTGTTAGCTAAATAGAAATTGGTATTGAAAACGAAATAATTCATAAAATAATTTATTTATGAATATAAATATGGAATAATTAAAGTAAACACCTAGAATCATGTTTAAAAGAAAAAGGAATTAGTGTCAATAATATAAATTTATAAAAGTATTGATAATTGATAATTTAAAATATACTAAATGTTTATAATATATTTATATCATAGTATTAGCTAAATACATTACAATAACCCGAAAATAATTCAGGGTCTTTATTCAACCTCAATAGTACCACAACATCCCGTAGTTCTTTACATCCAGATACACTTTATTTTTAAACAATATATATTGTATTGTGTTTTAAAGATCTTATTATAATTCATTACTTTCTCTACACGTACATGTACATTGTGTATAGAGAAGGTATTCCATTCCAAACAAAAATTCGATACCGAGATTTCACCGGAAATGTGTGTTTTAGGGTCCCCTGTATCCACAAAAAAAACAAAACAAAAAAAAACATATTCACAAAAAAGTCCGTGTGAGAATGTGTGTCAGTGTGCCTGTGAACAAGACAACTCAAAAACGAAAAGTCGGTAAAATACCAAACTTGGTATTTAAGTTTAGTATCTTCTAGGGATGCGACACAAGGATTTTTAGAAAAATCACCCCACTCCAAACTACCCTTTACATGAAATTTTTTCCGAACGTTTTTATTTTCTCAAAAATGACTAATGATTTTGATTAAAATATCATATATTAAAGATATTTACCTCAAATAAAATGCATATCTTGAATTTTCTGCGGATAGACTCTGAATATTACTTTATTCTGAATGAATTTTGCGGATTTTTGCATTACTGCTAAACCGTAAGGTATGGAGAAGAACTTGCCACATAAAACATATAGCATGTTAAAACACACAATTTATGTTTCATAAATATATTTCGTGCAATTGATTGTTTTTTTTTATGTATTCCTTGTTTTATGGTTTCAGCTTTAAAAATACTTCACATGACTTCTCTACATCTCTGAAACAAATTAATTGTCAAAAAGCCTATGCTTTCGTTTACTTCATGCTAATCTAGCAAAAATTAGTAAAAATAGTATTATTACTTGCTTCCTTGCAAGTAGAAGCGAAATAAGGGAGTACCATAGCTTAAAGTGATAGTCAAAAGCGGGTTGCTATGTGACTGAAGTTCCTTTTTTTTGTGTAAACAGGAGTTGGCAAATTCATGAATGAGAAAAGTATAAGTTTTTAAAAACTAAAACCAATAACTAGAAATATCTAAAAAATCATCAACTCCCCAAAAAAATGCATAGGACTTAAATTGTGAATTTTAGCGTGCTCTACATTTTTTCTGTGGGAAGTTTTTGTCCATCTCTTAAGATTTAGCAGAAATGCAAAATTCCGTACAATTCTTCTAGAGTAAAGTAGTCTTCAGAGGCCTTTCCCAGAAAATTCAAGATATACATTTTATTTGTCAGGTGAATATCTTTAATATACGACATTTTAATCAAAATCGTAAAGCCATTTTTAAGAAAATCAAAATCTTCAAAAAAAGCTCCATGTAAAGGGTAGTTTGGAGTGGGGGGAATTTCCTCAAAATCTTCGTGTCGCATCCCTGGAAGATACTAAACTTAAATAACAAGTTTGGTATTTTACCGATTTTTCGTTTTTGAGTTACCATGTTCACAGGCTCCCACATACGGTCGCCATGGTGAAAACCACTCGCTCGCGGCGCGGCCATAAAAACAGTAAAATTTGTTTGGATGAATAAGGGTCTAAAATCGTTTGCTAGATAGGTACTAAAGGATAATCCCCTTGTTGATATTAAAACTAATTATTCGAATTGAAGCGTTGCCTCTTGATTGTTTGGTTTTTTCCTAGAGCAAAGAATTAATAGGTACAGTCGGACTGAATTTTTCATCTGAATCTACCGCTCCAACTCCTGTCCTAAATGTGGCTTGTGCGAAAAAATAATTACATTAATAGAGAATTATAATTAGGTGAATCCAATTTCCCTCTATGCTTAGTTATATTTTGTTTCGCCATTTGATGTTGTACACGGAGGCAGAAGAAAAAGTTATTCTGTGATTGTTCCGACTGATATGCATTACGTGAATGACCTCGGAGATATGAATGCATCACAAGCAAGTGTGTTTTATGCAGAAAGGAATCAGACAGGCAGCCACTTTGTTCATATCTTGGCAAGATGTATGTATACAGACGAACGGAGGGGAAAAGTATTTACCGCCATCCTTTACCACAGCGAATGTAGAATTAGAAGCATGTTGGGCGGTACCGTCAGGCACGGAAGAAGCGGAAGAGCTAGGCAAATTTTTACTTAAAGTAAGACAACTGAGATCTACGGAGTGGATGCGGGGACGATAAGAAGAGCTAAAAATCTTATGTGTACCATTTACATGACTTTCTCTACATCTCTGCAACAAGTTATTGTTAAAAAGTTTGTACTTCTATTTACTTCATGCTAATCAGAAAACTTAGCAGAAATAGTGTTATTACTTGCTTCCTTGTAAGTAGCAGCGAAATAAGGGAGTACCATAGGTTAAAGTGGTAGTCAAAAGCTCGTTGCTATGTGACTGAAGCTTCTTTGTTTGGATGGACATTAGTTGACACATTCCTGTATGAAAAAAAGTATAAGTTTTTCGAAGCAGAAACCAAAAACTAGAAATGTCTACAAAATGATAAACTCCACGAAAAAATGTATATAACATAAATTGTGTGTTTTAACGTGCTCAACATTTTTCGTGCAGCAATATTTTGTCCATCACTTACGGTTCAGCAGTTATTCAAAATTCAGTAAAATTCATCCAGAATAAAGTGCTCTTCAGAGGCTATTCCCAGAAAATTCAAGATATACATTTTATTTGTCAGGTAAATAGCTTTGATGTACGATATTTTAATCAAAATCTTTGGAGGCATTTTTTAGAAAATTAAAATTTATGAAAACAGTTCCATGTAAAGGGTAGTTGGTGTGGGGGGATTTGTCTAAAAAATCTTCGTGTCGCATCCCTGGTAGATACTAAACTTTATACCAAGTTTGGCATTTTACCGACTTTTCGTTTTTGAGTTATCGTGTTCACAGGTACACGGACACTCGGACACACGGACATACACGGACCTTTTTCTGAAAAAAGTAAAAACTGATAATGTTTTATATATTTTTTATATCATACTTTTCGGTCATTGTTTTTCTGTGATTATAATGTTTCATATATTTATATTTGTCATACTTTCGCTAAACGGATTGTTGTGATGTTAGTATTGTGTGTATATATTTCTCTTAGGCTTATTTGTCTCTGAGGTCATTCACGTAATGCATTAATACATGGGAATACGGTTTTTTTGTGTTTTAGATTTAAGTTGCTATATTTGAACATTTTTGGTCCTTTTATTTTCGTGTTTATTCTTTTAATTTTTAGTTTTTTAATATTGCTTACTATTTTGTGTATTGCATAAACGCGTACGGTCTGTGGCCCTGTGATTTTTTTTTTTTTTTTTTTTGTAGTTTTAACGTCCGTTAACCTGATTTGGTCATATCGGACAATGAATGAAATTGGTGAAATGAGGCTCAAATGATCTCGGGGTCCATGGAGCTTAAAGTTACTCGACATTCGTCTTCTCAGGATAAGGGAAAACCCCGAAAAAAACCTTATCCGGGTAACTGACCCTAAGCGAGATTCGAACTCACGACCTTTTGAATGTGAGGCAGACACGCTACCACCACACTACCCAGACGGGCGGACACGTGAGATTGATGAAGATCAATGCATGCATTCTGGTATTTCAATATATATATATACTTCATACATACCTTGTTCACGAACCTTGTCTAAAATTCACCTAAGCTTGAGAGAGAGAGAGAGAGAGAGAGAGGGGGGGGGGTAGTGTTTTTTTTTTTTTTTTTGAGAGGATGTTGGGAGTTCATGAAAAGCAGGAAGCAATTTGATGTGGAAGACTGAGTCAAGAAGTAGTTTCTGCCTTCGCATGTTACAAAATTGTGCTCCGTTCATAAATTTCTTAGTATGCACCTTGTTCACCAGTGGGTTTACTTGGGACGGCATTTTCAATTGTTCATAATTCTCATAACCGGGCCTAGAAAACCCGCATGAAGTACGAAATGACAGAATCAGCTGAGCTTCTCCATAATCTTTGGAGGGTTACTCATTCAATATCACCTTATTGGACCTCTGCGTTTGAATACACAAACGTATCTATATTTTCTCAGAAATGAGTTGTATAATTTAATTGAAGATATGCTTCTAATGTCATTCAAATAATATGATTCTTAAACGATAGTGATCCAAATTATTTGAGTTAAATGTTGATAATTTCTTGAAATGATACATTTCCGCATGGATGAATTGGTCGAGAGAAATTCATTGGATGGCCTGCTCAATCTAATGTGTTTTCGCAAGGGACATTATAGTTAGAGGAATGAAATGGGATTTTCATTTCTTTTACTTTCTCTACACGTACTATGCACATAGTGTATAGAGAAGCTACTGTAATGCACCCAAAAATTCGATACCGAGATTTCACCGGAAATATGTTTTGAGACCCTCTAAATAAAAAAAAAGCATTTTTAGACAAATTACCGTAGATGTGTGTGTGGGGGGGGGCAGCATAGTCCAAAACGAAAAGTCCGTTAAACACCAAACTTGGTATTTAGGTTTGGTATCTTCAAAGGATGCAACACGAAGATTGTGACAAAATCCCCCCATCCCAAACTACCCTTTTCATGGAAATTTTTTCGAAAATTTGACTTTCTCAAAAATGAGTAACGATTTTGATTAAAATATCGAATATTAAAGATATTCACCTGACAAGTAAAATGTATATCTTGAATTTTCTGGAAACAGCCTCTGAGGACTACCTTATTCTGGACGAATTTTACGGAATTTTATATAACAGCTACACCGTAAGAGATGGACAAAAACCACACGAAAAATGTAGAGCTCGTTAAAACACACATATATATATTCGCGGAGTTGATCGGCTTTTAGATATTCCTTGATTTTGGCTTCAGCTTTGAAAAACGTATACTTTTCTCCCACAGGAATTTGTCAACTCTGTCCATACAAAGGAACTTCAGTCACATAGCAACCAGCTTTTGACTATCACTTTAACCTATGGTACTCCCTTATTTTGCTTCTACTTACAAGGAAGGAAGTAATAAGACTATTTCTGCTATTTTTTTCTCGATTAGCATTAAGTAAATAGAGACATAAGCTTTCCAACAATAATTTGTTGCAGAGATGTAGACAAAGTCATGAGAATGGAGCACATCAGATTTGTTTCTCCAATTTTCATGTTTTAATTGTATACAAATATTTGGAATCTCGCGGTCATTTTGGTATATTTGTCATAGAGCTACGCTAATTGTAAATATTTTTAAAATGTTGTTGAAAATAATCCTGCGTAGTTTTTTAGAGCATTTTGGTACACTCATTTGTTAAACCTGTGTTAATATTAATGTCAGAGAGTACATCTTTTCTTATTTTGATCTAAAAGTTTTACTTTAACTATTGACAGCAATGGCATCCTGCTCATATTTTCCTCAAGCGAGAGTTTTGAAGTACTGCGAAGCTGTGTTTGGAAAATTAGTTGTTTGAAAGCATTTTCTGAAAAAGTAAAATTTTGTATACAAATGCCTCATTATCTCAGAGACTAATCGTCATTAAGAGCTGATATTTTTACCACAAATTTTCGCCTAAACATGCTTTGTTTCAACGAAAAACCTTATATGTATATGGTTTAGCTTTTTTTAAAATTTTAAAATTATTTTTCAATAAAATCTTAAGAGATTTAATTAAAGAATCGTACCTTTCCTTCTAATGAACAAAAGTGTTCTATTTTTTATCAATCAACGGTGAAGGTATTGCTGAATATACCTTGAAAAAATCATCTAATTATCTTAAAAGGTTGCTGAGATAATAGGCCAAACTTTACCATTGGCAAGATGGGGCATTTCGACTCCCCTTGAAGTGACAGTTTTTCGCCAAGGGACATTATTGTTTATGCGATTCCTGTACTGTATACTGACACTCAGAGAACGCACGCACTCGGAACATTCCAGGAATTTGTAACAGAATACGCGACAGCTTAGAACATCATGGAAGCAGGAGGAAGCCATTTGAACAATTTCTGAAAGCTTCCAATTTGTCTTTTAGCTCAGCAATAGTGATTTCCAGGCCCGTGTTTATATAAACTTTTTTACAGGTTTGAAGTTAGTAAGACGTTATGCAATATTAGACCCAATAAACATACACCACATATAAATTGTGTATATTTATTTATTCATTCCTTAATTTTGGGTGAATGCTCTTGCAATTCTGTTCACTGGAGGTGGTTTTAACCTCAAAGTTCAGTGATTTACGAGTTGTGATAAAAAATAACGTGAAAATTTTAATTTCGTGGGCTTAATTCAACCTATTTCCAAAGCTTTTTGTTTTATCTTGTAGCTACACACGTTTCTGTTACATGTTTTACTTTCAGATGTTTTAAATACTTACTTTATTGTTGACAGTTAAAAGGGTTATTGGTACTGTTTTGTAGGCTCAGTGAATTTGCATTAAATTTTGCTTTAAAATGAAGTAAAGTGTTCGAAATGTTGGCTGTGGCTTCTGGTAAATCTACTATAAGTAAGACGAGGGGTTTCGAGTGGTATCGACGTTTCAAATAGGGTCGAGAAGACTCTGGACGACGATTCCCGGACGCCCTAACACATCAACTACTGACGACAATGTGGAAGTAGAAACAAATGATTTGCCATGTGGTTATACAGTCAGTAAGGAACACTAGCTGGAAGTTATGTGCCATTTGCATGAAGTAATTTGAAAAAAAAAAAAAAAAGACCAGAATTTTAACAAAATCACTCGTAGATAGTGCTCCTGCACACACCTCGACGCTTTTTTTGTGATTTTTTGGCAAAAACCAGAAACGTTATGTTACCCCAACCACCTTGTTCACCCAACATCGCCCTCTGAGGCTTCTTTCTATTCCTGAGGCTGAAGAGAACATGAAAGGACGTCGTTTAGCCATTATTGGTGAGCTAAAAGAAGAATCGTTGGAGTAGCTGAACACGATAAGGAAAAGTGAGTTCCAGAGTTGCTTCCAAGATTGGAAAAACTTCTGGCAAAGTATTATATCTGAGCGAGTTTATTTTGAAGGGCACAAAGTTGATGGAGACAAAAGATAAAGCTTGTTAAAAAAAAAATTCCCGTTATATTTTGGTTCACATCCCGTACGTCCAGAAACGTGATTCGGGTTAGGATAAGACACGTATGCGGCCCCCCATGACCAATGGGGCAGAGCACCGGGAGCAGGTCCTAGCAGCCCCTTGCCTCTTATGTGATCTCAGGGAGGGAGAGGAGAGAAGAGCCTAAAGGGCGACTGGATGAGAATGGGCGCAAGCATAAACCGAATTTCTAACGGCCCTAAATGGAACGCCTTCTACACTATTAGAGGTCCTGCTCATGGTCTCCAGATTCCCGGCAGACCCCAAGAGAAAGCTCCAAATCGAACGCTCCGGATAACGACGCCAGAATAACCTTTTTTCTTTATCAACTTAGTACATAGGTAGAGAAGATATTGCTTTCCATAAAAAATCGATACCAAGATTTCACAGGAAATGCACGTTTTAAGGTCCCACGAATCCCATTAATCGTAATAACAATAACATAAACATCAACAAAATAATAATAATGATAATAATAATGATAATAATAATGATAATAATACTGATAGTAATAATAATACTGATAATAATAATAATACTGATAATAATAATAATAATAATACTGATAATAATAATAATACTGATAATAATAATAATACTGATAATAATAATACTGATAATAATAATACTGATAATAATAATAATAATAATAATAATAATAATACTAATAATAATAATAATAATAATAATAATAATAATAATAATACTGATAATAAAAATAATGATAATAAAAATAATGATAATAATAATAATACTGATAATAATAATAATACTGATAATAATAATAATACTGATAATAATAATAATACTGATAATAATAATAATACTGATAATAATAATAATACTGATAATAATAATAATAATAATAATAATAATAATACTGATGCAAATAATAATACTGATGATAATAATAATACTGATGATAATAATAATACTGATAATAATAATAATACTGATAATAATAATAATAATAATAATAATACTGATAATAATAATAATAATAATACTGATATTAATAATAATACTGATATTAATAATAATAATAATACTGATAATAATAATACTGATAATAATAATAATACTGATAATAATAATAATAATACTGATAATAATAATAATAATACTGATAATAATAATAATAATACTGATAATAATAATAATAATACTGATAATAATAATAATAATACTGATAATAATAATAATACTGATAATAATAATAATACTGATAATAATAATAATAATAACACTGATAATAATAATAATAATACTGATATTAATAATAATAATAATAATAATAATACTGATAATAATAATAATAATGATAATAATAATAATACTGATAATAATAATACTGATAATAATAATAATACTGATAATAATAATAATAATAATACTGATAATAATAATACTAATAATAATAATAATAATAATACCGATAGTACTAATAATACTGATAGTACTAATAATACTGATAGTAATAATACTGATAGTAATAATAATACTGATAGTAATAATAATACTGATAATAATAATAATAATACTGATAATAATAATAATAATACTGATAGTAATAATAATACTGATAGTAATAATAATAATAATACTGATAATAACAATAATAATACTGATAATAACAATAATAATACTGATAGTACAAATAATAATACTGATAGTACAAATAATAATACTGATAGTACAAATAATAATACTGATAATAATAATAATACTGATAATAATAATAATAATACTAATAATAATAATACTAATAATAATAATAATACTGATAATAATACCGATAATAATAATAATACTGATAATAATAATACTGATAATAATAATAATAATAATACTGATAATAATAATAATACTGATAATAATAATACTGATAATAATAATACTGATAGTAATAATAATACTGATAGTAATAATAATAATACTGATAGTAATAATAATAATACTGATAGTAATAATAATAATACTGATAGTAGTAATAATACTGATAGTAATAATAATAATAATACTGATAATAATAATACTGATAATAATACTGATAATAATACTGATAATAATAATACTGATAATAATAATACTGATAATAATAATAATAATAATAATAACAATAACAATAATAATAATACTGATAGTAATAATAATAGTACCAATGATAATAATGATAATACTGATAATGATAATACTGATAACAATAATAATAATAATAATAATAAACATAATAATAAACATAATAATAAACATAATACTAAAGATAGTAATAAAGATAATAATATAGATAATAATGATAAAATAATAATGATAATGATGATCATAATAATAATCATAATAATCGTAATCGTAATTATTATTATTATTATTATTATTATTATTATTATTATTATTATTTTAGAAATGTTTGTTACTAATACGCAGTTGCAATGTCTACACGTGACTGTGTGTGTGTATGAGAGAGAGAGAGAGTGAGGGAGAGTGAGAGAGGGGGAGAGGGGCAGAGTGGGCGAGGGGGAGAGGGAGAGATAGAGAGGGGGTGAGAGAGAAATCACGATAACTCAAACATGAAAAGTCAAATAAATACCAAGCTTGATATTTAAGTTTAGCATCTGCCAAGGATGCGACTTAAACTTTATCAAGAAATTCCTCCTGCACCAAACTATTCCTCAATGGAAAATATTTCCAAAATTTTGATTCTGTCAAAAATAGCTCTAACAATTTTGCATTAAACTGTCGTATATTAAAGATACTTATATGAAAAATAAAATTCATGTCGAATTTTCTGGAACTAGCCTCTGAAATCCTCTTCATTCGCAATAACCGTCTTGAACTGTAAGATATAGACAAATATTTATTACATAAAAAAATCTGATGTCTACCATTCACATGACTTTCTCCATATCCCTGCAACAAATTATTCTTAAAAAGCTTATACTTCTATTTAATTTATGCAAATCAGAAAAAGTGAGCAGAAATAGTCTTATTATTTGCTTCCTTGTTAGTAGGAGCGAAATAAGGGACTACCATAAGTTAAAATTATAAGTCAAAAGTTGGTTGCTATATCAATGAAGTTCCTATATGGATAGGAGTTGACAAGTTCCTGTATGAGAAAAGTATACGTTTTTCATAGCAGAAACCAAAAATAAGGAATGTCTCAAAAACGGCGAACTCACGAAAAAATGTATAGAACATAAATTGTGTGTTTTAACGTGTGTTTTAACGTGCTCTACATTTTTTGTGTAGAAAGCTTTTGCCCATCTCTTACGGTTTAGCAGTTATTCAAAATTCAGTAAATTTCATCCAGAATAAACTACTCTTCAGAGGCTATTCCCAGAAAATTCAAGATATACATTTTATTTGTTAGGTAAATGTCTTTAATATACGAAATTTTAATCAAAATGGTTAGTCATTTTTGAGAAAATCAAAATTTTGAATAAAGTTTCATGTAAAGTGGCATTTTGGGGTGGGGGGGATTTTTCCTTAAAGCTTCGTGTCGCATCCCTGGAACATACTAAACTTAAATACCAGGTTTGGTATTTTACCGAATTTCGTTTTTGAGTTATCGTGATCACACACACACACGCGCACACACACACTGACACACACACACACACGGACCTTTTTGTGAAAATGTTTTTTTTTTTTGGATATTGGGGACATTAAAACTTTTATTTCCGGTGAAATCTCGGTATCGAATTTTTGGGTGGAGTGCAATACCTTCTCTATACACTATGTACATAGTGCGTATAGAGAAAGTAAAAATGTAGAGCTCGTTAAAACACACAAAATATGTTCAGTTTTCAATATTAAAACTTTTCTTATACGGGTGGCCATGCAAAGACAACTGAAATTCAAACATACTGTAGGGTATCACATTTGGTCATTTTGGGTAAATTAGATTTCATGCAGTAAAAATCTGATGTGTTCCATATGCAACAAACTATTGTTAGAAAGCTTATACTTCTATTTACTTCAGCAAATCGAGAAAAAACTAGCAGAAATAGTCTTATTACTTGCTTCCTTAAAAGTAGAAGCGAAATATGGGAGTACCATAGGTTAAAGTGATAGTCAAAATCTGGTTGCTATATGAGTTAAGTGCCTTTGTTTGTGTGGACAGGAGTTAACAAATTCCTGTATGAGAAAATTTTGTTTTTAAAGCTGAAACCAAAAACAAGGAATATCTAAAAAACGAACAACTCCCTGAAAAAAATGTAATTAACATAAATTGTGTGTTTTAACGTACTCTACATTTTTTGTGAAGTACGATTTTATCTATCTCTTACGGTTTAAGAGCTATGCAAAATTCCATAAATTTCATCCAGAATAAAGTAAGCTTCTAAGACTATTCCCAGAAAATTGAAGATATACATTTTATTTGTCAGGTAAATATCTTTAATATACGACATTTTAATAAAATTCGTTATAGCCATTTTTACGAAAATCAAAATTTTCATAAAAAAGTCCATCTAAAGGTTAGTTTGGTGTGGGGAGATTTTTTTCAAAATCTTTGTGTCGCATCCCTAGAAGATACTAAACTTAAATACCAAGTTTAGTATTTTACCGTCTTTTCGTTTTGAGTTATCGTGTTCACAGACACACGGACACACTGATACACAGACCTTTTTTTGAAAATGCTTTTTTTTTGCATACAGGGGACCCTAAAACATATATTCCCGGTGAAATCTCGATATTGATTTTTTGAGTGGAGTGCAATACATTCTCAAATCACTATGTACATAGTACGTATAGATAAAGTTAAAAGGTAATATGGCACCAGTTTTAGTTTTCGCATTCGTTATTGGTGGCAAGAATTCGAAAATCTGGCACACTATGCCCTCTAAACCAATGCTGGCATAAGCATGGATTGTATTATAAAAGCTTGAATAAGTAGGTCAGAAGAGGTTTCTGTCAGTCTTTTGTCCAGCGTTGTTCATCGAGCTGCTGACGTTGAGAGACGTACAGCTCGACGTATGATCGACAGCATAGTTTTTGTTTAAAGTGTGGAACTATCAGCTTCATAATATACCAGGTGAGTCGAATGGAGTTTTTGCCCTTGAGTTTCCTCTTCCTAGCCATACATTATCTTTTTTAACAGTAAAAGCCCTGTGCCTCCTCGCACCCGTTTATATTCATTTATTGTTCCTATCTGTATAACCCTTCTACACCTTAAACCCTGAAATCACCCGCTTCCCTCTCGCAAGCACAGACAGTTCTATTCCTGAACCTACTACTCCCTAGTATACGCAGTATAGGGGTAAAACCTATGCTCCACTGGTATCCTACAATACAGCAACCGCTTTTAAACGATTGGCTATCACTTTAGACTAGTGTATTTCCTCATTTCCTTTCGACCCAAGTAAGACTATTTGTATTAATGTTAACCTCGTTTAGCATCAAGTAGATAGAACTAGCTTTTTAAGAGTAATTTTCTACAGAGAAGTAGTGAATGATATACATCAGATTTTTACAAAACATAATCATAATCCAGCCTCAACCCTCCGAATACCGTCACCTGTACCTTCAACTCTGGATGAGAGGTGATAGACACGGAAATCTTGGAAAGAACATGTAATTAACCTACTTAGAATTTGCTTGGCGACTCGTGGAAACCCCGAAAAAATTATGGTCTTCCATGGAGATGAAACCTGTTACCTCCCAAATGCGGGGAGTTAACTACCTGTGACATCTCACTCGTACAAAAAGTATGAAGATTTCATTTGCAAAATTGCGAGTATTTTAAATTCGTTTGGCGAGATTATAATAAAATGTTTAAACACCCTATTGAAATTGTTTGGTTACCTTTTGCCCACGTAAACCAGATTAAAGGTGACTGTCATCTCGCTCGGTTCCAAATATATGAAGATTTTATTTGAAAATTGTGAGTATGATTTGGTCGTTTGGCAAGATTATAATACGTGTTTTGTGAACCCTACTGAAGTTGTTTGGTTGCTGTTTGTCCACGTAGATCAGATTGACCGATGACTGTCCCTGACTGTCATTCCGCTCATTTCCGAATATTTGAGGATACTATTTGGTGAATTATGAGTACTTTTAGATCGTTTGGCGATATTATAACATGATGTTTTACTTCTCTACTGAAATTGTTTATTTTCTTTTTTTCCCCACTAAACCAGATTAATTCCAAAAATATGAACATTTTATTTGGAAGATTGTGAGTATTTTTTGGCAATTTGGCAAGATTATAACAGCACGTTTTTCCAACTCTGCTGAAATTGTTCTGTTGCTTTTTGCTCAAGTAATCCACCTTGACTGATGACTATGTCATCTCGCTCGGTTCCAAATATATGAAGATTTTATTGGAAAAAATTGAGTATTTTTAGTTCGTTTGGCGAGATCATAATACGTGTTTTGTGAGCCCTAGTGGAACTGTTTGGTTGCTGTTTGGCAAAGTAAACCAGATCCACCTATGACTGTTTCTGAAAGTCGGTTCCAAAAATATGAAGATTTTATTTGTAAAATTGTGAGTGTTTTAGATCGTTTGCGAAGATTATAATAGGATGTTTTGCCAACCCTACTGAAATTGATTGGCTGCTTTTTGTGCACATAAACCAGATCGACTGATGACTCCCGGACTCTGTCATTCCGCTCTGTTTCAAAAATATGAAGATTTTATTTGGAAAATTGTAAGTAATATAAGGTCGTCTGGCGAGATAATAACAGGATGTTTTGCCACTCTACTGAAATTGTTCATTTGTTTTTCCCCCCACGTAAACCAGATCAACCGATCACTGTCTTCTCCTTCAGTTCCAAAAGTATGAAGATTTTATTTGGAAAATTGTGAGTATTTAAGGTCGTTTGGCGAGATTACAGAATGTTTTGCCAACCCTACTGAAATTAATTGACTACTTTTTGCTCACGTAAACCAGATGGACTGACTGTCCTTGACTGTTTATCTCACGCATTACATACGGCGAGAATGTGAGGTTGGTTTTTGCCCGTTTGTCTGCTCTGGGCGTCCAGTTCGCACGTTGCAAGTGGCGAGAATGAAGTGTGGCCTTTAGCACTTGAAATGAAAACGTGAGGGTGCGGAAATCAAAATGCCGACCACAATCCTCGAGGGGAAGGACGTGTCGAGAGCAAGTGATCACGCAAGAGTCGGACCCCCAGGGGGCGCCGCCCCGCGCCGTTCTGATTGAAGTTCTGTCCTACTTCATCACGGACCAACCAGCCCCAAATCAACTTACTGTTCGGTCAAGGCAGCGCAATCACTCATCTGCCACGGCGCATTGTACTTTGTTAAAACTGCAATACATGTTACGGGTTTAGATCTGCAATGTCACACTTACGGTTGAAACTTTCCGGAACAATTTAGAAGAGAAGAAAACGACATTAATGCATTTTGCTATCGAAATGAACAAATTGGAAAATTACAAAAAAAGACAAATAAAAATGAAGTCTAAAAAATCAGTATTTAGCAATGACCTTTTGAAACACGGGAAAAAACACATCTTTCAAAAAATCCGACGAGCTACATTCAAATGACTTTTTCTACCTGTTCTACGGACAACAAATTCTTACAGAATATTCTTATATCTACATAATTCTAATCGAGATAAACATTATCAGAAATTGGATTATTATTTGATTCGTTCTAAGCAGAAGGGAAATAAGGCTAAAGCTATAGTAATTTTTTTAAGACCAATTGGTACGCTTTGCATTGGCAGCAGGTGACCTGGCTGGAGGAAAGTTACGTAGTTTACAACTAAAACAAGTAACAAAGAATATTTCAGAAACGGTCAACTCTACAACAAAAATGTGTATTACATAAATTCATTTTTTTAACGAGATCTACAATTTTTGTGTAGTAAGATTGTTTCTATATCTTCCGGTGTAACCGTTAACAAAATTCTGTAAAACTCATTCAAAGTAAAGAGGTCTTCAGACGTTATTTCCAGAAAGTTCAAAATATACATTTTATATCTGATGAAAATATATCTAATACACAGTATTTTAGTCAAAACCGTTTCAACCGTTTTTGAAAAAAATCAAAATTTTCGAATAATATTGCATGTAAAGGTTTCCTTGAAAATAATCGTATTCTAACCTTCAAAAATACTAAACTTACATAGCAACTTTAGTGTTTAATGGTCTTTTAGTTTTCTAACCATGTTATTAATACATATCTACACATAAGGACCTTTTTCTAAAAATGTTTTTATTTGTGCTCAGGGGACTTAAAAACATATATTTCCGGCGAAATCTCGACACGGAATTTTTTGTTGAAGAACTATGCACTATGCAAATATAGATAAAGTAAAGGGTTTTTGGAAACGGTGAGCGCGTGCGCGTATGCGATCATATGCACAGCAAACTTAAATCGACAAATCCGTTAAATACCAATCTTGAAACTTAAATTCAGCTCCTTCCAAGGATGCAACACAAAGGTTTTCAAGGAAGCTCACACCCAAAACTGTCCTTTACGTGGAAAAATGTTTGGACATTATGATCTTCTCAAACCTTGCTCTAAAAATTTTGAATAAAGTGCCATGTGTTTAAAACATTTTCGTGGCAAACAAAATAAACATCTTACGCTTTCTGGGAACAGCATTCGAGGTCCTATTCCCTATGGATGACTTTGGCATTACTGACAAATTCTAAGAGATAAGACAAAAGTTATTATAAACAAATTAGATGTGTTCCATTGATATGATTTTTTTTTCTACATCTACGTAACAAATTATTGTTCACAACGTTATTCTTCTATCTACTTCACGATAATCCAGATAAAAATTAGTAAATATGATCTCTTTTTTTTAAAATTTAAAAAAGCCATTACATACAGTGAAGCTGTCAATTTTATTAAAATCTGGACATCTATTACCAACACATGCTTCATGGTGCAGATGGAGTACCCTGGACGCGCGTTTCCTGCAGGTTTTCAGATGTCTCTTTTTTTTATAGTTTGCAATTTGACGAATCTTTTTTAAGTTAGCCTTTTGATACGAGAGAGCTATATTGAAATCGTGCACAGCTACATGTTGGTCAACCATTTTGAAATATTTTCCCACATACCTTGGTTCTTTTTCCTCCTTGGCTTTTGAAGCCTGTTAGCTTTATATATTTTAAAATGTTAAAAAAGCCATTACACGCATTGAAGCTGTCAATTTTAGTAAAATCTGGACATCTATTACCAACACGTCCTTCACTTGGTCATGGTGTAGATGGAGTACCCTGGACGAGCGTTTCCACAACTTTCGTTGTCATCCCCTTGCAGGTTTGCAGAGACAAGTGAAGCACGTGTTGGTAATGGATGTCGAGATTTTAATAACAAAAAGTTATGATCTTATTACTTAGTTCTATACACTAGAATACACTAGACTAGACAGACAATTCCATGATTTAAAATGTGGTTGCTATAGGATTTTTTCGTGGCCACGAGTTGACAAGTTCCTGTATGAGAAAAGGGTAAGTGTATTAAAAATGAAACCAATAATATGAAATATCTCAAAAACAGTCAACCATATAACAAATTGTGTGTTTTAACGAGAGCTATGCTGTTTGTGTATCAAGTTTTTGACTATTTTTATGCTTTTCCAGTAGTACAAAATTCCGCAAAATTCATCCACAATACAGATTATTCTGTCATTCAGAGGCTATTCCCAGAAATTCAAGATATACTCGTACATTTTATTTGTCATGTAAATATCTTTAATATACGGCATTTTAATCAAAATCGTTAGAAGTATTTTTGAGAAGATAAAACATTTCGAAAAAATTTCCATGTAAAGGGTAGTTGCGGGTGGGGGATTTTCTTGGGAAATCCTCCTGTCGTATCCTTAGAAGACATGAACTTAAACACACAACCTTTTGTATTTAACAAACTTTTCATTTTTGAGCTATGGTTACCCAGAGACACATACACAGACACATACAAACACAGACAGAGGACCTTTTTCTAAAATTGCTTCTTTTGGACTCAGGGGACCCAAAACATGTATTTACGGTGAAATTTCGGTAAAGAATTTTGGGTGTATTACAATATCTTCTGTATACACTATGTACACAGTACGTGTAGAGAAAGTAATAAAAGACATAGCTACGAAGCGGGATAGGATTTCCATTAGAAAAAGGCTTAAATATTTCAAAATCAAAACAAATAACAATGATCATCTCTGATATGGTTAGTGGATACGGCGGCCTCCTAGTTTCAACCCCCTGTGAATTTGCGATGGATGAAATAGCGTCTGGGCTGTTTTTCTCCGAATTTTCCTGTTCCCCATTCTTTACATACCTGCTTCATAATCAACCCTTTTGTCATCCATTTCACCGTCATTTCATATGAAACACTTTCCCACTTTCAAACCAGTCAATCATCATTTTCTCTGGTCCTCAACAGACGTCTAACACCAGGCGCTAGCTGTTTTACTTTCTCTACACGTACTATATACATGGTGTATACAGAAGATATTTTATTGTATTCTATACCAATATTTCACCGGAAATGGACGTTTTAGAGCCCACTGTATCAAAAAAAGAATTTTTAGAAAAAGATCCGTGTGAGTGTGTGTGTATGTCCGTATGCCTGTGAACACGACAACTAAAAGTCTGTAAAATACCAAACTTGGTAGGTAAGTTAGACAACTCCCAAGGATGCGACAAGAAGATTTTGAGAAAACTCCCCTTACTCAAACTACGCTTTTACATGGAACAATTTTCAAAAATGGTTCAAATGATTTTTATTAAAATATTGTATGTTAAAGATTTTTACACTAAAATATAATGCATATCTCTAATCTTCTGAGAATAGCCTCTGAGGACCTTTTTAACCTGGATGAATTTTAATTGATTTTGCAAAACTAATAAACTGTAAGGAATATACAAAAACTTACATTAAATATATAGATATCGATGAAACTTATAATTTATGGCATATGTTTTCCTAGAATTAACCTTTTTTGAAATATTTTTTGTTATTGGTTTCAGTTTTAAAATACTTAAAAGTTTTCACACGTGGAAATTTGTCAGTTCCTGGTCATGCAAGTAAATGGAGTTCATCTGCTTGGTAACCGCTCTTAAAAGATTTAACTATAGTTTTAGCCTAGTGCATTCCCTTATAGCCCTTCCACTTACAATAAATTAAGTATTAAAACAGTTTCTGTTAACGTTTATCTCGATTATCATGAAATGGACAGAAAATAAGGTTATTAACAACAATTTGTTACAGAGATGTAGAGAAAGTATATGAATGGAATACATCAATTTTTACTTTCTCTACACGTACTATGTACATAGTGTACAGAGAATGTATCGTAATGCACCCAAAAAATTCGATATCGATATTTCACCGGAAATAAGTGTTTTGGGTCCCCCTGAATCCAAAAAAAGCATTTTTAGAAAAATGTCCGTGTGTGTGTCTGCCTGTCTGTGTATGTGTATGTGGGCAGCATAGCTCAAAAACAAAAATACCGTTAAATACCAAACTTAGTATTTAAGTTTGGTATCTTGCAAACATGCGACACGAAAATTTTCAAGAAAATCCCCCGACGCCTAACTACCCTTTATATGGAAACATTTTCGAAAATTTTGTTTTTCTTAAAATGGCTCCTACAATACCACATATTAAAGTCATTTCTATTACAAATAAAATGTATATCTTGAATTTTTTGGGAATAACTTCTGAAGACCTGTTTATTTTGGATGAATGTTGCTTAATTTGGTATAACTAGTAAACCGTAAGAGACAGTCAAAAACTTACATTACAAAAAAATGTACATCTGGTTAAAATACACAAATTATGTCACAAAATGTTTTTCGTAGAACTTTACGTGTTCGAGTTATTCCATGTTATTAGTTCAATTGTGAGGTAACTATTTCTCAGATGGAAGTGTCCGTTTTTCTTTTGTTCTACTCTTGGCCAAACTGGAAGCGATTTGAAATGACAATCTCATAACAACATTTGACTATCACTTTAGCTTAGTGCATTCCATTAGTTCCATTCTACTTATAAGGAACGAAGTAATAAAATGTTGCTGACGTTTACCTCAATTAGCACGGTGTTGAAAGCAGAATTATCTCTTATAAGAAGTTCGTAGAGTAGCTAGAGAACGTCATGTGAGTGTAGCGCATCAGATTGTTTCTGGTTGTGAACAACAAAGTGCTCCAAATAATATTACGTATTTTAGTATTTTTAGTGTAATGTTTATATTGAACAAGTGCGCATCTTTTAAATTTGTAATGCAACAAGTATGGACGTGGAAAATGATTACTTCTATTCAATTAACTTCAATTTATAAAAGATAACTACTACATGTTTACAGATTAAAAAGTTATTTAAATTAAATAAGAAGGTTCTCATTGAACTCAGATTTCCTTTATGTTCTGTTTACATTTTATTCAACATCTGTGCAATTGTAACTTGTCAAAGTCTATTGAATCTGAAGAATGGCTTAGTGTGTTTTTACTTTCTTTACACGTATTATTTACATAGTGTATAGCGAAGGTATTGCATTCCACCCAAACATTCGATACCGAGATTTCATCGGAAATACATGTTTTGGGTCCCCCTGGATCCAAAAAAAGAATTTTTGGAAAAAAGGCTGTGTGTGTGCGTGCGTGCGTGCGTGTGTAACTGGATATGTGGACAGTCAGAAACGAAAAGGCTGTTGAATACCAAACTTGGTATTTATTTTTTCAAGAAAATACCCCCAATCCCAACTATCCTTTACATGGAACTTTTTTCGAAAATGCTGATTTTCTTCAAAATAACTAATGATTTTGATTAAAACTTCGTATATTAAATATATTAACACGACAAATAAAATGTATATCTTGAATTTTCTGGGAATACCCTCTGAAGATTACTTTACTCTTGATGAATTTTATGTATCTTTGCATAACTGCTAAACCGTAAGAGATGGAGAAAAACTTACAACACAAAAAATGTAGAGCACCTTAAAACACACAATTTATCTTTTATAAATTTTTTCGTGGAGTTGGTCGCTTTTGACTTATTCCTTGTTTTTGTTTTCAGCTATGAAAAACATACTTTTCTCATACAGGAATTTGTCAACTCCTGTACATACAAACAAAGACACTTCAGTCACATAGCAACCAGCTTTTGATTATTAATTTAGCCTATAGAACTCCCTTATTTCCCGTCTGCTAACAAGGAAGTAAGTAATAAGACTGTGATAATTTTTTTCTCGATTAGCATGAAATAAACTTTTTAAGACTAATAATTAGTTGCATAGAGGTAGAGAAAGTCATGTGAATGGAAAACATCAGATTTTTACTTTCTCTATACGTACTATGTACATATATTGCACTCCACCAAAAAATTCGATACCGAGATTCCACCGGAAATATATATGTTTTAGGGTCCCCTG
Organism: Hymenopus coronatus; assembly: GCA_030762935.1. Taxonomy (NCBI): domain Eukaryota; kingdom Metazoa; phylum Arthropoda; class Insecta; order Mantodea; family Hymenopodidae; genus Hymenopus; species Hymenopus coronatus. Next base: position 32,167,415 of record CM060882.1, on the reverse strand, counting down.
TATCCCAAAAAAGGTATTTTCAGAAAAATATCCGTGTGTGTGTCCGTATGTCTGTGAACACGATAACTCAAAAACGAAAAGTTGGTAAAATACCAAACTTGGTATGTAAGTTTAGTGTCTTCCAGGGATGCGACAGAAGATTTTGAGAAAAATCCCCCACCCCAAACTACCCTTTACATGGAATTTTTTCGAAAATTTTGATTTTCTAAAAAATGCCTAATGATTTTGATTAAAATATCGGATATTAAAGATATTTACCTGACAAATAAAATGCATATTTTGAATTTTCTGGGAAAAGCCTCTGAAGATTACTTTATATTGGGTCAATTTTATGGAATTTTGCATAACTGCTAAATCGTAAGAGATGGACAAAAACTTACCACACAACAAATGTAGAGCACTTTAAAACACACAATTTATGTTATACACATTTTTCGTGGAGGTGATTGTTTTTGAGATATTCCTTGTTTTGGGTTTCAGTAATAAAACATTTATAGTTTTCCCATACAGGACTTTGTGAACTCGTTTCCATACAAACAAAGGAACTTCTGTCACATAGTAACCAGCTTTAGACTATCACTTTAACCTATGGTACTCCCTTATTTCGCTTCTACTTACAAGGAAGCAAGTAATAAGACTATTTCTGCTAATATTTTCTCGATTAGCAGGAAGTAAATAGAGGCATAAGCTTTTTAAAAATAATTTGTAGCAAAGATGTAGAGCAAGTAATGTGAATGGAACACATCAGATTTTTACTTTCACTACACATACTATGTGTACATAGTGTTTAGAAAAGATATTGTATTTGCACCCAAAATTTCGAAACCGACATTTCAAAGGAAATACATGTTTTAGATGCCGTGTATCAAAAAAGCATTTTTAGAAAAATGTCTGTGTGTGTATGTGTGTGTCTGTGGGCAGAATAACTCAAAAACGAAAACATCGATAAATACCAGACCTGGTATCTTCCAAATATTTGACACGAATATTTAAAAAACAAAAATCCCCTCACCCCCTAATACCCTTTACATGAAAAAAAAAATGTCGGAAATTTTTATTTTCTCAAAAATGGGTCAAACGATTTTGAATAAAATCTCTTATATTTAAGATATTTATGTCACAAATAAAGTTTATATCTTAAATTTTCTGGGAATAATATCTGGTGACATGTTTATTTTGGATGAATTTAGTAGAATTTTGCCTAACTGTTAAACAATATGAGATAGACAAAAATTTATCACACAAAAAATGTAGATCTCGTCCAAACACACAATTTATGTCCTTTACGTTTCCGAGATATTCCTTGTTATTGGTTTCAATTATAAAGTACTTATACTTTTCTCATGCAGGAAGTGTCCGTTTTTTACTTTCTCTAGCCCCATATGTACAATGTACATAGGGATTGAGAAGTATTGTATTCCACCCAAAAATTCGATACCGAGATTTCACCGGAAATACATGTTTTAGGACCCCCTGTATGCAAAAAAAGCATTTTCAGAAAAAGGTTCTTGGTATTTAAGTTTAGTATCTTCCAGGGATGCGACACGAAGATTCAGAAAAATCCCCTCACCCCAAACTACCCTTTACATGGAACTTTTTTCGTAAATTTTGATTTTCTTAAAAATGGCTCTAACGATTTTGAATAAAATATCATATATTAAAGATATTTACCTAACATATAAAATGTATATCTTGAATTTTCTGGGAATAGCTTCTGAAGACCTGTTTATTCTGGATGAATTTTGCTTAATTGGGCATAACTAATAAACCGTAAGAGATAGACAAAAATTTACTATACAAAACATTTAGGTCTTGTTCAAAATGCACAAGTTGTGTCATATAGATTTTTCTAGTGGAGCTTACCGTTTTCGAGGTATTCATTGTTATTAGTTTCAGCTGTGAAGTACTTATAGGAGGTACGTCCAGAAAGTAAGTTCCGTTTAGTAATAAAATTAAATTGTGTACAGATACAGAATAATTATTTGTTGCACAAAATTCTTCAACTCTTAAACTACTTTTCCACATAACTGCCAAAATTTTGCAGGCATTTGTCATAGCGTGGCACAATTTTTTGTATACCTTCTTCATAGAAGTTTGCCGCCTGTGTCTTCAAAAAGTTGGAAACATTTTCTCTCAGCTCTTCGTCATTGTAGAAGTGTTGACTGCCAAGGAAAGACTTGAGATGTAAGAACAGATGAAAGTCGCTAGGAGCGAGGTCAGGGCTATACGGAGGATGGTCAAACACGTCCCAGCCAAATCCCTGTAGGAGGTTTTTCGTCACATTTGCAGTGTGTGGTCGTGCGTTGTCGTGAAGAAAAACAACACCTTTTGACAGCAATCCTTGGCGATAAATTTCAATTAGTTTCACTTTCCTAGCATTCAGAAAACGAATCGCAGATCTGATTTCACAAGATTTTCAATCAACACCGACATTGTAAACAAGCACAACAAAGCGTGTGGCTGACAGCGGTCTCAAAATGGCGCACGTTTCTTCTCCTTGATACAGAGCGTCTACCGCGCATGTGCGGAACTGCGATCGCAGCGCTGCAGCGGAGATAAATTGAAACGGAACTTACTTTCTGGACCTATCTCGTACTTTTCTCAGGCGGGAGTGTCCGTTTTTCTTTTGTTCTACTCCTGGCCAAGAAAAGAAGTGATTTGTAATGACAATCGCATAACGACAGCTTTTAAAACTTTTGACTATTGGTTTAGCCTAGTGTATTCCCTTATTTTCTTCTCTACGGAACTAAATAATAAGAACATTGTGCTAATGAGTACAACGAATAGGAAGGTGCAGAAAGAAGAAGAATCTTATGTGGAGAACATCTAGAGAAAGCCATGTGAGTGTTAACACATCAGATTTTCTTTTGTTCTACTCATGGCTAAGCAAAGAAGCGATTTGCAATGACAATAGCATAACGACAGTTTTTAGAACAGTTGACTGTTACGTATCCCCTAGTTCTCTCCTACTTACAAGGATCTAAGAAATAATAATATTCTGCTAATGTTTATCTCGATTAGCACTGTGTGGAAAGAAGAATATCCTTTTTAAAAAGTTTGTTTGTAGGACAGCTAGAGAAAGTCATGTGAGTGAAACACACGAAATATTTTTTTTTACCTTGCCCGATTTGTTATTGCTTTCACAGGCGCTAGCTTGTAACTCCTGGGGAGAGGTGCAAGTCCTGCATACGACGAGGGTAAGAAAGAAAGAAACCCGTCAAGGCTTTCGTCTGTCGTATGCGGATTTCTCCCCTCAATGTTCCCTCTCTGAGGTGACGTAAACCGCGAAGGGGCACAATGGCCTACATACCTCAGTGACCGCGATAATCATAAATGCCGCTCCAAAGCCTCATCGAGTATATAATACATATTTACTTTCTCTATACATACTATGTACATAGTGTATAGAGAAGGTATTGCATTGCACACAAAAATTCGATACCGAGATGTTACCAGAAATATACGTTTTAGGGTCCCCTGTATCCATAAAAATCATTTTTAGAAAAAGGTCCATGTGTGCATTGGGTCTGTTAATACGATAACTCAAAAACGAAAAGTTGATAAAATACCAAATTTGGTATTTAAGTTTAATATCCTCCAGGGATACGACACGAAGTTATTAAGAAAAATCCACCCATTCCAAGCTACTTTTTAAGCGGAAAATATTCTAAAATTCTGATTTTCTTAAAATAACCATTCTGATTAAAACACCGTATATTAAAAATATTAAATGCCAAATAAAATGTATGTCTTTAACTTTGTGAAAATAGCATCTAAAATCTTTATTCTGGATCAATTTTAGTGAATTTTGTGTAACTGGTAGACCGTAAGAGATAGATAAAAACTTACAACACAAAAAACTGTAGATCTCATTAAAACATACAATTTATGCCATATGCTCTTTTTTATTTTGTGTGAAGTTGATTATTTCTGCGATATTCCTTATTATTTGTTTCAGATTTAAAATACTTAAAACTTTTCTCACAGGGAAAGTTGTAAATCCTGGCCGTGCAGAGAAGCAGATTTCAACCACATGAGAACCAATTTTTAAAACATTTGACTATCGTTTTAGCATAGAGCATGTACAGATGTATTTTTTGTTTTACTGTTTCATTTACATAGCTCCCTTTATCATCTAAGGTCATGTCCAGGACTTTGCTTTAGATAAAAAATATGATGTGTTCCATTCACATGACTGTCTCTACCTCTCTGTAACAAATTATTGTTAAAAAGCTTGTTCTTGTATTGCTTCGTGCTAATTGAGATAAACATTGGCATAAATGATCCTTAATACTTGGTCTCTTGTAAGTAGAAGGAAAAACAGATCTAATGTGTTCCATTCGCATGATGTCCTCTAGCTGTTCGGTAAACAAACCTTTTATTCAAAACATTAATCTGTTATCAACATCATGCTAATCAAGATAAACATAAGTAGAATTAATCTTATTATTAGCTCCCTTGTAAATAGATGGAAAATAAGAAAATGCACAGGCTAAAATGATAGTCTCGTCCTTTAAAAGTTGATCGCTATGCGAAACAATTGAAATTCCAATCTCTTTGTTTGTCAGGAGTAAACAAACGTTTTAACTCAGACTTCAAGACATGAGTTTACATTGTGGTTAATAACAAATACAATGTAATATACGTTGCAATATTATGATCATGTGAACTTAATGGCGTATGTAATTTATATGAAAACAGAGCATGCCAAGCTCTTCCGTAATACTTACTCTGCAAAATTTTATAAGATGTATAAAACATTTTGATTGTTCTAAATTCATTAACTGCAAATAGAATATAGTAATGTTTTTGTAACCAGTAAAATGTTTGACACCAAAGTGATTATGTATATAATTTTCATTGTAAGGTATAACAAAATAAACGAGGTTGTCTCCGTGGTCGAATGGTCAGCAAGCTGACTTTTCACCCGGAGGTCTGGGGTTCGATTCGCGGCTGGGGCGGGGAAGTTTTCTTTAGCCAGAGTTATTCCCTATCCCTCACAGGGTCTGGAAGTATGTATGCGAGAGTGAATGTGTGTGTTTGAGGAAAATAAAATGATTTAAACCAAACGTAAAAGAGCCATCAGACAACGAGTTGTTTCAAGTGCAAAGTCTCCGATGTGACCTTAGATGTTAAAGGGGGCTATATGAATAAAACAATTAAAAAACTTAAAAAAGTAGAGAAAGTAAAACCTCGTTGATTGTTTCTTTATAACGTTGGCATTTTAATCATTTTATTTTACCCATACACGTATTCTCTCTCACACACTTCCAGATTTTGAGAGGGACACAAAGCTTTTCAAGAAAATCCCACCACGCCAAATTACCTTTACATGGAAAAATGTTTGAAATTTTTGTTTTTCTCAAAAATGGCTCAAACGATTTTGATTAAAAATACCATATATTAAACATATTTACATCGAAAATAAAATATATTTTGTATTTTCTGGGAATAGCCTCTGCGGACTTCTTTGTTCTGGATGAATTTTGCATAACTGATAAACCGTACGAGATAAACAAAAACAAAACTATAAATCTTGTTAAAATACATAATTTATATCATATATGTTTTTCTTTTAAAGTTGAGGGTTTTTGGAGATACTCTTTGTTATTGGTTTCAATTTTAAAGCACGTTAATTTGTTCTCAAAAAGGAAGCCTACTTCGTTTTGTCTCTCGTTGTGCTGCTTACCATACAAAGCAACTTGAAATTCACATGACGATCTGGTTTTAAAGGTTTTGACTATACTTTAGTCTAGTATATTACCTTAGTTCCCTTCTACTCGCAAAGAACTAACAAATAAGACCAATTCAGCTAATCTTCATATAATTATCATTAAAGAAAAATTCCCCGCCCAAGTTGGGAATCAGCTCGCTGAATACTTTACATGGAGGCAGTCACCAATATATTGTTGATATTTATAGTTGTAATTCTATCAGAACTAAATGGAAAACCCTAATATTGCATTTATTGTCACGTTTAATTTAACTCCTGCAACACATTTTGAAGGAAGATGTATTATATACAAGGACGTGGAGTATATTCCAGTTTAGTGCGCTATTTGAACAAGATAGGCAATAGAGCGTTGCGTCGTGCATACACATTAGGGATATTCACGTCATGTTCGCGTAGTACATCATCTAGCATACCTGACTCAAGTTTTAAGTAACTGCCACTGAAGGAAGGTAACTCCTTCGCTCAATAATAAGCATGCTACCCCAAGATACTTTATGTATGTCATCATCCCTTCAGACCTTGTTAGGGCGCTGCCCAGGTTAAATCTATCGCGTAGAAGAATTCTTACATCTGAGTATTTCAAGAGTAAGTCAGGACACCATTGATGGTTAATTCTTTATTTTTTATTCCAGAGAGTAACAGCTATTCATACAAGTAATGGGTTGTCAAAATGACAAAGCATGCCAAAATAGTATAAATAAGAACAGAAATTACATAAATAAATTTAGGATTAACAGTAAAAGTCATAATAGGAACATTACATTATATACCTATATATGAAACAAATCCATTCACATGACTTTCTCTATATCTCTGTAACAAATTCTAGTTAATAAGCTTATTCTTTTATTTATTTCAAAAAAGTTCCATGTAAAGGTAGTTTGAGGGGGGGATTTTCTTGAAAATCTTCGTGTCGCATCCTTGGAAGATACCAAACCTAAATACCAAGTTTGGTTTTTAACGCACTTTTCGTGTTTGAGCTATGCTGCCCACAGATACACACACACATACAGATAGACACACACACATACCGACATTTTTCTAAAAATGCTTTTTTTGGATTCAGGAGATCTCAAAACATGTACTTCCGGTGATATTTCGGTATTGAATTTTTGGGTGCATTACAACACAATGTAAATAGCACGTATAGAGAAAGTAATAATCTTTATTAAGAAAACTTGTACATGGAACAGCTAGAAAAGTTATGTGATTGGAACACATCAGCTTTTATTACTTTCTCTACACGTACTATGTGCACAGTGTATAGAGCAGGTTTTGTACTCCACCCAAAAATTCGATACCGAGATTGCACCGGAAAAATATGTTTTAAGGTCCTCTATATCCAAAAAAAAGCATTTTCAAAAAAAGGTACGTGTGCGTGTCCGTGTGTCTGTGAAAAATAACTCAAAAACCCAAAGTAGGTAAAATACCAAACTTGGTATTTAAGTTTAGTATCTTCCAGAGATGCGACACGAAGATTGAGAAAAATCCCCCCACCCCACTACCTATTGCATATAACTTTTTTCGAAAATTTTGATTAAGACATCATGCATTAAAGATATTTACCTGACAAATTAAAGGTATATCTTCAATTTTCTGGGAATAGCCCCTGAAGACTACTTTATTCTGGATGAATTTTACGGAATTATTCATAACTGTTAAACCGTAAGTGATGGACAAAAGCTTACCACACAAAACATGTTGAGCACGTTAAAACACAATTTATGTCATGTACATCTTTTTCGTGGATTTGATAGATTTTGAGATATTTTCTTGTTTTTGGTTTCAGCTTTAAACAACTTATGCTTTTCTCATACAGGAACTTGTGAACTGCTTTCCACACAAACAAAGGCACATAGCTATCAGCTTTTGACTATCACTTTTTCTCGATTAGCATGAAGAAAATAGAAGCATAAGCTTTTTAACAATACTTTTTTGCAGAGATGTAGAGAAATGTGAATGGAACGCATCAGATTTTTATTTTCTCTACACGTATTACTATGTACATAGTGTGTAGAGAAGGTATTGCATTCGACCCAAAAAGTCGATACAGAGATTTCACCGGAAATACATGTTTTGGGTCCCCCTGAATCAAAAAAAAAAAAAGCGTTTTCAGACAAAGGTCCGTGTGTGTGTGTGTGTGTGTGTGCATGTTTGTGTGAGTGAATGTGAACAGCACAGCTCAAAAACGAAAAGACCGTTGAATAGCAAATTTGGTATTCAAGATTGATATCTTCCAAGGATGTGACACAAAGATTTTAAAGAAAATCCCCCACCCCCAACTACCTTTTATATGGAACTTTTTTTCGAAAATGTTGATTTTCTCAAAAATGGCTCTAACGGTTTTGATTAAAATATTGTATATTAAAGATATTTACCTGACAAATAAAATGTATATCTTGAATTTTCTGGGAATAGCCTCTGAAGACACACAAGATTTTTCTAATTGTGTCGCTTCCAAAAGGGCAACTGTTTTGCCCATATTTAACATTCGCCTTTAAACGTCTATTAAGGTCAGTATGATAGCGTTTGGACTGGTGGGCAGCGAAATGCCCATCTGGAGTACACATGTGCTTGCTAGTTTAGAGTACATTTTCTACCTGGTTCTGAAAAGGTGTATAGCAAGCAGTGTTTAAGCGCCTGCATGCTCTGGACCCACTTGCAGCCCATTTAAAAGCCACTCCTCTGCTGTGTACCGGACAACCGGGGTTCGATACCAGAACAGCGGCAGTGGTTTTTTTGTTCCACTTCACATGGCTGGTCGAGGCCTACTCTGCATGCTGTTTAAATGAGAATACTTTTGTACACGTTCCCTGAGGGGAATTAAAGGTGAGCTCCAACTATTCAGGTGTGTACAGTCACGAGCAAACAATATTATAGATTTACTCTGCTTACAACACTGCTGTTTTCTGCATTGTAACAGAAGTGTTGTTTTCTAGCGATTTTGGTAAAAAATATGATGTGTTCCATTCACATGACTTTCTCTACATCTCCGCAACAGATCATTCTTAAAAAGCTTAAGCTTCTATTTTCTTCATGTTAATCGAGAACAAAATTAGCAAAAAATCTCTTATTACTTGCTTCCTTGTAAGTAGAAGCGAAATAAGGGAGTAACATAGGTTAAGTTGATAGGCAAAAGCTGGTTGCTATGTGACTGAATTTGCTTTGTTTGTATGGACAGGGATTGACAAATATGTTTTTTAAAGGTGGAATCAAAAATAAGGAGTAACTCAAAAACGATCAATCCACGAAAAAAACAATTTAATAAATTATTGTTAATAACGTTATTCTAATTCATGTTTCACACTACCACAAATAGTCTTATTACTTGCTTCCTTGTAAGTAGAAGGAAAATAAGGGTATATAATATCCTAAAGCGATAGTCAAATATTTTAAAAATTGATTGCTATGTGTCTGAAATCCGTTTCTTTGCATGATAAGGAGTTTACATTCCTGTATGAGAAGAGAAATCATTTTAAAACAGAAACCAATAAAAAAAAAGAATATCTCGGAAACAGTCTACCACACGAAAAAATATATATGACAAATTGTGAGTTTAAACGACGTTTACATTACAAATCCATTCTGAATAATGAGATCTTCAGAGGCTGTTTCAAAAAAATTGAAGATATACAGTTTATTTTTCCATGTAAATATGTTTAATATGTGGTATTTTAATAAAAATCGTATTTAAGATTTTTTTTTTTAATTTTCCATTAAAAGGGTAGTTAGTAGTGGGAGAATTTTATTGAAAATCTTCGTGTCGCAACTTGGAAACTATAGAACTTAAATACCAACGTCAGTATTTAACGGACTTTTCGTTTTTGATCCATGCCGCTCACAGACAAAACACACACACGCGGATATTTTTATGAAAATTTTTTTTTGTGCTTTTTGGGCCATCAAAACATATATTTCCGTTAAATTTCGTATTGAATTATTGGATACAATGCAATACCTTTTATATACACTATGTACGTAGTACACGTAGAGAAAGTATAAATGTATCCCGGTCTTCTACGCAGACCGCAGACGAGTCCGCCAGTCCCTGAGTCCCTGAGACACGGCACCGCAGGTGAATCATTGTGATCATATGTAACACATGCAATTCCTAGGAGGCATTAGTTTGTTGAAATTATTAACTTAAGTTGTGATTTTACTAAGGTTCTTTTATAAGTGGTAAAATTTTCAATAAAATAGCTTGCAGAGTTTTTCAAAACTCTAAGCTTCATTGAGATTCAATTTGGAAACTGCTATACTGTCCCTATCAAGTTTCCTTAACATAATTATTGTTTTCTTAAACAGGAAGCTATCCGCGTTCCTTTTGTTTTATTCCTAGCCATGCAAATATATGAATTTCAATGGCAACTGCATAGCGACAGTTTAAAACATTTGACTATCGCTATAGTTTAGTAGATTCCCTTTGTTACTTCAACTTATAAGATAATTCTGAAGTACAAAGAAGAGAACACTTTTGCACAAAATGTAGAGAAAGTCATGTGAATGGAATACACCAGATTTTGTTTAAATTGAAGCTACTGTTAAACTGTTTATAGTCGAGCGAGTATAGAAATCGATATGTATGCAACAAAGGTGATTTTTGCTTTCCCTACAGTATTATGTACATAGTGTATACAGAAGGTATTGTAATGCACCCGAAATTCGACATCTACAATTCACCGCTAATATATGTTTTGAGACCCCCTTAAAACAAAAAAAAAAATAGAAAAATGTCCGTTGCGTCAGTCTGTCAGTGTGAGTGTGTGTGTGTGTGTGTGTGTGTGTGTCTTGCTGAAAAAAAAAAACTTCGTTATATACCAAACTTTGTATTGAGGATTTTCAAGAAAATCCCCCCACCACCAACTACCCTTTCCTTGGAGAAATGCTCGACATTTTTTATTTTCTCAAAAATGGGTATAACGATTTTGATTAAAATATATTTTGAATTTTCTGGGAATAAGCTCTGAAAATATATTTATTCTAGATGAATTTTGTGGAATTTTGCATAACTGGTAAACCGTAAGAGATAGACAAGATACAAAATGTAGAGCACGTTAACGAGCACACAAGTTATGCTATACACATTTTTTTTTCATCGTGTTAATGGTTTCCGAGATACTCTTTGTTATTGATTTCAGCTTCAAAATACTTATACTTTTCTCATACGGGAATTCGTCAACTCCTGGTCATACAAACAAAGGAACTTCAGTCACAAAGCAACTAGGCTTTTGGTGAGGAAGTTCTTAGTCGATACTTACGTTGGTTGCAGGAATTAAAGGTTAGCGGGTACTCACGTATGTCTCTGGAACTCCTCCCCTCCTTGTCCTGGACCCTCGGTGTGATAGCTATGTTCAAACGTGTTGCCGTTGGATCTGTTACGTTGGCCATACTTACAGTTGGCGGACCTGGAATTTCTTTTTTTAGCACCAAACTAATTGTTGAGACGGTTTTAACCTTTATACCCTGTTATAGAATCCACCAGGGCATACTTCAAGTAAATACTAGCTGCATTGTCGGCGAGTAGGGGAAGTCATTTTAATTTGGACCACTTAACTTTAAGTGCTAATATCTGGACAAAAAACCTTCGTCAAAGTCCACAACTTACTACATGATTTGTAAATTATAATTATAGTATTCTTTCTAAGGCGTGTATTTTGGACCAGAGGCGTGTAATTTGATCTGAGAAGGTGTGTAAATAGGGCCACTATATAATAAATTTATAATCGCCTTTATATTCAGCTTTAAAGATTAAAATTCACAATATAAATCAATTTAGACCTGGAATAATCATTATGTATATCATTATTATTCAAAACATCCTAGTGAAGCAGATGAACTTTAACTAAATTAATATCACCTTACACCAATTTCATCTAAAGTTTTATGAACACTTAATATTTTCAGGGTTTTGTTCCAAATTATAAGAGGATTTCAGTGTTCATTCTACAATGCACCTATCACAAAAGTAATAAATGTAATAATTTAAGTCGGTACATTATACATGAGCCCATCTTTTGCATTTATTGCACAGTATCCAACTTCCTTGGTCGTCGAGTACCGGCGTGGGGATTTTTTCCCCCGCTGGGAGGCCTGGTCCGGGGTGCACTCAGCCTCGTAAGGTCCCTGGGGGGCCAATTGAGGAGCTACTTGATGGAGAAGTAGTAGCTCCAGGTCATGAGGACCGCATTCACCGGCCGGAGGGGACTCGAGGCGCTGACCACGTCTCACCCTCCACGTCCAGGAGATGGGGGACGCAGCGGCCGGGCGATAGACCAAGGTTCCCCGTGAGCAGTCGTGCCATGGCGTTATTATCCAACTTTCTCGTAAGATTTCCCACATACAACACAACAAGTCTCTTGTGAGTTTTTATTTTCATCTTTCTCAGATCTTCCTTTTTCCATTTACAGTACAGGCCCTTAGGTTTACTAGCTTCTCTTGTTGTCATCCCCTTTACGCAACTTGTATAATATGTACATATCTAAATAAATTACCAAAGTAAATTAAAATCGTGATGTCAAATAAATAAATATATACACACAAGCTCATTTGGAATGTTACCCGAATATTCCATATTATTTGGTGCGGACCAAATTACACTTCACCTTCCGTCCAAATTACACAACACAGGAGTTGTCGAACTTTATGAGTATCACATTTTTACTTTCTCTAGCCCAATATGTATAATGTACATAGGGATAGAGAAGGCATTGCACTCCACCCAAAAATTCGATACTGAGATTTCACCGTAAATATATGTTTTAGGGTCCCCTGTACCCAAAAAAAGCATTTTCAGGAAAAGGTCCGCGTGTGTGTGTCGGTGTGTCAGTGTGTCCTTGTCTCTGAACACGATAACTCAAAAACGAAAAATCGGTAAAATACTAAATTTGGTACTAAAGTTTAGCATCTTCCAGGGATTTGACACGAAGATTTTGAGAAAAATCTCTCCACCCCAAACTAACCTTTACATGGAAAAAATTTAGAAAATATTGATTTTCTTAAAAATAGTTCTAACGATTTTTATTAAAATATCGTATATTGAAGATATTTACCTGACCAAATGTATATCTTGAATTTTCTGGGAATGGCCTCTGAAGACCACTTTATTCTGGATGAATTTTACAAAATTATACATAGCTGCTAAACCGTAAGAAATGGACAAAAACTTACCACACAAAAAATGTAGAGCACATTAAAACGCACAATTTATATTCTATACATTTTTTTCGAAGGGTTGATCGTTTTGAGACATTTCTTATTTTTAGTTTCTGGTATGAAAAACTTATTCTTTTCTCATGCAGGAATTTGTCAACTCATGTCAGTCACCTAGTAACCAGCTTTTGACTTCACTTTAACCTATAATACTCCCATATTTCGCTTCTACTTACAAGAAAGCAAGTAATGAGGCTATTTCTGCTAATATTTTCTCTATTAGCATGAAGTAAATAGAAGAATAAGCTTATTAACAATAATTTGTTACACAAAAGTAGAGAAAGGCATGTGAATGGAACACATTAGATTTTTTTAAACTGACATCGGTCCAAAATACACGCTGGTTCAAACTACACGGTCTTCCGCTATAAGAAGCTCAATTCCCATGCTTGGTTGATAGGATCTTATAGGTAAGAGTGAAGTGAAAAGTAATTTGGTAGGTTTAGCAAATTTAAAACTATTATTCGTGAAAATTGTTATAATTTCTTGGGTACCAACTTGAATAGATTTTCTTTACAGATATTGTGCTTGGTATGTGTCTTATGGTAGGTACTTACATAAATTATTGATGAGAATTTTTATAGTACATGCTTTTATATATACTTTCTATAATATTAACCTCGATTTCTGAGGTAAGCTCTTAGCGTCTGTGGCTAAGTCTTCACTTCTAAGACGCGGTACACCAGAACTTTATGAAATTTTCACTATCATAAAGTTGCAGATCATTGTTTTTAAGCGCTGTGATCTGCACCTCACCATGGGAACACTTTTCGTGAAAACAAGGAAATCGTTTACATACTCACAGTAATTGAAATAAATTAATTTAAATAATTTACATATTAATGTGCGTACAATCATTAACTTTTCTAAATTAGTTATTTGTTAATTTTTGTGCTCCTCCTTTGTTTCATCCTTAAACAAATTACAGCATCCGGTATATTTTAATCTCTTTTGTTCTCCTCCCATATTACATGTTTATTTAGATTTTATTTACTTAATAGACTTTCATAAACGCCAATTTTTAGTTATTTTATCCATATTAATGACGAGTTATATGTATTACATATTCTTGGGGCACGTTTTAATTTCTGCACATACATTTCCTTTGCTTTCACGTTTCAAATAATATTATGTTATGATTTTTAATACTGTTTTAGAACAGTATAGCTTTGTTTTAGTGGTCTGGATTGCTTCAAGCTTAAATTTGCGTCACTTTTAACTACCACTTTAACCTAAGGTACTTCCTTAATGTCCCTCTTTCTTACATGGAAGCAAGTAATAAGATCATTTCTGCTTATTTTTTCTCGATTAGTATGGATTAAATAGAGGAAAAAGTTGCCTTACGATAATTTGTTGCAGCGATGTAGAGAAAGTCACGTGAATGGATCACATCAGGTTTTTAAAGTTAGTTTTGATGAGAAGAGAGTTTTTATTGCACATTTTCCCTCTGATCCTGCCTCAGAACAGTAATTTCCGTGCAAGAGGATCACGGCAATAATAAAGCCGAGAGAGTGAAGCTTGGAGGATATCTTTTCTCACTGAATTGGAATTCTAAGCCATTGAGAGCCCTTCCGTAATCCTTCCCTATTCCCTGCCCAAGAAGTTGGTACTCCTGCCATGAGAAATATGGAACGATACTCTAATTTTGGATTCCAGTGCAGTAGAAACTGCGGCGCGGAGCGGGCTTGCTTTAAATATGGAAATCAGAGTTCGCCACACACACTGCATCGATTAAAACCTCTTTACACCGCAGTGGCTTTCTTTCGCTTCCAGCTTCCTCTAATGTAGCCGAACATCGTACAGTTGGTACCAAGACAATTTACACAAATTGAAATGCTAGCGTGGACCATGAGAATGAGTAAAGCTATGAGCAACACGTATGATACATCTACCATAAATACTGTATAGGACTTTCATTGGAAATACAGTTTTGAGGTCCCCCAAAAGCAAACACACACACGGACATGTATCTACTTTTTTTTTTTAATCAGGGAATCTTAAAGATGTGTTTTCGGTGAAATCTCGGTAACTAATTAATTTCTCTATACGCACTATGTACACCCAACAATTCGATACCGAGATTTCACCGGAAATATATGTTTTAGGGTCCCCTTTATCCAAAAAAAGCATTTTCACAAAAAGGTACGTGTGTGTGTGTGTGTCCGTGTCCGTGAACACGATAACTCAAAAACGAAAAGACGGTAAAATACTGAACTTCAATACCAAGCTTGGTATGTTCCTGGGATACGACACGAAGATTTTGAGAAAAAACCCCCCACTCCAAACTACCCTTTACACGTAATTTTTTTTGAAAATGTTGATTTTCTCAAAAATGGCTCTAACGATTTTGATTCAAGTTTCGTATATTAAAGATATTTACCTGACAAATAAAATGTATATCTTGAATTTTCTGGGAATAACCTCTGAAGAGTAGTTTATTCTGGAAAAATTTTACTGAATTTTGAATAACTGCTAAACCGAAAGAGATGGGCAAAAACTTACTACACAAAAAAATGTAGAGCACGTTAAAACACACAATTTATGTTATTTACATTTTTTTCGTGAGTTCATCGTTTTTGAGACATTCCTTATTTTTGGTTTCTGCTATGAAAAACTTATACATTTCTCATACAGGAACGTGTCAACTCCTATCCATATAAATGAAGGAACTTCATTGATATAGCAACCAGCTTTTGACTATAATTTTAACCTATGGTAGTCCCTTATTTCGTTTCTACTTACAGAAAGCAAGTAATAAGACTATTTCTGCTCATATTTTTTCTGATTAGCATAAAGTAAATAGAAGTATAAGCTTTTTAAGAATAATTTTTTTCAGGGATATAGAGAAAGTAATGTGAATGGTGCATATCAGATTTTTTGGGTGCATTACAATACCTTCTGTATACACTATGTACATAATACGTGTAGAGCAAATACAAATCACGACTAGTTAGGTCGGGGGAAGGTGGGGCTACAAATCAGCACTTTTAATTCTGTCATGAAACACCTCTCCTATTTTATTTAATGATTCCGTAGCCTATGTTCTGTTATGGTTGGTCCCAACAAGATTCCAAAACAGCAGAAATTCAACATTTCCAACTACAATGTCTAACATTCCACTGCCGCATACCACAGTGAGCGTGAGATAGGTCGCACGCGCGGACGACATTGTCACAATATTGTGCTTCAGTCGGCGAGCATCTGTACTAAAAGTCTTATGTGTTTCATTCACATGACTTTCTCACTTCTCTATAACTAATCAATGTTTATAAGCTTATTCTCCTAGCCACTTCATGCTAATTGAGACAAACACCAGTACAAACGGTCTTATTACTTGTTCCTTATAAGTAGAAGGGGAATGAAGAAATAGACAAGGATAAATCAACAGTCACATGTTTTAAACTGTGGTTGCTATGTGACTGAAATCCATTTCTTTGCGTGGCCAGGTGTTGACTATTTCCTGTATCAGAAGAGGTTTAAGTATTTTAAAACTGAAACTAATATCAAGAAATATCTTGAAAATGGTCAACTCCGGAAAATATATATAAGACATAAATTGTGTGTTTTAAGGAGTTCTGCATTTTTTGTGTAGTAAATTTTTGTCCACGTTTTATTTTGTCCAAATAAAGAGGTCTTTAGAGGCTATTTCCAGAAAATTCAAGATATTCATTTTATTTGCCATGTACATATCTTAATTACAATAAATTTTAAGCAAAATTAAATAACAAGTTTGGTATTTAACGGACTTTTCGTTTTTGAGCCGTGTTGCCCTCACACACACATTCTAAAAATGTTTTTCACTTTTTCTACACGTACTATGCACATAGTGTATAGAGAAGGTATTGTAATGTATCCAAAACTTCGATACCGAGATTTCATCCGAAATATATGCTTTGGGTCACACTGAGTCCAGAAAAAGCAATTTTGGAAAAATGCCCATGGTGCGCGTGTGTGTGTGTTTGGACAGCATAGTGCAAAAACGAAAAGACCGTTAAATACCAAATTTTGATATTTAAGATTGGTATCTTCCATGCATTCGAAAGGCAGATTTCAAAGAGAATCCCCCATCCCTAGCTACCCTTTACATTGTACTTTTTTCGAAAATGTTGATTTTCTCACATTTTTATTTATTTATTTATTTTTGATTTTTAGAACATATATTTCCGGTGAAATACCGCATATTTTAGTACAAATATTTATCTTGTCTATCTACTATGGATTGTATATAGTACAGAAACTAAATAGTCAATGATTAAATATCCTACTTGACGTATAGATTCAGCATCTTGCATGAATGCTACGCAAAGATTTTCAAGAAAATTCACACTCCAAAATACGCTTACTTGAAAATTTGCTGAAAATTATCTGTGTTTCAAAAATGGTTAAAATAATATTGATTGAAATGCCACATAATTATGCCATTTTATTGCTAAAATAATCTATATTTTCCATTTTATGGGAATAGTCTGTGAAATTCTCTTCTTTCCGAGTTATTTTTGCATAGCTGGCTCACCAAGAGTAGGCAAACGTTACTACACAGAAGTGCAAATCTCGTTAAGTCCCACAAATTATATCAACTTAAATTTTTGTGGCGTTAATTATATTTAAGACATTCCTTGTTATTGGAATCAATTTAAAATATTCTTATTAGCTTCAAATCCCCTGAGTTATGCGATTTTCTTGTTCTTGGTCAAACAAAGACAATGGACATTCAAAGTATCACTTGGCGATGAGCTCTAAAGAGGTGATTATTTCTTTTGTCTGTTGTGCTCTTACTCCCTCATTCCTCTGTATCTATAAGTAAATATGTAATAAAGTCATTATGTAAATGCTTATCTGGATTAACAAGCAGTATTAGAAACAAAGTTATTTAATTTTTTCTAGCAAATATGTACAAATATATAATAAATAAGGTATTGTATTCCGCCCAAGATTGTATAACGAGAATACACCATAAATATGTATTTTGAGATCACAAAAATAAAAAAACAAACTAATTTTTAGGAAACAATCTGTGTATATTTTGGTGTCTGGACAGCATATCTCAAAAACGAGAACTTTGTTAAATACCAAACTTGGTATTTAAGTTTTAATACCACTTAAGGAAGCAACATAAATATTTTGAAGAAAATCCCCATACTCTCATGGAAATATTTTATAACATTTTGAATATCTATAAGTAACTAACGATTTTTAGTAAAATACAGTATATTAAAGATAGTTATATGACAAACAAAATGCATATCTTGAATTTCCTGGAAAGAGCTTTTAGAGTGCTCATCATGACGTGTAGATTTCCTTAAAGCATACAATTTACATCAAATAAAAGCCTTTGTTGAGATATTCCTTGTTGTTGGTTTAAATCTTCCAATACCTTTCTCAAATGGGAAGTCATCATTCGTATTAAACTATAGCTTTTGACTGGTGTATTTCCTTATTTTCGTTCTAGCTACAAGCAGATTATTAATGGAATCATTTCTGGTAAGGTTTATTTCGATTATCAGAAGTAGTTAGATGAAAGAACCTTCGTAACAACATTTTGTAGCAGAATCGGAAGAGAAAGTCATGTGAATGGGACACAAACGTCTTAACCCACCACATTTTATTAAAACCGCTAGAGTGTTTTGTTCAGAAAACCTAATATAACGGGGGGGCTTTTATTTCAAAGCTAACTAGTGTAACCAATTTATTGAATTTAATCAGATTTAATTTTAACAAAACAAAACACGTCAACTTACATTGAGGGGAACCTTCAAGAAGGACTTAATTGCATTTTAAGATTCACCACCTCTTCCCAAGCAACCATCAATGACTCCCTATATCTTTATTTCCTCTGAACGACAATGAACATAGTGTATAGAGAAAGTATTGCATTCCACATTTGATACCTATATTTCATCGGAAATATGTTTTGAGGTCCCTGAATCCAAAACACTTCTAAAAAAACGTTTGTGTGTGTATCTGATCATGGGCAGCATAGCCCCAATACGAAAATACCGGTATTTAAGTTTGTTATATTCCAAGGATACGACATGGAGATATTGGAGAAAAAAAAATCCCTCCAAAGCAAACTACACTTAACATGACAAACTATTTGAATGTTTTTTTTTTTCTTTTTTAAAATGATTTTGATTAAAATTCCGTAAACTAAAGATAATAAATAAAATGTATAGCTTGATTATTCTGGGGATGGCCTCAGTAGTCCCCTTCAATCTGAATGACGTATGCATAATGGGTAAAACATAAGAGATAGACAAAACGTTACTTTACGATACAAAAATCTGATGTGATCCATTCACATAACTTTCTCTATATCACTGCAACAACCTATTTTATTTACTTCTTCTAATGGAGTAAAAATTAGCAGAAACAGTCTTATTACTTGCTTCCTTGTTAGTAGAAGCGAAATAAGGAACTACCATAAGTTAAAGTGATAGTCAAAAGCTGGTTGCTATGTCAATGAAGTTCCTTTGTTTGTATGGATAAGAGTTGACAAGTTCCTGTATGAGAAAAGAATAAGTTTTTCATACCAGAAACCAAAAATAAGAAATGTCTCAAAACGATGAACTCCGCGAAAAAAATGTATGTAACATAAATTGTGTGTTTTACGGTGCTCTATATTTTTTGTTTAGTAAGTTTTTGTCCAACTCTTACCGTTTAGCAGTTATTCAAAATTCAGTAAAATTCATCCAGAATATACTCCTATCTTTAATATACGAAATTTTAATCAAAATCGTTGGAGCCATTTATGAGAGAATTACAACTTTCGAAAAAAATCCCATGTAAAGGGTAGTTGGGAGTGGGGGTATATTTCTCAATATTTTCGTGTCGCATCCCTGGAAGATACTAAACTTAAATACCAAGTTTGGTATTTTATCGAATTTTCGTTTTCGTGTTATCGTGTTCACAGACACACAGACACGCTGACACACGGACACACAAACACATACGGACACACGAACATTTTTTAAAATATATTTTTTTTTGGATATTGGGGACCCTAAAACATATATTTCAATCTCGGTATCAAATTTTTGGGTGGAGTGCAATACCTTCTCTATACACTATGTACATAGTGCGTATAGAGAAAATAAAAAAACGTTTGTGTGTGTGTATCTGATCATGGGCAGCTTAACCCGAATACGAAAATACCGTTAAATACCAAACTTGGTAGTTAAGTTTGTTATATTCCAAGGATGCGACATGGAGATATTGAAACAAAAGTCCCTCCAAACCGAACTACACCTTAAATGGCAAGCTATTCGAATGTTTTTCTTTTCTAAAATGATTTTGATTAAAATTCCGTAAACTAAATATAATAAATAAAATGTATACCTTGAATATTCTGGGTATAGCCTATGTAGTCCTCTTCATTCTGATTGACATTTGCATAGTGGGAAAAGCATAAGATATAGACAAAACGTTACTTCACGACACAGAAAATATAGGTATCTTTAGAAGATACAATTTAAGTCGTATACATTTTTTCTTGGAGTTGATATTTTCCAAGATATTCATTCTTATCAGCATGAGTTTTATAATAATTAAATTTTTCTCATATAGAACTGTTTCAACTCCTGGACACATCTCTGCAACAAATTCTTCTATTTACTCCATGCTAATTTAGACAAAATTAACTGAAATAGTCTTATTACTTGTTTTCTTTTAAGGAAAAGAGAAATAAGGGAGTACCATCGGTTAAAGTGATAGTAAAATAATTTAAAAGCTGCTTGCTATGTGATTGAAGTTCCTTGGTTTGTATGGCCAGGAGTTGACAAATTCCCGGTTGAGAAAAATATAGATATTTTAAAACTGAATTCAATAACCAGAAATATTTCAACAACGTATATAGAACAAAAATTGTATGATTTAACGAGCGCTATATTTTTTACTTTCTCTATATGTACTATGTACATAGTGTATGGAGAATGTATTGCACTCCACCAAAAAATTCGATACCGAGATTTCACCGGAAATATATGTTTTAGGATCCACTGTATCCAAAAAAAGTATTTTCAGAAACAGGTCCGTGTGTGTGTGTGTCCGTGTGTCTGTGAACACGATAACTCAAAAACGAAATGTCGGTAAAGTACCAAACTTGGTATATAAGTTTAGAATCTTCCAGGGATGCGACACGAAGATTTTGAGAAAAATCCCCCCACCTGAAACTACCCTTTACATGGAACTTTTTCGAAAATTTTGAATTTCTAAAAAAATGGCTGTAACGATTTTGATTAAAATATCGTATATTAAAGCTATTTACCTGACAAATAAGATGTATATTTTGAATTTTCTGGGAATAGCCTCTGAAGACTTCTTTATTCTGGATGAATTTTTCATAACTACTAAACCGTAAAAGATGGGCAAAAAGTTAACCGAAAAAAAATGTAGAGCACGTTAAAATACACAATTTATGTTATATACATTTTTTCCGTGGAGTTTATATGTTTTTCAAAGCTGAAACCAAGGAAAAGGAATATCTCAAAAACGATCCTCTTCTCATACAAGAATTTGTCAACTCCTGTTCATACAAACAAAGGAACATAACAACCAGCTATTGGCTTTCACTTTAACCTATGGTGCTCCCTTATTTCGCTTCTACTTAAAATAAAGCAAGAAATAAGACTATTTCTGCTAATTTTTCTCGATTAACATGCAATAAATAAAAGATAAGCTTATTAACAATAATAATTTACAGAGATATAGAGAAAGTCATGTGAATGGAACACATCAGATTTTTTTATGTAAGTTTTTGCCTATCTCTCTCAGTTTACCAGTTATGCAAAATTCTGAAAAATGTATCCAGAATACAAACGTCTTCAGAATTAATTCCCAGAAAATTCAAGACATGCATTTTATGAGTCATTTAAATGTCTCAAATATACGAGCTTTTAATCAAACTGGAGGCCATTTTTGAGAACATTTAAATTTGCCAAAATTTTTCCATGTAAAGGGTAGTTTGGCGTGGAGCGATTTTGCTCAAAATCTTCATGTTGCATCCTTAAAAGATATTAAAATTAAAAACCAAGCTTTGTATTTAATGGGCTTTTCGGTTTTGAGCTCTACTGCCCAGACCAACACACACACAGGCAAACACACACGCGCGCGCGCGCCCGGATATTTTTCTTAAGATGCTTTTTTCGATCTAAGAGGGCTGAAAGCATATATTTCCGGATAATTCTCGATACTGAATATTTGGGTTCAATACAATATCTTCTCTATACACTATGTACTTCCGCCACCAAAAAAACTTATTCATGACTGGAACGCCAAATTTGTCTGTTCCTCACGGCAGCGCCTTGTATACACCATCCGCAATACAATTGTGTAGCGGCAGCACTAGTTACAAATCTTAATATTACTAACCCATATCATCAATAATCATAACGAAATACAAAATTTAAGCTTCAACAAAAACTATTACTAACAAAAAAGAATCTGACATGTTCCGTTCACATGACTTTCCCTACAACTCTGCAACAAACTATTGTTAAAAAGCTAACAATTCTATTTACTAATCAAAAAATTAACAGAAATAGTCTTATTACTTGCTTTCTTTTAACTAGAAGCGAAATAAGGGAGTAGCATAGGTTAAAGCATTGGTGAAAAGCTGGTTGCTATGTGACTGAAGTTCCTTGAATAGACACAAGGTGATAAATTCCTGTATGAGAAAAGTATGTTTGTTTTTTTTAAAGATAGAACCATAAACAAGGTATATTTCAAAAAGGATCAACTCCGCGAAAGAAATGTAAATAGCATAAAGTGTGTGTTTTAATGTGCTCTACATTTTCTGTGTGGTAAGTTTTTGTCTATCCTTTACGGTTTAGCACTTATGCAAAATTCCATAAAATTTTGCAGTATAAAGTAGTCTTCAGAGACTATTCCCAGAAAATTCAAGATATACATATTATTTTCAGGTAAATATCTTTAATGTACGATATTTTAATAACATCATTAAACCCATATTTGAGAAAATTAAAATTTTCGAAAAAAGTTCCATGTAAAGTGTAGTTGGGGTTGAGGGAATTTTCTTGAAAATCTTCGTGTCACATTCTTGCAAGATACCAAACTTAAATACCAAATTTGTTATTTAACGGTCTTTTCGTTTTTGAGCTATGCTGTCCACAAACACACACACCGACCTTTTTGCAGAAATGCTTTATTTTTGGATTCAGGAGGTCTCAAAACAAATATTTCCGGTGAAATCTCGGTATCGAATGTTTGGATAGAACACAATACCTTCTCTATACACTATGTACATAGTACGTGCAGAGAAAGTAATAGCTAACGACACAAAACATGGTACAATTTGATTTGTAAAAGCTGTCATTTTCCATGTGTTAACACTGTAATGCTGTGGGTCACTCCTCTGGTGAGAGTCGCTGGTTCACTTCTGGAATATAGTAAACATTTTTTTCCTTCTTTTAATGACCTTGAATCTACACATAGCGGCTATTTATTTGACATGCTTATTTCTTACCCGACATTTGGTACAGTTAATAACATGATGCTTCTTCAAGGGTTTATTCTACCGAGTCCAATATGTTGTACGCGAAAGCATGTGGTGCACAGAAATACTAAAAGTATTGGTAAGAAAACAAATATTTACATAACACACCCTTCACAAATCGATCAAACACATCGTTCATAAACCAATACGTGTTGATATTCTCATACGAGGTGACATTTTCTTCCACACGTCAGGGAAAGCTGATTGTCTATCGTTTAAAGATGAGCCGATACGATGCAAAATACTTTATTCACAATTCTATCTTGGTCGCATTACTGTATCGTGTTGGATAACAAACTGTACTGTGGCAGCTTGATAATACAATGAACGGTGTGTAATACTCGATAGAATATTGATTTCCTCTGTGAGAATGTGTTCTCTATTGAGAATGTAGCTGAAGTAAAAAGGGAGCCGCGCTCCAATTAACTGTAAATGGACAAAGGACAAAAGATTGCTTCTGGGTACAAATTCAAGAAGACTGGGCTCTTGTAGCTTCTCGTCACATTACTGTAGGCATTTACTTTGTCTAAGCACCAAAGATTGAGGACAGATAAACGGGCTGATGGTTCATACACCGATATTAATTATGTTGACTTTTGTGTTCTGTATTTTAGAAGATAACAGTGGATTTACATATATTTTTAAGTTATCTAATACGAGTGTTAGTAGAAATATGTCTTTTTGTGCTTAAATAGATCCATAACTTCAAATACCAAAGTTATTTTAATGCAATATTATGTTCTACATATCCAGTCATAAGATTAACAAATATATAAAAATCTGATGTGTTCCATTCACATGAATTTCTCTACTTCTTTGCGACAAATTATTGTTAGTAAGCTTATTCTTCTATTTACTTCATGCTAATCGAGAAAAAATTAGCAGAAATAGTCTTATTACTTGCTTCCTTGTAAGTAGAAGCGATATATGGCAGTACAATAAATTAAAGTGAAGTCAAAAGCTGGTTACTAGGTGACTGAAGTTGCTTTGTTTGTATAGACACGAGTTGACAAATTCTTGTGTGAGAAAGATTTTCAAAGCTGAAACCAAAAACAAGGAATATCTCAAAAACGATCAACTGCTCGAAAAAAATGTGTATAACATAAATTGTGTGTTTTAATGTACTCTACATTTTTGTG
The DNA here is from genome assembly GCA_030762935.1 of Hymenopus coronatus. Lineage (NCBI taxonomy): Eukaryota > Metazoa > Arthropoda > Insecta > Mantodea > Hymenopodidae > Hymenopus > Hymenopus coronatus. Next base: position 32,142,823 of record CM060882.1, on the reverse strand, counting down.
CGATAAGTTTTTGTCCATTTCTTACGGTTTAGCAGTTATGCAAAACTCCTCCAGAATAAAGTAATCTTCAGAGGCTATTCCCAGAAAATTCAAGATATACATGTTATTTGTCAGGTAAATATCTGTAATATACGATACTTTGGTCAAAATCGTTAGAGCCAGTTTTGAGTAAATCAAAATTTTCGAAAAAAGTTCCATGTAAAGGGTAGTTGGGGGAATTTTCTTGAAAATCTTCGTGTAGCATCCTTGGAAGATACCAAACTTAAAGTCTCTTCGTTTTTGAACTATGCTGTCCACAGACACACAGGGACCTTTTTCCAAAAATGCTTTTTTTTGGATTCAGGGGTACCCAAAACATGTATTTCCGGTGAAATCTCGGTATCGAATTTTTGGGTGCAATACAATACCTTCTCTCTACACTATGTACATAGTACGTGTAGAGAAAGTAAAAATAACAAGCAGCGCGAGATTTGAAACTAGGAGCTTATGAGTGAAGCAAGGCCTTCTTAACCTCTCGGCCACCGTAACTTTGTTGCATGATCTGTTTTCAGTACTCAGAAGCTAGCCATTGAACCGTCAGTCACATATCACTGTAAAGTTCTATTGTGTGTGTGGTGAACACAGCTTTTATGCAGATAAATGAAGCTCTTCAATCGACACATGTTATCTGGGAATGAAATAGCTTTTACATTCTCAACACGTACTATGTACAGTGAATAGAGAAGGTATTGCATTCCACCCAAAAATTCTCTACCGAGATTTCACCGGAAATATAGGTCCTGGGTCCCCCTGAATCCAAAAAGAAAAGTATTTTCAGAAAAAGGCCCGTGTGTGTGTGCGTGTACGGAAATTTTCAAGTAAGTCCCCCCCCCCTTTACTTGGAACTTTTTTCGAAATTATGGTATTTCTCAGAAATGGCTCTAACGATTTTGATTAAAATCTCTTATATTTAAGATATTTACATACCTAATAAAATGTATATCTGGAATTTTCTGGGAATAGCTTCAAAAGACCTGCTTAATCTAGATCATTTTTATTAAATGTTGCATAACTGTTGAACCGTAGAAGAAAAACAAAAACATACTACACGAAAAATGTAGATCACGATAAGATACAATTTATGTCATATGCGTTTTTTTCTTCGTGAAGTTAATATTCTATTAGATATTCCTTCTTATTGGCTTCAGCTTTAAAAACATACTTTTCTCTTACAGGAGTTTGTCAACTTCTGTCCATACAAACAAAGGAACTTCAGTCAAATAACAATCAGCTTTTGTCTATCTCTTTAACCTATGGTACTCCTTTATGTCGCTTTTACGTAGGCAAGTAATAAGACTATTTTGCTAGATTTTTGTGGATTAGCATGAAGTAAAAATTAACAGTCATTTGTTGCAGAAATGTAGAGAAGTCATGTAAGCACACCATATCGAATGTTTTGTCTCAAAATGTGTATTTCTCGAAGGTTTTGGGTATCAAATTTTCGGATAGAATGCAACATTTCCCCCACAGAGCTTTGTTGTAATATTGTTAGTATTTCAGATGCAGGTTGTGCTGGTTTATCGACAGAACAGTGCACTAGCAAGTTTTTGTTGTAAAGCACTCAAGCGCAGAAAGGCATTGCATCTACTACCGTAGGGATTTTTATTCCGGCAAAGCGATAATTGTTGGTGCAGGGGTGGCATCCAGTTTCCTTGGCAACAGGGACCATCCCGTGTCGACACTCCCGCATTGCAGGGGTGGGTTACAAGCTCCCCACTCTCACATTAGGGGTAGTAGCTGTGCTACACACAAAAACTTAGCCGCACGTGCGGGCGATATGACTTCAACCTCTTTCATTTGTTTCGTGTTATTGGATCAACACTGGTTAATATACACAACTCGTTATACCACAAATTTGGCGCCCAACGCCGAGTATATTTGGGTTGATCCTTTTTATATGTGCGACCTTAATGGAGTGGAAGTTGTTTATGGACTTTAATTTTCGTACTGCAGGGTTTCAAACTTTTAATAAAAAAAAGAATCCTTGTAACTGATGATTTCCCTTGATTTTATTTTTTAGGTGCGTTCGCAAGTGTATAGTATCCATTCGCTTTCCTTTGACCTGCGTATCCGCTTCATAAAAAAATCTTATGTGTTATACTCACATGACTTTCTCTAGCTATTCTACAAACTTCTTACAAAAGATTCTTCTTCTTCCTGCACCTTGCTAATTGAGGTACTCATTAGCACAATATTCTTATTACTTAGTTCCTTATAAGTAGGAAAAAAATAAGGGATTACACTAGTCTAAATCCATAGTCAAGTGTTTTGTCATTACAAATCCTTTCCTTTCTTGGCCAGGAGTAGAACAAAAGAAAACCCCACACTCCCGTCTGAGAAAATTGTAAGTACTTCACAACTGAAACTAATAACACTGAATACCTTGAAAACGGTAAGCTCCACGAGAAAAATGTATATGACATAACTTGTGTATTTTAGGAAGACCTACATTTTTTGTAAAGTAGGTTTTTGTTTATCTCTTACTGTTTACTAGTTATGCCAAATTAAGCAAAATTCATCCAGAATAAACCGGTCTTTAAAAGCTATTCCCAGAAAATTCAAGATATACATATTGTTTGTCAGATAAATATCTTTAATACACGATATTTTAATCAAAATCGTTAGAGCCATTTTTGAGAAAATCAAAGATTTCGAAAAAAGTTCCATGTAAAGGGTAGTTTGGGTGGGGGGATTTTTCTCAACATCTTCGTGTCGCATCCCTGGAAGATACTAAACTTAAATACCAAGTTTGGTGCTTTACCGACTTTTCGTTTTTGAGTTATCGTGTTCAAAGACACACGGACACACTCACACATACACAGAAGTTTTTGTGAAAATTATTCTTTTTTTTGGATACAGGGGACCCTAAAACATATATTTCCGGTGAAATCTCGGTATCGAATTTTTGGGTGGAATACAATACTTCTGTATCCATATGTACGTTGTACATACGGGGCTAGAGAACTAAAAATCTAATGTGTTCCATTCATACGACTTTCTCCACATCTCTGCAACAAATTATTGTTAAAAATTTTATGCTTCTATTTACTTCATGCTAACCGACAAAAATTTAGCAGAAAGAGTCTTATTACTTGCTTCCTTGTAAGTAAAAGCGAAATAAGGAAGTACCATAGGTTAAAGCGATAGTCAAAAGCTGATTGCTATGTGACTGAAGTTCCTTTGTTGTTTGGAGAACAGGGAGAGAAAGTCGTGAAACATCAAACTTTTACTTTCTCTACACGTAACTATGTACATAGTGTATAGAGAAGATATTGCACTCCACCCAAAAATTCGATACAGAGATTTCACCGTAAATATATGCTTTAGGGCCCGTGTATCCAAAAAATGTATTTTCAGGAAAAGGTCCGTGTGTGTGTGTGTGTGTGTGTGCGTGTGTCCGTGTGTCTGTGAACACGATAACTCAAAAACGAAAAGTCGGTAAAATACCAAACTGGGTATTTAAGCTTACTATTTTCCAAGGATGCGACACGAAGATTTTGAGAATAATCCCCCCACCACAGACTACCCTCTACTTAGACCTTTTTTTCAACAATTTTGATTTTCTTAAAAATGGCTCTAACAATTTTGATTAAAATTTCGTATATTAAAGATATTTACCTGACAAATAAAATGTATATCTTGAATTTTCTGGGAACAACCTCTGAAGACTACTTTATTCTGGATGAATTTTACGGACTTTTGAATAACTGCTTAACCGTAAGAGATGGACAAAATCTTATAACACATAAAAGCACGTTAAAGCACACAATTTATGTTATATACATTTTTTCATGGAGTTGATTGTTTTTAAGTTATTCATTGTTTTTGATTTCATCTTTAAAAAACAATTTTTTCATACAGGAATTTGCCACTCCTGTTCATATAAATAAAGAATCTTCAGTCACATAGCAACCAGCTTTTGACTACCACTTTAACGTGTGGTACTCCCTTATTTCACTTCTATTTAAAAGGAGGCAAGTAATAAGACTTGTTTTGCTCATTTTTTCTCGATTAGCATGAAGTAAACAGAAGCCTAAGCATTTTAATAATAATGTGTTGCAGACATGTAGAAAAAGTCATGTGAATGGAACACATGAGATTTTTATATTTGTTACTCAGTTATAGATAAAGTTGTACAAAAATTAAAATATAACTGCCTTTGAAAGTATTATAAAATATTGAAATAAGTTTTGCTTTAGGGAACCAGATAGCTGGATGACGAAATATAAATTCTGTTTTGTTTATTACTTTTTAGATCTTTTGTACAATTGTATAGAAAGTGTATTTTGTTTTAATGATGTTTGGACGATTTAATCAACAATTTCAAACAAATTAATTGAATTAAATATATTGAAGCCTGAACAGTTTAATCAACGATTTCAAGCAAATTAATTGAAATCGTATTTAATTATAGTAATTGCATTAAGTTTAATTATATTTATTATTCAAATATCTTATATAGAGTACAACATTAAAGCTGTTATGAGATAACAGTGTATATTTGAATATATGTATAAAAACTGATCCCAAAATGTTACCGGAAATACATGCTTTGAGAACCTGCAAATGAAAAAAAATATATTTAGATGAAGGTCTGTGTTTGTGTCTAGGGGAGGGGGACAGCATATCTTAAACACTAAAGGTAATTTAAAATTCAACCTTGTTATTTAAAATGCTTCACGAAAAATTTTCAGGAAAATCCTCCTCCCCACACTACCCTTTAAATGGAACATTTTTTAAATTTGATTAAAATGCCATATATTAAGAATATTAACATGACAAATAAAATTTATATGCTGAATTTATTGGGAATAGTCCCTTATTTTCTCTTCATTCTAAAGCCGATAAATCGTAAGAGACAGAATCTTACTACCCATACAAAAAAGTGGATTTCTTAAGGCATGATTTATCTCCTATATGTGTTTTATTTCATTTTTGTAGAGTTAACCATTTCGTAGTTATTCATATCTTAATGATTGTATTTTTTTTTAAAAAAAGCGATACTTTTATCAAACGGAAAGCCGTTATTAGTTACATCTCTTTCATTTTACGATTGACCATGTAAAGAGAACCGAATTTCAATGTCATCACACGGTGAAAACTTTTAAAAGGTCGTCTATTGCTTTAGTTCTACTGTATTCTCTCAGGTCCCGTCTACTTACAAGGATATAACTAATAATCCTATTTCTGCTTATGTTTATCACGACTGACAAGAAGCGGATAGAGAAAAAGCCCTTGTAAGAACACTTTGTTGCCGAACTGGTAGAGAAAGTTCTGTGAATGGAACAAAGATTATTTTCCCTTAATATGCCATGGAAAGATAGGGTAATTATAAGACCAGCCCGCATAGAGCTTCAAGTTTTTGATGTTAGAACATGGTTATTTCATTTTCATCTACTGCGAAATGTGTAATATAGTTATTTCCGTAAAATTCTGAATGAATTTTGCAAAACTGATAAATCGTAAGAGATACGAAAAAACTTACTACACAAAAAATATAGATCACGTTAAAACACACAATATATGTCATGTACTTTTTTTTCATATAATTGACCATTTGTGAGATATTCCTTGTTATTTTTTTCAGATTGAAAATTCTTAAAACTTTTGTCTCACGGAAAGCTGTATACTCTTGGCCCAGCATAGAAACGGATTTTAACCACATGACAACCAGCTTTTAAAGGACTTGACTATCGTTTTAGTCTAGTGTACTCCCTTATTTTCCTTCTACTTACATGGAAGCAAGTAATTTAGACGGTTTCTGCTAATGTTTATCTCGATTATCATAACGTAGACAGAAATATATGATTTTTAACAATAATTTGTTACAGCGGATGTAAAGAAAGCCATTTGAATGGAACAAAACCATTTTTTTTTTATTTTGCAGTGTTCTATTTATTGTTCCACATATTTATTGAGAAGAATAAGCTTTTCAACAATAATTTATAATAGAGATGTAGAGAAAGTGCTGTAAATGAAACATCTAAAAACTACTAAATAAACCTATTTAAATCAAAAAGGTGATTATTATTATTATTATTATTATTATTATTATTATTATTATTATTATTATTATTATTATTTTCTCCTTCAAAGGTAACATTTTTAGGCATTCATCTGGAACCTAATTAAGGTTCCAGATGTTCAAGAAAATCTCCCACCTTAAACTACCCTTTACATGGAACTTTTTTCGAAAATTTTGATTTTCTAAAAAATGTTTCTAACGTTTTTGATTAAAATCCCGTATGTTATCGGCATTTACATACCAAATAAAATATATATCTTGAATTTTTTGGGAATAGCCTCTGAAGACCTCTTTATTCTGGATGAATTTTGCCGAATTTTGCTTAACTGCTAGACGGTAAGAGAGCTTACTGCACAGAAAGTGAAGAGCACGTTAAAACACACAATTTATGTTATACAAATTTTTTCGTGGAGTTGATCGTTTTTCAGTTATTCATTATTTTTGATTTCACCGTTCAAAACTTATATTTTCTCATACAGGAATTTGTCAACTCCTGTCCATGCAAGCAGAGGAACTTCCGTCACATAGCAACCAGGTTTTGACTATCACTTTTACCTATGGTACACCCTTATTTCGCTCCTACTTAAAAGGAAGCAAGTAATAAGACTATTGCTGTCACTTTTTTTTTTTATTTGCTCGATTAGCATGAAGTAAATAGAAGCATAATATTTTTAACAATAATTTGTTGCAGAGATATAGAGAAAGTCATGTGTATGGTACGCATCAGATTGTTTTAGATAAAAGAGACCCTAAAACATATATTTCAGGTGAAATCTCGGTATCGAATTTTTGGGTGGACTGCAATATCTTCTGTATACACTACGTACATAGTACGTGTAGAGAAACTAAAAATCTTTATTGTCAGTGTATTATAGTAAAATGTACTAAATTATGTATAATGGTATTTTTACTTTGGAGCAACCATTCCTAGACTATAATCTTCTTGTATTACAAAGCACAGCAACAAATACAATATATGTAGTTCCGCCAAAGACACACTGTGAGGCACATTTTATTTAATTTGGAATCCTCACTCTTCCTGTCCATCTCTTATCTACATCTGTCCAGCTCTTATCCATATCTGTCCATCTCTTATCTACATCTGTCCATCTCTTACCTACATCTGTCCAGCTCTTATCTACATCTGTGCAGCTCTTACCCGCATCAGTCCATCTCTTACCCGCATCAGTCCATCTCTTACCCGCATCAGTCCATCTCTTACCCGCATCAGTCCATCTCTTACCCGCATCAGTCCATCTCTTACCCGCATCAGTCCATCTCTTACCCGCATCAGTCCATCTCTTACCCACATCAGTCCATCTCTTACCCAATCAGTCCATCTCTTACCCGCATCAGTCCATCTCTTACCCTCATCAGTCCATCTCTTACCCTCATCAGTCCATCTCTTACCCGCATCAGTCCATCTCTTACCCGCATCAGTCCATCTCTTACCCGCATCAGTCCATCTCTTACCCTCATCAGTCCATCTCTTACCCTCATCAGTCCATCTCTTACCCTCATCAGTCCATCTCTTACCCGCATCAGTCCATCTCTTACCCTCATCAGTCCATCTCTTACCCGCATCAGTCCATCTCTTACCCGCATCAGTCCATCTCTTACCCTCATCAGTCCATCTCTTACCCGCATCAGTCCATCTCTTACCCGCATCAGTCCATCTCTTACCCGCATCAGTCCATCTCTTACCTACATCAGTCCACCTCTTACCTACATCAGTCCATCTCTTACCTACATATGTCCATCTCTTACCTACATATGTCCATCTCTTAACCGCATCAGTCCATCTCTTACCTACATATGTCCATCTCTTACCCGCATCAGTCCATCTATTACCTACATATGTCCATCTCTTACCCACATCTGTCCATCTCTTACCTACATATGTCCATCTCTTACCCGCATCAGTCCATCTCTTACCTACATATGTCCATCTCTTACCCGCATCTGTCCATCTCTTACCCGCATCAGTCCATCTCTTACCCGCATCAGTCCATTTCTTACACGCATCAGTCCATCTCTTACACGCATATGTCCATCTCTTATCCACATCTGTCCATCTCTTACCCACATCTGTCCACCTCTTATCCACATCTGTCCATCTCTTATCCACATCTTCCATCTCTTACCCACATCTGTCCATCTCTTACCCACATCTGTCCATCTCTTACCCACATCTGTCCATCTCTTGCCCACATCTGTCCATCTCTTACCTACATCTGTCCATCTCTTACCTACATCTGTCCATCTCTTACCCACATCTGTCCATCCCTTACCCACATCTGTCCATCTCTTACCCACATCTGTCCATCTCTTACCCACATCTGTCCATCTCTTACCCACATTTGTCCATCTCTTACCCACATCAGTCCATCTCTTACCTACATCAGTCCATCTCTTACCTACATCTGTCTATCTCCTACCTACATCAGTCCATCTCTTACCCACATGTGTCCATTTCTTACCCACATCAGTCCATCTCTTACCTACATGTCCATTTCTTACCCACATCTGTCCATTTCTTACCCACATCTGTCCATCTCTTTCCTACATGTCCATTTCTTACCCACATCAGTCCATCTCTTACCTACATGTCCATTTCTTACCCATATCAGTCCATCTCTTACCCACATCTGTCCATCTCTTACCCACATCTGTCCATCTCTTACCCACATCTGTCCATCTCTTACCCACATCAGTCCATCTCTTACCTACATGTCCATTTCTTACCCACATCTGTCCATCTCTTACCTACATGTCCATTTCTTACCCACATCTGTCCATCTCTTACTTACATCTGTCCATCTCTTACCTACATCTGTCCATCTCTTACCTACATATGTCCATCTCTTACCCACATCTGTCCATCTCTTACCCACATCAGTCCATCTCTTACCTACATCTGTCCATCTCTTACCCACATCTGTCCATTTCTTACCTACTCTATCTCAACATCGACGAAGGCACCCGCCAGCCCACACGTCTGAAGAGACGACTACCACAGGATCTGCTACTCAGTAACTCCGATGATTTCGATCACTAACCACACTTTACTCTCACAATATCACTTTTAATCACTATGCAGCTTTTTATCCATATTTCATAATTAAAAGGAACCTCTTAGGTTTTCCTTAAATGTTATTATTAATTACGTATTTATATACTAAATTATTATTATTATTATTATTATTATTATTATTATTATTATTATTATTATTATTATTATTATTATTATTATATAGTAGCTTATGAAAAAGATATAGATACAAAGTGCAATAATTACGAATTTCACCTTAACATATAGATATAGAAACGTCTTAAACCCCAGATCTTTTCAGATTCCTGTGGTGGTCTTACCTCTTTCGACTCATTCCGTTTTTTCTGACTCGCTAGGACGACCGTTCGTAAAATTACTTCTCTCTGGCAAAGCTAAGCTTATCTCCCGTAATATCTCTCTGGCGCTGAGTCCAATAAGCTTGATGTCGCAGCTAAATAGGAAATATGCGACGGGGCGTGATAATATCTCGCATTGGCACAAGATGGAACATTTGTCATCCGTTAAGATTGTCTTATGGTCCTGACATCGATAGTATTTTCCACCTCCCTAATTGGCACAAACACAATTGGCTCTGCACCACGCACTTTATTAAAGAAATTCGCGGAATAGAAAAGGGCCGTATAAGCTTTCGTTATCATGCAACTGAACCATTAATCAGATAGATTCCTTAACGAGCTTCGTATATAACCACACTTCAGGCTCAAGCACTCCCTACCACAAATTTGTTGGAGCTAACAGAACAATAAATATCTCACGTTAAATTCACTTCTTTATCTACCACCCAGTTTACGCATATCTCGTATATTACGGCAATGCATATGTGAAACTTTAAAGATCCACAGCATCATACAATAACCATGAAATTTTGATATATTTCAAAATGTTATGTAATATTGTTATTTAAATAATAATGTTATAGTAACAATCCATCTTTCTAATAAAACTCCCTCATCAATGCATTTTAAAAATCTGCTGTGCTCCATTCAAATGACCTAAAATTGTTGAAAAAAGCTTATTCTTCTATCTACTTCATGCTAATTGAGATAAACGCTAGCATAAATGGTCTTTTTACTTACTTCTTAGTAAGTAGAATGGGAATAAATGAGTACACTAGGCTAAACCGATAGTTAAATATTTAAAAACCTATCGCTATGTGATACAATTGAACTTAAATATCATTCTCAATGAGATGCGCCCGCCTGGGTAGCGTGGTGGTAGCGTGTCTGCCTCACGTTCAAAAGGTCGTGAGTTCGAATCTCGCTTAGGGTGAGTTACCCGGGTAAGGTTTTTTTTCGGGGTTTTTCCCTTATCCTGAGAAGACGAATGTCGAGTAACTTTAAGCTCCATGGACCCCAAGATCATTTGAGCATCATATCATCAATTGCATTCATCGTCCGACATGACCAAACCAGGTTGAAGGACAATAAAACTACAAAAAAAAAAAAAAAAAAAAAAAAAAAAAAAAAAAAAAGAGATGCAAGCGCAGACGTAACGTAGCATAAGCGAGACGCAAGGAGATACCATTCACAATGCAACCATAAGCGCTACGCAAGAAGTTGGCACGGGTTTCTAGATCTGCAAGTTACATGCGAATATCTTCCAATTGCTCCGAAGTTACAAACTGAATAACATAACCACAATACCACTAAAACAAGAGAGAATAAATATGTTATAAAATTACATACTAACAACTGACGCTCGCGGCAGTGAGTTACAATAATTGCTCATTCAAAATTATTGAAAATAGTACAAGCATACACTTTATAGTAATAATGAACTAATCAACATTTATTGAACTAAGAATTATCTCTCTGCGCCTTCGAAATATGAGAACCAAGAAATCTAGACACAGATGATAGTTAAATCCATTAAAACAAAGAAGGATTCGCAAGGAGATTTGAGGGAAATTAGAGATGGCGTGGCAGTGCACGGCCAAATAGAAGAGCATGCATGTACAGCAGGTCCTGTAAAGTCTCGCAGTGCGATCGTTTGTTATTGAATTCATAGGCAATGCATAGAGAAAAGAAGCAGAATTCCTCGTTTTTGCAAAGAACGCAAGGATAAAGTTTGGAGTTTGTAAACTCTTGCATCGCGTTGCGTCTTGCGTGTTTCTATGTGAATACTTACATTAAATAATATGAGTCCAACTCTTGCACCTACGTTGCGTCTGCGCTTGCATTTTATTGTGAATGTAGAAACATTCTTTGCATGACCAGGATGAAAAACATCTGTGTTCCATTCAAATGACTTCCTCTAGATATTATACAAACAACTTTCCTTGCAAAAGATTATTCTGTTATATAGGACGTGTTGATCAAGGTAATTGGTCATTAGCAGAAACATATCTCATTATTTGCTTCCTTGCAAGTAGACGGGATATAAGAAATACATTAGGCTAAATCTATAATCAAATATTTTAAAAGATGGTCTAATGTGAAACAACTTAAGCTCGGCTCGCTTTGCAGGCCTGCACTAAAACAAGAGAATAAATTAAACCTCACCTCCGGTTTAAGAAAAGTTAAAAGTAGTTTAAAATTGAAACCAATAACAAGATATATCTATATTTTTGTGCAGTAATTTTTTGTCAATCTCTTACGGTTAAACCGTTATGCAAAATTCTGCAAAACTCCTCCAGAGTAAAGAGCTCTTCAGTGGCTATTCCCAGTAAAGTATTAATATACATTTTACTTGTGAAGTAAATATATTTAATATAACGTATTTTAACCAAAATCATTAGTCAATTTACAAAAATATTTCCATGTAAAGGGTAGTTTGTGGTAGGGGGATTCATTTGAAAATCTTCGTGTCGCAACCTTAGAAGATAGTAAACTTAAATACCAAGTTTGGTTTAAGTCCTTCTTGTTTTTGAACCCTGCAGTCCAAAGTAGCACGAACGAACCTCTTTTCAAAAATTCTTTTTCGGACTTAGGGACCTCAAATCATATATTTTCGGTGTAATCTCGGTATCGAAATTTTGGTTGAATACAGTACCTCCTCTATCCACTATGTACATTGCACATATTGGGCTAGAGAAAGTAAAAATCTGAGTGTTCCATTCTCAGACTTTCTCTACATCTCTGGACAAATTATTGTTAAAAAGCTTATGTTTCTATTTACTTCATGCTAATTAGGAAACAATTAACAGTAATATTCTTATTACTTGCTTCCTTGTAAGTAGAAGCGAAATAAAGGAGTACCACAGGTTAAAGTGATAGTCAAAAGCTGGTTGATATGTGACTGAAAATCCTTTGTTTGTATGGGCAGGTGTTGATAAATTCCTGTATCAGAAAAGTATGTTTTTCAAAGCTGAAAACATAACAAGGAATATCTCAAAAACGGTAAATTCCACGAGAAAAATGTATGTATGTAAATTGTGTGTTTTAAAGTACTCTACATTTTTGTGTAGTAAGCTTTTGTCCTTCTCTTACGGTTTAGCAGTTATTCAAAATTCAGTAAAATGCATCCAGAATAAACTAATCTTCAGATGCTATTCCCAGAAAATTCAAGATATGCATCAGGTAAATATCTTTAGTGTACGAAATTTTAATCAAAATCGTTATAGCCATTTTTGAGAATATCAAAATTTTTAAAAAACGTTCCATATAAAGGGTAGTTGGGGGTGGGGGGATTTTTCTCATAATCTTCGTGTCGCATTTCTGGTATTCAAGTTTGGTATTTTACCTACTTTTCGTTTTTGAGTTATCGTGTTCACACACAAACACACACATGGATCTTTTTGCGAAAATGCTCTTTTTTTTTTTTTTAGATAAAGGGGACCCTAAAACATATATTTCCGGAGAAATCTCGGTATCGAATTTTTGGCTGGATTGCAATACCTTCTCTATACACTATGTACATAGTAAAAATGAATAACCACTTCACATTTGAGAAAAGTCTAAAGTATTGGAAATTTAAAGACCAATAACACGGAAAATCTTGGAAATGGCTAACATCACCAACAAAAATGTGTACAAGATAAATATTTTAAGTATTCCATGAAGGGTAGGTTGAGGTGGGATGATTATCTGGAAAATCTTCGTGTGGTAACCTTGAAAGATAGACTTAAGTTATGTTTATCTCAAGCATAGATTTTTCAAAAAAGGCACGTTTTGGATTCAGATAAACTCAAAACAATTACTTCCGATGTAATCTCGACATTACATTTGTACCATATAGAGAAAAATAATTGATGTGACACATTCACATGTCCTTCTCTGGCAATTCTGCATCGAAGTATTTTCAAAAAAAGTGTTTTTTTTCTAAATATGCTATTCCAGATACACATTAACAGAAATATTATATTTAATTAATTTCTTGTAAGTAGAAGACTTTCAAAGAAATTCTCCCGCCTGAAACGATCCTTTGCATGGAAAAATTTCTATTTTCTTTTTTTATTTTCCCAAACATTGCTATAACGGTTGCAATTTAAACACGGTATATTTGACATATTTATTGACAAATAAAATAATATCTTGATTTTCTAGAAATATCCTCCTAGGCCTTCTTAATGGATGAGTTTTGCATTAAGTAGTAAACCGTAAGAAATAGACAAAAACTTACTCCACAAAAAATGTAGATCTTGTTAAAATCCACAGTTTGTGTCATAATTGGTTGGTGTTCATTGGATGCACTCTCAAATTTTCTATTTGAGAAATGTCCTATACTGCATACTTTGCGATAGAGAGGGTAAGTATAATGAAATAATGAAATCTAAAGTAAGGGACCTGTAGTATTTTGTTCACCCCTGAGCATTATCCACAATACAAGAACAAAGAAGTACGTTTGCTATCAGAAAATATGACCTTGGTAGAGAGCAGTCCTAATAACATTCACATTGTGTTTGGTGCGGGGAAGTCATTCCCTCTGCTCTCCCCCTCTAACATTTCACCAAACTTTCCATATTCGGTCCTCCCCCAAGCACGTGACCCTATATCAGGGATATACACACAGACCCCTAAGCTCTGTTTAACGTTGGCATTAAGTCGATAGCAGGACCGGAGATTACGAATGAACTAACTTCAATAGCCGCCACTGTAATTACTTTTGTGGTTTGGTATTGAAAACTTTTAGCTTGTTTGTGACAGAGCTTTCAAATGTTTAACAGCTGAAATGCGTTGGAAGACTTTATAAAACGAGAGCTGTATACAGCTTTTGGCGTTCGCTGTAGTGTTGTATTTTTCTACCTTATTTCCATTAGCTTTCTACAAATTATTCATACAAAAGATTATTTTTCCATAGGCATGCTTGACAAAATTCCTTTCAAAATATTGTTCCACGTACAGCAAGCAGAAGGTACAGTCAGCAGTTAAAAATTCAATGTAATGCTTTTACATGGCTTTCTCTAACAATAATAAATTAACATTTAGGTATACTAATATTGAAGAGAGTAGATCTTGGTTTTGGATGTGTTTGTATATGTTCAGAAACATTAACCTGATTTTCATAATTCTTCCCAACTGAAACTTAAAATCACCATGATAGAATGGTTAGGGCAGGCAAGTCCAAAGATAACCCTTGCGAGGTAAAAACGTCAGAACTCGTTTCTCCCTGAACTGAAATTAGTATTCTTTAAAGACGCCCATTAACTACAGTGGTTTTCAGAGTCCCATTCTATACTGGGTGTGATTCCGCTTATAGACCTCTTTTTCAGGCTTGAGGTTTTTACGTGCCCTAAATCTACGACACGGGATCAACGGCTTTAATTCCCTTCCAAAGGAAGCCATGCTAAGGATTTTTACGCCCGAAAAAGTCCAATGCCCTCCGTCGGGTTTGAACCCGCGACCTTGAGAACTAGAGAATAGTATTTTACTCCCAGAACATGGAGGACGACAGATGTACTTTGTACTTACATATCAATTCATCTTATATAACATAAATTAAATACTTTACTAATTAAATCACCTTTTTCTAACACTCTAGAATTAAGTTTAACATCTTAATACATACATTAAAAACTAAAAATTAAAAAATAATAATTAAAGTTTAACATTCTTAATGTGAAAATGTTTGAGTGTCACACAATTGTCTTATAGTAAATATAGTGTTCGGTAGCAAATGTGCTGTTTTAAGCAAAAATAAACGTAATGTCAGCATCGAAAAGCAGAAGATATTTTCAGAGGCTTCACACGAACTGCAAATATAATTACTTGCTGTACCAAACTTTAAAAATATAAAATGTTCGGAGGAAGAGGCCTGGAGTTATTTAAATCATTTCCTCAAGTATCATTCTCCAAATTACGAATAAATCCATCACATTTAATGGAAACGTTTAGCTCTCCCACACTATAAGAAAAGCTTCTCTTAAATGAATTATATTAATAACCAGCAACGCATTAGACTAGGTGACGATCATTTGGTCCATCTATTAAGGCTATATACAGCATCTTTTGAGCAAATACTGTTGTACTCATCCAAAGCAAAACACAGCAGCGAAGTAAACACTAGATGCAGTTGTGGAAGGCCTTGTTTCATTACGTCGCAGAGTGGCATATACCAATGCTTCACACGGAGTAGAATCAGTTACTGCGCCTTCCTCTCTGCTCCTTTAATTTGGACAGGGTTGGTCTATAGACAGACACCTGCTGGTTTTACTTCATAAATTACTAAAATATTAAACAGAAGTAAGAGCTGAAGCTTTCCTGACGCGTATTTATTCTAAATTTTCTCTGGCTTCTAGCCAGGTAAATACATAGTCAATCAATGGAGTTTTCATATTCCTTCTACTTGAATACGAAACCATTACATAGAGAGAGCTAGATAAATATAGAAATAGACAGATAGATAATGTATCTTTACTGATGTCAAGTTATTAAAGTTATTACACTTATTAAATAGGTCGTTGATCGAGGATGCATATTCAAGATACAAGTTAAAGGTGACAAAAAGAAACAAAAACGATCATAAATAGAGAAAAACCGAGATAAATTGACTTTGACTGACTGAATAAAAGGATATGGCTTAGCGCACTTTAGCCAGGAAATTAACCCATGTGTTGCCAGTTCCTCTGATCAGCCAGTAGATCCCAACATGCCAATCTCCTTCTGGTGTGACTTAAACATGTTTCTATTGGATTTAGTTTAGAATCCCATGGAATATAAAATAGTTCTGCACAGAATGCTTTTGCTTTTCTCCTTTTTAATTGTTTCATTTATATGAATATGCGAATATCAGGAATAATTGACCTCAGAAGCAGCTAACATGAACTGTAGGGTTCTTGCCGTTTTTTTAATGTTATAAACATAACTGCATTACACAACAGTCCATAACGGGCCATGGCCTACCGCCCGGCCACTGCACGCCCGAGGGTGTCATAAATAGGGTGCAGTGCTGGAGGGTGAGATGTGATCAGCGCTTCGAATCCCTCCCGGCCGGTTGATGCGGTCTTCTCGATCTGGGCCATTAGCTCTCAATCAAGTAGCTTTTCAATTGCCCCCCCCCAGGGACCTCACGAGGCTGAGTGCACCCCAGACCAGCTCTCCCAGCGGGGGAAAAATCCCCACGCCGGTACCGTGAATCGAACCCAGGTCTCCCGCTTGGCAAGCAGCCGTGCTACCACCGCGCTAAGGGAACGACCTTTTCAGTGTTACACCTACACACACACACACATTCACTCACATATTCATTCTTTTAGACTCTGCGGAGTTTGGCTAAAGAAATATCTTTTGCCGCTCGCTGGGAATCGAACCCATGACATCTGAACTGAAAAGTCAAAACCTGACCATTCGACCACACAGGCACATTTATTGTTGATCTTTGTTCAGTTTGTTATGTGCTGGCATTCTAAACCCAAAATCGCGATTTCGAAACCAGCCCAAAGCAATGGTTAAACGCATTTGCGGAATTCGAAAAAAACAAACAAACACCGTATGCAACTACTTCTTTGAAATTTACACCAGTTATTACTCAAAAGAAGGGCGAAATGTTTTAGCAGTCTCAAAACTCTAGTTGGTATAACTTATCCTCTAAATTACCCCTAATTATTAGAAGAAAACATTTTTTTTAATTCCTCCAAAAGTTTGATTTTTCAAAACCTCATAATTTACTTCTCGAAATTTGAAAATTAATTCCAAAATATCCAATGAAATTAGATCTATAAGCTGAAGCAAATGATTAACTGTAAAATCGCTATCGATTATTGTAGTATAAAATCCATTAAAACCAGAGGTAAATAAAAGTATAATTAGTCACTGAAATTTCAAAAGAAGTCGGGTCAGAAGCTAGTATGTTATTCACTATAGTGTTCATATATAAAGTTATTTTTCCGTCTAGATTACAATACTCACGATATATTATTTTCTCTATCACGTACAATTACGAGCATAAATACTTGTGAATCCCCACATAAGTTTCCACATGTAGGAACCAATCTTTAGCTCAACTCTACTGGTTTGAGTTCTTTTTATAACTGGCATAGCCATAAAAGATAATAGAAAGTATGTCATAATCGATGCAAGATAAAGGGAACAGATAGGATACCACCTCTATGAAAGATTTTCACTACAATTGTGCACGAGGAAAGATTAAACCAATATGCCATGTGGCCTTCTACGAGGGTGGTCTGAAAAGTTCTCGGCCTTACCCAGAGATCGCAGCACTGCATGCATGATTTCTTTTTCCTTGCGTTGGTTCACATTCTAATAGACACTATGTAAAATTACAAGTCATTCCAGGCAATAGTTGACTGTTTGAAGCAGTGGAAGTGCGTATTGCTTTGAAAATGGGGAAATTCGAGTATCGTGCTGTGATAAAATTCTTCGTAAAAGAAGGTTTAACACCTAAAAAAATGCATTTGCCGATTTTAAATGTGTATGGCGACTCATCACTTTCAGTTACCACTGTGAAGAAATTGGCGGCCGATTTTAAAGGTGGCCATGAAAGCGTCCAACACGGTCCACGCGAAGGACGTCCAAAAACTGTAACCAAACCGGAAATCATTGAAAAAGTGCACGACATGATTTTGGAAGATCGACGTACAAAAGTGCGTGAAATTGCTAATGCTCTTGGAATTTCAAAGGAACGTATTCACCACATCTTACATCAAGAATTAGACATGAAAAATCTTTGCGCAAGATCTGTGCCGCGTATCCTCACCGTGGATAACAAACGCATTCGCACGACACTTTCTGAAAAGTGCTTGGCACCATTTCAGAAGAACAGAAGTGACTTTTTGCGCCGATACCTCACAATGGATGAAACATGGATTCACCACTACACACCCAAATCCAAGCAGCAGTCGAGGCAGCGGATTGAATCTGGTTCTTCAGCTCCAAAGAAGGCGAGGATGGTGCCATCGGCGGGAAAGATCATGACGTCAGTGTTTTGAGATGCCAAAGGAATTTTGTTGATTGACTATCTCGAAAAAGTAAAACCATTACTGGAGAATACTACTCTCAACTTCTAACCAGACTGAATGTAAGCATTCGTGAATACAGACCGAGGTTAAAAAAGGAAAAAAAATGTTTTCCAGCAGGACAATGCACCCGCCCACCAAAGTGTTTTGGCAATAGGGAAATTGTGAGATCTGCACAATGAGGCTGAAACATCCACCCTATTCTCCAGATTTGGCTCCCTTGGACTTCCATCTGTTTCCAAAACTGAAGAACTTCCTCGCTGGTAGGAGCGTTTCGTCCAATTGCGGCTGTAAATGGTTACTTTGCAGCAATTCCAGAGGAACACCTCAGAGAGGAGATAACGGCATTGGCTGGCAAAATGTTTTGACATTAGAGGAGATTATGTTGAAAAATAAAACTACTTTGAAAGTATGAATTGTCGTTTTTTCACTATCAGGCCAAGAATTTTTTAGATCACCCTTATATAAGAGGCATGTCCAAACTAAAGGAGCATAGGGGAAGTCGGAGTGACTCATTCCACTCCGTGTGAAGCATTGGGACATGCCGCTGTGTCACGTAATGGAATTTTCCTTTTATTTAGTCCACCACGTATGCAAAATGTACATAGCACGTAGCCAAAGTTTTGTATCCGCCCAAACTTCGACACCGATATTTCACCGGAAATAATATTTTAGGGTCCTATGAATAAAAAAAAAAAAAAAAAGCCGGATGTGTTCTATTCACACGTGTTGCTCTAGCTGTTCCGCAAAGAATATATTCTGATAAACATTATACACCACAGAATCATGACAACATTAACAGACTTGTCTTATTGCTTGCTTCTTTGTAAGTAGAAGTGAAATAAGGGAATGCAAGGCCAAAGTGATTTTATGTTATAAAAGTCGGTTGATATTTGAAACAATTTAAATTCGGTTCTCTTTGCTTGCTAGATGAATGCCCGTTTGAGAACATTTTAAATAATTTAGAAACGAAACCTCATAATATCTCGAAAATGGTTAAATTTACAAAAATAACCACACATACACACAAACAAAACAAGAAAACATATATAACAAATAGCGTGTTTTAACGTTTTTGTGAAATACATTTTTGTCAATCTTTTTGGGGGGTAGTGTTTAACGCCAGTTTTTACTACTTATGGCACCGCAGGCGATGACACTGCTGATATATGACATGAAGATAGAGCACCGGTGGAATGCGATGGCGGGGGAAACCGGAGAACCCGCTGTTTTGTCCACCACAAATCTCACATGCGGTCACTTGGGATCGAAGCCATTTTGTTAACTTCTTATGGTTTAGTAGTTATACAAAAGTTATACAGAAGTCACAGAATGTAGAGGTGTTCAGAGGCTATTTCAGAAAATTCAAGATAAACATATCGTTTGGAATTGAAACATCTTAAACATATGTCATTATAATCAAAATCTTTAGAGCTATTTTGAGAAAACCAAAAGTTACTAAAAATGTTCCATGATAGGGTAGTTGGAGATGGAGCGATTTTCTTGAAAATCTTCCGCGTCACATCTTGAATTCTAAGTTTGGTTTTTAAGAGACTTTTTGTTTTTGAGGTATGCTGCCCACACACACACACACACACACACACACACACACACACACACACACACACACACGAATACGTTTCAAATTTTATTTTTTGATTCAGCAGGTCTCAAAACACCTATGTCCGAGAAATCTCGGCATTGAATTTTTGGGTGAATACAGTACCTTCTCTATCCACTATGTTCATTGTGCATACGTGCTAGAGGAAGTAAAATCTTTAGAAAAAAGCCCGTGTGCGGGTATTTGTATCTGTGTATGCATGTGTGCGAGTACAGTATAACCGGAAAACTAAAATTCCGAAACAGTTCAGCGTCTTCCAAAGTGTTAAAGATAATCTACCCTTTAGAAAAAATGGCTATATGAAAAATACAATTAGTTACAAATAATTCATTGATTCACTGCTGCAAATAATTCACTCAACGTTTCGGTATTTTACAGCTGCACGCCTTTCATTTGTCGCGCACCACTACGCGCTAACACTCCAGGCACGACTCAGTACAGTTCCAACAGAAAACACTGTACTGCAATCCTTACTCTTTTTATAGCCAGAAAATGACGCCACAAACTTTCTGGATACATGTCGAAGATACTGTAAGCCAAAGCTTGGAGAAACATCTCGAATATCAAGAAGAATAATAATGCCACGAGAAGAGTCTCGCGTTCCTAAGGCTCCCGTTACGTAGCGCCAATCTTTCGTATTGTTTACGCATCCCAACTGCGTTTACTCACATACCAATGCGAACATTCGAGGAATCAAATACATAGACGACGTTGTCACTATATAATGAATATCCTGAATGACTTGGGAACAGTACTCTTTATTCTGAATGAGTTTTATATAACTGGTAAACGTAAGATACAAACAAAAATGTGGAGCTCATTTAAACCCACACTTTATGTCATACAGCTTTTTTGCAGAGCTAGCCATTCTCTTATTGGTTTCAATTTTTAAAAAGCTATACCTTTCTTAAATAAGTCGATATTCATTTCCAGTTTACTTTAATCCTCGCAATGAAAAGAGAATCGAATTTCAAGGTCAATCGCATAGCAAGAGCTTTTAAAAAAAATTGAATATCACTTTAGTCTAGTGCTTTCCCTTATTTAACCTTTGTTCAAATGGAGCTAAGTAGTAAGTTCATTTCTACCATGTACATCTCAATTAGCATAAAGTAGGTAGAAAAATAATGTTGTGTAAAAATAATTTGTTTACAAAACAGGCAGAGAAAACCATGTTAATGCAACACATCAGATATGTTGAGAATGGATTGTAAAGGGTGATCCAGAAATTAACGAAGGCTTTGGCATAACTAAATCATAACGAAAGATACGAACACAAAACTTTATTTACAAAGTTACATTATCTTACTCTTATTTTTCAACGTAATAGCTATTACTATCAAGGACTTATTGTCACGTGGTACCAGTGTATCAATACCTATGTTACTCTTCCACTGCTAAAGATCCGAGTCAAGATGTTTTTTTTTTTTTTTTTTTTTTTTAATACAGTTGCGGAGTCTGGTCAGGACTCCGGCGCTGTAGTCCTTTTTCTCTTCCCCCCCCCATTTCCCCAAAATTTCTTTTCTATTCTTGATTACCGTTTTGCTTCTAAACACACACAAATACACATTTACAAACACACAAACATCCATGCCCAAGGCGGGACTCTAACCCACGATCCCCTCCGCCGCGAAGCACCAAAGAGTGACACTTTAGCGAGCGCGGCTATGGTGACCAGCAGATGTTGATGTTTTCACCGGTTACGAAATATTTTCCGCCCAAAAAGTCATGTAAGGTGATCAAAGAGAATACCGGTTTTTCTGAATTCTTTCATCAACATTTCCTTTCAATTTCTCCATAGCCATTGATGAAATTTCACTTTGGGTTTTGTCGGGTACAGTGGTGCTTTCTTGATTACTCGTAAATTATGCGCCATTTCCTCACTGAAGAATCATTCATTGCATAATCACAATACACTTGCGTTATTTGCCAATAAAATTCGACTGACCGAAAATTTTTATTTTGTTTCATTTGTGAGCTTTAACTTCTTTAACTTCTTGTGAAATAACGCGTATTTACTGTAGGTTTTTGGAACATTAGATTAAACATTTTTATAACATTAAAAACACGCACATTCACCCTCACACTCATATTTCCAGACGCTGTGAGGGATAGGGAATAATTCTGGTTAAAGAAAAATTACCTCAGCCGGGAATCCAATACATGGCCTCCGGGTGAAAAGTCAGCGCTCGTTGAGCGCTCCACCGCGGAGGTACTCAAACCCGAACATTTTGTGCGTTCATAAAAAGTTCTTTTGCGGTAGATAAGTAAGTGCATTAAAAAGTGGTATCATGTGACAATTAATGTTTTGACAGAATGGAGGTTACGTTGAGAAATAGAGTAAGGTACTGTAACTATGTAAATAAAGTTTTGTGTTGATATTTTTTTTTGTTTTTGTTTTTTTTTTGTTTTGCTTCATTTGTATAGCCCCGTTTAACATCAATGATCATATCGGGGGCTTTCACATGTGAAACTGTAGGTTCAGAACATTAGGTTAAACTTTATATTACTAAACACACACACATACTTCCAGATTCTATGGGAGATAGGGAATAATTCCGGTTAAAGAAAAATTCCCGCCCCAGCCGGGAATCGAACCCGGGACCTCCGGGTGAGAAGTCAGCTCGCTGACCACTCGACCACGGAGGTAGTCTTGATATGTTTTGTTAGTAATAGTTATGACAAATCGTTGGTTACTTTCTGGATGACCCTGGTAGAATGGAGGAGATTACGCTCAAATGCAGGCACGCTATCTTGTGTAACAGGCTACAGTGCTACACAGTAACATGAATGGAGTATGTGTGTTTACTTCTCCGGATATAGCTGCAGACAATTGAAGCATGGCTCGCTACATAGCTAGTGACATGCTTGGCATTACACACCACCTGGCATTACGAGGCATTTGCAGTGAAGCAAGGATATCACAGATCAAGACGTCAGTACTAAAGCATTACTGTATAAAACCAGCTCTAAGCTTTGTCGTCACAGGGCCGTACTGACATCCAGTATTGGGTTTCCGTTGTACACTCAAAGACATTAAAAATCCTTCTCTATATCTCTGTAACAAATTATTGTTAAAAATCTTATTCTTCTATCTACTTCATATTAATCGAGATAAACATTAGTAGAAACGGTCTTATTACTTAGTTCCTTATAAGTAGAAAGTAAATAAGGAAATACATAAGGCTAAACAAACAGTCAAATGTTTAAAATGCGGTTACTATGGAACTGAAATCAGTTTCTTTGCGCGGCCTGAAGTTTACAAGTTCCCTATGAGAATAGTTTCAAGTATTTTAAAAATGAAACCAATAAAAAGGAATATCTCGAAAACGATCAACTCTCTAACAAAAATGCAAATGAAATAAATTATGTGTTTTAATGAGATCTTCCCTTTTTTCTGCAGTAAGTTTACAATTTATAAAAATTTATAAAAATTACAATTACAATCTTACGGTTTACAATTTATAAAAATTTAGCAAACCCATTTTGAGAAAATAAATGTTTTTTTTTTTTTTTTTAAATTTACCATTAAAGGGTAGTTGAGAATGGAGGATTTCCCGAAAATCTTCGCCTCACATCCTTATATACTGAACTACTTATGCCAAGTTAAATACATAACGGACTTTTGTTTTTGTATAAGGTCGTTCACATACTCAGGCACGCGCGCGCACACACACACGCACGCGCGCGCGCGGGTCTTATTACAATTTTTTATTCAGGTGACTTTAAAACATGTGTTTAGGGTTCAATGTGGTATAACATTTTTAGGTGAAATACATACGTGCTAAAGAAACTAAAATGTTTATAATTCTTATACTGTTACCATGAAAAACATAGTTTTTAACCTTTCACGATTTTTTATAAAATTTCACAGATGCTTCACCTTAAAGAGCTAAGCTATATAAACTAAATAAATGTAAAGTTAATTCAAAATCTTCTCGGGCTTCTAACCAGGTTAAAGAACCCCGAGAAGATATTGAATTAATATGTCACCAGGAAAGGTTCAGTTCTTATTTTAAATGTAAAGTTATCTTGTTCTCTTTTCCGACCTAAAAGAACAAACTAAAACCAAACAAAAGCAGAACGTTTTGCTCGCGAAATTACCGAACTCTGGAATATATTCCAAAGCGAACAGTACAACGTGAAAACCGAAGTTATTAATATTATGCAGGGCAACGTTCCATGAAGTTGGATTAACTTGCCATGGTGCCTGCATTAATGGCCTGTCACGGGCTGCAGCTGCGAAGAATACAACATTAATGCATTGGCATTTCTGCGCACGTCATCATGCTTGGCCCCGCCTCTGCATTGCAGCGAAATGCTGCCAGTTACTTAGCATTCTGCGTGGATCAAAACATTTCGCTTCTTTTCAAATCCTTGACACTGGCAAATCTGCAGCATCACAGAGGACCTCTTTATTAGATCGCTTTCCCCATCCCAAAACTTCTGCTAAGACATTTCATGAAAACTTGACGACAAAACCGTGTGACATGCTCAGATCGTAGATTCTGCGACTCCCATTCAAAAGGTTGAGGTTCAAAACCAATGTACTGAGTAACATTATTGGTTTTTCAACTCTCTACCACCTAAAATGTACAATAGCAGGTACAGAATGTGTTGTATCATCCAAAAATTCCTTACCTGGATGCGTTTTGAGAACTCCTGAATCCAAAATAGTTTTAAATAGTCTGAATTGTTCCGTCAACATGACTTCCATTTACAAACTATTCTTACAAAAAATTACTCTTACCTACGTCATACTAATCTAAGGTTTTGCGTACCTCTTATGGTCTAACTGTTACGCAAAGTTCCGCAAAACTCATCCAGAATAGAGTTCTTCTGAGGCTATTCCAAGGAATATTCCAAATATAAATTTATTTGTGATCTAAATGTATAATATACTGTATTTTAATCAAAATCGTTAGTTAATTTTGAGAAAAAAAAGCAAAAATATTTCCATGTAAAGCGTAGTTTGTGGTAGGGGATACATCCTTAAAGGATACTAAGCATAAATCTAAAGTTTGATATTCAACGGTATTTGAGATATGCTGTCGACAGACACACACACTACCAGGACCTTTTTCTAAACATCTGATGAGTTCATATAAATTTCTCTAGCTGTTTCAAATAAAACTATCTTTACAATGGATTTTTCTTTTAACTACATCATGCTAATCGATTTAAACATTAGCAGAATTGGTCTTATTATTTGCTTCCTTGTAAGTAAAACGAAAATAAGTTACTAAAGTGTTGGTCAAATATTTTAAAAGCTGGTCCCTATGTGAAACAATTGATGTTCGATCGCTTTACACGGTCCCATTTGTGAAAAAGTTTAATATAAAAGTGAAACCAATAACATAGTCAACTCTACCAGAAAAAATGTAACAAATTAAGTGTTTTAATGATATCTACATTTTGTGTGTAGTAAGTCTCATTCTATTTCTTACGGTGCAACCGTTAATTTTGGGATACTGGTCGTCAAAGACCGCTTAATTTTTCTCAGCGTCCTCTCCATCAGGCTTGAGGTTCTTTTACGTGCCGTAAATCTACAACACGGGACCAACGGCTTTACTTCCCTTCCGAAGGATTTTTACATCCGAAAAAATCCATCGTCCTCCGCCGGGTTTGACCCCGCGACCTTCTTAACCATTACACCACGGAGGGCGACGAGCTCATCCGAGGCTATTCCCAGAAAATTCAAAATATACATTTTATTTCTGAAGTAAATGTCTTTAATATATGGTGTTTTAATCAAAATCGTTAGAGCCATTTTTGAAAAAAATTAAGTTTTCAAAAAGTGCTCCATATAAAGCGAAGTTTGTGCTGTGGGGATTTTCTTGAAACTTTTTGTATTGCATCCTTAAACTATACTAAATATAAATATATAGTTTGATACTTAACGCCTTTTCTTTTATGGGCTGTGCTGTCCACAGACACACACACACAACCACGGACCTTTTTCTAATTTTTTTCGTAATCGGGGAGCTTAAAACATATTTCCGTTGAAATTTCCACATCGAATTTTTGTATGGAATATAATACCTTCTCTAGCAAGTATGTTCATCGTATGTATATACCTGCTAGAGAAAGTAAAAAGGGTGCATGTGCGTGTCTGTAAACAGCATAACTCAAAAACTAAAAGTGGTTAAATATAAAACTTGGTATTTAAGTTCAGTATCTGCCAACAGTGCTATGTAAATCTTTTTAGGAAAATAAAATTACATAGTAAATAAAATGTATATATACCATTTATTGGGAATAGACTCCCTAAGTCTTCTCCATTGTAGATGAATTTCGCATAACTGATAAACTAAGAGATAAGCCAAAAGCTTACTGCACAAAAATATATATCTCGTCTAAACGCACAATCTGTGTCCTATATATATTTTTGTTGTGGAGCTAACCGTTTCCGAGATATTCCTTGTTATTGGTTTCAATTTAAAAATCGTTCAAACAGAAGCATTCTAGTGATATCTCGGTCTCAAATTTTTGGATTACATTACCTTCTCTAGGTAGTACAGATGTATTAAAGTATAAATGTAGATCTCGTCAAAACACAATAGAAGATGTCCTTTTGTAAGAAGTTGGTTTTCAGAACAGGTAGAAAAATCTTATGCGTTACACTCACGTGACTTTCTCTAGCTTTTCTACAAACTTCTTACATAAGCTTATTCTTGTTTCTGCACCTTGTTAATCCAGATAATCATTATCAGAACGTTCTTATTACTTAGTTCCTTATAAGTAGGAAGAAAATAAGGGAATACACTAGGCTAAATCAATAGTCAAATGTTTTAAAAGCTGCCGTTATGCAATTGTCATTGCAAATCGCGTCTTTGTTTGGCCAGGAGTAGAACAAAAGAAAAACAGATACTTCCTGTCAAAGAAAAATTTAAGTACTTTACAACTGAAACCAATAACAAGGAATATCTCGGAAACGGTTACCTCCACAACAAAAATGTAAAGGACATAAATTGTGTGTTTTGACGAGACCTACATTTTCTGTGTTGTTAGTTTTTGTCTATCTCTTACGGTTTAGCAGTTAAGCAAAATTCGCAAAAATTCAGCCAGAATAAAGAGGTCTTCAGAGGCTATTCCCAGAGAATTCAAGATATACATTTTATTTGGAATGTAAACATATTTAATAAAAGGGATTTTAATCAAAATCGTTAGAGCCATTTTTTACATGTTCAAAATTTTCGAAAATTGTTCCATGTAAAGGGTAGTTGGGGTGGGGGATTTTCTTGAAAATCTTCATGTCGCATCCTTGGGAGATACCAAGCCTAAATACCAAATTTGGTATTTAACGGTCAATTCGTTTTTAGCTATGCTGTCCACAGACATACATACACGGACCTTTTTCTGAAAATACTTTTTGGATTCAGTGGGTCCTAAAATATGTATTTGCGGTGATATCTCGGTGTCCAATTTTTGGGTGGAATACAATACTTCCTCTATACACTATGTACATAATACGTATAGAGAAAGTAAAAAGTTGTAATCATGGTAAATAAGATTCTTACCCGTTTACCTAATTATTACATTACATTTCTATGTTATTACATTTCATTATATTTAGCTTATTAATACACACAACCTTTTGTAAAACGGGAAGCACGTGAAAACGGAAAAAAATGGTAATGCTATACGATAGTACCATTATATACATATAAATCTTTGAAAATTGAAACTAACCTTATAATCTACTTCGGAGCATCAAGGAGCTAATGTACTTACATCTAGAATTGGAATAACCCACCACTCCCACCCTGTAAATACTCTTTCTTAAATACCAAAATTCACGAAAATTGTCATGTTGGAGGAAGATTTAACAGCTGTTCCTAGGCGGGAAGTAAGAAATAATGAAATGTGTATGCTACCAACGTAGATGAAGTCACTAAACACGAAAGAAATAAAGAAAAAAATAGTGAAGTTCAAAAGTCACCAACATTCACACATTAACAATGGAGTGCCAAAGTTGTAGCTGGTTGGTGAAACCGGTGGAAATAACTAAAACTAAAATACAGGAAAGTCAGTTTATTGACACACACTAACATAAACCTAACACACTTAATGCTTTCCTCGTTCGTATGCTTTAGTGGAACCAATCTAAAGTACTAAAATCAAAGTGGACGAAAAGTAGTAAATTTAATTCACTGACCTATACGTAAGGCAACGCATGCTCGCTTCGGTCCCGTGTTTTGGCGAAACCACTGAAAACTACTAAAAACAAATTACACGAAAATTTACACAACAATAATAGATTCAGAACTCTAAACACATAAAATCACTTTTAGAATTATCTGGATGGCATTTAGCGTATTTTTGTATCAATGTTGGAAATCATCGTCATAATGTATAAAAAAGCAAAAATGCCTTAAAATCAATTATAAAGCGACTCTACAAACCATCAATGAAACATTTAATGGCTAGTGACAATCAGTTTTCAAATATTGGTGGTTCTGAATTTTGCAATATGAACGTCAACTAAGAACGATCTAGACGCCACATGTGTGATAACTGAAGCAAATTAATACTTTTGGTATATTTTAATAAATCACGTACTTTGTTGAAGCTTAAAGGCTAAAAAAAGACAAGACATATTTTTAAAACTTTGTAATATAGTATTACGGTGAGTAAAAGAGAAAAAAGCTGACGTGTTCCATTCACATGACTTTCTCTACATCTCTGCAACAAATTATTGTTAAAAAGTTTTCCTTCCATTTACTTCATGCATCTTAATACTTGCTTCCTTGTAAGTAGAAAATAAATAAGGGAGTACAATTGGTTAAAGTGATATTCAAAAGCTGGGTGGTATGTGACTGAAGTTCCTTTGTACGAACAGGAGTTGACAAATTCCTGTATGAGAAAAGTACAAGTTTTTCAAAGCTAAAAACAAAAACAAGGAATATCTTAAAAACGATCAACTTCGCGAAAAAATGTATAAGATATACTTTGTGTGTTTTAACGTGCTCTTTATTTTTGTGTGGTAAGTTTTTGTCCATCTCTTACGGTTTAGTAGTTATGCAAAGTTCCGTAAAATTCATTCAGAATAAGGTAGACTTTAGAGGCTATTCCCAGAAAATTCAAGATATACATTTTATTAGTCAGGTAAAAATCTTTAATAAACGATATTATAATCAAAATCGTTAGAGCCATTTTTAAGAAAATCAAAAATTTTGAAAAAAAATTCCATGTCAAGGGTAGTTGGGGTGGGGGCATTTTCTTGAAAATCTTCTTGTCGAACCCTTGGAAGATACTAAACTTAAGTACCAAGTTTGATATTCAATGGTATTTTCGTTTTTGAGCTATGCTGCCCACTGACACACAGACAGGCAGACACACATGGACTTTTTTCTAGAAATGCTTTTTTTGGATTCAGGGGATCTCAAAATATTTATTTCCGGTGAAATCTCGGTATCGAAATTTTGGGTGCAATGCAATACCTTCTCTATACATTATGTACATAGTACGTATAGAGAAAGTAAAATTACTGGAACGATCGTGTTCCATTTTAGGTAGCTTTAACTATGTATACTTTATGGAGAGCCTGTACACAAAATGCACTTAATGATGAACGGTAGTAATATGATAATATTTCAAAGATGGCTCTAGCCACATGCTCCACTAACTTTTACATAACTTCCTCCCTCCCTATTTATCAACCTTCATATAAACGTGCTATGAACGTATTTCCCTGAAAGTTTTAACTTAAAGTCTACCGCCAAGCTGAAATAACGGCTTTTTCAAAGTGAAAGAATTATATTTGCGGATAAAAGGAGGTAGAAAGTAAAGGAATAAAAGCTTAAAGCCTAGCCGCGTTTTCGTCCCTTCTGCTTCGCTATAATAGACAAGCCGGCCGGTCTCATTTGAATTTCCGTACGTAACTGCGCCCTTTATCAGGTTTACCAAGACCAGCTGCCCTTGCTTAGGGCCAATAGGTAATCTCCTGCTAGCGAGTGGAACAGTGCTGGCCATGTTTATTGCATCACTGCTGCTGTTTGCATTGTTTGCTTCGTGCACCTACCGCCATTTTACTACCAATATCATCTGCACTATCGAATTCAATTAGATAATACACAAACTCAATATGAAGGAGTTTAAGACAACAAGCAACTGTTTACAGAACGAATACAACTAGGTTAATAGACCCATAGCCCTTTGTTGCCTGTCGTACCTATAAGTTCCGCTTATTTTGAGCGTCATGTTATATTAACCTTCAACTATAAACGACAAGTATTCAAGGTTGTTTTATATCGTAAATATCAGATGTGTTCCATTCGCATGACTTTGTCTACATCTCTGTAACAAACTATTGTTAAAAAGTTTATGCTTCTATTTACTTTATGCTAATCGAGAAAAAAATTAGCAGAAATAGTCTTATTACTTGCTTCCTTATAAGTAGAAGTGAAGTAAGGGAGTACCATTGGTTAAAGTGATAGTCAAAAGCTGGATGCTATGTGACTGAAGTTCTTTTGTTTCTATGGACAGGAGAAGTTTTTCAAAGCTGAAACCAAAAAACAAGAGATATATAGAAAACGAACTCCACGAAAAAAATATGTATAACATAAAGTGTGTGTTTTGACGTGCCATACATTTTGTGTGTGTCAAGTTTTTGTCTATCTCTTATGATTTAGCAGTTATGCAAAATTCCGTAAAATTCATCCAGAGTAAAGTAGTCTTTAGAGGCTAGTCCCAGAAAATTCTAGATATACATTTTATTACTCAGGTAAAAATATTTAATATACGATATTTTAATCCAAATCGTTAGAGCCATTTTTAAGAAAATAAAAGATTTCGGAAAAAGTTCCATGTCAAGGGTAGTTGGGGGTGGAGGGATTTTTTTGAAAATCTTCGTGTCGCATCCTTGGAAGATACGAAACTTAAATACCAAGTTTGGTATCAACGGTCTTTTCGTTTTTGAGCTATGTTGTCCACAGACACACACACACACACACACACACACACACACACACACAGACAAGACGCACACACACACACGGACTTTTTTTGTAAAACTGCTCTTTTCTTGTATTCAGAGGGTCCTAAAACATGTATTTCCAGTGAAATCTCGGTATCAACTTTTTTGGTGGAATACAATACTTCCTCTATACACCATGTACATAGTACGTGTAGAGAAAGTAAAAATGTATACAATTTTATCCCTAAAAGTGCAGTAATTTTTTTAAATAAATAAAAGAGAAAACCGACAAAACTATAGCCAAATGTAACACCATTAACTTAAACCGATTATTTTACTTGGGCTCTCCCCATCATTTACCACAATCACTGGGATTTGAACTTGCAAAATTTGGCTTTGAATGCATTGCCTATCATTTAACACTCATGGCCATTTGAACTAGTTTTGGTAGTGCTTTTGGCACTGGTTTAGAAGTATTTAAGCTTTTAATTGGGAAGAAAAATATTAATAAATGATCTACATTTATTTTCATTTCTATTTCCTCTATTATTTTATATAATAATTTTATGGATTTGTTCCCAAATATGTTTACTATAACTCTAGTTTTAAATTTGAATTAAAGGAAAACCTGCATATGTAGTATACTAGGGCAGGCAACTAAGGGTTAAACACTATCATATTGTTACTACGCCTTGCTGCCATAGTTGCCCCACGTGTGTGGGCTACTTGCTACCAGTCATAGCGATTGCTTTCGCGCATTGTTACACCTGTGCAGACGGCGAGTACCTTTACCTCCTAATGCAGGGCCCGAAGACACAGATATAGAGGAAATATATAGTAATTTTCCTATATCTATGCATTGTGGTTGGTGAAGTTCTTTTTGTCAAACCGCCATATTTTGATTCTATATTTATTTATCACTGAAAAATTATTTATTGTTTCTTGAAATATTTTCTTTATAATCAATACGCTCTTGTATGCATTTTTTTCCAGTCTGCTTGAGACACCTCGAAAACATGGTTTTTGAACGCATAAAAGGCTTCTTCTACCGATGAAAATCGTTGTCCACTCATTTTATTCTTGATGTTCGGAAACAAACAAAAAAAAGTCAGTGGGTGTCAAATAAGAACTGTACTGTGGATAAGTTATAAATTCTTTTTTTTTTTTTTTGTGTGTTCAAATAGTCGTTTGTTAGACGAGATGTGTGAGCGCTCTTAATCTTGAAGAACGAACTGATGGCGGTGTTTTGTTTTCCGTATTCCACCGTAGACTTCCAGCAAACAAATGGCTGTACACCATTTAGAATAGACTTTTCATGTTTTTCCTTAAGGCACAATTGTCACATGACCAGTTTTGTTGAAAAAAAAGATTTCTAAGTGCTTCGAGTGCGAACTGTTTGTTGGATTTGGTTTATCTTGAAATACCCATGCAGTTGACTGCTGTTTATGTTCCGACTCATATGCATTAAATACCAGTACATTATTTGTCACCTGTTACAACCTTTTATATAGCTTTTGGGGTACCACCATTGTATTTCTTGAGCATTTGTATGCACCAATTGACACGAGCATCCTTTTGAGCTTGTATCCAATTATGTGGGCATACCTTTCTCCCGAATAATGATCAAGAAATATGGTATATGACGATGGAACTAACGCCAAGGGCTGCTTCTATCGCTCAGTAAGTAGCATGACGATTTTTCAGTATCAGGCTTTGCACGGCAACAACTGATTTTCGACGACCTTCATGAATTTCGTTAGTGAACGAACGGCGGCCACGATTAAACTCGTTATGCAGCGCTTCTTCGTCAAATGCAGTAGCAGGGTCATCAATGCACTCTTGTCCTGCCTTATTAATCCACGTAGAAAATAATCATAAATAATCAGAGTTAATTCATCTTTTCGCTGAGACACAATTTTAAAGTCACTAATGACGCTCTGCTGACAAACATCTGAAATAGGTTAAGATTGACAATGTCAAATTATCCAGTGAAAACACCAGAAGGCACCTACATCAATCAGCGTTGTCAAGACTCAAAATTTAAATAGTAGCCGCTGTATCTGAGGACTAGCAGATAGTAAAGCATTTAATAATCTATTAAACTCTATTTTAATACCAAATTGTATTCTATCTTTCCACTTCATAAACTATAAAGCATGGTATATTACAGTATTTACCAAAGTTTTGATTTATCAAGATTTCATACGACATTTTCGAAGATAAATATATTATAAATATTTGCTCAACACTTTTCAATTATTCTTGAGTTTAAGCACGAAGTTTTGAAGACCAAATAGACCAACACCTCAAAGTAAGTCTTAGAGAAAGCTGCATGTAGAACATTTGTGTCGTGTGAAACAGTCAAGGAGTAGAGATAATTTCTGTTTTTTTATTATGTAAACACTTTATGACATAGCATTTCTTCTTAAGTCTGGCAGGTAGTCTCTGCGTTACACCAGCCTGAAATGTGACTCAATCTACAAGTACACGAGAAGAAACACTGGCTTGTAATATATCACTCAGGATACACAATTTAAATTGTCGAGTGTGTTGCACCACGAGGTGCTGTAAGGTAGTTGTAAAATGAGGAAACAAAAGGAACAAATTTATGCAGGGCTGACAACACTGCAGTGCGGGTTCTTTCCTGTAACAAGGTGGTACTACTGCTGCAATTTAAAACAACACAATTTACCTCGTATTCACTCTCGAAAAAAAACACGATCAGTACTCTTGTTAGCAATAGCAAAACGTGTTCCAGAGAAAATTGATAAACACGTTCACCCGAGTTTTTGTAGGGTCTCTCATAAGTCATAACGCAAAAAATCTAAAATTAACTCTTTTTAAAAAAAAACTAATACATATCAGATGCAATTTTCTGAAATAGAATTAAAAATTAACAAAATTTTCAGTCATTACTGTAGAAGTAGACATTAAACAGTTTATCACATGACTTTCTGTATGTTTCTTAAGAAATTATTCTTATAAAGATTATTCTTCTATCTACTTCAGCGCAATCTACATAAACATTAGCAGAAATGGTCTAATTATTTGCTGCCTTATGAACAGAAAGAAAATAAGGGGATACATTAGGCTAATGTGATAGTCAAATGTTTTTAAAGTTGGTTATTTTAAAACTGAAAACAGTAACAGGGAATAACCCGTAAATGGTAAACTCTAAGAAAAAATAAATATGACAAATTGTGTGTTTTGTCCAGAAATACATTTTTGGGTAGTAAGTTTACGGTTTACAGTTATGCAAAATTCACTCAGAATAAAATTGTCTTCAGAGACTGTTCCCAGAAAATTCAAGATATACATTTTATATGTGATGTAAATATCTTTAAGATACGATATTTTATTCAAAATATTTAGAACCAATTTTGAGAAAATCAAAATTTGCTAAACTTCTTCCATGTAAAGTGGGGTTTGGGGTAGGGGGATTTTGTCGAATATATTCGTGTCTATCCTTGGAAAGTACTTAGCTTAAATACTAAGTGTGGCATTTAACGGGATTTTCGTTTTTGAGCAATACTGCCTACAGACCTACAGACAGACAGACACACACACGCAGACAGACCGACACTCACGCTACCTGATTTCTAAAAATGGTTTTCTTGGATTCAGGGGCTCAGAACATGCATTTCCAGTGAAAACTCGGTACCGAAATTTTGGGTGGAATATAATACTTCCTCTATACACTAAGTAAATAGCGCGTGCATAGAAAGTAGACATGGCAGGATATTTTCTTTTAATTGTTTCATTTATTGACCGCACTTGAAAAACTGCTATTGTCTTTCTTGCTGAACTCTAGGGTTTCTTAACGTTGGTTTTTCAGTTAAATTAAAGCGCACACACACTCCCTCCCACATTCATATTTTCAGACTCTGTGAAGAATTATTCTTATTAAAGAAGCATTCCCCACCCCAGCCGGGAATCGAATCCGTTACCTCGAGGTAAGAAGCTATAATGGTGATTACTCTCCTCAGAGGCAGTCAAGATGTTGTAACATACCCAGTGTGATTAGGAGTTACCCCTGCCACTACGCATCTTTACGGGGTAGCAGGTTCAAAGTAGCACTAGTACTCGCGCAAGGGGAAGCATTCGGGGGAGAGATCGGGAACTATAAGTACATTCAAGAGAGTAAGACAGCCTTTAATTGCGACCAATAGAAAATAGAATACATTGCTGAATAGATGCAAAGAGAACACAATAGTTTCCTTAATTCCACAGAATTCACTTTGTGTATTCTGATCTGGTTGAAAGCCAGAAGGTATTATAATGCACCCAAAACTTCGATGCCAAGATTTCACCGGAAATACATGTTTTGGGTCCCCCTGAATCCAAAAAGATGTATTTTTGGAAAAATGTTCGCGCGTGTGTGTGTGTGTGTCTGTTAGTCTGTCTGTGTGTCTGTGGACAGCATAGCTCAAAAACGAAAAGACCGTTAAATACCAAACTTGCTATTTAAGTTTGGTATCTTGCAAGAATGCAACACGAAGATTTTCAAGAAATCCCCCCACTCCCAACTCCACTTTACATGGAACCGTTTTCGAAAATTTTGATTTTCTCAAAAATGGCTGTAACGATTTTGATTAAAATATCGTATACTTAAGATATTTCCCTGCCAAATAAAATGTGTATCTTGAATTTTCTGGGAATAGCCTCTTTAGACTACTTTATTCTGGATCAATTTTACGGCTTTTTGCATAACTGCTAAACCGTAACAGATGAACAAAAGCATACCACACAAAAAAGTAGAGCACGTTAAAACACACAATTTATGTAATATACATTTTTTCGTGGAGTTGTACGTTTTTTTTAGATATTCCTTGTGTTTGGTTACAGCTTTGAAAAACTTATACTTTTCTCAAACAGGAATGTGTCAACTCCTATCCATACAAACAAAGGAACTTCAGTCACATAGCAACCAGCTTTTGACTATCACTTTTACCTATGGTAATTCCTTATTTCCCTTCTACTTACAAGGAAGCGAGGAATAAGACTATTTCTGCTAATTTTTTCTCGATTAGCATGAAGTAAAGAAACATAAGCTTTTTAAGAATAATTCGTTGCAGAAAGGTAGAGAAAGTCATGTGAATGGAACTCATAAGATTTTTTTTTTGGTAACATGATGTTAATTAAGAACGAGGTGTTTGATGCAGACCACGTGACGACGTTTTAAAGCTGAACAGCAGAAACTTTGTATAACGTAATAATATTGCTACATGCATTTACATGAGAGAGAGATATTCCTGGCAGCATTCTAAGGGAGAAACTCGGACTTTCCTCTGGAAAGGGTTTAAAATTAAATCGTAGGCGTTGCTTTTTTATTCGCTGTTATCCGTATATTGACCTACATAATAGAACGAAAATCTCTGGCTGGCCAGATTGCGGATTCTAGTTCCTGAGCCTTTTCTATTGGTTAGTTACGGAGACAATATAGCTTCGTGACGGTGAACGACAGGTTTCATGATTTCGAGGTTAGACTGCGTTAGGTTAGGTGTATGTTAATGTACACGATCGTAATAAGGGGTAAAAATCTGATGTGTTCCATTCACATGACTTTCTCTACATCTCTGCAATAAATTATTTTTAAAAAGGTTATGCTTCTATTTACTTCCTAATAATCAAGAAAAAAATTAGCAGAAATAGTCTTATTACTTGCTTCCTTGTAAGTAAAAGCGAAATAAGGGAGTATCATAGGTTAAAGTAATAGCCAAAAGCTGGTTGCTATGTGACTGAAGTTTCTTTGTTTGTATGGACACGAGTTGTCAAATTCCTGTATGAAAAAAGAGTAAGTTTTTTATAACTGAAACCAAAAACAAGGAATATCTCAAAAACAACCAACTCCACAAAAAAAATGTATATAACAAATTGTGTGTTTTAAAGGGCTCTACATTTGTTGTGTGGTAAGTTTTTGTTCATCTCTTGTGGTTTAGCAGCTAGGCAAAATTCCGTAAAATTCACCCAGAATAAAGTAGTCTTCAGAGTCTATTACCAGAAAATTCAAAATATACATTTTATTTGTGAGATAAATAGCTTTAATATACGATATTTTAATCAAAATCGTTAGAGCCATTTTTTAGAAAATCAAAATTTTCGAAAAAAGT
Organism: Hymenopus coronatus; assembly: GCA_030762935.1. Classification (NCBI taxonomy): domain Eukaryota; kingdom Metazoa; phylum Arthropoda; class Insecta; order Mantodea; family Hymenopodidae; genus Hymenopus; species Hymenopus coronatus. Next base: position 32,105,691 of record CM060882.1, on the reverse strand, counting down.
TCCGTGTAAAGGGTAGTTTGGGGTGAAGGGATTTTTATCAAAATCTTCGTGTCGCATCCCTGGAAGATACTAAACTTAAATACCACGTTTGGTATTTTACCGACTTTTCGTTTTTGAGTTATGGTGTTCACAGACACGCGGACACACACACACACACACTCGGACATTTTTCTGAAAATACTTTTGGATCCTGGGAACCCTAAAACTTATATTTCCGGTGAAATCTCGGTATCGAATTTTTTGGTGGAGTGCAATACCTACTCTATACACTATATACATAGTGCATATAGAGAAAGTAAAAATGAACTTTCTGAAAATCGGTTCTTCTTTCCAATGCGAAATGCACAGTCTTGCTTTCGTTCTGTCTGCTTGTGCATGGGCATGTAAATATTACAATTCGAGTTATAATTGCTTGGGTGTTTTCATAATGTGCATATGTAAAGAAGGAAATTAGTCAGGCTTATATATGTAACAATTTGTATGTGTACATAATGATCTGCTTTTCCGAATGTCTTATAAGTAATTTTTGTTCTCTGGAAACAGAATTTTCACTTCATAACAAGTGTATTTACCTCTCCCCACTGCGTTCTCATTAATGACTTGTTTTGATGCGCTGAGGTGGTCGGTCGCAACCTGTATGCGGAAGAGCGAACGGTACAAACTTCCTAGCTCTGATGATGATATATATATATATATATATATATATATATATATATATATATATATATGTTGATCTCATCAGAATACGGGTTAGTTTCTTGCAAATTCCACACACGGTGCCTCGCAAACTATTCAAAATATGAAATTGTGTTAATGAAAACCACAGATACTGAATTATATTCACGTACTATGAATTAAAATGCTCAGCACAACAACTACTTCATTACTTATTATTTAATACTAAATACGTAACAATGTAGAAAATAATTAGCCCACTTTGTTATACTAACACAGTAAACATGTATTGAACTTTTATTAGATTGTAATCCTGTCCCGAGGTCAAAGTCATCTTACATTTTTGCAGACATTTTTAAGCATGAGAAAATAATTTACACCGTATTCAAAAAAAAATGTATCCAATTAGGTAAAAGGCAACAAAATACAACTCTAATAATTCCTGCCAATACAGCAATATTACCTCAAATATGAAATTTATTAACCATGGTCAACCTTTAATATCGTCAAATTGTTGCGATCTCCCCTGTATATATATGGTAGAGAGAGTAATATTTCCAAAAAAATTTCCAACTGTAGTTTGGGATGGGACAATTTTCATGAAAATGTTCGTATCACATCTCGCAAGATAAAGAATTTAAATATAAATGTTGTTATATAACCGAATTTTCGGTTTTGGAGACATACTGATCACAGAAGGGCGTTTTATTTCTGGTGAATCTCAGTTATCAAACTTTCTGGTGGAATGATTGTAGAGAAAGTAAATACCCTATCTTCCTTAATACTCATTGGATAAAGTTAATCAATATACCTAAACAGCATTGAAAAGTTTAGTCTGACATCTTAAATAGTTTCTGAGATCCCAGCTTAGGAATTTTCACTTTCTTCAGCACGTATGTACAATGTAGATACAGAAGGTATTGTATTCCTTCCAAAAATGTTATTCCAGGAGTTCACCGAAAATACATGTTTTAGGGTTCTCTGACTCCTAAAAAATTACAAAAAGGCGCTGTGTGCGTATGTGAGTGTGTCAGTGGACAGCATAACTCGAAAACGAAAAGTCAGTGAAATACCAAATTTGTCATTTAAGTTTAATATTTCTCAAAGACGCGACAAGAAGATTTTCAAGAAAATCGTCTCACTCCCAACTACCCTTTACACGGAACATTTTTCGGAAAGTTTTATTTTATCAAAAATGGCTATTTTGTTTAAAATACATGGTTAGCATTTTGTATCACAAACAAAATGTACATCTTGAATTTTGTGAATAGCCTCCGAAGACATGCTCATTCTGAATGATATTTATCTAGCTTTTATATAAAGTAAACCGTAAGGGAGAATATTAGAAAATAGCCTTACTACACAAAAAACTCGTTAAAGTACACAATTTAGGTAATAGACATTTTGTTTGTAGAGTTAATCATTTCCGAGATATGACATGTTATTGGTTTCAGTTTTAAACTACTTAAACTTTTCTTATTTGAGAAGTCGGCTTTCTTTTCGTCTTTCATGTTTATTCTTGACAAGTAATTATTTCACATAGTAATCATCTTTAAAAGGATTTGACTCTTGCTTTAACTAAGTTTGTTTGTGTTTAACATTTGTTTGTGAACAGCTAGAGAAAGTCATATGAATGGAACACACAAGACTTTTCAAATTTGATGTTAACGAGGGTGTTTAGCCATCTTCTAACGCTGCCGCGCCTTTAATGATGCAGTATTTATCTCAATTATCTCTCCACCACTGCGCTAGAGTATAACCAGATCATCCCAGGCATTGAACAGAATAAGACAAACTCTTGTACTGTTTATATGGAGCCACTGTACTTATTGATACTTTTGTCAGTATTTCCGAACAACAGAATCTGTAAGACCGTATCATAGAGAGAAATATAGGCGTTAAAAGAGCGGACTATTAGGTGAAGAGGATGAAATTTTGTGGAAGTTTAGCAGGAAAGATAAGACTTCGAAAGTGGGGTGCTAGAGAACTGCTAAACGCTGATAAAGGCCCACCAGGCGGTCATCTATCTAACACCAAGGAGAAACGTCTTCTGAAGCTCTGGGAAAAGGCGATTTTTATTGACCGTACACCTTCTGGGAGGTTGCTGCAGATCTGTGGCTATTCAATACCTAAATCAGAGCAAGTCACATTTCGTTCGAGTCTGTTCTTACTGCATCAAGAGGCGATCTTTTAAAAATAACTAGCAGTAATGCTACATAGGTAGAAATCAAATACGGATCTTTTAATTTCTCCTACAGTACCTGGTAAGGTAGAGGAACACTTATTCTATCCAAATATTCGACATCAAAATCTCACAAGAAATACACGCACTATCTGCTGCTGTTTGTGTCTTTTGGTGTGTTTCTTTATTTAATGTTGGTGGAACTTTTTCACTAATTGTGCTCCACAACAGTCCGCGAGGTTGCAAATTCTAGTTCAGTTTTAGACTAAGCCTTTCCTATTGGTTACTGAGACAACATGGCTGCCGGACAGCTGATTTCACAGAGAGTGTGCCAAAACATCTTGGCAATTATTTATCTTCATATGTAATAGAATAAATATAACCTAGTTTTTTTTTTGTATGTAAATGCGGCAAATGTGACCTGGATACCTCATGAAATTTATTCAACCATTCTTCAACGTTATTTTTACTACAGTCGGCCGCGCTTGGCCGAGTAGTTAGACTACTCGCTTCTCACCTAGACGGCTCGAGCGACCGTATGTGATATTTGTGGTGGACAAAGCGGCGCAAGGGTGGTTTTCTCCGGGTACTCCAGTTTCCGCCGCCATCGTTTGCCACCGGTACTTCATCTTCATTCCTGTATCACTATTGTCATCACCTGTAGTGTCATTTGTAGTAAAAGCGGGCGTTAAACACTATAAAATTACTACAGTGGGCACGTAACCACAGATTCTGTACGTAAAATTCTTGGGCAGAAGGCTCTGAAAATCCAACAAATTATTGTATATAAATATAGCATATTGAGTTACCAAATATATGTATAAACATATAAGCTACTTACTCTAAGTAAATGATAATTTTCCAGATTATTCAACAAGTTCTTTCACTTTTAGCACATAATAAAATCCATTTTCGAAAAATAAACCCTTAATTCTTGTCGTTAACGTATTGCTGTCAAAACAGCAGATTCAATTTCTGATCGAATGATAACGCCACCACAGTGATGAGCAATGTAATGGTAGCGTTTCAGTCCGAAATAGAATCTGCAATCTCGCCAGCATCCTGGTTTGCCAATATCCTATTGGTTTGTATTCAAATCCGATACACAAGCAATGAACAAAAGGTGTGGCCAAGGTGAGAGGTTCAAGGGGAGGGGTAAGGATCCAATTTAACGCAAGCGTAACGATTATTATAACGCCACTGCCTGACAAAATGGATGCTGTTTAAGGAACGGGGGTCATGGATTAATTATTGGAACATTACCTTACCTTAGTTCTATGACCGTTTTTGTTTCCCAACTTATCGTTGTCTAATTAACGCAAATATGAATGCTTTTGTATATTGAGATTTAATTTTCGAAAATTATTTTGTAATGAAATGGGATGATTTTAAATAAATGTGTATAATGTGGAGTTTGAGTTAGAACACTTATAATAAAAGTGATAAATGTGAGTAATCGCTCATCCCCTTCCACTGAAAAATACACAAAGGTTTGTATTTTCATTACTTAAAAAGGACAGCCAATCTTATTTTTGCTGATAAAATGAAGATAAGACTCATTTTGATTTCTATGTTTCAACACATCTAAAACTATCCGAACCCGTGGTTCGCCTACACCATCGCGAAACAAAGGGCAAACACATGTTCCCAATCACGCATTGCTATTGCTGACAGGGGTTTGAACTAGAGGGGCAAAGTAGTGCCATTCCCTTACCAACCTAAACAGCTGTTTCTCATATCTGCACGTTTCCATGCACCGAACCGTGCAAGGAGTAAGGGAATACACTAGGTTAAAATGATAGTCAAAGCATTAAAGAGTGGGTCGCTATATGATTGCAATTTCTTCTCTTAATTGCACTAGGAAAAACAAAGGAATAACTTCTGTTTAAAAAAAAAAGCTGAAATATTAGAACATTAAAAACTGTAACAAAGAATATTTCAGAAGTAATGGAAGATTGCTTATGTTGGATCACATATATTTTGTCACCCCAAGCCTCCATTATATATTTAGTCGAAAGAAAATACACAGTACGATGATATAGATGTTATGAAAATAGATATAGAGTTTTTATTTATGGATGCCCTTTAACTGCTATGGCCCTCAGCTTCCCAGGTTATATTGGACCCTTCATTTTGCACAGAGGTCTGTTTTTCTAATTTGTTTCTCGATTAGCATTAAGTAAATAGAAAAATTAAGTTTTTTAAGAATAATTTATTGTAGAGATGTAGGGAAAATCGTGTGAATGGGACACATCAGATTTTTACTTTCTCTACACGTACTATTTACATAATATATAGAGAAGTTACAATATAACACACAAGAAATCAATACCGAGATTTTACCACAAATGCATGTTTTGGGTACCACTGAATCCAAAAACAGCAGTTTTGGAAAAAGGTCCATGTGTGAGTGCGAATGTGTGTGTGTGTCTGTTGACAGCATAGCTCGAAAACGAAAAGACCGTTAAATACCAAACTTAGCATTTAAGTTTTGTATTTTCCAAGGATGCGTCACGAAGATTTTGAAGAAAATATCCACACACCCAACTACACTTTATATGGAAAAATCTTCGAAAATTTTGATTTTATCAAAACTGGCTCTAATGATTTTAATTAAAATCTCATATTCAAGAAATTTAATACCAAATAAAGTGTATATCTTGAACTTTCAGGGAATAGCGTCTGAAGACCTGTTTATTCTAGATGAATTTTGCGGAATTTTCTTAACTGCTAAACCGTAAGGAGATAGACAAAAACTTAACACATAAAAATGTAAAGCTCGTTAAAATACACATTTTATGTTATATACATTTTTTTCGTGGAGTTGATCGTTTTTATATATTTCCGGTTATTAGTTTCAGATTTAAACTGCTTATAATTTTCTGATATAGGAATTTGTCAGCTCCAATCCATACTAACAAAGGAACTTCAATCACATAGCAACAACAAAGCTTTTAAAAGCTGTATTTTCAATTTAGCTTAGTGTACTCGCTTAATAGAACACATCAGATTTTTAACTTGGAATGTGTCTAGCAAAATATTTAAACTTTAATGTTTAGTCCCAACGTATAATTTAGACCTTAAAGCAGACATTTCATTGGAGGATTGAAGTATGAAAGCATGAATGCAGCAATTTATTGTCTATTGAAAATTAACGAAAATGCTCACTGAATCAAATCTATGTTTTGGCATCCTCGCTCGGTCCGAATACAGAATCCGATAGAGAATTAAATCAATTTCAATCCATATGTGAAACAATAGGATCCTGCAATATAAAACAACGGGCATCCCAGAGCTGGCAATCAGAGAGAGAAGATTAAATTACAATCAACTGTGATGAGCCTCCTATTGGAAGATAGCACGTAGGAAAAAATCTCTCTACGTGCAAAGCTTATCATATACAGAAATAAACAGAAACAGTCACTGATAAATACTCACAAGTTTAAGCTAAGCAAATGTGAGTTTTCTTTCTCTACACGCACTATAAGGTATAGGGAAAGTATTGCATTCCATCCAAAAATTCCAAGCCGAGATTTCACAGGAAATGCATGTTTTATGTCCCCCTGAATCCGAAAAGAGCATTTTTGGAAAAAGGTCCGTGTCTGTGGACAGCATAGCTCAAAAACGAAAAGACCGTTAAATACCAAACTTGGTATTTAAATTCGGTATTCTCCAAGGATGTGACACATCTTCAATCTAGTCTCCCACTCCAAACTAAACTTTACATGGAAGAAATTTTAAAAATTTTGATTTTCTCAAAAATGGCTGTTACGAGTTTGATTAAAATCTCTTATATTTAAATTATTTATATGGGGAATAAAATGTGTATCTTGAATTTTCTGGAAATCGCCTCTGAAGGCTTCTTTATTCTGAATGAATTTTGTCGAATTTTGCTTAGCTGCTAAGTCCTAAGAGATAGACAAAATCTTGCTGCACGTAAATTGTAGATCTCATTAAAGCACACCTATTTTGTCCTCTACATTTTCGTCGTGGAGGTAACCGCTTCCGAGATATTCTTTGTTATTGGTTTCAGTTGTGAAGTACTTATATTTTTCTACAACTTAAGTGTCCGTATTTCTTTTGTTGTACTCCTGGCCAAGCAAAGAAGCGACTTGTAATCAGAATTGCATTTCGACAGCTTTTAAAACATTTCACTATCGGTTTGCGTATTCCCTTATTTTCTACCTACATATAAGGAATTAAATAAAAAGAATTTTCTGCTAATGATTTTTTCAATCAGCAAGGCGCAGAAAGAAGAGTAGTCTTATGTAAAAACCTTGTATAATAGCTAGAGAAAGCCATATGAGTGTAACAGATTTTTGAAAAAGGTTCGTGTCTGTGGACAGCATAGCATAAGAACGAAAAGAACGTTAAATACCAAGCTTGGCATTTCGAAAGATGCAACACGAAGATTTTGAAGAAAATCCCCCACACCGCACTTCCTTTACATGGAAGAACATTCGAAAATTTTGATATTCTCAAAAATGGCTGTAACGTTTTTGTTTAAAATCTCTTATATTTAAGATATTTACATGCCAATAGAATGTATATCTTAAATTGTCTGAGAATAGCCTCTAAAGACCTCTTTTACTCTGGATGATTTTTATTGAATTTTGCATAACTGGTATACCATAAAAAATAGATAAAACCTACTACACAAAAAATGAAAAATCACGATAAAACACACAATTTATGTCATTTTTTTGTGAAGTGGATCGTTTTTGAGATATTGCTTTTATTGGTTTCAGCTTTAAAAAACGTATACTTTTCTTATACAGGTGTTACAACTCCTGTCCATACAAACAAAGGAACTTCAGTCACATAGCAATCAGATTTTGACTGTCACTTTAATCTATGGTACTCCTTTATTTCGCTTCTACTTACAAGGAAGCAAGTAATGACATTATTTCTGCTATTTTTTTTTCTAGATTAGCATTAAGTAAATAGAAGAATAACTTGTTAGCATTAATTGCTGCAGCGGTATAGAGAAACTCATGTGAATGGATCACATCAGATTTTTTCATTCATATGACTTCCTCTACCTGTTCTGCAAACAAACTGTTCTTACAACACATTATTTTATCCATACTATGCTAATCAAGATATACATTAGTAGAATGGTCTTATTACTTGCTTCCTTGTAAGTAGAAGGGAAATAAGGGAATACATTAGGCTAAAGCGATTGTAAAATATTTTAAAATCTGTCGCTCTACGACTGTCATTGACTGTCGGTTCTCGGGAGTAAAACAGAAGTGAAACGGATGAGAGCTTCCCGTTTGAGAAAGACATTTTAAAACCGAAACCAATAACGCTGATTATTTCTGAAACGGTTAACTTCACAAAAACATGTACATGACAAATGTTATGTTGTAACGAGATCTACATTTTTATGTAGTAAGTATTTGTCCATCTCTCACGGTTTGCCCGCTTCAAAAGTTATTCAAGATATATTCTATATACAGGTTGTTAATGAACTACGCCGAAATAATTTGCAAGATTGTGCACGTGACTGATATAAGTAATTTGAAACCGGTGATGCATGGTCCCCGGATAAACATAACGCAGCTACACAGCGTTAAACGTGTGGGTATTAGGTGCTCCAAAGTAGGTGTTAAAGCAAAGCAGGTTGAAAAAATGGCTTAGAATGTCTTTAAAATTCCTGTTCGAGTATAGAAATATCTATTTTAACAGTTCGTTACTAGGGTACTCAAGATTTAATGCCACAGATCTCTGTAAAATCTCGAACTAATCACTTGACAGTGCGACACTGAACATTCATTAACTACATTCTTGAGTTATGTAGCCTACTCTGAAGGCGTTTTTTCAACTGCTCTGGTTGCTTAATGCGTAACGCGGGAAGCTGATATCCCAAAGGTCATGATCTTGATTCCTGTCAAAGAGTAAATGTTATTATTATTATTATTATTATTATTATTATTATTATTATTATTATTATTATTATTATTATTATTATTATTATTATTATTATTATCATCATTCCAGACGAAGTGCCGCGATACGTGAACGAGACCCGAGCTCGGAAACTATCTTTCACTTGAAAGCCAGTATCATAACCACTACGCTAGACAGGTACGATGTAATATGTCCCTTCGTTTTTTTTTGTTTTTTTTTTGTTTTTTTTTTTTGTTTTTTTTTAATGCTCTTGAATGGTTGATATATTAGCCAGTGGTGTACTGGCACTTCAGAAACTTATAGTCGTTACTTCGAAATTACAATAAACAGGCCATAAGTCTCCTATCTCAAATTACTTATTTAAGCAATCTACATATTCTGTGAAAATATTCCGGTATATATACATATATGTTATGTGGCTTGTAATTGTTTTCAATATGCGCATAATTATTATTAAAATCGTTAGAGGCATATTTTAGAAGATCGGAAATTTCCACGTGAAGGGTAGTTTTGGCTGGGTTGATTTTCCTGAAAATCTTTGTGTCGCTTCTTTGGGAGATATTGTAAGTAAATACCAGTTTGGTATTTAATAGGCTTTTCATTTTTAATTATGCTGTACACACACCACACACACACCTGAAAATTTTAAAAAATTATTTTTTGAAGCCATGAGTCCTAAAAACATGTATTTCCAAAGTAATCGTTTTTGGGTGGAGTACAATATCTTTTCTACCTATTATGTACATTTAACGTAAGAGCTATGAAAAGTCATATTATGTAAACCTTTTCCTCAATCAATCCAACCGTCACATAATATGGTTACACTTGTATTATGCATTCAGCAAGAAGTTATCGAAACATTTCTTTCCACTAAGAGGGCATCTTAAAGATGCACGATACTCTCCTCGAATCAACGAACGAAGAGGAATTGAGGAGAATTGATGGTATGAATAACAGTTTCCGAAATCCTTAACAACGTGTTAGAAGTAACAGGAAATGAGGCCGGTGCTTAACAAGCAGTGAAAAAACTTCCCCGTAATTTTAGACTGCCAGGTATAACATGCAAACACGCAAATCCTGCAGCCTGTCTTCAGATACTGGGAATAAGTTGACCGCATGAATAATTTAAATCTTCCTATATATTCTCTACCATGTACCTAGTACATACAGGAAATATTGCATTTCATCCAAATCTTCCAAATAGAGGTTTAAAAAAATACATGTTTTGAGACCAGCTGAAATCCGAAAAAATAAGCACTTTTAGAGAATGTCTAAATAAAATGTTTGACAAATACCAACTTAGTTTTTAATTACAAAGTCTTAAAAGGTGCGCTATGAAAATTTAAGCAGAATTCCTCCACCCCAGCTATCATTTAAATGCGGTATTTTTAGAAATTTTTGCATTCACAAATATGAAACGGAAAATGTTGATTAAAATAGCGTATACGAAGGCCTTCTAGAGAGGGACAGACAATTTTATATAACTAAATAATAACGAAAGTTATCAACATAAAAGTTTACTTACAAAGTAAAGTATCTTATTACATTTTTCAACGTAGTCGGTACTGCTATCAAGAATATTTGTCATGTGGTACAAATTGTTCAACGCAGATGATGTACTCTTTCGCCGCAAAAGATCTGAGCCAAGATGTCACCGTAACTTTGAGCTCTTCATGGCTGGGAAATCTTGAAAAAGTCATGTACGGTGTCCAAAATGACACCAATTTTCCTGAATCCTTTTTTCAAAATTTGGTTTCAACTCCTCCATAACGATTGATGAACTGCTACTCCGATCTTTTTCGTACACTGGTTCATCCTTGTTACTAGTAAAATGTGTGCCATTCCTCACTAAGATTTGTTCATTGCAATATCACTATATATTTGCGTTATTTGTCTATAAAACCAATTGGCCGAACATTTTGTGCATACAAAACTACGAATAAATTCTTAGGCGGTAGAAAAGTATATCTGCGATGAAAATCCGGTTCCACGGGATAATAAATACCTTGATAGTGGTGACGCTTAGTTGAAAAATAGACTAAAGTACTATAAATTTGTAAATAAATCTTTTTGTTAACTTTCGTTATTGTTTAGTTATGGAAATCGTCAGTCACTTTCTGGACGGTCCTCGTATACGCACATACATAATACATAGGTACGTGACATTTTTTACAAAAATGCTTTTATGGATATAGACTCATCCATACCTGCATCTTCAGTAAAATCTCGATACAGAAATTTGGGAAAACAAAAATAACTTCTAATATTTATTATAGGTAAGCAGCAGTACTGTACGTAGTATTTAGTATAAGTAGAAACCTAAAATGTTTAATTCGCCTTACTTTACCTCCCACTACACGTTGGTTTTACAAATTTTTACAAACTGCAATTACGAAAATTTATTTTCCTACAATTTTTAATCGAGATAAACATTTCTATCATTATTTTATTATATATTTACTTATAATTACAACGGAAATACATTAATACGAATAGAATAACTTTTAATCGATAGAGAAATCTTTTAATAGCTCGTCGCTATGTTATCGCAATTAAACTCTGTTTTCTCTTTGTTTGCCCAGGAGAAAAATATACTTCCCATTTCACAATAGTATGGGTATCTTAAAACTGGAAGCAATAACAAGGAATACATAAAAAAATTAATTCCATTAAGGAATATATTTTACATAAATCGTGTCTGGTGAAATCTCGGTATCGAATTTTTGGTGCTATACAATACCTTCTCTATATATTATGTATATAGTACGTGTACAGAAAGTAATAACAAATGTACGCATTAATCTTTTCCACTTGTTGTGCAATTGTAAGCATTTCATAAATTTAGTTATTGTTTGAGTAAACATAAAATAAAGCTGCTTCGCATAATTAAACATGCTTAAAGCGTCTCCCATATGTGTTTACATTATATATGCTTTCATTTGTGTAGTTCTTTTCTTAAAATAAAATATACGCTTTATTATTTGCCTTTCGTGTCAACAACCGCTAACACGGCTGCCAACATTGTAAATAAGTAAATAATTGCTATTAGCATTGCAGTGTTGATTTAAAAACGCACGCTATAAAAATTGATTCATAACGCTTTGTTACACTGTGTAATATTTCATTTTTTGGCGTAAAGCAAACATTCTTGCTATGTGTTTCTGTACCGTGAACGCACACAATATTAACCACAACTGTCGGGTGCACAGAACTGAAGTCCTTCATTTGAGGTGACTTAAACTGAAAGGAAATTTACAAAAACCTTACATAACTGTATTTATGGAAGCTAGGTACATATAGTAGATAGATGATGTGTTCTATTTCACCCAAAAATTCGATGATCATGTTTCACTGGAAATACCGAATGATAAAATTTATTCGATGTAAAGGGTAGCTTTGGATGGAGGGTTTTTCCTCAACTCTTTGTGTTACATGATGGATGTTTATTAATTTTTAGGGGACTCTAAAACGTGCATTTTCGGTGAAATCTTGATATCGAATTTTTTGGATGAAACACAATACCTATGTAATGAGGAAGATTAAATAATAAAAATCTGATGTGTTCCATTCACATGACTTTCTCTAAAACTCTGCAATAAATTATTGTTAAAAAGCTTATCCTTCTATTTACTTCCTGCTAATCGAGAAAAAACTAGCAAAAATAGTCTTATTACTTGCTTCCTTGTAAGTAGAAGCGAAATAAGGGAGTACCATAGGTTAAAGTGATAGTCAAATGCTGGTTGCTATGTCAATGAAGTTCCTTTGTTTGTATGGAGTTTGTACGAGTTCACAAAGTCCTGTATGAGAAAAGTATGTTTCTTATAGTTGAAACAAAAAACAAGGAATATCTCAAAAACAATCAACTACACGAAAAAAATGTATATAGCACAAATTGTGTTTTAAAGTGCTCTACATTTGTTGTGTGGTAAGTTCTTGTCCATCTCTTACGGTTTACTAGTTATGTAAAATTCCGTAAAATTGGCCCAGAATAAAGTAGTGTTCAGAGGCTATTACCAGAAAATTCAAAATATAAATGTTATTAGTCAGGTAAATATCTTTAATATACGATATTTTAAACAAAATCGTTAGAGCCATTTTTTAGAAAATCAAAAATTTCGAAAAAGTTCCATATAAAGGGCAGTTTAAGGGGTGCGGATTTTTCTCAAAATCTCCGTGTCGCATCCCTGAAAGATACTAAACCTAAATACCAAGTTTGGTATTTTACCGACTTTTCGTTTTTGAGTTATCGTGTTTACAGGCACATGGACACACTGACACACACACACACACACACACACACACACACACACAAATGTAAATGTCGTGTTATTTATGGACGCTGTTTAACTGCTGTGGTTCTCAGCGTCCCATTCTAAATAGGGCGTGAAAGACCGCTTAATTTTGCTCAGAGGCCTCTCTATCAGGCTTGAGGTTCTTTTACGTGCCGTAAATCTACGACACGGGACCCACAGCTTTACTTCCCTTCCGAAGGAAGCCATGCTAAGGATTTTTACGCCCGAAAAAATCCATCGTCCTCCGCCGGGTATATGAAGTCAGCATGGTAACCACTACACCACGGAGAGCGACTAAACACACACACACACACACACACATGGACCTTTTTTCTGAAAATATTTTTTTCGGATACAGGGAGCCTAAAATATATATTTCCGGTGAAATCTCGGTATCGAATTTTTTGGTGAAGTGCAATACCTTCTCTATACACTATGTAAACAGTGCGTATAGAGAAAGTAAAAATGAACTTTCAGCCACGTAATGTCATTTCCTCATGGGTGTAAAACTAGGCAGGTTTTTGAACGAAACATTTAAGGCAGTCTTAGAATGAGATAAATGCTTTAGGAGGAGCAGGTAAACACATTTTTGAGTCGCGATGCTCGTTTTGTAGTTCAGATGTTCCTCTGTCTATGCAATTAGTTCTCTGAGGCAACTTCATACATGCAAGTCACCAATTTACATGTCTGATTAAGGGGAAAACCACCCCCTCTATCTCTCGGGATGGTTGACATAGGGTGCTTAAACCCTGTTTCAGAATACGCTTTTAGCCTAGCTGTCCTTCGGTATAGATAACGAAATTAAGTTCCCTTGAGGGCCAGATGGTACCCTGCCTCCCTTTCTCCCTGATCGAGTATGTGAGGCATCAGAATCCAAAATTACTGTTTAATGGCAAAGTGATATAACAGACATTCTCAAGGAATATTCCATCAAGATATTAAATTAGTCCTTAGTAATTCTTGTCGAAAGTTTACCACCCAATTTATTACTTTCTCTACTTACTGCATGGCACATAGAGAAAGTATTGCATTCAGAAAAACCATTTACATACTTTCTATATATTTCTGTAACAAATTATTATTGTTAAAAAGCTTATTCTTCTATCTACTTCATCCTAATCAGATTAAAGTTAGCATAAATGCTTTATTTTAAGTAGAAAGGAGATAAGGGAGTACACTAGGCTAAAACGATAGTCAATTATTTTAAAAGTTGGTTGCCATGTGGATGAAATCCGTTTTTTGCATTGCTAGGAGTTGACAAATTCCCGTGTGTGAAAAGTTTAAGTATTTCAAAACTAAAACCAATAATAAGAAATATCTAAAAAGATCTTCACGAAAAGAAAATTATATGACATAAATTGTATGTTTCAACAAGATCTACATATTTTGTGTAATAAGTGTATCTATTTCTTACGGTTTACTACTTATGCAAAATCCAGCAAAATCCATCCAGAATAAAAAGAACTTTAGAGGTCATTCCCAGAAAGTTTATGATATACATTGTAGTTTTCATGTAAATATCTTTAATATACGGTATTTCAATCAAAATCGTTAGAGTCAGAGTATTAAAGTAAAGAGTAGTTTGTAGCACATTCCTGGAAGATACTAAACTATTTTACCAACTTTTCATCCTTGAGTTATCGTGTTCACTGACACATCACATGGATATTTTTCTAAAAATACTTTTTTGGATAGAGAGGACCCTAAAACATGTATTTCCGGTGAAATCTAAGAATCTAACTTTTGGGTGGAATATAGTACGTTCTCTATACACTATGTACATAATAAGGGTAGAGAAAGTAAAAATTGGGATACGCAACATGAGCTGCATATAGCGAACAGAGCTCACAATGTGAAAGAAAGATCAAAGAAGCAGCAACTCCAATTGACCTAACTTGTATCCGATTTGACCAGCTAAGAGTAAAGTTAGACAAAGGAAAACAGCGGCTGCAAGTCACAAGTCTCCTCCTGGTGGACATGAATATAAACAGATCCTAAACATCTTATCTCTTCCAGCTACAACAAATGGTATGGGAATGATTCAAATAATTTATCATGAGCATAGATGTGTTTTACTGTATAAGTTTAGGACAACGTGTGACGTACGAGGGGCGTCCAGTAGCTCGTTAGAAAAAGATAGAAAATCAAATTAGTTTTGGTAGATATCGTATTACTTTCTCTATACGTGCTCTGTACATAGAGAAGGTATTGTAATGCACCCAAAAATTCGACACCAAGATTTCACTGGAAATACATGTTTTGAGACCACCTGAATCCAGAAAAAGCATTATTAGAAAAATGTCTGTGTGTGTCTGTGTGTGTATGTGTGTGTGTGTCTGTGGGCAGCATAGTTCAAAAACGAAAAGTCCGTTAAAAACCAAACTTGGCATTTAGGTTCGGTAACTTCTAAGGATGTGACACGAAGATTTTCAAGAAAATTCCCCACTCCCAACTACCCTTTACATAGAACGTATTTCGAAAATTTTGATTTTCTAAAAATGGCTCTAAAGATTTTGATTAAAATATCGTATATTAAAGATATTTACCTCATAAATAAAGTGTATATCTTGAATTTCCTGGGAATAGCCTCTGAAGACTAATTTATTCTGGATGCATTTTGCATAACTACTAAACCGTAAGAGACGGAGAAAAACTTAACACACAAAAAATGTAGAGCACGTTAAAACACACAATTTATGTTATATACATTTTTCGTGGAGTTGATCGTTTTTAGATATACCTTGTTTTTGGTTTCAGCTTTGAAAACATA
Organism: Hymenopus coronatus; assembly: GCA_030762935.1. NCBI lineage: Eukaryota > Metazoa > Arthropoda > Insecta > Mantodea > Hymenopodidae > Hymenopus > Hymenopus coronatus. The sequence goes on along the minus strand of CM060882.1, from coordinate 32,089,859 downwards.
CTTTTCTCATACAGGAATCTGCCAACTCGTGTCCATACCAACAAACGAACTTCAGTGACATATCAACCAGCTTTTGGCTTTTACTTTAACCTATGGTACTCCCTTATTTCGCTTCTACTTACAATAAAGCAAGAAATAAGACTATTTCTGCTAATTTTTCTTGATTAGCATGAAATAAATTAAATAATAAGCTAACTAACAATAATTTGTTACAGAGATATAGAGAAAGTCATGTGAATGGAACACATCAGATTTTTTTCAACATAATCTCTTTTTAGCTAGATACACTTTTCAATGCGTTGTAGGCCTCCCGAATAGTAGGATTTCGTATCTTCAAAATAGAAATATGTTTGGGAGATGACCTCATCCTTAGAGTGAATCCTTTTCCGCCGAGCCACTTCAAGTTTGGAAATAAAAGGTCCTAGGGGCCAAATCTGAGGAATACGGTTGATGTTGTAGTAATTCAAACCTTTCTCCATCGAAACTGCGCAGATGTGCATCGTTTAACTGTCTTGATGGAAGACAAATGTTTTTCTTTGCCAGATGAGGGAGATTTTTCTTGATTTCTCCGTTTATTCGGCGCAATAACGATGCATAATACTCTCCATTTATCGTTCTTCCTTCCTGCAAGTAATCAATGTAGATGATTCTGCATGTATCCCAAAAAAACAGCCGATTTCATCACCTTTGCCTTCCACAATTTTGACTGTACTTTTGTCTCTGGAGTGCTTATGATGGCGACGGAAAAGTGCCAAACCATCTTCCGAATCCATCACACAATTGTGCAAACGCGACACCCAGCTTGCCGAAACCTTTGCAGACCTAATTTTTGGTGCAAAATTAAGAACACTGTACCTTGCGATATGCGTGTGGCCTCTACTATTTCGCGGACTTTGATTCGTTGATCACTCAGAACCACATCCTGGAGGAAGTCATTTCTACTGGGCGTCGGGAACGATGTTCATCATTATTTGTGGATCTACGACCACATTTAAATGCATTTATCCAATTGTAAATTGTTGCAAACACAGGAGCAGATGTGCCATGAACTTCAACTCGGCTTTTATCTCTTTCGGTGTTAAGCCTTTTAAATATTGGTGTTTAATCACCGCACAAACGTCTTTTATCATGTTTCTAAATAAGCACATGATTGTTGATTCAATCGCCTGTTTTCGATACTAGAGTGTAACTTCTTGGATTTTCTAAAGACTTAGTGAACGCCCCTCGTACATTCCGATTTAATAAAAATTCGCAAATATAACTAAGTGTTGATGTAACTTCATAGAATTATATCAAATTTGAAAACAGTTTATATGGTATTCAGAGGTAGAAAAAAATCTAAAAGGAACTGTCGTGTTCCATTCACATGCCTTTCTCAGGCTATTCTGAAACAAACTTTGCTTACAAAAGTTTGCTCACCTATTTAATGGTGATCAAAGTAAACATTAGTAGAAATGTTCTTTAGTTTCTTATAAATAGACAGAAAATGAGGAAAGGCTGCGGCTATACAATGGAAATTCGCTTATTTTTGCACGGCTAGGAGTGAAGCAAAAGAAACAGGAAGAAACATTGAAAATGGCTAGCTTTTCAAAAATATGTATTTGAATGTGGATTTAACAGGATCTACATTTTATGCAATAAGTTTTCGTCTATGTTTTACAGTTTACCAGTTACACAAAAGTCCTCTAGAACGAAAAGGTATTTAGAGTTTATACCAGAAAATTCAAACTCTTCATATTAATATCTATAATATACGGTATTTCAATCAATATTTCTGCTTGTTTTGATAAAAGCTAAATTTTCGAAAATGTTTCCATGTAAAGGTAGCTTAGGGTGGCGACTTTCCTTGAAAAGTTTCGTGTCACACCTTTGGAAGATACTAAAGGTAAATATCAAGTTCGTAACGGACTTTTCTTTTTTGAGTTAGATTACTCATAGGCTGACGGACATACACGCGCGCGAACCCCTTCTAAAATGTCTATTTTTATTAAATTCAGGGAATCCTAACGTGCATTGCTAGTGAAGTTACGTTGTCGAATTTTTTACAGAATGCAGTATCTCCTCAACCCATACATTATATACAAAGTAGGTAAATTTAGCAAATATGTTCCATTAATATGACTTTGTTTACCCATCTACAATTCAATTTCTTGCAATTCAATGGATTTATTACTGCTTCATAAATAGAAGAGAACTAAAGGAATACACTAAGCTAAAGCAATAGTGATATACTTTAAAAGCTATAGCTGTGCGATTTTTATTGTAATATGCTTCTTTCTATGACCAGGAGTAAAATAAAATAAACACAAAGGACTTCCTCTAGAGAAAAGTATAAATATTTTAAAATTGAAACCATAACAAGGAAGTGTCTCGAAATGGTTGGCTACACAACAAAAATGTATAACCGAAAGTCGAGTAAAACTCATTGGAAATAAATACAGTCCGTTAGGCTGTGTGTTCTCGGACATGTCATATTCACACATAGCATTTTTAGAAAACGTTCCGTGTTTGTGTGTGTGCGCGTGTGCTTGTGCATTTGTGGGCAGCATAACTCAAAAATGAAAAGTTCGGTACATACCAACTTGGTATTTCGGTTTAGTATCTTCCAAGGATGTGATACGAAAATTTTCAAGAACATTCCATCTCAAACTCCACTTTACATGGAAAAGTTTTCAACAATTTTGATTTTCTCAAAATTGGCTGTAACAATTTTGATGAAAATACCCTATATTAAAGTTATTCACATGACAAAATGTATATTTAGAACTCCCTGGAAATAACCTATGAGTCCTTTCATTCAGAATTACTTTTGCATAACCAGTAAATCTTTTCGTTAAACACACAATTTATATCAATTTATGGTTTTAATTTTAAAACACTTATACCTTTCCCAATCGACAGGTCTTCAGTCTTTTTTTTTTTATTTACTCTCGGTCATGGAAAGAGAATGTCAATGTATTTGAATGTCAACCACACATCAGCTTTTAAAATATTTGACTACCGCTCTAGGCTAGTACATTCCCTTAATTCCCTTCTATTTACGAGCAATTAAGTAATAACAAAATTTAAATTTCAGCGAAAGTTAATCTCGATTAGCATAAATTAGAGAGATGAATTACCATTTGTAAGAATTGTTTGTTTGCAGAACAGGTAGAGAAAGTTATATGAATAGAACACATTAGAGCTATTTAATCTGGGTTTTGTACTAACAAAGTCACTGTTGTTAATACTTGTAATAATTTTAATACATATAGGTACTTTTTATCAGCTTAGAAGAAGCACTTTATCCCTGAAGTCACAAGGACTTCGTGTTAACACTAATGTATGACATACAAGCATCACCTCTGTAGGGTTAGGCACACAGTTTTACCACGGAAAAACCTTTAGCGAGAATGGTGAACACGGTTGTTAGAACAAAAAGTAATTGCAGGCATTGATGGATCCCCTTATGACTGAGAAAGTGGGCAACTTTTTTTGCCAGGAAGTGTACACTCAAATTACCTTGTTATGATGAAATAGTACGCACTCCAGCATTTCTTTCACGTTAGCATTCCATTTTTATCTCTTGACGTAACTTTTTTTTCTTTCCCCCTTGGAGCTACAAAACCGCCCGTGGTAAAAAAGGGAACCTGTCCGTGGTATAAGCAAATCCTCCCTTTAGTATACTTTGTCACTTGAGGCAGATTACTGCGCGAGGATATTATGGAAAAAAGTGAGCATTTGTTCTATATCCAGTTAGCTTTCACAATGCGGGTTCTGTGTGTGGTATTTTCACGAAGAGCAAGAGCAAGAAAAAAGAGAAAAGTTGGGAAAGAGCTTTTCTGTCGCCACTCTTCTAGTTGTCAGGATATGATGGAGATAAACAAGATTTTAATGGCCGCTCTCGAGCGCTCATCCTTCACAATCCAGACCTGTCACGTGTTAGATATATACCACTGCCCTACATAGAAAATCCCACTCGCACATTCTCCTCCTGAAAAGTAATAATTCCTTTCATCGCGCCGTTTTCTTTTTTAAACATTCCCTAACGTTATTAATCATGCCTAAGGAATGACATCAAAATATGACACTTCTTTGGTAAAATATGGAAACTTATTATAAATATTCCAGCCAGTCCTCAGATCTTTAGAATAAGAGTTCAAGAAACCTGAAGTGTAACATTCACAACAATATTCTCTACTCACATTCGCTTATTACTTTCTCTTATAGTAATTACTAAAAAGAGCAGGGGGTAACATTTGAGGGATCGTAAGTTTACAGCGCAATTGCGATTAATGACGTCAGAGGCAGGGAGTAGCATCTGTACACTCATTGTAACTATTCTTCAAATTTGCCATGCTGCTTTCTCTACACCTGCTATGTACATAGTGTACAGAGAAGGTATTGTATTTCACCCAGAAATTCGATGCCAAGATTTCACCGGAAATATAAGTTTTGAGACTCCCTGATTCGAAAAAAAATAGTTATAGAAACGTCCGTGTGTGTGTGTGTGCATCATAGCTCAAAAACGAAAAGTCAAGTTTAGTATCTTCCAAGGAGAGTACACAAAGATTTTCAAGAAATTCCCAACACCCCTAACTACCCTTTGCATCGAGTATTCTTCGAAAATGTTGACTTTATAAAAAATGGCTCTAATGCCTTTGACTAACATTCTATATGTTTATAAGATATTTTTATGACAAACGAAATGTATATCTTGAATTTTCTAGGAGTAGCAAACCATAAGAGATAGAGAAAACTTTACCACACAAAACTGTATATCTTATTAAAACATGCAACCAATGCTACATGAGTTTTTTTTTTTTTTTTTTTTTTTTTTTGGTAGAGTTAACTATTAATTGGTTTTATTTTAAGCCACTTAAACGTTTCTCAAACGGGAAGATATCTTTTTTCTGTTTTGTTTACTCCCGGCAAGCAAAGAAAATGGAATTTCAATTGTTTCACATAGCAACTAATTTTAGAGGACTTCTCTATCGCTTTAGCATGTGTACTTTCTTATTTCCCTACTGCTTACAAAGAGTTAGTGATAAGGCTAATTTTATTTATGTTTATTAATTAATATGATGTGTATAAAGTATTAATCTCTTGAAAAAAATGTATGTTAGCGGAACAGCAAGAGAAAGTCATGTGAATGGAAAACATCAGATTTTTTAAAGTGAAAGTAAGGGATACAACTCCTTTTTTGAAGATCAGAGGCAGTACCGTAAATCGATTAGGCAAAAAAAAAAAAATGTGGAAGATCTTGAAAAAAGTCACTTGAAAATTTAAATTGCTATAAAAATAATATTTGAGATAGGATAAAAATAAGTCACTCTGAACAGCAATGGTTTTCTTTTGTTTTTATCAGTTCACCCCAATCATGGGTGCAATTTTTGTAATAAAAATAATTAAATTTGTTTGTTTCATAGAAGTGGAATAGGAAGAGACAAACTGAAAAATTCAATGCCATACACGGCTTATGTGAAAACACAATTAACATTAATTGACCTAATAGTGGTTAAACCATGAAGCTCGGGTTTTAAGAATTTAAGATATAGCAAGTCGCCATTGGGTTTTCCATCTCAAAATAATTTGATATCATCTTATGTTTTATCTAGAAACATGCGAGTCAGTTGGAGAATTTAATGTTGTGTTGGAGTATTGACACGTTAGCTCAGTGGTTAGAGAAACCGTCCTGAGACCAGGAAATCCGTGGTTCAAACCACCAGCTAAGCTTGTTACGGGAACGATAGCGCGGAATAGTGAATTTATATTTCTCCATGTGTAAGCTGAGGTTCCAACTTGCATTTTTCTTGGCAGTCAGCAGAGTGGGAGAAGATGCGCAGAGAGTGTGCGCAAGAATCTCTGGGGACGGAGAAGACATCGAACAAGAATTGGAATCAGTAATCGTTGACACCTTGGACAAGAATATGTCAGTAGTGGTTCGGCAAGAGATCGTTGAGGTCAAAATTATTGGAGATATGTTTTCGGCTTAACGTACCTACTCCTTTATTCTAAAGATTTAATTTCGGGCGAATACATATATAAAAAAATTAGACGTGGTGAATGATTTAAAAAACTAAAAAGGGTTCTCAGATAAGAAGCCCGTTATGTGAAGCGCATAACAGCTCTTTGGATTAGTTTTTCACTCTTACTTCCCCAGTGGAAGATTGTTACATGAAGCCAAAATAATTAAAACGTATTTTACAATTTATGCATGAAATACTTTAATCCAGATTCTTAACGCTGAAGTAAATACCAATTCCTTCCACTATTCCTATAACACAAAAAATCTAATTTTCTAATCTTATTCATTTAAGTATTCTTGTAGTACTAGAGGAATATTATAAATTTCAAACGTAACATAAATCTGAAGTCAATGCTATTATGAAAATAAGATCAGTTTTCTCAAGGTCCGAGAAAATTTAGAACTCTTAAGAATTTAAGAGCCGATAAGACACAAGAGAGCTGTATGGTCACTAGGGCGTTATTCGGCCTTTTGGGTAGTTCCATTGGTGGGCAGTCTTTTCGAGCTGGAAATGCTAGGGACCTCCGCGCGTCCCTGTGACTATAGCTTCCTGTGGTTCCTTCACTTTATTCCTCCAATTCATTTTTGAGAGAGTCTGTTGAAGTATGTATTTATGGAAAAGTGCAAAGTCTGTTACACATCAAAGCAGTATTTAACTTCAGCATCCTCTATGGATACCACGTGAAAATTTCCAAAAAGTCTCCTTCTCTTTAGAAGGAAAGCTTTTCGTTATTTCTAATTTTCTCAAAAATGTCTTGGACTGGTTTATTAAGACATCTATATGACAAAAGGTATATCCAGAATTTACTTCCTACAGTCCTCTTTATTCTGAATTAATTTTATACAATTTTGTGTTACTGATAAACCATAAGATAAAAACAAAATACTATTCGAATAAAAATGAGTTTCTGTTCAAAGTACAAAAGTTTAGTCAAATTTCAGGTGGAATTGACATTTCTAGGAAATTCGATGATATTAGTTTGAATTTTCACTTATTTTTTTAAACACTTGGTCATTATTCTTTTGTTTTTCGCAATGTCATGGAAAGAATATGGACATTCAAAGCTAGCTTACAGTTTGCCTGTCGGTTCAACTTCCTGTGGCTCTCTTTTGCTTAACATTTTGTAAATATTGTTTGTAGAGGGTAGGAATGTAGAGCATCCTTTTCTTCAATCAGAATGACATCTTGAAAAACTTAGTTAATTGCTTAGCTGCACCAATGATGAAAGTTACATAGACATATTAAAAGAGGATGTAATATCTAGATGTTCTGTTGCAACATTGTACTTTGTTACAAACTCAACAGTTTATTCCCAGTGTCATCACGTGTGGACAATCTGGAACAAACGAGAGGACGTTCAGTCCTTTGTTTTACCCCCCACAGTTGTTGGACATCAAAGCCAAACGCTTCTTGTCCTTACTTTGAAACTATGTCTGCAGCAGAGCAAAGCTACAAACTGGCTGGCGAGTTGTGTAATTTCATTATGTACAGCTTTCTGCAAAAGATATTGCCTATTTTTATAGCCGTTTTATGTCCGTACAACAGATGCGTACACTTCAATCCTACAGCTAATATTTCAATATTGGACATATCTTAATTAAATAATAGTAATAGTAATGCTCATAATATTAATAATGCTAATAATAATGATGCTAATGCTTATAATAATAATGATGATAATGATAACAATGATGATGAGTAGCCATAATTGGAATCCAGTTGTTATTTTACCAAACTACCAAAACACAAAATTATTTAAACAGTGCAATTGGTGTATAGCAGCAAAAGTTCTGCTCTCCATCATGTAATAATAATAATAATAATAATAATAATAATAATAATGTTAACAATGATATGTGGTAACAATTCCTGAAACATAATAGTGTGTGTTGGAGACCAGAACTTTTGCCGCTATATACCCGTTGTATTGTTTAAAACATTTTTAGTGTTTTAATAGTTTGGTGCAGTTGGATTGCAGTTATTATGGCCACTAGCTTCTACAGGGTCGTTAAATTATAACGCGGCCACTCTCCACTTCCGGGAGAACAGAGTCGCCTGGCAGAGTCGCACCAAAACCCTTACCTTATAGTTAAAAAATGGGAGTGTTCATCTTATGCTCCCAAACAGGAACATGTCTCGCAAAAATACGATAGTCACTTCAAAAGTTTTGAGAATTGATAACAATGAGTTGTGGTAAGCCAAAGCAGCTTTTCCTAAGTCCAGACTTGCTGCTACGCCAAATGCTAGATGGATCACAAACGGGAGATTAAAACTTTAAAGTTGGTTTGAAGGAGATAGAATGACTTAAACAACTGCATCGTGCATTTGGGGAACACTAGACCTTTGCAGTACACTATTTATCGATGGTATGCAGAGGTTAGATAAGCAAGGGATTCTCTCGAAGATGAAGACCGAGCAGGACGCTGACTACAGCGACAATGGACAAAAAAGTGCATGTTGCGGGAAGATCATCGCTGCACATATGGGTTAGATTCAATAAACTATAAATATTGGATTGGTAGCAGTGAAAACAATCCAGAAAGAAATACTGGATGTTAGGAAGCTCTGCAATCGCTGGCATCGCCCAACTGAGCAAAAACAAGCGCGTGTGCAATGCTGCCAGAAATCATTGAACATTTCATCCATACTGTAACAGATGACGAAAGCCGGATTTACTAGCATGATACTGAACTAAATGTCAGTCATTGCTCTGGATCTTCCCAGGAGAAGATGCCTCAACAAAAGTGAAGCTTACAAGACCAGATGATCTGTTCCTTCTCAGTAAGTGGCCACATTGTGACGATACCACTTGAGAAAAATGAAATTGTGTTTTATTTATGGACGCTCTGTAACTGCTTTGGTTCACAGCGTCCCATTCTATATTGGGCGTGAAAGACCGTTTAATTTTGCCCAGAGGTCTCTCTATAAGGCTTGAGGTTCTTTTACCTGCCGTAAATCTACGACACGGTACCCACGGCTTTACTTCCCTTCCGAAGGAAGCCATACTGAGGATTCTTACGCCCGAAAAAAATCCATCGTCCTCCGCCGGGTTTGAACCCACGACCTTGGGTATATGAAGTTAGCATGGTAACCATTACACCACGGAGAGCGACTATACCACTTGAGGGACAAAAGACTTACTGCCAGTTCTCAATCAACTGAGGAAAATGTGTCTCAAGACTGGTCAAGGCGGAATTTTGATGCGCCACGATAAAGACACTGCGAGACAAACAACCAATTTCTGCAGGAGTCAGATTTTGTCCCATCCTACCTACAATCCAAATCTGGTTCCAAGAGACTTTTTCAATTCCCCCAAATGAAAGAAAAGATTCGAAATCAACAATTTTAGTCACATGAAGTCGTGGTATGTGTTTTCAAAGAATGGATTTGCGCTCTCTCCAAAGAAGAACGAGTTCATCATTTGAAAAATGGATTGAATGGATGAGACAGTGTAATGGATACAATGGAGAATATTTGGAAAGACTGCATCTACCCTAACATTTTGAAGTGATTCATGTATTATGTATAGGATAGGGTTTAAATTTTAACAGACGTGTAGAGTTTCTTGCAAAATATGTTTTTGAGATAATTTGTTTAGTGGTTTCCAAGGTGATTACTTTAAACTGGCACCTATTTCATCTAGTTTATTTTCTGATTTTATTGAATACTTTTTTGTCTAACACTGAACACGAACCTTCAAACTTATGCACAGCCACATTATAATTTTCTATTAAATGATACATGCTTTGGAAACATTTCAACAATTACCTGCGCACACGGCGAGCATATTCTTGTTTAAGTACACACAGGTGGTGTGCGAGGAACATTACAGGCTGCTCGTTCCTTCTAGATTGGCTTTAGCGAAGCTACAGTGAGCTAGTCTATCTTTAATAAACAGTTAGCAAATAGTTTATATCACAATACTAAACAGCTCTGCTTCCTTATGACTTTGTTTAGAGAACGTACAGCGTACAGCTGCCTGCAAAGAGTTAGGAGTTTATGCCATTGCCAGTGTTTTAACGATAGAGGCTTCGTTATTAATGAAAATGGCAGCAATTCAGAAGAAGATGAGGGAGACGTACCGGGAATAGAAGAAATACAAGAAAATTATGTATAAAGTGTAGCGCAAGTATAACTGAGGTTGAGATGCGGGGTGGTTTCGGGGTTGGCAACCGTTGTCTGCTATTAAGCCACGTTAGGTTGGCTGGATTTACGGTAAGATCCTACACAAATGCTTGCTCGTTCAGTAGCTTGAAGTTATATTAGTTTATCCGGCTAGCATCTAAATAACTGTGTGCTTTTTTAGTACCTTAGTTGAGCTTGAAGTAAAAGACGTGTCGTGGGATATGGGGAGATTTAGCTACTTAATGAGATTGGGTAAGTTTCTGCTGAGATCTTGTAATTTATTCCCTTTAATATATATAACTGTGAACCTAAGGAACCATAACAAATGTTATAATAAAATGCTTTTATTGACTTCCTTCCTTAAGCCAATCTACGTAGAAGTCTTCTAACACATTACAGATACTAAAATACATTTCTTTCCAAACATAATTTACAAAATATTACAAGGTTGATTAAAATTATATCTCTTTTGAGTGTGTTACAATGAAGTGTGGTACAAAATTCGTATATTAGCGCTTACTTTTTTGTGTTTCTTACATTTAACTATACATGCTTATTCTGTTACCACATATTACTCTAAGTATTTAGGAATATCGAGGATTACAATACTCGTCCATCCAAAATACACAACGCTAACTTTTTTTTTTCCTTTTGAGAGTGAAACATTTTTCAAAGAAAGTTAGCTAGAACAAAATATCATCTACATACATAAGATTATCATTCTTTCGTTTTTTCCATAAATATTTTATGGTATTAATACCAATGCAATTAAGCCGGAATGCATAGCTGTATTATACAATACAACATGTGGCTGATATTACTGGAATTGTGATATTTGCTTTCTAGTGACAATACAACTGCAATACAGAAAAACGAGAACAACGTACACAACATCTGACTGCCATTCCTGCTTCTGTGTACCAATGCTCCATCCAGTAAAGGTACGGGACTCACGTCTAACCTCTCATTTAAAAATGTTATTCATAAGAACTGTCGCGCGACCTGTAATGCAGTATTTCACAAGCGCTTTCAAGAGGAAATTCTTCTCGTACCTTTAAGTGAGCAGAACAGGAGAAATTTGGTAAGGTTTACCTGGTATTTCAACAAACTCCGCTTAATCATTCCCATAGACATTGGTTAGAACATATTTTACTTTCACTACACGTACTATTACATAGTGTATAGAGAAGGAATCGTATTGCACCCAAAAATAGACACCGAAATTTCACTGGAAAAACAAGTTTTGAGACGACCCCGAGATCATTTGAGCATCATTTCACCAATTTCATTCATCGTCCGATATGACCAACCAGGTTCAAGGACGTTAAAAAAAGTGTTGAGACAATAGAATCGAAAAAAAGCGTGTTTAGAAAAAGGTAAGTATATTCTCTGTGTGTGTGCGTGTGCTATGGACAACATAGTTAAAAAAACGACAAGTTAGATAATTGCCAAATTTGGCATTTAAATTTAGTATCTTCCAAGAATATGACAGAAGATTTTGAAGAACATTCCCCCACACAAAACTACTCTTTACATGGAAAAATGTTCGAAAATGTTCATTTCCTCAAAACTTTCTTACGACTTTGATTAAATGCCGCATTTTAAAGATATGTACATGACATATAAAACGTTCATCTGGAAACAGTCTTTAAAGAGCACTTTATACGTGTTGGGTTTTGATTAACCCGTAATCCGTAATACACATACAAAAAAGTATTGCAGAAGAATGTAGATTTCGTTAAACCATACTGTTTGTCATATACATTATTTCTGGAAGTGGCCATTTTCGAGTTGTTTCTTGTTATTGGTTTCAGTTTTAAAATATGTGAATCTTTTCCCATATTAGATTTATAAGCTGATAGATATGCAAATAAATGGATTTTAATCACATAGCATCCAGTTTTTAAAATATTTTATTACCATTTTAGCTTAGCATACCTTCTTAGTTACCTTCTACTTGCAAAGAAGCAAGTAATAAGACATTTCTGATAATGTTAATCTCTATTAGCATAAAGTAAAAGGTTTCTGCAATAATTTGTTACAGAGGTAAAGGGAAAGTCATGTGAATGGAACACGGTAGATTTTCCTTCCTTGGTACCTTATTGCGGTGTCTTTTACTATTTTAACTGCATCGTGGCATATTCTTACGAGGCAGAAGAGAAGTTAACTCATATGTTGAGGAAGTAATGGCTAAAAGTGGTGATTCTTGAGACGGCTTTCTTTTCCACCTCTGCAAGACAATTTTCAGCAAAGGGCACTATTAAAATCTTTGGCAAAATAACTGGGAGAATTGGAGAGTTTTGTGATGTGAAACATTCTGAAATTCTGAATCAACTGCAAGCTCAGGCGTATACTTTGTACCCTCAAAAAACCAGTATCGTCTTGGACTACGCGATAACATTTGTTTCATGCCACGTATCAAAATTCTAACTTTTATGGTCCTTTAAATAATTATGTTTTACTGTCTAAAATCATTGTTCTAATACAAATAATCTACTTGATGCATTTTTAAAAATATTCACATACAACAGTCAGGTTTACAGCAATGGAGTTAAAAATAGATCTGTCATATTAAATTTTTATTTATTAACCCTAATTAATGGTGAAAAGTTGTTACATTTCCTACTCTCCAAATCCTTAAGATTTTTTAAAATGTAATAATTTATTTGATAAAGTAGGAGAACTGTTTCGAAAAAGTTATATAATAAGTTTCTTTAGTGTGCTTTTAAAAGGATGTACAAGAGTTTTGAAACAATAGTGACAAGTTGCACTGTGAGGAACATTTTCAGTATGGAAAAGTGTTTGAAAAATGTTTGGGACAAAATAAGGTTTAAGGTTGGGAGTGCCTATTACGAGTAATAAGCACGTGCCTAACCATCTATAATTTCAGTTAATTTTTAGTTGAAATACGCCCACTTGGATATACCATATATTTACTTAAATTTTAGAATTCATATCATAGTATTGTGAAATAAAGTAATTTTTTTAGTTTTTTTAAAATTTGTGGTAAAATTTTATAGAAGCATCACCTTAAAACTCTGTACATCATCGTAAACAGCAGATATTGATGGATGCGTCCAAAATAAAGCATATCACTGAATTTAAAAATCTGATCTGTTCCATTCATATGACTTTCTCTACATCTTAGTAACAATCTATTATTAAAAAACGTATTCTTCTATCTACTTCATGTTAATCGAGGTAAACATTGGTAGAAATGGTCCCACTACTTGATTCCTTGTAAGTATAAGGGGGATAAAGGAATACACTAGGCTTAAGCTGTAGTCAAAACTGGTTGCCATGTGGATTAAATCCATTTCTTTGCATGGCCAGGAGTTGACAAATTTCCGTAAAGGAAAAGCTTAAGTATTTTGAAACTGAAACCAACAACAAGGAATATTTTGGAAACAGTCAAATAGCTGTGGTATCAGCGTCTCATTCTATTTTGGGAGTGAAATACTACTTGATTTTACTCAGAGGCCTCTTTATCAGGCTTGAGATTCTTTTACATGCTATAAATCTAAGACACTTTACTTCCCGTCCGAAGGAAGCCATGTTAAGGATATTTACGCCCGAAAAAAGCCATCGTCCTCCGCCGGGTTTGAACACGCAACCTTGGGGCTTTGAGGCCACGGAGGGGACACCGTGTTGATGAGTTAGCTTTTATGAGTAATCAAAGAGTCCTTAGTTGAGTCTTAACAGAAGGACTCAGTTCGCAGAGAAAGACAAAGTTTTTTCAACACTGAAATACTATAGCTTGCAGCGTGTTGTTAATTGGAAAGATAGACTGAAAAATTTAATGTCACAGCCAAATTTCAACTATGGATCTCTCGGTCTCTAGGCGGTTGCTCTACCACTGAGCTACAATGGCAAGATGCCTGCATGACATTAAAATCCTCAACTGACTCGCATGTTTCACGGTAAACCACAAGGTGATCTCAAATTATTTAGGCATACCCTAATGGTGACTTACAATGTCGTAAGTATTCTTTTAAATACTTGAGAGTTAATCATTCTGAACACATATTTGGTAATGTAAGCTAAATTTACAATTCACTCATTACTTGTCATTCCAGCAAGCACTGTAAGTACTTACAGTAAGAGCTTGAGAAGTCATTAATACTTGCAGTACAATTAGGAAATGACGTAACTTGAAATAAAGCTTCTATTGCAAAATGCATTAACAAAAGAGTGTATAAGAAGGTATGCCCATATAATTTAGATGTAACCTTTCATTTGTTCACATCGAGAATTAATTTTTGGTTTCTCTATACGCACTATGTACATAGTGTATAGAGAATGTATTGCACTCCACTCAAAAATTCGATACCGAGATATCACCGGAAATATACGTTTTAGGGTCCCCTTTATCTAAAAAAAAAAAACATTTTCAGAAAAAGGTCCGTTTGTGTGTGCGTGTGTGTGTGTGTGTGTGTGTGTGTGTGTGTGTGTGAACACAACTCAAAAAGTCAAAAGTAAAATACAAAACTTGGTATTTAAGTTTAGTATCTTCCAGGGATGCGATACTAAGATTTTGAGAAAAATCCCCCCACTCCAAACAACCCTTCACATTGAAAATTTTTCGAAAATTTTGATTTTCTAAAAAATGGCTCTAACGATTTTGATTAAAATATCGTATATCAAACATATCCACTTGACAAATAAAATATACATTTTGAATTTTCTGGGAATAGACTCTAAAGACTACTTTATTATGGGTGAATTTTACGGAATTTTGCATAACTGCTAAACCATAAGAGAAAGATAAAAACAAAACAAACAAACAAAAATGTAGAGCACGTTAAAAGACACAATTTATGTTCTATACATTTTAATCGTGTAGTTGATCTTTTTTGAGATACTCCTTGTTTTGGGAAGCAAGCAATAGGACTATTTATGCCAATTTTTTCTCGATTATCATGAAGTAAATAGAAGCATAAAAAGTTAAGTGAAGAAAAGAAAAGTTAAGATTTTTTTATTAATGTACAATAAGATATTGAAAAGTATTGTTGATTTTATATCTTTTTTTTTACAGAATTTCAAAAAGTAATTGGCTAATCACGAACTGTTAAAATTCTTATTAGATCTCGAAAGATTAGGAAAATAAGTATAAATTAGAGTTCTAGTAAGCAAGTTCAACCACGAAACTCCCTGTCTCCAGCCGGTTGCTCTACCACTGGGTCACCACGGTAACATACCGGCACGACATTAAATTCCTCAACTGCCTCGCATGTTTCCTGGTAAAGCATTAGGTAATCTCAAATTACTTGTTAGTTTACAACCCCCTTGTGACAATTAAATGATTTTACGCTAAATAAACTAAACTTAATTAGAGTTAACAAGTAGCGTAAGTAAAGGCTTATTTATCCAATAATTGCGTACTTGGTCCACTTAAATTAATACGCGCCAGCTGGTGTTGACTGGAGCACCCTTGCAATTGTAATTACAGCGGAGTAATTAAGGTAGTAACGTTAAGAGTAGAAGATCGCGTGCATACAAACCAACACCTCGTGCCTGCATCATTATCGGAAATCACTGACTGACTGGACAGGCGAGTGTTTGGGACGGTTTACCAGCCAAATATTGATTCTGCTTCACACATACACAAATTGTTGTTTCACAAAGGGCGAGAAATCTAATTCTGTCGCACACGAAAAAAACCCTGTCCTCTGATAGTACATTTTCAATTAATTTACGGACGCGTGAAGAGGAAACAATGGCACTGTGTTTCGGTGGTTTTAGATCTGGTTTCTTTACACGTATTCACTGCAGTGATTAACATTTGGGATTCAAACTAACCCAGTGAAATTGTGGGCTATGGCCCGTGTCACAAACACACCCAACATCTCATAGTTATTTATTATACAACTGTTAAGAAGTTATATTCTATTTTATTGCCAAACAAGCATTTACTCTCATGAATATTCTATTTACAATGTGTTTAAGTCATAATTAAAGCTTGAAACAAAATGTAGTATTGCGGACCAATAGCTCAAAAATGATTGACTCCATGAAGATATGTACATGACAAATTGTGTTTTATCGTGATCTACATTTTTTGCGTAGTGGGGCGGTTAAAAAGGTCCTCCTCAGGTGGTGCTGTTAGCTGTGGTTCTCAGGGCTGCTGCACGTTGCTGTGCTGTGTTATCGTAAATATGTTTTTAAATGTTTGAATTTGCCGCTGTTTAAGGAGTTGGTAGCTCTTACTGTTGACGAAACTGTAACTGTCTAGTCGCGCCAGACTTAAGTGTTAGAGCCGTTTAGTTTATTTGTCGGCAGCAGATTTCTTATTGTGTACTGCTTTGCCACGTTTCCTGTATATTTTCCTGCTAGCTTCAATCGGTGAGTACGAAATTCTTAACCTCCATGCTCGGATGGTAGGATGTGATAGTAAATGAATTGAATTTAAAGATTTCTTGATATATGTTAACTTTTATTTGATAACTTTCGAAACAATGTGATGCGTTAAGGCACGCTATTTTAACAGAATCCTCTTTTCAGATAACTGTGTCACATATATACAGTATAATGTTTACTTAGTCAATGTCTTCTTGTTCAATAATACAATGCTATAATGTTTACTTAATCGTCACGTAAGAGGTCTCGATTGACGAGATTAACTCTTTACTTCCTTTTCCCTGGCGTCTCTCTCATTGACTGCGTCCCAGAAGCTTATTAATGCTTTACACATATACACAATAGTTGAAGGTCAAAGCTTTATACATTGTGATATGTCGTCTCCATGGGAACAACAGATTTCCTTATTTACATTTCGTAAAATACTAATTTATAATACATTTTTATACATCCATAATGATTTAAAATTAATGCATTTATATAATTTGCACGAAAATGTTTTTATACATAGCTAATATTTCATAGAAAATATTTTGTTCTCTCTATTCTTATGCTTTGTTACCGGCATAAACAATTTATAGCATCCGGTATCTGTTTAATTTTTATTATTCTTCTCCTTCTCCCATATTACTGCTTTTGATTCTATTTTATTATAATTATGCTTTTCTAAGCACCATTTTATAGCTATATATTATGCATTATGATATTTTGTATACTTTACATAACCTTGGCTATGTTAATTTCCTTAAAGCACTCCATTTCAGGCTAATTTCGTGCGTATCGTGAGGCACTGACGTCACGCTGCCATTTTATACATACAATTCTTTGTCTTACTTTGCGAAACCTTATATAATATATTTTATAACATTCTTTTAGGGCGGTATTGTTCCATTTTCTCTTGACTTGGTTTACTTAACACTAAATCCTGCGTCAGTAGTAAGTTTTCGTCTATTTCTTAGGTTTACCAGATATGCAAAATTATATAAAGGTCATCCAGAATAAAAATGTCTTTAGAGGCTATTCCCAGAAAATTCAATATATACATTTTATTTGGCATGTAAGTATCACGTTTTCCTGTTTTATTTGTATTTAGAATTACACTTTTTCCGTTATTTTATGTATTTATGTTATTACTTCTTGGTTAATTTTTTGTGAAGATAGAATTTCATTGCAGTTCGTTTTCGTCATTCAATTTTACTCTCTCTATACGTACTATGTGCATAGTGTATAGAAAATATATTGTAGTTCACCCAAAAATTCCATACGGAGATTTCACCGGAAATACATGTTTTGGGCCCCCTTGAATAAAAAATAGTTTTTTTGAAAAAGGTCCCGGTATGTGTCTGCGGACAGCATAGCTCAAAAACGAAAGATGGTTAAATACTAAACTTGGTATTTAAGTGTGGTATCTCCCCCCCCCAAATTAACTTTTACATGCAAACATTTTCAAAATTTTTTATTTTTTCAAAAATGGTTCTAACGATTTTGATTCAAGTTTCTTATATTTAAAATATTTTCATGCCAACTAAAATGTATATCTGCAATTTTCTGCGAGTTGCCTCTAAAAGCTTCCTTATTCTGGATGATTTTTATTGAATTTTGCATAACTGGTAAACCGTAAGAGATAGATAAAATACTAAACAAAATATTGTAGATCACGATAAAACCCACAATTTATGTCTTCGATACCGAGATTTCACCGGAGATACATGTTTTAGTGTCCCCTGTATCCAAAAGAAAGTATTTTCAGAAAAAGGTCCGTGTGTCTGTGAACACGATAACTCAAAAACGAAAAGTCGGTAAAATACCAAACTTGGTATTTAAGTTTAGTATCTTCCGGGGATGCGACACGAAGATTTTGAGAAAAATGACCCACTCCAAACTACCCTTTACATGGAACTTTTTTCGAAAATTTTGATTTTTTAAAAAATGGCTCTAACGATTTGGATTAAAATATCGTATATTAAACCTATTTACCTGACAAATAAAATGTAGATTTTGAATATTCTGGGAATAGCCTCTGAAGGCTACTTTATTCTGAGTGAATTTTACGGAATTTTGCATAAGTGCTAAACCGTAAGAGAGAGAGAAAAACTTACCACACAAAAATGTAGAACACATTAAAACACACAATTTATGTTATATACATTTTTTCGTTGAGTTGATTGTTTTTTTAGATATTCCTTGTTTTTGGTTTTAGCTATAAAAAGTTACACTTTTCTCATATAGGACTTTGTAAACTCGTGTCCATACAAACAAGGGAACTTCAGTCGCAGAGCAACCAGCTTTTGACTATCACTTTAACCTATCGAACTCCCTTATTTCACTTCTACTAACAAGGAAGCAAGTAATCAGACTATTTCTGCTAATTTTTGCTCCATAAGATGAAGTAAATAGAATAATTTGTTGCAGTGATATAGAGAAAGTCATGTGAATGGGACATCAGATTTTTCATATGGCGACGAGCTGTTTAATTTTGTGTAAATAAACTGTTTTGGCGACGGAAGATTTTTGCAGGTAACTAATGAAAACTTTGAAAGTTTCGTCGCAGAAGGAAGGTCCTCGAGAGACTAAGTTTGAGGGATAAGATTTCCTCATTAGACATGAAGATTAAGGTGACGAAATAATTTGTGCTTCGCAGTAATATTACATTAGAGAATAGATAATATGTATTTTTCAACGAGATAGCCGATTTTTACGGGGAATTGAGAAAGTCATGGGCCGGAACATTTTATTTCGCGCTAGAAGAAAAGCATATTGGATGCAAGTCAAAAATTCATAGTAAAGTTAATATTTTCAATGGGAATAGGGAAATTTCTTCGGGAATAAAGTCGAATTACAGACAATTTTCAGTTTTAAAAGAAAGAAGGTTATCTCTCAAATTTGAAACTGTGTTGAAAAATTTTAATAAAAGCAAGTTTTTTTTCCAAAGACAAGAAGATGTTGATTTTAACCCAAAGTAAATCCCTGCACCGTGTACGCGCCCTGAGTAAAAGAGAACTCAAGAAGTGCTCAACTGACTGTTCTGGACACGGACCTGCCGCCATCTTTTGAAACCCTGCTGCAAGCTGCATGGCGTTAGTGAATAATTCGAATTAAACAAATACCAAAGTGCAAAACTTTTCGATTTACATGATAAAATAGTGGACTCGCCTGGCTGACAGTTCTTACAGAGTAATAATACAATTTATGTCTATACAGCTTTTACTTTCGCTACACGCATTATGTGCATACTATATAGAGAAGGTATTGTATTCCACCCAAAATTTCGATACCAAGGCTTCACCAGAAAGAATATGAGGGGGTCAGCGCAACAGTGGTCTAACCCAGAAAAAGATTTGCATCACACTAATAAAAATTGTTAGGTATATCTCAACATTATGTTAACAGTACTCAATGTGTTGTTTTGTACTAACCTGGAAAAGTGTCAGTGAACAATTAGTTCGATTAAAATTGGGTTTTCGTTATTCTGAAAGAAATCAGGTGTGTTTAACTGAGTTATGCTCCATTTTTTAAAAAGATTGGTTAGACCACTATTGCACTGACCCCCCTCAATTATGCTTTGAGACGCCTTAAATCAATTAAAAAAGAAAAAACTCGTGAGTGTGTGTGTGTGTGACTAGGCAGCATAGCTCAAAAACGAAAAGAGTGTTAAATATCAAACTAGGCATTTAAGTTTGGTATCTTCAAAGAATGCGATACGAAGATTATCAAGAAAATTTCCCCAACGCCAACTACCTTATACATGGAACATTTTTCGAAAATGTTGATTTTTTCAGAAATTGGATGTAACGATTTTGATTAAAATACCGTACATTAAAGACGCTTATATCCCAATTAAAATGTATATCCTAAATTTTCTGGGAAAAGTCTCTGAACACCTCTTTATTGTGGATGAGCTTTGCCAAATTTTGCTTAACTGCTAAATCGTAAAAACTTACTGCAACAAAAATGGAGATATCGTAGATCTCTTCAAAACACACAATTTATCTCCTTTACATTTTTATTGTGGAGGTAACCGTTTCCAACATACTGATTATTGTTTTTAATTGTAAAATACTAATACTTTTCTCAGACAAGAAGTGTCCGTTTTCTTTTGTTGTACACCTGGCCAAGCAAAGAAGGGATTTGTAATGACAATCCTATAACGACAGCTTTTAAAACACTTGACTATCACTTTAGTATAGCGCATTCCTTTAGTTCCCTTATACTTATAAGGAACTAATAAGAACATTCTGCTAACGTTTATCTCGATAGCATTGTGTAGAAAGAAGAATAATTTTTTGTAAGAAGTTTGTTTTGTAGAGCAGCTCACGTGCGTATAACACATCGGATTTTTAGAAAAAAGTCCATGAGTGTCTGAGGACAGCATAACTCAATACCGAAAAGTCGGTTAAATCTCAAATGTTATGTTTGTTCCGTAGCTTCCAAGGATGTGACACGAAGCTTTTGAAGAAAACCCTCCCCACCACCCTTAACTAGCTTTGCGTGGAACATTTTTCGAAAATTTTGATTTTCTTAAACGATCATACCGTATGGTAAAAATATTCAGATCGCGGATGAAATGTATATTTTGAATTTTCTCTGAAGAGCTCTTTATTCTCGTTGAGTTTTGCGGAATTTTGCATAGCACTTAAACATAAGAGATAGAAAAATATTAACTACACAAAAAAATGTAGATATCCTTTTTTGCTGTTTTTGAGATATTACTTGTTTTTGTTGTTAACACCAATGGCCATATCGGGTGCTGTGACTTGAGAAACTGTAGGTTCAGAGCATTAGGTTAAACTTTATGTCACTAAACACACGCATTCATACTTCCAGACTCTATGGGGAATAGGGAATAATTCTGGTTAAAGAAAAATTCCCCGCCCCAGCCGGGAATCGAACCCGGGACCTCCGGCTGAGATCTCAGCTCGCTGACCACTCGACCACGGAGGCAGTCTATATTACTTGTTATTGCTTGCAGCTTTAAAATACTTATACTTGCCTCATACGGGACCATACAAAGCAGACCGAACCTCAATTGTTTCACATAGCGACAAGCTTTTAAAGGCTAACGTATTCCCTCACTTCCCTTCCACTTAAAAGGAAGCAAGTAATAAGAGTAGTTATGCTTATGTTTATCTCAATTACCATGACGAAGATAAAAGTAATTGTTGTACGTATAGTTTGTATTTGGAACAGTTAGAGAAAGTTATGTGAATGAACACATCCGAGTTTTTAGCATCATTTATCCATGTCCTAGGTCTACCCCTGCCTCCTCTCCCAGGAGGAATTCATTCTAAACTCCTCTTGGCAGTCTTTGATTAACTATTTGCAGCGTGTGTCCATACCATTCCTTAGGCTTGAACTGAAGAGATCCAAAGCTGTAGATTTAGGTCCATTTTTTTCGTGTCAAAATTTCTGTCCTAGATCGTAGCACATACTCCAATTCCATGACTAATAATTTTGACATTAAATACTGATTTAATTTCCAAGTATATGTTACTATGTTTGGACTGTTGACCTAATTGCTTTCTTCGCATATAGCTACTATAGTATTCCACTGAAAAATATAAGTCTGATATTTTACATAAATGCATGTTTTGAGATCCCCTGAATGACAAAATCTATGTCCATTAATTTTACTTTCTCTACATCTCGCTACAAGCTATTGTTGAAAAGTTTATTCTTTTATTTACACTAACGAGATAACGTTAGCAGAAATTGTCTTATTACTTGCTTTCTCGTAAAGCTTGCTATGTACTTGAAATCCATTTCTTTGCATGGCTAGGAGTTGACACATCCCCGTATGATTAAAGTTTTTATAACTGATACCAATAACCAGGAATATCTCGAAAATGGATTCCACGCTTATGGTTTACCAGTTGTGTAAAAGTCATCCACAATGAAGAGGAATTCAGAAGCTTTTCCTAGAAAATTCAAGATATACATTTTATTTGTGATATAACTATATTTTACATATGGTATTTTAATCAATTGTTAGTCATTTTGAGAAAATTAATACTTTAAAACATTTTTCAATGTAAAGGGTAGTTTAAAGTGGAGGGTTTTTTCTCAAAAGCTTCGTGTCGCATTCTTGAAAGACACTAGCTTCATTACCAAGTTTGGAATTTAATCGCTTTTCACTTTTTAGTTTTATTCGAAGACACACAGAAACACACACGAATGTTTCTAAAAATACTTACTATGGAAACATTTGGTCCTAAAAAGTCTATTTCCGGTGAAACTTCGGTATCAAATTTTTTGTTGGAGTGCAATATTTTCTCTACCTACGTACCATGCACTACGTAGAGAAAGTAACAACGAGCTTTTTTTTAAAAATGAAACTTGTTAGTTAAATTCAGCATCTTTCAAGGACAGACACAAATATTTTCAAGAAAATCCCCATCTGAGCTACAGTTTACATGATACATTTTTCGAAAATATTGATTTTCTCATTAATGGCGCATAATTTTGATTCAAATTGCATATATTAAAGATATTTTCATGAAAAATAAAACGTATATCTTGAATTTTATGGAAATAGCCTCGGAAGGACTTCCTTCTGGATGACTTTTGTATAAGTGGTAAACTTTATGACCTAGACAAAAAGGGGAAGTCGTCGTTCACTTTTTTATCTTTGTCTTGCAAAGAGAAGGGACTTTTAATTGTATTCTAACAGATTTGACTACCACTTTATCCTAATATATTCCCTTATCTCCCTTCTACTTGCAAGAAATCTTAATATACATAAAATTCAGTGTAAGTCCGTCCGTCTGTCTGTGTGTATGCATGCATATGCATTTTTGTTATATTTTTCCACCCCATTGCACCGATTTTACAAAGTTAGGACAGATACCTTTTGAAACAAGGCGAAAATCATTGTGTAGCTTAAAAATGAAATTGGCCCATTTCACAGGATTACTTATTTAATTACATGTTATGCCTATCAAAGCTAACTCGATTTTTTGAATCCATCTTAATGACAACTTGTATAATATTATTTGTGAATAATAATTTGTATGTTAATTTTTGCCTTTCTGTTGTTCATTTTATTAGCATTTCCATGCATGTGTTTACTAAGAATAAACAAGTTTACATTGATATTTCTTAAAATGTTATTTCTTCCCAACTGAGATATTCTCTATAAACAATCTTAAGACAGCCATAGTAGCTCACTCAACTACACTCAGGAGAAATGTTCATTACAAACTATGGTATTTGCTTTTGTGTACATATTTATTTAACAGTTTGATTGGTTAATATAACGCATTTCAGAAGTGAAAGTTATTTTATTAGCTATTCAAAATTAAGAACGATAAATGCTTTAAAAGATATTGCATACTTAACTTATATCTGTGAATGTTTAAGCCATGATGTTATAGTATGTTTTGTACATGAAAGGAATTGATTTTAATGTATATATTTTAACAAAATGGTGCAAGGAGAGGATAGATATTTTATAGTACATTTAAGAAGTTTTTTATCCACTGCGAAGTGTCAAGAAGCCATAGCGTTATAACACATTTTGTAATGCACTCATTTTAAAAGTATGCAAGAAATAGAAATTACGTTTTACTTATGGACGCTCTTTAACTGCTGTGGTTCTCAGCGTCCCATTTTATACTGGGCGTCAAAGACCGTTTAATTTTGCTCAGAGGCCTCTCTATCAGGCTTGAGGTCAGTTTACGACACGGGACCAACGGCTTTACTTCCCTTCCTAAGAATTTTTACGCCCGTAAGATTCATCCCGCGACTTGGGTATATGAAGTTAGCATGGTAACCTGTACTCCACGGAGGGCGAGTAAAGGTGCAAGGAAAAGATCATTTTGCACCTGAAAACTTATAATTATTTACTGTTTTCCGCCTTATTTTGCATTTATTTAGTATTTCACGATTTTGCGTTACCGAAATGTATAGCATTTTTGGACTTCTGCCAACTTCAATGTTTCTTTTGGTCACAGCAATTTAGTGCAGCAATAACGTCCCCCATGAAATGTTGACCTCTGAAGTAACATCAGGATAGTTTCAGCTTTTCCAATATAATATATTATTATTATTCATTCCTTCATTTCATTTCCATTCCTCATCTTTCAGGCTGGCGGTAGGTGTGGCAGATAGCACGGTTGCTTGCTCCGAGTAAAACTCTCTTACCCTTGGTCGCGATGTTTGAGGCTAGGTGCCGTTGTAGCGGCATCCTTCTGACGGCCTCTGGCACCTGTATAGCCTCTAGACGGCGCCAGGTCTGCCATCTATTATCACTCTTAGGGACTTCCGTGCGTCCTGGCTTTTGGGTTCGTCATTTCCTCCTCTCAACCCTTGCCCTCTGGGGGCCCAAAGGATCAATACTTGGTCGTAGTTGCCGAGGTGTCCCTCGCTACCGCTATACAAATACCTAATACCAGTCTATAAATAAAACATTAATAGATTTTCAGGTGAGACGGTTGTGGAGCGGTAATATGATTTTTAAATGCCTCTAAGGAAACGCAAGGCTATTGAGCCAATTATACTGTCAGATCACGAGCAATGCCGTTTTTTTTATTGTGTTTAACGCCCGCTTTTACTGCTCTGGCACCGCAGGCGATGACACTGATGATACACGAAGGTGGACCCCTGGTGGCATGTGATGGCGGGGGAAACCGGAGAAAACCCGCCCGGCGCCGCTATGTCCACCAAAAATCACATGCGGTCTCTTGGGATCGAACCCGGGATGACTAGGTGAGAGTAGAGTGGTCTGACCACTCGGCCACGGCGCGGCCAGAATACCAGATGTTTCACCTAGTTGCATATTAAGGTTTAACTGGATTAGTTAAAGCAGTTAAATGACTAACCTCTTACAAGAATAGTTTGTTTCAGAATATGCAGAGAAAGTTAAATGGATGATACTCGTCTGATTTGTATACATATTATAGGGAAGTATTAGAGAAAATAAAACAGTATAATTATTGTAGAATTCAAATAAAATACAACAAATGCCTTATAAATGATCAATGCCACAAAAAGGGGAACACAAACTGTATTTTAACGAGATCTATATTTTTGTGGAGAAAGACTTTTTCCAACTCTTGCTTTTCCAGTTATGTATACAAAATTAGCATTTGAAATATCTGCCTCAGTTTGTGGAATGCAATACTTTGCATTTTAATCCGAAACCTAAAATGTTTCGGCATTCATTTTTATGTTTAGCAAGCACATACTCGTGATTGTGTATCGTTTTGTTGAACATCAGATGGGCCAGCCATGCCAGCGACACTTTAAATATTTAAAGAGACATATGGCATGCATGTGTGACACAAACAATGTGGCGTACCGGAATCATTAAGCTCCAAACAACAAGCCAACATGTAGCTGCGTACTGATCGGACAATCACAAACCATCCATCATACAGCCCTGTCCGTGTGTCATCGAGTTCAGACACGCAGGTGACAGTGTTCATGTCAACCGCTTCTATGTACCAAAACAGTGCCCAAGTGCACAAATGCTACTTCTTGTAACATCTAATGCATGTTTTGAGGTCTACTGAACAAAAGTAAATCAGTAAAATTAAATAAAATAAAATAAATCTGTAATAAAGACTATTTAGATATCAGTTTAAAATGTAATATTCTATGAATATATTTTAGATAGGCTAAAGCATACTAGGCATTTTAATAATGTTTAACGCCTAATTTTACTATAATAGTGCCGCAGGCGATGGTACTGATTATATATAAATGTGTGTATATATACGGAACGAAAATGAAGCACCGATGGAAAGCGTTTCCACACAACTCTAAGGTTATTAGCTCCCTCGTAAAACCTTTCTTGAAAAAGACAAGAAATAAAAGTCATTAAATAATGCAGGAATAAAATAAAAAAAGAAAAAGTATGTGTTACACTCACATGACTTTATCTAGCTACTCTATAAAGAAACTTCTTACAAAAAATAATTCTTCTTTCAACACCATGCTAATCGAGAAATATTAGAAGAACCTTATTACTTAGTGCCGTATAAGTATTCAAATGTTTTAAAAGCAGTCGTTATGCGATTGTCATTGCAAATCGCTTCTTTGCTTAGCCAGGATTAGAACAAAAGAAAACGGACTCTTCCGTCTGAGAAAAGTATAAGTACTTCACAAATGAAACTAATAAGAGGGAATACCTCGAAAACGGTAAGCTACACGAAAAAAATGTAAATTACATGCATTTTGTATTTTAGCGAGACCTACATTTTTGTATAGTAATTTTTGCTCTAGCTCTTACGGTTTACTAGTGATGCCAAATTAAGCAAAATTCATTCAGAATAAACAGGTCTTTGGAAGTTATTCACAGAAAATTCAGGATACATCTTTTATTGTGGATATAAATGACTTAAATATACGGTATTTTAATCAAAATCGTTATAGCCATTTTTAAGAAAAACAAAATTTTCGAAAATTCTTCCATGTAAAGGGGTGTGGCGATTTTTTTTAAAATATTCGTGTCGCATCCTTGGAAGTTTGGTATTTAACTGTCTTCGTTTTTGAGCTATGCTGTCCACAGACACACACACACACACACACACAAACACACACACGGACCTGTTTCAGAAAATGTTTTTTTTTTTATTTAGCGGGTTCTAAAGCATGTATTTCCGGTGAAATCTCGGCATCGAATTTTTTAGTGGAGTACAATACTTCTCTATCCTTATGTACATTGTACATACGGGGCTAGAGAAAGTAAAACTAAGTCTAATATAGAATCTTTAGATGTCAGTTTAAAACTTAAAATGCTAAAGCATAAGGTGTCACAAACTAGGCATTTTTAATAGTCCTTAACGCCCGCTTTTACTACAATAATACTGCAGACGATGATACCGATATATGGAACGAAGGTGGAGCAGCGGTGGAATGCGTTGGCACCCAACTGTAAGGTTATTAGCCTCCTTGCAAAACCTTTCTTGAAGAAGACAAGAAATGAAACTCATAAAATAACGCAGGAATAAAATAAAAGAAATAAATATGATGTACTACACTTACATGACTTTCTCTATCTGTTCTACAAACTTCTTACAAAAGATTATTGTGCTTTCTGCACAACGCTAATCAATATAAACATTAGCAGAATGTATTTATTACTTAGTTCCTTATAAGTAAAAAGAATACACTAGCCTAAAGTGATAGTCAAATGCTTCAAAAGCTATCGTTATGCAATTATCATTGCAAGTCCCTTCATTGCTTGGCCAGGAGTAGAACATAAGAAAAATGTACACTTCCTGTCTGAGAAAAAACCAATAACAAGGAATATCTTGGAAACGGTTACCTCCACAGCAGAAACGTAAAGGACATAAATTGACAAGATATACATTTTGTGTGTAGTAAGTTTTTGGCTATCTCTTACTCTTTAGCGGTTAAGCAAAATTCCGCAAAATTCATCCATACTAAAGAGGTCTTCAGAGGCTATTCCCAGAAAATCCAAGATATGCATGTTATTTGCGATCTAAATAGTTTTAATATACGGAATTTTAATAAAAATCGTTATCCATTTTTAATAAAATCAAAAGTTTCGAAACATTTTCTATGTAAACGGTAGTTTGTGATTTTCTTGAAAACTTCGTATCGTATCCTTGAAAGATTCCAAACTAAATACCAAGTTTGGTATTTAACGGTATTTTCGTTTTTGAGCTATGTTGTTCACAGACACACACGGACCTTTTTCCAAAAATTCTTTTTTTGGACTCAGGGGGAACCAAAACATGAATTTCTGGAAAAATCTCAGTATCGAGTTTTAGGGTGCGTTACAATACCTTCTCTATGCACTATGTACATTGTACGTGTAGAGGAAGTAAAAATGAGTCATAAAGTTGAGTATAAAAATATATACAATGTACATAGTGTAGAGAAGGTATTGTATTCCACACAAATTTGGTACCGAGATTTTACCGGAAACACATTTTTGATTGCAAAAAAATTATAAAATAGTACTGTGTGTGTGTACCTGAGTCTGTGGACAGCAGAACTCGTAAACGAAATGTCGGTTAAATTCAAACTTGGTTCCCTATCTTCCAAGGATGCTATACGAACATTTTTACAACTATTGATTTTCTTAAAAATGTCTCTTAACGATACTATATACGTAATATATGGTTATGACAAACAAAATGTATATTTTAATTTTCTGAAGACCTCTTTCTGGATGGCTTTTGTATACATTTAGTATAACAGGTAAACCGCAAGATACACAGTGAACCATTTCCGAAGTATTCGTGTTATTGATTTCAGTTTTAAGGTACTCTTTCTTTTAGGTAACTTTTCTGATCTGTGTTTTCGTTTCTTTTGTTTTCCCCTAGAAAACCGTTTATTTTGATCAGGATGACGTAGATAAAATAATAATCTTTTGTGAGAAACTTTTGTTTTCTGAACAGCTAGAGAAAATCTTGTGAATAGAAGCATACATATTTTTTGTCAAATATATGAAACTAAATATAACATCTTACTGATCTACTAGATGATAAAAAAATCTGATGTGTTCCATTTAATGACCTTCCCTACACTTATGCAACAAATTATTGTTAAAAATCTTATTCTTCTGTTCACTTCATGCTAATCGGGATAAATATTAGTAGAAATGATCTTATTACTTGATTCCTTGTAAGTACAATGGAAATAAGGGTGTACGCGAGGCTAAAGCGATAGTCAAATGTTTTAAAAGTTGGTTGCTATGTTATTGAGGTTCTTTTGTTTGTATGGAATTGAAAAATTCCTGAATGAGAAAGGTATAAGTATTTTAAAACTGAAACAAATAAGAAGGAATATTTCAAAAACGGTCAACTCCACGAAAAAAAGTGTATAAGATATAAATAGTGTGTTTCAATTGATTGTACATTTTTTGTTAAGTAAGCTCTTACGGTTTACCAGTTATGCAAAATTCCCTAAAATTCATACAGAATAATGATTTCTTCAGAGTCTATTATCAGAATTGTTTGTGACGTAAAATATCTTTAATATCCCACATTTTAATCAAAATCGTTAGAACCTTTTGAGAAAATCAAAATGTCCGAACATGTTTCCATGTAAAGGGCAGTATGGAGTGGGGGAATTTTCCTGAAAACTTCGTGTCCGCTTCTTGGAAGATACTGAACTTAAATACCAAGACTTTTCGTGTTTGAGCTACGCTGCCCACCCACCCACACATATACATACGCATTTTGTAAAAATCCTTTTCTTTTTAGATTTAGGATGTCTCAAAATATCAATTTCTGGTGAAATCTCGGTATCGAATTTTAGGTGCAATACAATACCTTCTCTATACTCTACGTACATAGTACGTGTAGAGAAAGAAAAAGGTATTTGTGTGTTTGTGCATGTGTCTGTGAACACAATAACTCAAAAACGAAAAGTCAATGATATATCAAACTTGATATTTAAGTTTACTATTTTACAAGGATGCGACAAATAAATTGGGAAAATCCCCCAACTATACTTTAGATGGGAACATTTTCGAAACATTTTATTTTATCAAAAATGACTAACGATTTTAATTAAAATACAGTATATTAAAGACATAAATGCATAACAAATATATTGGATTTTCTGGGAGTATTCTCTGAAGAGCTCTTCATTATGGATGGCTTTTGTATAAATTTTGTATATCTGATAGATCGTAAGCGATAGACAAGAACTTGCTACACAAAAATGTAGATCTCGTTAAAACAAACACTATGTCATTCCGAGATATTCAGCAAACAAAAGGAACCGAATTTACATTGTTTGGTACAGCGACCGGTTAATAAAATATTTGACTATCGGTTTAATCCTTATGTATTTCCTCGTTTCCCTTCTATATACAAAGAAGCAAGTAATATGACCAATTTTGCTAATGTTTATATAGATATGTATGATGTAGACAAAAGAATAATCTTTTGTGAGAAACGTTTGTTTTCGGAACAGCTGAAAGGTCATGTGAATGGAACACGTCCGGTTCTTTATTTTAAGCACATTATACAGCTAAACAACATGCTGCTAGTCTAACAGATGATCAAAATATGCTAATATATTTTAGACACTGTTAAAAGTAAGCTTTCTAACACAAAACACTTGAATTAAAAATTGTTCTTTATAACTCTAGTTTCATAAGATATTTATAACATTCCAATGTTACCAACTTAACCTCTGTCACTATCACTGCATCCGTTATATAGAAGAAGTCAACATTTCTAATTGTAATAATTGTACAATAAATATGACACCATCATAATTTCACAACTAAGAACTTAATGTTGCTATTATTAATAAGAATTTTATATGTTTGTTTTCTGTTATTTATCTGTATAAAAATAAACAAGGTTATTATCCTGAGAAAAAAGCAATAATAGTACCATCGCCTTCTTTACTAGTTCGTTCTCGTGTCCAAACATGCTCAACTAGACAACAGTTTTTTTCGATTGGCAACTTCAAACATATGTGTTTGCTGGGTATTTGGTTGTAACATACTCTAGTTTACCATTTAATAGCAGAAGGAATGAGTTGTTAATTTATAGATTTATGGTAAAGAGTAAAGAACTAACATTACTACATCGATTACCAATCTATATCGATAGACGAATTCTATTCCCACATAGACACACGCCTCCTAGCGATAGGAAAACGTACCATTCCTTAAACGAAAGGAATGTTGAACCTTATGCTATAAATTTATTGATAAATGTAGAAATATTGTGATGTCTAAAAATAGTGTATGACACTCAAGTTAAAGTGTTTTTATTTTACTCGTAGAATAGTTACACTCGGCCTTACGGCCTCGTTACGCCAACCTTCCTTCTCACAAAATAAAACTACACTTTTTACTTTCTCTATACGTACTATGTACATAGTATATAGACAAGGTATTGCAATCCACCAAAAAATTCAATACCGAGATTTCACAGGAAATATATGTTTTAGGTTCCCCTGTATCCAAAAAAAGTATTTTCAGAAAAAGGTCCATGAGTGTGTGTGTATTGTGTCAGTGTGTCTGCCAACACGATAATTCAAAAACGAAAAGTCGATAAAATTTCAAGCTTGGTATTTATGTTTAGTATCTTCCAGGGATGCGACACGAAGATTTTGAGAAAAATCCCCTCACACCAAACTATCCTTTACATGGAACTTTTTTCGAAAATTTTGATTTTCTAAACCTTTCTTTACTAACGATTTTGATTATAATATCATATACTAAAGATTTTAATCTGACAAATAAAATGTATATTTTGAATTTTATGGGAATAACCTCTTAAGACTACTTTATTCTGAGTGAGTTTTACGAAATTTTGCATAACTGCTAAACCGTAAGAAATGGACAAAAACTTATCACACAAAAAATGTAGAGCACATTAAAACATACAATTTATATAGCACACATTTTTTTCATGGAGCTGATCGTTTTTGAGATATTCCTTGTTTTTGGTTTCAGCTTTGAAAAACTTAACCTTTCTCATACAGGAATTTTTCAACTCCTGTCCTTGCAAGCAAAGGAGCTTCAGTGACATAGCACCCAGCTTTTGACTATCACCTTAACCTATGGTACTGCCTTATTTCGCTTCTACTTACAAGGAAGCAAGTAATAAGACTATTTCTGCTAATTTTTTGTCGATTAGCACGAAATAAATAGAAGCATAAGCTTTTTAACAATAACAGAGATGTAGAGAAAGTAATGTGAATGGAACACATCTAATTTTTAGCTCTTGTATCACAAATAACTATTGTGCCAACTGCTATTAAATAGGTATTCAGATAGGCGTAACAATTTATACTCCCCTAATTTAAGTAAAACCCTTTTTATTTCGGTTTGTTAGGTTTGTATATCAGTAAAGTATTCCATGCATCCTATAGTTAGAGAAGAGAACATTGATACGTGTTTGAATCAAACAAATGAGTTCTAAATTAGGATTTTC
This sequence comes from Hymenopus coronatus, assembly GCA_030762935.1. Lineage (NCBI taxonomy): Eukaryota > Metazoa > Arthropoda > Insecta > Mantodea > Hymenopodidae > Hymenopus > Hymenopus coronatus. The sequence continues at coordinate 32,057,494 of CM060882.1, read as the reverse complement.
CCTAATAAAGAGTATTATTTCAACAGATCATTAAGTTTACTGGAAAACATGGCTGGAAACGTGGATAGCGCTGCCGAATGTATTACAAATATCCCAACTAAATACGCCGGTTATTTAACAGCTATTTTCGCTGTGCTAATTAAGAGCGGAGCTATTAACCGCTATCCCCTTTCTAATAACCAAGTCATTAGTCACAATGGGATTATGTTTTGTTGTTAGGGAAGCTTTGGAGTTCCTGAAAAATAAATAATAATAAAAAATGTGCTTCAATGTTTTAATTGAATTTCTCTGTGTGCATCCGTGTTCAAAGCATTGACGTTATCGTGTACCACTTGCCTAATTGCGTTATTGCGTTGCTAATGGTGATAAATCCATGGAGTTCAAGTTACAAATTCTGAAAATGCAGTAAAACATGTTCACTTCGCACTATTTTACGTCACTTGTTTCCTGTGCTATAGTCGATGGCACGCATGGATATGCAAAGAACCAATGATCTCTGCAGTCAAGCTGTTTCCTTTCTTCGCACGTACTATGCACATAATAGGTAGAAAGATATTGCACCTAAAATGTTATGTCGAGATTTGACCGGAAATATTTGTAGTATAGGTAGAGTTATACTGAAAAATTCAATGCCTCGGATCTCCCGATCTCTAGCCGGTTGCTCTACCACTGAGTTAACATGGCAACATGCCAGCACGGCATTAAATTTATCAACCGACTCGTCTAGTTCCCGGTAAATCGCAGGATGATCTCAAAGTATTTTGAGATGACATACCCCAATGGCGTAGGTACTTGAATTCCCAGGAGTCATAGTATAGTCAACTGTTATCGTCAATTAGTATTGATTTAATTGTTTTTTTTTGTTTTTTTTTTTTTTCACACAAGCCGTGTGTGGAACAGAAGTTGGATAGATAGAGTCAGACTGAAACATATGTTTTGAGGTTCCCTGAATAAAAGAAAGAAATTGAAATATGTCCGCGCCTGCGCGTGTGATTATGTATGTATGTGTATGTGTAAGTGTGTGTAAGTGTGTGTAAGTGTGTGTAAGTGTGTGTAAGTGTGTGTAAGTGTGTGTAAGTGTGTATGTATGTATGTATGTATGTATGTATGTATGTATGTATGTATGTATGTATGTATGTATGTATGTATGTATGTATGTATGTATGTATGTATGTATGTATGTATGTATGTATGTATGTATGTATGTATGTATGTATGTATGCATGCGTGTCGATTGCCTAGCTCGAAAACGAAAATACCGGTAAATAAATTTCTGCGGTTGAGGCACGAAGATCATAAAATAAAATTTCGCCACCCAAACCACCATTTACATAACTTTTTTTCAAAAATGGCGTTAACTATTTTGATAAAATACAATGTGTTAAAGATATTCACACGACAAAAATACGTACATATATCTTGAATTTTCTGGGGAGAGTGTCTGAGGACCTTCGTTTTTTTTTTTTTTTATTTTTTTTTTCTTTGTTTTTGGTAGTGTTTAACTTTAACTACTTATGGCACCGCAGGCGGTGACACTGATGATACATGAATGATGATGGAGCACCAGTGGAATGAGATGGTGAGGGAAACCGGAGTACCTGGAGAAAACCCACCCCAGCGCCGCTTTGTGCACCACAAATCTCACACGCCATCTAGGCGGAGGACCTTCGTTTTGGATAAATTTTGTATAACTGGTAAGCCGCAAGAGAGACAAATACTTAACATAAAAAAGTAAATTTCAAAAACATGCATATATCTTTTTGAGGAATTAATAATTTCCGAGATATGCATTGTTATAAGCTTAAATGGTAAAATATTTAAATTTCCCTCATACGGAAATATGTCAACTTTTGGCCATACAAAAGAACCAAATTGCAATCACTTAGCAATCAGCTTTTAAAAGATTTGACTACTTAATATTTAATATATTAAAAGTTTGACTAAGTAACAGAAGAAAAAATCTGCTCTGTTTTTCTTGATTAGCATAAAGTAGATAGAAGAATATGCTTTGTAAGAATAATTTGTCACAGAAAAATTCATGTGAATTGGACACATTATATTGTTCTCTTCAGCGAGCGACTAGTGTAGAGAATTATGTTATTATTAGCTTTTGTGGTATTTTTAAGTGCTGTCGCTATTAGGGTATTTCTTCCAAGGACATTAAAAGAATATGAAATTTCAACACCAAGCATATAGCGATCCTAAACATTTGACTATCCCCTAGTTTTGTACTCTCAAAGATATTCAAAATATCATGGAAATACTTATCGTAAGACGGAGTCTTTTCGCTAACTCTACTCATGTAAGGCATCTGTTTACTATGATCTTAAAGAGAATTGGTCAGGCCACGTTACCGAAGGGAAGCAGATGAACATGATCATAACTTGCGACAAATTAGGTTCTGAGTTGCGACTGGCGATTCCCAAACTTTCTGGTTGGACAATACTCCACCCTTGTCAGCGGATGTTGCCAAATTTGATTAATCTTTTCTCTGCGCTACATGCTGAAGTTCTATTGCCAAGGCAATTCGCGCATGTGCTGGTCTAAATTCTTTTCTGGTGGAGCGTCGAGCAGGGTGGAGGGATTTAGGGATGGGTTGCCTAATTAGTTTTGCCTTCTCTTACTAGCGTGATATATTGTATCAGAAATGCGCCAATGAAAATCCTGAGAGACCCAAGTCCCTTGAACGTTCACATTTTCACCAAAATCGCAGCACGAGGCGGATTTTTATTGTCTGAGTGTACCTATGAAGAAATGTATCAAATATATTTCTGTACGTCCAATATTTCTCAATTAAGTTAAAGTAGATATAAAGGTAACTTTTCGTAAAATAATTTTTATATAAACTATATAAAATGAGCTATTTACCTAGAAAAATGTATGTGGTTGTGAAATATTAGGCATTTTCTTTAAGTGCGCTCTAAAGGGGTAAGGGGTAAAAATGGAAGGGGACACGCAGAATACTGCAAGCTATGATCTATTGTGGCTAACATTAACAGAAGGATGGGATGAGCTGAAGGAATCATAGGAGACCAATATAGACCAGCGGAAGTCACTACAGACCAATTGTCGAACTGTCCGGCCGGCAGAGAGAGGGCACTGGCGACTCAAGGACCTGGTAGTCGCTCAGTGTATATCTCTTATATTGAGCATGCATCCACGACATCTGCCAGCACTACCATACACTAGAGCCTGCTGGTATCACACCTGAAAGATGACGTGGAAACCCAATAAAGGGAATATTACGTAAATGATAACAAGCAAAAGACAACGAACCTGTGACATTCTTACTGAGGAAAAACTTGACGAAAACGGTGCTGCCTTGGAACATGGTTCTAGGGAATATTTGAGATGTTTAGGACAGCAGACAGGAATTTAGAGAGAATCAGCTCATAGAGCAACGAAATTACTTGAATTAAATTCCTATGTAAATACAATATTCCACCAATTAGAACACCTCAAATATTTCCTAAATGTAAGCATAGAATACTCTGACCCCAAACTGAAGGCTTCAGACGCTGTGATTCGAAAAAGTAAGCCAATAATACCTTTTCATTAATGTCTGCTACCTTTTTACTTTCTCTATACGCACTATGTACATAGTGTATCGAGAAGGTATTACACTCCACCCAAAAATTCAATACCGAGATTTCACCGGAAATATGTGTTTTAGGGTCCCCAATATCCAAAAAAAAAAAAAGCATTTTCACAAAAAAGTCCGTGTATGTGTGTGTGTGTGTGTCCGTGGGTCCGTGTGTCTGTGAACACGATAACTCAAAAACGAAAAGTCGCTAAAATACCAAACTTGGTATTTAAGTTTAGTATCTTCCAGGGATGCGACACGAAGATTTTGAGAAAAATCCCCCAACCCCCAACTAACCTTTACATGGAAATTTTTTCGAAAATTTTTATTTTCTCAAAAATGGCTCTAACGGTTTTGATTAAAATTTCGTATAGAAAACAAAACCGGGCTTGTAGGCCGTGGTCCACTGGGTTTCTCCCCTCGTTCCCAAGAACGTTTCGCCTGAGTCTGCGGCAGGCATCATCAGTGGCGTGTACATCTCCGTGGTCTCTCAGCAGTGCCACTGATGTTGCCTGCCGCAGACGCAGGTGAAACGTCTTGGGAACGAGGGGAGAAGCCCAGTGGACCGCGGCCTACAAGCCCGGTTTTGTTTTCTATAAGTGATTCCAACACAGGCCGTGAAAGCCTTCGATTTTTAATAAAATTTCGTATATTAAAAATATTTACCTGACAAATAAAATGTATATCTTGAATTTTCTGGGAATAGCCTCTGAAGAGTACTTTATTCTGGATGAATTTTACTGAATTTTGAATAATTGCTAAACAGTAAGAGATGGAGAAAAACTTACTATACAAAGAATGTAGAGCACATTAAAACACACAATTCATGTTATATAAATTGTTTTTCGTGGAGTTCTGCGTTTTTGAGACATTCCTTATTTTTGGTTTCTGCTATGAAAAACATATACTTTTCTTATACAGGAACTTGTCAACTACTATCCATATAAACAAAGAATCTTTATTGACATAGCAACCAGCTTTTGACTATCACTTTAACCTATGGTAGTCCCTATTTCGCTTCTACTTACAAGGAAGCAAGTAATAAGACTATTTCTGCTATTTTTTTTTCTGATTAGTATAAAGTAAATAGAAGCATAAGCTTTTTAAGAATAATTTTTTGCAGGGATATAGAGAAAGTCATGTAAATGGTACATACCTGATTTTTCTTTAACACTTTCAGTGCTACGGTCGAGATAATTCGACCGTTGGTTTGAGCAGTTGTAACTCTTAGAAACATTTTAAATCAGTTATATCTGTCAACTCTCACGGGGCTGTTTACACTAATTCCGAGTAATATATAAAGCATACGAAAACTGAATATCATTGGGGTCCGAGTCAAGCTGCACTATGCCACCAAACAGTCGGAAATATATTGGTGGGGAAGTGGGGAGGCCCGCCGAGTACCCTATCTCGCCTGTGGTTTAGGATGGGGAGGGCCCAGGTTAAATAATCGATGGTACGGCATTCCTGATTGATGACGCGGCAGGTAGAAGCAGGTAAATTTTGAAACATATTACTATACTCACTTTTTGCTTATAAGTGCATATTACAGTATTTTCAACTTAACATAACCACATTAATGGCCAAATGTTATTGGTCACAATTAAATTTCGGATTCTTAGCAAATTTTTCACCATAGTGTCAAGGAGGTGTTCTGGCCTAAAATATGTTAGCAGTGAAAGCGTAAAAATTCATTCTTTAAAACGACTGTATGTTGCTTCATGAATCTTTCTAGACTTTTCTGCCAATAATACTATAGTGTCACTATGAAAAAGCATCCATAATTTTAACATCCATCATCGAAAATTGCGACTTATTGATTTCAATTAACCACAATGGTTACCATAACAATAATCAAGTTCACAACATCAATAGTAATAGAATTAAAATTGTTCACTGCTATAAGTATAAAATTTAATATACCATATTATAATTGTTTCCTGCATTAAAAAGTTTATTTTCTTAAATGAACGTAGATGAAGTACTGTATTCAACTTGGTGCAAAAGCAACTTCATTAACTCGTGGGTCTTAGATCGTGATCTAACTTGACCAACTCATTAACAAAGCTCGACTTTTGCACCTAGTTAAATAATAACTTTGATTTAATAAAAATGATCATAAGTAATACCACGATTGTTTTAATCGTGTTTATAATTCACTACTGGCGCGAAGTGACGGGAGTGAATTGTACTAAGAAATGAAAACACGAGTTGTATTTGATGAGACAGTTCAACGAAATAGACTATTAATAATTTCTAACATATAGGAAAAAAGATTTTATCAGGTTATGATTTTAATCTCTGCATTAGTTCTCAAATGGTAGATGACGCATTTGATCATGTTTATTTACCTTTCCCCCCCCCCTTTCTTCACTGCCTCCTGAATTATATGACCGACTGTGTCTACACCCAATATACGAATATAGATAGCAACAACGCAAATAGGGAACAATTTTTTTTTTATTTCAGCTCTTAATAAGTAATATATGAAATGTATGTATGCATTTATTGTATGTATGTATTTATTTCTCTGCAAGTGTTTATCACCCGGTGGCAGAGTTATATAAGTATACAAGATATATAAACAATAAATCACAGCTGCCAGTTTATGGCTTTGTAAGCTAGATATAATAGTTATTTACAACAATTATGAAAACATTAATTTTTCTCTCAATTCAGATTAATTAATTTCATAATTAGAATCACCAACCAATTTAACATTTGTATTTACAACAATATAAAATCACAAGCATTTCATTTAAGAAATATTTACAAAAATTATCCAACATTAATGTCAAGATTTTTCCTAAATTTCTTCAGAGACAGAGGACAACCCCAAAAGGCTGCTCCAGGCAATTCATTCCAGTATTTTATGGTTCTATTTACAAAGGAGAACTTTCCCACGTCAGTTCTTTATCTTCTACCCTTAATTTTGAACGGATGAAAAACATTTTATTTTAGGTTAATGCGCTCATCTCATACATAAAAAAATACAAATAATGATTATTTTATGTCCTTTTTTTTTAACTAAATACATTATGAACTGGATAAAACTTTAAATAAACATTGTAACTGAATTAATTGAAAGTAGAATTGTGGAACCGACAGTTATTAAAAGTGAAGTTTGGTTGCCTGGATTGTCATCTTTTTACCAATAACCAAGACAGGAGAATAAACAAACGAACGTCAGGTGCGACAAGATTTCAAAGAAATGAACTTGAGCTGCTATAAGATTTTTCAACAGTATCGCTCCAGTCAGATGACCGCGATTGGTTGGAATTGCATAATCTCGGTCATTCCTTGGTGCTCTAATAGTAGAACTGGATTGTCAGTACTGTTTATCTAAGTATCAGTAACCGGTCCTGCCCTAATTTTCTGTCAGTTTCTGCATCTACCGGTTTGTTTCAAACTATGTGGGGCAACCCCATTTTGCGATTAGCGTGTCATATGGTTCATATTTTGCCCATACCTGGGATAACTACAGAGGAATAGTGGTTTAATAAGATTGTGGTGTTCTTATTGCTTTATATACAAGCGGAAGACATACACACACAAAATGCTTCATTAGAGAAATAAAAATAAAAGCTGCAAACTCTTCCTTCCTAAAGTTATTTCAGAAACCAGCGAGGAAAACGCGGCCCTCTGGCGCTGCAAAGTTGAAGCACTATAAAACTGTTGTAAAAACTTTGAGGTAGTGAGAGTGTGTGTGTGGGCGAAGCTTTATGAATTCCCATCTGCTCTTCGTAGCTAAATGTTTGTAAAATAAAACTGTTTTGCAGAGGATTCAATATATCAATTTTAAATTAATAAAACAACTTTGATCTGTAGGAAAATCAGTTTAAAGTGATTCAACAAACCACTAACAAGCATTTGTTGCATTCCCTTGAAAGATTTATTATCTCTTTTGGCTAGTGTATTTCCTTATTTTTATTAAACCTATAAGTAAGTATGTAATTAAGTATTTCTCCACCTGCTTACCTTGATAAGCGTGAGGTCAATAGAAGAATAAGATTTTTTTAACCATTGGAAGGGAAAGCCATGTGAATGTTATCCTGCGAAGAACCCAGCATTTCACATAACGGTCCGCTAATTAAAAAAATGACTATCGCTTTAGTCTACTTGCACCTGCATCGAAATGTGTAAATCTGTATGTAATGAAAGCTTATCTGGAGTAATAAGTTAATTTGTTTTTCCACACAAGCCATGTGTAGGACAGGAGTTGGATAGGTGGAGTCAAACTGAAAAATTCAAAGCCATAGCTGGGATTTAAACCATGGATTTTACGGTCTGTAGCCGTTGCTCTATTAGAGTATGTCATCTCAAAATAATGTGAGATCACCTGATCACCGGAAGGAAACCGGTTCATTCCGGTATTAGCCTTATCAGTGCAGTGGTAGCTAACATGTGCAATATCAGTGAACGGCAAATGTTTAATCGGGACTGGGAGAACAAGTATATATTCTGTTTTAATGTAATTGTTTTTTTCAAACAAGCGGTGTGTAGGACAGCAGTTGGATAGATAAAGAGTTGGACTGAAAAATTAAATTCTATAACTGAGATTTGAATTACAGATCTTCCGGTCTCTAGACGGCTGCTTTAAACGTCAGATCATGTCATCTCAAAATAATTTGATATCACTTGATCACCGGACACACGCGAGATATTTAACCCTTAATTGCATAATTTATGTTGTTACATATCCTTTCTTCCTCTAATTCACAACTCGGTATTTACATCCCTTTCACCTGCACCACAACAGAAGCGACTTGAATAGCATTGATCATTAGTGCGATACGAAGTGGATTGACCGTCCATTCAAAGCCGAACGTCGCCAGATCGATTCCCAGTGCCTGTGGTAAAAGATGGGGAGGGTCCAAGTAAAACAACCGGTGTGATGGCACGCTTGGTTGCTGACAGTGTTACATTTGACTGCAATTGCATGGATTTTGCTCCTTTGCATTAAAAACACTATAGTTTTATTGCAAAAATATTAATAATTTTACAATATAAAACAGCTATAACTAGCCTTAATTTATTGCTGAAAATTAGAGTAATGTGAAATTAGAAAAAAGTCCACTAAAATACTTAAAGCTTTGATTAATCACCTTTGTTGCATATGTACAACGCCATACAATTAAGGATTAATGATGTGCTGGCATTTTGCCATGGTAATTCAGTGCCATGAATTTTTAATCTATCCATCCAAGAATTAGAATAATAAAATACTTAATTCAAAATCTTCTCGGGCTTCTAGCCAGGTAAAAACTTGGCTTGACACCAACGTTTCGAAGAAGTGCATCTTCCAAGTGCCAAGTTTTTACCTGGCTAGAAGCCCGAGAAGATTTTGAATTAACACGTCGCCAGGAAAGCTTTAGTTCTTATAAAATACTTGTAGGAATAGCTTGTAGGATTAGAAGAGATTACATGTTCAGGATTAGGATACCAATAATTTAGCAATGAACCAATGCGGTTTATGTTTCCAGATCTATGCTCTACCCCAACCCACACAGGGTCAAACGCCACTGTTCTCATTGCGGTAGCCAGCCAAAGTTTGGGAGTGAGGGCGGAGAGAGTCACAATAAGCATCGTTTCTTCCTTGCCACGCCGCACCGAACACCATCTCTGACACAACTTTGGAATCAACTAGAGGAAGGATGAATGAGATGGCAATAGAAACGACATGGAGCAAAAAGAAATTCGGGGGATGAAAGAACCCTGCCCAGTCTGGCCTGGCAGGCAAAGCGCAAGAAGTGTGAACCTACACTTTCTCTCCTCCCTACTACTCTTTTTCAATAGTCATACAGAGCCAAAGAAACCAGTTCATTCCGGCATTAGCTTCGTGGTAGCCTTATCAGTGCAGTGGTGGCTTACATGTGCAATATGAGTGAATGACAAATGTTTAATCGGGACTGGGAGAACAAGTAAATGCTTTGTTTTAATTTAATTGTTTTTTCACACAAGCAGTGTGTACGACAGGATTTGGATAGGTAGAGTCAGACTGAAAAATTCAAGTCCATAGCTGGGAACCACGGATCTTCCGGTCTCTAGCCAGTTGCTCCAAACATTAAGGTTGTCAACTCAAAATAAATTTGAGATCACTTGATCATTGGGAATATGCGAGTCAGCTGAGAACGTTATTACTTAATTGCACGGATTTATTTTGCTACATATACCGTTCTTCCTCTAATTCGCAAACCGGTATTTATGTCCCTTTCACCAGCACCACAACAGAAGCGAATTGAATAGCCGTGATCCTTAGTGCTATACGTAATAAACTGGCCTTCCATTCAAAGCCGAACGCCGTCAGTTCCACTCCCAGAGATTGCAGTCAAATGTATCTGTGGTAAAGGGTGGGGAGGGTCCAAGTAAATTAAACGGTGTGATGACACGCTTGAATACCGACGGGGTTAAATTTGACTGTAGTTGCGTGGAATTCTCTCTTCCATGTTTAAAAATACTGCATTTTGTTGCAAAAATATTAATAATGTTACGATATAAAACAACTACAACTAGCCTAATTTTATTGCTGAAGGTTAGAGAAATACGAAATTAGAAAAAAATTCACTAAAAATACTAATAGCTTTCATTAATCACCTTTGTTGCATATGTACAACACCATGCAACTGAGGGTTAATGCCGTGCTGGCATGTTGCCATGGCAGCTCAGTGGCATGAACTTTTAGTCTAGCTATCCGAGAAAAAGAATAAGTTGTAGGAATAAGTTTTAGGATAAGAAGAACCTACATGTTTAGGATTAGGCAACCAACAGAGGGGACTCAGCAATTAATCAATGTGGTTTATGTACCTATGTTTATGATATATGGCAGGGTATCCAGATCTAAGCACTGCCATCCGAAGTTGGGGGACGGAGAGAGTCACAACAAGCATCCTTTATTTCCTGTCACGCCACGCCGCACCGAACACCATCCGGCACTTACGACTCTGAAATCAACGAGATGAAGGATGAATGAAATGACAATGGAAACGACATGGAGGAAAAGAAAATTCGGGGGGGGGGGGTGGATGAAACCTTCCAGCATTCACCTGGCAGGAAATGAGCAAGAGGTGCGAACCTATCCTCCCTCTCGACCCCACTACTCTTTTTCAATAGTCACGTAGAACCAAAGAAACCGGTTCAATACGGTATTAGCCTTATCAGTGCACTGGAGGCTTTTATGTACAATATGAGTGAACAGCGAATGTTTAATCGGGACTTGGAGAACAAGTATTTTGTGTTAATTTTATTGTTTTTTTTTCATACAAACCGTGTGCAGGACTGGAGTTGGATAGGTGGAGTCAGACTGAAAAATGGAATGCCATAGGAGGGATTTGAGCCACAGCTTTTCCGGTCTTTAGCGGTTGTTTTAGCCATTAGGGTATGTCATCTCAAAATCATTTTATATCACCTGGCCACCGGAAACATGCGAGTCAGTTGAGAAATGTAATGCCGTGCCGGCATGTTGCTATGATAGCTATGTGGTTAGTGCAACCGGCTGAAGACCGCGAGATCTGTGGCTCAAATCTCGGCTATGCAATGAATTAGAAGAACTTACGTGATTAGGATATGAGCGGAGGGGACTCGACAACAAGTATGCTTCACGAGGGTGAAAGGAATGAGGTGAGAGGATTCACCTGGAGGCCGGGTCCAGGAGCGACAGCTCAGTAGTGCTAGGCTCTACTATTTCCAGATCTAAGCGTCTGGACAGACGAGTACGCATAACAGGGATACCACCTAATATAGGATCAAACGTCTTTGTTCTCATCTCGACAACTAGCCAATGTTGAGGGGCGGAGAGTGTCACAAAGAACATCTTAACCCTGTCACGCCGCACCGAACACCTCGCCGACGCCACTCTGAAATCAACGGGATGGAGGATGAATGAAATGATAATGAAAACGACATGGAGGGACTGGAAATTTTGGGGATGAAAGAAATCTACCTGCATTCGTCAGGTGACTCGGGGAACTCCCGAAGGCACCCAGTATCAGTAGGCCGGTCACAGGGATCGAACCCGTGACCTCTCGAATATATACCACAGACGAAACCGTCTTAGCTATCCCGCTTGGTTACATGATAGATTTCTCAAGTTATGGAATTAATCCCCGCCATAGCTGCAGTCAGGAAATTAATAGGTCCTCAAATACCACAAAAGCGAAGCCCACGCTTGTTAGAAATTACACGCTGAAAATCGATTTGCAGTGTGGGAAAGCTTCCGGTGGCCATGTACACAGTCTTAGAGATTAGAATCTGTTTGTCGCGAGAGACAGCATGCACTTTGTGTGTTTAATGTTTAACGACGCAGTTTGAATCGGAGCTGGCGGAGTTCAAACACAGGAAATCTGCTCGTTAGAGGCAAGTGCACTTTAGTGCGCTTGAGCAGAAAATAGTTGCGCTGCGGCTTATCCCACTGCCTGGGTAATGAAATCCCTTGTTTCCAATAATTACGTTTCCCCACATCAGACCAAAGGGATCTTCGCCCCTACCACTTTCTGACAAACATCAGCTCCTGATTGCATATCTTTAGCCTACGTAAATACATATTTCTTAAGGTAGAACAGTACTTTCATTAAAATTATACTGGTCTGGAAAACAATTCAAAAATAGAAAAGGAACCAATAAACAATGTTAAATGAAGGGGTGGTTCAGATACCACCTCTATAAAATTGTTTCTCTACTATTGGTACTCAAGGCTTTATCCGAGATTTTCAGAATAAACTTGGAGAAGAAGCTTAAAGCTATTGTTACCATCGAACGGCAATAAAAATTTAAGCTAGTGTAGGATAAAAATCCAATGTAGTATATTAAAAGTACAAAAAATAAGTACTCAACATTCGCGTTTATTTCTAAACGTTTATTACACACACACACACACACACACACACACACACACACACACACACACAGGGTGTCAATGAGCTACACCGAAATAAATTGCGAGATTGTACAAGTGACTGATATAAGTAATTTGAGATCGGCGATGCATGGTCCCCGGATAAACATAACGCAACTACATAGTGTTAAACGTGTGGGTATCAATTGCTGATAAGTCGGTGTTAAAGCAAAGCAGGTTGAAAAAATAGCTTAGAATGTGTTTTAAACTGCTGCCCGAATATAGAAATATCGAACTAGCGTTCTCAAGATTTAATGTTGCAAACATCTCTGAAATACCGAATTAATTACTTGACAGTGCGACATTGAGCATTCATTAACTACGTTCTTGACTTATGTAGCCAATTCTGAATGCGCTTTTTCAACTGCTCTGATGGCTTAATGCGTAACACGGAAAGGTGCTATCCCAAAGGTCACGAGTTCGATTCCTGTCATAAAGCAGAAGCTTTTTATTATTATTTTTTTCATACCAGACGAAGTGCCGCGATACGTGGCGTGGTGGTACTTCAGAAATGTATAGCCGTTGCTTCGAAATTTCAATAAACAGACCATAAGTCTCTTATCTCAAATTACTTATCTAAGTAATCTAATTATGAAAATATTTCGGTATGGTTCATTAACACCCTGTATTATATATTCGATGTTTAGCCTAAATTCAACAACTCAAAGTACTCCGTTAGTGGAAAACTTGCTTGTTATGTTACCTTTTGGTCATATTTTGGAGAAGTGTAATATCCTGCCAGTCCAAGGCTAGAATTATGTTCGAGGAACAAGAGAGGTGAAGATTGCAGAAGATCGGGACAGGTTTGTCTTTACAAACATAAGTAGCTGTGCTGTATAACGCACATCAGTATAATCATGTTCTTACGACTCTCTGACAAAATCAGCTCCTGATTGCGTATCTTTAGCCTGTGTAAATACATATTTTTTAAGACAAAACTGTAACTGACATTAAAAACATTGTAAAGCAAATAAAAAATAGAAAAGAAATCAATGAATAATGTGAAATGAAAAGGTGGTTTTCATACCACCTCTATGAAATAGTTTCTCTACGATTGGTACTCTAAGATCTATCAGAAACATGGAGAAGAAGGTTAAAGCTATTGCAGCCTTTGAACGACAATTAAAAGAAACGATAATAACCTAGTGTAGGATAAAAATTCAATGTTTAAGTATATTACAAGTACAAACAATCTCATGTGCTCTATTCACTTGACTTTCTCTACATCTCTGCAACAAATTACATTTAAAATTTTTATTCTTATATTTACTTCATGCTATTTGAAACAAACCTAGCAGAAGCGTGCTTCCTTTTTAGGTAGACGTTGAATAAGGGAATGCACTCGGTTCAAACAATAGTGTTCCATTCATATGACTTTCTCTACATCTCTGTCACAAATTATTGTTAAAAAGCTTATGCTTCTATTTACTTCAGGGTAATCGAGAAAAAATTAGCAGAATTAGTATTATTACTTGCTTCCTTGTAAGTAGAAGCGAAATAAGGGAGTAACATAGGTTAAAGAAAAAGCTAAAAGCTGGTTGCTATGTGACTGAAGTTCCTTGTTTGTATGGACAGGAGTTGACAAATTCCTGTATCAGAAAAATATAGTTTTTTCACAGCTGAAACCAAAAATAAGAAATATCTCAAAAACAGTCAACTCCACGAAAAAAATGTATACAACATAAATTGTTGTGTTTTAACGTGCTCTACGTTTTTTGTGCAGTAAATTTTTGTCCATCTCTTATAGTTTAGCAGTTATGCAAAATTTCGTAAAATTCATCCTGAATAAAGTAGTCTTCAGAGGTTACTCCCAGAAAATTCAAGATATGCATTTTATTTTTCACGTAAATATCTATAATATACGAAATTGTAATCAAAATCGCTAGAGCCATTTTTAAGAAAATCGCAATTTTCGATAAAAGTTCCATTTAAAGAGTAGTTTGGGATGGGGGAATTTTCTCAAAATCTGCATGTCGCATCCCTGGAAGATTCTGAACTTAAAATACCAAGTTTGGTGTTTTACCGACTTTTCGTTTTTGAGTTAACGTGATCACAGACACACGTACACACACAAACACACACACACACACACACACACACACACAAGGGCCTTTTTATGAAATATCGGTATCGAATTTTTGGTTGGAGTGCAATGCCTTCTCTATACACCATGTACATAGTAAGTGTAGAGAAAGTAAAACAATAAAATTCATTCAGAATAAATTGGTCTGCTGAGGTTATTTCCAGAAAGTGGTAGAGATACAACTTTTCATGTAAATCCCTTTAATATACCGTATTTTAATCAAAATTTTTAGACGCATTTTTTTGAAAATCAAAACTTTGGAAATCTTTTCCATGTAAAGAGTAGTTTGGACGGCGGTAGGAATTTTCTTGAAAAACTTCATATAGCATCATTGGAAGATACTGAACTTAAACCCCAAGTTTGTTATTTAACGGACTTTTAGTTTTTGAGTTTACTGCCCACAGACACACACGTATACGCACATGGACGTTTTTCTAACATATTTGTTTTATTCAGAGGGTCTCAGAATATGTATTTCTGGTGAAATCTCGTTATTTAAATTTTTGGGTAGAATAAAATACCTATATACGTTGTTCGTGTAGAGAAAGTAGAAAAATCTTATGTGTTCCATTGACATGACTTTCTCTACATCTCTGCAAAAAAGTAGTTTTAAAAAGCTCATACTTCTATTTACTTCATATTAATCGAAAAAAAATTAGTAGAAATAGTCTTATTACTTGCTTCCTTGTAAGTAGATGGGAAATAAGGGAATAGCATAAGTTAAAGCGATAGTCAAAAGCTGGTTGCTAAGTGACTGAAGTTCCTTTGTTTGTATGCAAAGGAGCTGTCAAATTCCTGTATGAGAAAAGTTAAAATTTTTCGAACCTGAAGACAAAAACAAGGAATATCTCAAAAACGATCAACTCCACGAAAAAAATGTATGTAACATAAATTGTGTGTTTTAACGTACTCTACATTTTTTGTGTTGTAAGTTTTTGTTTATCTCTTACGGTTTAGCAGTTATTCAAAAATCCTTAAAATTCATCCAGAATGAAGTAGACTTCAGAGGCCATTCCCAGAAAATTCAAGATATGCATTTTATTTGTGAGGTAAATAGCTTTAATATACGATATTTTAATCAAAATTATTACAGCCATT
Organism: Hymenopus coronatus; assembly: GCA_030762935.1. NCBI lineage: Eukaryota > Metazoa > Arthropoda > Insecta > Mantodea > Hymenopodidae > Hymenopus > Hymenopus coronatus. The sequence goes on along the minus strand of CM060882.1, from coordinate 32,041,840 downwards.
TTTAATAAAATCAAAATTTTCGAAAAAAAGTTCCATTATAAGGAGTAGTTGTATGTGGGGCGAATTTTCTCATAATCTTCGTGTCGTATCCCTGGAAGATACTGAACATAAATACCAGGTTTGGTATTTTACGGACTTTTTGTTTCTGAGTTATCGTGTTCACACACACACACACACACACACACACACACACACACACAGACCTTTTTCTGTAAATACTTTTTTTTTTGGATACAGGGGACCCTAAAACATATAATTCCGGTGAAATCCTGGTATCGAATTTTTGGTGGAGTACAATGACTTCTCTATACACTATGTACACAGTACGTGTAGAGAAAGTAATTATTTTATTTATTTATTTTAAATATTCTATTTTTAGCCTAAATTCAGCAAAGCAAAGTACTCCGCTAGAGAGAAGAAAACTTGCCTGTTATGTTACCCTTTGGTCATATAATGGAGAAGTAAAGTAACTCTATCAATCCAGTGGCTAGAATTATGTTCGAGTAACAGGAGAGGTGAGAATAATGGCAAAGATGGGGACAGATTTGTCCTTCCCAACATTAACAGCTGTGCTCCATAATGCAACTCAGTTTATATTATTATCACTTTATTTAGCGTAGGTAAATATATATTTAAGATACAGCAGCAACTTTCATTAAATGTATAAGGACTGGAAAACTATTCAAGAATAGAAAAGCAAATCAATGAAAGATGTAAAATGAAGGGGTGGTTCGAATACCCACTAAGAGCTTTTCGCTTGATTGGTTCACAAGGAAAGGTTAAACCAATACGTTATAATTCCTTCTTGTAGAGGGAGTAAAAAATTATGAGCATATTTCTTTAAGCTGGAAAACAGTTACGAATTTATCTGATGCTGTCATCAGAAAATGCAGTCAAAGGTTAAAGCTACTGGCGCCATTGAACGACAATAAGAAAACCAATATTAAGGTATTGAAAGATGAAAATTAAAAGTTTAAGAGTATTACAAGAGCAACAGTTAAGAAGTTATTAACTTTCGCTATTACTTCTAAGCTTTTATTAGGGTAAGGATGGACAGGACCGGGTAATGAGGCGCAACCGGGTAGATGCGTTTTTTAAATTGGAAAGTGCTACCATCTACCACTTCTTGACTGAACTGCATTCTCATATTGGCAGCAGTCAGAAGCAGGAGTTCGAAGATTATTGTGTCTGTAATCTTTACGATTAGAAATTTTCGCGTTTTGAAGTAATTTAACTGAAATTTGAAGTCGGAGTTTAAGAGATAAGTATCTACAGCAACATAAAATAAGAACTGAAGCTTTCCTGGCGACGTGTTAATTCAAAATCTTCTCGGGCTTCTAGCCAGGTAAAAACTTGGCTTGACACCAACGTTTCGAAGAAATGCATCTTCCTCGTCTTCAGGGTGAACTGATGGTTTGAGCTTGCGGAGACTGGTATTTATAAGAGCTGGGATGAAGCTAACATCTGATTGGTTCGCGTGATATTATGGCCTGGCATGTCTCAGTCATCTTAAATACCAGGCCATAATATCACGCGAACCAATCAGATGTTAGCTTCATCCCAGCTCTTATAAATACCAGTCTCCGCAAGCTCAAACCATCAGTTCACCCTGAAGACGAGGAAGATGCACTTCTTCGAAACGTTGGTGTCAAGCCAAGTTTTTACCTGGCTAGAAACCCGAGAAGATTTTGAATTACAGCAACATATTTTACTTTTACTACATTAAATTGCAAAGATTTCAGTATTGTTTTCAATGTCATTACAATTCGGGAAGCAAGTCGTTATTGTGGTATGCCTTAAGAAGAACAAAATGCGCGAGGGGACAGAAACGGGGGCATAACTGGGTCCCACCAATCCTGTGTCCTAAGAAGTTTAGTGATGTTGACTTCATGTCAGCTGAAACCACAGAACAACACACTCCTCAGCCATCAGCATCAACATCTGAGGGGTCAATAAATTTTACACTACATACCCAGCCTTGTGAGTCTTCTTCCCTCCAAAATTGCAGAGACACAAATTGGAGATCAGATTTCTCTAAAAGAACTAGATGTTCTTCAAAACAAATTGATGTCGCATCACCTTCCATCCAGATATACTCCAGTGACTTGCACAAAATAGCAATATCGACCGAACCACAAACGTTTGCAGTTTCACCAAAAGATGTGTTGCCATTTCTCTGTGCTAAAAGACCTCCCTCATCGTCAGAAAGACGCCGCGGGAAAACAGTTGTGCTTACAGAGTCACCATATCAGGTTGAGCTTCAAGAAAAGGCAAATACTCAACCTAAGTCATCAGCAATTTGCAGGAAGTCGCTTCAGTCTAAGTTTGGTGAAACAAGAGCAAAGAAAGCCAAATATACTGAGGAAACTTCTAGCGATATCCAATGCTCTTATTGCAAGGAGAAATATAGTGAGACAAAACGAAATGACGACTGGATTCAGTGTGTGAAGTGCAACAGATGGGTCCATGAACTTTGCACAGGTTGGCCCCAAAAGGCATTGAAATATTTTGGATGTAATGAATGTTAAGCACAGAAAAACTGTAGTACCCGATTGTTCCCCACCGTTTTAACGGTTCTGCTCCTACCCTAGGAGCAAAACCGTATTTTGCAAACAAAAACTTTTTAATTTATATTACGTATGTGATAAAAGATGGCAACAAAGCTCATGTTTTAAAATGTTCAGAATTCACGATACAACAATTTACAATAAAGTGAATTTCTTAAAACGTTATATGTTACGATCAATTATAATTTATTGTAAGATACCCGATCCTGCCCCCCCTACCCCTACATTGTTTTCTATTTTAGCCAAAAGCCATCAAATTAAGATACTCCGCTAGTAGGAACATATAGAAACTAGGTCGTATATTTAGCCTTCGGTCATATTTTTGGAGATTTCTTCTTTCTTTCTTACTTCTTCTTCAGCACGGTTTAGGCCGTCAGCCTGTTCCGACTCTAAAATTCTATTCTGTCCATCTTTTCATAGGCGTTCCTTGAGCTCTATAAAATAATGCTACCTTTGGTATTCTATGGCTAATCTTTCTGGCTAAGTGTTATCTCGATGTTGTCTATAATTTTGATACCTGTTAAAATATTACTATTATTGTGTATAATAACTGGTACAAATTTTAATTTTCTAAATTTCATAGATACATCACTTTAACAAACTGATCATGAAAGTCGTGGTAGATGAGCCATCCCAGGAATCGCCTGCCGACCCGGAGAAATCACGAAAAACACATAGATCAGAGTGTATGGTCACCTGAGATACACTGCGGGATCTCAGGAGTTAGAGAGAGACAGAGAGAGAGAGAGAGAGAGAGAGAGGGAGGGAGAGAGAGAGAGGAAAGACAGTGGGAGATAAAAAATAATCTCCGCACTTTTACAACCACTTTAGCGGTACTGAACTTTTACTATTATCTAATATAACAATTTCCAAATATAACAAAGCAAATTGTGAATATACTCTAGTGTAGTATCTGCCACAAATAAAGTTCGTAAAACACTCGCGAGATCCCTAACAAGGCTTCAGACCAAAACTTTTCTCCCTCAGGAATAATACGAATGATTTAATGAGCACAAAAAAAGAAAATTCACGACAGACAGTTCAAGAGGCACTCAACACGTTTTTACCTTCTCTTCCACTTTTACTTACGCCAGGTAGAGAAGTGCCGCATTCCACTCAAAATTTGTTTATTGAAATTTCACCGAATTTACATCTATAAATTCGTGTATTATTACATATGCATTTCTCTATCTAGCATAGTTTCTTTGTACATTTTTTACTGTCTCTATACGTACTATGTACACAGTGTATAGAACTGCTATTGCACTCCCTCAAAAAACTTTATATCGGGATTTTATCGTGAATGCATGTTTTAGGGTCTCCTGATCCAAAATTAGAATTTTTAGAGAAAGGTCCCCGTGTGTCCGTATGCCTGTGAACACATTAACTCAAAAATGAAAAATCCGTAAAATAGCAAACTTGGAATGCGATATGAAGTGATTGAGAAAAAACCTCCCACCCCAAACTTCCCTTTAGATGGAAAAATTTCGAAAATTTTGATTTCCACAAAAATACCTGTAATGATTTTGATTAAAATATCATACATTAAAGATACTCACATGAAAAATCAAATCCTATATTTTCTGGGAATAGCCCATTAAAAACTCTTTATTGCCGATGAATTTTACATAACTGGTAAGACGTAAGAGAGGCCAAAAGTTACTACACATAAAATAAGATGTCGTTAAACCACACAAATTATTTTATATTCATTTGTTTTCGTGAAGTTGCTCATTTTTAGACATTCCTTATTATTCGTTTTCGTTTCAATATACTTCAAATTTTCACAGTCGGGAATTTATCAACTCCTGGCCATAGCTTCTAAAGTTCCTCTTTATTGGGTGACGTTTGCAAACTAGTAAACCGTAAGAAATAAACAAACATTTACTACACAAGGAATAAAGATTTCTTTAACGCACATTTCTGAGGTCGCGATTTCAAATTCGTGGTGGACATAATATAGATAAGGTATTGTATTGCACCCAAAAATCCGCTACCGAAATTTCACCGGAAATACATGTTTTGAGACCCCCTGAATCCAAAAAATTATTTTAGAAAAATTTCCACGAGTGAGTGTGAATGTGTTTCTCTGTGTGTGTGTGTGTTTGGCAGAATAACCCTAAAACGAAAAGTCCTTTAAATACCAAACTTGATATTTAAGTTCAATATCTCCCAAGGATGCCACACGAAGATTTCCAAGGAAATCCCCTCACCCCCAACTAAAAATTTTGGAAAATTTTTATTTTCTCAAAAATGCCCTAACGATTTTGACTAAAACATCGTATTATTAAAGATATTTACATTACAAATAAACTGTATAACTTGAAATTTCTGGGAATGGCCTCTAAATACCTCTATATTCTCGATGTATTTTTTGTACGTTGCATAAGCAGTAAGATATAGACAAAAACTTACTACACTAACAATGTAGAGCTCCTTAAAACATATAATTTATGTTATACAGGATGTTAATGAACTACACCGAAATAATTTGCGATATTGTGCACGTGACTGATGTAAGTAATTTGAGCTCGGCGACGCATGGTCCCCGGATAAACATAACGTAACTACATAGCGTTAAACGTGTGGGTATCAGGTGCTGATAAGTCGGTGTTAAAACAAAGCAGGTTAAAAAAAATGTCTTTAAAACTGCTGCCCAAGCATAGAAATATAAATTTTTAGCAGCTCGTTACTAGCGTTCTCAAGATTTAATGTTGCAAAAATATGTAAAATCATTCATTAACTACATTCTTGAATTATGTTGCCTACTCTGGAGGCGTTTTTTCAACTGCTCTGGTGGCTTAATGCGTAACGCGGGAAACTGCTATCCCAAAGGTCATGAGTTCGATATGTGTCAGAGTAAATGTGTTTATTACTTTTTTTTTTATTCCAGACGAAGTGCCGCGATACGTGGTGTACTGGCATTTCAGAAACTTATAGCCATTACTTCGAAATTTCAATGAACAGGCCACAAGTCTCAAATTAATTATTTAAGTAATCTACATATTCTGAGAAAATATTTCGGTATAGTTCATTAACACCCTGTATATAGATTTTTTACTTTCTCCATACGCACTATGAACTAGTGTATAGAGACAGTATGCACTCCACCTAAAAATTCCATACCGAGATTTCACCGGAAATATATGTTTTTGGGTCCCCAATATCCAAAAAAAGCATTTTCACAAAAAGGTCCGTGTGTGTGTGTGTGTGTGTCCGTGTGTCCGTGAACACGATAACTCAAAAACGAAAAGTCGGTAAAATACCAAACTTGGTATTTAAGTTTAGTACCTTCCAGGCATGCGACACGAAGATTTTGAGAAAAATCCCCCCACTTCCAACTACCCTTTACATGGAACTTTTTTCGAAAATGTTGATTTTCTCAAAAATGGCTCTAACGATTTTGATTAAAATTTCGTATATTAAACATATTTACCTGACAAATAAAATGTATATCTTGAATTTTCTGGTAATAGCCTCTGAAGAGTAGTTTAATCTGAATGAAGTTTACTAAATTTTGAATAACTGCTAAACCGTAAGAGATGGACAAAAACTTACTACACAAAAAATGTAGAGCACATTAAAACACACAATTTATGTTGTATACATTTTTTTCGTGGAGTTCGTCGTTTTTGTGACAGTCCTCATATTTCGTTTCTGCTATGAGAAACGTAAACTTTTCTCATACAGGAACTTGTCAACTCCTATCCATATAGACAAAGAAACTTCATTGACATATCAACCAGCTTTTGACTATCACTTTAAGCTAGTGCATTCCCTTTTTACTTTCTCTACCCGTACTATGTACATAGTGTATAGATAAGGTATTGCATACCACTCAAAAATTCAATCCGAGATTTCACCGGAAATGCATGCTTTGGGTTCCCGGAATAAAAAAAAAAAAAAAAAAAAAAGCATTTTCAGAAAAAGGTCCCTGTGTGTGGACAGCATAACTCAAAAATAAAAAGACTGTTTATTACCAAACTTGTCATTTAAAATTGGTAATTTCCAAGGATGCGACACGAATATTTTCAAGTGAAAATCCCCCCATCCTAAACTATCCTTTACATGGAAATTTTTTCGTAAATTTTGATATTCATAAAATGGCTAACGATTTTGATTAAAATATCGTATGTTAAAGATATTTGCCTGACAAATAAAATGTATATCTTGAATTTTCTGGAAATAGGCTCTGAAGCCTACTTTATTCTGGATCAATTTTACGGAATTTTGCATAACTGCTAAACCCTAAGAGATAGACGGAAACTAAACATACAAAAATGTAGAGAACGTTAAAACACATGATTTATGTAATACTCATTTTATTCATAGAATTAATCGTCTCTTATATATTCCTTGTTTTTGGTATCAGCTTTGAAAAACGTATACTTTTCTTAAACAGGAATGTGTCAACTCCTGTATATACAAACAAAGGGACTTCAGTCACATAGCAACCAGCTATGTGGAATACAATATTCTCTCTATCACTATGTATATAGTACGTGCAGAGAAAGTAAAAATGCCGATTTCTTATAGCCCGGATTTTATGGGAAATAAAATATTTTTGGCGTAAGTATTTCCAAGATACTGATTAATAGAGGCTTATTCGTTCTGTCTGTCTGTCTGAGCGATGGAAGGGAAACAGGATTTCAAAGGCTATTACATCATTTCCAGTTATTTATACATAGGTCACTCAAGTCTACTCTATTCTGCTAATCTCCTTGGACCTGTAACGAATTCTGTAATTTTTACCTCGATTAAATGACGAATAAATTTTTTGTAATGAAACTTTGCATCAGAAAGGATAGAGAAAGCTATTCAGGATATAATATTAGATTTTTTATTACCTTTACAAAAATGTATTTTTCTATTTACTTCATGTTAATCGATACAAAGGTTTTTGTTGAAATATTTTCATTATATTTTATACATTTCAAATATGCCTGGACCGATAGTCAGATATTTAAAATGTAGGTCACTATATGAAATCTTTGTGTTTCTGTTTCCTTGAATGATGAAAATGCAATTCAAAATAATAACAACAGAGTATGTTGGAAATGATTTTCATTTTTGTGTACTAATTTTGGCCACATCTTCTGGTTACCTAGTTATAAAAAGTTTGACGAGTTACATTTTCATATGACTTTCTCTTTTCAGCTCAACGAGTTAATCATACGCAGATTTATTTCTAGTCAACACGAACATTTATTACACATTTAGACTCGTTTAAGAAAGTTTACTGCAATAGCCACGACGATTAAAATGCAGATTGGTCTGTGATGGCTTTGAAATTCCACTCTTTGTATGACTACGAGTTAAAATCTGATTTGAAACATTCTCATGACTTTCTCAACCTATTCTGTAACAAACTATCTAGTCGATTAGTTGTAATCGACTCCATTAATCGATTAATAATGCTTAATCGATTAACATTCAATCAGAAATTGATCAATTGATCGATTAATCGATTAAATCCCACAAACCAAATTACTACCATTATACACCATAATGTTCATCTACGGTGCCACAAGTAGTAAAAGCGAACGTGAAACACTGTAAAAAATCTGATGTGTTACACTCACATGACTATTCTAGCTGTTCTGCAAACTTCTTATAAAAGATTATTCATCTTTTCACATAATGCTAATTGAGATAAATATTACCATTGTTCTTTTTTCTTAGTTCCTTATAAGTAGATGGGAATTAAAGGAATGCACAATGCTAAATTGATAGTCAAAAGTTTTAAGCTATCATTATGCGACTGTCAATGCAAATCACTTCTTTGCTGGCCAGGAGTAGAACAAAAGAAAAGTATAAGTCTGAAAAAACTATAAGTATTTAAAAATTGAAACCAATAACATTCAATATCTCGGAAACGGTTACCCCCACAATAAAAACGTAAAGGACATAAATTGTGTCCTTTGACAGATCTACATTTTTGTACAGTATGTTTTTCGTCTATCTCTTATGGTTTAGCAGTTAAGAACAATTCGGCAAAATGCATCCAGAATAAAGAGGTCTTAAGAGGCTATTCCCAGAAAATTCAAAATATACACTTTATTTAGGATATAAATATTTTAATATACAGAATTTTAATCAAAATCGTTAGCCATTTTTATAAAATCAACATTTTAGAAACTTTTTCCATATAAAGGGTAGGTTGTGGGGGGGGGGGGATTTTCTTTAAAATCTTCGTGTGGCATCCTTTGAAGATACCGAACCTAAATACCAAATTTGGTATTTAACGGTCTTCTCGTTTTTGAGCTATACTGTCCGTAGATACACACACATACACACTCAGCCCTATTTCTAAAATGTTGTTATATTTCCGGTGAAATCTCCACATCGAATTTTTTGGGTAGCATAAAATACCTTCTCTATCCATATGTAAATTGTACATACGGAGCAAAAGAAAATAAAAAGAAAAAAATCTGATGTGTTCCATTCACATGACTTTCTCTACATTTCTGTAACAAATTATTGTTAATAAGCTTATTCTTCTATCTACTTAATGCTAAAACAATAGCAAAAACGATCTTATTACTTAGTTCCTTTATAACTAGAAGCGAAGTAATGGAATACACTAGGCTAAACCAACAGTCAAATGTTTTAAAATGTGGTTGCTACAGAATTGACATCCATTTCTTTGCGTGGCCAAGCGTTGACAAGTTTCCGTATGAGAAAAGTTTTAAGCATTTTAAAACTGGTATCAATAACAAGGAATATCTCGAAAACGGCCAACTCCACGAAAAAAATATATACTCGAGATAAATTGCATTGTGTGTTTTATTATGATCTATATTTTTTGTGTAGCAAGTTTTTGTCTATCTCTTACAGATTACCAGTTTTGCAAAATCCAATAAAACTCATCCAGCATAAAGAGGTGTTTAGCGGCTATTCTCAGAAAATTCAACATATGTTATTTGCCATATACGATATTTTAATCAAAATCGTTAGCCAATTTTTAGAAAATCAAAATTTTTCCATGTAAGTGTAGTTTGTGTTGGGAGGATTTTCTCAAAATCTTCGTGTCGGATTCCTGGAAGATACTAAAAATTAAATACCAAGCTGTTATTTTACAGAATTTTTGTTTTTGAGTTTATCTTGTTTACGGACACATGGACACACATGGATCTTTTTCTGAAAATACCTTTCTTTTGGATACGAGGATTCTAAAACTTGTATTTCCGGTGAAATCTCGGTTGCAAATTTTTGGGTCAAATGCAATAGCTTCTCTATACACTATGTAATAGTACGATCTGATCGAATTATCTTACAACAGAAATTAATCGATTAAATTCCACAAAGGCATTACTACTATTAATAGTACATTGTAATGTCTCTGTATCGTTGTTCGTGTATTCGACAGTTCCCTGGGCATGCTATAGATCGGAAAATAAGTTCCTGAAGGAGGTGCAGGTGAAAAGAAGCCCCAGCCCCTGTTTTCGGACGAGCCACTAGAGATTAGTGATTATACGCAGCATAAGAAGACTTGAAAGAACGTCTCGGATGTAATTTGGCGCGAAACTGACAACGGCGCTTGCCTGGGGAAGTGGCTTGTATCAAAGGCTTCAACAAGAAGCGACATCGGCAACAGAGTCAACGAGAGCGTTATTACACTGTTGCCAGCTCAAGCTAAGGGCTCCTTTTATATTAATATCTCCAATGAGTACTGATACAGCCAAGGTAAAGGCGTTAGGAGCTTGGATCTTTTCACTTTCTCTATACCTTATACAGTTACATATGATTTTACGACTTTAATAATATTTCAGTTCAACAAATAGAGCTAAATTCCTCTATTATGTCACCATAAATTATCTCAACTGTACTACCGTCAGTATAAAAATAAAATCTGATGCACCTATTACATTCACATGACTTTCTCTACATTGCTGTAACAAATTATTATTAAAAAGCATATTCTACCGTCTATATTATCATAATCGAGATAGAAATTAAAAGAAGTAGTCTTAATTACTTGTTTCCTTGTAAGTAGGAGGGAAATAAGGGAGTACCATTGGCCAAAGTGACAGTCAAATATTTTAAAAGCTGGGTACTATGTGACTGAATATCCTTTGTATCGCCAAGAGTTAACACATTACCATATGAGAAAAAGTATAAGTATTTTAAAACTGAAAACAATAACAAGGAATATCTAAAAAAAACGGTCAACCCCCCACCAAAAAAAAAAGAAAAAAAGATTGTGTATTTTAAGAGCTCTATATTCTTTGTTAAGTAAGTTTTTTTTTTTCCTATCTCTTACGTTTACCAGTTACGAAACATTTAGCAAAATTCATTCAGAATAAAGAGGTCTTTAAACGCTATTTCCAGAAAATTCAAGAGGTCAATTTTATTTGCTATATAAATATCTTTAATGAACGGTATTTTAATCAAAATCGTTACAGCCGTTTTTGAGAAATTAAAAATTTTCAGAATTTTTTCCATGTAAAGGGTATTTTGGGGTGGCAGTATTTTTCTCCAAATCCTCATTTCGCATTCCTGGAAGATATTAAACTTAAATACCAGACTCAGGGCCTTTTCGTAAAATTCTTAATAGACATTGGGGATCCTCAAGCGTGTATTTTCTGTGAAATCTCGACATCAATTTTTTTCGTGGAATGCAATACTTTCTCTATACACTATTTGCATAGTAAGTGTAGAGAAAGTAATAACATAAATAATATATTTTCCCTAATGAACATATGACGATTGAACGTATTTTTAAAATGTTTCCATACTTACTGAACAATTAGCGTTATTTCCTGACTCAGAAACCTTTTTTTTTTATAACTGACCTTAGAACGCTGCACACAGAGGGGTTTGTCAATCCTTGACCATACCTCAGCTTAATGGAATAAATGAGTATCAATGTCACTTTCGCTCAAAAAAGCAATTTTTGTTGCAAATATGAAGCATTCTAATGCTTTATTTCGCATTTCCTGTATCCCTGCAGAACTTGTAATGAAAGCTTGCCTTTCACATGTAAACTTATGCTTATTTCTCTCCCATTTAAATTTTTTAACATTTTGCTGCAATGAAAAATCATCTTTCTCATTTTTTGTCCACAAAGACTAAAAAAATGCACTGACTATTGAAATTAAGAGTTTAATTTTGGAATCTGCACTGAATGCAGATACCAGAAATCTGATACTCAGCTTTATTAGATGCTGTTGGTAGAAAATTCAGTAACATTTTGGGCTTCATCACATTAAAACTACAGAAGGTTAGTAGGTTTTAAAAACATGTTTTTAAACACATATAATTAATAACTAATAATAGATTATAGCTAGAGCGTTGAAACTTCAATGGATTTATACACGAGTCATGCAACACGTGTATAAAACTTTAAGTTCTTGAGAGAACTTGGTTTCAAAAGTTTAGACGTTAGATTTGAAACGCATTCGGCTCCTTAAATCATGACAAAAGTTGAATGGAATTCCATATTCCAACAATCTGTTTAAAAGTTACCGTTAAATGGTAAAAGTTTAATTTCCTGCTTATTTTAATCTCATATTTTGACCTACATATAAGACGGTAACTTAGTGCGCTCTGACCAGGTCTGATTTAATCAATGTCAGTTTTTTTTAAAAGAAAATTTAAATTTTACATTTCTGGATGCCTCAGCAACTGAAATAAAATTGCGATAGAAAACGTCAGGTGTGATCAATAATTAATGCACAAATTTTATCTGCCCATAACGGTAATTATACATATTGGTGAGCTTTATACAAGTGATGAATTAATGAATATGACAGGAAAAACAGGTATAACATAATGAGTATTCTATGCCATTTCATTTAGCTGTATTAAGTGAGTTTTTAGGTATTTCTGTAGAAATCTATTAGCTACAAATAGTATAAACACTTCTTTCAACAATTAAAATACACTACGTTTGTTACAAAAGTTGGCCGCCAGGAAACGACTTGTGTGGCCTTCACTGTATTTCCCTCCGCGCGCGTCCTACAACCGTTCTGTCATCACATGTGCGTCAGTCTTTCTTGTGTTCTAGTCCAGTTCATACGTGAATAACATTAGAAATGTTCACAAGTGTTTAGTTTTGCTTGAAGTGCTTTCAAAATGCAGTATACAGTACCACAAAGGGTGTTATGTACGATGCGTATGTGCTTACATCAGCTTGTAGGGACGGATCTAAATTTCCTGTGTGCGTGTTCCGAGTTTGGTTGTAAATAAATTCAGGAGACAGGATTGATTTTGTGTTAGGAAAAGAAAGGCAAACAGGCGCGTGCTAATAGAGCATAAATTAAGACATTGGAGAAAGGCTAGAATGGTCACATCTCTTAGGCGTCTGACATTTCGAAAGCTTCAGCATGGAAAGTAACAAAACTTTTAAAACTCAAACCATTGAAGGTTACTGTTGTCCAGAAATTTCCACACCTCCTGTGATAAGCTATGTTTTGACAATTGTTAATGGGATTCGAGATTTTATTTGACGTCCACGCAAGTGTGACTGGGTGACGGGCCGTGTGACTGCCACCAAGTGTACAGTATGTGACCATGCTCCTGACGGCCAAGTTTTGTAGCACACTTATTGCATATATTAAAAACATTCTTAAATTCTAAAATATCTTCCCTTTCTAATTTTTCAAAAATGGTATACTTGCAGTTTCATGCCACTTTGCAGTTTCTGAACATACTCAGTTCAATTACCTGGAGCTTGAGTTCATGTATTTCTTGTTGACTAGTTTCATCCAAAACACCTAATTTCCTTAAATAATCTGATTTCTAATTGCTTTACTTCAACTCTTAATTTGCGTGGCTATGTCTTTTTACCCACCAGCAGAAAGGTAACTCGTCTTTCCTACATCATACCTTTGTTTTAACAATCAGAGATTATTTATTACAATTATTTAGTTTCCTCTACATTTCTGTACCAATTATTAATCTTACTAGTTGATAACTTCTGTATACCACCTCTTATTCGTTTCATTTCGTAATCGGCTTACCCTCCCCGTATTTGTAGAACTGGCTCCTCCGTAGAAATTACAAGCCAATGCCCAGGCATCAAAAGCCTGTTAGGGAGCCAACGGCACGAAACCACGTATTTCCTCAAATCGAGAAAATAGAAATGGGATTGCAACTAATCTTACAACAGAATGGAGCACCGTGATATTTCGCAAACTATGTCCGAGAAGCGTTAAATAGTTGATTCTCAGACCGATGGATTGGCAGAAATGGACCAATCTAATGGCCAGCTAGATGTCCAGATCTTAGTCCATTTAGACTTCTAACTTTTGGGCAATGTCACTGATGAGGCCTAAAATGAAATAATTTAAGATATTGAGCATTTAAAACAAACAACTAGATAAACAGTTGCAAGTACTGTATCAGATATTCTTGTCAGAATGTGGACTGACGTTGATTTTCGTGCACTGAATGGTGCTCATATTGAAAATTCATTAATGTTATTTGGAAACTGATTAGAGTTATTTAATTAATTAAAAAATACTTTTAATCAACTACACAAATTACTTAGTTCACAATGAACTCATAAAACACCACTATTCATCTCCGGAAACCCTATACAACAAACCCATTATCAGCCTTGGTACTGTAAGCAGACACATTCAAAGTTTGGTAATCACTGTTACAAAACAAACAAAGAACTGTTACTCACATGGAATGATGACGACGAACGGTGATACAAGCAGAAAAAACAACAATATCCATTGTGATGAGCTGGTTGGTTGAAATGAGCCCCTTCTCATGACGTCATACCATAGGCCGCCCTCTTCTAATTGGTTGCTGTTTCCCTTAGCTTGTCACCATCTTTTGTCTTTGTGGAAAGATGTGGAACAGTCACACGCACTACACGTTGATTCACAAACAAATTTCCGAAGTAAACAGGGCGTCTGTAGAGCAAAAATGGAACGCGAAAATCATATAGATGGCATCAGGGGTTGTTTTGTTCTTTCTTTGTTCATAACTTCCTCTTTGTTTTCAGAAATCCAGGAACAAATGCACAAGCTTTTCAATTTGTCCCGTATTTGTTTTAGACTTCATAAACTTTTCCTCTTTTTCACATCTGCAACAAAAAGAGAAAGAAACAATGGTATTGTCACAGCATCGCTTTGTAAAAATCACTGAACAAAGTTATGAGAAGTGTAAACCATTTGCATAAACTAACGGTGCCCATTCAGGACGATAATGTACTGTAAAACACGGTAGGTGTAATATAAAGCCCTTCTCTATTCAATTTGCTCGATGCGTTGCTGCAAGATATGAATCCAAGTACACATTCACTTGTTTTTTTGCTCCCTTTGAATTTCACTGCTCGTAAAAACTATTTACGGTTCTATGAATTCATTAATTCTTTTCTAGCCTGACTACGTTTTTGAGTTATGATGTTACACTGTTTCACTATGTACAGGATGTTTCGAAATTCACTTTACAATTTCTTTAAGAGAGCAAATGAGTGTCAAATTGACATTTTCTGTAACAAAAAAAAAAAGAATAAAAAAGAAAAAAAGCTTGATGGGTTCCATTCACATGACCTACTCTACATCTCTGTAACAAATTATTGTTAAAAAGCTTACATATTCTTCTATTTACTTCACGATAATCCAGATAAAAATTAACAGAAATTGTCCTTATTACTTGAATCCTTGTAAGCAGAAGGGGAAAAAATATAATATGTTCCATTCACATGACGTGCTCCAGCTGTATGGTAAATAAATCTTTTGTTCAAAGCATTAATCTGTTATCTACATCATGCTAACCAAGATAAACATAAGCAGAATTAGTCTTATCCTATCTTCCTTGTAAATAGAACGGAAATAAGGAAATACACAAGTTAAATCAATAATCTCATCCTTTAAAAGCCAGTCCATATGTGAAACAACTGAAATTGCAATTATTACCAAAAGTAAACAAACGAGAAACGAGAAAAAAATATCTCTTCCCGTTTGAGTAAAGTTTGGAATGTCTCGAAAACGGCTAATTCTCAAAAAAAAAATGTATACCACATAAATGGAGTGTTATAATGAGATATACAAAAGTGTACTACACAAAAATTTACTACACAAAATATATATCTCTTACGGTTTGCCAGTTACATAAACGTCATCCAGAATAAAGAGACCTATAGAGACTATTGCCAGAAAATTCAAGATATTCATCTAGTCTGTTATAAAAATACTTTATACATAAAGTATTTTATTCAAAACGTTAAAGTCATTTTTGAAAAAATCAAAATTTTAAAAAAAATGCTCCATAAACTGCAATTTGGGTTGGGGGATTTTCTTGAAAATCTTCATGTCGCATCCTTTCAAGATACCAAATTTAAATACCAAGTTTGGTATTTAACAGTCTTTTCGTTGTTAAGTTATGCTGTCCACAAACACACACGGGCCTTTTTCTACAAATGTGTTTTTGGACTCATAGGCCCCCGATACATATATTTCCGGTGAAATCTCGACATCAACTTTCGCGTGGAATACAATACCTTGTCTATACATTATGTCTATAGTACGTGTAGAGAAAGTAAAAATCAATATTTTGGGGGGGGGGTTGCAAAAATCAACTACGTATATCAATCTATTATAGTCAATTATTGAATGTTTTAATCTGACTACCTATCCAAATCCCAAATCCTGTCCTACACACCTCGTGTAAATAAACTAATTAAATAAAAACTAATTCACTTAAACGTTGGTTGAACTAAAAAGTCCGGGACTTAATAAATCGCCATTGGGATAAGACATCTCAAAATAATTTGAGATCACCTTGTGGTTTACTGAGAAACATGCGAGTCAGTTGCCCTGCCAGCATGTTGCCATGGTAGCTTAGTGATAGAGCAACCGGCTAGAAGTCGGGAGATCCGTTGTTCAAACCCAATTTTTTAGTCTGACGTTACCTATTCAACTCGTGTCCTACACACAGCTTGTATGAAAAAAATTTAAATTAACACTTCAATGGGTTTATATATTGGCATGTAGCCTATGCGCACAAAAATTTAAGTTATTAGGTTTCAAACTGTTAGAAGTTAGATTTTAAACCTATTAGCCCCTTTAATTTATTTAAAATCCACTGCCTGTAATTGAAGGGGACATTGCATTTTATAGAAGTATACATTTCCGTGTATTCCTCAGAATCTATAGAAGTGTTGCATTCAAATCATTTTCTCTATTCACTCTTCCGTTCAATATATTAAAACACATTTTAAGCGATAGTCAAGCCTTTAAAAATCTGCCACTCTGTCATGGTTTTGAAATTCTCTACTTATTTACATCATACAATATAGAAAACAAGCTTTAAAACAGTGGAACTTAAAATGATAACAGTTTTACGAAATTGGTTTTCAGTACACCCTTAAAGTGTGTCACTGAAGGAAAAGCTTACCAGGCTGTTTCAATTTGGTTGCGCACCGGAAGAGCAGTTAGTAACTGCAGCATGCAATTCAGCGCAGCATTGAGGGTAGCTTATCTCACGACTATATTAAGTGTTGGAAATAAAGTGACAGTACGCAGCTATTATGCCACCTGTTTTGCCCAGTGATACTACTAATTACGCTGCTCCTTCAACTATGCTATAAGTTTTGTGGTTGAGTACTCTCGTGTACTCTTGCTCAGAAGAGTCGAGTTATAACAGCTTCTTGTACACGTTACCACAGACTACTTGCGTAATTTACTAACGCTAATAAAGATGTTTAATTTAAGTACGAAATCAGATTATAAAACTGATTTCTTAATGTAAAAAGAAAATATTAACAAGCAATAACAGCAGTTTAAAAAAAAAAAACAAACAAAAACATTAATAGTAACATACAACAACCGCATTAAAATGTTCCAATTTTTTAATTGTTTCATTTATATCTAACATCCTTTAGCATCTAAGGTCATATCGAGGGCTTCAAGGTCGCGCCGTGGCCGAATGGCTACACCACTTGCCTCTCACCTAGACGGCCGGTGCTCGATCCCGCATGAGAGATTTGTGATGGACAAAGCGGCGCTGGGACGGGTTTTCACCGGTTATCCCCGCCATCAAATTCCACCGGTGCTCCATCATCAGTGTCACCATAAGCAGTTAAAGCGGGCGTTAAACACTAACGGGGGCTTAAAATTAGAAACAATATGTGTATATTTACATTGGGTTTAAACCATTTTATTTCCTCAAACACGCACATATTCACTCTCACATACATACTTTCAGACTCTGTGGGGAATAGGGAAGAAAAATTTCCCACACCAACCGGGAATCGAACCCGGGACCTCCGGGTGAGAAGCCAGCTCGATGACCACTCGACCACGGAGGCAATCTGTTCCAGTTTTGTTTCAAGCGCCTGATAAGAAAGGGTGAAGGAAATGCTCGTAAAACTTCATCCATGATGTGACGATTATTTATATGGAACTCACCTCTACAGTGTGTCTGCCTCTCATTAACGAGGGTCCCAGTTCGAATCTCAATTCCAGTTACTCGAATAAGGTTTAACCCGGGATTTTCCCTTATCCTGAGACGATAATGTCGAGTGATCCCTGGATCCCAGGCTCATTTTAGTATCATTTCATCCATTTCATGCAGCGTCCACAGGACCTACCTAGTCGCCCTCCGTGGTGAAATGGTTACCATGCCAAGTTCACATATCCAAGGTCGCGGGTTCAAACCCGGCGGAAGACGATGGATTTTTTTCGGGCGTAAAATTCCTTACCTTGGCTTCCTTCGGAAGGGAAGTAAAGCCGTGGGTCCCGTGTCGTAGATTTACGGCACGTAAAAGAACCTCAAGCCTGATAGAGAGGCCTTTAAGTGGTCTTTCACGCCCAATGTAGAATGGGACGCTGAGAACCAAAGCAGTTAAAGAGCGTCCATAAATAAAACTCCATTTCAGGACACACCTAGATACTTTTACAACGTATTGGGATGGATTCCTTAAATCTAGACAAGGAAATAGGTTCATATAAACATACGCTCTAAAACCCTTACTTTTTGCGTTATCAATTTACTTATGAAAGTTTAATTTAAAGGTTTTTCGGCTCCAACCCCACAATTTCATTTATCTATGCACTCATTCATGGAACGCCTTGGCCCATTGTAATGTTGTTATAGCTGCTTGTTTACATTTGTGTAATACATTCCCCCAGCACACCTTACGTGTGCTATCTACAGGAACTTCATTCAAAAGTTTCTCCTAGAAGATGTGCTCCTGCAAATAATAAGAAGACGCACTATGGAGACGCGTTGACTGTAACTACCACGACAGATGGATAGCTAGAGGAGGACTAGTTCCATGGCCTCCGCGTTCCCCCAACCTCAATCCTTTGGGCTTTTATCTTTTGGGTTCCTTAGTTTATCCAGCAGATATCTCGGTTGAAGGAATTTGTAATCTATGTGTTATAGAAGCCATACGACACGAACAGGGAGTATTTGACATTTATGCTTCGATGAGTGCATGCGCGTCTAGGCCCAAGAGGTCATTTTGAGCATTTGCTCTTAGTGATATTTGTATTGAACAACTCCTGACAAGCTGACAACGTCAGAAAACAATGTGTCACTTTAAATTGTTGTGATTAGTTACATTTTGAACCCCAATAAATCGAAAGCGTAGGTTTATGAGATTGTACTTATATGCGCATTGTTTTCTGTGTTGATGTAAGGAACCAGTTCCTAATCTTTGTAGAAGTATTTTTGATTCAGCCTATGTATGTGTGTGCGTATGTGTGAAATGGAGTTTCATTTATGAACGCTCTTTAACTGCTGTGGTTCTCAGCGTCCCATTCTAAACTGAAAGACCGTTTAATTTTGCTCAGAGACCTCTCTATCAGGTTTGAGGTTCTTTTAGTGCCGTAAATCTACGACACTGGACAAACGGCTTTACTTCTCTTCCGAAGGATTTTTACGCTCGAAAAAATCGATCGTCCTCCACTGGGTTTGAACCCGCGACCTTGGGTATATGACGTTAGTATAGTAACCATTATACCACGGAGGGCAACTCTGTGTGTGTGTGTGTGTGTGTGTGTGTGTGTGTGTGTGTGTGTGTGACTTTAAAACTGCAACATACGACATTTCGAAAACGGCTTACACTACGAAAAGAATTATATGGGAGAGAATCTGTTCACTAATGAGCTCCACATTTCTTTTGAAAAAAAAAAAATGTTTTTGTCTCTATTTAGTTCATATCACACAGATAGAGAAGTTATTACATTTCATCCCAACTTTCAAAGCTTCACTAGAAATGTATTTTTTTAAGACCTGAACTTAGTTTCCAAGTTTTCCACTCTGAGTTATGTTTTTTTTTTACACACAAATGTTTCTAAAAATGTTTTTTTAGAAAAACATAATTGTGTGTAAACAACATAACCCGGAATGGAAAACTTGAAAATCAAGTTCAGTATCTTTCAAAGGTGCGACATAAAAATCTTCAAAGAAATTACCCCACACATAACTACCCTTTACATGGAAAATATTTCAAAAATTTTGATTTTCTCAAAAATGGCTGTATTGATTTTGATTAAAATACCGTATAATAAAGATATATACGTTAAAATAAAATTTACATCTTTAATTTTCTGGAGCTAGCCTCTGAAAACCTTTCCATTCCGTATAACTTTTGCATAACTGGTGTTTCGTAAGGGATATACATTTTTTGTATAGCAGTAATTCCCATACAATTTATATGCATACAAATATGTCTATTTACATTTGTAAAGTTAGCCATTTATAAGGTGCTTTTATTGCTTTCAATGTTATAAGATGTAAACTTTCCTCAAGCGGGAATGTTGCAATCCTTTTTCCTTTTACTTTTTCTACGCCTACTATGTACATAGTGTATAGAGAAGGTATTGCACTCCACCCAAAAATTCGATACCAAGATTTCACCGGAAATATATGTTTTAGGGTCGCCTGTATCCAAAAAAAATATTTGAGAAAAAGGTTCGTGTGTATGTGAATACGATAATTCAAAAACGAAAAGTCGGGAAAATACCAAGCTTGGTATTTAGGTTTAGTATCTTCCAGGGATGCGACACAAAGTCGTATCTTTGTGCCGTGTCTTTGGAAGATGCTCAACATAAATACCAAGCTTCGTCTTTAATCGACTCCTTTGTTTATGCTGTTCGCAAGTACAAAGGCGGTCAAACGGGTATATTTCTAAGAATACCTTTTTACTTTCTCTATATGTACTATGTATATAGTGTATAGAGAAGGTATTGCACTCCACCAAAAAATTCGATACCGAGATTTCACCAGAAATATACGTTTTAGGGTCCTCTTTATCTAAAAAAAAAACATTTTCGGAAAAAGGTCCAGGTGTGTGTGTGTGTGAGTGTCCGTGTGTCTGTGAACACGATAACTCTCGAAAACGAAAAATAGGTAAAATACCAAACTTGGTTTTTAAATTTAGTATCTTCCAGGGATGCGACACGAAGATTTTGAGAAAAATCCCCCCCACACCCAACTACCCTTTACATGGAACTTTTTTCGAAAATTTTGATTTTCTCAAACTGGCTCTAACGATTTTGATTAAAATTTCGTATATTAAAGATATTTACCTACCTGACAAATAAAATGTATATCTTGAATTTTCTGGGAATAGCCTCTGAAGAGTAGTTTATTCTGGATGAATTTTACTGAATTTAAAATAAGTGATAAACCGTAAGAGATGGACAAAAAGTTACTACACAAAAAATGTAGAGCACAATTTATGTTATATACACTTTTTTTGTGGAGTTCGTCTTTTTTGTGACATTCCTTATTTTTGGTTTCTGCTATGAAAAACTTATACTTTTCTCATACAGGAATTTATCAACTGCTGTCCATACAAAGGAACTTCAGTGACATAGCAACCAGCTTTTGATTATCACTTTAACCTATGGTACTCCCTTATTTCACCTCTACTTACAAGGAAGCAAGTAATATGGCTTTTTCTGCTAATGTTTTACTGATTAGCATGAAGTAAGTAGAAGTATAAGCTTTTTAAGAACTATTTGTTGCAGGGATAAAGAGAAAGTCATGTGAAAGGTACACATCAGATTTTTTTACTTTCTCTTACGTATGATGTACATAGTGTATAGGGAAGGATTGTATTCCACCCAAAAATTCGATACTGAGTTTTCAAAGGTAATATAAGTTTTGAGACCCCTGATTAAAAAAAAGCATTTTAGATAAACGTCCGTGTGTCTTTTTGAATGTGTGTGTATGTGTGGCCAACATAGCTCAAAAACGAAAAGTCGGATGAATACCAAACTTGGTATTTAAACCGAGTATCTACCAAGTATGCAAAATAACCGTTTACATGGAAAATTTTACGAAAATTTTTATTTTCTCAAAAATAGCTCTAACGCTCTTGATTAAGATACCTTAACTTTAAGATATTTTTATGACAACCAAAATGTATATCTTGAATTTTCTGGGAATATTGTGAATGACTTTTGTATAACTTGCAAACCGTAAGAGTTAATTAAAAACGTAGTACACAAAATGCAGATTTCATTAAAACAGACAACTTATGTCATATACATTTTTTGTAGAGTTAACCATTTTCGAGATATTCCGGACCATTGGTTATCATTTTCAGCCACTTAAACTTTTCTCAAAACGGTAGGACATGTTTCATCTTGATTCTCGTTTTTTTCTCTCTCTCCTGGTAAATATAGAGAATGAAATTTCAACTGTTTCACCGAGCGATCGGCTTTTAAAGGACAAGATTACCGCTTTAGCCTGTGCATTTCCATATTTCCCTTCTACTTACAAGGAATCAAGTAATAAGACCAATTCTGCTGTTTATCTTGATTAGCATAATGTAGATAAAAGATTAATCTTTTGAATAAAATGTATGTTTACCGAACAGCTAGAGGGCATCACGCGAATGGAACATATTAGACTTTTGTCCTTCTGTTTACAAGAAATCGAGTAATAAGGACAGTTTCTGCTAATGTTTATCTCGTTAATCATGAAGTAGATAGAAGAATAAGCTTTCAACAATTTAATACAGAGATGTACAGAAAGTCACGATAATGTAACACATCAGATTTTTTTTTATTCAGAGTGTGTTCCAAACATGTATTTTCGGCAATATTTTGGGTTGAATGCAATACCTGTTCTATCTGCTATTTAGGAGAGTACGGTTAAGGACAGGACAATAAACTGTAGGGGATGCAAGTTCCACTGCCCGAGGGTGGACATAACAAAAGCGAATACATATGAACTTCTTGTTAGTGGAGCGACGCGACTTCACTTGCGACGGAAGACTCGTTGTGTTAAGATGTGATATTTTAATGGTGGAAACAAACGGGTTACATATGCCGCGACAGAAACAATGTTTAATACACCAGAATACAGTCACAAGCAGTAAGAGATGGAAGGCGCGGTCAAGTAAACAGTAGATAGAAAATTTAGTTGGAATTCGTGTGTGATCAACGTCTGAAAAAGTCCAACAAAACATGATGTGTTCCATTCACATGACTTTCTCTACATCTCTGCAACAAATTATTGCTAAAAACTAATGATTCTATTTACTTCATGCTAATCGAGAAAAAATTAGCAGAAATAGTCTTATTGCTTCCTAGTAAGTAGGAGCAAAATAAGGGAGTACCATAAGTGAAAGTGATAGTCAAAAGTTGGTTGCTATGTGGCCAAAGTTCTTTTGTTTGTATGGACAGGAGTTGACAAATTGGTGTATGAGAAAAGTATACGTTTTTAAAGCTGAAACCAATAACAAGGAATATCTAAAAAACGATCAGTGCACGAAAAAATGTATATGACATAAATTGTGTGTTTTAACGTGCTCTAAATTTTTTGTGTGTTAAGTTTCTGTCCATCTCTTACAGTTTAGCAGTTATGCAAAATTGCGTAATATTCATCCAGTGTAAAGTAATCTTCAGAGGCTATTCCCTGACAGTTGAAATATAAATTTTATTTATCAGGTAAATATTTTTAATATACGATATTTTGATCAAAATCCTTAAGAGCCATTTTTCAGAAAATCAAAATTTTCGAAAAATGTTCCATGGGAAGTTACGGGTGGGGGGGGTTCTTAAAAATCTTCGTGTCGCATCCTTGGAAGATACAAACTTAAATACCAAGTTTCAATTTTGAGCTATGCTGCCCACAGACACACACTGACAGTTTTCTAAAAACGCTTTTTGTTTGATTCAGGGGGACAAAACATGTATTTCCGGTGAAATCTCGGTATCGAATTTTTGGGTGCATTACAATACCTTCTCTATTCACTATGTACATAGTACGTGTAGAGAAAGTAAAAACTGAATAAACGAGTTCAGTAAAAATCCTGAACTCGAAGGAAGCCACCTATATCTTATCGCACCTGGGAAAGATTCCATGCCAACACGCCTGCGTTATGCCACCCACAGCCTCACACCATTCCATGATCTCCTAAACGTATATGCGGGATTCGAAATCGGAAACCCCACTACATATTAAAGGAACGACCGCAAACTATAAAACGTTCTTATGAGGTGGTAACTCAGTATTATTAGTTCTAGGGTCCTATAGGTATTTTGAAACTTTAAAGATAATTTACATGAAATATAATCGTATGGAGGTTTTTACTTTCTCTATACGTACTATCTACATAGTATATAGAGAAGCATTTTTGGAAAAAGGTTCGTGTGTGTGTGGACAGCATAGCTCAAAAACGAAAAGACCGTTAAATATCAAACTTGGTATTTAAGTTTGGTATCTTACAAGAATGCGAAACAAAGATTTTCAAGAAAATGCCCCCACCCTCAATTAACCTTTACATCGAACTTTTTTCAAAACTTTTGATTTTCTCAAAAATGGCTCTAAAGATTTTGAATATTAAAGATATTTACCTTACAAATAAAATGTATATCTTGAATTTTCTGGGAATAGCCTTTGAAGACTACTTTATTCCGGAAGAATTTTACGAAATTTTGCATAACTGCTAAACCGTAAGAAATGGACAAAAACTTACCACACAAAACATGTAGAGCACCTTAAAACACACAATTTATGTTATACACATTTTTTTCGTGGAATCTATTGTTTTTGAGATATTCCTTGATTTGGTTACAGCTTTGAAAAACTTTAATTTTCTCATACAGGAGTTTGTGAACTCGTGTATATACAAACAAAGGAACTTCATTCATCAGCTTTTGACTTCACTTTAACCTATGATACTCCCATATTTCGCTTCTACTTACAAGGAAGCAAGTAATAAGACTATTTCTGCTAATTTTTTCTCGATTAGCATGAAGTAAATACAGGGTTACTACAAAAGAAATAGACAACTTCAACTGCCTGTAAAACAAAAACTATTACAGATATCAACCTAATTATTTTGGAGGTATGTTGAGAAACTCTCAAAGTTTCGTTTGTTGCTGTAGTGTTTTGTTTGTTGTTGCAGAAGCTGAAATGGCGGAAAATCCTGTGGAAAAGGCATATTGCGTGTTGGAATTTGCTAGAACGCAGTCAGCAACTGTTGTCCAACGACATTTTAGAACGCGTTACCACAAAACGCCACCGACTAGACAGTCAATCTACGACTGGTATAGAATATTCGAGACAACGGGATGTTTGTGCAAAGGGAAGAGCTCGGGAAGACCAAGGGTTTCGGAAGAAAACGTTGAACGTGTTCGTTCTGCCTACATAAGAAGCCCACAGAAATCGACATCTAGGGCAAGCATGCAATTACAAATTCCACAGCAAACTGTATGGAAAATCTTGCGGAAGCGACTGCACATGATGCCTTACAGATTACAGATGTTGCAGTTTCTGAGTGAAGAAGATAAGGTCATACGGCGTGACTTTTGCATCGACATGTTGCGACATGATGAAGATTATGCTGGTTTTTGTGAGCGCATCATTTCATTTTTGTTTAAACGTGTTCTAAAATGTCGTTGGACAACAGTTTCTGATTGCGTTCTAGCAAATTCCAACACGCAATATGCCTTTTCCACAGGATTTTCCGCCATTTCAGCCTCTGCAACAACAAACAAAACACTGCAGCGTTACCAATAGTAAAATACAAAACTTTGAGAGTTTTTCAACATACCTCCAAAATAATTAGGTTGCTATCTGTAATAGTTTTTGTTTTACAGGCAGTTGAAGTTGTCTATTTCTTTTGTAGTAACCCTGTAGAAGAATAAGCTATTAACAATAATTTGTTACTTAGAAGTAAAGAAAGCCATGTAAATGGAACACATCAGATTTTGTTGAATTAGTAGTGAGTAGTGTGCCAATTATTTTCACAGTTGTTTGATGTCATGCTCAGAGACCTGCATCTAATTCGCTTGATCACACCACTGAATAAATTTTTGCTACGAGAAAGCTGTACTTTACTTGGGCTTTTCGTATTATCCTAACTGCTGCTGAAGTAATGATCAGTCATGAGTTGGCCAAACTTTGAACCACTCAGGATTAGGAAGAACGCCGGAGTCTTTAACTACCCCCCTTCCCTTCTAACCCTTCCCCCAAAGTTTCAGCTTCCTTCTTCGTTTGCTTTTCCCATGCCCTCTTTTACCTCTGCTGCACAAGTGCTCATCGTGTATCTTTTTAAACTTCAGGTAATTATAAGCATGTTTTCAACTCCAAGATTCGTCTATATAAAGAAGAGGGAAAATTATATTTTATTTCTTTGTGCAGGAAATAGTATTTCAAAAAGATAAACGCTAAACAGGAAAATGTTACTAATTTAAGGATGCTAATTTTTTTTTTTTTTTACTTTCTACACACGTACTATGTACATAGTCTATAGAGAATTTATTGCATTCCACCCAAAAATTCAATACCGAGATTTCACCGGAAATATATGTTTTAGTGTCCCCTGAACCTAAAAAAAATGTATTTTCAGAAAAAGATACCTGTGCATGTGTGTTTTAGAGTGTGCCCGTGTGTCTGTGAACACGATAACCCAAAAATGAACAATTGTAAAATACCTAACTAGGTATTTAAGTTTATCTTTAAGGTATGCGACACGAACATTTTGAAAAAAAATCCCCCACCCCAAACCATCCTTTGCATGGAAAAAAAGTTCGAAAATTTTGATTTTCTCAAAAACGACTCATGATTTTGATTAAAATATCGTATGTTAAAGATATTTATATTGCAAATAAAATGACTTTTTGGTAATACTCTCTAAAGACCTCTTTATTCTGAATGAATTTTGCTGAATTTTGCGTAACTGGTAAACCGTAAGAGATAGACAAAACTTATACACAAAAAATGTAGATGACGTTAAAATACCCAATTTATGTCAAACTTTTTTCATAGAATTGAGAATTTCTGAGATATTTCTTGTTATTTGTTTAGATTTAAAATACTTAAAACTTTTCTCACACGTAGAAACTCCTAGAACTGCATAGAAATGGATTTCAACAGCAAGCAACCAGCTTTTAAAAGATTTGACTATCATTTTAGCCTAATGTATTCTTATTTTTCTTCTACTTACAAGGAAGTAAGTAATTAAAACAAGATCTGCTAATGTTTATCCCGATTATCATACAGCAGATATAATAATATGCTTTTTAACAATAATTTATTACAACGATGTAGAAAAATTCATTTTAAATAGACCGATAATTGTTTTTCTTTTTTGTTTAATCTTTGTTTTCTTTTAATTATTAATTGTTGTATATATTAAATGTTAAATTTAATTTTAAATTTTAAAAAGGGGTTAGGAGACCTATCAGATAGTGTGACTATTAAATTTTGTCATTTATATTTTACCCATAATACTGATTAAAACCCTAGCAGCAATTAGTATTTCATTGCAAGCAGCTCTGAGACACGAAGTCAGACTTCCGCTGTTGCCTAGACCCTAAAATCAGTTGTTTTTACTGGCCTGATAAGAATCGAATATTCCATATCATAGCTATTATGTGTGAACTGTTTGCTGGCTGCCGATAATAGCTGTATCTTATTAAGAACCTATTGCTTAGGCCAGTTTTAAAAACATATTTAAACTCCAGAATTTTGTGCCTCGGGGTCTTTTGGCTATCATTGTTACCCGAAACCACGTTACTTTGCACTCTAAAGGGGACTTAGTTCATTCTGTAGAACGAATTACTTCAAGAACTCTTGTGATGCATTGAAACACATATCACTAAGGATAGCATCTTGAGGACCGATAGCGAGACATACATACCTACCGAGTAGAAACCTACCTGCATTGGCGACTGCACGCGGTGCATGTAAATAACCTGTATTACCGCGTTGGGGAACGTGGCTCGACGCAGCAGTATACTATATTTATATTACAATACTGTTTTACTATTAATGCTATTGATGATAGTGCATGCTCTTAAATCAAAATTGTAAAATATCTTACTTCAAATGGATTCATTAAGATTTTCAATGCATACAGAAGAACTTTGCAGATATATCTTCGACAATAACACCTATTTGGAAACATCGAACATTGAAATGTCTCGAGCCCTGAAAGTTGTCGAACTAGTGCAATCAATCAGCGACCCGTGACATCTGTTTTAGACAGATGAAGAAATTGAAAGCAGTGTTGGATTTTCAATAAAGCGAAATATATTACAAGGTGTTCCTACGGAAATAATTGCTGATGGAGTATCTTCCCCATATGTCCTATTTCTGTTTTGCTCCAAGCACATCTTGTGATGTGGAGCAAAGCTTTTCACGATATAAAGCCTGGTTACGTGTCAATCGGAGACGATTCACATTTAAGACGTTACGAATGTATGTTGTGCATTGTAATCTATGTATCTTGACAGAGAATGGATCCGATTATGATGCTGATGACTTGTTGTGCAACAGAAATTGAATTTATGTAAATTTTAAACGTGGTAGTCCCCGTAAATCAATGGTATTTATGTTTACCATCCACCCAACCTCAATCTCTTCTACTGCTAGTGAAAACGATCAATCTACCACGCAACCACTGCCATATTTTCCTTCTATTAGTACGCACTGCATTGTCAACATATCACAATTATATAGCATGTTGCGCTAGTTTCGATTGTATCCCGCTATCGGTTCCCAAGATGATATACTTACATATCACCAACATGTAAAACACCTATCATCATCATCTATTTGTAACCAAGTGAACACAGTTAACTCCTAGAGTTAGCTCTCTCGTGGCGTTTGATTTCAAGTAGGATATTACCTTTTACCACACCTGATCCTGTCTCCTACTATTAGATTAAGTGTAAAATAATTGTACACCTCGATACCTACGCTCATCTATATGCATTCCGTTCACCTAGTCCAGTAGCATGATATTTGATATAGGCGCTATAAAGCGTCAAGTGAAGACCTGAGTGCATCGTCACATATTTAATTGGAGTCTCCAATTTTAGGGTGAACCGTAACTCTAATGTCAACGTTAGATTAGACGCCACGACACATTTAGTGTGTGACGCCAATATTTTATAATCAAGTCACGCTTAAGGTGACACGGTTATGTTGGATATTATACCAGAAAACTCACCGTGACATATTTGGTGGAGGCGCCATGTATACATAGTATATTTTAACTAGTCCGAAGTTTGGTGATACAGCTTGGAAACTCTTTATGTAATACTGAAGAGTACAGAATTTTGAGATTTAAGTATCACAAGAAGCACTAATGTGAGACACCCACATACTAACACCTCAGAGGGTGTTCTTGGCAAGCAAGTGTCTTGAAAACGAGTTTCTCCTTCTTCGTCATCAGCAACCTTTTCCTACATCTCAGATAAAGGGATAAAGAGATACCTACTCAAAAGACAAACAAACTTCCCTTACAAAACATTACTCTTTTTCCTATGCCATGCTAATCGGGATATATATTAGCAGAGATGGACTTATTTCTTAGTCCCTTAAAAGCAGAAGGGAACTAAAGGAATACACCAAGGTAAAGCGATAGTCAAATATTTATAAAAAGCTACCGCTATGTGAAACAATTGAAATTCGGTTCACATTTGCAATCCCGGTAGCAAAACAAAAGAGATAAAAAGTAATTGGATTAGTTGTTTTTCACACAAGCCGTGTGTAGGACAGGAGTTGGATAGGTAGAGTCAGACTGAAAAATTCAATGCCATTGCCGGAATTTGAATCAGGATCTTCCAGTTTCCAACCGGTTGCTCTTCCACTGATCTACCATGGTAACAGTCCGGCATAGCATTGATGTTCTCAACTGACTCGCATGTTTCCCGGTAAACCACGAGGTGATCTCAAATTATTTTGAGATGACAACCCCAATGTCGGCTATACTATGAACCCTGGGACTTAAAAGTACTTACAACATTGTAAGTCACCATTGGGGTTGTCATCTCAAAACAATTTGATAACATCTTGTGATTTACCGGGAAACATGCGAGTCAGTTGAGAAATTCAATGCTATGCCGGGATGTTGCCATGGTAGCGCAGTGGAAGAGCAACCGGCTAGAAACAGGGAGACCTGTGTGTCAAATCCCGGCTATGGCATTGAATTTTTCAGTCTCACTCTATCTATCCAGATGAAAAGTAAGTTGTCTTCCCGCTTGAGAAAAGGTGTCAATAGTTTAAAATTGAAACAAATAAATAGTGGCTCGGAAACTGTTAATTCTACAAGAGCTATATGACATTTTTTTAAAAGTTGGCCATATGTGAAATAATGTGAGGTTCGCCTGCAGTAAAACAAGAGGGGGAAAAAAGGTTTCTTCCCGTTTGAGAAAAGTTGGAAGTAGTTTAAAATTGAAAGCAATAATTAGGAATATCGCAAGCGGCCAGCTCCACATAAAATATACAAATTGTGCTAAACTCATTCAGAATAAAGAGGTCTTCAGAGGCTATTCCAGAAAATCAAAAATATACAGTTTATTTTAGTGTAAATGTCTATAATATACGGTATTTCAATCAAAATCGTTAAGTCATTTTTGATAAAAACAAAATTTTCAAAAATGTTTCAATGTAATGGGAAGTTTGGAGTGGGGGACTTTTTTTTAATGTCCGTGTCACATCCTTGGCAGACAATGAACCGAAATACCAAGTTTTGATTTTAAGGATCTTTAGATTTTGAGCTATGCTGTCCACAGACACACGCACGGATCTTTTTCTAAAAATCTTATGTGTTCCATTCACATGATTTTCCCTACATCTCGGCAACAAATTATTGTTAAAAAGCTTATGTTTCAATTTCTTTCATACTAAACGAGAAAAAAATTAAGAGAAATAGTCGTATTACTTGCTTCATTGTAAGTAGAAGGTAAATAAGAGCGTACCATAGGTTAAAGTGATAGTCAATAGCTATTTGCTATGTGATTGAAATTCCTCTGCTTAAATGGACAGGTGTTGACAAATTCCTGTATGAGAAAATTATGTTTATCACAGCTGAAACCAATAACAAGGAACAGCTCAAAAACCATCAACTCCACGAAAAAATGTATAAAACATAAATTGTGTGTTGTAACGGGCTATACATTTTTGATTAAATAAGTTTTTGACTATCTCTTGCAGTTTACTTCCGTAAATCTCATCCAGAATAAAGTGGTCTTCATAGACTATTCTCAGAAAGTGCAAGATATACATTTTATTTACCATGAAAATATCTATAATATACGGTATTTTAATCAAAATCGTTACTTGTTTTTGAGAAAAACTAAAATTTCAAAAGAATTTTCATGTAAAGGCTAGTTTGGGGTGGGGATATTTTTTTTTAAATCTTCGTGTCGCATTCTAAATACGCAATTTGGAATCTATATCTCTGTAACAAATTATTGTTAGCAAGCTTATCTTTTATTTATTTCATGCTAATCGAAAAAATTTAGCAGAAATAGTCATTTCTTGCTGTATTGTAGGTAGAAGCGAAATAAGGGGTACCATAGGTTAAAGTGAGAGCCAAAAGCTGGTTGCTACGTGTCTGATGTTCCTTTGTTTGTATGGACAGAAGTTGACAAATTCCTGTATGAGAAAAGTATAAGCTTTTCAAAGCTGAAACCAAGAAGAAGGAATATCTCAAAATCAATTAACTCAACGAAAAAAAAAGTATATAACATAAATTGTGTGTTAGTAGTTATGCAAAATTCATCCAGAATAAAGTAGTCTTCAGAGGTATTCCCAGAAAATTCAAAATATACATTTTATTTGTCAGGTACATATCTTTAATATATGATATTTTAATCAAAATCGTTAGAGCCATTTTTTAGAAAACCAAAATTTTCGAAAAAAGTTCCATGTAAAGGTAGTTTGGGGTTGGGGGATTTTTCTCAAAATCTTTGTGTCGCATTCCTAGAAGATACTTAACTTAAATACCAAGTTTGGTATTTACCGACTTTTTGAGTTATCGTGTTCACACACACACGGATATACACGAACATTTTTCTGAAAATACTTTATTTTTTAATACAGGGGACCCTAAAACATATTTCCGGTGAAATCTCGGTATCAAATTGTTTGGTGGAGTGCAATACCTTCTCTATACACTATGTACATAGTGAGTATAGAGAAAGTAAAAAAAGTAAAACTTTGTTGTTAGTAAGCTTCCACGTGTATAAAACACAGCGGGACTTATTTCCTTCCGGAGCAAGATGTTTCCTGCCAAGTGAATTATAAAGAAGGAAACATGTGAAAGAGGAAGCGGTGGGAATTTGTCGATAGCATGAGGCTATGACATGTGACACGGCGTCGCGGCGCCTGCCGTCGATCAGCCATGCAATGGAAATGCGCATCTTCTCAAAAAATGCTGAACCTGCAGCCGGAGATTACATTTACACGAATCCAACCATTCCCATCGTAGTCAAAATCCAGCAGCGACGTTGAGAATTTCCTTTAATCTTTATCCTTTTTCTAGATATCGAAATTGTAAATATGGGCAGATCCACAATTTTTAGTTTCTCTACTACGTATATAAGTAACCAAGCCAGGTTACCATGCTGACTTCATATACCCAAGGTCGCGGGTTCAAACCCGGCGGAGGACGATGGCTTTTTTCGGGCGTAAAAATCCTTGGCATGGCTTCCTTCGAAAGGAAGTAAAGCCATTGGTCCCTTGTCGTAGATTTACGTAAAAGAACCTCAAGCCTGATAGAGAGGTCTCTGAGCAAAATTAAGAGGTCTTTCAGGCCCAGTATTGAATGGGACGCTGAGAACCACAGCAGTTAAAGAGCGTCTATAAATAAAACGCCTTTTCTTTCTTTGCTCCCAAAGGGTTAATCAGAGGTTGTAACCCCAAAGAAGTTATCATTGTAAATTATTTTTAA
This sequence comes from Hymenopus coronatus, assembly GCA_030762935.1. Lineage (NCBI taxonomy): Eukaryota > Metazoa > Arthropoda > Insecta > Mantodea > Hymenopodidae > Hymenopus > Hymenopus coronatus. Next base: position 32,009,155 of record CM060882.1, on the reverse strand, counting down.
AACTGTTAATTTTGTAGTTATACTTTGTCTATATGGCAGCCCTCAACTGAGGACATTAATAATAATAATAATAATAATAATAATAATAATGACAACAAAGTTTTTCTGAAAACCTTTGTTGATGAATTGGTAGAAAGTGTGATGTGAATATGGAACAGATTTATTATTTTCATAGGGTTCCAAACTAGACCCTGTCAGTAACATGGCTCTCAAAGTGTTAATCACAGGCTGTAACCGCAAGGTAGCTGCGAGAGTTACACGGTTTGCCACACCCCCAATATGAAGGCGAGTGATGGAATATGTGACGTCATGTTTCGAGAGCTAGACTCTACCCACTCCCATAGCAACGTGGGAAGCACGCTGTGCGCCCATCTCAAGTGCGCACGTGCAAACAGAACGAGGGTGAATTAAAACAAACAAAAGGGGAAAGTTGAAGAAGGGGGGGGTCCCAAGCGAACGATACATTACCCTGAGATATCTTCATTAGCTACTACAGATGTAAGCATTTAAAAAGTAGCCAAAGGGAAGAGAAGGGAGAATAAACACTGTGTTAAGTAGTGTTTGTCGATCATATACTGGTAATTTAGCGGTCAAATTTACACTGCTCCTGTTTGGTTATAATGCTGAGTGGCGTAGCATGTTACCATCAAACAGTTTGGTTCCAAAATGCAAATAAATTACGTGATAGACAACATACTGGAAATGTCATGTTCCATGCAATTATAAGATTATTATGCAAGTTCATATTTGCATTCTTTCCTGCATATAGTGAGTAAGGAAGATATTGTATCCACCTAAAATTTTGATATCGTAACAGAAGCTCTTTAATCCAAAAACTCTGATGTGTTCCATTCTCATGACTTTCTCTACATCTCTGCAACAAATTATTGTTAAAAAGCTTACCCTTCTATTTACTTCATATTATTCGTGAAAAAATTAGCAAAAATAGTCTTATAGCTTGCTTCCTTGTAAGTAGAAGCGAAATTAGGGAGTACCATAGGTTAAAGTGATAACCCAAAGCCGGTTGCTATGTGACCGAAGTTGACCAATTCCTGTATGAAAAGAAATATATTTTTAAATCTGAAACCAAAAACAAGGAATATCTCAAAAACAATCAAGTCCACGAAAAAAGGTATATCATATAAATTGTGTGTTTTAACGTGTTCTACATTTTTGTGTGGTAAGTTTTTGCCCATATCTTACGATTTAGCAGTTATGCCAAATTACGTAAAATTCGCCCAGAATAAAGTAGTCCTCAGAGGCTATTCCCAGAAAATTCAAGGTATACATTTTATTTGCCAGGTAAATATCCTTAATATATGATATTTTAATCAAAATCGTTGAGTTAGTTTTTTTAAATATTTGTTTTTTATTGGTTTCAGATTTAAAAGCTTATACTTTTCTCATATAGGAATTTGTCAACTGCTGTCCATACAAACAAACGAACTTCAGTCACATAGCAACCAGCTTTTGACTATCGCTTTAACCTGCGGTACTCTCTTATTTCCCTTCTAATAACAAGGAAGCAAGTAATAAGACTATATCTGCTAATTTTGTTTGATTAGCATTAAGTATATAGAACAATACGTTTTTTTAACGATAATTTGTTGCAGAGATGTAGAGAAAGTCATGTGAGTGGAACACATCAGATTTGTCTGCTTATTTTGCAATAAGCTCTTCTTACAAAAGCTTAATCTTCCAGCATTTCATACAAATTGGGACAAACATTAGCACAAAAAGCTTTGTTATCTGCTTTATAATCAACTCTTCCATGTTATCCATAGAAATTGAGACCAAAAAAAGTTATTTTGCATTTCCTTGTAGGTATAAGAAATAAGGAGATACATTATGCTAAAACGGTAGTCAAATAAGCTTTTAAGAGCTGGTTGCTTGCTATCATTGAGAAAACTAAAATTATTGAATAATATGAAAACACTTATAAATTAAGAGTTTTAACGAGATTTACAGTTATTGTAGGAATACCTTGTTTATCTCTTATGCTTTACCAGTCATATAAAAATCATCCAGGATGAAGAGGACTTTAGACACCAATCCAAAAAAATTCTATAATACGTTTTGTCATTAAAATACCTTAAATAGGTATAATTTTTTTAACGAACATCGTTGGGCCATTTTTGAGAAAATGAAAACGCTCCATGTAAAGAGTAGCTGAAGTAAAAAGAAGCATACGCTTTATAAAAATAATTTGTTGCAGAGATGTAGAGAAGGTCATGAGAATGAAACACATCAGATTTCTTTTATTAGTCTCTGTTTTTAATTCTAGCGACCTTTTTACAAACTTGTGCCTGTGTGCAAACTGTATAACACAAAAAATACCAACATAAAAGTAAACACAGAAAGTGTTTAACATTTTATTACACTTTTTGGGCAGAATTTCTTACATAGCATTCTCATTTCATGCATTCGAGAGCACGGTCCGGTTATCATTGACAGTAGATTCTTGGCGAATTTTAATGTTCTAACATATGAATTACTTTTACTTTCTCTAGCCCCGTATGTACAATGTACATAGGGAAATAGAAGTATTGTATTTCTCTAAAAAAATTTGATGCCCAGATTTCACCGGAAATACATGTTTTATGACCCCCTGAATCCAAAAAAAGCATTTTCAGAAACCGGTCCTCTGTGTGTGTGTGTATGTGGGTGTGTGGACAGTACAGCTCTAAAACCAGTAGTTGTTAAATACCAAAGTTGGTATTTAAGTTCAGTATCTTCCAAGGATGCGACACGAATATTTTCAAGAAAATCTCCCCGCCCCTAACTACCCTTTACATGCAAAAATGTCGAAGATTTTGTTTTTCTTCAAAATGGCTCTAACGATTATTATAAAAATACCACAGTTTAAAGCCATATCTATCATAAATGAAATGCATATCTTGAATTTTCTGGGAATAGCCTCTAAAGACATGTTTACTCTGGTTGAATTTTGCTTAATTTGGTATAATAAAGAGATAGACAAAAACTTGCTCTACAAAACATGTAGATCGTGATAAACTAGATATGTTATATCATATACATTTTTATTGGGCTTACCGTTTTCGAGATATTCCTTGTTAGTAGTTTCAATTTTGAAGTACTTAAATTTTTCTCAGACGGAAGTATCCGTTTTTCTTTTGTTCTATTCCTGGCCAAGCAAAGAAGCGAATTGCTTTGATAATCACTTAACGACAGTTTTTAAAACATTTGACTATCACTTTAACCTGGTATATTCCCTTAGTTCCATTCTACTTATAAGGAACTAAGTAATAAAATTCTGCTAAAGTTCATGTCCTTTAGCATCGTGTTGAAAGAAGAAATATCTCTTGTAAGAAGTTTGTTTGTAGAGTAGCTGGAGAAAGTTATGTGAGTGTAACGCATCAGATGTTTCCTCTTAATGATTCCAATATATATATATATATATATATATATATATATATATATCTGAATACACACTTTCCACTGTCTTTCAGGGCTCTGGGGAAAGAATAGGGAATAATACTCCCTAGAGAGAAACCTTTCCATCCCGCAGACGTGAATGAAACCTGGGACCCCTTTCACAGCAAGCAGATGTTCTGCCAATGGCACCAGCCTTCTACATTTGTGTTCCATTCTATCACGGTTTGAGGTGGGAGTTGCTCACGTAGTCGATTTGTTTACTACTCAATGGGGTGTCGTCCTCCGTGGTGTAATGGTTACCATGCTAACTTCATATGCCCAAGGTCGCGGGTTCAAACTCGGCGGAGGACGATGGATTTTTTTCGGGAGTCTGCCAGCGGCTGGCGTACCGTGAGGTTGTCTGCCCGCTGTGTGTCTAACCGGCTTGTACTAGCGAGAGTTGTTTTGTTTGTGTGCTGCTTAGAGCTACAGTCTAGTGTCGGCGCGTCCACCGGTTGAATTGGGTATCCTTTTCATACCTGTTTTCTAAGTCTACAACGGTAATCATGGCAGTTTATAAACGTGTGAATACTATCAAAATTCAGTTTGATACATCAGCGAGTAAACCCAGCGCATTAGAAATACACCAGTTGGGGCTGCAAGCAGATCAAGTAGATACTCTCCAGCTTCATACCAGAGAAAGAGCGATCTATGTGAAACTGATATCAGCGGTATTGTATGATAATCTTCTGACTCGTTATAAGGATGAGCAGCATTTTACGTACGCCTCCGGAGAAATCACCAACGTGAAAATTTCACCTGGTGACCAGCAAAAAGTTAATGTTCCAGTGTTTAACTTGCCCTCCGAGGTGCCGCTCACAGTGTTATCCCAGGAATTGAGTAAATACGGTACAGTGTATGACATACGACGAGAAAAATGGGGTTCCCAGTATCTTCTACCGTCCAACAATGGCGTACATGCAGTGAAGATGGGGTTGAAACGTAATATACCGGCTAGTTTGATAATCGATTCGTATTTGGTGGCCATTAGTTACATCGGCCAACCACAAGCTTGTCACCTGTGTCATGACACTACGCATTTGAAAGCAGCTTGTCCGCTTCGGGCAACGCGGCTTCCTATAAATCCCAGGAATCGACCGGTCACTTTCAGCGAGGCGGTGGGTGCTGTCACATCTTCTACTGGGGATCAGGAACCACCGTCCATTACGACGGGCAACTCTGCCGTGGAACCGACTTCTGTGAATAATGTCTCACAGCAATCTTCAGTTGCCGACAGTAACATTCCGACAGTGGAGGAGACACCGCTGGTTACTGAGAAGCACGATCATGAAAACGAGGATAGGCACTCAACACCCATTGATGAGCCACGGGAACTGTTGGAACCCCCTTCCGGAGCTGCTATATCGGCCGACTCTCAGGACGAAGCTATGGAAGTTTTCAGTGATGAAGAGATGGAGTTGTCGGCGAGTGAGATATCGCTCTTGCGGCAGAAGGGTTGTTCTTCCCTGTCTAGCCGTGACCCTCGGCTCCTAGGTCAGTACCGGCGATTGGAGGGAGAATTTATCTCGGCGCGGCAGTCTCCGCAGGATGTACCAAAATTGTTAAGTGCCACTCAAACGCGAGGTAAAGTGAAGGACCTAGAATCTGGTAAGCGGCCGGCAGCGGATGATAGAGATAGTTTTGAGGATCTCTAACGCTCGTCTAAACTTACTAAGGATGATGCGTACCTGGAAACTGACAACTGATGTGCTTAGGTTCTGTGGTGATTGCCGCTATTCTCATCTGGCGCCGTCACCAATACAAGGTGAAGATGTGCAACAACTTGTGAAAGGAGTCAAAGAACACATCAAGGCTCGAAAAACACGAGAACTACAGGGGAATCTGGCTAGAGTGCATTCGGCGGAGATAGTGCACGGGGAAAAGGCAAGCTTTTACCACCTGGCAAAGGAGCGTAGACATGGTCGCCAGAAGATTATCACACAACTAGATGTAGGTGGTGCCCGAGTTTCAACCACGCCAGGAATTCTTCAAGCAGTACAAGACTTCTACAGACAACGATTGTCAGGACCCACAGATTACTCCCACACCGCAGAGAGGTATATGTCCGACTTTGTTCCCGTTGTCCCGGAGGAGTTGCAGCAGGATTCAATGCCAATTGCGGCGTCGGAGTTGTTGGAAGTGATTCAGGCATCCAAAATGCATGCATCCCCTGGACCTAATGGCCTGCCATATGAATTTTACAAGCACTGCTGGCCATATATTCGGAAGGAATTGCTTCAAGTGTTCCAAGAAATGTGGGATGCAGAGAGCGCACCACCTACTTTTGCGGACGGTATAATCGTGCAGATTCCGAAGAATGCTCGGCCGCAGACACCACAGGATTTTCGACCAATCACGTTATTGAATTGTGATTACAAGTTATTTATGAAAATCATTGGTGCTCGTATGCAAAACATACTCCCACATATGATTAGTGAGTTCCAGGTTGCATTACATAAAGGAGCGACCATTCACCATACGCTGGCTGCGGTGAGAGACTATATTGCATTGTACACAGGACGAGAAGTCTGCTGCTATCATAAACTTAGATCTCGAAAAAGCCTTCGACAGTGTTGTTCACGAGGGGCTATGGAAACGATTGGAGGTTTTGAACATGCCTCAAAAGCTTGTAAACCTAGTAAGAGCCCTGTATGGTGTTGCGTCCTCCAAAGTACTCTGCAATGGATTTTTAACGGTGGCTACTCCAGTTAAACGCTCCGTGCGCCAAGTTTGTCCCATGTCGATGATATTGTTCTCCCTGTATGTTGATCCGTTGCTTCGACGGCTGCAATCTACTCTTACTGGAATTGATGTGTATGGCCAGAGACTTGCGGTGCGAGCATATGCAGATGATGTTACTGTGATGGTTACCTCACACCAAGATGTTCTTCGATTGAGGGATTGTTTACAGTACTATGAGAATAGTACTGGCATGAGTTTTAATTTGCGGAAGTCTGAAATATTAGAGGTTGGAATACGGCCTCCCGATACCTCAGCTTTAGGTATTCCTGTTGTACAGCGAACAAAGATTTTGGGGATCTACTTCAGTGACAACGTGGCAGACATGAGGGAGTACAATTGGACCTCTCGCATTAATGTCTTACTTGCTGTCATATATAATCAGAAAACCCGGTTGTTGAATTTGGTACAGCGGATATGGTTCTGTAACTGCTTTGCGTTGAGCAGAATTTGGTTCCTTGCTCATGTTTTACCTCCGACGAAACGTCATTGCCAAAGAATTGGACAGGTAATGGGTTATTTTATTTGGACTGGGAAGCTCTACCGCATTGCGCGTACCCAACTGCGTCTCCCTAAGGGCCAGGGCGGTTGGGGATTACTGGATGTGGCTCTACAGTCCCAGGCATTGATCCTTAAACTACTTCTGTTTGCCTTGGATGATAAAGGTGACCCTGTGGATGTCGTATTACAACAACAGTATGCATCGTTTTGGACTCAGGGAGAACGTGACAAGGTTCCCCAGCTATTTCAAGCAACGTACCATGCATTCAGTGCGTTACCACCGGAGAAGGTCGCTCGTGGTGATTTTAGTTCTGTGAAAAAATGTTATGCGTTTCTACGGCGACCTGTAGCTGTTACCCCACATGTCCAAGTGAAATATCCTCATTTGCCTTGGAAACGTATTTGGAGCTGTTTTAGCATTCCGCACATTAATGTGGAATGGATAGCGGTAACATATGAAGTGGTCAATGAAGCTCTTCCTACGGCAGACAAATTATATCGTCACCGGATGACCATTTCCAGCAATTGCCCAATTTGCCATGCAGCGGATTCCCATCCACATCGCTTGCTCGAATGTTCCGGTAAAGCAGCCATGTGGACTTGGGTTTTGGGAAAATGTCGCAATTGGATACCTGGCGGTTGGAACCCTTCACCAATCGACATGTTACATCTGAATCTGCCGAAGCTGCATCCTCCATTGCACAATTCCCTTATTTTGTTGTTAATGGGCACCTTTACATGGTTACAGACGATGGACAACCCCGCTGATTGTACCCTGAACAAACTCAGGCAATTTTTCTACACTGAGAGATGGAACCTGATCCAGAAACGCCAGACCGCGCCTTTCCAACCATGGCTCCTAAAAATAATACACACTTGAAAAATAAAAATAAAAGAAGAAAAAAAAAAGGCATCAAGCCTTGACACTTAATGAGTTGACTGTCGCTTAGCCTAGTGTATTCCTTTACTCCTTCGTGTCTACAAGCATACGTTGTAAAACATATTCTGGAATTATGTGAAGTAGTTAGAAATATACGGTTTTAATAATTTTTGTTGAAAAAAAAAGACTAAGACAATTGTAAAAAAAACAACACCCAACACCTCCCTCAGGAGCACCAAAAAGAAAAAAGAAAAACTCTAGAGGAACCGCCTCGCAGCCAAAAAAGCTTACACAAGGAATCCCGTATCAGTTTTCATGCCAACAGTGATGTCACGACAGTGATTTGTTATTGTTATCACCCCTGGCTAAACTCTTCAAGAATGGTACTAAGTTCGTTGTAAGAAATAAGTAAATTAAATTAATACAATTAGTTTTAATTGCATTTTAATGTTATTATAAAAAAAATGGGGATGACAGACAGACACCCCTGCTGCCACATCTAACAACTACGATAAATAACAATGACTCATTTCCAGGTCCTCATTCCTAGCGTACGAGCTATCTGACAAGGATGACTGTGCAAGAACTTTATCGCCAGGGCGGTAAATGTTTTTAAGGAGTATACTCCACTAGCTCGCCTTCTTCTACTTGTCTAAACTTTTATCTATATCTTACGATTTGCCAGACAAACAAAGGTGGTTCAGAATAAAGACGACTTCACAGCCTATTCCCAAGAAATGTAACACAGAGATACCATTTGTAATCATCTTATGTGTTGCATTCACATGACTTTCTCTACTCCTCTGCAACAAATTATTGTTAAAAAGCCTGTGCGTTATTTGCTTCATGTTAATTCAGCAGAATCAAATTAGCAGAAACAGTCTTATTACTTGCTTCCTTGGAAGTAGAAGAGAAATAAGGGAGTACCATAGGTTAAGTGACAGACAAAAGCTGGTTGCTATGTTACTGAAGTTCCTTTGTTTGTATGGACAGGAGTTGAGAAATTCCTGTATGAGGAAAGTTTAAGTTTTTAAAGCTGAAACAAAAAATAAGGGACTGCCTCCGTGGTCGAGTGGTCGGCTGGTTCGATTCCCGGCTGGGGCGGAGAATTTTTCTTTAACCAGAATTATGCCCTATCCCCCCAGAGTCTGGAAGTATGTATGTGAGAGTGAATGTGTGCGTTGTTTGAGTAAATTTAAAAAAAAAAAACAACGTAAACCTACAGACAATGAGTTGTTTTTAATTCGAAGCTCCCTATGTGACCTTAGAAGGGGTTATATAAATGAAAAAAAAGGAATATCTAAAAAACAATCAACTCCAGGAAAAAAAATGTATATAACATAAATTGTGTGTTTTAACGTCCTCTACATTAGTTTGTGTAGTTAAGTTTTAATCTATCTCTTACGGTTTAGCAGTTACGCAAAAGTCCGTAAAATTCACTCCAAATAAAATTGTCTTCAGAGGCTACTCCCAGAAAATTCAAAATATACATTTTATTTGCCAGGGAAATATCTTTAATATACGATATTTTAATCAAAATCGTCAGAGCCATTTTTTAGAATATCAACATTTTCGAAAAATGCTCCATGTAAAAATAGTTTGAGGTGGGGGGATTTTTCTCAAAATCTTGGTGTCGCATCCCTAGAAGATATTAAACTTAAATACCAAGTTTGGTATTTTATAGGCTTTTTTGTTTTTGAGCTATCGTGCGCACAGACACACGGACCTTTTTTGTTTAAAATACTTTTTTTGGATACAGGGGACCCTAAAACATATATTTTCGGTGAAATCTCAGTATCGAATTTTTGGGTGGAGTGCAATACCTTCTCTATATACTATGTACATAGTACGTGTAGAGAAAGTAAAAATAGCTTAAATATATGGTATTATAATTTAACTTGTTATATAATTTAAAAAATATAACAAATGTTCCATGCAAGAGGAAATATTGGGGTGGGGAATTTCTTCAAAATCTTCCTGTCACATCCTTGGAAGATCCTGGACTTATATATCAAAATTAGTTTATAATAGACTTATGAACCTTTTTTTAAAATACTTCTTTTTCGTTTAAAGGGGTTTCTAACATGTACATTTGGTAAAATATAACTAATTCTACTTACGTAAATAAGTAGTGGATTAAGTAAAAGCTAATGCAAAACCAACAGGATTATTGGGTAATCATGGAGTTTAAAACAATGTCCACTCGATACAAAAACTTTTCTGTTGATCATACATGAAGCAGTAATTAATTTAACGATTGTAATTTGCATATGAACGATATTGATATTTGGTTTAAATTGAATTTGCATGTAAATATTATTATACGGCTGCTTCATTTAATTTCTCAAAAATAATCATCACAATTATATACGGAATAATGGGTTACATAATTTTATTAGATTTTCATTTTACGCATCTCAAGCATAGGCATGCCACAATGAAAACGGTGTAAACTGGATGATACGTGCCAAATATTGGCACCACTTTAACAATATTTGAATGCATTATGAACTTCCATTCACTCCTTGGCTGACAATTATAGAGTGTAACACAATTCTATTCGTTCTAATTATTTATTGTAAACTATTTTAAAATAAATAATATTTAAAAGAAAATAAATTGTAAAAATCTAATATGTTCCATTCACATGACTTTTCTAATTCTCTGTTACAAGTTATTGTTTAAAAGCTCATTCTTCCATTTACTTCATGCTAATTGAGAAAAAATAGCAAAATGGTTTTACTTGCTTCATTGTAAGTAGAAGGGACATAAGGGAATACACTTGGCTAAAGCAATATTCAAATGTTTTAAAAGCCCGGAGTGCACTCAGTAAGGTCCCTGGGAGGCCAATTGAAAAGCTACTTGATGGAGAAGTAGCGGCCCCAGGTCATGAGGACCGCATTAACCGGCCGGGGGGACTCGAGGCGCTGACCACGTCTCACCCTCCAATACTACACCCCATGAGGGACGCAGCGGTCGGGCGGTAGGCCAAGGTTCCCCGTGAGCTGTCGTGCCATGGAGTTATGTTAATTGAAGTACCTTTGTTTGTATGGCCAGGAGCTGACAAATTCCTGCATGAGAAAAGTATAGGTATATTAAAACTGAAATGCCTCAAAAATGGTGAAATCCACGAAAAAATGTATATATGTATATAACGAAGTCTACATGTTTTGCGTAGTAACTTTTTGCCTACCTCTTACGGTTGACCAGTTATGTAAAATTCATCCAGCATAAAGATGATTTCAAAGGTTATTCTTAAAAAAAATTCAAGATATTTTATTTTTCATATAAATATCTTTAATGTACGATATTTTAATAAATATTGAGAAAAGAAAAATAATCTAAATTATTTTCTATGTTAGGGTAGTTGGGGGGTGGGTATTTTCTTGAAAATCTTTCTATCCTTTGAAGATTTTAAAATTAAACAGACTCTTCGTTTTTGAGCTATGCTGCCCCTCCCCACACAGACATACACGGCCCACACACACACACACACACACACACACACACACACACACACACACACACACACCTCTCTGACAGACATACACACTGACAATTTTCTAAAAATGCTATTTTTGGATTCAGAGGTTCTAAAATATATTTCCGGTGAAATTTTGGTATCGAAATTTTGTTTGCAATATTATACTTTCTCTATATACTGTGCACATATTAAGTGTAGAGAAAGTAAAACTCGACTTATTATAAATCAAAGAAAGGGTCTAGATGAAAGTATGCCAAATAGCAAAAATTGTCAACAATTAACATTTCTGGTTGCTCTGCCGACTTATAAATGGGAATTTCCTCCATGTATTCATTACGGTTACTTTTTCGTCAAACTAAGGCCATCGCACAAGAGCTACATTTCGGATTCTTACCCAAAGAAAACATTTCCGCATCCACCTTACGTTCACGTGCTATTATAGTGATAAAACCATCTAAAATATGTAATATTTTATTTGTTACTGTCACCGTCATTTGTCTCGATCATGCTAAAAAATCTACCCACATGAGGCTGTCGCTTTGAAGCACACTTAAAAGCAGTCGGTCTGGACCTGGTTTGAACCCGCTGAGCTCCCAGATCGACTTAAAGCCCATACTTTATGCCGTTGGAAATTGAATCACCTCCTCCATATGCCCGTCATCTTGTCAGGAGGTTTTATTTCAGTGAAGATTTCGATAGCCAAAACTGAGTAAATCTAACTTTTACAATGTAAACTGTTTGTGGCACACTTTCTTACTTTCTCTATACGTACTACCTACATAGTGTATAGAGAAGGTATTGCACTCCACCCAAAAATTCGATACCGAGATTTCACCGGAAATGTAAGTTTTAGGGTCCCCAATATCCAAAAAAGCATTTTCACAAAAAGGTCCGTGTGTGTGTGTGTGTGTGTGCGTCCGTGTGTCTGTGAACACGATAACTCAAAAAAGAAAAGTTGGTAAAATACCAAACTTGGTATTTAAGTTTACTATCTTCCAGGGATGCGACACGAAGATTTTGAGAAAAATCCCCCCACCCCCAACTACTCTTTACATGGAACTTTTTCGAAAATTTTGATTTTCTCAAAAATGGCTCTAACGATTTTGATTAAAATTTCGTATATTAAAGATATTTACCTAACAAATAAAATGTATATCTTGAATTTTCTGGGAATAGCCTCTGAAGAGTAGTTTATTCTGGATGAGTTTTACGGAATTTTGAATAACTGCTAAACCGTAAGAGATGGACAAAAACTTACTGCACAAAAAATGTAGAGCACGTTAAAACACACAATTTATATTATATACATTTTTTTCGTGAGTTCGTCGTTTTTGAGACATTCCTTATTTTTGGTTTCTGCTATGAAAAACTTACTTTTCTCATATAGGAACTTGTCAACTCCTATCCATATAAACAAAGGAACTTCACTGAGATAGAAACCAGCTTTTGACTATCATTTTAACCTATGGCTGTCCCTTATTTCGCTTCTACTTACAAGGAAGCAAGTAATAAGTCTATTTCTGCTCTTTTTTCTGATTAGCATGAAGTAAATAGAAATATAAGCTTTTTAAGAATAATTTTTGCACGGATATAGAGAAAGTCATGTGAATGGTACACATCAGCTTTTTTTTAATCTTTCCCCATCATAAAAATCCCGAGCAACTAAGTCAAAAAATCGCTAGTTCTTTACAACTATCCATTTTCAAAGATAATATAACTACTCCATTAACTGTATGTCCGGTAACAAATGATGTCGAATTTTTGGGTGTAACACAAACCTTTCTTATCCACTATGTACATTGTACATACAGGCTAGAGAAAGGGATGGGTCACAAAGAGATTTATTTCCGGTGAAATCTCGGTATCGAATTTTTTATTGCAGTGCAATACCTTCTCTATCTCCTATGCCTATTGCACATACGGGCTAGAGAACGTAAACATACCCTTTTTTGTATACTGTGGAGCCTAAAAGATGTATTTCTGGTGAAATATCGGTATCGAAATTTTGGGTGGAGTACAATACTTTCTCTACATGTACTATGTAGAAAAAGCAAAAAAGTTATTTTACTTGACAATTAGTCGCTATATGACCGAGTTGTTAAGCGAAGTCAAATGAAATCTGAATGTGTTCCATTGAAATTACTTTCTCTATATCTATGTAACAAATTTTTAATAATTTGTTTCTATCTATTTCGTGCTAAAACAATTTATAAGCGGTCTTATTACTTAGTTCCTTGTAAGTAGAAGCGAAATAAGGGAATACACTAAGTTAAACCGATAGTCCACTGTTTTAAAATGTGGTTGCTGTAGTATTGACACCATTTTCTTTACATGGCTAGGAGTTGACAAGTTCCCGTATCAGAAAACTTTAAAGCATTTTAAAACTGAAATCAATATCAAGGCATATCTCTAAAACGCACACTTCCACGAAAAAAAAATATGACAAATTGTGTTTTATCGAGACCTACGTCTTTTGTGTAATAAGTGTTTTTTCTATTTTTTATGGTTTACCAGTTATGTAAAATTCAATAAAAATCAACCACAATAAATAAGTCTTCAGCAGGTATTACCAGAAAATTCAAGCTATACATTTTATTTGTCATGTAAATATCTTAAATATAAGATATTTTAATCAAAATCATTAGAGCCACTTTTCAGAAAATCAAAAATTTTTAAACTTTTTCCATGTAAACGTTAAGGTTGGGGGGATTTTCTTAAAAATCTTCGTATCGTATCCTTAGAAGATATTAGACATAAATAACCAGTTTGGTATATAACGGTCTTTTCGCTTTTAAGCTATGCCGTCCATAGACTCACGGTCCTTTTTCTAAAAATATGATGTGTTCCATTCACATGACTTTCTCTACAACAAGCTATTGTTAGAAAGCTTATGCTTCTATTTACTTCATGCTAGAGAAAAAATAGCAGAATAGTCTTATTACTTGCTTCCTTGTAAGTAGAAGCGAAATAAGGGAGTACCATAGGTTAAAGTGATAGTGGAAACCTGGTTATTATGTGACTGAAGTTCTTTTGTTTGTATGGACAAATTCCGGTATGGAAAAACCTATACATTTTCTAAATCTGAAAACAAAACAAAAAAACAAAAAAATTAATATCCTAGAGACAAAAAACTCCACGAAAAAAATCTATGTAACATAAATTGTGTGTTTTAACGTGCTCAACATTTTTCCTTTTTGTGTCAAGTCTTTGTCCATCTTTTACGGCTTAGCAGTTATGTAAAATTCCGTAAAATTCATCCAGAATAAAGTAGTCTTCAGAAGCTATTCCTAGAAAAAGAGCTGGTCCCCATGGCCACGCTCGCTAAGGCGTCTCACTTTGGTGCTTCGTGGGCAGGGGAACGTGGGTTCGAGTCCCGCCTTGGACATGGGTGTTATATGTTTGTGCAATGTGTAAATGAACAGTAAAACCAGTAATCATACAGGGGGGGATGTAAATAGGGGATACAGCTCTTAAGTCCTGACCAGAATTCAATACTGTTTTAATAAAAAAAAGATGTACATTTTATTTGTCAGGTAAATATCTTTAATACACGACATTTTAATCAAAATCTTTGGAGCGATTTTTGAGAAATTAAAAAATGTCGATAAAAGTTCCATGTAAAGAGTAGCTTTGGGTGGGGGGATTTTTCTCAAAATCTTCGTGTGGTATCCCTGAAAGATGCCATACTTAAATACCAAGTTTGGGCTTTAACGGCGTTTTCGTTTTTGAGATATGCTGCCCACAGACACACACATACACACGGACATTTTTCTAAAAATGCTTTTTTTTATATTCAGGGAGTCTCAAAAAATTTATTTCCGGTGAAATCTCGGTATCGAATTTTTGGGTGCAATGCAATACCTTCGCTATACACTATGTACATAGTTCGTATAGAGAAAGTAAAAAATTAAGCATATAAAAAATTGCTGTAACCTGGTAAAAATTTAATCGCAGTACTGAACAATCTTAACTCCATCCAAAAACAATTGGATGACGTGAGGGTTATACATATATTGAGTGTAGAAGGGTGGGGGAGAGGAATGAATCGGAGTATTTAACGCAATTTCGTGAGCAGAGTTGCTGGTTCTTTAATAAAGCGCACGACTCAGATATGCTTTTTAATTTCCCCATCCACGTTTTATCGCATTTCATGCATTTTATCGCGCCGTTGAAAAGCTGTAACTCAAGATACCGTCGGAAGAGAAATTCGTCTTTCCCAAGTCTGGCAGGAAGTTCATTTAATATTGTTATAACTCAAGAGAGGAATATGAAAAACTCGTCGAAGCGAAGAGGCCGAGATTAAGAAGGGATTCTCAGTTTAGGAGCAAACTTCCCCAGCTAATTGCAAATAAATAGCGCATCCGGCAACGCTCGGCAATTGTCTATGCGCGTTACTTGCTAACACAGTCCTAATGGTTTTCTTCTCTTTGTATTCCAGAGGGAATTTAAATAATGCAGCCCACGAGTGCTATTCAGCATCCTTATGTTGGCGATTAGTTCCACAAACTGCCTCTGTGGTCGCGAGGTCAGCGTTTTGGTTTCTCGCGTTAGGTCCCGAGATCGATTCCCTACTGGGGGGTTTCTTTAACAATAATCATACCCTATCCATCAAAGAGTCTATAAGTATGCGCGGCCGAGTGAATTTGTGAATATTTAATATTATAGTAATGTAAAACCTGCGGTGCTACATTCACATAGCTTTCTCTACCTGTTCCATATACAAACTGTTCTTACTAAAGATATTCTTTTATCTTCTTCATGCTAATCCAAATGAACATCAGCAGAATTAGCCTTATTTCTTGCTTCCTTGCTAGTAGAAGGGCTAAAGCGTTAGTCAAATATATTAAAAGCTGATTGCTTTATGAAACAACTGAGGTATGGTTCACTTTTTATGGTCCCGTTTGAGAAAATTTAGGTAGTTAGATGTAGAGTGATCTGATCTACATCTAGGAAACATGTAGAGTGATCTGATCCTTCCCTCCGTCATTACTCTCCCAAATATTTGCAGCTGCCCACCTGTGGAATTTGTTCACTGCCCATATGATAGCTATGAAGTACTTTCCCCTTAGTTTGACCAAAAACAATTGACTTACTTTTCCTAGCATTAATTACCATTTTGTTTACGGCGACCCACCTACTTATTTCATTTAGGTCATCCTGAAGAATGGACTTATGCACGATATTTCGAATCTTATTGTAAATAATACAATCATCTGAACAGCCTTTTCTGGGTAGTGTGTCTGCCTCACATTCAAAAGGTTCCGAGTTTGAATCTCGCTTAGGGTGAGTTATTAGGGTAAGGTTTTTTTCGGAGTTTTCCTGTATCCTGTCGAGTAGCTTTAAGCTCCATGAACACCGAGATCATTTGAGCATCATTTCACCAATTTCATCCATCATCCGATATGACGAGGAAGTTATACTTTATAGGTTAAAGGTCGTTAAACTACCAAAAAAATCTTATGTGGCATTTAACATTAATAGTTATATCATTAAAAAAATAAGAAAAATTAACGGACAGTACCGAGCCTTGGATCACGAAGGCTAAAGCTACTGCCATTAAAGCCACTGACCTTCTCGAATAGCAATAACCAAATCGATATTAAGAAAGGATAGGGAGCACGAGAATACTCGTGATAGGTTCAACTTGTAATGCTACCTTTGTTGTTTGGCAATGTTTTAGGAGCTAAAGCATCTTGCCAGTGCAGTGGCTATAATTATGCTCAGGAATGGGGTTGAGCACTATTATGGGCCAGTTTTTATGCACGCAAGTAAAGGTGATAGAGAAATTAAGATATTTTGGAGCTATTTGTAACATAAACCTGTGTAGATGAATGTTTTATATGAGTACGACAAGAACAGAGAACTACGGAATTATAATGGATAGAGAAATCGGTAAAAATGTACGGTATTACATTGTTTTGAACCTTATGCTTTTCTTCATAACAGAAATACAATATTGAGAAAAGGTGGATTTTTCGCTCCACGCTACAACACAATAGTCGCCATTGTCTCGACTCTGGCAGCAAGATTTCGTTCCTGAGGTTTTTTACCCCGGATTTTCCGCAGCCCTCATTACCTGCAAGGCCGCAGGGGGTCCCCTAATTAGGCTTGGACAGTTTCCTTTCCAATTTCCTTTCCTAAATTGATCGTTTTGTCTCGTGTATCGTACCTGCGGTTGTTCTTTAGTAGTTAAAGCGCTCCTTCTATCAATCAATCGATCAATCAATCAGGTATTCTTGCAAGAGAAGGACCTGAATTGCTAAGCCACCCACTTCTATTCTATCCTTTATGTTGAGCATAGTAGGAGTCGTTTGGTTTGGTGTACCATATATTTAAGGGGACAAGGTACTCTGAAATGATAAAACAAATAACATTTTTTTGTTTTAGACACTAATAAAACCTCCATTATTTCTAGCTTCAGAAA
This sequence comes from Hymenopus coronatus, assembly GCA_030762935.1. Taxonomy (NCBI): domain Eukaryota; kingdom Metazoa; phylum Arthropoda; class Insecta; order Mantodea; family Hymenopodidae; genus Hymenopus; species Hymenopus coronatus. The sequence continues at coordinate 31,991,692 of CM060882.1, read as the reverse complement.
ACTAGTATTTTGGGAGGGTCAAGAGGATTTTAATCAATTTAAATATAATTTAAATGCTAGTCTGTATTTCTTTAAAGCTGTTATGCAATGCCTCTTTTTGGAACATTTGTATCTTTAAATTCAGTTTTCTCAAAACAGCATTTTTGGATACTTATGTACTTTTTTCTCAGAAACTATGAGAGCTGGAAAGCTGAAATTTTCAGCACATATAGTTTAACTTTCTGAACCACAATCGTGATGTCATAGTATATATTGAAACAAAAAAAAGCATTTTTGGAAAAAGATCCGTGTGTGTGTGTCTGTGGAAAGCACAGCTTAAAATGAAAAGTACGTTAAACACCAAACTTGGTACTTAAGTTCATTATCTTCCAAGGATGTCACGAAGATTTTCAAGAAAATCTCCCCATCTCAAACTACTCTTTACATAGAAAATGTTTTCAAAAATTTTGTTTTTCTTAAAATTGATTAACAATTTTGATTAAAAGCTCATATTAAATCCATTTTCATTACAACTAAAATGTATAACTTGAACTTTTTGGGAATACTTTCCAAAGACCTGTTTATTCTAGATGAATTTTGCCGAATTTTGCATAACTGGTAAACAATAAGAGATAGACAAAAACTTACTGCACAAAAAATGTAGAGCACGATAAAACGCACAATTTATGCCATACATATATTTCTCGTGGGGTTGGTGGTTTTAGAGATATTCCTTGTTATTGAATTCAGTTTTAAGTACCTAATTAAAATGTTCTCACACATGAACTTGACAATTCCTGGCCACGCAAGGAAGCGGATATCGGTTCCATAGCAACAAAATTTTAAAACATGTGACGGTCGGTTTAATCTAACTTACCTTCTACTTATAAGGAACTCGGCAATAAGACCGTTTCTGCTAATGTTTATCTCAATTAACATGAATTATATTAAAAAAAAAAGCTTATTAACAATTAGATATGTAGAGAAAGGCATGTGAATGGAGCACATCATAATCTCCTTTTAACTCCATACACTTTTCCCAGCGTTTCTCAAACTGTTTTAAACCTTCCAAAAAGTAGGATTTCGGAAGCTCCTCAAAATATATGAGATGGCCTCTTCGTGAATCCTTTTTTTTCTGCCCAGTTACTTTTAAATATTGGAAAAAAAAAGTCATTGGGCGCCAAACGTAGAGAAAACGGGGGATGATGATGTAAGTCAAACCTTAATATTAAAATTTCGTCATCAAAACAGCATAGGACTGCACTGTCTCGATGGAAAAGAATGTTTTTCTTTGCCCAGTAAGGGCGTCTTTCTGGACTTCTCCGTTCAACCGTTGCAATAACGATGCACAATACTTTTCATTTATCGTTGTTCCTTTCTGCAGGTAACAATGTAAATAGTTCCGCGTGCATCCCTTAAACCGAGGCCATCACTTTGTCTGCAAATTTCACATTTGCCTTCTCCAGAGACGGTTTGCCTTTAAAAACCCACTGTTTCGACTGTACTTTTGTCTCTGGGGTATAGTAGTGTATCAATGTTTCATACACAGTTATGTATCGATGCAGAAACTCCTCAGAAATTCGACAGAAAAGTGCAAAGCAGCTTCCGAATCGATCACACGATTGCGTTTATTCTCTCTTGAGAGCAAACGTGACACCTTCTTACAGAGACCTTCTTACAGAGACCTTCGCCAGATTTACTTTTTGGTGCGAATTTTTTTTTTTAAATGATTTATTGATCGATCAGCGCATGTGCGCTCTACAGATCATTGATTTTAGACATTATTTACATGCATGATACTGAATAACATTGAAATGAGGTAAGCCCCATAGGGCCCCTCATAAGTAGGTACATTTCTTTGTTTTTATTTTACAGAAAGTCTTGCTGTGAGAGCTGGTCCAGTGGTAGGCGACTCTTGATGCGAGTTGGATAGTAGTGCGAAATTGAGAACACTGTACCTTATGATATGCCTGAGGCCTCTATTATCTCGCATACTTTTATTTTTCGATCGCAGAAAACCATATCCTAGATTTTTTCAACCATTTTGAGGAATTCACTTCAACTGGACGTCCGAATGTCCGGACCAATGTTCATCGTTTGTGGATGTACGGCCACTTTTAAATTCATTTATCCAACTATAAATTGTTGCAAACGCGACAGCAGCAGATGTACCATGAAATTCATCCATCTAGGTTTTTATCGCTTTTGTTCTCAAGTCTTTTAAATTAGAGGGTCGTTGGCTTTTCAACCTCCGATAGCTATAAATAAAAGACAAGTTCATAGAAAACAATGATTTTATTACTAAGAGTTTTGTACACTTATGGTTGCTTTTCAACATAATCACCGAAAAGATTAAGACATTTATCATACCTGTGCACAAGCTTTGCCGCCAATGATTTCAAATGAGCATTGAGGTTGTTTTGAAGATCTTCGTTGGTTTGAAATTGCCGCCACGTCTTCAGTTCAGGGAAAAGGTGAAAGTCGCTGGGTGCAAGGTCAAGATTGTACGGCGGATGATCGAAAATGTCCCATTGAAATTGTTCAAGGAGCCGATGGGTTGTGCCAGCAATGTGTGGTCGAGCGTTGTCATGAATCAATAATTCCTGAAGTCAGCATTCCTCTTCGTTTGTTTTGAATGGCTCTCCAAAAATGTCATAAAGTACGAAGATCTTCAAAACAACGTCAATTCTCATTTGAAATCATTGGCGGCAACATTTTCTGAAGCGGGTATTGCAAAGCTTGTGCATAGGTGCGATATATATCTCAATCGTTTCGGTGATTATGTTAAAAACTAACGATAAGTGTACAAAGCTTTTGATAATAAAATAATTGTTTACTATGAACTTGTCTTTTATTTATAGCCTATTGGAGGTTGAAAAAAACGGCCCTCATAGAAGTGTATATCACTCGTTTCCATCTTTCTAAAGAAGTGCAAGATTGTTGATTCAATCGCCTATAGCAATGAAATCACGTGATGGATATAGCTGAAACTATAACTCTAGTAAGAGACGACAGTTACTAAATACAATATTTTTTGATGCTACGAGAATAATTTGGTTTTTCTGTGAACTTACTGAACGGCCCTTGAGGACCAGGTGCGTACTCTGGAGCCCACTTATTGCCAGCTCCGCTTAGTTATCCCCGTACATGCATTACAGGCTTTGCATAATGTTAGAACAGGTTTTTTACTTTCTCTACATATACTTTGTACATAGCGTATACAGAAGGTATTGTATTCGATATCGAGATTTCACAGGAAATATATGTTTTGAGGTTCCCTGAACCCAAAACATCACTTTTAGAAAAATGACCGAATGTACAGACAGCATAGTTCAAAAATTAAAAGACCGATAAGTACCAAACTTGGTATTTAATTTTAGTATCTTCTAAGTATGTGAAATGAAAATTTTCAATAAATTTCCCCACTCTTAACTACCCTTTACATGAAAAAATATTTGTAACTTTTTTCTTCTCAAAATGGCTCCAACAGTTTTTATTAAAATACCACATATTAAAGATAGCTTCTGAATGCCTTCCCATTCTGTATGAATTTTGCAGAACTGATAAACCATAAGAAATAGGGGGAAAATTTACAACACAAGAAATGTAAATCTCGTTAAAACACACAATTTATGTCATACAAATTTTGTTGTACAGATGACCATTCTTGTCATTGGTTTAAAACAAACTATATAACCTTTCTCAAACGCATCACCTTTGTTTCATCTCACCTTTGTTTTACTGGAAAAGCAAAGCGAACCGAGCTTCAACTGTTCACATAGTAACCAGCGTTTAGGATGTGTCTATCGCTTTAGCCTAGTGTAATTTTTAAATTTCCCTTCCGCTTATAAGGAAGCAAGTAGGTAATAAGGCCAACTGTGCCAACGTTTATCCGTACTAGCGTTAGGAAGATAAAAGAAGGATATTTTATAAGAATAATTTACAGAACAGATAGAGAAAGTCATGTGAATGTAACGCAAGGTTTTTCTTTCATGGTACCTTATTTTAGTATTGTGTATTTTAAAGAATTGTAACTACACCATGGCATAATCTTATGAGTCAGAAGAGGAGAGAATTAGGCAGCTATGTGAGGAGCTAATTACTTTTTTGTTTTATTATTTATTTATTTTATAAACAGGGTGTTCTAAGCATGTTCGATGTTGCCCTCCTAAAAACGTCCGTACTTGTAAAAACGTAGCAGTTGTTATGAAGCGAGCACAAAGCTTCATGATGAAACTCTCTTGTTAACCTAAGTCCCGCCTACTACTGAATACACCAGCATAGTTCTTACGTTCTACAATGTCAAATTTTACAGATCTGAGACAGCTTTCGTTCTCTTTGACTGCTCATTACTACATATTCTTTACCTTTGATCTTGAGATTATAATGGAGAAGCTAATAATTATATTCATTACTTTTTTTAACTGATCATATCCGATGATGTATGACATCGGTGAAATGATGCTCAAATGATCTTGGGGTGCATGAAGCTAAAAATTATTTGACACTCGTCTTCTCGGTATAAGGGAAAACTCCGACATAAAAATTTATCCGGGTAGTGACTCACCCTAAGCGAGATTCGAACTTGGAACACCTTGAATATACGGTAGACACGCTACCCCCACACTACCGAGGCGGGCTCTTCACTGTTCTGGCTTCGAGATAATTCCTTTAAGCCGTGTAACTTGCCTTTACTAACGATTTCTACAGAGTAACACAATTCGAACTTGTGCTCTTTCAGCATTATGTCTCACTAGTGACCAGAGCCAACGTAATGTTCCCGAACGTTATATAGCTGATCGAGTAGTTCGTTGTGGTTTAGCAGTGACGTAATCCAGACGAGAACGTTCTGCTGCACATTTGTAGAGCGCGCTGTTCCTTCCGTAAAGGTTATGCCTTTATACCAACACGATACGAAATAGTCCCCAACTTCAATATGGTCTGAATACAATGTTATGCAAGTTGTATTTGTGAAACTATATTACAGATTTCTGTGTATAAAACATGCTTTATTTGCATTAATACTCATTTAACTTGCACGCTATTTGTATTTTTACTTTCTCTAACCCGTATATACAATGTACCTAGTGTATAGAGTACGTATTTTATTCCACCAAAATTCGAAACCAAGATTTCACTAGAAATATATGTTTTAAGGTCCCCTGACTCAGAAAAAAAGTATTTTAGGAAAACGTTCGTGTATGTGTATTTTTGATGATGTTTTTAACGCCCTTTTACTACCATGGCACCGCAGACGATGACACTAGTGATACACGAAATGCATAAAAAAAGTTTGATACTCAGATTTCACCGGAAATATATGTTTTGGGGATCTCTGAATCCAAAAAAATATGTGCATGTGTGCATCTGTCTATGGGCAGCATAGCTCAAAAACGAAAAGTCCATTACATATCAAACTTGGTATTCAAGTTCATTTTCTTCCAAGTATGCGGTACGAAGATTTTAAAGCAAATCCACCGACCCCAACTAAACTTTATATGGAACAATTTTCGAAGTGTTTGATTTTCTCAAAAATGACTGACGGTTTTGATTAAAATTTTCTATATTAAATATATTTACATGACAAATAAAATATATATCCTAAATTTTCTGCGAATAGTCTCTCAGCACCGGAGGAATACGATGGCGGGGGAAACCGAAGAACCCGGAAAAAACCCGCCCCTACACCGCTTTGTCAACCACAAATCTCACATGCGGTCGCTTAGGATCGAACCCGCGCCGTCTAGGTGAGAAGAGAATGGTCTAACCACTTGGCCACGGCGTGGCCCGTGTATGCGCGCGTGTGTGGACAGCATAGCTCAAAAGAGTACGGTAAACTAGGCATTTAAGTTTAATATTTCCCAAAGATGCGACACGAAGATTATCAAGAAAATTCTGCCACCCCTAACTACCCTTTACATGGAAAAATTTTTGAATTTTTTACTCTCCCAAAAATGTCTAACAATTTTGAAATTTGCGTGTATAAAATGTATATCTGGAATATTCTGGTAATAGCCTTTGAAGGCATCTTTAACCTGGATGAATTTTGTGGAGATTTCCAAAACTGGTAACCCGTAAGAAATACACATTGACTTACTTAACAAAAAATTTAGGGGTCGTTAAAACACAAAATTTTGTAATAAACATTTTTTCTTGAATTTACCGTTTTTAAGATATTCATTGTTATTGGCTTCAGTTTTAAAATACATACACTTTTCTCATACGAGAATTTGTCAACTCCTGGCAATACAAAGGAACTTCACTCAAATGGCAACCAGCTTTAAAAATATTTTACTGTCGATTTAGCCTATCCCCTATTTCCCTTCTTCTTACAAAAAAAAAAAACAAGTAATAAGATTATTTTTGCTATAATTTTCTGGATTTGCATGAAGTAAATAGAAGAATACGTTTTTTAACAATAATTTGTCGTAGAGATGTAGAGAAAATCATGTGAATGGAACAAAAATTTTTAACATGCGTTTCATTCTTTAATTTACTTTATATTTCTCTCTTTCAAATCAATATTATTTCATTCTTACTTTTCCATGTTGCCTTTCAGACGAATGTCTCCTGCAATTTGTACACTAGAGATTCGTATAAGTAGGTTAGAAAACGGACTTCTGTAAAAAAAATATGTGTTCCATTCACATGACTTTCTCTACATCTCTGTAACAAATTACTGTTAATAAGCTTATTCTTTTATTTATTTCATGCTAATCGAGAAAAATTAGCAGAAATAGTCTTATTTCTTGCTTTATTGAAAGTAGAAGCGAAATAAGGGAGTACCATAGGTTAAAGTGAAAGCCAAAAGCTGCATGCTATGTGACTGATATTCCTTTGTTTGTATGTATGGACAGGAGTTGACAAATTCCTGTATGAGAAAAGTATAAGTTTTTCAAAGTTGAAACCAAAAATAAGGAATATCTAAAAAATGAATAACTCCACGAAAAAATGTATACCACATAAATCTGTGTTTTAACGTGCTCTATATTTTTTGTGTGTTAAGTTTTTATCCACCTCTTACAGTTTAGTAGTTATGCAAAATTCATCCAGAATAACGTATTCTTCAGTGGCTATTCTCAGAAAATTCAAGATACACAATTTATTTGTCAGGTAAATATCTTTAATATACGATATTTCAATCAAAATCGTTAGAGCCATTTTATAGACAATCTAAGTTTTCGAAAAAAGTTCCATGTAAAGGGTAGATGGGAGTGGGGGGATTTTCTTGAAAATCTTCGTGTCGCATCCTTGGAAGATACCAAACCTAAATACCAAGTTTGGTTTTTAACGGACTTTTCGTTTTTGAGCTATGCTGCCCAAGGGCACACATACACACACAGACACACGCACGGACATTTTTGTAAAAATACATTTTTGGATTCAGGAAGTGTCAAAAAATGTATTTCCGGTAAAATCTTGGTATCGAATATTTGTGTGCAATACAATACCTTCTTTTTACACTATGTACATATCACGTGCAGAGAAAGTAATACATAGTATAAAAATAAGGAACATTTGAAATGTTTCGTCCTGCAGAAACTTCGGTTGAACATGTTAATGACAAGTAACAATGTTTTAAAGATTTCTTTAAAATGTGCTTTGAGATTCAGACCTTCTAAGAAACTAAAAATTGAATATTCTTAGAATTTTATTGAGAAATGAACAGGAAAAGGGCACCAAGAATACACAATGCCTTTGCATTTTCTATAATGTTACTACTAAACTTAGGGTAGCATACATAACGCTATGGACAATATTAGAAAATGTTAGCGACTTTATATGTTTACACATTAGATGAATAGACAATGTAGTAGCAATTACATTTCTTAATTTTTAGTTTCTCTATACGTATTATGTACATGGTGTATAGAGGAGGTTATTGCATTCCATCAAAACATTTGATAACGAGATTTCACCGGAAAGAGACTTTTTATGGTTTCCTGTTGCCAAAAGTAGCATACTACAGTACTATTAACAATGAATATCTCGAAAACGGACAGCTCCACCAAATAAATGCATATTTTTGTGTATTAAGGTTTTTCCTATCTCTTTCGGTTTACCAGTTATGCAAAAATTATTCAAATTCATCCAGAATGAAGAGGTCTTCAGAAGCTATTCCGAGAAAATTCACAATATACATTTTATTTGTGATGGATATGGCTATAGTATAAGTATTTTAATCAAAATAATTTATCCATATCGTACATTAAAGATATTTGCACGACAAATAAAATTTATGTCTTGAATTTTCTGAGAATAGCCTCTGAAGACCTCTTCATTATGATCGACTTTTATATAACTGACAAGCTAAGAGATAGACAAAAACATACAACACAAAAAATGTACATGTCATTAAAACACACAATTTCATATAAATTTTTGTTGTAGCTTTAGCCGTTTTCGAGATATTCCGGATTATTGATTTCAATTTTTGCCCACTTTAAGCTCTTCTCGTTTCTTGTCTGTCTGGCAAGCAAGGCAGGGAATTTCAATTGTTTCACAGAACAACCGACTATCGCTTTAGCCTATGGAGTTTATTTCATTTTTCTGCTTACAAGGAAGCAAGTTATAAGACTAGTTCTGCATATGTTTATCTCGATTAGTATGATGTATATAAAAGATCAGTCTTTTGAATAAAAGGTTTGTTTGCAGAACAGCTAGAGAAAGCCATACGAATGGAATATCATTAAACAATAGCACGTTCACTCACACATTCATATTTCCAGAATCTATGGTGGATAGGGAATAATTCTAGTCAAACAAAAATTTTCACCCTAGAGGGGAATCGAACCCCGGGGCGAGAAGTTAGCTGGTCAACCACTCGACCACGGGGACAGTCATATGTTAGTCTATTTAAATCTAGCTTCAAATTATGTGGTTAACATTTTCTTTTTTAGAAATACTCTCAGATGGAATCCACCTCACCAGATAGAGAGATACTTCTGCTCTGCCCAAGGTGAAATAGTTTATGGAGAGAGAGTGGGAGAGCGTGTGTGTGAGTGTGTGTGTCAAGGTTTCTGTCAACTTTTGCGAGATGCTTGCGGGATTTACTTATCAATATTTGTTGATATTATTTCCCTATATTTACTTTTAATTTTATCCCCAAACTGTTGACTCTGTATCCAGCAGAATGTATGTCTAATAATTTCGGGCATTGCAACGAAAGTGCCTGGTTTGCTTTCTCTATTATAGTATGGGTTTTATTTTTTCTCTCTCTCTCTCTCTCTCTCTGTCTCTCTCTCTCTATTATATATAAAGACATATAGAGTCAGTGTTGCATTTCACACATTTCGATAGAGATTTTACCGATTTGAGATTCCCTGAATACAAGAAAGACATTTTCATAAAAGGGTCGGCGAGCAAAGTGACGCCACGGTAGCTTAGTCAACTCGCATTCCACAGGTCCCGGGTTCGAACTCCGATTCGAGACAAATTACGTTCATCTTCTTCAACGACTTTCCAGGACATCTCCTAGCTCTCTGTTTCAGGTTTGAAGAGCCAGGCGAGGATGTTCGGCGGATTGCGAAGACAGTAAATGTTTCTTCTACCCTGGTCGCGTTCCCTGCATTCGATCTGAAAACGTTAGGGACCCGCTCGTCGTCATCCAAATCAGGTGGCCCTTCGGTTTCTGTCCTTATTCATTTCAGATGTCACATATTACCTAGGACCACAAGGTTTACGTCCCAAAGATTGGGAGCCCGATCCGCAGTAATCGTAATTCTAGAGAAAGTTCCCTGAGTGTGTGTGGACTGCATAGCTCAAATACAAAAGTATGTTAAATATCAAACTGGATCTTTAAGTTCAGCATCTTCCAAAAGTACTAAACCAAGAGTTTAAAAAAAAAACTTCCCCAAACTACCGTTCACATGAAAGATTTTCGAAATGTTTGATTTACTCAACAATAACTATCTATTTTGAATAAATGCCGTTTATTAAAGATGTACCTTTTTGGAAAGGAATTTTGTATAAGCTTATATAACTGATTAACATTAACCGATATACAAAAGCGGGCGAACAAAATAGAAATTTTAGAACCCACAGGTTTGACTTTCTGTATCACATATATACAACGTTCAGAATAGATGACTATGAATTTTATTCCATCCAAAACTTCGATAGATACCAAGATTTCATCGGAAATATAGGTTTTGAGACTCTTTAAACCCAAAAAAGCATTTTGTAGAAAAAGGACTGTGTGTGTGTGTGGGGGAGGGGGAGGCAGCATAACTCAAAAACTAAAAGTCCCTTAAAGACCAAACTTTGAAGCTCAGTATCACCAAAGGATACCACACAAAGATTTTCAATGAAGTTCCCCAATCCCAAACTACCCATTATATGGATAAAATTTCGAAAATTTTGATTTTCTCAAGAATGTGTAACGAGTTTGATGAAATACTGTATATTAAAGATATTTACATGAGAAAATGTATACCTTGAAATTTCTGGGAATAGCTTCTGAAGTGCTGTTCATTCTGAATGACTTTTACAGAACTGGTAAAAGGTAAGAGGTAGAAAAAAATCTTATTGCACAAAAAATGTATACCTCCTCAAAACACACAATTCATGCACTTTACATTTTTGTTAGATAATAATAATTTCCGAGATATTTTTTATTATTGATTTCAATGTTAAAGGATGTAGATTTCCTCAGGCAAGATGTCGCACGTGCTTTTTCTGTTTTACTTCTGGTCAAGCAAAGAAGCGAATTTCAATTATAATCGCATGGTGATAGCTTTTTAAAACATTTGACTATCGCTTTAGTAAAGTGCATTTCTTAAAGGAACTAAGTACCAACAACATGTTAATATTTATCTCGATTTGTATGGTTTGTGAGAATTTTGTTTTAGAACAGTCACATGAGTAATAAATCAACACATCAGATTTTGTCAAACTATTTTTTGGTGTCTAGACGTATCCGAGAAAATCATTATTAATGGTTCTATTTGTCCATACGCTGTGATTTTGTTAAACATATCTTTTGATATTCAGTTATTTCTCGCTATTTGTATGATGTTTTAAAGCTAGCAAATAGTGTTACATTCTTAATCATTTGACTATCACGTATTGAATATGAAACTTGATGTTTAAATTTAAAATCTTCCAGGGATACGATACGAATATTTTCAAGAAAATTCCCCATCCCAAACTACCCTTTACGAGGAACATTTTTTCAAACATTTTTTACTTTCTCAAAACTGGCTAACGATTTTGATTAAAATACATTATATATAATATATGTTTATAACAAACGAAATGTATGTTCTTGAATTTTCTGGGAATAGCCGTTGAAGAATGGATTACTTTTATATAACTGGTAAACCGTAAGATATATACAAAAAATTTCCTGCATTTTGACATTTTCGAGATATTTCGGATTGTTGGTTTCAATTTTAAGCCACTTAAAACCATTCTCAAATTGGAAAACATATTTTTTCTCGTTTGTTTACTTTTGAAAAGCAAAATAAAGAAATTTCAATTGTTTCACATAGTGATCAACTTTTAAAGGACGAGTCTATCGCTTTAGCCTGTGCATTTTCATATTTACCTTCTACTTACAAGGAAGCTAGTAATAATTATAATTCTGCTTATGTTTATATTGATTAGCATGATGTAGATAAAAGATTAATGTTTTGAATAAAAGGTTTGTTTACCGAACAGCTAGAGCACAGAATGAGAATGCAACACAAGATTTTTTTCCTTTTACTTACAAGGAACCAAGTAATGAGGGTAATTGCTGCTTATGTCTATCTCGATTGACATGAAGTAGATAGAAGACAAGCTTTTTAGCAATAATTTGTTACAGAGATGTAGAGAAAGTCATGTGAATGGAACAAATCAGATTTTTACTTTCTCTATGCGTACTATGTACGTTCGATAAATTCGATACCGAGATTTCACCGGAAATATATGTTGTAGGGTCCCCTCTATCTAAAAAAAGCATTTTCGGAAAAAGGTCAGTGTACGTATGTGTCCGTGTGTCGTGAACACGATAGCTCAAAAACGAAAAGTCGGTAGAATATAAAAACTTGGTATCTTCCAGGGATGCGACACGAAGATATTGAGAAAATCACCGCACCCCAAACCACTCTTTATATGGAAGATTTTTCGAAAATTTCGATTTTCGTAAAAATGGCTCTAACGCCTTTCATTAAAATATCGTATATTAAAGATATTTACCTGACAAATGAAATGTATATCTTGAATTTTCTGGAAATAGCCTCTGAAGACTACTTTAATCTGGATGAATTTAGCATAACTACTAAACCGTAAGAGATGGACAAAAACTTAACAAACAAAAAATGTAGAGCACATTAAAACACATAATTTATATTATATACATTTTTTTCGTGGAGTTGATCGTTCTTTAGATATTCCTTGTTTTTTGTTTCAGCCTTGAAAAACTTATACTTTTCTTATACAGGAATTTGTCAACTCCTGTCCATATAAACAAAAGAACTTCAGTCACATAGCAAGCAGCTTTTGACTATCACTTTAACCAATGATACTCCCTTTTTACGCTTCTACTTCCAAGGAAGCAAGTAATAAGATTAGCATTCTGCTAATTGTTTCTCGATTAGTATTAAGTAAATAGAAGCATAAGCTTTTTAACAGTAATTTGTTACAGAGATGTAGAGAAAGTCATGTGAATGGAACAAATCAGGTTCTTTATTCTTGATATCGAATTTTTGGGTGGTATGAAATGCCTTCTCCAACTGTGTACTGTGTATGAAGCAGAGAAAGTAAAAGATCTACTGAAAATAAATGTTAATTAAATATGGAATAAACTTTTGTAAGATTAATTTCTAGAAGTATGAGTGGAGAAATTCGTTTAAATGACACATGAGATTTTTCTTTTTATTGTTGAAAAGGTTTTAGCTGCCACTTACAACTTCATTTCAGAGAGGTGTTTTAACTCCGTGTTGAAAGAACTGTTAGCAGTTGAAACATAACCCGGCGAAGTGAAAATTTTTACGGTAGAGTTTTCACGCCAACTTCAGTGAAAGAAAGGCCGGCTTTGTGAAGGTTTGGCTTCACGCTTCACTTTGTGGGGCGTCACATGGTACCTACCACTGCCCAGTGTTCTCAATTATAGGGAGGAAAAGTCAGAAAGCGAAAAACTTTTTTTAAATATTTGCAGCAGCAGCGAGAGTGACTGACGTATCCGTTTTAATTGGTGCCCAATTTTTTGGGCCGCTTGGTTATCTGGTGTATAACCCTGGCCATCAATTTGAACGTGACATAACGTCAATTGAAGGGGAGGGAGCGCACCACGTGTCTCTGACAGCAGGCTGTTAAAAAGAGACCGGTTAAATGATGTGATCTGGACCAGACATGCGTAAACACGCTGCAACTGTCATATGCTTCCTCAGACAAACACAATGTGCATTACAAATAATCAGTCGATACCATTTTACAGTCAACTTCTTGCTAAAACATGCCGTGTTCCTCTGCAAATATCTCCACTTGCTACGAGACACTCAACATTTTTAGAATGCCAATTCAAATTTCTATATCCCACATTTACTTAAAATGTGCATGGCTAGAGAAGGTAGGAATGGTAAGATTACGTCCGAAATATCTGTATTGAGGTCCCTCGAGTCCAAAAAAAAAAGCATTTTACTTACTCTACAGCACTATGTATACATAATGTATAGAGAGAGTATTGTATTGCGCCCAAAATTTTCAAACAGAGATTTCACGGAAATAGATACATGTTTCAGGACCCCCTAAATAAAAAAAAATAATTTTTAGAAAAAGGTCCGTAACTCAAAAACGAAAATACCGTTAAATACCAAACTTCGTATGTTACAAGAATGCGACACGAAGATTTTCAAAAAAAATCCCTCGACCACGAAGTACCCTTTACATGGAACATTTATCGACAAATATATATATATATATCTGTTTTGAGATCCCTCGAGTCCAAAAAATAACCATTTTTACTTCCTCTACACATAATATGTACATATTGTATAGAGAAGGTATTGTATTGCATACACAATTTGATATCGATATTTCACCGAAAATATATGTTTTGAGACCCCTAAATCTTAAAAAGCATTTTAGGCAAATATCCATGTGTGTCTGTGTGGGCAGCATAGCTCAAAAACGAAAGACCCTTAAAACTTGATATTTAAGTTTGGTATATTCCAAGAATGCAACACAAAGAAGTTTAAGAAAATTCTCCGATCCCAACTACCCTTTACATGGAACATTTATTGAAAATTTTGATTTTCTCAAAAATAGTTCTAACGGTTATGATTCAAATGATGTACATAGAAGAATAAGCTTTGCTACAGAGATGAAGAGAAAGGTCATATGAATGGAATACATTAGAATTTTAGAAAAAGGTTCATGAGTGTGCAAGTGTGTGTGTGAGTGTGTGGGCAGTATAACTCAGAAACGAAAATACCGTTAAATACCAAACTTGATATTTAAGTCTGGTGTCTACCGAAGATACGATGCGAAGATTTTTAAGAAAATTCCTCCACCCCAAACTAACCTTTACTTGGAAAAAATTTCGAAAATTTTGATTTGCTCAAAAATGGTTCTAATGATTTTGAAGATATTTTTATGACAAACGAAACGTAATCTTGTATTTTCTGGGAATATCCTCTGAAGACCTCGTAATTCTGTTGGACTTTTGTATAACTGGCGAACCGTAAGAGATAGACAAAAACTTGCTAAACCAAACATCTGATATTTTCCATTAGCATGACTTTCTCTACATCTCTGCAATTAATTATTGCTAAAAGGCTTATTCTTCTATTAACCTAATGCTAATCGAGAAAAAATTGGCAGAAAGGATCTTGCTTCCTTGTAAGTGAAAGGAAAATAAGGGAATACACTAGGCTAAATCGATAGTCAAATCTTTTAAAATCTGGTTGCTATGTGATTGAAGTTCCTTTGAGTTGACAAATTCCCGTGTGTAGATATTTTAAAGCTGAAACCAATAACAAAGAATATATCAAAAACTGTCAACCTCAAGAAAAAAGCATGTATATAACCTAAATTGTGTGTTTTAATGAGCTCTCTCTCTCTCTGTCTGTCTCTCTCTCTCTCTCTCTCTCTCTCTCTCTCTCCCTCTCTCTCTCTCTTATGCTTTATCAGTTATGCAAATTTCCGTGAAATTCATCCAGAATAAAGATGGTTTCAGAGGCGCTTCCAAAAAATTTAAAATATACATTTTATTTGTTACATATATATCTTAAATATAAGAGATTTTAATCAAAATCCTTAAAGCCATTAATCAGAAAAGCATAACTTCAAAAACTTGGTATTTATCTTCAGTACCTCACAAGGATACGATAAGAAGATTTGCAAGAAAATCCCCCACTCTTAGCTATGCTTTATATGGAACAAATTTCGAAAATTTCGATTTTCTCAATAATGGCTCTAGCGGTTTTGATTAAAATACGGAATATTGAAGATATTTACACTACAAATTTTTGTGTAACGATTAAAAAACTTAATACACAGGAAACAGAAAACACAGATTATGTCGTATACGTTTTTCGTGTAGAGCTGGCCGTTTTCGATATATTTCTTTTTATTGGTTTTAATGTTTAATTATCCAACTTTTCTCATATTTAAAACAAACTAGACCTCTATTTTTACTTTCTCTGTACGTACTATGCACATAGTGTATAGAGAAGGTATTGCACTCCACCCAAAAATTCGATACCGATATTTCAACGGAAATATATGTTTTAGGGTCCCCTGTATTCAAAAAAAGTATTTTCAGAAAAAGGTCCGTGTGTGTGTCCGTGAGTCCGTGAACACGATAACTCAAAAACGAAAAGTCGGTAAAATACCAAACTTGGTATTTAAGTTTGGTATCTTCCAAGGATACGACACGAAGATTTTCAAGCAAATCACACACCCCCCACTACCCTTAGCATGGAATTTTTTCGAAAATTTTGATTTTCTTAAAAATGTCTAACGATTTTCATTAAAATATAGTATATAAAAGATATTACCTGACAAATAAAATGTATATCTTGAATTTTTTGGAAATAGCCTCTGAAGACTACTTTATTCTGGATGAATTTTACAGAATTTTGGGTAAATGCTAAACCGTAAGAGATGGACAAAATCTTAGCACGCAAAAAATGTAGAGCACATTAAAATCACAATTTATGTCATCTATATTTTTTCGTGAAGTTGATCGTTTTTTATATATTCCTTGTTTTTGGTTTCAGCTTTGAAAAATTATACTTTTCTCATACAAATTCCTGTCCATACAAACAAAGAAACTTCAGTCACATAGCAACTTACTTATGGTTTAGCCTACAGTACTCCCTTATTTCTCTTCTGCTTACAAAGAAGCAAGAAATAAGACTATTACTGCTATTTTTCTCGATTAAAATGAAGTATATAGAAGTATTAGCTTTTTAATGATAATTTGTTGCAGCGCTGTAGAGAAAGTCATGTGAATGGAACACATCAGGTTTTTTATTGTGTTCTGAATACGTGATTCCATATGGTTTTAGGCAGAAGCAATAAACAATCAAATATGCAGCAGTTACCAAATTGACGTTATTGAAGAGCATACTGTGCTGTGTTTCCAAGCAGCAGCACAACTGCAAATCAAGTATTTATATACCTTTGAATTACGTTAATTGTGTAATTAACACAACGTTTTAAATTCCCATTGCATCGCAGCATACCAAAATTGCATAGAAATATCTTTATCATAATCCTGGTTCTCTTCATAATATACACTGATTTTCTTTCACACGATGATCACCGCATAGCTGCTTGAAAGCTAACTGATGCAGCTCGCTTCCGGCCAAAACAATTGCAATTTTATTACTGACCGGATTTTAAAGTGAATTCCTTTTTACTTTCTCTACGTACTATGTACACAGTGTATAGAATATGACTTGCACCCCACCCAAAAATTCGATACCGTGATTTCACTGGAAATATACGTGTTAGGGTCCCCTGTGTCCAAAAAAAGGTCCCGGATATAAAAATATCTCCCCAAATATTGAACTTAAGTATCAAGTTGTAGTATTTAACAGAATTTTCGTTTTTTAGTTATGCTGTCCAAACACACATATACCTTTTATGCTTCATTGGATTCAGGGAGTCTCAAAACATGTATTTTCGGTGAAATTTTGACATGAAATTTTTGGTTTGAATATAATATATTTTCTATTTAATATCTACGTATATTGTACATACGTGGTCAATAAAGTAATAAATGCTCAAAAAATAGTTTATTGAAGAAATTCACTTGAATGTACGTTACATTTTTAGCATACTTCATGAATGTCGAAGGATTTTTAGCTTGAACGATATATGGAAGAAAAATATATGGACGATTATTGCATATTCTACAGAAAAGGAAGTATTTTCGATATTTTACTGGCGTGCGATATTTGGGTTCTGAACTGCATACTACCCTGTATCGAAAAACGGACCATAATTCTATATTTTATATGGTATTGGAAAGAGGTCTTAGGAACTTAATGCACTGTGAATTATGAAAAGCTGTCGATAAATTACTTCTAGTTCATATTTTGCCCTTTCCGCGCCGTTAAAACAGATATCAACAACGCAGTAGGACTGAAAATATTTATTACTGCGTGTAATTACTTGATCATATTATTTGCACAATATCTCAATTGGATTTCCATAAAATGACGCGTATAAAACAAATCATAATTTTCGCAGTAGTCTTGTTTATATGGCGATATAAATTTAAGCGTGTCATGCAAACAAAGCAATGCAGCATGGAAAGTTTACGAGCTGTATAACATTTCCGGGTGTGAAATGCGGTCCGCATTTCCTTCACACGTGTGCAAGTTTTTGTTTTACACAGTGGAGATTCATAGAGCTACTGTGTTCGTATACAGAATGCCCAAAAATTCAGTGCTGCGAAAGAAATAAATCTGATGTGTATCATTTACATGAACTTCTCTATATCTCTGCAACAAATTATTGTTAAAAACCTTATGATTCTATTTACTTCATACTAACCGAGAAAAATCAGCAGAAATATTCTGATTACTTGCTTCGTTGTAAGTAGAAGCGAAATAAGGGAGTACAACAGCTTAAAGTGATACTCAAAAGCTTGTTGCTATGTGAATGATGTTCCTTTGTATGAACAGGAGATGACAAATTCCTTTATGAGAAAAGTATAAGTTTTTTAAAGTTAAAAAACAAAAACAAGGAAAATCTAAAAAATATTAACTCCACGAATATATATAATGTATGTTTTAACGTGACCCACATTTTTTTTTGTAGTAAGTTTTTATGTATCTCTTACGGTTTAGTGGTTATACAAAATTCCATAAAATTCATCCAGAATAAAGTAGTCTTCAGAGGCTATTCCCAGAAAATTCAAGATATACATTTTATTTGTCTTTAATATTCGAAATGTTAATCAAAATCATGAGAGCCATTTTTTAGAAAATCAAAATTTGCGAAAAAAGTTGCATGTAGAGGGTATTTTGGAGTGGGGGATGTTTCTCAAAATCTTCGTGTCGCATCCCTGGAAGATACTAAACTCAAATACCAAATTTGGTATTTTACCGACTTTCCGTTTTTGAGCTGTCGTGTTCACAAACACACGGACCTTTTTGTGAAAATGCTTTTTTTTGGATACATGGGTGAAATGTCTATATACAATTTTGGGTGGAATGCAATACCTTCTCTATACACTATGTACATAGTACACAATATGGTAGTGTAATTCACATCACTTCTCTACCCACACATCTGCAAAATACTAACACTAAAGCTTATTCTTATGTTTTCTAATTGTTTAATTTACATAGTCCCCTTTTAACTTCTATACTCGAAGCTGCTGACAGTCTCGCTGAAGTGCAGGGTTTCTTAACTTTTTGTTTTCAACATTATACCGTTAAGCACCTACATTCACACTTCCAAATTCTGAAGGGGAGAAGAAAACATGCTAATTAAAGAAAAATTCCCCACTGAGCTGAGAATCGAATGCGGGACCTCCGAGTGAGCAGCCATGACACTGACCACTCGATCGCAGAGACAGTCAAATTTATTCTTGTATCGGTTTCTTTCTCTTTTTATTTTCTGGATCACATATATAACTTAACTCGTTGACACGACAGCACACGGGGAACCTTGACCTACCGCCCGGCCGCTGCGTCCCCCATCTCGGTCCACTACAGACGTCATGGATGGGGTGCAGTATTGGAGGGTGAGACGTGGTCAGCGCCTCGAGTCCCTCCCGGCCGGTTAATGCGGTCCTCATGACCTGCAGCTGCTACTTCTCAATCAAGTAGCTCCTCAATTGGCCCCCCAGGGACCTTACGAGGCTGAGTGCACCCCGGGCCAGGTCTCCCAGCGGGGGAAAAATCCCCACGCCGGTACTGGGGGTCGAACCCAGCTCTCCCGCTTGGTAAGCAGCTGCGCTACCACCGCGCTAAGGAGACGACCGGATCACATATATAGTGATAAGAATTTCAGCAGAAATATTTTTAGGCCACCTGAATCCAAAACAAAAGCATTTTTACTTTCTCTATACGTACTATGTATATAGAAGGTATTGCACTCCACCAAAATTCGATACCGAGATTTCACCGGAAATATATGTTTTAGGGTCCCCTGTATCCAAAAAAAGCATTTTCACAAAAAGGTCCATGTGTGTGTGTGTGTGTGTGTGTGTGTGTGTGTGTGTGTGCGAGTGTAAACACGATAACTCAAAAACGAAAAGTCGGTAAAATACCTAACTTAGTATTTAAGTTTAGGATCTTCCAGGGATGCGACACAAAGATTTTGAGGTGTAAAGAAAGCTTAGTGTTTGTGGTGTGGATCAGTGCGAGGTGGACTGTTACCCTTGCTTCCTCGCGTGTCTACAAACACCTTAGTGCTAGGGGACTATACATCTTCCTCTATAAGGCAGATGTATAAGTGAAAATATTTATATATTTGTAATGAACAGTGTAATGAATAACTCTACATGGATATTTACAGGCTAATACTTTTAGTTTTTAAGAGAGCATATGTTTATTTTGCTTAGTACCTCCAGATATGCGTGGCACATAAGATTACAAGTGCTTGCTTTTCCCAATAGCGGGGGGAGGGGGTGGAAGACGTAAACCAGAGTGGGCAGACCTCGCGGTAACAAATGTTGCATCTGAACTGATTTCGAAGGCTTTCCTCACACAACTTAGGCCAGAAATTCAAGCATGTTCACATGGAAACAAAATGATAAGCGTTTTTCATTTTGCTGCGTGATTACCTTCATACAAAAATCATCAGGTAGTCAATTATGTGATTGATCTGTGGGGAAAATGTGAAAGGGAAAAACCAACAAACACACAAAAGTGGATACATATTATGGTAACATTTAACAAAAGCCATTCTCCGCGGTCTAAGGTTAACAACCAACCTTCTGGTTCCCAAGTTCGTGGGTTCAAACCCGGTGGAGGACGACGGATTATTTTTGGGCGTAAAATTCTTTAGTACTGCTTCTTTCATAAACGAAGTAAAACCGTTGGTCCCGTGTCATAAATTTGCAACACGTAAAAGCGGTATTTCACATCCAATATAGAATGGTATGCAGAGAACCACGGAAGTTTAAGAGAATTCATAAGTACAACTCAATTTCTTTTCGACTGCCTCCGTGGTCGAGTGGTCAGCGAGCTGACTTCTTACCCGGAGGTCCCGGGTTCGATTCCCGGCTGGGGCGGGGAATTTTTCTTCAACCGGAATTATTCCCTATCCCCCTTAGAGTCTGGAAGTATGAATGTGAGAGTGAATGTGGGCGTGTAAATGTAAAAGTTTAACCTAATGTTCTGAGCTCAGAGTTTCACAAGTCGATATGACCATTGATGTTAAAGGGGACTATACAAATGAAGCAATTAAAAAAAAAGTATTTTCATTTATTCAAATATTCATATATATACCATAACACCTTGTATGTAATGGACAGATGGTACTTTTGTCAAGTGTAGACCCTAAAGCTAGTCAACTTTACATGCATCTTTACATGAAGGGCTAATGGAAGCTTCGACACTATCATAGAGGCCTTAGTGCTAGGCAACTGTAACTCTGATTCTATACGAGAGGAGCAGATAACAGTTTCGACAAGTTTCCACAAGGTCTTAGTGATAGGCAACTGTAGATTTGGACGGTCTGATGTAACTTCAATATGTGTTAACACAGATGCCTCAGTGCTAGGCAACTCTACCTCTATTTCTATACGTGGTGGGCTGATGGTAACTTCGACACTTGTCCACAGAAGCCTTAGTGCTAGGCAGCTGTACCTCTGCTTCCATGTGTGGCGGGTAGATGGCAACTTCGACACGTGTCCACAGAGGCCTTAGTGCTAGACAATATCTTCTGCTTCTATACCTGATGAACTGAGGTAACTTCGATACGTGTCTAAATAGAGGTCTTAGTGTTAGGCAACTGCACTTCTGCTTCTATATGTGACGGTGGATAGCAACTTCGAGGTGTCAACAAAGGCCGTATCTCTGCTACTATACGTGAGTCAGATGGCAACTTCGACAGGTGTCCATCGAGGCCTTAGTGCCAGGCAACTGCACCTCCATTTCTTCACGTGTCGCACAGATGGCATTTGGGTGTCATCCAGTATACCTATGTTTATTATCTGTGAACAGACATTATCTTCATCTTCACTACCTTCTCTATTAATTATATTAAGGATAGGTGTTGTCAATGTCGAGATTTTGCCAGAATTATATGCTGTGGATCCAGCCAATCCGAAACAAAAGCCAAAGCCTTTTTTATAAAAAAAGGATGTACGTGTCTGTTTCTCTGTGATTAGCTTAACTCTGAAACAAATTACAATTTACATGGAAGATACTTCGAATTTTTCGATTTTCTAAAATGTGGCTGTTAACAATTTTGATTAAAATACGATTTATTAAATATACGAATATCTACATGAGAAATAAAATGCACATGTTGAATTTTCTGGCAATAATCTCTGAAGTCTTCATCATTTAGAAGGAATTTGGTATAATCTTATATAACTGGTAAATAATGTATCGAATTCTTTTAATATTTTATAATGGTTTTAAAGATCCTTGGATATCCCGTTGTTTCTCGCGATTGCAAGGAAGCAGTAAGGGAATAAGGTCTGTATAAAGTGTCAAGTTCTTAAAACTTTTTAATTTCGCCAATTTTTTTTTTTTTTTTTTTTTAGACTAACGTCCTTTAACCTGGTTGGTCATATCATTCTTTAACCTGGTTGACGAATGGAATTGGTGAATTCATATTAATGTATATATTAATGTTTTATAGCCGGTCGCTTTTTGTTGCAATTAAAATTCCCTTCCCTTTGCATCAGGTTAAAAAAAAAAGCAAACAACACTTCACATTTGAACAAACTCTAAGAATTGGAAATTTCAAATCCAATAACAAGGAGTATCTCAGAAATTGTTAGCTCTAAAAAAATACACTTATATGACAGAATTGTTTGCTTTAATCAGATATTTTTGTGGAATAAGCCTTTGAGCCTTTCTTACAATTTAGCATTTATGAAAAACTCATTCGAATGAGGAAGGCTTCAAAGTCTATTCCTAATGGTTCAAGATATACATTTCACGCTCAAGGTAAATATCTTTAATATACAATTGTTTAACCAAAAATCGTTAGATCGATTCTGGAGAAAGAGTAGTAAAGAGTAGTTTGAGGGGGGGGGATTATTATCAAAAATTTTCGTGTCGCATACTTGGAAGATACTTAAGGGACTTTTCGTGTTTTAATTATGCTAACCATAGACACACACGCACGTGCTGAGCTTTTTCTATTGTTTTTTTTAAGCACGTTGTCAGGAAAACATGCATTTCCGGTGAAATGTCGATATCAAAGTTTGGTTTCCTCTACCTACTAGGACGTACATAGTACTTGGTAGAAAGGAAAAAATAAGCTTTTATACCCACTAATAAGCACCAAACGGTAAAGAAAGTTCTGTGAGTGTAACCTAAGAATTTTAATATAAGACGGAATAATAAATATTATAAGAAAAGTGTTTATGTATACTGGAATATGATTGGCCAACAACCTGGGGTAAATGCCTAGTCATTCAACTTTACGGCTTAGAATAAACAAAAATAAGGGTGCAAATAATTCTTCGGTAGAAGACTTGTGATGTGCTATATCAAACTTTTATATAAAATGTGGGATAACATTTTGGAATGGAATTCATTACATTAGAAGTAGCGCAAGTAATAAGGTAATATTACTTAGAAAAGCAAACGTAGGACGTTTCTCGGAAAAACTCATAATTTCAGGATCCTAGCATCTGTATGTAGGCGTAATCTGCTGTTGAATATTTGTAAATATAAAGGTATTTAAATTACCAGGAATGCACCGATGAATTCCAGGAACAGAATTCATAAAGAAGAAAATGTCAATAAAATCCGATGTGTTACATTCACATGACTTTCTCTATATCTTTGCTACAAATTATTTTTAAAAAGCTTATGCTTCTATTTACTTCCTGCTAATCGAGAAAAAATTAGCAGAAATAGACTTATTACTTGCTTCCTTGTAAGTAGAAGCGAAATAAGGGAGTACCATAAGTTAAAGTGATAGCCAACTCACTGGTTGCTATGTGACTGAAGTTCCTTTGTTTGTATGGACACGAGTTCACGAAGTCAGATGAGAAAAGTATAAGCTTTTTATAGCTGAAATAAAAAACAAGGAATATCTAAAAAACAATCACCTCCACGAAAAAAATGTATATAATAGAAATTGTGTGTTTTAAAGTGCTCTACATTTATTGCGTGGTAAGTTTTTGTCCATCTCTTACGGTTTAGCAGTTATGCAAAATTTTGTAAAATTGGCCCAGAATAAAGTAGTCTTCAGAGGCTAACCCCAGAAAATTCAAAATATACTTTTATTTGTCAGGTAAATAACTTTAATATATGATGTTTTAATCAAAATCGTTACAGCCACTTTTTTAGAAAATCAAAATTTTCGAAAAAAGTTCTATGTAAAGGGTAGTTTGGGGTGGGGGATTGTTCTCAAAATCTTCGTGTCACTTCCCTGGGAGATACTAAACCTAAATACCAAGTTTGGTATTTTACCGAATTTTCGTTTTCGAGTTATCGTGTTCACAGACACACACGGACCTTTTTCTGAAAATACCTTTTTTGGATACAGGGGACCCTAAAACATATATTTCCGGTGAAATCTCGCTATTGATTTTTTTGGTGGAGTGCAATGCCTTCTCTATACACCATATACATAGCACATATAGAGAAAGTAAAAAGAACATACCTATGCTATGCTGCCATTTTATAATAGTGTTCAGTGTTTCATAACACAATTAATGTATTTGCTATTAGGTAGGCTTTCAAATTGTTGCCGTTGAAACCAAGACTATCAATTTAAAAGAGGGGGGAAAAATATTACGTATTATGTTTTCATTCTTAGGTTGATCCGCGCCAAATAGACGCACGTTACCAGTGCACCGTGATACACACAATAGCAATACGCGTAAGAAAATAATCCCACGCTAATAACCTAAATTTCAGAATGAATTTATCTTTAAATTGTGTAATATTCTATACAAATCTGATCTGTTCCATTCACATGACTTTCTCTACATCTCTGTAACAAATTATTCTCAAACAATTTCTTCTATCTACTTCATACTAGTCGAGATAATCATTAGCAGAAACGGTCTTATTACTTAGTTCCTTATAGGTAGAATGGGAATAAGAGAATACCCTAAGCTAAAGTGAATCAAATGTTTTAAAACTTATCGCTATGAGAAACAATTAAAATTAGGTTCTCTGGTATACCCGAGAGTAAAACAAAAGAGTTGACTTCCAGCTTGAGAAAATTCTAAGTAGTTTAAAACTGAAACCAAGAAATATATCGGAAGCTGTAAACTCTATAAAAAATGTATATTACAAATTTTTATTTTTAAAAATCCGTATTTTTTTTAAACAGTAATGGTTTTTTTCTCACACTGTTTACGAATTATACAAAAGTCATCCAAAATGAAGAAGTCTTCAGAGGCTATTCTTAGAAAATTCAAGATATATACTTTGTAGGTATGGAAATATCTTAAACAAAACAGTATTTTAATCAAAATCGTAAGAGCAATTTTTGAGAAAATCAACATTTCGAAAAATATTCCATGTAGAGGGTAGTTTGGGCTGGGAGATTTTCTTGAAAATCTTCGTGTCGTATCCTTGGAGGACACTGAACTTAAATACCAAGTTTGATGTTTAATATGCTTAACGGACATTTCGTGTTTTAATTATGTTGTTGACCCAAACACACACGCACACACATACACACGTTTCTGAATGTTCGATTCAGGCGGTCTCAAAACGTATATTTCCTGTGATATCTCGGTATCGAATTTTTAGGTGGAATGCAACATTGTACATACATGTTAGATAAAGTAAAACACGAGCCACCAACAGTTGACAAAATACTACGGTAAATAATATAGGTCCAGATTCACCTAATTTAGAAGAATCATATTTTATGTAGTGGTGTGTAAAATTGGGTTCGAGTTTGTCAATAAAAACAGAAATGTAAGTTACCGCTTACCTATTACTTTCTTTTTGCTCGTTTCTTTTGAATGAATGAATGAATAAGTGTATTTATTAATATAGCAATATCATACATAGAATTTCAACAGTCGCACGGGTCCACAGACCGTACGTGCTTTTGTAATACACATTACAAGCAATATTAAAACAGCAACCACAACAAAGAATTAAAAGAGTAAACACGAAAATAAAAAAAGACAAAGGAAATACACAGTCAAAAGCAATATTAAACAACAATAAAAATTAAGAGTGAATCCGAAAATAAAGATACAAAGATATTCAAATATATCAATTTAAATTTACAGCACAGAGTACACCTTCATAAATGCACCCTCGTTTCTTTTAGAATTATTACATATGCACCCATTTATTTTGATGAACTGTGAAAATGATCACTCGATTTCGGTCCGAAGTCACGCAATTGCTAGACTGATGTTCGGTGCACACAGATTATAACTAAGACGTCATGAAAAGGCGTGGTCTCCGCAGCATTACTTAGCATTGCTCACAGCCTGGCCTTGTTCAGTTCCTGCTAGTAGATAAGCCAGAGAACGCGGAAAGAATACAGAATGAAAAATGTCAAAAATACGAAAGGGTAGGCGTTCGGCACTGAACAAAGTTGTTGATGATTCAAATATATTTTGAGTGATAGGAGGAGAACCTTTTCTTTCTTTCTTTCTTTCTTTTTTTTGTAGTGTTTAACGCCCGCTTTAACTACTTATGGTACCGCAGGCAGTGACACTGATGATAAATGAATGATGGAGCACCGGTGGAATGCGATGGCGGGGGAAACCGGAGTACCCGGAGAAAACCCACCCCAGCGCCGCTTTGTCCACCACAAATCTCACATGCGGTCGCTTGGGATCAAACCCAGGCCGTCTATAGGTGAGAGGCAAGTGGTCTAACCACTCGGCCACTGCAAGGCCGTACCTTTTCTTTCAATACAGTAAAGATGTATCCTGTAATTTACCGCAATGAACTCCGAGTTCAGTTGATTATGTTCATTGTCTTTTCAGTGCTTTGAACATTATCCTGAGTTTTTTTATAAAACTTTATACTTTTATTTGTAAAATTACAAGGTTTTTATTTACTAATAATATTATAAAATAATTTTTTGTAGTGTTTTTTTTTTTTGGTGGTGTTTAACGCCCGCTTTAACTACTAATGGCACCGCAGGCGCTGACACTGATGATACATGAATGAAGATGGAGCACCGGTGGAATGCGATGGCGGGGGAAACCGGAGAACCTGGAGAAAACCCGCCCCAGCGCCGCTTTGTCCACCACAAATCTCATATACGGTCGCTTGGGATACAACCCGGGCTGTCTAGGTGAGAGGCGAGTGGTCTAACCACTCGGCCACGGCGAGGCCGTGTTACTTTTTAAACTAGACATGCATATAATATCAATACCTGTAATTAGCTACTTTTGGAATAGATTATACTTCAACGTGTGCATGTTTACGCTACTAACCCCTCCCCATAGCCCTCTCTTTATACCTCTGATTGCTCTGTGCATTCGTTACTGTGTGCGCTTTATAACCAAAAACCGAACTCTAATTATCACCTTTAAGCAATAGCAGAATAATCACCGTTTAAATTGTCGGAATAAGGGCTCAATGAAGGTATCAAGTATTTTTGGTGTGAATGGCGGAAGGCTACATTATAACGGTGCACTAGTCGAGTGTGTTTTGTTTTGGCACGGATCAACTTCAGGGTGAGCAGACAATAGTTATTTCACTGTTCCGAGAAACACTACTCCACTATTCAAAATGTTTGGAATTCTGCCATTAGCCTGCGAATACATTCTAGCCGTATTGTTATTTGTAATAAATAACCCAGAAAAGTTTACAAAAAGTGCACATATACGTAACAAAGAGACTAGACACAAACAGGGCTTACATAGACTAGCCATTCTAAAAAAGGGTTTACTACAATGGTATAGATTTATTTAATACACTTCCATCTCCTATAGAGGAATTGCATATGCATAACAACAAATTTAGGTTAGAACTAAAAACATACCTCATTACTCACAGGAGGATCCTATACAGGAGGATTTTCATACAAACAAAAATAATAATAATAATAATAATAATAATAATAATAATAATAATAATAATAAAACTAATAATAATGAATGCAGTATTGCAAATATGAATATTCTAAAAACGCATACTGTACGCTTCTTTTTGGAAAAGACATAAAATTGTAAATTATGCAAAATTGATACCTCTGAAAAATTCAATATCAGATTTAATCTTTATAAACAATTATATTAATAACAATCATCAGTAATCAATAAATGTAATTTGACCTGATCTACACGCTAGAGTTGGACTTTGTGTGTAATCTAAAAACATATGCCATAGAATGCAATCTCTAATGAAACCAGTACATACTGGTGTATGTATATGCTGTGTGTACATTAAATTCATATCACATCGTTTATTAGTGTCTAAACAAGCTATTCTTAGGAACGTTTATTACGTTCTCTACTAAATATTGTGAACAGTCCGGTGTACAGATGTGTGTCAATTTTTTTATTGTTTCATTTATATAGCCCCCCTTAACATCTAAGGTTGAGACCCCCAGAATCCAAAAAAGTAGTTTTAGAAAAATGCCCGTGTGTGTCGGTGGGCAGCATAGCTCAAAAACGAAAAGTCCGTTAAATACCAAACTTAACATTTAAGTTCAGCATCTTCCAAAGATACGACACGAAGATTTTAAATAAGAGCCACACCCCCCAACAACCCTTTATATGATAGAAGTTTCGGAAATGTTAATTTTCTAAAATATGGCTCTAACGATTTTGATTAAAATATCGTATATTAGAGTTATTTAAATGACACACAAAATGTATACCTTGAATTTTCTGGGAATAGCATCTGAAGATATCTTTATTGTGGATGAATTTTGCTAGAAGTCACGTAAATAGTAAACCGTAAAAAATAGACAAAAGCTAAGAAACAACGCAGAGCTCGATTAAACACACAATTTATGTTATATGCACATTTTTCGTGAAGTTGATATGTTTCTAGATATTGGTTTCAATTTTAAAATATAGTTTTTCTTTTGTTCTACTCCTCGTCAAGTAAGGAAGTGACAATCTCATAACAACAGCTTTTAAAACATTTGCCAATCGCTTAAGCCTAGTGTATTCCTTTAGTTCCCTTCTACTTAAAAATAACTAATAATAAGTACATCCTGCCAATGTTTATCTCGATTAGCATGGTTTAGAAATACGAACAATCTTTTGTTAGAAATTTGTTTGTAGGACAGCTAGAAAGTCAGCATGTAACGTATCCAATTTTACTTGTTCTACACTTATGACATAGTATATAGAGAAGATATTGCATTCCACCTAAAAATTCGATACCGAAATTTCACCGGAAATACACGTTTTAGGTCCCCATGAATTCAAAAAAAAGATTTATGAAAAAAGATCCGTGTGTGTCCGTGTGTCTGTGAACACGATAACTCAAAACTGAATGGTAGGTAAAATACCAAAATTGGTATTTAAGTGTATCCCTCAGGGATGCAACTCAATTTTGAGAAAAATTCTCCCACACCAAACTACACTTTACATGAAAAAAATTACAATTGATTGCCTCAAAAAGATTTTGGTTAAAATACCGAATATTAAAGATATTTATATGCCAAAAAATGTATATCTTGAATTTTCTGGGAATATCCTCCAAAGACCTTTTTATTCTGAATGAATTTTGCTGAATATTGCGTAACTTGTAAACTGTAAGAGATAGACACACACTTGCTACACAAAAAATAATGTAGATCACGTTAAAACACACAATTTATGTCATATAGGTTCTTTTTGTGGAGTTGACAAATTTTTAAATATTCTTTGTTATTCGTTTCAATTCTAAAATATTCTTTTTTTCGACAGGAAGTGCCCGTTTTTATCTTTTGTTCTACTGCTGGCCATGAAAGGAAGCAAATCGCAATGACAATCGCATAACGACATATCCAAAAATGCTGTTTTAATAAAACTAAATTTAAATATACAAATGTTCTAAAAAGGGGCATTGCATAACAGCTTTAAAGAAATGCAGACTAGCATTTAAATTTTATTTAAATTTATCAAAATCCTAAGCCCAAAAAGGTATACATTTTCTGAAACTAGAAATAATAGCGATTTTATGAGTCAAAAACAAAAAAAAAATCTGATGTGTTCCATTCACATGACTTTTTCTACATCTCTGCAACAAATTGTAAAAAGCTTATGCCTTTATTTACTTCATGTTAATTGAGAAAAAATAGCCGAATCCTATTACTCGTTTCCTTGTAAGTAGAAGCGAAATAAGGGAGTACCTTAGGTTAAAGTGAGCTGGTTGCAATGTGACTGAAGTTCCTTTGTTTGTATGGACAGGAGTTGACAAATTCACGTATGATTTTCAAAGCTGAAACTAAAAGCAAGAAATATCCTAAAAACGATCAACCCCTCGTAAAAAATGTATATAATATAAATTGTGTGTTTTAATGTGTTCTACATTTTTTGTGTGTTAAGTTTTTGTCCATCTCTTACGGTTTAGTAGTTATGCAAAATTCATCCAGATTAAAGTAGTCTTCAGAGGCTATTCCCAGAAAATTCAAGATATATATTTTATTTGTCAGGTAAATTTCTTTAATATGCGATATTTTAATCAAAATCGTTAGAGCCATTTTTAAGAAAATCAAAATTTTCGAAAAAAGTTCCATGTAAAGGGTAGTTTGGGGTGGGGGTATTTTTTTTCAAAATCTTAGTTTTGCATCCCTGGAAGATACTGAACTTAAATACCAAGTTTGGTATTTTAGCTACTTTTCGTTTTTGAGTTATCGTGTTCACAGACACACGGACACACACACGCACACACACGCGGACCTTTTTCTTGAAATGCTTTTTTTGGATTCAGGGGGTCCTAAAACATGTATTTCCGGTGAAATCTCGGTAACCACTATCTAACTAATCTATACACTATGCACATAGTCCGTGTAGAGAAAGTAAAAAACGTTATTTTTTAACATTTCACAGTACCTTGTTGCTTAAAAGCAACTAAGTAATAAGTAAATTCTTCTAATGAAACTCAAATAACATGGTTTAGAAAGAAGAATTTTTGTAAGATGTTTTGTTTGTAGAACAGCAAAATTCATTCGCATGCATCACATCAAATATTTTATTTATTTAGGGGGTCTTAGAATATGTATTTCCGCTGAAATTTCGGTATAGAATTGTTGGGTGGAATACAATACCTTCTCTATAAACCATGTACATAATACGTGTGGAGAAAGTAAAATTTTGATGTGAAAGGCACAAACCATTTTAATTATATTAAATATCAACTCTGAATACGCAACTGTTCCATGATACGCAGAGACCGAAATGCGTTTCGTCGTAGCAAACTCACTTATCTGATCAATATATGTCCTTTGGAACATCATTCGATCATCGCTGTGAACATGATCGCTCCAGCACCAGACTTTCTGCAGCGGACACGGATACAATATACCGTTTCATCACCAAGTAATTTCGTTTGCGGATGTGGGGAAATTGTGATTTGCACGCAGTAGAGTTTCCATCTTGTAGCTGCCGGCATGGACCATTATTTGAGAATATTCATCCTCTTGCACGAAAAAGGACCACTGATAAGGTAATCCGGTAGGAACTTCAATATGGCTTAACTCGCGGATGGTCTTCATGCAAGACCGAATGGATTTGATTCTTTACGTCCTGAAAGGCTAGGGAAGCCATCTCGGAAATTTAAATCCGTAGAGACGCCTGGTTTTACTGCAAAATATTCTGATTCCACTATCATTTATTACTTTCTCTACGCGTACTATGTACACAGTGTATAGAGAAGGTATTGCATTGCACTAAAAAATTCGATACCGAGAATTCACAAGAAACAGTTGTATTGGAACCTCCTGAATCCATTACAAGCATTTCGGAAAAAATGTCCGTGTGTGGGTATGTGTGTGTAAATTAAAAATTAAATGGCGTTTTATTTATGGACATTCCTTAACTGCTGTGGTTCTCAGCGCCCCATTTTATATTGGGCGTCAGAGGCCTCTCTATCAGGCTTGAGGTTCTTTTACGTACCGTAAATTTACGACACGGGACCCACGGCTTTACTTCCCTTCCAAAGGATTTTTACACCCGAAAAAGTCCGGTTTGAACCCGCGATTTTGGGTATATGAGGTTAGCATGGTAACCATTATACCACGGAGGGCGACTGTGTGTGAGTGTGAGTGTGTGTAGCATAACTCAAATACCAAATAGGTTCAGTATCTTCCAAAGACGTGACACGAAGATTTTCAAGAAAACATCCCTATCTTCAACTACCAAACACACGGAAAACATTTTCGAAACCTTTCATTTTCTCAAAAATGACTAACCCTTTTCATTAAAATCTCTTATATTTAAAATATTTATATGAAAAATGAAATGTAAATGTTGAATTTTTTGGAAATAGTCTCTGAAGACCTCTTTATTCTGGATAAATTTTTCTGAATTTTGCATAAGCGGTAAACGGTAAAAGATGGACAAAATATTACTACACAAAATATGTTTAGTTTCTTAAAACACACAATTTATATCACATACATTTTTTGTGTAGTTGAACATTTCTAGGAGGTTCCTTGTCATTGATTTTAATTTTAAAATACTTACTTTTCTTAATCGGGTAGTCGTTCTTCATTTTTATTTCTGCTGACGAAGCACAAAGAACATAATTTCAAAACAATCTCTTAACGACCAGATTTTAAAAGATTTGACCATCGCTTTAATTTATTATATTTCCCTATTCCTCTTATACAAGGAAATGATAGGCAATAAAACCATTTTTGTTAATGTTTATCTTGAATAAGAATACCAAGAAAGTTTGTTCAGAATAAGTAGAGGAAGTTATGCAAATGTAGCTGATCTTTATAGTGTGTTAAGAACATACTCGAAAAAGTTTTAAATTCCAAACTAATAATTCTTTGTGAACTTTATTCTACAGATGCAATATAAAGAAAGTTGTAGTGCAATTTCATCCATTTTAATCTAATGGTTTGGAGGTTACGGCCAAATTTGTTTATATTTTTGTCAAGTCATTAAAAGACCCTTGCGACAGTAAATTAAAATATTTGTCTAATATTTTATCGCTAGGTTTATAATATATCTACCTTTTGAAATTGCCCTAGATTTCTCTGTGTCGTTTTACTTTCTCTACACGTACTGTGTACATAGATGTATAGAGAAGGCACTGTAATGCACCCAAAAATTTACCGGAAATACATGTTGTGGGTCCCACGAATCCAAAAAGAAAAAGGTCTGTGTGTATGCGTGTGTGTGTGTGTGTGTGTGTGCGTGTGTGTGTGTGTGTGTGTGTGTCTGTCTGCAGACAACATAGCTCATAAACGAAAACGTCGTTAAATACCAAACTTGGTATTTAAGTTTGGTATCTTCTAAGGACGCGACAAAAAGATTTACAAGAAAATCCCTCCACCCACAACTTCCCTTTACATAGAACTTTTTTTCGAATTTTTTTTTTTTTTTTTTTTTTTGACTTTACATGATACGAATGAAATCTCGTCGAACTGAAGTTTTTCTTATAGAGGCCAGTAAAGTTTCACCTCTAATGCTTTAATGTAGTTTCTGTGAAGAGATTTATGTTAATCGAGATAAACATCACTACAAAGTTTGTTAATTACTTGCTTCGTTGTAAGTAGAAGGAAAATAAGGGAATACACTAAGCTAAAGCGATAGTCAAATCTTTTAAAAACCGGTTTCCATGTGATTGAAATCAGTTTCTATGCAGAGGGGTTTACAATTTACCGTGTGAGAAAACTTAAGTACTTTGAATCTGAAACAAATACCAGGAATATCTCCAAAATGGTCAATTTCACGAAAAAAAAAACTGTATAACAAATTGTTCTAACGTGATCTAATCTTTTTTTGTGGAGTAATTTTCTGTCTATCTCTTGCGGTTTATCAGTTACGCAAAATTCAACAAAAATCTTTCAGAATAAAGAGTTCTTTAGAATCTATTCCCAGAAAATTCAAGATATACATTTTATTTGTCATATAAATATCTTTAATATAGGTAGTTTAATCAAAACCTTGAGAGCCATTTTTGAGAAAATTATTTTTTTTTTTAATTTTTTCCATATGAAGGGTAGTTTGTGAGATTTCTCTCAAAATCTTCCTGTCGCAGCCCTGAAAGATAGTAAACTTAAATACTAAGTTTGGCATTGTACCAATTTTTCGTTTTTGAGTTATCGTGTTCACAGACACACGGACCATTTTCCAGAAATGCGTGTATTTCCGATGAAATCTTGGTATTGAATTTGTTCTGGAATGCAATACTTTCTTTATGCACTATATATAGTAAGTGTAGAGAAAGTAAATAGTCAAATTTTTTGTGATTTTTCATGAAATATCAGGCATAAATACCCTTAATCAACATTATTTTACGAAGAAGAATGTAGAGCTGAAAACAAAATTCAAATTAGACAGTCTTTTTTGCGTAAATCTTAAGGTCACATGAGCAAAATCAATGCCACCATGGGAGTTATATTCAGCGCAAACTAATTAATCCGGAGACTTTGAAGTCTTATGTATATATCTGATACACATATACGCATAGCTGCTAGCGTACCCAGCATAGCACGAGCAGCTATTTCAATTCGAATGACGATGTGATTAATGTCATCTAATTCTCCCCTTTACCCCTAATAGAGGCAATTACTTATAGCTCCGGGCATTTTTATTAGCCAATGAAAATTCCGTTGATTTACATGCAAAAGTATGTGATACATTGGCAGCAAATGTTGAAGTGTTCCACTTAATGACTTTCTCAACCCATTCTGAACAAACTATTCTTACAAAAGATTTTTTTTCTCGAGATAAACATTAGCAGAAATGGTCTTATTACCTAGTTTCTTATAAATAGGAGCAAAATGAGCGAAACTATATCACAATGATAGTCAAATTCAATTGAAATTCCCTTCTACCAGAATGCAAAACTCTGTTCCATTCACATACATTTCTCGACCTAATCGTAATAAACTATTCTTATAAAAGCTTATTCTTCTATATACTTCATGACAATCGAGCTAAACATTAGCAGAAATGCTCCTCTACTTAATTCCTTATAGCAGGAAGAGAAATAAAAGAATACATTAGGCTAACGCAATAGTAAATTATTTTAAAGCTATTTGCTGTGTGATTGAAATTCGGTTCTCTTTGCATAACAAGGAGGAACATAAATAGAAATGATAAATTCCCTTTGAAAAAAGTTAAAGTCTTTTAAATTTGAAACCAATAACAAAGAATGTCTCGAAAACGATTAACGCCAAAAAAATGCACAGGATAGAAATTTCTGTTATAACGATATCTATATACCTACATTTTTGTGTGACAAATATCAGTTTCAAATGTCTTCTAGAAAAGAGATCTACAGAGTCTGTTCCCAGTATCAAACTTGGTAATTTGTTCAACTTTCAGGGGTACAAAAAAGATTTACTAGAATATACCCCTACTTAAAACTATATTTTACATGGAAATCTTTAGAAATTTCCTTGTCTCATAAAGGCTCCACCAATTTTGATTAAAATGTTATGTATTATATGTATACATTTATATGGTGAATAAAACGTATATCTTCAATATTCTGGGAATCACCTCTGATGTCCTATTCATTCTGGAGGAATTTTGCGTAACCGTTGAACTGTAAGACAAACTAAATCTTACCACGCAAAAATGATAAACCTGTTTTAAATTAACCATTTCCGAACTATTCCTTGTTATTGTTTTAAATTTTTAAATGCTTATCCTATTCTCAAACGGAAGTTCATCATTTTTATCATATCTCCTTTATTTTACTCCTGGCCATGTAAAGTGAACCGAATTTCAATTGTATGACAGTGAAAAATGTTTAAAGGTTTGACTGTCGCTTTTGCCTATTCCCGTATTTATTTTCAATTTACAAGAATTCAAGTGATGATACTATTTATGCTTATGTTTATCTTGATTACTATGATGTAATTAAAAGAATAATCCTTTCTAACAAAAGTTGTTGGCGGAACAGATAGAGAAGATCATGTGAATGGATGAATTCAGAATTGTTTTCATCTTAGTTAATCAGAGGAGAAAATTTCAATCATATTAGAGAGAGCTTTTATAGATTTGAATATTGCTGTAACCGAGTGTACTCCCTCACTTTCCTCCTACTTACAAGACTCTTAGTAAAACTAAGTAATAAAACATTTCCGTTAATGCTACCATGGAGTAGAAGCAAGAATATACTTTTCTAAGAATAGATTGGTGCAGAATAGGTTAATGAAAGGCATGTGAACGAAACACATAGGATATTTTACTTTCTCTACACGTACTATGTACATAGTGTACAGAGAAGGTATTGCATTCCACCCAAATATTCGATAACCATATTTCACTGGAAGTATACGATTTAGAGACCTCTGTATCAAAAAAAAAAAAAAAAAAAAGCACTTTAAGAAAAAGGTCTGTGTGTGTTTGAACACGATAACTCAAAAACGAAAAGTCGGTAACATACCAAACTTACTAAATAAGCATCTTTCAAGGATGCGACACGAAGGTTTTGAGGAAAATCACCCCACCCCAAACTACCGTTTACACGGAAATAATTTCGAAAATTTTGAGTATCTCAAAAATTGCTAACAATTTTGACAAATATAATGTATATCTTGAATTTTCTGGGAATAACTTCTGAAGACCTCTTTATTCTGGATGAATTTTGCTGGATTTTGCATAACTAGTAAACCGTAGGAGGTACAAAAGAACTTGCTATGCAAAATATATAGATCTCGTTGAAACCACAATTTATGTCATATACATTTTTTTCGTAAAGTTTACTATTTTTTAGACATTCATTGTTATTGGTTTCAGTTTTAAAATACTTACTTTTCACATTTGGGAGTTTGTCAACTCATGGCAATGCATAGAAACGGATCTCAACCACATGGCAACCCGCTTTTAAAAGATTTGTCTATCGTTTTAGCCTCGTGTATCCCATTATTTCACTTCTACTTATAAGAAAGCATTTCTCGATTATAATGAAGTAAATAGAAGAGTACATTTTTTAACAATAATTTATTACAGAGATGTAAGGAGACATGTGAATGAAACAGTAGAATGTTTTTGTAGGTGATAATCATGCAAAGAGTTCGAAATTTAAAGGACATTACTTGGCGACAAGCTCTTAAAATATTGGTATATCGCTTAAGCCTAATGTATACGGTTATTTATCTTGTACCTACGAGGAAATAAGCAACAAAATTATCTCTCTTAATGTTTATCTTGATTAGCAGCTAGCATGAAGTAGATAGAAAATAATGTTTTTTTTTAAGATTAATGTGTTACAGAATTTACAGAAAGTTATGTTAATGGAAAACTAAAACAAAATTAGATAATAATCAGAGGTGATCTCTTTAACTATTGTGGCTTTTCTTTGTGTCCATAAATAGTTAATAATATAAAAGATAAATAATGTTCACAAAACAGAAACGCATATACAACAAAATAAAGTTAAAATGGTGTTTTGGGAGGCTTTGTGATGTAGGCAAAAGCAACCCATTTTTAATTTCTCTAGCACTTATGTACAATGTACATAGTAAATAGAGAGCTATTGTATATGACCCTAAAATTCAGTGCCGAGATTTTTCACTGGAAGTACACGTTTTAGGGTCCCCTACGTTAAAAAAGAAACATTTTTGGGAAAAGGTCCGCGTATGTGTGTGTGTAAGTGCACATGATAACTCAAAAACGAAAAGTCGGTAAAATTATAAACTTGGTATTTAACTTTAGTTATTTTGCAAGATAACCCAAACTACATGGAAAAAAATTGAAAATGTTGATTTTCTCAAAACTGCCTCTAACGATTTTGATTAAAACGCTCATATTAAATATATTTACAAGATAAATTAAGTGTATATCTTGAATTTTCTAGGAACAGTCTTTGAAGACCTCGGTATTCTGGATCACTTTTGTGTACCTGCTAAATCGTAAGAGATAGATAAACATTTACTGCACAAAAAATGTTCATCACGTTAAAAAACACAATTTGTCATTCTACTTTTTTTCGTGGAGTTGCCCATTTTTAAGATAATCCTTGTAATTTGTTTAAAATATTTAAAAGATTTGACTGTCACTTTAGCCCGGTGTATTACCTTATTCCACATCTACTTACAAGGGAGTAATTAAAACAACCATTTTTGCTATCTTCTGTTTATCTTAACACGAAATAGAAGTATCAGTTTCTATAAGAATAATATCTTGCAGAATAGTTAGAGAAAGTCATGTGAATGGAACATCAAGTTCTTCATCTTTGACCTCCTCGTCTCAAAATTCTCTGACCAAAGAATATTTGTCGTCTTTGGCAACATTTGTGTAATTGGCAATGTCAATATAAGGTCATAAAAATTGTACAATTATTAATTAATATCAATATGGAAATGTCTGATGTGTTACATTCACACGACTTTCTCTGCTCATTCTGCAGAAAACTATTCTTAAAAAATCCTTCTGTTGCTATCTGCTTCACGTATATCGATATAAACATTTGTATAAGCATTTCTTGGTAGATATGCAGGAGCTATACACAAATCTTTCAAGAACTGGTTGCTATGACTATGGATTCACGTGCAGTTTATTTATTTTGTACAGGTGAAAGAGAAATGATAAGGATTTTCTATTTGAGAAACGTATACTTATTTTAAAATTTAAAACAATAACTAGAAATATCTCTGAAACTGTTTGATAAGTTTTAACGAACTTCCTTGTAGTAAGATTTGCTCTGTCTTTATGGTTTACCAATTACGTATATGTCAAACAGAATAACAGGAATTCAGAGGTTATTCCCAGAAAATTGAAGATATACATTTCATTTAGCATAAAAATACGTAAACATATATGTCAATAAAAATCGTTAGGTCCATTTTAGGAAAATCTAAAATTTTGAAAAATGTTCCACGTAAATTGTAGTTAGGAGTGAAGGATTTTCTTAAAAATAGCTGGTCGCATCCTTGGAAAATGCTGAATTTACACATCCACCTTTATTAAAATGCTTTTTGGTTTCAGGGGACCTCAAAACCTGTATTTTCAATTAAATCTTACCTTTTGGTCAAAACAAAAAAAAAGGCGTGTGCTTATTACGTAAATTGTATGCTCATAGTAAAGAAAATAATAATTTTGCTTGTCCAATTATTTTTTAGCGCGCAGAAACGTCTGTCTATTCCATCTGGCATAATTATTAAATTTGTTATTGTTTAGAATTTTCATTAGCTAATTCCAAATGGAGGTATAGGCGATTGGTCGAAACGTTCACACTTCCCTAAGGTTCCGTGATTAGAGAGGTGCATTTTGAAGGATTTCGTAAAATGCCACCGAGAACCGGTTAAGAAAGTAAAAATGGGGTTCCCCTACTAAATTAGAATCCAAAAATATATTGGAAGAAAATTTAAAACCTTACTAGATAAATGCATTGTATTCCACCGAAAATTCGATATCAAGATTTAACCGGAAATACACGTCTAAGAATATACGAATAATAAAAACAAAAAAAAATTTAAAAAAATATAGCCCTTTTAAAAAAGATCAATGTTTTATGTGTATGAAACAAACAAATTTAATATTTAATTTTTAGTATCTTCCAAATATGCGACACGTAGATTTTCAAGAAAATCCCCCCTTCAAACTATCCTTTGCATGGAACATTCCTCAAAATTCTCGACTCTCAAAAAATTAGCTCTAAGAATTTGACTAAAATGACGTACAATAAGTATATATGCATGGCAAATAAAATGTATATCTTGAGTTTCTTTGGAATAGTCCCTGAAGCAAAAGATAGAAAAAGAGTTACCCCACTAAAAATGTAGATTTCATTAAAGTACAGAGCTTATGTCATATATACAGGGTTACTACAAAAGAAATAGACAACTTCAACTGCCTGTAAAACAAAAACTATTAGAGATAGCAACCTAATTATTTTGGAGGTATGTTGAGAAACTCTCAAAGTTTTGTTTGTTACTATTGGTAACGCTGTAGTGTTTTGTTTGTAATTGCAGAAGCTGAAATGGCGGAAAATCCTGTGGAAAAGGCATATTGCGTGTTGGAATTTGCTAGAACGCAATCAGCAACTGTTGTCCAACGACATTTTAGAACACGTTACCACAAAACGCCACCGACTAGACAGTCAACCTACGACTGGTATAGAATATTCGAGACAACGGGATGTTTGTGCAAAGGGAAGAAAGAGCTCGGGAAGACCAAGAGTTTCGGAAGAAAACGTTGAACGTGTTCGTTCTGCCTACATAAGAAGCCCACAGAAATCGACATCTAGGGCAAGCATGCAATTACAAATTCCACAGCAAACTGTATGCAAAATCTTGCGGAAGCGATTGCACATGATGCCTTACAGATTACAGATGTTAAAGTTTCTGAGTGAAAAAGATAAGGTCATACGGCGTGACTTTTGCATCGACATGTTGCGACATGATGAAGACGATGCTGGTTTTTGTGAGCGCATCATTTCATTTTTGTGGTAACGTGTTCTAAAATGTCGTTGGACAACAGTTGCTGATTGCGTTCTAGCAAATTCCAACACGCAATATGCCTTTTCCACAGGCTTTTTCGCCATTTCAGCTTCTGCAACAACAAACGAAACACTACAGCGTTACCAATAGCAACAAACAAAACTGTGAGAGTTTCTCAACATACCTCCAAAATAATTAGGTTGCTATCTCTAATAGTTTTTGTTTTACAGGCAGTTGAAGTTGTCTATTTCTTTTGTAGTAACCCTGTATTTTTGGCAGATCTAATTATTTCAGAGATATTCCCTGTTAATGGTTTCAATTTTAAAGTATTTAAACCTTTCTCAAACGGGAAGCGCTGATGCATTTCATATTATCTTTTGTTTTAGTCCTCGCTATGAAAGACACCCTAATTCAAGGACATTTGCATAGCGAATCGTTTTGAACATTTCACTGTCGGTTTAGCCTAGTATATTCCCTTATTTCCCTTTTACTTCTATAGAGCTAAGTAATAGGACCATTTCTGTTTATGTTTATCTTGATTAGCATTGTGTAGACAAAAGAATAATCTCTTGTAAGAATAGTTTGTTTGCAGAATACAATTGTGTTAATGGAAAACAATATTTTTACCTTCGCTAGCACGTACAATGTACATAGTAGCTAGAGAAGGCATTGTACTTCACCCAAAAATTCGATGTCAAGATTTCACTGGATATATGTTTGAAGTTCGTGAGCGTCTGTGGACAGAATAGCTCAAAAACGAAAAGACATTTAAATACCAAAGTTGGCATTTATGTTTAGTATCGTCTTATAGTAAGACATGAATATTTGCAATAAAATCCCTCACCACAAACTAGTCTTTCAATTTTGAATTTTTTGGGAATAGCCTCTAAAGACCTCTTTATTCTGGACGAGTTTTGGATAACTTTTAAACTGTAAGTGATAGACCAAAATCGTGTTGTAATGGTTACCATGGTAACTTCATATACCCAAGGTTGCGGGTTCAAACCCGGCGGAGGACAATGGATTTTTTTCTGGCGTAAAGATCCTCAACATGGCTTCCTTCGGAAGGGAAGTAAAGCCGTTGGTTCCGTGTCGTAGATTTGCGACACGTGAAAGAACCTCAGAGCAAAATTAAGTGATCTTTCACGCCCAATTGAGAATGGGACGCTGATAACCACAGTAGATAGAGGGCATACATAAATAGCACGCCATTTATTTTTAGACCAAAACTTATTACACAAAAATATAGATCTCGTTAAAACACAATTTATTTCATGTACATGTTTATATTTTTTTTATATATATATTTGGTTATTTTTAACATATCCCTTGTTATTGGTTTCAATTTTAAACCACTTGAGTTTTCTCTAACTGTATCTTGCTATGCGAACCGTACCTTCATTGTTTCACATAGTGACCAGTTTTTAAAAGATTTGACTATTGCTTTAGCCTAAAGTATTCCCTCTTTTCTCCTCTCTTCTACTTACAATGAATCAAATATTAAGACCAAATCTACTAATGCTAATCTTATTTATCATGATGTATATCAAAGAATAATCGTTTATGCTAATAGTTCACATATGGAGTAGTGTGAGAAAGTCATGTAAATAAAACACATCATATTTATAGGTGTAGTGATAACATATTGCTGGGTGTAGTATATATTTAAGTATTTTTGCTGAATATTATTTTAATAGAATATTAGATTCTGGGCTTATATAAGAGAAAGCAAATAATAAAAACATTAAATATGTAAACCCATATCTGTTTAGTCACTAACGAACGGTGATGCAGGACGCCTCTAAAGATATTTACTTTCTCTGCACGTACTATGTACATAATGCATAGAGAACATATTGCATTTCACCCAAAAATTCGATACTGAGATTTCACTGGAAATAGGCGGTTTAGTGTCCCCCTGTATAAAATAAAACCACTTTTAGAAAACGGTCCGCCTGTGTGAGTGAGTGTGTGTGTGTCCGTGAACACGATAACTCAAAAACGAAAAGACGGTAAAATACCAAACTTGCTATATAAGTTAAGTTATCTTCCAAGAATGCGACACAAAGATTTTGAGGAAAATCCCCAACTCAAAACTACCCTTTACTTGGATAATTTTTCGAAAATTTTTATTTTTATATTAATTAAAAATCCGTATATTATAGTTATTTACACGGTAAATAAAACGTATATCTTGAATTTTATGGGAATAAACTATGAAGACTTCTTTATTCTGGATGTATTGTGCTGGATTTTTCTAAACTAGTAAACCGAAGATATACACAAAAACTTACTGCGCAAAAAATGTAGATCTCGTTAAAATAAAATTTATGTCATAATTTATATTTTGTGGAGCTGACTATTTTTGAGATATTGCTTTATATTTAATTCAATTTTAAAATACTTAAAATTTTCACCTACGGGTATTTGTGAACTCTGGCAATATATAGAAACTGATTTCATCCATATGGCAACTAACTTTTAATGTATTTTTAGCCTGCTGTATTGCCTTATTTCCTTTCTGCTTACAAGAAAGCATTTCTGTTAAAATTTATCTCGGTTAGTATGAAGTAGGTAGAAGCTTAAGCTTTTTAACAATAATTTGTTAAAGATATATAGAGAAAGTCATGTGAATGGAACATATTAGATTTTTAGAATAGCATTATGACGAGTTTTGTAATATATCAGCTCCTTCTCCTTTAAATTTATTAGGAGAAATTGGTTTTTTAAATAGAACAGTTGGTTGAATATGGATAGTTTAATTATTTGTAATAATAATTTTATTTTTAGAGCTGCTTATACTTTATATTTATAGTGATAACATATTACTGAGTGTAATATATATTTAAATATTTTCGTTGAAAAATATTTTAAATTCTGGGCTTATGTATGAGAGAGAAAATAATACGAACGTTAAATATGCCATACCTGTTTAATCACTATTGAGCGGAGATTCAGGACGCCTCTGAAGATATTTTTCTAATTGCGCTCTACAGTGTAGACGGAAGCAACGATCACACCCAAACAAATCGCTTGCGTATAAATTTTCTAGAAATAACGCACCCGTGTGTAAGTCATTTAAACCGGTAAGAGCTGAGGAACACTGAATGCGACGTAAATCTCTTTTTCTGCCTCAAAGAGTTAATTTAACTTCACTCCACACTGAACAAATAAGCGAGTTTGTGTCTCCTCGTAAAGCAACTCGTGTTTACGTGCCCGACGAGAGCGCGCGGCGACGTCTCGAACCAAACTGAACAACAGCAGACGATCGACTGGCTGGCTGGCTGGCTGGCAAGCAAGTCGGAGTCGAATGGGGTGAAGCTATTCGAGTCTTCCCCACCCTAACGTCACCCCCCACACACACATGCTGCCCCCCCTCAGATCTTTACGCTTTATCAACAATTCTTTCCTTCGCTGTGTTCATTCTTGCTGGGAGCGTTATATCCTGGATGATATTAAATGATTTACCTCTCGAGGGCGCTGTGATGAGTGCTATGCTTGAAATTTTCCGCAATTATGCGGCGGAATGGAATAAAGGCCTACCCTAAATGAGGTTGTTTTTAAGCGAAGTGATAAAAAGCAGCTAATTGTGGTACGTGTGAACATTTAGAGAATGTGTTGATTTTCAGACCTCCAAACAGAGTTTTATACATACCTGTTATCCTTTTTTACTTTCTCTACACTTACTATGTAAATAGTGTATAGAGAAGGTATTGCATTCCACCCAAAAATTCGGTACCGAGATTTCACCGGAAATATATGTTTTGGGTCCCCCTTAAAAAAAAAAAAAACGTTTTCAGAAAAAGGTCCGTGGGTGTGTGTGCGTGTGGGACAACATAGCTCAAAAACGAAAAGTCCTTTAAAAACCAAAGTTGGTATTTAGGTTTGGTATCTTTCAAGGATGCAATACGAAGATTTTCAAGAAAATACCCCCACTCCCAACTACCCTTTACATGGAACTATTTTCAAAATTTTTGATTTTCTAAAAAATGACTAACGATTTTGATTAAAATATCGTGTATTAAAGATATTTACCTGACAAAATGTATATCTTGAATTTTCTGGGAACAGCCTCTGTAGACTACGTTATTCTGCATGAATTTTACATAGCTACTAAACCGTAACAGATGGACAAAAACTTAAAGCACAAAAAATGTAGAGCGCGTTAAAACCCACAATTTTTCGTGGAGCTGATCGTTTTTGAGATATTCCTTGTTTTTGGTTTCAGTTTTGAAAAGCATACTTTTCTCATTCAGGAATTTGACAAATCGTGTCCATACAAACAAACGAACTTCAGTCACAAGGCAACCAGCTTTTGGCTTTCACTTTAACCTATGGTACTCCCTTATTTCACTCCTACTTTCAATAAAACAAGAAATAAGACTATTTCTGCTAATTTTTCTCGGTTAGCATGAAATAAATAAAAGAATAAGCTTATTAACAATAATTTGTTACAGAGATATAGAGAAAGTCATGTGAATGGAACACGTCTGATTTTTTACTTTCTCTATACGCACTATGTACAGTGTATAGAGAAGGTATTGCACTACACCAAAAAATTCGATACCGAGATTTCACCGGAAATATATGTTTT
Organism: Hymenopus coronatus; assembly: GCA_030762935.1. Classification (NCBI taxonomy): domain Eukaryota; kingdom Metazoa; phylum Arthropoda; class Insecta; order Mantodea; family Hymenopodidae; genus Hymenopus; species Hymenopus coronatus. Next base: position 31,947,030 of record CM060882.1, on the reverse strand, counting down.
AGGGTCCCCTGTATCCAAAGAAAGTCTTTTCAGAAAAAGGTTCCTAAAAATACCAAACTTGGTATTTAAGTTTAAGATTTTGAGAAAATCCCCCACCCAAAACTACCCTTTACATGGAACTCTTTTCGAAAATTTTGATTTTCTAAAAAATGGCTCTAACGATTTTGATTAAAATATCGTATATTAAACATATTTACCTGACAAAATATAATCTTTATTTTCTGAGAATAGCCTTAGAAAACTACTTTATTCTGCATGAATTTTACATAGCTAATAAACCGTAAGAGATGGACAAAAACTTAATGCACAAAAAATGTACAGCGCATTAAAACACACAATTTATGTTATATATTTTTTTTTCGTGGAGTAGATCGTCTTTGAGATATTCCTTGTTTTTGGTTTCAGTTTTGAAAAACATACTTTTCTCATCAGGAATTTGCCAGCTCGTGTCCATACAAACAAACGAACTTCAGTCACATAGCAACCAGCTTTTGGCTTTCACTTTAACCTATGGTACTCCCTTATTTCGCTTCTACTTTCAATAAAGCAAGAAATAAGACTATTTCTGCTTATTTTTCTCGATTAGCATGAAATAAATAAAAGAATAAGCTTATTAGCCATAATTTGTTACAGAGATATAGAGAAAGTCATGTGAATAGAACACGTCAGATATTTTTGGAACAAATTGCTTCTTGCATTTACTATAGGTCGTTGCAGTAGAGAAGCTAAGAATGTATTGTGTTATTTTATTAAATGGCTCACCTTGGTTTGGTACTAAGATTGCTCCTTTTTCGCAGGTGTGGTTTTATCGGTGTCCGGTTTCGCTCTCGTTTTAAAGGTCTTATTCCCCTTGATTTTGGAATGACTTACAACCTTCACATCTCTCTGGAAGTTACGTGCTCTATTATTTATAAGAACCTCTCCTTGCCACTTCCCTATAATACGTCCACGTATAACCTCTGCATCGTGTTTTCCAAATTTTATAGTTTATTAAAGTTACTGAAGACATACACAAATTAACAGAATATTTACTTTCTCTACGAATATTATGTACATAGTGTATGGAGAAGGTATTGTATTGCACCCAGAATTTCTATACCGCGATTTCACCAGGAAGAACACACATGTCCGTGTGTGTATGTGTGTGTGTCTGTGGGCAGCATAGCACACACACGAATATACCGTTAAATACCAAAGTTGGTATTTAAGTTCAGCATATTCCAAGTATGCGACACAAAGATGTTCAATAAAATCCTCTCACCCCTATCCCTTACAGGGAAAAAGTTTCGAAAATATCCTTGCAACGATTTTGATTAAAATGACGTATATTAAAGATATTTACATGGCAAATAAAATGTATATCTTGAATTTTCTGGGAATATTTTCTGAATACATCTTTATCCTGGATGAGTTTTACGAATTTTGCGTAATTTTTAAACCGTAAGAGATAGACAGAAAGTTACTTAACAAAATATGTAAGGCTCGCTAAAACACACAATTTATATTATATGTATTACTTTCTCTATACGAACGATGTACATAGTGTATAGAGAAGGTATTGCAGTCCACCAAAAAATTCGATACCGAGATTTCACCGGAAATATATATTTTAGGATCCCCTTTATTTAAAAAAATTATTTTCAGAAAAATGTCCGTGTGTGTGTGTGTGTGTGTGTGTGTCCGTGTGTCAGTGTGTCTGTGAACACGATAACTCGAACAAAAAGTCGGTAAAATACCAAATTTGGTATTTAAATTTAGAATCTTCTAGGGATGCGACACGAAGATTTTGAGAAAAATCCCCCCACCCCAAACTATCCTTTACATGGAACTTTTTTCGAAAATTTTTATTTCCTAAAAAATGGCTCTAATGATTCTGATTAGAATATTGTATATTAAAGATATTTACCTGAAAAATAAAATGTATATTTTGAATTTTCTGGAAATAGGCTCTAAAGACTACTTTATTCTGAGTGAACATTCCGGAATTTTGTATAACTGCTAAACCGTAAGAGATACAGAAACTTACCACACAAAAATGTAGAGCACATTAAAACGCACAATTTATGTTCTATACATTTTTTCCTTGGAGTTTATCATTTTTTAGATATTCCTTGTTTTTGGTTTTTAGGTTCGAAAATCTTAACTTTTCTCATACAGGAATTTGTCCACTCATGTCCATATAAACAAAGGAACTTCAGTTACATAGCAACCAGCTTTTGACTTTCGCTTTAAACTATGCTACTCCCTTATTTCCTTTCTCCTTACAAGGAAGAAAGCAATAAGACTATTTCTGCTAATTTTTCTAGATTAGCATGAAGTAAATAGAAGCATAAGCTTTTTAACTACAATTTGTTGCAGAGATGTAGAGAAAGTCATGTGAATGGATCGCATAATATTTTTGAGGTATTCCTTGTTATTGGTTTCAGTTTTAAAATACTTCTCATATGAGGATTTATCAACTCCTAGCGCTAAAATTAAAGGAATTTCAGTCACATCGTAACCAGCTTTTAGAAGATTTGTATATCGCTTTAGCCTATGGTACTCCCTTATTTCCTTTTTATTTATAAGGAAGCAAATAACAATACCATTACCGCAGTTTTTTCTCGATTAGCCTGAAGTAGATAGAAGAATAAGCTTTTTAACAATTTGTTACAGAGATGTAGAGAAATCATGTGAATGGATATAACAGATTTTTAACAGCAATGTATAGGTTTCCCGAATGGGATGACTGGTTTGCACTCGTGGACCGTGGACTAACCAATCTGGCTGATATTTTATCATGAGCGTCAAGGAAATTTGATACCATGGCCCAAACTATCATCTAAAACAACAGTAAAGAAAAAACATTACTAAAAAGCTCATTCTATCCACTTAATGCGAGATAAACAGCAGAAATAATCTTATTACTTATTTCCTTGTAAGTAGAAGGGAAATAAGGGAGCATTCTAGGCTAAAGCGATAGTCAAATATATCAGAAACTGGTTGCTATATGATCGAAATCCGTTTATTTGCATGGTCAGAACTTGAGAATTTTCCGTATAAGAAGTTTTCAAGTATTTTAAATCTGAAATTAATGAATAGGAATACTTCGGAAATAGTCAATTACAGGCAAAAAAAGATAAATAAGAGATAAATTGTGAATTTTAACAAGTTCTGTCTTTTTGTGCAGCAAGTTCTATCTCTTACGGTTTGCTACTTGAATCATCCAGAATGAACAGGTCTTCAGAGGTTATACCCAGAAAATTCAAGGTACACATTTTAATGGCCATGTAAATATCTTTAATATACGGTCTTTTAATCAAAATCGTTAGAGCCATTTTTAAGAAGATAAACATTTTGGAAAATGTTTTCCATGTAAAGGGTAGTTATGGGTGGGGGGATTTTCTAGAAAATCTTCAGGTTGCATCTTAAATATAAAATGTGGTGTTTAACGCCATTTTCTTTCTGAGCTTATAATACCTACAGACAGATACACGATCTTTTTACTTTCTCTTTACGTACTATGTACATAGTGTGTAGAGAAGGTATTGTATTGCACCCAAAAATTCGATACCGAGAATTCACCGGAAATACATGTTTTGAAACCACCTTAATCCATAAAAAGCATTTTTAGAAAAATGTACGTGTGTGTCTGTGTGTATGAGTGTGTGTGTGTGTGTGTGTCGTTGGGAAGCTTAGCTCAAAAACGGAAAGACCGTTAAATGCCAAACTTGGTATTTAAGTTCAGGATCTTCCAAGGATGCGACACGAAAGTTTTCAAGAAAATTCTCCCATCCCAACTACCCTTCACATGGAAGACTTTTCGACAATTTTGAATTTCTAAAAAATGGCTCTAATGATTTTGATTAAAATACCGTATATTAAAGATACATACCTGACAAATAATATGTATCTATATCTTGAATTTTCTGGGAATAACCTCTGAAGACTACTTTATTCTGGATGAATTTTACAGAATTTTGTGTAACTGGTAAACCGTAAGAGACAGTCAAAAACTTATCAAAAAAATGTATAGCACATTAAAACATACAACTTATGTTATATACATGTTTTTCGTGGAGTTGGTCGTTTTTTTAAATATTCCTCGTTTTGGTTTCAGCCTAGAAAAACTTGTACTTTTCTCATATAGGAATTTGTCAACTCCTGTCCCTACAAAGGAACTTCAGTCACATAGCGACCAGCTTTTGACTTCACTTTAACCTATGGTAACTTCCTTATTTCGCTTCTACTAACAAGGAAGTAAGTAATAGGACTATTTCTGCTAATTTTTTTCTCGATTAGCATAAAGTAAATAGATGCATAAGCTTTTTAACAATCATTTGTTGCAGAGATGTAGAGAAAGCCATGTGAATGGAACACATCAGATTTTTATAAATATATTTTTTGTTTTGTTTGTTTGTTTTTTCATTCAACAGACCGTAAAACATGCATTTATTTGGGAAAGCTCAATGTCGAATTTTTGGGTATCTTCGCTACTTATAAATTCATAGAACGTGCAGAAAAAGTATTATCGAAACCGGTTATGTTGATGAATTCTGCGCGTTTAGACTAGTTTGTGATTAAAACATAACAGAAGTCATGTTGATAAACTGCTCCCCACCTTAAAATCTCGCTCAACTTTCATCAAACTAATTAACTGAACAAGTACATGTTAAACTGGATGACATGAAACGCTAGAAGATAAAAGTTGTAATGTTAATGCGCTTAGACTTTTGAAACAGATTAGAATATAGTAGCGTTTCATGCACCGGGATCAGTTTGAATACGCACAAACTCCCTTTTCACCTATATAAACACTCAACTAAAATCGGCTTTAAATTCTATTTCCATAAAGATTTCAATACAGTAACTACCGCAAATTAACTTGCATATGGTACGAAATGTATCAATTGGTGAGCTTTGGTTTATACTTTCTCTACACGTGCTATGTGCATAGTGTATTGAGAACGTATTGCATTCCTCCCAAAAATTCGATGTCGAGATTTTACCATAAACACACGTCTTCCCCTGAATAAAAAAAATTAGAAAAAAGTCCATCTGTCTGAGTGCCCGTGTTTTGTGTGTATGTGTGTGTGTCCTTGTGTCAATGAACACGATAACTAAAAAACGAAAAGTCGATAAAATACCAAATTTTATATTAAAGTTCAATATCTTCCAAGGATGCGACACTAAGATTTTCAAGAAAACTCCCTTACCCCCATCTCCCTTTACATGAAAAAATTTTCGAAAATGTTGCTTTTCTCAAAAATTGCTTTTACAATTTTGATTAAAACCTCACATATTTAAGATACATTCTGTCAAGAAAGTACCGAGAATTGATCATTTAAAAATCCTATTTAAAAGGGGATTCGAAATTATTGTTGTCGCTATGTTGGTACAACTTTCCTCTATACCCACGCGGAGTTTGATCGTCAGCTATCATCTAGTTTGTTTACAATACGTCATTTTGTTAGTTCATCTCAAAGGTGATTTGCGATTTGACGATGGATTAAAATATTGAACAAAGCATCTGTCTCAAATTTTGCATTGCAAATGGCATTTCGTGTGCCGAATCGCTGAAAATGTTAAGAGGGCTTACGGTGAATCGACTTTATCAAAAACACGTGCATATGAGTGGTACAGTGCATCCAAAAGTGGTCGAGATGTGGTGGAAGATTTGCATCGATTCCTAAAAATACCTACAAAAAATATTTTGATGATTGGAGTATTCGTTGGCATAAATGTATAATTTCAGAAGGGGCCTTCTTTGAAGGCGATAAAATGATATTGGATGAATAATTCATTTTTTGTGTTTTATTGGCAAATTCCCGGAACTTTCTTGACACAGTAGTATATACATGACAAATAAAATGTAGTATATCTGGATTTGTTTGGGAACAGCACTCTAAAGACCTCTTTATTAGAATGAAATTTTAGTAAACCGCCAAAAGCTTACTCAAAAAAAAAAACGGTAGATGTCCTTAAAACTCAGAATTGCTATGAAATACATTTTTTCGTGGAATCGACCGTTTTCGAGATATTCCTTGCTATTGCTTTCAGTTTTAAAATACTTAATTTTATCATACGGGAAATTGCCAACTTCTGAGACGGATTTCAATCTCATGGCAATCACATTTTAAAATATTTGACTGTCGGCTAGGCTATTGAATTCCAATATCTCCATTCTATTTATAAGGAACTAAATAATAAGACCATTTCTGCTAATATTTATCTCGATTTGCATGAAGTAGAAGAATAAGCTTATTAACAATAATTTCTACAGAATAGTAGTGAAAGTCATATGAATTGAACACATCAGGTTTATTTTTATTAAAGAGTAAGATAAATGCTAGGTACATTTATCAGAGGCTTCTGAAATGTTTTGATTTCCAGAAAAATATAGGGGAAGCAATTAGTTATATCTAATAATTAAACTCCTAAGGTATAAAACCGTTTGTGGGGCCCATACTGGCATTTTTTATGGAAGCCCATGACATCTATGAGAGGCCCTGCAAGGGGTAGAAGTAATAGTGGTTATTACAACAGAATATAAATAGCTACTTATGGATGAATTCCCCGCCATAAAGTGTAACAAAATTCGGTTTCATTTTATACATGAAATATACAATGATCAGCTCCTTACCAAGCGGCAGACCTGGGTTCGATCCCCAGTACCGGCGTGGGGATTTTTCCCCGCTGGGAGACCTAGCCCGGGGTGCACTCAACCTCGTAAGGTCCCTGGGGGGGGGCCAATTGAGGAGCTACTTGATGGATAAGTAGCGACTCCAGGTCATGCGGACCGCATTAACCGGCCGGGGGGAATCGAGGCGCTGACCACGTCTCACCCTCCAATTCTGCACCCCATCCATGACGTCTGTAGTGGACCGTGATGAGGGACGCAGCGGACGGGCGGTAGGCCAAGGTTCCCCGTGAGCTGTCGTGCCATGGAGTTAAGAATATACAATGATGGTCACGTCATAATACTTCAGCAAAAAGATGAAAAAGTAGTATAGAGAGCAACAATCGAGCCTGTGTTACATTTGTTTATTTAATTGCTATTTATCAATACCACAGATGAGTATGTAACGAAAATATTATTCCTGGCTTCGACACAGTATCACTCTATCGCGACCCACCTTCGGATGCTTTGGGTCTAGGTCCCATTGAGGTAGGTGCTCCCAGAGGTTCTTAAGAGTTTGACCACCGGAGGCGTTCAGCCTGGTACCAAATGGACCCCATCCATGCTCGTGTCTGTAGTCATCTGGATGTGCTCCTCCCTTGGGTCCCTACCTTATCCCTCCCCCCTGGGGCTACGGAAGTCTCAAAGGGCCCCAATGGTGCTCTGCCCCTGTGACTGGGGATCCCACCTGTGAGTTAGTCCTGATCTAATCCCCTGTGAGTCGTGAGTAACTCTCTTGCTCTTTGGCGAGCACTCAAGTTGTAACTGTTGTAGCAAGATTGTAGAGAAAGTGAAGCCCAGATGCAAATTCAAAGCTTCCACAGTACGAGTATTCCTCATCTTACTGTACGAATGAGCCAGAGGACGGAGGGGACACCTCGCCAACGCAAATGCTCTATGCTTACCCCCTCCAAGAGCAACGAATGAAGTGAAATAACCGAAAATGCTACAGGTTGTAGACAAACCACCTAACAAAGACGCAGAAGCCCCTAATGATTCTAAGCCTGATTATCCGTGTGTGTCATCTGGCAGAGCCGAAATTTCCAATTAGCAAGTATCTACGCCAATTATCCGGCACAGACTGGCACTCTTAATCCATAAAGCTAACTGAAACATGAACCAGGAAGCGAAATAATACGAATTGAGGGAAAATAAATTCGTCGTAGCAGAGAAACCACTCTAACATTCACTTTATCAACCAGGGAAAACCACGAAAGACCACCGGACCCAGGAATCTAATCTAGAACCTCCAGAATGCGAGGCTGGTACGTTGCCATCCCCCTCATTACATCTTACTGTAAACCTAATTTGATTTTGAAATAATGAATGAAATTTTATCGAGAATCTATATTGATGCTAAAGAACTATTGATAAAAGGTAGAAGAGAAAGAGTCGACTTACCAAGGAGGGATCAACAGAAAAGGAAAGAATAATAAAGGATAACAGATTGAGAAATAGGTGATAATAATGAACATATGAACAATTTGAAGCTGAGAATTCAGAGGAATTTATTTGAGAAGATGAGGAAGAAGAAGAAGAAGAAGAAGAAGATGATGATGATGATGATGATGATGATAGGTGTATAAAAATAGAAGAAGGTATTATTAAATATTTACTGTCAGAATTGAGGCAGAATAAAAAAAAATCTGATGTGTTCCATTCTCATGACTTTCTCTACATATCTGTAACAAATTATTGTTAAAAATGCTAATCGAGAAAAAATTAGCAGAAACAGCTTATTACTTGCTTCCTTGTAAGTAGAATAGAAATGAGAGAATACCACAGATTAAAGTGATAGGCAAAAGCTGGTTGCTATGTGATTGAAGTTTATTTGCTTGTTTGGACAGGAGTTGACAAAATTCCCGCAAGTAAGTATTTTATAGGTGAAACCATTAACAAAAAGTATCCATAAAACCATCAACTCTACGAAAAAAATGTATATAACATAAATTGTGTGTTTTAGCGAGGTCCATTTTATATTAAGTAAGTTTTTGCTATGTGACTGAAGTTCCTTTATTTGTATGGACAGGAGTTGACAAATTCCTGTATCAGAAAATTATGTTTTTCAAAGCTGAAACCAAAAACAAGGAATATCTAAAAAACGATCAACTCCACCAAAGATAATGTATATATCGCTTTAACCTATGGTATTCCATTATTTCACTTCTACTAACAAGGAAGCAAGTAATAAGACTATTTCTACTAATTTTTTCTCGATTAGCATGAAGTAAATAGAAGCATAAGCTTTTTAATGATAATCTGTTGCAGAGATGTAGAGAAAGACAAGTGATTTTTCAAATGTTTTAATGTTGTTATATTGAGATGATTTTCATATTTAATAAAGGATTTTTTGAATACTTTAAATGCTTAATATTAAGAGATTAAGCACATTATGTATTTGATAGTTTTTAAATGAACGAATGAGATTTTAAAACTGTGAATGAATGAAGGAGTTACTAAATAACAAAAGCTGTGGTTGTAGCATTTAGTTGGAATTACTGGAAGCCAGTAATTTAATTTTGTTTCTTATAAGCTTGCCCCGCTGATATAGAACCTTCAGCGCACAACTCCCTTCTCGTTGGCTAAGTACACCTTTGAATGGCGATATACAAATCTTATGCAGTACAATTAAAGCGATAAAAACACTGCATTATAGTTTATGTATATGCTTTCGTCATTCATTTTTTTTTTTGGTAGTGTTTAACGCCCATTTTAACTACTAATGGCACCGCAGGCGGTGACACTGATGATACATGAATGAAGATGGAGCAAAGGTGGAATGCGATGGCGGGGGAAACCGGAGAACCCGGAGGAAACCCGCCCCAGCACCGCTTTGTCCACCACAAATCTCACATGCAGTCGCTTGGGATCGAACCCGGGTCGTCTAGGTGAGAGGCGAGTGGAATATTCTATACGTGCCTATTTGTTGATAAAAACGTACCCTAATTTAGATACATTAACTGTTGTAATACAATATATTTGATTCATGACCTATCAAAATATAAATCTGAAATTCTCTCCGGAATATTAATTTAAATATTCATGTTAAATAAAGAAGTACTTTATACCGCAGAACTGCCTATTCCATTGCGGTAGCCAATTAAAAGTTACTAGCCCGGTGACAGTTAAACGATGCAGGAAAAAGCTATTTGGAAGGATCTTAGTTTAGTTACTAGTTAATATTGGTTATTAATTAATTTACAATTTCATTGTAAACATACGAAATTTTACTTTCTTAATTCGTACATAATAGGTTAACAGTTATAGAAGGTTTTGAATTCCATCCAAAAATTCGATATCGAGATTTAACTGGAAATACACGTTCTAGGGTCGCTTATAGTAAGAGCATTTTTATAAAAGGGCCCTTAGGTTTATGTGGGTGGGTGGGGGTGTGTGTGTTGTGAGAACACAATAACTCAAAAATGAAAATTAGTATTTTAGTCCAGCATCTTTCAACGAATGATACGAAGATTAAAAAAGTCTCCCACATCAAACTACGTGGAAAAATTCCAGAAAAATTGGTTTTCCCAAAACACTTGACTAAAGATACTTTATATGGCAAATAAAATGATAGCCTGCATTTTTGGAGATAGTCTCTGAAGTACTTTTCATTGTGAATGGCTTTTGCATAACAGATAAACCGTAAGAGATATGCAAATCAAACATTGATTTCAAATGAGCATTGGCGTTGTTTTGAAGATCTTCGTACCATACGACGTTTGCGGAGAGCCATTCAAGACAAACGAAGAGGAATGGTGACTTCAGGAATTGTGTTGATCCGTGACAACGCTCGTCTACACACTGCTGGCACAACCCATCGGCTCCTTGAACAATTTCACTGTGGCATTTTCGAGCATCCGCCGTACAGTCCTGATCTGACACCCAGCAACTTTCACCTTTTCCTTCAACTGAAGACGTGGCTAGGAGGGCAGCACTTTCAAACCAACGAAGATATTCAAAACAACTTCAATGCTCATTTGAAATCATTGGCGGCAACATTTTTTGAAGCGGGTATTGCAAAGTTAATGCCCAGGTACGATAAATGTCTCAATCTTTTCGGTGATTATGTTGAAAAGTAACAATAAGTGTACAAAACTTTTAGTAATAAAATGACTTTTTCTATGAACTTGTCTTTTATTTATACCCTATTGGAGGTTGAAAAAATAAACCCTCTTATGTATATATAAGCCAAATTTGTAAACACTGTTGCATCCTATCTCCCCTTTAATTCTACAGAGACTGATAACCTCTAATCAATACCTCAAGCCGGCAAATAGAAATGTTGCCTATTGCTACATGATCCATTTACGGTAATGAACGGACATCTATGACAGAGTTATATCACAGTGACGATCACCTGCTACAAAAAGCTGTGTCATAATGGCAGCCATCACGGCTTTTTGTGTGGTGTCTGTATAAATATTAGTTACGGTGCAGATAATAACGTGATTTTGTTATCGTTTACATAGCCTGCTGTGTAAAAAGCTCCACTTCACGGATCACTAATCATATATGCAAATTTTTGTCGGTGGTCGTGCTATGGGCGCCTCCACCATTTAATTCTTTATTAACAGTACTTCATTAAAATCCCTTTGTATCGCAATCTGTGTTTTATAGGGAGGGAGGCGTTTGTTTTGAAATTCTGTGCTAATTTTAAACCATGCTGAATAGAAAAATAGGTAGTTTTATTTTTTTTTAACTCGATAAATTTTACTGCAAAGCAAATACCACTATCGTAGCATTGCACGTTCCATTCTGTAAATAAGGGGTTGAAAATAAACACAGGGGTGGTTTTAGAAAGTCGTGAGTAGCTTACTATTCGTCATGGGGTGTCAATGTTTCATAAAATGTCGAAAGTGCAAGTATTTTTGTTTTTGTTTGTTTTTTTTTTACTTTCTCTATACGCACTATGTACATAGTGTATAGGAAAGGTATTGCACTCCACCCAAAAATTCGAGAGCGAGATTTCACCGGAAATATATGCTTTAGGGTCCCCTTTATCTAAAAAAATAATTTTCGGAAAAATGTCCGTGTGTGTGTGTGTCCATGTGTCTGTGAACACGATAACTCAAAAACGAATAGAGGATAAAATACCAAACTTGTATTTAAGTTTAGTATCTTCCAGGGATGCGACACGAAGATTTTGAGAAAAATACACCCACCCCCAACTACCCTTTGCTAGGAACTTTTTTCGAAAAATTTTATTTTCTCAAAAATGACCCAAACGATTTTGATTAAAATTTCGTATATTAAAGATATTTACTTGACAAATAAAATGTATATCTTAAATTTTCTGGGAATAGCCTCTGATGAGTACCTTATTCTGGATGAATTTTACGAAATTTTGAATAACTGCTAAAACGTAAAAGAAAACAAAAACTTACTACCCGAAAAATGTAGAGCACGTTAAAACACACAATTTATGTTATATAATTTTTTTCGTGTACTTCATTGTTTTTGAGACATTCCTTGTTTTTGGTTTCTGTTTTGAAAAACTGATACTTTTCTCATACAGGAATTTTTCAACTGCTGTCCATACAAACAAAGGAACTTCAGTGATATAGCAACCAGCTTTCGACTATTACTTTAACCTATGCTACTCTCTTATTTAGTTTCTACTTACAAGGAAGCAAGTAATAAGACTACTTCTGCTAATTTTTTTCATTAGCATGAAGTAAATATAAGCATAAGCCTTTTAAGAATAATTTGTTGCAGAGATGTAGAGAATAATAAGTTAGCAGCTTTTATTCGATCAACACATCTTCTTAATTGGAATAATTTATTCAATTTTGTCATTAACAGTGATAAACCTCTATTTTGGTTTCAACTAAATAAGGATATTTATTTATTTTACTATCAGGTCGAAACTGATTACAAGTCATGTGAATGGTACACATCAGATGTTTGTACTTTCTCTACTTAGTATGCTATAAAGGTAAAGAATATACTATATTGCACACAAAAATTCGATACCCAGATTACACTGGAAATACACACACTGAGTTTGTACAATTTAGTTTGTTATGTGTGTGTGTTCATGTGCTTATGTACACGATAACTCAAAAACGATAAGTTGGTAAAATAGCAAAATTGGTGTTTAAGATTAGTATCTTCCGAGGAGTTTGCGGAAAATTCCTCTACTCAAAACCACCCTTTACATGCAAAAATTTCCGAGAATTTAGTTTTTCTCAAAAATGACTAACGATTTGGAGTAAAATAACGTATATTAAAGATACTTACATGACAAACAAAATTTATATCTTGAATTTTTTGAGAATAAATAAACTTTCGCATAACTGGTAAACCGTAAGAGATAGTCAAAAACTTACTTCACAAAAAATGTAGATCTCTTAAAACACATAATCTATATCATATATACTTTTTCGCGGAGTTAACCATTTCTAACATATTCCTTGTTGTTGGTTTCGGTTTTAAAATACTCAAACTTTTACGGTACAGGAATTTGTCAACTTCTAGCCATGCACAGAAACGAATTTCATTGTGATAGCAACCAGTTTTTGAATGACTTTACTGTCACTTTAGCCTAGTGCATTCCCTTAATTCATTTCTACTTACAAAGAAACAAGTGATAACACAATTTCACTTGATGTTTGTCTCGATTATTGGATTTTAACAATAGTTTAGGGGGACGTAAAGAAAATCTTGTAAATGGCACACACAAGGTTTTCTTTCTCTACTACTTAGGTATATATAAATCAAAACAGGCGGCCCAACCTCGCCAAATTTGACGATTGCAGATATCCCTCCTTGCGTTTTTTTTTTTTTTTCGATAATGTTTAACGCCCGCCTTTAATACAAATAGCCCCACAGACATGAGATGAAGATAGAGTACCGGTGGAATGTGATGGTGGGGGGAAACGGAGAATCCGGAAAAGTCCACCACAAATCCCATATGCGGTTGATTGGGATCAAACTCGCGCCACCTAAGTGAGAGGCGAGTGGTCTAACCACTCCGCCACGGCGCGGCCTATACGGGCGCTAACAGGGTTGCAGAACTCAATGGGGTTATTTCAAATTTAAAACGGTGTGGCAAACTGACCGGAGATATGTGCTTTATCTATCTTATTTGCCAGCGGAAACAGCAAGCGGGTCGCGCTCGATGAGAGGAGTAAAACGAAGGTCGTTCCTGCCAGATGTCCACAGCCTCCTACAGCGGGCCATATCAACAATTTCCTTCGCTTTTTAAATTTGTATTTTTGAAATTATCTGTTCATAAAATATAATAATGATAATAATAATAATAATAATAATAATAATAATAATAATAATAATAATAATAATAATAATAATGATAATAAGGAATAAAATAGAAATATATTGTAATAAAAACTGTTCTTTGTTTTTTTACTTCAACAACACCTCTTAATTTTTCCACCAACTGATTACAATCTGCTCACAAGTAACTGTCTTTCCTGCCAATTCTGCCGTATACCTACTCTTTTTTCAACATTAGTTGCGGCGTCAATACAGCTCGCTACGAAATTCCCGTTGAGCTCACTCACTGTTGTGCTAGATGCATTTCCAGTGAAAACTGTAAACGGGAAAGGCTTTGTTCCCCTTTTTACACCTGTTGGTTACGTTACTGGAAATTTCCAGAAGTCGACATAGGTACAGTAACGCAGGTGTTCACAAAACTCACTCAGGCTTAGTAATTCGCTGCTTCGACGTCAAAAAACCTTCCGAAAGAACACGTGCCCACGCCTACAGGGGTGACAATCTTAGCTGCAATGCCAAAAGAAGTTACTGAGGAACAGGTGGCCACTAACGCATTTGTGTAACACTAGTTCTTGATAATTAACTACGACTTACAAAGCAAGCCGTACACAAATGTTCGGTGATGACGGATACAGGGACAATATAAGTAAATAATTTAAAAAAAAAAATCTGATGTGTACATGCCTTTCTCTATATCCCTGCAACAAATTATTCTTAAAAAGCTTATGCTTCTATTTAATTTATGCTAATCACAAAAAAATTAGCAGAAATACTCTTATTACTTGCTTCCTTGAAAGTAGAAGCGAAATAAGGGACTACTATAGGTTAAAGTGATAGTCAAAAGCTGGTTGCTATGTCAATGAAGTCCCTTTGTTTATATGGATTGGAGTTCAAAAGTTCCTGTATGAGAAATATATGTTTTTTATAGCAGAAACCAAAAATAAGGAATGTCTCAAAAACGACGAACTCCACGAAAAACATTTATATAACATAAACTGTGTGTTTTAACATGATCTACATTTTTTGTGTAGTAAGTTTTTGTCCATCTGTTACGGTTTAGCAGTTATTCAAAATTCCGTGAAATTCATCCAGAATAAACTACTCTTCAGAGGCTATTCCTAGAACATTCAAGATATACATTTTATTTGTCAGTTTAATATGTTTAATATACGAAATTTTAATCAAAATCGTTAGGGCCATTTTTGAGAAAATCAAAATTTTCGAAAAAAGTTCCATGTAAAGGGCAGTTGGGGATGGGGGGATTTTTCTCAAAATCTTCGTGTCACATCCCTGGAAGATACTAAACTTAAATACCAAGTGTGGTATTTTACCAACTTTTCGTTTTTGAGTTATCGTGTTCACAGACACATTGACACACTGACATTGACACACGGACACGGACATACACACACTGACCTTTTTGTGAAAATGCTTTTTTTGAATATTGGGGACCCTAAAACACATATTTCCGGTAGAATCTCGGTATCGAATTTTTGGTGGAGTGCAATACCTTCTCTATACACTATGTACATAGTGCGTATAGATAAAGTAAAAATCTGATGTGTACCATTCACATGACTTTCTCTATATCCCTGCAACAAATTATTCTTAAAAAGCTTATACTTCTATTAACTTCATGCTAATCAGTAAAACATTAGAAGAAATAGCCATATTACTTGCTTCCTTGTAAGTAGAAGTGAAATAAGGGAGTACTATAGGTTAAAGTGATAATCAAAAGTTGGTTGTTATGTCACTGAAGTTCCTTTGTTTGTATGGACAGCAGTTGATAAATTCCTGTATGAGAACTGTATAAGTTTTACATAGCAGAAACCAAAAATAAGGAATGTCACAAAAACGATGAACTCCACGAAAAAAATGTATATAACAAACATTGTGTGTTTTAACATGCTCTACATTTTTATGTAGTAAGTTTTTGTTCATCTCTTAAGGTTTAGCAGTTATTCAAAATTTAGTAAAATGCATCCAGAATAAACTATTCTTCAGAGGCTATTCCCAGAAAATTCAAGATATACATTTTATTTGTCAGGTAAATATACAAATTTTAATCAAAATCGTTAGAGCCATTTTTGAGAAAATCAAAATTTTCGAAAAAAGTTCCATGTAAAGGGTAGTTGGGGGTGGGGGGATTTTTCTCAAAATGTTCGTGTCGCATCCCTGGAAGATACTAAACTTAAATACCATGTTTGGTATTTTACCTTCTTTTCGTCTTTGAGTTATCGTGTTCACAGACACACGGACACACGGACACACACACGGACCTTTTTTTCGCAAATGCTTTTTTTTAGATAAAGGGGACCCTAAAACATATATTTCCGGTGAAATCTCGGTATCGAATTTTTTGGTGAAGTGCAATACATTCTCTATACACTATGTACATAGTGCCTATAGAGAAAGTAAAAATCTGATATTCACATGACTGTTCTAATCGAGATAAGCATTAACGGAAACAGTCCTATTATTTAGTTCCTTATAAACAAAAAGGAATAAGGGAATACATTAGACTAAATTGACAGTCAATGTTTTAAAATGTGGTTGCTGTGGGATTGAAATTTGTTTCTTTGCGTGGACAGGAGATGACAAGTTCCTGTATGAGAAAAGTTTAATTATTCTTAAACTGAAACCAATAACAAGGAATATCTTTAAAACGGCCAACTCCACGAAAAAAATGCATTATATATAATCTGTGACTTTTAAGTAGATCTACATTTTCGTATTGAAAGCTTGTGTCTAAATCTTACCACTTATGCAAAATTTAGAAAACTTCATCCAGAATAAAGATGTCTTCAGAGGATATTCCCAGAAAATTCAAGATATACATTTTATTTGTCATGTAAATATCTTTAATATAAGATGTTTAAATAAAAATCGTTATTTCATTTCATTTTTATTTTGTCTAAAAACACTATACAGGCATTGACAACGTCTGTTGAAAGCAGTACAATAACCTTGTCATAATAAATTACAAAACAAGATCACAAAATGTATCATTAAAATATTTGTGTATAGAATAAAAAGGATGTTTGCCTAACCATGTATATATCCTGGACTTAAAATTGTGCATGTTTAAACATTTAACACTATCAGGCAAGTTATTATACAACTTAATACCTAAGTACTTATAAATATTCTCAGATTTTGTTAGTCGATAATATGGAATATTTACATTCGACCTGTATCTAGTACTATAACTATGGATATCCATCCTCAAAATATGTCTATGACGAGAGGCATGCATATATACTAAATTATCTAAAATATAAGGATTATAAATAGTTAAAATGCCTAACTCAATAAATAGGGGTCTACATGGGGTTATATAGGAACTTTTTTTAGTTATCCTAATAATTTTATTTTGAAGACAAAAAATTTCATTTACTTTGTTAGTACCACCCCAAAGAATTAAAAGGTATTTTTGAGAAAATCAAAGTTTTGGAAAATAATTCCATGTGAACGGTAGTTGAGGAGGGGGGGAGTTTCTTGAAAATCTTCGTCAATCTTGGAAGATACTGAACAAAAATAGCAAGTATGGTATTTAACAGACATTTTTGAGTTATGTTGCACACACACATATTTTTCTGAAAATGCTTTTTATTGGATTCAGGAGTCCTAAAAATGTATTTCCAGTAAAATCTAGGTATAGGATTTTGGGGTGGAATACCATACCTTCTCTATACACTATGTAAATAGTACGTGTACAGAAAGTAAAAATGCCATGTTTTCTGAGCACATATTATGAACTATAATAAATTTCAAACTGAAGTAAAAAATGCATTAGAGTTGTGTTTATACGACATCAAAGAGTAATTTGAATTATTAAATAATAATTAGATGTTTTATCTAATATTTGTGCTTTAAAATTATCCTATGGAGATGAATTACTACTGTAACGAGTTGTATTAAATTTGTCATGCATTATACATTTGTCTGCAAATAAATGCAAATAGCGGGAAAGAGCAATTAAATATGATATGCTCCCAAGAGTTTAATATGAACGGTAGAACTCTCGAATTGTGTTGTAATAAAAAATTAGCTATCTAAATTAATCCTCATATAAATAGTATATTGAAAAGTCAAAAGATTACCTGGATATATGTTGGATCCTTCACAATAGGACACAAAATTAACCAGTATATCACAAAATTATGACTACTTAAAGAATGCAGTTTTAAGGAAGTTCTATTTATTACGTTCACATTATACTCAGTTCCTTATAAGTAGAGGGGAAATAGATGAATACACTAGGCCAATGCGATAGTTATATGTTTTAAACGCGTGAATGTGACACAATTGAAATTCGGTTCTCTTTGCAGGACCAGAAGTAAAACAAGGGATGAGAAACAGTTGGTAACTTCTCATTTTAGAAACATTTTAAGTATTTTAAAATTAAATCAAATAACAAGAAATAGCTCGCACATGGTTACACGACATAAATTGTTTATATAAATATCTATATTATGTAGCAATTACCAGTTATGTAAAATTGATTCCGAATCAGAAGACTTAAGGGGATATTCCTCTCCCAAAAATCAAGTTACACATTTTAGTTGTGAAAATATTTTAAGCATGCGATATTTTTATCAAAATAGTCATTTTTGAAAAAAAAATGAAAATCTCAGAAAAAAAAAATTGATATGTAAAGTGTAATTTGGGAATAAGGATTTTCTACGGAATTTTGGTTTCATTTCCTAGAAGGATGTTGAACTCAAATACTAAATTGAGCATTTAATATTCACAGATTCATGAAAACACACACACACACACACAAATACACACGGATCTTTTTCAAAAAATTCTATTTTAGATTCAAATTCCTCGAAAAATCTTGGCATAGAATATTTGGGTGAAATACAGTACCTTATCTACCTACTATGTACATAGTAAGATGTAGCGAAAATAAAAATAATTATATATTCATGAAACCCTAAAACATATTTTATATAAAATGTCGGTATGGAATTGTAATGTGAATACAACACCTTCTTTATCTGTGTAGCATTTACAAATAGAGAGACATTAAAAATGTGTGATCTGCACCACTAACATGATTTTCTCGCATCAAACTATTCTTAATTAACTTTTTATTCTATCTGCTTCATGATAATTGAGATAAGCATTAGCAAAAATGATTTTATTACTTATATCCTTGAGGTATACGCAAATAAGCGATTGTCACATTTTTAAAAGCTGGTGGAGCTGAGATGACACTAAAATTTAGGTATTTTTGCACGACCAATAGTAAATACGAAAGCAAAAGCAATGAAAATTTTCTATTGCAGAAAAACATAAGTTCTGGAAAAGTGAAACTAATAACAAAGAGTATCTCGGAAATGGTTAACTCTACAAAAAAATTAAAATGACAGAAATCGAGTGTATTAACAAGATCTACATTTTTTTTTATACTACATTTTTCACTACTTCTTACGGTGTATCACCCAGGATGATAAGGGCCTTAGAGTCTATTCCCAGATAATTCAATATGTATATATGTAATATACATATATTATTTTTATAGTATTTGTATTTTTATTTGTTTAAAGTTATATGTACATATTTTTATTTTTTATTTATTTCTTATGTTTTTTACCTTTATATATATAATACTATGTACACCGTGTATAGAGAAGGTATTGTATTTCACTCAAAAATTCAATACCGAGATTTCACCGGAAATACATGTTTTGGGTCCCCCTGAATCAAAAAAAAAAAAAAAAAAAAAGAATGCTCATGCTCAAAAACGAAAAGACCGTTAAATATCAAACTTGGTATTTAGGTTTGATATTTTCCAAGAATACGACACGAACATTTTCAAAAAAATCCCCCTACCCAAACTACCCTTTACATGGAAAAATTTCGAAAATTTTTATTTTTTTCAAAAATGGCTGTAAGAGTTTTATTAAAATCTCTTATATTTAATATATTTACATGCCAAATAAAATGTATGTCTTGAATTTTCTGGGAATAGCCTCTAAAAACCTCTAATTTGGATGATTTTTATTGAAGTTTGCATAACTGGTAAACCGTAAGAGACAGAAAAAACTTACTAAACAAAAAATGTTGACCATAAAGAACACACAATTTATGTCATATACACTTTTTTCGTAGAGTTTATCGTTTTTAAGATATTCCTGGTTGTTAGTTCCAGCTTTAAAAAAAACTTGTACTTTCCTGTCCATACAAATAAAAGAACTTCAGTCACATAGCAACCAGCTTTTGGCTTTCACTTTAACCTATGGTACTCCCTTATTTCGCTTCTACTTGCAAGGAAGCAAGTAATAAGACTATTCCTGCTCATTCTTTTTCGATTAGCATGAAGTAAATAGAAGCATAAGACTTTTAACAATACTTTGTTACAAAGATGTAGAGAGAGTGAATGGAACTCATCAGATTCTTTTACTGTTATATTTATAATTAATATTTATAATTATTTTAGTTTAAATGTATCTGTAAATGATGATGTATATGTATAAATGTGAAGTCTAATAAGTATTAAAAATCTGGCTTATTAGCCTTGGTTTAAGTAACTGGTAACGGGGTTATTATACAATTTTTTTATGTTTTTCATTTTGTACATACGTGGAAGAGAAAATAAAAATGTGATGTGTACCATTCACATGACTTACTCTACAGCTCTGCAACAAATTGTTCTTAAAAAGGTTATACTTCTATTTACTTCATGCTAATCAAAAAAAAAAAAAAATAGCAGAAATAGTCTTATTACTTGCTTCTTTGTAAGTAGAAGCGAAATAAGGGAGTGATAGTCAAAAACTGGTTGCTATGTCACTGAAGTTCCTAGTAGTTGATAAATTCCTGTATGAGAAAAGTACAAGTTTTTCAAAGCAGAAACCAAATAAAAGAAATATTTCAAAAACGATCATCTCCACTAAAAAAATGTATATAGCATAAAGTTTGTGTTTTGAAGTGCTCTACGTTTTCCAAATAGTAAGTTTTTTTCCATCTCTTACGGTTTAGCAGTTATGCAAAATTCCGTAAAATTGATCCAGGAATAAAGTACTCTTCAAATGCTATTCTCAGAAAATTCAAGATATACATTTTATTTGTCAGGTAAATATGTATTTTAATATACGATATTTTAATCAAAATCGTTACAGCCATTTTTAAGAAAATCAAATTTTTTTAAAAAAGTTCCATGTAAAGGGTAGTTGGGATGGGGGGGGTTCTTAAAATCTCCGTGTGGCATCCCTGGAAGATACTGAACTTAAATAATAAGTTTGGTATCTTACTGACTGTTCGTTTTTGTGTTTCGTGTTCACAGACACACGGACACACGGACCTTTTTCCGAAAATGCTTTTTTTTAGATAAAGGGACCCTAAAACGTGTATTTCCGATGAAATATTGGTATCGAATTGAGTGGAATGCAGTACCTTCTCTATACACTATGTACATAGTATGTGTAGAGAAAGTAAAATTTTCTGTCTAAAATAAATAATATATAAATATAAATTTTTAAATATAATACTTCTCTTTCAGCTAAATAAGAGATTCTTATATTTAATTTACCATCAGGTAAGATAGAAGTTTGAAAATCAGCAGTGGATTCTCCACGTTTTGCCCGAAACAATACCAAGTTAGAAACGCTGGAGTAATATCTCTAGAACAGAGTGCCGCTATAAAATTAGTCAAGTGTAAAGCGAACTGGCTATGATTTTACTAACGCGTAGATTGCAATCACTAGAGCGTTTTACTCATATTGAGGTTTTGTCGTGCCTCGTTAAAACTACCGAACGTGTAGCGGAGTTGTTAGAACTGTCATTGCGGCGAAAATGGACTGTTTAATCCTATATGCTGCTGGGACTTACTGTTACCATAGCAACAATATTGTTACGACCGTCACTTGAAGACGATGTTTGCTATAAACGTGACCCTGCATTGCTGATGCACTAAATGCTGTCTAATACGGTAACTTCCTAATACGGTCATCAAATTACAGACGTACGCTAATTGCCAGCACGCCAGCGATAGAGGGAGACAATTTCTGTGTCAATGGACCAATAAATAAGCTTACCATTATTCTAGAAGCCCACATCTCAGTGTAGTAGTCACGTTGGTTAGCAATGTACAGCTATACAAGGTGAGAGGTGAATAAGTGCAAGTAGTTAGATATTTAATACAGAACAATGTGTATAACACATAAGTGTAACCCATTTAGTCCGTTTACCTTGACATTAATGAAGCACAAATTTCGGAGTCTGTGTTTGGAATGGTCCTGTGCTATGTCTCTGCTGTGCTTACATACACCACACCACTTCTAGCAAGGCAGTGCAAAGGATAGAATTTATTTATGAAAGCTATTTAACTGCTACGACACCTTTTATATTGGGTGAGAAAGACCACTTAATTTTGCTCAGAGGCCTCATACAGGGTTCAAGATATTTTACGTATCGTAAATCTAAGACACTGGACCAATGGCTAAGGATTTCTGACCTGTTACGTAAACAAGAGAACATGTTAGCGAATAATAGCCATCCCAAAAACATCGTAAAATGTTCCTCGTGAACGCAACTTTAGAGAATAGCGAAAAAAACTGCAAATACTGGATCATCACAATAACCTCAAACACTTATACAAATATTTACATTATTCACCTCCCATCTGTATATCATTCTGAACATATGACTGAAAGAGAGTAGAAAAATAAAAAAAAGAAGTTTAAATGAAATGAAAAAGTATGAATATATTCTATATAGATATAAATTTATATAAATGTAAAAATAGATAAATGGAAAATAATAAAAACTTAAATATGAACTAATAAAAGAGGTAAATAATAATAATAATAAATACAGTGAAATTTACAAAGTAAATAATACACTTAAAATTGGTTTATTTATAATAAAATAAAGGTTATAATTAGTAAAATATGGAACAAAAGTTTGAAAAGATATAAAAATAAAGTCAACTTATCATGTATGTTATGAATTAAAATTATTAGTAAATAAAATAGATATTCATCGCCAAGAACATATTACATGCAATTAAAATTTACAAAAATTCAATGCTATAAAACTTCTGGAACTTACAGGAGAGGATTTTTCCTCAAAATATTTAAAATCTCTCTTAAAGTTGTGAAACGTAATTTTTTTAATTTTTTCAGGTAAATTATTAAATAGATTAATACTTCAAAAATATTTTGTTTTACTATATTTATATGTTCTAAAATAAATATTATTGCTACTTCTTATGGGATAATTATGTATAGTTTCACAGGAATAATAATCTTGTACATTCTTAATATATAGTACATACACAGACACACCCACATACACACACACACGCGCGCGCGCGGAAGAGTGAGAACCAAGTTCAATAAAATTGGTGTCCAGGTGCTTTTGGCGAACACCAGATATATATTATTCTTACTATTCTCTTTTATAAAATAAGAGGTATATTAGTATAAGAATGGCTGCCCCAAAAATAAAATACCACCATTCATAATTGAATATATTATATTACTATTATACACTAAAAGTAAATATCTTTACCGAGATTTCACCGAAAATACGTTTTGGATTGCCCTGTATCCAAAAAGAGGCATTATTGGAAAAAGGTCCGTCTGTGTGCGTATGTGTGCGTGTGTGTGTGTGTGTGTGTGGACAGTATAGCTCAGAAACGAAAATTCTGTTTAATACCAAACTTGTATTTCAGTTCATATCTTCCAAGAATGCAACACGAAGATTTTCAGGAAATTTCCCCACTTCAAACTACCATTTACATGCAAAAATTTTCGAATTTTTTTTTATTTTTTCAATAAAGGCTGTATAGATTTTGGTTAAAATATTGTATATCAAAGATATTTACATGACAAATAAAATGTATATCTTGAATTATCTGGTGCTGATGATTACTTTATTCAACATTATGAAACATTTAAAAGATTTCTCATTCAGAAATTTGACAACTCCTTTCCATACAAACAAAGGAACTTTAGTCACATAGTAACCAGCTTTTGATTTTTTCTCCATTTTTTTCCAGTTTCCTATATTTCCTTAATAGACCTTATTATTCTTTAACGTTTTCCTTTTACATATACATATACAAACATAGACACAATTACAAACACAGAAACACCCATGCCCAAGGCGGGACCCGAACCCACGATCCTGTGCACCACGAAGCGCCAAAGCGAGACACTTTAGCGAGCGCGGCCACCGGGATCGGCAAATTAGTACGTCTGACTATGCTATTCCCTTATTTTCCTCCTACTTGCATGGAGGCAAGTAATAAGACTATTTCTGATATTTTTTTCGCGATTAGCAAACAGAAGCATATGCTTTTTAACAATAATTTGTTGCAGAGATGTAGAGAAAGTCATGTGAATGGAGCACACTCGCGTGTTCAAACCCGGCGGAGGACGATGGATGTTTTCGGGTGTAAAAATCCTTAGCCTGGCTTCCTTCAGAAAGGAAGTAAAGCCGTAGGTCCCGTGTCGTAGATTTACGGCACATAAAAGAACCTCAAGCCTGATAGAGAGGCCTCTGAGAAACATTAAGCGGTCTTTCACGCCCAGTATAGAATGGGACACTGACAACCACAGCATTCATAAATAAAACTCCATTTCATTTTTACTTTCTCTACACGTACTATGTACATAGTGTATAGAGAAGATATTGTATTGCACCCAAAAATTTGATACCGAGATTTCACCGGAAATACATGTTTTGAGACCCTGAATCCAAAAAAAAAGCATTTTTAGAAACATGTCCGTGTGTGTGTGTGTGTGTGTGTGTGTGTGTGTGTGTGTGTTGGGCAGCATTGCTCAAAAAAGAAAGGTCCGTTAAATACCAAACTTAGTATTTGAGTATCTCAGGGATGCGACACGAAACTTTTCAAGAAAATACCTCCACCCAACATGGAACTTTTTCGAAAATTGTGATTATGCCAAATATGCCTCTAACGATTTTGATTAAAATATGGCATATTAAAGATATTTACCTGACAAAAAAATCTGATGTGTACCATTCACATGACTTTCTCTATATCCCTGCAAAAAATTATTCTTAAAAAGCCTATACTTCTATTTACTTTATGCTAATCAGAAAAAATCAGCAGAAATAGTTTTATTACTCGCTTCCTTGTAAGCAGAAGCGAAATAAGGGAGTGCCATAGATTAAAGTGAAAGCCAAAAGCTGGTTGCTATGTGACTGATGTTCCTTTGTTTGTATGGACAGGAGTTGACAAATTCCTGTATGAGTATGTATAAGATTTTCAAAGCTAAAACCATGAAAAAGGAATATCGCAAAAACGATCAACTCCACGAGAAAAATGTATATAACATAAATTGTGTGTTTTAAGGTGCTCTACATTTTTTGTGGGTTAAGTTTTTGTCCATCTCTTACGGTTTAGTAGTTATAAAAATTCATCCAGAATAAAGTGATCTTCAGAGGCTATTCCCAGAAAATTCATGATATACATTTCATTTGTCGGATAAATATCTTTAATATACGAAATTTTAATCAAAATCGTTAGAGCCATTTTTTAGAAAATCAAATTTTTTTAAAAATGTTCCATGTAAAGGGGAGTTTGGGGCGGGGGGATTTTTCTCAAAATCTTCGTGTCGCATCCCCGGAAGATACTAAACTTAAATACCAAGTTTGGTATTTTACCGACTTTTCGTTTTTGAGTTATCGTGTTCACAGACACACGGACACACACACACACGCGGACCTTTTTGTGAAAATGCTTTTTTTGGTTACAGGGGACCCTAAAACATATATTTCCGGTGAAATCTCGGTATCGAATTTTTTGGTGGAGTGCAATACATTCTCTATACACTATGTACATAGTGCCTATAGAGAAAGTAAAAATGTATGTCTTGAATTTTATGGATTCTGAAGACATCTTCTTCTGGATGAATTTTACGGAATCTTTGTATAACTAGTAAGCCGTAAGAGATAGACAGAAACTTACTACACAAAAAATATAGATCTCGTCAAAACACACAGTTTATTTTTAAATTTTTGTTGTGGAGGTACCCGTTTCTGAGATATTCCTTGTTATTGCTTTCAGTTGTTAAGTACTTATATTTTTCTCAGACAGGAAGCGTCTTTTTCTTTTGATCTACTCCTGGCCAACCAAAGAAGCGACCTTCAATGACAGTCGCATAACGACAGCTTTTAAAACATTTCACTATCAGTTTAGCCTAGTATATTCCCTTATTTCCTTTCTACTTATAAGGAACTAAGTAATAAGAATATTCTGCTAACGTTTATCTCGATTAGCATTGTGTAGAAAGAAGAATAATCTTATGTAAGAGGTTTGTAGAAGCTAGAGAAAGTCTTTGAGTGTAGCACCTCAGAATTCTTTTACTACTACCTGGTAGTGGTAGCGGTAGCAGTAGTAATAATAATAGCAGTAGTAGCAGTAGTTTCTTTCTTTCTTTTTTTTTTTTTTTTTTTTTTTTTTTTTTTTTTTTTTTTTTTTTTTTTTTTTTTTTTACGCAGGGGAAAATAACTTAGAAAGACACCCATCGGGCGAGTTGGATTCGCACCAACTAAAAGAGCCCCTGCAAGCCTTATGTGACTTCTTCTTGGAACTACCTTGCAGTATTACTTCAAGGAGAAAAGGCTGTAAGGAGGTTCACATACCAGTGATAATGTCAAGTCTACACGCTGCGTTCGCCCCTTTCCTTAGCCTTAAGGATACATGACACCATTTGAGCAATTATTTGCCAGTATTCCTTCATCTCCAGTATGGCCGCGCCGTGGCCGAGTGGTTAGACCACTTGCCTCGATCCCAAGCGACCGCATGTGAGATTTGTGGTGGACAAAGCGGCGCTGGGGTGGGTTTCTCCGGGTACTCTGGTTTCCCCCGCCATCGCATTCCCCCGGTGCTCCATCATCATTCATATATCATCAGTGTCACCGCCTGCGGTGCCATAAGTAGTTAAAGCGGGCGTTAAGCACTACCAAATCTCCAGCATAACCGATAAAATATTGGTCACGGTAACAACCTAAGCGTACATAAGTTGAGCAACGTATGCCATTCCACTTTGGACAGATTAGAATGTTCAGGGGTGCCCACTTGAGCACAGTATAAACAGAGGTCCGTTTCAGCCAAACCCATTCTGTGTAAATAAGAGTTAAAACGACCATGTCCTCAAAAGTTGCGTAAGATAATTGTCCAGGGTGTGATATGAGCAGCTTGGTCCACTGAGCAGTCCTCTCTTCCTGGTTCCGCCTGCTACTGTCTGATGGTTTGTCCCTGACCGACAGTTTTTGAGCCCTAGAGGTATGTATGTTTTCATATGTTCGTTCCTGAACTAACAGATGAATACGTATTGTCCCTGCTAGAACCTGTAAGGCCTTCGTGGAGGTGGTCCTATAGGCACTAACGCAATATTACGCTGTACACGCTCCACCCATCTTCTGTATATTGCTTTTCCCATGCAGGCGCACCATATAAAATAATGGAGTTAACCACACCACTGAGGATTTTCCGGGTTTCAGGCTTGGGACCGCCAGTATTAGGCATTAAGCGACTCAAGGCAGCAATCTCTTTCTCTGCCTTGCCAACCGCGGATTTTACATGGACACCCATATTCAGATTATGGACAAACTGGAGCCCAAGATATCTCGTTGGGACCGAAGTGTCACGCCGCCGACAGTAACATTAATTTCCCGGAGAGATCGTCGGCCTTCTAAAATAACAATTTCAGTATACGGCAAAGCCAACTGCAGACCCCTCTTTAACAACCAAATTTCAAGTTGGTGTGTAGACCATTCAATTTTGTCCTCCACCTCTTCTCTAGATTCTCCAGACAAAAGAAGGGCCATAGCAGCAGCAGCGGCAGTGGTAGTTTAGTATGGCTTTCGCTACTCATAAAGCACGCCATAGGTCAGAGAGTTCGGCCGCGAGGAACTACATACAATTTATTAGGTCAATAATTTTTATTTTATCTACACCTACTATGTACATAGTGTATAGAGAAGGTATTGTAATACACCCAAAGATTCGATACCGAGATTTCACCAGAAATAGTCCTTTTAGGGTCTCCTGTGTCCAAAACAAGCATTTTTTGTGTGTGTCCATGAACACGATAACTCAAAAACGAAAAGTCGGTGAAATACCAAACTTGGTATATAAGTTTAATATCTGCGACGCGAAGATTTCGAGGAAAATCCCCCCCCACTACCCTTTACATGGAAAATATTTCTTAAATGTTGATTTTCTCAAAAATGTCTATAACGATTTTGATTAAAATACCGTACATTAAAGACATTTACACGGAAAATAAAACGTATAATCTTGAATTTTCTGGTAATAGCCTCTGAAAACCTATTTAGTCTGGATGACTTTTGTATAACTAGTAAATCGTAAGAGACAAAGACGTATTATACAAAAAATGTAGATCTCGTTAAAACACACAGCTTATGTCATAATTTTTATTGTAGAGCTGGCCATTTTTACTTTCTCTAGCCCCGTATATAGGGATAGAGAAGTATAGTATTCCACCCGAAAATTCGATATCGAGATTTCACCAGAAATACATGTTTTAGCACCCCCTGTATCCAAAAAAAAAGCATTTTGAGAAAAAAGTCCGTGTGTCCATGGGTTCGTGTGTCCGTGTGTCTGAACACGATAACTCAAAAACGAAAAGTAGCTAAAATACCAAACTTGGTTTTTAAGTTTAGTATCTTCCAAGGATGCGACACAAAGATTTTGAGAAAAATCTTACCACCCCAAATTACCCTTTACATGGACCTTTTTTCGAAAATTTTGATTTGCTTGAAAATGGCTCTTACAATTTTGATTAAAATATCGTATATAAATATATCTAACTGGCAAATAAAATTTATTTCTTGAATTTTCTGGCAATAACTTCTAAAGACCTGTTTATTCTGGATGTATTTTGCTTAATTTGGCATAATTAGTAAACCGTAAGAGATAGACAAAAACTTACTGTACAAAAATGTACGTTTTGTTAAAATAAACAACTTACGTCATATACATTTTTTTCGTGGGGCTTACCGTTTTCGAGGTATTCATTTGTATTAGTTTCAGTTGTGAAGTACTAATACTTTTCTCAGACGGCAGTATCTGTTTTTCTTTTGTTCTACTCCTGGCCAAGAAAAGAAGCGATTTGTAATGGAAATCGCATAACGACAGCTTTTAAAACATTTGAATATCGGTTTAGCCTAGTGTATTCCCTTATTTTCTTCCTACTTATAAGGAACTAAGTAATAAGAACATTGTACTAATGAGTACCTCGATTAGCAAGGTGCACAAAGAAGAATAACCTTATGTAAGAACTTTGTAGAACAGCTAGAGAAAGTCATGTGAGTGTAACACATCAGACTTTTTAGATACGGCTAGTTATTTTTTTTTTAGTTTTAAAACACTTAAATGTTTCACATACGGGGATTAGTGAACTCCCGGCAAGGCATAGAAATGGATTTCATCCACATATCAACCAGCTTTTAATGTCGCTTTAGCCAAGAGTATTCGCTTATTTATTTTCTGCTTCCAAGAAAGAATTTCTAATAATATTTATCTCGATTAGCTTGAAGTAAGTAGAAGCTTGAGCTTTCTAACAATAATTTCTTACAGAGATGTACAGAATGTCATGTGAACGGAACACCTCCGAGTTTTACTTTCTCTACACGTACCATGTGCAAAGCGTGAAGAGAAGGTACTGCATTCCACCCAAAAATTCGATACCGAGATTTCACCGGAAAAGCATTTTCATAAAAAGGAGCGTGTTTGTCTGTGTTATCTCGATTAGCATAAAATTGATAGAAGCTTATGCTTTTTAACAATTAATTGTTACAAAGATGTAGAGAAAGTCATATGAATGGAACACATCAGATTTTTTGTAGAGCCATCCATTTCAGAGAAACTATTAGTTATAGGTTTTAAAATTTCCAATACTTACATTTTTTTCTTAAATAAAAGCTTCTTATTCACTTTGTCCATCCCTTCATACAAAGAGAAGGGACTTTAAGTTTCGTCTCATAGCGACAGCTTTTAAAAGATTAGCTATCCATTTAGCTAGTATAGTTCTCTATTTCCCATCTACTTCCAAGGAACTAAGTAACAAACCCATACTTCCTGCTAGAGTTGTTTCATTAACGCAAAATAGAGAGGAAAAAAAGTTTTTGTATGAATAGTTCGCTATAATATTCATGGACAAGGTCATGTGAATGGAACCATCAGATTTTTACTTTCTCTACACGTATATTGTATACAGTATATAGACAAGGTATTCGCCCAAAAATTTAATATCAAGAGTTCACCGGAAATGTATTTTGAGACCCTCTGGAGCCAAAAATATAATTTTAGAAAAATATATGTGAGTCTGCTTATCCATGTGTATGTTTGTGTGTGTGCGTCCAAACTTGGTATTTAAGTTCAGTATCTTCCAAAGTTGCGACACGCAGATTTTCAAGAAGATCCCCCCCCCCACTCCCAACTACCCTTTACATGGAACATTTTTCGGAAATTATGATTTTCTTAAAAATGGCTCTAACGATTTTGATTAAAATATCGTATATTAAAGATATTTCCCTGACAAAATGTATATCTTGAATTTTCAGGAAATAGCCTCTGAAGACCTCTTCATTCTGGATGACTTTTGAATAACTGGCACATCGTAAGAGATGTACAAAAACTTGCCACACAAGAAAGTAGGTCCATTTAAAATAACTAAATTTGTGTCATCCTTTTTATCGGGAAGCTGGCCGTTTTAGAAATATCCTTGTTTTTGGTTTAATTTTAAAATATGTAACTTTTCTCATGCGGGAACTTGCCAATACCTGGCCACGCAAAGAAACGGATTTCAATCCCATAGCAACCACATTTTAAAATATTTGACTGTCGGTTTATCTAGTGTATTCCCTTATATCCCTTCTACATATAAGAAAGCAATAAGATGTTACAGAGAGATAGAGAAAATCATGTCAATGGAATATATCAGATTTGTACTTTCTCTACACATACTATGTATATAGTGTATAGAGAAGGTATTGCACCCCACCCAAAAATTCGATACCGAGATTTCACCGCAAATATATGTTTTAGTGTACCCTGTATCCAAAAAGAGAATTTTCACAAAAAGGTCCGTGTGTGTGTGTGTGTCTCCGTGTGTCCGTGAACACGATAACTCAAAAACGAAAAGTCGGTAAAATACCAAACTCCCAGGGATACGACAGGAAGATTTTGAGAAAAGTCCCATCACCCCAAACTACCTTTTACATGGAACTTTTATCGAAAATTTTTATTTTCTCCAAAATGGCTCTAACGATTTTGATTAAATTCAAATATTAAAGATATTTGCCTAACAAATATAATATACACATTGAATTTTCTGGGAATAGCGTCTGAAGAGTACTTTATTCTGCATGAATTTTACTGAATTTTGCGTAACTGCTAAACCGTAAGAGATGGACAAAAAATTAGAGCACAAAAAATGTAGGGCACATTAAAACACACAATTTATGTCATGTACATTTTTTTCGTGGAGTTGACGGTTTTTGACATATTCGTTGTTTATGGTTTCAGCTTTGAAAAACATATTTTTCTCATACAGGAATTTGCCAACTCCTGTCCACACAAACAAGGGAACTTCAGACACATAGCAACCAACGTTTGATTATCAGTTTAGCTTATAGTACTCCCCTATTTACTTTTCTACATAGAAAGAAGCAATTAATAAGACTATTTATACTATTTTTTTCTCGATTAGCATGGAAGAATAAGCTTTTCAATAATAATTTTTTGCAGAGATGTAGAGAAAGTCACGTGAATGGAACACATCAGATTTTTACTCAAAGAAATCACCACTTAGAACTTTTAGAATTCAGTACGATACTTCATTCTAAGGCAACTAATTGTAAGGAAAGTAAAAAAATTCCCATGATAACGATAATTTCTTCTGCAGCTCCGTTCAAATTCGCCTGAATCTCACTTTGTTAACAAAATATGAAATTGCAGGCGGAATATAATTTCTTCATTTTCCTCTCTCATTTTCGACTGCCATTTAGTTAGCGTTAAAATTGTAACATGCAAATGAGAAGCGGAGGAGAATGAGAGAAGAATACAAAAGAGAATTGTTACAAATTATTGAAATGAACGAAAAAAATTTACTGCAGAATTTTCCAACCCGCTTCACTGAGAGATAATGAAGAGGATGAAAAAAAATATGTAAGGCCCAGACTTCCTCTACCCATCAGCATTTCCGTTCGTGCAAAGCATTAATTGCTTACACTTCTCATCTTAAACACGAGAAATATCTGCATACTCGTTGCCATTTTTACTTTCTCTAGCAAGTATGTACAATGAACATAGTACATAGAGCAGGTATTATATACCATCCAAAAATTCTAAATCAAGATTTCACAAAAATACATGTTCACGTTCAGCTGAATAAAAAAAAATACTTTCTCTACATAATACATGGTAGGTAGAGGTGCATTTCACTCCACCCAAAGCCATTTCTCCGGAAGTACACGTTTTACAGTCCCCTGTATCCAAAAAAAAAAATTTTGGCAAAAGTTCTGCGTGTGTGTCTGTCCATGTCTGCAAACACTATATCTCAAAATCGGAAAGTCGGTAAAATACTAAATTTGATATTTAAGTTTTCTATATACCAAGGATGTGACACGAAGATTCTGACGAAAATGTCGCAACCCAAACTACTCCTTACATGAAAAAAGTTTCGAAAACTTTGATTAAAATGCCGTATATTAAACATATTTACATGGCAAATAAAACATATTTTGAATTTCCTGGTAATAGCCTCTGAGGACCTCTTCATTCTGGATGACTTTTATACAAGTCTGATATAAATAAAAACTTACTACTCAAAAAATGTAGATCTCGTTAAAACACACAATTTGTGATAAATAATTAAATAGTGCTTCTACAAAAATATATACAATTTTTAAAATAGGTAAATGTGTTTGATAAAATTAATAATAATAAATAATGAATAATATTTTTAAAATTAGAGAAAGAAGTTCAAATGTAAAGTTATTGATTTTTATTTTATTATGCTTTTAATTTAATTTCTATATAAAATAATTTTGTATAATGTATAAATTATATTTGGAAATAAGGGAATATGGATTTGGAATACATGCCCAGGTTTTAGATATTAGGTTCCAGAGTATGGTATTACATGTTTTCATTTATTTATTTGTACATACGTTCTAGAAAAAGTATAAACGAATAATTGTGAGCATTTCCTGAAGGAAATGACGTGTTTTACGTAAGCCAAGAGCTATTTTTGTGGTAAACACATTAAGTATAATTACCTCATTGCTGCGGGGAAGATAGTGTTAGCATTATGTGTGCTGGTTGAAACGTTAAGGGTACATTTTGGTTTTATGTGTAAGATACAGAGAGCAAGTTTTGCAGCACACGTTCGTGGGCTCCAAAGAGCTTCTCTGCGTATATCTAACTTTCATACAGAATCCCTCTTGCCGGAGCATTTTGGTAGGGCTGGCTGCACGTTATAACATCATAGGGGAGGGTATGGATCTCTTGTATAAGTTAGGAAGGGTGGCAGAATTAAACTTCCCTGCGTATCGGCCACCCTTCATTAGTATTTAATTCCGGATCATCGGGGGAGCCAGAACGGCTTGCTTCTCTAATCCGTCGTGACGTCACAAGATCTGCAAAGATCACCTCGAATCCTGTTACTCGTATATGCTAAGCTCTTTTACAAATCACTGAGCTCGTTCCGCGATGAAAAGAAATTCCTGTATATTCGGCATTTGCATTTATGAAACACTAATGGCGCATCTGATACACGTTAACGAGTTTTCTCCTTTGAATTCTTCTTCCCTTCAGACGACGCTTTATACAGTTATTCTTTTTAGTTTAGCTATGGAATCATAACAGTCAAGTTGAATCTTTGAGATGCATTTTGTCGCGGGTTCGGTGTCTCGTACCAGCATGTCCTCAGCTCCGGCGTTAATGTAGGTTCCACTCCTAATCTCCTAATTACACTTCTCTCAGAGATATGTGGGTGAGGCTAATATATTAATAACATTGCATGTTCCCTTTACGATATAAATTTATTTGTGTTATAGATTTAAACGGACGGGTAGCTTGTTCTTTACAAATGTGTTATAAATAAATACCATCCCACCACGTAATTATTAATGCGGAGCCTAATCTAATCCTCTGCACATTACTCCCCCACCACGTGCACACAACTCAACGTGAACACAAGCTCAAGCGAGACAATTATAGAACAAGAGTGTAACTTTTAGAGTGTAACCACATAAGAGATCTGCCTTGCCTTAAATACCAATCCTGGGTGACGCTTACTTTCGCGCCATAAAATGTAACAGCATCTCTTATTGGTTCTTAGTTAGCATCACCTCACAAGTTGAGAATAAATTGCACATGACGCGTTTGGAAATACTCAGTGGTTCCTTTTCACTTTAACATTATGCTTGCCTGTCTGTTTTTCCAACTCCCTGGGCTACTTGTAAGACAAGTTACTATTCCTGTCTCATTGTATATGTCTGTTCTTTTCTATCATGCATTCTTTAGCCTAAACCCTGTGTTCATTAGCTGGTGGCTGGTGAACTGTAACCTGGAATTCCGCTAGCTCGCCTCGCCTAGTTACCTAAGTTAACAACTTGCATTTATACTTTAATATTTGCAATTATTTTTCCTTGCTTTCCATAAACTAATAATATTATGCACATTTGCTCTTTTTATATATTTTGTGAGCATTTGATATGTGTCCCTGCAATTTACACCACTATCTCTGCAAATGAAAAAATGTATATATACAACTTGGAAGAAAAATTATTGCATCCGTGTCAAAATTTACTTCATAGAGATATAAAAGCCATCTGATATTCCATTCTCATTATTTTATATAATGATTTTATAGGTTTATTTCCATATATTTTTATCAAAACAAATCATATAGTATTAATTCATTCATTAGCATTACCAATGTGATTAAGTTTTATACTTTTTGGTTGAATTAATAATACTAGACACATATTCGCCCTTTGGTTCCTCGAGGAACACCAGGAGCTATTAGATATCATATTATTTTTATTGTAAAAGTTTTTAAAACTAGAGTATTAATATTTATGATCATTAAACTTAAAGAATTTGGCATTATTATAGTTTATTTCTCTACATCTTTGTAAGAAATTATGTTAAAAAGCTTTTTTCATTTGCTTCTAACTACTTCAAGCTAATCGAGAGTAAATTAGCAGAAATGGTCTCACTAGTTTTCTTATAATTAGAAGGCAAATAAGAGAATACAATAGACTTAAGTGATAGTCAAATGTTTTAAAAGCTGGTTGCCATGTGTTGTTTCTTTGCATTACCAGGAGTTTATAAATATAAGTATTTTGAAAACTGAAACCTTAGAATTTGGGGAAAGTATTAGGGCAGTTGGGTGGAAGAATAGTATATTGCAACGGAGTGGACCTCTCGCGCTATCGACGGTATGATGGACCTATTGTGGCTAACTCCCCCCCCCCCCGAGTATTGCGGATGTGGTGAAGGAACCTCAGGAGGCTACTGGCCGCATGTACACAGACCACAAAGACATACAGAGGTCCCTAATATTTCCAAGCTTGAACACCCGCGGACCAGCAGGGAAGGCCGAGAGAGTTCAATTTACCGTTCACGGCAAGCAACTGCACCATTTCTCCGGCACCGTCAACACTGCGTAACCTGAAAGCATACCTAAAGTATGAAAGGGAATGAGGGAAAGAATGTCGTAGTAGAAGTTTGCCTTTTTGAACACGAAAAACCAAATGCTTTGTCAGGGATGGACACCGGGAATAGAATCTGATAGACCACGAAAGAGTCGAAGGAACAGGAAGAGACAAATGTGTCGTGGAACGCTCTCTGAGAACGCCCATATACGCAAGGAAGGAAGGAAGGGCCACAAGCCATTTCTAAGCAGCTCACGAACCGTCACACCCTCTTTCCCTTATCCATTCCAGATGCATCGATGCACCACGTCAGATGCATGGATTGACCATAAGGTTAGTCATCGTTCCACCCTGTCAATGACACATCGAGGGTTTATCGAGAATGTACTTTACTGATATTACCGGAACCGGACTCCTGCGTCACTTCCTGGAAAAATACTCCGTATCTGTACTACAGCCCATATATCAAGAAGAGGTATATTAAAAATTTGATGTGTTCCATTCACATGACTTTCTCTACTTCACTGCAAAAATATTATTAAAAACCTTATGCTTTTATTTACTTCAAACTAATCGAGAAAAAATTAGCAGAAATAGTCATATTACCTGCTTCCTTGTAAGTTGAAGCGAAATAAGGGAGTTCCAACGTTAAAGTTGGTTGCTATGTGACAGAAGTTCCTTTGTTTCTATGGGCACGAGTTGACCAATTCCTGTATGAGAAACGTATGTTGCTGAAACCAATAACAAGGAATATCTCAAAAACGATCAACTCCATGAAAAAATTCACGTAACAAAGTATGTGTTTTAAGGTACTCTACATTTTTTGTGTGCCGAGTTTCTTTTTCCATCTCTTACGGTTTAGCAGTTATGCAAAATTCCGTAAAATTCGTCCACAATAAAGTGGTCTTCAGAGGCTATTCCCGGAAAATTCAAGATATACATTTTTTTTATCACTTAAATATCTTTAATATACGACATTTTAATGAAAATCGTTAGAGCCATTTTTAAGAAAACAAACTTTTCGAAAAAAGTTCCATATAAAGGGTAGTTTGGTGTGGGAGGATTTTTCTCAAAATCTTCGTATCACGTTCCTGGAACATATTGAACTTAGATACCAAGTTTGGTATTTTACCAACTTTTCGTTTTTGAGTTATCGTGTTCATAGACACGCGGACACACACGGACCTTTTTCTGAAAATGCTTTTTTTTGGATACAGGGAACCCTAAAACATATATTTCCGGTGAAATCTCGGTATCGAATTTTTGGGCGGAATGCCCTAGTTATCACAAGGTAAGCTCCACTTTCTAATTCCATCAGTGGCGGCTCAGTGGGTGTTCAGAAAATGTTAGATTCTAGTAGCCCTGAAAATGTGAAATAGATCTACTACATAACAGTATGATTAACAAGAATTGAAGAACTAGCACAATTGCAGTTGCCCTCCGGATTCTCCGGTTTCCCCCGCCATCGGTCTCTCCATGTATCATCAGTGTCATTTCCTACGGTAGCAAAAACTGGCGTTAAACACTATCAAAATACTTGCACTAACGATAATATTACATTTTCAAAAGAGTTTACGTTATATTTTAATCACCGCAATGAGAAGTTATTGTATTCCATCTATGAATTCTATGTAGAAATTCCACTGTAAATACATGTTTTGAGACCCCTGAACAAAAAAAAAGTTTAGGAACATGTCCGTGCGTATGACCTTGGAAAGCATAGCTCAAAAATGAAAACAACTTGTATTTAAGTTCAGTATCTTCCAAAGATGCGACTTAAAGATTTTAAAGAAAATCCTCCCACCCCCAACTACCCTTTACATGGTACATTTTTCGAAAATGGCTCTAACTATATATATATATATATGTTCAAGATATTTTTTAATAAAACGAATATATATTTTAGATTTTCTGAGAATAGCTCTGAGGACCTCTTTATTCCTGATGGCTTTTGTATAACTGGTAAATCGTAAGATATAGACAAAAACTTACTGCATAATAAATATAGATTTTATTTAAACACAACATTTAAGTTCATATACAAATTTTGCAGAGCTAACCGTTTTAAGATATATAGAGCTATTGGTTTCAGTTTTAAGTTACTTAAACTTTTCTCAAACAGGAAACATCTTTTATTTTCGTATCTTTTGCTTACTCCTAGCAAGCGAAGAGAACCGAATTTCAATTGTTTCACTTAGCTTTTATAAGATTTGACTATCGCTTTATTCCCTTATTTCCATTCTACTTAAATGGAAGCAAGTAAAATGACAAGTTCTGCCTATATTTATCTTGATTAACTTGACGTAGATACGAGTTTGAATATTTAATAGGAATAGGTATACTAATAATTGCATTTTCATTGTCAATTAATGTAATAATACTCTTATATAATGAAAGCTTGTTTGTGGAACAGCTATATAAAGTCATTTGAAAGGACACATCAGATTTTTCCTTGCTGACTTTCTTTCTATTACCATCTGTATAGGCCTAGTGAATAAATATGCATTTTGAGAGTTCACAAAATGTTATTTCCGACAGCCCTGAAAAAGGGAAATAGATCTCCTGCATTAGTTATTAATATAAAGAATTGAACTAACCCAATTGCAGTTGCTCTCAGCAACTATTACTATTATTATTATTATTTATAATAATAACAATAATAATTGCATTCTTATGAGAGTGACAATCTTTGTGTTTTTATAACCTTCTCTAGCACATGTTTACATACAAAGTACATAGCTAGAGAAGGTATTTATTCCACACAAAAATTCTATGTCAAGATGTTCCCGAAAATGTATGTACTGAGACCCGCGAGCACGAAAAAAGTATCTTTTAGAAAAAAGTTCACGCGCGTGTGTGTATGTGTGAGTGTGTGGTATTTAAGTCTATCTTTCAAGTATGTGACACGAAGATTTTTATAAATATCCCTCCACCCCAAACTACGCTTTACATGGAAAAAGTTTCAAATATTTTTATTTTCTCAAAAATGGCTCTAAAGGTTTTGATTAAAATAACGTATATATGACAATTAAAATGTATATATTTAATTTTCTAAAAATAACCTCTGAAGACTCCTTTATTCTGGATGAATTTGGGGAATTTTGGGCAACTGGTAAACTAAAAGAAATATAAAAAAACTTACTTAATAAAACTGTAAAACACGTCAAGATACACAACTTTTATATATACATTTTTCGTTTAGTTGACCGTTTTTGAGATATATCTTGTTGTTAGTTTTAGTTTTAAAATACTTATATTTTTCTCTTACGGGAATGTGTTAAATCCTGGTCATAAAAGTTTCAATCACACAGCAACCAGCTTTTAAAAGAATTGACTATCGCTTCAGCGTATGGTATTCTCTTATTTCCTGCTACATGCAACGAAGCAATTTATAAGATCGTTTCTCCTAACTTTTATCTCGATTATCAGGAAGTAAAGAGAAGAATAAGCTTTTTAACAATACTTTGTTGCAAAGATATAGAAAAAGTCATGTGAATGAACACTCGGATTTTTTCTACTCCAGTGTAATTTCTGTATAGAATATTTGGGGTGGAATACAATACCTTCTCTACCTACTACGAATGACGTAGCCCTTGGTGTAGAAATTAAAAATGATACATTTTCTTAAAATATAGAATATATATTCCTTTACTGTGAACAAATACATATATTCCACAATTATTGTCGAATTTCATACATGCATTACCATAAACAGCACTTCTAGTGCTATATTTAAGAACACTATTGAATATCCCTCGTGAAGTAAGTTGATCACTCTGCACATTTCCTAGGGCAGATTAGGGTCCATACTAATTCACTTTCTAACACCATATGTTTTCTGCATAGCTTACTATGGGTGTGAATCACTCTGGTTCCTATTCCCCATATACGCTTAGAGCCTAGGATTAAGCGATAATCAAATTTTAAAATTGGGTGACTAAGTGATGGCTTTAAAATTACA